>CP136054.1:164123462-166878462 GCA_032464435.1 Aegilops umbellulata | reverse complement strand
CAAGTGGTGCTTACAAAGCCTCATGTGAAGCTCCCACATCATCAAGTGAGAAGCAAATCTTCAATGAAGAATTAAGCTTAATGGTGAAGAACTTCAACAAGTTCTACAAGAGTAGAAGCAAAGATAGAAGCTCCAAGTCAAGGTCCTACAATGACAAAAGATCTTCTAGTCGAGAGCGAAACTGCTACAATTGTGGAAGACCCGGACACTATTCCAATGAATGTACGGCTCCCTACAAAAGAAGAGAAGATTCTCCAAAAAGAAGAGGCAAAAGAGAAGAATCACCATCAAGAGAGAGAAGGAGTAGAGATGATCGTTATGAACGAAGATACTCATGGAGGAGCAAGGATTCGGAAAGAAAGGAAAAATCATCAAGGAGCTACACAAAACGAAGACATCAAGCTCATGTTTGTGAATGGGTATCCGGCTCCGACTCCGACAACCACTCCGAGAGAAGTTATCACTCCGATTCCGAATATACTCAAGATGAAGGTGTTGCCGGTCTAACACTTGTGTCAACCAACTCCTACGACATATTTGACTCACCAATTGAAGGAGTTGGAACATGCTTCATGGCTAAAGTCCCAAAGGTATCACACCCCGAGTATGTTGATTTCAATAGTGATGAAGATGACTTGTTAGGTGATGATGATTTACTTGTTGACAACTCTAGTGATGAATACTATGATGAAACGTCAATTAATCATGCTAATCAAGATAAAACGAATGACAATGATAAGGAGAAGATTGAAGCTCTAACTAAAGAACTAAACACTCTTAAGTTAGCTCATGAAACTATCTTAGGAGATCGTCGAGAACTTTTAAGAACACATGAGAAATTACGCTTTGAAAAGCTCAACCTTGAGCAAGAGCATGAGTTCTTAAAAGCAATCAATGATGATCTTCGTAAGAAAAGTTATTCTTACATTGCCAAGCATTTACTCTTATCCACTTACATGCCTCAAGTCAAGTCTAGTAATAAGAACAATAAGGATTCTTCCTCTAGTAGTAACAATGATCATGTTAAATCCAATATTGGTGCTTCTAGTAGTTCTCTTGATTCCACTAATGATTCTCTTAGCCAAGTTACACCTGAGCAAGAAAATAGCCTATTGAAGGGAATTATAGAGAAATGAGTGTACAAGAGCCTTGCCGGGAGTAAGCAATTCGAGGAAATTGTACGCAAGTTAGGAAGGCAGCGGAAGAATCAAGGTGTTGGTTTTGAACGAAAGTTCAATGCCAATGGAGTTGAGTGGGAAGAAGATCAATACCCCAAGACAAAGTTTGTTCCTCAACAATAGAAGTATGATCCTACTTCTTTCAAAGGGACACAAGCTCAAGATGATCTTCCACCACAAGACTACAAGCAAAAAGGCAAGGACAAGCTTCAAGAGGAAATTGATGCATTTGAAGAAGCTCCTAAGACCTTAGTCAAGTGGATTCCCAAGACTACGTCAAGTTCCACTTCATCAAGTACGACTACAACTCCAAGGATTCCCATCAAGATGGTGTGGATCCAAAAGAAGAAGAACTAGAGAGTTCTTGAGGGTGACTCCGCCAACATACTTCACTCTTATCATTTTGGCAAGAACAAGTGCAATCAACTTCCACATCTTGCACTAGTTCAAGGAGTCACAAACCCTCTTGTTGGTAAGTCAAGGAACAAGGTAACCTAAAAGCTTTCATAGACATCATCTTGTGTGTGCATCACTCTATGTCTATGGATATCCTTGTTTGTTCATTGTGGGACTAATCCATGTAGGTATTGAAAGTGCAACTCACTCCAATGGATAGCTCCAAGTGATCTACATCAACATTGAGCATCCATCTTCAACATCTACATGAAGTCATCATCGACAAAACCCAAGGTTAGTTCATCCCTCTTAGGGGGATACCACATCTAGGGGGAGCTTTACTCTAAGAATTGAGCTAAAGCAACTCTAATGATGCGAACCCAACGATGCTTTATGTAAAAGTGGCAACCCCACTTGTGCTTAAACTATGAGTATGACCTATGATCAAATGTTCTCATTTGACTCCTAAGTCAATATACTCATATATAGATGACCTATTCATCGCCAATTGCTTGATAGATGCTAGAATTGGTTGTGCATGCTTTGCCACATATTTCAATTGCCATTTTATTGTGTGAGCATGTTGAGAGCATATTTTACTCATTCGAGGACATCCACTTGTTGTTTTGATTGATTGGTTTCTCTTTTTCTTGCCAAGTGGATGGACAAGAATGCCTAAGAACCTTCTCTAGCTATCTATGCTTTTCTCGTCTCAAACTCTATTCATGCTACATCACAAAATTTGATCAAGTCAGATTCAAACCACTCTGTGTGAGGAGCACTCAGAGTCCCCGATTTGTCATAGACTTAAACTTCCAAAACTTCTTTGTGCTTTTCGGTCTGACCGATTCCTCCATTTCGGTCACACCGAGATCACTAAGTCGATCTAGGTTTTCACCTCGGTGCAACCGATTTGAACTTTTCGGTCACACCGAGTTGCTATAACTGTTAACAGTTATGCATCTCGGTGCCACCGAGTTGTTCCACTCGGTCACACCGACAGGGTCGGGCTATATATACTCACGGGCAAAATTTTGGACATTTCTCCGAAACCTCTTCGCCCGCGCATAGCTTGCTCTGCCTCCTGGGTCTCTGGATCATCCTCCTCGTCGCCAGGCGCCTCCAGTCGCTGGTCTCCGCCGCCGTCAACGGAATTCGTCTCCGCCGTTGCCGCCGTAGCGAGTCCGCCGCCAAACTAGGGTATGGACTCGATCACAGTGCTATTCCCCGTCCAAATCTTAGCACATTGTGTTCTTAATGAATCTTGCTATGATTGAAATACTCCTATCCGGTCAAAACAATCCTTTGAATAGTTGAGATTCGAAAATTTAGGTTTAGGTTTCCGCCGAAATCATCTCGGACCCACCGAGTTGTGGAACTCGGTTCCACCGATTCAGCCACGGCCATTGCACATGTGGTTCTCAGTCTGATTGAGAATTAAAAATCGGTGAGACCGAGTTCAGGACTTTGTGAAACCCTAGCAGTCTCGGTGCCATCGAACTGTGACTCGGTCTGACCGAGTTCACTAGTTTTGGTTTCAAAAGCTGCTTCGGTATCACCGAGTTTGCAGATCGGTCGATCCGAAATGCTTTCTGTGAAAAACTAAAACTAAGTTTTTGATTCTTTCTTTTGCAAAAATCTCTGCATTTTGTGATGCTCATCCACTCTATCTCATCTATAAACTATTCACAGGGTCAGCAGTCTGAAATTCAACATGTCTGACCAGAGTGATAGCCAGAACAGATCTGAGGAGCAGGCTCATTTGAGTGAGGGCACCAGTCCCTCTAGCAGTTCTGATGAGGGTAGCAGGAGCACCCCAAGCAATCTGCCCAAAGCTGCCACTAGAGCAAGCAAGAAGAGAACCTCTGAGTCATAGGATGAGGACTATGTGGCAGAAGAGGAAGCCACATCCAAGAAGAAGGTACTCAAGAAAGAGTATGGCTCAGCTGCAGCCAAAAAGCCAGGACTAAAAATCAACAGGACAGCAGGGAGACAGCCAATGTCCAAAGCCAGGGCATCCTCTCAGAAATCTTCCAAGTCAACTGCAGAAGATGAGGCTGTGAAAGAAAAGAAGGAAAGAAAAAGGGGCAGATGGTGCAAGAAGGCTGATCCAATGGCTGAGTTTGAAAAACATTCATCGGATGAAGAAGAGGAAGAAGAGGTTGCTGCACCAGCACCTAAGGCACAGAAACTCATGGGTGATGCCATAAGGTCAGGGGCTACTGCATCCAAGCCCAAGGAAGCACCCAAAGCTGCATCTAAGCCCAAGAATGCACCAAAGAGAAACACCAGAAACATATCTGCTGCTGAAAAGAACAAGGCCCCAGTGCCTGACATTGCTGAAGAAGAAGAAGGTCAAGTGCTCAGAAAGCTTAAGCCCAAGATCCCAGACCACAATAATGCTCATCCTGTGGCTGAGGACATGAAGACTAGAAGAGATTCAGGGCTGAAGAAGTGGAGAGAAGCAGATCCATATGCTTCAAGGAGAAGAACTGCTGTGGATTACAGGTTTCATACCAAGGAACAACAGGATTTCTATGAGACAATGCTGCTTGATAAGAAGCCCATAGTTTGTGACATGAGATGGGTTGATTGGGAGTACATCAAGGAGAATGAAGAGCACTATCCTGGAGTATATGACAGCTTCAAGGGTTGTGGAGTTGCAGACTTTGTTGGGCAGAAGCTCACAAAGTGGAATGAAGAGCTGATCATACAATTCTACTCCATAGCACACTTCTATCCAGATGGCAGGATTGTGTGGATGTCAGAAGGAACCAGATATCAGTCAACAGTTGCTGAGTGGGCACAGCTCATTAATGCCCCAGAAGAGCAGGAAGATGACTTGGACATATATGCCAAGAAAATGGATCACAATTCCATGTCCAACATGTACAAGGAGATCCCAAACAAGGCACTTGATACTTTCAAGTTTGGCTCAGTGCATTATCTTCTGTCAGGGCTGCCCACTATTAATTGGATTCTGAGGCACACTCTATTGCCCAAGTCAGGTGATCACAAGATGACCCGAGGCCATGCAATAAACATGCTCCATGTATTTGATGTACCACAGAAGTTCAAGGTGATGAGCCTCATGGTAGAGACCATTAAGAGAACAGCAGCTGATCAGAAGAGGAGCTGTAGATATGCCCCACAGATTCAAGAGCTGATAAACTCAAAGATGGGCACAGGCACATACCTGCTGGACAAGGAACACCTGCCCATCCATCCAGACTTTGAAGACAATCAGGTCGTCATGAACAAGGATGAACCATCATCTGCACATGCTCAAGCAAAAAAGGAGAAGGCCAAGATGGAGAAAACTGCCAGGATGCCAACTCAAGAGGAGGCATCTCAGTATTTCTTGAAGAACAAGCAGGAGCAGCTAAGTTACATGATAGCATCCACTCTGAGGATTGAGAAAGGACCGGCCACCCTAACTCAAAACCAAGAGAGTTTGGAAAGAATCATGGAACAAAAGTTCTATGACCTAGATGTGAAGGTGACAGAGATACAGTCTGCTGTGGAACAACTACAAGAAGATATGCAGGAGAGGAAGGGCGAGACAACAACTGATGCATTTGCCAGGGTGCCCAGAGCTCAGAGATCATCTGCAGTACCAGTTCCTGACACCAGAGCCACCACTTCTGCACCAGCTACAGCTTCTGTTCCACCAGCTCTAGCTCCTACCCCAGCAGCTCCAACTACTTCAACCGAAGCCTTCGTCCTTGGCGTCATCCGGACTCCACCACGTGAAGACCAAGCCTGAGAGTCGTTTAGTGCTATGCATTTTCTATGAACTTTTTGGTAACTTGTTGCCAAAGAGGGAGAAAAATGTATAGATCATAGGCTTCGAGAGAGAGAGTTTGCATTTGTTCTCTCTTGTCTTTTGGTTGATACTTCATTTGCTTTTGAGTGTTTGAGATACAATGCCGTGATTTGTGAGACATTGATGATCATGTGTTTGATCATAAGCTACACTTAATGCTTGTTGGATGTTACTATCAATTTATCCTTATGTTGATCATTCACTTTGCTTGGTGATGAGTGCATGCATTTAACTCTTATCATTTTGAGCGCTCCACCAAGATGTATGTGACATGGAATTGTAACCCATCATCCTAACTCACTGTGCATTTGCAGTCCAAAGCAAATCTTAAATATGCACAAATTTAGGGGGAGCTCTTACTTATCACATACTTCTCAAAGCGACGATATATTCCAATCTTATTATCATTTGTCGAAGCTTTGATCTATATGTTGTCATCAATTACCAAGAAGGGGGAGATTGAAAGTGCAACTATCCCTGGGTGGTTTTGGTAATTCCTAACAACATATAGCTCATTGAGCTAACATCATTCCAAGATGAATATTTCAGAAAAGCTCAATGGATGGCATGGCATGGATGAGGAAAGTGGATCCCTCAAAATTACAAGGACAATGGATTGGCTCAAGCTTCAAGAACAAGACTCTACATTTTACATTTTTAGTGATCCAAGATCACATTGAGTCCATAGGAAAAGCCAATACTATTAAGGAGGGACGACGTGTTGCTTAATGAGCCTCTTGCTTCATGTGCTTAGTGATATGCTCCAAAATCCTCAACTACCTTTCCATATCCACATATGACCCAAACCTAAATTCAAACTCGGCCCCACCGATTCTTCCTATCCGGAGCCACCGAGTTTCACATGTCATAGCCACTGCCACAAACCCTAGCAAATCGGTTTCAGCGATAGGGATATCGGTCTCACCAAGATGGGATTGCAATTTCTCTGTTTCCCTTCATAACGTTTCGGTCCAACCGAAGTGAGCGATCGGTCCCACCGAGATTGCAATGTAAACTCACTATTTCCCTTTCATAACATTTGGTCTTATCGAAAAGAGCGAATCGGTCCCACCGAGTTTACCTGACCAACTCTCTGGTTAGCTTATTACCAAAATCGGTCCCACCGAGTTTGTGTAATCGGTCACACCGAGATTACGTTATGCCCTAACCCTAACCATATCGGTCCCACCGAGTTGCATCTCAGTCCCACCGAAAATCCTAACGGTCACTAGGTTTACTGAATCGGTCTAACCGAGTTTAACGATTCGGTCCCACCGAGTTTGGCAGATTGTGTGTAACGGTTAGATTTTGTGTGGAGGCTATATATACCCCTCCACCCACTCTTCATTCGTGGAGAGAGCCATCAGAATAGATATTCACTTCCAATACACATTTTCTGAGGGAGAACCACCTACCCTTGTGTTGAGCTCAAGATATTCCATTCCTACCATATGAATCTTGATCTCTAGCCTTCCCCAAGTTGCTTTCCACTCAAATCTTCTTTCCACCAAATCCAAATCCTGTGAGAGAGAGTTGAGTGTTGGGGAGACTATCATTTAAAGCACAAGAGCAAGGAGTTCATCATCAACACACCATTTGTTACTTCTTGGAGAGTGGTGTCTCCTAGATTGGCTAGGTGTCACTTGGGAGCCTCCGACAAGATTGTGGAGTTGAACCAAGGAGTTTGTAAGGGCAAGGAGATTGCCTACTTCGTGAAGATCTACCGCTAGTGAGGCAAGTCCTTCGTGGGCGACGGCCATGATGGAATAGACAAGGTTGCTTCTTCGTGGACCCTTCGTGGGTAGAGCCCTCCGTGGACTCGCGCGACCGTTACCCTCCGTGGGTTGAAGTCTCCATCAACGTGGATGTACGATAGCACCACCTATCGGAACCACGACAAAAACATCCGTGTCTCCAATTGCGTTTGAATCCTCCAAACCCTTCCCTTTACATTCTTGCAAGTTGCATGCTTTACTTTTCGCTGCTCATATACTCTTTGCATGCTTGCTTGAATTGTGTGAAGATTGCTTGACTTGTGCTAAGATAGCTAAAATCTGCCAAGAACTAAAATTGGGAAAATGATAGATTTTTATTTGGTCAAGTAATCTAATCGCCCCCCCTCTAGACATACTTCCGATCCTACACCCCCGGCTCTCGGGGTGGTGCCACTGCGTGTGGCAGGAGTCGCTCCGGTCGCGGCAGCCCCGTCGACGAAAGAAGATGCGCCGTGGTTGCGAGGCCTCCCCGGCCACGGTTCCACGCGTCATAGGTGTTGCTAGAGTTTGTTGTCTTGTCGGAGGATACGGCCGGCAGCTGGCTCCAGCTTCCCCGCTTATTTGCCGATGAGCTGCCGGCCTTCGGTCCAGGCGAGCTCTGGCTGCAGGCAGACGGTTGCTGCAGCCGGGCTTCTTGGGTCGCGGTCGAGGTCTCCGTCGCAGGCAACATAGCTCTGGCCTGCGGTTGACAAACGTTCGCCCGCGCACGCGGCCTGGGCAGGCGGTGCACCCTCCACTTCAAGTTTGACGGTGACGCGACCCTCTATGTGAGGGTGTTTGGGGAAGACGGTCGCCGTGCCGGATGCTGCCCCGAGGTGAACGACGACGAGGAGGTGCTCGGCCTTGGCGATGGTCGGGACGAGGAGGAGGGTGAACCCACCGGCCGCGCCTCGTCTGGCTACGGTGGCGCCTCTCTTGGCGACAGTTCCAGTAGTGGCGGCTACGACCAGCCGCCATGCCACCGCGCCCGCTTCGAAGGTGGTAGCGGGTCATCTCATCACCGTGCATCCGTGAAGCGCAAAGAGGGGTCCGACTAAGCTCGGGACGTCACCAAGGGCCTGCCCCTGTGGACTGCTGCAGGGGTGAGCGCCGCTTTTGTTTTGTTCCTCTTTTCCTTCCTGCACCAAAATGAAACCAGTATGGGCCCGGAGGGGCGTGTATCGAACCATGACTTCTTAATCATTATGCTATGCTTGTTGTTTCTGTGTTGTGTTGTTATTTGTGCTGAGATAACTTAGCTTGGTGCGTTCGGGGCGGCCTCCTCTTTATGAGGCATTTGTTTCGTCGTGCCCGCCTTGACCTAGTGGTCTGTGATTGCTTGAGAACTGCAAAAAAATCATTAGGAAGCTTGCTAGGAGATTTGTCGTTCACCCAAGCCTTGACCCGATGCTTCATATCGCGGTACCCGAGGGTCACGGATTAGGGGAGATGTGCCAGCTTGTGAGCTCGAATGAGGGTGCCTCGCGAGAAAGAAAACGGGAGGCAGAGAGAAGGAAAAACGCTCGCAAGGGCATCTGCGTAGCCCCCTCGCGAGGTATGCAAGAGAGAGAACACAGGCGAACTAGGGTCAGGAATAGCGGCGAAAGGCGACGGAACCAAATCAGCAAGGAACACCAGAAGCAAATTTCGATTAAGAGAAGGCAAGCCAACTACGGAAAGCAAATGAAAAGCCGCGTCCGGCACCAAGTCTAGTCTTCGAGTCTTCTCACCAGCGCGGAGCTAAGTGTTGCCACTAGGCGTGGGAGGGAGCCCCCGAGGCCCGAGGGCGGCACTCCTGAGACTCCGGGGCGTGTACAACCCCACTCATTATTACGTGAGAGTGTCACGGGTGGCGATTCTTCACAGGCACCAGGCCTTCTTCACAGGCTCTGAGCCTTTCTTCACATGCACTGGGCCTTGCTTCATGGGTAGAACTTTCGGAGGTGCTAGATGTTCCAGGCGTTCTGGATGGGCACCCCATCCAACATCTCCAGGCGCGCGGCACCAAGCCTAGAGACATGGACAACCTTGAACGGGCCCTCCCACATAGGTGAGAGCTTGTGCAGCCCTTCCCTGGAGAGGACCCGCCTTAGGACGAGGTTGCCCGCCTCGAGCGTCTTGGAGCGGATGTTGCGGCAGTGATATCGCCGCAGCGCCTGCTGGTACCTTACCGCCCTCAGTGCAGCTTCGCGATGATGTTCCTCCCCTAGCACGAGGTCCATCCCCCACGTGGTGTCCTGCTGTGTTTCATCAAACGCCAGGACCCGTGCGGAGCGATGCCTGACCTCATGAGGAAGGACCGCTTCGGCTCCGTAGACAAGGAAGAATGGGGTCTCGCACGTTGGCTTGGTGGCGGTGGTGCGGATGGACCACAACACAAACTGGATCTCATCGTGCCAGCCCCTGCCGTAGGCCTCAAGCTTCTTCTTGAAGGTCTTGGTCTTGATGCCGCTCAGGACCTCTGCGTTGGCACGTTCGTCCTGACCATTCCTCCTGGGGTGTGCCACCGAAGCGTAGCAAATATGTGTTCCTAGGTTAGCACAGTAGGTTTTGAAGAGGTTACTTGTGACGCCCCAAGACCGACGCTCCAGATGCCTTCCATTTATTTCGTTGTCGTTGTGTGTTTGTACTGTTTGTTGCCATGATCGCGATGAGTGCCATTGTCATATTTTGCTTCTTGCATCATGTTCATCATTTGATTATATTGCATTGCCATGCCCATCTTTGTCATGTTGCATTTGTGCCTCTTGTCATTTTGCATTCTCATAATCATCATGTGCATTGTCATTTTCATGCATGTTATATTGTTGCATGCTCAATGTATGATCACGCATCATCACCTCCTCCTTCCTTCTTCTTTCCTTCATTTTGGCTAGTGACCTTTCACCCTTCCCCATAAATGTTCATTCTTTTCCTGATGCTAGTTCACCATGCCTATACCGTCTCTGCCAATTTTCAGCTCTTTTGGACTTGATTTGGTTGGATTCAAAATTGCCTCAAGTTTGAATTTAGTTCAAACTTGCGATAATTTTATTTCTCTAAAAATGCCCAAACCAATTATTTCAAATAGTGCATAGTCCCAGAATCGTGGGGATATCCTTATATCTCTCATACACCCCTCTTTTATCCCTGTGCTTTTCTGTTTATTTTCTGCCTGAGGAAAATGAAAAGAAAAGATACAACAGCAAGAGCGGCCTACCTGATCCTCCTTCTACCAGGCTGGCCCAGCAGCGGACCCAGCAGCAGCCCAACTGATCCAGCCCACCTCTCTCTCCCTCCGCTGGTAATTCCAGCTTGCCACGCTGGTCACCCGCGCTGACCCCATCTGCAGCGACCGTTCCCTTCGCCTTTTTCTTCCTCCTCTCGCCACCTCCCCCTCACAGTAAAAACAGAGGAGGAGCACACATGGCCACCGAGGCAGCCAGCCGAGCCACGCCTCGCCCCTATAAGAAGCCCAGCCTCGCCCCTAGGGTTTTCCCTTTCCTCTCCTCCTCCCCGCGCCGCCGCCGCAAGGTAGGTCCAAGCCATGCCTCCATAGCCGTCGCCCCTTTCGCCAGAGAGCTCCTGGAGCACTTCCATAGCTCTGCCGCAGCCATATCCCTCCTCCGTCGTCGTCTTCGCTCCGGGTCGACTCGCCGACGTCGTCCCGTTCGATTTCCAACAAGGCCAGGAGCCAGAAGGGCCACGGCGACGCAATCGTCTTCCTCTACGTCGTCTGCTTCCCCTGCTTCGTCTTCTTCATGGAGCCGAGCTTCATCACGATCAGCGTGCCCTCGAGTCCTACCTGTCGCGTCTCCGGCCGACTCGTCTTGTCCTACGGGACCGAGGTGAGCAGCCGCGTCTCTCAGCCCCTTTTATTCGCCTCGTTCGCATCCTCTAGGTGTCGACTTGTTCACACGAAATCCCCAGCCACCGTGCTTCGCCATGGACGCGCCGAACCCTCTGCTTCCACCGCTCTGCCGCTCGGCCACACCCTTGCATGTTGCTCTGCACCCCGCACGCCCCTGAAGCCAGCAGCTCTCGCGCGCGACCGAAGCCTCGTGCCTCCGCCGCACCTCGCCATGGCCCCGAGCCAAGGAAACGCTTGAGCTCGAGGTCTCTACTTCCGCCTCTCTCCGCATGCCACGCACCACACCTCCACCTATTTCCGCACCCCCGCCATCGGCCTGTGGTCTCGACGGTCGCCGTCTTGCTTGCCGGCATCGTCACCCAGTTCCTCTGTGATCCACGAAGAAGAAGGCCTGGCCTTTGCTTCGGTTCAACTGCAGTAACGCCCATGTTTTGAACAAATAAGAGGCAACAACGCACTGGTCCGCTCTCGGCTCCTCTATATAGGAGGTCATGGGATCAAGTCCCAGCTGCCCCAATTTTTTTGCTCTTTTTTCCTGTACTGTTGCTCGCACACACCCACATCCACTTCGGGCCAGATCTGCTGTTAGGGTCCAGCTAGTAGATTCATTCAATCGCCATGATTCTAGCTACAAGTCATGAATTACAAGTGGATCTCAAGGAAGAAGAAGGGATCAGAGAGCAGAGGAGGAAGAACTCGAATTACAGAGAAGTAGCTAGCCAACCAAGCCGAGCCAGGCCGAAGCCTCCCGTGCAAGCCAAGTCCTTCTATGGCCTCCGTCTCTTTATATATACAGCCTTGCTTCCTTTGCCTTCTGGGCTGGGCCCTGCCATATGATAACGGCCCACCTTGTCAAGGGAAAGGGTCGCTGACATTCCCTCCCCCATAAGATTCGACTTGCCCTCAAGTCGATGTTTGAGTAGCGCCGTGAAGATCCAAGATGTTAACACATCATACTGGACCCAGTTGTCCCAATGAGTAGCGCCACCGGGGTCCCATGGAGTCTGCAAGGCACACCGAACCCATTCTGCAGTTTCATCCTCAGGTCGATATTGTGTCGACCCTCCCGGATCCCATGTCACTTGAAGTGTATCAAAACCACCCTTCCAACAAGCATCATTTACATTGTCTAGATTATCTCGCCACCAAGCTGAAACAGAGCAAACTCTCCGACAACAAAAAACCCACGACTGATCCATTGCCTCCCCTGTAGAAAACATGGACCAAATAGCAACGCGAACAATGCTATAGCAGATGCCAATTAAGTTGGCTGGAAGTATTTCCTCACCCATGCTGGGAAGCAATAATATCTTGAAAGTCTCACCAGCAATTTTCCACTGTACTTGTTCTGTGATATATGTTGAAACCTCTCCATGAGTGTTAAACAATACTTCATGTTTGAACAACCAAGCAACCCTCCGATGCATCAGCGCAAAACAGGATATTACCAGCAAGAAAGGCGGCACTGAATTTGTAATTAACGGCTGGACAAACAGGTTGTCACCAACAAGATAGTTTAAGTGCAAAGACCATGCAATTTTCCATTGGACTGGTGCAAGCCAATACTGATGAATTTGTCCAATCATCGGCAACATGGGGATCACATGTGGCATTGAATAATCCCAAGAGTTCATCCCTTCTAAACATAAGTCCGCAATCTGAATCATTGTGAAGTGTGGCTAGACTATCAAAAAAGTCAGGCCAAATTGATTAATCCAAGTTTTCAGTTTGACAAGGTACCATCTCTTAGTGCTATCAGTTACTACGCCAGAATAAGAAGGCTGCTCACTGTCCGACTCCCAAAAATAGCGAGACGTCTTGTCACCATGCCATTTAAGTGCTTGTACCAATTTCTGATGTTTGTTGCGCTTCATGTTGTCAAGAAGGAAACATGGCCATGTAGTCATGAAGCTTGTATAGCACACGTACCCAACAGTAACCTGACTAACCCCTGAATTAGCAGTTTCAGAATCAGAGCACTCCCCATTAACTGACCATGCAATCGCCCATTGAAAATTTTCAAAGCCCAGTAAACTGAGGCATGAGCTAACCCAATCTTGCAAGAAACCACCAATCATTAGGAAGGCACTTGATTGACCCAAGATGTTGCAATGGTTCGAGCTTCTGAAGAATGTGCATGGAAAGTTGGATATATCAACTGTACACATAGAATAGGGCTCCCAAGCAATCTTCCAATTCACCAGGTGAAAAAATTGAAACACCAGTAGTACCTCACAGCCATTATAGAAGTCAGAAGCACAAGCTTGTAAAAGGTTGCAGCTCATCAACTCAAGACCAGAGCATTGGGCCATGATTTTCAGATATATGTTAGCGAACTCAACATGCCTTCGAAATAATGTGCACCAAATCTCAGCTGTTGAACACTCACACATGAATCGCATTGAGATATTGTCGATAGCAGAACAATCATAGCAGAGTGACCAAGCAATTTCCCATTGAACTTGTTCTGAGACCGAGAATGAAACATCTCCAAGAGTGTAAAACAAAATTTTATACTGCAATATTGCATCACTGAATGACCAGGGGATCCTCCATTGCAGCCATGGAGGCAAGGAAAAAGTTCCATAAGTTTCAGATGCTTTTGCTGGTGGTAGGCAAGGAAAAAGAATTCCCATTGGTTCAGATTGCAAAGCATCTCTAGTTGATTGTACTCTTGTGCAACAGAATGGTCCTGGTAAGAAGAGCATCAAGATTAATTTTGCCGATTGACCAAGTAGCTTACACCAGTAAATGACAAGTCCACTCCCTCCAATATCTGTAGCAGGTTGAGAGGTTGGCCAAAACACTTCTGAATTATGCATGACCACAAGAGTTGATAATCGTGATACAACTACAACCACATTGTCTATTTTTCCAAAATCCTGTTGAGCAACACTACAAAGCAAGCAAGAATCAGTCATGAGTGGTGGCTTTTGTAGTTGGTAAGGCAGGCTATCTTGTCTCCTTGTTCCACAAGGAAATGTTCTGGGTTTCTCACAAGTATGGTCATGAGGTTTTGATAGAGAAATCATAACAAGGGCGGCTTCAGGTGCCTCTGTAGCAGGTCCTCCATGGTTTGCAGCTTCTTGTGAGATCCAGAGTGAGGCATTATAACCATTCGAGGGTCTGGGTTTTCCATCGGTTTGCTGTGACAAGTTCCTCACAATCGACGAGGAATTAGTAGCATCTCTGCTTCTTGATACAGAACTTGGCCATGTACTTGGTGTGCCAATTGAGACCTTACGGAATTTACTCAATGTAGCCTTCTGGATGTATGACAGCTCAAATTCCATCATTCCAGCTTCTGGAATAGTAACTAACCTTATTGTCACAATGGTGTTATTCTCAGGCATGGCCAACACGCCGTCGATGGGGCATGGGCCTAGTACTAAGCACCTGGTGGGAACCAAGATGTCCAGGCTGATGTCAAACAATACGGGCACTTCTGCATCTGTGTCAGTACCAGAACACCCAGTCGAGCAGATGGCGGCCAGTGCAAGGATGCCAATTACATCAACATCGGGGGCCTTGTCACTCACATCAAGCTCCAGAATGACGTTGTTGCTTGTTGAGGATGCAGAGGGTGCTGTGGACAAGGTGGAATTGGATGGTGGTACGCTGATGGCACCCTTGGACGACTCGAGGTGGCGATCGTCCGCTGCCGCTGATGCTGCTGCCCATGTGGCCACTGGCAAGTTGTTGCCGAAGGCGACATCATGGCCAGGGCTGGGGAATGCTCGGAGTAGGGGCGAAGAGGACTCTAGGCATGCCAGGTCAGTTGGCATCACGTCCACCATGAGAAGGGTCGTCGTGTCGACCTGGACGGCACCATCGAAAAGGCAGGGGTCCGAGGTCGAACAGCTGGCGGGCGACAAAGCTGTGACGTCGATCTCTGGGGCGATCTGGACAACGACGCTGGAGATGGCCACCTCACCGTGGCGCTCGGCCGCGGCCAAAGCTGCAGCCCACTCCGTGTATGGCGTGTCGAGGTACTAGGTTGACAACGAGGAAGCAACACCCCTCGTAGAGAGCTTGGCCGTCGAGAGCAGCACGAGCCCTGACCGCCTTCCAACGTGAGCCGAACTGGACATAGGCCTCCACGCCATACATCCCGTCAACCACCCTCTCGAATGCGCATAATATATACTGAGCACCAGAGCGAAGGAACACTTGGTGAAACACCTCCATTGTCACTGGCTGGAGCACGTTGCTCGTTCTGACATGAAGTACACCTTGAGGACATGAAATTTTGTGTTGAGGCATTGCGTCAAACAGGTTGCAGACGGTGGTGGAGAAGAAAATTTGGGGCTAGGATCTATGGCTCTGAATACCAAATGTTAGGGTCCAGCTAGTAGATTCATTCAATCGCCATGATTCTAGCTACAAGTCATGAATTACAAGTGGATCTCAAGGAAGAAGAAGGGATCAGAGAGCAGAGGAGGAAGAACTCGAATTACAGAGAAGTCGCTAGCCAACCAAGCCGAGCCAGGCCGAAGCCTCCCGTCCAAGCCAAGTCCTTTTGTGGCCTCCGTCTCTTTATATATACAGCCTTGCTTCCTTTGCCTTCTAGGCTGGGCCCTGCCATATGATAACGGCCCACCTGGTCAAGGGAAAGGGTCGCTGACATCTGCTGCTGAGCTTCCACAGTGCGCAGCATTCGGCCCGCATCTTTTTTTTATGTTTGCTGCGATTTGTCTAATTCCAAGTGCATGCATATTGCCATCATTCTGAATTGTTAATAACTTAATAACCACGCATCATTTGTAAAAACATTATATATGAAAAATGCTTAGAATTCCATGTAGGTTAATATTTTCCAACTTTCATCTATGTTAAGAATGTTTAAACTTGCTGTTTGCATTAATTTGCTTATATGCCATGTTAAAATGATTTATTTCATAACTAAATAACCGTAGCTCCGAATTTAATAAACTTTATATGTAAATGGGGTAGAAAACTGCCTAGTTTAACATGGCGCACTTTATTTTGCTGTTTAACAACATTAAAATTGTGTTTAGGGCAGAACAGTACCAAATCAAAAATATGCACATGAGGATTTTCCGGAATTGTTGTTTGTTATTTTCGGCCTCATTCAAACTTGCCTAAATAGATAGTTTATTTATGCTTCACCCCTTGCCATGTTGAATAACATTTAATATTGTTGGGTACATAAACAAGAGCGAACTAAATAACTTGAATGTGGTGTTTTGTCGATATGCAACTCGTTGCATATTGAGCTCCACTTAATTTGTAGTATTGCTTGTTGCATTTTGCCATGCCATGCCATGCTGCATTTAAACTGGAAATACATCATACTTGATTGTGCATCATGCCATGTTTATGATTGTGTGTTTACCATGTTGTTTGCTTCTTTCTGGTGTTGCTTCTTCGGGTTAGTTCCGATAACGCCGCGTTTGTGAGGATTCGTTCGACTTTGTCCGTTTGTCTTCTTCATGGACTCGTTCTTCTTCCTTGCGGGATCTCAGGCAAGATGACCATACCCTCGAAATCACTTCTATCTTTTCTTGCTAGTTGTTCGCTCTATTGCTATGCCACGCTACCTACCACTTGCTATATCATGCCTCCCATATTGCCATGTCAAGCCTCTAACCATCCTTTCCTAGCAAAACCGTTGTTTGGCTAAGTTACCGCTTTGCTCAGCCCCTCTTATAGCGTTGTTAGTGGCATGTGAAGTTGAAGATTGCTCCACGTTGGAACATGTTTATGTTGGGATATCACAATATCTCTTATTTAATTAATGCATCTATACACTTGGTAAAGGGTGGAAGGCTCGGCCTTATGCCTGGTGTTTTGTTCCACTCTTGCCGCCCTAGTTTCCGTCATACCGGTGTTATGTTCCTTGATTTTGCGTTCCTTACGCGGTTGGGTGATTTATGGGACCCCCTTGACAGTTCGCTTTGAATAAAACTCCTCCAGCAAGGCCCAACCTTGGTTTAACATTTGCCACCTAAGCCTTTTTCCCTTGGGTTCTGCAGACTCAAGGGTCATCTTTATTTTAACCCCCCGGGCCAGTGCTCCTCTTAGTGCTGGTCTAAACTAGAGCCCTTTGCAGCGCCACCTCGGGGAAACCTGAGGCCTGGTTTTAGTTGTACGGACTGCTCATCCGGTGTGCCCTGAGAACGAGATATGTGCAGCTCCTATCGGGATATGTCGGCACATTCGGGCGGCTTTGCTGGTCTTGTTTTACCATTGCCGAAATGTCTTGTAACCGGGATTCCGAGACTGATCGGGTCTTCCCGATAGAAGGAATATCCTTCGTTGACCGTGAGATCTTATGATGGGCTAAGTTGGGACAACCCTGCAGGGTATAAACTTTCGAGAGCCGTGCCCGCGGTTATGTGGCAGATGGGAATTTGTTAATGTCCGGTTGTAGAGAACTTGACACTTGACTTAATTAAAATACATCAACCGCGTGTGTAGCCGTGATGGTCTCTTCTCGGCAGAGTCGGGGAAGTGAACACGGTTCTTGTGTTATGGTTGTGCGTAAGTAGTTTCAGGATCACTTCTTGATCACTTCTAGCTTCTCGACCGTTGTGTTGCTTCTCTTCTCGCTCTTATTTGCGCATGTTAGACACCATATATGCATAGTGCTTGCTGCAGCTCCACCACATTACCCCCTTTCCTACCCATAAGCTTAAATAGTCTTGATCTCGCGGGTGTGAGATTGCTGAGTCCTCATGACTCACAGATTCTACCAAAACAGTTGCAGGTGCTGGTGATACCAGTGCAGGTGACGCAACCGAGCTCAAGTGGGAGCTCGATGAAGATCTTGGTCTTTGTGTTGTGTCTTTTCCGGTTGATCAGTAGTGGAGCCCAGTTGGGACGATCGGGGACCTAGCAATTGGGTTATCTTCCTTTTCATTTGTTTGTCCGTAGTAGGACTATTTGTGTACTCTAAATCATGTATGATTTATTTAATGTATTGTGTGAAGTGGCGATTGTAAGCCAACTCTTTATCCCATTCTTGTTCATTACATGGGATTGTGTGAAGATGACCCTTCTTGCGACAAAACCACCATGCGATTATGCCTCCAAGTCATGCCTCGACACGTGGGAGATATAGCCGCATCGTGGGCGTTACAAGTTGGTAATCAGAGCCATCCCCGACTTAGGAGCCCCCTGCTTGTTTGAATCGCTGCCTTTGTTGAGTCTAGAACAAAATGTTTTGAGTGTTAGGATTATATATATCGGAGAGTAGGATTCTTTTTACTCCTCAGCCCCTTCGTCGCTCTGGTGAGGTCTCTTGACGTAGAAGTTTTGACTTCCCTCTCCTCAAATTTCATGAATTTATTTTTAGGATCACGCGGGTATCTTGGAATCGTTCCAATGGTTTTGTGACGAGAACATTGTTCTTGGTGCCTCCTGACATTTAGGGGTTGTGGCAGTGTCCCTGGGAGTTGAGCTCCGAGGTTTTGTCGTCACAATTTTATCGTTGCTGTTCTGGAATACCTGAGTTTTGCCGACATAAAAAATCTCTTCTATGCAGTTGTTGGTGAGATCACCTTGACGCCACCCATTACTGTGGCGGGAGTTCGGGAGTATTGCCATAACTCGTATAACGGATGCTTTTCGAAGGTTGAGGTACACGATTTCCGGAGTTTTCTTGGTTATGTGTTGATGGATGGATACAACTGGATCTAGGTATTGTTAGTTTGGGTGAGATATATTGCGTCCCCTGTATCCCCAACACCAGATTGCATAACCAGAAAGTTTCGGGAGCTTATAAGTGGGAATTCAAGTAGCTCCTAGAGTATCTTTCCAACAGACACATGATACGATATGGGATCTATCATATGTTTGTTTGCGGCTTATTTTGCAAGCCAATCCTTTTGTTTTGGTTTTAAGTTGTGGTATTCGAGTTGCTTCGAAGTCAAGTGTTGATTCCATACCTTTCCTAAGCGATGTTCTCATACTTGTATGTGAATACCAACCCTTCTTGATCATCGAGATTGTCATGCCAATTCTTTTCCAACCGACGTGCTCTTTTTCAAGTGGACCCGATCATTTCAACATCCGCAAGATCAATTCTAAGTTTTCTCAACGGTGTTTGTTACATCCGTCCCAAGTTGCCTTTGTTTTCCCGCCCTCCCACCCTTTTCTCAAGGACTCAGATTTCTTAATCAAGTATCCTTTTTATTGATGTGAATTCTCTTCATTCTTTTCCTCCATGTTCTTACCTGGTGATTCTCATGAAGATGCTAAGGAAGCTTCAAGTCTATTATTCTTCGTTCTTTTCTTCCTCGGTGGACTCAAGTCAAGCTTTCAGTGTTGATCGTATTCTTTTCCTCGTTTCAAATGCTTTCTCATGTCGGTGCATCTCTTAATCATCCACCTCTTGCTATTCATGTTATATGGAGTGCTGAAGATATCTCAGAAGATTCGCATTTCCATTCCCAATCCGTTCAAGCTATCTCGAGGTTGTTATCTCTTTTGAGCCATTTAATTCAACCGGCGCAATCTTTCTTTTAATCATTCAACGATGTATCTTTTGAGTGGGCCCTAACCCACAGGTATTTTCCCAGGATCTTACCTGACTCTTCTAATTTTCCCGGAGCTATTACCAAATTCTTTTCGAAGTTTGACGTAAGAATGAAGTATCATCAGTCATATTCCTTCTCCAAGATCGCTTTCAAATTCTTTTCATCGTTGGTTCAACCTTTCTAATTTTCATCCCGGAGTATCTCATCAATTCATGGTGGTGTTTCTCATTGTCATTCTTAGATTTTGAAGACCGAACAAGAGTTTTTCATCCAAATCTTATCCGTTCTCGTGAAGATTCATGGTTCTAGCTTCATGCCATCCTCTCATAATTGTTTGTGATTGTGAGAATTCTTTTCACCCATCCGGAGCATTTCAGGAGTCTTTTCAGTTTGATTCTCTGGAGCCCATCATCTCAGAATTATTCATTCAAGCTTTCAGCTCTTGTTCTCCAAATCATACTGGTGCATCATTCAAGTATTATCTAATCAGCTCGGGATCTCTACGTTCACTTGTATCTAAATTCTCTCAAGTATCTTCATTCATTTTCTAATTCTTCCCGGTATTTCTTTATCTTTTCTTTGTTCATTTTCAATTCTTACGGTGGTTCGTTCAAGAGTTCTGTTTTCTTGGTTATCATATCAATTCATTTGTTGTTTCCAAATCCTACCGGTGGTTCCATCAAGACCTTCTCAAGTTTGCGCCATATCTATCTTAATCCTTTCTAATAAAATAAGTATTATGCCAAATCCATTGCTTGTCATCAATTTAATTGGTGAAGGATGAGCATAATGTAATTCTTATTCTTGTTTCATCGAGTAAATTCAATTCCTTATTCCGGAGGTTCATCAAAATTCTTGGTTTCATTTGTTCATCTTTCTTTCCGGAGTTCCAAGTTTTCTCGGTTATATCATTTCAAAGCTTCATTTTATCACTTCAAGGCTTCATCTTGTGTTTTCAACCTCTCTTTCTTTTTATCATCCTTTTTTTACCGGAGTTCTTCATGGAGTTTCTTCATGGTGGTTCATCAAGGATTTAATTCATTCTCAAAGTGTTCTCAAGATTCTTGTTGGAAGAGCTCAAATATTCTTCTTCCTACGTTCCAAAGTGCAATTCGTTCTACCTTATCATTTGAGGTGGTGTTATGTCATTATTGATAATTTGAGTTCGCGTTTCATGATTCACATGTTGTCAAGAATGAGATATTTTAAATCCACCAATCTCTTCGTTGGGTTTATCTTGTGTCATATTTCACCTAAAGCCTTCCCTAAGGAATGTTGCTATTATGGTGCTTATCAATGATCCAAGTTTTCTCCTATCCTCTTGGTGAAAGAAGTTTTTCATCGCCTTGGTGCTCTCACTCAAATCAATGGCTTCCTTTAGTGGTCGTTTGTCACCTCATAATTTTGAGATGTTTTCCATAAGCCAACAACAAGCTTATCCTTTCATTGTTGATAATCCAACAACCCCATTCTAGCATTTCTTATAAGCGTGCTCATTCAAGATCTTGTTTCCCTCCATTCATTCCATTCCATTCTTTAATTTCTTCCGGAGGCATTGTGTTGTCGCTCTCTTCGACCCATTGTCTCGTTTTGTCAAGATCATGCTCTTTTCCTTGCGTATCCATTAAAACAGAGTGTTGTGCTCTGATTCAAGTTCTCTCATCTAATCAAGTTTTCCCCCCTTCTCAATCGGAGTGTTGTCTGAAATCTTTCTTACCCCTTGTGCCATTTTTCGATAGTTCTGGAGGCAGTGTGTTGTTGATTTCATCAAGTATCATCCCACCTTCTCAAGTTCATGTTAATTCCTTCCATTTTCAGTCGGAGTGCTGCCAAATTATATCATTCTTAATCATACTCTATCTTGTTTTAACCGGAGTGGCTTCAAAATCTATCTTGTCCCCTAAGCTCTTGGTTCTCATCATGTTCTTTGTTCTCCTCTGCTAATGCGGTGTTTGCAATCTCGTTCACCTCCATTGTATTATTTCTTTCGATTTGTTCAACCTCTCAAGGTTTGTGGGTTTCACTTGTTTTCAAAGAAGCAACTTTGTTTTACCTCTTCCCCTTCCGTTTCTCTCCGGTGCCATCCTTAGATCTCGGGACGAGATCTTCTGTTAGTGGAGGAGTGTTGTGACGCCCCAAGACCGACGCTCCAGATGCCTTCCATTTATTTCGTTGTCGTTGTGTGTTTGTACTGTTTGTTGCCATGATCGCGATGAGTGCCATTGTCATATTTTGCTTCTTGCATCATGTTCATATTTTTGCGTTGGCACGTTCGGCCTGACCATTGATCCTGGGGTGTGCCACCGAAGCGTAGCAAATATGCGTTCCTAGGTTAGCACAGTAGGTTTTAAAGAGGTTACTAGTGAGTTGCGAGCCGTTATCTGTGATGATGCGGTTGAGAACCCCGAAGCGGCTCACGAGGCCCTTGATGAACTTGACAACAGAGCCAGCTGGGATGGTGCGGATGGCTTCCACTTCCGCCCACTTGGTTAACTTGTCGATGGTGACGTAGAGGTAGCGGTAGCCCCCAGGCGCTCGAGGGAATGGGCCCAAGATGTCCAGCCCCCAGACCGCGAGCGGCCACGTGAGTGGGATGGTCTGGAGGCCTTGAGCCGGCTGATGGATCTGCTTGGCGTGGAACTGGCAAGCTTCACAGGACTTCACTAGCTCAGCTGCGTCATTGAGCGCGGTGGGCCAGTAGAACCCGTTGCGAAACACTTTGCCGACGAGGGTCCGTGATGACGAGTGGTGCCCACAGTCCCCGCCGTGTATGTCAATTAGCAACTCCTTCCCCTGGTCCCTGGAAATGCAGCGCAGAGAAACGTCATTTGGCCGCTTCCTGTACAACTCACCGTCCTGGATGCAGTACGCCATGGCTTGCCGGGCCACGCGCTCTGCATCCTCCTCCTTCTCCGGCAGCGCCCCTTGCATCAGATATTCCTTGAATTCCTTGGTCCAGCATCCCTCCTGGGGCTCGAGCGCCAAGAGCAGGCGAGCTCCTGTGGTCGGGCAACAGGCTGGGGCTCCTGTGGCAGGCGGCTGTGGGAGATCCTCCCGAGGCTGAGCTGTGCTTGAAAGTGGTGGCGTTGCTGACGGCTTGAAGAGCCGCTCCTCGAAGATGCCAGGCTCTTGGGGATGCCGCTTGGATGCCCTCCTAGCAATGTCGTCGGCTTCCTTGTTGGTGCCACGGGGCACATGCTGCAACTCCAGGCCCAGAAACTGCTTTTCCATCTTACGCACTTCCGCGAGGTATGCCTCCATGTGCTTGTCCTTTGACTCGTACACATTGTTGGAGAAATTGACGAGGAGCTATGAGTCGCCCCTAACGGTGAGGCGCTTCACCCCAGAGCTGCGGCGGCCTTCAAGCCATCTATGAGGCCTTCATATTCCGCGATGTTGTTGGAGACTTTCTCGCCCTGCTGAAAGCAGAGCAGCACAACGTAGTAGAGCTTGTCCTGAGTGGGCGAGATGAGTACCGCTCCAGCCCCCGCGCCCTGATGCGCGAAGGCGCCATCGAAATACATGACCCAACCGTATGGCACCTCGCTTCCTGGTGAGGTGGACCGGTCTTTGCCTACTTCAAGTGTCGGGGCGTCCGTCCATTCTGCCACAAAATCGACGAGCGCGGCTCCCTTGACAACTCTAGTGGTGCTGAACTCCAACTGGAATGCCTGCAGCTCGATGTTCCACTCAGCGACCCTTCCAGCAGAGTTGGGGCTCGTGAGCACCCTCTCCAATGGGTAGGCTGAGACGACCTTGATGGGGTGGCCTTGGAAGTAGTGCCGCAGCTTGCGCGAGGCCACCAAGAGCGTGAGCAGGAGCTTCTAAGGCATGGGGTATCGTGCCCTCGCGTCTCGCAACACTGTGCTGACAAAATACACCGGGTGTTCGACGAGGGCTGGCGCATTGGTGAGGCTCGTGTCTTGCGAAAGTTGGGGCGTCCCCTGAGGTGGTGGGACTCCTGACGCCTGATCGCTTGTGGGAATCTCGGTGACGTCGTCCTGCCGATCTTGGTCTTCTCTTGATGCTGCTAGGGCTCTCGCGGCGCCTTCCTGACCTTGTGTCATTTCAGTTGTAGCTTGGCGCAGCGCGCCCTTGGCTTGGTGCTCCTCCCGAACCGCCACCAGCGCTGCGCTGGCGGAGTACGGGGTAGCGACAAGGTAGAGTACTAGGGTCTCGAGAGGTCGTGGCGCCACCATCACCGGAGGGCTGGTCAGGTATTTTTTGAGGTCTTGAAAAGCTCGGTCAGCCTCCTGGGTCCACTCGAACGGGCCCTTCTTCTTCATCAGCTTGAAGAAGGGTAGGGCGCACTCCTAGCTTGGAGATGAAGCGTCCCAACGCAGTTACCCGACCAGCCAGCTTCTGCATTTCCTTAAGGGTCTGCGGTGGGATCATGTCCTCAATGGCCTTGATCTTCTCTGGGTTCACCTCAAACCCTCTGTGGAACACGAGGAAGCCCAGCAGCTTGCCGGAAGGGACACTGAACATGCACTTCTCCGGGTTAAGCCGCAAGTTCACCTGGCGCAGGCTCACAAAGGTCTCCTCCAGGTCTTGAATCAAGGTCCTTGCCTCCCTAGACTTTACCACAATGTCGTCGACGTAGGCCTTCGTGTTTCTCCCGAGCTGCCGCCCCAAGGCGATGTGCATCAGCCGCTGAAAGGTTGCGCCCGCGTTGCGCAGTCCGAAGGGCATGCAGGTGTAGCAATACACCCCACACGGGGTCAGGAAGGCTGTCTTCCCTACATCTTCTACCGCCATATTGATCTGGTGATACCCTGAGAACGCATCCAGGAAGCACAGCAGGTCACACTTGGCGGTGGAGTCGATGATCTGATCGATGCGTGGGAGCGGGAACGGATCTTGGGGGTAGGCCTTGTTGAGGTTGGTGAAGTCGACGCACATTCGCTCCTTCCCGCCTTTCTTCGGCACTACGACGGGGTTCGCCAGCCATTCGGGGTACCGAACCTCGCGAATGGCACCCGCTGCCTCCAACTTGCGGGTCTCTTGGACAATGAAGGCCTGCTTCTCCGTGGACTGCCGTCTCGCCCGCTACTTTATAGGGCGGACATTGGGGCATACCCTTAAATGATGCCGAATCACCTCTCTCGGGACTCCCACCAGCTGATTGGGCTCCCATGCGAATATATCCTTGTTTGCGCGCAAGAACTTCACCAACGCTTCCTCTTGGCTCGGGTCGAGGCCGGTGTCGGCGTTCTGGGAACGGGGGTCCCCAGACTTGCCTGCCTGCGGCCCACGGCATGGCCAAGCTAGCGGGCCGTACGACCCATCTTCATCAACAAAAGCATCCAAGACCCTCACGAGGGTCCAAGTCTCGCGAGGTGGACAACGCAAGACCTCCTCTGGAGTAGCCTAGCCAGGCAGGCTCACGAGGAGCGGAGATATCAAGGCGGGGAAAACCTCAAGAGGCCCTCGTGACGTGAGCCATGACGCACGACACTAGGCGGGCTCCGGCGCGCGCATCATCCTTATTTCCTCTTTGGTGCTAAGGAGGCCAGCGCAGGCGAGGAGTACCAAGGCATCAGGCAAAGGTTGCTATATTGGTGCAACGAGACCAAGACCAGGAGGACGGCAAGACGAAGGTCATCGTGGAGCCCAAGGTAGCGCCACCACCAGAGCTTTTCACAGGCGAAGACCACTTTTGTCAGGATAGCGTGTACTAGCTGTCCCCCTTTAAATTTGCCCGCTCTTGTTGGCTCCCTTCCAGCTCGATATTTGGGAAGAGGACCAGGGCCTATAGAAGTAGGGCTAGCCACCACCGTAGGGGCAATCTCATCTTAGCTTGATCCAACCCGATCGAGAGCCTACTCACAAGAACACCTCAACCTCTTGAGGTTGTTCTTCCTTTGTACCGTTCATCATCAGCCCCAGAGGCAATCCACCACCACCACACTGGAGTAGGGTATTACACCACAACAGTGGCCCGAACCAGTATAAACCTCGCGTCTTTCTGTGTTGCGAGTTCGTCAAGTTCGTCCGCAAGATCTTAGCAAGCTAGGGCGTAGATCGGTAGGAGGGAAAGTCTTCGCGCGCACCCCAGTGTTCGAACCTTAAGGGTTTGCCGGAACCCCACATCCGACATTTGGCGCACTAGTTAGGGGTGTGCCGTAGCTTCCCTTCCATCAGTACGTCGCTCCGTCGCTCTGTCATCTCCATGGCGGACGCTCGCCGTGCTCGAGCTGAGCGTCGGGCAGCCCTCATCGCCCGCGTCGCTCAGATGGCTCCCGTCGGCGGGCCACCTCGCCGTTCTCCGTCTCCCGCTGCCAACGCTGCCACCGGCCCGACGGGGAACAAGCAGTAGGCGTCCTCACTGCATCCTTCGGTGCGGCAGCATGGCCGCACCTCCACTCCATCACTGACCCTTGCCGGTTCTTCGTCTCACGCGCACCGCGCTCCCATGGAGGCACGAGTCGCGCTCCTCGCGGCAAACGAGCTCCTACGCTACCGCCCTGTCGACGACCTCTACGAGGAGTGGCTCGACCGCGTCGCCGAGCTCGTCCATGCCGCAGGGGGCTCTCTGGTGCCGTTCCTCTCTCTGCCTCCCCTCAACCAGCCGCGGGCGATGGAGCTCACGGCGTGCCTCCACCACCTCAGCCCCAAGATGGCGCCTTGGCACCAAAGCGCGCGGCTCCGCGGCGTGATCCGCCACGCCCGGTGCCCGCGCACGACGAGAGAAGCTGCCAAGAAATCCCGCGGCTGCGAGAAGCTGCACCTGCACTCCTTGCACTACCTCGTCAAGACCGCGCACCGCCTGCAGCGGTGCAGCACGGACCTCGGCAATACCAAGCTCCACCTCCGAAGCGGGCCCCGACAACCACGGCCGGCTGCCACGCCTTCACCCCTGAGCTGTGTAGCGTCGCCTGGCCAGGCAAGTTCAAGCCGGATCTGCCTCCTCGCTACGACGGCATCACCGACCCCATGGAGTTCCTACAGCTCTATGAGCTGAGCATCGAAGCGGCCAACGGCGACGAAAAAGTCATGGCGAACTGGTTTCCCATGGCTCTCAAGGATGGAGCTCGCTCCTGGCTCCTAAACCTGCAACACGGCTTGATCTCCTCCTGGGACGAGACTCGCGACCGCCCGCCGGCCACGGATGATCTGCGCCGCATCAAGCAACAACCGGGAGAGACCCTCCAGAAGTACATCCAGCGCTTCAACAACACCCGTCTCAAGATCCCCTAGGTCACGGGCGTGGCCATCATCTCTGCGTTTTCCGATGGCGTCCGCGACATCGAGATGAAGGAACAGCTCGCCATCCACGAGGAGCTCTGCACATCTCAGGAGTTGTTCAACCTGGCGACCAAGTGCGCAAGAGCTGAGGAGGGGCCCCTCTCTCTCCTCGAGCTGCCAGCCGTGGGTGCAGAGGAGAAGAAGGCCAAGGCCAAGGACGTGAAGCACAAGGAGGCAGCTGTGCTCACAGCGGAGCCCGACACCAAGCGGGGCATAGATCATCCCGAGTCATCCAAGAACGGCGACCGTTTTGCGCCTTTCACAACCTAAACACCCACAACACCAACGACTGTCAAGAGCTCAGAGCCATACGAGAAGGATGCTTCGGTCGACGCCCCGAGCGCAGCGACCGGGGCTACGGCCGCGGAGGAGGACGCTGGGATGACCGTGGCCCGCGCCAGGAGTGGCGCGACCGGCCTCGTGAGGACCGCTGGCAGGACCAACTTCGCGAGGGCGTCTGGAGGGACCCGCCTCGTGAGGATCGCCCCCAGGGCAACACCGGTCTTCCCCCGCTGCCGCCACCAAGAAGGAACGACGACCACCACCAGGACGAGGGGGCTGGGGGCTCCAGGAGCCGCGTCCAATCACCTGCATCTTGGGCGGCGCCCAGGCCCCAACCTCTCAGTGCATCTTCAAACAGTTTGCTCGCGAGGTGAACGCAGTGCTCCCCAAGCTCGAGGCCACGCGCCCACTCAGGTGGTCCCAATGTGCCATCACTTTCAACTCGGCGGGTCAGCTCAAGTGCGCAACCACCGCTGGCGCCCTCCCTATGTTGTGTTCCCGAGTCATCAGCAATGTGCAGGTCACCAAGACCCTCCTCGACGGCGGCGCAGGGCTCAACGTCCTGTCCGTTGACACGTTTGACAACCTCCAAGTGCCATATGAACAGCTCCAGCCCACCAAGCCTTTCTCGGGAGTGACCGACGGTTCCACCACACTGATAGGGCAGGTCCGCCTGCCTGTCACCTTCGCGGAGCGCAAGAACTACCGCACCAAGCTCATCGACTTCAACGTCGCACACATCCGCCTGCCGTACAATGCCATCCTTGGGTACCCAGCCCTGGCCAAGTTCATGGCAGTCACTCATCACGGCTACAACGTTCTCAAGATGCCAGGAAGCGGAGGAATCATCACGGGCTCATGTGAAGAGAGGGATGTGGTGTGCTCCCTCGAGCGTGCCTTTCAAGCCGCAGCAATAGATGACCCCGACAGTAGAAATGAAGGCCCTCCGGAGGCCATCCCCAAGAAGAAGTAGCCGCGCCGTGCAGGACCTCAGGAGGATGGCGTCGCGGCAGGAGCCTCCCTCCATCAGATAGGAAAGCGTGCCCGGCGCCCTCCTAGGGTAGGGCTCGGAGGCTCTCTTCTGGAGGGCCTCAGACCTTGCCACCCTCACGAGGGAGGCGCTTGGGCACCACTTGGAGGAGTGCTTCGCGGCACGTGACCCCCAGGAGAGCACATGGCAAGGAGTGCCCACCACCCAGGAGTTCATCAGCAAGACCACCCAGGAACTGCAAGAAGCAAGAGCCATGCGCGGTGACAGCCGCCCACGAGGCGCAGCTCCACATCCTGGCGAGGATGCTGGGTTGCGTGTCTGCATCAACGTCCCAAGGCTCAACAGGGTCACATCTCAGGAGTGTTTCTGGCCTTCGCGTGTGGGCTGTTGCGAGGGCCCGCCGCACAACTACGTTCGTATGCCCTTTGGCTTGCCGAGCGTGGTGTCGACCTATCAGCGCAACATGCGCCGTGTCCCGGTGACTCAGGAAGCTAGGTACCACGCCGTTCTGGAGGAGATGGAGATGGTGTTCAGGGAACCTCCCGAGCCCGCAGAGCCTCCCGAGGCTCAGGGTTCTGGTGGCTCATGAGGAGTCATTTCTTCAACGCACGCCTTCAGCTGCACCAACTTTACTTCGTCTACAGAACCAGGTGACATCTTCCAAAGCTCGTTTAGCTGGGAGCGCCCCTCGGGCTGCATTATTCCCAGGCCGCGTGGGTCCGTCCCTGTGGCATGTATCCCTTTTGCTTATTTCTTTAGCTTACCTTGTTAGGGGCGCCCCTCGGGCTGCATCATCCCCAAGCCGCTCGGGCCGGACCCGGTAGGCATGTATCTTCCTGCTTTTATCCAAGTTGATTTGCTCCCCATGCTTAACCTGCCAACTGCTACCACCTGCCTAATCACTGCCTCCCTCGGGGCCTCCACACAGGCACGGCGCTGGTGCATGGGTCTGTCCCTGCCACGTCGACAAATCTGAGCGGTCGAGCTCTGGCTTGCGGCACGCCCCGCGCACGTCACCTCACCAGGCCCTTAGTTGTCGGATCACGGGTTCCGGCAGACCCTTAAGGTTCGAACTCTGGGGTGCGCGCGGAGATGATGCCCTCTACCTCTCCGTCTCGTAAGGATCTAAATTACCGAAAGAACAGCACAAGAGACGCAGCGTTTATACTAGTTCGGGCCACCATTGTGGTGTAATACCCTACTCTAGTTTGTGGTGGGTGGATTGCCTCTGGGGCTGATGATGATGATGAACAGTACAAGGGAGCACAGCCTCGCGAGGGCCTGTTCTTGGCTAGGGGGATGAACTGCTAGGGGGAGTTCGATCGCCCTTCTCTCTCTCTCTCTACTTGCTCTACGCTTGCTCTGAATACTCAATCGTCCCCACTACCCTGGGGGTGGCTAGTCCTATTTATAGGCAAAGGCCCTGGGCCTCTTCCCAAATATTGAGCGGGAAGGGCGCCAACAACTGGCCAATTCGAAGGGGAACATTTGGTACACTTATCCTGAATAAAGTTGGTCCTCGCCTGCCAAAGGCCCTGTGGTGACGCCGTACTGGGCTCCACGATGACCTCCTTTCCCCTGTTGGACTGGTCTTGGTCTCGTTGCACCGAAATGGATGCCTTTGCTTGATCCTCTTGCGTGCGCTTGCCCCCTTTGCACCAAAGAGGAAAGGGAGGACACTGCATAGTCTGGCGCCCGCCTGGCACCCTTGGTCGTCATGGCTTGCGTCATGGGCACCTCACGAGGTACCCTGCCTTGATCTCTCTGCCTCCTCGTGAGCCAGCCTGACGAGGCCGCGCCTGAGGAAGCGCCGTGTCGTCCGCCCCGCGAGGCTTGGCACCTCGCGAGGGTCTTGGGTCTCGTGTTGATGAAGTTGGGCCGTGTTGGGCCCCCTTTGAGCCACGCCGCAGGCCGCAGGCAGGCAAGTCTGGGGACCCCCGTTCCCAGAACGCCGACAGTAGCCCCCGGGCCCAAGGCGTGCCCGGACTTGGCCGTGCCAAGAGGCGAAAGGGCAAGGGCGAAGCACCGCGGGCCCTAATAGCCTGCGGCCTTGGGCGCCGCGTGGCGGTTTGACAGGACGTGGGCGTCTCCGCCTCCCCACGACGCCTTGGCAACTGCGTGACTTGACTAGTCCCTGCATGCGTAGATACGGGTCATTATTACCTACGATCGGTGCTCGACGGTTGGCCTTTTCCGGCTATAAGTACGGGGCCGCGTAAGCTCCGCCAGTCCGCCCCTTCCTGCTTCTCTTCTTCTTCCTCTCCTTGGCCACCCGCCGCTCGCATGGCTCCAAAGAGGTTCTCAGCCGCGGAGATGGGGAAGGCCAGTCGGGCGGGGCCCGACTCCCCTCCGGCCAAGCGCGGCCGGGGTCGTCCCCGCAATCATCCCGTGGTCCCTGTTGCGGCTCCCCGTGGCCACAGGGATGGTTCCCCGCGTGGTGGTGAGCGCTCGGCTGCCAAGGGGAGGCAGGCTGTGACTGCGCGGCCCCCCAGGCCGCGCTTTCGCTCGGCGGAGGTGCTGCCGGAGTTCGTCGTGTGGTCGGCGGACCTGACCAACACCTGGCTCCAGCTCCCTCGCTTCTTCATCGTCGAGCTGCCGGCCAGCGCCCGGTGCGGCTTATGGCTTCAGGCTAACGGTTGCTGCAGCAGGGCCTCCTGGGTTTCGCTTGAGGTCTCCCCTTCTGGGAATGGGGCCCTGACCTGCGGCTGGCAAATGTTTGCCCGCGCGCGCGGCCTGGGCCAGCGGTGCACCCTGCACTTCAAGTTCGACGGCGACGGCACCCTCTATGTGAGGGTGTTCAGGGAAGATGGTCGCCGCGCAGGATGCTGCCCCGAGGGCGACGACCGTGGCCAGGGGCCTCGCTCCGACGACGATGGAGGAGACAGCTCCCACTCTAATGGCGGCGCCTGATGCTCCCCAAGCTCCACCAACTCTTCTTCAGGCGGCTCCTCCAGCGGTGGCTCTAGCCAGCCCCCTCACCGTCGCGCTTGCTTGGGGGTGGCTGTTCATCCGCCCGTCGCCGCGCCCCGGTGAAGCGCGAGAGGGAGTCCGCCTGAGCCTCGGAGGCATCCCGTGTCGCCTCTGCATGCCTATGTGAGGCGGGCCGCGCCGGGCTCGCCTTTTCCTTTTCCTTTTGTTTCCTGTGTAAGACAAAACAGCTGCATGGAGCCCCGCGGGGGCGTGTTGAGAATCATTGCCGTTGTAGCTATTACCTTGACTTTGTTGTTGCGCTTCTCAACTATTTGCCCTCGCGTAGGTAGTTTTCGGCCCCAGCCGGGGGGGCGACCGACCCAGGCCCTGTGCGCGTGTCGCGGTGCCCGAGGGGCACGGACTAGAGGGGTGCTCCTGAAGAGAGCCCGGGCCATGAAACCTTTAAGCGGCTAGGGCAGAAACGCTCGCGAGGGCATTCGAGTTCCATCCCTCGCGAGGCCTTTCATGAGAGAAATCAAAACGAGGAGCGAAAATCAACGAACCACAAATCAACGACGGCGATAGTTTCGATGAGACTTTAGATGCAAATGAACACGTCAACTGCAGAAAGCAAATAAAAAAGCCGCGTCCGGCACCTAATCTAGTCTTCGACGTCTTCTCACCAGCGCGGAGCTAAGTGCTGCCACTGGGCGTGGGAGGGAGCCCCAGGGCCTGAGGCCGGCGCTCCTAAGACTCCGGAGCGTGTACAACCCCACTCATTATTACGTGAGAGTGTCACGGGGCGGCGAGCTTCACAGGCATTGGCCTTCTTCACAGGCTCCGGTCTTTTCTCCCTAGAGGTGATCAGCTTCACAGGCTCTGGGCCTTTTCCAAAAAGGGAAGGTCTTCACAGGCGTTCGCCTTCTTCACAGGCTCTGGGCCTTTTCCAAAAAGGGAAGGTCTTCACAGGCTCTGGTCCTTTTCCAAAAAGGGAAGGTCTTCACAGGCGTTCGCCTTCTTCACAGGCTCCGGGCCTTTTCCAAAAAGGGAAGGTCTTCATAGGCGTTCGCCTTCTTCACAGGCTCTGGGCCTTTTCCAAAAAGGGAAGGTCTTCACAGGCGTTCGCCTTCTTCACAGGCTCTGGGCCTTTTCCAAAAAGGGAAAGTCTTCACAGGCGTTCGCCTTCTTCACAGGCTCTGGGCCTTTTCCAAAAAGGGAAGGTCTTCACAGGCGTTCGCCTTCTTCTCAGGCTCTAGGCCTTTTAGGGGTAGAACCTCCGGAGGTGCTGGATGTTCCACGTGTTCTGGATCGGCTCCCCCTCTTGAGTCTCCAAGCGCACAGAGCCTGGCCTGGAAACATGAACAACCTTGAACGGGCCCTCCCACATGGGAGAGAGCTTGTGCAGCCCCTCCCTGGAGAGAACCTGTTGGGGATATTGCTATTTGGGTAAACCGGCCTACAGGGCCCGGGTTAGCTCCGTCAATGGACCCAAGATGTTAAAGCCCAAGGAGAAATAGAAGGGCCCAAGGCCTATAATCGGGTTAAAGGTTTATGGCCGTAAACCGGCCTGAGGTAAACTTGCATTGTAAGTTAGGAATAGAGAGACCAACCCGGGCACGTTTATGAACCAGAGGTTGGGATTTTGTAGACCGACGGGCGTCACCCGTGTATATAAGGGGACGACCCGACGGCGGTCTAGGGACAGAGAAACAACAACTCGAGGTTTAGGCGAAGCTTATCGCTCCCTAGCCCTCGAAACACATCAATCCCATCACAACTAGACGTAGGCTTTTACCTTCATCGAAGGGGCCGAACTAGTATAACACTGTGTCCTTGCGTCCGTTTTAACCCCTTCAAGTTAACCCGTTGCGATGGCTCCACGACTAAGTCCTTTCGCTAGGACATCTGCCATGACAAATCCACGACAGTTGGCGCCCACCGTGGGGCTGTCGCGAGATGGTTTCAAGTTCTTGGAGGGCCGCTTTGAAGGACTCGAGGGCTACGCTGTGGGCCGGATGACCAAAAGTCGTCGCGGAAAACTCTACATCGACAGCACAGGCTGGGGCCCCGACGCCGGCTCGATCGAGTACGGGTACCAGGTCCCCTTTGGCGGCATCCATGTTTTCATTGGCAAGATCGGTGAACCGGGCCCCGAGCTGGGCGCTTGCACCGACCTCGTCGAGACAGCTCAGTACACGAGATCGACCCTGGCTAAACCGACCAGGAAGCGCGCCTTCGTGGGAGTCATCCACGGAGGAAGCTACGAGGAAGGATCCGAATCCGGTGGCGAAACCGCCATCTACTCCGGCGATGAAACGTCAACCGGGGAAACCGAGTCTCTATACCAGCTGCAAGATGATCGGATTGGGGGCAGCTCCGATGGCGACAGTATTCCGGACCCCTCCAGTCTGCCCAATCGAGTTGGGATCTTCATGGCTGGAACACAGGCGGCGCCACATTCATCAACTGCGGCAGCAGTGATCTCCGGATCGGCAGCGGCAACAGCTGCGCGGGCAGGGGGCCCTGCGGACTCACCAGCCCAAGTGTTGTCAGATCTGTTTGACGCACTGGCAGCGCTCATGGCGGAAGCCAACCCGGTAGATCAGGAGGTTCACAATGCCGAGATTGCCAAAGTGAGAGAACAGATCACTCAAGCTAAGGCGGGGCTGGCAGCAGAAGAGGCCAGGATGACGGCAGAGCGTGCCGCTTTAGATGCACAGGCTTACAGGCTCATGATGGACCAGAATGCATCTCAGGAAGTCCTGGAGAGGAAATTCCGATCTCGATTGCCCGCAACCCTCGACGCTAGAAATCTCTTCAACACCCCGGGAGTAAATCGTGCGGAAGCGACAGTTGGCGCCCCGGTTCAGCACCGTATAATAAACCTGCCTCGTCACAACACTGGTACACCACAGGCCGTGCCGACACCATCGGGCCATTATTCCAACCCGATGGATAACCTCGTTGCGGCGGCAGCTCGGTTGGAAGCCATTCCGATCGAAGGCGATTCACCACAGGATGTAGAGACACGCCGAGTCAAGGAGCTCCTTAGGACCGCTTTGGCCCAACAAGAAGCATATTCGCAAAGCCGTGATCGGATTCACTCCACCCCTCGCCCCAGCAGGAGCTATAATAGGCGCATGGAGGAGCCGGCTGTTTCAAGTAATGCCAGGCGTGAAGCGCTCCACGGCAACAATCCGGCGGGCGTCGACAATGCTCAGGAGAATGTGGATCGCGCCCGTGCGCAGGAGGCCGGATTAGCAGCGCAGCATCAGGCTCATCAGCTTACACCTATCCTCCCAACTGCTATGATTGAACCGGGGGTGGTTTCTAGTTCTTTGGGAGTACCGTGCCTTGTTCCCGCTTTGCGCAACGTACGCCTGCCTAAAGACTTCAAAGGCCCCCGCAAAGTACCAAACTACACGGCAGATCAGCCTCCGGAGACATGGGTGCAGAGCTATGAGATGGCTATGGAGATGCTGGATGTGGATGACACGGCGTGTGCGAAGTATTTTACCATGATGTTAGAAGGGACGGCCCGGACTTGGCTAAAGAGCCTACCGCCTAATTCCATTAATTCGTGGGCCCAGTTGCGAGCCCGGTTTATCAAGAATTTCAAGGACACGTGCAAACAACCAATGTCGATAGTCGACCTAGCAGCTTGCGTTCAGCAAGAAGGGGAGTCAACTACCCATTGGGTACGCCGGGTATCAGAAGTTTTGCACTCGTCAGATCGCATCAACGCAGACACCGCCGTAGTGCTGTTGGAAGGTAACTGTCGGTTTGGCCCTTTGAAGCTAAAGTTAGGCCGGATGAAGCGTGATTGCACGGATATGCGAACGCTCATGACCGCTTTAGTAAAGTATGCGGATTCTGACAGTACCAAGGATCCTGACTCTGGTGACGACAAAGCAGGGAAGGGAAGGAAGAATAGCAACACCAAAGGCCAGCAGCATCAACCAACAGGCAATGGAGGCGGAGGTAAGCGTAAACCGGATGGGAGCACGGATTTTGTGGCCAACACCAGTGCACAGAACAAGGGCCAGCGACGTAAGGGGAAACAGTCAGGTTTTCGCGGAAATCCCGGTCCTAATCCGGAGCGTTTGAACTTTTTCTTAAACCAGCCCTGTCCGAAGCACGGAACAAAAGAGGAGCCAGCAACCCATCTTTGGAAGGATTGTTACATCATGAGGGAATTCAAAAGCTCAAACATTTTCCAATATGATCACGGCTCTGGCGGCGGTTCAGGTTCCGGATCAGGGTACGGCGGCGGACATTCTGGTCCAGGGTTCCATGGTAATCCGGGCGGACAGAACAGCCAAAATAATCAAGGCAATCAAAGTGGTCACAGCCAGCAGCAACAGCAGCAATCAGGTTATCAGAGCAACCCGAAACAGTTGAGTGGCGGACAGTACCATGTTTTTACTACAAGCTTGGATAAACGGGATAGAAAGCTTCAGAGGCGGGCAGTTAGTGCTGTTGAACCGGCCACGCCTCACTATCTGCGCTGGTCGGAACAACCAATCATATGGAGCCGAGAAGATCATCCTCCCAGGGTTTATAATCCGGGTCAGTTAGCATTGGTGGTGGCGCCTCAGGTGGGAGGTTATAAGCTCACCAAGGTACTCATGGACGGAGGGAGCAGCATTAACATCTTGTATTATGAGACCTTCCGTCGCATGGGACTGGTGGATAAGGATCTCAAACCGACCAATACAGTGTTCCACGGGGTGGTGCCTGGCAAGTCTGCGTACCCTGTTGGTAAGATAGCCCTTGAAGTGGTCTTCGGCGATAGTCATGATTCCAGATCAGAGACGCTGACGTTTGAAGTGGTTAAAATCCAAAGTCCATACCACGCTTTGTTCGGACGGCCAGCCTATGCAAAATTTATGGCACGACCCTGCTATGTATATCTGCAACTCAAGATGCCGGGTTACAAGGGCACTATAACGGTTCATGGGAGCCGTCAAATCGCTTTGGAATGCGAGGAAGGAGATGCGACTTATGCGGAATCGGTTTGTGCTACGGAGGAGCTAAAGCAGTACAAAGACAGTGTTGATCCGGAGGACATGACTTCATTAAAGAAGCCAACTACGGACCACGATCCGGCCTTGAAGTTCAAATCAGCTGCCGAAACTAAGCTTGTTGACTTCGTACGTGGCGATTCGTCCAAGCAGTTCAGCATCAGTGCAAACTTGGATCCAAAATAGGAAAGCGCGCTCATCGAGTTCATCCGTGAGAATCGGGACATCTTTGCATGGAAGCCGTCTGACATGCCTGGTGTACCGAGGCGACTCGCTGAGCACACCCTTAATGTGGATCCTAAGTATAAACCGGTAAAACAGTTCCTACGCCGGTTTAACGAAAAAAGACGTAAAGCGATTGGTGAGGAAGTAGCCAGGCTCCTGGCAGCTGATTTTATTATCGAGGTTTTTCATCCCGAGTGGCTTGCTAATCCGGTGCTGGTTCTTAAGAAAAACGGCACCTGGCGCATGTGTGTGGATTACACAGACTTGAATAAAGCTTGTCCAGCGGATCCTTTTGCTCTCCCCCGTATTGATCAAATCATTGATGCTACGGCAGGTTGCGAGCGCTTGAGTTTTTTGGATGCCTATTCGGGTTATCATCAGATCAAGATGGCAATTAAGGACCAGGAGAAGACGGCGTTCATTACTCCCTTTGGAGCCTTCTGCTATGTTTCTATGCCCTTCGGGCTTAAGAGTGCGCAGGCTACTTATCAACGGTGTGTGCAAAATTGCCTCCACGAACAGATTGGTCGTAATGTACATGCCTATGTGGATGACATTGTGGTCAAATCACGAAAGAAGGAGACCCTGGTTGACGATTTGAAGGAAACCTTCGATAACTTGAGAGTGTACCAAATGATGCTCAACCCAGCTAAATGTGTTTTCGGTGTACCGGCAGGCAAGTTGTTCGGATTCTTAGTGTCCCATAGAGGAATTGAGGCCAATCCGGAAAAGATCACAGCCATCACCTCCCTGGCCAAACCGAAATGCGTCAATGATGTTCAGCGCGTGGCCGGGCGAATTGCTGCGTTAAGCCGGTTTATCAGCCGCCTCGGTGAAAAGGCGATCCCCTTGTATCAAATGCTCAAGAAGACAGATCAATTTGTCTGGAGTCCGGAGGCTGATAAAGCATTTGAGGACTTGAAGCGACAGTTAGTCAATCCGCCAGTGTTGGCAGCCCCCGTAGATAAAGAGCCACTCATGTTATATGTTGCTGCGAACGCCAGAGCGGTCAGTGTGGCGATTGTGGTAGAACGCAAGGAGGCTGGGAAGGAGCATCCGGTTCAGCGTCCGGTTTACTATATCAGCGAAGTGCTTATTGAGTCCAAGCAAAGGTATCCGCATTGGCAGAAGCTGGTATATGGTGTTTTTATGGCAAGCCGGAAGCTGAAGCAATATTTTCAAGGGCACCCCATCACGGTGGTCAGTTCTGCTCCTTTGGGTGACATCATACAGAACCGGGAGGCGACCGGCCGGATTGCCAAGTGGGCTATCGAGCTTGGGCCGCACGGTTTAAGATACGTACCCCGGACGGCCATAAAGTCACAAGCACTTGTCGACTTCATAAACGATTGGACAGAGTTACAAGCACCTGAGGAGAAGCCAGATAACACATATTGGACTATTCATTTTGACGGATCAAGACAATTGGAAGGCTCGGGGGCTGGAGTCGTTTTAACTTCCCCACGAGGAGACAAGTTTTGTTACGTCCTCCGTTTAATGTTCCCCTGTACAAACAATGCGGCTGAGTATGAAGCTTTGCTTCATGGTCTTTGGATGGCTAAAGAGATGAATCTGAGCCGAGTTAGGTGCTTTGGTGATTCGGATCTAGTGGCTCAGCAAGTATCCGGCACCTGGGATTCTAAGGACCCGCTCATGGCTGCATACCGTCGTGAAGTAGATATGGTGGCAGGGCATTTCAAAGGCTATCAAGTGGACCATGTGGACCGCAGAAAGAATGAGGCAGCGGACGCTTTAAGCCGCTTGGGTTCTCAGCGTAAACCGGTCCCACCCAATGTTTTCTTGGATGTATTGTATCACCCATCGGTACAGCTACCCGGTGGACTGGAGTTGGCTATTCCTGATCCGGAGGCTCAATTAGTGGCGGCTCTTCACGTCACCCTGGATTGGACGCTTCCTTATCTGGCATATATGAACCGGGGTGAGTTGCCAGAAGACGAAAGCTTGGCTCGGCAGATAGTACGGCGGTCCAAGTCTATGACCATTCTCAAAGGGGAGCTACATCATCGCAGCGTGTCAGGAGCGCTGCAACGGTGCGTATCCCCTGAGGAGGGGTGCGAGATATTACGTGAAATACATGAAGGGGATTGCGGCCACCACGCCGGTTCAAAATCATTGGTGGCTAAAGCGTTCCGCCACGGTTTCTACTGGTTAACTGCTCATGCTGATGCAGAAGACCTGGTCAGGTTATGTGATGGTTGCCAGAAATTTTCTAGACGAGCGCACATACCGGCTCATGAATTGAGGATGATTCCAATTACTTGGCCGTTTGCGACTTGGGGGCTCGATATGGTTGGGCCTTTTAAACGTTCCAAAGATAAGAAGACCCACCTATTGGTGGCGGTTGACAAATTTACAAAGTGGGTGGAGGCAGAACCTGTCAGTAAATGTGATGCGGCCACGGCGGTTCGGTTTATAAAGAAGGTGATCTTCCGGTTTGGCTTTCCACACAGCATCATCACAGATAATGGTACCAATCTATCCAAAGGCGCCATGAAAGAGTTCTGCGCACGTGAGCATATACGGCTTGATGTTTCTTCGGTAGCTCACCCACAATCTAATGGTCAAGCAGAACGAGCGAATCAAGAGATCTTGAGAGGTATCAAACCCCGGCTTCTGGTCCCTTTGCAAAGGACGCCGGGTTGTTGGGTTGAGGAGCTACCGTCTGTATTATGGAGCATCAACACCACGCCTAACAGGTCCACGGGGTTTACGCCGTTTTTCATGGTCTATGGAGCAGAGGCGGTTCTCCCAAGTGATATACGACATGACTCACCTCGTGTGGCAGCTTATGTTGAAGCGGACAACGAGCAGGCACGGCAGAACGCTCTTGACTTGTTGGATGAGGAACGTGACTTAGCAGCTGCCCGTTTAGCGATTTACCAGCAAGATCTTCGCCGTTACCACAGCCGTCGGGTTAGAACCAGAACCTTTCAGGAGGGGGATTTGGTGCTCCGGCTCATCCAGGATCAGTCTGATATGCATAAATTATCCCCGCCTTGGGAAGGACCTTTTGTGGTCAGCAAGAATCTGAATAACGGGTCATACTACCTGATTGATATTCGAGAGCGCAAAGATTCACGCACATCAGAGGAGGAGACCAACAGGCCGTGGAACATAGCTCATCTTCGACCTTATTATACATAAGCCTTGGGCTCTGTTTATGTATATATCATGACCATGTATATATTATGATCAATATAATAAACCGGAGCCTCGAGTAAAGCGGGGTCTCTGCTGTTCTTCACATCATGCGTGGTTACATGGAGTTGATTCGCTTTAGTGCAACCTCCGGTTTACCCCTTGAGGTCGCTTCACAGAAGATCAACAAAGTCAGTTGGGGACCTAGTCGACCTGAACCGTAGCTACACCTCCGGGGAGCTTGGTCATGTCTTGACGACGGTAATGCCTTCTGGCTGGCACATTTGCCACTAAGTCAGTTGGGGACCTAATCGACTTGAACCGTAGTTACACCTTATGGGAGCTCGGTCATGTCTTGATGATGGTAATGCCTTCTGATCGGCTTTTAAACAGCCAATAAGTCATTTGGGGGCTTGGTCGTGTCCGAACCAATGCAATGCCACTTGATCGGCCCTAGGCCACTGAGTCACTTGGGGGCTTGGTCGAATCCGAACCAATGCAATGCCATTTGACCGGCATATTTGCCATGATTCAGTTAGGAACCTAGTCGACTTAAACCGTAGCTACACCCCTTGGGGGCTTGGTTTTTTTTGTCTTGACGATGGTAACGCCTTCTGAACGGTTCATAGCAACCACTATTTGCATGCGTTTTACTATTGCGTTTTCCTCTCGTATTTGGTTGTTTGTTATATTTCTTCTTGTGGTGTTTTTGTTCTTTGGGAACGACAAATACTTTTAAACCGATTCAGCTGGCACAGCCCGGTCCATTTTTTAACCCGGAGGCAAGTTGCCCGGTTTGGCGAAGGCACAGCACGGTTCGTATGGTCGAAAGACCGTCCTTTGTACCCAGTAAAGACAGGAAACACAAGTTGGAAAAAGTCATGGCAAGGGCATCAGTACCCGTGCACAAAGACGCATTCAAAAGCAGAGGTATTAACTATCTTATTACAAGGCAGCGTAGTGCCTGAATATATTGTTTTTTTTTACGGACTAACGTCACCAATTAAGGTAAACCGGAGTTTTGATTACGCCTGTTCGCCGCCTCGGTTCGAAGTTTGTGGATCATCTTGCGCCGCTTCAGCCTTCTCATGGCTACCCATTGGCTGGAAATCAGCAGTGGTCCAGTCGATTCCCATTAACGCTTGAAAAACAGCTTCTTCATGAATCAGCAAAGACGGTTCAATGTCAGGGGCGTAGGTATGCTTACGGATTGGAGGAATAAGGTTTTCCGCTTCAGGGATCGGGGCAGCTACTCGCTTGTTCTGGTTATCATATTGGGCCTGATAATGTGTCAGATCTGCTTCTTCAGCCAATTGACAAGCTAGGGGGCGCACCGCCCGGTTTATCGCCCTCAAGTCATCTTCACCGAAATCTGAACCGTCCTCTTTCAAGCTGGGGTATCCTTGGGCCGCTTCGACAGGATCAAAGTCTGGTACCCACGCTTTGGCCCGGATCAAGGCAGTGATGGCTCCGGTTCGGGCAGCTGATCTTTTTAACTCTTCAATCCGGGCAGGAAGCATGGATAGCCTTTTTAATGTGTCTTGAATCAAAGACGGTGCGGGGTTGTTATGCGATGCAGTGGTGATAGCTCTCTGTGCTCCGGTATACAACTGTTCAATCAAAGTATAAGAAGCTTTGAGTTTCATCCGCACATCAGAGCCCAAGTGTCCAATACGTGTGTCTGCAGTGTCTCAAGATGGATTACAAACCGGACATAGCATATAGCAGACAAGGTGCAAATTGGAGGAAGGGCATCGAAAGAAATTTACCAAAGACGGCGGAGGTCATGGAGTGTATTTGTCGCTTTACGGTGGATAATTCATCAACCACCGGTTTGAGAGCAGCTTCGGCATTTTCAGCCCTTTTAATCAAAAGAGCCTTTTCAGTAGCCCAATCAGCTTGTTCCTTTTTGCGGTTTTCTTTCAGCTGTTCCATAACGTTTAAAGCATTGGTCAATTCTTCCTTCGCTTTTGCAGTTTCAGCCTGCTGGGTTTTTAGGATTTCCTGAAGGTCCGAGACTTGTTTCTCTTTGGTCTTCAGATCCCCCTGCAGCAGATCATCAGCAGTGTTCAGAAAATATTGCACGGTTTGGAAGTATCAACCACACAAGCAAGTTATGTGTTCGATACTTGGGGGCTAATGCGTACTTGATCTTAACGCATGTTTTACATTACAAAAGTCCCAAGATTAATACAAGTATTTACACTTGGCACTTGGGGGCTAATGGTTATTTGATGATGTTTTTTGGTTACGACCTACGTTGAAGCCCTGTTTCTTTCAAACTGGACCTTGGTTGTCAAGGCAGCATGATTCGGATTACCATCTCAGATTGGAAGAAATTGAGAAGCTAAGTTGCAATAGAATGAAGCACAAGAAAGTTACCTCAAGCCTTTCTTTCATCATCCTGATCATGCCTGCTTCATAATCACGACTAGTGTACAGTCGGTTCAGATACCCAGAATAAAGATCTTGGGCGCTTAAAGTGGCATACGTTGAGGAATCAATGTCCCATTTGCCCTTTATGGCCGAGATTTCTTCCTTAGCAGTATGCTTGGCTAAGGTAGCAGAGTTCCCCGGTTCAGAGCGACCAATGCCGGTGATCACAACATCATCATCTTTGGAATCGCTGCTCTGCATTGGCACTGTCGGTTTATCAACAGTTCCAGAAGGGTTGATGGATTCTTCAACCCGAACAGGACTGGCAGGCTGATCGGTATGGCTGGCAGGATTGGTAGGCCTTTCTTCAGCATAGGCGTTATCTTGTGGAGGTGGATAATTCTGAATGTCTTCACGAACTAGAGCATCAGCACCAGGAGTTTTCTCCGGTTCAGGGGCGGCAGTTCCTTCGGCCGGATTATCCAGACGAGCCTTCTTGCACGGTCTAGGTTTAGCCCTGAGGAGAGACCCAAAGATTGAAGAACGGTGTAAGTTAAAAAAATTGTTGTGATCGGTCCAACTTACCCAATAACTGTCTTTAGCGGTGGCAGTTGAGTGGCTGAAGATTCACCAGAAGATGAATGGGAAGTGACCTGATAATCGGAGTCAGATGGATTAAGAGGCTGACGAATTAAACCTGCTTTAGGAGGAAAGCTAGCGCATAAATCGGAGACCTCTGAGCGGCGTTTCCGAACCGGGCTGTTCGGTAAACCGGCGGAGGTAACTACCTGGCCACTATGCCGGGTGGTGCGACGAGCTTCATGTTGCTGGGTCTTCACAAGAAATTTGGGATCCAAGTAAGCAAGAGGATGAGAAAATTTAACTTTCCGGTTTGCTTGGCGAGGGTTTTTCAAAGGCAAAGGAACCGTATCAGAAGAAAGAATAGTTACCTCTGGGCCTTCAGCATTACTCGCTTCAGCGTCGTCCTGACAAATGTCATCATCAATAAGACGTATAAAAAGTAAGCCAACTGAATCGAGGTCTACCTCAAGGTCCGGATTACCCACATCGTCCTCATCCAATTCCGGGGTAGAGGAAGCGGTGTTCCTTTTCTTCTGAGCAGGCTTCTTCACCCTTGTTTTGGGTCGGGTTACCTTTTTTGTTGGCTCTTGAAGCTTCTTGCTCCAAAACGGATCATCTCCCTGTTTCAGAAAGGATTGGAGTTAACAGTGCATATAAGGAGATCATAAATTCTATAACAAACAGAGGTGAGATGCTTACAGCAGGTGGTTTGTTTGTAGCACAAAAGGGAAGCAGGCCGGTTCGGGCGCAAGCATATTCCGGTTCATTCAGCATCTTTTTCACAGCTTCAGTAACTTCGTCTTCCGTCAGCTGAATGTTGCAGTGCCTTAAAGGATCATTAACCCGGCCCGTGTATTTGCACATTAAACCGGAGCGGATACTGAGGGGCAGGATGCTCCATGAAATCCAGCAACGGGCAAGATCTACTCCTGTTAAACCGTTAGCCATGAAGGCTCTGAGCTTGGACAGTTGAGGGGCATACTTACTCCTCTCTTTGGCGGTTAGCCTTGGGAGGAAGGGGTGTGTATTGCTAAGTCTCTCTGGACGGAAGCCAGGCAGAGGATTTTCTTCAGCAGGGGAAGTATCCTTGCAATAGAACCAAGTGTGATTCCATTCTTGCGGATGACTATGTAGCTTGGCGTGAGGATAAGTCACTTCTTTCCTCTTTTGAATCGCCATACCGCCCAGTTCCATATTAGGGCCGTCGGTGAATTCAGTACGTCGGTTCAAATGAAAACAGTCTCGGAACAACTCTACAGTAGGTTCCTCCTGGAAGTACACCTCACAAAGCACTTGAAAATGGCAGATATTCGTGACTGAGTTTGGACCAACATCTTGTGGGCGCAACTTAAAATTAGCCAGGACGTCCCGGTAAAATTTTGACCCGGGTGGGTTAAAGCCCCGGGCCAGGTGATCCGCAAACACAACAACTTCTCCTTCCTGTGGGGTAGGAGGACATTCATTCCCTGGAACCCTCCAATGGATGGCATTTTTGCTACTCAAGGCGCCAGTCAGAACTAAGTTGTTTAATTAGGTCTCGGTGATGCGAGAGGGAACCCAGTTGCATTCGTATACCTGTTTTGCCATGAGGAAATCTACAAGACAAAGGTATTCTGGTTTGAGAACAGGGGTGATTGTAAACCGAAGATGCTCTTATATAAACCGGAGTTATCTAGAATGATATCATCTGGCGGTTCATCAAGGGGACTAATGGATATATAGTTTGGGTTGTTCGCTCTGCTAAAAGTTAAACCGACCAGATCTAACAGTTATGAATATAAAAGCAGAAACAGATCCCGTACGGATTCTTTCAAAACAATGGATCTGCAGCTAGGGCAAAAAAGAAGTAAAAATATGAGGTTTGGCTCGCAGCAGAACAGCACAAGTTCGACAAGCAAGGAAATAAGTGGGATCTAAGGAGATGAGTACAGATTTATGGCAAATACTGAGAGTGACTACAAATCGCAATATAAGTATCATAATCTGCTCACAAAAACTTGCTGTGGAGATGAACAATGAACAGTGGCAGGATAAGGATGACGAACCCTAGAACGGATCTAAAGCAAGAAGAACAGGAGCCTTACCGGGATCCAAACGGATGTGGAGGGTCGCCGCGGTACTCTGGTCCGGTCAGGTTGATGCAGCGGCCTGAGTTGATGCAGTAGCTGACGGCGGCGGCAGAGCTCCGAAGTCTGAGTCGCGAGGAAGACGAAGAAGGGGACGAAAGGGAGGAAAGGAAGATGGCCTTCCAGTCCTATTTATAAGGCGCGGCGCGCGTGCCAGGCGCGCGAATCCAGGAGCCGGTGATTTCGGGAGCCCAGCCGTCGCCTTGATTATTGCGGATTTAGCAAAGAGAAACGGCAACTTGGTGCTGACGTCATATCGGTTTACAGCAGCAAGAGGAGACGACGAAACGGCGGTTTAACAGTACTGGAAGACATTTGAAGACAGAAATTCTTATTAAGGATTGACATGAACCTGTTCAAATCAATCTGGGGCCTAATGTTGGGGATATTGCTATTTGGGTAAACCGGCCTACAGGGCCCGGGTTAGCTCCGTCAATGGACCCAAGATGTTAAAGCCCAAGGAGAAATAGAAGGGCCCAAGGCCTATAATCGGGTTAAAGGTTTATGGCCGTAAACCGGCCTGAGGTAAACTTGCATTGTAAGTTAGGAATAGAGAGACCAACCCGGGCACATTTATGAACCGGAGGTTGGGATTTTGTAGACCGACGGGCGTCACCCGTGTATATAAGGGGACGACCCGACGGCGGTTTAGGGACAGAGAAACAACAACTCGAGGTTTAGGCGAAGCTTATCGCTCCCTAGCCCTCGAAACACATCAATCCCATCACAACTAGACGTAGGCTTTTACCTTCATCGAAGGGGCCGAACTAGTATAACACTGTGTCCTTGCGTCCGTTTTAACCCCTTCAAGTTAACCCGTTGCGATGGCTCCACGACTAAGTCCTTTCGCTAGGACATCTGCCGTGACAAATCCACGACAGAACCCGTCTGAGCACGAGGTCTCCTACCTCGAGGGTCCTGGGGCGGATGTTGCGGCAGTGCTATCGTCGCAGCGCCTGTTGGTACCTTGCCGCTCGCAACGTGGCTTCCCGGCGGCGTTCCCCCCCCCAGTACGAGGTCCATCCCCCGCATGGCGTCCTGCTGCACTTCGTCGAACGCTAGGACCCGCGCGGAGCGACGCCTGACCTCGTGAGGGAGGACTGCTTCAGCTCCATTGTAACGCCCCAGATGTAACTTGCCATATTTGTAATCCAACTCTTGCCATTTCCGGCTATGTGTTATGATATTTCCCTCCGTGGTTGGGTTCTCTCCGTTTTGCATTTTGGTCATGTCATGCATTTCATATCATGTCATCATGTGCATCGCTTTCGCATACGTGTTCGTCTCATAAATCCGAGCATCTTTCCCGTTGTCCGTTTTGCAATCCGGCGCTCCTATGACTCCCGGCGTCCCCTTTTACATTTCTTCGTGAGCGGGTATTAAACATTCTCGGAATGGACCGAGGTTTGACATGTGGCCTTGGTATAGCACCGGAAGACCGCCTGTCAAGTTTCGGGTCAATCGGAGTTCGTTTGGTACTCCAACGGTTAACCGGGTAACCGTGAAGGCTTCGTGTGTGTTGCAGCCCAACACCCCTTCAAAACAGCCCAATAACCCATCTAAGACACTCCCATGTCCTCCGCCGTTCGATCACGATCGCGTGGGCGAAAACCGCTCTCCATTTGGAGCTTCCTAGCTCCTTCTATCTATAAAAAGGCCTTCCCCTCCTCCATTTGCGGGCAAATCTCCCCCGAAACCCTAATTTCGTCTCTCCGCGCGGGCGAACGTGTCCACCGCGCCGCCGGACGAAGTCCGCGCCGCCGCCCGCGCCAATCCGAGCCCGCCACGTGGCTCCCCGGCTGCCCGCGCCGCCGCCGACCCGCGGGGCCCAGGCGCGGCCCGCCCAGGCCCGTGCGGGAGCCGCCGCCGCCACACCCGTCCTCCTCCGCCCCGGCTCGCGTGGGAGCCGCGCGCCGCCGCCGTCGCCCCGCCGGCCAAGCTCGTCGCCGCCCCGGTTCGCCGCCCGCTCGTCCCGGCCGGCGCTCGCCTCCACCGCGCCGCCCCCGCACGCCGCCGGCGCCGGATCCGGCGAGATCCGGCTCGCCCCGGCCTCTCCTCCGCCTCCTCGCCTCTTCTCCGGCGAGTTCATCCGTCAGATCCGCGCCGCCTCGATCTGCGCGCCCGGCTAGGGTTGACTTTCCCCGAGCCCAAATTTTCTCCAAGTCTGGAAATTTTATCATCATCGTCACAGGTTTGCCATGCCATAACTTTGCATCCTTAGCTCCGTTCTGCGCGTATAATATGTCAAATTGTTCGTATCGAAGAGTTCATCATTTTGTTCCATTGCAGCCGTTTTATTTGAAGTCATATTGGTGCCCGAAATGCTGTTAGAAAAGGGCTAGTTGATGTTAGTTTCTGATTCTTATCTGAACATGCACTTTTGTCATTTTTGCCATGATTGATGTGTACCTCCTATGAAGTTGAGTCCCACATGAGTTTTGTAATATGCCATGTTACCTATCCATATAATTTTGCCATGTATTTTTTTGATCTATGTGGTGATTAGCACAAGCATGCAAACTAGGTCACTTGATGTTGCTGATTTCAGAGACTTAGTGATTTCACTGTCCCTGACTGCTGTTATTTTTATGCCATGTGTTCATGTTGTTTCCGAGAGATCTATGCATATTTTGAGTATGATCAGTAAGGGTGTTTTGAACTTGAGTATTTGCTTTATCCATCCATGCCTTTGTTTGCAATTATGGAGTGCATAGCTTGAGTCAATCGAGCTCTACTTTTGCTACAAAATGTTGCTGGCAGATTGTTTACGTGTTATTCGATTTTGCCAAGCTTGGTGTAGTTGATCCTTGCATGATATGATGTTATTCTTGCCATGTCTAGTTACTATGCCATGTCTTATTGATGTATGTATGATTAGTATATCATGAAATGCTCTGTAGTAAGTGCATCGAGTTCACGAACATGCCTAGTCGTTAACAGTTTCTGCCATGTCCAGTTTTCTACTAAGTCTGAAACCTGTAACGAAACTTGCTTAATTGACATGGGTGTAATCATATTTTCTGATCCTTTTTGGCTTATGGTCATTAAGAGACTTTTGTCAAGTGCTTTGAGTAGATTCATGCCGTGCCTTACTTTGCTTAGTTCTGAACCTGTAGCATGTTGTTTCATTGCTCTGAACACGTCATCCTGATGTTAGTTTCTGCTATGTTGATAATTTCACTAAGTCTGAGAACTTGTTATCTTGTGCACTTTTGCCATGATTGTTTGGACCTGTTATGTTGTGTTTTAGCCGTAGCTCAGTGTTCATCTTTTATCAAGAATCTTGAGTAGTTTACTGTCATATGCTTTGTTGCTATGTTTGTGTGCAGTAGCTTAATTAATTGTTGCTTGCTAAGTAGCATCATGCTGTTTATGGCAGATTCATGTCATTCTTGTTTTGCTTGTCATTTGCAAACCGTGCATCCGATTCCGGTGATCTTTATATCGATTTCAACCGAAATCACCTCACCTATCCAGTGGCATGCTTGGTTTGTCAAGATTATGCCTTGTTCATCCTTGTCCTTCCGTAGCACGCATACGCATTGCATATCACCTCTCGCATATCATGCCATGTTTTTGCATCATGTTGCTTGCGCATTGCATCGTGGTTGATTTTGGTTCCTTTACTTGTTCTCTTGTCTTGGGTAGAGCCGGGAGACGAGTACGTGAACGAGGATTCCGTTGAGAACGCTTTCGTGGACCAAGCTTTCGACAACTCTGAAACTCTTGCAGGCAAGATGACCATACCCTCGAAATCACTTCTATCTTTGCTTGCTAGATTGCTCGCTCTTTTGCTATGCCTATGCTGCGATACCTACCACTTGCTATACCATGCCTCCTATATTGCCATGTCAGCCCCTAACCATCCATGTCCTAGCAAACCATTGATTGGCTATGTTACTGCTTTGCTCAGCCCCTCTTATAGCGTTGCTAGTTGCAGGTGAAGATGAAGCTTGTTCCTTGTTGGAACATGGACTTGTTGTTCCTTGTGGGAACATGTTTACTTGTTGGGATATCACAATACCTCTTATTTAATTAATGCATCTATATACTTGGTAAAGGGTGGAAGGCTCGGCCTTTTGCCTGGTGTTTTGTTCCACTCTTGCCACCCTAGTTTCCGTCATACCGGTGTTATGTTCCCGGAGTTTGCGTTCCTTACACGGTTGGGTGATTTATGGGACCCCCTTGACAGTTCGCTTTGAGTAAGACTTTTCCAGCAAGGCCCAACATTGGTTTTACCATTTGCCACCTAGCCTTTTTCCCTTGGGTTCTGCAGACTCAAGGGTCATCTTTATTTTAACCCCCTGGGCCAGTTCTCCTTCGATTGCTGGTCCAAACCGTCAGCCGCCGGTGGCCACCAGGGGCAACTCTGGGCTCGCCTATCAGAAGTTTGGACAATCCGGATGTGCCCTGAGACCGAGATATGTGCAGCTCCTATCAGGATTTGTCGGCACAATCGGGCGGCTTTGCTGGACTTGTTTTATTGTTGTCGAAATGTCTTGTAGTCCGGGATTCCGAGATTGATCGGGTTTTCCCGGTAGAAGGAATATCCTTTGTTGACCGTGAGAGCTTATCATGGGCTAAGTTGGAACACCCCTGCAGGGTATTATCTTTCGAAAGCCGTGCCCGCGGTTATGAGGCAGATGGGAATTTGTTGATGTCCGGTTGTAGAAAACCCGAAGTTGACCTTAACTAAAACACATCAACCGCGTGTGTAACCGTGATGGTCTCTTCTCGGCGGGGTCCGGGAAGTGAACACGGTTGTTGGAGTATGCCTGACGTAGGTTGTTTCAGGATCACTTCTTGATCACTTCTAGTTTCACGACCGTGCTTTGCCTTCTCTTCTCGCTCTCTTTTGCGCTGTAGCCACCATATGCTAGTCGCTTGCGGCATGTCCACCTCACAAACCCCTTTCCCACCTTTAAGCTTAAATAGTCTTGATCTCGCGGGTGTGAGATTGCTGAGTCCCCGTGACTCACAGATATTATCCCCACAGTTGCAGGTACCAACGATGTCAGTGCAGATGACGCGACCGAGCTCACTTGGGAGTTCGACGAGGAACGTGGCCGTTACTATGTTTCTTTTCCAGATGATCAGTAGTGGAGCCCAGTTAGGTGATCCGGGGATCTGTTTAGCATTTGGCGTAGTCTTCTTTCATTTTGGTACCGTAGTCGGACCTTGAGTGTAATCTGTATGATGGATGTTATTTATGTACTTGTGTGAAGTGGCGATTGTAAGCCAACTATGTATCCTTCCCCTTTTATTTATTACATGGATTGTGTGAAGATTACCTCACTTGCGACATTGCTTTCAATGCGGTTATGCCTCTAAGTTGTGCCTCGACACGTGGGAGATATAGCCGCATCAAGGGCGTTACATCCATAAACTAGGAAGAACGGGGTCTCCCCAGTTGGTTTGGTCGCGGTCATGCGGATGGACCACAACACAGACTGTAGCTCGTCGTACCAACCTCTGCCGCAGGCCTCCAGCTTCTTCTTGAACGTCCTGGTCTTGAGGCCTCTCAGGACCTCCGCGTTGGCCCGTCCGGCCTGCCCATTGCTTCGCGGGTGTGCCACCGAAGCATAGCATATCTGCGTCCCAAGGTTAGCACAGTATGTTTTGAAGAGATTACTGGTGAACTGTGAACCGTTGTCTGTGATGATGCGGTTCGGCACCCTAAACCGGCTCACGATACCCCTGATGAACTTGACCGTGGAACTAGCGGGGATGGTACGGACGGCCTCCACTTCTGCCCACTTGGTGAACTTGTCAATGGCGACGTAGAGGTAGCGGTAGCCCCCTGGCGCCCGAGGGAACGGGCCCAGTATATCCAACCCCCAAACTGCGAATGGCCACGAGAGGGGTATAGTCTGCAGGCCCCTCGCCGGTTGATGGATCTGCTTGGAATGAAACTGGTAGGCCTCACAGGCCTTTACTAATTCGACTACGTCGTTGAGCGCGGTGGGCCAATAGAACCCGCTACGGAATGCCTTGCCGACGAGGGTTCGTGATGATGAGTGATGTCCGCAGTCTCCACCGTGTATGTCCTCTAGTAGTTCCTTTCCTTGCTCCCGGGAGATGCAGCGCAGAGATACATCATTTGGTCGCTTCCGGTAAAGCTCTCCATCTCTGATGCAGTATGTCGTGGCCTACCGTGCCACACGCTCCGCTTCCTCTTCCTTTTCCGGGAGGGTCCCTTGTGTTAAATAGCTCCGGAGTTCTGTGATCCAGCACTCCTCCCGAGGTTCCATCGTCAGGAGTAGACGCGCTCCTGAGGTCGGTCCACAGATCGGGGCTCCCGAGGGAGCTCCTCTCGAGGCTGAGCAACGTTTGACAACGTCGGCTGTGCTGAGTGTTTGAAGAGCCGCTCTTCGAAGACGCCTGGTTCCTGTGGCAACCGCCTGGATGCCCGTCTGGCTATGTCGTCAGCTTCCTGATTGGTGCCACGGGGCACGTGCTTCAGCTCCAACCCCCAGAACTGCTTTTCCATCCTGCAGACTTCCGCTAGATAGTCCTCCATATGCTCGTCCTTCGGCTCGTACACCTTGTTGGAGAAGTTGACAAGGAGCTGCGAGTCGCCCTTGACGGTGAGGCGCTTCACCCCCAGAGCTACTGCGGCCTTTAATCCGGCTATCAAACCCTCATACTCTGCTATGTTGTTGGAGATCTTTTCACCTTGCTGGAAACAGAGTTGTACGGCATAGTAGAGCTTATCCTGAGTGGGTGATATCAGCACCGCGCTAGCCCCCGCGCCGTGCCTGGAGAACGCCCCATCGAAATACATGACCCAGCCCTCCGGCGCCTCACTCCCTGGAGAGAGGGACCGATCCTTGTTGTCCTTGAGGCCTGGTGCCTCCGCCCATTCAGCCACGAAATCCGCTAATGTTGCTCCTTTGATGACCCTAGTTGTGCTGAACTCGAGCTGAAACGCCTGCAGCTCTATGTTCTACTCGGCGACCCTTCCAGCTGAGTTAGGGCTCCTAAGCACTCTCTCCAGGGGGTACGATGAGACGACCTTAATGAGATGGGCCTGGAAGTAGTGACGCAGCTTGCGCGAGGCCACCAGTAGCGCGAGGAGGAGCTTCTGAGGCATTGGGTACCGTGCCCTCGCGTCCCGTAGCACCGTGCTAAAAAAGTAGACTGGATGCTCAACAAGGCTGAGAGCATCTGGGGTTGCGGCACCCTCGGGAGGTAAGGGCGCCTCACGAGATGACGTGGCCTCGGGAGGCGGACCATCCGGGCGTGTGGCTTCTCCTGCCTCCGGTGCACTCTTCGCCAGCCGACCCTCCTCAACTACGGTTGTGGCTTCTGCAAGCTTTCCTTGCTCCCGTTTTGCCTTGCCTCGGGTTGCCGCTGCGGTCTTGACTTGGCGCTCCTCCCTAACCGCCACCAGGGCTGCGCTGGCGGAGTAGGGAGTGGCGGCGAGGTAGAGCAGCAGGGGCTCTTGAGGGCGCGGAGCCACCATGACTGGGGGACTGGTCAAGTACCTCTTGATTTCTTGAAACGCCTTATCTGCCTCCTCAGTCCATTCAAAGGGCCCCTTTTTCTTCATCAGCTGAAAGAAAGGCAATGCTCACTCCCCCAGTTTGGAGATCAAGCGCCCTAGCGCGGTCACGCGCCCAGTGAGCTTCTGCATTTCTCTGAGGGTCTTTGGCAGACTCATGTCCTCGACCGCCTTGACCTTCTCTGGGTTGGCCTCGATGCCACGATGGGATACGAGGAAGCCCAAGAGCTTGCCCGAGGGGACACCAAACACACATTTCTCCGGGTTGAGTCGCAGGTTTACTACGTCGAGGCTCGCGAAGGTCTCCTCCAGGTCTTGTATCAGGGTCTTGGCTTCCCGAGATTTCACCACAATGTCATCAACGTAGGATTCGACATTCTTTCCGAGTTGCGGGCCCAAGGTGATGTGCATCAGCCGCTGAAAGGTCGCCCCTGCGTTACGCGGTCCAAACGGCATGCATGTATAGCAGTATACCCCGCACGGGGTCAGGAAGGCGGTCTTCTCAACGTCTTCTACCACCATCTTGATCTGGTGATATCCGGAGAAGGTGTCCAGGAAGCATAGTAGGTCGCACTCCGCGGTGGAATCGACGATCTGGTCGATGCGGGGGAGCGGAAACGGATCTTGCGGGCATGCCTTGTTGAGATTGGTGAAGTCGAAACACATGCGTTCCTTCCCCCCCCCCCTCCTTGGGCACAACGATGGGGTTGGCCAACCAATCCGGGTATCGGACCTCGCGAATGACCCCAGCGGCTTCTAGCTTGCGGGTCTCTTGGACAATGAAGGCCTGCTTCTCTGCGGACTGCCGCCTGGCCTTCTGCTTCACGGGGCGCACATTTGGGCACACGTTGAGGTGATGCTCGATGACACTCCTGGGGATCCCTGCCAACTGATCGGGCTCCCAAGCGAACACCTTCTTATTTGCGCGCAGGAACCTGATCAGGGCCTCCTCCTGCTCAGGCTCAAGGTTGGCGCCTATGGTGAAAGTGGCACTGGAGGACCGTCCTCGTCAACGGGTATCTGCTTGGTTTCTGCCTTGTCCTGGGTGAACAACTGCTTTTTCTTGGCGGGCGCAGCCCCCTTGGGCTCAGGGGTCTCCGCGTCGGTGGGCTGCGCCGATGCCGCCGTCTTGAAGGCGAGCTTGAGTACTCGCAGGGCGTCCCCGGTGTCTCCGTGCACGGTGAGGGTACCGCTACTCCCGGGCATCTTCATGAGGTTGTACGCCGGGTGCGTGGTGGCCATGAACTGAGCCAGCGCCGGGTAACCGAGGATGGCGTTGTAAGGGAGGCCGATGGGGGCGATGTCGAAGTCGACCATCTCCGTGCGGAAGTTGTCGTAGGTGCCGAAGGTTACCGGGAGCCGGATCTGTCCCAAGGAGTCGGACGATCCGCCCCCGACGCCCGAGAAAGATTGACTGGGCCGCAGCCGCTCCCGGGGTATGCAGAGGAGATTGAAGGTCTCGACCGAAAGCACACTGAGGCCCGCGCCGCCGTCGACGAGGGTTCTGGTGATGGCCACCTGGCAGATGGTGGGGGTGCACAACAGGGTGAGCGCGCCCGAGCCGGCCAAGTTGGTGGGGTGGTCCTCCGAGCTAAAGGTCAGATCGTCCTCGCGCGCCGCCCGGTCCGAGGAAGCCCCCTGCCGTGCGGAAACGGTGCTGACCCGGCGGGCAAACGGCTTGACATGGTGACTCGTGGGCGGTGCTTGCGAGCCGCCCAGGAGGGCCGCAACGATCGGAGGTGTCGATGTTGTGGCGTAGTCACCCCGTCGCATAGGCGGATGCTGGGGTGGTGCTTGCTGCTCGTTTCCCGCCGGGTGGGTGGCGGTGTTGACGGCGGGCAATGGGGGACGACGAGAACGCCCACCGGCGAGGGCTGCTGGGGCGACACGGGCCCGACTGGCGCCGTACATGGGTGCGGTGGCCGGAGAAGGACGGAGCAGTGGAAGACAGATTCCGGCGCACCCCTACCTGGCGCGCCAAATGTCGGATCACGGGTTCCGGCAGACCCTTAAGGTTCGAACTCTGGGGTGCGCGCGGAGATGATGCCCTCTACCTCTCCGTCTCGTAAGGATCTAAATTACCGAAAGAACAGCACAAGAGACGTAGCGTATATACTAGTTCGGGCCACCATTGTGGTGTAATACCCTACTCTAGTTTGTGGTGGGTGGATTGCCTCTGGGGCTGATGATGATGACGAACAGTACAAGGGAGCACAGCCTCGCGAGGGCCTGTTCTTGGCTAGGGGGATGAACTGCTAGGGGGAGTTCGATCGCCCTTCTCTCTCTCTCTCTACTTGCTCTACGCTTTCTCTGAATACTCAACCGCCCCCACTACCCTGGGGGTGGCTAGTCCTATTTATAGGCAAAGGCCCTGGGCCTCTTCCCAAATATTGAGCGGGAAGGGCGCCAACAATTGGCCAATTCGAAGGGGAACATCTGGTACACTTATCCTGAATAAAGTTGGTCCTCGCATGCCAAAGGCCCTGTGGTGACGCCGTACTGGGCTCCACGATGACCTCCTTCCCCCCGTTGGACTGGTCTTGGTCTTGTTGCACCTAAATGGATGCCTTTGCTTGATCCTCTCGCCTGCGCTTGCCCCCTTTGCACCAAAGAGGAAAGGGAGGACACTGCGTAGTCTGGCGCCCGCCTGGCACCCTTGGTCGTCATGGCTTGCGTCATGGGCACCTCGCGAGGTACCCTGCCTTGATCTCTCCGCCTCCTCGTGAGCCAGCCTGACGAGGCCGCGCCTGAGGAAGCGCCGTGTCGTCCGCCCCATGAGGCTTGGCCCCTCGCGAGGGTCTTGGGTCTCGTGTTGATGAAGTTGGGCCGTGCTGGGCCCCCTTTGAGCCACGCCGCAGGCCGCAGGCAGGCAAGTCTGGGAACCCCCATTCCCAGAACGCCGACATTAGTGCCTTCACCTCATCCAGAGCAATCAGCGGCAGGCTAACAGCTGTAACGGCAAACCGTGTTTCTTCTTGTGCCTGTTCACAGGGATCCCGTGGGAAGGATAGCAGGCGGCACCACGAGTCTCATTTTCTCTCGTGAAATTCGCTTACGCGTTAAAAGAGGGGCTCCTGAGCATCGTGACTCAGGAGATCTTACTGTCTCTCCAGCCCTCACCCCCTGGCCTTGACCACAGCATCGTGACCTGGCATACCAGCGGCGGCTGAGCTCGCTCAAGGGCCGGGACCTGAGGATGTAGAGCACTAAGGAGAGCATGAGGGGAGGGAAACTCATATGGGCCGGCCTAGCTATGCCGCATGAGTAGGCGCGCAGCCCTAGCGCAACTTCAGGAGTCTCCACGAAATCAACGAGATAAGTCTTGCACTCGGACCGGCTAAATGTTTGGGCCTAATGGTCACTCACGCCTTGCCGCAACCCCGTTGCGGCCACGTCAACTCCCTTTCTCACCTTACCATGGCCGCTTGAGCGCTAAGGGGGACCTCCTGAGCATCGCGCCTCAGGGGCTCTTACTGGACCTCGGGCCGCACACCTCCTGGCCTTGACCACGGCACGCGACCTGGCATACCAGTGACGCCTGTAGCCTGCCTGGGGACCGGGAATTGTCAGCGTAGAGCAACAAGCTATCGCAAGGAAAGAAAGGGGGACCGAGCCTCAATGGGACATGCGTTCACCAAATTCTCATAACAGGGAAGATAGGCACAAAAGACATTACAGACCCTTACATGCCCCCATGGGGTAATTCATAATTCTTTGCAGGAAACAAAAGCTGACACTAAGGGGAATCCTATCTACACCCTCCCATGGCAGACGCCATCATCAACAGTGGGCCACGGGAGGCCGGCGCCAAACCCATCCAGATCAGTGGCGGCGACGGCCGGATGCCGCAACCCTACTTCGAGCGCGGCGAGAGCTCGGGGGCACGTAGCTGTCGTCGCTCATCTCCGGAGTTTTGTAAAGCTCAGGAGAGCTGCTGGACTCCCTAGGGCTGCTACTGCTAGAGTGGCCGCGAGCGGGACGCGCGTCAGCCTCATGCTCCTCTCCAGGGCAGCACTCCAGGCGGCGGCCCTCGGCATCGAAGACCTTGTAGAAGAGCACGGAAGCGACGTCGTACTCGAAGTGGATCGCGAGGGCGCCCCTCGCGCGACAGACCCGTGCAATCTCCCCCCAGCCGCGGGTCATGAAGATCTTGTCGGTGGGGACCGCTTCGATCTCCGCTCCGGTCGCCCGAGCACTGCAGTCGGCATGCTGCAGCCAGAGCTCGAGAGGCCCCCTCGGCGGCATCACGTCGGAGAAGAACCGCGGGAAGCGGATCCAGGAGCTTGGAGGCATCAGCGCCCATAGCACCAACTCGCGCGAGGAGTCCGCCGCATGGACCCCAGGGGCGACGGCACGCGTCGCCGTGGCGCGGGCGGTGCTGCTCTTCACTCCGTCCTCCCGAGCCCTCGGCTCGGGCGTACAAGGGTAGCGGGTACCCCGGAGGAGGCCGCTCGCACCAAGGCCTCAACACCACCTGCATCGCCGCTTCATCATGGCGATGGATCGACCTTTTCTTTGGCGGAAGTGGCCCCGAATCATCACGGGGAGCCTTTCCTTTCTCTTCGGCAGAAAACCTTCTGATAGGCGCCATTGTTGTCAGCAGTGGAGCAAGGAGGAGGAAGCAAGCAAGCGAGGAAGATATAGGTGACGGGGGCTCCGCCCCCTCCCCATTTATAGCAAGAGAAGGCCAACCGGCGTCTCCCACGCTCGTTGGTATTGATGGTTTTCCTTGCATGTTGCAGGGACTTGTCAAGTCATGTAGTTGCCGAGGCAGCGTGGGGAAGCGAAGACGCCCACGTCCAATCAACCGCCACGCGTCAACCGAGGCCACATGCTTTTGGGGCCGCGGTGCTTCGAACTTGACCCTTGGCTTTGCCGTGAAGCCAAGCCCGAGCGCACCTTGGGCCCGAGGGCTACTGTCGGCGTTCTGGGAAGGGGGGTCCCCAGACTTGCCTGCCTGTGGCCCACGGCATGGCCAAGCTAGCGAGGGTCCAAGTCTCGGGAGGCGGACAACGCAAGACCTCCTCTGGAGTAGCCTAGCCAGCCAGGCTCACGAGGAGCGGAGATATCATGGCGGGGCAAACCTCACGAGGCCCTCGTGACGTGAGCCATGACGCACGACACCAGGCGGGCGCCAGCACGCGCAGTGTCCTTATTTCCTCGTGGAGCCCAAGGCAGGCGAGGAGTACCGATGCATCAGGCAAAAGTTGCTATATTGGTGCAACAAGACCAAGACCAGGAGGACGGCAAGAGGGAGGTCATCGTGGAGCCCAAGGCAACGTCACCACCAGAGCTTTTCGCAGGCGAAGACCACTTTTATCAGGATAGCGTGTACTAGCTGTCCCCCTTCAAATTTGCCCGCCGTTGTTGGCTCCCTTCTCGCTCGATATTTGGGAAGAGGACCAGGGCCTATATAAGTAGGGCTAGCCACCACAGTAGGGGCAATCTCATCTTAGCTTGATCCAACCTGATCGAGAGCCTACTCACAAGAACACCTCAACCTTAGGAGGCTGTTCTTCCTTTGTACTGTTCATCATCAGCCCCAGACGCAATCCACCACCACCACATTGGAGTAGGGTATTACACCACAATGGTGGCCCAAACCAGTATAAACCTCATGTCTTTCTGTGTTGCGAGTTCGTCAAGTTCGTCCGCGAGATCTTAGCGAGGTAGGGCGTAGATCGGTAGGAGGGAAAGTCTTCGCGCGCACCCCAGTGTTCGAACCTTAAGGGTTTGCCGGACCCCCACATCCGAAAGCCGGCACCTATGGAAAAGGTGGCTCCTGAGGACCCGCCCTCGTTGACTGGCACCTGCTTGGTTTCCGCCTTCCAACTGCTGCTTCTTGGTTGGTGCGGCTCCCTTGGGCTCAGAGGTGCCCGTGTTGGTAGGTTGCGCTGCCGCAGCGGTTTTGAGGGCGATCTTGAGCACCGCCAGGGCCACCTTGGCGTCCCCCTTGAAAGTGAGGACGCCTTTGCTTCCTGGAATCTTCATGAGGTTGTAGGTCGGATGAGTTGCCGCCATGAACTGGGCCAGAGCTGGGTACCCGGGAATGGCTTTGTACGGGAGGACGATGCGGGCGATGTCGAAGTCGACCATCTCGGTTCGGTAGTTGTCGCGCGTGTCGAAGGTGATGGGGAGGCGGATCTGCCCCAGGGAGCGGGCGGTGCCGCCACCAACTCCTGAGAAAGGCTTGCTGAGGCTGAGCCGCTCGAGCGGCATGTGAAGAAGGCCGAAGGCCTCCACGGAGAGCAAGTTGAGGCCGGCGCTGCTGTCGATGAGGGTCTTGGTGATGGCCACATTGCAGATGGTGGGCGTGTAGAGCACTGGGAGCATGCCCGAGCCGACGGTGGAATCGGGGTGGTCTTCTGAGCTGAAGGTGAGGCCGGCTTCGAGTGCAGCCCAGCCAGGTCGAGCCCTGAGCGCTTGGAGGAGGCGCATATTTGGTGGAGAAATGGCTTGACGTGGCGATCTGAAGGCGGCGCTTGAGAGCCGCCCAGTAGGGCCGCAACCGCGTGGTGCGCCGGCGCTGCGTAGCACGCAGTGAAGAGGTCGCGGAGTTCCTCCCAGGATGCCGCCGTGGATCCAGGGAGGTTGAGCAGCCAGGCGCGTGGCTCGCCGGTGAGGGCCATGGGGAGCCGGTTGGCCATGACTTGTCGTCGCCCCGGCCTCGAGGACGGCTTCCTCGTATGCCAGCAAGAAAGTCGACGGGTCCGCCGCGCCGTCGTAACGCGACGGCATCTCCGGCTAGAACTTGGGCGGCCAATGCACCTGCTGCAGGGTGGGGGCCAGGGTTCGGAGCCCCCTGGCACCATCGTCAGCGCCGACCATTGGAGTCGGTAGCGGGGCGCCTGCCATGAGGACGAAGTGCGGTGGCGGCGGAGCGTAGATTGGCGGAGAGGAGCTACGACGCACCCCTACCTGGCGTGCAAAATGTCGGATCACTGGTTCCAACAAAACTTCAAGATTCGAACACTGGGGTGCGCGCGAAGATTTCCTCCCTACCGATCTATGCCCTAGCTTGCTAAGATCTCGCGGACAAACTCGACGAACTCACATCACAAAGGACACAAGATTTATACTGGTTCGGGCCACCATTGTCGGATATCGAGTTCCGGCAGACCCTTGAGGTTCGAACTCTGGGGTGCGCGCGGAGATTACGCCTTCTACCTACCTGCACCCCTCCGCCTCGCAAGGATCTAAGCTACAAGAAGAACAACACAAGAGACACAGGGTTTATACTGGTTCGGGCCACCGATGTGGTGTAATACCCTACTCCAGTGTGGTGGTGTGGTGCATTGCCTCTTGGGCTGATGATGATGAACAATACAAGGAAGAACAGCCTCGCGAGGGTCTGTTCTTGGTCGGGGCGATGAACTACTTAGGAGGAGTTCAGTCGCCCTTCTCTCTCTCTCTCTCTCTCTCTCTCTCTCTCTCTCTCCGGTCTGATTGCCGATCGATCTCTAGATCATTCCAATCTGAATCTGCCCCTACCCTGGGGGTGGCAAGTCCTATTTATAGGCAAAGGCCTTGGGCCTCTTCCCAAATATTGAGCGGGAAGGGCGCCAACAATTGGCCATTTTGAAGGGGAACATCTGGTACACTTATCCTCACTAAAGTTGGTCCTCGCCTGCCAAAGGCTCTGGTGGTGACGCTGTCTTGGGCTCCACAATGACTTCCTTCCTTCCGTTGGACTGGTCTTGGTGCACCAAAACGGGTGTCTTTGCTTGATGCTCTCGCCTGCGCTTGCCCCCTTTGCACCAAAGAGGAAAGGAGGACACTGCACGGGCTGGCGCCCGCCTGGCGCCCTTGGTCGTCATGGCTTGTGTCATGGGCACCTCGTGAGGTACCCCGCCTTGATCTCTCCGCCTCCTCGCGAGCCAGCTTGATGAGGCCGTGCCTGAGGAAGCTCCGTGTCGTCCGCCCCGCGAGGCTTGGCCCCTCGCGAGGGTCTTGGGTCTGTGTTGATGAAGATGGGTCGCGCTAGGCCCCCCTTTGAGCCACGCTGCAGGCCGCAGGCAGGCAAGTCTAGGGACCCCCGTTCCCAGAACGCCGACATCCATAGTGGTGTAATACCCTACTCCAGTGTGGTGGTGGTGGATTGCCTCTTGGGCTGATGGTGAACAGTACAAGGGGAAGAATAGCCTCCTGAGGTTGAGGTGTTCTTGTGCTTGGCGAACCTGTGTGGGTGAGATGCCTCTCAATCCGTTTGGGCTCCGTTGCCTCCTATTGTGGTGGCTAGTCCTATTTATAGAGGCCTTGGTCCTCTCCCCAAATATTAAGCGGGAAGGGATTCCACAACGGCCAGTTTGAAGGGAGACAAGTAGTACAAGCTATCCTAACAAAAGTAGTCTTCGCCTGGCTCTGGTGGTGACGCCGCCTTGGGCTCCACGGTGACCTCCGTCTTGCCGTCCTACTGGTCTTGGTCTCGTTGCACAGATATGGGAACCTTTTCTTGATGCCTTGGTACTCCGCGCATGCGCTTGCGTCCTTAGCACCAAAGAGGAAACAAGGACGCTGCATGCACTGGTGCCCGCCTGATCTTGATCATCATGGCTCACGTCATGAGAGACTCGCGAGGTTTACCCTGCCTTGATTTCTCCGCTCCTCGCGAGGCAGCCTGGTGAGGCCGCTCTTGAGGAGGTCTTGCATCGTCCGCCCCGCGAGGCTTGGCCCCTCGCAAGGGTCTTGAATGTCTCGTTGATGAAGATGGGCCGTATAGGCCTGCTAGCATAGCCATGCCATGGGCCGCAGGCAGGCAAGTCTGGGGACCCCCATTCCCAGAACGCCGACAGAAGCTGTGCATGCTGAAAGAACCCGATGTAGTCGCAGCACCTAGAAGCCTTGGCAGCCGTGGCTTGGGCTTATGAACTTGAGGCCTCTGCTCCACATGATAGTCATCTTGTGGTCCAGGAGCAATGGGAGGAACCATGATAGGCCATTTTACTGTGACAAGCTGTCCACGATCAAAGGCCTCCTCCATGGTGTAAGGCCTTGGAGGTGGAACGGTGGCTTTAGCATCCACATTAGCTTCGGGCTCCACATTGTCTTCAGCCATGGCTGTGTCATTGGCTTTAGTGGCATTGTTTGTGGCAGCCTCAGTGTTTTCAACCTCCATTTGTTCAACAACTGGAGGGTCGGGCACAACTACATTCTCCCCGAGAATGACTTGATTAGTAGGAGGGGGTGTGGCAACTCTTTCTTCTTCTCTTGCTTCTTCGTTACCTTCATCAGCTAATGCAGCCGGAATGTCTTCAATGACTTTAGCTTCAGACTCAGAGACATTCGTAGTAGGGGTGGCTTCAGGAAACACTTGACGTGCATCTGAGATTTGGTGCACTTCCCTTCCGGAATGCTCGACATGGTGACCTGTGGCCAAGGACCTTTGCGAAATGTGGGTGACGCCTTTGGTGAGGGAGTGGTCTGCACCATGTGGTTGTCGTCGTGAAGCACTGGAGTGGTGACTTGAGGTGGTGGAGTTTTGGGTGTCTCATCATGTACTGGGGTGTCTTGTGCTACCTCTTGAGCACTGTGTTGGTTTTCCCTTGAAGAGGAAAGGGTGATGCAGTAAAGTAGCGTAAGTATTTACCTCAGTTTTTGAGAACCAAGGTATCAATCCAGTAGGAGATCACGCTCAAGTCCCACGCACCTACACAAACAAATAAGAACCTCGCAACCAACGCGATAAAGGGGTTGTCAATCCCTTCACGGTCACTTACGAGAGTGAGATCTGATAGATATGATAAGATAATATTTTTGGTATTTTTATGATAAAGATGCAAAGTAAAATAAACAGAAATAAAAATAGCAAGTGTTGGAAGATTAATATGATGGAAAATAGACCTGGGGGCCATAGGTTTCACTAGTGGCTTCTCTCAAGAGCATACGTATTACGGTGGGTAAACGAATTATTGTCGAGCAATTGATAGAATTGAGCATAGTTATGAGAATATCTAGGTATGATCATGTATATAGGCATCACATCCGCGACAAGTAGATCGAAACGATTCTGCATCTACTACTATTACTCCACACATCGATCGCTATCCACCATGCATCTAGAGTATTAAGTTCATAAGAACAGAGTAATGCTTTAAGTAAGATGACATGATGTAGAGGGATGAACTCATGCAATATGATAGAAACCCCATCTTTTTATCCTCGATGGCAACAATACAATACGTGCCTTGCTGCCCCTGCTGTCACTCGGAAAGGACACCGCAAGATTGATCCCAAAGCTAAGCACTTCTCCCATTGCAAGAAAGATCAATCTAGTAGGCCAAACCAAACTGATAATTCGAAGAGACTTGCAAAGATAACCAATCATACATAAAAGAATTCAGAGGAGATTCAAATATTGTTCATAGATAAACTTGATCATAAACCCACAATTCATCGGATCTCGACAAATACATCGCAAAAGAAGATTACATCGAATAGATCTCCAAGAGAATCGAGGAGAACTTTGTATTGAGATCCAAAGAGAGAGAATAAGCCATCTAGCTAATAACTATGGACCCGAAGGTCTGAGGTAAACTACTCACACATCATCGGAGAGGCTATGGTGTTGATGTAGAAGCCCTCCATGATCAATGCCCCCTCCGGCGGAGCGCCGGAAAAGGCCCCAAGATGGGATCTCACAGGTACAGAAGGTTGCGGCGGTGGAAATAGGTTTTTGGCTCCTGTTCTGATGGTTTGGGGGTACGTAGGTATATATAGGAGGAAGAAGTACATCGGTGGAGCAACATGGGCCCCACGAGGGTGGAGGGAGCACCCAGGGGGTAGGCGCGCCCCCTGCCTCGTGCTCTCCTTGTTGATTGCGTTACGTAGACTCCAAGTCCTTTGGATCACGTTTGTTCCAAAAATCACGTTCCCAAAGGTTTCATTCCGTTTGGACTCCGTTTGATATTCTTTTTCTGCAAAACACTGAAATAGGCAAAAAAACAACAATTTGGGCTGGGCGTACGGTTAATAGGTTAGTCCCAAAAATAATATAAAAGTGTATAATAAAGACCACTAAACATCCAAAACAGAATATAATATAGCATGGAACAATAAAAATTATAGATACGTTGGAGACGTATCAAGCATCCCCAAGCTTAATTCCCGCTTGTCCTCGAGTAGGTAAATGATAAAAATAGAACTTTTGATTTGGAATGCTACTTAGCATAATTTTCAATGTAATTCTCTTATTTGTGGTATGAATATTCAGATCCGAAAGATTCAAGACAAAAGTTTAATATTGACATAAAAATAATAATACTTCAAGCATACTAACTAAGCAATTATGTCTTCTCAAAATAACATGGCCAAATAAAGTTATCCCTACAAAATCATATAGTATGGCTATGCTCTATCTTCATCACACAAAGTATTTAATCATGCACAACCCCGATGACAAGCCAAGCAATTGTTTCATACTTTTGGTGTTGTCAAACTTTTTCAATCTTCATGCAATACATGAGGGTGAGCCATGGACATAGCACTATATGTGGAATAGAATGTGGGTTGTAGAGAAGACAAAAAAAGGAGAAGATAGTCTCACATCAACAAGGCATATCAACGGGCTATGGAGATGCCCATCAATAGATATCAATGTCAGTGAGTAGGGATTGCCATGCAATGGATGCAGTAGAGCTATAAGTATATGAAAGCTCAACAAAATAAACTAAGTGGGTGTGCATCCAACTCGCTTGCTCACGAAGACCTAGGGTATTTTGAGGAAGCCCATCATTGGAATATACAAGCCAAGTTCTATAATGAAAAATTCCCACTAGTATATGAAAGTGATATCATAGGAGACTCTCTATCATGAAGATCATGGTGCTACTCTAGAGCACAAGTGTGGAAAAAGGATAGTATCATTGTCCCTTCTCTCTTTTTCTCTCATTTTTTCTTTGGGCCTTTTCTCGTTTTTTATGGCCTCTTTTTTCTTCTTTTTTTTCCGTTCGGAGTCTCATCCCGAATTGTGGGGGATTCATAATCTCCATCATCCTTTCCTCACTTGGGACAATGCTCTAATAATGATGATCATCACACTTTTATTTACTTTACATCTCAAGAATTACAACTCAATACTTAGAACAAAATATGACTCTATGTGAATGCCTCCGGCGGTGTACCGGGATATGGAATGAATAAATTGTGACATGTATGAAAGAATTATGAACAGTGGCTTTGCCACAAATACGATGTAAACTACATGATCATGCAAGGCAATATGACAATTATGGAGCGTGTCATAGTAAAAGGAACGGTGGTAAGTTGCATGGCAATATATCTCGGAATGGCTATGGAAATGCCATGATATCTAGGTATGGTGGTTGTTTTGAGGAAGGTTTATGGTGGGTGTATGATACCGGTGATAATTGCGCGGTATTAGAGAGGCTAGCAATGGTGGAAGGAAGAGAATGCTTATAATCCATGGACTCAACATTAGTCATAAAGAACTCATATAGTTGTTGCAAAAATCTACAAGTTATCAAAGCAAAGTATTATGCACATGCTCCTAGATGGATAGATTGGTAGGAAACGACCATCGCTCATCCCCGACCGCCACTCATAAGGAAGACAATCAATAAATAAATCATGCTCCGACTTCATCACATAACGGTTCACCATACGTGCATGCTACGGGAATCACAAACTTTAACACAAGTATTTCTCAAATTCACAACTACTCGACTAGCATGACTCTAATATCACCATCTTCATATCTCAAAACAATTATCAAGCATCAAACTTCTCATAGTATTCAACACACTCATAAGATTTTTTTACTAATCTTGGATGCCTATCATAATTAAAGCAAATTACCATGCTGTTTTGTAGGTCTCTCAAAATAATATAAGTGAAGCATGAGATAACAATAGTTTCTATAAAACAAATCTACCACCATGCTCTAAAAGATATAAGTGAAGCACTAGAGCAAAAACTATATAGCTCAAAAGATATAAGTGAAGCACATAGAGTATTCTAATAAATTCCGAATCATGTGTGTCTCTCTCAAAAGGTGTGTACAGCAAGGATGATTGTGGTGAACTAAAAACAAAGACTCAAATCATACAAGACGCTCCAAGCAAAACACATATCATGTGGTGAATAAAAATATAGCTCCAAATAAAGTTACCGATGGACGAAGACGAAAGAGGGGATGCCTTCAGGGGCATCCCCAAGCGTTGGCTTTTTGGTGTCCTTAGATTATCTTGCGGTGCCATGGTCATCCCCAAGCTTAGGATCTTTCCACTCCTTGTTCCATAATCCATCAAATCTTTTACCCAAAATTTGAAAACTTCACAACACAAAACTTAATAGAAAATCTCGTGAGCTCCGTTAGCGAAAGAAAACAAAACACCACTTCAAGGTACTGTATTGAACTCATTATTTATTTATATTGGTGTTAAACCTACTGTATTCCAACTTCTCTATGGTTTATAAACTCCTTTATTGGCCATAGATTCATCAAAATAAGCAAACAACACACGAAAAGCAGAATCTGTCAAAAACAGAACAGTCTGTAGTAATCTGTAACTAACACAAACTTCTGGAACTCAAAAAAATCTACCAAAATAGGAAGACCTAGAAAATTTGTTTATTGATCTACTGAAATTGGAATAAATATTTTATCACGTTCTGGTGATTTGTAACAATTGTTTTCGTGAACAGAAAGTTTCTGGAATTTTCAGCAAGATCAAATAATTATCATCCAAGAAGATCCTATAGGTTTAACTTGGCACAAACACTAATTAAAACATAAAAACAAATCTAACCAGAGGCTAGATCAAATATTTATTCCTAAACAGAAGCAAAAAGCAAAAAACTAAAATAAAATTGGGTTGCCTCCCAACAAGCGCTATCGTTTAACGCCCCTAGCTAGGCATAAAAGCAAGGAAAGATCTAGGTATTGCCATCTTTGGTAGGCAATCCGTCAGTAGCTCTCATAATAGATTTATAAGGTAATTTAATCTTATTTCTAGGGAAGTGTTCCATGTCTTTCCTTAATGGAAATTGTAATCTAATATTCCCTTCCTTCATATCAATAATTGCACCAATCGTTCGAAGGAAAGGTCTACCAAGAATAATAGGACATGAAGGATTGCAGTCTATATCAAGAACAATGAAATCTACGGGCACATAGTTCCTATTTGCAACAATAAGAACATCATTAATTCTTCCCATAGGTTTCTTAATAGTGGAATCCGCAAGGTGCAAGTTTAAAGAACAATCATCAAATTCGCGAAAACCTAACAAATCACACAAAGTTTTTGGAATCATGGAAACACTAGCACCCAAATCACACAAAGCATAGCATTCATGATTTTTATTTTAATTTTAATAGTAGGTTCCCACTCATCATAAAGTTTTCTAGGGGTAGAAACTTCCAACTCAAGTTTTTCTTCATAAGATTGCATTAAAGCATCAATGATATGTTTAGTAAAAGATTTATTTTGGCTATAAGCATGAGGAGAATTTAGCACGGATTGCAACAAGGAAATACAATCTATCAAAGGGCAATTATCATAATTAAATTCCTTGAAATCCAAAATAGTGGGTTAATTAATATCTAAAGTTTTGATCTCTTCAATCCCACTTTTACCAATTTTTGCACCAAGATCTAAAAACTCCGATTTTTTGGGATGCCTTGTAGGTAAAGGTGACTCATCTCTAGTCCCATCATTATCAAGATTCATATTGGAAAACAAATATTTAATAGGATACACATCAATAACTTTTAGATCTTCATCTTTATTTTCAAAGTAACTAGAAGAACACGCTTTCACAAAGCAATCTTTCTTAGCACGCATCCTAGCGGTTCTTTCTTTGCACTCATCAATGGAAATTATCATGGCTTTGAGAGACTCATTGATATCATGCTTAGGTGGAATAGATCTAAGTTTCAAGGAATCAACATCAAGAGAAATTCTATCAACGTTCCTAGCCAATTCATCAACCTTAAGCAATTTTTCTTCAAGCAAAGCATTGAAATTATTTTGCAAATTCATAAACTCCTTAACACTAGTCTAAAATTCAGAGGGCATCTTATTAAAATTTCCATAAGAATTGTTGTAGGAATTACCATAATTATTAGAGGAATTACTAGGGAACGACCTAGGATTAAAGTTTCCTCTATACGCGTTGTTACCAAAATTATTCCTACCAAAAAAATTCACATCCATAGATTCATTATTATTCTCAATCAAAGTAGACAAAGGCATATCATTAGGATCAGAAGAAACACTTTTAGTAGCAAATAATTTCATAAGTTCATCCATCTTTCCACTCAAAACATTAATTTCTTATATCACATGCACTTTTTTATTAGTAGATCTTTCGGTGTGTCATTGAGAATAATTAACGATAATATTATCTAGGAGTTTAGTAGCTTCTCCTAAAGTGATTTCCATAAAAGTGCCTCCCGCGGCCGGATCTAAAAGATTTCTAGAAGCAAAATTCAATCTGGCATAATTTTTTTGTATAATCATCCAAAGATTCAAACCATGTGTAGGGCAATTACATATCGTTAATTTCATCCTCTCCCAAGCTTGTGCAACATGTTCATGATCAAGTTGCTTAAAATTCATGATATCGTTTCTAAGAGAGATGATCTTAGCAGGAGGAAAATACTTAGAGATAAAAGCATCTTTGCACTTGTTCCATGAATCAATACTATTTTTAGCAAAGACGAAAACCAAACTTTAGCACGATCTCTAAGCGAAGAAGGAAATAGCTTCAATTTAACAATATCATTGTACACATATTTCTTCTTTTGCATATCACACAAATCAACGAAGCTATTCAGATGGGTAGCGGCATCTTCACTAGGAAGGCCGGCAAATTGATCTTTGATGACAGGATTCAACAAAGCAGCATTAATTTCACAAGATTCAGCATTGTTAAGAGGAGCAATCGGAGTGCTAAGAAAATCATTGTTGTTGGTATTGGTAAAGTCACACAATTTAGTATTATCTTGAGCCATCGTGACAAGCAAGAAATCCAACACACGAGCAAAAAAGAAGCAAGCGAAAAAGAGGCGAACGGAAAAGAGAGGGTGAATAAAACGGCAAGGGTGAAATGGGGGAGAGGAAAATGAGAGGCAAATGGCAAATAATGTAATGCGAGGGATAAGAGTTTGTGATGGGTACTTGGTATGTATTGACTTGACTTGGCGCGAATCTCCCCAGCAACGGCGCCAGAAATCTTTCTTGCTACCTCTAGAGCACTGCGTTGGTTTTCCCTTGAAGAGGAAAGGGTGATGCAGTAAAGTAGCGTAAGTATTTCCCTCAGTTTTTGAGAACCAAGGTATCAATCCAGTAGGAGATCACGCTCAAGTCCCACGCACATACACAAATAAATAAGAACCTCGCAACCAACGCGATAAAGGGGTTGTCAATCCCTTCACGGTCACTTACGAGAGTGAGATCTGATAGATATGATAAGATAATATTTTTGGTATTTTTATGATAGAGATGCAAAGTAAAATAAACGGTAATAAAAATAGCTAAGTGTTGAAAGATTAATATGATGGAAAATAGACCCGGGGGCCATAGGTTTCACTAGTGGCTTCTCTCAAGAGCATAAGTATTACGGTGGGTAAACGAATTATTGTCGAGCAATTGATAGAATTGAGCATAGTTATGACAATATCTTGGTATGATTGTCACATCCCTAGCTTCTGGTACTGCCTGGTGTTTGCATTTTGTTGCATCATGTTTAAATTTTATTTAAGTTGAAATGGGGATTGATCAAACCCTAGCATTAGAAATAATCCAAATAGGATCAAATAAAATCTTTTTCAAATAACCCAAAATGCCCTATGAAAATGTTCATGATTTTTGATAAAGGTGAAAACCTCTGCCAAAAATGATGAGCATAATTGTGGGCCATTTATGGATTTTGAATTAACCCATATTGTATTTGAATTGGGGCATTTGAATTCTATAAATATGTTAAATGCTCCAGAAATTCTTGTTTCAATTATGGGCTTTTGGAATAATCCAAATAATGCCCCCAATTTATCTCAGGAGTTTTAAAAATGAATTAGTACTTTTACTAATTCAAAACAGGATAAAAGAAATAGGAAAACTGAAACAGAAGAAAAATAGAACAGGGACTTACCTGGCTTACCTGCAGCCCACTGGCCTGGCATTGTAGCCCAGCACACCAGGGGCGCCTCCCTGTCGTCTTCCACCTCCTGCCAGTAGGCAGGAGGGCGTGTGGCCGCCGTGCGCGCACACGCGCCCGCCCACCTCCTTCTTCCCGCCGCTGCCCCAACGCGTCTGGACGATGCCACGCACCCCCCGACCTCTCTCTCCCTCACCCGTGGTCTCTCCCCTCTCCTGGACCTCTTCCTCTCACCCACCCGAATGGGTCCGTCGCCGCCGACAAGCACCACCGCGGCCACCGGCCTCCACACGTATCTCCGATGCGCCAAGAAGCTCCACCATTGTTCCCCTCCTCTTCACGACCGAGCCACGTGAGCCCGGACGCCCTGCATCGCCGGCAACATCACCATCTTCCTCCTCCGCCACCCTGGATCGCCGACGTCGATTAGTCGTCGTCCGACCTCCCCCGAGCTCGCTGACGTCTCCAAACTACGCGGGGTGAGCCCCTCTTCATTTCGCCCCTATCCCCGTCGCCCCGCATGTCCTCTAGCGCTAGCGCCGCCATGCCCGAAGCTCGCCACCGCTCTGCCATGTCATTGTCGTGGCCACAGCCGCCTCCGCCCGCTTTTGAGCTTGCAGCCGTGCTAGTTGAGCTCGCAGGAGTCTGTAGCACTGCCCAGTGGTGCAAATGGTGCACCGTAGACTCGTCCCGCACAACTTCGTGGCTCTATCGCCGTTCAACCTCGTTGCCGGCGAGATTCCGGCCGCCCTGTGACCTCCTGTCTGGTCCATCAGATGCGCGAGAGCAAGAGCTCATGCCCGGTGCCTCCCGGGCGACAAACCGTAGCCCCTAGCATGTTTCCGGCGATCTTCTGTCATGGTTTGAGGTCGCCGTCGGCCAAACTCCAGCGTGCTGACGTGGCGTCGTCGTTAGGGGCTAATCACCCTGCTAACTAAACCATGTTACACTGACAGTGGGCCCCGTGCCCTAATTAACCCCGGATTTATTCTTTGTTTAGTTTAGGTTAATACAGCCGGCCCCACATGTCAGTCTGACCCTGCCACGTCGACGTTGACCTGGACCCACTGGTTAGCCCCTGTTCCTGCCCTGTTACACTGACGTGTGGACTCCACACGTCAGGTTTGACCCGGACCAGCCCCTGTTGACCTGCTGACATCAGAGTGATGCAATGCTGACGTAGTAAAGCATTTTCTGGATCTAAGTTTATTCAGGAAAATTCCAGAAAATAGTGCTAACTTCTAAAAATCATAGAAATTCAACCGTAGCTCAGAATGAAATAAGTTATATATGAAAATGATCAAAAAAATCCAATCTATCCATCTGTACCATTTTCATGCATGTTAAAGCAACTTAACCCTACTGTTTAGATCAAACATGATAATGCACTCTTTTGAATTCATAACTTGAGTTAGTATTTGAATCTTTGGTTCAAATAAGCTCAAAACCTTCTGGTTGTAGTTGCATTAGCCCAAGACACTCATATTACCATGTCACATTCATGCATCATATTGTTGCATTGCATTGATTGTGCTTTCTCTCTGTTGCCGGTAATTGTCCCCTCTCAGTAGACGTGTGTTTCGACGATGAATTCGAGGACACCGATGAAGAGCTATACTATCTTCAGAAGTGCCAGGCAAGCAAAACCCCCTTGTTCATTCCGATACAATCCCACTCTCTTGCTCTTGCTCTCTTTTACTGCATTAGGACAACAATGTTTCAACTGTTACATGCTGCGGTAGCTGAACCCCTTTCCTCTGCATGACCTGTCATTGCCACAGTAAATAGATGAAACCCACTAGTGTGAGTAGGAGTTGTTTGAGCCCTGATGTGCCTACTCATTCATGCTTGTTGTCATGCCTGCTACTGCTTAGAGTTGAGTTAGGTCTGGTTCATCGGGGATGAATTGGAATGTGGTGAAACATGTCCTACTGTTGAGAGCTAAGTGTGTGAACACGATTTGGTAAAGGTATCGGTGAGAGGCCATGTAAGAGTACATGGTGGGTTGTCTCATTGAAGCCGTCCTTAGGAACTGAGTTCTATGTTTGTGATCCATGAACAGCTACTACCACGCATTGGAATGCTTAAGTGCCCCTCTCGACTTATTAACCAACCCGGTCTCTGTCCAGGAGTTGCAACTAGTTTCTGGTGTTTGTAGGTTGTGTTAGTAGTCTACCAAGTGGCACCCGGTACAGGTGGGCTTGGGACAGACTAGGCATAGTGGCCCGGTGTACCAAGTGGTACCCGGTTGGTGGGCTTGGGAACCCTGTACACATCATTTGGGGCCGTGAGCGACACCCCGGCCGGATCTCCTTGCGGATGGAACCCGAATAGGCGATAAACCTGGACTAGAGACTTGTGTGGTTAATCAGGTCGTGGCCGACTCCCTCGCCAGGCTTCCGCTTGAAGGTTGCCGAGGTACATGATGTGTACATGGTGGTAAGTGGCGAGAGCGTGTGTGAAGAAGTATACCCCTGCAGGGTTATCATTATCTATTCGAATAGCCGGATTCCTCGGATATGGAAACTTGGACCCCTTGCATAGTTCATAGACAACTGAAAGTGGATACTCTAAAATGCGCAAGATAAGCGTGAGTGGTATGGATGGCGTTCTCGTAAGGAGACGGGAGCGGATCTATAGTGGTGTATTGAAATGGTGAATATGTGGACTCGTGTGCGCCACCTCAAAAGAGTTACTTGCATTCGTAGTTCAGGATAGCCACCGAGTCAAAGCTGGCTTGCTGCAGTCAAACTCCACCCCCACCTTTTGATACCGATGCATATGTAGTTAGTTCTGATGTAAGACTTGCTGGGTACATTTGTACTCACGTTTGCTTATTTTATGTTTTGCAGAGAGACTTCAGTCTCGCTAGTAGTTCCGCGTGGACTTTGACGTTTAGCTTGTTACCTCAGCTACGATCTTGTGCCCTCGGCAGGATCTAGTAGATAGTCAGGCTTCTCAGCCTTTTTCATTTGTAGATGTCTGTACTCAGACATGTTAAGCTTCCGCGTGTGCTTTGACTTGTACGCTCTGAATGTTGAGTCATGAGACCCTTGTTTGTAATATCTCACTCCTCGGAGCCTAATGAATAAATACTTGAGTCGTAGAGTTATGTTGTGATGCCATGTTGTATTTACACATATCGAGCATATTGTGTGCATGATTGAAATGCTTGGTATGTGTGGGATCCGACAACCTAATTGTTTATCCTTGGTAGCCTCTGTTATGGGGAAATGTCGTCTTGTGCTTCCATGAGCCATAGTAGTCCGCTACAGCCTGGTTCACCGGAGTCCTGCTAGCCCAGCACTACTGCTCCGGAACACTTGACTGGCCGGCATGTGATTCACTTTGTTCCTGTGTCTGTCCCTTCGGGGAAATGTCACGCGGTGACATCCGGAGTCCTGCCTAGCCTGCTACAGCCCGGGTTCCCGGAGTCCTGTTAACCCAGTGCAACAGCCCGGATTCACACGCTGCTAACCGACATGCTCGATGTTGTTTCATGTATGCATGTCCCTGTAAGTTAGTGCCACTTTGGGTTCACGACTAGTCATGTCGGCCCGGGTTCTTTGTCATATGGATGGTAGCGACACTATCATATACGCGAGACAAAAGGCGCAAACGGTCCCGGGCCAGGTAAGGTGGCACCCGTGGGAATACCGTGCGTGAGGCCGCAAAGTGATATGATGTGTTACATGCTAGATCGGTGTGACTTAGGATCGGGGTCCTGACAGCGTTGGTATCAGAGCCTGACTGCCTGTAGGATTACCAAGCCAAACTGGTCGAAGTAGAGTCTAGAAATGCTTTAGTTATATAAGGGAATTGATTGTGGGAGGGAATGTAAGGCTCTTTTTACTCCTTTACCTTATGCCCTTCTGATCTGAGTCATCCTATTCTTTTCTACGGGGATTAAGAACTAGGCCTTCTCATATTTCTATCAGGATCACGTGTTACTAATCCGTAGACCCATAGGATTGATGGATTCAAGCCCCAGTTCAGTTCCTACTACTTCCGTGTGTTGTTAGTTGATCTCGGAACCTTGATATTGTGATGTTAAGTGGTTATGCCACCATTTTCGCTGGATGTCTCAAATCTTTTTGAGCATTTACAGCCGTTATGCTGTCCGAGTCATCCCAGGTTTCCAAACAATCTGATGCGTTTGCAAAATCCTTTCCCTCTGTTTTCGCGTCCCTTTGGGCCAGATTAAGCACACTAACGGTCTGTTGAGGTACTCCATTGCCTTGACATATATGTTGGAATTATTATTACGACCCTAGGTGTCTTAGGGGATCATCTAGTAATTTAGCTATGTTTTGTATTCCTAGTATGATGATTCTGGCCATTCTTCTCGAAAGCATCCCGTGATGTTATTAATTAGTAGTATTCTACTCCTGGGTTCTTGAACCCGAGATTCACCCTACTTACCTCATGTTGATAGTGTTGCTAGTTCCTTTAGGATATTGGTAACCTTTGATATAGAACTTGAGGTCCGTGGTATTTCCTTCTTCCAAATACCATGAACTACTTATGGCAGAAGTTTCTCGTTTAACCGAAAGATCACAACAAGAGTGGTCTTGACGAGTTCTCCATTCAAATTGTGAATCTGCCAGTCCTTCTTCTTCTACATGGGTTATCCGGAAGAAATATGTTGAACTTGTTCGACATACTAATCCATGCGACCACAACTCAAAAAAATTACATGTTCCTTGAGTTGTCCCCCTTTAGTTGTATTCCGACCTTAGCCTATCAGTTGATAGTCAAGAGTATGTGTGCATTCATGTTTATCGGTGCCTTTTACTCTTGTGGTCCGTCAAGCCATTCTATTCCGGAATGACAAGGAGAAACAAACTCCAGTACCTTGTCCACTTCGAGGATTGTGTCAAAGTAGTTGTATTCCGCAGATCAAATGCCAATCCTGCTTTTGATTCTGTTCTACCCTGAAGTATTGCCCTCTTGATGTCAGGAATGTCATGGGAATTGCACACCCTCTTATGAGTTCTTGATGTAGTGATACTTCTGCCATCAACATTCATTTCTCAGTCTCCGTGTTATTGTAACCGGAATGCCGACAAGCGAGCTATATAATGTGTGAAATCAATACTCCTAGCAATCCTGTTGCTTGGTAGTTAATGGACATTAATATCATTCTTAGCATGTTGGTTATCGAAACACTATTCTAGGATTGATCGTGCTACCTTGTCCTTATTTCTGGTGCACTCTTTGATCTTGAGTTAGGATTGAATCCCTTGCTCATTTGATCATATCGTCTTGCCTGAAAAGCAAGATTGTTCTCGAGCTTAGTAACATATCAGTGGTTCATGATGTTCCGAATATCTGCTCGGAAGTATTACCAGGTTGTCACCTGACCCCTATGTTGAGTTCGTGATCAAGTTGGTTTTCCAATAAACCACTCTTTCTCCAAGAATCTGTGTTGGATACCCCTGAGCTAGTTGGTTAAGCCAAACAACAACTTAGAGAGTTGGAAGATAAAAGCTTGCCTAACTTAGTTCATCTAAAGGGATATCTTGTTTTGTGTGTGTGTTGAAGAAAGATGATGTCTTCATCGATTGACCCTCATGATCAATTGTTGGATCTATTGTCTTGTCAAAACTTTGATTTGAGTGTGGGCTATTCTCAAATCAAATCAGAACCAACGATATTCATAATGTTGTCGTACTCGTGGTTGATCCCTCGAGCATACAGCATTACATCTTTTGGTGTGACTAATGCTAACGCCGTGTTCACTAAATTGTGGAATTCCATCTATATGGAAGCCTTGATGACTTGTTGTTGAGCCCATCAGGAGCATTTTATCTTCTCCATGATTCATGTTGAATATTAAGCTAGTGTTGGAAACTTTGTAAACAATGCCTTCCAGTCCTGTCCCTGAGGTATATGTTTGGATGAGAGAAGTAACTTCCTCTAATTCACGTGTATCTGATGTAAGTTGTCGCCGTGAATTCGAGAAAGTTTGTTTTTGCTTCCTTTGGAATCATCCCAAGTCAGCCATGCACGTGCAAAGTATTATGTGGTTCGTTAGACTGATCATCTTCGTTCCATATGAATCCCGTAGCACACCAAGCCACTGACTGCTTTGTTCGAGGAAAAGGAATTGTTGTGCGAATACTAGTTCATGCACAAGATCTCAATATCCTCGAAGATGGTTCCCTACCTGAACTTGGTAGTGTTTTATTATAAGACTACTACGTGATAATGCTTGTCTGGGACAGTGTGTTCACATGTATGTAGCAGAACCAGCTCATGTTTTGGAGCTTGCTATCGTAGTTCATCTCCCGAGAATCTCGCAACGTCATCTCGTCGGTTTGTGTTGCAAACTTTCTTTTCCAGACATGCTCTCTGAAATATCCTGTTTCCAACCAGATCTGAATCTCAGGCAGATATGATGGTTGGAACATTCCCGACATTTGCATTTGTTCCCAGCTTGCACCGCCTTGTGCCAATCTCCCTTGGACTGCCCTTCTCAGCAATTGTTGTTCAGGATCATCTTCAGAAGTGGTCCTACCATGGCTCCCTTCTATTTTCGATGATAAGCAAAAATCATCCATTGCGTTGTCTTCAAGAAGGTAGTCCACATCATCCATTCGAACTTCGCCAAACGATCGATTGTGATTGCCTTAGGCGGGTATAAAGAGTTTCAATGATCTATGTACCAAAAGTAATTCTTTTGCCACTTAAGGGAATAATTCCACGAGTCACCTTTCCTGAGGTACCCCGTTATGGATTCATGGCAATTTTTCCTCGCTACTTTGAAACCCTCGTCAAATTGTTTCTTCCGTCCCTCCTGATGCATGTTTTGCCTCTCAGCTCTAGAGATGTTTCTATGTCTCATTCCATGAGTTGATCTTGTGATCATTAATATGATCCTAAGTTGCTCGAACCTCGGGAAGATCGATTCTTCATAAATTCTCCCTTTCTACTCGTTGTCATGTTGGATGTAGTTCTCAAAGCAAGACGTCGAGATCAAGATGATGCAATGAATCAACATCCTCGAGAAAGACATATGGATCATGAAGATTGTGCTAGCTTTGTATCCCATCTGTCTTCTTACCTCACGTCTTGAATCTCAGGACGAGATTCTTGTTTAGTGGGGGTGAGTTGTCACATCCCTAGCTTCTGGTACTGCCTGGTGTTTGCATTTTGTTGCATCATGTTTAAATTTTATTTAAGTTGAAATGGGGATTGATCAAACCCTAGCATCAGAAAGACTCCAAATAGGATCAAATAAAATCTTTTTCAAATAACCCAAAATGCCCTATGAAAATGTTCATGATTTTTGATAAAGGTGAAAACCTCTGCCAAAAATGATGAGCATAATTGTTGGCCATTTATGGATTTTGAATTAACCCATATTGTATTTGAATTGGGGCATTTGAATTCTATAAATATTTTAAATGCTCCAGAAATTCTGGTTTCAATTGTGGGCTTTTGGAATAATCCAAATAATGCCCCCAATTTATCTCAGGAGTTTTAAAAATGAATTAGTATTTTTACTAATTCAAAGCAGAATAAAAGAAATAGGAAAACTGAAACAGAAGAAAAATAGAACAGGGACTTACCTGGCTTACCTGCAGCCCACTGGCCTGGCACTGTAGCCCAGCCCACCAGGGGTGCCTCCCTGTCGTCTTCCACCTCCTGCCAGCAGGCAGGAGGGCGTGTGGCCGCCGTGCGCGCACACGCGCCCGCCCACCTCCTGCTTCCCGCCGCTGCCCCGACGCGTCTGGACGATGCCACGCACCCCCCGACCTGTCTCTCCCTCGCCCGTGGTCTCTCCCCTCTCCTGGACCTCTTCCTCTCACCCACCCGAATGGGTCCGTCGCTGCCGACAAGCACCACCGTGGCCACCGGCCTCCACACGTATCTCCGATGCGCCAAGAAGCTCCGCCATCATCCCCCTCCTCTTCACGACCGAGCCACGTGAGCCCGGACGCCCTGCATCGCCGGCAACATCACCATCTTCCTCATCCGCCACCCTGGATCGCCGACGTTGATTAGTCACCGTCCGACCTCCCCCGAGCTCGCTGACGTCTCCAAACTACGCGGGGTGAGCCCCTCTTCGTTTCACCCCTATCCCCGTCGCCCCGCACGTCCTCTAGCGCTAGCGCCACCGTGCCCGAAGCTCGTCGCTGCCCTGCCATGTCGTTGTCGTGGCCACAGCCGCCTCCGCCCGCTTTTGAGCTTGCAACCGTGCTAGTTGAGCTCGCAGGAGTCCGTAGCACTGCCCAGTGGTGCAAATGGTGCACCGTAGACTCGTCCCGCACAACGCCGTGGCTCTGTCGCCGCTGAACCTCGTCGCCGGCGAGATTCCGGCCGCCCTGTGACCTCATGTCTGGTCCATCAGATGCGCGAGAGCAAGAGCTCATGCCCGGTGCCTCCCGAGCGACAAACCACAGCCCCTAGCATGTTTCCGGCGATCTTCCGCCGCGGTTTGAGGTCGCCGCCGGCAAACTCCGGCGTGCTGACGTGGCGCCATCGTTAGGGGCTAATCACCCTCCTAACTAAACCATGTTACACTGACAGTGGGCCCCGTGCCCTAATTAACCCCGGATTTATTCTTTGTTTAGTTTAGGTTAATACAGCCGGCCCCACATGTCAGTCTGACCCTGCCACGTCGACGTTGACCTGGACCCACTGGTTAGCCCCTGTTCCTGCCCTGTTACACTGACGTGTGGACTCCACACGTCAGGTTTGACCCGGACCAGCCCCTGTTGACCTGCTGACATCAGAGTGATGCAATGCTGACGTAGTAAAGCATTTTCTGGATCTAAGTTTATTCAGGAAAATTCCAGAAAATAGTGCTAACTTCTAAAAATCATAGAAATTCAACCGTAGCTCAGAATGAAATAAGTTATATATGAAAATGATCAAAAAAATCCAATCTATCCATCTGTACCATTTTCATGCATGTTAAAGCAACTTAACCCTACTGTTTAGATCAAACATGATAATGCACTCTTTTGAATTCATAACTTGAGTTAGTATTTGAATCTTTGGTTCAAATAAGCTCAAAACCTTCTGGTTGTAGTTGCATTAGCCCAAGACACTCATATTACCATGTCACATTCATGCATCATATTGTTGCATTGCATTGATTGTGCTTTCTCTCTGTTGCCGGTAATTGTCCCCTCTCAGTAGACGTGTGTTTCGACGATGAATTCGAGGACACCGATGAAGAGCTATACTATCTTCAGAAGTGCCAGGCAAGCAAAACCCCCTTGTTCATTCCGATACAATCCCACTCTCTTGCTCTTGCTCTCTTTTACTGCATTAGGACAACAATGTTTCAACTGTTACATGCTGCGGTAGCTGAACCCCTTTCCTCTGCATGACCTGTCATTGCCACAGTAAATAGATGAAACCCACTAGTGTGAGTAGGAGTTGTTTGAGCCCTGATGTGCCTACTCATTCATGCTTGTTGTCATGCCTGCTACTGCTTAGAGTTGAGTTAGGTCTGGTTCATCGGGGATGAATTGGAATGTGGTGAAACATGTCCTACTGTTGAGAGCTAAGTGTGTGAACACGATTTGGTAAAGGTATCGGTGAGAGGCCATGTAAGAGTACATGGTGGGTTGTCTCATTGAAGCCGTCCTTAGGAACTGAGTTCTATGTTTGTGATCCATGAACAGCTACTACCACGCATTGGAATGCTTAGGTGCCCCTCTCGACTTATTAACCAACCCGATCTCTGTCCAGGAGTTGCAACTAGTTTCTGGTGTTTGTAGGTTGTGTTAGTAGTCTACCAAGTGGCACCCGGTACAGGTGGGCTTGGGACAGACTAGGCATAGTGGCCCGGTGTACCAAGTGGCACCCGGTTGGTGGGCTTGGGAACCCTGTACACATCGTTTGGGGTCGTGAGCGACACCCCGGCCGGATATCCTTGCGGATGGAACCTGAATAGGCGATAAACCTGGACTAGAGACTTGTGTGGTTAGTCAGGTCATGGTCGACTCCCTCGCCAGGCTTCCGCTTGAAGGTTGCCGAGGTACATGACGTGTACATGGTGGTAAGTGGCGAGAGCGTGTGTGAAGAAGTATACCCCTGCAGGGTTATCATTATCTATTCGATTAGCCGAATTCCTCGGATATGGAAACTTGGACCCCTTGCATAGTTCATAGACAACTGAAAGTGGATACTCTAAAATGCGCAAGATAAGCGTGAGTGGTATGGATGGCATTCTCGTAAGGAGACGGGAGCGGATCCATAGTGGTGTATTGAAATGGTGAATATGTGGACTCGTGTGCGCCACCTCAAAAGAGTTACTTGCAGTCGTAGTTCAGCATAGCCACCGAGTCGAAGCTGGCTTGCTGCAGTCAAACTCCACCCCCACCTTTTGATACCGATGCATATGTAGTTAGTTCTGATGTAAGTCTTGCTGGGTACATTTGTACTCACATTTGCTTATTTTATGTTTTGCAGAGAGACTTCAGTCTCGCTAGTAGTTCCGCGTGGACTTCGACGTTTATCTTGTTACCTCAGCTACGATCTTGTGCCCTCGGCAGGATCTAGTAGATAGTCAGGCTTCTCAGCCTTTTTCATTTGTAGATGTCTGTACTCAGACATGTTAAGCTTCCGCATGAGCTTTGACTTGTATGCTCTGAATGTTGGGTCATGAGAACCTTGTTTGTAATATCTCACTCCTCGGAGCCTAATAAATAAATACTTGAGTCGTAGAGTTATGTTGTGATGCCATGTTGTATTTACACATATTGAGCATATTGTGTGCATGATTGAAATGCTTGGTATGTGTGGGATCCGACAACCTAGTTGTTTATCCTTGATAGCCTCTCTTATGGGGAAATGTAGTCTTGTGCTTCCATGAGCCATAGTAGTCCGCTACAGCCCGGTTCACCGGAGTCCTGCTAGCCCAGCACTACTGCTCCGGAACACTTGACTGGCCGGCATGTGATTCACTTCGTTCCTGTGTCTGTCCCTTCGGGGAAATGTCACGCGGTGACATCCGGAGTCCTGCCTAGCCTGTTACAGCCCGAGTTCCCAGAGTCCTGTTAGCCCAGTGCTACAGCCCGGATTCACATGCTGCTGACCGACATGCTCGATGTTGTTTCATGTATGCCTGTCCCTGTAAGTTAGTGCCACTTTGGGTTCACGACTAGTCATGTCGGCCCGGGTTCTTTGTCATATGGATGCTAGCGACACTATCATATACGCGAGCCAAAAGGCGCAAACGGTCCCGGGCCAGGTAAGGTGGCACCCGTGGGAATACCGTGCGTGAGGTCGCAAAGTGATATGATGTGTTACATGCTAGATCGGTGTGACTTAGGATCGTGGTCCTGACAATGATCATGTATATAGGCATCACGTCCGCGAAAAGTAGATCGAAACGATTCTGCATCTACTACTATTACTCCACACATCGACCACTATCCAGCATGCATCTAGAGTATTAAGTTCATAAGAATAGAGTAATGCTTTAAGTAAGATGACATGATTTAGAAGGATAAACTCATGCAATATGATATAAACCCCATCTTTTTATCCTCGATGGCAACAATACAATACGTGCTTTGCTGCCCCTGCTATCACTGGGAAAGGACAACGCAAGATTGAACCCAAAGCTAAGCACATCTCCCATTGGAAGAAAGATCAATCTAGTAGGCCAAACCAAATTGATAATTCAAAGAGACTTGCAAAGATAACCAATCATACATAAAAGAATTCAGAGCAGATTGAAATATTGTTCATAGATAATCTTGATCATAAACCCACAATTCATCGGATCTCGACAAACACACCGCAAAAGAAGATTACATCGAATAGATCTCCATGAGAATTGAGGAGAACTTTGTATTGAGATCCAAAGAGAGAGAAGAAGCCATCTAGCTAATAACTATGGATCCGAAGGTCTGAGTTAAACTACTCACACATCATTGGAGAGGCAATGGTGTTGATTTAGATGCCCTCCATGATCAATGCCCCCTCCGACGGAGCGTCGGAAAAGGCACCAAGATGGGATCTCACGGGTACAGAAGGTTGCGGCGGTGGAAATAGGGTTTTGGCTCCTGTTCTGATGGTTTGGGGGTACGTAGGTATATATAGGAGGAAGAAGTACGTCGGTGGAGCAACATTGGCCCCACGAGGGTGGATGGCGCGCCCAGGGGGTAGGTGCGCCCCTGCCTCGTGCTCTCCTTTTTGATTGCTTTATGTAGACTCCAAGTCCTGTGGATCACGTTTGTTCCGAAAATCATGTTCCCAAAGGTTTCATTCCGTTTGGACTCCGTTTGATATTCTTTTTCTGCGAAACACTGAAATAGGCAAAAAAAATAGAAATTTGGGCTGGGCCTCCGATTAATAGGTTAGTCCCAAAAATAATATAGAAGTGTATAATAAAGCCCATTAAACATCCAAAACAGAATATAATATAGCATGGGACAATAAAAAGTTATAGATATGTTGGAGACGTATCATCTTGTTGTGGCCGCTCGGCCCATGAGTCATCCTGAGCAATTGGCGTCAATGGACGTCCAATGCTGATAAGTTCAATGCTCGTTGGAGCAGGCGATGATACCTACTGGGGCTCGAGCTGATGAAGGACTACATCATCATCAACATTGTCTTCATGACCAATGTCTTCAGTTGTGATGGGGTCAACATCTGGAGCTTCTTCATCTTTTGGAGCCTCTATGGAAGCAGGCTCATGGATCACAAGACGACTCTCTTGGTTGGTCAAGGCTGGAAGAGCTACAGAGATGGGTTCAACCATGAGGGGCTCAGGGGCTGCAGTATGCTCTTTCTTTGAAGACTTTGTCTTCAATTTCTTCTTGGATGGGGCTGTTGGGGAACGTAGTATTTCAAAAATTTCCTACAATCACTCAAGATCTATCTAGGAGAAGCATAGCAATGAGCGGGGAGAGTGTGTCCACGTACCCTCATAGACTGAAGCGGAAGAGTTTAGTAACGCGATTGATGTAGTCGGACGTCTTTGCGATCCAACCGATCCAAGTACCGAACGCATGGCACCTCCGCGATCTACACACGTTCAGCTCGGTGATGTCCCTCGAACTCTTGATCCAGTTGAGGCCGAGGGAGAGTTTCATTAGCACGACGGTGTGGTGACGGTGATGTTGAAGTTACCGGCGCAGGGCTTCGCCTAAGCACTACAACGATATGACCGAGGTGTGTAACTGTGGAGGGGGGCACCGCACACGGCTAAGAGAAACTTGTGTGTCTTTTGGGTGCCCCTTGCCCACATATATAAAGGAGGGGGGAGGAGGAGGCCGGCCTAGGAGGGGCGCGCCTATAGGGGTAGTCCAACTAGGATTCCCAATCCTAGTTGGAGTCCCCTTCCTTTTTCAAGAGGGGAGAGAGGGAAGGAGTAGGCGAGGGAGAAGGAAAGAGGGGGCGCCGCCCCCTCCCTGGTCCAATTCGGACCAGCCCATGGGGGGCACGCAGCCTTCCCTTGTGGCCCTTCTCTCCTTTCCACTAAGGCCCATGAAGGCCCAATACTTCCCCCGGCAAATTCCCGTAACTCTCCGGTACTTCGAAAAAATACCCGAACCACTCAGAACCTTTCCGATGTACGAATATAGCCTTCCAATATATCGATCTTTACATCTCAACCATTTCGAGACTCCTCGTCATGCCCGTGATCTCATTCGGGACTCCGAACAAACTTCCATCATCAAATCACATAACTCATAATACAAATCGGCATCAAACATTAAGCGTACAGACCCTACGGGTTCGAGAATTATGTAGACATGACCGAGACACATCTCCGGTGAATAACCAATAGCGGAACCTGGATGCTCATATTGGGTCCTACATATTCGTCGAAAATCTTTATCGGTCAAACCGCACAACAACATACGTCGTTCCATTTGTCATCGGTATGTGGAAGTGTATCTAGTGCCACCCCTAGTTGGTTTTGGAGTATTGACGACAAACCTGGTTGAGGGACTAATGTGTTTGTGAGAATTGCAAGATAACACAGGTAGTAGTCCCTCATTGATTCGGTTTACCTACCGGAGATGACCCCTAAAAATGTGTGAAGACATTGAAGACAATGGTGGTATGTGAAGATATTCACAACAAAGATTATGACTCAAGAAGACATTCACGTGAAGACTATGGAGTGAGAAGACATAGTTGTTTTGTAGTTTCCTTTTCTTCTTTGTTGAGTCATAGGAACCACCGTACTTTTAAGTGGGGTCCAAGTGAACAAAGTCAGAGTGACTAAAGTGATGCTCAACCAAATCCTATGTCTTCGAGCGAAGACAATGAGAGCAAATCTTATCCAGAGTCGGATAAGTCAGCTTTACTTGTATCCCAAGTCAAGCTGCCGCGTGTGTTTGAAATCTAACCGTTGGACACGAGTCAGTTCCTTAGTGACCCAGGGTCATTTGGGACAAATCAGGTCGGGTTGCCTAGTGGCTATAAATAGCCCACCCCCTACACCATAAATTGGTGGCTGCTCAGAGTTAGCGCACGGCTTTTGTCGTTTGAGAGCAACCCACCTCCGAAGCATTTGAGAGAGAGATCCTTGCGAGGACAAAGCCCAAAACACCCAGATCCCAAAGAGTGTTTGGCATCACTGAAGTCTTTCTTTCTGCATGACCTGAAGACTTGTTACACTTGAGGATTGTGAATCCTCCAGCCGGTTAGGCGTCGCGTTCTGAGCATCCAAGAGTCATTGTGGATTGCCGGTGAACGAAGTATGTGAAGGTTTGGAAGTCTACCTTGAAGACTTACCAGAGTGATTGGGCGAGGACAAGTGTCCTTAGCTCAAGGGGAATAAGGTGAAGACGCGGTCTTCTGAGTTAAATCTTAGCCTCCCTAACCAGACGTACAGTTGTCACAACAACTAGAACTGGTCCAACAAATCACTGTCCTCATCAAGCAACTGGTTCTATCTTCTCCCTCTCTTTACTTACAGTTTGTCTTCGTGAAGTCATTGCCTGCTTGAATTATCTGTTTGAATTCACTCTGTGACGACTATTGTTGTTTGGCTTCATACTATCTTCCATCATGATCCATACTACCTAGATGCTAATAGTCTTCGTGCTTTAGCTTCATTACTTGCATGACTATGGCTTGTCTAGTGTAGTCTACCTTCCACTGCATGTTAATAGGTTCATTTCTATCGTTTGTCTTCTAAACTTCCATGTTTTGAAGACTTTCATAAAAATCACGTATTCACCCCCCCCCCCTCTAGTCGATAACTACCACTTTGAATTGGTATGGGAGCAAGGTACTCCCTTGTTCTGTGTGATTCGGTTTAACCACCTGGAGTTTTAGTTAAGTCGACTGCAGGGATAATCAAAGTCTCTGTTGCGTGCCCTGTCTTCGATGGCACTGATTACCCCTACTGAAAGAATGAGATGCGCATGCATCTTGAAGCCATTGATGTCGATCTATGGTATGTCGTCAAGAATGGCGTTCCCAAGATAGTTGAAGGTGTCACCCCTGCTGATGTCAAGAAATTCGTTCAACTGGATTCTCCTGCCAAGAACATCATCTGTGGTCATCTGACCAAAGGACAGTATGGCCGTGTGAGTGCTTTGGAAACGTCAAAGCTAGTCTGGGACTGGCTCTCCAAGGTCAACGAAGGCGTCTCAACCCAGAGAGATCAAAGGATCAGTGTCCTTCGCAACCTCTTCAACCGCTTCAAGAGAAATGACACTGAGAATGTCTAGCTCACGTTTGATCGCCTCACTGATATCACAAATGAGCTCCATTCTCTCGGCGCCACTGAGATCACCAAGCATGAAATCGTCAAGACACTCCTGAGATCACTTGACGACTTGTTTGACACCCTAGCCCATATGATTCAAGAACACCCTGACTTCAAGACACTCGATTCGTCTGACATACTTGAGAGGCTCAACACACATGAGTTTCAGCTATCTGAGGAAAGAGACATCTATGGTCCCAACTATGGCCGAACTCGCGCTTTGAAGGCAAAGGTTGTTTCCTCATCTGTAGAAGAATCTGACTGCAGTTCTGGGGATCCCGAAGACATTGGAAAGGAGCTTGCTATGCTTGTGAAGAAGTTCCAGAAATTCACCAAGAATAAAGTCTTCAGAAAGTCTTCAAGATCCAGCTCAAGAAATGATGAAGCTTCCACTCATGACCACAAGAAGAGAACATGCCACAAGTGCAAGAAACCTGGTCACTACATCTCTGAGTGTCCACAATGGGACAATGAGAACAGGAAGAAGAAGAAGAGCAAGGAATATGATTCTGATGACAACAAGAAGAAGAAATCCTCAAAGTCTTCTTCCAAGTCTTCCTCCAAGTCTTCATCACATAAGAAGAGCTCATCTGGCAAGGCTCGTGCTTTTGTTGGCAAGGAGATGGATTCAGAGGAGGAGTCTGCTTCTGAGGAGGCGGAGGTGGAGTCTGAGGAGGAGTCCGACTCTGGCGTTGCAAGTCTGGCTCTAGCTACAGCCTACGTTGCCAAGTCCATCTTCAACACTGAAGACAATGGCTCCGTCGACAACGCTGATGCTAATGACAAGGACGACTCCGCTCCCACCTACTGCTTCATGGCACGTGGTGCCAAGGTAAACTCACGTGATGCTTACTTTCAAACATCAAGTGAAGATGACTCTAATTGTGAATCCAAACCCAGCTACAAACACTTGCTAAAATTGCAACTGAACAACAGAAAGCTATGGAACATATAGAAAAGCTGTTAGACAAAAGCGATGACCTGTTGGACGCGGAAATGACCCGATCTCAGTCCTTAATTGAAGACATAAAAAGTCTTTATGTTAAGTATGAGGAACTTGAAAGTCGTCATGAAATGCTCTCAACAACTCATGAAAGGGTTTCCTATGATTATCTTCAAAGGAAGCAAGAACTTGAGAAATTGAGAGCAGTTCATGAAGATCTTCAAAAAGAAAACGAGTCACTTCGCGCTCAACAGATCAGTCCCGCTCAGGATGGATTTGAACCACCATGTCTAAAATGCCTTGAGCGTGATAACGCTACTTCTGTTGCTGAATGTTCTACTGCTTCTACTGTTGCAATATCTTCAACTGCTGATGTGGTAACTAACCCCTCTGCTGAGGATACCACTACTATTGCTGATGAAAATGCTAGGTTGAAGACATTGCTTGAGACAGGGATGTACAGAAGTCTCAAAGGGCATCATACACTATGTGATGTCCTCAAAAAGCAGATTCTTAACCGAAACCCTAGGAAAGATGGTGTTGGGTTCGAGAGGAAAATGAATGTTGATGGCTCTTACTGGAAGCCTGAGAAGTACCCCAAAACCACATGGGTTGCTACAAAGGGACCTTGAGTGGACCCATCCACCTTATCTAGCTTCACTTGTGCTAACCCAATTGTCATTGATGAATCCTTTGATGCAAACTATAAACTATTTAAGAATCAGAATGGTGAAGTGTTTGCTAGGTATATTGGTACTAACTGCAAAAATGGACCGCCTATGAAGAAGATCTAGGTGCCCAAAAGGTGTCTTGAGAATCTTCCTGTGAATGTTATCATAACACCACAAATGAAGAAGACAAACCCCAGACCAAAGGCTTCATACAGACAGAGGACACACCTGAGTCACCCTAACGCCAATGTGTTGCAGGGAAATCATACCCAGACTCATGAATATGAGCGTGTTTATTCAAACCGCTATGTTCATAAAACTAAGAACTTTTCTGTCTATTCATATGAGTATTATTCACCTCCTGCAAGGCTATTTGCTAGGGCTCCAAAGCCAAAGTTCTCAGATGCTGCACTTCGACTCATTGCTTCTGAGCCACCCCTGAAAATGTGGGTGGTTAAGAAAAATTAACTTTCTTTTGCAGGGAAAGGTCTCCAGCCTGAAATCAAAGGCGTCAGATGCTTATGCTGAGGACCTAAAACATCTTGTGGGGCGCAAGATAAAATGCCCAAATGGTCTTACTACGTATTTCATTCCTGAATCGCTTGCCAATCATCCTATCAGTCCTAACCTTGATCTGAGCTTTGATAATCCTCTTGTCCGTCAAATGTTTATGCTTCACAATACTCCTGGTGAAGCCTATCCCCCTAACTGTACTGTAGGGTATGACACCACATGCTTCAGGATGGATTATGGACAGTGGATGCACTAACCACATGACTGGTGATCGATGTCTTCTGATGGATTCAACACTACGTCCATCAGACAAGAGCCACATCACATTTGCTGACACTGGTAAAAGCAAGGTATTGGGTCTAGGTAGAGTTGCAATCTCAAAGGATCAACACATGGATAAAGTGATGCTTGTTGAATCCCTTAGTTTCAACTTAATGTCTGTCTCAATGCTTTGTGATTTGAACATGATTGTGATATTTGGAAAATATCGTTGCCTTGTTCTAGTGGAATCGGACAAGTCTCTAGTCTTTGAAGGGTACCGAAAAAATGATTTGTACATGGTAGATTTCTCAGCAGGACCATAGTTGGCCGTATGTCTTGTAGCAAAAGCTTCAGAGTGTTGGCTTTGGCATCGAAGGCTAGGGCATGCTGGCATGAGGAACTTGCACACTCTCATGAAGAACACGTCATAGGCATCGAGGGCGTCAAGTTCAAGAAGGATCATCTGAGCGGTGCCTGCGAAGCTAGAAAGATGACGAGGGCCAAGCATCCCTCGAAGACAATCATGACTACATCTCGACCCTTCGAGCTGCTTCACATGGATCTCTTTGGACCTACTCACTACTCTACTCTCACTACCACTGCTTGCCTATATGGTTTCGTCATTGTTGATGATTATTCAAGATATACATGGGTGCATATAATCCTCTACAAGAATGAAGTGCAGGATGTCTTCAGACGCTTTGCCAATTGTGCCATGACGAACTATGGCATCAAGATCAAGCACATCAGAAGTGACAATGGCATAGAGTTCAAGAACCGCGGCCTTGATCTTTACCTTGATACATTAGGCATCACTCATGAGTTCTCTGCTCCATACACACCTCAGCAAAATGGCATCGTGGAGCGTAAGAACCAGACACTCATCGAGATGGCTCGGACGATGCTTGACGAATACACGACTCCGAGAAAGTTCTGGCCCGAAGCCATTGATACTGCATGCCATGTCATCAACCGTGTTTATCTTCACAAGCTTCTGAAGAAGACTTCTATGAGCTCCTAACTGGTAAGAAGCCAAATGCAAGCTACTTCACAGTATTTGGTGCTAGGTGTTGTATCAAGGATCCACATCACACTTCAAAATTTGCACCGAAAGCACATGAAGGCTTTATGCTTGGTTACAGAAAGGATTTGCACTCCTACAGAGTCTTCAACCTCTTTCACTATAAAGTGGTTGAAACTGTGGATGTGCGGTTCGATGAGACTAACAGCTCGCAAACAGAGCACCTGACAAATGTGCTAGATGAAGTCCCTCCCAGTGAATCAATCAAGCTTATGGGTACTGGAGAGATCATACATTCTGAGGCACAGGCTGAAGAGGAACTTATCATTTCTGCGCCTAATCAACCTGAAGACGATGCTCAGCCTGAAACCAATCCTCCAAATGAAGACAATGATCAGCAAGAGCAAAATCTTCGTCCAGTTCATCCTCGTGTTGCAAATGAAGTACAGATTGAGAAGATAATTGATAACATCAATGCACCAGGTCCACTCACTCGTTCAAGAGCAACACAACTAGCAAATTTTTGTGGGCACTTTGCATTTGTCTCAATATCAGAACCCAAGAAAGTTGTTGAAGCCTTCATGGAACCTGAATGGATTCAAGCTATGCAGGAAGAGCTTCAACAGTTCAAGCTGAACAATGTGTGGGAATTAGTGAAGCGTCCTGATCCTCGCAAGCACAACATAATAAGCACCAAATGGATATATCACAACAAGCAAGATGAGCAAGGTCAAGTTGTCAGAAACAAGGCTCGTCTCGTTGCTCAAGGATACACTCAAGTTGAAGGAATTGACTTTGATGAAACATTTGCTCCGGTGGCTAGGCTTGAAGCCATTCGCATACTGCTAGCCTATGCCAACCATCACAACATCCTTCTGTATCAAATGGATGTGAAGAGTGCCTTTCTCAATGGCAAGATTGAAGAAGAAGTGTATGTTGCACAACCACCTAGCTTTGAAGATCCAAAACATCCTGATATGGTATACAAGCTCAACAAGAAACTGTATGGCCTCAAACAAGCACCTCGTGCTTGGTATGACACACTCAAAGACTTCCTGAAGAGCAAAGGCTTCAAACCTAGTTCTCAGGATCCTACACGACTTATGATGGAGAACTATTTGTGTGCCAAATCTATGTGGATGACATTATATTCGGCTGCACTGACAAGAAATACAGTGATGAGTTTGGTCACATGATGCAAGAGCAATATCAGATGTCCATGATGGGTGAGCTGAAGTTCTTCCTAGGTCTTCAAATTCGCCAGCAAAGCAATGACATCTTCATATCTCAAGAGAAATACCTCAAAGACTGCCTGAAGAAGTTTGGAATGCAAGACTGCAAAGGATACACGACGCCAATGCCAACCAAAAGTCATCTGAGTCTCGACGCCAATGGTAAAGAGTTCGATCAAAAGGTATACCGCTCCATGATTGGTTCTTTACTTTATTTATGTGCATCTAGGACAGATATCATGCTTAGTGTTTGCATGTGTGCCCGATTCCAAGCGGCACCAAAGGAATCGCATCACTTAGCTGTGAAGCGAATTCTTCGATATTTGGCTTACACCCCAATACTAGGATTATGTTATCCAAAGGGCTCAGAGTTTGATCTAGTTGGATTCTCGGATGCTTATTATGCTGGTGACAAGGTGGATCGCAAGTCTACATCAGGCACATGTCACTTTCTGGGACGGTCACTTGTCTGTTGGTCTTCAAAGAAGCAGAACTGTGTGTGAGGGAGTCCTGGATTATGGGGTGTTCGGATAGCCGGACTATAACCTTTGGCCGGACTCTTGGACTATGAAGATACAAGATTGAAGACTTCGTCCCGTGTCCGGATGGGACTTTCCTTGGCATGGAAGGCAAACTTGGCAGTACGGATATGTAGATCTCCTTCCATTGTAACCGACTCTGTGTAACCCTAGCCCTCTCCGGTGTCTATATAAACCGGAGGGCTTTAGTCCATAGGACGAACAACAATCATACCATAGGCTAGCTTCTAGGGTTTAGCCTCTCTGATCTCATGGTGGATCTACTCTTGTACTACCCATATCATCAATATTAATCAAGTAGGAGTAGGGTTTTACCTCCATCGAGAGGGCCCGAACCTGGGTAAAAACATCGTGTCCCTTGTCTCCTGTTACCATCTGCCTAGACGCACAGTTCGGGACCCCCTACCCGAGATCCGTCAGTTTTGACACCGACATTGGTGCTTTCATTGAGAGTTCCTCTGTGTCGTCGTCGTTAGGCTTGATGGCTCCTTCGACCATCACTGGCGATGCAGTCCAGGGTGAGACTTTTCTCCCCGGACAGATCTTTGTATTCGGCGGCTTTGCATTGCGGGCCAATTCGTTTGGCCATCTGGAGCAGATTGAAAGCTACGCCCCTGGCCATCAGGTCAAATTCGGAAGTTTGAACTACACGGCTGACACCCGCAGAGACTTGATCTTTGACGGATTTGAGCCACAGCCGGGCGCGCCGCATTGTCACGATGGGCATGATTTAACTCTACCGCCGAACAGTGCCGTGAAGGCCGCGCCCGCATCCGCTCCAACCCTTAGCTCGGAGCCCACTGTGCCAACCGAGGACGGGTGGCTAGACTCCGCCGCAGGGGCTGCAGTCTCAAAGGCGATCGAGCCGGACACCAGCCTTATCCTCTGCGAAGCCCGTGACTCCAAAGTGCCAGACTCTTCTTCGGACTCCGAACCCTCCGCGCCCCTTCCAATCGAATCCGATTGGGCGCCTATCATCGAATTCACCACCGCAGATATCTTTCAGCACTCGCCCTTCGGCGACATCCTGAATTCACTAAGATCTCTCTCTTTGTCAGGAGAGTCCTGGCTGGATTATGACCGGCAGGATTGGGATGCGGACGATGAAGAAATTCGACGCCCGCCCACCACCCACTTCGTAGCCACTGTCGATGATTTAACCGACATGCTAGACTTCGACTCCGAAGACATCGACGGTATGGACGACGATGTAGGAGACAAACAGGAACCAGCGCCTATAGGGCACTGGAAAGCCACCTCGTCATATGACATATATATGGTGGATGCACCCAAAGAAAGCAATGGCGACGCGGGGGGCGACCCCTCCAAAAAGCAATCCAAGCGCCGGCGTCAGTGGCGCCGCTCTAAATCCCGCCAAAATAAAAACGGTGATACCGGCACGGGAGATAATAACACCCCGGACAGTGCCGAAGACAACTCCCTCCAGCAAGATTCAGCGCAGGAGGATGGAGAAGCCAGCCCCCCTGAGAGAGTGGTAGACAGAGAGGAGGAGAATGACAATTACATGCCTCCCTCCGAAGACGAGGCAAGCCTCGGCGACGACGAATTTGTCGTGCCTGAGGATCCCGTCGAACAAGAGCGCTTCAAGCGCAGGCTTATGGCCACGGCAAATAGCCTTAAGAAAAAGCAGCAATAGCTTAGAGCTGATCAAGACTTGCTAGCCGACAGATGGACTGAAGTCCTTGCGACCGAGGAGTACGAACTCGAACGCCCCTCCAAGAGCTACCCAAAGCGCAGGTTGCTACCCCGATTAGAGGAGGAAGCACTTAAACCTACATCACCAGCGCATGATGCGGCTGACCGGCCACCTCGCAGCCGCGACAGAGAGGCCTCCCGGCCCTCCACTCAAGCCGCACCCCGGCGTCGTTCAAAAAATACCAAGACACGAGGAAACGCGCCAGACCTGCGAGATATGTTGGAGGACAAGGCAAGGCAAACAAGATCGATCTACGGATCGCGCGGGTGCCCCACGTCACGAGACGATAATCGTCACGCCGGATACAATAAATCTGACCAGGCCGAACACAGCAGACAAAGCTCATTTGAGCTACGTCGTGATATGGCCCAGTACAGAGGTGCCGCACACCCACTATGCTTCACAGATGAAGTAATGGATCATCAAATCCCAGAGGGTTTCAAACCCGTAAACATTGAATCATACGATGGCACAACAGATCCTGCGGTATGGATCGAGGACTATCTCCTTCATATCCACATGGCCCGTGGCAACGACCTACACACCAGCAAATACCTCCCACTCAAGCTTAAAGGACCAGCTCGGCATTGGCTTAACAGCTTGCCAGCAGAATCAATTGGTTGTTGGGAGGACCTGGAAGCCGCATTCCTCGACAATTTCCAGGGCACGTATGTGCGACCACCAGACGCTGATGACCTGAGTCACATAATCCAGCAGCCAGAAGAATCTTCCAGACAATTCTGGACACGGTTCCTAACCAAGAAAAATCAAATCGTCGACTGTCCGGACACAGAGGCCCTAGCAGCCTTCAAGCATAACATCCATGACGAGTGGCTTGCCCGGCACCTTGGACAGGAAAAGCCGAAATCTATGGCAGCCCTCACGACACTCATGACCCGCTTTTGCGCGGGAGAAGACAACTGGCTGGCTCGTAGCAATAACATGACCAAGAGCCCTGGTAATTCGGATACCAAGGACAGCAATGGCAGGTCGCGTCGCAACAAGCACAAACGTCGCATTAATAGCGACAATGGCGAAGATACAGCAGTTAATGCCGGATTCAGAGGCTCTAAACCCGGTCAGCGGAAAAAGCCATTCAAAAGAAACACTCCGGGCCCGTCCAGTTTGGACCGTATAATCGATCGCTCGTGCTAGATACATGGCACCACCGAAAAACCAGCCAATCACACCAACAGGGATTGTTGGGTGTTCAAGCAGGCCGGCAAGATAACTGCTGAGAACAGAGACAAGGGGCTACATAGCAACGACGAGGAGGAGCCCCGGCCGCCGAACAATAGTGGACAGAAGGGCTTCCCTCCACAAGTGCGGACGGTGAACATGACATACGCAGCCCACATCCCCAAGAGGGAACGGAAGCGTGCGCTAAGGGACGTATACGCGTTGGAGCCAGTCGCCCCAAAGTTCAAACCGTGGTCCTCCTGCCCGATCACTTTCGATCGAAGGGACCACCCCACTTGTATCCGCCATGGCGGATTTGCCGCATTGGTTCTCGACCCAATCATTGACGGATTTCACCTCACTCGAGTCCTTATGGACGGCGGCAGCAGCCTGAACCTGCTTTATCAGGACACGGTGCGCAAAATGGGCATAGATCCCTCAAGGGTCAAACCCACAAAGACTACCTTTAAAGGTGTCATACCAGGTGTAGAGGCCCATTGCACGGGCTCAGTCGCACTTTAAGTAGTCTTCGGATCCCCGGATAATTTCCGAAGCGAGGAGTTAATCTTCGATATAGTCCTGTTCCGCAGTGGCTATCACGCGCTGCTCGGGCGAACCGCATTTGCAAAGTTCAATGCGGTGCCGCACTACGCACACCTCAAGCTCAAGATGCCAGGACCTCAAGGAGTCATTACGGTCAATGGAAACACCGAACGCTCTCTCCGAAAAAAGGAGCATACGGCGGCCCTCGCAGTAGAAGTACAAAGTAGCCTCTCAAGGCTCCAGTCCGGCAATAAAACATCCGGACACCATCAAGCGCGCTCGGAGTAACCTACAACAAGACCGCCTGGCACGTTCCGAGCAAGCGTAGCAATGCGGCCCCAACCCCAGCCCTCGCAAAACTGTGAAATCAGTACCACACGTACATAATTACGCTCTGAAAATACCATGGGCACAGGAGGAGGGGCATGACCATGGCACGCACCAACACACGACTCAACCGTACTAGGGGCCGTCGATTCTATCATTTTTCTTACTTTCAGGACGTTACACTCTGGAAGACCTGTCCGGCAGTACAATCGCTGAACACACGAAGCAACAACCAAGGAGGCAGAAAGCTACATCGAATTCCCAGGTGGTCTCTATAACGAGAAAAATACCTGTCTTACATACCGTCCCGCAGCTCGCCCCTGGAGGGGGACATGTCAAATAGTCCCATCTCTTGCTTATCACACTATTTGTATCATTCTGCTTTCAGCGCAGCCTTTGGGAATAAACAATGCTTAGCTTCAGCTTATTATTGCCATCTCTATTCATTCCTTTTTCATATATATGTTTAGTTATGACATTTAGCATCCGTACACTTTGGTACGGCTAATACGCCAGGGGCTTAAGCACCCCATAATATGGCGTAAGAAGTCCGAACACTTTCACAAGTGCGGCACCCCGAACTTATAGCATTATATGCATCAGCTCCGAATCATGGCTTGGGTCAATAGTTGGGTTTGCCCGGCTCCCATGTTTTGGTACCTTACGTTTCGTTATATCGGCTAAGGTAGCGCTGGGAGAACTACTGCGATTGTGCCCCAGTTGAGCTGGGCTAAGCACCTCAGTAGAGAAAGCTAAAATTGACTGTCATGATAGCGCGAGAGCTGGTCGCTGTTCGAGAGGTTTCGAGTCCTTAAAGACTTATGCCGCTTAGAGCGAGGAGTCGGCTTTGTCCGGCCCAAGGCGTGTATAGCGCCTCGAGCTCGGTCTTCCGAACACTAGGGGCTTCGCCGAAATTTAAAATTATAGAATTCTCTGGCTAAGTGAGAGTGATAACGCACTATAGTCCGATTGCCTTGTTCGCCAGGCTGAGCACCTCCCTCGAAGGACCCAACAATGGGAAAAAGAGTGCTCAGGTTTATCCTCGAACACCCCAACACTAGTGGTGTGGGGACAGAAGCCGACGACTCGCCATCTCTCAGATTTAATAAAAGGCCGCATAGAAGGTAATATTTTAAATTAAAACAAGCGTTGCATAGCGCATATGACCAAGTCTTCAGCGCACAGGATAAAACAAACTAGTTTACTGAAATATTACATCCTTAGAACATTCATCCGCCACAAGGCAGGCACCCTTCAGGACGCCCTCATAATACATCTCGGGGTGGCGATGCTCCTTGCCGACGGCGGCCCGTCCTTCACAAGCTTCTCAGCATCCATCTTGCCCCAGTGCACTTTAGCACGGGCAAGTGCCCTACGGGCACCATCGATGCAGACGGAGCGCTTGATGACTTCAAGCCGTGGACAGGCATCCACTAGCCGCCTCACCAGCCCGAAGTAGCTCCCAGGCATGGCCTCTCCGGGCCACAGCCGGACTATGAGACCCTTGGTGGCCTGTTTGGCCACCTTATGGAGCTCGACCAGCTGCTTCAGCTGGTCGCTCAAGGGCACCGGGTGTCCGGTCTCAGCATACTGAGACCAGAACACCTTCTCCGTCGAGCTCCCCTCCTCGGCCCGGTAGAAGGCGGCAGCATCTGACACGTTGTGGGGCAAATCCGCGAATGCTTCTGGAGAGCCCCGGACTCGGGTAAGTAACAAGTAGTTCACTTTCACGTGCTTGCTTTGCATAAAGAATGCCTTACCCGCCGCTATCTTCTTCATCGCGTCAACTTCCTGGAGGGCTTTCTGGGCTTCTGCCTTGGCAGACTTGGCGCTCTCGAGGGCCGTCGCGAGCTCAGACTCTCGTGTCTTTGAGTCAAGCTCCAAACTATCATGTTTTTTCACGAGATCCTGGAGCTCTTGCTGTACCTCGCCAACTCGCGCCTCATGCTTCTCCCGCTCAGTGCGCTCCATGGCCGCCTTCTTTTCGGCCTTGGAAAGCGCTTGCTTCAAGGTCGCCACCTAAGTCGTGGCCCCTAAGACACCAATAACGATCCTGTCATTTTTTGCAACTGCATCTTTTATATAATTACACAAGGCATTACGTACCTTGGCTCTCCTCGAGCTGCCTCTTGGCAAGGCTGAGCTCTTGCTCAGACCGCTCGAGGTTCTGCTTCAGCATGTCCACCTCCGCAGTCAGTGCGACAGAGGCCAGCAGCGAAGCCCGCATACGCATATCGACATAATTATGTTAGACTCCTGCGAATATCATTAGATCCTCTATTCGGCTTTTCCTTGTGAATGCCAAACAGAGCATCAGGGGCTACTTTCTATGCGGTAATATTTTTATATATTCTCTACATACCTCAAAACCTGTTAACAGGCTGGCCCAGGCTTCAGTCAGCCCGCTTTTGGTGGACTGAACCTTCTGGATCACCGCACTCACAATAGTGCGGTGCTCCTCGTCGATGGAGGCGCTGTTAAGCACCTCCAACAAGTTATCCGGTGCCTCCGGTTGGACGGAGGTCACCAGCGCGGTAGGCTTGCCCTTCTTGGCGGGGGGCCGCCTGCTGGACTCTGGAACCGCTGAAGGTTCCGGTGCGGTGTTCGGCCCGGGGCCGGACTTGGAGCCTTTAGGAGCCTTGCTCCCTTTTTGTCTGCAGTCCGGAAGGTCGCCTTGCGGAACCTCCAGGACCACCTCCCCTTGGCTTGGAACCTTTCGGGACAACACCTCGGCGTTGTCCGTAGGGTGAGGGGTGGAAGCGGTCTGAAGTGAAAAGTTTTTCACATCCGACGAATCCAAGGAGCCGCTCGACGATACGTCGATCCGGGCTTGGGCCGGGCTGCATGATTATATTTGGCGTTAGGGAAAGATGTGCAATAAAGGAACACTATGAGTCACTCTGGTGTCCGAATACTTACGACTTCGCCAGGGGCTTGGCCCTGGGCGGCCACTCCTCCTCACTGTCGGCGGCGTTGGTGGAGTAGTCCGGAGGAAGGGTCCTCCCCTTCTTGGACCCTCCGGCCTCCCCAATTGGGGCGGCCTTCCTTTTCTTTTCTCCCCTTGCTGGGGAAGAAACCTCTCTTTCCTCCTCCTCCTCTCCAGGGGAGGAGTGCGCCTCGGAGTCATCGGACGATGAGTCCGACTCCACTGGGCGCCGGGAACTCTTCCGAGTTCCCGTGGCCTTGTTCTTGGCCTTTTTCTCCGGCACCACGTAAGGTGCCGGGACCAGCAGCTCCTCTAGGCGGGCATCTACTGGGTCTTCCGGCAAAGGAGTCGGACAGTTGATTTGTTCGGCCGTCCTCTGCCAGTCCTGTCAAAGGCATGGGGGCTTAGATCCCGCATAGAGTCGAACTATGAAAGACAAGTATCCTGTAAGAGGTAAAATAGCTTACCGCGTTGGCTTGGCGCTGCGCGCAAAATCCGTGATCCTCGGTGGCGGAAGCAGGAGCCTCGGCGCCCTTGAATAGCACCTTCTAGGCATCTTTGTACGTTGTGTCGAAGAGCCTGCTCGGAGTTCGGTGCTAGGCCAGGTCGAACTCCCATAAGTTGAAATCCCGTTGCTGGCAGGGGAGGATCCGGCGGATGAGCATGACCTGGACTACGTTGACGAGTTTGAGCTTGTTGTTCACCAGGTTTTGGACGCATGTTTGGGGTCCGTTCAGCTCTTCCGAACTACCCCACAGCAGGCCCTTCTCTTTCCAGGAGGTGAGCCGCGTAGGGGCTCCGGATCGGAATTTGAGGGCTGCAACCCATTTGGGGTCACACGGCTCAGTGATGTAGAACCACCCCGATTGCCACCCCTTTACGGTCTCCACGAAGGAGCCTTTGAGCCATAGGACGTTGGGCATCTTGCCCACCATGGCGCCTCCGCACTCCGCCTGGCGGCCGCCCACTACGTTCGGTTTGACATTGAAGGTCTTCAGCCATAAGCCGAACTGGGGTCGGATGCAGAGGAAGGCCTCGCACACGACGATAAACGTCGAGATGTTGAGGATGAAGTTCGGGGCCAGATCGTGGAAGTCCAGGCCGTAGTAGAACATGAGCCCCCGGACGAATGAGTGGAGAGGGAATCCCAGTCCGCGGAGGAAATGGGTAAGAAACACGACCCTCTCATGGGGCCTGGGGGTGGGGATGAGCTGCCCCTCATCTGGGAGCCGGTGCGCGATGTTGTCCGATAGGTATCCATCTCTCCTCAGCTTTTTGACGTCTCCCTTCGTGACGGAGGAGGCCATCCACTTGCCTCCCGCTCCAGTCATGGTTGGAGAAGGTTGAGGAAGAAAATGCGGACTTGGGCGCTGGAGCTCGAGTATGCGAAAATGGATGAGCAAAGGAGGAAGAAGGCGTGAGTGAAAAGGCGGATCCTTATCCCCTTATATGGGCAGACGAAACTATGCATCCCCACCAGCCTGGTAAAACTCGCTTATCTCCCAAGCGCCGTAATCAATGGCGTGGTTCGGTTACCCACGCCCGTATTGATGAGAATCCCGGAATAAGGGGACACGATCTCTGCCTTGACAAGACGTGCCAAGGAAACCGCCTCGCAAAACGCGCTAAGGTGGGACAGTAAAAACGATTCGAATAAAGGCTTGGCTATGGTGTGATGTCATACTACAGAATACGTCAGTAGATTAGATTTGTGTAAATATTATTCTCTCTACGGTGGTATGTGGAACTTATTTTGCAGAGCCGGACACTATCCTTGTGTTCAAAATCTTCTATGAAGTATTTGGAGGGGGAACCCGCCTTGCAATGCCGAAGACAATCTGCGCGTCGAATTCATCATCATTGAAGCCTGGTTCAGGGGCTACTGAGGGAGTCCTGGATTAGGGGGTGTTCGGATAGCCGGATATAACCTTTGGCCGGACTCTTGGACTATGAAGATACAAGATTGAAGACTTCGTCCCGTGTCTGGATGGGACTTTCCTTGGCGTGGAAGGTAAGCTTGGCAATACGGATATGTAGATCTCCTTCCATTGTAACCGACTATGTGTAACCCTAGCCCTTTCTGGAGTCTATATAAACCGGAGGGCTTTAGTCCATGGCGATGTATTAGGTGAAAACACACATTCAGTGAAAATCTGGAAACTATTGTTCTGGGGCGTGAGGTCGGCAACGTACGGTGACAGATCGCAGGTGGGATTTTCTCTAGATCCACTTAAGAGTGTTTTGCAGATAACCCCTCCCTCCTTAATCATACGCAAATTATTTGGGAGGTCGTGCGTCGTTCTCCTCGACCCGTCTGTTTCTATTCACAGGGAGCTGTCATCGCCGCCGATGAAAGCTCCTGCCACCACTGCCGCATGGGGCTGCTCCTCTGCCGCCACTGCTAGACGGCAAACGTCATATCTTAACGCCACAGGAAGATTCCCCTGAGGACCGAGGAGGAGGGCGAGCTGGTCGCCGACTTTAGAGCGAACGACGCCGCCGAATCGACGCGGGGCAGTTCTGCCGTGCTCATTCGTTGAATGCGTACAAGTTCAGAAGCTTTTATTTAGAAATTTCATCTCCTTTGCATTCCCATATATATATATATATATATCCAACCGGTTCACAACGAATCAAAATAGAGAATCACGAATTCAACTTTCACGGCACCAAACATCGACAGATTACACGGACGAGAGCATGGCTTGCACGAGATTTTTAAGAACAACCAAATTCAGTTAAAAATAGAAAATTAATCATCCAGGTGGAAGCGGCTCACTGTGCGCGTGAGCACACACCACCACGTGAGACAGAGACATGCCTGTCGAGCCGCCTTTGCGTCGGGCAGCGGATCCGTTCTCGCATCAATATCGGCGACCAACTCACCCTTCTCTCTTGAGGGCAACTACCTGCAGCGGCAGGGTTCCCCATCGAGTGGCATCGGCGGCATAGCTCCATGTGGAAGTGTCGGCGTCCACGGCGGTGGCATCAGCCCCTAATGGCGGCCCATCTTCATTAGGCGTGACGCCGACTCCCTATGGAATAGGAACAGACGGGCACTGACCGAAGGAAGACGACGCATGACCTCCAGATAATTTGCCTATAATTAAGGAGAAAGGGGTTATCTGCAAAACACTCTTAAGTGGATCTGGAGACAATCCCACCTGTGATCTGTCACTGTGCGTTGCCGATCTCACGTCCCAGAACAATAGTTTCCAGATTTTCACTGAATGTGTGTTTTCACCTGATACATCGCCTTAGTCCATAGGACGAACAACAATCATACCATAGGCTAGCTTCTAGGGTTTAGCCTCTCTGATCTCGTGGTGGGTCTACTCTTGTACTACCCATATCATCAATATTAATCAAGCAGGAGTAGGGTTTTACCTCCATCAAGAGGGCCCGAACCTGGGTAAAAACATCGTGTCCCTTGTCTCTTGTTACCATCCGCCTAGACGCACAGTTCGGGACCCCCTACCCGAGATCCGCCGGTTTTGACACCGACAATGTGTCTCTCTCCACTGCTGAATCTGAATACATTGCTCCTGGATCTTGCTGCGCTCAGCTTCTATGGATGAAGCAAACTCTCAAGGACTATGGTGTCCACTTGAAGCATGTGCCACTCTATTGCGACAATGAAAGCGCCATCAAGATTTCCAACAACCCAGTTCAGCACTCGAAGACAAAGCACATTGAAATTCATCATCACTTTCTCAGAGATCATGTAATGGAGGAAGATATTGATATCATTCACATCAACACTAAAGAGCAATTGACAGATATATTCACAAAGCCCTTGGATGAGAAAAGGTTTTGCAAGTTGCGGTGTGAGCTAAATATATTGGAATCCTCAAATGTCCTGTGATCAGGCACAAATCCTAACACTTATGCATATTAATGACTTAGATGTGCAACACACGAAGTAAAGTATATCTTCAATCAATGAAGACTTACACTCTGAGTGTGAATACATTAATGCGGAATTCGACTTCGGAGCGCCACGGTAATTGTGCGCCGTGTCTGGGTCTAATACTTCCTATACGGTGGGTAACGCCACCACCAAACTTTTGTTCGAAGTGTTTCTCTTGGCGTTACAATTGCAAAGTCTTCGCATTTGATTTGTTTTCTACATTGATTTGAATTTATGATTATCTTCACAATGTTGATTTGGTCTTACTCATATATACAGTCGGTCTATTCTGATAATATTATCAGAATAGTTATTTTGATAACACTTCCGTACTGCACACTCAATGCAAGTGCACGTCATTGTTCGAACCAAGTGTGCTGCAGTACTCACACGAGTGAACTTCGTGTCTTAAAAAACTGCACGCAGTGTTTTTCCGGTACTGTTTTCCCTCTAATTTTTTAACCGTTTATCGGAACGAGGCATATAATAAACCGTTGAAAAGCTATTGATTATGCGCAACTTCTTCATGTTGAACACTTTTCGAGATTCCTATCAGTTTAAGAGCAGTTTCAAAAATGGTGCGGCGGATGACGAGTGGCAGCGAGCGTATTTTCGTTATTTTTTCTAAACCGCTCATCGGAATAAGACAAATGATATGCCGTTTGAAAGATATCGTCGAGCCGCATCTTTTCTATATCTATTATTTTCTCTAATTCGTTACGGTTTAAGAGCAGTTTCGAATTTACTAAATCGCGGAATTCTGTTTTTTTTTTTAATTTTTTGCAATTTTCGGTACTGTTTTTGCTCTAGTTTTTGAACTGTTTATTGAAACGAGGCGTGTAATACGTCGTTTGAAAGCTATGGACAAGGCGCAACTTTCATATGTAGAAATGGTTTTGAGATTCCTTACAATTTTAAGTTAATTTTGAAAATCGTGCGGTGGACGACGAGTGGCAGCGGCCGTTTTTCACGAAATTTTTACAAACCGGTTGACGAAATGATTCAAATTATATGTCGTTGGAAAGATATCGACGAGACGCAACTTTTTCATGTAGAACACGCTCTCTAATTCCTTACGATTTAGGAGCAGTTTTAAAATTACTAAAATGCGGATAATCTGTTTTTCGCGACACCAAAACCGACGTGTGTATTGCATCAGACAGAGGGACGCACTGCTTCGGACAGAAACCGCACTGCATCAGACAGTCAAGCGAACTTCATGATTTGTCTTATCGGACGTAAATTTTCTTAGATGTGCTTTTTTGTGAGTTTTTGTTGACATTCTTTTATGAACGACAAAAGAACACACTACTTCGGACGGAAAGCCGCACTACATCAGACGGTCGAGCGAACTTCATGGTTTGTCTTGTCGGGCGTAATTTTTCTCAGATGAGCTTTTTTGACTTTTTGTTGTCATTTTTTTATGAAATAAAGAAGAACGCACTGCTTCAGACAGAAAACCGCACTGCATCAGACAGTCAAGCGAACTTCATGAAAAAAAAAATTGTTGGACGTAATTTTTCTCGAATGAGTATTTTTTTCTTTTTTTTAAACATTTTTTATGAATCAGAGTGGACAGCAGAGACGAGTGCAAATGAACCTCAACATACATAGAAGTGAACTGCATTACTATTTTTTGTTTCGATAATTTTTTCACACTTCCACGCTTTGTGCAAGTGAACAACATCACTCTCAAAAGTGAACCACATCTGAGGACGAAACACACTGCATGTAATGAGTCGCGAGCTTCTTCTGAAGGTGTTTTTATTTCGGAGTACCAAGTGAACCTCAAAGGAGTTTTATAGCGAACTGCATGATAGAATAAAGTGAGCTTCAAAACATACATATCCACTCATTATTTTCACATAGCCACGCAACCATCCGATACACAGCAGAATCAATGACACAAGTACCCAACCGAACTACACTAGGGCAAAGACTATACAAAATGACCATCCATTCTTACTAGTCTTTCTCTTTGCGTTCCTCATAAACAACAAAATGGACTTCAAATGAACATTAATGTTCTCTTCTCTTTTTCTTACTGAGTGCACTGCAAATGATTTCTAGAAGAAAAAAAGAGTGAGCTGCAAAACAACTCACTCAGCGACGAGGGACTACAGTATGGTCACCGGCAAAACACATGACATGCATAATTAGTTGGCGAACCCCAAGTGCACACTAGAGGAGCTACATGTTTTGATAAATGAACCTCTTGGCTACTGAACCGCTTAGTATTTTTATACTAAGCCGCTTCGCAATCTCACACAAAACTGCATACTGAACTCCATGATGAAGTGTGTATGACTTTTCTTTGTCTTTTTCGTCAACCGCCGAACCACAAGGCACAAACCATCGTCGTTTTGCCAACCGGCGCCACCGCACTACACCTGATGCGCCACCGTGCTGCACCTGACGCGCCACCGCACTGCACAGAGAAAAGGAGACGGGGTTAGGAGGATGTGGCGCTGGAACTGAAGTGCTAAAAACAGGGGGGTCAGGAGGATGTGCTGGTTTGCAGGGGCAAAACGGGTGGCCGCCGGCGTTTGGGGGTGGATCCTATGGCCCCCCATCAGCGTTCGAAGGGGTGGACCGAACTACACACGCCTGTTTGGTCGAGCTGCACGCTGCTGTGGGCAGAACTGCACCCCCATGTGCACCTCGTCGCCGCTGTTGGAGGGAGGAAGGACGCTGCGGTCGTAGGATGCAGTCCAGGTGGTCGACGCGCGTGGTCGCCATGGTGCTCACGGGAGGGGAGGTGATGGCCGCCTGCACCCACACAGGGACAAGGAAGACGTGTGGGGATCCAGCCTCCTTGGGAACACGCGGGACCGCCGCCCACTCCCAGCCCGGGATCAGATCTCCAAGCGGTGGTAGGTGAGCCGCCGGCCATCCAGCACAGCGGCGCTGGTGCGACCAGAGGTTGGAGGGCGGTGCCGGAGGAAGATGCCAACGGGGAGGACCCGGCGCGTTCCAGATCTCGGGCGCGTAGCTTCCAGCACCGTTGCTAAGCGGCGCCTCCTCGATCTGGCGCGGGGCAGCAGGTTGGTAGCTAGAGAGGGGCGACGCGGTGGGAAGGAGGTGGGGCTCTGCGGAGGAGAAGGATGAGTCCTGTCGGTGGGGGTAGGTGTGGGTGGAAGGCCGGTCGGTGGAGGGTGCCCGGCTGGCGCGGCGCGGCGCTGGTGGCTGCCGGCGATGGCGGTAGAAGGTGATGAGGATTGGGGTTGGTCTGGTGCGAGGCGTGAGGGGCGGCGCGGGGAGGGAGGTTGTGCGGTGGAGGCATTGGGGTGGGAGGTGGTTCGGTGGGGAAGGAGATGGGAAGACGAAGGTGGAAGGAAGTGCGGGTGGTGGGCACGAGTGGGGGAGCGGGGGTCGGTTTCGGGCTGGGGTTGACCTGGCTTTTTTTTTTCTTTTTTGTGCTGTTGGGGTCGGGTGGTTGCGGGTGTATAGGGTGTTATCAGAATAAGGCTGTGGTGTTATTAGAATAAGGTCTTAAGGGGTGTTATTAGAATAGACTCACCCTATATATTAACCTTAAAGTCAAATCAATGTTGAAGACAAACCAACTGCGAAGACTATGCAATTATGACGCCAAATGAAACACTTCAAAAGGATTTTGGTGGTGGCGTTACCCACCGTATATGAAGTATTAGACCCAGACACGATGCACAATTATCATGGCGCTCCGAAGTAAAATTCCACATTAATGTATTCACACTTAGAGTGTATGTCTTCATTGATTGAAGATATACGTTACTTCGTGTGTTGCACATCTAAGTCATCAACATGCATAAGCGAGGATGTGTGTCCAATTACAGGACATTTGAGGATTCTAAGATATTTAGCTTACACCGCAACTTGCAAAACATTTTCTCATCCAAGGGCTTTGTGAAGATATCCACCAATTGCTCTTCAGTGTTGACGTGAATGATATCAATATCTTCCTTCATGACATGATCTCGGAGAAAGTGATGATGGATCTGAATGTGCTTTGTTTTCGAGTGCTGAACTGGGTTGTTGGCAATCTTGTTGGCGCTTCCATTGTCGCAGTAGAGGGGCACATGCTTCAGATGGATGCCATAGTCCTTGAGAGTTTGCTTCATCCATAGAAGCCGAGCGCAGCAACATCCAGCAGCAATGTATTCAGATTCAGCAGTGGAGAGGGATACACAGTTCTGCTTCTTTGAAGACCAACCGACAAGAGATCGTCCAAGAAAGTGACATGTGCCTGATGTGGACTTTCGATCAACCGTGTCACCAGCATAATCATCATCTGAGAGTCCAACTAGATCAAACTTTGAGCCCTTTGGATACCATAATCCTAGTGTTGGGGTGTAAGCCAAATATCGAAGAATTCTCTTCACAGCTAAGTGATGCGATTCCTTTGGTGCCGCTTGGAATCGGGCACACATGTAAACGCTAAGCATTATATCTGGCCTAGATGCACATAAATAGAGTAAAGAACCAAACATGGAGTGGTATACCTTTTGATCGAACTCTTTACCATTGTCGTCGGGGCCCAGATGACTTTTGGTTGGCATTGGCGTCATGTATCCTTTGCAGTCTTGCATTCCAAACTTCTTCAAGCAATCTTTGAGGTATTTCTCTTGTGATATGAAGATGTCGTTGCTCTGCTGATGGATTTGAAGACCGAGGAAGAATTTCAGCTCACCCGTCATGGACATCTGATATTGCTGTTGCATCATGTGTCCAAACTCATCACTATATTTCTTGTCAGTGCAGCTGAAGATAATGTCATCCACATAGATTTGGCACACAAATAGTTCACCATCATATGTCTTCATGAAGAGTGTGGGATCCAGGGAACCAGTTTTGAAGCCTTTGCTCATCAGGAAGTCTTTGAGCTTGTCATATCAAGAACAAGGGGCTTGTTTGAGGCCATACAATGCCTTGTTGAGCTTGTATACCATGTCAGGATGCTTTGGGTATTCAAAACCAGGTGGTTGTGCAACATATACTTCTTCTTAAATTTTGCCGTTGATAAAGGCACTCTTTACATCCATTTGATATAGAAAGATGTTGTGATGGTTGGCATAGGCTAGTAGTATGCGGATGGCTTCAAGCCTAGCCACCGGAGCAAATGTTTCATCAAAGTCAATCCCTTATACTTGAGTGTAACCTTGAGCAACGAGACGAGCCTTGTTTCTGACGACTTGACCATGCTCATATTGTTTGTTGCGATAGATCCATTTGGTGCCTATGATGTTGTGCTTGCGAGGATCAAGACACTTTACTAGTTCCCAAACATTGTTCAACTTAAACTGTTGAAGCTATTGTTGCATAGCTTGAATCCATTCTGGTTCCATGAAGGCTTCAGCAACTTTCTTGGGTTCAGATATAGAGACAAATGCAAAGTGTCCACATGAATTTGCTAGCTGTGTTGCTCTTGAACGAGTGAGTGGACCAGGTGCATTGCTGCTATTGATAATCTTCTCAATCTGTACTTCATTTGCAACACGAGGATGACCTGGACGAAGATTTTTCTCTTGCTGATCATTGTCTTCATCTTCAGCATTAACTTCAGGCTGAGTAGTGTCTTTGGGTTGATTGGGTGCAGAAATGATGATTTCTTCTTCAGCCTGTGCCTCTGAAGGTATGATTTCTCCCGTACAAATAAGCTTTATGGATTCACTTAGAGAGGCTTCATCTAGCACATTTGGTAGGTCCTCTCTTTGCGAGCCGTTAGTCTCATCGAACCGCACATCCACAGTTTCAACTACTTTATTGTGAAAGAGGTTGAAGACTCTGTAGGAGCGCGAATGCTTTCTGTAGCCAAGCATAAAACCTGCATGTGCTTTCGGTGCAAATTTTGAAGTGTGATGTGGATCCTTGATCCAGCACCTAGCACCAAATACTCTGAAGTAGCTGACATTTGGCTTCTTACCAGTTAGTAGCTCATATGATGTCTTCTTTAGAATCTTGTGAAGATAAACGCGGTTGATGACGTGACACGTAGTATCAATGGCTTCAGGGCTGAAATTTCTTGGCGTCTTGTACTCATGAAGAATCGTCCGTGCCATCTCAATGAGGGTTATGTTCTTGCGCTCCACGATGCCATTCTGCCGACGTGTGTATGGAGCTGAGAACTCATGTGTGATGCCAAATGTATCAAGATAAGTGTCGAGGCCGGTGTTCTTGAATTCTGTGTCGTTGTAACTTCTGGTGTGCTTGATCTTGATGCCATAGTTCGTCATGGCACGATTGACGAATCATCTGAAGACATCCTGCACTTCATTCTTAAAGAGGCTTATGTGCACCCATGTGTATCTTGAGTAATCATCAACAATGACAAAGCCATAGAGGCAAGCAGTGGTAGTAAGTGTGTGAACTGTGTGCCGTTGTCGGTGATGACTCTGTTTGGCACACCAAAACGGCAAACTAGCCCCTTGAAGAACTTGACAGCTGACTGTGATGTCACCTTCCTTACTGCTTCCACCTCCGGCCACTTTGTGAACTTGTCGATTGCAATGTACAAGTACTCAGAGCCCCCGACAACACGGGGGAAAGGTCCCAGTATGTCGAGCCCCCAGACCGAAAATGGCCAGGAGAGAGGAATTGTCTGAAGGGTTTGGGCTAGTTGATGAAGCTTCTTTGAATGGAACTGACACGCTTCACACTTGGTTACTAGTGTCGTTGCACCCTGGAGGGCAGTGGGCCAAAAGAAACCTTCTCGGAACGCCTTGCCGGCAAGGGCCCTTGACCCTATGTGGGAGCCACATATGCCTCCCTGTATCTCCGCCAACAGCCCCAGTCCTTCCTCCCGGGGGGTGCACTTTAATTTCACACCATTCGGTCTTTTCCTGTACAGGATGTCATCGATGAACTAATACATAGCAGACTGACGGGCTACTTTCTCTGCTTCTTCCTGCTCCTCAGGAAGCTCCCATGTTTGGAGGAATCGGACGATATGTTGTTCCCATGCCGGAGCCTGGGGCTCGACGGCAAGGACTAAAGGCATTTCTTCTGCCATGGGAGCGGCCGTCTCTACGGCCAGGGCTTGACGCCCCGCCGGAGTCAGTTGCTCCTCGGCAGGCTCAGTACCCACGATAACATCCTTGCCGGCGGCCCTAGGGGGCTCGGCGGGAAAGTACTTGCCGGGGCCTGATTTCCTCCGCTTGTTCTGCTCTGTTGATGGTTCAACGGATGGCTGAGTTAATCGAAGCATAAAAGTACCTGGTTCCACAGGTAGCTTGAATGCAGTGCACTTCGACAGGTAATCGGTGATGTCGTTCTCCACTCGGGGAATATGCTCTGCTTGTATACCGTCAAAGCGCTCTGTCGGATTTCGGGTTCCGGCAGAACCTTAAGGTTCGAACTCTGGGGTGCGCACGGAGATTATGCCCTCTACTTCTCCGTCTCGCAAAGATCTAACTACCAAAAGAACAACACAAGAGACACAGAGTTTATACTGGTTCGGGCCACCGATGTCGTGTAATACCCTACTCCAGTGTGGTGTGGTGGATTGCCTCTTGGGCTGGTGGTGATGAACACTACAAGGTAGAACAACCTCGCGAGGGTCTGTTCTTGGCCTGGGGGATGAACTGCTAGGAGGAGTTCAATCGCCCTTCTCTCACTCTCTCTGATCCAATTGCTAGACTGCTTGATGATCTCTAGATGCTGGATTCCTCCTCTCTACCCTGGGGGGGCTAGTCCTATTTATAGGCAAAGGCCCTGGGCCTCTTCCCAAATATTGAGCGGGAAGGGCGCCAACAATTGGCCAATTCAAAGGGGAACATGTGGTACACTTATCCTGACTAAAGTTGGTCCTCGCCTGCCAAAGGCCCTGTGGTGACGCCGTTCTGGGCTCCACGATGACCTCCTTCCCACCGTTGGACTGGTCTTGGTCTCGTTGCACCGAAATGGATGCCTTTGCTTGATCCTCCCAATTCCCAGATCTGCTCCACCTGTGTGACCTAGGAAGACATGGCGCCTCGTCAGTCTCCGGCCGAAGCTTGGTTCTCGCCTGCTCTGGACTTGCCCGGCTGCGCCGGATGGCGGCTGCGCAGGGCATCGACGGGGCGCAGGTGTTCAAGGTCGGCTCCGCCACCCCTGAGGGCCGAGGAAGCACCTTCTATCCTCTCTTCGTAAGCTCCATTACTGCGGGCCTGGTGCCTCCTTTCTCCGAGTTCTTCCTCTCTGTCCTCCGCCATTACAACTTACAAGCTCTGCATCTCCACCCCAACTCCATCCTTCTTCTGGCGATCTTCGCCTACTACTGCGAGGCTCATGTGGGGGTGCAGCCCTCAATGGCCTTGCTGCGCCACTACTTCTACCTCCGGGTCACCCGTGGTTCCCCTTCCGCATGCGCGGGCTTCGTCGCGCACGGCGGCGCCATTGCCATTTCGAATCCCGGGAAGAGGATTGAGGGCTTCAGGAGCAAGTGGGTCTTGGTAGACGTCGGGCGCATCCACCCTCGGCTGATCCTACCCGCGGAGCAGCCCGTGAGTTCCAGCGACTGGTCCCGGGCGGAGCTCACGGACCCCCGCGCGAAGCCGGTACTGGAGAAGATGGACGCGGACCTGAAGCCGGCCAGCATGGCGGCGGCGAAGCTGACCGGCGCGTCGCTGCTGAGGGAGTTCCTGGAGCACCAATTGGCTCCGCTTCGGTAGTACTCACCTTCGATGTGGAGGCCTCATCCGAGCCCCGCGGCCTTGGGCGACGAGGATTTGACCGCGGTTCTGCAATCTCTGGTTGGGGGCGAGGTGGCAAGGTTGGAGGGCGCGCCTGCGCCCTTGTTCCTTCGCGACGACTGGAAGCAGGTGGTGGAGTCCATGCCCGTCTTCAACGGGGACAGGCCCGTGCCCGCGGTGGCTCCCGAGGGACTGGTGGACGTGTCCTCCGGCGACTCCAACGGAGAGGAGGGCGAAGAGGAGCGGGAGAAGGGCCCTGACTCCAAGGCGACTGACGGAGAGTCGAGGGCTCCCCTTCCCCGGCGCAAGTCCCGTACTCTCCGCCTTTCGTCAAGCGATGACGATGAGGACGACGATGTGCTGGGTAGCGGGAGCTCGCCCCCGATCCCGAAGAAGGGCAGGACCGGGCTGATCCCCCGCGGGTCCGCCCTGGCTCCGGGGCGATCCGCGGACGCGCCTTCTGCTTCTGAGGTTGACCCCTCCAGCCGGCTCTCAGGCTTCAAGTATGGCCGGAGGCTGCTTGAGCTCTCCAGCGACGACCCGTAAGTGCTTGATCCTTCATCTTTTGTTTCTTGTTCCACCGCTGAGGCTTGATGTTCGCTTCTCTTGGATAGGCTGGCGCCCACGGCGAAGAAGCCGAAGGGGGCTCTCGAGGCCCCATCCACAGCAACGCCTCTGCCTGCAGGGGAAGGCGATCGTGATGCACGGGCTTCTCCTGCCCGGTCATCCTCGCGAGGCCTGGCTGAGCTGGCTGGGGCGAGCCCAGCCCCCATGGCCTAAGTGACTCCCGAGGTGCTCCTGCCTGCTGCCGCCACCACGGCCGTCGGGGCGCAGCAGACTCCGCCTCAGGATGCTGTGGTCTCGCCGTCGCTACCTTCTCCTCCCGTTCCACCGACCTCTGCTTTCCCAACTCCTCCTGCTGTCTTGGAGCGTGCCGATGTTTCTCCGTCTTCTTCTGCCGTCCTGGAGCGTGCCGTTGCTGAACTATACCAGCTGCGGCAGGATCTTCTTGGCGCCGACCCTCGCCTAGTGGCCGGGCGCCTGGAGCTGGCTTCGGGGTGGATCCGCTCCGACGCCTCGATTCGGGCAGCGCTGGTTCAGGCCTCGACGGCCTGAGACGGAGAGAGGGAGCCCACCCTCGAGGCGAAGGCTGCCCGAGACGCGGCCCTGGGAGAGGTGGTTCAAGTCCGTGGTCGCTGCAAGGAGCTGGAGGACGAGCTGCAAGGCCTGCGAGACCAGCTCGCGAAGGAGGTCCGCCTTCGCTAAGAGCAGGAAGAAGGCACGAAGGCTCGTGAGGCGGCCATCGAGGATCGGGAGGCCAAGATCAAGAAGCGCCGCGACCGCCTAGGCGTGCTGAAGAAGGAGCTGGAGGTGACGAAGGCCAAGCTGGACCGCAAGGCCCGGGTCCTTGCCGAGGATCGCGTGGCCTTCGCGGACATGGAGAAGGAGGCCCGTGCTTCGCTGAAGACGCTCTACGAGAGCGACCTAGAGAGCCCGCTAGCCGGTGCCGAGGACGGCCCCGCCAAGCTGCTTCCCTTCCTGGTTTGTGCCCTTGGGGATATCGCCCTTGGCCTTGGCCCCACGGCTGAGGCCGAGGCGCGTGTCTTGTCTTCTGCTGCGCTGACGCGGGTCTTCGCCCACATCTACCTTCGTTATCCCAGCGCCGACCTCGACAGCCTGTTGGAGCCGGTGAGCGGCGAGGGTGCTGCCGCCGCTGTCAAAGCCGTGAAGGGGCGCGCGGAGGCGCTGCTGGGGAAGTTCCGGGCCTTCAGCACCAAGCCGAAGCAAGGCGCTGCCGGCCCTGCTGCTCCACGAGGCGAAGCCACTCCGCGCTGCTCCACCGCCGACAAGTGACTCCGCTACTGCTCCTGTTCTTCTTTTAATTCCTGCACATGCATCACGCCTCGGGGAGGCATTTAAACTTGCGTTTAGTACTGAGACGACAGTATGGACTGTAATATTTGCTTTTAAATTCCTTGAATTTTATGCTTTTCTTCGCTACTTGCTTGTGTTCTACGCCGGCAGAGCCCGGCCCCGCGCGTACCTCACACAGCATTAGCCCCGACCGGAAACCAGGACGAGACCAAAGGAGTGAGGGGCTACGTGACAAGTTAGGCTCCTGAGTCGCGATGCTCAGGAGGCCCCCTTGGCGCACGAACAACAAGTAGGGAGGTGTGATGTAGGTGTATCTTCCGTTCTACGTCTGCAAAGCCCGACTCCGCGCGTACCTCACCCAGCATAGCCTTTCGGAACTAAGGAGTGAGGGGCTACGGAGCCAGTTAGGCTCCTGAGTCGCGATGCTCAGGAGTCCCCCTTGACGCGCAAACAGCGGGCGATGAGGTGAGATGCAAGCGAGACTACCATTCTACGTCTGCAGAGCCCGGCCCCGCGCGTACCTCACCCAGCATAGCCTTTCGGAACTAAGGAGTGAGGGGCTACGGGACCAGTTAGGCCCCTGAGTCGCGATGCTCAGGGGTCCCCCTTGACGGTCAAACGGCCTTCATACCTTGGCTCCACTCGGGGAGAGACGCGCGACGAACCAGGCCCGAGGGGCCTGGCTGGGCGGCGTACGTCTGGGCGTGACCCAGGCGTAGCCCTCGTGCCTAGCCCCCTCGCGCGGCGCTCCCGAGGGGAGGCGTTGCTATGAGGCTAGCCACTGAGCTCTGGGCTCCCTGAGGTTAACGCGGCCCGGAGGCCACCCTCAGTTGTTTATCACCAGCGCGGAGCATAGCGCTTCCGTATGTGTACGGGCATAGCCGCTCCTCGGCAGTGTCGTCAGTCAGCGCGGAGCATGGTGCTTCCACTGGTACGTGGGAGGGGGCTCCCCTCCGGGAGGAGCCCCCGGGGCATGTACAGCCCCGCCCTGACACGTGGCCGGCACGGTAGGGCTAGGTGAGGTGTATCTGGGCACCCGTGAGCCAGCGCGGGACTCACGGGGCCCTACCTCTAGGCGGGTTGCGCCTGGCACTGGGCCATATCTTGAGATGTGTTCCTGCAAATTGGGTTAGATGCCGGCACTCTACGTCCTCGGGTCCCGGCCCGCGAGCTTGTCTCAGCCGTCGCTGGTATGCCAGGTCGCGATGCCATGGACAAGGCCAGAGGGTGAGGGCTGGAGAGCCAGTAAGAGCCCTGAGTCGCGATGCTCAGGTACCCCCCCTTTAACGTGCAAGTGGTCGACATGGAGAAGAAGAGGTGCCGTGAATAGGCATCAAGTAATCAAGCATGATAGGCGAAAGCATAGCTGGAAATAAACGCAAGGGAGATACAAGCCACTGGGGCCTGGCCCAAGCGGCTTGGGGATGATGCAGCCCGAGGGGCGCCCCCAACAAAGCAAGCTAATGACCGAAAAATAAAAAGGGATACATGCCGCAGGGACGGACCCACGCGGCCTGGGAATGATGCAGCCCTGGGAGGGCACTCCCAGCTGGAAATGAAGCTTGAAGGACGTCACCTGAAGATGTCGAAGATGAAGCGGTGTTGGTGCAGCAGACTCGGTGGGCTGCGGAGGCCGATCCTCACGAGCCCCCAGGCCCAGGGGCCTCAGGAGGCTCCGGAGGCGCTGGTGGATCCTCGCGAATCATCTCCATCTCTGCCAGGATTGCGGAACGCCTGTCTTCCTGAGTCTCCATGATGCCCCTCATGAGGCGCTGGTACACAGCAGCCACGCTCGGCAAGCCGTAAGGCATGTGAACATAGCTGTGGGGTGGGCCTCCGCAACGCCCCACTTGCGAGGGCTAGAGGCGCTCCATCATGGCGACCCGATTGAGTCATGGTACGTCGATGCAGACGCGCAGCCCACCATCCTCGCCTGGATGGGGAGCCTCAGCCGGTAGACGGCGGCGACCTCTCATGATTCTTGACTCCTGTAGTTCTTGAACGGCCTTGTTAATGAACTCCTGCTGGTCTGACCTTCCTTGCCTCGCTCTTTCTTGAGGGAAACGTGCTTCGAGGCATGCCTCCACGTGGTGCCCAAGCGCCTCCCTCGTGACCCTGGCCAGGTCGATGGCCCTCCAGGTGAGAGCCCCTGAGCCCTGCCTGAGGAGGGCGCCGGGCACGCTTTCCTATGCGATGGAAGGAGGGTCCCCTTGGGCATACGCGGGCCCTGAGGGGACTGCCTCCTGAGGGGCTGAGCCCGACGATGTCTTCTTCTTCTTGGGGGTGATCTCGGGAAGCTTCCTGCTTCCGCGATCTGGGTCTTCTAGTGACGCGGCCTGAAAGGCTCGCTCTAGGGAACACACTACATCCTTCTCCTCACATGGCACCGTGATGACTCTGCCACTTCCTGGCATCTTGAGGACGTTGTAGCCATGATGAGTCACGGCCATGAACTTGTCCAGCGCTGGGTACCCGAGGATTGCGTTGTACGGCAGGCGGATGTGAGCGACGTCATATTGATGAGCTCGGTGCGGTAGTTGCTGCGGGCTCCGAAGGTGACAGGGAGGCGGACCTGCCCGATCGGGATCGTGGAACCGCCGGTGACTCTGGAGGAAGGCTTGGTTGGCTGAAGCTAATCATAGGGCACCTGGAGATTGTTGAATGTTTCTACGGACAGGACGTTGAGCCCTGCTCCACCATCGATGAGGGTCCTGGTGACCAGTACGTTGCTGATGACTGGGGAGCAAACCATCGGGAGGACCCCGGCTGTGGCCGCGCACTTGAGCTGATCCGCTGAGCTGAACGTGATGGTGCACGCCGACCACCTGAGAGGGCGCGTTGCTTCGAGCCTGGGGAGGACTGCATTCACTTCGCGGGCAAACTGCTTGAAGATGCGTTGGGAGGCTGGGGCCTGAGCTCCGCCCAGGATGCAGGCGATTGTGCGCGGCTCCTGGAAGCCCCCAGCTCCCTCGTCTTGATGGTGATCCTCGTTCCTCCTTAGCTGAGGCGGCAGTGGAGAGAGGCCTGCGTTGCCCTGCAGGCGATCCTCACGAGGCTGATCCCGCCAATCCCCCTTGCGAGGCAAGTCTCGCCAGCGGTCCTCGCGAGGTTGATCATGCCACCCTTGGCGTGGGCCGCGGTCTTCCCAGCGTCCTGGGTTTCTTCCTCCTCCTCGCCGTAGCCCCGGTCAGCGCGGTCGGGATGACGGCCGATCCTTCCTCCTCGCACGGCGCGGAGCTCTTGGCATTCATTGGTGTTGTGGGTGTGGAGGTCGTGGTACACACAGTACCGGCTGCCCCTGGAGGATTCGGGCAGATCCTTGCCCCGCTTGGTATCAGGCTCTGCTGCGAGCACGGCAGCCCCCTTGCGCTTCACATCCTTGGCCTTGGGTTTCTTCTCTTCTGGGTCTGCGGCAGGCAGCTCGAGGAGGGAGAGACGCCCCTCCTCAGCCCTGGCGCACTTGGTCGCCAAGTTGAACAGCTCCAGGGAGGTGCACATGTCTTCATGCATCGCCAATTCCTCCTTCATCTTGACGTCGCGCACACCATCGGAGAAGGCCGAGATGATGGCTTCCTCAGACACCTTGGGGATCTTGAGGCACGTGCTATTGAAGCACTGGATGTACTTTTGCAGGGTCTCTCCGGGTTGTTGCTTGATGCGGCGCATGTCGCTCACGGCGGGCGGCCGGTCACGAGTACCTTGGAAGTTGGCGATGAAGCGGGTGCGCATCTGGTCCCAGGAAGAGATTGTGCCTGGGGCCAGGTTCAGGAGCCAGGTGCGAGCTCCTTCCTTGAGCGCCATGGGGAACCAGTTCGCCATGACCTTTTCGTCTCCACTGGCAGCTTCGATGCCCAGCTCATAGAGCTGGAGGAATTCTGCAGGGTTGGTCGTGCCGTCATAGCGAGGAGGCAGGTCTGGCTTGAACTTGCCGGGACATGCGACGCTGCGCAGCTCGGTGGTGTAGGCGCAGCAGCCTACAGTGGCCACGAGAGGCTTCGGTTGAGGGAGAGCTTGACCTTGCGGGTCCCCATGTGCTGCAGCTGGGAGCAGCGCGGGGTCTTGACATGCTGGAGCTGGAGCAGGGTCATGGCGAGCTGGAGCAGGAAGCGCCCCGACAGCCTCTTGCGGTCGAGGGACTTCTTGGCAGCTCCGTTCTTGCTGGGCTGGCGCCTGATGGAGCGGGTTCCGCCCAGGGGCCACGTGCCTTGGAGCCATGGTGTCTTCTTGGAGAGGAGGCGGCTGGTACGCCCCCGGAGCTTCATGGCCCGCGCGGGGCGGGGTGCAGCGCAGCGGAGCGGACGGCGCAGGAGAGCCCCCCGCGGCGCGGACGAGCTCGGCGACGCGGTCGAGCCACTCTTCGTAGACGTCGTCGATCGGACGGTAGCGCAGGAGCTCGTTTGCTGTGATGAGCGCAGCTCGAGCCTCCGAGGGTGCGCGGAGCGCGCGGGACGAAGAGCCAGCTGGCGTGAGCGATGGAGTAGCGGTGCGGCCGTCTTGCCGCACGGACGGGTGCTGAGACGACGCTTGCTGGTCGTTCCCCGCCGAGCCGGTGGCGGCGTTGATGGTGGGCGACGGGGAACGATGAGGACGCCCACCGACAGGAGCTGTCTGGGCGACGCGGGAAGCGATGGCGGCCCGGCGCTCGGCATGGGCCCGACGAGCGTCAGACATGGACGCGACAGTCGGAGGAGAGCGGAGCGGTGGAAGACAAATTCCGGCGCACCCCTACCTGGCGCGCCAAATGTCGGATTTCGGGTTCCGGCAGACCCTTAAGGTTCGAACTCTGGGGTGCGCGCAGAGATTATGCCCTCTACCTCTCCGTCTCGCAAAGATCTAACTACCAAAAGGACAACACGAGAGACACAGAGTTTATACTGGTTCGGGCCACCGATGCGGTGTAATACCCTACTCCAGTGTGGTGTGGTGGATTGCCTCTTGGGCTGGTGGTGATGAACACTACAAGGTAGAACAGCCTCGCGAGGGTCTGTTCTTGGCCTGGGGGATGAACTGCTAGGAGGAGTTCAATCGCCCTTCTCTCTCTCTCTCTCTCTCTCTGATCCAATTGCTAGACTGCTCGATGATCTCTAGATGCTGGATTCCTCCTCTCTACCCTGGGGGGCTAGTCCTATTTATAGGCAAAGGCCCTGGGCCTCTTCCCAAATATTGAGCGAGAAGGGCGCCAACAATTGGCCAATTCAAAGGGGAACATCTGGTACACTTATCCTGACTAAAGTTGGTCCTCGCCTGCCACAGGCCCTGTGGTGACGCCGTTCTGGGCTCCACGATGACCTCCTTCCCACCGTTGGACTGGTCTTGGTCTCGTTGCACCGAAATGGATGCCTTTGCTTGATCCTCTTGCCTTCGCTTGCCCCCTTTGCACCAAAGAGAAAAGGGAGGACACTGCGCAGGCTGGTGCCCGCCTGGCGCCCTTGGTCATCATGGCTTGTGTCATGGGCACCTCGTGAGGTACCCCGCCTTGATCTCTCCGCCTCCTCATGAGCCAGCCTGATGAGGCCGTGCCTGAGGAAGCGCCGTGTCGTCCGCCCCGCGAGGCTTGGCCCCTCGCGAGGGTCTTGGGTCTTGCGTTGATGAAGATGGGCCATGCTGGGCCCCCTTTCTAGCCACGCCGCAGGCCGCAGGTAGGCAAGTCTGGGGACCCCCGTTCCCAGAACGCCGACACACTCTTCCAGCTTCCTCACCTCATCAACGTAGGACTCCATCAACGGGCTCTGATAATCTTTGTTGACTTGCCTGACGACAAGCTGTGAATCACCTTTGACGATGAGCTTCTTAATCTCAAGGCCGCCGCGATCCTGAGACCGGCAAGCAACCCCTCGTATTCAGTGGTGTTGTTTGTGGACATCTCCCTGGGAAAGTGCATCTGGATCACATACTTGAGGTGCTCTCCGGTGGGTGTGACAAGCAGCACACCAGCACCGGCGCCATGGAGCGAGAAAGCCCCGTCAAAGTACATGTTCCAGTTGCGACTCGCTTCCTTGCTAGGGAGAGTGGTCTCCTGGATCTCTTTATCGGGCGTCGAGGTCCATTCTGCTATGAACTCCGCCAGGACTCTTCTCTAGATTGTCGAAGTGCTTTCAAATTTCAAACCAAAGCTCGATAGCTCCAAGGCCCACTCCACAATCCTTCCGATTGCATCTGGGTTATGCAATATCCGCCGTAATGGGAGGCGGGTGACGATGGTGATTTCGTGGGCTTTGAAGTAATTGCGCAGCTTCCTCGAGGCCATAAGGAGGCCAAAGAGCAATTTCTGCACACCGGAGTACCTCGACCTAGCCCACTGCAAGAGGGAGCTGACGAAGTAAACTGGGTGCTGCATCATTTTCTTCTTCTGCACCACTTCATTTGGTTGCAAGGGCCCCGTCCAGATGGCGTCAGGCTCTGCCGGGGGCCTTGTCTTGCCGACACCAGGCTCCACCGGGGGGGGGCTGGCTCGCCATCCGCCAGTCCTGTCGTTGCCACTGCCTCTTCGTCGACCTCCCTCTGTGCCACTAGCGCGACGCTAACCACTTGATTCGTTGCCGTTCGGTACAGCAGCAATGACTCTTGTGGTGTGGGCACAACTAGTATCGACGTAGAGGAGAGGTATTTCTTCAAATCCTGTAGTGTTGCTTCGGCCTCTGGGGTCCATTCCATTGGTCCTGCCTTTTTCAAGATTTTGAAAAAGGGAAGGGTGCGCTCGGCAGACTTGGAGATGAATCTGCTCATGGCGGCAACGCAGCCAGTGAGCCGACGCACATCCTTGATCCACTTGGGCACCAAAATTCGCTCAATAGCCTTGATCTTGTCTGGGTTTTCCTCGATCCCACGCTATGACACAAAGAACCCGAGAAGCTTGCCGGACGGAACGCCGAAGACACACTTCTCAGGGTTCAACTTGAGGTTGATCTTGCGCAGTTTTGCAAACGTCTCTTCCAAGTCTTGTACAAGAGTTGCCTTGTCCTTGGTTTTGACCACTATGTCATCCATATAAGCTTCCATATTTCTATGTAGCTGGGGCTCAAAACCAATTTGGACTGCCCTTGCAAACGTCGAGCTAGCACTCTTCAACCCGAAAGGCATCCGTAAAAAAGCAATATGTACCACATGGGGTGATGAATGATGTCTTCTCTTCGTCTTCTCTTGTCATGAAGATCTGGTGGTAGCCCGAGTAGGCGTCGAGGAATGACAACAGGTCACACCTGGCCGTTGAGTCAACAATCTAGTCGATGCGCGGCAACAGGAAGGGGTCCTTAGGACAAGCCTTATTGATATCTGTGTAATCAATACACAGCCTCCACTTCCCGTTTGCCTTGCGCACCACCACCGGATTGGCCAGCCACGTCGGATGGAGCACTCCTCTCACCAAGCCTGCCGCTTCTAACTTTCTGATCTCCTCTATGATGAACTCCTGTCGTTCCAGAGCTTGCTTCCTGACCTTTTGCTTGACGGGTCGCGCATGGGGACAAACAGCAAGATTGTGCTCAATCACTTCCCTGGGAACATCGGGGATGTCGGATGCTTGCCATGCAAACACATCAACATTTGCCCACAGGAAAGTGATGAGCGTGCTTTCCTATTTGCTGTCGAGGGTGGAGCTTATGGTGAAAGCACCTCCCGTGCCATCCTTCTTGACGGACACCTTCTTGGTCTCTGGCGGTGCAACTCTGGACTTCTTTCTCTTGTCGGTGGAGCTCTCTGGCACATCCTCGATGGTAGCACAACACTTTGAAGAGGTGCGCTTGCCAGAGTGGGTGCGAGAGGCCTTGCCGGTCTTCTTCTTCCCTCCCGGGGCTTCAACGACAGGAGCAAGTGCCTTGGCGGCAGTTGCTGCAACTGCTTCCCGGTAGAGTAGGTCGGCGCAGATCAGCGCGTCCATCTTGTCGTAGGGAACGGTGATGATGGTCATCGGCCCAGGCATCTTCAGCGTGTTGTAGGCGTAATGTGATGCTGCCATGAACTTGGCTAGTGCCGGGCGGCCGAGGATCCCGTTGTAGGGCAAGGGGATCTCGGCTACATCAAAGACAATCCTCTCCGTCCTGTAGTTCAGCTCGCCTCCAAACGTCACAGGTAGCGTGAGCTTGCCCTTTGGCTGACTCCTTCCCGGGTTGACCCCTTGAAACGTGCCCGTCTCCTCCAGGTCTCCATCAGGAATTTGCAGCCTTTTGATCACAACGGGTGAGATCAAGTTTAGACCGGCCCCGCCGTCAACCAGCAATTTGTTCACCTTGAGGTTGCGTATCTTTGATGAGACCAACAACGGTAAACACCTGACCGCAGTTGTGCGACCAGGGTGGTCCTCGGCATCAAAGATGATAGGCGTGCTGGACCACTTCAGCAGCTTCTGAGCGTCGAACGCCCGCTCTGCTATTGTGATCTCTCGCGCCCACTGCTTGAGCCAGCGGTGAGAGCTATGCAGCGAGGCACCACCATCGATGCACATGGCCTCCGTAGCCTTCTGGAACTCATGCTCGCCGGACTCGTCGTCCTCATCATGATCATCGTCTTCCTGCTTCTTGTCGCGGCCCAGAGCGGGCCTATCTTGATGGTTATCCTTGCCGCAGCGGCCTCCTTGGCCGTCACGCTTCTTGCCGGACCATTCAACACCATCCTGGCCCTTCTCCTTGTCCCGCCTCTCATACTCGGCTCTTTTCTTTTCAGCAAGCAGCTAGACTTGTCGGCAGTTCTGAAGGTCGTGGCCCTTGGTGCGGTGGATCTTGTAATACTTCTTATCGGAGCCTCCTGGCTTGTCGGCAGCTGCCAAGGCCCGGCAAGCGGCGCACCCGACAATCTTCTTGTCAGGGTCATTTGCCTTGGCCTTCTTGGCAGCGCCGGTGTCGTCGGATCCCTCGACGGCAAGCACAACCTTGCCCTTGCGTTTCCTATTGCGGCGCCGACCCTTCTTCGTTGGGGAGGCGGTATCTTCGTCCATAGAGTCGGTTTCCGTGCCGGCGTCCTCGCCGGAGTACTTCCTCCCCTCTTCAGCCCGAGCACATCTATCGGCCAGAACGTAAAGTTCAGCCACATCCTTGACTTTGCTCATTGCCAGCTCTTCACGCATCTTGCGGTTACGCACATTCTGATGGAATGCGCTGATCACGGCGGCGGGATGAACATCTGGGATGTTGTATTGCACTCGGCTGAACCTCTGTATGTACTTGCGCAGGTTTTCACCTTCCTTCTAGGGAATGATATGCAAATCACTCGGCTGGCCATGAGCTTGATGACCCCCAGTGAAGGCACCAATGAACTCATGACACAGATCTGACCAAGAAGAAATGGAATCCGCCGGCAAGTGCATCAACCAAGACATGACATTGGGTTTCAAGGCCAACGGGAAGGAATTGGCAAGAACCTTGTCGTCACGAGCTCCAGCGGCTTGCATCGCAATGGTGTAGATGCTGAGGAACTCTGACGGATGGGTCTTGCCGTTGTACGTCTCGCCAACATCGGGCTTTAACGTGTGGTGGGACTGCCAGTGGAACTGCCGCAACTCACGAGTAAAGGCTGGGCAACCCACCTCGTAAGGTAGGCCGCCGGAGCCTCCTGACGCTGGGTGGTCCATAGCGGGTCCCGCCCGCTTATCTGACTGGTGGTGTGTATCGCGCCGGCGCTCGATGGTGGTTCGAGCGTCTTCATGAGCTCGCTCCCGAAGAACTTGGTGCTGGTCACGGTGGGTTCGTGGGTCGGACGATGCTAAGGAAATGTTATCGCAAGCGTCGTCACGACGGATCGACACCCGCGATGGCTGGCGTGGAGGAGGAAAGTGCACCGTAGCTGCAGCACCTTCAGTCCTTCCACTGCTGGCATGCGGTGGCTTGACAGAGCGTCGGCCTGAGGGCCCCGCTTGTCACGGTTCATCTTGGTTGGCGACACCGATGAGGCTCCGGATGGTGGCTCTCCACTCGTCGAGCTTTTCTGCAGCGGGAGGGAAGTCGAGGAGCAACTGCGCGCGTGCCAAAGCTTCTGCCCACGTGGGCGGCGGCAAAAGCTATGTGGGCCGTGGCGCGCTTCGACTCCTATCCATGTTAGAAGGAGCTCCATCACGGCCCTGCGGTTGTACGCCATTTCCGCCAGCACTTCGGCAGGCATGTTGACTTCCTCCGTCCTGCGAGTGATGCATGGGACTCATCCCACATCGGCGCCCAGGGTCCCCATCATGGTGGCGCTGCTCGTCGCGTGCACCCTGGCAAGAGCACGCCATGGGCGCCGGCGTAGGCGACTTGGAGGTCGCCATGCTGCCCGTAGGTGGCACAGCGCCGCCCTTGGCGGGCCCCGCGCCGCCTGCGAGGGCCCCGACTCCGTCTTTTGATTTGGCGGCGGGCAGCCCGTCGTCTCGCGCACGAACGATGCTGCTCGCCAGGCTCTGGCTACCAGAAAATGTTGGTGCTCGCGGGCCGCGCCTCGGGTTCTGTCCGCGACCGGCCCGCTGCTCGCGCGCACCAGGGTGGGCCGTCTGGCTCCGGATGAACTTATCGTCGTGATCGTCTTCTTCTTGGGAGCCATGGCAATGAAGTACTGCTAGGCTAACCGCTAGACCAGATTTTCACAACTGCGCCCCCTACCTGGTGCGCCAAAGATGTCGGGGAAACGACACCTATGGGATCACTGGAATCCCTTCTACGGTTGGCGGGCTTGGGGTTGTGAGAAGAGCAGGTTTAGGAGCTAGCACAAAGATCGTTTGCCCAGGTTCGGGCCGCGAGGATGCGTAATACCCTAGTCCTGCTTTGGTGTGTATTTCAGAGTGTTCTTGAGCTCTCGAACTAGCTACAGTGGCTGCGTAGTTCCAACGAGCCGAATCCTTCTTCAGTATGCCTCGGCCTCCTTTTATAGTCGAAAAGGGGTTGCCACAGTGGCACACAGGAGGTGGAAAGGTGTACAGTGCGCGAGCTTATCACCCGGCATTACGGGACAAAGCGCACTAAATGCGCTACTTAGGTGTCCATTAGCTTTATCGAGGACGGGAACGAGGCCCGTCCCGTCCATCGCCGCTCCGCCTCGCTTCGACACGCGCCCAGGCTAGCGATGTGGGCAGCACCACGTAGGCAGGCAGGCTGCTGAGGTGGCGTGGTGGCAGGGCCTTCACAAAGATCCGCATGCCACCACGCAGGTGCTTGCTGAGTTGGTCTGGAAGCCACATGTTGCCACGCAGGTGTCTGCCCAGCTGGTTGGGCCGGCAGCTGTATGCGAACGGCGGCGGAGTCTTGGTTGATGCGGGCCTGGCTGTGGACCCACAGGCGTCCTCGGCAAGGGTCTTGTCGGGGCCCCGGCAAGGGTCTTGCCGCGGTAGCATGGTTGTCCCCGGCAAGGATCCCGCCGGGGGTCTTATGGATCTCCTCGGCAAGGATCTTGCCGAGGATCGTCGTCTTCTAGTCCTAATTTGATCTTGCGTATTCATGTTCTTGACAAAGATCTGCATGCCACCGCGGAGGTGCCTCCCGAGCCTTGGTTCCAATGTAGTTGTTGGCGGTGTTTGGAACTCCTGGGCTCAAGGGTGGCTCGCTTTGCTGGTGTTGGGCCAGTTGCCCCGGCAAGGGTCTTTCCTGGGGAGTCCACCTTGCCCCTTTGCTCTTTGTGTCTCTGGTCTTGGTGTTGCCTTGTTTGTCTCGTGCTTTGGTTTCCCTCTGCCTTCCCTCCTCTACCTTGTTAGGTGTGGCCGCGGCGCGGCTCTGACTGCCCGTGCACAAGTAAAGGGGTCAAAAGGAGAACCCCTACTTTTGTACATCGACACGTGTTCTTCTAGTTTCCGTGAAAATAGTGATGAAGATCTTAAAGTAATTGATGTGACTCCTATTGAATCTTTGTTTTCCAATGTAAATCTTGACAAAGATGGGACTGGAGATGAGTCAACTATAGTTAGGGGCCGTCCGAAGGATTCAGAATTTTTAGACCTTGATGCAAAAATAGATAAAAGTGGGATTGGAGAGGTCAAAACTTTAAGTAGCAATGAACCCACTCTTTTGGATTTCAAGGAATTTAATTATGATAATTGTTCTTTAATAGATTGTATTTCCTTGTTGCAACCCATGTTGAATTCTCCTCATGCTTATAATCAAAACAAAGCTTTTACTAAACATATCATTGATGCTGTGATGCAATCTTTTGAAGAAAAACTTGAATTAGAAGTTTCTATCCCTAGAAAACTTTATGATGAGTGGGAACCTACTATTAAGATTAAAATTAAAGATTATGAATGCTATGCTTTGTGTGATTTGGGTGCTAGTGTTTCCATGATTCTGAAAACTTTATGTGATGTGTTAGGTCTCCGTGAATTTGATGATTGTTCTTTAAATTTGCATCTTGCGGATTCCACTATTAAGAAACACATGGGAAGAATTAACGATGTTCTTATTGTTGCAAATAGGAATTATGTGCCTGTAGATTTCATTGTTCTTGATATAGATTGCAATCCTACATGTCTTATTATTCTTGGTAGACCTTTCCTTAGAATGATTGGTGCCAATATTGATATGAAAGAAGGAAACATTAGATTTCAGTTTCTGTTAAGGAAAGGCATGGAACACTTCCCTAGAAAGAAAATTAAATTTTCTTATGAATCTATTATGAGAGCCACTTATGGATTGCATGCCAAAGATGATAACACTTAGATCTATTCGTGTTTTGATGCCTAGCTAGGGGCGTTAAACAATAGCGCTTGTTGGGAGGCAACCCAATTTTATTTTTGTTCTTGCTTTTTAGGTCCTGTTTAGCAACAAATATTTCATCTAGCCTCTGGTTAGATGTGGTGTTGTGTTTTAAGTAGTGTTTTTTCCAAGTAAGACCTATGGGATAACCTACGGTGATAGTTAACTTGATCTTGCTGAAAAACAGAAACTTTTGTGCTCACGAAAACAATTATCATTTTTAGCTGGAGAGTGATTTTTAGTTGATTATTTTTGCAGAATATTAATAGACAAATTATCTAGGACTTCCTATTTTCTCAGGATTTTAAGAGTTTCAAAAGTATTCAAAATATCCAGATTGCTACAGACTGTTCTGTTTTTGACAGATTCTGTTTTTCGCGTGTTGTTTGCTTATTTTGATGCATTTATGGCTAGTATCAGGGGGTATGAACCATGGGAAAGTTGTAATATAGTAGATATTACACCAATATGAATAAAGAATAAGTTCACAATAGTACCAAAAGTGGTGATTTATTTTCTTATACTAACGGAGCTTACGAGATTTTCTGTTGGAGTTTTGTGTTGTGAAGTTTTCAAGTTTTGGGTAAGGATTTGATGGACTATGGAATAAGGAGTGGCAAGAGCCTAAGCTTGGGGATGCCCAAGGCACCCCAAGGTAATATTCAAGGATGTCAAAAATCCTAAGCTTGGGGATGCCCCGGGAAGGCATCCCCTCTTTCGTGTTCTTCTATCGGTAACTTTACTTGACGCAATATTATTATTCACCACATGATATGTGTTTATCTTGGAGCGTCTTGTATGATTTGAGTATTTAATTTTTAGTTTGCCACAATCATCCTTGCTGTACACACCTTTTGGGAGAGACATGCATGAATCGTGATTTATTAGAATACTCTTTGTGCTTCACTTATATAATTTTAGAGCATGGCGGTGGTTTTATTTTATAGAAATTGATGAACTCTTGTACTTCACTTATATTATTTTGAGAGTCTCTAAAAATCATGGTAATTTGCTTTGGTTATAAAATTAGTCCTAATATGATAGGTATCCGAGAGGGATATAATAAAAACTTTCATATAAAGTGCATTGAATACTATGAGAAGTTTGATTCCTTATGATTGTTTTGAGATATGAAGATGGTGACATTAGAGTCATGCTAGTAACTAGTTGCGAATTTGAGAAATACTTGTGTTAAGGTTTGTGAGTCCCGTAGAATGCACGTATGGTGAACCGTTATGTGATGAAGTCAGAGCATGATTTATTTATTGATTGTCTTCCTTACGAGTGGCGGTCGAGGACGAGCGATGGTCTTTTCCTACCAATATATCCCCCTAGGAGCAAGCGCGTAGTACTTTGTTTCGAGGACTAATAGATTTTTGCAATAAGTATGTGAGTTCTTTATGACTAATGTTGAGTCCATGGATTATACGCACTCTCACCTTTCCGCCATTGCTAGCCTCTCAAATACCGCGCAACTTTCGCCGGTACCATAAACCCACCACATATCATTCCTCAAAACAGCTACCATACCTACCTATTATGGAATTTCCATAGCCATTCCGAGATATATTGCCATGCAACTTTCCACCGTTTCGTTTATTATAACACACATCATCATTGTCATATTGCTTTGCATGATCATGTAGTTGACATCATATTTGTGGCAAAGCCACTGTTCATCATTTTTTATACATGTCACTCTTGATTCATTGCACATCCCGGTACACCGCCGGAGGCATTCATATATAGTCATATTTTGGTCTAAGTATCGAGTTGTAATTTTCGAGTTGTAAGTAAATAAAAGGGTGATGATCTTCATTATTAGAGCATTGTCCCAAGTGAGGAAAGGATGATGGAGACTATGATTCCCCCACAAGTCGGGATGAGACTCCGGACGAAAAAAAGAGGCCAAAAAATGAGAGAAGGCCCAAATAAAAAAATAAGAAATGAGAGAAAAAGAGAGAAGGGACAATGTTACTATCCTTTTTGCCACACTTGTGCTTCAAAGTAGCACCATGATCTTCATGATAGAGAGTCTCCTATGACATCACTTTCATATACTAGTGGGAATTTTTCATTATAGAACTTGGCTTGTATATTCCAATGATGGGCTTCCTCAAATTGCCCCAGGTCTTCGTGAGCAAGCGAGTTGGATGCACACCCACTTAGTTTCTTTTTGAGCTTTCATAAACTTATAGCTCTAGTGCATCCGTTGCATGGGTCAATATTAAAATTTTGTTTTGAATCTTACGGATCTGAACATTCATGCCACAATTAAAAGAGTTACATGGATAAATTTGTTAGGTAGCATTCCACATAAAAAATTCTGTTTTTTTATCATTTACCTACTCGAGGACGAGCAAGAATTAAGCTTGGGGATGATTGATACGTCTCCAACGTATCTATAATTTTTGATTGTTCCATGCTATTATATTATCTGTTTTGGATGTTTTATATGCATTATGCTAATTTATATGATTTTTGGGACTAACCCATTAACCTAGAGCCTAGTGCCAGTTTCTACTTTTTCCTTGTTTTAGAGTTTCGTAGAAAAGGAATGCCAAACGGAGTCCCAATGGAATAAAACTTTCGCCATGATTTCTCTTGGACCAGAAGACACCGAGGAGACATGGAGTACAAGTCAGAGGAGCCTCGAGGCAGCCACAAGGGTGGAGGGCACGCCCAGGGGGGTGGGGTGCGCCCCTGACCTTGTGGGCCCCTCGTAGCTCCCCTGACATAATTCTTTCGCCTATATATACTCTTATGCCCCAAAACCATCTAGGGGAGCCATGAAACCACTTTTCCACCGCCGCAACCTTCTCTTCCCGTGAGATACCATCTTGGAGCCTTTTCTGGCATCCTGTCGGAGGAGGAATCGATCAAGGAGGGCTTCTACATCAACACCATTGCCTCTCCGATGAAGCGTGAGTAGTTTACTTCAGACCTACGGGTCCATAGCTAGTAGCTAGATGGCTTCTTCTCTCTCTTTGATTCTCAATACAAAGTTCTCCTCAATGTTCTTGGAGATCTATTCGATGTAATACTCTTTTACGGTGTGTTTTCCAAGATCTGATGAATTGTGGATTAATGATCAGCTTATCTGTGAATATTATTTTTATCTCCTATGAGTTCTTATATGCATGATTTGATATCTTCACAAGTCTCTTTGAACTATCGATTTGGTTTGGCAAACTAGATTGGTTTTTCTTGCAATGGGAGAAGTGCTTAGCTTTGGGTTCAATCTTGCGGTGTCCTTTCCCAGTGACAGTAGGGCAGCAAGGCATGTATTGTATTGTATTGTTGCCATCGAGGGTAAAAAGATGGAGTTTTCATCATATTGCTTGAGTTAATTCCTCTACATCATGTCATCTTGCTTAAGGCGTTACTCCGTTCTTTATGAACTTAATACTCTAGATGCATGCTGGATAGCGGTCGATGTGTGGAGTAATAGTAGTAGATGCAGAATCGTTTTGGTCTACTTGACACAGACGTGACGCCTATATTCATGATCATTGCCTTAGATATCGTCATAACTTTGCGCTTTTCTATCAATTGCTCGGCAGTAATTTGTTCACCCACCGTAATAATTCCTTTATTGAGAGAAGCCTCTAGTGAAACCTATGGCCCCTGGGTCTATTTTACAACATATTATTTACCCGTCAACTTGCCAATTTCTGTCACCATTCCCTTAATTTGCAATCTTTTACTTTCCGTTCCATAAACCAAAAATACCAAAAATATTACTTTACCGTTTATCCATCTCTATCAGATCTCACTTTGCGAATATCCGTGAAGGGATTGACAACCCCTTTGTGGCATTGGTTGCAAGTTGGTGTTTGTTTGTGCAGGTATTCAGTGGCTTGTAGTGTTGTCTCCTACTGGATTGATACCTTGGTTCTCAAAACTGAGGGAAATACTCACGCTACTTTGCTGCATCACCCTTTCCTCTTCAAGGGAAAAACCAACGCAAGCTCAAGAGGTAGCAGGGTGTGCGAACGGCAGGGTAGTGGCTTGCCTGGTGGATAAATGGATTCATGCACAGTACTATGGGGCCCAATTAGATGTCATGCCTACTATACGCCCAATTAAATGGCTTCATGCATCTGCGTGTTCGCACGTCAAGCTTCTTGAAAATTACAGGTGATACGAAGCATTCCATGATCCCATGATACGGGCTTCCGAGAGCCCTTGGATCTGAGATCCAATGGTTGCATGGCGTGATTCTAGACCTATGGGTGAATATCCTATCATGGAGGGTTATTCTGCAAAGTTTCAGCACCTTAGCATGCGGCCGTTCGATCTCAGATCCAAGGGCTGTCAGCAGCCCGTATCATGGTCGCGCCTACCACGACTGTCGCCTCGCTCGCGCGGTCATGCCCTTGGAGTTTTCAGATGGGTATAAATGAGCATTTTTATTGCCTACTTCGCATGCATGAAACTACTTCCTCCGTCCAGGTGCGTTAGGCTATCTGATGTTGGCATGTCATACATAGTCATCACTTAGTCATTCATACAACTAGGTTAGCTATAAGAGTATTTTTTTTACTTCTCTCTATCTCTTTCTTCGTAGTACTTATTGCATTTGCCAAGGAGTGACCTCTTCCAATGAAATGGTGCTTAGATGAGGTGCTAAGGGCATTAAATGGCTTAGCAACTCAAGTCCCCAATGCATAGGTGCTTAGTTTTTTGTTGCTAAGCTTGCTTCATTTAATTAGCTATAGACTCAAGATTGTCATTTCACCTAGGTACACGCGCTTAGCACTGTTTCTTCCTGGGGTCACCAAACTAGTCTCTCTCTTCTTAACTAACTTGCCACGTTAGACTTTATACCTATGTGGCAGGCTTAGAACCTCTAAGAGCAAGTACAATAGTGGGCTATAAGCTCGCTTACATGGCATTTTTGCATATGTAGAGGACAGAGGCAAGGAAAAAGTGAAGGAGTGGGCTCTCATGCAAGGGGCAGCCTCTACACGTGCTCATAGACAAAAGAATTTAATACAAGGAGAGAGATAGAGATAAAGTGAGAAAAAGTTGTAACCTTGTAGCCAACCCTATTGTATGACTAATAAATAATACTAACTTTTGATGACATGGCATGTTTATATAGCCAGCAGCTGGCTATACTATTAACCATGCTCTACATGGTGGAGCATTGGGAGAGGCACCTGTATACCATGGAGCTGGTTAGGAATCGGGAGACTCACGTCGGTCGTAGCACCACAGTTAAAATGATAATGGCAAGTCAAATCACAGGGCCCCACCTGTCCAACAGTAACTCGCTGTCAAATCACACAACCCTTCGTTTGCAGCAGCCTACTCCCTCATCTTCTTGCGTCTCTGTCTAACCGACTAGGCGGAACTGCCCCGCCTACCGCGTGGGAAAAGCCCCGCCCTTGACTTCTAAATATAATTTTGTATCCATGGATTGCGCCATGGAGCAAAGCCTCAAGAGAACGGCGGTACACATGTACAAAGTATACAACACGTCCGTCGTGTTCGCGTCGCTGATACGTCTCCAACGTATCCACTTTTCCAAACTCTTTTGCCCTTGTTTTGGACTCTATCTTGCATGATTTGAATGGAACTAACCCGGACTGGCGCTGTTTTAGCAGAATTGCCATGGTGTTATTTTTTGCAGAATAAAAAGTTCTCGGATTGACCTGAAAATCAATAGAGATTATTTTTTGAATTAATAAAAAATATTGGTGAAAGAATCAGCATCAGGGGGCCCACACCCTATCCACAAGGGTGGGGGCACGCGCCCCTGACCTTGTGGGCCCCTTGGACCTCCACCAACTCCATATAATCACTTTCCGGGAGAAAACTTAGAGAGAAGGATTCATCGTGTTTTACGATACGGAGCCACCGCCAAGCCCTGTTCTTCCTCGGGAGGGCAGATCTGGAGTCCGTCCGGGGCTCCGGAGAGGGGAATCCGTCGCCATCGTCATCATCAACCACCTCCATCACCAATTTCATGATGCTCACCACCGTGCGTGAGTAATTCCATCGTAGGCTTGCTGGACCGTGATGGGTTGGATGAGATTTACCATGTAATCGAGTTAGTTTTGTTAGGGTTTGATCCCTAGTATCCACTATGTTCTAAGATTGATGTTGCTATGACTTTGCTATGCTTAATGCTTGTCACTAGGGCCCGAGTGCCATGATCTCAGATCTGAACCCTTTATGTTTTCATGAATATATTTGTGTTCTTGATCCTATCTTGCAAGTAATAGTCACCTACTATGTGGTATGATCCGGCAAGCCCGGAGTGACAATAGTCGGGACCACTCCCGGTGATGACCGTAGTTTGAGGAGTTCATGTATACACTAAGTCCTAATGCTTTGGTCTGGTACTCTATTAAAATGAGGCCTTAATATCCCTCAGTTTCCAATAGGACCCCGCTGCAACGGGAGGGCAGGACAAAAGGTGTCATGCAAGTTCATTTCCATAAGCACGTATGACTATATTCGGAATACATGCCTACATTACATTGATGAACTAGAGCTAGTTCTGTGTCACCCTATGTTATAACCATTGCATGATGAATGCCATCCGACATAATTATCCATCATGGATCCTATTAGGGATATAACTACTGGGTATGAATCGCCCAAGAGGGGCCGGGTTATACCACTGGCGGCTTACCAATGAAGACGGCGGATCATACGAGCCTGTTAACAGCCCAAGGCCCAGAGGTGACTTAAGGCCCAGGTGGATGAACTGCCATGTATGTATGACTTGTATTGTAAGGCATATGTAGTTAGTCTCCGAGCTAGACACGTGTATGAGCTGGCTAGACCCCGTGAGCTGCCAGGTGTCAACCTATGTATATAAAGGGACGACCCGACGGCTGCTTAAGGCAAAAAACCAAGAGATCGAGAAGTAGGTCAAGCGTATTCGCTCCCTGGTAATCAAACCCCTAGCAATACCACCTCAACTGGATTAGGATTTTGCCTTCACCGCAAGGGCCCGAACCAGTATAAACTCTCTATGTCCTTTGTCCCGATTAACCCCTTTAAGCTAACCTAGCTGCGATGGCTCCACGACTAAGTCCTTCCGCTAGGACATCTGCCGTGAAAATTCCATGACAGTTGGTGCCCACCGTGGGGCTAGCCCACGGTGATTTCGAGTTCTTGAAGGGCAACTTCGAAGGGATCAAGGGATACAGTATGGGCCGGATGACCAAGAGTCGTCACGGCAAGCTCTACATCGAGGATGTAGGCTGGGGCCCCGAGGACGGCTCAATCGAGTACGGGTACCGGATCCCCTTCGGCGGAATCCACGCCTTCATCAGCAAGATCGGCGAACCGGGCCCTGAGCCGGACATCTGCACTGACATCGTCGGGACAGCTCAACCCACATGACCCACCCGAGTTCAACCCACCGTGAAGTGTGTCTTTGTTGGTTTCATCCACGTGGCGGAAATTGAAGAAGGACCTGTGTCTGGCGGTGAGACGGCCATCTACTCTGATGGTGAGTCGCCCACAGGCGAGACTAACTCATTGTATCAGCTACAAGACGACCGGCTTGGGGGCTGTTCCGATGGTGACAGTATTCCGGACCCCTATGAGCCGCCGAACAGGGTTGCGATCTTCATGGCCGGTACACAACCGGTGCTTGGTTCAACAACCGCCGCGGCTATGACCTCCAGCTCAATGGTTGCGGCGGTGGCTAGTTCTATCGGCTCTACGCGCCCGCCGGCTCAAGTTTTCATAGAGTTATTGGTGGCTCTGCAACTTTGATGGGGGTAGAGGTAACCCGGGACAACCAGGAACAACATAAGGTTGATGTGGCAAAGCTGAGAGATGAGATCGCTCAAGCCAAGGAGGAGCTGGTGGCTGAGAATGCCAGGATGAATGTAGAGCGGGCTGTTTTGGAAACCCAAGCACAACGGATTCAAGCGGATTCCTTCTGGCTCACATTGGATCAGAACGCTTCAAATGAAATCATGAGGAGGAGGCACCAGAGTCATCTACCCCTGGTTTATGAGCCGAGGAACCTCTTCAACACACCTGGAGCAGGGATCAGTGATCCGTCGGTGGTGAACCGGGCGGTGGAAGCACCTGGGACTGGAGCGCCCGTTCATCCACGCGTTATGGACCCTCCACGTTTGAATAATACCCCGCCTCAACATGTTCTAACACCTCCGGGTCATTATTCTAACCCTTTAGACAACATGATTGCTGCGGCAACGCGATTGGCGGCTCTAGTAGTTGAACGCGAGTCTCCAATGGCGATAGAGACACAAAGGGCCAGAGAGCTTCTTCAGACAGCTATGGCTCAAAAGGTGGCTTATTCTTACAGCCACGAGCGGATTCACTCAACCCCTCGTCCGAGCCGGAGTTATAGCAAGCACATTGACTCACTAGCAGTTTCAAGCAGTGAACAGCCCCGTAACTAGCCTCGTGGGCATGACCCGATGCATGACGGTGCCAATGCTCAGACTTTGGTGGATCAGGGCAGAGGCGTCGGGAGGCCAAGCTGGCAGCTCAGCAAGCGGCTCATCAGTATTCTCCGGCTTATCCATCAGCTTCGGTGGGAGCAGGCATAACCTCTAGGACCTTGGGTGTGCCCTGTTTAGTGTCGGCCCTGCGTAATGAGCATTTACCCAAGGATTTCAAGGGTCCTCGCAAGGTGCCTAATTACACAGCGGATCAACCCCCTGAAGCTTGGATTGAAAGTTATGAGATGGCCATGGAGATGTTGGATGTTAGCGATGCCGCATGTGCTAAGTATTTCACCATGATGTTGGACGGGCCGGCTCGCACTTGGCTGAAAGGGCTGCCCGACAACTCCATTGGGTCATGGGCGGAGCTGAAGGCCTGTTTTATCCAAAATTTCAAAGACACATGCAAGCAGCCTATGTCAATCCTAGATTTGGATTCTTGTGTACAAGGTGAGGGCGAGTCAACAACCCACTGGGTGCGCCGGATTTCAACTATTATACACTCATCAGACAGCATCAACGTCAGCTCAGTAGTTTTGATGTTGGAGAAAAATTGTCGTTTCCTCCCCCTCAAGCAGAAGTTTGGACGGCTTAAGCGCCACTGCAATGACATGGGGGAGCTCATGGCGGCCCTTGTCAAGTATGCCAACTCTAATAGTACCAAAGACCCTGAATCTGATGAAGAGAAGGCTGGTAAGGGGAAGAAGAGCGGCAATACAAAGGGGCAGCAGTATAATACAACAAGCCAAGGTGGTAATGGTAAGCGTAAGGCCGACGGCAATCTAGACTTTGTGGCTAACACCAGTGCGCAGAATAATAATCACCGTCACAAAGGAAGGCCGGCCCAGCCTGGGGGATCGAAATTCAACCTCGAAGCGGTGATGAATCAGTCTTGTCCGAGGCACGGTACGCACGAGAAGCCGACCGCTGATACGTATCCAACGTATCTATAATTTTTGATTGCTCCATGCTATATTATCTACTGTTTTGGACCATATTGGGATTTATTTTCCACTTTTATATTACTTTTGGGACTAACCTATTAACCGGAGGCCCAGCCCAGAATTGTTGTTTTTTTTGCCTATTTTAGTGTTCCGAAGAAACGGAATATCAAACGGAGTCCAAACGGAATGAAACCTTCGGGAACGTGATTTTCTCACCGAATATGATCCAGGAGACTTGGACCCTGTCGGATCACGGGTTCCGGCAGACCCTTAAGGTTCGAACTCTGGGGTGCGCGCGGAGATCAAGCCCTCTACGTCTACGTCTCGTAAGGATCTAACTACTGCAAGAACAACACAAGAGACACAGGGTTTATACTGGTTCGGGCCACCATTGTGGTGTAATACCCTACTCCAGTGTGGTGTGGTGGATTGCCTCTAGGGCTGATGAGGAAGAACAGTACAAAGGGGAACGACCTCGCGAGGGTCTGTTCTTGGCTAGGGGATGAACTGCCGGGGGGAGTTCGATCGCCCTTCTCTCTCGGTCTGCTGCCTATCTAACTGATTGTCGGGTTGCTCTCTCGATCTTCCCCCTTACCCTGGGGGTGGCTACTCCTATTTATAGGCAAAGGCCGTGGGCCTCTTCCCAAATATTGAGCGGGAAGGGCACCAACAATTGGCCAATTTGAAGGGGAACATCGGGTACACTTATCCTTACTAAAGTTGGTCTTCGCCTGCCAAAGTCTCTGGTGATGACGCCGGCTTGGGCTCCAAAGTGACTTCCTCCTTGTCGTGGAGCTGGTCTTGGTCTCGTTGCACCGAAATGGGTGCCTTTGCTTGATCCTCTCGCCTGCGCTTGCCCCTTTGCACCAAAGAGGAAAGGGAGGACGCTACGCGGGCTGGCGCCCGCCTGGCACCTTTGATCGTCATGGCTTGCGTCACGGGCACCTCGTGAGGTACCCCACCTTGATCTCTCCGCCTCCTCGCGAGCCAGCCTAAGGAGGCCGTGCCGGAGGAAGCGCCGTGTCGTCCGCCTCACGAGGCTTGGCCCCTCGCGAGGGTCTTGAGCCTTGTGTTGATGAAGATGGGCCACGCTGGGCCCCCACTCGAGCCGCGCCGCAGGCCGCAGGCAGGCAAGTCTGGGGACCCCCGTTCCCAGAATGCCGACAGTAGCCCCCGGGCCCAAGGTGCGCATGGACTTGGCCGTGCCGAGAGGCGAAAGGGCAAGGGCGAAGCGCCGCGGGCCCTAACAGCCTGCGGCCTTGGGCGCCGCGTGGCGGTTGATTGGACGTGGGCGTATCCACTTCCCCACGACGCCTCGACGACCGCGCAGATTGGGCAAGTCCCTGCATGCAAACCATGTCTTGATTACCTGTAATCGTGGAGGCCGGCGATTGGCCTCCGCCGGCTATAAGTACGGCACCTCGCGTGCCCTTCTAGTCCATCTCTTCTTGCTTCCTTCCCCCCCTCGGTCCTTGCTCCGTCATGGAGAAATGGCTCCGATTCGCCGGTTCTCCGCGGTGGAGAAGGGAAAGGCTCCTCAAGAGGTACCTGGCCCGCTCCCGCCGAAGAAACGGCCTGCCTTGCGCGGCCATGACGAGGAGAATCGCATGGTGGCGCCGAGGCCTTGGTACGAGCGGCCTCCGCCGGGGTTCCCTCTTCCCTTGTATGCCCACACCGAGGGCTCCGGAAGAGGAGACACAGATCCCCCCAGCCAGCGCCGTTGGCGGCGCCGGAGGGTCACGAAGGTGTTGGTTGTTCCTCCTGGAGTCCACACCGAGGGCTCCTCCCGCGAGCTCGTGCTCCACGCCGCCATGCCTCCGCAGACTTGGATCCGCCTTTCTCCCTTCTTCGCCTCCGCCTTCCAGCAGGTGAGACTCCTGGAGCTGTGGCTACAGCACGCCGACTGCAGCACTCCCGCAACCGGGGCAGAGGTAGCACTCACCGCCCCGGGCGAGGTCTTCATGACTCGTGGCTGGGGTGAAATCGCTCGGTGCTGCAGAACAAAGGGCGCCCTCACGATCCACCTAGAGTACGACGGCGCTTTGGTGATGTTCTTCAAGGTCTTCGACGCGAACGGTCGCCGGCTGGAGTGCTGCCCGAGGGAAGGCGGCCAGGACCTTGCCACGGCGACGGCTGGGCCCGCCAATCGCCCCCGGGACAGCTCCGCAAGTGACGGGAGCGCCGGAGGATCCAGCGATCCCAGTGAGGTCTTCGCGATGCCGGAGACGTGCGACGACAGCTACGAGCCCGCGAGTCGACGCCGCTCCCGGAGCAGGGCAGGCTCGCTTGGTCGCCGTCGATCCTGATCTGGATGGGGTTGGCGTCGGTGATGGCCGGCCCACTGTTGATGATGGCATCTTTTGCGAAGGCGCGTGTAATTAGTACCCTTTAGGATCCGTTCCCTGCAAGGAATCACATGGTGCCCCACAGGGGCTTGTAAGGTGGCAGCGATCCTTGTTGTTAGTGTGTAACCCTTGCTATGGGTTTGTGCGAATCGCGAATTCCATCATAGTTTGGTTCTCCCTTTCGCACCTCGCGAGGCCTTTGTGCTCTGCGTCGACAGGTCCCAGTCCCAAGGCGGCGTCAGCCGTCACTGGTATGCCAGGTCGCGATGCCGTGGTCAAGGCCAGGAGGTGAGCGACCCGGGGTCCGGTAAGAGCCCCTGAGTCGCGATGCTCAGGAGGTCCCCTTTGGCACTCAAGCAGCCGTCGCTTGGTGAGAAAGAGAAGGAACGTCACTAGCACGGAGTCGCCTTAGGTGCGGGGGTAGTGCCACGATAGCCAACGCTTTGGATGGTGACTTATCTTTGGGATCGGAGATTGCCCTCAGCGTGCCGCCGGGTCCGGGGGGTAGCTGAAAGGAGTTGCTTGACGAGGTCCTCGCGTGCCCCTTCTCCCTCACCTCTGCTCCCCTTTCTGCTCTACGTCCTCGGGTCCCGGCCCTCGAGCTGGTCTCAGCCGTCGCTGGTATGCCAGGTCGCGATGCCATGGACAAGGCCAGAGGGTGAGGGCTGGAGAGCCAGTAAGAGCCCTGAGTCGCGATGCTCATGCACCCCCCTTTAATGTGCAAGCGGTTCGCGTGGGCGAGGGTGAAGGAAACACCATGAGGGCTTTGGCTAGCAAGGCTTCCTCTAAGGATCCTGCAAATCTACCATGAACAAAGAAGACAGGGCTGCCATAGCGGCGATTAGTTGACCGTTAGTCGCTCGGGAGCTCGCTGGTTGGAGCGGGTGAGGTGTGTCTGGGCACCCGTGAGCCAGCGCGGGACTCACGAGGCCCTACCTCTAGGCGGGTTGCGCCTAGCACTGCGCCGTGTCTTGAGATATGTTCCTGCAAAATTTGGTTAGATGTCGGCACTCTACGTCCTCGGGTCCCGGCCCTCGAGCTTGTCTCAGCCGTCGCTGGTATGCCAGGTCGCGATGCCGTGGTCAAGGCCAGAGGGTGAGGGCTGGAGAGCCAGTAAGAGCCCTGAGTCGCGATGCTCAGGCACCCCCCCTTTAACGTGCAAGTGTTCGACATGAAGAAGAAGGGCACCGCAGACGGCATCGAGTAATGATGCGTAACTGGAAATAAACGCGAGAGGGATACACGCCGCTGGGTCTAACCCGAGCGGCCTGGGGATGATGCAGCCCGAGGGGCGCCCCCAGCAAAGCAAGCTAGCGACTGAAAAGATAAAAAGGGATACATGCCACAGGGACGGACCCACACGGCCTGGGAATGACGCAACCCTGGGAGGGCGCTCCCAGCTGAGAATGAAACTTAAAAGATGTCACCTGAAGATGTCGTTGATGCAGTGGCGCTGGTGCGGCAGACTCGGTAGGCTGTGGAAGCTGATCCTCACGAGCCCCCAGGCCCGGGGGCCTCGGGAGGCTCCGGAGGCACTGGCGGCTCCTCGTGAGCGGCCTCCATCTCTGCCAGGGCTAAGGACCGCCTGCCTTCTTGGGCCTCCAAGATGCCCCTCATGATGCGCTGGTACGCCGCAGCCATGCTCGGCAGGCCATAAGGCATGCGAACATAGCTGTGGGGTGATCCTCCGCAGCGCCCCACTTGTGAGGGCCAGAGGCGCTCCGTTGTGGCGATCTGATTGAGCCCTGGTATGTCGACGCAGACGCGCAGCCCACCATCCTCGCCTGGATGGGGAGCCACAGCTGGTGGGCGATGGCAACCCCTCATGATCCTTGACTCCAGTAGTTCTTGTATGGCCTTACTAACAAACTCCTGCTGGTCTGACCTTCCTTTCCTGGCTTCATTCCGAGGGGAGCGTGTTTCGAAGCACGCCTCCACATGGTGCCCCAGCGCCTCCCTCGTGACCTTGGCGAGGTCGGTGGCTCTCCAGGTGAGAGCCCCCGAGCCCTGCCTGAGGAGGGCGCCGGGCGCGCTTCCCTATGCGATTGAAGGAGGGTCCCCCTGGGCGAACGCGGGCCTTGAAGGGCCTGCCTCCTAAGGGTCTGAGCCTGACACTCTCTTCTTCTTCTTGGGGGTGGTCTCGGGAAGCCTCCTGCTTCCGCGATCTGGGTCTTCTAGTGACGCGGCCTGAAAGGCTCGCTCCAAGGCACACACTGCATCCTTCTCTTGACATGGCACCGTGATGACGCCGCCGCTTCCTGGCATCTTGAGGACGTTGTAGCCATGGTGAGTCACGGCCATGAACTTGGCCAGCGCCGGGTACCCGAGGATGGCGTTGTACGGCAGGCGGATGTGGGCGACGTCAAAGTCGACGAGCTCGGTGCGGTAGTTGTCGTAGGTGCCGAAGGTGACTGGGAGGTGGACCTGCCCGATCGGGATCGTGGAATCGTCGGTGACTCCGGAGAAGGGCTTGGTCGGCTGAAGCTGGTCATAGGGCACTTGGAGGCTGTTGAACGTTTCCACGGACAGGACATTGAGCCCTGCCCCTCCGTTGATGAGGGTCCTGGTGACCAGAACGTTGCTGATGATTGGGGAACAAAGCATTGGGAGGACTCTGGCTGTGGCTGCGCATTTGAGCTGGTCTGCTGAGCTGAACGTGATGGTGCAGGCCGACCACCTAAGGGGACGCGTTGCTTCAAGCTTGGGGAGGACTGCATTCACTTCGCGAGCAAACTGCTTGAAGATGCGTTGGGAGGCTGGGGCTTGAGCTCCGCCCAGGATGCAGGCGATGGCGCGAGGCTCCTGAGAGCCCCCAGCCCCCTCGTCTTGGTGGCGGTCTTCATTCCTTCTCGGCTGGGGCGGCAACGGCGGCAGGCCTGGGTTGCCGTGGGGGCGATCTTCACGAGGCTGATCCCTCCAGTCCCCCTCACGAGGCGGGTCGCGCCAGCGGTCCTCGCGAGGTTGGTCGCGCTAGCCTGGACGTGGGCCGCGGTCTTCCCAGCGTCCCGGGTTCCTTCCTCCTCCTCGGCCGTAGCCCCGGTCAGCACGGTTAGGGCGCCGGCCGACTCTTCCTTCTCGCACGGCGCGGAGTTCTTGGCATTCATTGGTGTTGTGGGTGTGGAGGTCGTGGTACACACAGTACCGGCTGCCCCTGGAGGATTCAGGCAGATCCTTGCCCCGCTTGGTGTCCGGTTCTGCCGCAAGCACGGCAGCCCCCTTGCGCTTCACGTCCTTAGCCTTGGGCTTCTTCTCTTCTGGGTCTGCGGCAGGCAGCTCGAGGAGGGAGAGGCGTCCCTCCTCAGCTCTGGCGCACTTGGTCGCAAGGTTGAACAGCTCCAGGGAGGTGTAGAGGTCTTCATGCATCGCCAGCTCCTCCTTCATCTTGATGTCGCGCACGCCATCAGAGAAGGCCGAAATGATGGCTTCTTCGGACACCCTGGGGATCTTGAGGCGCGCGCTGTTGAAGCGCTGGATGTACTTCTGCAGGGTCTCCCCAGGTTGCTGCTTGATGCGGCGCATGTCGCTCACGGCGGGAGGCCAGTCGCGGGTACCTTGGAAGTTGGCGATGAAGCGGGTACGCATCTGGTCCCAGGAGGAGATCGTGCCTGGGGCCAGGTTCAGGAGCCAAGTGCGAGCACCTTCCTTCAGTGCCATGGGGAACCAGTTTGCCGTGACCTTTTCGTCCCTGCTGGCAGCTTCGATTCCCAGCTCGTAGAGCTGGAGGAACTCCGTGGGATCAGTTGTGCCGTCGTAGCGAGGAGGCAAGTCCGGCTTGAACTTGCCAGGCCACGCGACGCTACGCAGCTCGGGGGTGTAGGCGCGACAGCCAACGGTGGTTGCGGGAGGTTTTGGTTGAGGGAGAGCTTGGCCTTGTGGGTCCCCTTGCGCTGCAGCTGGAGCAGCGCGAGGTCTTGACGTGCCGGAGCTGGAGCCGGGTCTCGGCGAGCCGGGGCCAGGAGCGCCCGGGCGGCCTCTTGCGGTCGGGGGACTTCTTGGCAGCTCCGTTCCTGCTGGGCCGGTGCATGGCGGAGCGGGTTCCGCCCAGGAGCTGCGCGCCTTGGGGCCATGGCATCTTCTTGAAGAGGTGGTGGCTGGAACACCCCCGGGGCTTCATTGCTCATGCGGGGCGGAGTGCGGCGCAGTGGTGCGGAAGGCGCGAGAGAGCCCCCTGCGGCGCGGACGAGCTCAACAACACGGTCGAGCCACTCCTCGTAGACGTCGTCGACGGGGCGGTAGCGCAGGAGCTCGTTCGCCGCGATGAGCGCAACTCGAGCCTCCAAGGGCGCGCGCAGCGCGTGCGACGAAGAACCGGCTGGGGTGAGCGACGGAGTGGCGGTACGGCCATCCCGCCGCACGGACGGGTGTTGAGAGGACGCTTGCTGCTCGTTCCCCGCCGGGCCGGTGGCGGCGTTGACGGCGGGCGACGGGGAACGACGAGGACGCCCCCCGACAGGGGCCATCTGGACGGCGCAGGAGGCGATGGCGGCCCGGCGCTCGGCGCGGGCCCGACGAGCGTCAGACATGGATGCGGTGGTCGGAGGAGAGCGAAGCGGCGGAAGACTGATTCCGGCGCACCCCTACCTGGCGCGCCAAATGTCGGATCATGGGTTCCGGCAGACCCTTAAGGTTCGAACTCTGGGGTGCGCGCGGAGATCAAACCCTCTACCTCTACGTCTCGTAAGGATCTAACTACTGCAAGAACAACACAAGAGACACAGGGTTTATACTGGTTCGGGCCACCATTGTGGTGTAGTACCCTACTCCAGTGTGGTGTGGTGGATTGCCTCTAGGGCTGATGAGGAAGAACAGTACAAAGGGGAACGACCTCGCGAGGGTCTGTTCTTGGCTAGGGGATGAACTGCTGGGGGGAGTTCGATCGCCCTTCTCTCTCTGTCTGCTGCCTATCTAACTGATTGTCGGGTTGCTCTCTCGATCTTCCCCCCTTACCCTGGGGGTGGCTACTCCTATTTATAGGCAAAGGCCCTGGGCCTCTTCCCAAATATTGAGCGGGAAGGGCGCCAACAATTGGCCAATTTGAAGGGGAACATCGGGTACACTTATCCTGACTAAAGTTGGTCTTCGCCTGCCAAAGGCTCTGGTGATGACGCCGGCTTGGGCTCCACAGTGACTTCTTCCTTGTCGTGGAGCTGGTCTTGGTCTCGTTGCACCAAAATGGGTGCCTTTGCTTGATCCTCTCGCCTGCGCTTGCCCCCTTTGCACCAAAGAGGAAAGGGAGGACGCTGCGCGGGCTGGCGCCCGCCTGGCACCTTTGATCGTCATGGCTTGCGTCACGGGCACCTCGTGAGGTACCCCACCTTGATCTCTCCGCCTCCTCACGAGCCAGCCTAAGGAGGCCGTGCCGGAGGAAGCGCCGTGTCGTCCGCCTCGCGAGGCTTGGCCCCTCGCGAGGGTCTTGAGCCTTGTGTTGATGAAGATGGGCCACGCTAGGCCCCCACTCGAGCCGCGCCGCAGGCCGCAGGCAGGCAAGTCTGGGGACCCCCGTTCCCAGAACGCCGACAGACCCCGCGTCAAGAAAGAAGGGAGGCGGCCACGAGGGTGGAGGGCGCGCCCCCTGCCTCGTGGGCCCCCGTTTGCTCCACCGACGTACTCCTTCCTCCTATATATACCTACGTACCCCCAAACGATCAGATACGGAGCCAAAAACCTAATTAAACCACCGCAACCTTCTGTACCCACAAGATCCCATCTTGGGGCCTGTTCCGGTGCTCCGCCGGAGAGGACATCCACCACGGAGGGCTTCTACATCATCATAGCCCCTCCGATGAAGTGTGAGTAGTTTACCTCAGACCTTCGGGTCCATAGTTAGTAGCTAGATGGCTTCTTCTCTCTTTTTGGATATCAATACAATGTTCTCCCCCTCTCTCGTGGAGATCTATTTGATGTAATCTTCTTTTCGCGGTGTGTTTGTTGAGACCGATGAATTGTGGGTTTATGATCAAGTCTATCTATGAACAATATTTGAATGTTCTCTGAATTCTTTTATGTATGACTGGTTATCTTTGCAAGTCTCTTCAAATTATCAGTTTGGTTTGGCCTACTAGATTGGTTCTTCTTGCAATGGGAGAAGTGCTTAGCTTTGGGTTCAGTCTTGCGGTGTCCTTTCCCAGTGACAGTAGGGGCAGCAAGGCACGTATTGTATTGTTGCCATTGAGGATAACAAGATGGGGTTTTTATCATATTGCATGAAATTATCCCTCTACATCATGTCATCTTGCTTAAGGCGTTACTCTGTTTTTAACTTAATACTCTAGATGCATGCTGGATAGCGGTCGATGAGTGGAGTAATAGTAGTAGATGCAGGCAGGAGTCGGTCTACTTGTCTCGGACGTGATGCCTATATACATGATCATACCTAGATATTCTCATAACTATGCTCAATTCTGTCAATTGCTCAACAGTAATTTGTTCACCCATCGTAGAATACTTATGCTCTTGAGAGAAGCCACTAGTGAAATCTATGGCCCCGGGGTCTATTCTCATCATATCAATCTCCAATCATTTTATTATGGCTTTGCTTTTTTATTTTACCTTTTATTTTACTTTGCATCTCTATATCAAAAATACCAAAAATATTATCTATCATCTCTATCAGATCTCACTCTCGTAAGTGGCCGTGAAGGGATTGACAACCCCTAATTGCGTTGAGCTATTTGTTTTGTGTGGGTACGAGGGACTCGCGTGTAGCCTCCTACTGGATTGATACCTTGGTTCTCAAAAACTGAGGGAAATACTTACTCTACTCTGCTGCATCACCCTTTCCTCTTCAAGGAAATCCAACGCAGTGCTCAAGAGGTAGCAGGAAGATTTCTGGCGCCATTGCCGGGGAGTCTACGCAAAAGTCAACATACCAAGTACCCATCACAATTCCTTATCTCTCGCATTACATTATTTGCCATTTGCCTCTCGTTTTCCTCTCCCCCACTTCACCCTTGCCGTTTTATTTGCCCTCTCTTTTCTGTTCACCTCTTTTCGCTCGCTTTTTCCGCGTCATGTCGGAACCAAAGAGAGTTAGGGGATCTCTCCCAAGTTTTAGTGCCTTAGACAATCCTTCTGTCTTATCTAAGCTCATAAATAAAAATACTACGGAAAAACCTGTCGGAATTATCAATGAAAACCTTAGCAACTTTGATGAAGAAGATTCTAGAATATTTTGTTATCTACTTGATGAATCTTTGAAAGATGCTTGGGATAGGCTTTTAAGGATCCGTGCTAGCTATGTACCTCAATACCAAATTAAGGTTTACTTCAAAAGCTTTTATGTTGGGTTGCCCGCTTCGTTCAAACAAGTCTTGGATTCTATTTTTGAAGAGGGTTTTCTTGAAGGGGACCCCATAGACACTTATGAAAATATGAAAACTATATTTGGGCACCCCATTAACGAGAAAGTTGAAATCACATCTCTTTTGCTTTCCTACCAAAATGAATCTATCAAAGAGATAAAAGCTAGCCTTGATGCCAATTTCCGCAACATACTTAATCTTTCTTCTACCATTAATGGCCATATACTTTGCCAAAATAAAAGGATTAATTCCATACATAGCAAGTTTGTGCCAAGTTAAACCTATAGGATCTTCTTGGATGATAGTTATTTGATCTTGCTGTAATTTCCAGAAACTTTCTGTTCACGATTCCAATTGCTGCTGATCAATAAACAAATTTCCTAGGTCGTCCTATTTTGGTAGATTTTTTGGAGTTCCAGAAGTTTGCTTTAGTTACAGATTACTACAGACTGTTCTACTTTTGACAGATTTTGTTTTTCGTGTGTTGTTTGCTTATTTTGATGAATCTATGGCTAGTAAAATAGTTTATAAACCATAGAGAAGTTGGAATACAATAGGTTTAACACCAATATAAATAAAGAATGAGTTCATTACAGTACCTTGAAGTGGTCTTTTGTTTTCTTTTGCTAACGGAGCTCACAAGATTTCTATTGAGTTTTGTGTTGTGAAGTTTTCAAGTTTTGGGTGAAATCTTTTGATGGATTATGGAACAAGGAGTGGCAAGAGCCTAAGCTTGGGGATGCCCATGGCACCCCCAAGATAATCCAAGGACACCAAAAAGTCAAAGCTTGGGGATGCCCCGGATGGCATCCCCTCTTTCATCTACTTCCATCGGTAATTTTACTTGGAGCTATATTTTTATTCACCACATGATATGTGTTTTGGTTGGAGCGTCTTGTATGATTTGAGTCTTTGCTTGTTAGTCTACCACAATCATCCTTGCTATACACACCTTTTGAGAGAGCCATACATGAATTGAAATTTGATAGAATACTCTATGTGCTTCACTTATATCTTTTGAGCTATATAGTTTTGCTCTAGTGCTTGACTTATATCTTTTAGAGCATGGTGGTGGATTTGTTTTATAGAAACTATTGATCTCTCATGCTTTACTTAGTTTATTTTGAGAGTCTTAAATAGCATGGTAATTTCTTAATAATAATATGCTTGGTATTCACGATTTGTAAAACTTTCTTTTGAGTGCGTTGAATGCTAAGAAAAGATTGATGCTTGATAATTGTTTTGAGATATGAAGATGGTGATATTAGAGTCATGCTAGTTGAGTAGTTGTGAATTTGAGAAATACTTGTGTTAAAGTTTGTGATACCCGTAGCATGCACGTATGGTGAACCGTTATGTGATGAAGTCGGAGCATGATTTATTTATTGATTGTCTTCCTTATGAGTGGCGGTCGGGGATGAGTGATGGTCTTTTCCTACCAATCTATCCCCCTAGGAGCATGCGCGTAATACTTTGCTTTGATAACTTCTAAATTTTTGCAATAAGTATATGAGTTATTTATGACTAATGTTGAGTCCATGGATTATACGCACTTTCCTTCCTTCCACCATTGCTAGCCTCTCTAATACCGCGCACCTTTCGCCAGTATCATACACTCAACATATACCTTCCTCAAAACAACCACCATACCTACCTATCATGGCATTTCCATAGCCATTCTGAGATATATTGCCATGCAACTTTTCACCGTTCCATTTATTATGACACGCTCCATCATTGTCATATTCCCAGCATGATCATGTAGTTGACATCTTATTCGTGGCAAAGCCACCTTTCATAATGCTTTCATACATGTCACTCTTGATTAATTGCATATCCCGGTACACCGCCGGAGGCATTCATATAGAGTCATATTTTGTTCTAAGTATCGAGTTGTAATTGTTGAGTTGTAAGAAAAATAAAAGTGTGATGATCATCATTTTTAGAGCATTGTCCCAAGTGAGGAAAGGATGATGGATACTATGATTCCCCCACAAGTCGGGATGAGACTCCGAACGAAAAAAAGAAAAGAAAAAGAGGCCATAAAAAGGCCCAAATAAAAAAATGAGAGAAAAAGAGAGAAGGGACAATGTTACTGTCCTTTTACCACACTTGTGCATCAAAGTAGCACCATGATCTTCATGATAGAGAGTCTCTCATTTTGTCACTTTCATATACTAGTGGGAATTTTTCATTATAGAAGTTGGCTTGTATATTCCAATGATCAGCTTCCTCAAAATGCCCTAGGTCTTCGTGAGCAAACGAGTTGGATGCACACCCACTTAGTTTCTTTTGTTGAGCTTTCATATACTTATAGCTCTAGTGCATCCGTTGGATGCCAATCACTACTCACTCACATTGATATCTATTGATGGGCATCTCCATAGACCGTTGATACGCCTAGTTGATGTGAGACTATCTTCCCCTCTTTTTTGTCTTCTCCATAACCACCATTCTATTCCACATATAGTGCTATATCCATGGCTCACGCTCATGTATTGTGTGAAGATCGAAAAAGTTTTGAAAATGTCAAAAGTATGAAACAATTGCTTGGCTTGTCATCGGGGTTGTGCATGATTTAAATACTTTGTGTGGTGAAGATAGAGCATAGCCAGACTATATGATTTTGTAGGGATAACTTTCTTTGGCCATGATATTTTGAGAAGACATAATTGCTTTGTTAGTATGCTTGAAGTATTATTAGTTTTATGTCAATATGAACTTTTGTCTTGAATCTTTCGGATCTGAATATTCATATACCACAATTAAGAAGAATTGCATTGAAATTATGCCAAGTAGCACTCCGCATCAAAAAATATTTTTTATCATTTACCTACTCGAGGACGAACAGGAATTAAGCTTGGGGATGCCTGATACGTCTCCAAAGTATCTATAATTTTTTATTGTTCCATGCTATACTATCTACTGTTTTGGACCATATTGGGCTTTTTCCACTTTTATATTACTTTTGGGACTAACCTATTAACCGGAGGCCCAGCCCAGAATTGCTGTTTTTTGTCTATTTCAGTGTTTCGAAGAAACGGAATATCAAACGGAGTCCAAACGGAATGAAACCTTCGGGAACGTGATTTTCTCATCGAATACGATCCAGGAGACTTGGACCCCACGTCAAGAAAGAAGGGAGGCGGCCACGAGGGTGGAGGGCGTGCCCCCTGCCTCGTGGGCCCCCCTTTGCTCCACCGACGTACTCCTTCCTCCTATATATACCTATTGTCGGCGTTCTGGGAACGGGGGTCCCCAGACTTGCCTGCCTGCGGCCCGCGGCGTGGCTCGAGTGGGGGCCCAGCACGGCCCAACTTCATCAGCTCAACCTCAAGACCCTCGCGAGGGGCCAAGCCTTACGGGGCGAACAACGGGAAGCTTCCTCAGGAGCAGGCTCATCAGGCAGGCTCGCGAGGAGGCAGAGAGATCAAGGCAGGGGCACCTCGCGAGGAGCCTGTGACGCAAGCCATGACGATCGAGATCAGGCGGGCGCCAGGCGGGCGCCGGCCTGCGCTGTGTCCTTGTTTCCCCTTCGGTGCAAAGGGAGCAAGCACAGGCCAAGGCATCGGGCAAAGGTTACCATTCTGGTGCAACGAGACCAAGACCAGTAGTGCGGCAGGACGGAGATCACCATGGAGCCCAAGACGGCGTCATCACTAGTGCTTTTGGTAGCCGAAGACCACCTTTGGTCAGGATAACCTGTATTGGATGTTCCCCTTCAAAATGGCCAATTGTTGGCGCCCTTGCCGCTCATTATTTGGGAATAGGACTGTAACGCCCTCGATGCGGCTATATCTCCCACGTGTCGAAGCACGACTTAGAGGCATAACCGCATCGAAAGCAATGTCACAAGTGAGGTAATCTTCACACAACCCATGTAATACATAAGGGAAAGAGATAGATAGTTGGCTTACAATCGCCACTTCACACAAATACATGAATAAAACATTACATCTTACAGTTACAATCAGGGCCCGACTACGGAACCAAAATAAAAGAAGAACCCCAAAAGCGACAAAGGTCCCCGATCGACCCCAACTGGGATCCACTACTGATCAACTAAAACGAAACAACACAATGAACAAGATCTTCATCGAACTCCTCCTAGAGCTCGGGTGCGTCACCTGCACGGGTTCATCGGCACCTGCAAACTGGTTTTGGAAGTATCTGTGAGTCACGGGGACTCAGCAATCTCACACCCGCGAGATCAAGACTATTTAAGCTTAAAGGTAGGACAGGGTAGTGAGGTGGAGCTGCAGCAAGCGACTAGCATATATGGTGGCTAAACATACGCAAATGAGAGCGAGAAGAGAAGGCAAAGCACGGTCGAACAACTATGATCAATAAGTGATCCTGAACTACTTACGTCAGGCATAACTCCAACAACCGTGTTCACTTCCCGGACCCCGCCGAGAAGAGACCATCACGGTTACACACGCGGTTGGTGTATTTTAGTTAAGATCAACTTCGGGTTTTCTACAACCGGACATTAACAAATTCCCATCTGCCACATAACCGCCGGCACGGCTTTCGAAAGATCAAACCCTGCAGGGGTGTCCCAACTTAGCCCATTATAAGCTCTCGCGATCAACGAAGGATATTCCTTCTCCCCGGGAAGACCCGATCAGTCTCGGAATCCCGGCTACAAGACACTTCGACAGTAATAAAACAAGTCCAGCAAAGCCGCCCGATGCGCCGACAATCCTGATAGGAGCTGCACATATCTCGGTCTCAGGGCAACACCGGATGAGACATCCTACGAGTAAAAGCAAGCCTCGAGTTTCCTCGCGGGGGCCCCGCAGTCTGCTCGTTTCGAACTAGCACTTAGAGAAGCACTGGCCCGGGGGGGCTAAATAAAGATGACCCTTGGGCTGGCCGACCCAAGGGAAAAGGATAGGTGGTAGGCAAATGGTAAAACCAATATTGGGCCTTGCTGGAAAAGTCTTATTCAAAGCGAACTGTCAAGGGGGTCCCATACATCACCCGACCGCGTTAGGGACGCAAAATCCGGGAACATAACACTGATATGACGGGAACTAGGGCGGCAAGAGTGGAACAAAACACCAGGCATAAGGCCGAGCCTTCCACCCTTTACCAAGTATATAGATGCATTAATTAAATAAGATATATTGTGATATCCCAACAAGTAAACATGTTCCAACAAGGAACAACATCTCCATGTTCCAACAAGGAACAAACTTCATCTTCACCTGCAACTAACAACGCTATAAGAGGGGCTGAGCAAAGCGGTAACATAGCCAAACAATGGTTTGCTAGGACAAGGTGGGTTAGAGGCTTGGTTTAACAATATGGGAGGCATGATAAGCAAGCGGTAGGTATCGTAGCATAGGCATAGCAAAAGAGCGAGCATCTAGCAAGCAAAGATAGAAGTGATTTCGAGGGTATGGTCATCTTGCCTGAGATCCCGCAAGGAAGAAGAACGAGTCCATGAAGAATACAAACGGACGTAGACGAACGGATCCTCACAATCGCAACGATATCGGAACTAACCCGAAGAAGCAACACCGGAAAGAAGCCAACAACAAAGTAAACAACCACCACATAAACATGGCATGATATGCGAGATGTGGTATGCAATGCATATGCCTACTTCGGAAGGAAAAGATGAACAAGGCATAATCTTGGCAAACCAAGTATGCCACTGGAAAGGTGAGGTGATTTCGGTTGAAATCGATATAAAGATCACCGGAATCGGATGCACGGTTTGCAAATGACAAGCAAAACAAGAATGACAATAATCTGCCATTAACAGCATGATGCTACTTAGCATGCGACAAGAAATTAAGCTACTGCACCCAAACATATCAACAAAGCATATGACAGTGATCTACTCAAGATTCTTGACAAAAGATGAACACTGAGCTACGGCTGAATCACACCATAACAGGTTCAAACAAGCATGGCAAAAGTGCAAAAGATAACAGGTTCACAGACTTCGTGAAAATACTAACATGCCAGAAATTAACATCAGGATGACATGTTTAGAGCAAGCAAACAACAAGCTACGGGAACAGGGCATAGCAAAACAAGGCATAGCATGAATATACTCAAAGCACTTAACAAAAATCTCTTACTGACCATGAGCCGAAAAGGACCAGAAAATGTAATAGCACCCATGTCAATTAAGCAAGTTTCGTTACAGGTTTCAGACTTAGCAGAAAACTGGACATGTCAAAAACAGATAACAAGTAGGCATGTTTACGAGCTCGATGCACTCACTAAAGAGCATTACATGATAAACTAAGCATACATACATCAATAAGACATGGCATAGAAGCTAGAAATGGCAAGAATAACATCATAGCATGCAAGGATCAACTACAACAAGCTTGGCAAAATCGAATAACATGTAAACAATCTGCCATTAACATTTAATAGCAAAAGTAGAGCTCGATTGACTCAAGCTATGACACTCTATAATTACAAACAAAGGCATGGGTGGATAGAGCAAATCCATATGCTCAAAACATCCTTACTGATCATGCTCAAAAGAGGCATAGATCTCTCTGAAACAACATGAACACATGGCATAAAAATAACAACAGGAAATAAGCAACATTATGATCCCTAGTTTGCATGCTTGTGCTAGTCACCACAAATATCACAAAAATACATGGCATACACCCCTGTAAAGATGGCATGGCATATTATAAAACACATGTAGGACTCAACTTCATAGGATGCACACATCAATCATGGCAAAAATGACAAAAGTGCATGTACTGAAACGGATCTGAAACTAACATCACATAGCCCTCTTACAACAGCATTTCGGGCATCAATATGAGCTCAAATTAAAATGATTCAATGATATGAAATGATGTACTCGTCGAGGTGAACAATTTGACCTATTATACGCACGAAACGGAGCAGTATGCAGCAAGTTATGATGCGATGAACATGGCCACATAAATGTGGAAACTTCGGGGACTTAGTGAAAATTATACCTCCGGAAAAAGTCAAACCGGGACGAGGTGGAGCGGGACGGAGCGGTCCAGGGGGAGGCGCGCCGTTTGGATGAGATCCCGGTGGATCTCGTCCCGATCCACCGGATCTCACCGGAGAGGAAGGAGACGTCGCCGGAGAGGAAGGCGCCGGCGAGGAGGAGGACACCGGCGAGGCGCGGCGGCGGCGCCATGGCACGAGGCGGCGGCGGGGAGAGGCGGCTGCGGGCGGCGGCGAACCGGCAGGCGCGGGCGGCGGCGCAAGCGCGCAGCGGCGGCGGGCGGCGGAGCGGAGGCGGGCGCTGGCGGCGGAGCAGCGGCGCCGGCGGAGGAGGAGGAGGCGGCGCGGGAGGGCGGCGGAGGCGGCGCGGCACCGGTGGAGGCGGCGGTGGCCAGCGAACGAGCCGGGCAGCGGAGGCGCGGGCGCCTCGGGCCTGGGGCGGCGCGGGGCGGGCCTCCCGTGGGCTCGGCGGGCCACGGCGGCGGCGGAGCGGACGGGGACACGGCGGCGCGACACGTGGCAGGCGGGGAGTGGGCGCGGGAGGCGGCAAAGCTGAGGTGGCGGCGCGGGATTGGTCGGGCGACGTGGCTGCGGGGCGGCGGACGCGTCCGGATGGCTGCGGACATGTCCGGCGGCGCGAGGGGACAGGGCTAGGGTTCATCTGCGCGAAAATCCGGGGGGGAGCACATATTTATAGGTAGAGGGAGCTAGGAAGCTCCAAATGGAGTGCGGTTTTCGCCCACACAATCGTGATCGAACGACCGAGAAGATGGAGTGGGTTTGGATGGGTTTTGGGCCACTTTGAAGGGGGTGTTGGGCTGCACACCAAAGAGGCCTTTGCGGTTACCCGGTTAACCGTTGGAGTATCAAACGGACTCCGATTGACCCGAAACTTGACAAGTCGGTCTATCGGTACTATACCAAGGCCGCTTGGCAAACCTCGGTCCATTCCGAGACAGTTTAATACCTGCTCACGAAAAAAGGTAAAAGGGGACGCCGGGGAACATAGGAGCGCCGGATTGCAAAACGGACAACGGGAAAAATGCTCGGATGCATGAAACGAACACGTATGCGAATGCGATGCACATGATGACATGATATGAAATGCAGATGACGACATGGCAAAGAGCGACACGCAAGCACATGACATGGTAACGACGGCGAATAACTGACGGACACCTGGCGCATCGAACCCGGGGCGTTACAAGGACCAGGGCCTCTATAAATAGGACTAGCCACCATAGGGAAAAAATGAGGAACAGAGAGAGAGAAAGACCAAGCGGAACACACCGCACCAGCTCAAGAACACCTCTCGCGAGGTCGTTCTTCCCCTGTATTGTTCATCATCAGCCCCTGAGGCAATCCACTACACCACACACTGGATTAGGGTATTACACCACATCAGTGGCCCGAACCAGTATAAACCTCATGTCCCTTGTGTGTTCTTCTTCCCGGCCTAGATTTCTTGCGAGCCATAGAAGCGCGAGTCGGTAGGGGAAAGATCTTCGTGTGCACCCCAGAGTTCGAACCTTATGGGTCTGCCGGAACGCGAAATCCGACATTTGGCGCGCCAGGTAGGGGTGCTCCGGAGTTCTCCCTCCTGACGACCCGCTCTCCACCAGCATCGTGTTTCGCCCTCATGGCGGAGGACGCACCGCCCGCTCCGGCAGCCGATGCCGGCACTGGGGCTGGGGGGCTCCGAGCCTTGGCCTCCACCTTGCGACAGGTGTAGTGGCCGCACAAGTTCAAGCCTGAGATGCCGCCGCGTTACAACGGCGCGACGGATCCGCTGGTTTTCCTGCTGGCGTATGAGGAGGCCGTCCTCAAAGCCGGGGCGACGACCGGGTGATGGCCAACTTGTTTCCCATGGCCCTCGCCAGCGTCCCGCGCATGTGGCTGCTCCACTTGCCGATGGCTTCTGTGACCTCCTGGGGGGAGCTGCGTGACCTCTTCCTCGCCCGTTATGTCGCACTAGTGCCGCCCGTCGTCGCAGCTCTCCTGGGTGGCTCACAGGCGCCCCCCTCGAGCTGCCACGTCAAGCCGTTCACCCGCCAGGTCAGCACCGCCTCCAAGCGCCGAGAAGCCCCCTGGGCTGGGTGGCGCCCGAGGCCGATCTGACCTTCGACTCAAATGATCACCCTTTCAACCCCATCGATTCAGGCGCGCTCCCGATGCTGTGCGCCCCCACCATCTGCCAAGTGGCCGTCACTAGGACCCTCATCGACGGCGGAGCCGGTCTCAGCGTGCTCTCGGTGGAGGCCTTCAGCCTCCTCCACGTGCCGCTGGAGCAGCTTCAGCCCAGCAGGCCTTTCTCGGGCGTCGGAATCGGTTCCACCGCCTCCTTGGGACAGATCCGCCTCCCAGTGACCTTCGGCACCTATGACAACTTCCGCGCAGAGCTAATCGACTTCGACATCGCCCCCATCAGCCTCCCCTACAACACCATCCTCGGCTATCCGGCCTTGGCCCGGTTCATGGCAGCAACTCACCCGGCGTACAACCTCATGAAGATGCCCGGGAGCTGCGGCGTCCTTACCATGTCAAGAGATACGAGGGATGCGCTGCATGCGCTCAAGCTTGCTTTCAGGGCGGCCGCAGTGGCGCAGACCACCAGCACTGATGCCCTTGAGCCCAAGGGGGCTGCGCCGACTAAAAAGAAGCAGCTATTCACCCAGGACAAACTCTACTATGCCATACAACTCTATTTCCAGCATGGAGAAAAGGTCTCCAACAACATAGCAGAGTACGAAGGCCTGATAGCAGGCTTGAAAGCCGCAACCGCCTTAGGGGTAAGGCGCCTCACCATCAAGGGCAATTCGGAGCTCCTCGTCAACTTCTCCAACAAGATATACGAACCAAAGGACGAGCATATGGAAGCCTACCTCGCTGAGGTTCGCAGGATGGAGAAACAGTTCTGGGGGCTGGAGTTGCAGCATGTGCCTCGCGGCACCAATCAAGAGGCTGATGACATTGCCAAGAGGGCATCCAGGCGGTTGCCTCAGGAGCCTGGCGTCTTCGAGGAGCGGCTCTCCAAACCCTCGGCGGCACCGTCACTATCGAGTACGGCGCAACCAAGGGAGGAGCTCCCTCAGCCGCCTGCCTCGGGAGCTCCGGTCTGTGGCTCGGCCTTAGGGGCACGCCTGCTCCTGGCGTTGGAGTCTCAGGAAGGATGTTGGATCATAGAGCTCAAGAACTACTTGATGCAAGGGACCCTGCCGGAGAACGAGGAGGAGGCGGAGCGCGTAGCGCGGCAGGCCACGGCTTACTGCATCAAGGATGGAGAGCTCTACCGGAGGCGACCGAATGACGTGTCCCTAAGTTGCATCTGCAGAGAGCAAGGGAAGGAGCTGTTGGCGGACATACACGACGGAAACTGTGGGCACCACTCATCGTCACGTACCCTCGTTGGCAAGGCGTTCCATAGTGTATTCTACTGGCCCATAGCACTCAGCGACGCCGTTGAGCTGGTGAAGGCTTGTGAGGCCTGCCAGTTCCACGCTAGGCAGATCCATCAGCCGGCGGGGGGTCTACAGACTATACCCCTCTCTTGGCCGTTTGCAGTTTGGGGGCTAGACATTCTAGGCCCGTTTCCTCGGGCGCCAGGGGGCTACCGCTACCTCTACATTGCCGTGGACAAGTTCACCAAGTGGGCTGAGGTGGAAGCTGTCTGCACCATCCCAGCAGGCTCCGCAGTCAAGCTCATCAAGGGTCTCGTGAGCCGATTTGGGTTGCCTAACCGCATCATCACCGACAACGGTTCGCAATTCACCAGTAATCTCTTCAAAATGTACTGTGCTAACCTTGGAACGCAGATATGCTACGCTTTGGTAGCACACCCCCGGAGCAACGGCCAGGCCGAGCGAGCCAACGCGGAGGTCCTGAGGGGCCTCAAAGTCAGGACCTTCAAGAAGAAGCTGGAAGCTTGTGGCAGGGGCTGGTACGACGAGCTCCAGTCCGTGCTGTGGTCTATCCGCACAACCGCGGCCAAGCCGACTAGCGAGACCCCGTTCTTCCTCGTCTACGGAGAAGAGGCCGTTCTCCCTCATGAGGTCAGGCGTCGCTCCGCACGGGTCCTGGCGTTCGACCAAATGCAGCAGGACGCCATGCGGGGGACGGATCTTGTGCTGGGGGAGGAACGCCGTCGAGAAGCCGTGCTGCAAGCGTCAAGGTATCAATAGGCGCTGCGACGATACCACTGCCGCAACATCCGCCCCAGAACTCTTGAGGTAGGGGACCTCGTGCTCAGACGGGTTCTCTCCAGGGAGGGGCTGCACAAGCTCTCTCCCATGTGGGAGGGCCCGTTCAAGGTTGTTCATGCTTCCAAGCCTGGCTCCGCGCGCTTGGAGACCCCGGAGGGGTACTCATCCTGAACGCATGGAACATTCAACATCTCCGGAGGTTCTATCCCTGAGCGAGGCCTAGCGCCTATGAAAAGGCCCGGTGCCTGTGAAGAAGGCCAATGCCTGTGAAGCTGCCGCATTTTGGAAAAGGCCCGCTGCCTATGAAAAAGGCCAATGCCTGTGAAGCTGCCGCATTTTGGGAAAGGCCCGGTGCCTGTGAAGAAGGCCAATGCCTGTGAAGCTACCGCATTTTGGGAAAGGCCCGGCGCCTGTGAAGAAGGCCAATGCCTGTGAAGCTACCGCATTTTGGGAAAGGCCCGGTGCCTGTGAAGAAGGCCAATGCCTCTGAAGCTGCCGCATCTTGGGAAAGGCCCGGTGCCTGTGAAGAAGGCCAATGCCTATGAAGCTGCCGCATTTTGGGAAAGGCCCGGTGCCTGTGAAGAAGGCAAATGCCTGTGAAGCTGCCGCATTTTGGGAAAGGCCCGGTGCCTGTGAAGAAGGCCAATGCCTGTGAAGCTGCCGCATTTTGGGAAAGGCCCGGTGCCTGTGAAGAAGGCCAATGCCTGTGAAGCTGTCGCATTCTGGGAAAGGCCCGGTGCCTGTGAAGAAGGCCAATGCATGTGAAGCTGCCGCATTTTGGGAAAGGCCCGGTGCCTGTGAAGAAGGCCAATGCATGTGAAGCTCACCGCCCGTGACACTCTCACATAATAATGAGTGGGGCTGTACACGCCCCAGAGTCTCCGGAGTGCCGCCCTCGGGCCTCGGGGGCTCCCGCCCACGCCCAGTGGCAGCACTTAGCTCCGCGCTGGTGAGAAGATGTTGAAGACTAGAATAGGTGTCGGACGCGGCTTTTTCATTTGCTTTCTGCAATTGGCTTGTTCGTTCCTGTTTGAAGTTTTACTGGAGCTGTTGCCATCCCTGGCTTGTGACTCTTTATCTTTTTCACTCACTTCCCTCGTTTTCTCTCGCACAAGTCTCGCGAGGGAGGTTCGCGGGCGCCCTCGCGAGTGTTTTTCTGCCCCGATCGTTTGAAGTTTTCCTGTCCGAGTCCGCTGCAGGAACACCCCTCCCAGTCCGTGCCCCACGGGCATCGCGACACGAGCGCAGGACCTGGGCCGATCGCCCCACAACCAAGACCGAGCTACTCCTCCAGCTAATCGTTGCAGGGCATGAAGCGCACGGCGAGGCCTCAACCTCGGGAGGCAAAGACCGCGTCAAGCCCCACCGAGCTAAATAATTCCCGCACACGGGCACACAGCACAGGAACATAGCACAGAAATAGCGGAAGCAGCGCGATGATTAACAACAGCAGTTCTAACACGCCCCCGCGGGGCCCTATACTACCTTCTTTTTCTGCACAGGAAACGAAGAAAAGCAAAATGAGCATGACTTGTTCGACACCGGCTTGCGGCGAAAGCTCGCGCTGCCTCTGGGGCTCAGACGGATCCCTCCTCTCGCTTCACTAGGTTGCGATGGCGGGCTGACCCGCTACCTTCACCCAGGCGGGCGCGACGGCACAGGGGTTGATCTCGGCCACCGCTGGAGGAGCTGCTGCCTAAGAAGGAGTCGCCGAAGCTTAGCGAGCCCCGAGCGCCGCCGCCCACACGCCTACCGTCGTCTTCATCCTGGTCAGCGCTGGGGCTGAGTAGGCGGCCACGGTCATCGTCTTCGGGGCAGCACCCAGCACGGCGACTGGGGGAGTCCTATATTAGGGGGTGTCCGGGCAGCCGGACTATGACCTTTGGCCGGACTGTTGGACTATGAAGATACAAGATTGAAGACTTCGTCCCGTGTCCGGATGGGACTTTCCTTGTCATGGAAGGCAAGCTTGGCAATACGGATATGTAGATCTCCTCCCATTGTAACCGACTCTGTGTAACCCTAGCCCCCTCCGGTGTCTATATAAACCGGAGGGTTTAGTCCGTAGGACAGGACAACAATCATACCATAGGCTAGCTTCTAGGGTTTAGCCTCTCTGATCTCGTGGTAGATCTACTCTTGTACTACCCATATCATCAATATTAATCAAGCAGGAGTAGGGTTTTACCTCCATCGAGAGGGCCCGAACCTGGGTGAAAACATCGCGTCCCTTGTCTCCTGTTACCATCCGCCTAGACGCACAGTTCGGGACCCCCTACCCGAGATCCGCTGGTTTTGACACCGACATTGTGCTTTAATTGAGAGTTCCTCTGTGTCATCGTCATTAGGCTTGATGGCTCCTTCAATCATCGTTAGCGATGAAGTCTAGGGTGAGACTTTTCTCCCCGGACAAATCTTTGTATTCGGCGGCTTTGCACTGCGGGCCAATTCGCTTGGCCATCTGGAGCATATTTAAAGCTACGCCCCTGGCCATCAGGTCAGGTTTGAAAGCTTAAACTACACGGCCGATATCCCCGGAGACTTGATCTTCGACAGATTCGAGCCCCTGCCGAGTGCGTCGCACTGTCATGATGGGCATGATTTAGCTCTGCCGCCGAACAGTGTCCTGGAGGCCGCACCTGCATCCGCTCCGACCTTTAATTCGGAGCCAACTGCGCCGTCCGAGGGCGGGGGGTTATACCCCGCCGCGGAGGCTGCAGCCTCAACGGCGATCGAGCCGAACACCAGCCTTACTCTCCGCAAGGTCCATGACTCCACATTGCCAGACTCTTCTCCGGACTCTGAACCCTCCGTGTCCCTGCCAATCGAATCCGATTGGGCGCCGATCATGGAGTTCACAGCCACAGATATCTTTCAGCACTCGCCCTTCGGCGACATATTGAATTCACTTAAGTCTCTCTCTTTGTCAGGAGAGTCCTGGCCAGACTATGACCGACAGGATTGGGATGCGGACGACAAAGAAATTCGACGCCCACCCACCACCCACTTCATAGCCACTGTCGATGATTTAACCGACATGCTCAAATTCGACTCCGAAGACATCGACGGTATGGACGACGATCCAGGAGACGAACAGGAACCAGCGCCTATAGGGCACTGGAAAGCCACCTCGTCATACGACATATACATAGTAGACACACCCAAAGAAGGCAATGGCGACGGAACAACGAAGGACAACCCCTCCAAGAAGCAACCTAAGCGCCGACGTCAGCGGCGTCGCTCTAAGTCCCGCCAGAGCAAAAACGGTGATTCCAACACAGGAGATAATAACACTCCATACAGTACCAAAGACAACCCCCTCCAGCAAGATTCAGCGCAGGAGGATGGCGAAGCCAGCCCTGATGAGAGAGCGGCGGACAGAGAGGAAGAGGATAACAATTACATGCCTGCCTCCGAAGACGAGGCAAGCCTCGACGACGACGAATTCGTCGTGCCTGAGGACCCCATTGAGCAAGAGCGCTTCAAGTGTCGGCTTATAGCCACGACAAATAGCCTTAAGAAGAAGCAGCATCAGCTTAGAGCTGATCAAGACTTGCTAGCTGACAGATGGACTGAAGTCCTTGCGGCCGAGGAATATGAACTCGAACGCCCCTCCAAGAGCTACCCAAAGCGCAGGTTGCTACCCCGATTAGAGGAGGAAGCATCTAAACCTACATCTCCAGCGTATGACATGGCTGACCGGCCACCTCGTGGCCACGACAGAGAGGCCTCTCGGCCTACAACTCAAACCGCACCCCGGTGTCACTCAAAAAATACCAAGGCACGGGGAAACATGCTAGACCTGCGAGATATGTTGGAGGACAAAGCAAAGCAAACAAGATCGATCTACGGATCGCGTGGGTGCCCCACAACACGAGACGATAACTGTCACGCCAGATACAGTAAAAGTAAATCTGGCCGGGCCGAACACAGCAGACAAAACTCATTTGAGCTACGTCGTGATATAGCCCAGTACAGAGGCGCCGCACACCCGCTATGCTTCACAGATGAAGTAATGGATCATCAAATCCCAGAGGTTTTCAAACCCGTAAACATTGAATCATACGATGGTACGACAGATCCTGCGGTATGGATTGAGAACTATCTCCTTCATATCCACATGGCCCGTGGCGACGATCTACACGCCATCAAATACCTCCCACTCAAGCTTAAAGGACCAGCTCAGCATTGGCTTAACAACTTGCCAGCAGAATCCATTGGTTGTTGGGAAGACCTGGAAGCCGCATTCCTCGACAACTTCCAGGGCACCTATGTGCGACCACCAAACGCCGATGACCTGAGCCACATAATTCAGCAGCCAGAAGAATCGGCCACACAATTCTGGACACAGTTCCTAACCAAGAAAAATCAAATCGTCGACTGTCCGGACGCAGAGGCCCTAGCGGCTTTCAAGCATAACATCCGCGACAAGTGGCTTGCCCGGCACCTTGGACAGGAAAAGCCAAAATCTATGGCAGCCCTCACGACACTCATGACCCGCTTTTGCGCGGGAGAAGACAGCTGGCTGGCTCGCAGCAATAACATGTCAAAGAGCCCTGGTAATTCGGATACCAAGGACAGCAGTGGTAGGTCACATCGCAACAAACACAAGCACCGCATTAACAGCGACAATACTGAGGATACGACAGTTAATGTCGGATTTAGAGGCTCTAAGCCCGGTCAGAGGAAAAAGCCATTCAAAAGAAGTACCCCGGGCCCGTCTAGCTTGGACCGTATACTCGATCGCTCGTGTCAGATACATGGCACCCCCGAAAAGCCAGCCAACCACACCAACAGTGATTGTTGGGTGTTTAAGCAGGCCGGCAAGTTAAATGCCGAAAACAAAGACAAGGGGCTACATAGCAACGACGAAGAAGAGCCCCGGCCGCCGAACAACCGAGGACAGAAGGGTTTCCCCCCACAAGTGCGGACGGTGAACATGATATACGCAACCCACATCCCCAAAAGGGAGCGGAAGCGTGCGCTACGGGACGTATACGCGTTGGAGCCAGTCGCCCCAAAATTCAACCCATGGTCCTCCTGCCCGATCACTATTGATCGCAGGGACCACCCCACTAGTATCCGCCATGGAGGATTTGCCGCATTAGTTTTAGACCCAATCATTGACGGATTTCACCTCACTCGAGTCCTTATGGACGGTGGCAGCAGCCTGAACCTGCTTTATCAGGACACAGTGCGCAAAATGGGCATAGATCCCTCAAGGATTAAACCCACAAAAACGACCTTTAAAGACGTCATACCAGATGTAGAGGCCCATTGCACAGGCTCAGTCACACTAGAAGTGGTCTTCGGATCCCCGGATAATTTCCGAAGCGAGGAGTTAATCTTCGATATAGTCCCGTTCCACAGTGGCTATCACGCACTGCTCGGGCGAACCGCATTTGCAAAGTTCAATGCGGTGCCGCACTATGCATACCTCAAGCTCAAGATGCTAGGACCTCGGGGAGTCATCACAGTCAATGGAAACACCGAGCGCTCTCTCCGAACAGAGGAGCACACGGCGGCCCTCGCAGCGGAAGTACAAAGCAGCCTCTCAAGGCAATTCTCCAGTCCGGCGATAAAACGTCCGGACACTGTCAAGCGCGCTTGGAGTAACCTACAACAAGACCGCCTGGCACGTTCCGAGCAAGCTTAGCAATGCGGCCCCAACCCCAGCCCTCGCGAAATGGTGAAATCTGTGCTACGCATACATAATTACGCTCTGAAAATACCATGGGCACAGGGGGAGGGGCACGACCATGACACGCTCCAAAACACGGCTCAACCGCACTAGGGGCTGCTGATTTTATCGTTTTTTCTTACTTTCAGGACTTTACTCTCCAGAAGACCTGCTCGGCAATACAATCGCCGAACACACAATACAACAACCAGGAAGGCAGAAAGCTACGTCGCACTGTGGAATTCCCAGGTGGTCTCTATAACAAGCAAAATACCTGTTTTACATACCATTCCGCAGCTCGCCCCTGGAGGGGACATGTCAAATAGTCCCATCTCCTGCTTATCGCACTATTTGTATCATTCTGCTTTTAATGCACCTTTTTTGAATAAACAATGCTTAGCTTCAGTCTATTATTGCATTCTCTATTCATTCCTTTTTATGTATATATGTTCATTCATGACATTCAGCACCCGTACACTTTGGTACGGCCAATACGCCAGGGGCTCAAGCACCCGATAATATGGCGTGAGAAGTCCGAACACTTTCACAAGTGCGGCACTCCGAACTTATAGCATTATATGCATCAGCTCTGAATCATGTCTTTGGTCAATAGTTGGGTTTGCCCGGCTCCCATGTTTTGGTACCTTACGTTCCGCTATATCGGCTAAGGTAGCAGAACTACTGCGATTGTGCCCCGGTTCAGCTGGGCTAAGCACCTCAGTAGAGAAAGCTAAAACTGACTGTCATGATAGGGCGAGAGCTGGTCGCTGTTCGAGAGGTTTCGAGTCCCTAAAGACTTATGCCGCTTAGGGAGAGGAGTCGGCTTTGTCCGGCCTAGGCATGTATAGTGCCCCGAACTTGGTCTTCCGAACACTAGGGGCTTCGCCAAAATTTAAAAATATAGAATTCTCTGGCTAAGTGAGAGTGATAACGCACTATAGTCCGATTGCCTTGTTCGTTGTGCTGAGCACCTCCCTCGAAGGACCCAAGAATGGGAAAAAGAGTGCTCAGGTTTATCCCGAACACCCCAGCACTCGTGGCACGGGGGCAGAAGTCGACGACTCACCATCTCTCAGATTTAATAAACGGCCACATAGAAGGTAATATTTTAAATTCAAACAAGTGTTGCATAGCGCATATGAATAAGTTTTCAGCGCACAAGATCACACGAGCGAGTTTACCCAAAAATTACATCCTTGGAACATTCATCCGCCACCAGGCGGGCACCCTTCAGGATGCCCTCATAGTACATCTCGGGGTGGCATGCTCCTAGCCCTGCGGTGGTCCATCCTTCACCAGCCGCTCCGCATGCATTTTGCCCCAGTGTACTTTCACACGGGCAAGGGCCCTGCGGGCGCCCTCGATGCAAACGGAGCCCTTGATGACTTCAAACCACGGGCAGGCATCCGCCAGCCGCCTTACCAGCCCGAAGTAGCTCCCAGGCATGGCCTCTCCAGGCCACAGCCGGACTATGAGACCCTTCATGGCCTGTTCGGCCACCTTATGGAGCTCGACCAGTTGGTTCAGCTGGTCGCTCAAGGGCACCGGGTGTCTGGTCTAAGCATACTGAGACCAGAACACCTTCTCCGTCGAGCTCCCTTCCCCGGCTCGGTAGTAGGTGGTGACATCGGACACGCTGTGGGGCAAATCTGCGAATGCTCCTAGAGAGCTCCAGACTCGGGTAAGTAACAAGTAATTCACTTTCACATGCTTGCTTTGCATAATGAAGGCCTTACCCGCCGCTATCTTCTTTATCGCCTCAATTTCCTGGAGGGCTTTTTGGGCTTCGGCCTTGGCAGACTTGGCGCTCTCGAGGGCCGCAGCGAGCTCGGACTCGCGAGTCTTCGAGTCAAGCTCCAAACTCTCATACTTTTTCACGAGAGCCTAGAGCTCTTGCTGCACCTCGGCAACCCGCGCCTCTTGCTTCCCCCGCTCGCTGCACTCCGTGGCCGCTTTATCTTTGGACTTGGGTAGTGCTTGCTTTAGGGTCGCCACCTCGGTCGTGGCCCCTAGCACATCAATAATGATCCTATCATTTTTGCAATTGCATCTTTTTTATATACAAACATAGACAAGGCATTATGTACCTTGGTTCTCCTCGAGCTGCTTCTTGGCAAGGCCGAGCTCTTTCTCGGACCGCTCGAGGTTCTGCTTCAGTGCATCAACCTCCGCAGTTAGTGCGGCAGAGGTCAGCAGCGAAGCCTGCACACGCATATCGACATAATTATGTTAGACTCCTACGAATATTATTAGATCCTCTATCCGGCTTTTCTTTGTGAACACCGAACAGAGCATCAGGAGCTACTGTCTATGCGGTAATATTTTCATATATTTTACATACCTCAAAGCCTGTCAGAAGGCTGGCACAAGCTTCAGTCAGCCCGCTTTTGGCGGACTAAACTTTCTGGATCACCGCACTCATAATAGTGCGGTGCTCCTCGTTAATGGAGGCGCCGTTAAGCACCTCCAGCAAGTTATCCGGTGCCTCCGGTTGGACGGAGGTCACCGACGCAGTAAGCTTGCCCTTCTTAGAGGGGGGCCGCTTGCCATACTCCGGAACCGCTGAAGGTTCCGGTGTGGTGTTCGGCCCAGGGCCGGACTTGGAGCCCATGGGAGTCTTGCCCCCTTTACGCCTGGAGTCCGGGATGTCGCCTTGAGGCGCCCCCAGGACTACCTCCCCTCGATTCGAAACCCCTTAGGACAATACCTCGGCATTGTCCGTAGGGCGAGGGGAGGAGGCGGCCAAAAGTGAAAGGCTATTGACATCCGACGAACCCAAGGAACCGCTCGACGACATGTCGAGACGGGCTCGGGGCGGACTGCATTATTATATTCGGCGTCAGGAGAAGCTGTGCAATAAAGGAACACTATGAGTTACTCTGGTATCCGAATACTTACGACTTTGCCAGGGGCTTGGCCCTGGGCGGCCACTCGTCCTCGCTATCGGCGGCGTTGGTGGAATAGTCCGGAGGAAGGGTCCTTCCCTTCTTGGACCCTTCGGCCTCCCTAGTTGGGGCAACCTTCCTTTTCTTTTCTCCCCTGCTGGAGGGGAAGAAACCTCTTTTTCCTCATCCTCGTCTTCGTGGGAGGAGTGCGCCTCGGAGTCATCGGACGATGAGTCCGACACCGCCGGGCGCCGGGAACTCTTTCGGGTCCCTGTCGCCTTCTTCTTGGCCTTCTTCTCCGGCACCACGTAAGGTGCCGGAACCAGCAGCTCCGCCAAGCGAGCGTCTGCTGGGCCTTCGGCAAAGGAGCCGAACAGTCGATCTATCCGGCCGTCTCCTGCCAATCCTGTCAAAGGTATGGGGACTTAGACCCCGCATATGATTAAATTATGGAAAATGAATACCCTATGGGAGGTAAACCCGCTTACCGCGCTGGCTTGGCGCTTTGCGCTGAATCCGCGATCCTCGGTAAGGGGGGAGGAACCTCGGCACCCCTGAAAAGCACCTTCCAAGCATCCTCGGAAGTTGTGTCGAAGAGCTCTCTCAGAGTCTGGTGCTCGGCCGGGTCGAACTCCCACAAATTGAATACCCGTCGTTGACACGGAATGATCCGGCGGATGAGCATGACCTGGACTATATTGACAAGCTTGAGCTTCTTGTTCATCATGTTCTGGACACAGGTTTGGAGTCCGGTCAGCTCTCTCGGACTACCCCAGGGCAGGCCCTTCTCTTTCCAGGAGGTGAGCCGCGTGGGGATTCCGGATCGGAACTCGGGGCCGCTGCCCATTCGGGGTCACGCGGCTCGGTGATGTAGAACCACCCCGATTGCCACCCCTTTATGGTCTCCACATAGGAGCCCTCGAGCCATGTGGCGTTGGGCATCTTGCCCACCATGGCGCCTCCGCACTCCACCTGCTGGCCACGCACCACTTTCGGCTTGACATTAAAAGTCTTCAGTCATAGGCCGAAGTGGGGCCTGATGCGGAGGAAGGCCTCACACACGACGATAAACGCCGAGATGTTGAGGATGAAGTTCGGGGCCAGATCGTGGAAGTCCAGGCCGTAGTAGAACATGAGCCCCCGGACGAATGGGTGGAGAGGGAAGCCCAGTCCGCGAGGAAATGGGTGAGGAACACTACCCTCTCATGGGGCCTGGGGGTGGGGATGAACTGCCCCGCATCTGGGAGCTGATGCGCGATGTCCACGGACAAGTATCCGGCTCTCCTCAGTTTCTTGATGTTTCCCTCCGTGACGGAGGAAACCATCCACTTGCCTCCCGCTCCGGACATGGTTGGAGAAGGTCGAGGAAGGAAATGTGGACTTGGGCGCTGGAGCTTGAGTGTGCGAGAATGGATGGGCAAAGGAGGAAGAAGGCGTGGATGAAGAAGGGTGAACCCTTGTCCCTTTATATGGACGGACGAAACTATGCGTCCCCACCAGCCTGGTAAAACCCGCTCACCCTCCAAGCGCCGTAATTGATGGCGCGGTTGGGTTACCCACGTCCGTATTGATGAGAATCCCGCAATAAGGGGACACGATATCTGCTTCGACAAGACGTGCCAGGGAAACCGCCTCACAAATTGTGCTGAGATTGGCTGTAATAAACGGTTCGTATAATGGCTTGGCCGTGGTGTGATGTCATGCTGCGGAATACGTCAGCAGATTAGATTTGTGGAAATGCTATTCTCTCTACGGTGGTATGTGGAACTTGTTTTGCAGAGCTGGACATGATCCTCGTGTTCAAAATCTTCTATGAAGTATTCGGAGGAGGAACCCGCCTTGCAATGCCGAAGACAATCTGCGCGCCGGACTCATCGTCATTGAAGCCTGGTTCAGGGGCTACTGAGGGAGTCCTGGATTAGGGGGTGTCCGGACAGCCAGACTATGACCTTTGGCTGGACTGTTGGACTATGAAGATACAAGATTGAAGACTTCGTCCTGTGTCCGGCTGGGACTTTCCTTGGCGTGGAAGGCAAGCTTGGAAATACGGATATGTAGATCTCCTCCCATTGTAACCGACTCTGTGTAACCCTAGCCCCCTCCGGTGTCTATTTAAATCGGAGGGTTTAGTCCGTAGGACAGGACAACAATCATACCATAGGCTAGCTTCTAGGGTTTAGCCTCTCTGATCTCGTGGTAGATCTACTCTCGTACTACCCATATCATCTATATTAATCAAGCATGAGTAGGGTTTTACCTCCATCGAGAGGGCCCGAACCTGGGTAAAAACATCGTGTCCCTTGTCTCCTGTTACCATCCGCGTAGACACACAGTTCGGGACCCCCTACCCGAGATCCGCCGGTTTTGACACCGACAGCGACCGTCTTCCCCGAACACCCTCACGTAGAGGGTGGCGTCGCCATCGAACTTGAAGTGCAGGGTGCACCGCCGGCTCAGGCCGCGCGCGCGGGCAAACGTTTGCCAGTCGCGGGTCAGGGCCGCGCTCCCAGAAGCGGAGACCTCCAGAGAAGCCCAGGAGACCCTGCTGCAGCAACCATCTGCCTGAAGCCAGAGGCCGCCCCGAGCGCCAGCCGGGAGCTCACCCATGAAGAAACGAGGGAGCTGGAGCCGGGTGCTGGTCGGGTCCGCCGACCACACGACGAACTCGGCAGCACCTCCGCCGTGCGAAAGCGCGGCCTGGGGGGCCGCGCGGCCACGACATGCCTCCCATCAGCAATCGGACGCTCATCACCGTGCAGGGAACCGCCTCCATGGCCACGGGGAACCACTACGGGGACCGCAGGATGCTTGCGAGGGCAGCCCCGGCCGCGCTTGGTCGGGGGGGGAGTCAGGCCCTACCTAACGAGTCTTTCCTTTCTCCGCGGCCGAGCATCTCTTCGACGGAGCCATGGGAATGGCGAGCAGCTAGGATGGAGGGAAAGGAGTAGCAGGAAGGGGTGGACTGACGGGGCTCACGCAATTCCGTACTTATAGCCGGAGAAGGCCAACTGCCCGCCACCATGATCGTAGGTAATCATGACCCATTTATTTGCATGCAGGGACTTGTCAAGTCGTGCAGTTGCTGAGGCGTCGTGGGGAAGCACAAACGCCCATGTCTAATCAATCGCCATGCAGCGCCCAAGGACGCAGGCTATTTGGGCCCGCGGCGCTTCGCGCTTGCCCCTTCGCTTCTCTGTTAAGCCAAGCCCGGGCGCGCCTTGGGCCCGGGGGCTACTGTCAGCGTTCTGGGAACGGGGGTCCCCAGACTTGCCTTCCTAGGCCAACAGCGTGGCTCGAGTGGGGGCCCAGCGTGGCCCAACTTCATCAGCTCAAGCTCAAGACCCTCGCGAGGGGCCAAGCCTTGCAGGGCGGACGACAGGAAGCTTCCTCAGGAGCAGCCTCATCAGGCAGGCTCGCGAGGAGGCAGAGAGATCAAGGCAGCGGCACCTCGCGAGGAGCCCGTGACGCAAGCCATGACGATCGGGATCAGGCGGGCGCCAGGCGGGCACCGGCCTGTGCAGTGTTCTTGTTTCCCCTTCAGTGCAAAGGGAGCAAGCACAGGCCAAGGCATCGGGTAAAGGTTACCATTCCGGTGCAACGAGACCAAGACTAGTAGTGCGGCAGGACGGAGGTCACCGTGGAGCCCAAGACGGCGTCATCACCCGTGCTTTTGGCAACCGAAGACCACCTTTGGTCAGGATAACTTGTACTAGATGTTCCCCTTCAAAATGGCCAATTGTTGGCGCCCTTCCCGCTCATTATTTGGGAATAGGACCAGGGCCTCTATAAATAGGACTAGCCACCATAGGGAAAACGGAGGAACAGAGAGAGAGAGAAAGACCAAGGGGAACACACCGCAGCAGCTCAAGAACACCTCTCGCGAGGCCGTTCTTCCCCTGTATTGTTCATCATCAGCCCTTGAGGCAATGCACTACACCACACAGTGGAGTAGGGTATTACACCACATCGGTGGCCTGAACCAGTATAAACCTCGTGTCCCTTGTGTGTTCTTCTTCCCGGCCTAGGTTTCTTGCGAGCCATAGAAGCGCGAGTCGCTAAGGGAAAGATCTTCGTGCGCACCCCAGAGTTCGAACCTTAAGGGTCTGCCGAAACCCGAAATCCGACACCTACCTACCCCCAAACGATCAGATACGGAGCCAAAAACCTAATTCCACCGCTGCAACCTTCTGTACCCACGAGATCCCATCTTGGGGCCTGTTCCGGAGCTCCGCCGGAGAGGGCATCCACCACGGAGGGCTTCTACATCATCATAGCCCATCCGATGAAGTGTGAGTAGTTTATGTCAGACCTTCGGGTCCATAGTTAGTAGCTAGATGGCTTCTTCTCTCTTTTTGGATCTCAATACAATGTTCTCCCCCTCTCTCGTGGAGATCTATTCGATTTAATCTTCTTTTTGCGGTGTGTTTGTTGAGACCGATGAATTGAGGGTTTATGATCAAGTCTATCTATGAACAATATTTGAATCTTCTGTGAATTCTTTTATGTATGATTGGTTATCTTTGCAAGTCTCCTCGAATTATCAGTTTGGTTTGGCCTACTAGATTGGTTCTTCTTGCAATGGGAGAAGTGCTTAGCTTTGGGTTCAATCTTGCGGTGTCCTTTCCCAGTGACAGTAGGGGCAACAAGGCACGTATTGTATTGTTTCCATCGAGGATAACAAGATGGGGTTTTTATCATATTGCATGAAACTATCCCTCTACATCATGTCATCTTGCTTAAGGCGTTACTCTGTTTTTAACTTAATACTCTGATGCATGCTGGATAGCGGTCGATGAGTGGAGTAATAGTAGTAGATGCAGGTAGGAGTCGGTCTACTTGTCTTGGATGTGATGCCTATATACATGATCATACCTAGATATTCTCATAACTATGCTCAATTCTATCAAATGCTCAACAGTAATTTGTTCCCCACCGTAGAATACTTATGCTCTTGAGAGAAGCCACTAGTGAAATCTATGGCCCCCGGGTCTATTCTCATCATATCAATCTCCAATCACTTTATTATTGCTTTGCTTTTTTACTTTACCTTTTATTTTACTTTGCATCTCTATATCAAAAATACCAAAAATATTATCTATCATCTCTATTAGATCTCACTCTCGTAAGTGGCCGTGAAGGGATTGACAACCCCTAATCGCGTTGGTTGCGTTGAGCTATTTATTTTGTGTAGGTACAAGGGACTCGCGCGTAGCCTCCTACTGGATTGATACCTTGGTGTTCTCAAAAACTGAGGGAAATACTTACTCTACTCTGCTGCATCATCCTTTCCTCTTCAAGGAAATCCAACTCAGTGCTCAAGAGGTAGCAATTGCTCATATGTGGAAGAATTGCTTTATCATGAAGGAGTTTAAGGATTCCAATCTTTTTCAGAACAACCATGGTCCAACGTCGGTTCAGATCCGACTCTCATGGGCCGTGCTTTGGTGGTGGAGGTTCTAATTCTGATATCTAGGGTCAAGGCAGTCAAGGTGGTTATAATCAACAGTCTGGTCAAGGGAATCAGCAGTAGTTGTCTGGTTATCAGAGTAACCCAAAGCAGTTGAATAGTGGACAGTACCACGTTTTCACCATGAGTTTATGCAAGCGGGATTAGAAACTTCATAAAAGGGCAGTGAATGCAGTTGAGTCGGCTATTCCCCGTTACATGCGATGGTCTGAACACCCTATTCTCTGGAGTCGTGAGGATCACCCGCCCCGGGTTGATAATCCGGGTCATTTGGCTCTGGTGGTGCTGCCTTAGGTTGGAGGGTACATATTTAGTAAGGTACTCATGGACGTGGGCATCAACATTAATATTCTGTATTATGAAACTTTTCATCGCATGAGCTTGACTGACAAGGATCTTAATCTGTCAAATACTATCTTTCACGGCATGGTGCCTAGTAAGTCGGCGTATCCAGTGGGCAAAATATCTTTGGAGGTTGCCTTTGGAGATGATCATGATTCCAGATCTAAGACATTGACTTTTGAAGTGGTTAAAATCAAGAGCCCTTATCATGCTCTGTTTGGGCGGCCAACTTATGCTAAGTTCATGGCAAGGCCTTGTTATGTTTATTTGCAGCTTAAGATGCCGGGTCACAAGGGCACCATCACAGTGCATGGAAGCCGAAAGATAGCTTTGAAATTTGAAGAAGGTGATGTTGCTTATGCTGAGTCTATCTGTGCAACAGAAGAGTTGAAATTTTACAAGGATAATGTTGACCCGGCGGATATGATATCTTTGAAGAAGCCAACCACAGAGCATGAGCCCCTGTTGAAATTTAACTCGGCAGATGACACTAAGCTAGTTGATTTCGTTCCTGGCGATTCATCCAAACAGTTCTGCATCAGTGCTAATCTGGATCAGAAATGGGAAAGCGCGCTCATCGAGTTCATCCGTGAGAACCGGGACATCTTTGCATGGAAACCTTCAGACATGCCAGGTGTACCGAGGGAACTCGCTGAGCATACTCTCAATATTGACCCGAAGTTTAAATCGGTTAAGCAATTCCTTTGCTGTTTCAATGAAGAGAGGCGCAAGGCCATTGGTGAAGAAGTGGCCGGCTCTTGGCAGCTGGGTTTATTGTTGAAGTTTTTCATCCTGAGTGGTTGGCTAGCTCGGTGCTGGGACTTAACAAAAACGGTACCTGGCGTATGTGTGGATTACACGGACTTAAACAAGGCCAGTCCGGCTGATCCCTTTGCCCTCTACCGTATTGATCAGATTATTGATGCTACGGCGGGTTGTGAGCATTTGAGCTTTTTGGATGCTTATTCTAGTTATCATCAGATCAAAATGGCAATTAAGGACCAGGAGAAGATAGCTTTTATCACTCCCTTTGGAGCCTTCTGTTATGTGTCTATGCCTTTTAGGCTCAAGAGTGCCTAGGCGACTTACCAGCAGTGTGTGCAAAATTGCCTTCATGATCAAATTGGGCATAATGTTCATGCTTATGTGGATGATATTGTGGTAAAGTCCAGGAAGAAGGAAACCCTGATAGATGATTTGAAAGAGACCTTTGACAATCTCCGTGTCTACAAGATGATGCTTAACCCAGCCAAGTGTGTCTTTGGTGTGCCAGAAGGCAAGCTTTTAGGCTTTTTGGTTTCTGAACAGGGTATTGAAGCTAATCCAGAGAAAATAAAGGCTATCACTTCCCTGGCTAAGCCGGCGTGTATCAATGATGTTCAGCGTCAGGCGGGTCGTATTGCTGCCGTAAGCCGGTTCATAAGCCGGTTGGGTGAGAAGGCTATCCCTCTATACCAGATGATGAAGAAGACAGATCACTTTGTCTGGAGTGATGCTGCTGATCAGGCGTTTGAGGCCTTGAAGAAACAGTTAGCTGAGCCGTCGGTTCTTGTTGCTCCCATTGTTAAAGAGACTTTGTTGTTATATGTGGCTGCCAACAGCCGAGCTGTCAGTGTGGCAATTGTGGTGGAAAGGAAGGAGTCAAGCAAGGAATATCCGGTTCAGCGACCGGTTTACTACATCAGTGAGGTGCTCATTGAGTCCAAGTAGAGGTAACCACATTGGCAGAAGCTCGTATATGGGGTATTCATGGCTAGTCGAAAAATCAAGCAATATTTTCTGGGTCATCCCATCACTGCGGTTAGTTCTGCTCCTCTAGGGGATATTATTCAAAATAGAGAAGCCACAGGTCGGGTAGCCAAGTGGGCCATTGAGCTTGGACCCCACGTTTTGAATTATATGCCTCGCAAGACCATCAAATCTGAAGCGCTTGTGGACTTCATAAATGATTGGACAAAGCTACAGATGCCTGAGGAGAAGCCGGATAGCACATATTGGACTGTTCACTTCGATGGATCCAGGCAGTTGGAAGGCTCGGGGGCTGGAGTTGTCTTGACTTCCCCACGAGGTGATAAATTTTGTTATATTTTAAGGTTGATGTTCCCTCGTACTAACAATGCAGCTGAGTACGAAGCCTTGCTCCATGGTCTTCGGATGGCTAAAGAGATGAATTTAAGCCGGGTGAGGTGTTTCAGCGACTCAGATTTGGTACCTTAGCAAGTTTCAGGCACTTGGGATTCTAAGGATCCACTCATGGCTGCTTATCGCCGAGAGGTTGATGCTACTACTGGTCACTTCAAGGGCTATCAAGTGGAGCATGTTGATCGAAGAAAAGATGAGGCGGCTGATGCTTTCAGCCAGTTAGGGTCGCAACGTAAGCCGGTGCCACCTAAAACTTTGCTGGATATCCTGCATAACCCTCCAGTCAAATTGCCTATAGAGGAAGATCTTGCTATTGCTGACCCAGAAGCACAATTGGTGGCGGCTCTTCATGCTATTCCGGATTGGACGGTCCCACATTTGGCTTACATGACCAGGTGCGAGTTACCTGAGGATGAAACTTTGGCCAGGCAGATAACCCGATGGTCTAAGTCAATGACTATCATCAATGGAGAGTTACATCATCATAGTGTCACAGGGGTGTTTCAATGTTGTGTTTCTCCTGAGGAAGGCTGTGAGATCTTACGGGAGATTCATGAAGGATATTGTGGTCATCATGATGGCTCTAAGTCTCTCGTAGCATAGGCTTTCCGTCATGGATTTTATTGGCTGACGGCTCATGCTGATGCAGAGGATTTGGTCAGTAAATGTGATGGTTGTTAGAAATTCTCACGACGAGCTCATGTGCCGGCTCAAGAATTGAGGATGATTCCAATTGCTTGGCCATTCATGGTTTGGGGGCTTGATATGGCTGGACCTTTCAAAAGGTCCAAGGATAAAAAGACCCACATTTTGGTGGCGGTTGACAAATTTACAAAGTGGGTTGAAGCAGAGTCGGTTAGTAAGTGTGATGCGGCGACAGTGGTTCAATTCATCAAAAAGGTGATTTTCTGTTTTGGCTTTCCTCGCGTCATTATAACTGATAATGGCACTAATCTGTCCAAGGGTGCTTTTTGTCAACGAGAGCATATTCGACTTGATGTATCATCAGTGGCTCACCCCCAGTCCAATTGTCAAGATGAGAGAGCCAATCAAGAAATTTTGAGAGGCATCAATCCCCGGCTTATGGTCCCTTTGCATAGGACGCCGAGTTGTTGGGTGGAGGAGTTACGCTCAGTATTATGGAGTATTAATACTACCCCCAACAGATCGATGGGTTACACGCCTTTCTTCATGGTTTATGGAGCTGAGGCGGTTCTCCCTAGTGACATCCATCACGACGCGCCCCGAGTGGCGACTTATGTTCAAGCTGATAATGAAAAGGCACGTCAGAATGCACTTGACCTGTTGAATGAGGAGCACGACCTTGCAGCGGCTCGTTCGGCGATTTACTAGCAAGATCTGCGTTGTTACCACAGCCGCCGGGTTAAAACCAGGACCTTTCAAGAAGGCGATTTAGTGCTCCGACTTATCGATGATCAAAATAATATGCACAAGCTATCCCCACCTTGGGAAGGGCCCTTTGTGGTCAGCAAGAATCTAAACAACAGGTCATACTACCTTATCGATGTTCGAGACCACAAGGACTCATGCACGTCGGAGGAGGAGACCCACCGGCCATGGAATATTGCTCATCTTTGGCCTTACTACACTTGAGCCATTGGCACTTGTGATGTACATATTTATACCAGTGTATATATTATGATGAATATAATAAAGCCGGCATCCCTGATAATTTAAGGCCTCTGTCATTTCATCTCTAAAAAAGTGAGTCTTTATTGTCACTTCATATGATCACTTGGCGGTTTGACGCCCGGTTTAAAGGGACCAAAGAGAGTCTGCTGCATAGCACAGCTCAAACATAGGAACCCAGCGAGCACATATCAAACATATATCACTTGGGGGCTCCCTGTTCACAGAACATAGCTTTGATAACCCCTTCTTGGCTTGAAACGCCATGTGTATAACACCAAAGAATTTCTGTTGATCCTGCCTTGTACATGTGCCACTCCGCCCATGTAATCCTGGAATGACCCGCGAACTCTTGTCAGTCAATCTTATTAATACCCTGAACTTGTCAAGGTTAAAATGGTGATTGATCATGTGAGGTCTGGCTTACAAGGTTTGAAGGATTTGCTCGTGGCTGTGCAAGCCCATGAAAAGCACTTGGGTTTTAGGCTTGGCCGCCTATGAAAGCCTTGTTTTCTGATTTTTTAAAGATTCTTTTTTGAGGTTTTTCTCTTGTGACATGTTGATATATAATTGGAAACTAATGACGGCTATCATGCCTTATGGTTCATATTATAAGCCTCGTTGGGGTTTTTATTTCACCCAGCCTAGTTTTGTTATGCTCTAGGTTATGGAATAATGTCCTTCGCTGCATGCGGCGTTATAAGCCGGCGGTATAAATCAATTGAACATGGCGTTGTGCTCTCAATCTTTGGGTTGTTACCCTTACTTCACAGGTATGATAAGCCGCCAGTGTAAGCAAATATCACAGGTATGATTTTTTTATAATTATATAAGGTTATGATTAAACCGGGCCTGGTTATGGACAGAATTAGTCACCAGTGGTCTTTATATGGGGTATTAGGGCCCGCCCTTGGGTAAGCCGCTAGGGCATTTGTGATCTGTTTGTGTGCAGGAAAAATAGTTAATCTGATATGCATACTTGATGATATCATGAGCATAAGTGGCAGATATTCCATTAACGGATCAGCAGTGTTATGCAAACAAAATGTGCACGATGGCATAATAGATCAAAGTTTAAATATCCTATTACAAGGCATACGATGGCCCAAAGAGGATAAGTGTTTTTGAGTCGCAAATATCATTATAAGACGGCTCAAGACTCCTGGCGGGTTGAGGACTCCGGATCATCCTGCGCCTCTTCTTCCTCTTTGGCTCCTTGATTATCCATCAGCTGGAAGTCAGCGTAGCCTAGTTGATACCGGTCAATGCTCTAAACACAGCTTTCATCATCAATAAGGTTGGATGGATCAATGTCAGGAGCAAACGTGTGCTTACAAATCGGCGGGGTGAGATCCGTCTCCTGATGAACCGGCGCCTTTACCTTTTTGTTATCAGCATCATAAGCCGCCTGGTATTGAGATAAATTGGTTTCTTTAGCTAGCCGGGTTGCTAATGGACGCATTGATCTTGCTATATCTACAAAGTCATCAGCACTGAAGGGTGACCCATCCTCTTTTACACTTGGGCAACCATTGGCCAGGTCCTCCGGATCAAGATCTGCTTGCCATGCCTTTGCCTGGCTTAAAGCAGTCAGTGCGCCGGCTCTCGCAAAGGCTCATTTTAATTCATCAATCCTTTGGGGCAGCACTGATAGCCTTTCCAGCGTATCTTTGATGAGAGTGGGTGCAGGTTTCTTGTGCATAGTAGCAGCAATTGTACGTTGGCGCCAGTATATAACTGTTCTACAAGAATGTAGACAGCTTTAAGCCGGATGCGCATATCTGCGCCCAACCTGGCGCTCTGAGAACCTGCATCAACAAATTTATTTGATAAGCCGGCAGATGATTTATAATATGATTATTGAGATGCAAAGGGATCATATTTCCTACTTACCGAAGATAGCTGACGACATGTTATTGATCTGTTGCTTTAAGCCAGAAAACTCATCAGTTACCGACTTAAGTGCAGCCTCAACATCCTCTCCTCTCTTCAATAGAGCCGCCTTTTCGTTTTCCCAGCCATTTTTGTCAGCATTGAAGTCTTGCTTCAGCTGCTCAATGTTCTCTAAAGCAGTCTTCAGTTCTGATCTGGCCTTGGATGTCTCAGATTGCTGAGTTTTAATATTAGCCTTTAGTTCATTGAGCTGAGAATCCTTCTCACTCAGTTCAGTTTGTGATAAAGACAAAAATGCAAGGTATTATGGGCATGACTATTTTTGAAGTCCCAAGCACAATACAAGTATTTTCCTTGGCACTTGGGGGCTAATGTTTATTGCTCTTCGAACTTTTTGAAGTCCCAAGCACAATACAAGTATTTTCCTTGGCACTTGGGGGCTAATGCCTGTTGCTCTTTTCAAAGATGAATTTATCTGATGACTTGGGTGGCATGATATAATCCGGTTTATCAAGATTACATATTGAAGTGTGGATTTATCAATGTTCGTAAGTCTCAGTTTAACTATACTAGTTAAATCGACCCTTGGGGGCTACGGATGCAAAGTTCATTTCTGCTACTTAAAGTCCCGGCTTAACTTGATGATTTTAGCCGGCCCTTGGGGGCTACTAATGATGATGTTCAGTTTCTTTATGGCAATTGGAAAGTCTACAGCATATTCAATCCTATCATATCCTATAGACTTGGCGGCTGATAAAACATATGGTTATGAAGAGAGTAGTGATTGGATTACAACATAGCGTTCCTTCATCAAGTTGATTAAGCCGGCTTCAAAATCACGGCTAGTGTATGCTACCTCTTTGAGCACTGCGTTGGATTTCCTTGAAGAGGAAAGGGTGATGCAGCAGAGTAGAGTAAGTATTTCCCTCAGTTTTTGAGAACCAAAGTATCAATCCAGTAGGAGGCTACGCGCAAGTCCCTCGTACCTACACAAAACAAATAGCTCAACGCAACCAACGCGATTAGGGGTTGTCAATCCCTTCATGGCCACTTACGAGAGTGAGATCTGATAGAGATGATAGATAATATTTTTGGTATTTTTGATATAGAGATGCAAAGTAAAATAAAAGGTAAAGTAAAAAAGCAAAGCAATAATAAAGTGATTGGAGATTGATATGATGAGAATAGACCCCGGGGCCATACATTTCACTAGTGGCTTCTCTCAAGAGCATAAGTATTCTACGGTGGGTGAACAAATTACTGTTGAGCAATTGACAGAATTGAGCATAGTTATGAGAATATCTAGGTATGATCATGTATATAGGCATCACGTCCGAGACAAGTAGAGCGACTCCTGCCTGCATCTACTACTATTACTCCACTCATCGACCGCTATCCAGCATGCATCTAGAGTATTAAGTTAAAAACAGAGTAACGCCTTAAGCAAGATGACATGATGTAGAGGGATAGTTTCATGCAATATGATAAAAACCCCATCTTGTTATCCTCGATGGCAACAATACAATACGTGCCTTGCTGCCCCTACTGTCACTGGGAAATGACACCGCAAGACTGAACCCAAAGCTAAGCACTTCTCCCATTGCAAGAAGAACCAATCTAGTAGGCCAAACCAAACTGATAATTCGAAGAGACTTGCAAAGATAACCAATCATACATAAAAGAATTCAGATAAGATTCAAATATTGTTCATAGATAGACTTGATCATAAACCCACAATTCATCGGTCTCAACAAACACACCGCAAAAAAGAAGATTATATCGAATAGATCTCCACGAGAGAGGGGGAGAACATTGTATTGAGATCCAAAAAGAGAGAAGAAGCCATCTAGCTACTAACTATGGACCCGAAGGTCTGAGGTAAACTACTCACACTTCATCAGAGGGGCTATGATGATGTAGAAGCCCTCCATGGAGGATGCCCTCTCCGGCGGAGCTCCGGAACAAGCCCCAAGATGGGATCTCGTGGGTACAAAAGGTTGCGGCGGTGGAATTAGGTTTTTAGCTCCGTATCTGATCGTTTGGGGGTACGTAGATATATATTGGAGGAAGGAGTACGTCGGTGGAGCAAAGGGGGGCCCACGAGGCAGGGGGCGCGCCCTAAGGGTGGGGGCGCCCTCCTCCCTCGTGGCTGCCTCCCTTCTTTCTTGACGTGGGGTCCAAATCTCCTGGATCATATTCGGTGAGAAAATCACGTTCCCGAAGGTTTCATTCAGTTTGGACTCTATTTGATATTCCGTTTCTTCGAAACACTGAAATAGGCAAAAAAACAGCAATTCTGGGTTGGGCCTCCGGTTAATAGGTTAGTCCCAAAAGTAATATAAAAGTGGAAAATAAAGCCCAATATGGTCCAAAACAGTAGATAATATAGCATGGAGCAATCAAAAATTATAGATACGTTGGAGACGTATCAGGCATCCCCAAGCTTAATTCCTGCTCGTCCTCGAGTAGGTAAATGATAAAAAATATTTTTTGATGCGGAGTGCTACTTTGCATAATTTCAATGTAATTCTTCTTAATTGTGGTATGAATATTCAGATCCGAAAGATTCAAGACAAAAGTTCATACTAACATAAAAATAATAATATTTCAAGCATACTAACAAAGCAATTATGTCTTCTCAAAATATCATGGCCAAAGAAAGTTATCCCTACAAAATCATATAGTCTGGCTATGCTCTATCTTCACCACACAAAGTATTTAAATCATGCACAACCCCGATGACAAGCCAAGCAATTGTTTCATACTTTTGACATTTTCAAAAAAAAATCGATCTTCACGCAATACATGAGCGTGAGCCATGGATATAGCACTATATGTGGAATAGAATGGTGGTTGTGGAGAAGAAAAAAAGAGGGGAAGATAGTCTCACATCAACTAGGCATATCAACGGGCTATGGAGATGCCCATCAATAGATGTCAATGTGAGTGAGTAGGGATTGCCATGCAACGGATGCACTAGAGCTATAAGTATATGAAAGCTCAACAAAAGAAACTAAGTGGGTGTGCATCCAACTCGCTTGCTCACGAAGACCTAGGGCATTTTGAGGAAGCCCATCATTGGAATATACAAGCCAAATTCTATAATGAAAAATTCCCACTAGTATATGAAAGTGACAAAATGAGAGACTCTCTATCATGAAGATCATGGTGCTACTATGAAGCACAAGTGTGGTAAAAGGATAGTAACATTGTCCCTTCTCTCTTTTTCTCTCATTTTTTATTTGGGCCTTTTTTTATGGCCTCTTTTTCTTTTTTTCGCCCGGAGTCTCATCCCGACTTGTGGGGGAATCATAGTCTCCATCATCCTTTCCTCACTTGGGACAATGCTCTAAAAATGATGATCATCACACTTTTATTTTTCTTACAACTCAACAATTACAACTCGATACTTAGAACAAAATATGACTCTATATGAATGCCTCCGGCGGTGTACCGGGATATGCAATGGATCAAGAGTGACATGTATGAAAGAATTATGAAAGGTGGCTTTACCACGAATACGATGTAAACTACATGATCATGCTGGCAATATGACAATGATGGAGCGTGTTATAATAAACGAAACGGTGAAAATTTGCATGGCAATATATCTCGGAATGGCTATGGAAATGCCATGATAGGTAGGTATGTTGGCTGTTTTGAGGAAGGTATATGGTGGGTGTATGATAACGGCGAAAAGTGCGCGGTATTAGAGATGCTAGCAATGGTGGAAGGAAGGAAAGTGCGTATAATCCATGGACTCAACATTAGTCATAAAGAACTCATATACTTATTGCAAAAATCTTAGAAGTTATCAAAGCAAAGTATTACGCGCATGCTCCTAGGGGGATAGATTGGTAGGAAATGAACATCGCTCGTCCCCGACCGCCACTCATAAGGAAGACAATAAATAAATAAATCATGCTCTGACTTCATCACATAACGGTTCACCATACGTGCATGCTACGGGAATCACAAACTTTAACACAAGTATTTCTCAAATTCACAACTACTCAACTAGCATGACTCTAATATCACCATCTTCATATCTCAAAACAATTATCAAGCATCAAACTTTTCTTAGTATTCAACGCACTCAAAGAAACTTTTACAAATCTTGAATACCAAGCATATTATTATTAAGCAATTTCCATGCTATTTAAGACTCTCAAAATAATCTAAGTGAAGCATGAGAGATCAATACTTTCTATATAACAAATCCACCACCGTGCTCTAAAAGATATAAGTGAAGTACTAGAGCAAAACTATATAGCTCAAAAGATATAAGTGAAGTACATAGAGTATTCTATCAATTTCCAATTCATGTATGGCTCTCTAAAAAGGTGTGTACAGCAAGGATGATTGTGTTAGACTAATAAGCAAATACTCAAATCATACAAGACGCTCCAAGCAAAACACATATCATGTGGTGAATAAAAATTTAGCTCCAAGTAAAATTACCAATGGAAGTAGACGAAAGAGGGGATGCCTTCCGGGGCATCCCCAAGCTTTGACTTTTTGGTGTCCTTGGATTATCTTGGGGGTGCCATGTGAATCCCCAAGCTTAGGCTCTTGCCACTCCTTGTTCCATAATCCATCAAAAGATTTCACCCAAAACTTGAAAACTTCACAACACAAAACTCAACAGAAATCTCGTGAGCTCCGTTAGCGAAAGAAAACAAAAGACCACTTCAAGGTACTGTAATGAACTCATTCTTTATTTATATCGGTGTTAAACCTACTGTATTCCAACTTCTCTATGGTTTATAAACTATTTTACTAGCCATATATTCATCAAAATAAGCAAACAACACACGAAAAACAGAATCTGTCAAAAAACAGAACAGTCTATAGTAATCTGTAACTAACGTAAACTTCAGCAACTCCAAAAAATCTACCAAAATAGGACGACCTAGGCAATTTGTTTATTGATCAGCAGCAATTGGAATAAGTATTTTATCACGTTCTGGTGATTTTTAACAATTGTTTTTGTGAACAGAAAGTTTCTGGAAATTACAGCAAGATCAAATAACTATCATCCAAGAAGATCATATAGGTTTAACTTGGCACAAACACTAATTGAAAGATAAAACCACATATAAACAGAAGTTAGATGGATTATTTATTCCTAAATAGAAGCAAAAACTAAAAAAACTAAAAATAAAATTGGGTTGCCTCCCAACAAGCGCTATCGTTTAACGCCCCTAGCTAGGCATAAAAGCAAGGATAGATCTAGGTATTGCCATCTTTGGTAGGCAATTCTTCAATGACGCATCTACCTTCCTTAGAGATTTCTTTATTTTTAGTAATTATCAAACTTTTAGGCACAAAATCAAAAAATTCATTTGTAGCAAATGGTTCCTTAATGATAGCAAAAAGATTGGGATGAATACTTATAGATTTAAGATCCGCAGTTTCCTTGCTAGAGGATTCACCCTTATTCTTAGGAACATACATAAGCTTAGCAACTTTATTAGAAGGACTTGGAGTACTCTTAACGGAAGAAAAAGCGGTTCCCAAGTTGGCAATGATACCCTCAAGTTTATCGATTCTAGTGGAATCTTGATTTATTCTCTCATTAACCATGGGTTCCTTTTCCTTAATATTTTTCAAAGTTACTCCCACCTTAGATCCATATTGGGTAATTTGATTGTGGATCTTTTTATCTAGATTTTCAATTAATTCAACGGTAGCAACTTTATTTTAAGTAATTTCAAGTCTTTGCATTACATGCTCCAATTAGCATAGTTCCATTAACCAAAAGAGGTGGTGAGCCAAATAAATCTATCATAGCATTGTAAGAATCAAAACTGTGGCTACCCAAGAAATTCCCTCCGGTAATGGTATCAAGGATATATCTATACCAAGGATTAACACCTACATAAAAATTGAGAAGAAGAACCGAAGTAGATTGCTTCCTGGTAGATCTATTTTGAGCATTGCAAATTCTATACCAAGAGTCTTTTAGATTTTCTCCCACCCTTTGTTTAAAATTTAGAACTTCATTCTCGGGAGACAACGGAGAAGATATAAGACTAGCATAACGACAAGCAAGCGAGAAAAAGGCAAACGAAAAAGAGAGGGCAAATAAAACGGCAAAGATGAAGTGGGGGAGAGGAAAACGAGAGGCAAATGGCAAATAATGTAATGCGAGAGATAAGGAATTGTGATGGGTACTTGGTATGTTGACTTTTGCGTAGACTCCCCGGCAACGGTGCCAGAAATCTTCCTGCTACCTCTTGAGCACTGCGTTGGATTTCCTTGAAGAGGAAAGGGTGATGCAGCAGAGTAGAGTAAGTATTTCCCTCAGTTTTTGAGAACCAAGGTATCAATCCAGTAGGAGGCTACGCGCGAGTCCCTCGTACCTACACAAAACAAATAGCTCAACGCAACCAAAGTGATTAGGGGTTGTCAATCCCTTCACGGTCACTTACGAGAGTGAGATCTGATAGAGATGATAGATAATATTTTTGGTATTTTTGATATAGAGATGCAAAGTAAAATAAAAGGTAAAGTAAAAAAGCAAAGCAATAATAAAGTGATTGGAGATTGATATGATGAGAATAGACCCCGGGGCCATAGATTTCACTAGTGGCTTCTCTCAAGAGCATAAGTATTCTACGCTGGGTGAACAAATTACTGTTGAGCAATTGACAGAATTGAGCATAGTTATGAGAATATCTAGGTATGATCATGTATATAGGCATCACGCCCGAGACAAGTAGACCGACTCCTGCCTGCATCTACTACTATTACTCCACTCATCGACCGCTATCCAGCATGCATCTAGAGTATTAAGTTAAAAACAGAGTAACGCCTTAAGCAAGATGACATGATGTAGAGGGATAGTTTCATGCAATATGATAAAAACCCCATCTTGTTATCCTTGATGGCAACAATACAATACGTGCCTTGCTGCCCCTACTGTCACTGGGAAAGGACACCGCAAGATTGAACCCAAAGCTAAGCACTTCTCCCATTGCAAGAAGAACCAATCTAGTAGGCCAAACCAAACTGATAATTCGAAGAGACTTGCAAAGATAACCAATCATACATAAAAGAATTCAGAGAAGATTCAAATATTGTTCATAGATAGACTTGATCATAAACCCACAATTCATCGGTCTCAACAAACACACCGCAAAAAAGAAGATTATATCGAATAGATCTCCACGAGAGAGGGGGAGAACATTGTATTGAGATCCAAAAAGAGAGAAGAAGACATCTAGCTACTAACTATGGACCCGAAGGTCTGAGGTAAACTACTCACACTTCATCGGAGGGGCTATGATGATGTAGAAGCCCTCTCCGGCAGAGCTCCGGAACTGGCCCCAAGATGGGATCTCGTGGGTACAGAAGGTTGCGGCGGTGGAATTAGGTTTTTGGCTCCATATCTGATCGTTTGGGGGTACGTAGATATATATATAGGAGGAAGGAGTACGTCGGTGGAGCAAAGGGGGGCTCACGAGGCGGGGGCACGCCATAGGGGGGGGCGCCCTCCACCCTCGTGGTCGCCTCCCTTCTTTCTTGACGTGGGGTACAAGTCTCCTGGATCATATTCGGTGAGAAAATCATGTTCCCGAAGGTTTCATTCCGTTTGGACTCCGTTTGATATTCTGTTTCTTTGAAACACTAAAATAGGCAAACAGCAATTCTGGCCTGGGCCTCCGGTTAATAGGTTAGTCCCAAAAGTAATATAAAAGTGGAAAATAAAGCCCAATATGGTCCAAAACAGTAGATAATATAGCATGGAGAAATCAAAAATTATAGATACGTTGGAGACATATTAGTGTATAGACGGTTCAAATAACCAGAATGGATGTCTTGGGCACTGAAGCAGGCGTAGCTCTCTAAGTCTACCTTCCACTTGCCTTTATCATCAGCAGGAATGTCTTCTTTGGCGTTGTGCTTGGATAAAACAATGGGGTTACCTGGTGCTATATAACCAAACCCGGTGACGACGACGTCGTCAGTCTTTTCTTCATCAGGCTTGGCTGGGCTTGGCGGCTTAGAAATGGCCGGCTCAACATCCATACGGTCTATGGAGACTTCATGGTCTTCTAGTGGCAGGTCATCAATGCTGGTCTCAGCAATTGGATGAGAGGATTCTGGCTGCTGTTTCTTTGGCTCAGACGGGTTGGAATCATCAGCAGGCTTATTCAGCTTCGCCTTCTTGCTGGGTTTGGCTTGACCACTGAGAATAAGAAATACACAGATGCCAGTATATTAAACAGGCAATAAGTTTTTAATGATTGAATATACTCTTACCCAGGTACAGTCTTGAAAGCCAGGATTTGAGTTCTCGTTGAGTCGCCAAAGGAAGAGTGAGATGTTCCCTGATAAATCGAATCAGACGGGTTAAGAGGTTGACGAATAAGACCCGCCTTTGGATAATCTAAGTCAGAAATATTTTACACCACTTGTCGACGTTTGTGAGGTGCTGAGGTGTTCGGTAAGCCAGAGGATAAAACTCCGCCGCCACTGTTTCGGATCTGACAATAACGCTGAGGATCTATCAGTTCGCCGGTATATTCACACATTAAACCGGGCGAGATGCTTAGAGGCAAAAATCTCCAGGCGACCCAACATCGAACTAGATTGATTGCGGTCAAGCCTTTGGCCATCAGATCCCGGATCTTTGCAAAAACTGGCACATATTTCTTCCGTTCTACTTTGCTGATACGGTCCGGAAGGTGATGTCTGCTGCTAAGCTGGCTGGCGCGGTAACCCGGCAGGGGTTTTCTCCGTCTGGTGAGGTGTCTTGGCAATAAAACCAAGTATGGTTCCAGTCCTTGGGATGACTGGGCAGGTTAGCAGCTGGGAAGATGGATTCTTTTCGGTGTTGTATGGATATGTCGCCTAGTTCAAGGCTAGGGCCATCTGTGAATTCATTCCGCCGATTCAAGTAGTAGAACTCTTTGAATAGTTCAACGGTAGGCTCCTGTTGAAGGTACACCTTGCGGAATACTTGGAAATTGTAGATTTTGAGACAGAGTTTGGTCTGATATCTTGTGGATGAAGCCTAAAGAAGTGCAGAACATCTCGAAAGAATCATGAGCCGGGAGGATTGAAGCTCCGGACCATATGATCCATAAAAACCACCACTTCACCATCTTTGTGCTCAGGGCGAGTTTCGTTACCCGGAGCCCTCCAATGAATGACCTGTTTTTTTGGCTAAGACGCCAGTTTGAACGTATACGTTCAAGTCTTCCTCTGTAACCCAAGAAGCAACCCAGTTGCAAGCAGTGACAGTCTTGACCATTTTGAAGAGCAATGTCCTGAATGAAGAAAATATTACCGACTTAAGGTCATGCTATTAAACTGGACCATGGATTCAAAGATAAAATGCCATGAACAGTTGACAAATTAAACCGGGGGATGAACATTGAAGTATTGGCGGCTTAAAAAGGGGACTAATGGTACCTACCAGGTTAAGGATTTTGCTGGTAAGCGGACAAATTTTAACAATCAAGATATATGTTGCAGAATTAAAATTATGAGCAAGTATGGTTAAACCAGATATACATTGCCGGGTCAGGCAAGTTATAAAGCGTATGGTGGCGGTTTAACAAGATCTGGTGTCTTATGATGGATCATAGTTTGCGGTATAAGACGCCATGGAAGCTATGGTACTTCAAATCTACTAAGTGGTGGACAAACAGATTTCACAAGTTGCCGCCGTAATTTTGGATCTACCACAATTCAGAAATAGCAGTCAAATTCTAGTATAAGGTGGCGACAGTGAAAAGGTTTGGATATTCTGATAAGATCTTCTATGGAGAGATGCTGATCTAATAATGAAAATGATGTTGAAACTACTTCTGCACAAGACTTATGGCCCATTCAGATTAAAAGCCATCAGAGTTGACGAGAACAAGGCACGAGCAGCAAGAACATTGACGAACAGCCCGAACCCTAATGTATATCTGAGTTAAAGGGGAGGTGCACTTACGGGTGATGAAGAACAGCGGTGGCTCGCCGGAGTTTTCTGGTTCGATCAGGGTGATGCAGCGGCCTGTGTTATTGTGGTAGTCAGAGGTCGCAGCGGCGGAGTTCGAGTGCTGGAGCGGCCGTGCGAAGGAGGAAGATGAAGGAGGAGACGAAGGGGAAAATGATAAAGACCCCTTGCCCCTATTTATAAGGGGGTGGCTGCAAGGCATGCACGGGAATCGAGGAGGCCAAAATCATCAGATGGCTATATGGACGCCTCGGTTTTCGGGTGGCTCATTAAGATAAGTATCAATTAAGATGTTCTAGGCCACGTATGAAGTTAATGCGAAGCGACATCATGGCGGTTTAAGAAAATTCTATGAGCTGACGTCAGGGCGGTTTACCGCAAGGTTTATCAAACAAGGCGGTGCAAAATTTTGACAAGTCAGGTATTGAAGATTGATGTGAACAAGTTCAAATCAACCTGGGCCAAATGTTGGGGATATAACTACTGGGTATGAACCGCCCAGGAGGGGTCGGGTTATGCCACTGGCGGCTTACCAATGAAGATGGCGGATCATACGAGCCTTTTAACGGCCCAAGACCCAAAGGTGACTTAAGGCCCAGGCGGATGAACCGCCATGTATGTATGACTTGTATTGTAAGGAATATGTAGTTAGTCTCCGAGCCGGACACGTGTATGAGCCGGTCGGGATTCCGTGAGCTGCCAGGCTTCAACCTGTGTATATAAAGGGATGACTCGGCAGCGGCTTAAGGCAAAAAAACAAGAGATCGAGAAGTAGGTCAAGCGTATTCGCTCCCTGGTAATAGAACCCCTAGCAATACCACCTCAAACTGGATTAGGCTTTTACCTTCGCCGCAAGGGGCTGAACTAGTATAAACTCTCTGTGTCCTTTGTCCCGATTAACCCCTTTAAGCTAACCTAGTTGCAATGGCTCCACGACTAAGTCCTTCCGCTAGGACATCTACCGTGACAATTCCACGACAGATCCATTGCCTACGAGATTTTCACATATTGATCTTTGCTAAGTTACTTTTCCGTTGCCACTGTTACGATTGGTACAATACTGCTACTATCACCTTTTCCACCATTACTGTTACTTCCATATTACTTTGCTACTAAATACTTTGTTGTAGATGTCGGCGTTCTGGGAACGGGGGTCCCCAGACTTGCCTGCCTGCGGCCTGCGGCGTGGCTCAAAGGGGGGCCCAGCACAGCCCATCTTCATCAACACAGACCCAAGACCCTCGCGAGGGGCCAAGCCTCGCGGGGTGGACGATACGGAGCTTCCTCAGGCACGGCCTCATCAGGCTGGCTCGCGAGGAAGCGGAGAGATCAAGGTGGGGTACCTCACGAGGTGCCCGTGGTGCAAGCCATGACGGCCAAGGGCGCCAGGCGGGCGCCAGCCTGCGCAGTGTCCTCCTTTCCTCTTTGGTGCAAAGGGAGCAAGCGCAGGCGAGAGCATCAAGCAAAGGCACCCGTTTCGGTGCAACGAGACCAAGACCAGCCCAACGGTAGGGAGGAAGTCATTGTGGAGCCCAAGCTAGCGTCACCACCAGAGCCTTTAGCAGGCGAGGACCAACTTTAGTCAGGATAAGTGTACCAGATGTTCCCCTTCAAAATGGCCAATTGTTGGCGCCCTTCCCGCTCAATATTTGGGAAGAGGCCCAGGGCCTTTGCCTATAAATAGGACTAGCCACCCCCAGGGTAGCGCAGGATCGGCCAATCCAGAAACAAGCTGGGATCGGATCAAGTAGCATCACACAAAGAGAGAGAGAAGGGTGACTGAACTCCTCCTAGCAGTTCATCGCCCCAGCCAAGAACAGACCCTCGCGAGGCTGTTCTTCCTTGTATTGCTCATCATCATCAGCCCAAGAGGCAATCCACCACACCACAAACTAGAGTAGGGTATTACACCACAATGGTGGCCCGAACTAGTACAAACCCTGTGTCTCTTGTGCTGTTCTTTCCATAGCTTAGATCTTAGCGAGGCGGTGGGGTGCAGGTAGGTAGAAGGCGAAATCCCCGCGCGCACCCCAGTGTTCGAACCTCAAGGGTCTGCCGGAACCTGAAATCTGACAATTGGCACGCCAGGTAGGGGTGCGCCGGAATTCGTCTTCCACCGCCCCGTTCTCCTCCGACCATCGCGTCCATGTCTGACGCTCGTCGGGCCCGCGCCGAGCGCCGAGCCGCTCTCGCTTCCCGCGTCGCCCAGACGGCTCCTGTCGGCGGGCGTCCTCGCCGTTCCCTGTCACCTGCCGTCAACGCCGCCACCGGCCCGGGGGGAAACGAGCAGCAAGCGTCGTCTCAGCATCCGTCCATGCGGCAAGACGGCCGCACCGCTACTCCCTCGCTCACCCCAGCTGGTTCTTCGTCCCACGCGCTCCGCGCACCCATGGAGGCTCGAGTTGTGCTCATCGCGGCAAACGAGCTCCTGCGCTACCGTCCCGTCGACGACGTCTACGAAGAATGGCTCGACCGCGTCGCCGAGCTCGTCCGCGCCGCAGGGGGCTCTCCTGCGTCGTCCTTTCCGCTGCACCGCACCCCGCCCTGCGCGGGTGACGAAGCTCCGGGGGCGCCCCAGCCGCCTCCTCCTCAAGAAGGCGCCCTGGCTCCAAGGCGCGTGGCCCCTGGGCAGAACCCGCTCCGTCAGGTGCCAGCACGGCAAGAGCAGAGCTGCCAAGAAGTCCCTCGCCCGCAAGAAGCTACCCGGGCACTCCCTGCTCCAGCACGTCACGACCGTGATCATGCTCCCGCACGTCAAGACCCCGCGCTGCTCCCAGCTGCAGCGCATGGGGACCTGCAAGACCAAGCTCTCCGTCACCCAAGGCCTCCCGTGGCCACGGCAGCCTGTCGTGCCTTCACCACCGAGCTACGCAGCGTCACGTGGCCCGGCAAGTTCAAGCCGGACCTGCCTCCTCGTTACGACGGCACGGCCGACCCTGCGGAGTTCCTCCAGCTCTATGAGCTGGGCATCGAAGCTGCCAACGAAGACGAGAAGGTCATGGCGAACTGGTTTCCCATGGCGCTCAAGGACGGGGCCCGCACCTGGCTCCTGAACCTGGCTCCAGGCACGATCTCCTCCTGGGACGAGATGCGCACCCGCTTCATCGCCAACTTCCAAGGTACTCGCGACCGGCCACCCGCCGTGAGCGACATGGGCCGCATCAAGCAACAACCCGGGGAGACCCTGTAGAAGTACATCCAGCGCTTCAACAACGCACGCCTCAAGATTCCCAAGGTGACCGAGGAGGCCATCATCTCAGCCTTCTCCAACGGCGTGCGCGACGTCAAGATGAAGGAGGAGCTGGCGATGCATGAAGAGCTGTGCACTTCCTTGGAGCTGTTCAACTTGGCGACCAAGTGCGCCAGGGCTGAGGAAGGGTGTCTCTCCCTCCTTGAGCTGTCTGCCGCAGACCCAGAAGAGAAGAAGCCCAAGGCCAAGGATGTGAAGCGCAAGGGGGCTGTCGTGCTTGCGGCAGAGCCGGACACCAAGCGGGGCAGAGATCAGCCCGAGTCTTCCAAGGGCAGTCGGTACTGTGTGTACCATGACCTCCACACCCACAACACCAACGAATGTCAAGAGCTCCGAGCCGTGCGAGAAGGAAGGATCAGCCGTCATCCCGACCGCGGTGACCGGGGCTACGGCCGAGGAGGAGGAAGGAACGCAAGACGCTGCGAAGACCGCGGCCCGCGCCAAGGGTGGCGCGATCGACCTCGCAAGGACCACAGGCAAGACCCGCCTCGCGAGGGAGACTGGAGGGATCAGCCTCACGAGGATCACCTGTAAGGCAACGCAGGCCTCCCTCCGCTGCCGCCGCAGCCAAGGAGAAACGAGGACCGCCATCAGGGCGAGGGGGCTGGGGGCTTCCAGGAGCCATGCGCGATCGCCTGCATCCTGGGCGGGGCTCAAGCCCCAGCCTCTCAGCGCATCTTCAAGCAGTTTGCCTGCAAAGTAAATGCAGTCCTCCCCAAGCTCGAAGCCACGCGCCCTCTCAGGTGATCAGCTCAAGTGTGTGGCCACAGCCGGAGTCCTCCCGATGCTTTGTTCCCCAATCATCAGCAACGTGCTGGTCACCAGGACCCTCATCGATGGCGGGGCAGGGCTCAACGTCATGTCTGTGGAAACATTCAATAATCTTCAAGTGCCCTACAACCAGCTTCAGCCAACCAAGCCTTTCTCTGGAGTCACTGACGGCTCCACGGTCCCGATTGGGCAGGTCCGCCTCCCTGTCACCCTCGGGGCACGCGACAACTACCGCACCGAGCTCATCGACTTTGACGTCGCTCACATTCGCCTGCCGTACAACGCCATCCTTGGGTACCCAGCGCTGGCCAAGTTCATGGCCGTAACTCACCATGGCTACAATGTCCTCAAGATGCCAGGAAGTGGCGGAGTCATCACGGTGCCCTCTAAAGAGAAGGACGCGGTGTGTTCCCTGGAACGAGCCTTTCAGGCCGCATCACTGGAAGACCCGGATCGCGGAAGCAGGAGGCTTCCCGAGACCACCCTCAAGAAGAAGAGGACATCGTCCGGCCCGGCCCCTCAAGAAGCAGGCCCCTCAGGGCCCGTGCCTGCCCAGGGGGAACCTCCTTCCATCGCATAGGAAAGCGCGCCCGGCACCCTCCTTAGGCAGGGCTCGGGGGCTCTCCCCTGGAGGGCCACCGACCTGGCTAAGGTCACGAGGGAGGCGCTTGGGCACCACATGGAGGCGTGTTTCGAAGCATGATTCCCTCAAGAAGGAGTAAGGCAAGGAGGGCCAGACCCTTAGGAGTTCGTCAGCAAGGCCGTTTAGGAGCTACAGGAGTCAAGAGTCATGAGAGGCGGCTGCCGCCTACCAGCTGTGGCTCCCCATCCAGGCGAGGATGGTGGGCTGCGTGTCTGCATCGACATACCAGGGCTCAATCGAGTCGCCTCTCTGGAGCGCCTCTGGCCCTCGCGAGTGGGGCGCTACGAAGGTCCACCCCACAGCTAAATTCGCATGCCTTACGACTTGCCGAACGCGGCTGCCACGTACCAGCGCCTCATGAGGGGCATCACGGAGGCTCAAGAGGCCAGGCGTTCCGCAGCCTTGGCGGAGATGGAGATGGTCCGCGAGGAGCCACCAGCGCCTCCGGAGCCTCCCGAGGCCCCTGGGCCTGGGGGCTCATGAGGATCAACTTCCGCAGCCCACCGAGTCTGCTACACCAACACTCATTCGTTCTCAACATCATTAGGTGACATCTTTCAAATTTCATTTCCAGCTGGGAGCGCCCCCAGGGCTGCATTATTCCCAGGCCGCGTGGGTCCGTCCCTGCGGCACGTATCCCTTTTATTTCATGTTGTTAGCTTACTTTGCTGGGGGCGCCCCTCGGGCTGCATCATCCCCAAGTCGCTCGGGCCAGACCCAGCGGCATGTATCCCTTTTGCGTTTATTTCCGGCTATGCGTCCGACCCACCATGCTTGATTATTTGATGCTGGTCCACGGCACCTCTTCTTCTCCATGCCGACCACTTGCACGTTAGAGGGGGGGGTACCTGAGCATCGCGGCTCAGGGCTCTTACTGGCTCTCCAGCCCTCACCCTCTCGCCTTGTCCACGGCATCGCGACCTGGCATACCAGCGACGGCTGAGACCAGCTCGAGGGCCGGGACCCGAGGACGTAGAGTGCCGGCATCTAACCAAATTTCCCGGAACACATCACAAGATAAGGCCCAGTGCCAGGCGCAACCCGCCTAGAGGTAGGGCCCCGTGAGTCCCGCGCTGGCTCACGGATGCCCAGATACTCCTCGCCAGGCCCTATCGTGCCAGCCACATGTCAGGGCGGGGCTGTACACGCCCCGAGGGCTCCTCCCGGAGGGGAGCCCCCTCCCACGTACCAGTGGAAGCACCATGCTCCGCGCTGGCGGACGACACTGCCGAGGAGCGGCTATGCCCGTACACATACGGAAGCGCTATGCTCCGTGCTGGTGATAAACAATTGAGGGTGGCCCCCGGGCCGCATCAACCTCAGGGAGCCCAGAGCTTAGTGCCTAGCCTCATCGTAACGCCTCCCCTCGGGAGTGCCGCGCGAGGGGGCTGGGCACGGGGGCTGCGCCTGGGTCATGTCCAGACGCACGCCACCTAGCCAGGTCCCCCCCAGGCCTGGTTCGTCGCGCGGCTCTCCCCGAGCGGAGCCAAGGTATGAAGGCTGTTTGAGCGTCAAGGGGGACTCCTGAGCATCGCGACTCAGGAGCCTAACTGGTCACGTAGCCCCTCACTCCTTAGTTACGAAAGGCTAACGGCGGTTGAGGTATGCGCGGGGCCGGGCTCTGCAGACGTAGAACGGTAGATCCACCCACATCTCACCTCCCTACTTGCTGTTCGTGCGCCAAGGGGGACTCCTGAGCATCGCGACTCATGAGCCTAACTTGTCACGTAGCCCCTCACTCCTTGGTCCCGTCCTGGTTTCCGGTCGGGGCTAACGGCGGCTGAGGTATGCGCGGGGCTGGGCTCTGCCGGTGTAGAACATAAGCAAGTAGGAAGGAAAAGCGTAAATTTCAAGGAATTCAAAAGCAAATATTACAGTCCACACTGTTATCTCAATGCCAAACGCAAGTTTAAACGCCTCCCCGAGGCATGATACATGTGCAGGAATTGAAGGCAGGACAGGAGCCACAACAGAATCACTTGACGGCGGTGGACCAGCGCGGAGTGGGTTCGCCTCATGGAGCAACAGGGTCGGCAGCGCCTCGCTTCGGCTTGGTGCTGAAGGCCCGAAACTTCCCCAGCAGAGCCTCCGCGCGACCCTTCACGGCCTCGGCAGCGACAGCAGCACTCTCGCCGCTTGCTGGCTCCAGCAAGCTGTCGAGGTCGACGCTGGGATCGCGAAGGTAGATGTGGGTGAGGACCCGCATCAGCGCTGCAGAAGACAGGACACGCGCCTCGGCCTCGGCCGTGGGGCCAAGGCCAAGGGCGACATCTTCAAGAGCGCGAACCAGGAAGGGAAGCAGCTTGGCGGGGCCGTCCTCGGCGCCAGCCAGCGGGCTCTCCAGGCCGCTGTCGTAAAGCGTCCTTAGTGAGGAGCGAGCCTTCGCCTCCATCTCCGCGAAGGCCACGCGGTCCTCGGCAAGAACCTGGGCCTTGTCGTCCAGCTCGACCTTCCTCGCCCCCAACTCCTGCTCCAGCGCGCCTAGGCGGTCACGGCGCTTCCTGAGCCTGGCCTCCCGGTCCTTGACGGCCGCATCGCGAGCCTTCACGCCTTCTTCCTGGTCTTGGCGAAGGCGGGCCTCTTTCGCGAGCTGGTCCCGCAGGCCTTGCATCTCGTCCTCCAACACCTTGCAGCGACCACGGACGTCGACCACCTCCCCCAGGGCTGTGTCACGAGCAGCCTTCGCCTCAAGGACGGCCTGCTTCTCCTCATCGCAAGCCGTCGAGACCTGGACCAGCGCCGCCCGAATCGAAGCGTCGGAGCGAATCCGGCCTAAAGCCAGCTCCAAGCGCCCGGCCACCAAGCGAGGGTCAGCGCCAAGAAGATCCTGCCGTAGCTGGTCCAGCTTAGCAGCAGCACGATCCAGAACGGCAGGAGGAGTCGGAGAGACAGCGGTCGGTGGAGTAGGAGGAGAAGGCGGCAGCACGACCACAGCATCCTGAGGCGGAGCCTGCTGCGCCCCAACGGCTGTGGTGGCGGCAGCAGGCAAAGGCACCTCGGGAGTCGCTTGGGCCATGGGGGCTGAGCTCGCCCCAGCGGGCTCAGCCAGGCCCCGCGAGGACGACCGGGCAGGAGAGGCCCATGCGTCGCGGTCACCTTCCTTCGCGGGCAGAGGCGCTGCCCCGGATGGAGCCTTAGGAGCTCCCTTCAACTTCTTTGTTGCGGGCGCCAGCCTATCCAAGAGATGTGGACGTCAAGCCCCAGCAGCAGAACAGGAAATAAAGAAAAGAATCAAGCGCTTACGGGTTGTCGCCAGTGAGCTCAAGCAGCCTCCGGCCAAATTTGAAGCCCGAAAGCCGGCTGGAAGGGTCAACCTCGGGAAGCTCGGGAGCGGAAGGCGCGTCTGCGGTCCGCCTCGGGGCCGGGGCAGGCCCGCGGGAGATCAGCCCGGTCATGTCCTTCTTCGAGATCGGGGGCAAGCTCCCGCCGCCCTGCTCGTCATCATCCTCGTCATCATCGCTCGGAGATAGGCGGAGAACGCGGGACCTGCGCCGAGGGAGGGGATCCCTCGACTCTCCGTCGGTCGCCTCGGAGTCAGGCCCTTTTTCCCGCTCCCCTCCTTCCTCCTCTTCGCTGGAGTCGTCGGAGGACACGTCCACCGGTTCCTCAGGAGCTTTCGTGGGCACGGGCCCATCCCCGTTGAAGACGGGCATGGACTCCACTACCTACTCCCAGTCGTTGCAGAGGAACAAGGGCGTAGGAGCGCCCTCCAACCTCGCCACATCGCCCCCGACCAGAGATTGGAGGACCGCAGCCAGATCTTCGTCGGCCAAGGTCGCGGGGCTTGGATGGGGCCTCCACATCGGAAGTGAGTACTGCCGAAGTGGAGCCAGCTGGTGCTCCAGGAATTCCCTCAGCAGCGACGCGCCGGTCAGCTTCGCCGCCGCCATGTTGGCCGGCCTCAGATCCGCGTCCATCTTCTCCAACACCAGCTTCGCGCGGGGGTCCGCGAGCTCCGCTCGACCCCAATCGCTGGAGCTCGTGGGTTGCTCCATGGGCAAGATCAGCCGAGGGTGGATGCGCCCAGCATCTGCCAAGACCCACATGCTCCTGAAGCCCTCAATCCTTTTCCCGGGGTTCAAAATGGCAATGGCGCCACCGTACGCCACGAAGCTCGCGCACGCGGAAGCAGGACTGCGGAAGGTCCGGAGGTAGAAGTAGTGGCACAGCAAGGCCACCGAGGGCTGCACCCCTACGTGAGCCTCGCAGTAATAGGCGAGGATTGCCAGGAGAAGGACGGAGTTGGGGTGGAGATGCAGAGCCTGTAGCTTATAATGGCGGAGGACAGAGAAGAAGAACTCGGAGAAGGGAGGCTGTCAGTGTCAAAACCGGCGGATCTCGGGTAGGGGGTCCCGAACTGTGCGTCTAGGTTGGATGGTAACAGGAGACAGGGGACACGAAGTTTACCCAGGTTCGGGCCCTCTCGATGGAGGTAAAACCCTACTCCTGCTTGATTAATATTGATGATATGGGTAGTACAAGAGTAGATCTACCACGAGATCAAGGAGGCTAAACCCTAGAAGCTAGCCTATGGTATGATTGTTGTATGATGAAGTTGTCCTACGGACTAGAACCCTCCGGTTTATATAGACACCAGATAGGGTTAGGGTTACACAAAGTCAGTTACAATGGTAGGAGATCTTGAATATCTGCATCGCCAAGCTTGCCTTCCACGCCAAGGAAAGTCCCTTACGGACATGGGACGAAGTCTTCAATCTTGTATCTTCATAGTCCAGGAGTCGGGCTGAAGGATTGTCCGGCTATCCGAACACCCCCTAATCCAGGACTCCCTCAGTAGCCCCAGAACCAGGCTTCAATGACGACGAGTCCGGCGCGCTGATTGTCTTCGGCATTGCAAGGCGGGTTCCTCCTCCAAGTTCTTCATAAAAGATTTGTAAACACCAAGAGTAGTGTCCGGCTCTGCAAAATAAGTTTCCACATATTGCCATAGAGAGAATAAAATTAACACAAATCAAATCTACTGACGTATTCCGTAGCATGTCATCACACTATGGCCAAGTCTTTTACTCGAATCGTTTTCGCTTCTCCACCTCAGCACGTTATGCGAGGCGGCTTCCTTGGCACGTCTTGTCAAAGCAGAGATCGTGTCCCCCATTTACGGGATTCTCATCAATACGGACGTGGGTAACACAACCGCGCCATTTATCACGACGCTTGGGAGGCAAGCGAGTTTTACAAGGCTGGTGGGGACGCATAACCGCATCCGCCCATATAAGGGGATAAGGATCCACCTTTTCTACCTACGCCTTCTTCCTCCTTTGCCTATCCATCTTCCGCGCACCCGAGCTCCGACGCCCAAGCCCACACTTCCCACCTCAACCTTCTACAGCAATGTCCGGAGCGGGAGGCAAGTGGATGGTCTCCTCCGTCACGGAGGGCCATGTCAAAAAGTTGAGGAAGGCCGAATACTTGTCCAAAGACATCGCGCACCGGCTTCTCGAGGAGGGGCCGCTTCTCCCCACCCCAAGGCCCCACGAGAGGGTAGTTTTCCTTCCCCACTTCCTCCGTGGACTGGGTTTTCCACTCCACCCATTCGCCCGGGGGCTCATGTTCTACTACGGCCTGGATTTCCACGATCTGGCCCCGAACTTCGTCCTCAACATCTCGGCGTTTATCGTCGTGTGTGAGGCTTTCCTCCGCATCCGCCCCCATTTCGGCCTCTGGCTCAAGACCTTCAGCATCAAGCCCAAGGTGGTGCGCGGCAGCCAGGCAGAGTGCGGCGGCGCCATGGCGGGCAAGATGGCCAATGTCCTATGGCTCGAGGGCTCCTTCGTGGAGACCCTAAAGGGGTGGCAATTCGGGTGGTTTTACATCACCGAGCCACGCGATCCGAAATGGATCGCAGACCCTGAGTTCCGATCCGGACCCCCCACGCGGCTTATGTCCTGGAAAGAGACGGGCCTGTCGTGGGGCGACGAAAAAGAGGTGACCGGACTGCAAACCTGCATCCAGTCCCTGGTGGACAAGCCGATCAAGCTTGTCAATGTAGTCCAGGTTATGCTCGTCCGCCGGATTCTCCCGTGTCAACAACGGGACTTTAATCTGTGGGAGTTCTGTCGCGACCGGTTTTCCGGGCATTAATTTCCAGAAAATGGCCGTCGAGCTCATCAGCCCCAGGATTACTGTTAGCTGATGAGGCATCAACTTGATACAGAAATTCCAAGCAAAAATACAAAATATGTAGTACAAGACCATTGTGGCCTATGAGTACAACAAATGGTTTCTAGTGGTTCATGGCGGAAGCGGTTTGTGGATCATCCGTGTACGGGACTCCATTTCCCACAGGAACAGCTGACCAGGTTAACTCCTATCTTTGCGAGGCTGCTACCACCGTTGCCTAGTTTCCGGGGCTGTCATCGCAACGCTCCTATCCAAGCAGATATCTGGCCAAGACAATAGCCAGGGACAAGCCAGTGAGTACTTTGAATGTACTCGCAAACATTACGAACACTGGGATAAATTATTTGATAAACATGCACTAAAACATGCTATAATCACATTGTCGGTCATAAATAAAACACCTCTTATGCATGCAAGCAAGTTATTTATATGCAACATGAATAAGTAATAAAGGAGCGGGAATAAAATGCCGCAGTCGGGCGTCTGTGCGACACCACATCAAGGGCTTATGAAATAAATAAATAAATAACCGGCAATGCCACAGTCGGGCGTCTCAGCGACACCTCATAAAGGGCTTATAAGTAGATGAAATAACAAGCATGCCACAGTCGGGCGTCTGAGCGACACCACATAAAGGGCTTATAAGTGAATGAAATAACAAGCATGCCACAGTCGGGCGTCTGAGCAACACCACAGAAAGGACTTATAAGTGAATGAAATAACAAGCATGCCACAGTCGGGCGTCTGAGCGACGCCACATAAAGGGCTGATAAAATAATCACAGTGAGTATCCAGGAGGCAGAACCATCCCAGGGATATCCGATAATGCCAATAATATAACGGGTTAGTCCACAACAAAATAATAATCATAATCATCACAAGTCCCAAATCGTGATCCCAGTTGTGGTTTAACAGTTTCTCCTTCGAAGACCGACACTAAGACCGACACTTGACCCATCCCAGACTATAATCCTTAACCATGGACACGGCTATTCGAATAGGTTTAATATCTCTGCAGAGGGTGTACTCTTTACCCACTAGTAACGGATTCCTTTATTCCATCGAGACTAATTCCGTCTACGGCCTTTTAGTTGAAAACACACCTAACTTGCACACACCAGCTTAACTCATCGGTGTCTGGAATCACCCACGACACTTGTTAAGAAAAACTCTAAGTGGGGAGGCTACAACCTCGTGTAGCATGGGATCAAATTTATATCGCGCGCTCTAAGGGGTGGCCTCCCCTCTCGGTCCCAACCAGAAAACACCCATGCCCCCTGACCAGGTGGCATGCCTACCGGCTACAACCAATATCTTCCACCATGGCCTCTCTGTACGGTGTGTGCTGGAAAGGGGTTGACGACTTACTGAACCGTACCCTACCTGCGGCAGGGACGAGTGGTAGTACGAGGCAAGTATGGGGGTTACTGGAACAAGACTCGATCTGCGGTCGACTCAGGAGGTTTATAAGTTTCCTGCATGACATGTGTAACAAAATTATTTCAACCAACAAATCAACACTCATTATACCTTACCATGCCATACCGGATATAACCGTCCCGACGAAGACCGGCGACAAGCTCACGCCTACCCAAGGCAGAGGCTTTCCCGGATTCCTTTCCGGCATGCATGCAAGGCACATGAGGATGATTACCATCACAAGTATGTTCATTTCCAACAGCAAGGAAATCACAAAAAATGCATCCATGCAAATGATCATATCACATGAAATAACAATACTCCGAAATAAGGTGGTGTTATAAACGTGTCAACTAACACACTAAAAATATTAATCCGGGGTTCAGAATGCTTGCCTTTATGGTGTGGAAAGGCAAGGTGCACTCCAAAATCTTTGAAAGATTTCCTTCCTCTTTCCAAAATTCCTATTTTAAAATAAATTTAAATTAACACACAAATCAAAACAGCACAAAAAAAGTTGTTTGGAAAATTTTGAAATAAATCTTAAAATAAACTAGACAATATTTGAGAGAGGTAGGAAAAAGAATTAATTCAATTGGAGTTGTATTTAAAATATATAGTCAGTCAAAGTTGTGGTCAAAATCTGTTTTTGAAAAGAAAATAAAACAGAAAAGAAAACGATTCGGACTGACCACGTCGAAGGCGTATTCTAAGAATACGTTTCCACTTATGCCCGCGTGGATAGGCACTGGGTCGCTGACAGTGGACCCGCCTGGCCCACTGGCCAGGTTTGATCAGTCCACGTGCGCGTCGCCTCCTCCGGCCGAAACAGAGGCGGGGCTCCGGCGAGGCTCGCCGGCGAATGACGGCATCGTTCGGAGAACGGAGGCCATCAGCGTGCTCGGGGGATCAAGACGGTCACTCCGGTGGTTGATATGGATTCTGGGGTGGACGGAGCTGTCGGTGGCGAGCTTCGCGGCGGACGGAGGCCGTCGGGCAAAGTGATTTTTCTCCCGCGGTGAGCCCTGATCAAAATCGAGCAGGGGAAATTGTTCACGGGAGGAAGAGGAAGCTCTTGGTGAAGAGAACAGAGAGGTGAGGGAGTCCTGGATTAGGGGGTGTTCGGATAGCCGGACTATACCTTCAACCGGACTCCAGGATTACGAAGATATAAAGTTGAAGACTTCGTCCCGTGTCCGAAAGGATCTTTTCTTGGCGTGGAAGGCAAGCTAGGTGTGTGGATATTCAAGATCTCCTACCAATGTAACCGACTCTGTGTAACCCTAACCCTATCCGGTGTCTATATAAACCGGAGGGTTGTAGTCCGTAGGACAACCATCATCATACACAATCATACCATAGGCTAGCTTCTAAGGTTTAGCCTCCTTGATCTCGTGGTAGATCTACTCTTGTACTACCCATATCATCAATATTAATCTAGCAGGAGTAGGGTTTTACCTCCATCGAGAGGGCCCGAACCTGGCTAAAATAAAGTGTCCCTTGTCTCCTGTTACCATCTGACCTTGACGCACAGTTCGGGACCCCCTACCCGAGATCCGCCGGTTTTGACACCGACAAGAGGTGGAGGCCCTGGTGGCGTTGGAAGAGCTGGGGCAATGGCGCGACTGCGGTTGCCGGAGATGAGGAAGGAGGCCTCCCAGGGTCGTCTGGCTGCAAAAGGGGGCCCTAGGGAGATGGCTTGGGGTCGCCTGAGTGCGGAGACGAGCTCGGGGCTCCTTTATATAGCGTCTCCAAGTCGGTTTGCGGCTGCCGTGGATGAGCTCGTCGGCGGACCGCCTTACTCTGCGGTAGGGCGACGTGGCGGTGGTTGGCTAGTTCCAGGGGCTAACGACGACCGCTACACTGTCGAGAGAGGCGAGCTGGCGCGCTGTGGGAGTTTGGGCAGCGCCAACCGGGGCCGGAGCCACTGCGGACGCCGGCGTGCCGCCAAGGGTGCCCTGACGGCGGCGCTGTAGCGGGCCAGGGTGGTCGGGGTGGCGTGGCGATGCAAGGGGGTACGTGGCGGCTAGCTGCAGATGGCCAAGAGCCGAAACGGGTGTGGGGCGAGACGCGGCGGCTCGGGCGCACGTGCGTGCCAAACGCACGCTCTGCTCGCGCTCTGGGCGTGCACGGGACGTGCTCGACGTAATGCTAGAGCCTGCTACAGGGCTTGGGTGAGGCTGGCACTTAGCAGATCTAGGTTAGGAGCATCTGGGAGTCTAGTGGACATGTTAGTTTGATCAGAGGTGCAAGTTCATAGTGCAATGACAAAAGTCATGTCAAAACAGATCATGACCATAAGGTGTTTGACAAAATGCCAAGGGCACTTAGGCATTTCTTGGAGTGGCCAGATTCTCCAGATCAGTGTCTCCTTAGATGCAAGAGAGAGTGGTAAGGTTAGTTTGTCAAATGCAGAAATTTGTTAGTGCAAGTCTTGCTGAACTTCAATTCTGGTCAGGAGATGAAAGGCATCATTACATGAACCAAAAATGATCCAATAGGTGCATGCTCCTGGACTGTCAGGACCCCGATCCTAAGTCACACCGATCTAGCATGTAACACATCATATCACCTTGCGGCCTCACGCACGGTATTCCCACGGGTGCCACCTTACCTGGCCCGGGACCGTTTGCGCCTTTTGGCTCACGTATATGATAGTGTCGCTAGCATCCATATGACAAAGAACCCGGGCCGACATGGCTAGTCGTGAACCCAAAGCGGCGCTAACCTATGAGGACAGGCATACATGAATCACATCGAGCATGTCGGTCATCAACGTGTGAATCCGGGCTGTAGCACTGGGCTAACAGGACTCCGGTAACCCGGGCTGTAGCAGGCTAGGCAGGACTCCGGATGTCACCGCGTGACATTTCCCCGAAGGGACAGACACAGGAACGACGTGAAACACATGCCGGCCAGTCAAGTGTTCCGAGCAGTAGTGCTGGGCTAGCAGGACTCCGGTGAACCGGGCTGTAGCGGACTACTATCGCTCCGGAGCACTAGACTACATTTCCCCATATGATAGGCTACCAAGGATAAACAACTAGATAGTCGGATCCCACCCATACCAAGCATTTCAATCATACACACAATATGCCCGATATGAGTAGATACAACATGACATCACAACATAACTCTACGACTCAAAGTATTTATTCATTAGGCTCCGAGGAGCGAGATATTACAAACATGGGTCTCATGACCCAACATTCAGAGCATACAAGCAACAAGCACATGCGGAAGCTTAACATGTCTGAGTACAGACATCTACAAATGAAAAAGGCTGAGAAGCCTGACTATCTACCAGATCCTGCCGAGGGCACAAGATCGTAGCTGAGGTATCAAGCTAAACGTCGAAGTCCAAGCGATACTACTAGCGAGACTGAAGTCTCTCTGCAAAAACATAAATAGGCAAACGTGAGTACAAATGTACCCAGCAAGACTTACATCAGAACTAACTACATATGCATCAGTTTCAAAAGGGGGGTGGTGGAGTTTTAACTGCAGCAAGCCAGCTTTGACTCGGTGGCTATCCTGAACTACGACTGCAAGCAACTCTTTTGAGGTGGCGCACACGAGTCCACATATTCACCATCCAATACACCACTATGGATCCACTTCCGTCTCCCTACGAGAAGGCCATCCATAGCACTCACGCTTATCTTGCGTATTTTAGAGTATCCACTTTCACTTGTCTATGAACTGTTATAGGCAACCCAGAAGTCCATTACCGCGGACACGGCTATTCGAATAGATGATGTTAACCCTGCAGGGGTGTACTTCTTCATACATGTTTCCACCATTTAGCGTCTGCACACGACATGTGCTCGGCAGACTTCAAGCGAAAGCCGACGTGGGTGTAGACCACGACCTACCTAAACACTCAAGTCTCTAGTCCAGGTTTATCGCCTATTCGGGTTCCATCCGCAAGGAGTCCGGCCGAGGTTTCCACTAACGGCCCCGAACGATGTGTACAGGGTCCGAGACACCAAACGGGCGCCCGGCTGCCCGGCCACGTGCCTACTGCAACACAGCCCACCCCTACGGTCAGCGCTGCGTGCGGCCCCCAGCATACTACAAACACCAGAAACTACTTGCAACTCCTGGACAGAGGACAAGGGTGATTAAGAAGTCGAGCGGGGTCATATTTCAGGGCCCAATGCATGGTAGTAGCTGTTTCATGGATCACAAACACAGAACTCAGTTCCTGAGGACGGCTTCAATGAGACAACCCACCATGTACTCCTACATGGCCTCTCACCAATACCTTTACCAAATCGTGTTCACACACTTAGCTCACACACAGTAGGACATGTTCATCACCATTCCAATTCATTCCCGATGAATCAGACCCGACTCAACTCTAAGCAGTAGCAGGCATGACAAACAAGCATGAATGAGTAGGCACATCAGGGCTCAAACAACTCCTACTCATGCTAGTGGGTTTCATCTATTTACTGTGGAATGACAGGTCATGCAAAGGATAAGGGGTTCAGCTACCGCAGCAAGTAACACATGAATCGTTGTTGTCCTAATGCAATAAAAGAGAGCAGGAGCGAGAGAGTGGGACTTTATCAGAATGAACAAGGGGGTTCTGCTTGCCTGGCACTTCTGAAGATAATATAGTTCTTCATCAGTGTCATCGATCTCATCGTCGGCACATCGTCTATCGGGAGGGGACAATTACCGGCAAACAAAGAGGAACACAATCAATGCAATGCAACAGTTATGATGCATGATAATGTCATGGCAATATGCTGTTGATTGGGCTAATGCAACTGGCAACATGTTAAATGGGGTTGATTTGAACCCTAGGTTCAAATTCAAACTCCACATATGGTTATTTAAATGCCATTCAATTGATTTGAACTAAACAGTGAACAAAAGTTGCTCTAATATGCATGAAAATGATACAGATGGATAGATTGGATTTTTCTGATCATTTTTCATATATAAATTATTTCATTCTGAGCTACGGTTGATTTTATATGAATTTTAGAAGTTTAGAGTATTTTCTGAAATTTCCTGAATTAAAATTAATCCAGAAAATAAGTTATTGCGTCAGCCTGACATCATCATGACGTCAGCAGGTCAACGGGGCACGGTCCAGGTCAAACCTGGACGGTGGGGCCCGCGTGTCAGTGTCATTAGACTAACTAATTTTAGTTAGTACTAATCCTAGTTAATTAGCGGGGGTGGCCCCACATGTCAGTGAAACAACGGTCATTAGTCCTAATCTAATTTAGTCAGAGGCGGGGCCCACATGTGTTGACCCCAGGGAGGTCAAACCCCGGGTCAGACGGTCAAACCCGCCGGCGGCTCGTCGCCGGCGAGGCCAGGGACGGCGGAGGCGCTCGGGTTTCATCCTCCGGCGACCATTCGAGCAACGGGGACCACGGGCGAGGAGCTGAGCCTCGTCCGCGTCATCTGGAGTAAGTGGGAGAGGCAGGGGCGGCCGGAGCTCGCCGGAGCGGAGCTCGGGGCGGCGGCCGGAGCTCGGGCAGGTGCGGGGACGCGGCTACGGTGCCCAAGCGAGCGAGCTAACATGCTGAAGATGCAGCACGCGATGCCCTGAGCGTAACGTACGCACGCCCGGGACCAATTGGCCACCGGAGCCACGCCGACGTTGAGCTCAGGCGGCGGTGAGCAACGGCCTTGACGGAACCGCGGCTAGAGGTCGGGGAAGACGCGGAAAAGAGAGGGGGAATGCGTCGGAGCTCACTGGGAGGTCGTTGAGGAGCTCAGCGTGCTTGGGGGCGGCTCGGAGGCGACGAAATCACGGCGGCGATCTCGGGTGCCCGAGGAGGGGAACGGCGGTGCAGGCGGCATCCAGGGCTTCCGGCGTCGGGCGGCATCGCCTAAGAGCTTCAGCGCGAGCATACGGAGCTTGTGGTTATGGGGAGGGGGCAAGTCAGTGGCGGTGGCCGTGGCAGCAGCAAGCGGCGGCGATGATGGCGCTCGGCGCGGTGAGAGAGAGAGCAGGGGAGGGGAAGAGATCCAGGGAGAGGGGGGAGAGGACGAGGGGGTCGGGGCATCTCCGTGGCGTCGTCTGGGCGCACCGAGGGGGAGCCAGGCAGGCAGGGAGGGAGGAGGTGGCCGGCGCGGGGCGGGCACGCGTCTCTGTCCTCCTGGAAGAGGAGGAAGACGACAGGGGAGGGGGGGAACAGGTGGGATGGGCCTAGCTGGGCCGGTCCTGTTGGGCCACCAGGTAAGTGGACCAGGTAACTCTCCCTCTCTCTTTTAATTCCAGTTTTCTATTCTATCATTTGTTTTGATTTAGTTTTAGAAACTAAATCATTTTTGCTGCTTCTGTAAATTATTGTATGGACTAGAGATATTAGTATAAAGCCCCACAACAATTTCCAGAATTATTGGATCATATCTGAAATATATTAAATATAAATCCAATGCAAATAATTATTGAATTAATTCCAAATGCCCAAAATAAATATTTCTGAGACTCCAAAAATATTGGTTTGGGTTTTACCTCTTGCCAATATTTTTATAGCTTGACAGGAACATTTTCTTGGGTTTATTTGAAACAATTTTTAATGTTGATCATTTTTTTTTAAAAAGGCTTCTGAGGCTTTCCACTTTCCCCAATTCAACTTTCATAAATATGTACATGATGCATGAGTGCTTGTGCAACTAGTTACAACCAACTCTAGGGCTGTGACAGCTCACCCCCACTAAACAAGAATCTCGTCCCGAGATTCAAGACGTGAGGTAAGAAGACAGAGGGAGCACAAAGCTAACACGGTCTTCACGATCCAACTGTCCTTCTCAGAGATGTTGATTAATTGCTTCAAACTAATTTTGACATCCATGCTTTTGAGATCTTCATCCAACACGATGGTGACAGAAAGAAACTTTATAGGAAACGATCTCCTCGAAGATCGAGCATTCAGGATTAACTCGTGGAATGAGATGTTGGAACATCTCGAGTTGAGGCACAAAACGCATCGTGAGGGACGGAAGAATAACAACGGGGTTTGATTTGATGGGCAAAAATTCCACACTTAGAAAGATGGTGGAGGGTGTCACGATAGCGAGGAAAATCGCCATGATTCCATAACGGGGCACCTCAGGGAAGGTGACTTGCAGAAATATTCCCTTAAGTGGCAAAAAGAATTACTTTTGATACTGAGATCATTGGAACTCTTTATTCCAGCCTAAGGTAATCACAAACGATCGTTTGAAGGAGTTCGGAAAGGTGACATACTCGGACTAGGTTGGATGATGGGGACTACCTTGTTGAAGACAACGCAATGAATGATTTTGCTTATCACCGGAAATGGATGGGGCCATGACAAGTCCACTCTTGAATATGATCCTGGACAACAACTATTGAGGTGCAAGCTGGGAACAAAATGCAAATGCTGGGAATGATTCTGGTAACTGGGAGATAACTCAACAGTCGAGAGTAATTCCACTGTTGGAATGGTTATAGCATAATCGAGGAATACTAATAGCACAAGGATCCCTAAGGAACAACTTCTAAAATAAGTCGCACGAGATCCTCATGGAGAAGATGGTCAAATAGTTCAATCAAGATACTACCATGATAGCTCTTCCGGCTAGGTGTGTCGGCCAGACATCAACCTTGTCGGGACCTACATAATAGATCTTGGAAAAGTTCCAACCATCACATCTGCCTGAGATTCAGATCTGGTTGGTAACAGGATATTTCAGACAGCATGTCCAGAAAAAGAAGTTTGCAACACAAACTGACGAGATGACGTTGCGAGATTATCAGGAAATGAACTACGATAGCAAGCTCCAAAACATGAGCTGGTTCTGCTATATACATGTGAACATGTTGTCCTAGACAAGCATGACCACATGATAGTCTTATAATAAAACACCATCAGGTTCTGGTTGGGAACCATCATCGAGGATATCAAAGTCCTTGCGTAAGTCTAGCTCTTAGGAAGAAACTTCTTCTCCTTGAACAAATCAATCAGTGGCTTGCTGTGCTAGGGATACATATGGAATGAAGGTTGCAAGTCTCCAACCCACAGAATTCTTCGCACGTATGCATGACTGACTTGGGATGATTCCAGAGGAGGCAAAAACAAACTATCTCGAATTCACGGCGGCAACTTACATCAAATGCACGTGAATCAAAGGAAGTCACTTCTTTCATTCAAACATATACCTCATGAGCGGAACATGAAGGCAATGCTTACAAAGTTTCCAACACTAGCTTGATGTTCAACACGAACCATGGGGGAGACAAAATGCTGCTGATGGGCTCAGTAGAAACTCATCGGAATTCCCATATCACTGGACTTCCATCATCATGTGAACACGGTGATAGCATTGGTCAGACCAAAAGATGTAATGGTGTATGCTCGAGGAATCAACCACGAGTAAGACAACAATATGAACATCGTTGGTTCTGATTTGACTTGACGATAGCCCATACTCAAGTCAAAGTTTTGACAAGACAATAGATCGAACAACTGATCACGAGGACCAATCGATGGAGATATCATCTTTCTTCAACACACACACACAAAGATATCCCTTAACATGAACTAAGTTAGACAAGCTTTTATCTTCCAACTCTCCAAGTTGTTGTCTAGCTCAACCAACTAGCTCAAGGATATCAACACAGATTCTTGGAGAAAGGGTGGTTCACAAGGAACCAACTTGATCACGAGCTCAACATAACAGTCTGGGGACAACCTGGTAATACTTCCGAGAAGATATTCGGAAAATCACGAACCACCGATATGATACTAAGCTCGAGAACAATCTTGCTTTTCAGGGCAAGATGATATGATCAAATAAACAAGGGATTGAACAATCCTTACTCATTGATCGAAGAGTGCACCAGAAATAAGGACTAGGTAGCACGATCAATCTTAGGATGATGATTTAGTAACCAACACGCTAAGAATGAGAATATTGTCCATTTACTACAAGCAACGAGTTGCTCAGAGTATTGATTTCACACATCACGAATCACTTGTCGGCATTCCGGTTGCAACGATACGAAACCGAGGAACGAACAATGATGGCAAGAAGTATTACTGCGTCAAGAATTCATAAGAGGTGGTGCAATTCTCATGACACTCTTGACATAAATATGGTAACACTCCAAGTCAGAGCAGAGAAAAAGCTGGATTGGCATTTCGATCTACGGGATACAATTACTTTGACCCAATCCGAGAAATGGATGAGGTACTGGAGCTTGTTTCTCCTAGTCATTCTGGACTAGAATGGCTTAACGGACCACAAGAATAATAGGCATCAATGAACACGATCGCACACATACTCTTGACTATCAATTGACAGACGAGGGCCAGAAAATAACTAAAGAGGGACAACTCAAGGAACATATAACTTTCTGAGTTGTGGATTCATGGGTTAGTATGTCAAACGAGTTCAACAAATTTCTTCCGGATAACCCATGCAGAATGATAGAACTGGCAGAGTCACAATATGAATGGGGTACTCCTCAAGAGCACCCTGGTTGTGATCTTTTGATTCAAAACGAATTTCTGCCAAGGATGGTTCATGGCATTTGGAAGAAGGAAATACCACGGACCTCGAGGCTAATGCAAAGGTTACTAATATCCTAAAGGAACTAGCAAACACTATCGACATGAGGTAAGTAGGGTGAATCTCGGGTTCAAGAACCCAGGAATAGAATACCTACTATTAAATGGCATCACGGGATGCTTTCGAGAATGATGGCCAGATTCATCACACTGGGAACACAAGATGTGGACAGATTACTAGATGGTTTCATAAGACACCTAGGTCATAATAATAGCTCCAACATATATGTCAAGGCAACGGGGTACCTCAACAGACCGATTAGTGTGCTTATTCCGACCAAAAGGACATCGGGAATGGAAGGAAAGGATTTGCAAATGCATCAGACTAGTTAGAAACCTGGGATGACTCGGACAGCATAACGGCTGTAAATGCTCAAAATGATTTGAGACATCCTACAAAAATGGTGGCATAGCCACTCAACATCACAATATCAATGTTCTGAGGCCAACTATGAACACATAGAAGTAGTAGAAACTGAGCAGCGGCTTGAACTCAACAATCCTAGGCAACTACGGTTTAGTAACACGTCATCCTGAGAGATAGAAGAGAAGCCTAGTTCTTAACCCCCGTAGAAGAGAAGAGGTTGACTCAGATCAGAAGGGCATGAGGTATAAGGAGTAAAAAGAGCCTTACGTTCCCTTCCACAATCAATTCCCTTACATAGCTAAAGCATTTCTAGACACAACTTCGACCAGTTTGGCTTGGTAATCCTACAGGCAGTCAGGCTCTGATACCAACGCTGTCAGGACCCCGATCCTAAGTCACACCGATCTAGCATGTAACACATCATATCACCTTGCGGCCTCACGCACGGTATTCCCACGGGTGCCACCTTACCTGGCCCGGGACCGTTTGCGCCTTTTGGCTCACGTATATGATAGTGTCGCTAGCATCCATATGACAAAGAACCCGGGCCGACATGGCTAGTCGTGAACCCAAAGCGGCGCTAACCTATGAGGACAGGCATACATGAATCACATCGAGCATGTCGGTCATCAACGTGTGAATCCGGGCTGTAGCACTGGGCTAACAGGACTCCGGTAACCCGGGCTGTAGCAGGCTAGGCAGGACTCCGGATGTCACCGCGTGACATTTCCCCGAAGGGACAGACACAGGAACGACGTGAAACACATGCCGGCCAGTCAAGTGTTCCGAGCAGTAGTGCTGGGCTAGCAGGACTCCGGTGAACCGGGCTGTAGCGGACTACTATCGCTCCGGAGCACTAGACTACATTTCCCCATATGATAGGCTGCCAAGGATAAACAACTAGATAGTCGGATCCCACCCATACCAAGCATTTCAATCATACACACAATATGCCCGATATGAGTAGATACAACATGGCATCACAACATAACTCTACGACTCAAAGTATTTATTCATTAGGCTCCGAGGAGCGAGATATTACAAACATGGGTCTCATGACCCAACATTCAGAGCATACAAGCAACAAGCACATGCGGAAGCTTAACATGTCTGAGTACAGACATCTACAAATGAAAAAGGCTGAGAAGCCTGACTATCTACCAGATCCTGCCGAGGGCACAAGATCGTAGCTGAGGTATCAAGCTAAACGTCGAAGTCCAAGCGATACTACTAGCGAGACTGAAGTCTCTCTGCAAAAACATAAATAGGCAAACGTGAGTACAAATGTACCCAGCAAGACTTACATCAGAACTAACTACATATGCATCAGTTTCAAAAGGGGGGTGGTGGAGTTTTAACTGCAGCAAGCCAGCTTTGACTCGGTGGCTATCCTGAACTACGACTGCAAGCAACTCTTTTGAGGTGGCGCACACGAGTCCACATATTCACCATCCAATACACCACTATGGATCCACTTCCGTCTCCCTACGAGAAGGCCATCCATAGCACTCACGCTTATCTTGCGTATTTTAGAGTATCCACTTTCACTTGTCTATGAACTGTTATAGGCAACCCAGAAGTCCATTACCGCGGACACGGCTATTCGAATAGATGATGTTAACCCTGCAGGGGTGTACTTCTTCATGCATGTTTCCACCACTTAGCGTCTGCACACGACATGTGCTCGGCAGACTTCAAGCGAAAGCCGACGTGGGTGTAGACCACGACCTACCTAAACACTCAAGTCTCTAGTCCAGGTTTATCGCCTATTCGGGTTCCATCCGCAGGGAGTCCGGCCGAGGTTTCCACTAATGGCCCCGAACGATGTGTACAGGGTCCGAGACACCAAACGGGCGCCCGGCTGCCCGGCCACGTGCCTACCGCAACACAGCCCACCCCTACGGTCAGCGCTGCGTGCGGCCCCCAGCATACTACAAACACCAGAAACTACTTGCAACTCCTGGACAGAGGACAAGGGTGATTAAGAAGTCGAGCGGGGTCATATTTCAGGGCCCAATGCATGGTAGTAGCTGTTTCATGGATCACAAACACAGAACTCAGTTCCTGAGGACGGCTTCAATGAGACAACCCACCATGTACTCCTACATGGCCTCTCACCAATACCTTTACCAAATCGTGTTCACACACTTAGCTCACACACAGTAGGACATGTTCATCACCATTCCAATTCATTCCCGATGAATCAGACCCGACTCAACTCTAAGCAGTAGCAGGCATGACAAACAAGCATGAATGAGTAGGCACATCAGGGCTCAAACAACTCCTACTCATGCTAGTGGGTTTCATCTATTTACTGTGGAATGACAGGTCATGCAAAGGATAAGGGGTTCAGCTACCGCAGCAAGTAACACATGAATCGTTGTTGTCCTAATGCAATAAAAGAGAGCAGGAGCGAGAGAGTGGGACTTTATCGGAATGAACAAGGGGGTTCTGCTTGCCTGGCACTTCTGAAGATAATATAGTTCTTCATCAGTGTCATCGATCTCATCGTCGGCACATTGTCTATCGGGAGGGGACAATTACCGGCAAACAAAGAGGAACACAATCAATGCAATGCAACAGTTATGATGCATGATAATGTCATGGCAATATGCTGTTGATTGGGCTAATGCAACTGGCAACATGTTAAATGGGGTTGATTTGAACCCTAGGTTCAAATTCAAACTCCACATATGGTTATTTAAATGCCATTCAATTGATTTGAACTAAACAGTGAACAAAAGTTGCTCTAACATGCATGAAAATGATACAGATGGATAGATTGGATTTTTCTGATCATTTTTATATATAAATTATTTCATTCTGAGCTACGGTTGATTTTATATGAATTTTAGAAGTTTAGAGTATTTTCTGAAATTTCCTGAATTAAAATTAATCCAGAAAATAAGTTATTGCGTCAGCCTGACATCATCATGACGTCAGCAGGTCAACGGGGCATGGTCCAGGTCAAACCTGGACGGTGGGGCCCGCGTGTCAGTGTCATTAGACTAACTAATTTTAGTTAGTACTAATCCTAGTTAATTAGCGGGGGTGGCCCCACATGTCAGTGAAACAACGGTCATTAGTCCTAATCTAATTTAGTCAGAGGCGGGGCCCACATGTGTTGACCCCAGGGAGGTCAAACCCCGGGTCAGACGGTCAAACCCGCCGGCGGCTCGTCGCCGGCGAGGCCAGGGACGGCGGAGGCGCTCGGGTTTCATCCTCCGGCGACCATTCGAGCAACGGGGACCACGGGCGAGGAGCTGAGCCTCGTCCGCGTCATCTGGAGTAAGTGGGAGAGGCAGGGGCGGCCGGAGCTCGCCGGAGCGGAGCTCGGGGTGGCGGCCGGAGCTCGGGCAGGTGCGGGGACGCGGCTACGGTGCCCAAGCGAGCGAGCTAACATGCTGAAGATGCAGCACGCGATGCCCTGAGCGTAACGTACGCACGCCCGGGACCAATTGGTCACCGGAGCCACGCCGACGTTGAGCTCAGGCGGCGGTGAGCAACGGCCTTGACGGAACCGCGGCTAGAGGTCGGGGAAGACACGGAAAAGAGAGGGGGAATGCGTCGGAGCTCACTGGGAGGTCGTTGAGGAGCTCAGCGTGCTTGGGGGCGGCTCGGAGGCGACGAAATCACGGCGGCGATCTCGGGTGCCCGAGGAGGGGAACGGCGGTGCAGGCGGCATCCAGGGCTTCCGGCGTCGGGCGGCATCGCCTAAGAGCTTCAGCGCGAGCATACGGAGCTTGTGGTTATGGGGAGGGGGCGAGTCAGTGGCGGTGGCCGTGGCAGCAGCAAGCGGCGGCGATGATGGCGCTCGGCGCGGTGAGAGAGAGAGCAGGGGAGGGGAAGAGATCCAGGGAGAGGGGGGAGAGGACGAGGGGGTCGGGGCATCTCCGTGGCGTCGTCTGGGCGCACCGAGGGGGAGCCAGGCAGGCAGGGAGGGAGGAGGTGGCCGGCGCGGGGCGGGCACGCGTCTCCGTCCTCCTGGCAGAGGAGGAAGACGACAGGGGAGGGGGGGAACAGGTGGGCTGGGCCTAGCTGGGCCGGTCCTGTTGGGCCACCAGGTAAGTGGACCAGGTAACTCTCCCTCTCTCTTTTAATTCCAGTTTTCTATTCTATCATTTGTTTTGATTTAGTTTTAGAAACTAAATCATTTTTGCTGCTTCTGTAAATTATTGTATGGACTAGAGATATTAGTATAAAGCCCCACAACAATTTCCAGAATTATTGGATCATATCTGAAATATATTAAATATAAATCCAATGCAAATAATTATTGAATTAATTCCAAATGCCCAAAATAAATATTTCTGAGACTCCAAAAATATTGGTTTGGGTTTTACCTCTTGCCAATATTTTTATAGCTTGACAGGAACATTTTCTTGGGTTTATTTGAAACAATTTTTAATGTTGATCATTTTTTTTAAAAAGGCTTCTGAGGCTTTCCACTTTCCCCAATTCAACTTTCATAAATATGTACATGATGCATGAGTGCTTGTGCAACTAGTTACAACCAACTCTAGGGCTGTGACATGGACTTAAGGGTTTTGCAGGGAGGACTACAAGTAGGAAAAAGAATCAAGAGCCAAGGAGCAAGCAAAAGTATGGTTGCTGTACAAACCATCAAGTTGGTCCAGAATGAAAATGAGGTTGATACACTCATATATTTCAAATAACATCATGAGGTTTTTGCATAAAGTTGAATCATATGATACTACTAACATCCCATAATTTTGGTGGAGGCTAGAAAGAAATATTTAAATGGGTTGTAGTGAAAAATTGCACTCTGGTTCAGAGAACAAAATTGGGTATAGAGCTCAAAATATTATATGAATAAAAGTTATTTTTGCATAAAAGTGATTTGAGAACATCACATGACATCCCCAAATTTTGGTTGAAAAATTAAGTGAATTTATCAAATGGTTGTAGTGCAAATGTGGCCATAAAACCTTAAAAATCCATTTTTTTCAAGAAAAGAAGATCAAGTTAATTAATTATGTAATTAGTCCTGCTGATTTAAGAACAGCTTTTCTTGAGAGGTTAAACAGGTCCAATAACATATTTGAAAGGTTTTCACTTTGGAAAAACTCCAACACAACAAGGAAGAAAATGGTTTAAAAAATCAAAAAGGAGCTCAGGAAATCAAAGTTTTAAAATCCTGGCAAAATTTTAATCCATCAAAACAGGGTCAAAATTTTGGGGTGTCACAACACTACCCCCCTTAAGAAAAATCTCGTCCTCGAGATTTGTTAAAAGCTGTTTCAAGAAAATTATATGCAATAAAAATGCGGCTACAGTGAGACGGCAATAAGTGGTGTAAAACCAGACTGTGAATACTGGCGCTGCGTGGAAAAATCTACGGTTTGGGACAAAACGCGAGATTCTACGCTGGATGTAAATTTAGAATAACTTCTAAATTTAAATATACGCTGGTCGTACCCGAGAGCACAGTGCTCTACCTGGCCGACAGGTGGACCCGGGGCCCACAGTCATCCTCTTCTTCTCCCTCTGGCTCTTTCTTCTTCCTCTCTCCTGCACGTTTTCCCGCGCTTTCTCCACCGGCGACGTCTAGCGCGTAGGGAATCTAGGTCGTACCGCGGTAGTGTGCGGCGTGCTAGTTGCCGGGGCAGCGTGCACTCACCTCGCGGGCCAGTGCGCTGTCGGCACTGCTCGCGGATTCGTCTCCGAACATCGGCGATCGGCGACGGGCGGCGTTGGTGGACTTCGCCCACCGTACACCGAGCTCGAGCTATAAAAACGGCCGAGGTGTCCCTCTCTTCTTCCTCACACCTGCCCTCGCTTCTCCTCCTCCTTCTTCCTCCATTTCATGCTTACAGAAGCTCGGGTGAGGCTCTAATGGCGGAGGCGATGCCGGACTGGTTCGCGATCCTGGTATGCGGAGGGCTGGCGACACTGCTGGGGCTCTCCATGCTCGTGTGCGCGATGATCTTCGATGATCGTCGCGACGCTGCGGCCCGGGTGTTGGCTCTCCGCGGTGGTGATGATCACGAGGAGTAGGTGGGTGTGCTGGGTGCTAACCATTGTTCGGGAGTGCTTAGTTAGATGTAGCACCGTTGCAAAGTTTTGCAAACAGTGTATGTGCTTGAATGATTACGGTTGTGAGTCTGCTGCCGTGGTGCTGTGTGAAATAAAATAATCCATGTCGTGAGAAGGTGTAGATGTAGCAATTCAGGGAAAAGAAATTTCACTCTAGGATTATTCGCGGAATAAAACAGTAATGCAACAAAATCACTCACATTAATCGAAACTAAAGGTTTACTCGCTGCACAAACCCGGGATACCACGCATAAGTTACAACTTAAAAACAAATGTTGCAATAATAAACGTAGCAGCGACGTCTATAATGCAAACGGTAACTAGACGGGGTCCCGAGAAAATGTCTCTGGTACTGGGATACACTCTTCTTCTATCGGGGGAAGCGGATTGACCAGTCGATGCACGTGACTCTCCTGGTCGGGCCTTAGTGCTCTGCCGATGGCGATCTGAGGATTTAAATCTGCGAGGCTCTGGAGATAACCCATCACGCATTGGGTTAAACGCTCTTGAGCGATGATGTACTGGACAAGGTTGGCCAGGACTGGGTCCCTCTCAATTCGTCCACCGGAAAAAGATGTTACTCCTCCGGGCGCTGCACGGCTCGGGAAGTAATAATACCCTCGTTCGCTAGCATAAGGTACCGCGAATCGAAGGCGAGCGAGCACTTCGTATGTAGCAGCTTCTACGGCCATCTGTGGGGTTGGCATAGATTTCCCCACGAAGGAGACCTCTGTTGGGTCTTGGTTTGAGTTTACGGGAGGGATGTGTACTGCTGCCCAATATCTCGAGGTGGGAGAGGTGATTCTCGATTTGAACAGCTCGTACTGGGGTGGCTGGGTAGCGCCCATGGTACTGCAGGTAAAATCCCACAATATCTTGACAAAACTACCCTGGGTTGCATCTGGGGTTCTCAGGTAAATGCTGGGGCTCGGCATGGCAAGATATGGTTGTGAGGGTGGTGCACAAGGTGAGAGGTGCTTGGCAAGGTCACGCGGTGGCCTCTTCATAGCACCGGAGCTGGGTCACTTTTACCGTGGTGAATGGTAAAGAAACTTCCAGCTCTGCTCCAAGAGTCAGGGTCAATGCCACAGATACACATATTGCACCGAGGTGACGTGTTACTGTGGGGGTTGTCGGGGTGGTTTTTGGTAACTGTGCCAGGGATAGAAATCTTATACTGCATACTGGCGTATCCAGGCAAGGCTACTATTAAAACAGAGGCACGATAACAGGCAGCGTTTATTTACAAGGCCACACGATTACAAAGCGAGGGTACACTGGGACTCGATATGACTCGGGTGACTTAGGCTACCTCGTTTACATCCATGCGGGCGTGCCTTGTGGATGTTGAAGCTTCTCCACGGGTCTCGCCGTCGGAATTAGCTGGAGTGGGTTGAGGGGCCGCAGGCTCGGGGTAGCGATGATGACCATCTCGGGGATTGTTGGCCACAACCCCGTTGGAGTGTGCTCCCAATATGCCACGAAGCACTTCTGGGGTTATCACAGCACCTTGGCCGATGGCTGGGGCAGATCTCAGGGACTCGATCGGGTGTCCAAACAGCACGACTGGGTTGTCGGCGTTGGGCTCGTTCTCTTCTCTCGCCGGGGCTCGACGAACCAGCTCTCCACGAGCTGCGATTAGATCAATAGTGATTTGATCGCACAGTTCCTCTAGTGCACTTACATAGCGCACTAGGTGCAACAATGCAGGATCTGTCTCGTGATCTCCGTTGGCAACTTGGGGTGGTCTACCATACCCTTCACGTCTGGGGTAGTTGTGGAACGAGCGACAGTTAACTCTGGGCGACAAGTGCCGGAGATGAACTATAGCTTCTCGAGCAGCTAGTTGGATGGCTTGTGGCTCAAAGGAAGTTGTTCTTCCGGTGAACCTGTAGGGGCGTTCGGGTGCTAGACCCCTACCGTAGATGTGTACAGTGGCCCAGAATTGACGGCTCTCACCGCTCATGGGTCCATGGTACACAACATATTCTAGGGGCTCTTCTAACGCATAGGCATGACGGGTGAGGTTTGTGAGTATGGTCACAAAACCTCCAAGGTTGGTTGCTGTGGTCTCATTGTGCACGACAGGGCCAGGCATGGTGGCTCGGTTTGAGGTAGCGGCTGTCCTGTGCTGGGTTGGGGCTAGCGTGCCCTTTTTATAGGAAAAGGGGACGGAGTCTTCCTTCGCACGCTTGCGAGAAAGGACTATTTAGGGTCCGGTCACTGGCCCGTGATCGACAGGCTTAGGTTGATAGGTTGGGCACCGACTGCCAAAAGGTGTCGGGTCACTGTGGGGCTATCTTGCATGAGAAGCTTGGCTGGGTTTTGGTTATGGCTTGGTGGGTTGGTCTGCCTAAGTTTATTGACCTGGCTAAGATAGGATTAGCCAATGGTCAGCCTGGCTCTGATACCAAGTCTGTCGCGACTGGTTTTTCGGGCATTAATTTCCAGAAAATGGCCGTCGAGCTCATCAGCCCCAGGATTACTGTTAGCTGATGAGGCATCAACTTGATACAGAAATTCCAAGCAAAAATACAAAATATGTAGTACAAGACCATTGTGGCCTATGAGTACAACAAATGGTTTCTAGTGGTTCATGGCGGAAGCGGTTTGTGGATCATCCGTGTACGGGACTCCATTTCCCACAGGAACAGCTGACCAGGTTAACTCCTATCTTTGCGAGGCTGCTACCACCGTTGCCTAGTTTCCGGGGCTGTCATCGCAACGCTCCTCTCCAAGCAGATATCTGGCCAAGACAATAGCCAGGGACAAGCCAGTGAGTACTTTGAATGTACTCGCAAACATTATGAACACTGGGATAAATTATTTGATAAACATGCACTAAAACATGCTATAATCACATTGTCGGTCATAAATAAAACACCTCTTATGCATGCAAGCAAGTTATTTATATGCACCATGAATAAGTAATAAAGGAGCGGGAATAAAATGCCGCAGTCGGGCGTCTGTGCAACACCACATAAAGGGCTTATGAAATAAATAAATAACCGGCAATGCCACAGTCGGGCGTCTCAGCGACACCTCATAAAGGGCTTATAAGTAAATGAAATAACAAGCATGCCACAGTCGGGCGTCTGAGCGACACCACAGAAAGGGCTTATAAGTGAATGAAATAACAAGCATGCCATAGTCGGGCGTCTGAGCGACACAACAGAAAGGGCTTATAAGTGAATGAAATAACAAGCATGCCACAGTCGGGCGTCTCAGCGACGCCACATAAAGGGCTGATAAAATAATCACAGTGAGTATCCAGGAGGTAGAACCATCCCAGGGATATCCGATAATGCCAATAATATAACGGGTTAGTCCACAACAAAATAATAATCATAATCATCACAAGTCTCAAATCATGATTGCAGTTCTGGTTTAATAGTTTCTCCTCCGAAGACCGACACTAAGACCGACACTTGACCCATCCCAGACTGTAATCCTTAACCATGGACACGGCTATTCGAATAGGTTTAATATCTCTGCAGAGAGTGTACTCTTTACCCACTAGTAACGGATTCCTTTAGTCCATCGGGACTAATTCCGTCTACGGCCTTTTAGTTGAAAACACACCTAACTTGCACACACCAGCTTAACTCATCGGTGTCTGGAATCACCCACGACACTTGTTAAGCAAAACTCTAAGTGGGGAGGCTACAACCTCGCATAGCATGGGATCAAATTTATATCACGCGCTCTAAGGGGTGGCCTCCCCTCTCGGTCCCAACCGAAAAACACCCATGCCCCCTGACCAGGTGGCATGCCTACCGGCTACAACCGATATCTTCCACCATGGCCTCACTGTACAGTGTGTGCTGGAAAGGGGTTGACGACTTACTGAACCGTACCCTACCTGCGGCAGGGACGAGTGGTAGTACGAGGCAAGTATGGGGGTTACTGGAACAAGACTCGATATGCGGTCGACTCAGGAGGTTTATAAGTTTCCTGCATGACATGTGTAACAAAATTATTTCAACCAACAAATCAACACTCATTATACCTTACCATGCCATACCGGATATAACCGTCCCGATGGAGACCGGCGACAAGCTCACGCCTACCCAAGGCAGAGGCTTTCTCGGATTCCTTTCCGGCATGCATGCAAGGCACATGAGGATGATTACCATCACAAGTATGTTCATTTCCAACAGCAAGGAAATCACAAAAAATGCATCCATGCAAATGATCATATCACATGAAATAACAATACTCCGGAATAAGGTGGTGTTATAAACGTGTCAACTAACACACTAAAAATATTATTCCGGGGTTCGGAATGCTTGCCTTTGTGGTGTGGAAAGGCAAGGTGCACTCCAAAATCTTTGAAAGATTTCCTTCCTCTTTCCAAAATTCCTATTTTAAAATAAATTTAAATTAACACACAAATCAAAACAGCACAAAAAAAGTTGTTTGGAAAATTTTGAAATAAATATTAAAATAAACTCGACAATATTTGAGAGAGGTAGGAAAAAGAATTAATTCATTTGGAGTTGTATTTAAGAAGATATAGCCAGTCAAAGTTGTGGTCAAAAATCTGCTTTTGAAAAGAAAATAAAACAGAAAAGAAAACTATTCGGACTGACCACGTCGAAGGCGTATTCTAAGAATACATTTCCACTTATGCCCGCGTAGATAGGCACTGGGTCGCTGACAGTGGACCCGCCTGGCCCACTGGTCAGGTTTGACCAGTCCACGCGCGCGTCGCCTCCTCCGGCCGAAACAGAGGCGGGGCTCCGGCGAGGCTCGCCGGCGAATGACGGCATCGTTCGGAGAACGGAGGCCATCAGCGTGCTCAGGGGATCAAGACGGTCACTCCGGTGGTTGATATGGACTCTGGGGTGGACGGAGCTGCCGGCGAGCTTCGCGGCGGACGGAGGCCGTCGGGCAAAGTGATTTTTCTCCAGCGGCGAGCCCTGATCAAAATCGAGCAGGGGAAATGGTTCACGGGAGGAAGAGGAAGCTCTTGGTGAAGAGAACGGAGAGGGGGAGGCCCTGGTGGCGTTGGAAGAGCTGGGGCAATGGCGGCGGCTGCGGTTGCCGGAGATGAGGAAGGAGGCCTCCCCGGGTCGTCTGGCTGCAAAAGGGGGCCCTAGGGAGATGGCTTGGGTCGCCTGAGTGCGGAGACGAGCTCGGGGCTCCTTTATATAGCGGCTCCAACTCGGTTTGCGGCTGCCGTGGATGAGCTCGTCGGCGGACCGCCTTGCTGTGCGGCAGGGCGACGTGGCGGTGGTTGGCTAGTTCCAGGGGCTAACGACGACCGCTACACTGTCGAGAGAGGCGAGCTGGCGCGCTGTGGGAGTTTGGGCGGCGCCGACCGGGGCTGGATCCACTGCAGACGCCGGCGTGCCACCAAGGGTGCCCTGACGGCGGCGCTGTAGCGGGCCAGGGTGGTCGGGGTGGCGTGGCGATGCAAGGGGGTACATGGCGGCTAGCTGCAGATGGCCAAGAGCCGAAACGGGTGTGGGGCGAGACGCGGCGGCTCGGGCGCACGTGCATGCCAAACGCACGCTCTGCTCGCGCTCTGGGCGTGCACGGGACGTGCTCGACGTAATGCTAGAGCCTGCTACAGGGCTTGGGTGAGGCTGGCACTTAGCAGACCTAGGTTAGGAGCATCTGGGAGTCTAGTGGACATGTTAGTTTGATCAGAGGTGCAAGTTCATAGTGCAATGACAAAAGTCATGTCAAAACAGATCATGCCCATAAGGTGTTTGACAAAATGCCAAGGGCACTTAGGCATTTCTTGGAGTGGCCAGATTCTCCAGATCAGTGTCTCCTTAGATGCAAGAGAGAGTGGTAAGGTTAGTTTGTCAAATGCAGAAACTTGTTAGTGCAAGTCTTGCTGAACTTCAATTCTGGTCAGGAGATAAAAGGCATCATTACATGAACCAAAAATGATCCAATAGGTGCATGCTCCTGGACTTAAGGGTTTTGCAGGGAGGACTACAAGTAGGAAAAAGAATCAAGAGCCAAGGAGCAAGCAAAAGTATGGTTGTTGTACAAACCATCAAGTTGGTCCAGAATGAAAATGAGGTTGATACACTCATATATTTCAAATAACATCATGAGGTTTTTGCATAAAGTTGAATCATATGATACTACTAACATCCCATAGTTTTGGTGGAGGCTAGAAAGAAATATTTAAATGGGTTGTAGTGAAAAAACTGCACTCTGGTTCAGAGAACAAAATTGGGTATAGAGCTCAAAATATTATATGAATAAAAGTTATTTTTGCATAAAAGTGATTAGAAAACATCACATGACATCTCCAATTTTTGGTTGAAAAATTAAGTGAATTTATCAAATGGTTGTAGTGCAAATGTGGCCATAAAACCTTAAAAATCCATTTTTTCAAGAAAAGAAGATCAAGTAAATTAATTATGTAATTAGTCCTGCTGATTTAAGAACAGTTTTTCTTGAGAGGTTAAACAGGTCCAATAACATATTTGAAAGGTTTTCACTTTGGGAAAAACTCCAACACAACAAGGAAGAAAATGGTTTAAAAAATCAAAAAGGAGCTCAAGAAATCAAAGTTTTAAAATCCTGGCAAAATTTTAATCCATCAAAACAGGGTCAAAATTTTGGGGTGTCACAAGTTCGACCCGGCGCAGCACCGAACCCTCAACAGGCTCTTCGACACGACGTACGAAGACGTCTGGAAGGTGCTAACCAAGGGCGTCGAGGCTCCCGCATCCGCTTCCGAGGACCGCGGATACAGCTCGCAGCGTCACGCTAGCGAGGTAAGCCATTCTCACCTTTTACAGGATGTTAAGTTTTTTCATAGTTTGACTCTATGCGGGATCTAAACTCCCTCACCTTTGACAGGCATGGCAGGCAAAGTCCGGACCGATTAACTGTCCGGCTCCCTTGCCTGAAGACCCAGCCCCTGCTCTCCTAGCAAAGCTGCTGGTTTCGGGGCCTTATGTGGTGCCAGAGAAGAAGGCCAAGAAGAAGAAGGCCACGGGGACTCGAAAGAGTGCCCGTAACGTGGTGGTGTCGGACTCGTCATCGGACGAGTCCGAGACGCTCTCCTCCCGTGAGAACGAGGAGGAGGAAGAAGAAACCTCTCCCCCTCCAGCGGGGGGAGGGAAGAAAAGGAAGGCCGCCCCAACGGGGGAGGCCAAAGGGTCCAAGAGGAGCAAGACCCCTCCGCTGGACTACTCCCCCAACGCCGACGAGGACGACAAGGAGTGGCCGGACAGGGCCAAGCGTCCGGCGAAATCGTAAGTATTCGGGTACCAGAGTAACTCATGATATTCCTTTGTCGCACAGCTTTCCCTAATGTCGAACATAATTATGCAGCCCGCCCCGGGCCTGACTCGACGAGTCGTCGAGCGGCTCCCTGGATTCGTCGGACGTGAACTCAGTTCCGCCCGCTGTCTCCCCCCGCACTGCGGACGACGCTGAAGTGGCGTCGCAACAAGTTCCGGGGCAAGAGGAGGTGGTCCTGGAGAAGCCGCAAGGCGACCTCCCGGACTCCAGGAGTAGGGGGGACAAAACCCCCCAGGGCTCCAAGTCCGGCTTTGAGACGGACACCGCGCCGGAATCTTCAACGGTTCCGGACCGCGGCAGGCGAACTCCTGTCAAGAGGAGCAAGCCTAATGAGTCGGCGACCTCCGTCCAACCGGAGGCGCCGGGGAATCTGCTGGAGGTGCTTAAGGGCGCCTCCATCGACGAGGAGCACCGTACTATCATGAGTATAGTGATCCAGAAGGTTCAGTCCACCAAGAGCGGATTGACCGAAGCTTGCGCTAGCCTTCTAACAGGCTTCGAGGTAAGTAAAAATATGTAAAAATATTACCGCATAGACAGTAGCCCCTGATGCTCTGTTTAGCTTTCGGAAAGAAAAGCCGAATAGAGGATCTATTAAATTTCGTAGGAGTCTAACAAAAAAGAGTCAATATGCGTATGCAGGCTTCGCTGCTAGCCACCGCCGCACTGACTGCGGAGGTGGGTGCCCTGAAACAGGGCCTCGAGCGGACCGAGCAAGAGCTCGGCCTTGCCAAGCGGCAGCTCGAGGAGAAAGAAGGTAAGAGATACCTTACAGAGAAAGTGCCTATAAAAAGACGCGATTGCAAAAAATAACAGGATTGTACTGCTTATTGTAGGGGCCACGACTGAGGTGGCGACCCTGAAGCAAGCGTTGTTCGAGGCCGAGAAGAGAGCGGCCACGGAGCGCACTGAGCGAGAGAAATATGAGGCGCAGGTCGGCGAGGCGCAGCAAGAGCTTCAGGCTCTCATGAAAAAACATGAGAGTTTGGAGCTTGACTCTAAAACGCGAGCGTCCGAGCTCGCCGCGGCCGTCAAGACTGCCGAGTCTGCCAAGGCCGAAGCCCAGAAGGCCCTCCAAGAGTTGGAGGAGATGAAAAAGATAGCGGCGGGTAAGGCATTCTTTATGCAAAGCAGAAATATAAAAGTAAACTACTTGTTACTTACCCGAATCCGGAGCTCTCCAGGGGCATTCGCACATCTTCCCCGCAGCGTATCTGATGCCGCCATATTCTACCGATCCGAAGAGGGCAGCTCGACGGAGAAGGTGTTCTGGTCTCAGTATGCTGAGGCCGGACACCCTGTGCCCTTGAGCGACCAGCTGAAGCAGCTGGTCGAGCTCCACAAGGCGGCCGAACAGGCCATGAAGGGCTTCATAGTTCGGCTGTGGCCTGAAGAGGCCCTGCCTGGGAGCTACTTCGGGCTGGTAAGACGGCTGGTGGAGGCCTGTCCAAGGCTCGAGGTCATCAAGCGCTCTGCCTGCATCGAAGGTGCCCCTAGGGCCCTTGCCCGTGCAAAGGTGCACTGGGGTAAGCTGGACGGTGAGAAGCTTGTGAGGGACGGGCCGCCGCCGGGGAAGGAGCATCGCAAGCCCGAGAACTATTACAAGGATGTTCTTGCAGGTGTCCGCCTTGTGGCGGACGAATGTACCAAGGATGTAATTTTTGAATGAACTCGCTCGTGTTTATCCTGTGCGCTGAAAACTTGTTCATATGCGCTAAGCAATGCTTGTTGAATTTAAAATATTATTTTCTGTGCGGCCTTTAACAAAAAATTGAGAGATGGCCAGTCGTCGGCTTCCGCCCCCATGCCACTAGTGCTGGGGTGTTCGGGATAAACCTGAGCGCTCTTTTTCCCATGTTTGGGTCCTTCGAGGGAGGTGCTCAGCACAACGAACCAGGCAATCAGACTATAATGCTTGAACACTCTCACTTAGCCATAGAACTTTATAATTTTAAATTTCGGCGAAGCCCCTAGTTTGGAAGACCGAGTTCGGGGCGCTATCCACGCCTTGGCCGGATAAAGCCGGCTCCTCGCTCAAAGCGGCATAAGTCTTTAGGGACTCGAAAAACCTCTCGAACAGCGACCGGTCTCTCGCCTCATCATGACAGTCAGTTTTAGCTTTCTCCACTGAGGTGCTCAGCCCAGCTCAACTGGGGCACAATCGCAGTGGTTCTCCTAGTGCTACCTTAGCCGATATAGAGGAACGTAAGGCACCAAAACATAGGAGCCGGGCAAACCCAACTATTGACCTAAATCATGATTCGGAGCCGATGGATATAGTGCTATAAGTTCGGGGTGCCGCACTTATGAAGTGTTCGGACTTCTTACACCACATTAAGGGGTACTGAAGCCCCTGGTGTATTTGCCGTACCACGGTGTACGGGTGCCACATGTCATTAATGAACATATATATATATAAAGGGGATAAGACAAAAAGCTATGCATTGTTTATAAAGAGGCTGCTATCAAAGCAGAACGATACAAATAGTGCGATAAGCAAAAGATATTGGGCTATTTAACATGTCCTGGCCAGGGGCAGGCCACGGAATTGTATTCAAAACAGGTATACTGCTCGTAACAGAGACCACCCGGGAGTTCCATAGTGCAGCATGGCTTGTCTGCTTCCCTGGATCTTGCATCGTTTGTCCGGTAGTTGAATTACCGAACAGGTCGTCCTAAGTATGGAGTCCTGAAAGTAAGAAAAGAAAAAAAGAATTCGGTAGCCCCTACTACGTTTTAGGCCGTATTTTGGGCTTGCCATTATTGTGCCCCTTCCCCTGCGCCCATGGTATTTCAAGAGCGTAGTTATGTACGTGAAGCACTGGTTTCGCTATGTCGCGAGGGCTGGGGTTGGGGCCGCATTGCTACGCCTGCTCAGAACGTGCCATGCAGTCTTGTTGTAGGTTACTCCGGGCGCGCTTGGCGGTGTCTGGCTTTTTAACGGCTGGACTGGAAAATTGCCTAAAAAGGCTGCTTTGTACTTCTGCTACGAGGGCCGCCGTGTGTTCCTCCGTTCAAAGGGAGCGCTCGGTGTTTCCGTTGACCGTAATTACTCCTCGAGGGCCTGGCTTCTTGAGCTTGAGATATGCGTAGTGCGGCACCGCATTGAACCTTGCAAATGCGGTTCGCCCGAGCAGGGCGTGATAGCCACTGCGAAACGGGACTATATCGAAGATTAACTCTTCGCTTCGGAATTATCCAGAGATCCGAAGACCACTTCAAGTGTTATTGAGCCTGTGCAGCTGGCCTCTACACCTGGTATAACGCCTTTAAAGGTCGTTTTTGTGGGCTTGATCCTCGAGGGATCGATGCCCATTTTCCGCACTGTATCCTGGTAAAGCAGGTTCAGGCTGTTGCCGCCGTCCATGAGGACTCTTGTGAGATGAAATCCGTCAATAATTGGGTCAAGAACTGTGACACCCTCGATTCAATCGTACACTAATCATACACGCAAATGTGTACGATCAAGATCAAGGACTCACGGGAAGATATCACAACACAACTCTAGACACAAATTAAAATAATACAAGCTTTATATTACAAGCCATGGGCCTCGAGGGCTCGAATACAAAAGCCCGAAAACACAAGCGTCAGCGGAAGCAACAATATCTGAGGACAGACATAAGTTAGCCAAGTTTGCCTTAAGAAGGCTAGCACAAAAGTGACAACAATCGAAAAGGCAAGGCCTCCTGCCTGGGAGCCTCCTAACTACTCCTGGTCGTCGGCGGTCTCCACGTAGTAGTAGGCATCGGTGGTGACATCTGGCTCCTGGGCTCCGACATCTGGTTGCATCAACCGGAAAGAAGAAGAAGGGGGAAAAGGGGGAGCAAAGCAACCGTGAGTACTCATCCAAAGTACTCGCAAGCCAGGATCTACACTACATATGCAACATTATCAAAGGAAGGCTGTATATGTGGACTGGGCTGCAGAAATACCAGAATAGAGAGAAGGCCTAGTCCTATCGAAGACTAGCATCTTCTGGAAAATCACCATCTTGCAGCAACAGGAGGGAGTAGAGTAGCATAAAGTAAAGTAGTAGTGTTATCAACCTCGGCCAGAGATCCTTTCTCGACTCCCTGCGAGAAAGCAATCCCAGAGCCATACTATCCAGTTATCATCACAATCCAATCCTCATCACCATACAGTTCTCATCACAAGTATCCAGTTCTAGTTGTATCGATCGGGATACAACTCCAAGTGTCCGTTACCGTAGGACATGCTATCGATAGATGTTTTCTTCCCTGCAGGGGTGCACCAACTTACCCACCACGCTCGCTTAACTCCGGCCGGACACACTTTCCTGGGTCATGCCCGGCCTCGGCCAAACAATACGCCGCACCCGACCTAGGCTTAATAGAGAGGCCAGCACGCTAGACTAAACCTATGCCCCCAGGGGTCATGGGCCATCTCCTCGGGAACTCCTGCACGTTGCGTACGCGGCCAGTGAGCAGACCTAGCTACCTCCCTAAAAAGGCAGGAGCTTACCAGTCCAACCCGGCGCGCGCCACTCAGTCGCCGACGTCTATTAAGCTTCGGCTGATGCATACGACGCAGAACGCCCATACTATGCCCACGTGATGGTTAGTGCTATCGGGCCAGAGGCCCCTCGGATCAAATATCCAAATCGTAGTGGATTAGGAACGCGCGGTAACAAGCAGAGACTCACGAAAGATGTGACCCCGTTGCCCCGTCTCGAGGACTTGCGGCAAGGGCTAGGAATGCCCGGCCACGCCTCGTAATTATCTCGCGGGCACCTTCCAGGTCCGCCCGACTCCACATCACTCGCAATTAATCTCGCGTGGGTACCCCTCAGGGCCAACCTGTCTTTAGTAACAGGGTCCAGTGCAAAGTCATGGTAACCATAGTAACCGTGTGTCTAACACCAAGGGGGAAAACCTGAGGAATCACCCTCGTTGGATTCCCACTCGATGTAAACAACAAGGTGAACGTAAGAGGAACCACCCTCGAGGTTCACACTTGAGGGGTTGCACGACAGAGTCGTATCGGAAGTGGTTAAGGAGGAAATCACCCTCGATGACCATGACCGAATGACTACACTACAGGGTTAACATCAGAAGTGCTGAAGAGGTTCACCCTCGGTACTTGATAGTAACCCAGTAGTGTCGAGCAACTAAGGGGAAAGTGAAGTGCGGTGTCGGGGCCTGGTCTTCGATCCCGTTGATCGGGTCTTCAATGATGAAGCAGGGGCAACAAGGACAAGGTGGGGGTCACTGATGGATCACTAACCAACCTATACTAAGCAGTTTAGGATAAGCAGGTAAGGTACAACAGCAGATACAAAAGCAGGCTATGCAACGGAATAGGAGCAAACAATAACAATAGCAAAATCTAATGCAAGCATGAGAGAATTGAATGGGCGATATCGGGATGATCAAAGGGGGGGCTTGCCTGGTTGCTCAGACAAGGAGGAATCACCGTCGACGTAGTCGATCACCGAGGCATCATCGGCCTCGGGGTCTACCGGAGAAGAAGAGGTGGAAGAAACAGTAAATATACGCAAGCATAAGCATAACAATACAATAAGCGGTGCTAGAGGTGTTCTAACGCAGCGCTAGGCGATACTGGCGAAGGAGGATAACATCCGGGAAAGTTTTCCCGGTTCCGGACGTCTGTCAGACAGATGAACCGGAGGGGAAAAGTTCAACGTTTGCTATGCTAGAGACGTGTACTAGACGAACGGAGAGTGTACTCGGATTTGTCTCGTCGTTCTGAGCAGCTTTCATGTATAAAGTTTTTCGATCCGAGCTACGGTTTATTTTCTATGAATTTTTAAGGTTTTATTCATTTTCTAAATTTAGATTAATTCGAATTTAAACAGTGTAATATTCTTTTATACCTAGCACCAGCTGGCTACTGTGTATGACAGGTGGGGTCCAGAGGCTGAGTCAGCATGCACAGTCAGCAAATCAAAGGTCAACGTTGACCAGTCAAACAGGCGGGTGGGACCCAGGTGTCATTGGGTCATTTTTCTAACAGATTGCTTAAAATAGCCCAATTAGTGGTGGGGCCCTGCTATCATTGACACCTTAAGCTAATTATAAGTTAATTAGCTAATTAAACAATATTTCTTAGGATAAATAATCTGTTAAATAATTTATTTATTTATTTATTTATTTATCTATTTTAAAATAACCAGGGGGCGGGCCCCACTGGTCAGTGGGCCAAAGGCCAAACTGGGCGGGGTGTGCGAGCATGGGGTTACCCGGTCAGAGGTCGAGCCCGGGCGCGGCCGTGGAGAGGCCGGCCGGCCGGAGCTGCGCCCTGCAGCGGCGAGCCGAGGGAGAGGCTGGTCACGGGAGGGCGACGCGTGGTCCCGAGCAGCCGTAGCAGGGAACGGGGACGGCGGGCGATGCGTGAGACGAGGGAGCACGGGGCGGCGAGGAGCACGGGTAGGGGAGCGGCGACACGGGGCTGGACGAGGTTATGGTCGCGGTGACCACGGCCACTGGACGAAGACCGGGCGGTGCTAACGACGGCCTATGACGGTGAAACGACGAGGAGAGGAGGGCGAACGGCGGCTCACAGTGGGCCGGTCGGGGAGGGCAGTCGGCTCGGGGTGGATGGACAGGCGAGGGGACGAAGGAGCATGGCGTCGGGGCGACGGCCGACGACGGCGCTCGGGTCGGGGTGACGGGGTCGGGGCGGCGAGCGCTAGGGCGTGTCGTGGAGGAGGCGAGGCGGTGAGGCGACGAAGCGGCGCCAACCGGGACCAGGGCAGCCACGGCGACGGGGAGCACCGGCGGGGTCGAGCGGCGGCAGCGATGGGTCGCGCGGTGGTCGAGGCAGAGGCGCCGATTTCCCTCCGATCTAGATCGGGGAAGGCAGAGGAGGGGCGAGGGGTGCGTGGGGAGAGTGGGGGTCGAGCAGAGGGAGTGGGGGGCGTGGGGGGTTAGGTTTAGTGGGTGGGGGTAGCGGCCTTAGCAGGCCAGAGAGAGGTGGGTGGTCGGCTGGGCCGGGGTGGGCCGTGCCCGGCTGCTGGCTGGACCGAGAGGCCCGGGGGAGTGGGGGTCTTTTCCTTTTCTTAGCATTTCCCCTTTTTTTAAACGGAAAACATTTTCTGTTTTCCTTATTAAAGGGCATTTAAACACTTTATAAAAGGTTGGTCCCACCACCAAAATTAGTTACGGATTATTTGCCACCTGATGAACATTTTAGATTTCATGTCTGAGCAGTCTTGAATTTCACACAGTAATTGAATTTGAATTCAAGGGGAATTAGAAAAGAGATAGGATCAAAGATGATCATGCATTGTTTAGCAAAAAGATTAGATTAAACCCAGGGGGTTACTTTAGCTTGATACTCGGGGTGTTACAAATCTCCTCTACTACAAGAAATCTCGTCCCGAGATTTAAGAGGTGGGGTAAGGGGGAAGTTATAAGGACGAATGTCTGAAAGGATCAGCATCCGTTAGTTATCTCAAGGAAGGAGGTTTTAGAAGCACCAGGACGTATCGAGAGTGCTATACGGAGATTCAACAAGTTTTAACCAGGTAGGCATCCAGCTGATGGCTAGAATAGATGATGAAGGGGTTCAGAGCAAAGAAGAATAATGTTGTCTCTGATTCCGAAATGAAACATGGTGAGGAAGTTAGCTCGTGTATTACATACAAAGCCGAGTGGTAAGAATATTTCGGAATCAAGGTTGTACAAGAGAGTCAGGTTTCGATCCTGTGGAACTGCGGGTTATGGGCCCACCTTGTGGTTCAAAAGTAGGAAGGACGTTGACATACTACACGGTCATGGTAGCAAGGCATGTCGGAGGATAGCCGGTCAGTTATGTTGGCAACAACGTTGGTACCAAGGGCGAGGGACGAATAGAACCATTTTCCTGCTCGTTAGGACGAGGCGTACCAATAGGCAAAGTTCTCATCCATCGGTGGTTACCGGAATGTCATCAACAATAGTAACAGGGTCTCACTGACAAGGTTGTACATCGGGGTGTTTTATAAGCAGGGAATATTTCTGCTTATATCATAAAGATCACAAGAAGGTTAAACAACACAATGGAAAGGAAGATGTAATTGTAAGATTAAATAGAACAATGGAAAGGGAAAATGTGTTTAAACAAAAATATCAAGGGCATATCTTTTCCCAAGGACAAAAAGAGTATGGTATACAGGACAGGACATTCAATACATAACCATTTAGATAAAGGGGCAACAGAGAACATGAGGTTTACCCATACAACGGTGCTTGGATAATAGATCAAGAAACATTCGACAATGTGCTTCCAATGTTCTTGTTGATATGCGGAAAACCTCAGTCATGCTTCGAGGTAGCATTAACATGGTGTTCCAAGTAGGGGTTGGAGCCGAAGATCACAAGAAATACTCAAAGAACAATTGCAGGAATAGCAAGGAGTCCAAGGTATAACCAAGACATGATCAATCATGTGTTTGAAAGAAGACAAGGGGGTTGTCGATGACAACTCAAATCATCGAAGGTCAAGGATGGTATTTCTCATCATGAATTCGATTGATAGCCTGAGACAAGTCAGTATATTGATGGGGATCACAACAGATTTTGTCGAGGTACTATGAAGAGGCCATCGAGCAGTGACGACATCAAGCAAAAGGAATGATGAAGCGAAAGGTTATTGGAACCACGGATGCGACACAAGCTCGAAATCAAGCTTGTTGTTTGAGGTGAAATGATAAGATGAGGAAGATCGATGTCAGCTTAGCTCGTCGTCGGAAGTTGTGCTCCGGGAAGAAGGACCGGGTAGCACACTTAAAATTAGCACGATAATGATATAGCCGATCAGGCTAAGAATGATGTGATGGAGTATCATTCCAATGGGAATTCACAAGAGGTGGTGCAATGACACAATATCCTCGAGATAACAGGGGGCAATACTCGAGGTAGATCAAAATAGAGGTTGGACAGATGAAATGACTTGCAGGAGACAAGTATTTTAACTTGTCCGGGAAATGGAATTAAGGAGAAACTGTGGTCGGAACCACGTTTATGAATGATCAAACCACCGATACAAGATGAACTTATAACAAGGGGTAAAATAATTATACGAGCAGCTTCCACGATAAGTTCTACATCGGGTCCATGGGCATGAACACAAAGTTCAAGGTCGACTCCCACTTCTTCAATGCATAACCTTTCATTCACTTCTCATTTTCGAAGAAATTGTAGTGCTGAAAATTTATCTGGCGAAGTACCAGAAGAGTAAGACTCATGAGAACTCTCAAGTTCACACGGAAAATGAAAGGCATAAGTTCAACCCATCGGGGCATTTTTACGAATCTATACAACCATCAACCAAGCAAAAGATACGAGTTCGAAAGACGAGTATCGAAGTCAAAGCAGATGATACAATTTACCGAAGGTATTATGTAACAGGGAAAAACTCACAAAATCTAGGATGTGAAGGACACTGTCGGATAACAACCCAGTAATGGATCTAGTGATTCACGACGGAGTTGATGTGAGTATCAGTATTCAACCAGAAGAAGAAGAAATGCAAAGGCATCGGCTTATAGAAACGCCTGAATGATTCGATGCTTGGGTACAAAGGAATTATGATTTCAAGACGAAGGATCAGAAGCAGAGGCTTTGATCAAAAGATGAGTAAGTTGAATAGACTTAGACGTGTACCCGATCAATTCTGGATTGGGCAAGAACCAGCTCATATCTGGAAGGATGTCTTAGCCAGAAAGAAAATTTCCAAGGATTAATTGATGATTGCTAGTATTCGCTCACACGTTGAATCCATAGGGACAGAATGACCATCACAAATAATTTTAAACAATATTGCTAGACATATGGAATTAATCCTACTGCAAGCAGGCAAGGAGAATCAACAGCAATAGGCTGCAGAGGATTTTCAGAAGATCAGATAGTATTTCCAAGTATTTTGGAAAGCATATGAACAACTGGGGATGAACAGACCCCGGTTAAGTGAATTATCCGCAGTGCAAAAGGAAGCCGCAAAGCAGAAGGCACAAAGGATTCTCGAAAGAACGGAGAATTTCGGGGCATCTTGTAATAACAAGAGCATCGAGGAATGATTGTATGGACGACAAGTGTATGTAGCTATCCATGGGGATTTATCGGTGGTAGGGGAAGGCAACGGCGAAGGGCACAAGGGTCTCGGAAAAACATCGAGGAGTATCTGCAGAATCTTCTGGCGAAGCAAGCGATCATCTGTAGTGAAGAGGCTCTCCGGGAGGAAGTGGTTATGAGATCCTAGAGTAAGAGTTAGTAAAATCTTTAACCCGAATAGACGGGAGATCAGAGTCCCAGAGTATAGATGAGGAATAAAAAGATCCTAATACCACCCAATGGCGACGTGGGCCGGTAAGCCACACAGCCAAGTTAGTAAAACAGTTTTGGATGACTAGACTCAACTTCGGCCAAGGAGTAGGAAAGGGGGCTACCTACAGGCAGTCGGCTCTGATACCAACTTATGACACCCTCGATTCAATAGTACACTAATCATACACGCAAATGTGTACGATCAAGATCAAGGACTCACGGGAAGATATCACAACACAACTCTAGACACAAATTAAAATAATACAAGCTTTATATTACAAGCCATGGGCCTCGAGGGCTCGAATACAAAAGCCCGAAAACACAAGCGTCAGCGGAAGCAACAATATCTAAGGACAGACATAAGTTAGCCAAGTTTGCCTTAAGAAGGCTAGCACAAAAGCGACAACGATCGAAAAGGCAAGGCCTCCTGCCTGGGAGCCTCCTAACTACTCCTGGTCGTCAGCGGTCTCCACGTAGTAGTAGGCATCGGTGGTGACATCTGGCTACTGGGCTCCGACATCTGGTTGCACCAACCGGAAAAAAGAAGAAGGGGGAAAAGGGGGAGCAAAGCAACCGTGAGTACTCATCCAAAGTACTCACAAGCCAGGATCTACACTACATATGCAACATTATCAAAGGAAGGCTGTATATGTGGACTGGGCTGCAGAAATACCAGAATAGAGAGAAGGCCTAGTCCTATCGAAGACTAGCATCTTCTGGAAAATCACCATCTTGCAGCAACAGGAGGGAGTAGAGTAGCATAAAGTAAAGTAGTAGTGTTATCAACCTCGGCCAGAGATCCTTTCTCGACTCCCTACGAGAAAGCAATCCCAGAGCCATACTATCCAGTTATCATCACAATCCAATCCTCATCACCATACAGTTCTCATCACAAGTATCCAGTTCTAGTTGTATCGATTGGGATACAACTCCAAGTGTCCGTTACCGTAGGACAGGCTATCGATAGATGTTTTCTTCCCTGCAGGGGTGCACCAACTTACCCACCACGCTCGCTTAACTCCGGCCGGACACACTTTCCTGGGTCATGCCCGGCCTCGGCCAAACAATACGCCGCAACCCGACCTAGGCTTAATAGAGAGGCCAGCACGCTGGACTAAACCTATGCCCCCAGGGGTCATGGGCCATCTCCCCGGGAACTTCTGCACGTTGCGTACGCGGCCGGTGAGCAGACCTAGCTACCTCCCTAAAAAGGCAGGAGCTTACCAGTCCAACCCGGCGCGCGCCACTCAGTCGCTGACGTCTATTAAGCTTCGGCTGATGCATACGACGCAGAACGCCCATACTATGCCCACGTGATGGTTAGTGCTATCGGGCCAGAGGCCCCTCGGATCAAATATCCAAATCGTTGTGGATTAGGAACGCGCGGTAACAAGCAGAGACTCACGAAAGATGTGACCCCATTGCCCCGTCTCGAGGACTTGCGGCAAGGGCTAAGAATGCCCGGCCACGCCTCGTAATTATCTCGCAGGCACCTTCCAGGTCCGCCCGACTCCACATCACTCACAATTAATCTCGCGCGGGTACCCCTCAGGGCCAACCCGTCTTTAGTAACAGGGTCCAGTGCAAAGTCATGGTAACCATAGTAACCGTGTGTCTAACACCAAGGGGGGAACCTGAGGAATCACCCTCGTTGGATTCCCACTCGATGTAAACAACAAGGTGAACGTAAGAGGAACCACCCTCGAGGTTCACACTTGAGGGGTTGCACGACAGAGTCGTATCGGAAGTGGTTAAGGAGGAAATCACCCTCGATGACCATGACCGAATAACTACACTACAGGGTTAACATCAGAAGTGCTGAAGAGGTTCACCCTCGGTACTTGATAGTAACCCAGTAGTGTCGAGCAACTAAGGGGAAAGTGAAGTGCGGTGTCGGGGCCTGGTCTTCGATCCTGTTGATCGGGAATTCAATGATGAAGCAGGGGCAACAAGGACAAGGTGGGGGTCACTGATGGATCACTAACCAACCTATACTAAGTAGTTTAGGATAAGCAGGTAAGGTACAACAACAGATACAAAAGCAGGCTATGCAACGGAATAGGAGCAAACAATAACAATAGCAAAATCTAATGCAAGCATGAGAGAATTGAATGGGCGATATCGGGATGATCAAAGGGGGGGGCTTGCCTGGTTGCTCAGACAAGGAGGAATCATCGTCAACGTAGTCGATCACCGGGGCATCATCGGCCTCGGGGTCTACCAGAGAAGAAGAGGGGGAAGAAACAGTAAATACACGCAAGCATAAGCATAACAATACAATAAGCCGTGCTAGAGGTGTTCTAACGCAGCGCTAGGCGATACTGGCGAAGGAGGATAACATCCGGGAAAGCTTTCCCGGTTCCGGACGTCTGTCAGACAGATGAACCGGAGGGGAAAAGTTCAACGTTTGCTATGCTAGAGACATGTAATAGACGAACGGAGAGCGTACTCGGATTTGTCTCGTCGTTTTGAGCAGCTTTCATGTATAAAGTTTTTCGATCCGAGCTACGGTTTATTTTCTATGAATTTTTAAGGTTTTACTCATTTTCTAAATTTAAATTAATTCAAATTTAAACAGTGTAATATTCTTTTATACCTAGCAGCAGCTGGCTACTGTGTATGACAGGTGGGGTCCAGAGGCTGAGTCAGCATGCACAGTCAGCAAGTCAAAGGTCAACGTTGACCAGTCAAACTGGGGGGTGGGACCCAGGTGTCATTGGGTCATTTTTCTAACAGATTGCTTAAAACAACCCAATTAGTGGTGGGGCCCTGCTATCATTGACACCTTAAGCTAATTACAAGTTAATTAGCTAATTAAACAATATTTCTTAGGATAAATAATCTGTTAAATAATTAATTAATCTATTTAATTATTTATCATTTTAATATAACCAGGGGGCGGGCCCCACTAGTCAGTGGGCCAAAGGCCAAACTGGGCGGGGTGTGCGGGCATGGGGTTGCCCAGTCAGAGGCCGAGCCCGGGCGCGGCCATGGAGATGCCGGCCAGCCGGAGCTGCGCCCTGCAGCGACGAGCCGAGGGAGAGGCTGGTCGCGGGAGGGCGGCGCGTGGTCCCGAGCAGCCATAGCAGGGAACGGGGACGGCGGGCGAGGCGTGAGACGAGGGTGCACGGGGCGGCGAGGAGCACGGGTAGGGGAGCGGCGACACGGGGCTGGACGAGGTTATGGTCACGGTGACCACGGCCACTGGACGAAGACCGGGCGGTGCTAACGACGGCCTACGGCGGTGAAACGACGGGGAGAGGAGGATGAACGGCGGCTCACAGTGGGCCGGTCGGGGAGGGCAGCGGGCTCGGGGTGGATGGCGAGGCGAGGGGACGAAGGAGCATGGCGTCGGGGCGACGGCCGACGACGGCACTCGGGTCGGGGTGACGGGGTCGGGGCGGCGAGCGCTAGGGCGCGTCGTGGAGGAGGCAAGGCGGTGAGGCGACGAAGCGACGCCAACGGGGACCAGGCCGGCCACGGCGACGGGGAGCACCGGCGGGGTCAGGCGGCGGCAGCGATGGGTCGCGCGGTGGTCGAGGCGGAGGCGCCGATTTCCCTCCGATCTAGATCGGGGAAGGCAGAGGAGGGGCGAGGGGTGCGTGGGGAGAGTGGGGGTCGAGCAGAGGGAGTGGGGGTCGTGGGGGGTTAGGTTTAGTGGGTGGGGGTATCGGCCTTAGCAGGCCAGAGAGAGGTGGGTGGCCGGCTGGGCCGGGTGGGCCGTGCCCGGCTGCTGGCTGGACCGAGAGGCCCGGGGGAGTGGGGGGTTCTTTTCCTTTTCTTAGCATTTCCCCTTTTTTTAAACAAAAAACATTTTCTGTTTTCCTTATTAAAGGGCATTTAAACACTTTATAAAAGGTTGGTCCCACCACCAAAATTAGTTACGGATTATTTGCCACCTGATGAACATTTTAGATTTCATGTCTGAGCATTCTTGAATTTCACACAGTAATTGAATTTGAATTCAAGGGGAATTAGAAAAGAGATAGGATCAAAGATGATCATGCATTGTTTAGCAAAAAGATTAGATTAAACCCAGGGGGTTAGTTTAGCTTGATACTCGGGGTGTTACAAGAACCAATGCGGCAAACCCACCATGACGGATGCTAGTGGGATGGTCCCTTCGATCAAAGGTGATCGGGTAGGAGGACCATGGGTTGAACTTTGGAGCGACTGGCTCCAGCGCGTATACGTCTCGTAGCGCACGCTTCCGCTCCCTCTTGGGAATGTGGGTTGCATATATCATGTTCACCGTCCGCACTTGTGGGGGAAAACCCTTCTGTCCACTACTGTTCGGCGGCCTGGGCTCCTCCTCGTCATCTCTGTGCAGCCCCTTGTCTCTGTTTTCGGCTCTTAACTTGCCCGCCTGCTTGAACACCCAACAATCCCTATTGGTGTGATTTGCTGGCCTTTCGGGGGTGCCATGTATCTGGCACAAGCAGTCGAGTATTCGGTCCAAACTGGACGGGCCCTGAGTATTCTTTTTGAATGGCTTTTTCCGCTGACCGGATTTATAGCCTCTGAATCCGGCATTTACTGCCGTATCCTCGTTGCTGTCGCTGTTAACACGGCACTTTTGCTTGTTCCGACGTGTCCTGCCACTTTTGTTCTTGGTATCCGAATTACCAGGGTTCTTCGTTAAGTTGTTGCTGCGAGCAAGCCAGCTATCTTCTCCCGCACAAAAGCAGGTCATGAGTGTTGTGAGGGCTGCCATAGATTTCGGCTTTTCCTGTCCCAGGTGCCGGGCAAGCCACTCGTCGCGGATATTATGCTTGAAGGCTGCTAGGGCCTCAGCGTCCGGACAGTCGACTATCTGGTTTTTCTTTGTTAGGAACCGTGTCCAGAATTGCCTGGCCGATTCCTCTGGCTGCTGAATTATGTGGCTTAAGTCATCGGCATCTGGTGGTCGCACATAAGTGCCCTGGAAGTTGTCGAGGAATGTGGCTTCCAGGTCCTCCCAAGAACCGATTGAGTCTGCTCGTAAGCTGTTGAGCCAATGCCGGGCCGGTCCCTTGAGTTTGAGTGGGAGGTATTTGATGGCATGTAGATCATCACCACGGGCCATGTGGATATGAAGGAGATAATCCTCGATCCAAACCGCGGGATCTGTTGTGCCATCGTATGATTCGATGTTTACGGGTTTGAAGCCCTCAGGGATTTTATGATCCATTACTTCATCTGTGAAGCATAGTGGGTGTGTGGCGCCTCTATACTGGGCTATATCACGGCGCAGCTCGGAGGAGCTTTGTCCATTATGTTCGGCCCGGCCGGATTTAACGTATCCGGAGTGACGATCACCGTCACGTGTCGTGGGGCGCCCGCGCGATCCGTAGATCGACCTTGTTTGCCTTGCCTTGTCCTCCAGTATATCTCGCAGGTCCGGCATGTTTTCCCGTGCCTTAGCATGTTTTGAGCGGCGTCGGGGCGTGGCTTGAGTGGAGGGCTTAGAGGCCTCTCTGTCGCGGCCACGAGGTGGCCGGTCGGCCATGTCATGCGCTGGTGATGTAGGTGCTTCCTCCTCTAATCGGGGTAGCAGCCTGCACTTTGGGTAACGCTTGGAGGGGCGTTCGAGTTCATACTCTTCGGCCGCAAGGACTTCAGTCCATCTGTCAGCTAGCAAATCTTGATCAGCTCTAAGCTGTTGTTGCTTTTTCTTGAGGCTGCTTGCCATGGCTAAAAGCCTGCATTTGAAACGCTCTTGTTCGGCGGGGTCTGATGGTACGACGAATTCGCCGTCGTCGAGGCTTGCCTCGTCTTCGGAGGGAGGTATGTAGTTATCGTCCTCAACCTCTCGGTCTGTCGCCCTGTCATGAGGGCTGGCTTCTCCATCTTCCTGTGCCGAATCTTGTTGGAGGGGGTGTTCTTCAGCGCTATCCGGAGTAGTATTATCTCCGGTGCCGGAATCACCGTTTTTGCTTTGGCGGGATTTAGAGCGGCGCCGCTGACGTCGGCGTTTGGGATGTTTCTTAGAAGTATCATCTCCCTCTTTTCCGTCGCCATCTCCATTTTGGAGCGTCCACCATATATATGTCATAAGACGAGGTGGCCTTCTAGCGCCCTACAGGTGCTGGTTCGTGTTCGTCTCCTGCATCGTCGTCCATGCCGTCGATGTCTTCGGAGTCGAAGTCGAGCATGTCGGTTAATTCGTCGACAGTGGCTACGAAGTGGGTGGTGGGTGGGCTTTGAATTTCTTTGTCGTCTGTATCCCATCCTTGCTGACCATAGTCCGGCCAGGGCTCTCCCGATAAAGAGAGAGACTTTAGTGAGTTCAGGATGTCACCGAAGGGCGAGTGCTGAAAGATGTCCGCGGCGGTGAACTCCATGATCGGCGCCCAATCGGATTCGATTGGTAGGGGCACGGGGGGTTCGGAGTCCGGAGGGGAATCCGGATCTCGGAGTCACGGGTCATGCAGAGTGCGGGGCTGGTATCTGGCTCGATCACTTTTGAGATCGCAGCCCCTGAGGTGGCATCCAACCGCTCACCCTCGATCGGCGCCGCAGGTTCCGAATTAAGGGTCGGAACCGACGTGCGTGCGGGCTCCACGGCACTGTTCGGCGGCAGAGCTAGATCATGCCCATCGAGACAGTGCGGCACGCTTGGCTGTGGCTCGAATCCGTCGAAGATCAAGTCCCCGCAGATGTCAGCCGTGTAGTTTAAACTTCCAAACCTGACCTGATGGCCAGGGGCGTAGCTTTCGATCTGCTCTAGGCGGCCAAACGAATTGGCCCGCAGTGCGAAGCCGCCGAAGACGAAGATCTGTCCGGGGAGAAAAGTCTCACCCGGGACCGCATCGTCGTTGATGATCAAAGGAGCCATCGGGCCTAAAAGTGACGACACAGAGGAACTCTCAATGAAAGCACCAATGTCGGTGTCAAAACCGGCGGATCTCGGGTAGGGGGTCCCGAACTGTGCGTCTAGGCTGGATGGTAACAGGAGACAGGGGACAAGAAAGTTTACCCAGGTTCGGGCCCTCTCGATGGAGGTAAAACCCTACTCCTGCTTGATTAATATTGATGATATGGGTAGTACAAGAGTAGATCTACCACGAGATCAAGGAGGCTAAACCCTAGAAGCTAGCCTATGGTATGATTGTTGTATGATGAAGTTGTCCGACGGACTAGAACCCTCCGGTTTATATAGACACCGGATAGGGTTAGGGTTACACAAAGTCGGTTACAATGGTAGGAGATCTTGAATATCCGCATCGCCAAGCTCGCCTTCCACGCCAAGGAAAGTCCCTTCCGCACACGGGACGAAGTCTTCAATCTTGTATCTTCATAGTCCAGGAGTCCGGCTGAAGGTATTGTCCTGCTATCCGAACACCCCCTAATCCAGGACTCCCTCAGAGGCACCAGGCCAGCAGCAATGGCGCTTACAAAGAGCGGATAGAAGGTGCTCCCTTGGCCCTCAGGGGTGGCGTAGCCGGCCTTGAACACCTTCGCCCCGTCGATGCCCTGCGCCGCTTCCATCCGGTGCAACCGGGCGAGCCTCGCCTTAGACACGTTCGGCGAGTCCAGGGCAGACGAATACCAAGTTCCGGCCGGGGACTGACGAGGCGCCATGGCTTCCTAGGTCATGCGGTCGAAGTAGATCTGGAAATTTTGGAGGAAGGAGAGGCGCAAGAAAGGGGATCTGAACAACAACTGGAGAAAGCAAAAAAAGCAAAGCCTAGGCAGATGCCGCTCCTTTATCAACTCGCGCGGTTGCTGAGGCGCTAACGTTTAATCAACCGCCACGCGGCGCCCAAGGCCGCAGGCTGTTAGGGCCCGCAGCGCTTCGCCCTTGCCCTTTCGCCTCCCTGCACGGCCAAGTCCGGGCGCGCCTTGGGCCCGGGGGCCACTGCCGGTGTTCTGGGAACAGGGGTCCCCAGACTTGCCTGCCTGCGGCCTGCGGCGCGGCTCAAAGGGGGGCCCAGCACGGCCCATCTTCATCAACACATACCCAAGACCCTCGCAAGGGGCCAAGCCTCGCGGGGCGGACGACACGGAGCTTCCTCAGGCACGGCCTCATCAGGCTGGCTCACGAGGAGGCGGAGAGATCAAGGCGGGGTACCTCACGAGGTGCCCGTGACGCAAGCCATGACGACCAAGGGCGCCAGGCGGGTGCCAGGCCGCACAGTGTCCTCCTTTCCTCTTTGGTGCAAAGGGAGCAAGCGCAGGCGAGAGCATCAAGCAAAGGCACCCGTTTCGGTGCAACGAGACCAAGACCAGCCCAACGGCAAGGAGGAAGTCATTGTGGAGCCCAAGCCAGCGTCACCACCAGAGCCTTTGGCAGGCGAGGACCAATTTTAGTCAGGATAAGTGTACCAGATGTTCCCCTTCAAAATGGCCAATTGTTGGCGCCCTTTCCGCTCAATATTTGGGAAGAGGCCCAGTGCCTTTGCCTATAAATAGGACTAGCCACCCCCAGGGTAGCGCAGGATCGGCCAATCCAGAAACAAGCTGGGATCGGATCGAGTAGCATCACAGAGAGAGAGAGAGAGAGAAGGGTGACTGAACTCCTCCTAGCAGTTCATCGCCCCAGCCAAGAACAGACCCTCGCGAGGCTGTTCTTCCTTGTATTGCTCATCATCATCAGCCCAAGAGGCAATCCACCACACCACAAACTAGAGTAGGGTATTACACCACAATGGTGGCCCAAACTAGTATAAACCCTGTGTCTCTTGTGCTGTTTTTTCCATAGCTTAGATCTTAGCGAGGCGGTGGGGTGCAGGTAGGTAGAAGGCGAAATCTCCGCGCGCACCCTAGTGTTCGAACCTCAAGGGTCTGCCGGAACCCGAAATCCGACAGTAGATATTAAGTCTTTCAGGTGTGGTTGAATTGACAACTCAGCTACTAATACTCAAGTATATTCTTTGGCTCCCCTTGTGTCGAATCAATAAATTTGGGTTGAATACTCTACCCTCGAAAACTGTTGCGATCCCCTATACTTGTGGGTTATCAAGACCTTTTTCTGGCGCCTTTGCCGGGGAGCATAGGTCTATTCTCTGAGTCACTTGAAATTTATATCTATTGATCACTATGAGGAATTTGAAAGATCAAAGAACCAAGATTTTTCCCTCAACTACGAGGGGAGGTAAGGAACTGCCAGCTAGCTCTACACTTGATTCTCCTTCTATTTGGAATAAACTTGCGACACCTACACCTCCTATTGATTCTGATATGTCGCATGTTATTGATGATGCCACTTCTACTATGAATGATGCTTATGATACTACTTCTGTGCTTGATGATACTATGCCACTAGGTGAATTTCTTGATGAACAACTTGCTAGGGTTAGAGAGAATGAAATTACTGAAACTGATGATATTATTGAAGATTATGATTATGATTCTCCCCTATGTATGAATTGCCTATTGTTCCTGAGGGTTATGTTATGGATGAAGAAAAAGCTAGAGACTTCTTTGCTTATAATGATAGAGAGGATCTTAAGAAATTGTTAGTTAAGCTGAAAGAAAAATCATTGAATGCTAGAATGAAATATGATCCCGCTTTTGCTACTTCACCTATCTTTGTTACTGATAAGGATTATGAATTCTCTGTCGATCCTGAGTTAATTACTTTGGCTGAATCTGATCCTTTTCATGGTTATGAATCTGAAACTGTTGTGGCACATCTTATTATATTGAATCATATAGCCACCCTATTTGCTCATGAGGAAAAAGTTCGATGTTACTATATTCTTAAGTTGTTTCCTTTCTCATTAAAGGATGATGCTAAGATATGGTTTAACTCTCTTTCTCCTGGTTGTGTGGGTAGTCCCCGGGATATGATATATTATTTCTCTGTGATATATTTCCCCGCTCATAAGAACCAAGCTGCTTGAAGGGAAATATATAATTTTGTGCAAATTGAAGAAGAGAGTCTCCCACAAACTTGGAGGAGGCTTCTCCAATTACTTAATGCTTTGCCTGATCATCCTTTCAAGAAAAATGAAATACTTGATATCTTTTTCCTATCTTTCCCTAATAATAAACCAACGATGGCTTCTGGTCGTCCGTCATCGGCCTTTTTGCAAAAAAAGTCCCCCTATTTGTGAGAAATTAACCCTCCATCCTACTTAACCGTGGTACTGATGGATAACGTTTCGTTTTTTTTTGCAAAACACCCCTGCGATTCAGCACCGCTGCTTGCATAATCCCACATCGCTCCTTTCAACCTAATCTCATCGATATATATACTTGTGTCATGGTGATTCAGCAAGAGGGGACGGAAATTAGTAAATAAGGGTGCAGAGGGTGAGGCATAGGTACCCTTCTTCCCAAGGAAAGGGGAAGGGAACGAACGAACTAGAAGGGGAATGCAAGGTGAGGCAGACATCAGAGGGAGATGGAGTGAGGAATAGGACCAAAAAGCTGCACAAGATTTCAGAGAATGACCAAAGAAAACCGGGGCGGCCCTTGAAACAACAGACTGCTCGGCTGCATGGTAGAGCAAGCTAGATGCATACATCACAGGAAGATAGAGGGAGAAATAGCGGCCTCCCTTGCAGTCCGACAGTTGTAGCCCGTCATCTCCATTGTGGCGGCGGCACTACCCTAGGCAGTAGTGCCCTTGTTGAGAGGGCGGCGGCGCCTGTTGAGACGGCGGCAGCGCCTTGCAACACCCCGTCCTCCTCTTGCAACGGCGGCCCCACGGCGTCTCCGACTTGGTTACTCGGGATTTGCAGCCAATGGGGTTATATGGGATTTGGGAAGATGGAGATGCGGGAGGATTTGTGAACTTGCTGGGGAAGATGGAGGAGATCGAGATGGGGGAAGAGAGAAGAGCAAAGGGGATCGACTGGTTTCGAGCTGGTTAAAGGAGACGAGCGGCTAGACCTTTCCAGATCCAAAGGAAATGTGAATCGCTTAGACGTGTCGCTGGTTGGGCTGAGACGTGTCGCTGCTGGTTGGGCTTGGGTTGGTCGTGGATCACGTGGCTGATGTGTCTTGTTGGTTGTATAGCCTTTTTCTTTTATTAACTTGTGATGCGGCCGTCGGCGAGGTTTTCTTTTAATTGCAATTAAGGACGGGACGTGCGGTATGTCCAAACTATGTTTTTGTTTTAGCGAAACAGCTGATGTCGACGTGAAATGCTTGTGTTTGGGCAAAATTCAAATAGTGCAAAAAAGGAGTAACCAAATAAATAATATTTTCTAAAATAATCATCATTGTAAAACCCGCCTGCATTTGAATCCTTAAAATCTATAAAAATATCCCGTTTCAATGTATCACCACTCTTTCATCCGATGATAGCGCGGAGCTGAATGAGACATTGTAAGAGGACATGAATGCGGCTTTGTCGAAAAAAAGCACTTGCAAACATCAAAATCATACCATTATCAACGACAGTGGCGAACATGAAAAGTGACAACACGAATGAGTCACTAGAAATCGTTCGACGGTTAAATTGTTGCATCAAAAGGGTAAAGGAAAACATTTTACTCCAAATGCAGTAACAATAGATGCGGACACGTGCATATACTCACTCTTATAAATGCACACACACGCACATCCTATCTATTTGAGCACATTTGGAATACCGTGTTGGCAAGTTTTAAAAATAATGATGTCACCACAAGCGTCTCACTATCGACGAGAACATCGCCACCTATTAAAAGAATATTTTGTCTTTAAAAGACACAAAAGCGTCAAACCTAGGGCTTTATCCCTGGTAGCACTGCCCTACTAACTACACACACGCACATCCTATCTATTTGAGCATATTTGAAATACCGTGTTGGCAAGTTTTAGAATTAATGAAGTCACCACAAGCGACTCACTATCGACGAGAACATCGCCTACTCCTAAGAGAATATTTCATCTTTAAAAAACACGAAAGCGTCAAACCTGAGGATTTATCCCTGGTGAGGACTGAGGTAGCATTGCCCTGCTAACTATTCAATCAGATGTTGCTTTTCAGGGCTAAAGCAGAACTAACCAATCCATGTAACTGTCCCATCCCTATTTATTCAGTGGTCATGCATGTATGGACTGCAATAATGGATATTAAAACATGCTATGAATTTTCTTCTGTACCTCGGCACCCGCAACCCTGCTTGTCGGGCAACGTTGATAACTGCTTTGATGGACATTTTTTTCTCTTCCATTGCAACGCACGGACATCTGTGCTAGTCTTTCCCTAATAATAAAGCACGGATTGACTCCGTGGGTTCACCGTCACAATACGCCTTCTTCATTCTAATTCATGGATCCACGTCGCGCTTTTACTTGGGCCTCGCCTTGCCTTGCCATCGTTTCATGTGGCTGATGTGTTGCCACTTGGGCCTCAGGCCGTCTACGTCAGATTAGCCAGTGTTTTTCTAAAAATAAAATTGTGACTAATAGATAGTCCCACATCGTTTACATGTCGAGAGTCTCATCAGTTTAAATGTGTTTGTGAGTTGACAACAACAAGCTGCGTCGAAGGAGTTGGTAAAGAAGGAATTAATCGAGCGGGAGATGCTGCCTCAAGAATCGAAGGAATTAACGAAGAAAAGAACAGAGGGATCTTGCGGGGGAGGCGGACGAGCCGAGCAAGGGGACCAAACTGCACCAGCGACGATCGACTGTGTGGGACGGCGGGCGGTCACCGTCGAGGTCAGAGGAGGGAAGGAAAGGAAGGGGAGGTGCGGAGGAGGAGCACGCCGGCGGCAGCGCCTTGCCAGAGGCGCGGGGAGCAGGGGGCGAGGAGATCGGGGCGTGGGAGGGCAGCATGCCTGTGTGGATCGAGAGAGGAGATGAATTTGGGATCGGTCTGCTTAGGGTAAAACAGGTGATGGGCCCTTTTCTAAGCCGCCTAGGCAACTGGGTGTTGGGCTGGTCCTCTCTCTCTCTCTCTGCTATTTCTTTTATGACTTCTTAATTTAGAAATAAACAGAGAACTAAGAGGAAAGTTCCCGTCGTGTTTTCAAGTGAGGATATTTCCCCTGGATCAATTTAAATGTGCTTAATCCACGACCGTATAGGATTTGGTCATGATGGAAGAATTTGAATTTTATTCAAAACAAATGTACACGGATCACTATGCCTCAGAGCTAGCTGAACGCGGTTCATTCCAAGTCTGAAAAGGAATCTATAGAAGATGGGCAAGTTTGGTAAAATGACGAATATACACAGAGGAATAGTAGATGGGCGAGTCGTGTACACAAGGAAAAACTCACGAACTTATTTTCATCACGGAAAAAATACTTCTGTATTTCCCGCAAGCACGTCGATTGATTTCAATTAGAAGAACACACCGTGTATGTTGCTGGCAAAATATAAAAAGAGGAATAACCATGTGTGGACTCGGCCGACGAGTGATGCGGCGAGGAAGCACGCCATGCTTCTCAGATTGTTCCTCCAACGATACCTGATAAATGCTAGCTTCAAGAGGATAGGAATAGGAATACTCCAGACAATTCTATCGCGAAGCATGGTTGGCGGCGAGTGGGAGCCAAGACCACCACGCCATGCACACATACCATCATCCGTGTCAGCAATTGCCACCGGCTACAAGTGTTTGCAAGAACATGAACATATGCCGATGGGGATGGGAGCCGAGCCGAACACCCACATAAAATTGTATAAAACTCACGGGCACTCACAAAATTGTTGTTTGGAGCAACAATTTGAGTATATTTTCTCTTTTCTAAAAATAAAATTAGGTGCAAACAATCAAAACATCTTTTAAAAATTGGTTCAAACAATCAAAACATGTATGCTCTACATGAAAAAAACATAACTACACATTTGAGTTTTTTATTTCTTTTTCCCAGAAACATAGTGATATTTTGGGTACAAAGATCAAGGAAGATCGTGTAAAAATTACAACTACGAGTTAGAAAATCCACACTAGAAGTAGATACTCTATAGCTATCTCTATAGTAGAAAACAATGCATGCCTTTGTAACTATTGTTGGCACTATTAAACTAGATTTGGGAAATTAGGCTTTAGTTATATTTCATATTCACGGTTTATGCTATTAATGCTTCTTTGCCGTATTGAAATGGCGGGCGTGTACCTGTGTGGGGTCTTGAACCATTTTTTTTTACTAAAATTGAGTTATTTTTTCATTATAATATGTGGTCAATACATAGTTTTGTTACCCCATTGCAACGCATAGACCCTTTTGCTAGTCTATCCCTAATATAATATAATATATATAATATATAATAATAATAATAATAATAATAATAATAATATAATAATAATAATAATAATAATAATAATAATAATAATAATAATAATAATAATAATAATAATAATAATAATAATAATAAAGTACGGATTGACTCCGTGGGTTCACTGTCACAATACGCTTTCTTTCTATGAATTTACGTTTTCAATTTGAATTTAAAACATATACGCGAGGTGGTACTAATTCTGCTAAAAAACGACTCAATCGCTGCTTTGTGCTACGTGTACCTCCAACTTCGCACGCTAGCCATATATTGGGCTGATATATGCTGATGGGCCTCCTCCCAAGCTTCATTGGATTACGATAAAAAAAAAGCATCGTGGGGATGTACTCTGGTCTCCACGCCCCGAACCAGCTCACCCAGGTTCTTTGTCTTTCCCCCCAAAAAAAAAACCCAAGTTAATTGTCTAAAAAATACTAACCCTGGTAATGATTGCAACTTCTGGCGTATGATGAATATGCGTGGCATGCTCCTCGGGGTAGCTCCTTTTTTTCATGCACGCGCATGCACGTCCTTCTTTAAGTACTGCAAGCATTTTTCCTGCTATAAATATTTTTTTTGAAAATATACCTGCTTGATCTATGTGCAACTTCGCTCAAGTTTCACTGCTTCAAACGGCAAACACTACACTGCAAGCGGCACGCGTCGCTGTAAGGTCGAGTGCCCACCGCGTCTAGCTAGAAACACGTCAATGTAACATCAGTCTCCGTTGTCCTTTTTTCTATTGGCAATTCGGACCAAAGTGCTGCAAAATTATTACATGGACGCTGGAAGGACGGTCGTTTGTTCTACCAGTTGGATGAAAAACACTGCAAAGGCGACCACGTGGAAGTTGCAAGGATGATTGGCGATGCTACAGGTCGGACGCATGTCATTACAAGGTCGTTTCATGATTATACATTTCTTCTAGATATGGACATGGACCTTCTTGTAGCTACTAGCTGGCAGCGTCTGAACGCTATCGTGATGTTTTGATGGACATGCTATTTTTTATTTGATCTTCTTGCAATGCACGACATATGCGCTAATAATAATAATTATTAAAGTCATCAATTGCTTCCAAACTTGTAAAATATTACCCACCAATGCCATCTATAAGTTGACAAAAAACATTTCACACCGAGGAATCCCCTGCCTGGGCCATCCCACGCAGTAGTGATTTCCTATACTGCGCTCTGCACGCAGCAAGAAGACACAGCGCTCCAATTAGGGCCGGCCCATGTGCAGGTGGTCTTTATTTTTTTTTCTATTATCGTTTGTTCTCCTTTAAATAATTTGGTACTTAAAAAAACCTCCAAATTTTTTAAAAAGAACTTTTAAGTAAATTTTTGAATAAAGCATAAAATGATTGTGTCGCATATTCAAAACATGTTTGCAATTTTTAAAACAAATGTTTGGGAAATCAAAAAATATTCATTATTTTTAAAATTTTGTTTATTATGAATTATTAATGAAATTGAACAAAATGGTCGCCAAAATGTTATCGGTGATGCAGCAAAATGTTGTCATGCCCATTGAAGTTTATGATTTTTTTTCTCCCGTTGCGACGCACGGGCCCTTTTGCCAAAATTTTTAAAAAGAACTTTTAAGTAAATTTTTGAATAAAGCATAAAATGATTGTGTCACATATTCAAAACATGTTTGCAATTTTTAAAACAAATGTTTGGGAAATCAAAAAATATTCATTATTTTTAAAATTTTGTTTGTTACGAATTATTAATGAAATTGAACAAAATGGTTGCCAAAATGTTATCGGTGATGCAGCAAAATGTTGTCATGCCCATTGAAGTTTATGATTTTTTTTCTCCCCGTTGCGACGCACGGGTCTTTTTGCTAGTTTTGCAAAAACCTCCCTGTGATTTTTGACAATTAACCCGCAGTCTCGTCCCTAAGTAAAATAACGGTTCGCCGTGGAAAAAAAGTCGCCCGCATCCTCTCGCACCCCGCACGCCTACCTGCATCTCCCTGATGGCTTCGCCTCACCGGCGGCAGGCCACCCCGCCGCCCAACTAGCCTCGCCTCGCACCGCGGGCAGGCCAACCCTCCGCCCGACTCGCCTGGCCTCGCACCGTAGGCGGCCAGAGGCAGGCCAACCCTCCGCCCGACTCGCCTCGCCTCGCACCGGAGGCGGCCAGTGGCAGGTCGGAGCTCCCCCGCCACTGCCGCCATCTACCACCACCATCCTCGCCGCTCCCTCCCCTCGCCCAGCCATATCTGTACGCCTAACCAGGAGAGGAGGAGGGGGGTTGACAAGGAGAGAGCAGTCAGCAGGCGGCGGCGGCGGCTCTGAGTACAGGTAGGCGACGGCGGCAACTGGGTAGCAGCGAGCGGCCGCTTCATCTCGCCTTCATCTCCTTGCTAGCTCCATGTCCGTCGCAGGTTCTAAGATATGGCCTCTACTCCTCGACAGCCACACAGAGCGGCCCATCCAAGAAACCAGCCCTGCCGCCCTACCACTCCCAACCCCCCTGAGTCTCAACCTCGCCGCCTATTCTGGTCGATGCTGTGATTGATAATAACCAGGAAGATTTCACTGCTCAGTTCATCCATTTGAATCCTTCTGCTGTAATTCGGTTCCCTACCCTTTCTTACTTGCAGGAAATTCAAGTGCGGTACACATGTGAGTATCTTCTCCTGTTGTATGCATGTGGTCATTTGTTATCGCTGATTAAGAATCAAGATCCGTTACATTCTTGAATATTGAAGACTGTCTTAGTTGGTCCATATTAAACTTGATAAATACAATTTCCTTTTCGTTCCATCTGACAATTTAGTTGCATTATTGATTTGGGCAGTTTGCAGTAATCTTAAGCCGTCTTCAGATTTTAGTTTCCTCAATCATTCTGAATTATTTAACCTCAGTATGAGGTACATGTGTTCCAAAGATTAATCCTGAGAAATTTGTAGTTGACCGGTTGGGTCTGTTTGATTTCTTTAGTAAAATGCAGCGGCAGTCACCATTGTTCATGATCTATTCTAAAGCTAGATTACTTGCACTGCAGTATGTTTGTTACTTCAATCAAATAGTTCAGCCGTGTCTTATTGATCTGGACGGTTCTTATTTTAGCCTGCTCGGTCTCTGGATTATTTTCTGTCAATTTTGATGCATGTCTTTAATAAAATAAGAAACTGATTTTGGTTGCTAAAATAAACACTAAACGCTACTTGCTCATGCCGGCTATGTGTAGAAAGATGATCACGGTGGAGGATATCTCGACGGTCGACGTGAAGCCGGGGCGGAAGAAGGGCACGAATATCACCTTCCTAGAAGGAACGATCTGATTTTTCTGGTACTGTTATGTGTTTCAAAAAGTTATTGGAATGTGATTTTTATATTGACACTATAATCTATGAAATTATATTTTCAGACATTTCACTTTTTGCATCAGCTGAGGCACATTTTATTTTCAAATAATTTCTGAAGTAAAATTTGTGAATGAACCGCATGATGTTTCATGTGTCTGAATTGTACTTGAAATAAAAAATTAGATAGCAAGGTCCAGAGGAAATGTGAGAAAGTTGTCCAAAAACTGAAGAAACTTTTCTTTTCTTCCCATTACAAGTTTGCAATTTATACTATGCTTTATTTTTACTATAACGTCAAATTTATCATGTTTTAAGATGAATGGTAAATCAAATAAGGAAATAAATTATGGTGCCCATAATTTATATCCCTTAGCACTTCATCAACATGAGAAAATATTGGTTGATCCTTGTTCAGTCTTATTTGCAGCTTAAACTATGTTTACCAATCATTCTGTCCAGGAGCATCTAGACAGGGAGGTGCTTCACACCCTGCGTCTAGGCATGTACTGCAACGCCAACCACATGGCTAAGATGGCCGTTGCTATCACCGAGTTCCGCGCTCTCTACTACTTCATTGAATCCAGGTTTCTGGACGCTATTTACCTGTTGGGAGAGAAACATAATTGATGTGTATGGAATTTCAGAATTGACACCCATGACCTATCAGTTCAACTAGAAGCAAAGAATGTTCGACATGCAAGGTTCTATCATCCCCGTGACTTTCTGTTCCTCTCTTTATTCTGCAGAAACTGCCAATTGTTACTGTAGCTTTCATGCCTACCAGACGAAATCAAAGGCAGGTGCTTTGTTTCTCAAGTGAAGTAAATCAAAGTGTTATAGTGGAAGAATTATCCTAACATAAGAGCCTTATTTGTTTCATAAAAAATATGTACAGTTGGTTCGGACAAAGCTTAATTTGATGTTGTTAGTTCGATTTGAGTTTCTACACCATGCCAAGAGCTTTAATATTAAAAGGCACATTGTCATTTAATAAGGAGCACTCATAGTGTTAGTACTAAAAATAGATCATGCTATTTTCTGACACGAGAAATCAGAAATCAATCTGTATGGTTCTCCAATTTCATGGTACTAAATTTAGATATATCAGAGGTATTGTTATGTTAGCTTCAATTAGGTAACACGAGCATGCCAAGCTAGATGATATATAAGCCTTTAGATGTTGCTCTTCTCTATTCTTGGCCACATCTTCTAAAAACATAGATAAGCTAGTACCTCCTTATCATATTTTATAATTATCCACATGTTGCAGAAAAACTCAAATTTTTTTCCCATGCCTAAAGTTACCTGGGAAGATTTCTCTAACTTATTTCAGTGTACTCTTGGCACTAACTGCTGAGAAGTACTCAGAAAACAACAGTATATGTTTTCTTCACCAGATGCGGAAACTAAAAGGCGAGTACCATGGGATCATGAAGTATATAAAGCAAAGGAGGAATTGTACCATCTCCTCTCCGGCAAGAATTTTTTTTCGCTGGCGATTGAACGAATTGAATGCAAGATTGCATTGTTATAAGGACGGAGAGTGGAACACCAGCTTCAGTTTCTCAGATCCCACCTTCTCAACTTGATTCCCTGTTTGCATTCGCCATTCTCAACAAGAACCAGGACATGGCTTTGGTTCTGCACAAACAATATCTTCAGGTATTTCTAGATCTTCAATAAGGATCATCAAGCCGTATGTTCTTTATCTAAACAATACACATTGTAATTGTTCCATCCATTACCTCTGAAAGTCAAGAATCATAAAAAAAGTCACTGGCAGATATCTGTCACCAAGGAAGGTTCGTTAGACAGAAAAAGGATCTGTGGTTAACTCTGTCATCCTTAAGTGTGTTTGGGTCCACACCTGGTGAAGAACGGGAAGAAGATTGCTCACAATTGTTAAGAGAAAGCAAACAACTGAGGATGAACAATCTTGTTTGTGCCTAATGATGGTTGCCTGAACCTGACACCAGATACCATGACAACCTTGAACCTGGACACCAGGGATATCTCCCACGGCATGCCTCTTTAGAACAAATCCAGCAATCAACACCTTGTCAATTTGCTCCATGAAGTTCAGGAACCATCATTAAGCACAAACAAGATTGTTCCTCCTCAGTTGCTGGCCCTTTAGTCATAAAAATGATGTGTTGTTGTGCTTGTTAGCAAGTTTAATCTCCCCCGTGGAATGCAGATTTCAGAATATATTCATTTTTTTAGTACGATAGCTCGCAAATTGCAACGTACCACAAAGCTAGCTATTAGCTGACCGATCTTTTCTGGTTGGAGCGTGTTTGATTTCCAAAAAAAATTCATGCCAGCTTTCCTTTCTATTGATTTTAGTTACGAGAATTCTCGCCGATAGAATTGATCTGGGCCGGTGTGCTCGGATGGCAAGAATGCCTCGATGACCACCATGCCCAAGGCGATGTACTTCTCTGGCGATGGCTGTGGGTGGGTGTGGACTTGCTCCAGTTCGGCTACGCCGTACTGTGTTGGATGATGTGTGCGCGTCGTGTCAAAGCTGAAGATGGACCATTGTTTCAACTCTAGACGACATGGACGGTTGAGCTTGATCACGTTTGTCGTGAATAGATGGACAACATGGCCCCGTATGTTGAAAAAGAGAAGTGATAGCACAATATAGTGTTGGAATTTGCTAGTGGGATTTTGGCCCAAAGCCCAACTAAAATTTTAAAATTCTCTTGGCCCATTCATGCACACATGTGAGTGAAGTGAGTGAGGGTAAAGTTTAGTCCCACCTCATAAGTTGAGAGAGAGTTGCACCTCTTTATAAGGTGAGCTCTCCTACCACTTGTATGAGCATGAGAAGAGGAGACCTACACGCGCGCTCCTCCTCCTCGCTCGCCGCGCCGCGCCGCGGGTTGCGGGACTGAGCCGAGCCGAGGACAGAGCTATGCACGTTGTCTATATTTTTGCTGCTCGGGAAAAATTAATGAGTCATTAATTAATAATTAACGGACGCGTTAATTACTGAACTGTTTCCGATTCTAAGTCTTCTCCATCCCTCCTTCCCGCGTGCACCGCGAGAAGGGACAGCAGGCCTCCGGAACCCCGCCTCTCGTGATCCTGTACGGGAGAGGGGCGATCAGGTTTTTGGGGAGCGCACTCGCGCGACTGCTGGCAGCGACGACTTCGCGAACGACGACTTCTTCCCCGACCTCGGCAACCTCATCCTCGACGACATGGGCGACAACGTCAACGCCGGCGGTGCTACACCTGCTGCACCGTATGTGATTCTATCCTTCCTGTTCGAGATCGTGGTAGAATTCATGTTTCTAGTATGTGCCCTGGATGTGATATGCTCATCTGCTATGCTAGTTCGCATGATTAGTTTAATCTATGCTGTTGTGGTCATGATTTATCTTCTGTTTATTCGGATTAAATCTCGTAGTAATTTGCTCATATTTCCAACACTCCCAAAACCTGATTATAGGCAATTTACTCCGAGTGGTTTTGCTGCGCATGTGAAGCCGCCTGCCTTTAAGGGGGCGCAATATAAGAGGTGGCGCACGAGAGCAGTCTACTGGTTTCAGACCATGGGCTGCTATGACGCCATTAAGGGCAAGCCTGAGGGCGATCTTAATCCAGCACAGCTGGAAGCTTTTGAGAAGATCGATACTCTCTTTAAAGACGCTCTTCTGGGTGTTCTTGATGATTCCATTGTGGATTTGTATATGTCGTTTGACAACGGCAAGGACATGTGGGTTGCGCTCGAGGCCAAGTTTGGCGCCTCGGACGCCGGTAGCGAGTTGTACGTCATGGAGCAATTCTATGACTTCAAGATGACTGATGAGCGCTCTGTTGTACAGCAGGCTCATGAGATACAGTCGCTCGCAAAAGAACTTGAGCACTTCAAGTGCGTGTTGCCGGACAAATTTGTTGCCGGAGGCATTATTGCCAAGCTTCCACCTTCGTGGAACAATTTTGCTACTTCCCTGAAACACAAGAGACAGGAGTTTTCCGTTGCGGATCTCATTGGTACTCTTGATGTTGAAGAGAAGGCGAGAGCAAAAGACACACCTGCTCGAGTTGCTGAGGGAGCTTCTAGTGCCCACATGATACAGAAGAAGAACTTCCAGCCCAACAAGTTCAAAAACAACAAGAACAAAACTCAGGGCAAAGGCAAGTTTGATACAAAGAACAAGCCATCACATTCTACCAACTTCAAGAAGAATTCTCATAAGAAGGGGAAGGGACTTTGCCATGTCTGCGGTGATCCTAATCACTGGGCTCCGAAGTGTCCTAACCGCTTTGAGGAGCGCGAACATGAGAAGGGCAGCAAGTCCGCTAATGTTGTCATCGGTGATACTGATATGAAGTAATCAGGGTACAGTATTTTTCCTACCATCCTTTCAGTATTTCAATCCCCTGATTGGTTAATTGACACCGGTGCCAATGTACATGTTTGTGCTGACGCCTCCATGTTTTCTTCTTACCAGGCCACAGGGACTTCTCCCGTGCTGATGGGGAACGGGTCACATGCCATCGTTCGAGGTGTTGGTATGGTCGATCTGAAGTTTACTTCGGGAAAGACCGTGCGTCTGAAGAACGTTCATCATGTGCCTTCCATCAATAAAAATCTCGTTAGCGGTTCCCGTTTATGTCGAGATGGTTTTAAGTTGGTTTTTGAGCCCAATAAAGTTGTAATTTCCAAATGCGGACAATTTGTTGGAAAAGGCTATGAGTGCGGAGGCTTGTTCCGCCTATCTTTGTCAGATATTTGCACTAAAGTTATTAATAATGTTTGCCACAACAATGAGTCTGATATTTGGCATTCACGACTTTGTCACATTAACTTTGGTTGCATGACGCGGCTAGCCAATCTGAATTTAATTCCAAAAATCTCTGCTGTCAAAGGCTCTAAGTGCCAAGTATGTGTGCAAGCTAAGCAACCTCGCAAGTCCCGTAAGACTGCAGAGGCAAGAGACTTGGCGCCACTAGAGCTTATACATTCTGATCTTTGTGAGATGAATGGCGTGTTGACAAAAGGTGGAAAGAGATACTTCATGACGTTGATTGATGACTCCACTAGATATTGTTATGTGTATCTTCTGAAATCAAAAGATGAGGCTTTAACTTTCTTCAAAAACTATAAAGCTGAGGCAGAGAACCAACTTGATCAAAAAATTAAACGGCTTAGGTCCCATCGTGGTGGAGAGTATTTTTCCAATGAATTTGATCTGTTTTGTGCGGAACATGGTATAATCCATGAGAGGACGCCTCCCTACTCACCTCAGTCAAATGGGGTAGCCGAAAGAAAGAACCGAACTCTAACTGATATGGTTAACACCATGTTAGACACTTCGGGTCTATCCAAGGAATGGTGGGGGGAGGCGCTAATGACTGCGTGTCATGTCCTAAACCGAGTTCCCACAAAGCATAAGACCATGACTCCATTTGAGGAATGGGAAAGGAAAAGGTTGAAACTCTGTTACCTACGTACTTGGGGTTGTTTGGTGAAAGTCAATATACCAATTCCCAAGAAGCGCAAGCTTGGACCAAAAACCGTGGATTGTGTTCTTCTGGGTTATGCTTTTCATAGCATCGGCTATAGATTTTTGATAATAAAATCTGAGGTATCCGACATGCATGTTGGTACGATTATGGAATCAAATGATGCAACTTTCTTTGAGGACATATTTCCTATGAAGGATATGTCGAGTTCATCAAATCAGGAGATACCTACTCCATCTAGTGAGGAATTCACTGTAATTCCTGAACCCACCATTGCGATGGAACACGTTGAGAATCCTGTTGAGGTTGACAATGGAACTCCTGTGAGGAGTAAGAGACAGAGGACTGCAAAGTCTTTTGGTGATGATTTCATTGTGTACCTCGTGGATGACACACCCAGAACTATTTCAGAAGCCTATGCATCCCCTGATGCTGACTACTGGAAGGAAGCTGTACGTAGCGAGATGGATTCCATCTTAGCTAACGGTACCTGGGAGATCACTGACCGTCCTTATGGGTGCAAACCTGTAGGATGTAAGTGGGTGTTCAAGAAGAAGCTTAGACCTGATGGTACGATTGAAAAGTACAAGGCACGGCTTGTGGCTAAGGGTTATACCCAGAAAGAAGGTGAAGACTTCTTTGATACTTACTCACCCGTGGCTAGACTGACCACAATTCGGGTGCTACTATCACTGGCTGCCTCACATGGTCTTCTCGTTCATCAAATGGACGTTAAGACGGCTTTCCTCAATGGAGAGTTGAAGGAGGAAATTTACATGGATCAGCCAGATGGTTTTGTAATACCTGGTCAAGAAGGAAAGGTGTGCAAGTTATTAAAGTCTTTATATGGCCTTAAACAAGCTCCTAAGGAGTGGCATGAGAAGTTCGAAAGAACATTAACTGCAGCCGGTTTTGTAGTAAATGATGGTGACAAGTGTGTGTACTATCGCCATGGTGGGGGCGAAGGAGTTATTCTTTGTCTGTATGTCGACGACATATTGATCTTTGGAACCAAACTTGACTTAATCAAGGAGGTTAAGGATTTCTTATCTCGCTGTTTTGAGATGAAGGATCTAGGAGTAGCTGATGTTATCTTAAACATCAAGCTATTGAGAGATGAGAATGGTGGGATCACACTGCTTGAGTCTCACTATGTGGAAAAGGTCTTGAGTCGTTTTGGGTATAGCGACTGCACACCTTCTCCAACTCCATATGATGCTAGTGTGTTGCTTCGAAAGAATCGACGGATTGCTAGAGATCAACTGAGGTATTCTCAGATCATTGGCTCGCTTATGTATTTGGCGAGTGCCACGAGGCCTGACATCTCGTTTGCTGTTAGCAAGCTGAGTCGGTTTGTGTCAAAACCGGGAGATGATCATTGGCGTGCGCTTGAGAGAGTTATGCGCTACTTGAAAGGCACTGCGAGCTACGGGATTCACTACACCGGGTATCCAAGGGTACTGGAGGGTTATAGTGACTCGAACTGGATATCTGATGCTGATGAGATTAAGGCCACAAGTGGTTACGTTTTTACACTTGGTGGTGGCGCTGTTTCCTGGAAGTCTTGCAAGCAGACCATCTTAACAAGGTCAACTATGGAAGCAGAACTCACAGCATTAGACACTGCCACTGTTGAAGCAGAGTGGCTTCGTGAACTCTTGATGGACTTACCTATGGTTGAAAAACCAATAACCCCTATCCTGATGAACTGTGATAATCAAACTATGATCGTCAAGATAAACAGTTCTAAGGACAATATGAAGTCCTCAAGGCATGTGAAGAGGAGACTAAAATCTGTCAGAAAATTGAGGAACTCCGGAGTTATTACGTTGGATTATATCCAAACGTCGAAAAACTTGGCAGATCCCTTCACAAAGGGTCTATCACGTAATGTGATAGATAATGCATCGTTGGAGATGGGTTTGAGACCCACCGCATGAGTTGTCCATAGTGGTAACCCACTCTATGTGATCGGAGATCCCGTGAAGTAGAAGTGGGAGACAAGCTGTTGGTCAGCTGGGAGGAGAGTATCCCTATATTACCTATCCCACTCTGTGAAGATGCAATACTCTCCTGATCTGCATGGCAGGTTGATACTTATCTTAATGTGTTCCAAGCGGCTTATTCGGGTAAGCAGAGATGTTGTCCTGCAGAACATCTTCTGAGGAACGCACCTATATGAATTTGACTATTAACATCGCAGTCTGTGAGAATTGGGTGTTCTCTAATAAATTCATGAAAAGGCCGTGGAGTATGACGTATACGCTCCACCCGCGGGGAAGCCTTGCGGCAGCCTAGTATCGGTTAAGAATTTGTGCGAAACTAGTCTCGCAGAAAACTTGTAGTTCAAGGCATAGTCCACTATTCAAGTTGTGATCTAGCGTAGCATAAATCTCTAAGTGGAAGTTCAACTTCACAGTCTCCACTAAGCACTGGTATATAAACAATGTTTTGGAAACAAATGGTGAAATGTGCCAATGAGACTTTGTGGGGGATTGTTGGAATTTGCTAGTGGGATTTAGGCCCAAAGCCCAACAAAAATTCTGAAATTCTCTTGGCCCATTCATGCACACATGTGAGTGGAGTGAGTGAGGCTAAAGTTTAGTCCCACCTCATAAGTTGAGAGAGAGTTGCACCTCTTTATAAGGTGAGCTCTCCTACCACTTGTATGAGCATGAGAAGAGGAGACCTACACGCGCGCTCCTCCTCCTCGCTCGCCTCGCCACGCCACGCCTCGTCACGACGCGCCGCGGGTTGCGGGATTGAGCCGAGCCGAGGACAGAGCTATGCACGTTGTCTATATTTTTGCTGCTTGGGCAAAATTAATGAGTCATTAATTAATAATTAACGGACGCGCTAATTACTGAACTGTTTCCGATTCTTTTGGATCGTGACGACTCGGACGTGGGGTTTACTCCCACGACCTACCCGACCCGCGCTATATAGCCAGGCAGACGTCTACTCTAGCCGCCGCCGCTTCGTATGGTTTCTCACCACCGTTCCAGATCATTGCGCCGCCAAGCAAGTCTTCTCCATCCCTCCTTCTGGCGTGCACCGCGAGAAGGGACAGCAGGCCTCCGGAACCCCGCCTCTCGTGATCCTGTACGGGAGAGGGGCGACCAGGTTTTTGGGGAGCGCACTCGCGCGACTACTGGCAGCGACGACTTCGCGAACGACGACTTCTTCCCCGACCTCGGCAACCTCATCCTCGACGACATGGGCGACAACGTCAACGCCGGCGGTGCTACACCTGCTGCACCGTATGTGATTCTATCCTTCCTGTTCGAGATCGTGGTAGAATTCATGTTTCTAGTATGTGCCCTAGATGTGATATGCTCATCTGCTATGCTAGTTCGCATGATTAGTTTAATCGATGCTGTTGTGGTCATGATTTATCTTCTGTTTATTCGGATTAATCTCGTAGTAATTTGCTCATATTTCCAACATATAGTTCTAATTGTGTGTAAGGATTTGTTTAATTGTTGCAACGCACAAGTGATTTTTTGCTCAATCGAGGCCGTAGTGCACAACCATTGTTGCGCATCGGGAAAAAATGTTTCCTAAGCCCCGGGCCGCTACGGGCGCATGCGTCGGAGCATCGCATCAGACAAAGAAGCAGAACCTCATAAACGCCATCAAGAACTACAATCGGAGAAAGCCACAACATTGTCTAGGTCGACGCCAAACCAGCGACTCGAACAGACTGCGTCAGTCCAGAACAACGAGGCTCGAGGCACACATGGCAAGGCATCGCCGGGGATTCGCCACAGAAGAAAAGGGCGATCTATGCCGGTGCAGAGCAGCGCACGATAAGGCGGTCGACGGCAGCATTTACTAGGATAGTGAAATGGGTAATGTGAATAGAGATAGTGTGTACAGTTCGTCTTGCAACGACGGTGTCTTCTTGTTTGTGTAGGCCAAGTCCTTATGTTTGGGCCAAGCCCAAATAGTGCAAAGAAAAATTGAAAATAATATTTATTTTTTCAAAAAACAAAACATTCTAAAATATATATTTTTGAGAGAAATGTTCTTACCCCTCAAAAAACAAAACATTCCTACCCCTGAAAAACGTTATTTTAAGGAATACATGTGTTAAAAAATGTTCTTTTTCAGAGAAATGTTCCAATTTCATAAAAAACGTTAACTCTTCTTGAGGAAGTGTTCCCATTTTTATGTAAGTGTTAACTTTTATTAAAAATTCGGAATTTTTCACATTCAACCTGATCATCGACATTTATTAAAATTGGATATAAAAAATGATGCACAATGACACATGAAGTAGGTGCTGCCCTTTTTGTCGGGGATATACCCCGCGGTGTAAACCGGCCGGAAGTTAACCCGGCCGGACTTGGCGATATTCGTCTGGTGACCCGCCCAGACATGGCGGTTTACCAGCAACCCGTCGGGACGTTGTAACTCACTGGCAACCCGACGGACGGGTCAGAGGAGCGACAAGACCCGGTGGCCCGTCTGGCGGTTCATGAAGGCCGGTTCAACTATTGTGGGCCGGTTTAAGAGGAAAGGAATATTTGCCTTACAAGGAGTTAAAGCCAGGACTTGTATCCGGTTTGTATTAGAGATAGACTAGTCCTAATCCCAATAGGACTCCACATGTAAACCGCCCCTTCAACATATATAAGGAGGGGCAGGGCTCCCCAAGAGGGACAAGTTAGAAGCTAGAAGCTACAAGCAATCAATAATCTCTAGGGCTAGACACAAGAGCCGGTTTACGGCGTCTCCCTCGGGATGATAATGAGACCTAGCCACAAACAGCATGTAGGGTTTTTACCGGATGATGTTTCCCGGGGCCCGAAGCTGTCTAAACCCTTGTCTTGCGAGTTGATCCGCCCTGCGTCTCTCGTCCCACTCAACCCCTCTCAAGCTACCACATGGATGCGTTGGCCTCGCGACTAAGTCCTGACACTAAGGACATGTGCCGTGACAAAACCACGACAGTTGGCGCCCACCGTGGGGCTGGCGCACGGTGGTGATAAGTTCTTGAAGGGATCTTTTACTGAGGATCGAGAGGCTCATGATCGGCCAGATGAAGAAAAGCCGGTCAGAAGAATCTACATCGACTCTGTGTTCAATCATCAGAGATCAAATCAATCCTCATCTCAAAATCAAAGACAGAAGAAAAGTCTGCAAACAGCGCACACGGCAACTCCTGTCGGTTCGATTTTCTCCTCTGCAACGGCCAACGGGATCGTCTAAAAAAGAATCACGCGTGGCCGGTACAAGCGACAATGGAGAACAGAAGTCAGATCGGTTTGGATCCGATTCAGATTGAGAAAGAGAAGAAAAAGGAGTTCCTCTGGTTTGACCGGTTCTAAGCATTGCCATCTACGTGAGGGCTAGTGTCCCGGAGTACTAGTTGTTCCATGGCCGGCCCCGATGCTGGAAAGGATACGGATCCGGTTTAAAAAAGGAAAACAAACCTGGGAAGTACACATCATGGTATCGATGTCAACATCATGATATTAAAGGAAAATCCCATGATGCGATCTGCAGTTTCGATATCCACATCATGGTATTAAAGTAAGTCAAAAGTGCTACTAGAAAAAGACAAAGCTACTACTACTTTGCTCAAGCCTGGGAAGTACCTCCCTCACGTGGATAATGGATTCTATCATGCGAGATGCAAGTTCCAGTACTCCGGCCATTAAAGAAAAATTACTATTATTTCCGGCTTAAACACATCAGGTGATATCCATTTAAAATATATTTTATTAGCGCATATTATTTTTTGTCAAAGAGCAGTTTATCTTTGCCTTGGCTAGCTGGTACGCTAAGTCCGCAGTATATTGTTTTTTATCAAAGAACAATTACTTTGATCTGTATATTTTTGTATACAGGATAATTATTCACTACAGATGTGATTTATACCATGAGAATGAAGCACGGGCTGATAATGTTCCGCCCGGCGATAGTCCGTGGCATATCAGCCCGGTTTGGTTTGACTACAAGTCGCCGCCCTTGCGGCCCGGTCTACATCGACTTGCCGGGATTGCGTTTGATCGCTGTTCGATGGACGGGCACAAAGCCGCCACCTCTGCGGACCCGGTCTGCATTAACTCGCCCGTCCATGCCGGTTTACATCAACACGCCGGCCAACTTGCCTGTCCGCGCCACCTTATAAACGCCACGGACAACTTGACCGTCCGCTCTCGCCGCTGATTCGCGTGTCCGCACCGGTTTATAACGCGGAGTACAGCTGGCTCGTCTGTGCTGGCTCACAAGGCCGCGACCGACTCATCATTCTGAAGCCGTTTCTGATGCTGCCGTGGTTTACTGTCCGCCCAAACATCAGGTGGTATTCATCTAAATTTATGTATTAAATACTTATTGTTTTTTGTCAAAGAACAATTACTCCGTCCTGTAATATTTTTGCACAGGACAATTTTTATGCCATTCACGGACACGAGTATCGCGGTCCGGTTTTACGTCGACACGCCGGTTGACTCGCCCGTCCGCCCTGGCCACCGGTTCCTGCGCCCGCACCGGTTTACAACACGGAGGGCAACTTGCTCGTCGGCACCGGTTTACAACGCCGCGGCCGATTCATCCGTTTGTTCGCATGGACGACTCGTCCGTGATTGATTTCAGTTTCACTGTGGTGATCATCAACTCCGCGGTGAATATTTTTTGGCTAACATATCAGGTGAAAACCGTCCACTATATTTTCATATTATATATTGCTTTCTTTAAAAAGAGCAATTACTCTGGCTTGCAAGTTTTCCAATGCAGGACAAATTGTCTATTGCAAAAAGGGATTATTGTATCGCTGAGCTATTGGATAACCCGTGCCGGTTCATATCGCGATCCAGTCCGCGTCAACTCGTCAGGACCATGCGAATTACCCAATAGCGCGTGCACAGGCTGCCATCCCCCGCAGTCCGGTCTACATCAACATACCGGGCCGCACCTGTCTGCGTGAGCCATTTATTGAGTATGAACAAGTCACAGCTTGGGTAGCCCGGTTTTCTTTCAAATTGGAGGCAAATTATCATCAACCGCCGTCTGCACTGGGTGGATCAATGGGCAGGCGCACAAGTCACCGCCGCTACAGTTTGGTTAACTTCAAATCACCAGTTGGAAGGAACCATTGGCCGAGTTGATGACACGGTTCATACGGGATCATTTACAACCCGCCGCAGTCACCTCAACCTTCTGTGTATTCACATCGTGTTATCAACACCAATGATATACAAGTTATACCGGTTTATATCACGGTCAAATATGGAGAATCTCAAGCCAACTCCTCGAGTCACCTTGAGACTTGGGGGCTACGATGATATGACGCAGCAAGTCTTGCCAGTTTCAGCCGGTTTAAGAACCCGAGGACGATGGAGGGAAAGATAACCCAATCCTGGAGGCTACTGTTATGTTAATGAAAATTTAAAGGCCGTCAGAAAATTTCCGGCTTAGAAAGTATATGACAGTTACAAAATCCCGACTCAATGAAGAAGTTTAGGATCATCAGAAAGGATTCCGGTTTGAAACCTGGCTGAGGGGAAGTCAGTATCACTGAAGCTCTCAAATATCCGGTTTATAATCCGGTTCAAGAGAAATCTATTCTCCCACAAAGTTCTGAAGCGCTCAGATCCGGTTTAACAATGTCCGGTTCAAAAAGGAATTAACTTCTCGCAAGTTCGAGTTTAAAGGCCGTCAAAAAATTTCCGGCTGAAAATGAAGATTCCGGTTTAAAATCCGGTTCAAGGGGAAGATGTCTCCCACAGCTTTGAAGCTTTCAATATCCGGTTCAAGATCCCGGTTCAAGAAGAATTTATCTCTTGCAAAAAAGTTAAAGATTACCGAAGAGGACCTGCTGCCATGATGCGTGGTTCAAACATGGGTATCCGGCCTTATTGGCTTGACATATTATTTATCACATGGGGGCTCCCGCTTTGTAAAGCGGGGTATCTATTCTTTATATCATGCGTGGTTACACGGAGTGGATTCGCTTTAGGGCAACCTCCGGTTTACCCCTTGAGGTCGCTTCACAGAAAAGCAACAAAGTCAGTTGGGGACCTAGTCGACTTGAACCGTAGCTACACCTCCTGGGAGCTTGGTCATGTCTTGACGACGGTAATGCCTTCTGGCTGGTACATTTGCCACTAAGTCAGTTGGGGACCTAATCGACTTGAACCGTAGTTACACCTTATGGGAGCTCGGTCATGTCTTGATGATGGTAATGCCTTCTGATCGGCTTTTAAACAACCAATAAGTCATTTGGGGGCTTGGTCGTGTCCGAACCAATGCAATGCCACTTGATCGGCCCTAGGCCACTGAGTCACTTGGGGGCTTGGTCGAATCCGAACCAATGCAATGCCACTTGGCCGGCGTAATGCCACGAGTCTTTTGGGGTCCTGGCTGACTGGCACCATCGCTACGCCTTCGGGGGGCTTGGTTGCATCTGACCATGGTAATTCCATCTGACCAAGCTCAGTAGAGCTCTTCTTTTGCAAAAAGTTGTTGCCATTGCTTTTGCTTTAATAGCCTTTTTTGAGAAGTTGCTATCTTATTTGCGTTTTTTAAACCGACAGTATTTTGTACCGGTTCAAACAGCTAAATTGGCGGAACACGGTCCATTTTTAGACCGGAGATTATCTGCCCGGTTTGGTTTTCTGTTACCATCCTATTATGGAGTAAACCGGTGTTTATCAACCCGGCTCGGCTTTCAACTACAAGTTGTGAGTGCATGATCAAATTATAATCCGGAGATTATCTGCCTGGTTTAATTTTCTGTTACCATCCTATTATGGAGTAAACCGGTGTTTATCAACCCGGCTCGGCTTTCAACTACAAGTTGTGAGTGCATGATCAAATTATAATCCGGAGATTATCAGCCCGGTCTGGTTTGACTACAAGTCACCAGTATATATACGGTTAATCCGGTGTTTATCACAACCCGGTACGGTTTTATCATAAATCGGCGCAATATGGAAGGAGTTATCATTACTCAAGATTGGGGTTATCACTCTTACTACAAAAAGTTGGTAAACCAACGATGTGATTAAATGTCACAGGTATGATATATTTCATATTTTTAAGTGCAGCCCTGGTTATAAACCCAGGCTATATGTTGAGCATTATGACCCGTCCGGCGGTAAACCGCTAGGACACTTTAAACTTGTTGTATGCAGAAACAGGTTGAATAAAGCATGATTATAAATTATCCGGTGTTTGTTAAACCGGCCTGGCTTTAAGACAATAAGTCGCCAGTATGATGATAAATTATCCAGTGTTTATTAAACCGGTCTGGCTTTGGACTATAAGTCGCCAGTATATATTTGGATTGCACCATTGGAATCATGCGCTTATAAATTATTAGATTATATTATTCAAATAGCCAAACTTGGCTGAATTTTCATTATGATATTGGATGAATAAAGGTTTTCATACGAGATTATATTATCTTGAATGGTCAACATGGCTGGATTTTTATTACGGTTATTAATATTATGATTAAGGTTTTCAAAGTCGCTCTAGCGCAATGGTTATCATTTTATACAATTGAAGGAATAGTCCCGAGTCGCTGCAGGCTTACAACCCGACGCTTGGGGGCTACATTATTCAAAATTAAGATTACATCAAATATGGAAGTCTCATGTTGCTGCAAGCATGCACCATGACACTTGGGGGCTAATGCAAGGTCATTTTTGCTCATCTTATTGAAGACCCAACTCATCACATTGTAATGAGCTGGCCCTTGGGGGCTACATTGGTTGAAATTTTATGGGCATCAATCAATTACAAGTCCCAGGTTGCTGCAAGCATGACAACCCGGCACTTGGGGGCTACAGGAGGAAATGACAAGGACTTAAGGATGATCAGGTGCCGGTTTACAAGAACTCTTAATCCGGAGTACAACCTGTCAAATTTGTTCTTATGTTTATTTGCAGCATAAGTTTACCATGGATAAATCCAAGCTAAACTTGGGGGCTAATGTCGGGGATATACCCCGCGGTGTAAACCGGCCGGAAGTTAACCCGGCCGGACTTGGCGATATTCGTCTGGTGACCCGCCCAGACCTGGCGGTTTACCAGCAACCCGTCGGGACGTTGTAACTCACTGGTAACCCGACGGACGGGTCAGAGGAGCGACAAGACCCGGTGGCCCGTCTGGCGGTTCATGAAGGCCGGTTCAACTATTGTGGGCCGGTTTAAGAGGAAAGGAATATTTGCCGTACAAGGAGTTAAAGCCAGGACTTGTATCCGGTTTGTATTAGAGATAGACTAGTCCTAATCCCAATAGGACTCCACATGTAAACCGCCCCTTCAACATATATAAGGAGGGGCAGGGCTCCCCAAGAGGGACAAGTTAGAAGCTAGAAGCTACAAGCAATCAATAATCTCTAGGGCTAGACACAAGAGCCGGTTTACGGCGTCTCCCTCGGGATGATAATGAGACCTAGCCACAAACAACATGTAGGGTTTTTACCGGATGATGTTTCCCGGGGCCCGAAGCTGTTTAAACCCTTGTCTTGCGAGTTGATCCGCCCTGCGTCTCTCGTCCCACTCAACCCCTCTCAAGCTACCACATGGATGCGTTGGCCTCGCGACTAAGTCCTGACACTAAGGACATCTGCCGTGACAAAACCACGACACTTTTTTTCGCCCGGTGTAATGGACTAACTGATGCTTCCATAGACCACCTGGATAGTTGTGCTGGTTGTGTTTTTAGGGAAAGAACTATTGAGCAAGCTGAATTGCTATTGAATAATATATTGAGTAATGAAAATGATTGGACACTTCCTGAACCAACTCCGAAGCCAACTCCGAAGAAGAGGGGTATTCTATTTCTCAACCCTGAAGATATGCAAGAGGCAAAGAAATCTATGAACGAAGAAGGTATTAAAGCTGAAGATGTTAAGAATCTACCACCTATTAAAGAAATACATGGTCTTGATAACCCGACACAGGTAGTAGAGGTAAACTCTCTCCGTAGATTTGATGAAGGTGATATTCCTCATAATATGTCTGCTAGACAATGCTTGGATGAGTTTGATAATTTTATTGTTAAACAAGAAAACTTCAATGCTTATGTTAGCAGACAATTGAAACATAATGCTTATATGCTTGATCACTTGAGTAATTATATGAATAGTACTGTTAATGATCTTAAGCTTATTAGTAAACATGCTTCCATGGTTACAACTCAAGTAGAACAAGTACTTAGCTCAAGATGAATTGCTTAATGAGTTTCATAGTAAGAATAATGATAACACTGTTAGGGTTATGACTAGAGGTGGTAAAATGACCCAGGAACCTTTGTATCCTGAGGGCCATCCCTAAGAGAGTTGAGAAAGATTCTCAGAGAATTAATACTGACGCACCTAGTCCTAGTAATAAAAGGAAAAAGAAAACTGACATGACTGTGCATGCTAGTGAACCTGCTATAGACACACCTGAGAATCCCAATGATATTTCTACTTCTGATGCTAAGACACAATCTGGTGATGAACATGAACCTAGTGATAATGTTAATAATGATGTTCATGTTGATGCTCAACCTAGTAATGATAATGATGTAGAGATTGAACTGGTTGTTGATCTGATAACCCACAATCAAAGAATCAACGTTATGATAAGAGAGACTTCGTTGCTAAGAAACATGGTAAGGAAAGAGAACCATGGGTTCAGAAACCCATGCCCTTTCCTCCTAAGCCGTCCAAGAAAAAGGATGATGAGGATTTTGAGCGCTTTGCTCAAATGATTAGACCTATCTTTTTGCGTATGCATTTGACTGATATGCTTAAAATGCCCCCTTATGCTAAGTATATGAAAGATATTGTTACTAATAAAAGAAAGGTACCAGAAGCTGAAATTTCCACCATGCTTGCTAATTATACTTTTAAGGGTGGAATACCAAAGAAACTTGGAGATCCAGGGGTACCAACTATACCATGCTCCATTAAGAGAAACTATGTTAAAACTGCTTTGTGTGATCTTGGAGCCAGTGTTAGTGTTATGCCTTTCTCTTTATATCGTAGACTTGAATTGAATAAGTTGACACCTATTGAAATTTCTTTGCAAATGGCTGATAAATCAACTGCTATACCCATCGGTATTTGTGAGGACGTGCCTGTTGTGGATGCAAATGTAACTATCTTAAGGGACTTTGTTATTCTTGATATTCCCGAGGACGATAGTATGTCGATTATCCTTAGTAGACCCTTTTTGAATACTGTAGGGGCTGTTATTGATTGCAACAAAGGCAATGCCACTTTTCATGTTAATGGTAATGAGCATACAGTGCACTTCCCGAAGAAACAACCTCAAGTTCATAGTATCAATTCTATTGGAAAATTTTCAACTATTACTATTGGAGGTTTTGAATTCCCTCTTCCTACTACCAAAAAGAAATATGATATTCTTATTGTTGGGGAACGGCATATCCCCGTTGAGGTAACCTAGTGTTATTCAAAAATTCTCCGGTTTAATGTCATTCGGAAGAAGTTTGTTCATAAGACTTGATCAACCTTGTTAAGGGATTCCTTTTGATGAGCATGAGATGGATGAATTTAGAAGGCACAACTCTCTGTATCCATCTTTTACTTTTTGTTAATTAGTTTAAATAAAGCAAAAATAGTATTTTCTGTCTGTTCTCTGATTTATCCTTACAATAAAAAATGTCCCAAAAATAAAAGTTCTCCAAATGCCTTGAAAATTGGATATGATTTTTTTTAGAATATTTTAGAATTTCTGGTGCAAAGAACACACTAGGGGGCCTCACCAGCTGGCCACAAGGGTGGAGGGCGCACCCACCCCCTGGGGCGTGCCCCTGACCTTGTGGGCCCCACGTGGCCCCCCTCCACTTATTCCAGCACACATCCTCTCCTTCTTCCTCCAAAAAAACATCCCATAGCTCAAACTCATGTTCTTGCTCATCTTGCTGCCACTTTCGATCTCCTTCTTCAAAGCTCGATTCACAAAACTGCTTTGGGAGATTGTTCTTCGGTATGTGACTCCCCCAATGGTCCAATTAGTTTTTGTTCTAGTGCTTTATTCATTGCAAATTTTTGTTGCTGTAGTGACCATGTTCTTGAGCTTGCATGTCAAATTTGTATGGTCCAAAGTTGTTTTGATGCATGATATAGATTCTAGACACTTGTAGGAGTAGTTGCTATCAATTTTGTTGAGTTTGGTTCACTTTTATTTTGAGTCACTAAAAATTTCAGAAATATTTTAGAGAAAAGAAAAATGTCTAGGAGAATGCACCAAGGTGGTTCTTCAAGGAAGCAAGCACCAAGGCGTGCTATACGCGAACCGGACTCTGAACTACCAAGGGAAGCTCAAGTGAGGCCGTGTGAATGGCCATTGGAGGAATTTATGGATTGTGCAGGTTTCAAGGATAAATTCTATGTGTACGTAAAAAATGCCGGCCTCAAGGATTTCTTAGCAGGCAAGTGCTTACAATATTATTATCTCACTGATTCCTTCGTACGGAGGTTTGAGTTTTCATCCAAGCGCAATACTCATATTGTCCTATTTGATCTTTATGATGAATCGTATACCATGGACCTAGAAGATTTTTGTGATGCATGCAAAATTCCACAATGGGGTAGTCTTAGTGAGCCCCATAAATCTGAATATAATGATTTCCTTGCTAGCATCACTGTTGGAGAAATTAGAAATATCACACAAGCAACCGTAGGGAGCATTCACTTTCCTGCCATACATTATTTTGCTCTCTTTATTGGTAGATGTATTAATGGTAAAGATGAACAATGCCATATTAGCATACCAGATCTTAGTATCCTCAAGTGTGCGGTGTTAGGTGATAAACGATATAATTTGGGGTCCATTATTGGTAAAAGGTTACATCTTAAATCTAAAGATGGACATTTATTTGGTGGGATCTATGCAACTCATTTAGCTAAATATTTGAATGTACCTATTAGAGGATATGATATTGAGTTGCCACCTGCTTTTATGGATTATGAGGTTATGGTACGCCACAAGTTTCTTAAGAGGAACGAACAGATCCTCCAGTACCGACTAATCTTTGATAGATGGCGTGCTGCCCTTGTTACTCTTCCTCCTCCTGCTCTCTTCAACTTTTAGGCAAATGTAAGATACTTTATTACTAGAGAGGAGGCGAGCGAGTCTAAGAGGACAGCTGAGGCTGCTCGTCTTCAGGAGGCAGCTCTCCAAGCGGTGGCTGCCGCAGCACAGTACTACCCCAGCTTCAACTTTGGATATCCACCAGGCCACCCATGGGCGTAGACCATCTTAGGCCAAAAGCCTAAACTTGGGGGAGTACGTATTTCTCACCGACATTACATTCATGTTCACACACTCATTTCAGTTGTCAGTGTCCATACTTTTTCATTGTAATATCCAAACTAGTTTATTTCTTTTTTCGCTTTCTTCTTGTGTGTTTGAAAAACGTTAAGAAAAAACCAAAAAAAATTAGTAGTAGTTAGTTTACTTTCTATGCATGCTTAGTAGTAGTAAAATAATAGAAACCCCAAAAAGATTTCTCATTCTTCTTTTGCTTGTTGGGAGCTTTCCCGTGTAAATACTTTTTCTCATTCTTGTTCTTCTTTCTTCAGAAAAACAAAAAAAATCCAAAAATCTTTCAGTGTATTTCTTTGAAATTATTTTCTTTTCTTTGGGAGGAGAAGACCATGATGAAAATGTTGACTGCCTCTCATGCATTATGGTTGATCTAACAAAGAGTCCATATTACCTTGTCTTCTCCTTTGAATAAATGTTTGCGGATTCCAGCTTAGTTCAATGGACATGCACTATTATTATTATCCACACCGTTCATTCATGCGAGTGAAAGGCAATAATGACGATATATGATGAAATGATTGAGATGAGGAAAAGCTGGTATGAACTCGACCTATCTTTTTTTTTGTAAATATGATTAGTTCATCGTTCCTGATTCAGCCTATTATGAATGAAACATGTTTGCAATGACAATTAGATATTATAGTTACTCATGCCATGATTAATCAGCTAGGAGTCTATAATGGTTTACCTTGTGTGCCAACATGGAAATTAAAATGGTTGTGATGTAGTATGATAGGACGGTATCCTCCTTTGAATGATTCGAGTGGCTTGACTTGGCAAGTTGAAACAAAATCAACATAGCCTCTACGATATTTATGTTCATGGTGATTTATATCCTACTCATGCTTGCACTCAATGTTGGTTAATCTCAATGCATGTTCATGACTGTTGTCGCTCTCTAGTTGGTCGCTTCCCAGTCTCTTTCTAGCCTTCACTTGTACTAAGCGGGAATACTGCTTGTGCATCCACTTCCATAAACCCCCAAGTTGTTCCATATGAGTCCACCATATCTTCCTATATGCAGTATCTACCTGTCGTTCCAAGTAAATTTGCAAGTGTCAACCTCTAAACCTTCAAATGATAATCTGTTTTGTATGCTCGAATAGCTCATGTACCAACTAGGGTTGTGAATATCTTCCATGCTAGGTGGGTTATTCTCACGATGAGTGGACACCGCTCATCATTCACGAGAAAATGGCTGGTAACCGGGATGCCCAGTACCATGCTCACAGCAAATCAAATCAAAATAATTGCAAACAAAACTCCCCCAGGATTGTTGTTAGTTGGACGGTACCCATTGTTTCGGACCAGCCGTGGAGTGTGCTTGTTGGTGGTGGGGAGTATAATCATCAAAAGACTTCCCATAAACAGAGAAATCATCCATGAAAACCTCAATAATCTTTTCACAAAAGTCAGAGAATATAGCAGTCATACATCTTTGAAAGGTAGCAGGTGCATTGCATAAACCGAAAGGCATACGTCTATAAGCATAAGTTTTGAAGGGACAAGTAAAAGTGGTCTTTTCTTGATCAGGTTGAGAAATGGGTATTTGTGAAAAACCAGAATATCCATCAAGGAAGCCAAAATGTGTGTGCTTAGATAATCTTTCTAGCATTTGATCAATAAAAGGTAGAGGGTAATGATCTTTTCTAGTTGCTTTGTTTAATTTTCTAAAATCAATTACCATTCTATAGTCTGTAACAATTATTTGTGGAATAAGTTCATTCTTATCATTACGAACAACAGTTATACCTCCTTTCTTAGGGACACAATGAACAGGACTTACCCATCTACTATCAGCTATGGGATAGATTATATATACCTGCTTCCAGAAGTTTCAAGATTTCCGTTCTTACCACTTCCTTCATTTTCGGATTTAACCGACGTTGGTGATCAACAATGGGTTTAGCATCAGGTCCCATATTAATTTTGTGCTGACATAGAGTGGGACTAATGCCCTTTAAATCATCAAGAGTATATCCAATAGTAGCTCGGTGCTTCCCTAGAACTTTCAATAATCTTTCTTCTTCATGTTGTGAAAGGTTAGCACTAATAATAACAGGATATATCTTCTTTTCATCAAGATAAGCATATTTCAAAGTGTCTGGCAATTGTTTTAATTCAAGCACGGGATCACCTTTAGGTGGAGGAGGACCTCCTAGAGTTTCAATAAGCAAATTGTGTTTAAGCGGAGGGCGCTGTTCAAAGAAATTTTTATCTATTTCATTTCTTCATGCATATGTAAATCATTTTCATGGTCTAGCAAATATTGTTCTAGTGGATCAGTAGGAGGCCCAACAATAGAAGCAAGACCAATTAATTCATCTTTACTAGGCAATTCTTTTTCATGAAGCTTTCTACTAAACTTGGAAAATTTAAACTCATGAGACTCATCACCAAAACTAACACCGACATTTTGTTTCTCACAATCTACTCTAGCATTAACGGTGTTCAAGAAAGGTCTATAAAAGATAATGGGACAAAAGTCATCTTGTGGGGAACCAAGAACAAGAAAATCTCTAGGGTATTTTATTTTCCCACGCAAGACTTCAACATCTCTAACAACACCAATTGGTGATATAGTGTCTCTATTAGCAAGTTTAATAGTAACATCTATGTCTTCTATCTCTGCGGGTGCTATGTCATTCATAATTTCCTGATATAAGGAATAAGGAATAGCACTCATGCTAGCACCTATCTCACATAAACCATGATAACAGTGATCTCCTATTTTAACTGAGACAACGGGCATGCCAACAATAGGTCTATGTTTATCCTTTTTATCAGGTTTGGCAATTCTAGCTGCTTCTTCGCAGAAGTAAATAACATGCCCGTCTACATTTTCTTCCAAGAGATCCTTAACCATAGCAATACTAGGTTCTACCTTAATTTTTTCATCAGGTTTAGGTGTTCTAATATAGCTTTTGTTAACCACAGTTGAAACTTTAGCTTGTTCCTCAATATAAGCAGTAGGAACAACTGGATCAACATTGTAAGTATAGTTTCTTCTTTAACTGGTACCGGTTCTCTAATTTCTTCTTTAATAGGTGGGTGATATTTAAACTACTTCTTTTTAGGGAGATCAACATGAGTAGAAAATGATTCACAAAAGGAGGCTACTATCTCAGAGTCAAGTCCATATTTAGTGCTAAATTTTTGAAAAGCATCGGTATTCATAAAAGATTTAACACAATCATACTTAAGTTTAATACCTGACTCTTTACCTGCATTGAGTTCCCAATCTTCAGAGTTGCGTTTAATTCTTTCCAAAAGATCCCACCGGAATTCAATAGTCTTCTTCATAAAAGAACCAACACAAGAAGTATCAAGCATGGCTTGATCTTTACGAGAAAGCCAAGCATAAAAATTCTGGATAATAATTTATCTTGAGAGCTCATGATTGGGGAATGAATATAACATTGACTTAAGCCTCCCCCAAGCTAGAGCCATACTTTCTCCTTCACGAGGCCAAAATTTATATATATAATTCCGATCACGATGACCTAGATGCATAGGATAATTTTTTTGATGGAACTCCAATTTCAATCGATTCCAATTCCAGGATCCAATATCATCACATAGCCTATACCATGCCAATGCTTTTCCGTTCAAAGATAAAGGGAAAAACTTCTTCATAACTTCATCTTCGGGTAAACCTGCATGCTTGAACAATCCACAAATTTGTTCTACATATATCAAGTGCATATCACGATGTTCGGTTCCATCTCCTGCATAAGGATTAGCTAGCAGTAGTTCTATCCTACCCGAAGGAATTTCGTATTCAATATTTTCAGTAGGTGCAGTAGGTTGAGGGGTAGCTAATTGTGGTTCTGGTCGAGGTGAAGATACCCCGAACAAACCCCTCAAAGGATTGTTTTCCATAGTAACAAGTGACAATAAATTTCAGCACACTATATAAATGTTTCCTTGCCAAATTCCACTTACCAAAGGCGCTTCACTCCCCGGCAACGGCGCCAGAAAATATCCTTGATGACCCACAAGTGTAGGTGATCAATTTTAGCTCTTTTTGATAAGTAAGAGTGTCGAACCCAACGAGGAGCAGAAGGAAATGACAAGTGGTTTTCAGCAAGGTAATGTCTGCAAGTGCTGAAATTGTAAGTAACAGAGTAGTTTGATAGCAAGATAATTTGTAACGAGCAAGTAACGATAATAGTAGAAAAGGTGCAGCAAGGTAGCCCAATCCTTTTCAGGCAAAAGGACAGGCCAAAACGGTCTCTTATGATAAGCAAAACGTTCTTGAGGGTACATGGGATTTTCATCTAGTCACTTTCACCATGTTGGTTTGGTTCGTGTTTGGTACTTTGATAATTTGATATGTGGGTGGACCGGTGCTTAGGTGTTGTTCTTACTTGAACAAACCTCCTACTTATGATTAACCCTCCCGCAAGCATCCGCAACTATGAAAAAAGTATTAATAATAAATTCTAACCATAGCATTAAACTTTTGGATCCAATCGGTCCCTTATGGAATAGCGCATAAACTTGGGTTTAAGCTTCTATCACTCTTGCAACCCCATCATCTAATTACTACTCCACAATGCATTCCCTAAGGCCCAAATATGGTCAAGTGTCATGTAGTCGACGTTCACATGACACCACTAAGGGAATCACAACATACATACTATCAAAATATCGAACACATATCAAGTTCACATGATTACTTGCAACATGATTTCTCCCGTGACCTCAAGAACAAAAGTAACTACTCATAAATGATAATCATGCTCAAGATAAAAGGGGTATTAAATAGCATATTGGATCTGAACATATAATCTTCCACCAAATAAACCTTATAGTAATCAACTACAAGATGTAATCAACACTACTAGTCACCCACAAGCACCAATTTATAGTTCCAGTAACAAGATTAAACACAAGAGATGAACTAGGGTTTGAGATGAGCTGGTGTTGTTGAAGATGTTGAAGGATATTGCCTTCCCAAGATGGGAGAGTTGTTGGTGATAATGAGGACGCGCCTCCGGGAGGTAAGTTCCCCCGGCGGGACCGATCAGCCAGAGGGCAAAAGTGCTCCTGCCCAAGTTCCGCCTCGAGACGGTAGCGCCCCATCCCGAGAGTCCTCTCCTTATTTTTTTTTCTAGGTCAAAATGACTTATATAGCAGAAGATGGGCACCAGAGGTGGGCCTGGGTGAGCACAACCGACCAGGGCGAGCCTAGGCTCCCTGGCGCGCCTAGGTGGGATAGTGCCCACCTGGTGGCCCCCTCTGGTACTTATTTGCTCGAATATTCTTCTTATATTCCATAAAAATTCTTCTTGAAGTTTCAGCTTGTTTGGAGTTGTGCAGAATAGGTAGCCTGACATAGCTTTTCTAGGTCCAGATATCCAGCTGCTGGAATTCTCCCTCTTTGTGTATACCTTGCATATTATGAGAGAAAAGGCATTAGAATTACTCCAAAAAGCATTATTATGGATAAAAACATCATAAATAACAGCAGGAAAACATGACGCAAAATGGACGTATGAGTTATCCCCTCTCCTTCCTCTCCAAATAGTCACTAGGAGCGAGAAGGTACCAAAGACAACAAGAGATGTCCACGGTAACTGTGCAGTTGTTAGTTGGCACCTCTCAGCCGCCACAAACCTCAGTTTTAGTTATTGGTGTTGTGATGGTCTTGTACTTTGGGGCTAATAGTTCCTAATGTGTTTCCTTGGAGTCAGTCTGCACCCTCCGGCCACTACAACAACCATGGCAATCCTCGCTACTAGGCCTTGCTCCATCCACCTCCAGTGATCCCCTATGTCGGAATGCTCTGTCATCTACCCAATGCAATCTGATTTATCCACATTCTTTGCCAGTAAAGTTTTGTAGTTGTGCCTAGAGTTGATCTCAACATTATATCTCCATTGTTCTTTCTATCATATGTCTAATCCCGGACATCTTCGTTGCGGCATCAACTCCGGTAATCTCGGTCGACCTCAAAGCCACCGTACTCCAAAATTTTATCAAACAAGCAAGGAGTCCCACCCCCTTCGCCGCGAGATATTGTTTCGGAGTCTCACCAATGGCATGGTGTCAAATTCTGTTCTATGGCTCGCATGCCAACCAAAGTCATGGACTAACATTCCATGCCACCTCCCATCTCAAACTCATGAACCTTTTCATGGACTAGCTACCCAGCCCAATGGTGACACCCTAAAAATTTGGAAACAATACAACACTTTTGCACGGTGTCCCATCGTACTGCTTCCTCACTCACCGTATCTCTGCCGTATGGCCAATTTTCTAGCGCCAGCACTTATCCCATAAATTAGCATTTCCTGAATCCACACAATAAGACGAGCACACAGGATAAAATTTGCAGATGATCATGGGCACTAAAACACCATGCTCTTCTAGACTCACCTAAAATATGTGAGGAACATTTTTTGTGGGGAAATACAACAGGAACATAATATAAAGCAAAATACAAGCAACTTTTTAAAATTTTCATGGGGGGAGAGAACTTCCCCTCCTATATATATTGAGTGAACAATATTGACAAGATCACGGGGCGAGGCCACCAGGTTTTTGTTACAACATCCCACCACTAGGGTGGACTATCCCCTGGGAGCAAGGGCACACAACCAGGCATCGATGTGCCCATGCCAATCTTTGCAGTAACGCCCACGCCAGAGGACGGCATCATCACGACATGCTTTCCGGAAAGCAGAGAGGGGGGCATCTCGCCCCTGAATACCATAGTGTTTCACTGTTTCCAGAGATAACAACAAGAGCAGGATTAAGGCGTCCGGCGATGCCTCGCCGACAACAGCGGACGCGTCAAAGAGGTGAAGCTCCCACACAGTACACCCGCTGTGCATAGGCGGAGGGCGCTCCAAAAAGTACGCGCGAAGGGGCAGCCAAAGATGAGGTGATCGGGAATCTCAAGAGCAGCACCGCACTCGGGACACCCAGCCTCGTGAGGCTCGATGATGTTTTTCTTGAGCAAATTGTCGTGTGTGTGGATCCACCCGAGCATGAGCAGCCAGGCGAAGTAACGGACACGCGATGGCGCGGGCGACTTCCAAAGGAAGGCAGCATTAGAGGCGTTCTCGCCACCGAACCAGGCGAGCGCGTACACCACCCTGGAGGTGAGGCCATCCCGTGGCACACGACACAGCACCATGCTCCATAGATCAAGGGGCGTCTTCATAGGGCTCCCCAGTGAGGGGGAGGAGCACCGAACACTCCCTCGCGGTAGCAGCTATGAGCCGAGGAACGAGGATAACATCGAGGCCGAGAGCATGCACCATCCAGACCGATGCCTCGGAGCACGTGGCATGGGTGGCGAGCGCGGGGAAGGCGCACCAGAGCGACCCGTAGGGGAGCCAGTGGTCGGCCCAGAAAGCAGTTTTCTAGCTGTCCCCCACCATGACCCAAGGCACAAGCTCACGGAGTCCCCGCCCCCCTAGCGCGCCCCGACCAAGGGTGACCCACGAGCTTCGATGAGCGGGCAATCTCTGAGCTTGCCTCAGACCCACAACGCCCAGCGTCACGGGACAACGGCATGGAGTCAATGGAGAATTTTGAGGAGGAGGGCGTTGTTCTGCGTGGCGAGATCCTGGACACCGATGCCACCCTCTGCCTTCGCCAAACATACCCGATGAAAGGAAAATAAACATTAGCCACTCGATGAAAAAAAATTCTATGATATGAATGACATCTCTTGTCGTATTCCTATTCACAGTATTGGAAAACGTTTAAAATCAACCGGCTGAAAACAACGTCACGTAAACTGGCTGCTCTGCTCGACACATGTACCTGAGAGAAAGAGGCCACCACTTTACCCTCGAGCTTATCTCCTTCACACGGCCGCTCCTCCACACGCTTTCCCCCTCATCTTGTTTCCTCTCCCCACCTCCTCTTCTGTTGAATCTGAGAGGGAGAGATGCCCATGGCGACGCCGACCACCAGCTGCCACCGCTGCAAACTAGGATGGACGACCACCGCCACCACTAGCTACACCCCCACCCAAATAGGAGTTGTTGCTGCGAGCGAGGGCCAAACGCGACCACAAGTTGTGTGCTGCTCGCCATGGGGGTGCACCACCATTGCTGCGAGCTGGAAGCAGCAGTTTGCTGCTCACCATGGGCGCACGGGCCACAAGCATAGCGCCGCTGCTGCTGTTGCATCATAACAGGAAGACCAGTGGCTGGCGCCACTCATCGCCGGTGTTGCAACGCAGCACGCAGGAGGGAGGTTGGGCTGCTCGCCACCATTGTTGCAAGGCAGCACGAAGGCCAAAGGCGGGCACTCCTCAACGTCAGTGATGCAACGCCCAACGGAGGAGCTAATGTGTTGGAGCTTATTTTCACGCCGTCGAGGTTGCATTGGAGTGCCACCCGGGATTGCCATGTAGCATCGCCCTGTCGTTGGAGCTGTGATAGGGTTGGGACAGACTCCGTCAGGGCTGCAATGAAGCTTTTGCCGGAGCTTCAATGAAGCTTCACCGGAGATGTCGCGCTCGGTGTCGCCATGGACCGCTGCCCGGGGCTGCATTGGAGCTCCGCCAAGTCGTTGGAGCAGCGATGGGGTCAGAATGGACTCCACCGGGCTACAATGAAGCTTCGTCGGAGCTGCAATGAAGCTTCGCCGGAGACATCGGGCTCGGTGTTGCCATCACTACTAAGGATAACCCTAGTAGTAGCGCTTGTTTTATAGCTAGCAGTAGCACTTGTACAAGCGCTACCAATAAGGCGCTACAGCTAACTGGTAGCAGTATCGCTGGAAAATCAGCACTACTGCTATACCTAGTTAGAGTAGCGCCTGGTAGGGAAAAGCGCTACTAATAACTGTAAGTAGCAGTAGTGTTTCTTCTGAAAAGCGCTGCTGCTAGATTTTCATGTATTTTTTAAAATGCAGCTTATTGTCATTGTATTTGTATAGGTTTTATATACAGTACTTTCATCATATGATTTTATGACCATGATTAGTTATTATATATAACAGTGTGGGTGAAATGAACGTAGATTAGATTCAAGTGGAGGCAACATGTGGTGCATGTCGAAAGTACTACTAATCCAAACTTGATCTAGTTTGGATTAGTAGTACTTTCGATGTGCACCACATGTTGCCTCCACTTGAGTCTAATTTGTGTTCATTTCACCCACTGATATATATAATAACTCATCATGCTCATATAACAACTTAGCATCATGCATCATCATAATAATAAATGACTCATCATTGGTATCATAATAACAAGTCCTACTCATCATCATCATACAACTTCAACTCGTTATCATAATAACAAGTCATACTCATCATCCTCATAGTCATCTAACCAACCCTACTTAATTGTTCTTAGCACATGATCATGAGTATTAGCTAGGACCTAACTACCCTCTCTAAGGTAAAATAGCATAAAACAAGATAGGCCTTGACTCTCCATTATGGAGAATGGAGATTATCCTATCTCCAATTCTTGCGCTTCGCACAATGTTGCTTCCAAGTAGTTCCCTACGATTGTCCATACATTTTTTCCTATCTTTGATTGTCATGTCTTCATCAGTTTTAGAAATCCGGTATGAACCACAGTGAAGCCTAGGATGACCTGGCTGTAAGCTCATAACATCAAGGCGACCTTTCGGAAACATTAGATCAGGCACACAATCCTTTGGGATTTTCTGTTGAAAAACTAATAATAACATCATAGTTAGCAATGTAGTTTAGCTTTAGAAGAATATATGCAAAAGATGCACGGATGTCGTAATAGTAAAAAATATTACCATGCCATCTCCATGGATGTTACCGTAGGTCAGCACGTACACTAGTGGCACGTATTGACCATAATGTGCAGGAGTTTGATAATTGATATTGTAATTCTCAACATCAATAATAAATGAGATAAGATGATCTTTCTCCTGATAAGTTAATTATGCGCCATCCGTGTAGTAGTTTCTGTCTACCATCTTCCGTACATTTTTTGAAGAATGAAAATATGTTGTCAATGGAAATAAGCTGTCATCTATTTTGAAATAAACAATATAAATTACTTAATAACTGTGTTTGAGAAACTCACATAGCGGTAGAATTGGAAGCGTATCAACAAGGACCCAGATGTCCATATTCTCTTCATCGATATCAGGATCACCAAGTTCCAAGGTGACAAGCATACCCTCATGAAAATCATATGTCTTGCAAAGTGCTTCCCAATTCGGGCAACCAAAATGGGATACACTCTCAGTATTGTATAGATTTACAGCAAAATCATAACCATGATGGGTCCTTAGGTGAACTATCTTTGTTTCCATACTTTAATGACTTCAAAATCCATCCTCTCCAAGACATAGCATCTTGCATGGCATGGGATAAGCTAGTCGGATTGTAGAAGATGAAAATTACACATTGAAGAAGCAGAAGTTGTGATTAATTACGAAAAAACACTTGTCGTCGTTGCGTATCGTTTCAACATCGAAGGTATCGTCGAGCTTAATACTGAAGCGCCGACCTTCTACCAGGTGAGGCCTGTCGCACAGACCCCGGTCATTGCCCCACCAGTCGCACCCCGGGAGCCTACCGTCGTCGTCAAACATTTCCTAAGTTCATAATTCAAAGACTAAACTTGTATACTTCAATATATGTACTACAAAAACTAAATTAGATCATTATTATTCATCACGGGTTGACTATCGATCTGTCGAGTCTTTTCTTGAAAACTCTCAGCTCACGTGGTGTATACATTTGACCGTTGGTGATGGTCGCTCATGCTTTCCTTCCCAAGTGCATTACACCAAAATGTCTAGCACACGGGAATGAACGAGAAGCGACCCCCACGATAACAGTCGGGATTCTTCGTCCTCTCATATATGGTGGAGACTCACCCTCACGGATTCCTCTCTGACATTTGCGACCGTCGGTGATGGTCGTTACTCCTCCTTCCCCTAGTGCATAACAAAGGTCTAGCACAAGGAGAAGAAGGAGAAACAACCCCCATGACAACAGTCGGGATTCTTCGTCCTCTCTCATATATGGTGGACACACTCCCTCACTGATTTTTCGACCGTCGATGATGGTCGTTACTTATCCTACCCCTAGTGCATAGCAATGGTCTAGCACAAGGAGAAGAAGGATAAACGGCCCCCATGACAACAGTCAGGATTCTTCTTCTCTCATATATGGTGCAGACTTTCTCCCTCGCTCATTTGTTGACTGTCATGTATGGAGCCTCTACAGACTTAAAGTCAACCCGAAATGTCGTTTAATTACCTTTCTACAAAATCCGGGCGACTCTATATTTCCTACATATTCTAGCACAAGTCATGCCAAAATTCACGGAAGAATCTGGCATGACCTTTGCTAAAAAGGACATACATCGAGCGCCTGAAATTTGCCGAAATGGAAATTAATTAACACTCCGGCAAAACATAGGCCACTGTGAGGTGTTCCCTGCAAACATAGGCCACTCATGTATCTACTACTCTACTATAACTATCAAAACATCTACATCATCATCAACATGGGCATAGCGCTCTTTCTCACCTCGAGGTCGGAGGTGGTCGGTGACGGGGACGACGGCGGGGATGTGTTGGGGAACGTAGCATGCAATTTCAAAAAAATTCTACGATCACACAAGATCTATCTAGGAGATGGATAGCAACGAGAGGGGGAGAGTGTGTCACATGTACCCTCATAGACCGAAAGCGGAAGCGTTAGGTTAACGCGGTTGATGTAGTCGAACGTCTTCACAATCCAACCGATCTAGTACCAAATGTACGGCACCTCCGAGTTCAGCACACAATCAGCTCGATGACGTCCCTCGAACTCTTGATCCAGCAGAGGGTCGAGGGAGAGTTTCGTCAGCACGACAGCGTGGTGACGATGATGGTGATGTGATCCGCGCAGGGCTTCGCCTAAGCACAATGACGCTATGACCGAGGAGTGAACTGTGGTGGGGGGCACCGCACACGGCTAAGAGAACAACTGTTGTGTTTTGGGGTGCCCCCCTGCCCCCGTATATAAAGGAGGATGGGAGGAGGCGGCCGGCCTAGAGGGGCACGCCATGGGGGGAGTCCTACTAGGACTCCTAGTCCTAGTAGGATTCCCCTTTCCTTCTCTGGAGTGGGGAAGGGGAAAGGGAGAGGGAAAGGGGGGCACGCCCCCTCCCCTAGTCCAATTCGGACTCCCATAGGGGGGCACGCGGCCACCCGGGCTGTCTCCCCTCTCTCCCATGGCCCATGAGGCCCATGACTTCCCCCGGTGGGTTCTGGTAACCCCTCGGTACTCCGGAAAAATACCGGAACCACTCGAAACCATTCCGGTGTCCAAATACCATCTTCCAATATATCAATCTTTACCTCTCGACCATTTCGAGACTCCTCGTCATGTCCGTGATCTCATCCGGGACTCCAAAAAATATTTGGTCACCAAAACACATAACTCATAATGCAAATCATCATCGAACGTTAAGCGTGCGGACCCTACGGGTTCGAGAACTATGTAGACATGACCGAGACACATCTCTGGTCAATAACCAATAGTGGAACCTGGATGCTCATATTGGTTCCTACATATTCTACAAGATCTTTATCGGTCAAATTGCAATGACAACATACGTCATTTCCTTTGTCATCGGTATGTTACTTGCCCGAGATCTGATCGTCGGTATCATCATACCTAGTTCAATCTCGTTACCAACAAGTCTCTTTACTCGTTCTGTAATGCATCATCCCATAACTAACTCATTAGTCACATTGCTTGCAAGGCTTATAGTGATGTGCATTACCGAGAGGGCCCAGAGATACCTCTCCGATACTCGGCGTGACAAATCCTAATCTTGATCTATGCCAATCCAACAAACACCTTCGGAGACACCTGTAGAGCATCTTTATAATCATCCAGTTACGTTGTGACGTTTGGTAGCACACAAGGTGTTCCTCCGGTATTCTGGAGTTGCATAATCTCATAGTCAGAGGAATATGTATAAGTCATGAAGAAAGCAATAGCAATAAAACTTAACGATCGTTGTGCTAAGCTAACGGATGGGTCTTGTCCATCACATCATTCTCTAATGATGTGATCCCGTTCATCAAATGACAACACATGTCTGGTCAGGAAACTTAACCATCTTTGATTAACGAGCTAGTCAAGTAGAGGCATACTAGGGACACTCTGTTTTGCCTATGTATTCACACATGTACTAAGTTTCTGGTTAATACAATTCTAGCATGAATAATAAACATTTATCATAATATAAGGAAATATAAATAACAACTTTATTATTGCCTCTAGGCCATATTTTCTTCAGTCTCCCACTTGCACTTGAGTCAGTAATCTAGATTACATAGTAATGATTCTAACACCCATGGAGTCTTGGTGTTGATCATGTTTTGCTCGTGGAAGAGGCTTAGTCAACGGGTCTGCAACATTCAAATCCATATGTATTTTGCAAATCTCTATGTCTCCCTCCTTGACTTGATCGTGGATGGAGTTGAGGCGTCTCTTGATGTGTTTGGTTCTCTTGTGAAATCTGGATTCCTTCGCTAAGGCAATTGCCATAGTATTGTCCCAAAAGATTTTCAGTGGACCCGATGGACTAGGTATTACACCTAGATCGAATATGAACTCCTTCATCCAGACTCCTTCATTCGCTGTTTCCGAAGCAGCTATGTACTCCGCTTCACACGTAGATCCCGCCATGACGTTCTGCTTGGAACTGCACCAACTGACAGCTCCACCATTCAATATAAATACGTATCCGGTTTGTGACTTAGAGTCATTCGGATCAGTGTCAAAGCTTGCATCGACATAACAATTTACGACAAGCTCTTTGTCACCTCCATAAATGAGAAACATATCCTTAGTCCTTTTCAGGTATTTCAGGATGTTCTTGACCGCTGTCCAGTGATCCACTCCTAGATTACTTTGGTACCTCCCTGCTAAAAAAAATCAAGGCACACATCAGGTCTGGTACACAGCATTGCATACATGATAGAACCTATGGCTGAGGCATAGGTAATGACTTTCATTTTCTCTCTATCTTCTGCAGTGGTCGGGCATTGAGTCTGACTCAACTTCACACCTTGTAACACAGGCAAGAACCCTTTCTTTGACTGATCCATTTTGAACTTCTTCAAAACTTTATCAAGGTATGTGCTTTGTGAAAGTCCAATTAAGTGTCTTGATCTATCTCTATAGATCTTGATGCCCAATATATAAGTAGCTTCATCGAAGTCTTTCATTGACAAATTCTTATTCAAGTATATTTTTATGCTATCCAGAAATTCTATATTATTTCCAATCAACAATATCTCATCCACGTACAATATTAGAAATGTTACAGAGCTCCCACTCACTTTCTTGTAAATACAGGCTTCTCCAAAAGTCTGTATAAAACCATATGCCTTGATCACACTATCAAAGCACATATTGCAACTCCAAGAGGCTTGCACCAATCCATAAATGGATCGCTAGAGCTTGCACACTTTGTTAGCACCTTTAGGATCGACAAAACCTTCTGGTTGCATCATATACAACTCTTCTTTAAGAAATCCATTAAGGAATGCGGTTTTGACATCCATTTGCCAAATTTCATAATCATAAAATGCGGAAATTGCTAACATGATTTGGACAGACTTAAGCATCTCTACGGGTGAGAAAGTCTCATCGTAGTCAACTCCTTGAACTTGTCGAAAAAATTTTGCAACAAGTCGAGCTTTGTAGACAGTAACATTACCGTCAGCGTCAGTCTTCTTCTTGAAAATCCATTTATTCTCTATGGCTTGCTGATCATCGGGCAAGTCAACCAAAGTCCATACTTTGTTTTCATACATGGATCCCATCTCAGATTTCATGGCCTCAAGCCATTTCATGGAATCTGGGCTCATCATCGCTTCCTCATAGTTCGTAGGTTCGTCATGGTCTAGTAACATGACTTCCAGAACAGGATTACCATACCACTCTGGTGCGGAACATACTCTGGTTAACCTACGAGGTTCGATAGTAACTTGACCTAAAGTTTCATGATCATCATCATTAGCTTCCTCACTAATTGGTGTAGGCATCACTGGAACTGATTTCTATGATGAACTACTTTCCAATTCGAGAGAAGGTAGAATTGCCTCATCAAGTTCTACTTTCCTCCCACTCACTTCTTTCGAGAGAAACTCCTTCTTTAGAAAGGATCCATTCTTAGCAACTGTGACGCCCGGATAATTAAGCTACAGTGATCCCCCGCTAATGATGCCATGTCACCACGGTTACTGTTGATAAACTCTCGATAGTTCAGAACCGAAACAAATTCAAAATTTAAATAAAAGCAAACAACAAACTTTTCAAACATTAAAACTAAAATGTTCAAAGGCTCTAGAATAATCAAAACAGTAGTTAAAGCAATTAAATAAATGTCTATTAAACTTTGAAAAATACTAAACACTTTTATGGCAGTGGGTTATTTTGAAACATTGATTTAGGAACTATTGTCATATTTTAATAAACTAAAAATAATGTGTAAAATAAAATAAAACAAAAGAGAAAAAATAATAAGCATAGGGAAAATAACAAAAAAAGGGTAAAGAGAGATCCCCCTACACTAGGCCACGGCCCAGCTGGCGCCTATAGCCCCCTGGGGCGATCGAACCCTAGCAATCCCCTCCCCACTACCTCCGCTCCTCCCGCACGACCCACCCCCACTCTCACTCCCTCCCTTTACTTAGAGTTTGTCTTCGTGAAGTCATTACCTGTTTGTTGTATCTGTTTGACTTCATTGCTTGACTACTATTGTTGTTTGGCTTCATACTATCTTCCATCCTGATCCTTACTACATAGCTGCTATTAGTCTTCGTACGCTCACGTTATTGCACACTTGACTATGGCTTTCTTAGTGTAGTTTATCTTCCGCTGCATTTCAATAGGTTCATTTCTATAGTTTGTCTTTGAAACTTCCATGTTTTGAAGACTTCCATAAAATCGCCTATTCACCCCCCTCTAGTCGATAACTAGCACTTTCAATTGGTATCAGAGCAAGGTACTCCCTTGTTCTGTATGATTCGGTTTAACCACCTGGAGTTTTAGCTATGTCGATTGCAGGGATAGTCAAAGTCTCCGCTGCTTGCCCCGTGTTCAATGGAACTGAATATCTCTACTGGAAGAATAAGATGCGCATGCATCTTGAAGCCATTGATGTCGACCTCTGGTATGTCGTCAAGAATGGCGTTCCCAAGACTGGTGAAGGTGTCACCCCTGCTGATGTCAAGAAGTTCATTCAACTGGACTCTACTGCCAAGAACATCATCTGTGGTCATCTGACCAAAGGACAGTATGGCCGCGTGAGTGCTCTGGAAACGTCGAAGCTAGTCTGGGACTGGCTATCCAAGGTCAATGAAGGCGTCTCAACCCAGATAGATCAAAGGATCAGTGTTCTTCGCAACCTCTTCAATCGCTTCAAGATAAACGACAATGAAAATGTCCAGCTCACGTTTGATCGCCTCACTGACAACACAAATGAGCTTCGTGCTCTCGACGCCACTGGGATTACCAAGCATGAAATCGTCAAGAAACTACTGAGATCACTTGGCAGCTCCTTTGACACCCTTGCCCTCATGATACAAGAACGTCCTGACTTCAAGACACTTGATCCGTCTGATATACTTGAGAGGCTCAACACACATGAGTTCCAGCTGTCTGAGAAAAGAGATATCTATGGTCCCAACTATGGCCGAACTCGCGCTTTGAAGTCAAAAGCTGTTTCCTCATCTGAAGAAGAATCTGACTGCAGTTCTGATGATCCTGAAGACATTGGAAAGGAACTTGCTATGCTTGTGAAGAAGTTCCAGAAGTTCACTAAGAAGAAGGGCTACAGAAAGTCTTCACGATCCAACTCAAGAAATGATGAAGCTTCCACTCATGACTACAAGAAGAGAACATGTCACAAGTGCAAGAAACCTGGACAGTATATCTCGAGTGTCCACTGTGGGACAACGAGAAGAAGAAGAAGAAGAAGAGCAAGGAATATGATTCTGATGACAAGAAGAAGAAGAGATCTTCAAAGTCTTCTTCAAAGTCTTCTTCCAAGTCCTCATCCAAGTCTTCATCTCATAAGAAGAGCTCATCTAGCAAGGCTCGTGCTTTTGTTGGCAAGGAGATGGATTCAGAGGAGGAGTCTGCTTCTAAGGAGGCGAAGGTGGAGTCCGAGGAGGAGTCCGGCCCTGGCGTTGCAAGTCTGGCTCTAGCCACAGCCTACGTTGCCAAGTCCATCTTCAACACTAAAGACAATGACTTTCCACACCAATGCTGAAGCTGATGACAAGGACGATCCTCGATGCGGCTATATCTCCCACGTGTCGAGGCACGACTTAGAGGCATAACCGCATTGAAAGCAATGTCGCAAGTGAGGTAATCTTCACACAATCCATGTAATAAATAAAGGGAAAAAATACATAGTTGGCTTACAATCGCCACTTCACACAAGTACATAAATAACATCCATCATACAGATTACACTCAAGGTCCGACTACGGTACCAAAATGAAAGAAGACTACCCCAAACGCTAAACAGATCCCCGGATCACCCAACTGGGCTCCACTACTGATCATCTGGAAAAGAAACATAGTAACGGCCACGTTCCTCATCGAACTCCCAAGTGAGCTCGGTCGCGTCATCTGCACCGACATCGTTGGTACCTGCAACTGTGGTGATAATATCTGTGAGTCACGGGGACTCAGCAATCTCACACCCGCGAGATCAAGACTATTTAAGCTTAAAGGTGGGAAAAAGGGTTTGTGAGGTGGAGCTGCAGCAAGCGACTAGCATATGTTGACTACAGCGCAAAAGAGAGCGAGAAGAGAAGGCAAAGCACGGTCGAGAAGCTAGAAATGATCAAGAAGTGATCCTGAACAACCTACGTCAGGCATAACTCCAACAACCGTGTTCACTTCCCGGACCCCGCCGAGAAGAGACCATCACGGTTACACACGCGGTTGATGTGTTTTAGTTAGGGTCAACTTCGGGTTTTCTACAACCGGACATCAACAAATTCCCATCTGCCTCATAACCGCGGGCACGGCTTTCGAAAGATAATACCCTGCAGGGGTGTCCCAACTTAGCCCATGATAAGCTCTCACGGTCAACGAAGGATATTCCTTCTACCGGGAAGACCCGATCAATCTCGGAATCCCGGACTACAAGACATTTCAACAGCAATAAAACAAGTCCAGCAAAGCCGCCCGATTGTGCCGACAAATCCTGATAGGAGCTGCACATATCTCGGTCTCAGGGCACATCTGGATGAACACTCCGTACAACTAAAACCAGCCCTCGAGTTGCCTCGAGGTGGCGCTGCAAAGGGCTCTAGTTTGGACCAGCAATCGAAGGAGAACTGGCCCGGGGGTTAAAATAAAGATGACCCTTGAGTCTGCAGAACCCAAGGGAAAAAGGCTAGGTGGCAAATGGTAAAACCAATGTTGGGCCTTGCTGGAAAAGTCTCATTCAAAGCGAACTGTCAAGGGGGTCCCATAAATCACCCAACCGTGTAAGGAACGCAAACTCCGGGAACATAACACCGGTATGACGGAAACTAGGGTGGCAAGAGTGGAACAAAACACCAGGCATAAGGCCGAGCCTTCCACCCTTTACCAAGTATATATATGCATTAATTAAATAAGAGGTATTGTGATATCCCAACAAAGAAACATGTTCCAACAAGGAACAACAAGTCCATGTTCCAACAAGGAACAAACTTCATCTTCACCTGCAACTAGCAACGCTATAAGAGGGGCTGAGCAAAAGCGGTAACATAGCCAAACAACGGTTTGCTAGGACATGGATGGTTAGGGGCTGACATGGCATTATAGGAGGCATGATATAGCAAGTGGTAGGTATCGCAGCATAGGCATAGCAAAAGAGCGAGCAATCTAGCAAGCAAAGATAGAAGTGATTTCGAGGGTATGGTCATCTTGCCTGCAAGGTTCTCAGAGTTGTCGAAAGCTTGGACCTCGTAAGCGTTCTCAACAGGTTCCTCGTTCACGTACTCGTCTCCCGGCTCTACCCAAAGCAAGAAAACAAGCAAAGGGGACAATATCAACCACGATGCAATGCGCAAGCAACATGATGCAAAACATGGCATGATATGCGAGAGGTGATATGCAATGCGTATGCATGCTCCGGGAGGACAAGGATGAACAGGGCATAATCTTGGCAAACCAAGCATGCCACTGGATAGATGAGGTGATTTCGTTTGAAATCGATATAAAGATCACCGGAATCGGATGCACGGTTTGCAAATGGCAAGCAATACAAGAATGACACGAATCTGCCATAAACAGCATGATACTACTTAGCAAGCAACAAATAATTAAGCTACTGCACCCAAACATAGCAACAGAGCATATGACAGCAATCTACACAAGATGCACGACAAAAGATGAACACTGAGCTACGGCTCAATCCCATCATAACAGGTCCAAACCATCATGGCAAAAGTGCAAACGATAACAAGTTCTCAGACTTAGTGAAAATAACAACATAGCAGAAAACTAACATCAGGATGACATGTTCAGAGCAATGAAACAACATGCTACGGGTTCAGAACATAGCAAAGAAAGGCATGGCATGAATGTACTCATAGCACTTGACAAAAGACTCTTACTGACCAAAAGCTAAAAAGGATCAGGAAATAAGATTACACCCATGTCAAATGAGCAAGTTTCGTTACAGGTTACAGACTTAGCAGAAAACTGGACATGGCAGAAAACTGATAACGACTAGGCATGTTCGTGAGCTCGATGCACTCACTACAGAGCATTGCATGATAAACTAAGCTTACATACATCAACAAGACATGGCATAGTAACAATACATGGCAATAATAACATCATATCATGTAAGGATCAACTACACCAAGCTTGGCAAAATCGAATAACATGTAAACAATCTGCCAGCAACATTTTGAAGCACAAGTAGAGCTTGATTGACTCAAGCTATGACACTCCATAATTACAAACAAAGGCATGTATGGATTAAGCAAATACTCAAGTTCAAAACACCCTTACTGATCATGCTCAAATTATGCATGGATCTCTCAGAAACAACATGAATACATGGCATAAAAATAACAGCAGTCAGGGACTTAGTGAAATCACTAAGTCTCTGAAATCAGCAACATCAAGTGACCTAGTTTGCATGCTTGTGCTAGTCACCACATAGATCACAAAAATACATGGCAAAATCCTCTGGGTAGATAACATGGCATATTAGAAAACTCATGTCGGACTCAACTTCATAGGAGGTACACATCAATCATGGCAAAAATGACAAAAGTGCATGTTCAGATAAGATCCAGCAACTAACATCAACTAGCCCTCTTCTAACAGCATTTTGGGCATCAAGATGACTCCAAATGAAAATGATGCGATGGAACAAAATGATGTACTCTTCGAGACGAACAATTTGACATATTATACGCGCGAAACGGAGCTATGGATGCAAAGTTATGATGCAATGAACAGGTGAGGATGATGCAATAATTCACAGACTTAGAGAAAATTGGGACGAGGGAAAAGTCAACCGCGCGGCACGGATACCGATGCGTCGCCGGATCTCGCCGGAATCTCGCCGGGGAACGGCCGGAGACGGAGGGGACGCCGGGAGGAGCGTCGAGACGGCGGAGGACGAAGCCGGCAGCGGCGCTCGGCGGAGGGAGGCGGCGGACGGTGGCAGGACGTCGCCGGAGGCGGCGGGGCGGCGGCGGCGGAACGGCGGCGAGGCGCGCGGCGGAGGCGGCGGGCCTGCGGGCGCGGCCGGGCAGCGGCTCGGGCGCGGCGGCGGGTGGCTACGGGCCGCGGGGGCCGGATCTGGGCCCCCCGGGCCCGGCGGCGAAGTGGGGCGGCGCCGGGTGACGTGGCGTCGTCCGGTTGGCTGGGGCGGCTGAGCTGGCGGCGGGGAGCCAATGGGGGCGCGACACGTGGCGGCGGTGAGGTGGCCGGCGGCGGCGGGGCTGTCGGCGCGGATTCCGAGGCGAAGCTAGGGTTTCGGGGTGAGACTCTCTCAGAATTTAGACGGGGGAGACGTTTTTATAGACAGAAGGAGCTAGGGAGCTCCAAACGGAGTGCGGGTTTCGCCCACGCGATCGTGATCAAACGGCGGAGGACATGGGAGTGACTTAGATGGGTTTTGGGCCACTTAGAGAGGGGTGTTGGGCTGCAACACACACGAGGCCTTCACGGTTACCCGGTTAACCGTTGGAGTACCAAACGAACTCCGATTGACCCGAAACTTGACAGGCGGTCTTCCGGTGCTATACCAAGGCCACATGTCAAACCTCGGTCCATTCCGAGAATGTTTAATACCCGCTCACGAAGAAATGTAAAAGGGGACGCCGGGAGACATAGGAGCGCCGGATTGCAAAACGGACAACGGGAAAGATGCTCGGATTTATGAGACGAACACGTATGCGAATGCGATGCACATGATGACATGATATGAAATGCATGACATGACCAATATGCAAAACGGAGAGAACCCAACCACGGAAGGAAAATATCATAACACATAGCCGGAAATGGCAAGAGTTGGATTACAAATATGGCAAGTTACATCTGGGGCGTTACATGCTCCCACCTACTGCTTCATGGCACGTGGTGCCAAGGTAAAATCACGCGATGCTTACTTTAAAACATCTAGTGAAGATGACTCTGATTGTGAATCCAAACCCAGTTACAAAACACTTGCTAAAATTGCAACTGAACAACAAAAGGCTATGGAATATACTCAAAAACTGTTAGACAAAAGCGATGACCTGTTGGACGCGGAAATGACTCGTTCACAGTCCTTAGTTGAAGACATAAAAAATCTTCATGCTAAGTACCAAGAACTTGAAAGTCGTCATGAAACGCTCTCAACCACTCATGAAAAGCTCTCCTATGATTATCTTCAAAGGAAACAAGAGCTTGAGAAATTGAGAGTGGCTCATGAAGATCTTCAAAAAGAGAATGAGTCACTTCGCGCTCAACAGATCAGTCCCGCTCAGGATGGATTTGAACCACCATGTCTAAAATGTCTTGAGCTTGATAACGCTACCTCTGTTGCTGAATGTTCCACTGCTGCTACTATTGCGTTGTCTTCAACTACTAATGTGGTAACTAACCCCTCTGCGGAGGATACCACTACTATTGCTGATGAAAATGCTAGGTTCAAGACATTGCTTGAAACAGGAATGTCTAAAAGTCTGAAAGGGCATCAAACACTTTGCGATGTCCTCAAAAAGTAGATTCTGAATCGAAACCCTAGGAAAGAGGGTGTTGGATTCGAGAGGAAAATGAATGTTGATGGTTCCTACTGGAAACCTGAGCAGTATACCAAAACCACATGGGTTGCTGCAAAGGGACCTTCAGTGGATCCATCTACCTTGTCTGGCTTTACCTGTGCTAACCCTATTATCATTGATGAATCCTTTGATGCAAACTATAAACTGTTCAAGAATCAGAATGGTGAAGTGTTTGCCAGATATGTTGGTACTAACTGCAGGAATGGGCCACCTATGAAGAAGATCTGGGTTCCCAAAAGCTGTCTTGAGAATCTTCCAGTGAATGTCATCATGACACCACCTGGGAAGAAGACAAACCCCGGACTTAAGGCTTCATATGGTCCAAAGGCTTCATACAGACAGAGGACTCACCTGAGTCACCCTAACGCCAATGTTTTGCAGGTAAACCATACTCAGACTTATGAATATGAGCGTGTGTCTTCAAACCGCTGTGTTCATAGAACTAAGAATTTTTCTGCTTATTCATATGAGTATCATTCATCTCCTGCAAGGCTATTTTCTAGGGCTCCAAAGCCCAAATTCTCAGATGTTGCACTTAGACTCATAGCTTCTAAGCCACCCCTGAATATGTGGGTGGTTAAGAAGAATTAACTTTCTCTTGTAGGGAAAGGTCTCCAGCCGAAAACCAAAGGCGTCTGATGCTTTTGCTGGGGACCTAAAACATCTTGTAGGGCACAAGATCAAATGCCCAAATGGTCTTACTATGTATTTTGTTCCTGAATCGTTTGCCATTCATCCTATCAGTCCTAATCTTGATCTGAGCTTCAATAATCCTCTTGCCCGTCAAATGTTTATGCTTCACAATGCTCTTGGTGAAGCCTATCCCCCTAACATATACTGTAGGGTATGACACCTCGTGCTTCAGAATGGATTATGGACAGCGGAGGCACTAATCACATGACTGGTGATCGAAGTCTTCTCATGGACTCAACTTTACGTCCATCTGATAAGAGTCACATCACATTTGCTGACACTGGTAAAAGCAAGGTATTGGGTCTAGGTAGAGTTGCAATCTCAAGGGATCAGCACATGGAGAAAGTGATGCTTGTTGAATCCCTTGGCTTCAACTTAATGTCTGTCTCAATGCTTTGTGACTTGAACATGATTGTGATATTTGGAAAATATCGTTGCCTTGTACTTATGGAATCTGACAAATCTCTAGTCTTTGAAGGGTACCAGAAAGATGATCTGTACATGGTAGATTTCTCAGCAGGACCACAGCTTGCCATATGTCTTCTGACAAAAGCTTCAGAGTGCTGGCTATGGCATCGGAGGCTGGGGCATGCTGGCATGAGGAACTTACAGACTCTCGCCAAGAAGAAGCATGTCATAGGCATCAAGGGCGTCAAGTTTAAGAAGGATCATTTGTGCGGTGCCTGCGAAGCCGGAAAGATGACTAGGGCTAAGCATCCCTCGAAGACAATCATGATGACATCTCAACCCTTCGAGCTACTACACATGGACTTGTTTGGCCCTACTCACTACTCTACCCTCACAACAACTGCTTGTCTCTATGGCTTTGTCATTGTTGATGATTATTCAAGATATGCGTGGGTGCACATAATTCTCTTCAAGACTGAAGTGCAAGATGTCTTCAGACGCTTCGCCAACCAAGCCATGAACAATTATGGCATCAAGATCAAGCATATCAGAAGTGACAACGGCACTGAATTCAAGAACACCGGACTTGATCTCTATCTGGATACAATGGGAATCACTCATGAGTTCTCCGCTCCCGACACACCTCAGCAAAATGGCGTCGTAGAGCGCAAGAACAGAACCCTCATTGAGATGGCTCGGACGATGCTCGACGAATACAAGACACCAAGAAAGTTCTGGCCTGAAGCTATTGATACATCATGTCACGTCATCAACCGTGTTTACATCCATAAGCTTCTGAATAAAACATCCTATGAGCTCCTCACTGGCAAGAAGCCAAATGTCAGTTACTTCAGAGTATTTGGAGCTAGGTGCTGGATCAAGGATCCCCATCACAAGTCAAAATTTGCACCTAAAGCTCATGAAGGCTTCATGTTCGGTTACGGAAAGGACTCGCACTCTTATAGAGTCTTCAACCTCTATCTCTACAAAATCGTTGAAACTGTGGACGTGCGGTTTGATGAAACCAATGGTTCACAAAGAGAGCTCCTGCCAAGTACACTAGACGAAGCTTCACCCGGTGAATCTATCAAGCTAATGGGAACTGGTGAAATCATGCCTTCTGAAGCACAACCTGAAGAGGAACTTATCATTTCTGCACCTAACCAACCTGAAGACAATGCTCAGCCTGAAGACAATCCTCCCAATGATGACAATGATCAGCAAGAGCAAAATCTTCGTCCAGCTTATCCTCGTGTTGCAAATGAAGTACAGATTGAGAAGATAATTGATAGTATCAATGCACCTGGTCCACTTACTCGCTCAAGAGCAACACAATTAGCAAATTTCTGTGGGCACTTTTCTTTTGTGTCAATATCAGAACCCAATAAAGTTGCTGAAGCCTTTATGGAACCTGAATGGATTCAAGCTATGCAAGAAGAGCTTCAACAGTTCAAGCTGAACAATGTTTGGGAACTTGTCAAGCGTCCTGACCCTCGAAAGCATAACATAATTGGCACAAAATGGATATATCGAAACAAGCAAGATGAGCACGGTCAAGTCGTCAGAAACAAAGCACGTCTTGTGGCTCAAGGATATACTTAAGTTGAAGGGATTGACTTCGATGAAACATTTGCTCCTGTGGCTAGGCTTGAAGCTATTCGGATACTGCTAGCCTATGCAAATCATCACAACATCCTGCTATATCAAATGGATGTGAAGAGTGCATTTCTCAATGGCAAGATTGAAGAAGAAGTATACGTCACACAACCACCTGGCTTCGAAGATCCAAAACATCCTGATATGGTGTACAAGCTAAACAAAGCACTATATGGCCTCAAACAAGCTCCTCGCGCCTGGTATGATACGATCAAAGACTTCCTGAAGAGCAAAGGCTTCAAACCTGGATCCCTCGATCCCACACTCTTCACGAAGACATATGATGGTGAACTGTCTGTGTGCCAAATCTATGTGGACGACATTATCTTCGGCTGCACCAATCAGAAATATAGTGATGAGTTTGGATACATGATGCGAGAGCAATATCAGATGTCCATGATGGGAGAGCTGGAGTTCTTCCTTGGTCTTCAAATTCGTCAGCAAAGAAACGACATCTTCATATCTCAAGAAAAATACCTCAAAGATTGCCTGAAGAAGTTTGGAATGCAAGATTGCAAAGGTTACACGACGCCAATGCCAGCCAAACACCATCTGGGTACGACAATGGTAAAGAGTTCGATCAAAAGTATACCGCTCCATGATTGGTTCTTTACTTTACCTATGTGCATCTAGGCCAGATATTATGCTTAGTGTTTGCATGTGTGCTCGATTCCAAGCGGCACCAAAAGAATCGCATCACTTAGCTGTGAAGCGAATTCTTCGATATTTGGCTTACACCCCAACACTAGGATTGTGGTATCCAAAGGGCTCAGAGTTTGATCTGGTTGGATTCTCGGATGCTGATTATGCTGGTGACAAGGTGGATTGCAAGTCTACATCAGGCACATGTCACTTTCTGGGACGATCACTTGTCTGTTGGTCTTCAAAGAAGCAGAACCGTGTATCACTCTCAACTGCTGAATCTGAATACATTGCTGCTGGATCTTGCTGCGCTCAGCTTCTATGGATGAAGCAAAATCTCAAGGACTATGGAATCAATCTGAAACAAGTACCTCTCTTCTGCGACAACGAAAGCGCCATCAAGATTGCCAACAACCCAGTTCAGCACTCGAAGACAAAGCACATTGAAATTCGTCATCACTTCCTTAGAGATCATGTCATGAAGAAAGATATTGATATCATTCACGTCAACACTGAAGAGCAATTGGCAGATATCTTCACAAAGCCCTTGGATGAGAAAAGGTTTTGCAAGTTACGGTGTGAGCTAAATATCTTGGAATCCTCAAATGTCCTGTGATCAGGCACACATCCTAACACTTATGCATGTTGATGACTTAGATGTGCAACACACGAAGTAAAGTATATCTTCAATCAATGAAGACTTACATACTGAGTGTGAATACATTAACGTGGAATTTGACTTCGGAGCACCACGATAATTGTGCGCCGTGTCTGGGTCTAATACTTCCTATACGGTGGGTAACGCCACCACCAAATTTTTCTGTTTGAAGTGTTTCACTCATGGCGTTACATTTGAAATGTCTTCGCATTTGGTTTCTCTTCAATTTCAATTTATCTTCATGATTATCTTCACTATGTTGATTTGATTGCTTTCTGATATATATATACTAGAGTTCTGTCCTCTACAGCATTCACTTATAGCTATGTCTTCCTTGTTGAATCTTTTGAACTAAGTGAATGTGATCGGACCCTAATCTCTCTATGCTTCCTATCTCAAACTCTATCTATCCAAATCATATGCATTCTATTGAAACTGTCGAATGTCTTCTCTGAGTCCTTGTCAGCAGAAGATACAGAGACAAACTTTAAGTCTGTGTTAAATGCTCTATCCTTATTGCCTGAAATCCGGAGAAGCCGGAACGACCATCCGACAAACCAGGCGGGCGTGGGAACGTGGGACAACTCTGAGTATGTTGCATTCTTGCCACGTGCCCCTCAGATGTGAACCGCCAGGGGCACCTGCGTAATTGCGCTGTGCCACACACTTCCTTATAAATACATGTCCCCTGTGGTAAAGAAAACCTTCTTCCACCTCGTCAAAACCCTAGCGCCACCGCTAGCTCTCGGCGACGCCGGCGACGAAGTGCTTAGCTGCCGCGACCTCTCCGACGCCGTCCTCACGCCGGCCGTGGACATCGTCCTCTCCGCCGCCGCCGTAGGTGTCCTCCGTCGCCAAGTTAGGGCAAGGTGGATTGAACTGCTCGGTCTCCTACTCTTCCCATCTAGCAGTTCTTCGAGTGGTAATTACAACTCTATTTTTAGCGTCTTTTTGATCCTCAAAGATTCATCCTGTTTACCAAAATAGGTTTCTGCCTATACAATGTTAGATATATCCTGTCTGCATCTCATACTACCTAGTATATTCACTTAAGCTTCATATCTAGTTAGATTCCTCACTTGTACTTATTCGCGGATTCGTACAAATCTGGAACCAACTCTCAACACATAAGTGAATGTCTTCGCATCATGAGGTCAATGTCTTCAAACTGATTTATCTTCAAAATCTTCTGAGAATGCGTATGACCTCTTCCCCTTCCCTCGCATCTCTAATGCTGTCACATGTACATGTCTGTGGGAGAATCCCTTGGTTCTCATAGTCTGCATTCGTTTGCAGAATTCTTACAGCATCACATTAACTCTCCCAAAGCCAGTTCATGTCTGTCCAGCAAGCGAAAGCCTCTGAAGCCTTTGAACGTGTTGAAGCCATTCAGTTTGAAGTACATGGCTGCAGAGAAATCAGTAAGGAAGGGTGGCAGTCAGCGTCGTGGGGGAACGTCAAGAGATTTTCCTGATGACCTCTCAGAGCTTTACAAGACAGATCTAGAAGAGGATTACAATCAGCGCAAGACCCGAATCCAATGGATTCGAAGATATTGGGCAGAACAGTGGTACAAATACAGATTTTCCTGATGACCTCTCAGAGCTTTACAAGACAGATCTAGAAGAGGATTACAATCAGCGCAAGACCCGAATCCAATGGATTCGAAGATATTGGGCAGAACAGTGGTACAAATACAGATTCGTGACCCAGGAGTATGCAGAGAAAAATGCCATCAAGCGACCATGGGGAGATATATTGTACAGAAATCTTCCACCCAGGTCCAGAGCTGAAGCCATTGAGCAAGGCTTCTATCCTTGCATGGTCCGTGGGCCACAACCAGCTGATGCCGACCCATCATCTTTACTATGGTGTCGTGAAGACAATCTGTTCAAACGCAATTATCAGTTTGCAAAAGCCTTAGCAAAGAAGAACAAAGATTCTTGGGGGTTAGACTTCAATCCTGGTCCTCCTGCTCCCCGTGCTGATGGCACACGCGATGCAGAACCCAATATCATCGGACCCTTCTACAACCTTGATGGCCTCATCACCCACATCTCTGTTCAAGGTGCCAAAGTGGATCACTCTGATGATGATGCTGACACAGATGAAGCCCCTGCTCCTACTCCAAAACCGCAGAAGCAGAAAAAAACTAAAGCTTCAAGGTCAGCTGCTGCTCCTAAAGTTTCACGTGCGAAGCCACTGGCCACTGCACCTCCTGAAGACAGTGTGCAGTCTGAAGATCTATCACGTATCTCCAAGAAGACGGAGAAGAAAAAGAAAATCGTCAAGAATACTGATCAGACCTTGACCCATGCTGCCATTCTGTGAGAAGAGCACATTGATCTGTCCAGCGATGAAGATCTTGCAGATGACGCTCTTGAGCAACTGATCAAGAGCAAGGAAGAAGCAGAGATCTTCAATGATTTGCCTCTCTTTGATGTGGCAATCATCCATAACTTCAATGATGAGTGGTTTGACACCCCAAATCTCAGCTTTGAAGATCTGCAACTTCCCATTGGTCTCAGCGTCTCCTTCAATGGCGTCATTGCTTCTGAGCTAGCTCTTGCTCAGCGCATCGTTGAACTGAAGCACAAGATCGACTATGAGAAAGGTCAGTTCAAGAAGCCTGTGGCAAAGCTCAGCGTGCAAGATGTCAAAAACTTCAAGATCATGCTGCACGAGCTTAAAGAAGCCTTTCTCAAGAAGCGCGAAGAAGCTAAAGGTTCTCGTGAGCGCATGAAGAGCCTGGCTGACAAGTGTGTGCAAGCCTACAATGAGGCTGAGAAGCGCAAGGCTCTTGGTCGTCCTGACATCGACCCAAGAATGGCTGCAAAGAAGAAGAAGCCATCGACTGACCAATCTGCACCTTCAAGGCAGGAAGAGCCACGCATAGTCTTCCCAAGCAGCATGACTGGCTCGAAGCCAAAGGTCAAGTCAACAGCTTCAGAACTGAAGAAGACAAGGGCTGCCGAGGCTAAAGCCAGAAAAAGGAAAAATCCTGATGCTTCTGATGCCGCTCCCTCCAAGAAGAAGCGTAGAACCAAGAAGGATCGGGCTGCTCCCACAGAGCCCTTAGTTGTTGAACCTATCTCAATGGTTCGCCCTGCATCTGAACACCAAGAACGACGGATGATAGATCATGAGCCTGCTTCCACAGAGGCTCATGAAGCTGAAGACATTCCAGCAGTTGACCCCACCGCTGCTGAAGACATTGGTCACAATGACAACGTTGAAGATGATGAAGTTCTTCCTCAGATCGAACACAACTTGGTATTATCGCTTGTTCTCACGAACAGCGAACTCATCAGCATTGGTTGTCCTCTGATGCCAATTGCTCAGGATGCTTCGTGGGCCGATCACCCACAACAACAAGACACTCCAAGTACCCCCCCCCCCAACAACAACAAGTCACACCACCTGTGCAAGAAGAAGAAGATGACTTTGAGGCCCAGCCAACTCCATCTCCAAAGGCATCGCCAGCATTCCACAGGCTTCGCAAAGGACCAAGGCCTCAAGTCCCTCTTTCGAGCGTTCTAGAAGGAGAAGTGCCACACCAATCTGTTGCACGTCAAGTGTTTCCAGATGCCACTCCCACTGTGAATGTCTCCGAGTCTGAAGCTAAAGCTGCTGAAGACAATCCGGCTGCATCAGCCGATGAAAAGCAAGAAGATGAACGTGTCCCTACTCCCCCCATTATCGAAGAAGATGTTCCTGTAGTGAACGTGCCAGTGCCAGACCCTCCAGCTCATCAAGTGGAGGTTGAGAATCTTGAGGCTGCCACCACCAACACAAATGAAGCCAATGACGTAGTCATGGCTGAAGCAAATGTGGAGCCTGCACCAACCAATGTGCCAGGAGTGAATGAAGCCAATGATGCATCTGCACCTAAAGCCTCTGTTGTGCAGCCTGACGCCACTGTTGATGTCATTGCTCCTGTTCCGCCACCCAGGACACACACTATCGAGCAAGCATTCAACTATGGCCAGCTTATCACTGTCAAATGGCCTGTTCTGACTCCTCCGCCTGCTGCTGGTCCTCAGTTTGATTACCACGTTGAGCACAGGCCTCGGGTTCAAAAGCCAAAGCCAAGGTTGCCCAGGTTTCCAGGTACTGCATCAGCACCCGGATCTTTTAATATCAATGGCTTCAAGGCACACAACACTTTCTTTGACAGAGCCAAGAACCCCTACTCAAGGGCAAGAATATCTTCTGATCGGTTCTGGAGTTATCAGCAGCGAAGTTATTACTCATGCATTCTGTACAATCAAGGTCGCATTTTCCCACATATGCGTCTTGATACTGAAGCCATAACTGGTCTACCCTGTTTGGAAGAAGCTCTGGACTACTTCAGAGAATCTGGCTTGCTGCAGTTCGTCACAGACAAGGAGCACTGGAATGAAGAATTACTGCTCCAATTCTATGCCACTCTGCATATTCGTGGCTACAACAGGGATCCGAAGACTTGGGTCCTTGAGTGGATGACAGGCAATGTTCATCATGAAGCCAAAGCCTTTGATGTCATTGAGCTTACTGGCCTGCCCACTCCAGGTGATCTCTATGAACCTGGTTGTCAGCTTCACAATGATGCTATGGAGAGCATCTTCCACAAGCGTGAGCCCAATATGAGTTAGATGCTTAGCATGATGAAGCCTTTGCCTCCAGATGCTGAATACCCCAAGGAGTTATTTGTTGAAGACCTTGAGTATCTGCCCCGCACCATCTATCACATTATCAGGCGAACTGTCTGGCCCATCAAAGGACATTCTCCACATGCCAAGCTGGAAGGCGCAATGAAGACTTTGGTCTTTTATATTCTTCATGGCAAAAGCTTCAATGCCCAAGACTTCTTTATCTGCCAGCTTGCTGCATCCGGATCTGACATATTTGGTCTGAAGTCCTATGCTCCCTGGATCATGCGTCTGATCAAGCTCCACTCTGCCTTCAACTATCAACCCTCTGCACGCAATCATATCATCTTTTTGCCAGAAGTTGATCTGTCTGTTGAAGCCATATACCCAGAGCCTGCCAAGGAGCCCCTTAGTCTTCAGAATGCTGACCATCAAAGCTTCACGCAAAACATTGAAGGAGTTCAAGCTGTCGCTCGCGTCTATCCATTGGCTGGGATTACTCGCTTGCCTCACCGTGCGCAAACTGAAGCTACTGAGAGCAGAATTGCCCAAAGGCCTAAGAAGCGCTCTCGCGTTCTCAATGACCGAGAGCTTCTGGTTGCCCTTCATCAAAAACAAGATAAGCATCATGACTGGCTGAAGCGCCAAATGCAAAGCCTCTTGGTGGACGTCAACAGAATTCGCAACCTTGCCACCAAAAATGCCTTTGTCGCTCATGAAACTTGTCGGCGATCATGGAAGAGTTTGACCCTGCTCAGTGCTGAAGCAGATCTTCAAGACGATGGCTTCACTGAAAAATTCAAGTTTGACTCCACTCCTCCACGGAATGCTGTCCTACGTCGAACTCCATCCCTTGAAGACTCTGACTATTCTTCCTCCGCGGCAACTATGAACGCCAGAGTGATCGATGATGAAGACGATGCTACTTCACCGCCCCTACTTCTGCATGCATCGACACTGCACCAAGTTCGTCTGCACCGCCAAACAACACCGACGACCCTGCTGCTTCACTTACTCCTCATGGGAACGAGTAGATACTCTATGTCTTCAAACCTTTTTGGTCATTACTGACAAAAGGGGGAGAAGCATATGAGTTTGATAGTCTTCAGGCGGGTCCATATGGGCGGTTGCTTTATATTTTGCCTAGTGTTTACAACTCTCGTTCTTGATACATTTGGTTCCTTGAGTTGTAACACTTAAACTTGATGGTCGTCTGCTACTTATTTGCTATTCTGTGATGCGATGATAAATTCCGCATGTGCGATGATAACTTCCGCATTTAGGTCATCTTGCAGACGTCCATTTTTCATTATGCATGTCATTATCTTCGTTATATCTTATCATGCATGATGAATTGTCGTCATAAGTTGAAGAGGATCTCCACAAGTACAACCTGCCATGTGCATTTGCATTCCAAAAGCAAATTACTTATATGCACATCTTCAGGGGGAGCCTTTGCCACTTATGAAGACAATACCCTATCCTTTACAATTTCACATACTTTATCCCCGTTGAAAACTTCAACCAGTTTGTCATCAATCACCAAAAAGGGGGAGATTGTAAGTGCATCTAGTGCCACCCCTAGTTGGTTTCGGAGTATTGACGACAAAGTTGGTTGAGGGACTAATGTGTTTGTGAGAATTGCAGGATAACACAGGTAGTAGTCCCTCATTGATTCGGTTTACCTATCGGAGATGACCCCTAAAAATGTATGAAGACATTGACGACAATGGTGGTATGAGAAGATATTCATATTGAAGACTATGACATGAGAAGACATTGATTGAATACTATGGAGCGCGAAGACTTAGTCGTTTCGTTGTTTCCTTTTCTTCTTTGTTGAGTCATAGGAACCACCGTACTGTTAAGTGGGGTCCAAGTGAACAAAGTCAGGATGACTGAAGTGATGCTCAACCCAAATCCTATGTCTTCGAGAAAAGACAATGAGAGCAAATCTTATCCAGAGCTGGATAAGTCAGGTTTGCTTGCAGCCAAAGTAAAGTTGCCGTGTGTGTTTGAAATCTGACCGTTGGAACACGTGTCAGTTCCTTAGTGACCCAGGGTCATTTCGGACATATCAGGTCGTGTTGCCTACTGGCTATAAATAGCACACCCCCTACACCATAAATTGGTGGCGGCTCAGAGTTAGTGCACGGCTTTTGTCGTTTCAGAGCAACCCACCTCGAAGCCTTTGAGAGAGAGAAATCCTTGCGAGGGCAAAGCCCAAACACCCAGAGCCAAAGAGTGTTAGGCATCACTGAAGTCTTTCTGTCTGCGTGACCTGAAGACTTATTACACTTGAGGACTGTGAATCCTCCAGCCGGTTAGGCGTCGTGTTCTGAGCATCCAAGAGTCATTGTGGATTGCCGGTGAACGAAGTCTGTGAAGGTTCGGAAGTCTACCTTGAAGACTAACCAGAGTGATTGGGCGAGGACTGTGTGTCCTGAGCTCAAGGGGAATACGGTGAAGACGAGGTCTTCTGAGTTGAATCTCGGCCTCCCTAACTAGACGTACAGTTGTCACAGCAACTGGAACTGGTCCAACAAATCCCGTGTCTTCAACAAGTGACTGGTTGTAGACTAAGGCATAGCCTAGTGGTGGGAAGGGGCTGATGCCTTCCCACCCACCCAGGTTTAAGGCATGGTACTTGCAATTTAGGGTTGTTGCACCAATTATACTGTAGGGGGTTCCCTTACAGTCTTTCTATCAAAAAAAAACAAGTGACTGGTTCTATCTTCTCCCTCCCTTTATTTAGAGTTTGTCTTCGTGAAGTCATTGCCTGTTTGTTGTATCGGTTTGACTTCATTGCTTGACTACTATTGTTGTTTGGCTTCATACTATCTTCCATCCTGATCCTTACTACCTAGCTGCTATTAGTCTTTGTACGCTCACGTTATTGCACACTTGACTATGGCTTGCTTAGTGTAGTTTATCTTCCGCTACATTTCAATAGGTTCATTTCTATAGTTTGTCTTTGAAACTTCCATGTTTTGAAGACTTCCATAAAAATCACCTATTCACCCCCCCTCTAGTCGATAACTAGCACTTTCAGGATTCAACTCGGAGAGTGTCACCCTATAAACCCCTGCATATGCAAAGTTCACCTCCCCATTCGTGCTGACCAGACCACACACAGAGATACACACCCGAGCGGCGAACATGCATTTTCGAAACTAATTTAGGAACATTTAGCTGACCAATTAAACAACTCTGTTTTAATAATATCAGATTCGTATTTGAACAACTAAGCTTGTTTAGCTTGATGGGTGGAGCAGTGTTATTATGACACGAAGCACGTATTCTGATCGTATAGTGATCATAAAAGGGGGAAACTCTAAGCATATTTTTTTTAGAAAAAGAGGGTTTCCCCTCCGATTTCTATTAAAGAAACCACCACGGAACCAACATGATCAATTAAACCCTAAGCATGATCAATTAAACCGTATTATGGTTGTGCCATGGCAGATTTGAAGCTGCAAACCGGAGAAATGATATTTAGCATCCATTGTTTGCTTCAAACTAAGAACTAAATTCTAAGAGCTGAAAAGAAAGTAGAGTAACCAAGTTAAGATCTATTTTCTGGTTGAGATCAAAAAGTTGAGGAGATATGAAGTACCACCTCTCTTGCGGCGACGTGTATGCATCGGGGGTGCGATGGCTGTCGGTGGCGTTGAAGCAGATCTGCGAAGGTAGACGGGTGCATCGTGGGATAAGTCCCATTACAATGGAAGAGAAGGTCATGTGAGCATCCCCGGCAAAGAGAACGACGGCGGCGATGAAGCGAGAGGACGCGATGCAAGGCTATTGGTCCTTCGCCGTGGATGAGAAACGTCCATCTCTAGCAGTGGACGACGCGGTCTTGGTAGGCGCTCCGGCATGGTGGAGGACAGTGGCGATGGATGTGGTGGAGGACGACGGCGATGGATGGGGTGGTGGACGGAGGCTGGTGTGGGAATGGGGTGTTCTAGCGTGGACGGTGTATGAATGGGAAAATGGAGGGAAGGGTATGGGGAACCATGTTTTTGGGACGCGCCTGTCTAAAATATGGGAAAGTTACGAACTTATCCCCCATTTCAAATTTGGACGTCTCGTCAGTTGGGGATAGAACGGTAATCTCGCATCTCCCAAATATTTGCCGGTAACTATTTCGGGCGAGGAGAGGGTGTTTTGCCGCCCACGGTGTATGAACGGGGCTGACAGGTAGGGCGGTTGTGTCACGTCTGATGGAAGTTACACATCTGCCCCTATTTAAAATATTAGCCTACATCTATTTCGGACGAGGAGAGTTTGTTTTGCCGCCCACCGTGTATGAATGGGGAATGGAGGGAGAAACAGAGGTCTTTCGGATGAGCTTGAATCAAATGAGTTTTGCCGCCCATGTTTGCCGCCCACCGTGTCGGAATGGGCTCAGAGGCGGTCGTGTCACGTCTAATTGAAGTTACTAACCTACCCCTATTTAGAGCAGTGGAAATTGGGCCGATGGATTGTCCGTGTAATGGGTAGACAGTAATTTCCATCTCCCAAACACTTGGCTTCGGGCAGCCGATGTGGGAGTGGTCATTTTGCCATTTCTTTCGAATTTTGGGACAATAAGCATCCATGTTTACCCTGGCAACTAAATTCAAATCCATTTTGTATTCCTATATGAATCTTTATAAATCATTCTATGTGTTTTTATATATCTTCAAAAGGACGACAAAGGTGTATTCCACTGTCATATAAATTCAGAAACTGGAATCTAGTTTAAGGTGAATTCGAATATTTGTAACACTTCATGTCCAACTCAAATGTCACACGCAGCATAATGTGTACTCCCATTTAGATATGTACACAAGCGATGTATCAACATTCAAATACCGAGTCAATCAACCAAGAATGTACGGAACTAACAGACATATAAACACTTAAAGAGTATATGGATCAATAATATCAACTAACATACATAAGCCAGGTCGTTGTACTTTCTTTTAGCTACAACAACATCCTTTTTTTAGCCAGCATCTTGGCCCTTTCCGATGCGTGCCACTTATGGTCCATCTATACTACTATTGCTGAATGCACATTCAGCCCGATTGGCATATTTGTAGGTCTGGCACAGCAATCCAAATGAAATGTCTCTGAGTCTTATCAATTAATACAGACTTGTGCTCAAATAAAATTACAAACCAAAAAACAAAAAAACAATTATTACATGATCTCTAAAACAAATGGTTTGATTGATTACATGAACAGACAACACAAAGGTTATTCAACTATGGAAAGAACATTTCACCTATGATTTACCAAGTAGGAATTTAATTTCCTTTTTTCCTTCATGACCTTAACAATCTGGTCAGTCTCAGCTTGATTCGTTTTGAAATCCACCAAATATTTAATGGTTGTCTTGAGTACTGCTTGTGATTGTGCTGTTTGCTTCCTCAACATGTCAACTTCATCTCTAAGTGCAAAAGCAGAATCTCTTTCTACCACTAGTTTAGCCTCTAGAGCATCAGCAGTTGGCAATTCATAATGCACGATTGGGCCGGTGTCACTGTTGTGGGATGATGCAACGTCCATGGGGACCTCGCTCTTTGATCTTGGGCTAACCTGTTTTGCCATTAAAGTTCCGGTTGGATTCAGAAAAGTTGAAGTTAGCAAAACATCTCAACTGGGAGTTATAACAGTAAACCAGTTAAACAAATAAGGAATTAAAGAGTTTCAATTGGATGCTGAAAAGTAGTTATTAACATCATTGTAACCCGCTGTTGCAGCAGCAAAGTAGTTAAACAAACAAGTAGATATTTAAGTTAAGGCAAACAGGTAATTCTTAACAGTAAGTATCAAACACATAGATAGGTGCAGTCTGCAATATGATTAACAGGCTGTGCCATTATGTAATTAGTAGCAAACTGAATTAAGCCAAGCAACGTAATTGAACAATTTTGCAATAAGTGGCTAACTAAAATTCCGAGAAGCAGGTAACTGAACTTACACTAGTTCTTTGTACAGGCACACTGCAACTTCTTTTTCGCTTACAAGGTTGTACAAAGGAGTCCATGGCATCAATTGCTTGGATACGCAGTCCCAATACTTCTTTCTTCCCACACTGCATGGGTAAGTCGAATGATTAATCTGGTAAGAAGGTGTGTCCTTGATATGTTATATGAGGACGTGTAGTCAGACTAGTTGTAGCCAAACACATTACACTGGCTTTTACTGTATATTTCATGCGATTACTTTTGGCATATCGAGATCTAAGCAATCTACAATAGGATGAAAATACTGGCATCCTTCACATTATTGGCAAACTCAGTTCATAGAAACAAGCAATTCAACCATTCTGTGGGTAATCAAAAGCGCCACTGGAATATTTTTCACTATCCAATCATACACGCAAAAAGGGGCGACACCACCATAGGGGCTGGTATGGGCGGCCGCCTCAGGTGGCTGGAAAGTGTGCACCTAGTTTGAGTCATCCAGGTTGGCCCACGCTAGTTTTGTTCATCCCAACGCACGAGCAGGCAATGTAAAAAATGAAGAAAAATGTTTCAATTTGGATGGGCCAATAACATAAGTGCAAGGCAGGCCCTATAGCAGGCTCGCGGCCCAAACGAGCGCCTCCCATATCAATCGACAGCAGGAAAAATCCCAATTCATTCGCTCCAGCCTCCAGTCTGGTTCGCTCCTAACCTAGCCGCTGCTGGACAGACCGACACAGCACTTCCCCGCGCCCTCGTTGGAGGGCAGTCGCCGGGCTTCAAGCGAACGGAAGGACAAGAAGATGAAGATCCAACCCTGGGTGTAGCCTGCGTGGGAGGCAGCAGCGGCAGCACGGGCATGGCATCGAGCTTGCGCAAACGGATAGTAGCAGCTTGCAATAGTAGCATGCGCAATGAGCAGGTACATCACATCCCTGATTATATCTAATTCAACTCTTCAATTTCTGGCCAATAGTTAAACCTGACGGTGTTGTAAAACTGCTTGTATGTAGGGAATCTATGAGAAAATGAAACCAATTTCTACTTATTTTATAACTCCCCCAATCAATACTGAACTGACTGAATCTGATGTATCTAATCAAGTTTCCGGTGCAAACATACAAGCTCATGTTGTTCTTGAGCCTGAAGTGTCTAATGAACAGACTGCTAATGAAGGATTTGACGCAAACATTTTACATGCTCCTGGTGATGAGCATATAGTGTCTAATGAGGGATCTAATGCAAGCATTTTGCAAGCTCATTGAAGGATTTAGTGTCTAATGATGATCTACTATGTTGAGAGAGACAGAGATTTGCAGGCATTGATGACAAGCAAATTATAGTGCATTTTCATAGCTTGAGGAATCGTCGAGGCCATCTACCAGAAAGTCCCCGTATCATGACAACATAGCATAAATACTTTTCTAATCTGTTGTTTGAAACTATTGGCATACTTGTGCAGGATAGATATATTGATATGCAGTTTGCGCACTGGTTATACGTGCAATTACACTCCGATATTTTCAGCCAAAGAACGAATAATTCAAGCAGGTACATACCATGTTTGTAGTCCTTGTACACCATGTTGCATTTTGTGTTTTTTGGTGCTTGCATCATTTAGTGTTTATAATCTGAACTACTTTGGATCATTAGCTGGTTTTCAAAGTGCATGTAGCTTCACATTTCTCAAGTTATGTTGATTTCCGGAGTGCAATTGCCTTCGTATTTTTTAAGTTAAATGTTCGCCCCTGGTAACTTGAATTCGTGGATCAGCCACTACACACAAATCATACGCGAATGCCAGTACGAATTAAATGAAATGCAGGGACTTACGCTAGCTCGTTGTACAGGCTCACTGCAGCTCTACTTGCACTTGGGATGTTCCATGTACAAGTCCATGTTACCACTTGCTTGGATGTGCAGGCCTTGTGCTCCTTGCATCCCCCTCTGCATTTTTGAGACAGCGAATGGTTGATCAAATAAGAGGAATCGACCTTGATGTTGTACCGGAGGACAGATACTTACAAGGTTATACGGGTGTGCAGGATGTGTACCAGATCCCGTAGCGTCGTCATGCTTCGCTAAAATATGGATTTTCTTGTTTCAGATGATATTTCCAGAAGAAATAAGAGTTAAAGTCAGAGTTGGATAGGCGTGTAAGCTAAGAGAGCAGTGAAAGGATATCCAAACATCGTCGGAACAGTGCACAAGGGAGTGATGTGTGGATACCTAGTTCGGGCCGGCATTTGGGCATGCTCGCCTAGCTAGAGTGCGGGTCACTTCAGAGCCGTTGAGGGTGATGCGCTGGCGTTGGCTGGCCGCGCACGGATGCAGATCTTGAGTGGCAGCGGAGCACTACGATGCGGTGGACGAGACCGTTGGTGAAGCCCCAACGGCCTCGGGGGGGGGGGGGCGGAGGTGCGACGATGTGCTCGGTGAAGTAGCCCCGGTGAGCTGGGAGACGGCGTTGGTGAAGCGCACCTGATGCAGTGGAACTCGGTGTCTGTGAGGCACGTCGGTTGCGGCGGCCGATGTTGTCGGTGGACTACCCGGTGCGATGGACGAGGGCGTAGATGAGGTAGCTCCGGTGCGGTGGTGAAGCGCGACCGCCGTCTTCGTCTTCGTCGTACGGCACAGAGGTGGGGAACGGTGGGGAAAGAGACGAGACGAGGGGTGATTCGAGGGTTGGCGGCGAATTAAGGATTTGAGCAATCTGGGCGCGGAAGGGGACGGTGGAGAAGAGAGATTTTGCAGGGCTGGAATTGGGGCCGCCAGATATTTCAATCCGAAACATGGAAGCGCGAACTTATATTGGCGTCATCCTTTTTTCTGGGGGAGGGGGGTGGGTGGCTGGGTGCTACGCGTCCGTTCGACACACGCGACCACCCCGACAGGACTATGCTTTGGTGCCTTAAGGCACCTGCCTTTGTGTCCATGACATGTGGGCCCAACAGGTGGCTGGCCCACATGTCAGTGACCCAAAGGCAGTTGCCTTTAAGGCACCGAAGCAGCGTCCACCCCAACACAACCCTGGTCTGCCTGGTGTGCCTACATTTGAGAATGCAAACGAATCTTCTTTCATTTGCAAACGAATCTTCTTTCATTTGCAAACGAATCTGTATGTATTACCATGCCTGTGTTTTCCTTGCAATAATTAGTCATTCGAAATGAGATACTCCATCCGTTCACTTTTGTAAGTCGTTTCAGACAACTTAAAATGAACTGTTTTGCACATTGTCTGAAATGTCTTCAAGGTCTTATAAAAGTGAATAGAGGGAGTACTATAAATTAATTAATGAGGAGTTATTTGATTTTTTTTGAAACGGTACCCACGCTAACGTGGATTAGAGTGTGTGTCACATAATTAGTTATTTGAATTAGAGTGTGTGTCACGTAGTTAGTTATTTGAATTAGAGTGTGTGTCACGTAGCAATCTCCAATTCTAACATGGATTTCGCATTTCACTGTATCCATGCTACTTTTTTAATACAAATTCATATGTATATGATGAACACCATGGTAGTGAGAAAACTTTTGGATGGATTCAAACATATGACCTACAAAATAGCACAACAAACTGAGTCAATGTCAATTTTTCGAAACTTAGTATGGCATGAATTCGAAATAATTAGCCGTATGCCTGGTCCTCGGTTCAAATCTTACAATGTACACCAAATTGAAACATCGATATTAAGTCTCGTAATATGTACATTCAAATGTTGTTTTTAGCCCCCCCCCCCCCCCGCACAAACGCTACATACTTCCTGTATCGGTCAGTCTTCCTCTCCTAACCACCTTAGGAAGCTATCGGTTTCCAACACACGTTCATTCTTTCTCTCCATGTTTCGATCTCTAAGTCTCTCAACTACACAACCCCCTTTTCCACTCTGTTACCAAATGTATTTACCTCACACACCCGCCATTGCACCTCATGCCGAGCTCTCTCTCTCCCCCCTCTCCCTCTCACCCTCTCGTGCTAAATACATGCATTGCCTATCTAGCCCCCCCAACCTCTCGTGCGCATGCATGCATGTTGTATATCTAGGTCACTCCCTCAACACTGTCTCACTCTTTCTTCCGCATGGCGGGCCACACTCGCTCAATCTCGCTCTCTTTATCAGAGTCTCATTTAACCTCATTTTCTTTCACACACAAATGATATATCTCCCTGTTCGGGCCTCGATCGACACGCTCTATACTCTCTCACGCAGATTGTCTATCTAGGTCAGTCCATCCAAGCCGCCGCCACTCTTTCGACCACATGGTGGGCCACGCTCACTCAATCTCTCTCTCTCTCTCCCTCTCTCTCTCTCTCTAGTATGTCTCGATTGACCTCGCTCTTTCTCAGACAAAAACGATATATGACCATGTTTGAGCCCAATTCGACCTATTCACATTGTATACTCTCTCATGCACATCGTCTATCTAGGTCACTCTCTCCAACTCGTCTCACTCTTTCGATCGCACGGCGACCATATGTGATCGGTTGACCTTGCTTCCTCCCACGCACAAAATATATCTTCACGTTTGTGACTGGATCATCTCTCAAGCTCTATCTTATATCCCTCACCCTTGCCAAAAATCTCAATCGGACAATATCTCTCCAGAGCATATATATTTGTTCAATGAATGTCGGACCACACTCACTTTGTCTCTCTATCTATATGTCTCTCGATTGACCTCACTTTCTCACACCGTATCTTCCACGCGTTGAAGCTACTACCTCTTCATACCTCGCAAAGCCGGAGCTATTTACATTGCGAGGGGCACTCCAACCTTGGATTAATTTGTCTAGGCATTTATTCCGATCGGTTTAGATTATATTTTCGTAGCATTCGGCCCACAACTACTCCAAACACCGTTGCAACCCACGCAACTCCCCTAGTTGATTTCCCTCTGGCTCGGTCATCGCTCTCTCGCACGTCTTTCTCGCCTTCAACGTTGCACCATGGTATTATTGAAAAAACTATGTTGTTCTATTTAATTATTATAAATAAGCTACAAAACTACACACTGATAGTCCACTTGGAATGGAACAAATTTCGACCCACAAATTAAAGTGCTACAAACTACACACCGAGGGGCCCAGATGTCATGAAACAAATTTGGACCCATATACAAATTAAAAAATAAAGCACGAGGATCGAACATGCGACCGGGCCTTCAAGCCGCACGTCAAGAGTAGGCAACATACGTAGAATAGCAATGTTTGTTGTACCCCCTTTGTTCACATAATGTTTTTATATTACCACGGCCTAATTAATGGATAACATGTAATATTATTTTTAGTACAATTCTCCTTCACTTACTGGTGGGTTCCACGTGTGCTCTCTCTCTCCTCCCCTTCTGCGTTTAGACGCACGGGCAAACAGGAAGAACTCGCAGGCGATGTTGCCGTTGACCATATCTGGACGCGTTCACAAGTCACGGCACCAGTTTCACGCACTAGCAGCACTAGTCAGTGTGTACGTGCAATGCACGTTAATTTGGAAGTATATTAAGTGCATGCGGATATTAACTACTAGGATATTATTTGTGTGTTGTCATGTGATTAGCACTATTTTTGGCATGAAATTAACTGCACGCTAAACGTGTTGAGCGCTCGGCATTGAAGCAGTCTAGGTTATTGGATGACAAGTAATACATGTGGCTTGATGACGTTTTATATTTAATTTGATACGGCTCTAGCAGAACATTCAATCGATCAAACCATATGTTTCGTTCAGTCTGAATCCGACTTTAAATTATACAACGATCGATATAAAATAAACGGAAATGATAAACGTTCAAATTTTAAGCATGGCAATCCGAACGTTTTTCATGGCAAATTTAGATTACGCGGCGGCGGGGGGGGCGTCTCTCGGTGGGAAGCGGCTCCTCTGCCGTGCTCTGTGTGTCGTCGGGCCACTGACCGACGGCGACGGCGGCGTCTTGCGCCGTTGTTGGTGTACTCCTAGACGTTGGCCTAGCTTCAAGGAAGTGATCGACGACGGCCATCCATGCCACTGAGGGGGGCACTGGCACCCGCGCGGGGACAGGCGCTGTCAACGGCATGGTGGAGACATTTGTGTGTACGGGCACCTGCACGGGCGCATACGTCAGTGCATGCGCAGGCGCATGCGCTGGCAGGTTCACGGGCGTGCGCGTCAGTGCACGCGCAGGTGCATGCGCTGGCAGGTGCACGGGCGCGTGAAAGTCGGCGGGGACCTCGTGGAACCCCGTGGGTTTAAGCTCGGCGACAATGTGCGGCTCCCAGCCCATCAATGCCATGGGGATGGACGCTGGCGCAGTCGGGGCGACGGGAGCGGGGACAGGCGCGACGTCTTCCCGCAAGGCCAGTTCAAGCTCGCCCCAAAGCGCCTTATGTTCTTGAGACTCCGGATGGGTGTTTTCCTCAGGAAACTAGAACACTAAGGGCAGACCATCGTGATGCGGCATGGCGTACGTTTAGGTCAGGCTAGTTGGAGGTAGACGACAGGAGAATCGGAGAGGAAGAGAGAGGATTGTAGCGATACCGGGTAGTTCGGGGTTGATTTTAAACTGCGGCGCTGGCGACATTAAAAGTGGGAGCAGTTGGGACGACGGTGGGCGGCGGAGCCTGGTCAAAGGGCTCACCTCCCAATGAGCCTGCACAGCGGTCTGCTCGCACGCCTCCCTGACAGCCGGTGCAGCGGTCTGCTCGCACGCCTCCCGTCGACTCACACGCTTGCTCGGACGGCACCTGCCGATGAGAAGCGGGGACTCGTGGCGGCACGTAAACGCCCACGGTTTCAATAGTGAAAGCGTTCGCCTTAACATGACAGGTCTTTGTTCCAAAATACCTTGGCTCTTCATTTGTGCAACTTGTCATAAGCAGCTTGTCTCAAATTGAAGAAAAAACTTACGAAGTAATATTTGTGCCATATCACGCGACCATGCTTAGTTTCAAGAATTTATGCTCACTTTTGGATTTTCTGAAATTTAAGATCCAGGATTCGAAACAATATCATAACCTGCATCATGCAATAAATTTTCAAGCCGTACATCTGTCCTGTTGTATTTCTTAAGAAAGGATTTGGTCAAACATTTTGCTTAGTTAGACTTCAGACAAGTTATATATGCAGTGTAAAAGGATAATCCCTCCGTACTAGTGCATTTCCTGATATATTAACTCAAGTACTAGGCACGAACAAACGGGCTCAATTTTGTGCTCATCCTGGTGTAGTAGTAGTACTAGGCAATGCAGTTGACGGGTGACCTTGACGAGCGGCGACCGAGGGAATTGAACCGTGCTCGGCACGGTAGGTAACGTTGTCTAGTTACTAAAGCATCCCTCCGTTGTTCACCGGTAGTCATTATGGACCGGGGACATGAGGGGAATTTCCTAGGGCTGGAATACTGGCCGCCAGATATTTCGACTTGAAACGCTAAGGCTCGACTGGTTGGGGTTGCCTAATGTGCGTACCACGCACGCCACCGAAGGACACGAGCCCGTTTTTTTAGGATCAACACGAGCCAAGGTCTGGCTGGTACGCCGTTGGGTCCTACCATTCGAGAATACGAAAGGAACCTTTTAAATTGCCGAACGAATCTATGTGTATTACAATACCCGTATTTTCCTTGCAAATACTAATCTCAACGTGGTAATTGATTTATGACGAGTTGTTAAATTAGAGTGAGTTTGTGATATAGTGATCTCAATGTGGATTTCACATTTCATGGTATCCCTAGTAAGATTTCCAATGCAAATTCAAATTTAAAAGATGAACAATATGGAGGTGAGAAAACTTTGTATGTATCAAACATATGACCACACACACACACACACACACACACACAGAGAGAGAGAGAGAGAGAGAGAGACGCACACGCACGAACACAACAACAATCCAATAAGTATAGTGCATCTATTTTTCCAAACCATGCATGTATGACACGAATTCAAAAATACTCCTTCTATTCCTAAATATTAGTCTTTTAGAGAGTCCAACAAGTGACTACATACGGAGCAAAATGAGTGAATCTAGACTCTAAAATATGTCTATATACATCCGTATGTGCCAGACCATTTGAAGCCTTTGAAAAGACTAATATTTAGGAACGAAGGGAGTAAAATGTAAGACATCCATGGTCCTCAGTTCAATATTTAAAATGAACATGAAACTGAAACATGAATATTAAGTCTATTACTACAGTGCATGCAAATGTTGTGTTTAAGCAGAGCTATGATTGTCGGGGGTCAACCCCTCGACCTTAGATAAAATTGTGGAGCTCTGTTTAGGGTTGTTTAGATTATATTTGTCCCCACCCTCCCAGCCATCGGTTGGTTGTGCACCCCCACCCCTCCTCCCCGGGATAATATCATGTGCCCCCATACCTTAGATGCTATATGCCGATACGAGTTGCTTGGAGCTTGTAGATCTGAGATATAGCAGCTCACATGATGTGTCTTAATATTTCTGCAGGAAACCTTGATGAGTTTGATAATTGCACACAATTTGTACAAAAACTACTTAGATGCCCTTTGATCCCATACCCAACGACCTTGAAGCTCGTATCACCATAGCATCTAAGATGAAGGAGGACATCATATTCTCCTCTATGTAAGAATACCATGTGCTACCACACCTTAGATGCTTTGGTGATACAAGCTCTTCGGAGGCGTTGGATTTGTGACCCAACACCTCCTCGGTGGTTCAAATGGTTTTTTGCAGAAAAGCCCCAAAAGAGTCCGACCACTGCTTACAAGCACAAAGACTGCTCAGATGCCATTGGATCTCAGATCAAACGACCTCCAAGCTCGTATCACCGTAGCATCCAAGCTGCGATAGCACCTTATGTTTTCTCGCATGGGAGAGTATGAGGTGCTCCCGCACTGTAGATTCTATGGTGATACGAGTTCACTGAGATCTAACGGCCCACAGTAGGAGGTTTGAATGTTTTTGCAATATACAGCTGATAGAGTTTGGGAAATGCGCAGAAAGTACAAGTACTATGCATGTGCCATCTGATCACTGATCATACGACCTAGATGCTCACATCACCGTAGCGGGTAATTAAGCTACGGGGAGCACCTAATATGAGCACCGGGGAGCCGTTGGATCGAAGATGCAGCGGCACACACGAGGCCTGAATGTTTTATTTGCAAAAAAAAAACCTTTGGAGAGTTTGGAAATTGCGCATAATTACAAAGACTACTCCCAAGCCATTGGATCTCACTTCCAACGGTGTAAAAACTCGTATCACCATAGTATCTAAGCTGCAGGGTGGATGTGATATTCTATGCCACTGTCATTTTTGTTCGTAAACTTGCAAAATACGTGTAACTCGTGCCGTTACTTGTCTAACCGCGCAAAGTGTTTGTTCAAAAAAACCATCCTACACTGAAATATCGGAACAACACACGGCGGTCCCACTTATCATTAATCAAATTTGGACCTAAAACTAACAAATCTGAAAGACGAGATTCGAACTGGCAACCCGGACTACAAAGCGTAAGTCGATAGCCTAAAAAAATGAACGGTTGTTGGCTTTGTCCCATAACTTGATTTTATTTATACAGTACTTGCGTTGAGTAGAGTAGAGGGAGTGCCTCGTCAACACGTGCATGACCGTTGTCTCACTTGCTGGTGGGTCCCAGGTCTGCGATCTCAATCTCTCTTCTCTCCATCGTCTAACCTTTGCACGGGCACACATGAAGAGCGGCGCTAGCTTGCCGTGGTGTTATTACAAATAAAAAAATCTTGGAAAATAGAAGAATCGCCTAGAACAAGAGACGGTGTGGCTGGTCGAGACGGAGCTAACCACATCTATCCTCCGTGCCACATTTGCATGATGAAGCTGTGTGGCTAGTGGGGTGTTTTTGACCGACTGGCTGGGTCCCGAGGTCGAACCATAGGTACTATGTCTGACATAGTATATTTTTACACGCACATTTTTCCTCCGTGCCTAGACGTGGCACACCCTACCGCGCAGTTTCGGGGTCCTCCCGGGTGGTGCACGCATATATTCTTCCTGACGTGGGACGCCCTACCGCGCATTTTCTGGGTCGTCCTCGGTTGTACCGCCGAAGCAAGTAAATGAGTCATCAAATCACGAAAGACCACCTTTCCCGCCGAGTACATCAGTGAAGCACGGTGGCTAGCTAGTAGGGCTAGTTCGACCGATTAGCTAGGCCGCCGCCACATTTGTTTTTTCACCCCTTTTTTTATCTACTTGCCGGCAGGTAAATTTAAATATCCACCGCGGTGTTGCTCTGGTGTTTGGGTGCGGCAGCATTTTTAATTTTTTTGGTTGACGGGAGCAGGCGTGGCAGGATTTTTAATTTTTTGATTGACGGGAGCAGCTGCGGCAGCAATTAGTCACGATGACTCCGCCTGTAAAAACCCACTGCTCCCTGATGTGAGAAGTCGTCGACTGGTGTTTTACCGTGGTGAAAACCAAAAGATTCCCCGCTCCCTCCGCCTGCCCGTAGATTGCATTGCCTTTCAGCCGTTTCGCCTCCTTTGCTTCCTCTCCCCATTGCTTCTACCTAGTGCCATGGTGGCGCAGCAGATCACGGAGTCCGAGGTGAGGCTCCTGACACAGGAGCTCCATGCCAAGGATGCGGAGCTCAGGGCCAAGGACGTGGAGCTCCGTGAGCTCAAGGAGGAGAGGAGTGCCATGCTCCTCCGTTATGTGCGGGAGTTCACGGAGCTTGAAAAGCGGCAGGCGTCCACCACAAAGATGTTCGATGCATCGGCGGTGTTGCTGCAGAAAGCGGAAGATACGATAGGCCATGGGAGCCGGCTGGAGCGTGAGCGGGCCGATCGTGACGAGGTCCAGGATCGCCTCAGCCACTTGGTGAACCAAGTTGCCACGCACGTGTTGCGGCTGCGCGATGCCTACCGTCGTGTCAGCGCGATGATGTCGGCCGTCGGGCTAAACCCGTTCGACCACCCGGTCGACTTCAACGAGCTGCGGCTTCCTGACCTGGTCTGCTTCTTCACCTATATCTTCGAGGAGCTGAGCCGTCTCCGTGCGATGGTGGGGGCTGAGCTGGACAAGGAGGGGTTGCGGGCTGCCGTCGCTGTTGCCGGGTGAATCCTTTCAGGGCTCCGCCACCGGAATCCATTCGTGCCATTGGACGCCGTCTTTGACGAGCTGGCTCCCGTCGACCGGGAGCGGGCTCTGCGGGCGGTTGCACCCTGCATCACCAATGTCGTGCGCCTCGAGAAGCAGAGGGACTTCAGTGGTGTTTAGGCGCCCTCTGCATGGGCATGTCCATGTCTCGACGCAACATGACCGTTGGATCAAACTCAGACGGTGCAGATCAGTCACTGTAGCACAAAGCATGTGTGTGTGTTTGGTTGGATTCTCATCTCAATATAGTTGTTTCCTCTTCGTGTATTTTTGTCAACCTACTAGTGTGGACTCATGCACCCTTCATGCACTTTGCCAAACACCCAAAAGTGGGTCGAGAAGGGAACTTTTTCTCCCATCCTGTGCACCCTTCAAACACCCTGCCTAACACTATTCGTGCTTCATATGGTTCATGTTTTGTGGAGTACTGTAGCACCGTACTCTCCGTGCGCTGTGGACCTAGTTCTGTTAACATTGATCTCACCATTCATTCTCGACCAGACAGTCGAAAAAGCGGTACTATGTTACATATAGGAGTAGTTAACATGTGCACAACATCGTTTGTTATCGTCATATCTTACTACACTAGCAACAAGATTGTGTAGTACTGACATATGAACCACTGCACATGCCTAGTTGTAGGAGCACTATGTATGTTCAAGTGGTTGCCGTGTTTCGCACTCCTCCATCGTAAGAGTGGAAACGCTTGCTGTAATCATTTTTTTCTTCTAAAAAATAGTGGACACGCTCTACCGTGTGGATTCTCCACCAGCCATGCACTAAATTACTCACTTTTACCGACGTGTGGGACAACCAGCATCGGGGTCCACCAGCCATGCACTAAATTACTCCATAGTAGAGTGACGGTAGACTACCCCGATCGAAGCGCCGCAGTAATGCCCAATGAGCCATCAATCACAAAACCCCCTCCTTTCCAACAGTAAGTTGGACGGACAAAGCAACCATCATTTCACTCTTCTCTCTCAGCTTCCTCTCTACCCAACCCTCGCTTCTGCCTCATCTTGTTCCTCATTTCTTCAAGAAAACCTCGACCTGCTTCCGCCATTGTTCTTCTCCCCCAAAGAAGGAAAGGTGAGCGCATCAATGGTGTTGATTCTGGCCAAGGCCCGGTCTTGCAACCCCAAGACTGATCCTATAACTCCCTCTCTTTTCTTCTTCTGGGTTTGTGATTATGGTTTCTTTTCTTTTATTTCTATTTGACAGTTTCTTGATGGACGCTGGAGCACCGGCCGAAGTGATGTCTATGGCTCCGGCCAAAATTGTCGAGGCTTATGGTACGAAGAAGCGCAAGCACCCCGCCGAGACTACCGCAGACAAGCTCAAAGCCATCGCCCTGTCCAAGCCCCCCTCTCCGGGATCCCTCATTAAGCAAGTCCAGGTAATATCTCTTCTTGACGATCTTTTTCTCGATCTTGATCATGTTTTTTCATCTAACACGCAGTACTAGTACTAGTAGTACAACTTTCTGGGTGATCTTGCATGTGATTTTTGTGTGCCAAATGACGGTTCTAAATTCCTATTTTGACCAAAACATGCGAGAGGTTGACACTGGTTTCTTATAGATTACTTTCAACTACTCCCTCTGTCCCAAATTTCTTGTCTTAGATTTGTCTAGATACGGATGTATCTAATACTAAAATGTGACTTGATACATCCGTATCTAGACAAATCTAAGACAAGAATTTTGGGACGGAGGGAGTACTTTATGAACATCAATGCTACCTTTTAAGAGGGTATATTTTCCTCAGTAACTTGTGTTACGGATATTGCATGTAATCCCTCTGCTCTCATGCCTTTGAAGACATGTTCTAGTCTCTTTGTTCACTCATTTCTGTGCGTATATGTAGTCATCTATGGAGTATAATATCGAAAATCATCTTATATTTCTGAACGGAGGTAGTAACAAAATATGGTTTCTGTTTGAATTAGAACCAGGTCCGCGGTGGAGATGAAGTTCTCAAAGTCATGCCGTGTGAACTGGAAGACCTGATGATGAGTTCTACTGCTGAACTATCCAGCTACTGCGTCCTTGTCGCCACGTGTCCTGAACTAGTGTTTTCCTGTAGCATTGTTGTCAGGCGTGTTCTCAAGGCTATACTTGACCACAAAAATTTCCTCGTTGTGCCTTTGATTACGAAGGGTGTGTTTCTTGTAAAGCTTCCCAACAAATCTGTAGGATCGGAAGTATGTCTAGAGGGGGGGTGATTAGACTACTTGACCAAATAAAAACTTAAACTTTTCCCAATTTTAGTTCTTCGCAGATTTTAGCAACTTTAGGATAAGTCAAGCAATCATCACACAATTCAAGCAAGCATGCAAAGAGTATATAGGCAGCGGAAAGTAAAGCATGCAACTTGCAAGAATGTAAAGGGAAGGGTTTGGAGAATTCAAACGCAATTGGAGACACGGATGTTTTTCCCGTGGTTCGGATAGGTGCTGCTATCCTACATCCACATTGATGGAGACTTCAACCCACGAAGGGTAACGGTTGCGCGAGTCCACGGAGGGCTCCACCCACGAAGGGTCCACGAAGAAGAAACCTTGTCTATCCCACCATGGCCATCGCCCACGAAGGACTTGCCTCACTAGCGGTAGATCTTCACGAAGTAGGCGATCTCCTTGCCTTACAAACTCCTTGGTTCAACTCCACAATCTTGTCGGAGGCTCCCAAGTGACACCTAGCCAATCTAGGAGACACCACTCTCCAAGAAGTAACAAATGGTGTGTTGATGATGAACTCCTTGCTCTTGTGCTTCAAATGATAGTCTCCCCAACACTCAACTCTCTCTCACAGGATTTGGATTTGGTGGAAAGAAGATTTGAGTGGAAAGCAACTTGGGGAAGGCTAGAGATCAAGATTCATATGGTAGGAATGGAATATCTTGGTCTCAACACATGAGTAGGTGGTTCTCTCTCAGATCATATGAGTTGGAAGTATAGATGTGTTCTGATGGCTCTCTCCACGAGTGAAGTGGAGGTGGAGGGGTATATATAGCCTCCACACAAAATCCAACCGTTACACACAATTTACCAATCTCGGTGGGACCGAATCAACAAACTCGGTCGGACCGAAATAGTAAACCTAGTGACCGTTAGAGATTTTCGGTGGGACTGACATGCAACTCGGTAGGACCGATATGGTTAGGGTTAGGGCATAACGTAATCTCGGTGAGACCGATTACACAAACTTGGTGAGACCGATTTTGGTAATAAGCTAACCAGAGAGTTGGTCAGGTAAACTCGGTGGGACCGATTTGCTCTTTCGGTGAGACCGAAATGTTACAAAAGGGAAACAGAGAGTTTACATTGCAATCTCGGTGGGACCGATTCGCTCTTTCGGTGAGATCGAAAAGTTACGAAAAGGAAACAGAGAAATTGCAATCCCATCTCGGTGAGACCGAGATCCCTATCGGTAGAACCGATTTGCTAGGGTTTTGGCAGTGGCTATGACATGTGAAACTCGGTGGCGCCGGATAGAAAGAATCGGTAGGACCGAGTTTGGCTTAGGGTTTAGGTCATATGTGGATATGGGAAAGTAGCTGAGGATTTTGGAACATATCATTAAGCACATGGAGCAAAAGGCTCATTAAGCAACACCTCATCCCTTCTTGATAGTATTGGCTTTTCCTATGGACTCAATGTGATCTTGGATCACTAAAATGTAAAATGAAGAGTCTTGAGCTTTTGAGCTTGAGCCAATCCTTTGTCCTTAGCGTTTTGAGGGTTCCACTTTCACCATCCATGCCATGCCAATCATTGAGCTTTCCTGAAATAATTGTCTTGGAATAGCATTAGCTCAGTGAGCTATATGTTGTTATGAATTACCAAAACCACCTAGGGATAGTTGCACTTTCAATCTCTTCCTTTTTGGTAACTGATGACAACATATAGATCAAAGCTTCGACAAATGATAATAAGAATGAATTATATCGTCGCTTTGAGAAGTATGTGATAAGTAAGAGCTCCCCCTAAATTTGTGCATATTTAAAATTTGCTTTGGACTGCAAATGCACAAAGAGTTAGAATCATGGGTTACTCTTCCATGTCACATACATCTTTGGTGGAGCGCTCAAAATGATAAGAATGAAATACATGCACTCATCACCAAGAAAAGTAGTGAATGATCACATAAGATAGATAAGATATATCAAGCATGCATAAGTGTAGCTTATGATCAAACACATGATCATCAATGTCTCACAAGCATATCAAAGTATCTCGACTAAAAGCAAACAAAGTTTGAAAAACCACCAAATAAAGCAAGAGAGAATAAAAGCAACACACTATCTCTTGAAGCCTATGATCTATACATTTTTCTCCCCCTTTGGCAACAAGTTACCAAAAAGTTCCTAGAAAATGCATAGTGCTAGATCGACACTCAGGCTTGATCTTCTGGTGGTGGTGGAGTCTGGATCACTCCAAGGACGAAGGCTTCTGTAGACGTGGTTGGAGCTGGAGCTGAAGTAGATGTTGGAGCTGGTTGGGCTGGTGCTGTGGTTGGAGCTGAGGTGGTGGCTCTTGTGTCAGGAACTGGTACTGCAGACGACCTTTGGGCTCGTGGCACTATGGCAAATGCATCAGTGGTAGTCTTCCCTTTCCTCTCCTGCATGTCATCTTGAAGTTGCTCCACTGCAGACTGGATTTCTGTCACTTTGACATCCAAGTCATAGAAGTTTTGTTCTACGATCCTCTCTAAGCTCTCCTGATTCTGAGTGAGGGTGGCCAGTCCTTTCTCTATCCTCAGGGTGGATGCAATTAAGTAACTGAGCTGCTCTTGCTTGGTTTTCAAGAAATATTCAGATGCCTCCTCTTGAGCTGGCATCTTTGCAGCTTTCTCCTTCCTTGCCTTCTCCTTCTGTGCTTGTGCATGGGCTGAAGATGGTTCATCCTTTCATCACAACTTCATTGTCTTCAAAATCTGGATGAATAGGCAAATGTTCCTTGTCCAAAAGGTATATGCCTGTGCCCATCTTGGAGTTAATCAGCTCCTGGATCTGAGGGGCATATCCACAGCTCCTCTTCTAGTCTGCTGCAGTCCTCTTGATTGTTTCTACCATGAGGCTCATGACTTTGAATTTTTGTGGCACATCAAAGATGTGAAGCAAGTTGATTGCATGGCCTCTGATCATCTTGTGATCACCTGACTTGGGCAACAAGGTGTGCCTCAGTATCCAATTGATGGTTGGCAATCCTGACAGAAGATAATGTACTGATCCAAACTTGAAAGTGTCAAGTGCCTTGTTTGGGATCTCCTTGTACATGTTGGACATAGAGTTGTGGTCCATCTTCTTCTTGGCATAAATATCTAGGTCATCCTCATGCTCCTCTGGGGCATTGATGAGCTGTGCCCACTCAGCAATTGTTGATTGGTACCTCGTACCTTCAAACATCCATACAATTCTGCCATCTGGATAAAAGTGTGATGTGGAGTAGAACTGCATGATCAGCTCTTCATTCCACTTTGTGAGCTTCTGCCCAACAAAGTCACCTACTCCACAAGCTTTGAAGCTGTATTGCACTCCAGGATAGTGCTCTTGATTGTCCTTGATGTATTCCCAGTCGACCCATCTCATGTCACATACAATGGGCTTCTTATCCAATAAGACTGTCTCATAGAAGTCCTGCTGTTCCTTAGTGTGGAATCTGTAGTCAACAGCAGTTCTCCTCCTGGTAGCATAAGGATCTTCTGCTCTCCACTTTCTCAGCCCTGAGTCTCTTCTGATCTTCATATCCTCAGCCACAGGATGAGCATCATTGTGGTCTGGGATCTTGGGCTTCAACTTTCTGAGAACTTGGCCTTCCTCTTCTTCTGCAGTGTCAGGCACTGGGGCCTTGTTCTTCTCAGTAGCTGGGATGCTCCTTGTATTCCTCTTTGGAGCTGTCTTGGCCTTTGATGCAGTCTTGGGTGCTTCCTTGGGCTTGGATGCAGTAGCCCCTGATTTGATTGCATCACCCATTAGCTTGGGTGCCTTAGGTGCTGGTGCACCAACCTCTTCTTCTTATTCCTCATCAGAAGAATGCTGTTCAAATTCAGCCATGGGATCAACTTTCTTGCACCATCTGCCTCTTTTCCTTTCCTTCTTCCCTTCAGCAGCAACTGGCTCTTTGGGTGCAGGCTTCTCAGGAATCTTTGTTGAGGCTCTGGCCTTTGGCATAGGCTGCCTGCGTGCTGACCTTTTGATTTTCATCCCTGGCTTGATGGCTGCAGTTGAGCCATACTCCTTCTTAAGCACAACTCTCTTGGAAGTAGCTTCTTCTTCTGCCACATAGTCTTCATCCTCTGATTCTGAGGTTCTTTTCTTCCTTTGTCTGGTGGCAACTTTTGGCAAATTACTGGGAGTGCTCCTGCTGCCTTCATCTGAAGAACTGGAGGGACTAGTGCCCTCACTCATGTGCACTGGTTGTTCTGACATGTTCTGGCTATCACTCTGGTCTGACATGATGAACAAGCTGACTGCTGACCCTGTGAATAGTTTATAGATGAGGTAGAGTGGATGAGCATCACAAAATGCAGAGATTTTTGCAAAAGAATGATTTAAAATCTTAGTTTTAGTTTCCCACAGAAATCATTTCGGATCTACCGATTTTTAAACTCGGTGATACCGAAGTAGTTTTGGAACCTAAACTAGTGAACTCGGTCAGAGCGAGTCACAGTTCGGTGGCACCGAGACTGCTAGGGTTTCACAAAGTTCCAAAATTGGTCACACCGATTAGCAATACTCGGTCAGACCGAGTCTCACTTGTGCAATGGCATGAGCCAAATCGGTGGGACCGAGTTTTTCAACTCGGTGGGTCCGAGATGGTTTCGGCGGAAACCTAACCCTAAAATTTCAAATCAAATCTATTCTACGAATCACATTGACTGGATTGGAGTGTTTCAATCGTGGCTAGAATCAATATGATCACAATGTGCTAGGAATCGGATTGGGGAATAGCCCAAAGATCGAGTCCATACCCTAGTTCGGCAGAGACTCGCTACGGCGGCAACGGCGGGGTTGAATTCCGTTGACGGCGAAGGAGACCAGCGACTGGAGGCGGCTGGCGGCGAGAAGACGATCCGGAGACCACGTTGGCAGAGCGAGCTATCGTGCGGGCGAAGGGGTCGGAGAAATTTCCAAATTTTTGCCCGTGTCTATATATAGCCCGACCCTGTCGGTGTGACCGAGTGGAACAACTCGGTGGCACCGAGATGCAAAACTGTATATAGTTATTGCAACTCGGTGTGACCGAATGGTTCAAATCGGTTGCACCGAGATCGAAAACATAGATCAACTTAATGATCTCGGTAAGACCGAAAATGGGGTATCGGTCAGACCGAGAATCACAAAGAGGTTTTGGAAGTTTAAGTCTATGACGAATCGGGGACTCCAAGTGCTCCTCACACAGAGTGGTTCGAATCTGACTTGATCAATTTTGTGATGTAGCATGAATAGAGTTTGAGACGAGAAAAGCATAGATAGCTAGAGGAGGTTCTTAGGCATTCTTGTCCATCCACTTGGCAAAAGAAAAATAAAGCCAAACAATCAAAACAACAAGTGGATGTCCTCGAATGAGTAAAATATGCAACCAACATGCTCACACAATAAAATGGCAATTGAAATATGTGTCAAAGCATGCACAACCAATTCTAGCATCTATCAAGCAATTGGCGATGACTAGGTCATCTATATATGAGTATATTGACTTAGGAGTCAAGTGAGAACACTTGATCATAGGTCATACTCATCGTTTAAGCTCAAGTGGGGTTACCACTTTTACATAAAGCATTGTTGTGTTCACATCATTAGAGTTGCTTTAGCTCAAGTCTTAGAGTAAAGCTCCCCTAGATGTGATATCCCCCCTAAGAGGGATGAACTAACCTTGGGTTTTGTCGATGATGACTTCATGTAGATGTTGAAGATGTGGATGCTCAATGTTGATGTAGATCACTTGGAGCTATCCATTTGAGTGAATTGCACTTTCAATACCTACATGGGTTAGTCCCACAAGGAACAAACAAGGATATCCATAGACATAGAGTGATGCACACACAAGATGATGTCCATAAAAACTTTTAGGTTACCTTGTCCCTTGACTTACCAACAAGAGGGTTTGTGACTCCTTGAACTAGTGCAAGATGTGGAAGTTGATTGCACTTGTTCTTGCCAGAATGATAAGAGTGAAGTATGTTGGCAGAGTCACCCTAAAGAACTCTCTAGTTCTTCTTCTTTTGGATCCACACCATCTTGATGGGAATCCTTGGAGTTGTAGTCGTACTTGAAGAAGTGGAACTTGAAGTAGTCTTGGGAATCCACTTGACTAAGGTCTTAGGAGCTTCTTCAAATGCATCAATTTCCTCTTGAAGCTTGTCCTTGCCTTTGTGCTTGTAGTCTTGTGGTGGAAGATCATCTTGAGGTTGTGTCCCCTTGAAAGAAGTAGGATCATACTTATCTTGTTGTGGAACAAACTTTGTCTTGGGGTATTGATCTTCTTCCCACTCAACTCCATTGGCATTGAACTTCCGTTCAAAACCAACACCTTGATTCTTCCGGTGCCTTCCTTGCTTGCGTACAATTTCCTCGAATTGCCTACTTCCGGCAAGGCTTTTGTACACTCCTTTCTCTATGATTCCCTTCAATAAGCTATTTTCTTGCTCAAGTGTAACTTGGCTAAGAGAATCATTAGTGGAATCAAGAGAATTACTAGAAGCAACAACATTGGATTTAACATGATCATTATTACTACTAGAGGAAGAATCTTTCTTGTTCTTGTTACTAGACTTGACTTGAGGCATGTAAGTGGATAAGAGTAAATGCTTGGCAATGTAAGAAGAACTTTTCTTGCGGAGATCATCATTTATTGCCTTTAAAAACTCATGCTCTTGCTCAAGATTGAGCTTTTCAAAGCGTAACTTCTCATGAGCTCTTAAAAGTTCTCGATGATCTTCGAAGATAGTTTCATGAGCTAACTTAAGAGTGTTTAGTTCTTTAGTTAGAGCCTCAATTTTCTCCTTATCATTGTCATTCATTTTATCTTGATTAGCATGATTAATTGACGTTTCATCATAGTATTCATCACTAGAGTTGTCAACAAGTAAATCATCATCACCTAACAAGTCATCTTCATCACTATTAAAATCAACATACTCAGGGTGTGTTACCTTAGGACCTTTGGCCATGAAGCATCTTCCAATTACTTCATTTGGTGAGTTAAATATGTCGTAGGATTTGGTTGACACAAGTGCTAGACCGGCAACACCTTCATCTTGAGTATATTCGGAGTCGGAGTGATAACTTCTCTCGGAGTGGTTGTCGGAGTCGGAGCCGGATACCCATTCACCAACATGAGCTTGATGTCTTCGTTTTGTGTAGCTCCTTGATGACTTTTCCTTTCTTTCCGAACCCTTGCTTCTCCGTGAGTATCTTCGTTCATAACGATCATCTCTACTCCTTCTCTCTCTTGATGGAGATTCTTCTCTTTTGCTTCTTCTTTTTGGAGAATCTTCTCTTCTTTTGTAGGGAGCCGTACACTCATTGGAATAGTGTCCGGGTCTTCCACAATTGTAGCAGTTTCGCTCTCGACTAGAAGAGCTTTTGTCATTGTAGGACCTTGACTTGGAGCTTCTATCTTTGCTTCTACTCTTGTAGAACTTGTTGAAGTTCTTCACCATTAAGCTCAATTCTTCGTTGAAGTTTTGTTTCTCACTTGATGATGTGGGGGCTTCACATGAGGCTTTGTACGCACCACTTGATTTGTTGTGAAGTTCCTCTTTGTCCTTGAGTGACAATTCTTCTAATGACCTCCGTTGGCTTGCGATCTTTGTAATTGGGAATCATTTGGATCAATGTACACACGGTATCATATTTTCCATCCAAGGCTTTTAGGATCTTCTTGATGATGAATCTATCGGTCATTTCTTCACTCCCTAAGCCGGCAATCTCATTTGTGATGAGAGCAAGCCTAGAGTACATTTCAGCGACACCTTCACCATCCTTCATTTTGAACTTGTCAAGTTGACTTTGAAGCACATCCAATTTGGATTCCTTGACGGAGTCGGTACCTTCGTGCATATCAATCAAAGTATCCCAAATTTCCTTTGCATTCTCAAGACGGCTGATTTTGTTGAATTCTTCGGGGCACAATCCATTGAAGAGAATATCACAAGCTTGAGCATTGTATTGCAGCATCTTCAACTCATCCGCAGTAGCTTCACAGTTTGGTTCTTTCCCATCGAAGAAGTCACCTTGCAAACCAATACACACAATAGCCCAAACGGCAGGGTTATGTCCGAGAATATGCATTTTCATTTTATGCTTCCAACTAGCAAAATTAGTACCATCAAAGTAAGGACCTCTACGGTGATAATTTCCCTCGCTAGACGCCATACTCTCCTAGGTTGTGAAACCAAGGCTATGACCACCAAAAGTTATGGAAATCAAAGCAAATGGAGACCAAAGCTCTGATACCACTTGTAGGATCGGAAGTATGTCTAGAGGGGGGGTGATTAGACTACTTGACCAAATAAAAACTTAACCTTTTCCCAATTTTAGTTCTTGGCAGATTTTAGCAACTTTAGGATAAGTCAAGCAATCATCACACAATTCAAGCAAGCATGCAAAGAGTATATAGGCAGCGGAAAGTAAAGCATGCAACTTGCAAGAATGTAAAGGGAAGGGTTTGGAGAATTCAAACGCAATTGGAGACACAGATGTTTTCCCGTGGTTCGGATAGGTGGTGCTATCCTACATCCACGTTGATGGAGACTTCAATCCACGAAGGGTAACGGTTGCGCGAGTCCACGGAGGGCTCCACCCACGAAGGGTCCATGAAGAAGCAACCTTGTCTATCCCACCATGGCCATCACCCACGAAGGACTTGCCTCACTAGCAGTAGATCTTCACGAAGTAGGCGATCTCCTTGCCCTTAAAAACTCCTTGGTTCAACTCCACAATCTTGTTGGAGGCTCCCAAGTGACACCTAGCCAATCTAGGAGACACCACTCTCTAAGAAGTAACAAATGGTGTGTTGATGATGAACTCCTTGCTCTTGTGCTTCAAATGATAGTCTCCCCAACACTCAACTCTCTCTCACAGGATTTGGATTTGGTGGAAATAAGATTTGAGTGGAAAGCAACTTGGGGAAGGCTAGAGATCAAGATTCATATGGTAGGAATGGAATATCTTGGTCTCAACACATGAGTAGGTGGTTCTCTCTCAGATCATATGAGTTGGAAGTATACATGTGTTCTGATGGCTCTCTCCACGAGTGAAGAGGAGGTGGAGGGGTATATATAGCCTCCACACAAAATCCAACCGTTACACACAATTTACCAATCTCGGTGGGACCGAATCAACAAACTCGGTCGGACCGAAATAGTAAACCTAGTTACCGTTAGAGATTTTCGGTGGGACTGACATGCAACTCGGTAGGACCGATATGGTTAGGGTTAGGGCATAACGTAATCTCGGTGAGACCAATTACACAAACTCGGTGAGACTGATTTTGGTAATAAGCTAACCAGAGAGTTGGTCAGGTAAACTCGGTGGGACCGATTTGCTCTTTCGGTGAGACCGAAATGTTACAAAAGGGAAACAGAGAGTTTACATTGCAATCTCGGTGGGACCGATTCGCTCTTTCGGTGAGACCGAAAAGTTACGAAAAGGAAACAGAGAAATTGCAATCCCATCTCGGTGAGACCGAGATCCCTATCGGTAGAACCGATTTGCTAGGGTTTTGGCAGTGGCTATGACATGTGAAACTCGGTGGCGCCGGATTGAAAGAATCGGTAGGACCGAGTTTGGCTTAGGGTTTAGGTCATATGTGGATATGGGAAAGTAGTTGAGGATTTTGGAGCATATCATTAAGCACATGGAGCAAAAGGCTCATTAAGCAACACCTCATCCCTTCTTGATAGTATTGGCTTTTCCTATGGACTCAATGTGATCTTGGATCACTAAAATGTAAAATGAAGAGTCTAGAGCTTTTGAGCTTGAGCCAATCCTTTGTCCTTAGCATTGTTAGGGTTCCACTTTCACCATCCATGCCATGCCAATCATTGAGCTTTCCTGAAATAATTGTCTTGGAATAGCATTAGCTCAATGAGCTATATGTTGTTATGAATTACCAAAACCACCTAGGGATAGTTGCACTTTCAAAATCTGATGCGGCCTGTCTTCATCATCATGTTTATGAGTGGAAAGACCACTCTGTTAGGTTCTCCAAGGTTGACAAGATGGTGATGGTGCATGTAGACATCTCACACGAAGTCCATGGCCTAGTTAGTTATTTGGGGTTCATCCCATAGGTCGGTGGCAAGAAATAGTCTGCAGAGTTTAGTTAGTGCAACTTTGCTTGTCTGTAGTAAGTACTATTGTTCAGTACTTGATTTGTGTTTGTGAACCCTGTATTTTTTATTAGTACTGCCGCCTTTTGTGTGTGGTCGGTCCTGAGAACGGTCTATGTTAATGTCTGTCCACTCAATTCAGTCTGTATATTTTTAAGTATCCATATCATATTTTTTTAGGACGGTCTATCAATTATGGTTACACTCCAATATCTTTATGCATTGCAGGGTTTATCGCACCCACCAGGATTCCAGTCCCATGGATGTTCGGTCCATACGATTTGTCACGACCTTTGGACTGTCCTACTTGTGGGAGTAGGCGGGGCCCCTGCATGCCACGCGTAGTTGGACGATCAATCTTCTGTTTAGTACTTCAACATAGTGATTTACTCGTAAGGATTCACTCATGTCACATCAAGTAAATCTTATTGATTTACCGTCTAAATCTTATTGATTTAATGTCACGTTTTCTTTCTTTTCCTGCAATTTTACGATGCAGGTTTTGCCATGTGACATTCATCACAGAATAAACCGTTTGGTTTGCTCTATGATGGCTATTTTTGCAGGTTTCACTTCTTATGTCGTGTCATTAATGAAGGCACCGTCCATCACTTATATTACTGGAAAAAATTGGATCAGTCTGTTGTCTGAGTACAAGCTGAATCCCTATGATGAACTGCAGTTTGGTTTAACAAAAACGCCACAATTAGTCCTTCTCGCGTTTAAAAGAAATGAAAAAAAAGACTAGATCACGGTCACGGATCGTAGTCAAGTTAGAAAGCTGATCATAGCAGACCAGACACGGTCGCCGCTGTCTCACACAGATCGAGCACCGACAGTTGCTCTAGCACTGACAGTGGCAACAACTCAGTCTGATCCAGCTGAGGATTGGGCACCGACCGCGTCAGCGGATCAGTCTGATCTACTGGAGGATCGGGCATCAACACCGGCACCTGATCTGACACCGGCACCAGCTCTACAAGGAGCACCATCTCCGGCAGCAGCGGCGGCTTCGGCACCTGCACCAACACTTGCACTTGCATCTGCTCCGGCCCATGCAGTTGCACCGGCAACAGACTGGGCTGCAGTTCGCACTTCATATACCAAAGTCCTTACAAAAACCGACATGTCCACCTTCTTGGTAAGCATTGGCCGCCCAAGTGCTTCGTTCTTTTTTCTTTCCATGTTGTTTCACATGATTCACTGTGTTGATCTAACTGTTTGGGTATGTCTTCTTGTTTGCAAACAGAGAATTTCTAGAGCAACGAGGGAGTCGTTCAACAATCCGGGCGACCACCGCCAAGTTTCTCTTACCATGCGCAGCCTTGGTGTGAATGAACCTGCTCAATATACCGTAAGTACAAAGGATGGTTGCATGATGATTGATGCTAAAGGATGGTCAAGGTTAACATCTAAATCATATCTTGCAGTAAGGGATGATGTCAAAATTGAACTTTCTCGGCAAGGAGAGCTGGTCCAAATCAACTTTGAAATTCTTCAGTAGCAGCACGCAACTGCCGAACTGATCTATCCTCCGAGAGATTTTGATGTAATAATCTGGCATGATGAAACAAGTGTCCTGTGTGTATAAGTAGTACGATAGTATTATTTATCACATGGTCTATCATTGATTGAATTGCAACTTTGATTGCTGGTTAGGAACTGTCGTTCAATTTCATTCCAACAGCTGCCGTGCTTTATTCAATTTTGTGTATTCGCCTTGCGACAGCATCTAAAACCAGCGCCGTACCAATCGCTTGCAATACGAAAAGCGCTGAGGTAGAACACATGGGCCCCCAAACATGCAGGGTCGTCCTGCGGCCCAAAGTCCAGAACCGTGAGCCTATCTGAGTATTATATTCTCAGCTGAACCCCCATAAAAAAAGCTGAACCCTCATAATGCACGTGCGTTGCAGAGGGAGTATATTTCTCGGCAAGGTGAGTCTGTGATATAAAAGATTTGTATATTTCTTTACAGAGGGAGTATCTCTCTGTCAAAAAAATATTTATGTGTAACTAGTTACTCCTGTCTTTCTACTTCCTTTCGCTGATATGTGGGGCAACCGGCAATGGGGTCCACGTGCCATATGCACAAATTAGAGTGCACAACTTCATGGTAGACACACCCCGGTCGTAGCGCCGCAGTAATGCCCAATGAGTTATCAAATCAGAACCCCCTTTCCAGCTTTAGCAGTAAGCTGGACGGACGAAGCGGCAATATTTCACTGGGCCAGAATCCCCTTCTCCCTCGTTTGCTTGTTCAGAGAAAACCCCCACTCGGCGATTGCATAGGGTTTTCTCATGGAGAACTAGGTACGAATTCTTCATCCATCCCCGATAAACCCAAGTCCCTTGGTCGCAGGTAATCCTAGGATGGCAGCCGCCGCCGTTGATGCATTTTTCTTCCTACTGAATCTAGTGTGTTTCATTTGCAGTGCCCAAAGTGCGAGTACCCTAGAGGTTTCTGCGCCCTCGGCGAGACCCCACACTTGTTCCTTCTCATCCTAACACAGCATTTTGAAATGTGCATAGTATGTTCCTAGAATCCTCTTTTCTATCCGGGAGGGTGGGGTTTTTTGAACATGTTGTGTTCTCATATTATTTTTCCTGCAGTGTATTATTTGCTCTGCCAGAATACATGTACTCAAGATGCTCGGCCTTGCCATAACTGAATACACTAGTTTAATGGTCATAGTGAAGACAAGCCATGGATATAAGTTCCAAGTTGGGTTCATGAACCAAGAAGGTCGCTGCTTTTTTTATGGCCGGACTTGGATAAACTTTCTCAAGTGTTATGGACTGAAAGTTGGCGCACGAATGTTGATGGAAATAGCAGAACCTGGTCTCATCTTCACTGCGATCTTCCACCCCGACATCGTTCCAATTGTTCGTCCATGTTAGTTTTGTATCTGGTTCTTGCTTGTTGCCTTGATTACTTCTTAATCCACCTATTCTGTCTAACTAATCACAATTTAACTTTAGAAGTAGCAACGAATCTCTCACGAAGATGCTACTTCTAACTAATATTTTCTTATAATTGGTGGCACGTGTAGGTTTTTTCAGAGTTAAGTAGTCTGCTCGTTTGTTACTCTGTAATAACTCGGCTGTTACTAATGGCACTGAAGTTGACTGGATCGGCATCCGGAAGTTCCTACACTTTATTGATCGTCTTGAGGTCCTTGTGGGGCGTTTCAATGGTGGAAGGCCACGTGGGATATGTGTGCGACTGCTGCACTCATTGAACAGGTCCAATTGTGTCGAGAAACTTATGGTACGAGCTGTTTTCTGTTATATATGTTGTTCATAAACTATTGCTTGTACACAGTTTTATAGTTGTGATCTTCTTGAAACAGGAACTACCAAGTTCTATTGTTCCTATACAGATGCCTGACCATGGTCGGGTCAGACTTGCGCTTGGTCACAACATGATGTTTATGTCGACCTACTCAATTCCCCTTGGAGGTGAAAAGATACTTATTCATGGGTGGTCTCAAATAATGAAGGCCCATCCATCTTGGAGAATAGGACAGAAGATTATGTTCATGCTTTTCCATGGCTCTAAAGCGAATATCATATTTATTGACCACGTTGCGAGATGAAGCCGCTTTCAGAAGGTTGTGGATGCGCGGGGTGGCACCTGGGCCTTGTCCTAGGGCTTGGCGGCCTCACCCTTGGTTAACTATAGGCAAAGTAGCACTATTCGAGGCGTGCTTTTTACGGTTGAACCTGTATAAGTACTCATACTGCTTTCAGCTTTGGTTGTTAAGTGCCCCTGCTGGTTTCAGTTAAGGTTGTTAAGTACTCCTGGTGCTTTTACAGTCTGTCGTGTTTCTTCAGTCCTGTCTTCCTCCAGTCGCCAAAACCAAACCAGCGCCGGCGGGGCCGCCTGCTTCCGCCTCCCACGGCTGGCTGCGCCTCAGCGCACGAATCGCCGCCCCACCGTCTCCTAAATCGTTAACGCCGACGTCCTCCGCGCGCTTTGGTGTGCTCGCTGCGGCGCCGCCCTCTCGCGTTGTCAACATGGTCAACAAACAACAGGAATCGGCAGAAGTACGTGGAGAGGATGACAATAAGGGCCCACCACGTCAACGTATGGAAAAATAAAATGCTTCCTCCTAGTGTTTTCCTGACATCTGGGACCCACGACATTGTGAGCGTATATAGTCAATAGACAAGAGAACAGCACAAGATTGGCTGACACCTGGGACGTAGCTACTCGAGCAGTATTTTTTTTGTTTGGTATTGTTGAGACGGAGTAGGGTTTGAACTGGGCTATGGCCCATCTAGCCCAGGCTTATATTTTATGTTCACCATGTGACCAGCTCAGCTATTTTTTTCTTTGTGAAAATGATCCCAGTTTATTTTTTCTGAAGAATATCCAATCCAGGCCTACTTATTTTTCTACGCCCTGATGGGCTGCAACTCTTTCAAGACGCCTGCAAATCTTGAAAGTAATATGAAATGGGTTGTAAATATAAAAACAGATGACAAATTGGCAATTACTTTATAATTTCTGAATTTTATCACATTTTCAGATTCCTATTTCACTGGGCATTAACCTAATTTAAATATATCTTCAAAGTACTTTAAATCTGGCTCGACATTTCGGTATTAAAAATAGTTTGGAACCCACAGAAATATGCGAAATTGGCCCTGACCAACCAAAAAAACGACTGCAATAAATTGCATAAGAAGTTGCCATGAGCTATATATAAATTATTAAAAAAAAGAGGGAGTGGTCTGACTTGTGGGCCTGTTTAGTTGACGCGTATGCAAGATTTTTTTAGTTATTATATACGTCAACAAACGATTCCAGCAGACATAACCGTTGGATGTCAATCCAACGGCCGTCGTGTTTCTTCAATTTCTGATCTTCTTGCTCCAGCCGCCAAAGCAGCGCCAGCGGGACCGCCTACTCCCTCCTCCCGTGGCCGGCTGTGCTGCCGCGCAGGCCTCAGCGCCCCTACTACTCCCACCGCTGGCCAGGGCATCCCTCTACTCACTCACACCCCCTGTTATTCTGCGGCGACGGCAGCCTCACACCGCAGCCGAACCGGTGAATGCTCGTACTCCTCTCCGCATGGGCATCCACTGCCGCGTCATCCCCTTCCTAGGCCTCGCCTTCGTCCATCGCCGTGGTGCTCTCGGCGCGGCGTGGTCAATGTGGTCAACGACCGACTTCCATCGAAAGAGTACCGTACGTGGAGAGGCTGACAGCTGGGTCCACGGCAGCCACAAGGAAGTGCCTCCTTATTACGCGGAAAATAATTATTCCTCCACCTGACAGCGAGGACCCACCGGACGGGCCACCAGTATTTTGCGAAAAAATCGATTCCCCCTGACTGCTGGGACCCACCGGACAGGCCACCGTGTTTCGTGAAAAAAACGTTCCCCCCGCTGTCAGCTCGGACCCACCGGAAGTGCCTCCTTATTACGCACAAAAAAATGAATACTCCGCCGGCTAGCTGGGACCCACCTTGGTGGGAGGCTGACTTGTGGGCCTACTAAGTTGATGAGGACGAAGGGCTTTATCAACTTAGTCAATATGAATGATTCTAGCTCCAGTGATCGTACGATGTCCATCCAACGGCCGTAGTGCTTCTTCAAGCTCTGGTCTTCTTGCTCCAGCCGCCCAAAGCAGCGCCGGTCGTGCCGCATGCTCCTGCCTCCCGTGGCCGATTGTGCTCCCGCGGAGGCCTCACCGCCCCCTACTATTCCCACCGCTGGCCAGGCCCTGCGGCAACGGCAGCCTCACACCGCAGCCGAACCAATGAACCCTCGTACTCCTCTCCATGCGGGATTCCACTACCGCATCTTCCCCGGCTCCGCGTCGTCCCCTTCCTAGGCCTCGCTGTTGTCCACCGCCGTGGTGCTCTCAGTGCGGCGTGGTCAATGTGGTCAACGACCGACTTCCATCGGAAGAGTACTGTGCGTGGAGACGCTGACAGCTGGGTCCACGGCCGCAGCAAGGAAGTGCCTCCTTATTACACGCAAAATAATTATTCCTCCACCTGACAGCGGGGACCCACCGGACGGGCCACCGTATTTCGCGAAAAAAACGTTTCCCCCTAACTGCTGGGACCCACCAGCTACACCTTCGCACGCAAGGAAGTGCGTCCAGGCAAAAAAACGATTTGCCCCCCTGACTGCTGGGACCCACCAGCTACATCTTCGCAGGCAAGGAAGTGCCTGACAGTCGGGACCCACCTGGTCGAAGCGTATGTAGCGTTGTCATTCTGGTCGCGAATGTGTACGTACATATATACTGGTGGATGTAGAGGCGCGCACGTGTCATAGTAGAGGCGCACGTAGCATGTACACGTACGTACAGCGGCCAGGGTGCAAGAAAGAAAATACGTCCACGTCCGTACATACGGGCAGGGTCTCGAACGCCTACTCGCACATACGTATGGCGAGGGCTCGTGTACATGGCTGGATCGGAATGGAGAAATAGCATCGTCGTCGTGTTCATGGGGAGGCAACAGAATGCGTCATGTTCATGGGGAGGCAACGGAATGCGTCGTGTTCATGGGGAGGCAACGAAATGCGTCGTGTTCATCAGGAGGCATCGGAACGTGTGGGAGCCAACCGGCTGGGTCAGAACTGAATGTGTGGTCGTGTTCATCGGGAGGGCTTGGACGGAACAGGCGATGGAAACAAGGACTGTCGTACCGCACAACAAAGGAAACGGACCTCCTACATTCGGAACGGGGTCATGTTGATCTGGAGGGGTCTGGCGTACCGCCAAACGAAGGAAATGGACCTCCTACGGTCGAAACAGGGGTCCTGTTGATCGAGAGGGGTGTGGCGTACCGCAAAACAGAGGAAACGGACTTGTGTTGGAGCGCTACGGTCGAAAAGGTGGTCCTGTTCATCAGGAGGGGTGTGGCGTACCGCAAAACGGGACTCCATGGGATAATGTTCATCTCCACCGTCGACCTCCTCCAGCCTCCACGGGCTACCGTCGACCTCCTCCAGCATCCACGGGCTCCATCGTGCGCTACTCCACCGGCTACTGTTCAACCACCCCTCCATCGTCTACTGTTCATCCAGCCCTCCACACCACGGGGTCCTATTCAACCACCCCTCCATTGTCTATTGTTCATCCAACCCTCCACACCACGGGGTCCTGTTCAACCACCCCTCCACCGTCTACTGTTCATCCAGCCCTCCACACCACGGGGTCCTGTTCATCCACCCCTCCACGGGCACCCCTCCACCGTCTACTGTTCATCCAGCCCTCCACCACACCACGGGGTCATGTTCATCTAGAGGCAACGCCATCGCTCACTGTTCATCCAACCCCCCCCCCCCCCCCCCGCAACGCTCACTGTTCATCCCAGAGGCAGCATCGATCGGCTTCAGTTAGCAGCAGTAGCGAAGGAATCACTCGATCGGGTTCAGTTAACAGCCATCGATCAATCGCTCGGGTTCAGTAAAGCGTAGCCTGCAGTGCAATCACTCGGGTTCAGTTAGAGCCCAACGCCTCGCTTGCGTTCAGTTAGAGCCAACGCCTCGCACACACGCACGTACGTGTACGTGAGAAACGCGCATCGCTCGGCCCCCGACCTCCCACCGTTACCGGGAACTCCCCGAAATTTTCCTCCCCCTCGCTTCTACCATGGTTTTTTCCGTCATGGACGGCCCAAAGAATGTCATGCAACTGCGTCTCCGGCCCGCCCAGGATGAAAAGCCCTTTTCTATCATGATTTTTTGTCATAGAAGTAGGATCCCACCACATCTATGATGATACTGGGTTTTGTCACAATTATCGTCATAGAAGTGTCATATGTATGACAGAAAAAAAAATCGTTCAGCCCAAAATGTCACGGATGTGTCTTTTTTTTGTAGTGTGCCCTCTGCCTTTTCAATTCCCTATTATCGATATATCCATATGGATAACGACATACATTTGTTGTTCATACAATTACTCTGAGTTTCTCTTGTTATTACAAGATGCATCGAATTGCTCTCCGACTCTTAAGAATCCCTTGTACCATTGCCTTGTAGTTCCTTGCCACAGAAATACCCATACGGATAATTCCTCGCACTTATCGAGTATCCACTTATTCCCAGTTGTTCTTGTGTTCCGCAAAAGTCTTCGAAATACTATTTGATCTTTCGCAAATCCTCAATAGCCTGTTGTACCGGGAATTCTTGCATACTTGCACTCCAGTTAATTTCTTTGGTCTAGCAGTTTACTTAAAAATCTTTGTGATTGTCAATCTAATCCTTTTGATTCAAGTTGCGTGCGAATGCACGCAATCATCAGTTGATCCTTTTAAATTGTCTTTCCAGCTCAGACTGAGCTGGTTCTCAACCAACCCAATTGTCGTTGATTGTACCCCTAAGGCTATTAAACTTATCCATCCCTAATTAGAACATTGCTTCTGATCCCTTGATTTGAAAATCATAATTCCTTTGCATTTGAGCTCTGGATTAGTCAGTTGTTTCTATAATCCAATGCCTTTGCATTGTTACTTCCTCTGGTTTGTGTGCCGATGCTCACATCAGCTCTGTTATGGACCGGCAGATCCTTTAATGGATTTTATCCGACAGTGTCCTTCATATCCAATAACCTTGTGAGCCTTCCCTCAGATACATAATGCCTTTGGTAAATTGTATCCTCTCCTTTTTTTCACCCATGCTCTACTATCTAGCTTGTGTTATTTACTATTGAAGCTTGTGGTATATGTTCCTAAGATACCCTGATGGGTTGAACCTATGCCTTTTTCTAAACCGTGTGAACCCGAAAGTTTTATGAGTCGTGCTCTTCTGGTGCTTCGCTAGATAAAATTTCAACACTACAACTTCTTCGAAAATGCGAAGTGAATGAAAGGTTATGCATTGGAGAAGTGGGAGTCGACCTTGAACTTTGTGTTCATGCCCATGGACCTGATGTGGAACTTATCATGGAAGCTTCTTGCAAATATTTAATCATTTGGGTAATTCTTTTGGTATCATTAAATTGGATCCCTTGCAGCTATGGTTCCGACCATATTGTTCTTCTTTGATCCCATTTCTCAGCCAAGTTTAAGCATTTGTCTTCTGCGGATCAATACCCTAGTCCAACCTTTACTTTGATCTACCATCGAGCATTACACTTTGGTATCTCAAGAATACCATGGAACTACATAACTTTTTATGAGTTCTTCATCAACTATTATTCTCGCCGATTCCATTTTTTCAACGGGTTCTGAGTTGTTAGAACCCCTCAAGGACACCAACAACTGAATCGAGTCCGCTCTGCGATTCAACAATTCTTAGCAATCTTCTTTGCTTACGAGTTTGTACTCGATCACGTCATTCCTAGCCTGATTGGCTATATCATTATCGTGCTGATTTTATCTGTGCTACCAAGTTCTAAATCCTGGAGCACCACTTTCGACGATGAGCTAAGCTTACGTCGATTTTCCTCATCATATCATTTCGCCTTGAACAGCAAGCTTGACTTTGAGTTTGTGTCGTACCCTTGGTTCCAATAACCTTTCGCTTCATCATCCCTTTCAACTTGATGTCATCGCCGATCGATTACATCTTCATGAGATCTCTCGACAAATGTGTCGTGATCATCATGAGCATTCTGAGATCTTCTAGGATATCGATTGAATTCATGATGAGAAATACCATCCTTGCCCTCGATGAATTTTATTACCATCGACCACTTTATTGCCTTCCCACCAACACAAGCTTGTTCGTGTTTGGTGTTATACCTTGAGTTCCTTGCTATCCAGCAATTATTCTTCTTTACCTTGGAACATTACCATCTCTTATGTCATCAATGTTGCGAGGATTTCACCACCTCTTAAGAATTCTTGGTATAGTGGTACTTCTCACCATCGCCATTCTTTCTCAAGTTGTTTCTAACCGGAATACCGACAAATGGTCTGTGATATGTAAAATTCAAAAATTCTAGCAACCCTTTTGCTTTGACATTAATGGTCGATAGCTTCATTCTAAGTCTATTGCTTATTGAATCATCATTCAAACATTGATCGTGCTACCTAGTCCAGATTTTCGGGTGCACTTTTCAACCAATGTTTAATTGTGTATGTCTTCTTCAAGCATACATCATTATATCATTTGATCTGACAAATGTCATCTCCTTGTTCACCTAATTTTGGGAATCCATCCTTTTGGAAATCTTGATGAATTGTCACTGAGTCCATCAGCCACCTCCTCATCCTCTCCTTGGTTTATTGATGAACTCTTGTTTGGACTCGCTTCTATGGTTCATTTCCCGAGAATCACTACTAGGAGAAGGCCTACTAATGGCGCACCAGTTTTGCCTACTAATGGCGCACTACTGGTGTGCCATTAGTATCACACCACTAGTATTTTTTACTAATGGCGCACCATTGGTGTGCCATTAGTATACCAGATACTAATGGCGCACCAGTAGTGCGCCATTAGTATGCCTAGAGGTGCGCCATTACTATCTGACTTAGTAATGGCGCACCACATAGAAGTGCGCCATTAGTAATAAATTTTTTTCAAAAATTTCAAATTTTTTTATTTTTTTCTTAATCTCGGGTCAAACTTCCCGGAAGGTCACCCATCCTCACACTACTCCAGCCCGAGCATGCTTAACTTCATAGTTCTATCCAACCCCAGCACCACCTCACTTCACATGCACTTGTTGATATATCTATCATATCAATCCTATTAAACCTTGCTGATGTCTAGGACTTTGTTCATGTTCATGAGTATGATGAAATTTTGAAAAAATATTTCAAACTCCCCGGTCATATTACGTATCATATTTTGAAAAATAATTCAAAAAAAAATTCAAAACCAATTTTTTTCTGTTACTAGTGGCGCACCTAGCAAACGGTGCGCCACTAGTAAGTTTGGATTTTTATTCCATTTTTTCCCTCTAGATCTTAAAAGCCCCGTAACTTTTTTTCTGTTAGGTTTTTGGGGATTTTGAAAATGTTTAACGAGGTTCCCCCAGTTAAATTCTGATGTAACTTTTCGAGTAGATGATTTTTCATATATAAAACTTTTTAATCCGAGTTCGTATGCAAAAGTTATGCCCATTTTACAAATTCCAGAGAGATTTTGCAAATAAAGTCGAAATTCATATTTGTAAATTTCCCAACAAGTAGACCACATATCACATGCGAAACTTATTTTCTTTTATTTTTATGACATTTTCATCATTTTCTTTTATTTTTTTTAACTGAAAAGGCGGTCCACAGGGGGGGTGCATTCGGTGGAATTTTTGGTCAATATTAGTAATGGCGCACTGTGGGAGTGGTGCGCCATTACTAGTACCCACGGTGCGCCATTACTAGTTCTAAAAAACAAATTCTGAAAAAAATCAAAAAACACTTAGTAATGGCGCACCAATGGACAGTGCGCCATTACTAGTTTTGAAAAAATAAATAAATAAATTTTGAAAAAAAAATTGAAAAAAATTAATAGTGGCGCACCATGGATGTGGTGCGCCATTACTATCCACTAGTGCGCCATTACTAGTTTTGAAAAAAAATGAAAAAAAATTGGTACTAATGGCGCACCGTGGATGTGGTGCGCCATTACCACATGTCTGGTGCGCCATTAGTGGCCATATCATCTATAGCCCTTTTCCTAGTAGTGAATCTTACAACGCCATCTCGTCAATTTGTGTTGCACCTTTCCTTCTCAGGCATCCAGAGTCTGAGGTATCCTGACACCAATCAGATATGAATCTCGGTCAGATATGATGGTTGGAATATATTTTCAAGAGTTATAACATTGGTCTTTATGTGACCCGATAAGGTGTTGTCATGCCTAGCACACCTGGCCGAAGGCTCTAGTGTTATAGTTTCCTTTTCAGCCAGGTTAAACATTCTTCCACGAGGAAATTGTAAGACTTATTCTACAAGTTGTTCCTGATGAATCCTTCATGTATCCAAAGTCTGACCTTTGCTTAAAGACCATGTCAATGCTATCTCGAAGCATGTCTGTGCTACTTCGATCATCAATAAGAGCATTTGAAGCACGATGCTAAATTCTCTTTATCAATTATCTAGACACCGTTGTATGGGTATTGTCATGAAATTTCTCTCCCCTTACCTAAAGAGTTTTCTACATTATATCCTGTCGTGGATATCATGCTCTGTCTACCCTTGGGAAGGATATACCCCTGGAAAATGTGTTTAAACACATTTTCCTTTCCATTGTTCTATTTAATCTGATGATCACCTTTTCCTTTCCATTGTTTTGTTTAACCTTTCTAGTGATCTATATGATCTAAGCAGTAATATTCTGCTGCTTATGTAAACACCTCGGTGTACAACTTTGTCAATAAGACCCTATTACTATTGTTGATGACATTCCAGTAAACACCTCGGTCTGCCTCGTTCAACGAGCAGGAAAATGGTTCTCTTCGTCCCTCGCCCTTGGTACCAATGTTGTTGCCGACATAACCGACAGACTATCCTCTAACATGCCTTGCTTTCATGATCGTGCAAGATGTCACCGCCCTTCCTGCTTTTAATCCACATGGTGGGCCCATAACCCACAGTTCCACAGGATCGAAACCTGACTCTCATGTACACCCACTGTTTCCAAGGTTGTTCCTCGCGCGTGGACTCGTATGTAATTCATGAGCCACCTTCAGGTCTGATATTCGACACAATACTTATTCCCGTTGCTTTGACCCTTTCACGCCCTATAACAGGCATCGAAGGATTGCCTGCCCGCTCGAAACTTCCCAGGTTACCCCTTTACTTTGCTCTCGATATTTTCGTAAGTTTCGATTCGAGAGTTACTTTCCGCCACCTTCCTCGATGTTGTCGACCCGATAGTCAACCTTGCCGAGGTCCGTTCTCCCAGAATGCCCACCCTTTATTCTTTCGTAAGTACGATGGAGTTCCTAAAGAAAGGATGCTGGCTCCATCATGATCACTGAAGCATAGGGATGAAGACATCAACGTAATGGATCAACCTCTTCGAGAAGGGCAACCCGGACCGAGAAGATCCGTTAGATTTTTCGTAACCAAAACCTTTCCCCCTTTCACTACCTCTTAAATCCCGGGACGAGATTTCTTGTAGTGGAGGAGAATTGTGATGCCCGGATAATTAAGCTACACTGATCCCCCGCTAATGATGCCATGTCACCACGGTTACTGTTGATAAACTCTCGATAGTTCAGAACCGAAACAAATTCAAAATTTAAATAAAAGCAAACAACAAACTTTTCAAACATTAAAACTAAAATGTTCAAAGGTTCTAGAATAATCAAAACAGTAGTTAAAGCAATTAAATAAATGTCTATTAAACTTTGAAAAATACTAAACCATTTTTATTTCGGAGTAAAACTTTTATGGCAGTGGGTTATTTTGAAACATTGATTTAGGAACTATTGTCATATTTTAATAAACTAAAAATAATGTGTAAACTAAAATAAAACAAAAGAGAAAAAAATAATAAGCATAGGGAAAATAACAAAAAAAGGGTAAAGAGAGACCCCCCCTACACCGGGCCACGGCCCAGCTGGCCTCTGGGCCAACTGGGCCTGCCCGGCCGACGCCTACAGCCCCCTGGGGCGATCGAACCCTAGCAATCCCCTCCCCACTACCTCCGCTCCTCCCGCACGACCCACCCCAACTCTCATCACTTTGCCTCTCCCTCTCCTCCCTCTCGATCCAGATCGAGATCGGTGGAGTGGCCTCATCTCTCACTGCCTGTCGCCCCTCACACTGGATCGCCGCCCCGGACCGCCGTCACTGCTCGCCGGATCCGTCGCCTCCTCGTCTCCTCCTCACGCTGCCTCGACCACGCCTCCTCGCCGGACGCCATCGCCGCTGTCGTTTCCAACGACGCCGTTGTCCCCGTCCTCCTCCCCGCCCCCCACTGCCACTCCCCTACACGCCTTCGTGAGAACCCCCCTCCCCTTTACCTCTGGGCACGCTGCTCCACCGCTGGCCCCGCTGTCGTGTCGTGCCCCGGCGCCGTCCTTCGCCGCGCCAGCACGTGCTCACCGCACCTTTGGCCGCGCCTAGCAACCCCCCTGCGGCTCTCTGCTCCTCGTCGTTCACGCTCCTCGCGAGCCCCCGCCCGTGGCCCTGCACCCCGTCGCGCTCTGGACGCGCGCGCCCGCTAGCGCCCGTGCATGGCCGTCCCTGGCCGCACCCGCGCCATGGCGCTGCTCGGCCGCGCCTCTGCCTGCTGCAGTGCTGCTGCCCCCATCGTGTGCGCGCGCCCGACGCCACATGCGCCCAGTGCGCGCCCACGTCGTCCTTCGTCCCGCTCGGACCCACTCCCTCATTGCCACCTCGCTCCATCGTGGCTACAGCCACCTCCGGCGACGCGTCGTCGCCCGCTCGGACCTCATACGGGTCGGGCGCCTGTAGCGCCCCAGCACCCGTACCCGCCCCGATTGGCCTCTGTGCCACTGGGCAACGGGGCCAACGCCCCTGAGAACGATTAAAAAAGGAAATAAAATAAATGCATAATAATATAGAAATTAATTAATTAATTAGTTAATTAATTAACTTAAATAAAATGGTTTAACTACACTAATTACTTAGTTAGCCTAACTAATCTGTAAATTAGTTAGATGTCTCAATGACAGGAGGGCCCCACCACCTGTTGACAAGTCAAACCTTGACTGGTCAACTGGGTCCCCCTTAGCCCACATGTTCCCTATGTACACTTCTGAGTACCCTGTGCTGGGTGCGCATAGCATTTTTCCAATTAATTTCGAATTAATAATAATTTCAGAATATTGCTAAAACTTTAGAAAATCATATAAAATAAACCGTAACTCAGATTAAAATAATTTATACATGAAAGTTGCTTAGCACGACGAGACGAATACGAATACGCAGTCCGTTCGTCTGCTACACATCCCTAGCATAGCAAACACGCAACTTTCCCACTCCGGTTCCTCTGTCCGAAAACGCGGAACACCGGGGATATTTTCCCGGATGTTTTCCCCCTTCACAAGTATCACCTATCCCTACGTTAGATCACCCCTGGCACCGCGTATTGCCTTGTTATATTTTGTGATGCTTTGTTTGCTCTGTATTCATTATTTCTTCCCCCTCTTCTCTCCGGTAGACTACGAGACGGACGTCGCTGCTGCTTCAATCGACTACGTTGTTGACGACTCCCCTTGCCTGAGCAACCAGGCAAGCCCCCCCCCCCTTGATCACCAGATATCGGCTATTCTTCTCTATACTTCTTGCATTAGAGTAGTGTAGCATGTTACTGCTTTTGGTTAATCCTATTCTGTTGCATAGCCTGTCATTGTTGCTACATTTGTTACCCTTACCTGCTATCCTACTGCTTAGTATAGGATGCTAGTGTTCCATCAGTGTCCCTACACTCTTGTCTGTCTGCCATGCTATACTACTGGGCCGTGGTCACTTCGGGAGGTGATCACGGGCATATACTATATACTTTACACTGTCACATTACCTGTGATACTGTTCGGAGATGGGGGCTGAAGGGGCAGGTGGTTCCACCCAGGTAGTGGTGGGCCTGGGTTCCCGACGGCCCCCGACCGTTACTTTGTGACAGAGCGACAGGGCAGGTTGAGGCCACCTAGGAGTGAGGTGGGCCTCGCCCTGGTCGGCGTTCGTGGTTACTTCAAAATAACACGTTTAACAAGATCTTGGTATTTGATCTGAGTCTGGCTACTGGCCTATACGCACTAACCAACTACGCGGGAACAGTTATGGGCACTCAACATCGTGGTATTAGCCGAAGCCTTCGTGACGTCAGCGACTGAGCGGCGCGCGCCGGATTGGAACATAAGCCTGCTCTTGTATTAAGGGGGCTAGTTCTGCTTCCGGCCGCGTTCCCAACGTGCAGGTGTCCTAAGGGCGATGGGCCCAGACCCCTGTGCACTTAAGTTTAGATCGGCGTGCTGACCTCTCTATTGGCCTAGGTGGGGCTGCGACGTGTTGATCTTCCGAGGCCGGGCATGACCCAGGAAAGTGTGTCCGGCCAAATGGGATCGAGCGTGTTGGGTTATGTGGTGCACCCCTGCAGGGAAGTTAATCTATTCGAATAGCCGTGATCTTTGGTAAAAGGACGACTTGGAGTTGTACCTTGACCTTATGACAACTAGAACCAGATACTTAATAAAACACACCCTTCCAAGTGCCAGATACAACCCGATGATTGCTCTCTAACAGGGCTACGAGGAGGGGATCGCCGGGTAGGATTATGCTATGCGATGCTACTTGGAGGACTTCAGTCTACTCTCTTCTACATGCTGCAAGACGGAGGTGGCCTAAAGCGTAGTCTCCGACAGGATTAGCTATCCCCCTCTTATTCTGGCATTCTGCAGTTCAGTCCACTGATTTGCTCCTTTACACATATACACATGCATATGTAGTGTAGCTCCTTGCTTGCGAGTACTTTGGATGAGTACTCACGGTTGCTTTTCTCCATCTTTCCCCCTTTCCTTTCTACCTGGTTGTCGCAACCAGATGTCGGAGCCCAGGAGCCAGACGCCACCGTCGACGACGACTCCTACTACACCGGTGGTGCCTACTACTACGTGCAGGCCGCTGACATCGACCAAGAGTATGTACTCAGGCAGGAGGATCCCAGGCAGGAGGCCTGCGCCTCTTTCGATATGTATCCTAGTTTGCGCTAGCCTTCTTAAGGCAAACTTGTTTAACTTATGTATGTACTCAGATATTGTTGCTTCCGCTGACTCGTCTATGATCAAGCACTTGTATTCGAGCCCTCGAGGCCCCTGGCTTGTATTATGATGCTTGTATGATTTATTTTATTTTTAGAGTTGCATTGTGATATCTTCCCGTGAGTCCCTGATCTTGATCGTACACGTTTGCGTGTATGATTAGTGTACGATTGAATCGGGGGCGTCACAGCAACGAATATCTTGCCTTCGGATCTGTGATAGAAGGTGTACCCAACTATTTCCTTTGGGTATCCTCTGAAGACGCATTTCTCCGATTTGGCTTCGAGCTTATCAGGCTGAAGCTTTTTCACATAAGCATCGCAACCCCAAACTTTAAGAAACGACAGCTTAGGTTTCTTGCCAAACCACAGTTCATATGTAGTCGTCTCAATGGATTTAGATGCTGCCCTATTTAACATGAATGCAACCGTCTCAAAAGCATAACCCCAAAACAAAAGTGGTAAATCGGTAAGAGACATCATAGATCGCACCATATCTAATAAAGTACGGTTACGACGTTCGGACACACCATTACGCTGTGGTGTTCCAGGTGGCGTGAGCTGTGAAACTATTCCACATTGTTTCAAAGGAAGACCAAACTCATAACTCAAATATTCGCCTCCGCGACCAGATCATAGAAACTTTATTTTCTTGTTATGATGATTTTCTGTCGGATTTCGGGCTCCGCAAAACCCTTAAGATTCGAACACACGGGCGCGACGAAGATCTCTCCCACTACACGTCTACCTAGTGCCTCGCTCTTCTCCTGGTGGTGGGAATAGGATGCAAGCAAGCAAGCAAACAAGTAGAACACACAAGAGTTTACCCAGGTTCAGGCCACCTTGCGGTGTAAAACCTTACTTCATGCTTTGGTGGATTGGCCTCACGAGGGCACGAGTATGAACAAGTACAGTGGATTCCCGAGCTCAGGAGGCGAGCCCAAGAAGGATGAGGAGGTTGGTGTTCTTGCTCCTTCGCTTTGCTAAGAGTTAATGGGTTCGTCTCCCAATGGGTCATCCCTCCCTATGCTAGGAACCCTGGCTACTTATATAGACGGCCAGGGCCCTCTTCCCTCGAAATGTTTAGGCGGGAAGGGAATCCCACAACGGCCATTTGAGCGGGAACACAAGGACGCTCATATCCTGACAAAAGGTGGTCTTCGCCTGCAAAGAGGGCAGGTGGTGACGCGGTGGTGGGCTCGGTGATGACATCCTTCCTGCCATCCTTGCGGTCTTCGGTCTTGTTGCACCAATGGGGAAACCTTTGTCTCGCCCCTCGGAACCTACGCCTGTTCGGTCTCCTTTGCACCGATATGGAAACTGCGCCCGCTGGCATGGTTCGTCATGGCTTGTGTCACTGCCTCCTCCTGAGGCAGCTCTTGCCTTGAGATCTCCGCCCTCCCAAAGCGGCCTAGCTGAGGCCACTCTCAGGAGAGGTCTTGGTCGCCCCTCTGGAGCAGTCTAGGTGAGGCCGCTCCCTGAGGAGGTCTTGGTCGTTCTCCTTGCTAGGGCTGGCCTCCCTCACGAGGGTCTTGAGCAGCTGGTCGATTAGCTAGGCCTTACCGGGCCGCACTAGGAACGCGACATGGGCCGCAGGCAGGCAAGTCTGGGTACCCTGGTTCCCAGTACGCCGACAGTAGCCCCCCAGCCCAAGGCGTGCGCGGAGTTGGCTTCTGGGCGAAGCCTAGTCAAGGACAAAGCGCCGCGGGCCCCAAAGACTGCGGGCCAGGCTGGCGCGTGACGGTTGGATTGGACGTGACGACTCCACTCCCCGTGTAGCCTTGGTAACCGTGTGACTAGACGACTCCCTGGCGCGCACGACGCAGTCATCATGGCCATGACCAATCGATGGTTGGCCTTCCTCACCCTATAAATGAGGCCTCGGGGGGAGCCCCCAGGCCATCTTCAAGCCAGCGCCACCATCCACTCTTCTCCCTTTGTTCTCCTTCGCCTCCAAGATTTCCATGGCGCCGCTAAGGAAGTCCTCCGCCGCAGAGAGGGCAAGGGTGTGAAGGAGCCGGTCTCGCCGCCGCCGAAGAGGGGCCGCGGGCGTCCACGTAAGTACGCCGCCACGGCCGTGACGGCTCCTCGGGGGAACGGGCGCGGCGTCTCGGGCTCTGACGGGGTCGCCGGCGAGAGGCGTGGAGCTTCTCCTCTTGGTGGAGGCGGCCATGGCCGCGGTGGTCGAGGTGGCGCAGGGGGGGCGACCGGCGCCTATTCATCCCCTGCGCCGGCAACTCCATTCCTCCGACACGGCCTCCGAATTCGTGATGTGGGTGAGAAGCCTGGCAGCATGTGGCTCCGGCTTCCCCGCTGGTTCCGTGCCGAACTGCCGGAAGAAGGGTCCGACGGCGTTTGGCTGCAGGCCGACGGGTGCTGCAATGGAGCCTTCTGGGTGGAGGTCGAGGTCCTTGCTTCAGGCGATGTGTTCCTTGGTCGTGGCTGGCAACCCTTCGCCCGTGCGCGCCGGCTGAGGGAAAGTGCACTCTCCACTTCAAGTATGACAGGGTGTCATCGTTGCTTGTCAGGGCCTTCTCGGAGGAAGGAAGGCGCCTTGGGTGTTTCCCAGAGGTGGACGACGACGAGGAGAGTGGCGACGGCGTCCTGAGGAGCAGCTCTTCCTCTAAAGGCGAGCTCGGCCTCAGCAGGCTCCGCAGGTCTCCCCTCTGTGGCAGCAGCAGCTCCTCCAGCAGCAGCGGCTATCCTGGGCACCGCTCCGCCGCGCCCGGCTCGCTGAGGGGGAGGGGCCCTCGCGCCGCCGCTCTTCGGTGAAGCGCGAAGAGTAGGGCTCCGACTTGGTCGAGGTGCTGATTATGCTGATCCACGGGCTCCGAATCCGCCTGGCCCTTGCTTTTGATTTTCTTCATTTCCTTCCTACATTTGATTTAAGCTGCCTTGGGCGGGCGTGTAATGAACAATGGCATGTATGCATGAAATGGAAGTCTGCTGTTATTTTCGTTCGGGACGAAATTACTTAGCTTGTGTGCTGTGCTTGTCGTGAGACAAAGTCCTGAGGTGAGTGGCCTCCTGATGTCACGAGCCCCCAAGGGAATCATGAGGACCACCGGGCTCGGAGCCCCCGAGCGTAGATGAGCCTTGGTGAGTTGAGGAGGGCTCGCGCCCTTGAGCTCACCTGAGAGCGCGGAGTGAGTACTGATATGCCAAGGCCTGAGCAGGCTTGGCGAAGTAAGTCATGAGGGCTGAAAAGCCTGACACCAGAGCCTGAGCAGGCTTGGCAAGGTGAGGTTGTGAGGTCACGGTAGCCGAGAGCTGAGACCGGCTGTATCCCAGCCCCCACGCGCGAGGCGCGCGAGGGAGGACAAGCGGCGCAGCCCAGCCGGAAGAACTGAACTCGTGAGCAGTGCGAGAAAAAGAGCGAAACCAGAGCAAAACGCAATAAACTTGAAAAACTTCATAGCACGGGGTAGAGGAAGGGCTGACAGCCAAGGAAGTAGAAAAGGCTGACAGCCAAACATCAAGGAGAAAAAAGAAAAAAGGTCGCGTCCGACCCCTAGCTACGTATTCTTCCCAGCGCGGAGCTAAGGACTACCACTGGGACGTGGGTGGGAGTCCGATCTGAGGGCCCGTAGGCAACGCACAGGAGACTTCGAGGCGTGTACAGCCCCAACTCATTATTACGTGAGAGTGTCACGAGCGGAGACCTTCACGGGCACGGAGCCTTTATTGTCTTCACGGGCACGGAGCCTTGATTATGGATAGAACCTCCTGAGGTGCTGAATGTTCCAGTAATTCTGGATGAGTATCCCATCCTGCGTCTCCAGGCGCACAGCGCCAGGCCTAGAGACACGGGCGATCCTGAACGGGCCTTCCCACATAGGCGAGAGCTTGTGTAGCCCTTCCCTGGAGAGGACCTGCCTCAAGACTAAGTCACCAACTTCCAATGTTCTCGAGCGGATGGTGCGGCAATGATACCCCCGTAGCGCCTGCTGATATCGCGCTGCCCTGAGCGCAGCTCGGCGGCGGCCCTCCTCGCCAAGCACGAGGTCCATCCGACAGGCGGCTTCCTAGCGTTCCTCATCGAAAGCCAAGAACCGTGGGGAGCGACGCTTGACCTCATGAGGGAGGACCGCCTCCGCACCATAAAAGAGAAAGAACGGGGTTTCTCTTGTAGGTTTGGTTGCGGTGGTGCGGATTGACCACAGCACGGACTGGAGCTCGTCGATCCAGCCCATGCCGCAGGCCTCGAGCTTTTTCCTGAAGCTACGCGTCTTGAGGCCGCGCAGGACCTCTGCATTGGCGCGTTTGGCCTGCCCATTGCTCCTGGGGTGGGCCACTGAGGCATAGCAGATCTGCGTTCCAAGGTTAGGACAATATGATCTGAATAGATTGCTCGTGAACTGCGAATCGTTATTCGTGATGATGCGGTTGGGGACGCGGAAGCGGGTCATGAGGCCCTTGATGAACTTGACTGCCGATCCTGCAGGAATTGCGCGGACCGGCTCTACCTCGGCCCACTTGGTGAACTTGTCGACGGCGACATAGAGAAAACGGTAGCCCCCTGCCGCTCGGGGGAACGGTCCCAGGATGTCCAGCCCCTAGACCGCAAAAGGCCAGGAGAGCGGGATGGTCTTAAGACCTTGCGCTGGCTGATGGATTTGCTTGGCCTGGAACTGGCATGCCTCGCAGGCTCGCACGAGCTCCGTGGCGTCGTCCAACGCTGTGGGCCAGTAGAAGCCGCTGCGAAAAACCTTGCCCACGAGGGTGCGGGGCGATGAATGATGGCCGCAATCCCCTCCGTGGATGTCGGCCAGCAGCTCTTGTCCTTGCCTCCTCGAGATGCATTTTAGCGAGACGCCATTGGGGCGCCTCCTGTAGAGCTCACCGTCTTGGATGCAGTAGGCCGAGGCCTGCCGAGCTACACGTTCCGCGTCTTCCTCCTTCTCCGGCAGGGTGCCGCGCGGTAGGTATGCCTTGAGCTCCTTAGTCCAACAATCTTCCTCGGGTTCGGCGGTGAGCAGCAGGTGGGCTCCGGAGGGCGGCCCACAGGGGGGTGCGCCGGCCTCGAGAGCCGCTGGCAGCCCCTCATGCGTGGATACCAGCTACGGAGTAGGTGGCACTGCGGATGGCCTAAGCAAGCGCTCCTCGAAGACACCTGGTTCTTGCGGCTCTCGTCGGGAGGCCCGCTTCGCGATGTCGTCTGCTTCCTTATTCGTGCCCCTCGACACGTGCTGCAGCTCCAATCCTAGGAACCGCTTCTCCATCTTGCGCACCTCCTCCAGATATGCTTCCATGTGTTCGTCTTTGGGCTTGTACTCTTTGTTAGAGAAGTTGACGAGGAGCTGCGAGTCGCCTTTGATGGTGAGACGCTCCATCCCTAGCGCGGTCACGGCCTTGAGCCCGGCGATTAGGCCCTCGTACTCTGCGATGTTGTTGGAGACCTTTTCGTCGTGCTGGAAGCAAAGTTGCACAGCGTAGCGGAGCTTGTCCTGAGTGGGTGATACCAGCACGGCGAGCCCCTGCGCCGAGGCGCGAGAAGGCACCATCGAAATGTACCACCCATCCATCTGGAGTTTCGTCACCCGGGGCCAGCGAGCGGTCCTCACCAGCCCCCTGGTCCGGAGCGTCGGTCCACTCTGCCACGAAATCAGCCAGCGCTGCCCCCTTGATGACCCGCGTGGTGCTGAACTCCAGCTGGAATGCCTGCATCTCGATGTTCCACTCAGCAATCCTCCCGACGATGTTTGGGCCCCGGAGGACCTTCTCCAGGGGGTAGGCTGAGACGACCTTGATGGGATGGCCTTGAAAATAGTGGCGCAGCTTCCTGGAAGCAACGAGGAGTGCCAGCAGCAGCTTCTGGGGCATGGGGTAGCGCGAGCGAGCGTCGCAGAGCACGGTGCTGACGAAGTACATGGGATGCTCCATGAGGGTCGGTGATGTGGGATCCTCAAGCGCTTCTGATGGCTCAGGAGCCTTGCATAGGCCGGCGGGGTCGCCAGACGTTGCGGCCGTGTCGGCCCCGGAGGGCGTGTAATGAGGCAGCAGAGTTCCGGAGGGCTTCGGGTTGTTTCGCGAGCTCTGACCCCTGACCCTTTCCTCTCGTGCCACTACTGGCGTCACGCTGGCGGAGTGAGGCGTAGCAGCGAGATAAAGGATCAAGGGCTCCTGAGGCCTTGGTGCCACCATAACCGGCGGGCTGGTGAGGTACTTCTTGAGATCTTGGTGGGCGGCGTCGGCCTCCGGAGTCCACTCAAAAGGCCCGTTCCTCTTCATGAGCTTGAAGAAGGGGAGGGCGCGCTCGCCAAGCTTCGAGATGAAATGCCCCAAAGACGTCACACACCCCGCAAGTTTCTGCATTTGCTTCAAGGTCGTGGGCGGCTTCATTCTCTCGATGGCTTTGACCTTCTCCGGGTTGGCCTCAATGCCCCTGTGCGAGACTAGGAATCCCAGCAGCTTGCCCGAGGGAACCCCAAACACACATCTTTTCCGGGTTGAAGCTTAAGTTCACCTTGCGCAGGTTGGCGAATGTTTCCTCCAAGTCCCCGATAAGGGTCTTGGCCTCCTTGGACTTGACCATGATGACGTCGACATAGGCCTCGGCATTCCTCCCGAGCTGAGGGCCGAGGGTGATGTGCATCAGCCGCTGGAAGGTGGCGCCTGCGTTCCTCAGCCCGAAGGGCATGCAGATGTAGCAATAGGTCCCGCATGGGGTCAGGAACGACGTCTTCTCTACATCTTGTACTGCCATTTTGATCTGGTGGTAGCCCGATATTGCATCGAGGAAGCAAAGCAGGTCGCACTCGACCGTTGAGTCCACAATCTGGTTGATGCGAGGGAGAGGGAACAGATCCTGATGGCAGAACTTGTTGAGGCTCGTGAAGTCGACGCACATGCGCTCTTTGCCTCCTTTCTTCGGGACGATGACGGGATTGGCCAACCATTCTGGGTGGCGCACCTCCCGGATAACGCCTGCTTCTTCCAGTTTCCGGACCTCCTGGACGATGAAGGCCTGCTTTTCCGGAGCTTGCCGCCGCGCCTTTTGCTTGATAGGTCGTGCATTCGGGCACACCATGACGTGATGTTCGATGACGTGCCTAGGCACCCCGACCAGGTCGGTCGCCTTTCATGCGAACACGTCCTTGTTCGCCCTGAGGAAGGCCACCAACGCCTCATCTTGCTCTGGAGGCAGGCCCACACCGATGGTGAAAGTGGAGCTCGCGTCACCCTCATTGACGGGTACCTGCTTGGTCTCGGCGCGATCCTGAGAGAAGAGTTGTTTCTTTTTGGCTGGAGCGACTCCGGCGACCTCCGGAGCCCCCTCTGCGCTTGGGCGAGCTGCGGCAGCGGCTCGATAAGCGTGCTCAAGGACCTGAAGGGCGGCCTTGGTGTCTCCTTTGATGGTGATGGTGCCACTGCTCCCGGGCATCCTGACGATGTTGTAGCCCGGGTGAGTCGCCGCCATGAACTTGGCCATGGCCGAGAAGCCGAGGATGGCGTTGTAGGGCAAGTGGATGGGCGCGACGTCGAAGTCGATGAGCTCGGTCCGGTAATTGGCGTGTGTCCCGAAGGTGACATGGAGGCGGACCTGCCCGAGCGGGACGGCCGAGCCCGCGACCCCCGAGAAGGGTTTGGTGGGGAGGAGCCGCCCGTAGGCCACCGGCAGACGGCCAAAGGCCTCCGAAAAGAGGATGATGAGCCCGGCGCCGCCGTCGATGAGGGTCCTTGTGACGGCCACCACGCAGATGGTGGGGGTACATACCGTGGGGACGATGCATGTGCCGGTTGTAGCTCTGGTGCGGTTGCTGGGGTCAAAGAAGATGGCGTGCCCCTGCACGTCTAGCCCCCGCGGGGCCTCCTGTGGCCGGGCGGCAACCCCCAGCCGTCGGAGGTGTGATTTAGCGTTACGGGGCGACGACGGCGCCTGGGATCCTCCGATGATGCAGGCGACCCCGCGGCACGGTGGCGCCCCACCGGCAGCGTCCAGCAGCTCGCCAAGGCGAGCTACCCGAGCGTCAAGCCCCGCTGCAGGAGGCCGGTGTCGAAGCATCTCCTGGGCCGCTAGAAGCGCTGCCAGCGAGGCCAGGGGAAGCGGGAGTGGCATAGCAGGCCGCTTCCCAGTGGTCGGGCCGGCGACGGGGTTGTCGGCGCGGAGGACGAAGCGCCCGTGAATGACGCGGTCCACCGCCGCCACCCGGGCAACGGGGACGGTGCCAGCCTCTGCGCGAATACAGCAGGCAGGTGTTGCCATGGCGACGTAGGGCAGAAGAGGGGAGGCGAGGTCATCGGAGAGGCGAGATCTCGACACGCCCCCTACCTGGCGCGCCAAATGTCGGATTTCGGGCTCCGCAAAACCCTTAAGATTCGAACACAGGGGCACGACGAAGATCTCTCCCACTACACGACTACCTAGCGCCTCGCTCTTCTCCTGGTGGTGGGAATGGGATGCAAGCAAGCAAGCAAACAAGTAGAACACACAAGAGTTTACCCAAGTTCAGGCCACCTTGCGGTGTAAAACCCTACTTCCTGCTTTGGTGGATTGGCCTCACGAGGGCACGAGTATGAACAAGTACAGTGGATTCCCGAGCTGAGAAGGCGAGCCCAAGAAGGATGAGGTTGGTGTTCTTGCTCCTTCACTTTGCTAAGTGCTAATGGGTTCGTCTCACAATGGGTCGTCCCTCCCTATGCTAGGAACCCTAGCTACTTATATAGACGGCCAGGGTCCTCTTCCCCTGAAATGTTTAGGCGGGAAGGGAATCCCACAACGGCCATTTGAGCGGGAACACAAGGACGCTCCTATCCTGACAAAAGGTGGGCTTTGCCTGCAAAGAGGGCAGGTGGTGACGCGGTGGTGGGATCGGCGATGACATCCTTCCTGTCGTCCTTGCGGTCTTCGGTCTTGTTGCACCAAAGGGGAAACCTTTGTCTCGCCCCTCGGGAACCTGCGCCTGTGCGGTCTCCTTTGCACCGATATGGAAACTGCGCCCGCTGGCGCGCGCTGGCGCCCGCTGGCACGGTTCGTCATGGCTTGCGTCACTGCCTCCTCCTGAGGCAGCTCTTGCCTTGAGATCTTCGCCCTCCCAAAGCGGCCTAGCTGAGGCCACTCTCGGGAGAGGTCTTGGTCGCCCCTCTGGAGCAGTCTAGGTGAGGCCGCTCCCTGAGGAGGTCTTGGTCATTCTCCTCGCTAGGGCTGGCCTCCCTCACGAGGGTCTTGAGCGGTTGGTCGATCAGCTGGGCCTTATTGGGCCGCACTAGGAACGCGACATGGGCCGCAGGCAGGCAAGTCTGGGTACCCTGGTTCCCAGTACGCCGACATTTTCCACTTCACTCTGAAATTCTTTGAACTTTTCAAATGTTTCAGACTTATGTTTCATTAAGTAGATATACCCATATCTGCTCAAATCATCTCTGAAGGTCAGAAAATAACGATACCCGCCGCGAGCCTCAACACTCATCAGATCGCATACATCAGTATGTATTATTTCAAGTAAGTCAGTGGCTCGCTCCATTGTTCCGGAGAACAGAGTCTTAGTCATCTTGCCCATGAGGCATGGTTCGCAAGTATCAAGTGATTCATAATCAAGTGATTCCAAAATCCCATCAGCATGGAGTTTCTTCATGCGCTTTACACCAATATGACCTAAACGGCAGTGCCACAAATAAGTTGCACTATATTTATTAACTTTGCATCTTTTGGCTTGAATATTATGAATATGTGTATCACTACAATCGAGATTCAACAAAAATAGATCACTCATCAAGGGTGCATGACCATAAAAGATATTACTCATATAAATAGAACAACCATTATTCTCTGATTTAAATGAATAATTGTCTCGCATCAAATAAGATCTAGATATAATGTTCATGCTCAACACTGGCACCAAACAACAATTATTCAGGTCTAAAACTAATCCCGAAGGTAGATGTAGAGGTAGCATGCCGACGGCGATCATATCGACCTTGTAACCATTTCCGACGCGCATCGTCACCTCATCCTTAGCCAATCTTCGTTTAATCCGTAACCCTTGTTTCAAGTTGCAAATATGAGCAACAAAACCAGTATCAAATACCCAGGCGCTAATACGAGCATTAGTAAGCTACACATCAATAACATGTATATCAAATATACCTTCCACTTTTCCATCCTACTTATCCGCCAAATACTTGGGACAGTTCCGCTTCCAGTGACCAGTCCCTTTGAAGTAGAAGCACTCAATTTCAGGCTTAGGTCCAGACTCGGGCTTCTTCCCGGGAGTAGCAACTTGCTTGCTATTCTTCTTGAAGTTCCCCTTCTTTCCTTTGCCCTTTTCCTTGAAACTAGTGGTCTTGTTAACCACCAACACTTGAGGCTCCTTCTTGATTTCTACCTCCGCAGCTCTTGGAACATCTCATATGCTCCATGACGTTCAGAACGTCTTTGAAGTCCCGATTCTAAGTCAAAAAGCATGGCACACTGAACTATCGAGTAGTCATCATCTTTAGTTTGCCAGACGTTCATAACGTCCGGAGTTGCTCCTGCAGCGGGCCTTGCACCTAGCGATGCTTCAAGGATGTAATTCTTCTGTGCAGCAATGAGGATAATCCTCAAGTTACGGACCCAGACCGTGTAGTTGCTACCATCATCTTTCAACTTAGCTTTCTCTAGGAATGCATTAAAATTCAAGGGAATGGTAGCATGGGCCATTGATCTACAACAACATAGATATACAAAAACCATCAAGACTAAGTTCATGATAAATTTAAGTACAATTAATCATATCACTTAAGAACTCCCACTTAGATAGACATCCCTCTAGTCATCTAAATGATCACGTGATCCATATCAACTAAACCATGTCCGATCATCACGTGAGATGGAGTAGTTTTCAATGGTGAACACCTCTAGGATTATTATATCTACTATATGTTTCACATTCGACCTTTCGGCTTGAGTGTTCCGAGGCCATATCTGCATATGCTATGCTCGTCAGGTTAAACTCGAGTATTCTGCACGTGCAAAAATGCCTTGCACCCGTTGTATGTGAACGTAGAGCTTATCACCCGATCATCACGTGGTGTATCAGCACGACGAACTATCACAACGGTGCATACTCAGGGAGAACACTTATACCTTGAAATTTAGTGAGGGATCATCTTATAATGCTACCGATGTACTAAGAAAAATAAGATGCATAAAAGATAAACATCACATGCAATCAAAATATGTGACATCATGATCTCCATCTCCAAAGCACCGTCATGATCTCCATCATCACCGGCTTGACACCTTGATCTCCATCGTAGCGTCGTTGTCGTCTCACCAACTATTGCTTCTACAACTAACGCTACCGCATAGTGATAAAGTAAAGCAATTACATGGCGATTGCATTTCATACAATAAAGCGACAATCATAAGGCTCCTTCCAGTTGCCGATAACTTTTACAAAACATGATCATCTCATACAACAATGTATATCACATCATGTCTTGACCATATCACATCACAACATGCCCTGAAAAAACAAGTTAGACGTCCTCTATTTTGTTATTGCAAGTTTTACGTGGCTGCTACGACCTTCTAGCAAGAACCGTTCTTACCTACGCATCAAAACCACAACAATTTTTCGTCAAGTGTGTTGTTTTAACCTTCAACAAGGACCGACCGTAGTCAAATTTGATTCAACTAATGTTGGAGAAATAGACACCAGCCAGCCACCTTTATGCAAAACAAGTTGCATGTCTGTCGGTGTAACCGGTCTCATGAACGTGGTCATGTAAGGTTGGCCCGGGCCGCTTCATCCAACAATACCGCCAAATCAAAATAAGACGTTGGTGGTAAGCAGCATGACTATAAACGCCCACAACTCTTTGTGTTCTACTCGTGCATATAATCTACGCATAGACCTGCTTCGGATGCCACTGTTGGGGAACGTAGCATGCAATTTCAAAATTTTCCTACGATAACGCAAGATCTATCTAGGGGATGCATAGCAAGGAGAGGGGGAGAGTGTGTCCATCTACCCTCGTAGACCGAAAGCGGAAGCGTTAGGTTAACACGGTTGATGTAGTCGAACGTCTGAAAGTGCAACCATCCCTGGGTGGTTTTGGTAATTCCTAACAACATATAGCTCATTGAGCTAACATTATTCCGAGGTGAATATTTCAGAAAAGCTCAATGGATGGCATGGCATGGATGAGGAAAGTGGATCCCTCAAGATCATAAGGACAAAGGATTGGCTCAAGCTTCAAGAACAAGACTCTACATTTTATATTTTAGTGATCCAAGATCACATTGAGTCCATAGGAAAAGCCAATACTATTAAGGAGGGATGAGGTGTTGCTTAATGAGCCTCTTGCTTCATGTGCTTAGTGATATGCTCCAAAATCCTCAACTACATTTCCATATCCACATATGACCCAAACCTAAAGTCAAACTCAGCCCCACCGATTCTTTCTATCCGGAGCCATCGAGTTTCACATGTCATAGCCACTGCCACAAACCCTAGCAAATCGGTCTCACCGATAGGGATCTCGGTCTCACCGAGATGGGATTGCAATTTCTCTGTTTCCCTTCGTAACATTTCGGTCCAACCGAAGTGAGCGATCGGTCCCACCGAGATTGCAATGTAAACTCACTGTTTCCCTTTCGTAACATTTCGGTCTCACCGAAAAGAGCGAATCAGTCCCACTGAGTTTACCTGACCAACTCTCTGGTTAGCTTATTACCAAAATCGGTCTCACCGAGTTTGTGTAATCGGTCACACTGAGATTACGTTATGCCCTAACCCTAACCATATCGGTCCTACCGAGTTGCATCTCAGTCCCACCGAAAATCCTAACGGTCACTAGGTTTGCTGAATCGGTCCGACCGAGTTTAACGATTCGGTCCCACCAAGTTTAGCAGATTGTGTGTAACGGTTAGATTTTGTGTGGAGGCTATATATACCCCTCCACCCACTCTTCATTCGTGGAGAGAGCCATCAGAACAGATCTTCACTTCCAATACACATTTTCTAAGAGAGAACCACCTACACTTGTGTTGAGGTCAAGATATTCCATTCCTACCATATGAATCTTGATCTCTAGCCTTCCCCAAGTTGCTTTCCACTCAAATCTTCTTTCCACCAAATCCAAATCCCGCGAGAGAGAGTTGAGTGTTGGGGAGACCATCATTTGAAGCATAAGAGCAAGGAGTTCATTATCAACACACCATTTGTTACTTCTTGGAGAGTGGTGTCTCCTAGATTGGCTAGGTGTCACTTGGGAGCCTCCGACAAGATTGTGGAGTTGAACCAAGGAGTTTGTAAGGGCAAGGAGATCGCGTACTTCGTGAAGATCTACCGCTAGTGAGGCAGGTCCTTCATGGGCGACGGCCATGATGGAATAGACAAGGTTGCTTCTTCATGGACCCTTCGTGGGTGGAGCCCTCCGTGGAATCGCGCAACCGTTACCCTCCGTGGGTTGAAGTCTCCATCAACGTGGATGTACGATAGCACCACCTATCGGAACCATGCCAAAAACATTTGTGTCTCCAATTGCGTTTGAATCCTCCAAACCCTTCCCTTTACATTCTTGCAAGCTGTATGCTTTACTTTCCGCTGCTCATATACTCTTTTGCATGCTTTCTTGAATCGTGTGAGATTGCTTGACTTATGTTAAAATTGCTAAAATCTGCCAAGAACTAAAATTGGGAAAAGGATAGATTTTTATTTGGTCAAGTAGTCTAATCACCCCCCCTCTAGACATACTTCCGATCCTACAAGTGGTATCAGAGCTTTGGTCTCCATTTGCTTTGATTTCTATAGCTTTTGGTGGTCATAGCCTTGGTTTCACAGCCTAGGAGAGTATGGTGTCTAGCAAGGGAAATTATCACCGTAGAGGTCCTTACTTTGATGGTACTAATTTTGCTAGTTGGAAGCATAAAATGAAAATGCATATTCTTGGACATAACCCCGCCGTTTGGGCTATTGTGTGTGTTGGTTTGCAAGGTGACTTCTTCGATGGGAAAGAACCAAATCGTGAAGCTACCGCGGAAGAGTTGAAGATGTTGCAATACAACGCTCAAGCTTGTGATATTCTCTTCAACGGATTGTGCCCCAAAGAATTCAACAAAATCAATCGTCTTGAGAATGCAAAGGAAATTTGGGATACTTTGATTGATATGCACGAAGGTACCGACTCCCTCAAGGAATCCAAATTGGATGTGCTTCAAAGTCATCTTGACAAGTTCAAAATGAAGGATGGTGAAGGTGTCGCTGAAATGTACTCTAGGCTTGCTCTTATCACAAATGAGATTGCCAGCTTAGGGAGTGAAGAGATGATCGATAGATTCATCATCAAGAAGATCCTAAGAGCCTTGGATGGAAAATATGATACCGCGTGCACATTGATCCAAATGATGCCCAATTACAAAGATCTCAAGCCAACGGAAGTCATTGGAAGAATTGTTGCTCATGAGATGTCACTCAAGGATAAAGAGGAACTTCACAACAAATCAAGTGGTGCTTACAAAGCCTCATGTGAATCCCCCACATCATCAAGTGAGAAGCAAATCTTCAATGAAGAATTAAGCTTAATGGTGAAGAACTTCAATAAGTTCTACAAGAGTAGAAGCAAAGATAGAAGCTCCAAGTCAAGGTCCTACAATGACAAAAGATCTTCTAGTCGAGAGCGAAACTGCTACAATTGTGGAAGACCCGGACACTATTCCAATGAGTGTACGGCTCCCTACAAGAAAAGAGAAGACTCTCCCAAAAGAAGAAGCCGAAGAGAGGAATCACCATCTAGAGAAAGAAGGAGTAGAGATGATCGTTATGAACGAAGATACTCACGGAGAAGCAAGGATTCAGAAAGAAAGGAAAAGTCATCAAGGAGCTACACAAAACGAAGACATCAAGCTCATGTTGGTGAATGGGTATCCGGCTCCGACTCCGACAACCACTCCGAAAGAAGTTATCACTCCGATTCCGAATATACTCAAGATGAAGGTGTTGCCGGTCTAGCACTTGTGTCAACCAACTCCTACGACATATTTGACTCACCAAATGAAGGAGTTGGAACATGCTTCATGGCTAAAGGCCCAAAGGTATCACACCCCGAGTATGTTGATTTCAATAGTGATGAAGATGACTTGTTAGGTGATGATGATTTACTTGTTGACAACTCTAGTGATGAATACTATGATGAAACGTCAATTAATCATGCTAATCAAGATAAAAAGAATGACAATGATAAGGAGAAGATTGAGGCTCTAACTAAAGAACTGAACACTCTTAAGTTAGCTCATGAAACTATCTTAGGAGATCATCGAGAACTTTTAAGAACACATGAGAAATTACGCTTTGAAAAGCTCAACCTTGAGCAAGAGCATGAGTTCTTAAAAGCAATAAATGATGATCTTCGTAAGAAAAGTTCTTCTTACATTGCCAAGTGTTTACTCTTATCCACTTACATGCCTCAAGTCAAGTCTAGTAACAAGAACAAAAAGGATTCTTCCTCTAGTAGTAACAATGATCATGTTAAATCCAATATTGTTGCTTCTAGTAGTTCTCTTGATTCCACTAATGATTCTCTTAGCCAAGTTACACTTGAGCACGAAAATAGCCTATTGAAGGGAATTATAGAGAAAAGGAGTGTACAAGAGCCTTGCCGGGAGTAAGCAATTCGAGGAAATTGTACGCAAGCAAGGAAGGCACCGGAAGAATCAAGGTGTTGGTTTTGAACGAAAGTTCAATGCCAATGGAGTTGAGTGGGAAGAAGATCAATACCCCAAGACAAAGTTTGTTCCTCAACAAGAGAAGTATGATCCTACTTCTTTGAAAGGGACACAAGCTCAAGATGATCTTCCACCACAAGACTACAAGCAAAAAGGCAAGGACAAGCTTCAAGAGGAAATTGATGCATTTGAAGAAGCTCCTAAGACCTTTGTCAAGTGGATTCCCAAGACTACTTCAAGTTCCACTTCATCAAGTATGACTACAACTCCAAGGATTCCCATCAAGATGGTGTGGATCCAAAAGAAGAAGAACTAGAGAGTTCTTGAGGGTGACTCCGCCAACATACTTCACTTTTATCATTTTTGCACGAACAAGTGCAATCAACTTCCACATCTTGCACTAGTTCAAGGAGTCACAAACCCTCTTGTTGGTAAGTCAATGGACAAGGTAACCTAAAAGCTTTCATAGACATCATCTTGTGTGTGCATCACTCTATGTCTATGGATATCCTTGTTTGTTCCTTGTGGGACTAACCCATGTAGGTATTGAAAGTGCAATTCACTCCAATGGATAGCTCCAATTGATCTACATCAACATTGAGCATCCACATCTTCAACATCTACATGAAGTCATCATCGACAAAACCCAAGGTTAGTTCATCCCTCTTAGGGGGGATATCACATCTAGGGGGAGCTTTACTCAAAAATTGAGCTAAAGCAACTCTAATGATGTGAACACAACAATGCTTTATGTAAAAGTGGTAACCCCACTTGTGCTTAAATGATGAGTATGACCTAAGGTCAAATGTTCTCATTTGACTTCTAAGTCAATATACTCATATATAGATGACCTAGTCATCGCCAATTGCTTGATAGATGCTAGATTGGTTGTGCATGCTTTGCCACATACTTCAATTGCCATTTTATTGTGTGAGCATGTTGAGAGCATATTTTACTCATTCAAGGACATCCACTTGTTGTTTTGATTGATTGGCTTTCTTTTTCCTTGCCAAGTGGATGGACAAGAATGCCTAAGAACCTTCTCTAGCTATCTATGCTTTTCTCGTCTCAAACTCTATTCATGCTACATCACAAAATTTGATCAAATCAGATTCAAACCACTCTGTGTGAGGAGCACTCGGAGTCCCCGTTTTGTCATAGACTTAAACTTCTAAAACTTCTTTGTGCTTTTCGGTCTAACCGATTCCTCCATTTCGGTCATACCGAGATCACTAAGTCAATCTAGGTTTTCACCTCGGTGCAACCGATTTGAACTTTTCGGTCACACCGAGTTGCTATAACTGTCAACAGTTATGCATCTCGGTTCCACCGAGTTGTTCCACTCGGTCACACCGACAGGGTCGGGCTATATATACTCACGGGCAAAATTTTAGAAATTTCTCCGAAACCTCTTCGCCCGTGCATAGCTCGCTCTGCCTCCTGGGTCTACGGATCGTCCTCCTCGTCGCCAGCCGCCTCCAGTCGCTGGTCTCCGCCGCCGTCAACGGAATTTTGTCTCTGTCGTTGTCGCCGTAGCGAGTCCGCCGCCGAACTAGGGTATGGACTCGATCACAGTGCTATTCCCCGTCCAATTCCTAACACATTGTGTTCTTTATGAATCTTGCTACGATTGAAACACTCCTATCCAGTCAAAACAATCCTTAGAATAGTTGAGATTCGAAAATTTAGGTTTAGGTTTCCGCCGAAACCATCTCGGACTCACCGGGTTGCGGAACTCGGTTCCATCGATTCGGCCACGGCCATTGCACATGTGGTCCTCGGTCTGACCGAGAATTACAAATCGGTGAGACCGAGTTCAGGACTTTGTGAAACCCTAGCAGTCTCGGTGCCACTGAACTATGACTTGGTCTGACCGAGTTCACTAGTTTTGGTTCCAATAGCTGCTTCGGTATCACCGAGTTTGCAAATCGGTCGATCCGAAATGCTTTCTGTGAAAAACTAAAACTAACTTTTTGACTCATTCTTTTGCAAAAATCTCTGCATTTTGTGATGCTCATCCACTCTATCTCATCTATAAACTATTCACAGGGTCAGCAGTCTGAATTTCAACATGTCTGATCAGAGTGATAGCCAGAACAGATCTGAGGAGCAGGCTCATTTGAGTGAGGGCACTAGTCCCTCTAGCAGTTCTGATGAGGGTAGCAGGAGCACCCCGAGTAATCTGCCTAAAGCTGCCACTAGAGCAAGCAAGAAGAGAACCTATGAATCAGAGGATGAGGACTATGTGGCAGAAGAGGAAGCCACATCCAAGAGAAAGGTGCTCAAGAAAGAGTATGGCTCAGCTGCAGCCATCAAACCTGGAATGCAGGAAAAGGCACCTGCAAGAAGAGTTCCTACCTCTAAGACTAGGAAGATTGTACCCGAAGAAACCATGAAGCTCACCATGGAATCAGAAGAGGAAGCAAGTGGCCAAGATAAGAAGAAGAAGAGAGTCAGGACTACCACTGCCAGAGTTGTTGGTAAACCCTCTATGAGGAGAGACTCAGATGAGGAAGAGGAAGAAGTGGTTGTTGCACCAGCACCTAAGGCACAGAAACTCATGGGAGATGCCATAAGGTCAGGGGCTACTGCATCCAAGCCCAAGGAAGCACCCAAAGCTGCATCTAAGCCCAAGAGTGCACCAAAGAGAAACACCAGAAACATATCTGCTGCTGAAAAGAACAAGGCCCCAGTGCCTGACATTGCTGAAGAAGAAGAAGGTCAAGTGCTCAGGAAGCTTAAGCCGAAGATCCCAGACCACAATGATGCTCATCCTGTGGCTGAGGACATGAAAATTAGAAGAGATTCAGGGCTGAAGAAGTGGAGAGAAGCAGATCCATATGCTTCAAGGAGAAGAACTGATGTGGATTATAGGTTTCACACCAAGGAACAGCAGGATTTCTATGAGACAGTGCTGCTAGATAAGAAGCCTATAGTATGTGACATGAGATGGGTAGATTGGGAATACATCAAGGAAAATGAAGAGCACTATCCTGGAGTGTATGACAGCTTCAAGGGTTGTGGAGTTGCAGATTTTGTTGGGCAGAAGCTCACAAAGTGGAATGAAGAGCTAATCATGCAATTCTACTCCACAGCACACTTCTATCCAGATGGCAGGATTGTGTGGATGTCAGAAGGAACCAGATATCAGCCAACAGTTGCTGACTGGGCACAGCTCATCAATGCCCCAGAAGAGTAGGAAGATGACCTGGACATATATGCCAAGAAGAAGATGGATCACAATTCCATGTCCAACATGTACAAGGAGATCCCAAACAAGGCACTTGATACTTTCAAGTTTGGCTCAGTGCATTATCTTTTGTCAGGGCTGCCCACTATCAATTGGATTCTGAGGCATACCCTATTGCCCAAGTCAGGTGATCACAAGATGATCCGAGGCCATGCAATAAACATGCTCCACATATTTGATGTGCCACAGAAGTTCAAGGTGATGAGCCTCATGGTAGAGACCAGTAAGAGGACATCAGCTGATCAGAAGACGAGCCGTGGATATGCCCCACAAATTCAAGAGCTGATAAACTCAAAGATGGGCACAGGCACATACCTGCTAGACAAGGAACACCTGCCCATCCATCCAGACTTTGAAGACAATCAGGTTGTCATGAACAAGGATGAACCATCATCTACACATGCTCAAGCAAAGAAGGAGAAGGCAAAGATGGAGAAAGCTGCCAAGATGCCAACTCAAGAGGAGGCATCTGAGTATTTCTTGAAGAACAAGCAGGAGCAGCTAAGTTACCTGATAGCATCCACTCTGAGGATTGAGAAAGGACTAGCCACCCTGACTCAAAACCAAGAGAGTTTGGAAAGAATCATGGAACAAAAGTTCTATGACCTAGATGTGAAGGTGACAGAGGTCCAGTCTGCTGTGGAACAACTACAAGAAGATATGCAGGAGAGGAAGGGCAAGACCACAACTGATGCATTTGCCAGGGTGCCCAGAGCTCAGAGATCATCTGCAGTGCCAGTCCCTGACACCAGAGCCACCACTTCTGCACCAGCTACAGCTTCAGTTCCACCAGCTCCAGCTCCTACCCTAGCAGCTCCAACCACTTCTACCGAAGCCTTCGTACTTGGCGTTATCCGGACTCCACCAACTGAAGACCAAGCCTGAGAGTTGTTTAGTCCTATGCATTTTCTATGAACTTTTTGGTAACTTGTTGACAAAGGGGGAGAAAAATGTATAGATCATAGGCTTCGAGAGAGAGAGAGTCTGCATTTGTTCTCTCTTGTCTTTTGGTTGAACTTTATTTGCTTTTGAGTGCTTGAGATACTATGCCGTAATTTGTGAGACATTGATGATCATGTGTTTGATCATAAGCTACACTTAATGCTTGTTGGATGTCATTATCAGTTTATCTTTATGTTGATCATTCACTTTGCTTGGTGATGAGTGCATGCATTTAATTCTTATCATTTTGAGCGCTCCACCAAGATGTATGTGACATGGAAGAGTAACCCATGATCCTAACTCATTGTGCATTTGCAGTCCAAAGCAAATCTTAAATATGCACAAATTTAGGGGGAGCTCTTACTTATCACATACTTCTCAAAGCGACGATATATTCCATTCTTATTATCATTTGTCGAAGCTTTGATCTATATGTTGTCATAAATTACCAAAAAGGGGGAGATTGAAAGTGCAACTATCCCTGGGTGGTTTTGGTAATTCCTAACAACATATAGCTCATTGAGCTAACATTATTCCAAGATGAATATTTCAGAAAAGCTCAATGGATGGCATGGCATGGATGAGGAAAGTGGATCCCTCAAGATCATAAGGACAAAGGATTGGCTCAAGCTTCAAGTACAAGACTCTACATTTTATATTTTAGTGATCCAAGATCACATTGAGTCCATAGGAAAAGCCAATACTATTAAGGAGGGATGAGGTGTTGCTTAATGAGCCTCTTGCTTCATGTGCTTAGTGATATGCTCCAAAATTCTCAACTACCTTTCCATATCCACATATGACCCAAACCTAAAGTCAAACTCGGCCCCACCGATTCTTTCTATCCGGAGCCACCGAGTTTCACATGTCATAGCCACTGCCACAAACCCTAGCAAATCGGTCTCACCGATAGGGATCTCGGTCTCACCGAGATGGGATTGCAATTTCTCTGTTTCCCTTCATAACGTTTCGGTCCAACCGAAGTGAGCGATCGGTCCCACCGAGATTGCAATGTAAACTCACTGTTTCCCTTTCGTAACATTTCGGTCTCACCGAAAAGAGCGAATCAGTCCCACCGAGTTTACCTGACCAACTCTCTGGTTAGCTTATTACCAAAATCGGTCTCACCGAGTTTGTGTAAACGGTCACACCGAGATTACGTTATGCCCTAACCCTAACCATATCGGTCCTACCGAGTTGCATCTCAGTCCCACCGAAAATCCTAACGGTCACTAGGTTTGCTGAATCGGTCCGACCGAGTTTAACGGTTCGGTCCCACCGAGTTTAGCAGATTGTGTGTAACGGTTAGATTTTGTGTGGAGGCTATATATACCCCTCCATCCACTCTTCATTCATGGAGAGAGCCATCAGAACAGATCTTCACTTCCAATACACGTTTTCTGAGAGAGAACCACCTACACTTGTGTTGAGGTCAAGATATTCCATTCCTACCATATGAATCTTGATCTCTAGCCTTCCCCAAGTTGCTTTCCACTCAAATCTTCTTTCCACCAAATCCAAATCCTGTGAGAGAGAGTTGAGTGTTGGGGAGACTATCATTTGAAGCACAAGAGCAAGGAGTTCATTATCAACACACCATTTGTTACTTCTTGGAGAGTGGTGTCTCCTAGATTGGCTAGGTGTCACTTGGGAGCCTCCGACAAGATTGTGGAGTTGAACCAAGGAGTTTGTAAGGGCAAGGAGATCGCCTACTTCGTGAAGATCTACCGCTAGTGAGGCAAGTCCTTCGTGGGCGACGGCCGTGATGGAATAGACAAGGTTGCTTCTTCGTGGACCCTTCGTGGGTGGAGCCCTCCGTGGAATCGCGCAACCGTTACCCTCCGTGGGTTGATGTCTCCATCAACGTGGATGTACGATAGCACCACCTATCGGAACCACGCCAAAAACATCCATGTCTCCAATTGCGTTTGAATCCTCCAAACCCTTCCCTTTACATTCTTGCAAGTTGTATGCTTTACTTTCCGCTGCTCATATACTCTTTTGCATGCTTGCTTGAATCGTGTGAGATTGCTTGACTTATGTTAAAATTGCTAAAATCTGCCAAGAACTAAAATTGGGAAAAGGATAGATTTTTATTTGGTCAAGTAGTCTAATCACCCCCCCCCCCTCTAGACATACTTCCGATCCTACAACGTCTTCACGATCCAACCGATCTAGTACCGAAAGTACGACACCTCTGAGTTCAGCACACGTTCAGCTCGATGACGTCCCTCGAACTCTTGATCCAGCAGAGGGTCGAGGGAGAGTTTCGTCCGCACGGCAGCGTGGTGACGGTGATGGTGATGTGATCCGCGCAGGGCTTCGCCTAAGCACTACGGCGCTATGACCGGAGGAGTAAACTGTGGAGTGGGGCACCGCACACGGCTAAGAGAACAACTATTGTGTTTTGGGGTGCCCCTCTACCCTCGTATATAAAGGAGGAGGGGAGTAGGTGGTCGGCCTAGAGGGGCGCGCCATGGGGGGAGTCCTACTTGGACTCCTAGTCCTGGTAGGATTCCCCTTTTCTTCTCCGGAGTGGGAAAGGGAGAAATGGAGAGGCAGTAGGAGTAGGAGAGGGAAAGGGGGCCGCCGCCCCCTCCCCTAGTCCAATTCGGACTCCCATGGGGGGCGCGGCCACCCTTGTGGGTTGTCCCCTCTCTCTCCCATGGCCCATGAGGCCCATGACTTCCCCCAGGGGTTTTCGGTAACCCCTCGGTACTCCGGAAAAATACCCGAACCACTCAAAACTACTCCTGTGTCCGAATACCATCTTCCTATTGGGGAACGTAGTAATTCAAAAAAAATCCTACGATCACGCAAGATCTATCTAGGAGAAGCATAGCAATGAGACGGGAGAGTGTGTCCACGTACCCTCGTAGACCGAAAGCGGAAGCGTTTAGTAACGCGGTTGATGTAGTTGAACGTCTTCACGATCCAACCGATCCAAGCACCGAATGTACGGCACCTCCATGTTCAGCACACGTTCAGCACAATGACGTCCCTCGAGCTCTTGATCCAGTTGAGGACGAGGGAGAGTTCCCTCAGCACTATAGCGTGGCGACGGTAATGATGAAGTTACCGGCCTAGGGCTTCGCCTAAGCACTACGACAATATGACCGAGGTGTTAAACTGTGGAGGGGGGCACCACACACGGCTAAGAGATTATCTGTTGTGCTTTGGGGTGCCCCCTTGCCGACGTATATAAAGGAGTGAGGGAGTCCTTGATTAAGGGGTCCTCGGGCGTCCGGGCTATGTAACATGGGCCGGACTAATGGGTTGCAAAGAGACAAGATAGAAGGCTTCCCACCGTGTCCGGACGGGACTATCCTTGGCGTGGTAGGCAAGCTTGGCGTGCGGATATGAAGATTCCTTTCTATGTAAACCGACTCTGTACAACCCTAGCCTCCTCCGGTGTCTATATAAATCGGAGGGTTTAGTCTGTAGAGGCAATCATAATCATACAGGCTAGACATCTAGGGTTTAGCCATTACGATCTCTTGGTAGATCAACGCTTGTAACCCCTATACTCATTAAAGTCAATCAAGCAGGAAGTAGGGTATTACCTCCATAAAGAGGGCCCCAACCTAGGTAAACATCGTGTCCCCTGCCTCCTGTTACCTTCGATCCTTAGATGCACAGTTCGGGACCCCCTACCCGAGATCTGCCAGTTTTGACACCGACATTGGTGCTTTCATTGAGAGTTCCACTGTGCCGTCGTCGAAAGGCTCGATGGCTCCATCAATCATCTACAACAATGTTGTCGCGAAGGAGATTTTTCTCCCCAGCCAGATCTTTGTATTCGGCGGCTTCGCACTGCGTGCCAACTCGGTCGGCCACCTGGAGCAGATCGACAGCTACGCCCCTGGTCACCAGATCAGTTTTGGAAATCTGAACTATGTCGCTGATATCCGAGGAGACTTGATCTTCCAAGGGCTCGCGGCCTCAACCACCGCTCTGGCCTTAGATCCAGAGCGCGTCACCAGGTCCGAAGACGGGAGTCTAGAGCCTGCAGGACTCTTTGCGGCCTTAGAGCTCAGTACCGGAAAACCGGAGAGAATAGCATCTCCGGCAATCATTACAAAGCCGGACTCTTCTCCGGACACTAACTCCAAACCCTGGAAGTCCGCTTCATGCGAGCTCGGCCCGGAAACTTCTGTCCCCGTCCAAACCTTGATCTTAAATGAGCCTTTGGACTTAATGCGATCCCTCATCCTCACGGAGAAACCGCTTCCGAATTGCGCCCAGCCCGGACTAGGGGCTAAAAACGGGAAATTTTGCTTCCCACCAACCACCCACTTCATAGCCACTATCGACGATCTTACCGACATGCTCGATTATGCCTCCGAAGACATCGATGGTATGGACGACAATAACGGAGAGGAGCAGGCCTAAAACCTACCGTTCACCGGACGCTGGACGGCCGCTTCCTCATACGACATATACATGGTGGGCACACCTAAGGAAAGCGACGACGATGGTGAGAAGAACCCAGTCGAGGACGAACCTCCTGAGATACCACCGAAGCGTCGACGTCAGCGCGCGCCGCTCTAAGTCGCTTCACGAAAAAGACGGCAATACCGGCACCGGAAACAATGATACTCCGGAAAACGCCGAAGACCAAGAAGACCCCATCGAATCAACATCTGAACAGGATGATCGGGAGGACGGGCAAGTCGACCCTGACGAGCAAGCAGGGAACGAGGACTCGGAGGATAGCAACTATCTACCACTCTCCGAGGATGACGTGAGCCTTGGCAACGAAGATTTTATCGTGCCAGAGGAACCCCTCGAACAAGAGCGCTTTAAGCACCGGCTAATAGCCATGGCAAGAAGCCTCAAAAAGAAACAACGGAAGCTTCAAGCTGACCAAGATCTGCTCAACGACAGATGGACTAATGTCCTGGCAGCAGAAGAATACGGCCTCGAGCGCCCAAAAAAGAGTTACCCGAAGCGTAAGTTGCTACCCCAATTCAACGATGAGGCGTTGGATCCCATAACACCCATGCGTAACGCGGCTGACGGACCGATCGACCACCACGTGGCCGGGACAGAACGTCAACTGAAGCCGAACACCATCCCGCACCACCTCACCGTAAAAGCAGAGAAACAATAGCTTCGGGATACACATATGACCTACGACAAGACCTGGAGAAAAGACCAGGTCAGACCAGATCAATCTACGGATCGCGGGGGCGTGCCCCGGCGCGAGAACATGGCTGTCAAGCCTGGCGCGACAAGCATAATCATGCTCGGGCCGAGAACTGCATACAGACTTCATCCGAACTGCGTCGAGACATGGCCCGATACAGAGGCGCCGCACACCCCCTATGCTTCACCGATGAGGTAATGGAGCACCAGTTGCTAGAAGGGTTTAAACCCGTGAAAATTGTATCATACGACGGCACAACAGGTCCCGCAGTATGGATTGAAGATTTTCTTCTCCACATTCACATGGCTCAAGGTGATGATCTACACGCCATCAAATACCTTCCCCTAAAACTTAAGGGGCCAGCTCGGCACTGGTTGAATAGTCTCTCAGAAAACACTATTGGAAGCTGGGAAGACTTGGAGGATGCCTTTAGAGACAACTTCCAAGGCACTTATATCCGGCCTCCGGATGCCGATGACCTCAGTCATATAGTCCAACAGCCCGGAGAGTCGGCCACGAAATTCTGGACCAGGTTCCTAATTAAAAAGAACTAGATTGTTGACTGTCCGGACGCCGAAGCCCTAGCGGCCTTTAAACACAGCATCCAGGATGAATGGCTCGCCCGACACCTCGGCCAAGAAAAGCCGAAGTCCACGGCAGCCCTTACAGGACTAATGACCCACTTTTGCGCGGGCGAGGATAGCTTGCTGGCCCGTAGTGGCAACAGTACCAGCGACCCTAGCACTTCCCAAGCCAGAAACGGCAACGGAAGGCCCCGACACAACAAGCATAAGCGTCGGAGCAACAATGATGATATAGAGAGTACGGCAGTCAACGCCGGATTCAGTGGCTCCAAATCCGGTCAACAGAAGAAGCCATTCAAACGAAACAAAGACGGTTCATCAAGCCTGGACCGAATACTTGACCGACCTTGCCAAATCCACAGCACTCCTGACAAGCCTGCCAACCACACCAACAGAAGCTGTTGGGTCTTCAAATAGGCCGGCAAGTTAAATGAAAAAAACAAGGAGAAAGGATCACCCAACGAGGATGATGATGAGCAACCTCGCGCACTGAAAACAGGGGAACAGAAGAAATTTCCCCCCGAGGTCAAAACGGTGAACATGATATACGTTACTCATACCCCCAAGAGGGAGCGCAAGCGCGCGCTAAGGGACGTCTACGCGATAGAGCCAGTCGCCCCAAAATTCAACCCATGGTCGTCCTGTCCGATCACCTTTGATCGCAGGGACCATCTGACCAGTATCCGTCACGGAGGTTCGGCCGCACAAGTCCTTGATCCAATCATCGATGGATTCCACCTTACGCAAGTCCTCATGAACGGCGGCAACAGCCTTAACCTACTCTATCAGGACATAGTCCGCAAGATGGGTATCGATCCATCAAGAATCAAGCCCACTAAAACTACCTTTAAAGGAGTAATACCTGGTGTAGAGGCCCGCTGCACGGGCTCAATCACATTGGAGGTCGTCTTCGGTTCGCCGGACAACTTCCGCAACGGAGACTTGATCTTCGACATAGTCCCCTTCCACAGTGGCTACCATGCACTTCTCGGACGAACCGCGTTCGCTAGCTTCAACGCGGTCACGCACTATGCCTATCTCAAACTCAAGATGCCTGAACCCCGCGGTGTTATAACAGTCAATGGAAACATGGAGCGCTCCCTCTGTACTGAGGAGCATACGACGGCCCTGGCAGCAGAGGTATAGAGCGGTTTTATCATACCGAATACTATATCAACAGTCAAGCCCCCGAACACTATCAAACGAGTCTGGGCTACCCCTCAGCATGATAGTCCAGCTCGTTAGGAGCTCGATTAGCAATTTGGCCTCCATCTCAGCCCCTACCAAATTGTGGCATATGTACCACGCGTACATAATTACGCGCTAAAGATACCATGGGAAGGGATGGAGGCATAATAAAGATAAAGTCCACAATACGGCTAGACCCTATCAGGACATTCATATTTCCTTTTTTCTCCTCTTTTTTCCCAGGTTCCTTACAACCCACATCACTTTTTTGACGGTACCAAGGCCTCTTTTTGAGGCCTACTAGGAAAACACTGATCGATGTCCCTCTCAAAGGACAATACACCAAGGAGAAAGGCAGCATAGACACGTGGCAGAGTACCTAACGGATCCCTAAAGATCACTTGTTCGTCTTCAGGACACTTACACAGCTCTCCTTCGTGTTCAGCATGTAAAATAGCCTTGTTGCTTAGTGCACTATCTGTACCAATACGTTTTGACGTATCAATCAGACTATAATGGAAACAGGTTTTTGCCCAACCTATGTGTTGTTGGCTTATCTCTTAATATGTGTTTCCCTGTTATAGTCTGATTGTCATGTACACCTCGGTACGACTTAAATCGCCAGCGGCTCTGTTAGGCCATGTACATTTGTTAAACACTAAAACAAAGTCCGAACACTTTCATAGTACAAATTCGGCGTCCCGAATATAGCATTATATGCATTGGCCCGAATCATGTCATTGGTCAATAGCTGGGTTGCCCGGCTCCTGTGGTTGCTACCTTACGTTCCGCTTGATCGGCTAAGGTAGTAAAGGGAGAACTATTGCAGTTGTGTTTTCGGCTCATACGGACAAGCACCTTAGTAGAGAAAGCTGAAAACTGACTGTCATGATGCGGCTAGAGCTGGTCAGCTATTCGGTGACTATGTATAAATCTCTTGCGATTTTTCCGCGTTATGTGATAGGCCGGCTTACACCTGGTCGGGCATCCATAGCACCCAGGTTCGGATAACTGAACAATACTAGGGGCTGCGCCCACGCTATCATTATAAAACTCCTATGTCTAAGTGAGAGCGATAAAGCCACATAGTCCGATTGCCTAGTTCGCCGCACTAACACCTCCTTCATGGACCAAAACGTTGGGTCAAGAGTGTTTAGGTGCTATCCTGAACACCCCCATACTACCTACGTGGGGGCCGAAGCCGACGACTGGCCAACTCTCAGATATCGTAAACAGCCACACAGGAGGACAAATTTCAAAAGTAAAATATTGAACATATCATACATAAAGCCTTGTTTCATAAACACAGGATTGGACATCATAGATACTTTAATTCAAATATGATGTCCTTTGAACACTGGCCATCTGCAATGCGAGATCCTTTCAGGACATCATCAAAATATTGCTCTGGCGTGCGGTGCTCATTGCCTACGGGCGGTCCCTTGGTTGCAGGCTTGACGGCCTCCATCTTCGCCCACTGCACCTTGACACGGGCGAAGGCCAGCCGCGCACCTTCGATGCAGACCGAACGCTTCATGCCATCAAGCCGAGGGCAGGCACTAACCAGCCGCTTCACGAGACCGAAGTAGCTACTGGGCATGGGTTCGGCGGGCCAAAGACGGATTATCATATCCCTCATGGCCAAGTCGGCTACCCTATGCAGCTCGTTCCACTGCTTTAGCTGATCGCTGAGGGGCACGGGATGCTCTGGCGTAAGGTACTGCGACGAGAATAGCTTCTCCGTTGAGCTCCCCTCTTCGGCCCGAAAGAACTCTGCAGCATCAGCAATACACCGGGGCAGGTCCGCAAACACTCCTGGAGAACTGCAAATCCGGGTTAGCAATATATACCTTTTCCTCACGAATTTGCTCTGCATGTTAAAGGCCTTACTCGCTACAATCTGCTTTGCCTCTTGGATCTCTCGGACAGCGCTTTGGGCTTCAGTCCGGGCCTCCTGTGCACTTTGGAGGGCCTTAGCAAGTTCAGAATTTTGATCTGAAATCTTGCGCTCTAAGGACTCAGATTTGTTTATCGCATCCTTGAGCTCCTGCTGGACTTCCTCCAACCGTGCTTCATGTTTCAGGCGGGAGGCTCGCTCCTCCTCCGCCTCCTTCTTGGCTTCGGCTAGCACATTCTTGAGGGTCTCGACCTCTGCCGCGCCAGCTATGAGCATTATTATAAAAGCTCATTGAGATCACAATTCAGAACTGATCTAATTTCAGACATGTTTTCGGTGTCACATGCCTTGTTTTTCCTCTAACTTCCGCCTTAGCTCGAACGCTTCGGCGGCATGGGCAACTGAAGCCTACCTCGCAGCCTGTTTGTTCCAACAGATACATATGTTAACCTCCTGCGTGAGTCATTAGATCCTCTGTTCGGTCTTTCTTTCCGAACATCGAACATAGTCTCAAGGGCTACTATCTATACAATAGGCATTCCTTTTATACAGCTAAAAAACATTATAAAGCACATACCTCAAAGCCTCTTAAAAGGCTAGTGTAGGCTTCGGTCAATCCGCTCTTCGCGGACTGAACCTTTCAATCACCATACCCATAAGGGTACGATGTTCTTCCACAATGGTAGCGCTCTGAAGCGCTCTCACCAGTGTCCGGCGCCTCCACATTGATAGAAGTCGCCGGTGGGGTGGGCGCGTCCCCTTCCTTTGAAGGAGGTTGCTCATTTGGCTCCGGAACCGTGTGGGTTTCCGGAACGACATTTGGTTGGGACCAAATTGGACATGGCCCCGTCTCCGGTCTCCATGGGGGTCGGTTCCCCCATGTTCTTGGCAGCCGAGGTGTCACCCTTCGGCGTCGTCTTGGCAGTCTTCGTCACACCTCCCTGTTCCGGAAGGGTCCTTCAGGACGACACCTCGGTGTTGTCCACAGTAGTAGGGGAGGAAGCTGGTGGAGGTGAATCGCTCTCCATCATGTCCGGACCCAGCGAGTTCCCGGAAGAGCAAGATCGCTAGGGGAGGACACGAACCGGACTGCAGCACATAGTTTAAATTTATTAACTATAAGCCAGAAAAAGTCGGATATATATGTACCTTTGAGTACTTACGATCCGGCCAGGGGCATCGGCCTAGGGCACCACTCAACGGCGTCTGACTCGAAGTCATCCGTAAGGGAGGTTCTCCCTTTCTTGGACGCCTCCGCCTCTAGATTAGCATAGGCTGCCCTCTTCTTCTTCTCCCCCTTAGGGGCAGAAGTGCTCTCTTCCTTCTCCTCTTCCTCTTCGTCAGGGGAGGAGAGGGTTTCGGTGTCCTCGGACGCTACGTCCGAAGCACCCTTACGGCGGAGGCCACCCTTGGCCTCCTTGCCCTTCTTCTTGGCCTTCTTTTCCGGCGCCTGGTACGGCGCTGGGAACAACATCCTCGTCAACAGAGGAATAGCCGAGTCTTCGGGTAGCGAAGCCAGACAGTGGATCCGTTTCACTTTCTTCGTCCATCCCTGCGAAGAAAATGGGGAGTTTAGTATGCTGCTTGGACTTATAATGTAAGGTTATCAAAGAACTTACGGGGGTCGCAGCGTGGGTGCAGTCGTAGCCGAGGTCTTCGGTTGTCTCCGGCCATGACTTCTGGGTTTTAAAGAGCAGCTTCCACATGTCTTCATGCTTCGTGCTGAAGAACCGCTGCAGCGTCCGGGGACCGGCTGGGTCGAACTCCCACATGAACTCTTGACGCGCCTGACAGGGGAGAATCCAGCGGAAGAGCATCACCTGGATCACGCTGGCAAGGCTGGTATTCTTGTCTACCATGCTCTTGATACGCTTGTGCAGCGTCATCACCTCGTCAGACGACACCCAGTCTAGGACCTTGTTGAGCCAAGATGTCAGCCGCATTGGAGGCCCGGACTTGAATTCGGAGGGGGCGGCCCAGGTAGGGTCACGAGGTTCCGTGACATAGAACCACTCCTACTGCCATCCCTCCACGGTCTCCACGAAGGTGCCCTTGGGCCAGGTGACATTGGGGAGCTTGCTCACCATTGCGCCCCTACAGTCCGCGTGCTGACCCTCCACTACTTTTGGCTTCACGTTGAAGACCTTGAGCCATAGGCCAAAGTGGGGGGATATACGGAGGAATGCCTCGCATACGATGATAAAAGTTGAAATGTTGAGGAAGGAATTTGGGGCTAGATCATGGAAATCTAGCCCGTAGTCAAACATGAGGCCGCGGACGAAAGGGTGAAGGGGAAACCCCAGTCCGCAAAGGAAATGAGGGATAAACACTACCCTCAAACCGGGCATTGGTGTAGGGATGATCTGCTTCTTGGCCCGGAGCCGGTGGGCGATCTCCTTGGCCAGGTAACCCGCTTCCCGGAGTTCCTTGATGTTTCTCTCCGTAAAGGAGGAAGCCATCCACTTGCCCTGTGCTCCGGATCCGGACATGGCTGGAATACTTTCTGGGAACAGAGAGGATTGAAGCTTGGGTGCTGGAGCATGCGGGTGCATGGGCTGAGGAAGGGGAGGCATGGGGTAAAAAGGGGGAACCTTATCTCTTTATAAAGGCAGCGAATATCATGCGTCCCCCACGAGCCTTAAAGCTCGCCTATTTCCAAGGGGTCGTGCGAAATAGCACGGTTGGGTTTCCCAAGCCCGTATTGATGTGAATCCCATAATAAGGGGGCATGATCTCTATTTTGACAAGACGTGTCGTCGGTGGTTGCGTCTTGGAACGTGAAACGGGAGGCCAAAACACGGTTCGAAATAATAAAGTGGTTGGATGTAACGTCTCATAAGTAAAATCTTCAGAGGACAGAACTTATTTGTATTTTTTCCTTGTGATTCAGAGGTATGACTATTGTACAGAGCCGGATATAGTACTGACGATCAACTACTTTGAAGTATTCGAAGGAGGAACCCGCCTTGCAATGCCGAAGACAATCTGCACGCCGGACACATCGTCATTGAAGCCTGGTTCAGGGGCTACTGAGGGAGTCCTGGATTAAGGGGTCCTCGGGCTTACGGGCTGTGTAACATGGGCCGGACTAATGGGATGCGAATATACAAGATAGAAGGCTTCCCCCCGTGTCCGGATGGGGCTCTCCTTGGCGTGGGAGGCAAACTTTTCATGCGAATGTGAAGATTCCTTTCTCTGTAAACCGACTCTGTACAACCCTAGCCCCCTCCGGTGTCTATATAAACCGGAGGGTTTAGTCCGTAGAGGCAATCATAATCATACAGGCTAGACATCTAGGGTTTAGCCATTATGATCTCATGGTAGATCAACTCTTGTAACCCCTATACTCATCAAAGTCAATCAAGCAGGAAGTAGAGTATTACCTTCATCAAGAAGGCCCGAACTTGGGTAAACATCGTGTCCCCTGCCTCCTGTTACCTTCGATCCTTAGACGAACAGGTTGGGACCCCCTACCCGAGATATGTCGGTTTTGACATCGACAGGGAGGAGGAGGCCGGCCAAGGAGGAGGCGCGCCAGGGGGGAGTCCTACCAGGACTCCAAACCTAGTAGGATTCGGCCCCCCTTTCCTTCCTACAGAGAGGGGGAATGGGGAAAGGAGGAAGAGAGAGGAGGAAAGAGGGGGTCGCGCCGCCTCCCCTTGTCCAATTAGGATTGGGGCAAGGGGGGCGCGCCCACCTCCTGTGGCCCGCCTCCTCTCCACCTCTATGGCCCATTAGGCCCAATAACTTTCACGGGGGTTCCGATAGCCTCATGTTACTCCGATAAATCCCCGAACCTTATCGGAACCATTTCGATGTCCGAATATAACCTTCCAGTATATCAATCTTTACCTCTCGACCATTTCAAGACTCCTCGTCATGTCTGTGATCTCATCCGGGACTCCGAACAAACTTCTATCATCAAATCACATAACTCATAATACAAATCATCATCAAACATTAAGCGTGCGGACCCTACGAGTTTGAGAACTATGTAGACATGACCGAGACACATTTCCAGTTAATAACCAACAGCGGAACCTGGATGCTCATATTGGCTCCTACATATTCTACGAAGATCTTTAGCGGTCAAACTGCATAACAACATACGTCATTCCCTTTGTCATCGGTATGTTACTTGCCCGAGATTCGATCGTCGGTATCTTCATACCTAGTTCAATCTCATTACCGGCAAGTCTCTTTACTCGTTCCGTAATACATCATCCCATAACTAACTCATTAGTCACATTTCTTGCAAGGCTTATAGTGATGTGCATTACCGAGAGGGCCCAGAGATACCTCTCCGATACACAGAGTGACAAATCCTAATCTTGATCTATGCCAACTCAACAAACAACCATCGGAGACACCTATAGAGCATCTTTATAATCACCCAATTACGTTGTGATGTTTTATAGCACACAAAGTGTTCCTCCGGTATTCAGGAGTTGCATAATCTCATAGTCAGAGGAATATGTATAAGTCATGAAGAAAGCAATAGAAATAAAACTAAATGATCATTATGCTAAGCTAATGGATGGACCTTGTCCATCACGTCATTCTCTAATGATGTGATCCCGTTGATCAAAAGACAACACATGTCTATGGTCAGGAAACTTAACCATCTTTGATTAACGAGCTAGTCTAGTAGAGGCACACTAGGGACATTCTATGTGTCTATGTATTCACACATGTACTAAGTTTCCGGTTAATAAAATTCTAGCATGAATAATAAACATTTATCATGATATAAGGAAATATAAATAACAACTTTATTATTGCCTATATGGCATATTTCCTTCAGTCTCCCAACTTGCACTAGAGTCAATAATCTAGATTAAATAGTAATGATTCTAACACCCACGGAGTCTTGGTGTTGATCATGTTTTGCTCGTGGAAGAGGCTTAGTCAACGGGTCTGCAACATTCAGGTATGTATGTATTTTGCAAATCTCTATGTCTCCCTCCTTGACTTGATCGCGGATGGAATTGAGCGTCTCTTGATGTGTTTGGTTCTCTTGTGAAATCTGGATTCTTTCGCCAAGGCAATTGCTCTAGTATTGTCACAAAAGATTTTCCTTGGACCTGATGCACAAGGTATTACACCTAGATCGGATATGAACTCCTTCATCCAGACTCCTTCATTTGCTGCTTCTGAAGCAGCTATGTACTCCGCTACACACGTAGATCCCGCCACGACGCTCTGCTGGGAACTGCACCAATTGACAGCTCGACCATTCAATATAAATACGTATCCCGTTTGCGACTTAGAGTCATACGGATCAGTGTCAAAGCTTGCATCGACGTAACCATTTATGACAAGCTCTTTGTCACCTCCATAAACGAGAAACATATCCTTAGTCCTTTTTAGGTATTTCAGGATGTTCTTGACCGCTGTCCAGTGATCCACTCCTGGATTACTTTGGTACCTCCCTGCTAAACTTATAGCAAGGCACAGATCAGGTCTGGTACACAGCATTGCATACATGATAGAACCTATGGCTGAGGCATAGGGAACGACTTTCACTTTCTCTCTATCTTCTGCAGTGGTCGGGCATTGAGTCTGACTCAACTTCACACCTTGTAACACAGGCAAGAACCCTTTCTTTGACTGATCTATTTTGAACTTCTTCAACACTTTATCAAGGTATGTGCTTTGTGAAAGTCCAATTAAGCGTCTTGATCTATCTCTATAGTTCTTGATACCCAATATGTAAGCAGCTTCACCGAGGTCTTTCATTGAAAAATTCTTATTCAAGTATCCTTTATGCTAACCAGAAATTATGTAATATTTCCAATCAACAATATGTCATCCACATATAATATTATAAATGCTATAGAGCTCCCACTCACTTTCTTGTAAATACAGGCTTCTCCAAAAGTCTGTATAAAACCATATGCTTTGATCACACTATCAAAGTGTATATTCCAACTCCGAGAGGTTTGCACCAATCCATAAATGGATCGCTGGAGCTTGCACACTTTGTTAGCACCTTTAGGATCGACAAAACCTTCTAGTTGCATCATATACAACTCTTCTTTAAGATATCCATTAAGGAATGCAGTTTTGACATCCATTTGCCAAATTTCATAATCATAAAATGCGGCAATTGCTAACATGATTCGGATAGACTTAAGCATCGCTACGGGTGAGAAGGTCTCGTCGTAGTCAACTCCTTGAACTTGTCGAAAACCTTTCACAACAAGTTAAGCTTTGTAGACAGTAACATTACCATCAGTGTCAGTCTTCTTCTTGAAGATCCATTTATTCTCTATGGCTTGCCGATCATTGGGCAAGTCAACCAAAGTCCACACTTTGTTCTTATACATGGATCCCATCTCAGATTTCATGGCCTCAAGCCATTTCGCGGAATCTGGGCTCATCATCGCTTCCTCATAGTTCGTAGGTTCGTCATGGTCAAGTAACATGACCTCCAGAACAGGATTACGGTACCACTCTGGTGCGGATCATACTCGTATTGACCTATGAGGTTTGGTAGTAACTTGATCTGAAGTTTCATGATCATCATTAGCTTCCTCACTAATTGGTGTAGGAATCACTGGAACTGATTTCTGTGATGAAGTACTTTCCAATTCGGTAGAAGGTACAATTACCTCATCAAGTTCTACTTTCTTCCCACTCACTTCTTTCGAGAGAAACTCCTTCTCTAGAAAGGATCCATTCTTAGCAATGAATATCCTAGATCGCACCATGAAGACGTATTTCTCTGATTTGGGTTCGAGCTTATCAGACTGAAGCTTTTTCACATAAGCATCGCAACCCCAAACTTTAAGAAACGACAGCTTAGGTTTCTTGCCAAACCACAGTTCATATGGAGTCATCTCAACGGATTTAGATGGCGCCCTATTTAACGTGAATGCAGCCATCTCAAAAGCATAACCCCAAAACGATAGTGGTAAATCGGTAAAAGACATCATAGATCGCACCATATTTAATAAATATGGTTACGACGTTCGAACACACCATTATGCTTTGGTGTTCCAGGTGTCGTGAGTTGCGAAACTATTCCACATTGTTTCAAATGAAGACCAAACTCATAACTCAAATATTCACCTCCACGATCAGATCGTAGAAACTTTATTTTCATGTTACGATGATTTTCCACTTCACTCTGAAATTCTTTGAACTTTTTAAATGTCTCAGACTTATGTTTCATCAAGTGGATATACCCATATCTGCTCAAATAATCTGTGGAGGTCATAAAATAACGATACCCGCCGCAAGCCTCAATACTCATCGGACCGCATACATCAGTATTTATTATTTCCAACAAGTCAGTTTCTCGCTCCATTGTTCCGGAGAACGGAGTCTTAGTCATCTTGCCCATGAGGCATGGTTCGCAAGCATCAACTGATTCCAGAAGCCCATCGGCATGGAGTTTCTTCATGCGCTTTACACCAATATGACCTAAACGGCAGCGCCATAAAAAAGTTGCACTATCATTATTAACTTTGCATCTTTTGGCTTCAATATTATGAATATGTGTATCACTACAATCGAGATTCAACAAAAATAGACCACTCATCAAGGGTGCATGACCAGAAAAGATATTACTCATATAAATAAAATAACCATTATTCTCTGATTTAAATGAATAACCGTCTTACATCAAACAAGATCCAGATATAATGTCCATGCTCAATGCTGGCACCAAATAACAATTATTTAGGTCTAAGACTAATCCCGACGATAGATGTAGAGGTAGCGTGCCGACGGCGATCACATCAACCTTGGAACCATTTCCCACGTGCATCGTCACCTCTTCCTTAGCCAATCTTCGTTTAATCCGTAGCCCCTGTTTTGAGTTGCAAATATGAGCAACAGAACCAGTATCAAATACCCAGGTGCTACTACGAGCATTAGTAAGGTACACATCAATAACATGTATATCAAATATACCTTTCACTTTGCCATCCTTCTTATCCGCTAAATACTTGGGGCAGTTCCGCTTCCAGTGCCCAGTCCCTTTGAAGTAGAAGCACTCAGTCTCAGGCTTAGGTCTAGACTTGGGCTTCTTCCCTTGAGCAGCAACTTGCTTGTTGTTCTTTTTGAATTTCTCCTTCTTCCCTTTGCCCTTTTTCTTGAAACTAGTGGTCTTGTTAACCATCAACACTTGATGCTCCTTCTTGATTTCTACCTCCGCAGCCTTTAGCATCGCGAAGAGCTCGGGAATAGTCTTTTCCATCCATGTGCATTATAGTTCATCACGAAGCCTTTATAGCTTGGTGGCATTGATTGAAGAACTATGTCAATGACACTATCATCAGGAAGATTAACTCCCAGATGAGTCAAGTGGTTGTGGTACCCAGACATTCTGAGTATGTGTTCACTGGCAGAACTATTCTCCTCCATTTTTCAGCTATAGAACTTGTTGGAGACTTCATATCTCTCAACTTGGGCATTTGCTTGAAATATTAACTTCAACTCCTGGAACATCTCATATGCTCCATGACGTTCAAAACGTCCTTGAAGTCCCGATTCTAAGCCATAAAGCATGGCAAAGTGAACTATCGAGTAGTCATCAGCTTTGCTCTGCCACACCTTCATAATGTCCGGAGTTGCTCGTGCAGCGGTGCTTCTAGGACGTAATTCTTCTTTGCAGCAATGAGCACAATCCTCAAGTTATGGACCCAGTCCATGTAGTTGCGACCATCATCTTTCAACTTAGCTTTCTCTAGGAACGCATTAAAATTCAAGGGAATGGTAGCACGGGCCATTGATCTACAACAACATAGACATGCAAAAACTATCAGGTACTAAGTTCATGATAAATTAAAGTTCAATTAATCATATTACTTAAGAACTCCCACTTAGATAGACATCCCTCTAGTCATCTAAATGATCACGTGATCCATATCAACTAAACCATGTCCAATTATCACGTGAGATGGAGTAGTTTTCAATGGTGAACATCACTATGTTGATCATATCTACTATATGATTCACGTTCGACCTTTCGGTCTCAGTGTTCCGAGGCCATATCTACACATATGCTAGGCTTGTCAAGTTTAACCCGAGTATTCTGCAGGTGCAAAATTGGCTTGCACCCGTTGTATGTGAACGTAGAGCTTATCACACCCGATCATCACGTGGTGTCTCGGCACGACGAACTGTAGCAACGGTGCATACCCAGGGAGAACACTTATACCTTGATATTTAGTGAGGGGTCATCTTATAATGCTACCACCATACTAAGCAAAATAAGATGCATAAAGGATAAGCATCACATGCAATCAAAATATGTGACATGATATGGCCATCATCATCTTGTGCCTTTGATCTCCATCTCCAAAGCACCGTCATGATCTCCATCGTCACCGGCTTCACACATTGATCTCCATCGTAGCATTGTTGTCGTCTCGCCAACTATTGCTCCTACTACTATCGCTACTGCTTAGTGATAAAGTAAAGAAATTACATGGCGATTGCATTTCATACAATAAAGCGACAACCATAAGGCTCCTACCAGTTGCCGATAACTTTTACAAAACATGATCATCTCATACAACAATTTATATCTCATCATGTCTTGACCATATCATATCACAACATGCCCTGCAACAACAAGTTAGACGTCCTCTACTTTGTTGTTGCAAGTTTTACGTGGTTGCTACAGGCTTCTAGCAAGAACCGTTCTTACCTATGCATCAAAACCACAATGATTTTTTGTCAAGTGTATTGTTTTAACCTTCAACAAGGATCGGCTGTAGTCAAACTCGATTCAACTAAAGTTGGAGAAACAGAGGCCCGGTAGCCACCTGTGTGCAAAGCCAGTCGGTAGAACCAGTATCATGACCGTGGTCATGTAATGTCGGTCCGAGCCGCTTCATCCAACAATACCGCCGAATCAAAGTAAGACGTTGGTGGTAAGCAGTATGACTATTATCGCCCACAACTCTTTGTGTTCTACTCGTGCATATAACATCTATGCATAGACCTGGCTCGGATGCCACTGTTGGGGAACATAGTAATTCAAAAAAATTCCTACGATCAAGCAAGATCTATCTAGGAGAACTGAGGGAGTCCTGGATTAAGGGGTGTCCGGATGGCCGGACTATACCTTCAGCCGGACTCCTGGACTATGAAGATACAAGATTGAAGACTTCATCCCGTGTCCGTAAGGGACTCTCCTTGGCGTGGAAGGCAAGCTTGGCGATGCGGATATTTAGATCTCCTACCATTGTAACCGACTTTGTGTAACCCTAACCCTCTCCGGTGTCTATATAAACCGGAGGGCTTTAGTCCGTAGGACAACATACAACAATCAAACCATAGGCTAGCTTCTAGGGTTTAGCCTCCTTGATCTCGTGGTAGATCTACTCTTGTACTACCCATATCATCAATATTAATCAAGCAGGACGTAGGGTTTTACCTCCATCGAGAGGGCCCGAACCTGGGTAAAACTTCGTGTCCCTTGTCTCCTGTTACCATCCGCCTAGACGCACAGTTCGGGACCCCCTACCCGAGATCCGCCGGTTTTGACACCGACATTGGTGCTTGCATTGAGAGTTCCTCTGTGTCGTCGCTTTTAGGCCCGATGGCTCCTCCGATCATCAATAATGATGCAGTCCAGGGTGAGACTTTTCTCCCCAGACAGATCTTCGTCTTCGGCGGCTTCGCACTACCGGCCAATTCGCTTGGCCATCTGGAGCAGATCGAAAGCTACGCCCCTGGCCATCATGTCAGATTTGGAAGTTTAAACTACACGGCTGATGTTCGCGGGGACTTGATCTTTGACGGATTCGAGCCACAGTCGAGCGCGCCGCACTGTCGCGATGGGCATGATCTAGCCCTGCCGCCGAACAGTGCCCTGGAGGCCACGCACGCATCGGTTCCGACCCTGGATTCGGAACCAACTGCGCCAATCGAGGACGAGTGGTTGGACGTCGCCTCGGGGGCTGCGATCCCAACGGCGATCGAGCCGAACACCAGCCCCGCACTCCGCAAGGCCCGTGACTCCGTGGGGCCGGACTCCTCTCCGGACTCCAAGCCTCCTGCGCCCCTGCCGATCGAATCCGATTGGGCGCCGATCATGGAGTTTACCGCCGCGGACATCTTTTAGCACTCGCCCTTTGGCGATATTCTAAAGTCATTAAAGTCTCTCTCTTTATCAAGAAAGCCCTGGCCGAACTGCGGTCAGCAAGGTTGGGATACGAACGACGAAGAAATTCAAAGCCCACCCACCACCCACTTTGTAGCAACTATCGATGATTTAACCGACATGCTCGACTTCGACTCCGAAGACATCGACGGTATGGACGCCGATGTAGGAGACGACCAAGAACTAGCACCTATAGGGCACTAGAAAGCCACCTCGTCGTATGACATATACATGGTGGATACCCCAAAAGAAGGAGATGGCGATGGAACAGCGGGGGATGACCCCTCCAAGAAACAGCCTAAGCGCCGGCGTCAGCAGCGCCGCTCTAAATCCCGCCAAAGAAAAAACGATGATTCCGGCACAGGAGATAATAATACTCCAGATAGCGCCGAAGAACACCCCCTCCAGCAAGATTCAGCGCAAGAGGATGGAGAAGCCAGCCCTCACGAGAGAGCGGCAGATAGAGAGGTCGAGGATGACAATTATATGCCTCCCTCCGAAGACGAGGCAAGCCTCGACGACGACGAATTCGTCATGCCAGAGGATCCCGTCGAACAAGAGCGTTTCAAACGCAGGCTTATGGCCACGGCAAGCAGCCTCAAGAAAAAACAGCAACAGCTTAGAGCTGATCAAGATTTGCTAGCCGACAGATGGACTGAAGTCCTTGCAGCCGAAGAGTATGAACTCGAACGCCCCTCCAAGAGCTACCCAAAGCGCAGGCTGCTACCCCGATTAGAGGAGGAAGCTACTAAACCTACATCACCAGCGCATAACACGGCCGATCGGCCACCTCGTGGCCGCGACAGAGAGGCCTCTCGGCCCTCCACTCAAGCCGCACCCCGGTGCCGTTCAAAACATTTTAAGGCACGAGAAAATGTGCCAGACCTGCGAGATATATTGGAGGACAGGGTAAAGCAAACAAGATCGATCTATGGATCGCGCGGACGCCCCACGGCACGTGACGGTGATCGTCACTCCGGATATAATAAATCCGGCCGGGCCGGACACAATAGACAAAGCTCATTTGAGTTGCGTCGTGATATAGCCCAATACAGAGGCGCCGCACACACCCTATGCTTCACAGATGAAGTAATGGATCATCAAATCCCTGAGGGTTTCAAACCCGTGAACATCGAATCATACGATGGCACAACAGATCCCGCGGTATGGATCGAGGATTATCTCCTTCATATCCACATGGCCCGCGGCGACGATCTACACGCCATCAAATACCTCCCACTCAAACTCAAGGGACCAGCTTGGCATTGGCTTAACAGCTTGCCAGCAGAATCTATCGAGTGTTGGGAGGACCTGGAAGCCGCATTCCTCGACAATTTCCAGGGCACCTATGTGCGACCACCAGACGCCGATGACCTAAGCCACATAATTCAACAGCCAGAGGAATCGGCTAGGCAATTCTGGACACGGTTCCTAACAAAGAAAAACCAAATAGTCGACTGTCCGAACGCTGAGGCCCTAGCAGCCTTCAAGCATAATATCCGCGTCGAGTGGCTTGCCCGGCACCTTGGACAGGAAAAGCCGAAATCCATGGCAGCACTCACGACGCTCATGACCCGCTTTTGCGTGGGAGAAGACAGCTGGCTAGCTCGTAGCAATAACTTGACCAAGAGCCTTGGTAATTCGAACACCAAGGACAACAGTGGCAGGTCGCGTCAGAACAAGCAAAAATGTCGCGTTAACAACGACAGCAACGAGGATACGGCAGTCAATGCCGGATTCAGAGGCTATAAATCCGGTCAGCGGAAAAAGGCATTCAAAAGAAATACTCAGGGCTCGTCCAGTTTGGACCGAATACTTGATCGCTTGTGCCAAATACATGGCACCCCCGAAAAGCCAGCCAATCACACCAACAGAGATTGTTGGGTGTTCAAGCAGGCAGGCAAGCTAAATGCCGAAAATAGAGGCAAGGGGCTGCGTAGCGATGATGAGGAGGAGGAGCCCCGGCCGCCGAACAACAGTGGACAGAAGGGTTTTCCCCCACAAGTTCGGACGGTGAACATGATATACGCAACCCACATCCCTAAGAGGGAGCGGAAGCGTACGTTAAGTGACGTATATGCGATGGAGCCAGTCGCCCCAAAGTTCAACCCATGGTCCTCCTGCCCGATCACCTTCAATCGAAGGGACCACCCCACTAGCACCCGTCATGGCGGATTCGCCGCATTGGTTCTAGACCCAATTATTGACGGATTTCATCTCACAAGAGTCCTTATGGACGGGGGCAGCAGCCTGAACCTGCTTTACCAGGATACAGTGCAGAAAATGGGCATAGATCCCTCGAGGATTAAGCCCACCAAAACGACCTTTAAAGGCGTCATACCAGGTGTAGAGGCCAACTGTACAGGCTCAGTCACACTTGAAGTGGTCTTCGGATCTCCGAACAATTTCCGAAGCGAGGAGTTAATCTTCGACATAGTCCTGTTCCGCAGTGGCTATCACGCACTGCCTGGGCGAAACGCATTTGCAAAGTTCAACGCGGTGCCGCACTACGCATACCTTAAGCTCAAGATGCCAGGCCCTCGAGGAGTAATCACGGTCAATGTAAACACCGAACGCTCCCTCCGAACGGAGGAACACACGACGGCCCTCGCAGCGGAACTACAAAGCAGCCTCTCAAGGCAGCTCTCCAGTCCGGCCGTTAAACGTCCGGACATCGTCAAGCGCGCCCGGAGTAACCTACAACAAGACCGTCTGGCACGTTCCGAGCAGGCGTAGCAACGCGGCCCCAACCCCAGCCCTCGCGAACTAGCGAAACCAGTGCCTCGCGTACATAACTACGCTCTCGAAATACCATGGGCACAGGGGGAGGGTCACCATCACGGCACGCCCGAAACACGGCTTAAACCGCACCAGTGGCTGCCGATTCCTTTATTTTCTCTTACTTTCAGGACTCCATACTTCGGAAGACCTGTCCGGCAATCCAACTGCCGCTCAAACGATGCAAGAACCAGGGAAGCAGAAAAGCTACGCCGCATTATATAACTCCCAGGTGGTCTCTATCACGAGCAGTATACCTATTTTGCATACTATTCTGCAACCTGCCCCTAGAAAGGACATGTTAAATAGTCCCACTTTTGCTTATAGCACCATTTGTATCGTTCTGCTTCGATCGCAGCCTTTTTATAAACAATGCATAGCTTTTGTCTACTTTCGCATTACTGTTTTTTACAAATATATGTTCATTTAACGACATGTTGCACTCGTACACTTTGGTACGGTCAATACGCCAGGGGATTGAGTACCCCCCTTATATGGTGTGAGAAGTCTGAACACTTTAACAAGTGCATCACCCCGAACTTATAGCATTATATGCATCAGCTCCGAATCATGTCTTGGGTCAATAGTTGGGTTTGCCCGGCTCCTATGTTTTGGTGCCTTACGTTCCATTGTATCGGCTAAGGTAGCACTAGGAGAACTACTGCGATTGTGCCCCAGTTGAGCTGGGCGGAGCACCTCAGTAGAGAAAGCTAAAACTAACTGTCATGATGAAGCGAGAGACTGGTCGTTGTTCGAGAGGTTTTTCGAGTCCCTAAAGACTTATGCCGCTTAGAGCGAGGAGTCGGCTTTGTCCGGCCAAAGGCATGGATAGCGCCCCGAACTCGGTCTTCCGAACACTAGGGGCTTCGCCGAAATTTAAAATTATAGAATTATATGGCTAAGTGAGAGTGTTCAAGCACTATAGTCCGGTTGCCTTGTTCGTTATGCTGAGCGCCTCCCTCGATGAACCCAAACATGGGAAAAAGAGCGCTCAGGTTCTCCCGAACACCCCAGCACTAGTGGCATGGGGGCAGAAGCCGACTACTCACCATCTCTCAAATTTGATAAACGGCCGCACAGAAGGTAATATTTTAAATTCATAACGCATTGCTTAAGCGCACATGAACAAGTTTTCAGCGCACAGGATAACACGAGCGAGTTTACTCCAAAATTACATCCATGGAACATTCATCCGCCACAAGGCGGGCACCCTTCAGAACGTCCTTAGAATAGTTCTCGGGCTTGCGATGCTCCTTCCCCGGCGGTGGCCCGTCCTTCACAAGCTTCTCACCATCCAGCTTGCCCCAGTGCACCTTAGCGCGGGCAAGGGCCCTATGGGCACCTTCAATGCAAACAGAGCGCTTGATGACCTCGAGCCTTAGACAGGCCTCCACCAGCCGCCGCACCATCCCGAAGTAGCTCCCAGGCCGAGCCTCTCCAGGCCACAGCTGAACTATGAGGCCCTTCATGGCATGTTCGGCCGCCTTGTGGATCTCGACCAGCTGCTTCAGCTGGTTGCTCAGGGGCACTGGGTGTCCGGCCTCAGCATACTGAGACCAGAACACCTTCTCCATCGAGCTGCCCTCCGCAGCTCGGTAGAATGCGGCGGCATCGGATACGCTACGGGGAAGATCTGCAAATGCTCCTGGAGAGCTCCGGATTCGGGTAAGTAACAAGAAGCTCACTTTTACATGTCTGCTTTGCATAAAGAATGTCTTACCCGCCGCTATCTTTTTCACCGCATCCAACTCCTAGAGGGCCTTCTGGGATTCAGCCTTGGCAGACTTGGCATTTTCAATAGCATCCGCGAGCTCGGACGCTCGCGTCTTTGAGTCAAGCTCCAAACCCTCATGTTTTTCCATGAGAGCCTGGAGCTCTTGCCGCACCTCGCCAACCTGGGCTTCATACCTCTCCCGCTCGGAGCGCTCCGTGGCCGCTCTCTTATCGGCCTCGGCCAACGCTTGCTTGAGGGTCGCCACCTCAGTTGTGGCCCCTACAATAGCCATGTTAATCCTGTCATATTTTTGCAATTGCACTTTTATATTTTCTTTTTTTTCTATAAGGTATTTCTTACCTTCTTTCTCCTCGAGCTGTCGTTTGGCAAGGCCGAGCTCTTGCTCGGTCCGCTCGAGGACTTGCTTCAGTGTGCCCACCTCCGCAGTCAGTGCGGCGGTCGCCAGCAGCGAAGCCTGCATACGCATATTGACTCTTTTTCTGTTAGACTCCTGCGAATTTTATTAGATCCTCTATTCGGCTTTTCTTTCTGAACGCCAAACAGAGCATCAGGGGCTACTGTCTATGCGGTAATATTTTTTATATATCATGCACTTACCTCGAAGCCTGTTAGAAGGCTGGCACAAGCTTCAGTCAGTCCGCTCTTGGCGGACTGAACCTTCTGGATCACCACACTCATAATAGTGCGGTGCTCCTCGTCGATGGAGGCGTTGTTAAGCACCTCCAGCAGATTGTTCGCGCCTCCGGTTGGACGGGGGCCGCCGGCTCAGTAGGCTTGCTCCTCTTGGAAGGAGTTCGCCTACCGCGGTCCGGAACCGTTGACGATTCTGGTGCGGTGTCCGGCTCAAAGCCGGACTTGGAGCCCTGGGGGGTTGTATCCCCTTTATTCCTGGAGTCCGGGAGGTCGCCTTGTGGTGCCTCCAGAACTACCTCCTCCTGGCTTGGAGCCTGTTGGGATGCCACCTCGGCATCACCTGTAGGGCGGGGGGAGGTAGCGGGCGGAAGTGAATTCACGTTCGATGAATCCAGGGAGCCGCTCGATGACTCGTCGAGCCCGGCCTTGGGCGGGCTGCATAATCAAATTCGACATAAGGAAAGGCTGCGCAAATAAAGGAATGCTATAAAGTACTCGGGTGCCCGGATGCTTACGATTCCGTCGGACGCTTGGCCCTGCGCGGCCACTCCTCTTCGTCGTCGGCGGCGGCGGCGGGGTAGTCCGGAGGAAGGGTTTTCCCCTTCTTAGACCCTTCGCCCTCCCCGGTCGGGGCGGCCTTCTTTTTCTTTCCTCCCCCCGCTGGAGGGGAGAGGTTTCTTCTTCCTCCTCCTCGTTTTCACGGGAGGAGCGCGTCTCAGATTCGTCGGATGAAGAATCCGACACCTCCTGGCGCCGGGAACTCTTTCGAGTCCCCGTGGCCCTCTTCTTGGCCTTCTTCTCCGGCACCACGTAAGGTGCCGGAGCCAGCAGCTTCGCTAAGCAAGCATCGGCTGGGTCTTCGGGCAAAGGGGCCGGACAGTCGATCTATCCGGACTTCGCCAGCCAATCCTGTCAAAGGAAAGGGAGTTTAGATCTCGCATAGAGTCAAACTATGGAAAACCAACATCCTGTAAAAGGTAAAAATAGCTTACCGCACTAGCGGGAAGCTGCGTGCTGAATCCGCGGTCCTCGGAAGCGGATGCGGGAGCCTCAGCGCCTTTGAATAGCACCTTCCAGGCATCTTCGTACGTTGTGTCGAAGAGCCTGCTCAGGGTTGGGTGCTGCGCCGGGTCGAACTCCCACAAATTGAAGCCCCGTTGCTGACACGGGAGGATCCGGCGGACGAGCATAACCTGGACTACGTTGACAAGCTTAAGCTGCTTGTTCACCAAGGTTTGGATGCATTTTTGCAATCCGGTTACCTCTCCTTTATTGCCCCATGACAGGCTCATCTCTTTCCAAGACGTGAGCCGTGTAGGGGGTCCGGACCGGAACTCGGGGGCTGCGACCCATTTGGGATCGCGCGGCTCGGTGATGTAAAACCACCCCGATTGCCACCCCTTCAGGGTCTCCACAAAGGAGCCCTCGAGCCACAGGACGTTGGCTATCTTGCCCGCCATGGCGCCTCCGCACTCCGCCTGGTTGCTGCGCACCACCTTGGGCTTGACGTTGAAAGTCTTGAGCCATAGGTCGAAATGGGAGCGGACGCAGAGGAAAGCCTCACACACAACGATAAACGCCGAGATGTTGAGGACGAAGTTCGGGGCCAGATCGTGGAAATCTAGGCCGTAGTAGAACATGAGCCCCCGGACGAACGGGTGGAGAGGAAAGCCCAGTCCATGGAGGAAATGGGGAAGGAATACTACCCTCTCATGGGGCCTTGGGGTGGGGAGGAGCTGCCCCTCTTCGGGAAGCCGGTGCGCGATGTCATTAGACAAGTATCCGGCTTTCCTCAATTTTTTGACATGTCCCTCCGTAACAGAGGAGACCATCCACTTGCCTCCCGCTCCAGACATGGCTAGAGAAGGTTGAGGTGGGAAGTGCGGGCTTGGGCGTAGGCCTCGAGTTTCCCCGTGGTGGCCCCGCAGGTTGCTCGGTTCGGACCAACACTCGAAGGAGCACTGGCCCGAGGGGGGCTAAAATAAAGATGACCCTCGGGCTCCGGAAACCCAAGGGAAATAAAAGGGCATAGGTGAGGCAAATGGTAAAACCAATGTTGGGCCTTGCTGGAGGAGTCTTATTCAAAGCGAACTGTCAAGGGGGTCCCATAAATCACCCAACCGCGTTAGGGACGCAAAATCTGGGAACATAATACCGATATGACGGAAACTAGGGCGGCAAGAGTGTAACCAAAACACCAGGCATAAGGCCGAGCCTTCCACCCTTTACCAAGTATATAGATGCATTAAATAATATAAGATATATTGTGATGTCCCAACATAAACATAATCCAACATGGAGCACTCTTCATCTTCACCTGCAACTAGCAACGCTATAAGAGGGGCTGAGCAAAGCGGTAACATAGCCAAACAACGGTTTGCTAGGAAGGGTGACAAAGGTTAGAGGTTCATGGCAATTTGGGAGGCTTGATAAGCAAGTGGTAGGTAACGCAGCATAGCGATAGAACGAAGCAACTAGCATAGCAATGATAGTAATGAGATCCAAGGTGACGGTCATCTTGCCTGAAATCCCGCTAGGAAGAAGAACGAGTCCATGAATAAGATGAAGTCATGAAGACGAACCAAGCGTAGTCGAACGAATCCTCACGATCGCAACGAAACGGCAACTATCGAGAAGAAGCACACAACATGGTAAACACACCACACAAGAACAAGGCATAATGCTCAACAAGAATGATGCATGACATGGCTACATGAAGCTACTCATGGCAAGGGATGATGCATACAAGAGCAACACATGAAAGCAAGTTTAAATGAGGCCGGGAACAACATAGAACAACTTCGGTAGGTCCTCATATGCAAATTTCGAAATTGGTCCAGATCTGAATAAACCTTAAGTTCAAGTTGTTAAACAACAAGTTAATATGCACCAAGATGATCTACACGAAATTCTAGTCAAGTTACATATAAAGTTCATTAGATTCGGAGCTACGGCCTAGGAGATATGAGCAAAACAAGGTAAGCATGGCATTGATACAAAATGCATTCAAACATCAAGCAAACACATCAAAACAAGGATGCAACATGATAATATGAAGCTACATCCAATTCTAAGCAAGTTCCATATAGAGCACACTCAAAACGGAGCAACGGTTCAACACATACACCCTATACAAGATATAACAACAATCTGTCCAAAACAGCAAGTAGGCATCTAGCAAGCATCAAATCAACATGCTACAGGACCATAACATGATAACAAAAGGCATGAACATGATGTACAGGTAAAGCATGACAAAACATGAACAATGAGATATCTCCAGAAAATAATAGAACATGCTCAAAAGGACATGGCAAGAATGCAAATAATAACAGGTTCACAGACTTAGCAGAATTTCAGGACATGGCAGAAATAACATCAGGTTGCAATGTTTAGAGCAATCAAACAACATGTTACAGCAAGCTATCATGTCAAACTAGAGCATGACATGAATCTAATCAAGGCATATAACACAATCCCCTTACTGACCTTAAGCCAAAAGGGATCATAAAATACAATTGCAAGCATGTGAACATAGCAAAAACATAAACAGATTCAGACTTAGTGAAAAACTGGAGCATGGCATAAACAGATAACAAGTAGGCATGTTTACGAGCTCGATGCACTCACTACGAGGCATTTCATTACAAACTAAGCATGCACCCAGCAACTAGAGATGGCATAGAAGCTAGACATGGCAGGAACAACAACATAGCATGCAAGGATCAACTACAACAACCTTGGCAAAATCGAATAACATGTAAACAATCTGCCAGGAACATTTTATAGAAAAAATAGAGCTCGATTGAGTCAAGTTAGGATGCTCCATAAATGCAAACAAAGGCATGGATGGATAGATCATAACCATATGTACAAAACATCCTTACTGATCATCCTCAAAAGAGACATGGATCTCACTGTAGCAACAAGAACACATGGCATAAAAATAACAGCAGTCAAGGACTTGGTGAAATTCTAAGTCTCTGAAATCAGCAACATCACGGAGGCTACTTTGCAAGCTCAAAACAACCAATACATGGCATATCATGAATAATGGTTTCACCACATTAAAGATAGCATATTGTATCACATAACACATGTAGACTTCATGCTCAAAAGAAAATCACACAAAAAGATACAAAAATGACAAATGAGCAAGTTCTGATAACACACAGCAGTTAACATCACATAGCAGTCTTGCAACAATGAGTAGGGCATCAAGATGAACTCAAATGAACATGGCACAATGGAACAAAATGAAGAGCACCTCACAGTGAACATTTCAATATATAATGCATGTAACACGGAGCAGTATACAGAGAGTTATGGCATGATGAACAGGGGCACAAAATGATACAGAGAAAGGGACTTGGTGGAAATATACCCCTCCGAAACAGATCTAGGGTTTGTCGGTGGCGCGCGAACCGAGGTCAACTCCGGCGATGGGGGGCTTCTCCGGTGAGCTGCGGCTGCGGAGGAGGTCGGGGAAGACGCCGGGGATGCGGGGGAGGTCGGATCTGGTCGCTCCGGACCCATTCCGGTCGGCGGCGAGGTGAAGGACTCCGGCAGCGGCGGAGCCGAAGATGGCGGGGTCAGGCGGAGCTTGAGACGAGGGCGCCGGCAGCAGGGACGGGTCCAGGGCGGCGGTAAGGTGCTCGGGAGGGGCTCCCTGACGCGAGGCGGTCGGCGTGGAGGGAGATCGGGCGGAGCAGCTGCGGGTCTGGCGGCGCTCGGGCAGAGCTCGGCGTCGCGGGGAGCGAGGCGCCCGGGTGGCGCGCGGCGGAGATCCGGGCCCCGGGCGGGCTCTGATGGGCTTCAGCGGGCCCCCCGCGGGCCTGGGCAGGCCGGCGGTGCTGGGGGGACGCGCTGGGACGCGTGGAAGGCGGGGAGTGGGCGCGGGGAGGCGATGTGGCTGACTTGGCGGCGGCGCTGGGTGGCGTTTGGCGGCAGGGCAACGCCAAGTGGCGGGGGAGGAGAGGGCCGGCGCGGAAAACGATGAGGGCAGCGGCTAGAGGTAGGTAGAGGGCTAGGGGTGCCCAAAAATGGCAAGGGAGGCTTCTTAAATAGGCAGGGGTCTAGGGTTAGGGTTAGGAGGGGTTTCTGGACCCTTCGATCGTGATCGGGTGGTTCCGGACGTGAGGAGAGGTAGGCTGGGCCTAGGTGGGTTGCAAGTGACCGTTTAGAAGGCCTCAGGCTGAGAAGAGAGGGGGAGAAGTGCGGCCCGGCACGGTTTTCAAACACCAAAAAAATCCGACGAATAAACCGACAACGGTGCCGCTACGGATGGCGGTTGGGCAGTCAAACGGGCTCCGAGTGCGACGAAACTTGACAGGCGCTCTGTCTACACTATAATAAGACCACATGCCAAGTTTCAACCCATTCCGAGAACATTTTTCGGCCACTCACGAATCGAGGTAAAAGGGGGCGCCGGGGGACATAGGAGTGTCGGATTGCAAAACGGACAACGGGGAAAATGCTCGGATGCATAAGACGAACACGTATGCGAAATGAGATGCACATGATGACATGATATGAAATGCAGATGATGACATGGCAAAGTGCAACACGCAAGCACATGACATGGCAAGGACGGCGAATAACTGGCGGACACCTGGTGCATCGAATCCGGGGCGTTACAACTCTCCTCTACTAACAAGAGATCTCGTCCCGAGATCTTAGGACCGAGACGGAAGGAAAAATGGAAGAGGTGAAACAAGAATGAAAGAGAGAGGATGAACAAGACCGAGAGCACTCGGGTAGAAAAGAGGAATGATGATTACGACGGAAATCAAAGCTCCGAAACAAAAATGAATTCGAAGTCACTCCGGTTAGAACAAGATAGAAAAGGAATAAGACTGAAAGAGTTTAAGCAGCACTCTGGTTAAACATGGAAAGGATAGAACATGAAGCTTGAGAAGATGGAATGATACTTGATGAGAGGAACAACACAATGCCTCCGGAAGACTTGAAAGAGTGGAAAGAGAAGAACGGGGAAGAAGATGACAACTTCTTCGACGAATGAATTAGAGAGCAACCTTAGAAGAAAGGATTGGACGGAGTTGTTGGAACTTCAACAACAAAAAAATTGCTTGTTGTGGACTTATGGAAAACAACTCAAAATTTTGAGGTGATAACCGACCATAAGCGGAATAGATTAAATAGCTGAGAAGAACGAAGAAATGAAAAACTCCACTTCAAAAGAATACGGAGAATTAATTGCACCTCACGAAGCAAGAAGAAGACAACTTGAGCTCCTCTAAAAGAATCTTGATGAACACTTGAAGAATGAATTAAAACATGACGATCCACCGTGAAGAACTCCGGTAAAATAAAGGATGACGAGATTAAATTGAAGGATGAAAGAATAAGATTAAAGCCTTGCGATGATTTAGATGGGGCTTCGCGACGGAACAACGAGAAGACTTGGAACTCCGGAAAAGAAAATACGAACAACTTAGAACCGAGAAATCGCTCATCACAAACAATCCCCGAAGAAAAGAATTAATCAACTTGATGAAAGGAGAATAAGAATTATGTTATGCTTATCCTCCACCAATTAAATTGATGAGAAGCAATGGATTGCATACCACTTATTCACATTGGAAAAAGATTAGGGGAAGATATAACGCCAAATTTGGTAAGGTCTTCATGAGCCACCGGTAGGATAGAAAAGAACGAATGAATTGATATGATGAGAACGGAAAAGGAATCTTCAACGAACCACCGTGAAAATGTAAACGAACGAAGAGAAGAGAACGAATCGCCGGAAAGAATTAGAAAAGCACAAAGCTACTTGAGGGAATTAAGAGATAAGATAACGAAGGGATCGCGAACTGATTGAAGAATACTTGAACGAAGAATCGGTACAACTATGGAACGAACGAAGCTGCAACTTGGAACGAAGAAATATTCCGAGAAGATGACCTCCGGATGATCGAGAGAGAAAACAAATCCTGAAATACTCCGGATGGATGAAAAGAATTTGCATGACTTGAAACAATTAGATAGGATAACATCGAGCTAGCACCGCGAATCTCCGGGGGAACGGACAAGATTTAAGAGAAAAACTTCTTCGGTTTTCAAATGTTGAGAATGACGACGAGAAACACCATGCAGAAATGTTGAGGTACTCCGGGAGAATGAAAAACAAAGAGGTTGAGTCAACAATGAAAATGATTTGGAATCGATCTTGAAAAGGCGTCTGATTGATGGAACCCATACTTACGTCAAACTTCTAAAAGAATTTGAGAATAACTTCGGGAAAATCAGAAGAGTCAGGTAAGATCCTGGGAAAAGACCTGTGGGTTAGGGCCCACTAAAAGAAACACCATTGGAAAGGATTGTTTGAATGAGGAATGATGCACCGGAACGATTGAAAGATTTGAATGAGGTGACAACCTCGAAATAATAGAATGCAAACATGAATCTTCCGAGATGTCTTCAGCACTCCGGAAGGATTAAATGGCGAGAGGCGAATGAGCAAAGGGAAATATTTGAGCTAAGGGAAAAAATACGATCGACAACGAAAACTTGAATTGGATCCACCGGAAAAGGAAAAGAGATGAACAATGATTGAACTAGACGAGACTTCACCGGTTGATACAACTGAGGAAAGGCTGAAGATACTCCGCACGAATTGAATTGATTACTCGAATAGAGGCTCAGACTCCGGAATAAAAAGGGTGGGAGGGCGGGAAAACACAGGCAACTTGAACGAGGAATCGGCGAATATCTTAAAGCGAAAAGCACCGGTTGAAATAATTTAGAGAAGATTGCAAAGACTTCGCATGAGTTGGATGGATACTCGATTACAGACTCTGGTTCCGAGAAGAAAAAGGGTGGGCGGGTGGGAAAAGAAAACAACTTGGTACGGGGGAAAACGACATCGGTTGAGAAAGCACTGAGGGCTGATCTCCCAAAAGATGACGAGGATCAAAACCACTCGAAGAGAAGTGCACCGGATAGAAAAGAGGATGGACAACTCACGAAAACTAACCGCGTGATCCTAAAGAAAAATTTGAACGGGAAGAGGAGTAGATCAAAACACCTACGTCAAGATTTCTCACCAGAGCGACGAAGGGGCAGAGGAGTAAAAAGAAATCCTACTCTCCGATATAACTAAACTTTGAAAAAGTTTTGTTCTAGACTCAACAACGGCCAAACTACACGATCAATCAAGGGGGGCTCCTAGGGTCGGTCGAGGCTCTGATACCAACTTGTCACGCCCAAGATGCGACCCTATCCTAAAGGAACTCGAAGGTCCCACCAAGGATAGAAGCGCATCTTGAAGACGCTTTTGCAAGGTGGATATCATTACATCAACATTACATAATAGTGGGGATACAACCAAGTCATACAATGACTCATGAATACAACAATATCATACAAGAGATCAACATCCGACTACGGATGGAACATAAACAGAAACTCAAACAATATCCACCCTGCTAGCCCAGGCTGCCGACCTGGAACCTATCCCCTGATCGACGACGACGAAGAAGCACTCCAACACAAGTAAACATCGCTCTCGCGTCATGATCATCGCACAACCTGTACCTGCAACTGTTGTTGTAGTAATCTGTGAGCCACGAGGACTCAGCAATCCCATTACCGTGGGTATCAAGACTAGCAAAGCTTAATAGGAAAGGAAGGGGTAAAGTGGTGAGGTTGCAGCAGCGACTAAGCAGAGTATGGTGGCTAGCATACGCAAATAAGAGCGAGAAGAGAAGCAAAGCCAGTGGTCGTCAACTAGTAATGATCAAGAAGTGATCCTGAACTCCTACTTACGTCAAACATAACCCAGAAACCGTGTTCTCCTCTCGAACAACCCGAAAAGAGACACTCACGGTTACACACACGGTTGGTGTATTTTAGAAGAGCTTACTTCAAGTTTACTACAACCGGACATTAACAAATTCCCATCTGCCACATAATCGCGGGCACGGCTTTCGAAAGTTCAAACCCTGTAGGGGTGTCCCAACTTAGCCCATGATAAGCTCTCACGGTCAACGAAGGATATTCCTTCTCCCGGGGAAGACCCGATCAGTCTCGAAATCCCGGCTACAAGACATTTCGACAGTAATAAAACAAGACCAGCAAAGCCGCCCGGATGTGCCGACAAATCCCGATAGGAGTCGCACGTACCTCGTTCTCAGGGCACACCGGATAAATCAAGCTACGAGTAAAACCAGGCCTCGAGTTTCCCCGTGGTGGCCCCGCAGGTTGCTCGGTTCGGACCAACACTCGAAGGAGCACTGGCCCGGGGGGGCCCTCGGGCTCCGGAAACCCAAGGGAAATAAAAGGGCATAGGTGAGGCAAATGGTAAAACCAATGTTGGGCCTTGCTGGAGGAGTCTTATTCAAAGCGAACTGTCAAGGGGGTCCCATAAATCACCCAACCGCGTTAGGGACGCAAAATCCGGGAACATAATACCGATATGAAGGAAACTAGGGCGGCAAGAGTGGAACCAAAACACCAGGCATAAGGCCGAGCCTTCCACCCTTTACCAAGTATATAGATGCATTAAATAATATAAGAGATATTGCGATATCCCAACATAAACATAATCCAACATGGAGCACTCTTCATCTTCACCTGCAACTAGTAACGCTATAAGAGGGGCTGAGCAAAGGGGTAACATAGTCAAACAACAGTTTGCTAGGAAGGGTGACAAAGGTTAGAGGTTCATGGCAATTTGGGAGGCTTGATAAGCAAGTGGTAGGTAACGCAGCATAGCGATAGAACGAAGCAACTAGCATAGCAATGATAGTAATGAGATCCAAGGTGACGGTCATCTTGCCTGAAATCCCTCTAGGAAGAAAAACGAGTCCATGAAGAAGATGAAGTCACGAAGACGAACCAAGCGTAGTCGAACGAATCCTCACGATCGCAACGAAACGGCAACTATCAAGAAGAAGCACACAACATGGTAAACAAACCACACAAGAACAAGGCATGATGCTCAACAAGAATGATGCATGACATGGCTACATGAAGCTACTCATGACAAGGGATGATGCATACAAGAGCAACACATGAAAGCAAGTTTAAATGAGGCCGGCAACAACATAGAACAACTCCGGTAGGTCCTCATATGCAAATTTCGAAATTGGTCCAGATCTGAATAAACCTTAAGTTCAAGTTGTTAAACAGCAAGTTAATATGCATCAAGATGATCTACACGAAATTCTAGTCAAGTTACATATAAAGTTCATTAGATTCGGAGCTACGGCCTAGGAGATATGAGCAAAACAAGGTAAGCATGGCATTGATACAAAATGCATTCAAACATCAAGCAAACACATCAAAACAAGGATGCAACATGATGATATGAAGCTACATGCAATTCTAAGCAAGTTCCATATAGAGCACACTCAAAACGGAGCAACGGTTCAACACATACACCCTATACAAGATATAACAACAATCTGTCCAAAACAGCAAGTAGGCATCTAGCAAGCATCAAATCAACATGCTACAGGACCATAACATGATAACAAAAGGCATGAACATGATGTACAGGTAAAGCATGACAAAACATGAACACTGAGCTATCTCCAGAAAATAATAGAACATGCTCAAAAGGACATGGCAGGAATGCAAATAATAACAGGTTCACAGACTTAGCAGAATTTCAGGACATGGCAGAAATAACATCAGGTTGCAATGTTTAGAGCAATCAAACAACATGTTACAGCAAGCTATCATGTCAAACTAGAGCATGGAATGAATCTACACAAGGCATAAAACAAAAGCCCCTTACTGACCTTAAGCCAAAAGGGATCATAAAATACAATTGCAAGCATGTGAACATAGCAAAAACATAAACAGATTCAGACTTAGTGAAAAACTGGAGCATGGCATAAACAGATAACAAGTAGGCATGTTTACGAGCTCGATGCACTCACTGCGAGGCAATGCATTACAAACTAAGCATGCACCCAGCAACTAGAGATGGCATAGAAGCTAGACATGGCAGGAACAACAACATAGCATGCAAGGATCAACTACAACAACCTTGGCAAAATCGAATAACATGTAAACAATCTGCCAGGAACATTTTATAGCAAAAGTAGAGCTCGATTGAGTCAAGTTAGGATGCTCCATAAATGCAAACACAGGCATGGATTGATAGAGCATAACCATATGAACAAAACATCCTTATTGATCATCCTCAAAAGAGGCATGGATCTCACTGTAGCAACAAGAACACATGGCATAAAAATAACAGCAGACAAGGACTTGGTGAAATTCTAAGTCTCTGAAATCAGCAACATCACGGAGGCTACTTTGCAAGCTCAAAACAACCAATACAAGGCATATCATGAATAATGGGTTGCACCACCGCAAAGGTGGCATGTTGTATCACATAACACATGTAGACTTCATGCTCAAAAGAAAATCACACAAAAAGATACAAAAATGACAAATGAGCAAGTTCTGATAACACACAGCAGTTAACATCACATAGCAGTCTTGCAACAATGAGTAGGGCATCAAGATGAACTCAAATGAACATGGCACAATGGAACAAAATGAAGAGCACCTCACAGTGAACATTTCAATATATAATGCATGTAACACGGAGCAGTATACAGAGAGTTATGGCATGATGAACAGGGGCACAAAATGATACAGAGAAAGGGACTTGGTGGAAATATACCCCTCCGAAACAGATCTAGGGTTCGTCGGTGGCGCGCGAACCGAGGTCAACTCCGGCGATGGGGGGCTTCTCCGGCGAGCTGCGGCTGCGGAGGAGGTCGGGGAAGACGCCGAGGATGCGGGGGAGGTCGGATCTGGTCGCTTCGGACCCATTTCGGCCGGCGGCGAGGTGAAGGACTCCGGCAGCGGCGGAGCCGAAGATGGCGGGGTCGGGCGGAGCTTGAGACGAGGGCGCCGGTAGCGGGGGAGGGGCTCCCTGACGCGAGGCGGTCGGCGTGGAGGGAGATCGGGCGGAGCAGCTGCGGGTCTGGCGGCGCTCGGGCAGAGCTCGGCGTCGCGGGGAGCGAGGCGCCCGGGTGGCGCGCGGCGAAGATCCGGGCCCCGGGTGGGCTCTGATGGGCTTCAGCGGGCCCCCCGCGGGCCTGGGCAGGCCGGCGGTGCTGGGGGACGCGCTGGGACGCATGGAAGGCGGGGAGTGGGCGCGGGGAGGCGATGCGGCTGACTTGGCGGCGGCGCTGGGTGGCGTTTGGCGGCGGGGCAACGCCAAGTGGCGGGGGAGGAGAGGGCCGGCGCGGAAAACGATGAGGGCGGCGGCTAGAGGTAGGTAGAGGGCTAGGGGTGCCCAAAATGGCAAGGGAGGCTTCTTAAGTAGGCAGGGGTCTAGGGTTAGTGGTTAGGAGGGGTTTCTGGACCCTCCGATCGTGATCGGGCGGTTCCGGACGTGAGGAGAGGTAGGCTGGGCCTAGGTGGGCTGCAAGTGACCGTTTAGAAGGCCTCGGGCTGAGAAGAGAGGGGGAGAAGTGCGGCCCGGAACGGTTTTCGAAGACCAAAAACATCCGACGAATAAACCGACAACGGTGCCGCTACGGATGGCGGTTGGGCAGTCAAACGGGCTCCGAATGCGACGAAACTTGACAGGCGCTCTGTCTACACTATAATAAGACCACATGCCAAGTTTCAACCCATTCCGAGAACATTTTTCGGCCACTCGCGAATCGAGGTAAAAGGGGGCGCCGGGGGACATAGGAGTGTCGGATTGCAAAACGGACAACGGGGAAAATGCTCGGATGCATGAGACGAACACGTATGCAAAATGAGATGCACATGATGACATGATATGAAATGCAGATGATGACATGGCAAAGTGCAACACGCAAGCACATGACATGGCAAGGACGGCGAATAACTGGCGGACACCTGGCGCATCGAATCCGGGGCGTTACAATAACGGCCCTGGAAGAAGGCTGACTGATCCGGGTGAGTGATCCGGTCGGCAATAGGGGCCACCCTAATGGCATACCCCTTTGCGAGGATGCGGAAGATGACGTTAATCACCGTAATCGGGCGGAATTGGCGGATCTCCGAGGCCCCGACCACTTTGGGGATGAGGGTGATTACACCAAAGTTGAGCCGGGCGAGGTCGATGGACCCGACGAAGAACTCGTCGAATAGTGCCATCACCTCAGGTTTGATCACCTCCCAGAAGTTCTGGAAGTTCTTGTAAACTGAAGGTCTATAGTGATGTGCTTTACCGAGAGGGCCCGGAGATACATCTCCGATACTCGAAGTGAGAAATCTTAATCTCGATCTATGCCAACCCAACAAACACCTTCGGAGACACCTGTAGAGCATCTTTATAATCACCCAGTTACGTTGTGACGTTTGATAGCACACAAGGTGTTCCTCCGGTATTCGGGAGTTGCATAATCTCATAGTCAGAGGAATATGTATAAGTCATGAAGAAAGCAATGGCAATAGAACTTAATGATCATTATGGTAAGCTAACGGATGGGTTTTGTCCATCACATCATTCTCTAATGATGTGATCCCGTTCATCAAATGACGACACATGTCAATGGTCAGGAAACTTAACCATCTTTGATTAATGAGCTAGTCAAGTAGACGCATACTAGGGACACTCTGTTTTGTCTATGTATTCACACATGTACTAAGTTTCCTGTTAATACAATTCTAGCATGAATAATAAATATTTATCACGATATAAGGAAATATAAATAACAACTTTATTATTGCCTTTAGGCCATATTTCCTTCAGGATGATGCAGGGGCTCCTTGATTTCTGCAAAAATAAAATATAAACGAAAACATTATTATTCTCATCTTAGGACTTAGTGGAACCCTATGTCTAAAACATCCTACTTCTAGCCCTACCATTTACTAAAAATACCTTGTTCTAACCCTAAAAAGAAAAGACCTTACTAAAAATACCCTAGTTCTAGCCCTAACATATGTCCATCCATCTATCTATATATCCTCATAAATCCTAGAAAAATGGCCTGGTTTTTTAACTACTGTCTACTTCTTGAATCATAGAAAAATGCCCTAATTTCACATAACTTAGAAAAATCCTATTCTATTCAAAAGACCTACATTTACTTATTTTTTCAATTCTATTCAGAAAACCTACATTTACTAACAAATCTCATATAGCATAATACATTTCTGTACCTAAAATTTTCTATTACTAAATTATTTTATTAAAAAGTTATATATCTAATTTTTTTATACAAAGAGAGGTGGGAGGAGGAGGAGGGAGGAGTGAGGGCTTCGGGCGGCTGGGGGAGGGAGGAGAGAGGAGGGAAGTTGGAGGAGGGAGCAGGGAGCAGGGCAGTCGGGTGAGGGAGGAGGGAGGAGGGTCGCCGGCGCGAGGAAGGAGAGAGGAGGGTCGTCGGAGGGAGGAGAGAGGAGGGCGGCGAGAGGAGGAGAGAGGGAGGGAGGCAGATACCTTGGGGCGCTGGTGGGTGACGGCTCGCGACGGAGTGAGCGAGTGAGAGTGTGATGGGGAGAGTGAGGACGCGCGCGGGCCGTGGTGTGGATAAGGTGCCCCGTAATAGTAGCGCTGGTTCGTAACTAACACTACTACTAAACTCCATAGCAGTGGCGCTTTAGGGAAACAAACACTACTGCTATAGAACCAGCGCTACTACTAAGACTAAGCATGTAAAAATGCATCAAATTAAAAAAAGCATTGGTCATCAATGATCTTTTTGTGTAGAATCTAAATTGTCAGTATGAATGCATCAAATTAAAAAAAGCATTGGTCATCAATGATCTTTTTGTGTAGAATCTAAATTGTCAATATGAATCTTCGCCGGTTTAGGAACCGGCAAAGATTCATATTGCCACAGATCCTACACATAGAGTACAATGAAGATCAAGTGGTTGTGATAGTTTGAGAAGCATCATATTTAAGGTGGTAAACATTCTGTTCGCGGAGCGAGGTGGGACTAAACTTTGGTCTTAGGAGGGGACTGAATTTAGTAGTAGCGCTGGTTAGAGGAGAGCGCTATTGCTAAGTACAATAGCAGTAGCGTTTTTTACGTATGAGCGCCATACCTAGCCTGCCTGCAACGGTCTGGCAATTATAGTAGCGTGTTTTATAACTACAGTGCTATTGCTATGTGCATAGTAGCAGCGCTCTTTCTGCCCAAGCGCTACTGCTATTTAGCAGCAGTGCTTCCTTCTAAAAAGCGCTACTGATGAGCTTCTGTGTATAAGCATTTTCCTAGTAGTGCATAGAGCAGCCCTCGAGCGGCTCCCGGTGCTACGTTGCAGCGGTCGCCGGTGGCTCTGAGAGTTGCGATGCAACGGTCGCCGGCGATTCCGGTCCCGAGATGTCGTAGGCGCAGGTATCACGGTGGGTTGTTATCTTCAGAGACGTGGGTTGTTGAACTGAATAGCGTGATGGATGGGTTCAGAGAAGGGAAGACGCCAGGCTACCTTCTGAGATCGATGGCCACCAGTGCCATATGTACCATATCGGACGTCTAATTAGGTGGATGATTTCCCTAGGAAATCATGCAACTGATTTGTAGCAGTGGCCCATAGAATTTGAAATACATGTCATCTTTGTTCCTACAAGTTTTCTATTCCTGTAATATTCATATCCTAAGGTCTCTTGTTTCAAACTTTCAACTGGGAGGCCATTCCAACCCAGCCATGTGATCTTGCGGATCTGGACCTATCATTCACTAAAGAGGAAACTAAAGCGGCTATTTTCTCCTTACCAAGTGACAAGGCACCGGGACCGGATGGCTTCACCGGTATTTTTTTCAAGGAATGTTGGGACATCATCAAGCAGGATCTGATGGTTGTTGTCAATGGCTTCTCCAACTTGCGCGCCTCCAGTTTCACCTGGCTTAACTCAGCGAACATCGCCCTTATCCCGAAAAAAGACGGCACCGAGGACATTTCGGATTTCAGACCAATTAGCCTCATTCATGCAGTCGCCAAAATCATCACTAAAATGATGGCCTCTCGCTTAGCCCATCACATGCCCAACCTAGTCTCCAATGCACAAAGTGCTTTTATCAAAATGAGAAGCATCCACGACAACTTTATGTATGTCAGAAACTTGGCCAGACGCTTTCACCGCACGAAATCCCCTACCCTCCTTCTCAAGCTCGATATCAAAAAGGCCTTCGATTCGGTCAGATGGGACTATTTGATGGATTTGCTCCGCCTGGGCTTCCCAAGCCGCTTCCATGATTGGGTTTCGACGCTCCTCTCCATAGCCTCCTCCCGTGTGCTACTTAATGGCATTCCCGGCGACCCGATCAGACATGGACAAGGCCTTCGACAAGGGGACCCGCTCTCGCCGCTCCTCTTTGTCCTTGCTATTGACCCCCTACAACACATACTTGCCAAAACCACGTCCCAAGGGAGCTTGCATCCGCTCAGAGGTAGACCGATCCGTGCGTCCTTGTACGCCGATGATGCCGCCATCTTCGTTGCACCCATTAAAAGTGATATTCAATTCCTGGCGTCGACGTTGGCCTCTTTTGGGGAGGTCGCCGGCTTGGTCGCCAGTTGTGCAAAGAGTCTCGTTGCGCCTATCTGTTGCGAGGGCATCGATCTTCAAGATGTTCTACATGACTTTCCAGCAGTTCGCTCCGGCTTCCCAATGCGATATTTGGGGTTGACCCTCTCAGTTAGAAGACTCAAAAGGATACATTTCCAATATTTAGAGGACAAGGTCGCCGGCAAGCTCCCGCCATGGGCGGCCAAGCACGTGGCCACCCCTGGTCGTATTGTCCTCGTCAAGGCGGTGCTCACGGCCATTGCAATATACCATCTCACGCCCCTTGATTTACCCGTGGAGGTGAGAAAGAAGATCGATAGTTTGAGACGCGCATATCTGTGGGCAGGTTGTGACAAGGTCACGGGAGAAAAATACAAAGTCAATTGGGAACTTGTGTGTAAGCCAAGGATTTATGGTGGGCTAGGAGTGCTCAACCTCGAGAAATTTGCCACCGCCTTGCGTCTTCGTTGGCTTTGGTATGAATGGGCAGACCCCCCCAAGCTTTGGCTAGGCTCTGGAACCCCATGTACTGACAAGGACAGAGACATTTTCGTGGCTGCCACCATGGTTCACATTGGAGACGGTTGCAGCGCGAGCTTCTGGAACTCCTCTTGGCTGGATGGGATCGGGACGAAAGACATTGCACCCGCTCTCTACGACATCTCTAAGAAAAAGACGTGCACGATCCAAAAGGCACTCTTGAACAATTTTTTGGTCAGCCAAATAAACACCCAGCATGGCCTATCCTTGGGGCACATCCAGGAGTTCGCCCTCCTTTGGGAAAGGGTGTCTGGGATCAACCTTGTTGCGGGAGTCCGTGATACTATCCTATGGAAGCTCACTACAAGTGGCGATTATTTTGCTTCTTCGGCCTACATGGCGCAGTTCGAGGGCCATCTCAGAAGCAACATGAACATATCCGTTTGGAAAGCTTGGGCTCCTCCCAAGTGCAAGTTTTTTGCTTGGCTCATCATCCAGAATCGTGTTTGGACAGCGGAGTCGGGGTGCCCAATTGTGGGCTTTGCCCTTTATGCAAGCAAGTTACTGAATCTGCACCCCATCTCCTATTCCAATGCAGATTTTCCCAACGCGTTTGGGCTAATGTGGCTTCATGGATCGACGTAAACAGTGCTATCACTGCAGGCTGGCGTAACGAAATTTTTGTAAAGAAATGATGGTTCAAGACTATCCTAGATAGGGGGCCCCCGAGGCTGGCGTAACGAAATTTCTGTAAAGGAATGGTGGTTCAAGACTATCCTAGATAGGGGCCCCCCGAGGAAGGCTCTGGTCTCCATGCTCATGCTTGTTTCCTAGGAACTCTGAAATGAGCGCAATGCAAGAGTTTTAGTTTTTAGGAATGTCGCTACCACGGTGACCATGGTCATTGCTAGGATAAAGGAGGAGGCTCGTATTTGGGCGATTGCAGGCGCTAGACACCTGTGTAATGTAATGCCGCGAGAGTAGACTCCTTTCCCCCGCCTTGCGGGTACCTGTTAAAACTTCTCTCTTAATTAATGAAAATGACAAATCTTTTGCCTTGTTTAAAAAAAACAAAATCCTACAATATTCATATCCTCTCGTTTCCTCCTCTCTACATGGATCCATCCCCCTCCCCTTTTGTTCCTTGGTATCTACAGGGATCCGCCCCCGACTGGCTCCCTTTTGTTCCTTGGTATCTACAGGGATCCGCCCCCATCGCCGTACGACTTGACTGGCTCCTGTTCTTCCTTCTCCTACTTCCTTCTCCACATTCTAGTTCATGTAGTTCTTGACCAACCTCCATGGTTTGTAATTCATGCTATTTTGAGTGGATTGAGCACTGGGTTGCTAACATTCTCGCTTGCCATTGGCTACGGCACGGCAAATTTGATGACAGGTACTCCCTTCATCCGAAAAAACTTGTCATCAAAATGAACAAAAAAGGGTTGTATCTAGAACTAAAATACATCTAGATTCATTTTGATGAAAGTATTTCTGGACGGAGATTCAACGTCGGCTACTACAGCTCGCATTGAGCACTTGCACGAAGAGGACAGGCCAGCCCCGGTATAGAAGGAGCGTCAACAGCTCGTTCGAGCAGCGGCAAGTGCTTGAGATGATTTGTACTTCAAGTGAATCTTCATAATGTAGCGCTTGAGATGATTTGTACTTCAAGTGAATCTTCATAATGTATCAGATCCTTTTCGCCAGAAAAATAATCACAATCTGTGTTACATTGCGAATTGAAATAATCACAGTTTGCAGCATGTTCGCTTTCAAGTACCAGAAAAGCACTCCAGCTTGGACGTAAGGTCTTCCTTACATGCATCACACCAAGCTGGCAAGTAATCTTTTCGTGTCGTACAACAGCACCAAACCCGACAGAACAGGAAACACCCTGAATGAAAAGAGGAATTAAATGGAGAACCAGCAAATCTGATAACCCAAGAAGAAACGGAACATTTTGAGCATACCTGAGATCTTCGATGACCACCACTGTCCAGCAGCACCCAGCCAGGATCGAAGTCATAGTACATCATAAGGTGTAGCCTGCACAGAAACCAAGATCAGTACAGTACAACACGGGCCCGCAGAAGCATATCTGATTCAGACAAAAAAGTATTAAGGGCTAGCTTATGCTAACCTGACATCTCAGAGGACCACCACCGAACCAGCAGCATTCCAAGCTAAGATGTGTCCTCACTCTTCTGACAGATTATGAAACATCATCAGGTATACCCTGCATAGAGAACAAGAACCATATCAGTACATGCCTGTAAAATTGAGAACTAGCAAAAATAACAAGGGCTGGCTTATGCTAACAGGGCATCTCAGATATCAGACAAAAAACCAGAAGGATCCAAACAGGGCTTCCACAAACTCGGAGCATGTACAGCGTCACCCCGGTTGGAATTTTACATCAATCAATATAATAATGCCAACCAAACACCATGCTATACCACATACCAGTTCAAAGAGCACAAGCTATACCACAGATCAACATAGAAGTACAATAACCAACAAGGTGCAATATCAGGTAAGAACATAACCGAAAACATGGTACCATCTTCTAACAACATAAAACATCATTCAACAGTCTCGAACTAACAACAGGTGACAGACAACAAGGCAGCTGAATAAAAAAAATGATTTTCTTTTCTAGATGTGGACTTTGTACACAGAGGGAGCTTATGTCATATGTTACAGAAGCCCTGCCTACGTTAGCAATACTGATCCTACAGGGGCATATCAAGCAACCCATGTTTGCAGCTAGCAGCAATCTCGCGGCAAAGCTTGACACCTAACCTTGCTCTAGGGCCAGTGAGATTTATCTCTCCTGGCATGTCTCAAAATGGAAATGCCCATGCGCATGTATTTATATCTATGAGAAAGATGGTATCCTGTTAAGCACACTATAGCAAGTATTGCAATCCCAGAAAGAAACCATCCAGCTGCAGCCTTGTTGAAGTCTGGTTATATCAACAGACCAAATGTGTCCTGCACAATTGCAGAACACTGAGGACCTGGGGCAGCCTTTTTCTACTGTAATCTGAACCACCCAACAGAGCGCCATCTGACGATCTGATTGGCCTGCCGTCAGTGGCTGTTGTTGCAACATGCCGCCGAGAGGCCTACTCATTTCATGAGGAATCCTTTCATTATGTCAATAATGCCTTCTCCTTAACACAACCCACCCAGGGTGTACATCTTCCAATAGGTGATGCTTTGCTCCAACCAAGTTTCATCCCGAGGAAGCTCGTCATTGTTACGCGCACGCAAAGATGAAGATAGCAATGCATTGTCTTCAGACTTCTCTCCGAGAACCATTGGATGAATTCGGCCTCTTGGCCACTCCAAACTGCAAACTTTCCCTAGATCTATCACCAGATCGTCCCAGGTCATCCAAATTCCGGTAACTAGCATTTCTTGGAACAGAGTTAGGACGCTCATCCTCATCAGCCCTCATGCCAATCCTGGGGTCCGGAAGCATGTCCAGATGCCTGGGTCTTGGTCCACCAGTCCTCAAGTTCCTTAGGTTGTTTGAAGTATTCCTTCCTGGAGTGTTGGAAGAGATCTTCATGGCCAGAAAGTCCTTGGGGATGCTATCCAAGTCCATGAAACATTTCCTGGCCTTTGCATCTGCTACCAGCGCCGCCCAGTCCTCTGACTGCATGAGAGCACTGGCATTACCAACAACCTAGAAAACGACGAATAACTATTAGTACTATAGCATTTGTTCATAGCATGTTTTGAAGTAGCAGTACAGTGGTCTTGATGCATTTTTTGAAAGAGGACAGAGAGACGTACCCATAGAGCTCTCCTAGCTCGAGTAAGAGCAACATTCATGCGCCGTATATCTGCAACAAAACCCACGCCATGGTTTGAAGCACGCACGCATGACATGATAATCACATCACGCTCCTGGCCTTGAAAAGCATCTACTGTGTTTATGTAGATATCTTTCCCTTCCTCGGTATTCATGACCTCCTCAAATTCCCGCTGAAGACACTTCAACTGCAACTTATATGGAGTGATTATACCAACAGATGCCTTCTTACCACCATTAACTTTCACGAGCTTCTGAAGATGCTCATATAAACGCAATGCAAACTGAGCTTCATGAACATTCTGGTATGAAGATGATCCACCTCTATGAGACTCACGACCATGTGAGATGTCATAAAATATGTAAGGTGCCATTAATGCATCTTTGTAATACAACTCATCAGGCAGTTTGACAACACTTTCACTGTCTGTAAGGCGGCCTTGATAGAAGTATCGTGATGGAAACTCTCGGATCTGGGGATGCATCCGATATTGCACTGACAACAAAATGGTAGGGCAACCAGCCTGCTGAAACCTCTCAAAAAGGCTCCTGCTATAGAGTAGAGTTCCAGCCGCTTTACTAATAACAGTGGCAGGGAGCTGCTGTGGATCACCTACCAAGACACATCTAGCGGCACCAAGTGCAAGTGGAGGGAGGACTCCAACTTCACTGGCCTGAGCAGCCTCATCGATAACAACCATATCAAAACCATGACTAAGGCGAGAAAATAACCTGCGCCCGCTGCTTGACACTGTTGTAAAAACAATTTCTGCTTCGTTGGCGAAACTGGCTTCCAGACTAGACCTAGCATCTTCCAGATTGAAGTTGCTACCAACACGGAACCTGCTTTCTAATATCAGCAGCCTTGACATCTCTACAAGTACTTTATCCCTGCTTTCTACAGAGGCAGCAAGTTTTTGAAGCAGAATGTCACGGTTACGATCCCTGTGAGCAAGCACATCAGGATCTACCCCAACCGAACCATGGGATCTACCAGCTGCTGCAACGATATTAAGTTCCCTCTGTAGAAGCCCTATCTCCTGTGATAACTGCTGCTCACGGCCTTTTAGCTGCTGCAACCACCCAATTACTTCATCACGGCCCTTCATTAAAAGCTGTTCCGTCCGTCGCTCAACTGATACAGCTTGGGCAGCACGAGACTGTGTGTCAACTCCAACACGGGCAACATCAGGGCGGTAAACCTTCATCTCACCATCTATGAAACCTCGGTCAAGAACACGAGAAAGCAGCTCATCTGTTGCAGCATTTGATGGGGCGCACACAAGCATCCGTGGTTTGGGGCAAAGCTTGGGAAGAGTGCGGAAAAGGTTCTGATCCATGCTCTGCAAAACTTCATCAATAGACCCAGCAGCAAAAGCCTCTGAGCTGCTGTTAGTGGTACTACCAACTTGCTTGTAACTTTCAGGAGCAAGTTTCTTTAGCAGAGCAGCATAGTAATGTTGATACTGAACAAGATGAATAACATTTAACATTCCCCACACAGTATGGGTTTTCCCTGTCCCCGGAGGACCTTGTACTAATGTGAAAGGCCATGGTTCTTGTTTCTTGACCACTCCATTGCTTGTGCCAGCAGCTGTGTGCATTGCAGCCCAATGAATCGCCGATAGCTGAGGCCCATTGAAAGTACGATTGATATGATCAGAAAAACTTGGAGTGAAACAGTCAGGCATAGCAGGCGGCTGCTCTTGATATTTTGGGAAGTGCTCTGGACTTGGCTGAAGAATTGCATTTTGCATCTGATGGAAAAGTTTTTTATCAGCGTCAAGCAAAAATGTTAGCCAAGAAAGACAGATAACAACCAGGTGTAATACGCATTACCTGCACATTAAGACGGCGGAATGCATGCAATGCTACATATTCCCTTTGTGTTGTTGCAAGGGAACCAAGACCCGTTAGATACCAGGTGCTTCGAGGTTGCAGTTTCCTCAGAACATTAGTCTCGCTAGTGCATCACAGAAAAGACAACCAAAAGGATTTAGTATGCATTTAACAAATGTATAAAAAAAAGGTCAATAACAGTGTATATGAATCGAGTCAACTTAACAAAGCAAACTAAACGTAACAATCTTAGTACTCCCTCCATCCGAAAAAACTTGTCCCAAGCTTGTTCCTCAAATGGATGCATCTAGCACTAACTTGGTGCTAGATACATCCATTTGAGGGACAAGCTTTTTTGGACGGAGGGAGTAGGTGATATTCTCAGAAAATTGTGTCTATGAACCTCATCACAGGTCCTGTTAGGATGAGGGGATTTCCGCTTGAGTATAGCTTAATTCATAATAAGATGGTGATGTTCTCAACACTAGACAAACCAGAATTAGGGAGTTACAGAAAATTGCAGAGCAGATGGTTTTGTGTGCATGTGTAATGTTCAATGTAACTGTGCGTGTGAAAAACCCGATGATGACCTTAAAAGCAAAAGGCAAACTGACAAGTTAGACAAGCTGTTGTATGAGTAAGTACTGCTAATTCCAAGGTAAACCTGCATCGTGCAGTGCAAAATTCATCATGTCAAGCATGATAAATTCCAAAGCATAGTTAGACTTAATAAATTTGGCATGCAACTTCTATCATGTGTGTGAATTGTGAAGCAAACAATCACATGCCAGTGATAAAAAGAACTAAGAAAATTCCAATCACTGTTGATATAGTATGAAGGGAACAGGGTGGACAAAGAGCACAAAAGTGTGGTCTTATCAAAACATAGTGTGGGATAGCTAAAGAACAATGATATCACTAACACTGGATTACCTGCTACAATCAAATGAATCCGCAGCATAAAAATGGATAATTGCTCCAATGGGATCACGCGTATCAATAGGCATATGGCGTCTGACTGTACCTACAAGCCGTCCACAGTCAGCTTCAGCGTCTTCATTTGAAGCAGCGGTCTTCCTATTAGATCTACTTGATTGGGCAGCTAATGAACAAAACAAAGGTAAGTGAACAAAGTTGTCAAAACATATTTGTGGAAGCAAAAGAAAATTCTTGATAAAAATTAAGGGATATTATCAGTATGGCTACCTGAACCAGGCCGGGGGGACGACAAAATTGCAACTTCTCCTTCTTTAAAAGTCCATTTATATTCATGTGTTGGCAAAACAATAACATCATACCATCCTGAATGCAGCAAGCATATTTATGTTAGGTGATTACAATGGGTAACATGATTGCTCTACAAAAAAGGGGGCAATAAAAATGCAGAAAATATACCTCTTTCACGCCTATCCACACTTTTCACGCGCACCATTACATGTGCATCCCTTGATACAGCCTCGAGACTCTCCTCGTAGGAACTATATAGCTGAGCTCTGCATTCCTCAAAAAGCAAAGGCTCAAAAACTCTAATGTACTCCTCGGCAGAATCAAAGCTTCCAGGAACACACTGAAGTTCTTCCTCCTCTGTTCAGATAACAATTATAAACTTGCCTTGTCAAACTAAGAATGCTCATGCACACACACTGGTTTTACAATAGAATGAAACCAAGAAAACACTGACGATGCAATAACTATATACAAGGCATGTATTCACACAGAAAAAAACAGTGCAATTGTACCAACCATGAAAGAAAAATACAGAGCAAACTAGGAACAGTCCTAATAAATACAGAACACAGGCAGACATATATTATACTTAAGTTTACTATTTGTATAAAATAAACCATATATGTCTAAAGGACTGCAATCTTCTTATAAGCATATAAGTGAGCCTTATGTTCTGCAAGTCACTAAAACAGAATTAGCATTTGAGGAAGTAGCACCAAGCAAATTTCACAAGTGCATAAACAAAATGTATTGCCTCACAGCACATGACAGAAGTTTCCAGATTAAACAAAGGCGTCAGTTAACCAAAGATGTCCAGAAGAAACAGGGACAATGCCGAAGAACTAACCTGGATTGTGCCAGAACTTGCCATTTGTCACTTCCCGTATAAGTCGTTCGACAGATGAGTCATTATACTGTGTGTTATTAACTGAAGCTTGCTTCTTTGGAACAAGAGACCTTTTGTTAGCTGGCTTCTGATCTGCAGTATGTTGTCCTGTTAGAAGTGCTCTCTGGGAAGAGACTGGTCTGCCTTTGAACTGCTTGGAATCCGTGGGCTGCTTTGAAAAGGCCTGCCTTGGCACAGATTGCTGGTAACTATCTGAGAGGGGTTCTTCGGCATTCATTTTCTTTGACCTGCCGTGAGATCCCAACTCAAAATCACCATTAGATTCTCCATTTTGGTCACACGGATCTGCAGAATTACTTCTTTCTGAACCAATCATCTCAGATTGTCTTTGATCCCTGATGACTGGTTGGTTCTGCTTGTCTGCAGCTCTTTCACCAACACCACGAGAAGCTTCTTTCACGGTACGTGTAACAATTGGTGCTGGAAAAGACGACTGTCTCCTCGGTGTAATTGTCTTCATTGTGCCAGCTTGTTTTGCATCCTCAACATTGATGAACACAGTCTGCCTCGCTCGCTTTTTACCAAGCATTGCAACTTTGTGATCATCTAACTTATGTCTCTTTGCAGGGTTGTTCGTGCACTTCAATGCATAACTGGCTTCTACTCCTCTGACATCCTTTGACTTAGTGCACTGGTCCAAATCATCCACAGGTTGACTTCCTTTAGATTCAGACGTTTTCATGCTCTCTAGTCCTGTTGGACCATGAAGGACTGGACCTTTAGACACATCAGACATTTCAGTGTCACCAGGTTCAGGAGCAATGTCATCTTTAATCACATCACTAGATTTAACAATAGCAGGTCCACTCTCTTGGGATTCTCTTTTCACTTGAGTACTTGCAGTACCAGCAGATTCTTCCTTGTTGCTGACACTACTACCTGCTGTGTCAGAAGCACAATCTGCATCAGACCACTCTCCCTCTTCTCTTTCAACTGATTGTGCAACCTGATTGGAGGGCCCAGTAGGACACATAACACTATCAGATAAATGATTAGTTACCACAGATGTAGAAACCGCAGTAGCATCCAAATTCTCTCCTGTATTCATAGAATTCTTTACATTTTGTGAATCTGTACTTCTCACAAAAGGCTGAAAACCTGAACCAGAAGATGCATGATTAAAGGCATGGTTGTTTAATATCCCTTGTGACCAAGGCACTTCTTGTGGTGGAAACAAATTTGAGGGATACATATTGGGAACAGGAAGCTGAGGTTGGGACACAACAACAGCAGCTTCTTCTTCATCAGCTTCTGTTGGGAGCTCATTGAGGTCAAATAACATCCTTCCACGAGACCCCATGTCATGTGTAAATGCATATAACTTGAATGTTTAACTGGTGGATTCAGTAACAATCTTCCAGGGCAATAGCACCTACTGGAAGAGAACTATTATTGACCTTCTGTATAGCAAGAAATCTGCAACAACCAGCGTAATATGTTAGTGATATACAATGATAAACAGGGTGTTCAAGGGGTGCCTGGATGCTTCATTCCATTACTGAGATAGCCCATCAACAAGAGGCGGAAGCAGAGCTGAACAAGGAAGTGAACAGTTACAGCAGAACCCTCATTGTACGGTACTACAGAAAAGACAAATCTTGATCAGGTTATGCGACCTGAATACGATTCTTCGCTGCATTCCAGTCATGTTCAGACCCAGCCCCCTTCATCCCCTTGTTGCCCACTTCATATCCATCTCAAGAAATTGGATTCTAGGAATTCAGGATCTCCACATCCAGACAGACCCTTTACAGACAACGTAAATAAGTATGTGGAACATATCAAGCAGATGGTGCATAACTACCTAAAGGTAAACATTGTCATACACACCATTATGTTTGGGACAGGGCATCTATACTATCAACACAAAAGCAAACGGGTTGGATTTCAACATGAAGTACAGCAATATTTAGCAAATTGCTACAGACAAAAAAAAAAGCTTGTAGCAAGACTAGTATCAATTTCTTCCAAACTAAAAAGGGGTTCCCTATCAAACAGAGGATACATTAATGGCTGTAGGAGAGAGAGAGTATAGCTCAGTAAATGAGCCTAAAAACTTCGAGGCCCTTCCCAGTGCTCCACCTTGTACAGGAGCAAAGGCTGCCCAAGTATGCAAAAAATCTGATGTGGCAAGGTAATTAAGAGGAGAGAGGAGTTTGATGAATCCACAAAGAAACGATGCTAGGTGCGCACCTAGATGAAAACACAATTTACAGTCTACAACTCATTAAATGAAGAGAGCTTAGCAACGAGAAACAAAGCACCTATGCATTGGAGAGTTTAGTTGCTAAGCCCTTTCATGCACTTAGCACCTCATCCAAAGTACCTATGCACTACAAGAGGTCTCACCGACTCCGCGTAAGCCCTAGGGTCTACCAGTAATAATTTCAACCCTAATCCCGAATTACGACTGTATTCTAAACTGCGGGTAAGCTCTTATAATCCGCCACCATCTCCTCCCTCCTGCTTCACCATCACCTACAAATGTTTCAGCCTCTGGCATCACTGCCTCCTACCTGAGCTTCTCCTCCACCCTCTCGCATTCATCATTATTCCCCAGTTCCTCTTATTCTCATCCACCTTCTGCTCCCTTCTGCATCTGAGCCACCGCCACCCCAAGCCCCTTTCTTCTTACCATGGCCCTGCTTCTCTACTTACCCATGCCTCTCTGCTCCTCTTTTTATATTCCGCTTCTTCTCCAACCCTGGCTTGATTCCTCTATGAAGATTCGGCATTTTATCCATTGAGCACTCAAATGTTTTATTAGTTATGGGCTTCCTTAGTTTTGCACAAATGGCAAGTTGTACCCTGCTCCGACGGACAAACACGCTATCTTTAAAAAAAACACAATCGCTACAACCAACGAATGTTCTCTTCATGCCACTCAAACCAAAAGGCACACACCCAGTTAGACAACCGATGAATAAACACCAATATTGATTCACAGCTACTCCAAATTATATCATCACTAAAGTGGAGGTCTCTACAAACTCGACCAAAAGTTCCAAATGGGAAAATGATCCAGAGCTAGTCTGAATAGAACATCAACTAAAATAAGCACATGGCTATAAATGGTAAATGACCCCTTTGAGCAGCAATGATTTAAAGACAACCCTAAATTAAAGCTATTTACAACAGGAGTGCCTTCAGCTGAACACATCCAACAAATCCAAAAAATCTATCCAACTCCTAACAGTTTACCAGTAGCACAAATGACTCTCCAAACCTTCTATCTGACATAAATAGCTTGATGACTACTACAATGTTACAGGAATATCAAACTTGATATTCAAGTCCACTTCAAACAGAATAGAGGATGTGTGCTTCCAATGAAGTCAGAAGGTTAAGTATTAACTATTATTAAAAGCTACCCAAGGAGGAATTTAATTTACAGACTACAAAAATATCCGTTTATTACAAAATTGACCAAGGCGCAACTATTGATTCACTTACAGCATCTACAATGCTAGACGCCTGGACAGACGCTAAGGGGGAATAAATAAATATCATAAACTTTAAAACGCACCGCCTTACCTTTCAACGGCGGATGCTGATTTATATGCGCTAATTACGCAACTAGGCACTTCGTGCGGGAAAGAAACGAGCCAAGCGCTTGGCACATGCTTTTGTGTCGATGCTACTTCGAACACCAGGATTTAACAGAGCACAACCACTAAACAGGCAGGAAATCAATCCTAGAACCAGCCTCTAGCACCTGGCGTTGTAGATGCCGTTATACTCTGAATTAAATGTTACAACAGAAGAAGTACGCATACGACAAAATTCCACCCAAATCAGTACAAAATCATACATGTCATCTCAAAAACAATGGGTTCTAACTAACAACCAACAAAACATGATGTTCCAGTAGCAGTGTAACAAATCTGCCAATTCTACTCACCAAAAAGTCAAAAACTAGGTTGACAATTAACTACAACGTAGCAACTCCCCAAATTAGATGAACAATCCACTATTCGAACAAAAAGCTAATGAATCTAACATGTGTCCTCTATTATTGGACTAAACAGATGATGAACTAATAAAAACTGAACAAGCAAGAGCAACTAATGATGGGGGTAAACAATGTACCTCCAAACCCCTATGTCGAGTGCTAGAAATCAATAAGCAAGAGGAAAGTTAATATACGGCAGCACAAATAAAGATCGTGTACCCTCTTCCATTCATTGCTACCACTAGCATGGCATAGCCTGCTTCTGTTTGCTCGATCTACCAGGATAGGGTATTTATCGCCCAGTCTTAAATCAGGAAATCCCGTGGAAAATTTTCCAAAATCCATAAACGTCCCTTGGAAGCCGTCGCGAGATTTGGCGAATCCCCCGTACCCTGATCCCCATTCCGTTTCCAGATTCGGCAAACTCACATCGCACAGTTAATGTCCGAATTAGGCAGCAGCCCATGCCCCGCCTGCCTAACTTGGAGAGAGATGGAAGGAAAAAAAGGGCTCGTCCCACCAACGCGCATCCATCCCATCCTAGGGTTTCGTCATTCGACCGCCGCCCCGTTCAATTCGTATCGAAACCGCGTGACGGTGGGTCCTAGGGTTCGTAGCAGGCAGGCAGGAAGAGTCGTGAGTTGGCGGGGATCTCCGTACCAGGCGATCGTTGTCGGCGTCGGCGTCGGCGGCGGAGGGCAGATCCGTCTCTGTTTGACTAGGGTTCCCTTCCACCCTCTCCTGTATGCCCCCGCCTCCCTCCTCGATGCGTATGCGTGCGTGTTCTTCTCCAAGAAAAAAATTCTTTTCCTTTTTGGTTTGGTGGCCTCGGCCTCGGCCCCTCTCTCGCCTCACGAGCGGTCTGTGTGCAGGTGACGAGACTACTAGAGCTTTCGCTTCCTTTCTTTCTTCTCGACGCGAGAGAGAGAGGAGAGAGGGGGTGGGTGTGAGGTCCAGATGTGAGGGAAGAGGCGATGGGTGGAGGCTTATTTATAACCCACCGGGGGCCAGGCCCAACAGCCACCGGCTACGCGGACCAAACCGTATAGCCCCAACCACGTTATGTGCCCCTGCCTTGTGGAACCCGGCTGTGGGTCCGCTTGCTGCGTAAACCGATGGAAGGGGTGGTGGGCCCGGGTCGCGCGTGGGGTGTGCGTTCGCTCGCATCTCGGGCGGATGCAGTCGCATCGCAGGCACCAGGTTGTAACCAAACTCGTTCCTTCTCTTCTCACTCACGCCAACTTAAGACCGCATTTAGTCCGCCTCTGTTCATTTGGGTCGAGACAAACAAATAACATGGCTCAATGCGTGAATTAAATGTAAAATCTGTTCGGCGCTTGTCCATTTAGACTCATTTCTGACCTAAATTTGGGCTTGTTCCGTTCAAGCGGACACTGGCGGACGAGCGCTTGTCCTCTCGGTGTTTGACCTGAGGCCCGCGCGGCAACCGGCTAACCACCTTCCACCCCAAACTCGTGGAAGGGGCCCGCATGTCCGCCCCCACGCGTCTTTTTAATGTCTAGCCCATGGGCCGACCGGTCCACTTCCACACACTTCTTTGCCCTCACGTGTCTGAGAAGACCTAGACTGCGCCACCGGCCATAATGGGGATATGGAAGTGGATCCTGGAGGCGTCCATCAAGCACGACGTTGAAGCCGGCTCTTATTCTGCCCCGTCGGGATCGAGAAGCGCCGGCGGGTTCTCTATCTCGCCGCCCATCGTCGCACCACGATAGAGGCCACACGTGAAGGTGGAGGTGTGCCAACGCCGCGGGGACATGGTCACCTCGCTCCCATGGCCCGACGCGCACGTGCCCAATGGGTGGCATCTCAGCCTCAATCAGGTGTCTGTGTCGGCCATCCCGACGAGCGGCCGTGCCCGTCCACTTGAGATCAACCGCCGACGAGCGCATCTACATCCAAACCTTCTTCATGACCCCAAGTTCGTTGTCAAGCCCCTGATGTGGGACGCGTGGTTCCAGGACAAGAACAACGTGCGGCGGCAAACTTTCTTTGGCACGCGTGCTCCGAGCCCGCCGAGGCCACAGGTAAGCGCTCGCCGCCCCCACTGCCGCCACCGGCCCTAAGCGCCGAAGCGTGGGAGCTCATGAAGAAGGTGCTCGAGGACTCAGTCCGCGAGTACGAACACATCCAGTGGGAGGGCCTCGACGTGTAGCACGCCTTGTCGGCTACAGGCGATGTGGTCGTCCCAAAGCTAGAGGGCGGCGGCGTGCTGGAGCCGATGGCGGTGACTGATACGTCCCCGTCGTACCTAAAGCTTTTATTGTTTCATGCCAATATTCTACAACTTTCATATACTTATGGCAATTTTTTATACTATTTTGGAGACTAACATATTGATCTAGTGTAGGCCCTAATCTAGTGCCCAGTGTCAGTTCCTGTTTATTGCATGTTTTTTGTTTCGCAGAATATCCATACCAAACGAAGTCCAAACGCGATAAAAACTTACGGATATTTTTTTGGAATATATGTGATTTGGGGGAATTGGAATCGACGCGAGACGATGCCCAAGGGGCCCACAAGCCCTGGAGGCGCGCCCCTCCCCAGGGCGCACCTAGGCGGCTTTGTGGCTACCCTGTAAGGCGGTTGGTGCCCTTCTTTTCGCCGCAAGAGAGATAATATCCGGATAAAAATCGTGTTAAAATTTAAGCCCAATCGGAGTTACGGATCTCCGTAAATTTAAGAAACGGTGAAAGGGCAGAAAACGAAAACGCAGAAACAGAAGGAAACAGAGAGAGAGAGAGAGAGAGAGAGAGAGAGAGAGAGAGAGAGAGATCCAATCTCGGATGGGCTCCCGCCCCTCCGCCGCCATGGAGGCCATGGACCAGAGGGGAAACCCTCCTCCCATTTAGGGGGGAGGTCAAGGAAGAGGAAGAAGGAGGGGGCTCTCTCCCCCTCTCTCCCGGTGGCGCCGGAACGCCGTCGGGGCCATCATCGGGGCCATCATCGTGCCGGCGATCTACACCAACAACTCCGTCGTCGTCATCACCAACTCTCTCCCCCTCTATGCAGTGGTGTAACACCTCTTCTCCTTATTGTAATATCTACTTAAACATGGTGCTCAATGCTATATATTATTTTCGAGTGATGTATGGCTATCATATGATGTTTGAGTAGATCCATTTTGTCCTATGGGTTGATTGATGATCGTGATTGGTTTGAGTTGCATGTTTTATTATTGGTGTTGTCCTATGGTGCTCTCCGTGTCACGCAAACATGAGGGATCCCCGCTATAGGGTTTGCAATATGTTCATGATTCGCTTATGGTGGGTTGCTAGAGTGACAGAAGCTTAAACCCGAGTAAGTAGGTTGTTTGCATATGGGAGTAAAGAGGACTTGATACTTTAATGCTATGGTTGGGTTTTACCTTAATGATCTTTAGTAGTTGCGGATACTTGCTAGAGTTCCAATCATAAGTGCATATGATCCAAGTAGAGAAAGTATGTTAGCTTATGCCTCTCCCTCATATAAAATTGCAATAATGATTACCGGACTTGTTATCGATTGCCTGGGAACAAATAACTTTCTTGTGACAAAAATCTCTCTACTAAAACTAACTTAATTGTTTCTTTATCTAAATAGCCCCTAGCTTATATTTGCGTGTTCTTTGTTATCTTGCAAATCTATCCTATCACACCTACAAAGTACTTCTAGTTTCATACTTGTTCTAGGTAAAGCAAATGTAAAGCATGCGTAGAGTTGTATCGGTCGTCGGTAGAACTTGAGGACATATTTGTTCCACCTTTAGCTCCTTGTTGGGTTCGACACTCTTACTTATCGAGAAAGACTACAATTGATCCCCTATACTTGTGAGTTATCAAGACCTTTTTCTGTCGCCGTTGCCGGGGAGCAATAGCGTGGGGTTAATATTATCGTGTGTGTGCTTGTTTGCTTTATCACTAAGTAGAATTTACTTTATGTTCTAAGTTTTTCTCTATCTTTAGTTATGGATATGGAACAAGAAATACCCAAAAAAATAGGTGTACTTGCTAATCATGGAGATGGGGAACCTCCTAAAACCCTCAATGCTCGTTATGTGAAAAATATTAAACACTACTTTGATAATCCTAAGAAAACCCCATTCAACCTGTCAATGGGAGACACGTTGGATCAACATGGATACTTTAGGGATTATCGCTTGACTCAAAAAGGGAAACTGTTATGGGATCAAATTCATATGTTGCATTGGTATGCTCGGAATTTATGCTTGAGATATGATTATACTTGTTGCTCTAGGATGAAGGCTCCACTCCTTCCTTTTTCATGTAAATTTAATGGTAATGAAACCTTGGCTTCTTATGCTAAAGGTGTATGTGATTACTATGATGTGGAACGAATAGAAGAATCCGTTGCTTTTAGGGGTGCCTATGAAATTGAATCTTTGTTTGAGAAGTATGAAAATTATGATGATGATGTTTACGGACCTGAAAATTATGCTATACTTAAATATTGCTACAAGAATTATGAATATAATGTCGATATTAATGAATTTATTGAGAAAGTCTCGTTGTCCAAGAAGAGACTAATATTTTGCAGGTATCTATGGAAGAAGAAATTGCGGAAACTGTGAGCTCATTGGATGAAAAAGATGACGACGAGAGTGAAGAACAAAAAGAGGAAGAGAAGATTAGCTATCCGTGCCCACCTCCTAATGAGAGTAACTCTTCTGTCGGATTTCGGGTTCCGGCAGACCCTTGAGGTTCGAACTCTGGGGTGCGCGTGGAGATTACGCTTCCTACCTACCTGTACCCCTCCGCCTCGCAAGGATCTAAGCTACGAGAAGAACAACACAAGAGACACGGGGTTTATACTGGTTCGGGCCACCGATGTGGTGTAATACCCTACTCCAGTGTGGTGGTGCGGTGGATTGCCTCTTGGGCTGATGATGAACAATACAAGGAAGAACAGCCTCGCGAGGGTCTGTTCTTGGCCGGGGCGATGAACTGCAAGGAGGAGTTCAGTCGCCCTTCTCTCTCTCTCTCTCTCTCTCTCTCTCTCTCTCTCTCTCTCTCTCTCTCTCTCTCTCTCTCTCTCTCTCTCTGGATCCTAGCTGATTAGATTTCTCCATGCCTCTCCATGGGGGTGGCTAGTCCTATTTATAGGCAAAGGCCCTGGGCCTCTTCCCAAATATTGAGCGGGAAGGGCGCCAACAATTGGCCATTTTGAAGGGGAACATCTGGTACACTTATCCTGACTAAAGTTGGTCCTCGCCTGCCAAAGGCTCTGGTGGAGACGCTGGCTTGGGCTCCACAATGACTTCCTTCCTTCCGTTGGACTGGTCTTGGTCTCGTTGCACCGAAACGGGTGCCTTTGCTTGATGCTCTCGCCTGCGCTTGCCCCCTTTGCACCAAAGAGGAAAGGAGGACACTGCGCGGGCTGGCGCCCGCCTGGCGCCCTTGGTCGTCATGGCTTGCGTCATGGGCACCTCGTGAGGTACCCCGCCTTGATCTCTCCGCCTCCTCGCGAGCCAGTCTGATGAGGCCGTGCCTGAGGAAGCTCCGTGTCGTCCGCCCCGCGAGGCTTGGCCCCTCCCGAGGGTCTTGAGTCTGTGTTGATGAAGATTGGCCGTGCTGGGCCCCCTTTTGAGCCACGCCGCAGGCCGCAGGCAGGCAAGTCTGGGGACCCCCGTTCCCAGAACACCGACAGTAGCCCCCGGACCCAAGGCGCGCCCGGACTTGGCCGTGCAGGGAGGCGAAAGGACAAGGGCGAAGCGCCGCGGGCCCTAACAGCCTGCGGCCTTGGGCGCCGCGTGGCGGTTGATTGGACGTGGGCGTGTCCGCAACCGCGCGAGTTGATAAAGGAGCGGCATCCGCCCAGGCTTTGCTTTTTTCGCTTTCTCCGGTTGCTGCTCAGATCCCCTTCCTTGCGCTTCTCCTTCCTTCCTCCAAATCTCCAGATCTACTTCGACCGCGTGACCTAGGAAGTCATGGCGCCTCGTCAGTCTCCGGCCGGGGCTTGGTACTCGTCTGCCTTGGAGTCGCCAAACGTGTCGGAGGCGAGCCTCGCCCGGTTGTGCCGGATGGCGGCGGCGCAGGGCATCGACGGGGCGAAGGTGTTCAAGGCCGGCTCCGCCACCCCTGAGGGTCGAGGGAGCACCTTTTATACGCTCTTCGTAAGCTCCATTGCTGCTGGCCTGGTGCCTCCCTTCTCCGAGTTCTTCCTCTCTGTTCTCCGCCATTACAAGCTACAGGCTCTGCATCTCTATCCCAACTCCGTCCTTCTCCTGGCAATCTTCGCCTATTACTGCGAGGCTCACGTAGGGGTGCAGCCCTCGGTGGCCTTGCTGCGCCACTACTTCTCCCTCCGGACCTCTCGCGGTCCTGCTTCCGCGTGCGCGAGCTTCGTCGCGTACGGTGGCGCCATTGCCATTTCGAGCCCCGGGAAAAGGATTGAGGGCTTCAGGAGCAAGTGGGTCTTGGCAGATGCTGGGCGCATCCACCCTCGGCTGATCCTGCCCACAGAGCAACCCACAGCTCCAGCGATTGGGGCGTTGGAGAAGATGGACGCAGATCTGAGGCCGACCAACACGGTGACGGCGAAGCTGACCGGCGCGTCGCCACTGAGGGAATTCCTGGAGCACCAGCCGGCTCCGCTTCGGCAGTACCCACTTCCGATGTGGAGGCCTCATCCGAGCCTCGCGGCCTTGGCCGGCGAAGATCTGGCCGCGGTCCTCCAATCTCTGGTCGGGGCCGATGTGGCGAGGTTGGAGGGCGCTCCTACGCCCTTGTTCCTCCGCGACGACTGGGAGCAGGTGGTGGAGTCCATGCCTGTCTTCAACGGGGACGGGCCCGTGCCCACGGAGGCTCCTGGGGAGTCGGTGGACGTGTCCTCCGACGACTCCAGCGTAGAGGAGGGCGGAGAGGAGCGGGGGAAGGGGCCTGACTCCGAGGCGACTGACGGAGAGTCGAGGGATCCCCTCTCCCAGCGCAGGTCCCGCGCTCTCCGCCTCTCTCCAAGCGATGACGACGAGGATGATGACGTGCTGGGCAGCGGGAGCTCGCCCCCGATCCCGAAGAAGGACATGACTGGGCTGATCTCCCGCGGGTCTGCCCCGGCCCCGGGGCGGTCCGCAGACGCACCTTCCGCTTATGAGGTTGACCCTTCCAGCCGGCTTTCGGGCTTCAAATTTGGCCGGAGGCTGCCTGAGCTCACCGGCGATGACCCGTAAGCGCTTGACTCTTGTCTTTGTTTCTTGTTCCGCTGCTGAGGCTTGACGTCCGCATCTCTTGGATAGGCTGGCACCCGCGGCAAAGAAGCCGAAGGGGGCTCCTGAGGTTCCTTCCGGGGCAGCGCCTCTGCCCGCGAAGGAAGGTGACCGCGACGCACGGGCCTCTCCTGCCCGGTCGTCCTCGCGAGGCCTGGCTGAGCTGGCTGGGGCGAGCTCAGCCCCCATGGCCCAAGTGACTCCCGAGGTGCCCTTGCCTGCCGCAGCCACCATAGTCGTCGGGGCGCAGCAGGCTCCACCCCAGGATGATGTGGTCGTGCCGCCGCCTTCTCCTCCTACTCTACCGACTGCTGTCTCTCCGACTCCTCCTGCCGTTCTGGATCGCATTGCTGCCGAGCTGGACCGGCTCCGGCAGGATCTTCTTGGCGCCGATCCTCGCTTGGTGGCCGGGCGCTTGGAGCTGGCTTCAGGATGGATTCGCTCCGACGCTTCGGTTCGAGCGGCGCTGGTCCAGGCCTCAACGTCTTGCGATGAGGAGAAGCAGGCCGCCCTTGAGGCGAAGGCTACTCGTGACGCGACCCAGGGGGAGGCGGCCGACGTCCGTGGTCGCTGCAAGGTGCTGGAGGACGAGCTGCAAGGCCTGCGGGACCAGCTCGCGAAAGAGGCCCGCCTTCGCCAAGAGCAAGAAGAAGGCGTGAAGGCTCGCGAGGCGGCTGTCGAGGTCCGGGAGGCCAAGTTCAAGAAACTCCGCGACCGCCTAGGCGTGCTGGAGCAGGAGTTGGGGGCGAGGAAGGTCGAGATGGATGACAAGGCTCGGGTTCTTGCCGAGGATCGCGTGGCCTTCGCGGAGATGGAGAAGAGGCTCGCTCCTCGCTGAAGACGCTTTACGAGAGCGGCCTGGAGAGCCTGCTGGCCGGCGCCGAAGACGGCCCCGCCAAGCTGCTTCCCTTCCTAGTTCGCGCTCTTGAAGATGTCGCCCTTGGCCTTGGCCCCACGGCCGAGGCCGAGGCGCGTGTCCTGTCTTCTGCAGCGCTGACGCGGGTCTTCACACACATCTACCTTCGCGATCCCAGCTTCGACCTCGACAGCCTGCTGGAGCCAGCAAGCGGCGAGCATCTCGCTATCGCTGCCGAGGCCGTGAAGGGTCGCGCGGAGGCTCTGCTGGGGAAGTTCCAGGCCTTCAGCACCAAGCCGAAGCAAGGTGCTGCCGACCCTGCTGCTCCATGAGGCAAACCCACTCCGCGCTTCTCCACCGCTGTCAAGTGATTCCGCTGTGGCTCCTGTCCTGATTTCAATTCCTGCACATGTATCATGCCTCGGGGAGGCGTTTAAACTTGCGTTTGGCGTTGAGATAACAGTGTGGACTCTAATATTTGCTTTTGAACTCCTCGAAATTTTAAGATGGTGCTCCTCTCTCGCCTTTGCTCTCCTTTCTGCTCTACGTCCTCGGGTCCCGGCCCTCGAGCTGGTCTCAGCCGTCGCTGGTATGCCAGGGCACGATGCTGCAGACAAGGCCAGAGGGTGAGGGCTGGAGAGCCGGTAGGAGCCTTGAGTCGCGATGCTCAGGCACCCCCCTTTAACGTGCAAGCGGTTCGCGCGGTTGAGAGTGAAGGAGGCTGTCTTTGCAATTTACGCTATTCCTTCCTACTTGCTTATGTTCTACGCCGGCAGAGCCCGGCCCCGCGCGTACCTCACCCAGCGTTAGCCCCGACCGGAAACCAGGACGGGACTAAGGAGTGAGGGGCTACGTGACAAGTTAGGCTCCTGAGTCGCGATGCTCAGGAGTCCCCCTTGGCACACGAACATCAAGTAGGGAGGTGAGATGTGGGTGGATCTACCGTTCTACGTCTGCAGAGCCCGGCCCCACGCATACCTCACCCAATGTTAGCCTTTCGGAACTAAGGAGTGGGGGGCTACGTGACCAGTTAGGCTCCTGAGTCACGATTCTCGGGAGTCCCCCTTGACGCTTAAACGGCCTTCGTACCTTGGCTCCGCTCAGGGAGAGACTCGCGACGAACCAGGCCCGGGGGGACCTGGCTGGGTGGCGTGCATCTGGGCGTGACCCAGACGTAGCCCCCGTGCCCAGCCCCCTCGCGCGGCACTCCTGGGGGAGGCGTTGCGATGAGGCTAGACACTGAGCTCTGGGCTCCCTAAGGTTGATGCGGCCCGGGGGCCACCCTCAGTTGTTTATCACTAGCGCGGAGCATAGCGCTTCCGTATGTGTACGGGCATAGCCGCTCCTCGGCAGTGTCGTCAGCCAGCGCGGAGCATGGTGCTTCCACTGGTACGTGGGAGGGGGCTCCCCTCCGGGAGGAGCCCCGGGGGCGTGTACAGCCCCGCCCTGACACGTGGCTGGCACGGTAGGGCCTGGTGAGGTGTATCTGGGCACCCGTGAGCCAGCGCGGGACTCACGCGGCCCTACCTCTAGGCGGGTTGCGCCTGGCACTAGGCCTTATCTTGTGATGTGTTCTTGCAAATTGGGTTAGATGCCTGCACTCTACGTCCTCGGGTCCCGGCCCTCGAGCTGGTCTCAGCCGTCGCTGGTATGCCAGGGCGCGATGCCGCGGACAAGGCCAGAGGGTGAGGGCCGGAGAGCCGGTAAGAGCCCTGAGTCGTGATGCTCAGGTACCCCCCCTTTAACGCGCAAGTGGTCGGCATGGAGAAGAAGAGGTGCCGTGGACCGGCATCAAATAATCAAGCATGATGAGTCGGATGCATAACCGGAAATAAACGCGAAAGGGGTACATGCCGCTGGGTCTGGCCCGAGCGACTTGGGGATGATGCAGCCCGAGGGGCGCCCCCAACAAAGTAAGCTAACGACACGGAATAAAAGGGATACATGCCGCAGGGACGGACCCACACGGCCTGGGAATAATGCAACCCTGTGGGGCACTCCCAGCTGGAAACAAAACTTGAAAGATGTCACCTGATGATGTTGAGGACGAAGCGGTGTTGGTGCAGCAGACTCGGTGGGCTGCGGAGGCCGATCCTCACGAGCCCCCAGGCCCTGGGGCCTCGGGAGGCTCCGGAGGCACTGGTGGCTCCTCGCGGACCATCTCCATCTCCGCCAGGGCTGCGGAACGCCTGGCCTCTTGAGCTTCCATGATGCCCCTCATGAGGCGCTGGTACGTGACAACCACGCTCGGCAAGCCGTAAGGCATGCGAACGTAGATGTGGGGTGGACCCTTGCAGTGCCCCACTCGCGAGGGCCAGAGGCGCTCCAGCGAGGCAACTCGGTTGAGCCCCGGTGCGTCGACGCAGACGCGCAACCCACCATCCTCGCCTGGATGGGGAGCCACAGCTGGTAGGCGGCGGCCGCCTCTCATGACTCTTGACTCCTGTAGCTCTTGAACGGCCTTGCTGACGAACTCCTGAGGGTCTGGCCCCCCTTGCCTTACTCCTTCTTGAGGAAAACGTGCTTCGAAACACGCCTCCACGTGGTGCCCAAGCGCCTCCCTCGTGACCTTAGCTAGGTCGGTGGCCCTCCAGGGGAGAGCCCCCGAGCCCTGCTTGAGGAGGGCGCCGGGCGCGTTTTCCTATGCGATGGAAGGAGGTTCCCCCTGGGCAGGCATGGGCCCTGAGGGGCCTGCCTCCTGAGGGACCGGGCCAGACGATGTCTTCTTCTTCTTGGGGGTGGTCTCAGGGAGCCTCCTGCTTCCATGATCCGGGTCTTCCAGTGATGCGGCCTGAAAAGCTCGTTCCAGGGAACACACCGCGTCCTTCTCTTCACAGGGCACCGTGATGACTCCGCCACTCCCTGGCATCTTGAGGACGTTGTAGACGTGATGAGCTCGGTGCGGTAGTTGTCGCGTGCTCCGAAGGTGACAGGGAGGCGGACCTGCCCGGTCGGGACCGTGGAGCCGTCGGTGACTCCGGAGAAAGGCTTGGTTGGTTGAAGCTGGTTGTAGGGCACTTGGAGATTGTTGAATGTTTCCACGGACAGGACGTTGAGCCCTGCCCTGCCATCGATGAGGGTCCTGGTGACCACCACGTTGCTGATGATTGGGGAACAAAGCATCAGGAGGACTCCGGCCGTGGCTGCCCACTTGAGCTGATCCACTGTGCTGAACGTGATGGCGCATGATGACCACCTGAGAGGGCGTGTGGCTTCGAGCTTGGGGAGGACTGCATTCACTTCGCGGGCGAACTGCTTGAAGATGCGCTGAGAGGCTGGGGCTTGAGCTCCGCCCAGGATGCAGGCAATTGCGCGTGGCTCCTAGAAGCCCCCAGCCCCCTCGTCCTGGTGGCGGTCCTCGTTTCTTATTGGATGCGGCGACAGTGGAGGGAGGCATGCGTTACCTTGCGGGCGATCCTCGCGAGGCTGATCCCTCCAGTCTCCCTCGCGAGGCGGGTCTTGCCAGCGGTCCTCGCGAGGTCGATCGCGTCACCCTTGGCGTGGGCCGCGGTCTTCCCAGCGTCCTGCGTTCCTTCCTCCTCCTCGACCGTAGCCCCGTTCGGCACGATCGGGGCGATGGCCGATCCTTCCTTCTTGCACGGCTCGAAGCTCTTGGCATTCGTTGGTGTTGTGGGTGTGGAGGTCGTGGTACACACAGTACCGACTGCCCTTGGAAGATTCGGGCTGATCTCTGCCCCGCTTGGTGTCCGGTTCTGCCACGAGCACGGCCGCCCCCTTGCGCTTCACGTCCTTGGCCTTGGACTTCTTCTCTTCTGGGTCTGCGGCAGGCAGCTCGAGGAGGGAGAGACGCCCTTCCTCTGCCCTGGCGCACTTGGTCGCCAAGTTGAATAGCTCCAAGGAAGTGCACCGGTCTTCATGCATCGCCAGCTCCTCCTTCATCTTGACGTCGCGCACGCCGTCGGAGAAGGCTGAGATGATGGCCTCCTCGGACACCTTGGGAATCTTGAGGCGTGCATTGTTGAAGCGCTGGATGTACTTTTGCAGGGTCTCTCCCGGCTGTTGCTTGATGCGGCGCATGTCGCTCACGGCGGGCGGCCGGTCGCGAGTACCTTGGAAGTTGGCGATGAAGCGGATGCGCATCTCGTCCCAAGAGGAGATCGTGCCTGGGGCCAGGTTCAGGAGCCAGGTGCGGGCCCCGTCCTTGAGCGCCATGGGAAACTAGTTTGCCATGACCTTCTCATCTCCGTTGGCAGCTTCGATGCCCAGCTCATAGAGCTGGATGAACTCCGCAGGGTCGGCCGTGTCGTCGTAGCGAGGAGGCAGGTCTGGCTTGAACTTGCCGGGCCACGCGACGCTGCGCAGCTCAGCGGTGAAGGCACGACAGCCCGCCGTGGCTATGGGGGGCCTTGGGTGACGGAGAACTTGGTCTTGCAGGTCCCCACGCGCTGCAGCCGGGAGCAGCGCGGGGTCTTGATGTGCGGGAGCAGGAGCATGGCCGCGACGTGCTGGAGCAGGGAGCGCCCAGGCGGCTTCTTGCGGGCGAGGAACTTCTTGGCAGCTCTGCTCTTGCCGCGCTGGCGCCTGGCGGAGCGGGTTCCAGCCAGGGGTCGCGGGCCTTGCAGCCGGGGCGTCGTCTTGATGAGGGGGCGGTTGGGGCGCCCCCGGAGCTTCGTCGCCCGCGCGGGGCGGGGTGCGGTGCAGCGGGACGGATGGTGCAGGAGAGCCCCCCGCGACGCGGACGAGCTCGGTGACGCGGTCGAGCCACTCTTCGTAGACGTCGTCGACGGGACGGTAGCGCAGGAGCTCGTTTGTCACGATGAGCGCAGCTCGAGCCTCCATGGGTGCGCGGAGCGCGCAGGACGAAGAACCAGCCGGGGTGAGCGAGGGAGTAGCGGTGCGGCCGTCTTGCCGTACGGAAGGATGCTGAGACGACGCTTGCTGCTCGTTCCCCGCCGGGCCGGTGGCGGCGTTGATGGCAGGCGACGGGGAACGGCGAGAACGCCCGCTGACAGGGGCCGTCTAGGCAACGCGGGAAGCGAGAGCGGCTCGGCGCTCGGCGCGGGCCCGATGAGCGCCAGACATGGACGCGATGGTTGGAGGAGAAACGGGCGATGGAAGACAAATTCCGGCGCACCCCTACCTGGCGCGCCAAATGTCAGATTTCGGGTTCCGGCAGACCCTTGAGGTTCGAACTCTGGGGTGCGCGCGGAGATTACGCTTCCTACCTACCTGTACCCCTCCGCCTCGCAAGGATCTAAGCTACGAGAAGAAGAACACAAGAGACACAGGGTTTATACTGGTTCAGGCCACTGATGTGGTGTAATACCCTACTCCAGTGTGGTGGTGCGGTGGATTGCCTCTTGGGTTGATGATGAATAATACAAGGAAGAACAGCCTCGCGAGGGTCTGTTCTTGGCTGGGGCGATGAACTGCAAGGAGGAGTTCAGTCGCCCTTCTCTCTCTCTCTCTGGATCCTAGCTGGTTAGATTTCTCCATGCCTCTCCATGGGGGTGGCTAGTCCTATTTATAGGCAAAGGCCTTGGGCCTCTTCCTAAATATTGAGCGGGAAGGGCGCCAACAATTGGCCATTTTGAAGGGGAACATCTGGTACACTTATCCTGACTAAAGTTGGTCCTCGCCTGCCAAAGGCTCTGGTGGTGACGCTGGCTTGGGCTCCACAATGACTTCCTTCCTTCCGTTGGACTGGTCTTGGTCTCGTTGCACCGAAACGGGTGCCTTTGCTTGATGCTCTCGCCTGCGCTTGCCCCCTTTGCACCAAAGAGGAAAGGAGGACACTGCGCGGGCTGGCGCCCGCCTGGCGCCCTTGGTCGTCATGGCTTGCGTCATGGGCACCTCGTGAGGTACCCCGCCTTGATCTCTCCGCCTCCTCGCGAGCCAGCCTAATGAGGCCGTGCCTGAGGAAGCTCCGTGTCTTCCGCCCCGCGAGGCTTGGCCCCTCCCGAGGGTCTTGAGTCTGTGTTGATGAAGATGGGCCGTGCTGGGCCCCCTTTTGAGTCACGCCGCAGGCCGCAGGCAGGCAAGTCTGGGGACCCCCGTTCCCAGGACGCCGACATCTTCAACTCATACATTGTTTAATTTCCCTTTGTTCTTATCGAAGGATGAATGCTATGATGATTGCTTTGATCCCTTTGATTTGTTTGGAATATCCCTTTTTCATGAAATTGATACTTCATATGCTTGTGGCCATGATGCCAATATGAATTATGCTTATGGAGATGAACTTGCTATAGTTCCTTATTCTAAGGATTAAATTGTTGCTACTGCACCCACACATGATAGTCCTATTATCTTTTTGAATTCTCCCAACTACACTATATTGGAGAAGTTTGTGCTTATTAAGGATTGTATTGATGGGTTGCATTTCCCGTTACACGTGATGATTTTGATAAATATAATATGCATGTGCTTGTTGTTCCTACTTGCAATTATGATGAGAGAGGAACTAAATCTTCGACTCTCTATGTCTTCAATCCGATAAAATTGCAAGAAATTGTTTATGCTATGTATTGGCGATTACTTGTTGTGCATGAATTGTTATTTTACGACATGTCGATGCATAGGAAGAGAGTTAGACTTCGTTATTGCATGATATATGTTGCTTTGTGCTTACTACTAAATTAAAAATCATTGTTAATTAAAATTGGCTTTGATATACCTTGGTATCCAGGTGGATCCATTACTTGAGCACTATATGCCTAGCTTAATGGCTTTAAAGAAAGCGCTGCCAGGGAGACAACCCAGAAGTTTTAGAGAGTTATTTTATTCTGTTGAGTGATTTTAAAAAGTTCATAAACAAAAAATATAGTGGGGAAACTAAAACTTTTCAAAAAGAAAAGTGAAAGTAAGAAGGACGAGTACCGTTGAAGTGGGGGAGCTCCTTAAACTTTGTTCATGCCCATGGAAACTTTGCAAATCTTGAATTACAGAAACTTTTCAACAAAAATAATTATCCCCTTGTACACATCCATTGTATTATGAAAATAATGTGCCAATATTTGCCTTTAGGATAATTAGATTGCTTGTTTGGTTTGTGGAGTGTAAAAACATAAACTTTGGCTATAGTGCGCGATTTTACATTTTTTACTGGAACGTCAAAAGTTTCTGAAAATTTTACACGTTACTTATATACAAATTTTTTACTTTGTCCTAATTTTTTATCCATGGAGTTACAAAAGTATTGTGAATGTTCAAGTTACTACAGACTATGATGTTTAAGACAGATTCTGTTTTTGATGCATTGTTTTACTAGTTTTGATGAAACTATCGATTTTATCGGTGTTATAAGCCATAGAGAAGTTATAATACAGTAGCTACAATGAAAAACAAAATATGAATGGGTTTGCCACAGTACTTAAAGTGGTGATTTATTTTATTATACTAACGGATCTCACAAGGGTTTTGTTAAGTTTTATGTGATTGAAGTTTTCAAGTTTTGGGTTAGATCACGTTGGATGAAGAAATAAGTAGTGACAAGAGCCTAAGATTAGGGATGCTCGAGGCACCCCAAGGCAATATTCAAGGACTCTGTCAGCGTTCTGGGAACGGGGGTCACCAGACTTGCCTGCCTGCAGCCCGCGGCATGGCTAAGTCAGCGGGTCGTACGGCCCATCTTCATCAACAAGGCATCCAAGACCCTCGCGAGGGGCCAAGCCTCGCGAGGCGGACGACGCAAGACCTCCTCAGGAGTGGCCTAGTCAGGCAGGCTCACGAGAAGCGGAGATATCAAGGCGGGGCAAACCTCACGAGGCTTTCGTGACGCGAGCCATGATGATCGAGACCAGGCGGGCGGCAGCGCGCGCAGCGTCCTTGTTTCCTCTTTGGTGCTAAGGAGGCAAGCGCAGGCGAGGAGTATCGAGGCATCAGGCAAAGGTTGCCATATCGGTGCAACAAGACCAAGACCAGAAGGACGGCAGGACGGAGGTCATCATGGAGCCCAAGACGGCGTCACCACCAGAGCCTTTCGCAGGCGAAGACCACTTTTGTCAGGATAGCTTGTACTAGTTGTCCCCCTTCAAATTTGCCTGCCGTTGTTGGCTCCCTTCCCACTCAATATTTGGGGAGAGGACCAAGGCCTATATAAGTAGAACTAGCCACCACAGTAGGGGCATCTGAGCTTGATCTGATCTGATCGAGAGCCTACCCTAGCCACAAGAACACCTCAACCTCAGGAGGCCGTTCTTCCCCTTGTACTGTTCATCATCAGCCCAAGAGGTAATCCACCACCACCACACTCGAGTAGAGTATTACACCACAACAGTGGCCCGAACCAGTATAAATCTCGTGTCTTTCTGTGTTGCGAGTTCGTCGAGTTCGTCCGCGAGATCTTAGTGAGTTAGGGCGTAGATCGGTAGGAGGGAAAGACTTCGCGCGCACCCCAGAGTTCGAACCTTAAGGGTTTTGCCGGAACCCCACATCCAACATTTGGTGCGCCAGGTAGGGGTGCGCCGTAGCTTCCTTTCCGTCAATTCGCCGCTCTGTCGCTCCAACGTCTCCATGGCGGACGCTCGCCGCACTCGAGCTGAGCGCCGGGCTCCCTCACCGCCCGAGTTTCTCAGACGGCTCCTGTAGGCGGGCCACCTAGTCGTTCTCCGTCTCCCACCGCCAACGCAGCCACCAGCCCGGTGGGGAACGAGCAGCAAGCGTCCTCGCTGCACCCATCGGTGCGGCAGGACGGCCGCACCGCCACTCCGTCGCTGACCCCGGCCGGTTCCTCATCCCATGCACGCCGCGCTCCCATGGAGGCGCGGGCCGTGCTCCTCGCCGCGAACGAGCTCCTGCGCTACCGCCCAGTTGACGACCTCTATGAGGAGTGGCTCAACCGCGCCGCCGAGCTCGTCCGTGCCGCAGGGGGCTCCCCGGCGCAGTCCCTCTCTCTGCCTCACCCTCCGCCAGCCACAGGCGACGTGGCTCATGGCGTGCCTCCACCACCTCTGCCCCAAGACTGCGCCTTGGCTCCAAGGCGCGCGGCCCCACGGTGTGATCCGCCACGTCCAGTGCCCGCGCGCGAAGAGAGAAGCTGCCAAGAAATCTCTCGGCCGCGAGAGGCTACACCTGCGCTCCCCCCGCCGCCTCGTCAAGACCGTGCACCGCCTGCAGCGGCGCCACACGGACCTCAGCAAGACCAAGCTCCACCTCCGAGGCGGGCCCCGGCAACCACGGTCGGCTGTCGTGCCTTCACCCCTGAACTGCGTACCGTCGCCTAGCCAGGCAAGTTCAAGCCGGATCTGCCTCCCCGCTACGACGGCACCTCCGATCCCGCAGAGTTCCTACAGCTCTACGAGCTGAGCATCGAAGCGGCCAACGACGACAAGAAAGTCATGGCGAACTGGTTCCCTATGGCTCTCAAGGATGGTGCCCGCTCCTGGCTCCTGAACCTGCAGCATGGCTCGATCTCCTCCTGGGATGAGATGCGCAACCGCTTCATCACCAACTTCCAGGGCACCCCCGACCGCCCGCCGGCCGCGGGTGACCTGTGCTGCATCAAGCAACTACCAGGAGAGACCCTCTAGAAGTATATCCAGCGCTTCAACAACACTCGCCTCAAGATCCCCAAGGTCACGGACGAGGCCATCATCTCCGTGTTCTCAGACGGTGTCCGTGACGTCAAGATGAAGGAAGAGCTCGCTATCCACGAGGAGTTGTGCACATCTCAGGAGCTGTTCAACCTGGCAACCAAGTGCGTAAGAGCTGAGGAGGGGCGCCTTTCCCTCCTCGAGATGCCAGCTGCGGCTGCAGAGGAGAAGAAGGCCAAGGCCAAGGACGTGAAGCACAAGGAGGCAGCTGTGCTTGCAGCAGAGCCGGACACCAAGCGGGGCAGGGATCAGCCCGAATCGTCCAAGGGCAGCCGACTGTTCTATGCCTTCCACAACCTGAACACCCACAACACCAGTGACTGTCAAGAGCTCAGAGCCATCCGCGAAGGACGCTTCGGTCGACGCCCCGAGTGTAGCGACCGGGGCTACGACCGTGGAGGAGGACGTGGAGGCGAACGCTGGGACGACCATGGTCCGCGCCAGGAGTGGCGCAACAGGCCTCACGAGGACCGCTGGCAGGACCATCCTCGCGAGGGCACCTGGAGGGACCAGCCTTGTGAGGATCTCCCCGGGGCAACGTCGGTCTTCCCCCGCTGCCGCCACCAAGAAGGAACAACGATCACCATCAGGATGAGGGGGCCGGGGGCTTCCAGGAGCCGCGTGCAATCGCCTGCATCTTGGGCGGCACGCAGGCCCCATCCTCTCAACGCATCTTCAAACAGTTCGCTCCTGAAGTGAACGCGGTGCTCCCCAAGCTCGAGGCCACGCGCCCGCTCAGGTGGTTCCAATGCGCCATCACTTTCAACTCGGCAGATCAGCTCAAGTGCGCGGCCATCGCTGGCGCTCTCCCGATGCTTTGTTCACCAGTCATCAGCAATGTGCAAGTTACCAAGACCCTCATCGACGCCGGCGCAAGGCTCAACGTCCTGTCCATCGACACGTTCGACAACCTCCAAGTGCCATATGAGCAGCTTCAGCCTACCAAGCCTTTCTCAGGAGTGACCGACGGCTCCACTACACCGATAGGGCAGGTCCGCCTGCCTGTCACCTTCGGGGAGCGCAAGAACTACCGCACCAAGCTCACCGACTTCGACGTCGCGCACATCCACCTGCCGTACAACGCCATCCTCGGGCATCCAGCCCTGGCCAAGTTCATGGCAGTCACCCATCACGGCTACATCGTCCTCAAGATGTCGGGAAGCGGCGGAATCATCACGGTCCCATCTGAAGAGAGAGATGTAGTGTGCTCCCTCGAGCGCGCCTTCCAAGCTGCAGCAATCAACGACCCTGACAGCAAAAGCGAGGGCCCTCTTGAGGCCCTCCCCAAGAAGAAGAAGCAGCTACGCCGAGCAGGATCTAAGGAGGGCGGCGACGTAGCTGGAGCCTCATCAAGATCAGCGCCCGCTTCAGGGGCGCCTCCCTCCATCGCATAGGAAGGCGTACCTGGCACCCTCCTCGGGCAGGGCTCGGGGGCTCTCTTCTGGAGGGCCTCAGACCTTGCCAACCTCACGAGGGAGGTGCTTGGGCACCACTTGGAGGCGTGCTTCGCGACACGTTTCCCTCAGGAGAACACATGGCAAGGAGTGCCTACCACTCAGGAGTTCATCACCAAGACCACTCAGGAACTGCAAGACGCAAGGGCCATGCGCGGCGACAACCGCTCACCAGGCGCAGCTCCCCATCCAGACGAGGATGCCGAGCTGCGCGCCTGCACCGACGTCCCAGGGCTCAACAGGGCCGCTTCTCAGGAGCACTTCTGGCCTTTGCGTGTGGGCCGTTGCGAGGGTCCGCCACACAGCTACGTTCGCATGCCCTTCGGCTTGCCAAGCGTGGCGTCAGCTTATCAGCGCAACATGCGGCGCGTCATGGCGGCTCAGGAGGCCAGGTACCACGCCATCCTGGAAGAAATGGAGACGTTCTTCAAGGAACCTCCTGAGCCCCCAGAGCCTCCCGAGGCTCAGGGCCCTGGTGGCTCGTGAGGAGCCATTCCTTCGACGCACGCTCTCAGCTGCACCAACTCTACCTCGTCTACAGAACCAGGTGACATTTTCCAAGCTCGTTTAGCTAGGAGCGCCCCTCGGGCTGCATTATTCCGAGGCCGCATGGGTCCGACCCCGTGGCATGTATCCCTTTGCTTATGTCTTAGCTTACCTTGCTGGGGGCACCCATCGAGCCGCATCATCCCCAAGCCGCTCGGGCTGGACCCAGTGGCATGTATCTTCCTGCATTTACCCAAGCTGATTTGCCTTCCATGCTTAACCTGCCTACGGTTATCACCTGCTCGATCGTCGCCTCCTACGGGGCCCCCTCACATTGGCACAGCGCTGGTGCATGGGTCCATCCCTGCCACGTCGACAAACCTGAGCGGTCGAGCTCTGGCTCGCGGCATGCCCCGCGCACGTCACCTCACCAGTCCCTCAGTGCCCTCGCCTCTTTGCGGAACAACCAGCGGCAGGCTGGCAGCTATAACGACAAACCGTGTTTTTTCTTGTGCCTATTCACAGGGATCCCATGGGGAGGATAGCAGGCAGCACCAAGAGTCTCCTTTTCTCTCGTGCAATTCGCTTGTGCATTGAAAGGGGGGCTCCTGAGCATCGTGACTCAGGAGCTCTTACTGGCTCTCTAGCCCTCACCCCCTGGCCTTGACCACGGCATCGCGACCTGGCATACCAGCGGCGGCTGAGCTCGCTCGAGGGCTGGGACCTGAGGACGTAGAGCACTAAGGAGAGCATGGGAGGAGGGAAACTCGTATGGGCCGACCTAGCTATACCGCACAAGCTGGCGCGCAGGCCTAGCGCACCACCAGGAATCGCCACGGAATCGACAAGATAAGTCCCGCTCTCAGATTGGCTAATTGTTGGGGCCTAAGGGTCACCCTTGCCGCAGCCCCGTTGCGGCCACGTCAACTCCCTTTCTTGCCTTACCATGGCTGATTGAGCGCTAAGGGGGACCTCCTGAGCATCGCGCCTCAGGGGCTCTTACTGGACCTCGAGCCGCACACCTCCTGGCCTTGACCACGGCACGCGACCTGGCATACTAGCGACGGCTGTAGCCTGCCTGGGGACCGGGACCTGTCAGCGTAGAGCAACAAGCTATTGCGAGGGAAGAAAGGGGGACCGAGCCTTAACAGGACATACGTTCACCAAATTTTCATAATAGGGAAGACGAGCGCAAAAAACATTACATACCCTTTACACGCCCCCGCGGGGTACTTCATGATTCTTCGCAGGGAACAAAAGCTAGAACTAAGAGGGATCCTATCTACACCCTCCCGTGGCGGACGCCATCACCAACAGTGGGCCACGAGAGGCGGGCGCCAACCCCATCCAGATCAGCGGCGGCGACGGCCGGACGCCGCGACTCTGCTCCGAGCACGGCGAGAGATCGGGGGCACGTAGCTATCGTCGCTCGTCTCCGGAGTCTCGTAGAGCTCAGGAGAGCTACTGGACTCCCAAGGGCTGCTGCTGGAGTGGCCGCGAGTGGAGCACGCGTCAGCCTGACGCTCCTCTCCGGAGCAGCACTCCAGGCGGCGGCCCTCCGCATCAAAGACCTTGAAGAAGAGCGTGGAGGCGCCCTCGTACTCGAAGTGGATCGCGAGGGCGCCACTCACACAGCAGACCCGCGCGACCTCGCCCCAGCCGCGAGTCATGAAGATCTTGCTGGTGGGGACCGCTTTGATCTCTGCTCCGGTCGCTGGAGCGTCGCAGTTGGCGTGCTGCAACCAGAGCTCGAGAGGCCCCCTCAGGGGCATCACGTCGGAGAAGAACCGCGGGAAGCGGATCCAAGAGCTTGGAGGCATCAACGCCCATAGCACAAGCTCGCGCGAGGAGTCCGCGGCGTGGATTCCAGGGGCGACAGCGCGTGTCGCCGTGGCGCGGCGACCACGGGCGCGGCACGGGTGACGCCGCTCGTCGCTCCGTCCTCCCGAGCCCTCGGCTCGGGCGTACAAGGGTAGCGGATACCCTGGAGGAGGCCGCTCGCACCAAGGCCTCGTCACCACCTGCATCGCCGCTTCATCACGGCGGTGGACCGACCTCTTCTTCGGCGAAAGCGACCCCGGATCATCGCGCGGGGCCTTTCCCTTCTCTTCAACGGAGAACCTTCTGATAGGCGCCATTGTCTCTAGCAGTGGGAGGAGGCGGCGCCGTCACCAAGGCCTGGGAGGCTACGGGTTCTGGAGCAGTCGGGACCTCTCCAGCCAAACCAGACACCGGCACCTCCGGAGCTAGTGGGGGCTGATTCCACACGGCGATGCCCTTCTTGGCTTCGCGGGGTGACCGTGTTGGGGAAGTGCGAATGCTGCTGCTGCATCCTTTCCCTGCGGAGGGAGGCGCGACCGTCTCATCCTCCTTCCTTTTCTTCGCCGAAGCCACCGTCCTGATCAACCAAGGGTGAGCATCACGAAACAATGAGTACAAGCAGGGACAGGACAAAGTTCAAGGCACTTACCGATCCACCGCGACATATTTTCGCTTGGGGAGCTTGAAGCCTGACAACATCGGGACCTGAGGAGCAGGCGTGCGGGCTCCGGCGGCGGAGGAAGGGCTGGAGCCAGCCCTAGGAGGCGTCGGGACGGAGGCGGCATCGCGAGGCACCAGCGACGACCTACCCCTTGTCGGGATGAGGGGCTGCCCCCTCTCCTCCTGGCGAGCGTCGGCCACGGCGTCGTCGGGCAGGGCGCAGAGGATCTCGGCCTTGCTCAGAGGGGAAGTCTCCCCCACCTCTTCAACAGTCTTCTCCGAGTCCACCACCTCCTCCTCCCCTCCACGGGACTCGTCAGAGGACACCTCCACCGGCTTCAGTGCTGCAGGAGCTCCTGCGAGCGCCGGCGGCACCAGGCCGCGCGCATCAAAGGTCAGCCTGGAGGCGACAAATTCCTCCCAGTCCTTGCGGAGGAACAAAGGAACGAAGGCGCTAGGCGGGTACTCCTGGTTGTCCCCAACTATGAGGCGCAGGACAGCATCCAATTCGTCGCGAGGAAGGGCCCCAGGCCTCAGGCGGGTCTTGTTCCCCTCTTCTTCAAGCTCCCACAAGGGGCGCGTGCACGCCTGGAGTGGGGCAACTCGCAGCATCAAGAACTCTCTCAGGAGCATTGCCCCCGTCACCTTGGCCGCCTTCACGTTGCCGGGCTTCAAGTCGGTCGTCATCTGCCCCAACACCGACAACGCCCGCTCATCGGCAAGCCCCGCCTTGGGCCACCCCTTGCTGAGCTGGGGCGCCTCCGTCGGTAGCACCAGATGCAGATGGGCGTGCTTGGCGTCCATCATAACCCATTTGGATCGGATATTGTCAGCCCTCTTCCCGGTGCTCGAGATCGAGTTGGCATTGCCAGACGCGATGAAATTGGCGCACCCAGAGATTGGCCCATCGGTGACGCGAAGGAAGAAGAAGTGGCGCAGAAGCGCCACGGATGGCAGCACGCCCAGGTACGCTTCACAGTAGTAGGCGAAGATGGACAAGAGGAGGATAGAGTTGGGATGGAGGTGCAGCGCCAGCAGCCCGTAGTGGTCGAGGACCTCATAAAAGAAATCAGAGAAGGGAGGAACCAACCCGACGGTGACGCTGCTCGAAAAGAAGGGGAAGAAGGTGCTCCCCTCAGGCTCCGACACGTCGGAGGCAAGCCGGAGCTCCGTCTTCCCCCACTCATTACTCTCCCTCGCTGTCAGCAGGCGCACGGAGGCGAGGCCCTTTTCCGTGACGGTGGGCGCTTCAAGAGCTGGCTCGTACCAAGCCAGCGCTGAGGAAATCTTGACCTTGCGTGGCGCCATGGGTTGCAGATGCAGAGCGAGGTTGGGGCAGATCTGGAGGTAGCGGCGGCGAGGAGCAAGAAATGGGATCTGGAGCAAGGCGAGGAAGGAACAATGAAGGCAAACGATGTTGCACCGGCCTTTTGTCAAGTCGTGCAGTTGCCAAGGCAGCGTGGGGAAGCGGAGACGCCCACGTCCAATCAACCGCCACACATCAACCGAGGCCGCAGGCTTTTGGGGCCTGCAGCGCTCCGTACTTGACCCTTGGCTTCGCCGCGAAGCCAAGTCCAAGCGCACCTTGGGCCCGGGGGCTACTGTCGGCATTCTGGGAACGGGGGTCCCCAGACTTGCCTGCCTGCGGCCCACAGGGTTGCTAAGTTAGCGGGCCGTACGGCCCATCTTCATCAACAAGGCATCCAAGACCCTCGCGAGGGGCCAAGCCTCGCGAGGCGGACGACGCAAGACCTCCTCAGGAGTGGCCTAGTCAGGCAGGCTCACGAGAAGCGGAGATATCAAGGCGGGGAAAACCTCATGAGGCTTTCGTGACGCGAGCCATGACAATCGAGACCAGGTGGGCGCCAGCGCACGCAGCGTCCTTGTTTCCTCTTTGGTGCTAAGGAGGCAAACGCAGGCGAGGAGTACCGAGGCGTCAGGCAAAGGTTGCCATATCGGTGCAACGAGACCAAGACCAGAAGGATGGCAGGACGGAGGTCATCGTGGAGCCCAAGACGGCGTCACCACCAGAGCCTTTCGCACGTGAAGACCACTTTTGTCAGGATAGCTTGTACTAGTTGTCCCCCTTCAAATTTGCCCGCCGTTGTTGGCTCCCTTCCCGCTCAATATTTGGGGAGAGGACCAGGGCCTATGTAAGTAGAACTAGCCACCACAGTAGGGGCCACAAGAACACCTCAACCTCAGGAGGCTATTCTTCCCCTTGTACTGTTCATCATCAACCCAAGAGGCAATCCACCACCACCACACTAGAGTAGGGTATTACACCACAACGGTGGCCCGAACCAGTATAAATCTCGTGTCTTTCTGTGTTGCGAGTTCGTCGAGTTCGTCCACGAGATCTTAGTGAGCTAGGGCGTGGATCGGTGGGAGGGAAAGACTTCGTGCGCACCCCAGAGTTCGAACCTTAATGGTTTTGCCGGAACCCCACATCCGACAAACTCCCAAGCAACTAAGCTTGAGGATGCCCTAGAAGGCATCCCCTCTTTCTTCCAACGATCATCGGTAATTTCACTTGGAGCTATATTTTTATTCGTCACATGATATGCGTAAATCTTGGAGCATCGTGTGCTTTTTATTTTTATTTTAATAATGCACCATGCTGGTATGAGATAGTCCTTGGTTGATTTATAGAATGCTCTTTGCACTTAACTTATATCTTTTGAGTATGACTTTATAGAATGCTTCATGTGCTTCACTTATATCATTTGAAGTTTAGATTGCCTTTTTCTCTACACATAGAAAACCGTCATTTGTAGAATGCTCTTTTACTTCACTTATATTTGTTAGAGCGTGGGCATATCTCTTGTAGAAAAAATTAAATTCTCATGCTTCACTTATATCTATTTAGAGAGTTAACAGGAATTGGTCATTCTCATGGTTAGTCATAAAATCCTACATAAAACTTGTAGATCACTGAATATGATATATTTGATTCCTTGCAATAGTTTTGAGATATAAAGATGGTGATATTAGAGTCATGCTAGTGAGTAATTGTGGATTGGTAGAAATACTTGTTTTGAGGTTTGTGATTCCCGAAGCATGCACGTATGGTGAACCGTTATGTGATGAAGTCGGAGCATGATTTATTTTTTATTGTCTTAATTATGAGTGGCGGTCGGGGATGAGCTATGGTCTTTTCCTACCAATCTATCCTCCTTGGAGCATGCGTATTAGTACTTTGTTTCGATGGCTAATAAACTTTTACAATAAGTATGTGAGTTCTTTATGACCAATGTTGAGTCCGTGGATTATATGCACTCTCACCCTTCCATCATTGCTAGCCTCTTCGGTGTCGTGCATTGCCCCTTTTCACCTCGAGAGTCGGTGCAAACTTCCCCGGTGCATCCAAAACCCGTGATATGATACGCTCTATCACACATAAGCCTCGTTATATCTGTTAGGTCCGAGAGTATAGGAACCAGAGGAGGTGAATGGGAGATTCAAATATTCTTTTGAAAGCTTTGAAACTCAATTCACACACCGCAGTGGAATGCAGTATGGAGAGAAATGCACTGGATCGTATTTCTGCATTAGAAGCATATTCATCGAGAAATGCATTTACAATAGAGCGAGCTTGATTGATAATAGGTTTAACTACGATGAGAGTTATGCAACAAGCAAATAGATGGAAGAGAATGAAGCAGAACATTACGAATACTAAAGTACATGTGAGATCAATGTTACACAATATAACAAGGATGCGGACTTAAAATGTAGGAATATGGACAAAGATAATGAGATGATACAACACACGAAGGACAATAAAGAAGAACAATGACCAGAGAATCTAGTGGCACTGAGCACGAATGAAAACTACTGAATCAACTAGACCATGAAGGCGCGCGTTGTCGCGCCCGTTCATCTTTAAGAAAAGATACGTAAATTAAAGAAATATTTGATAAAATTTAAATGACTCAAATTACAATGTTTCTATATAGCGATTGGGCATATTTCTCAATCATTAATTAGAATTGTTCTTACTAATCACATAAATCCTCTGTTAGTGTTTGTCGTATGTCACAAACATCAGAATGGTAAGGAAATAGACATAACAAAAAATGTGCAACATTTTATCTTAGTCTTGTTTGCTCTTGCACATAATTGAACTCTTCGAGAGTTCTCCAATGGCATATCTCAAGTTCTCAATAGAGTTAGCTATCTTCTTAGGTAAAATGGGCATGCTGCAGCAGGGCACACATGGTATTCAAAATTAGGATCCTCGCAAGTATTCTAAGCTTTCAACACATTTTTTTACTTAAAAGGTAATCATTGTATATCACCATGAGCAAGTCCAGAAACAACAATCTGACAAAAAACCGTCAAACACCTCTTTAGCCACCACAAATTAGTTTTCAGAATGCTCTTGTATATGCTATTTACGTGAACTTCCTTTTTACACATATTCTGCAGTTGATATGCGTGTAAAAGACATGCTATTCTAAGTAGGTATGATTAGGATAATGTAGGCTAAGGAGTTGATTTTCATGCTTCCAAATTGCTTGGGTAGCATGTGACAACGCCTACAAAGATTTGTTTCGTTCAAACTGCCTCGCTCTGCCAGTGTACTCAAAGATTCAGGGATAATCTCTCTTTACATACATCTATCAGAAGAGAAAATGAAGGTATAACTCTTAAGAAGGATCATATTTATCTCTTTCTACAACATGAACGACATTGTCGCCCAGCCTTTTACCCCTGAGAAGTTGTTGTCCTCTTTCTCCTAGAGTTGCTGCCGCCAAGGTAGCACTTGAGATGGTGGCTTATTGGCACACACTTACACTCATGGCCTTAATCCTCCGGCTGCGCATTTGTCGTTGGTCGCGTGTGCTCTGGTCCGCAACCTCCATGGAAGAACGCTACAGGGCACGACATGGGGAAGATGAGACCCGCCGTGGGGGCCTGTGAAGGATGAGTAGAGGGCATGAACGCCGAGGCAGACAAGTAATAGAAGCTCGCCACCAGGATGGAGGTAGGCGGCGGCGCCGATGAATAGGGGAGCAGCTCGAGCCTCAAGGATAGGTTAGGCGACAGAGGGATAACGTACGAACTCATGGGCCTTCTACCTAACGGCCCAATTCAGGACAATTAGCGTAACTCGTTCCCCGGAGCAGCAGCCCAGAAACAGTACGCTGGACGGCAAGCAAATCCTGTGCGCAGGTGAGAGTGATCGACGGCTCAGAGCATCAAATCGCTGTGGAGGGGTGTAGCTCGCCCCGTTTTACTGTTTCTCAATTGGAGTAGAGTATATATAACTAGTGATGCTCGATGGTGACAAGAGATTTGGTAGACCAGTTCACCCTTCTGCCAAAGGGCTACGTCTGGTTGGAGGGGCTATGACTTAACATGGAAGATAAACTCTCTTCACCCTATTCTCCTTCCACACAGAGCTGATCAGACTCAGGTTGATTTCCCTTGTGGTAGATCCTTGTCTGCGATCTCCAAACCTTTGGTCGACCTTCGCAAACCACAATCACTCTTGGTTGCTGAAGATCAAGCTTGGTCCAAGACAACGACTCTTCATCACTCGAAGCCAAACCTATCTGTCTAGAGAGTGCGCGGCTCACAAGAGTAATAGGTACATGAACTCTCACTCATAATTGTTGTGATGCTAAACCGCTGTCTAAGTTTGGGCTGATCTTAAACTCAAATCACTCAGAGAGGGGTTGCTCAAATCAATCTTCACAGAAATCTCAAGCGGAGCAGCCAACGGATAACGTTGGAGCGGGGTGGCTATTTATAACCGCAGCCTTCCCAGATGGGAAATGACCAAATTGGACACCGGCCTCAACCAATGGCCGAACGACACGATTCCAATAGTTAGATTTGAGCTCAACGGTAACATTCCTTGCTGAGCAAGAAATGCTAACTCCTCAGTCCAAGGAAAATCTCTCGCAGCAAAGAAGAACACGGTCTCTTGGTGGCAAGTATTTACTCGGAGCACAAAGAGATTTCTCTCGCATCTTTCATAGGTTGTAACTAAGCATCACAACTGATCTAAGCAACGAGAACCTATACCCTCTTAATAGTACGGAGGTCCTATGACTCAAAAAGACTGAAAGAAGAAACACTCAATGAATACTACATCTTCATTTTGTCTTAGACGTCAATCGCTGTAGTCAATTTCTTCGGACGACAGTATTGAAACAGAAAGCTTCGCTATCTCAGCAAATCTTTTGAGGGGTCGATTTCTTCACATTAATCTTCTTAACTCTATCTCTTCATAAGATGTAGCTCGTTCTTCTCTGCAGTGCAGACATGCTTCGGTGAAGTTCCTCGAACTCAACGCCGGAGACAACATTCTCTTCGGTTGTGTATGGACTTTTTCTCTCTGTGTGCACTAGCAAAAACACATTAGTCCATACCTGTTTATGTCAACAATCTCCAAAACTCAAGGTAGGCAGATGTTGCATCAACAATATCTTCCTCAAAACAACCACCATACCTACCTATTATGCCATTTCCATAGCCATTCTGAGATATATTGCCATGCAACTTCCATCATCATATACATGACTTGATTCATTGTCATATTGCTTTGCATGATCGTAATATAGCTACCATGATAATTCATGGCTTGTCCCTTTTTTATATCTTTGCTATGCTAGATCATTGCACATCCTGGTGCACTGCCAGAGGCATTCATATAGAGTCATGTTGTTCTAGATATCGAGTTGTAATATTGAGTTGTAAGTAAATAAAAGTGTGATGATCATTATTATTAGAGCATTGTCCTAGTGAGGAAAGGATGATGGAGAATATGATTCCCCCACAAGTCGGGATGAGACTCCAAACGAAAAAAATAAAAAATAAAACAAAAAAAGAGGCAAAAAAATAGAGATCCCAAAAAAATAGAAAACAAAAAAAAGAGAAAAAGAGAAAAGGGGCAATGCTACTATCCTTTTACCACACACGTGCTTCAGAGTAGCACCATGTTCTTCATATAGAGAGTCTCTTGAGTTATCACTTTCATATACTAGTGGGAATTTTCATTATAGAACTTGGCTTGTATATTCTGATGATGGGCTTCCTCAAATGCCCGAGGTATTCATGAGCAAGCAAGTTGGATGCACACACACACACACACACTTAGTTTTCACTTTGAGATTTCATACACTTATAGCTCTCAGGGAATCCGTTTCATGGCAATCCCTACTCCTCTCATTGACATCAATTGATGGGCATCTCCATAACCCATTAATTAGCCACGTCGATGTGAGCCTTTCTCCTTTTTATTCTTCTCCACACAACCTCCACCATCATATTCTATTCCACCTATAGTGCTATATCATGGCTCACACTCATGTATTGCGTGAAAGTTGAAAAGGCTTGGGAACATTAAAAGTATGAAATAATTTCTTGGCTTGTCATCGGGGTTGTGCATGATGAAATACTTTGTGTGATGAAGAAGGAGCATAGCCAGACTATATGATTTTGTAGGGATAACTTTCTTTGGCCATGTTATTTTGAGAAGACGTGATTGCTTTATTAGTATGCTTGAAGTATTGTTGTCTTAATGTCAAATGATGATATACTATTGCTTTGAATCACTCGTGTCTTAATATTCATGCCATGATTAGATTATATGATCAAGATTATGCTAGGTAGCATTCCACATAAAAAATATGTATTATATCAATTACCTACTCGAGGACGAGCAGGAATTAAGCTTGGGGATGCTGATACATCTCCATCGTATCTATATTATTTTTATTGTTTCATGCCAATATTCTACAACTTTCATATACTTTTGGCAACTTTTTATACTACTTTGGGGACTAACATATTGATCTAGTGCCCAGTGCCAGTTCTTGTTTGTTGCATGTTTTTTGTTTCACAGAATATCCATACCAAACGAAGTCCAAATGCGATAAAAACTTACGGATATTTTTTTTGGAATATATGTGATTTTTGGGAATTGGAATCGACACGAGACAATGCTCGAGGGGCCCACAAGCCCTGGAGGCACGCACCCCTCTCCAGGGCATGCCTAGGGGGCTTGTGCCTACCCCATAAGGCGGTTGGTGACCTTCTTTCGCCATAAGAAAGATGATATCTGGATAAAAATCGTGTTAAAATTTCAACCCAATCGGAGTTACGGATCTCCGTGGATTTAAGAAACGGTGAAAGGGCAGAAAACAGGAACGCACAAACAGAAGGAAACAGAGGGAGAGATCCAATCTTGGAGGGGCTCCCTCCCCTCCGCCACTATGGAGGCCATGTACCAGAGGGGAAACCCTACTCCATCTAGGGAGGACGTCAAGGAATAATAAGAAGGAGGGGGGCTCTCCCCCTCTCTCCCGGTGGCGCCGGAACACCGTCGGGGCCATCATTGTGCCTGCAATCTACACCAAAAACTTCGCCATCATCATCACCAACTCTCTCCCCCTCTATGCAGTGGTGTAACACCTTTTCTCCCCACTGTAATCTCCCCATTATTTCCCAATGATGTATGGCTATATCCTATGATGTTTGAGTAGATCTATTTTGTCATATGGGTTGATTGATGATCGTGATTGGTTTCAGTCGCATGTTTTTTTATTGGTGTTGTCCTATGGTGCTCTTGGTGTCACGCAAGCGTGAGGGATCCCCGTTGTAGGGTTTGCAGTATGTTCATGATTCACTTCTGGTGGGTTGCTAGAGTGACAGAAGCTTAAACCCGAGTAAGTAGGTTGTTTGCGTATGGGAGTAAAGAGGACTTGATACTTTAATGCTATGGTTGGGGTTTACCTTAATGATCTTTAGTAGTTGCGGATGCTTGCTAGAGTTCCAATCATAAGTGAATATGAATCAAGTAGAGAAAGTATGTTAGCTTATGCCTCTCCCACATATAAAATTGCAATAATGATTACCGGTCTAGTTATCGATTGCCTAAGGACAAATAACTTTCTTTCTTGTGACAAAAAGCTATCTACTAAAGCTAACTTAAGTGATTCTTTATCTAAACAGCCCCTAGCTTTTATTTATGTGTTCTTTATTATCTTGCAAACCTATCCTATCACACCTACAAAGTACTTCTAGTTTCATACTTGTTCTAGGTAAAGCAAACATAAAGCATGCGTAGAGTTGTATCAGTGGTCGATAGAACTTGAGGGAATATTTGTTCTACCTTTAGCTCCTTGTTGGGTTTGACACTCTTACTTACCGAGAAAGGCCACAATTGATCCCTATACTTGTGGGTTATCAGTGACCTTGGACCCCGTGTTGGTGGGGCAGTCGTGGACGTGGACGTCCATGTTGCCATGCACGTCAGAGTACATGTTAGCCCCGCCCGTGCCCTGGGATGCGTGGTCATCTTCACCGCCGCGTGCACCGATGGTGCAGCACCGCCCACCAACCTGTAGCAGCCACCTCCATTCATTGACCTCACCACAGACGACAACAACGATGACAACCAGGACGACGACGACGACCAGTGCTAGATGTAGGGTTTAGTAGTTTTTATGTTTTTTAATGTTTAGGTTGTGTACGGACGTGGACGTGGACTTTTGGTATGCATGGTTTTATTTGCAATTTGGGCGCAGCTACGGACTGACCGATGCAAACGAAAGCTCGTGTCCGCCTGGCCAACCCAAACAGATAAAAACCCGACAAAAGGGAAGTCTGTTTGAATTGGTCGGTTGGAGTTGGCCTTAGAACATCTACAACCGGACTTGACAAATATGTTCCCCATATAGGCCTGCGAGCGTGTCCGCGTAAAGCGCCAAATGGCCCTTCATTTTTCTTGCAGGATAGCCACACACCTAAATCCAAACCCCCCAACTCATGCAAATCTATGCCCATCCATCGTACACATGATTGTCACACGTAAATAAATATTCGTTGGTAGTGAAAATACATAGTTTGAACATAAAATTTATTTTAGTTGCCCAACTCAAACATTACCTATTTGGTTTTCATTGTGGGTCCACATATGCTCCACTAGATCATTGAGTATCTGCGTGTGCATCTTGTGATCTCGAAGTTTCTAATGCATCTACAGAAAATTCATAAGCTGATCTGTATCTTGATCTTCGGGGATGTGGACTTGTTCCCCAGATGTTTCAAAATAATTGGTTTGGGATACCCCACCACCCTCGTCCTCGACAATCATATTGTGCAAAATGACACATGTCATCAGCTGTCATAAAGTATCTGATTCCCACATCATTGCAGATCCATGAACATTCCCCAATGAGCTAGAAGCACTCCAAATGCCCTCTTCACATTCCTCCTAGCTGCTTCTTGGACTGTTGTACAGTGCCTTAGTTTGTTTCCTTGGGGATCATATATGGTCTTCACAAACGCTTCCCACTAAGGATCGATACCATCAGCAAGGTAGTACCTCATATTGTAGTTGCGACAGTTGACAGTGTAGTTGCAAGGCGGTGATTCCCCATTGCAAAGTCTTCTGAACATGGGAGATCGGTGAAGCACATTGATGTCGTTACGAGAACCAAGCATTTCAATGAAAGCATGCCAAATCCATAAGTCATGTGATGTCACTGCTTCCAATAAGTTGGTGGCCTCTTTGGTGTGACCTTGTGATACGTCTCCAACGTATCTATGTGAAATATACATGTTTTATTTACATTGATTTAGTATGGTTTTGGTGCACTTTTATATTATTTTTATGGACTAACATACTAATCTAGTGTCGAGTGCTAGTTGTTGTTTTCTGCTTGGCTTTTGTTTCACAGAAGAACCATACTAAATGAAGTCCAAACACAATGAAAATTTATGGAGTTTTCTTTATGGAATATATGTGCATTTTGGAAGAAAAAATCAACGCAAGATGGTGCCCGAGGTTTCCACAAGGCAGGCCGGCACGCCCTACCCCTTAGGGCGCGCTGGCGTGCCTTGTGGACAACCCTTAGGTTGGTTGGAGCCCTTCTTTCTCCGCAAGAAAGTTAGTTTCCTGAGAAGAATCATGTAAATAAATTAGCCCAATCGAAGTTGCAGATCTCCGGATATTTAAGAAACGATGAATGGCCAAAAAACGTATCCGAAAAAGAGAAGACAAAAGAGAGGTCCAATCTAGGGGAGAGCTCCCTGCTACTTGCAAACTTCATTGGGATTTCCCCGAAGAGTAGGGGTGAAGCAGTATACTATAGATAAGTATTTCCCTCAATGAGAACCAAGATTATCGAACCAATAGGAGAACCAAGCAAATTCCCTTCGACGACACCTACACACACAAAAGCAAATACTTGCACCCAACGCGGGCAAGAGGGTTGTCAATCCCCTTGAACTCATTACTTGCAAGGATTAATTCTGATAGTGATAGATAGATAAATTGCACAGCAAAATAAAAGCAAATAAATTGCAGTAAAGTACCTTTTGTTTTTAGCAATATGATAAAAGTAGACCCGGGGGCCATAGTTTTCACTAGAGGCTTCTCTCTCGAACACATAGCATACAGTGGGTAAACAAATTACTATTGGATAATTGATAGAAAAGCGCATAGTTATGACGTATTCATGGCAGTGATCATGTATATAAGCATCACGTTCCTGACAAGTAGACCGACTCCTGCCTGCATCTACTACTGTTAGTCCACCAATCGACCGCTATCCGACATGCAACTATGGTATTAAGATCATGACAAACAGAGTAATGCTTTAAGAAAGATGACATGACGTAGACAAAGTAAACTGATGGGAATATGCCCTAGAGGCAATAATAAAGTTGTTATTATAATATTTCCTTATTCATGATAAAGTTTTATTATTCATGCTAGAATTGTATTGATCGGAAACTTAAATACATGTAAGAATACATAAACAAATATCGTGTCCCTAGTGAGTCTCTACTAGACTAGCTCGTTGATCAAAAGAAGGTTAAGGTTTCCTAACCATAGACATGTGTTGTCACTTGATAACGGGATCACATCATTAGGAGAATGATGTGATGGACAAGACCCATCCGTTAGCTTAGCATATGATCGTTCAGTTTATTGCTATTGCTTTCTTAAATTCAAATACATATTCCTTCGACTACGAGATCATGCAACTCCCGGATACCGGAGGAATACCTTGTGTGCTATCAAACGTCACAACATAGCTGGGTGATTATAAAGATGCTCTACAGGTCTCTCCGAAGGTGTTTGTTGAGTTGGCATGGATCGAGATTAGGATTTGTCACTCCGTGTATCGGAGAGGTATCTCTGGGCCCTCTCGGTAATACACATCACAAGAAGCTTGCAAGCAAAGTGACTAAGGAGTTAGTTACGAGATGATGTATTACAGAACGACTAAAGAGACTTCCCGACAACTATATTGAACTAGGTATGAAGATACCAACGATCGAATCTCAGGCAAGTAACATACCGATAGGCAAAGGGAATTACGTATGTTGTCATAAGGTTCGACCGATAAAGATCTTCGTAGAATATGTAGGAACCAATATGGGCATCCAGGTTCCGCTATTGGTTGTTGACCGAAGACGTGTCTCGGTCATGTTTACTGTAACATCCCAAAATTCTAAATTTTGGAATGTTATATTAAATAAACGGTTATGATTGTTTGTTTGATTGTTGTGTGAATGATTGTGTGGAAATTGGAAGTTTTTGAAAGTTGAATGAGAGGGACTTTCCTAAACTTTCATCTTGCATTTTGATCTCCAAGAATTCACATTCATTTCATCAGAAAACCCTAGAGTGAAGATAATATGACTTCTTCCATTTAAAGAAATGAAAAGGGGTTCGAAAATGATTTGGATTTCCATTTGAAATATTTCAAATTTATAAACTTTAAGCAACTCAATGAGTTCATGAGGGAAGATAAAATGACTTCTTCAAAATTAAAGAAAGAGAGTTGGGAGTTTCAAATAAATAATTTGGAAGTCACTTTGAAGTTATTTGGAACTCATTTTCCATTTGAAGTTGTTTCAAATTCCAAATTCAAATCCTCTTGGAAGTTATTTAGTTTTAATTCAAATTATTTTTCTCCTAAAAATAAATAAATAGAAATAAGGGTAAAATGATTCCCTTCAACGGAAAATTAGGAGAAAATAAATTTGAAATCATTTTGCTATTTAAAAAATGATTTTTATTGATTTTAAATGCAATAGTAGCATTGTTTGACTTTTATGATTTATTTTGGAATTTATTTGAACTTGAAAAATAGTTCATCTTATTCTTGGTATTTTTCTGAACATTTTGGTATATAATATGCCTATGTGAAGTTTCTTTATTTACTTTCCTCTCTTACATTTTTCTTTGTGTTTAAAAAAAAGAAAAACAAATGCATGCACTCGCACTGGCGAGTCGGCCCACGTCCTTCGGCCCAGGAGCCAGCCCCGCGCCCGACTGGCCAACCGGCCCAGGCCGCCCCACGCACGAGCGCTCGCCTCGCTTACCCGCTCGTCTCTCTCTCGCTCATCTCTCCCGCTGCCACTGCCAGGAGGGACCCGCTACCCTATCGTCCCCAACCTCCTGCCTCCTCCGCTCGGGATAGAGCACGCGCTCGTGCTCCTGTAACCACCGGCGCCATTGCCCACGGGATAAGCCTTATCCCGCAGCCCTGAGCACTCCTGACCACGCCTATAAAACCCCCAAGACCCCCTCTCTCCATTCTGCCACTTCGCTCCTCCTCATGCCGCTCACATCGCTCGCCCCGTTCGTTTGGATCTCGCCGGCCGGAGCTACCTTGCCGCTTCGTTCTGCCATCCGTAAGGCCGCGTCGACCACGTTCTTCTTCACCAAGATACTGCCCGAGTCCGTGCGCATCCGGTTGACATCTCTTTTGCCCCTAGGGACCGCCGGAGACGCCGCCTCGACGAAGCCCGAGTTCACCGGAGCACCGGAGCTCCGCCCCCTCTCTCTGCCCCGTCTGGTGCGCGCCGATGCCCGCCGTCACCACCATCCGGTCGCCCGTGCCACGACGGTCCCATTCGCCTTCTTCCCCGCCGCCGGAGACCACCGCAGCCGCCGCCTCGTCACCGCCCGACGCCGGCGCCGCCGTCTCCTGTCGTCATCGCCGCTATAAGCCGAGCCCCTGCCTCGTTCGTTTAGTTTAGTTTTTTTATTTTGGATTAGATCGGTTAACCATGGTTTTAAATAAACCATGCAGTTTAGTTAAAAACCGGTCTCTGTTTTTTTTGTTTTTTTTGTTGCCGCGGTAGCTGTTTTGCTTAGGTAGTGGCCGTTCGCCGAATAGCTTCCGCAGCGAATGCTGCACGTCTAGTAGGAAGCCGCCACGTGGCCAGGGACCTGGTCACGAATAAAATTTTCATAGTCAAGTCCCTGAGTTTAGCAGATTAGCCCCTAAACTTAGATTAGCCACAACTTTTTAACCGTAGATCCAAACTCAATGAGACCAGTGGCAAATTCTTCGTATTGATTAGAGCTATCCAGTAGCATCATGTTTGTAAACTTTTTCCAAATTCAAATTTGAACTTTATTCAGATTTGAATTCGAACTTTAAATGGTCATATCTCCTAAACCATAGCTCCGATTGCTGTGATTCTTTTTGCACCGTGTCACCGTTGCCAAACCCTATCACTTGGACCTATCTCACGATATTTTTCACACATTAGGATCTATCCATGATAGTTTTACTATTATTCCATGTATGCACTTTAGTACACATCACATCTTTGCACCCTATGTCACATGTTGTTTTGCACTTAGGATATTTCCATGCTAGTTAAGTGTGTTGAATGTTCATTTGGTTTCCCTAGACTTTTGCTTTGGATGTTCTTCTTGGTTCTATGAAATGATTGCTTATGTGAGTGCAATGTTTGACTTTATAGATTTTCATCAGAGAGTGACGAATAGTTCTATTAAGTAAATTTTTGAGAGCGATATCATCTTCATCAACTATTACGAGGCAAGTTCACATTTGACCATTCTTCCAATTACCTATGTTTAAATTATGCACTTAGTCCTTTTGTGGTAGGAATGCATGGTAGGATTTATTGTTGCCAGATGGCTATGCCGTTACCTAGTAGTTCATTTGAGGTAGGTCTGATCTATACAACCTTGTCACCACCGTGTAAGTTTATTTCTGCCTCGCAAATGTAAACGTGGATTGGGAAGTGTTCATGGTGAGACATGAGTGACAAAGTAGTAATCAGGACCAAGACTTGTAAATGAACTACCTGGGCGGTATTTGGTTTGAATGGTGGCGAAGTATAGTGGGAGCATGCATGGTTAATCCATGGTGGTGCACCACTAGTGGTCGGCCGCCCAGGCTCAAAGAGATCAATCGTATTCTCATGTCTAGAAGCTTACGTGTGCAGCCACAAGCCAATATGGGCTCTGGCTTAGTTGAGTAGATAGTATGACCTCTTCCGGGATAGGCTAGCAGATGTAGAATGAGTAGGTGTACCGGCCTATCCGTGGGTTAAGGGGGAATACTTTCGAAAGACTATGTCTCGGTCATCCTGTTCTCAAACGCCAAGCAGTGCGAGAACTTCAAGGGAGGCGATCGAGTCTTGTGGGGAAAAGTGCGCAAACCTCTGCAGAGTGTTAAAACCTAATCGATTAGCCGTGTCCCCGGTTACGGACAAGTTGAGCATCTAGTAGTGAAAATGTCGGGAGATCTCCTCACCTTTAATTAAATAGTTGGGTTTTAACTGAAACTTCGGGAATGGATTGAGTTGGGTCTGCCAACTCCTCCTATGCTATACTGTAGTGGTAGAATAACATCTTTTATTATAGGGAAAAACTAGCTTTATGCAAAAACTAAACTTAGAGCTTTCCACCAGCCAAATTGCATGTACAAATAGGTTCATCACTCTTATTATGTGACTTGCCAGTACATTCAATGTACTGACCTACATGGCTGCAACGTCTTATGTTGCAGGAATTTTCTACGACGAGTAAGCGTTACGTTGTAGGGTTACGGTCTACACTCAACTTGCCATTGGTGTTGATGGGACTCCACACCCGTTCTATTGTTTCCGCTGTGACTTATGAGGTATATATCAGTTTTACGTTATTTATAATGTGATTGCACTTTGATATATACATCAATGTATTGTGTGTGCTAGCATACTGATCCAGGGATGGCACAAATATATAGAGGCTTGACCGTTTGAGGTCGGGTCGCTACAGAGATGGTATCAGAGCACATGTTGACTGTAGGACGTGACCCTAGAAACTAAAAAGCCCTTAGGAAAGGAACTCTCTAAAACTGTATTTTCAAATAGATCCTTTACCTCTCTTCTTTTCTAAACTTTATCAAATATCCACTCTTACCTCAAATAGTTAGACAATACCCCTTTTCCCTTTGACCACACGGAGGATCAACTGATGAGACCACTCTGAGAAGGACAAGATATCAGACTTCACCATACACTAGAAGAGTTGAAGCTACAATAGTCGAAGCCTCTGAAGAATTGAAGAGTTTGAAGACACTAACGAATTCCAAGATTTAATTACCTTTAGAGGACTAAACCCTTGTTGTATACTCACGTTAGATGCGATGATTTGTGAGTTGTCATAGTTTGTGTGTGTTTTCCGATAGCAACAAATAAAACTTATTTTCAAAACTATACTGTTTGTATTGTGTGTATCTCTCTCTATCCCCCTTATCTCATCCCAAAACCCTTGGACCCAATAGATGATGAATGAAGAAGGACTTGTATTCTCTGGACCGATCACTCAGTTGGAGGCAGAGCTATGGATTCTAAACATGGAGAATCACTTCAGGAGCAATTTGGTTGCAAGGACGTATGAGGTTCAATACGCTCTTCGGTACTTTACAAAAAGTATTGCAACCTGGTGGAAAATGCATCAGGCCATACAAGGACGTAATGGAGCAAAAACTAGGGAGGAATTGAAGAAGACTCTGTTGGGATCCCGTCTTATCCGGAAGCACGGTGATAACCCGATGAAGAAACCTTGTGCATGCAAGATATGCGGAGAAATAGGACACACCCATGAAGAACACAAGGATGGATGCCCTCATTGTGAAGGAAATCACCAAGCTGAAGAATGTCCAACCATGAAGGTTACTTGTTTCTTGTGTGAAGGAACTACGCACTACCCTGCCCAGTGTCATATTTATCCCAAGGTACAAGAAATTACCAAGCAGCAGAAGGAAGCAGTGAAAGAAGCCCTCAGTGTAAGTTTAAGAAAACCGGTGATGAAAGAAGATGTTGACGACCCTGATGGAGAAAGCCTAAACAAATTTTACTCCAATGCTTGCTATTCATGTGGAGAAGGAGGACATTTTTCACTATATTGCATGAAGCAAAGCCAAGAGTATCTGGGAGACTTCCCGACAGAAGAAGTGGAGTTTGATCCACAAGAGATAGAAGAATTGATCAGAAAGAAGAGGTCCAAGAAGAGAAGGAGCATATGTTCCCTGAACAACCCAATTTCTGCAGGAAAGGACCTGAGTCATATCACTTGTTACAGATGCAAGGATTTAGGTCATTACGCTAGCAAATGCCCAGCAAGGAAGCCAAGAACCCAAGGAACCAAGATAGCCACCAGGAAGCCCCTGGATTTGTCTGAAGTCGTTTGTTTACGCTGCAAAGGAGTAGGACATTTTGCCAGAGAATGTTCATACCTGAGGAAAGCTTGAGCAGAGTAGTTGAGATCTTGATATTGGAATAAAGCATGTAATAAATATGGGATGCACTTTTATTTTTGTTGGAGATGTTGAGTTGAGTTGTGAAATGGAAATTGTAATGGCCCATGAAGCAATAAGAGTTGAGGTGTTTGGAATCTCATATGAAATGTTATGAGTTGTTTGTTTATTGTGAATGCCTCTCTCACTATGTCACCCAGACTTAAAACTTGAGCCCATGGGCAAGCTGACCTAAACCTTTCCCCCAAAATAACCACATTTCACCCAAGGAAATACATACAGTATCCTGAGTACCCTTCTATATTATACCTGCAGATGACAACCCTTTATGAGTCTTTTCTCAAGGGCCCGGAAACAATCATGACCCTGAATAGTGATCAGGATTACCCAAAAATCCTGAAGGACATGATGAAGCATATTCATCTTGAAGGAGATGCAGTCTACAAGGGTTATCCTTTCATGGAGAAGGGAGTTGAACTTTGGTATGTAGAGGTACACCTCCACCATGTGAAGGGAGTTTGCCCAAATACTATGGGTCAATACTTTTTCATTTCTCGAGTGCCACGAGCAACATTCTTTGATTCTGTTCGTGAAGCTGCTATGGAAGCCATACGTCAAATTGGGGGAATACTAGAAGCAAGACTCCGTCACACTCAGGAATACCCGAGGGAGGTGCATGCAAAGATGATGGAGATGAAGCTCATGGCCACCACAATGAAGCAAAACATCGATGATTTGAAGGATCACATCGCACAATTATAGTGGGACTGAAGCATCTTCAAGTAGGGAAAATGAATAAAGATGGAAGTAATGCTTGACCATACCAAACTATGTGGATGGCAACATTTGTAATAAAGTACATTTGGAACCTGAGTTTTGAATAGTGGTTGAAGGATGTAATAAAAATATGAATTATGGATGAACCAATACATTTTGTTTTAATGGTAAAACCCTGTGTGAACACTACACCGATGGAAAGGAAAATGTTGTTCCATAGGTGCAGTTTGGACAAAATAAGTTGGAGTTTTGTTTTAGTTATGATGGTTACCCCAAGAGTATGAAGGAATGAAGTACAATTGGGTTTAAAGGGGATGTAATGTTGGAATACGAGGCAATAGTAACTCCAAGGATGAGTTAAAGATATACAAGTGTTGAAGTGGGCCATAACCCACAGGACCGGGATTTAAAAAGAAGCAAGCACAGCCTTGTTGCAGAAAGAATTCTGGAAGAAGTTGTGATTTCATTAGGAGACGTTCCATAGGAGGTTACGTAAACCCAAGAGTTGTGAAGAAACGATAGAGGTTTTGTTTGGCTTGCAGAACCAATGGATTACCCGAACCCAGTTCGTGGAGAAGAGAAGTCCTGCAATGCTTGTGAGGATGCCCAAGTGTTAGAATACGTGATTCACTATCTGTGTATGTGGTAATGATTCAAGTACGCGATGGATTGGCCCCCATACCAGAGACTTCTATCATGAACTATCATATGTTGATGGAAAATCAGAGAGCCTTAAAACCCTAGAAGAGTGTCGACCCGAAAAACCAAAACCTTAGAATGGCAGGACGATGGAAACCCTGTACATGCACCTTTTGCCAATCGTAGGTTATGCGGTGAGGTTCAACCCAGACCCATTTCCTGCAGGAGAAACCAAAAATTGTCGACCACCATGAGGTCTTCGATAGTTGTTTAGCATTGGCGCCAGACCTGTCAAGTCTCAGAAGGATCTTATTTTGATGCAAGGACTCCAGATTTTGAGGAAAAGGTTATGCCCTTACCGGAAGAGCACAAGTGAAGAAGTTATCTCGGAGAATATGAGAAGACCGACACCCTTAACACCAAGGATGGAATACATGAGTTTTGTTGGAACCGTAACCATGCTTCTAAGGGTGGTAGCACCCCATACCTTCTGTTGTTGAATGGATTTTCAAGGAGACCCCCCAAACCTAACCTTCTTTCTAGCCTCTCCGAATCTCGAGGACGAGATTCATTTTAAGGGTGGTAGTTTGTAACATCCCAAAATTCAAAATTTTGGAATGTTATATTAAATAAACGGTTATGATTGTTTGTTTGATTGTTGTGTGAATGATTGTGTGAAATTGAGTGGAAATTGGAAGTTCTTGAAAGTTGAATGAGAGGGAATAAAAGGACTTTCCCAAACTTTCATCTTGCATTTTGATCTCCAAGAATTCAAATTCATTTCATCACAAAACCCTAGAGTGAAGATAATATGACTTCTTCCATTTAAAGAAATGAAAAGGGGTTCGAAAATGATTTGAATTTCCATTTGAAACATTTCAAATTTAGAAACTTTAAGCAACTCAATGAGTTCATGAGGGAAGATAAAATGACTTCTTCAAAATTAAAGAAAGAGAGTTGGGAGTTTCAAATAAATAATTTGGAAGTCACTTTGAAGTTATTTGGAACTCATTTTCCATTTGAAGTTGTTTCAAATTCCAAATTCAAATCCTCTTGGAAGTTATTTAGTTTTACTTCAAATTATTTTTCTCCTATAAATAAATAAATGGAAATAAGGGTAAAATGATTCCCTCCAACGGAAAATTAGGAGAAAATAAATTTGAAATCATTTTGCTATTTAAAAAATGATTTTTATTGATTTTAAATGCAATAGTAGCATTGTTTGACTTTTATGATTTATTTTGGAATTTATTTGAACTTGAAAAATAGTTCATCTTATTCTTGGTATTTTTCTGAACATTTTGGTATATAATATGCCTATGTGAAGTTTCTTTATTTACTTTCTGCTCTTGCATTTTTCTTTGTGTTAAAAAAAACAAATGCACGCACTGAAGGAAATATGCCCTAGAGGCAATAATAAAGTTATTATTTATTTCCTTATTTCATGATAAATGTTTATTATTCATGCTAGAATTGTATTAACCGGAAACATAATACATGTGTGAATACATAGACAAACAGAGTGTCACTAGTATGCCTCTACTTGACTAGCTCGTTAATCAAAGATGGTTATGTTTCCTAACCATGGACAAAGAGTTGTTATTTGATTAACGGGATCACATCATTAGGTGAATGATCTGATTGACATGACCCATTCCATTAGCTTAGCACCCGATCGTTTAGTATGTTGCTATTGCTTTCTTCATGACTTATACATGTTCCTATGACTATGAGATTATGCAACTCCCGTTTACCGGAGGAACACTTTGTGTGCTACCAAACGTCACAACGTAACTGGGTGATTATAAAGGTGCTCTACAGGTGTCTCCGAAGGTACTTGTTGGGTTGGCGTATTTTGAGATTAGGATTTGTCATTCCGAATGTCGGAGAGGTATCTCTGGGCCCTCTCGGTAATGCACATCACATAAGCCTTGCAAGCATTGCAACTAATGTGTTAGTTGTGAGATGATGTATTACGAAACGAGTAAAGAGACTTTCCGGTAACGAGATTGAACTAGGTATTGGATACCGACGATCGAATCTCGGGCAAGTAACATACCGATGACAAAGGGAACAATGTATGTTGTTATGCGGTCTGACCGATAAAGATCTTCGTAGAATATGTAGGAGCCAATATGGGCATCCAGGTCCCGCTATTGTTTATTGACCGGAGACGTGTCTCGGTCATGTCTATATTGTTCTCGAACCGTAGGGTCCGCACGCTTAAAGTTTCGATGACAGTTATATAATGAGTTTATGAGTTTTGATGTACCAAAGGAGTTCGGAGTCCCGGATGTGATCACGGACATGACGAGGAGTCTCGAAATGGTCGAGACATAAAGATTGATATATTGGATGACTATATTTGGACACCGGAAGGGTTTCGGAAAGGTATCGGATAAAAACGGAGCACCGGGGGGTTACCGGAACCCCCCGGGGGGTTAATGGGCCTCATGGGCCTAATGTGGAGAAGAGGAAGGGGCTGCCAGGGCAGGCCACGCGCCCCCTCTCCCCCTAGTCCGAATTGGACAAGGAGGAAGGGGCGGCGCCCCCCCCTTTCCTATTCTCCCTCCACCTCTCCTAGTTGGACAAGGAACGGGAGGGGAGTCCTACTCCCGGTAGGAGTAGGACTCCTCCTGCGCGCCACCATAGGGCCGGCCGCACCCCCCTTGGATCCTCTATATACGGGGGCAGGGGGGCACCCCATGACACACAAGTTGATCTTCGTGATCGTTCCTTAGCCGTGTGCGGTGCCCCCCTCCACCATATTCCACCTCGATCATATCGTTGCAGTGCTTAGGCGAAGCCCTGCACCGGTAGAACATCATCATCGTCACCACGCCGTCGTGCTGACGGAACTCCCCCCGAAGCTTTCCTGGATTGGAGCTAGGGGTGCGTCATCGAGCTGAACGTGTGCCAAGAACTCGGAGGTGCCGGAGTAACGGTGCTTGGATCGGTCGAATCGGGAAGACGTACGACTACTTCCTCTATGTTGCGTTAACGCTTCCGCTTCGGTCTATGAGGGTACGTAGACATCACTCTCTCCTATCGTTGCTATGCATCACCATGATCTTGCGTGTGCGTAGGAATTTTTTTGAAATTACTACGTTCCCCAACAGTGGTATCAGAGCCAGGTTTTTATGGTTTGATGTTATATGCACGAGTAAAACACAAGTGAGTTGTGGACGATATAAGTCATACTGCCTACCAGCATGTCATACTTTGGTTTGGCGGTATTGTTGGATGAAGCGGCCCGGACCGACATTACGCGTACGCTTACGCGAGACTGGTTCTACCGCCGTGCTTTGCACACAGGTGGCTGGTGGGTGTCAGTTTCTCCAACTTTAGTTGAACCGAGTATGGCTACGCCCGGTCCTTGCGAAGGTTAAAACGGAGTCTATTTGACAAACTATCGTTGTGGTTTTGATGCGTAGGTGAGATTGGTTCTTACTTAAGCCCATAGCAGCCACGTAAAACTTGCAACAAACAAAGTAGAGGACGTCTAACTTGTTTTTGCAGGGCATGTTGTGATGTGATATGGTCAAGACATGATGCTAAATTTTATTGTATGAGATGATCATGTTTTGTAACCGAGTTATCGGCAACTGGCAGGAGCCATATGGTTGTCTCTTTATTGTATGCAATGCAATCGCCCTGTAATGCTTTACTTTATCACTATGCGGTAGCGATAGTCGTAGTAGCATAAGATTGGCGAGACGACAACGATGCTACGATGGAGATCAAGGTGTCGCGCCGGTGACGATGGTGATCATGACGGTGCTTCGGAGATGGAGATCACAAGCACAAGATGATGATGGCCATATCATATCACTTATATTGATTGCATGTGATGTTTATCTTTTTTATGCATCTTATCTTGCTTTGATTGACGGTAGCATTATAAGATGATCTGTCACTAAATTATCAAGAAGTGTTCTCCCTGAGTATGCACCGTTGCCAAAGTTCGTCGTGCCCAGACACCACGTGATGATCGGGTGTGATAAGCTCTACGTCCATCTACAACGGGTGCAAGCCAGTTTTGCACACGCAGAATACTCGGGTTATACTTGACGAGCCTAGCATATGCAGATATGGCCTCGGAACACGGAGACCGAAAGGTCGAGCGTGAATCATATAGTAGATATGATCAACATAGTGATGTTCAAAATTCAAAACTACTCCATTTCACGTGATGATCGGTTATGGTTTAGTTGATTTGGATCACGTGATCACTTAGAGGATTAGAGGGATGTCTATCTAAGTGGGAGTTCTTAAGTAATATGATTAAGTGAACTTTAATTTATCATGAACTTAGTCCTGGTAGTATTAGCATATCTATGTTGTAGATCAATAGCTCGCGTTGTTGCTTTCATATGTTTATTTTGATATGTTCCTAGAGAAAATTGTGTTGAAAAATGTTAGTAGCAATTATGCGAATTGGATCCGTATTCTGAGGTTTATCCTCATTGCTGCACAGAAGAATTATGTCCTTGATGCACCGCTAGGTGACAGACCTATTGCAGGAGCAGATGCAGACGTTATGAACGTTTGGCTAGCTCAATATGATGACTACTTGATAGTTTAAGTGCACCATGCTTAACGGCTTAGAATCGGGACTTCAAAGACGTTTTGAACGTCATGGACCATATGAGATGTTCCAGGAATTGAAGTAAATATTTCAAGCAAAAACCCGAGTTGAGAGATATGAAGTCTCCAACAAGTTCTATAGCTAAAAGATGGAGGAGAATCGCTCAAGCAGTGAGCATGTGCTCAGATTGTCTGGGTACTACAATCGCTTGAATCAAGTGGAAGTTAATCTTCCAGATAAAATAGTGATTGACAGAATTCTCTAGTCACCATCACCAAGTTAGTAGAACTTCGTGATGAACTATAATAGGCAAGGGATAACGGGAACGATTCCCAAGCTCTTCGTGATGCTAAAATCAACGAAGGTAGAAATCAAGAAAAACATCAAGTGTTGATGGTAGACAAGACCACTAGTTTCAAGAAAAGGGCAAAGGGAAGAAGGGGAACTTCAAGATGAACGGCAAGCAAGTTGCTGCTCAAGTGAAGAAGCCCAAGTCTGGTCCTAAGCCTGAGACTGAGTGCTTCTACTGCAAAGGGACTGGTCACTGGAAGCGGAACTACCCCAAGTGATTGGCGGATAAGAAGGATGGCAAAGTGAACATAAGTATATCTGATATACATGTTATTGATGTGTACTTTACTAGTGTTTATAGCAACCCCTCAGTATCTGATACTAGTTCAGTTGCTATGATTAGTAACTCGAAACGGGAGTTGCAGAATAAACAGAGACTAGTTAAGGGTGAAGTGACGATGTGTGTTGGAAGTAGTTCCAAGATTGATATGATCATCGTTGCACACTACCTATACTTTCGGGATTAGTGTGGAACCTAAATAAGTGTTATTTGGTGTTGAGTATGAATATGATTTGATCATGTTTATTGCAATACAGTTATTCATTTAAGTAAGAGAATAAATTGTTGTTCTGTTTACATGAATAAAACCTTATATGGTTACACACCCAATGAAAATGGTTCGTTGGATCTTGATCATAGTGATACACATATTCATAATATTGAAACCAAAAGATGCAAAGTTAATAATGATAGTGCAACTTATTTGTGGCACTGCCGTTTAGGTCATATTGGTGTAAAGCGCATGAAGAAACTCCATGCTGATGGGATTTTGGAATCACTTGATTAAGAATCACTTGATGCTTGCAAACTATGCCTTATGGGCAAGATGACTAAAGACTCCGTTCTCCAGAACAATAGAGCGAGCAACTGACTTATTGGAAATAATACATACTGATGTATGCGATCCGATGAGTGTTGAGGCTCACAGCAAGTATCATTATTTTCTGACCTTCACAGATGATTTGAGCAGATATGGGTATATCTACTTGATGAAACACAAGTCTGAAACATTTGAAAAATGTTCAAAAGAGTTTCAGAGTGAAGTGGAGAATCATCGTAACAAGAAAATAAAAGTTTCTACGATATGATCGTGGAGGAGAATATTTGAGTTACGAGTTTGGTCTTCAATTAAAACAATGTGGAATAGTTTCACAAACTCATGCCACCTGGAACACCACAGCATAATGGTGTGTCCGAACGTCATAACCGTACTTTATTGAATATAGTACAATCTATGATGTTTCTTACCGATTTACCAATATTATTTTGGGATCATGCATTAGAGACAGCTGCATTCACGTTTAAAAGGGCACCATCTAAGTCCGTTGAGATGACACAATCTGAACAGTGGTTTAGCAAGAAACCAAAGTTGTCGTTTCTTAAAGTTTGGGATTGTGATGCTTATATGAAAAAGTTTCATCCTGATAAGCTCAAACCCAAATCGGAGAAATATGTCTTCATAGGATACCCAAAGGAGACTGTCGGGTACACCTTCTATCACAGATCCGAAGGCAAGACATTCATTGCTAAGAATGGATCCTTTCTAGAGAAGGAGTTTCTCTCGAAAGAAGTGAGTGGGAGGAAAGTAGAACTTGATAAGGTAATTGTACCTTCTCCCTTATTGGAAAGTAATTCATCACAGAAATCTGTTCCTGTGACTACTACACCAATTAGTGAGGAAGATAATGATGATGATCATGTAACTTCGGATCAAGTTACTACCGAACCTCGTAGGTCAACCAGAATAAGATCCGCACCAGAGTGGTACGGTAATCCTGTTCTGGAGGTTATGTTACTAGACCATGACGAACCTACGAACTATGAAGAAGCGATGGTGAGCCCAGATTCCGCGAAATGGTTTGAGGCCATGAAATCTGAGATGGGATCCATGTATGAGAACAAAGTGTGGACTTTGGTTGACTTGCCCGATGACCGGCGAGCCATAGAAAATAAATGGATCTTCAAGAGGAAGACGGACGTTGATAGTAGTGTTACTATCTACAAAGCTAGAATTGTCGCAAAAGGTTTCGACAAGTTCAAGGTGTTGATTACGATGAGAGTTTCTCACTCGTATCTATGCTTAAGTCTGTCCGAATCATGTTAGCAATTGCGCATTTTTATGAAATCTGGCAAATGGATAAACAAAACTGCATTCCTTAATGGATTTATTAAAGAAGAGTTGTATATGATGCAACCAGAAGGTTTTGTCAATCCTAAAGGTGCTAACAAAATATGCAAGCTCCAGCGATCCATCTATGGACTGGTGCAAGCATCTCGGAGTTGGAATACACGCTTTGATAAGTTGATCAAAGCATATAGTTTTATACAGACTTGCGGTGAAGCCTGTATTTACAAGAAAGTGAGTGGGAGCACTACAACATTTCTGATAAGTATATGTGAATGACATATTGTTGATCAGAAATAATGTAGAATTATTCTGTAAAGCATAAAGGAGTGTTTGAAAGGAGTTTTTCACAGAAAGACTTCAGTGAAGCTGCTTACATATTGAGCATCAAGATCTATAGAGATAGATCAAGACGCTTGATAAGTTTTTTTCAATGAGTACATGCCTTGACAAGTTTTTGAAGTAGTTCAAAATGGAACAGTCAAAGAAAGAGTTCTTGCCTGTGTCATAAGGTGTGAAATTGAGTAAGACTCAAAGCCCGACCACGGTAGAAGATAGAAAGATAATGAAAGTCATTCCCTATGCCTTAGCCATAGGTTCTATAAAGTATGCCATGCTGTGTACCAGATCTATTGTATACCCTACACTGATTTTGGCATGGGAGTACAATAGTGATCTAGGAGTAGATCACTGGACAACGGTCAAAATTATCCTTAGTGGAATAAGGATATGTTTCTCGATTATGGAGGTGACAAAAAGGTTCGCCGTAAAGGGTTACGTCGAAGAAAGTTTTGACACTGATCTGGATGACTCTAAGTCTCGATCTAGATACATATTGAAAGTGGGAGCAATTAGCTAGAGTAGCTCCGTGCAGAGCATTGTAGACATAGAAAATTGCAAAATACATAACGGATCTGAATGTGAAAGACCCGTTGACTAAGATTTTCTCACAAGCAAAACATGATCACACCTTAGTACTCTTTGGGTGTTAATCACATAGCGATGTGATCTAGATTACCGAATCTAGTAAACCCTTTGGGTGTTAATCACATGGTGATGTGAACTATTGTTGTTAAATCACATGGCGATGTGAACTAGATTATTGACTCTAGTGCAAGTGGGAGACTGAAGGAAATATGCCCTAGAGGCAATAATAAAGTTATTATTTATTTCCTTATTTCATGATAAATGTTTATTATTCATGCTAGAATTGTATTAACCGGAAACATAATACATGTGTGAATACATAGACAAACAGAGTGTCACTAGTATGCCTCTACTTGACTAGCTCGTTAATCAAAGATGGTTATGTTTCCTAACCATGGACAAAGAGTTGTTATTTGATTAACGGGATCACATCATTAGGTGAATGATCTGATTGACATGACCCATTACATTAGCTTAGCACCCGATCGTTTAGTATGTTGCTATTGCTTTCTTCATGACTTATACATGTTCCTATGACTATGAGATTATGCAACTCCCGTTTACCGGAGGAACACTTTGTGTGCTACCAAACGTCACAACGTAACTGGGTGATTATAAAGGTGCTCTACAGGTGTCTCCGAAGGTACTTGTTGGGTTGGCGTATTTCGAGATTAGGATTTGTCACTCCGAATGTCGGAGAGGTATCTCTGGGCCCTCTCGGTAATGGACATCACATAAGCCTTGCAAGCATTGCAACTAATGTGTTAGTTGTGAGATGATGTATTACGAAACGAGTAAAGAGACTTGCCAGTAACGAGATTGAACTAGGTATTGGATACCGACGATCGAATCTCGGGCAAGTAACATACCGATGACAAAGGGAACAACGTATGTTGTTATGCGATCTGACCGATAAAGATCTTCGTAGAATATGTAGGAGCCAATATGGGCATCCAGGTCCCGCTATTGGTTATTGACCAGAGACGTGTCTCGGTCATGTCTACATTGTTCTCGAACCGTAGGGTCCGCATGCTTAAAGTTTCGATGACAGTTATATAATGAGTTTATGAGTTTTGATGTACCGAAGGAGTTCGGAGTCCCGGATGTGATCACGGACATGACGAGGAGTCTCGAAATGGTCGAGACATAAAGATTGATATATTGGATGACTATATTCGGACACCGGAAGGGTTTCGGAAAGGTATTGGATAAAAACGGAGCACCGGGGGGTTACCGGAACCCCCCGGGGGGTTAATGGGCCTCATGGGCCTAATGTGGAGAAGAGGAAGGGGCTGCCAGGGCAGGCCGCGCGCCCCCTCTCCCCTAGTCCGAATTGGACAAGGAGGGAGGGGCGGCGCCCCCCCCCTTTCCTATTCTCCCTCCACCTCTCCTAGTTGGACAAGGAACGGGAGGGGAGTCCTACTCCCGGTAGGAGTAGGACTCCTCCTGCGCGCCACCATAGGGCCGGCCGCACCCCCCTTGGATCCTCTATATACGGGGGCAGGGGGGCACCCCATGACACACAAGTTGATCTTCGTGATCGTTCCTTAGCCGTGTGCGGTGCCCCCTCCACCATATTCCACCTCGATCATATCGTTGCAGTGCTTAGGCGAAGCCCTGCGCCAGTAGAACATCATCATCGTCACCACGCCGTCGTGCTGACGGAACTCCCCCTGAAGCTTTGCTGGATCGGAGCTAGGGGTGCGTCATCGAGCTGAACGTGTGCCAAGAACTCAGAGGTGCCGGAGTAACGGTGCTTGGATCGGTCGGATCGGGAAGACGTACGAGTACTTCCTCTACGTTGCGTCAACGCTTCCGCTTCGGTCTACGAGGATACGTAGACAACACTCTCCCCTCTCGTTGCTATGCATCACCATGATCTTGCGTGTGCGTAGGAATTTTTCTGAAATTACTACGTTCCCCAACACGCACTCGCGCTGGCGAGCCGGCCCACGGCCTTCGGCCCAGGAGCCAGCCCCGCGCCCGACTGGCCAACCGGCCCAGGCCGCCCCACGCATGAGCGCTCGCCTCGATTGCCCACTCGTCTCTCTCTCGCTCATCTCTCCCGCTGCCGCTGCCAGGAGGGACCTGCTACCCTATCGTCCCCAACCTCCCGCCTCCTCCGCTCGGGATAGAGCACGCGCTCGTGCTCCCGCAACCACCGGCGCCATTGCCCACGGGATAAGCCTTATCCCGCAGCCCTGAGCACTCCTGAGCGCGCCTATAAAACCCCCAAGACCCCCTCTCTCCATTCTGCCACTTCGCTCCTCCTCACGCCGCTCACATCGCTCGCCCCGTTCGTTTGGATCTCGCCGGCCGGAGCTACCTTGCCGCTTCGTTCTGCCATTCGTAAGGCCGCGTCGACCACGTTCTTCTTCACCAAGATACTGCCCGAGTCCGTGCGCATCCGGTTTACATCTCTTTTGCCCCTAGGGACCGCCGGAGACGCCGCCTCGACGAAGCTCGAGTTTGCCGGAGCACCGGAGCTCCGTCCCCTTGCTCTGCCCCGTCTGGTGCGCGCCGACACTCGCCGTCACCACCATCTAGTCGCCCGCGCCACGACAGCCCCCTTCGCCTTCTTCCCCGCTGCCGGAGACCACCGCAGCCGCCGCCTCGTCACCGCCCGACGCCGGCGTCGCCGTCTCCTGTCGTCGTCGCCGCTGTAAGCCGAGCCTCTGCCTCGTTCGTTTAGTTTAGTTTTTTTAATTTTGGATTAGATTGGTTAACCACGGTTTTAAATAAACCGTGCGGTTCAGTTAAAAACCGATCTCCGTTTTTTTTGTTTTTTTTCGTTGCCGCGGTAGCTGTTTTGCTTAGGTAGCGGCCGTTCGCCGAATAGCTTCCACAGTGAATGCTGCTCGGCCAGTAGGAAGCCGCCACGTGGCCAGGGACCTGGTCGCGAATAAAATTTTCATAGTCAAGTCCCTGAGTTTAGCAAATTAGCCCCTAAACTTAGATTAGCCACAACTTTTTAACCGTAGATCCATACTCGATGAGACCAGCGGAAAATTCTTCGTATTGATTAGGTATATCCAGTAGCATCATGTTTGTAAACTTTTTCAAATTCAAATTTGAACTTTATTCAGATTTGAATTCGAACTTCAAATGGCCATGTCTCCTAAACCGTAGCTCCGATTGATGTGATTCTTTTTGCACTATGTCACCGTTGCCAAACCCTATCACTTGGACCTATCTCACGATATTTTTCACATATTAGGATCTATCCATGATAGTCTTACTACTATTCCATGTATGCACTTTAGTACACATCACATCTTTGCACCCTATGTCACATGTTGTTTTGCACTTAGGATATTTCCATGCTAGTTAAGTGTGTTGAATGTTCATTTGGTTTCCCAAGACTTTTGCTTTGCATGTTCTTCTTGGTTCTCTGAAATGATTGCTTATGTGAGTGCAATGTTTGACTTTATAGATTTTCATCGGAGAGTGACTAATAGTTCTATTAAGTAAAATTTTGAGAGCGATATCATCTTCATCAACTATTACCAGGCAAGTTCACATTTGACCATTCTTCCAATTACCTATGTTTAAATTATGCACTTAGTCCTTTTGTGGTAGGATTGCATGGTAGGATTTATTGTTTCCAGATGGTTATGCCGTTACCTAGTAGTTCATTTGAGGTAGTTCTGATCTATACAACCTTGTCACCACCGTGTAAGTTTATTTCTGCCTCGCAAATGTAAACGTGGATTGGGAAGTGTTCATGGTGAGACATGAGTGACAAAGTAGTAATTAGGACCAAGACTTGTAAATGAACTACCTGGGCGGTATTTGGTTTGAATGGTGGCGAAGTACAGTGCGAGCATGCATGGTTAATCCATGGTGGTGCACCACTAGTGGTCGGCTGCCCAGGCTCAAAGAGATCAATCGTATCCTCATGTCTAGAAGCTTACGTGTGCAGCCACAAGCCAATATGGGCTCTGGCTTAGCTGAGTAGATAGTATGACCTCTTCCGGGATAGGCTAGAAGATGTGGAATGAGTAGGTGTACCGGCCTATCCGTGGGTTAAGGGGGAATACTTTCGAAAGATTATGTCTCGGTCATCCTGTTCTCAAACGCCAGGCAGTGCGAGAACTTCAAGGGAGGCGATCGAGTCTTGTGGGGAAAAGTGCGCAAACCTCTGCAGAGTGTTAAAACCTAATCGATTAGCCGTGTCCCCAGTTACGGACAAGTTGAGCATCTAGTAGTGAAAATGTCGGGAGATCTCCTCACCTTTAATTAAATAGTTGGGTTTTAACTGAAACTTCGGGAATGGATTGAGTTGGGTCTGCCAACTCCTCCTATGCTATACTGTAGTGGTAGAATAACATCTTTTATTCTGGGAAAAAACTAGCTTTATTCAAAAACTAAACTTAGAGCTTTCCACCAGCCAAATTGCATGTACAAATAGGTTCATCACTCTTATTATGTGACTTGCCAGTACATTCAATGTACTGACCTACAGGACTGCAACGTCTTATGTTGCAGGAATTTTCTACGACGAGTAAGCGTTACGTTGTAGGGTTACGGTCTACACTCAACTTGCCGTTGGTGTTGATGGGACTCCACACCCGTTCTATCGTTTCCGCTGTGACTTATGAGGTATATATCTGTTTTACGTTATTTATACATGTGAATACACTTTGATATATACATCAATGTATTGTGTGTGCGAGCATACTTATCCAGGGATGGCACAAATATATAGAGGCTTGACCGTTTGAGGTCGGGTCGCTACATTTACATAGTTCTCGAACCCGTAGGGTCAGCACGCTTAACGTTTGTTGACGATATAGTATTATATGAGTTATGTGATTTGGTGACCAAATGTTGTTCGGAGTCTCGGATGAGATCATGGACATGACTAGGATCTCCGGAATGGTCCAGATGTAAATATTGATATATAGGACGATGCTATTTGGACAGTGAAAATGTTTCGGGTTGTACCGGGTAACCATCGGATCACCGGAAGGGGTTTCCGGAGGTCTATGGGCCTAATGGGCTAAGGGGACACTCACACCAGCCCACAAGGGGGCTGGCGCGCCCTCTCCCTAGCCGCCGGCCCTATGGGAAGGAAAGGGGGAGGGTTGGCCCCTCCCGCCTTTCCCTCCTTGGGCTGCCAGGAGCCCAAGGATGATTCGGCCTCCTTGGGGGCGCCTCCTAGCTACCTCCCATCTCCCCCACCTATATATATGTGGGAGGGGGCGCCACACATAGCCCACGAAGATCTCTTAGCCGTGTGCGGCGCCCATCTCCACAGTTTCGTCCCTCGGTCATATTTTTGGAGTGCTTAGGTGAAGCCCTACGGAGATAGCATCACCACCACCGTCACCACGTCGTCGTGCTGCCGGAACTCGTCTACTACTTTGTCCGTCTTCTGGATCAAGAAGGCGAGGACGTCACCGAGCTGAATGTGTGCTGAACGCGGAGGTGTCGTACGTTCGATACTTGATCGGTTGGATCGCGAACAAGTTCGACTACATCAACCACGTTAATAAACGCTTCCGCTTACAGTCTACAAAGGTACGTAGACATACTCTCCCCTCTCGTTGCTATGCATCTCCTTAGATAGATCTTGCATGTGAGCAGAATTTTTTTGTTTTCCATGCAACGTTTCCGAACAGTGGCATCCGAGCCAGGTCTATGCGCAGATGATATGCACAAGTATAACACAAAGAGTTGTGGGCGGTGATAGTCATACTGCTTACCACCAACGTCTTATTTTGATTCGGTGGTATTGTGGGATGAAGCGGCCCAAACCAACCTTACATGTCCACGCACATGAGACCGGTTCCACCGACTAACATGCAACTTGTTTTGCATAAAGGTGGCTGGCGGGTGTTTGTCTCTCCTACTTTAGTTGAATCGAATTTGACTATGATCGGTCCTTGAAGAAGGTTAAAACAACAAACTTGATAATCACCGTTGTGGTTTTTGCGTAGTTAAGAACGGTTCTTGCTAGAAGCCCGTAGCAGCCATGTAAAACTTGCAACAGCAAAGTAGAGGATGTCTAACTTGTTTTTGTTGGGCATGTTGTGATGTGATATGGTCAAGATATGATGTGATATATGTTGATGTATGAGATGATCATGTTTTGTAATATCGACAACCGGCAGGAGCCTTAGGATTGTCTCTTAATTATTGTATGAAATACAAGCGCCATGTAATTTTTTTACTTTATCGCTATGCGTTAGCAATAGTTGTAGTAGCAATAGTTGGCGAGACGACCCTGACGCAACGATGGAGATCAAGGTGTCGAGCCGGTAACAATGGAGATCATGACAATGCTTTGGAGATGGAGATCAAATTCACAAGATGACGATGGCCATATCATGTCACATATTTTGATTGCATGTGATGTTTATCCTTTATGAATCTTATTTTGCTTAGAACGACGGTTGCATTATAAGATGATCACTTCACTAAATTTCAAGGTAAAAGTATTCTCCCCGAGTATGCACCGTTGTTAAAGTTCGTCGTTTCGAAGCACCTCGTGATGATCGGGTGTGATAGACTCTACGTTCACATACAACGGGTGTAAGATAGTTTTGCACATGCAGAATACTTGGGTTAAACTTGACGAAGGTAGCATGTACAGACATGGTCTCGGAACACTGGAGACCAAAAGGTCAAATGTGAGTCATATAGTAGATATGATCAACATAGAAATGTTCACCATTGTTGACTACCCCATCTCACGTGATGATCGGACATGGGTTAGTTGATTTGGATCATGTATCACTTAGATAACTTGAGGGATGTTTATTTAAGTGGGAGTTCATTAGTAATTTGATTAACTGAACTCAGTTTATCGTGAACTTAGTGTTAATAGTTTTGCATATCTATGTTTTAGATCAATGGCCTGTGCTACCGTTCCCCTGAATTTTAATGCGTCCCTAGAGAAAGCTAAGTTGAAAGATGATGGTAGCAACTACACGGACTAGGTCCGTAACTTGATGATTATCCTCATTACTGCATAGAAGAATTATGTCCTTGATGCACTGCTAGGTGACAGACTTGCTGCAGGAGCTACTGCAGATGTTATGAACATATGGCAGACACGATCTGATGATTTCTCGATAGTTCAATGTGCCATGCTTTACGACCTAGAACCGGGACTTCAAAGACATTTTGAACATGACAGAGCATATGATATGTTCCAAGAGCTGAAATTTATTTTTCAAGCTAATGCCCGGGTTGAGAGATATGAAGTCTCCAACAAGTTCTATAGCTGCACGATGGAGGAGAATAGTTCTGTTAGTGAACACATACTCAAAATGTCTGGGTATCAGCTAGGAATTGATCTTCCAGCTGGGATTCCCGAGCTCTTCACAATGCTTAAGGCCGCAGAGGTAGAAATCAAGAAGGAGCATCAAGTGTTGATGGTTAACAAGACCACTAGTTTCAAGAAAAAGGGCAAGGGAAAGAAAGGGAACTTCAATAAGAATGGCAATCAAGTTGTCGCTCCCATGAAGAATCCCAAAGTTGGACCCAAGCCTGAAACTGAGTGCTTCTACTACAAAGGGAATGGTCACTGGAAGCGGAACTGCCCCAAATACTTGGCGGATAAGAAGGATGGCAAAGTGAATGAAGATATATTTGATATACATGTTATTGATGTGTACCTTACTAATGCTCATAGTAGCCCCTGGGTATTTGATACCGGTTCAGTTGCTAAGATTAGTAACTCGAAACAGGAGTTGCAGAATAAACGGAGACTAGTTAAGGGCGAGGTGACGATGTGTGTTGGAAGTGTTTCCAAGATTGATAAGATCACCATCGCACACTCCCTCTACCTTCGGGATCAGTGTTGAGCCTAAATAAATGTTATTTGGTGTTTGAGTTGAGCATGAACATGATTAGATTGTGTTTATTGCAATACAATTATTCATTTAAGTCAGAGAATAATTGTTGTTCTATTTACATGAATAAAACCTTCTATGGTCATACACCCAATGTCAATGGTTTATTGAATCTCGATCGTAGTGATACACATATTCATAATATTGGTGCCAAAATATGCAAAGTTGATAATGATAGTGCAACATACTTGTGGCACTGCCGTTTAGGTCATATTGGTGTAAAGCGCATGAAGAAATTCCATGCATATATACTTTTGGAATCACTTAATTATGAATCATTTGATACTTGCGAACCATACCTCATGGGTAAGATGACTAAAACTCCCTTCTCCGGGACAATGGAGCGAGCTAATGACTTACTGGAAATAATACATACTGATGTATGCGGTCCGCTGAGTGTTGAGGCACATGGCGGCTATCGTTATTTTCCGACCTTCACAGATGATTTGAGTAGGTTTGGATATATCTACTTGATAAAACACAAGTCTGAAACATTTGAAAAGTTCATGGAATTTTAGAGTGAAGTAGATAATCATCATAACAAGAAAATAAAGTTTCTATGATCTCATCACGGAGGAGAATATTTGAGTTACGAGTTTGGCCTTCATTTAAAACTATGTGGAATTGTTTCACAACTCACGCCACCTGAAACACCACAACGTAATGGTGTGTCCGAACGTCGTAACCGTACTTTATTAGATATGGTGCATTCTATGATGTCTCTTACCGATTTACCACTATCGTTTTGGGGTTATGCATTAGAGACAACCGCATTCACGTTAAATAGGGCACCATCTAAATCAGTTGAGATGACATTGTATGAACTATGGTTTGGCAAGAAACCTAAGCTGTCATTTCTTAAAGTTTGGGGATGCGACACTTATGTCAAAAGGCTTCAGCCTGATAAGCTCGAACCCAAATCGGAGAAGTGCGTCTTCATAGGATACCTTAAGGAAACTATTGGGTACACCTTCTACCACAGATCCGAAAGCAAGATCTTTGTTGCCAAGAATGGGTCCTTTCTAGAGAAGGAGATTCTCTCGAAAGAAGTGAGTAGGAGGAAAGTAGAATTGATGAGGTAACTGTACCTTCTCGCGAATTGGAAAGTAGCACATCAGAGAAAACCATTCCCGTGATGCCTACACCAACTGGAGAGGAAGCTAATGATGATGACCATGAAACTTTGGATCAAGTTACTACTAGACCTCGTAGGTCGAACAGAGCATGTTCCGCACTAGAGTGGTACGATAATCTACTACCTCTTGAGCACTGCGTTGGTTTTACCTTGAAGAGGAAAGAGTGATGCAGTAAAGTAGTGTAAGTATTTCCCTTAGTTTTTGAGAACCAAGGTATCAATCCAGTAGGAGGTCACGCACGAGTCCCTCGCACCTACACAAACAAATAAAATCCTCGCAACCAACGCAATAAAGAGGTTGTCAATCCCTTCACGGTCACTTACGAAAGTGAGATCTGATAGATATGATAAGATAATATTTTTGTTATCTTTATGATAAAGATTAAAAGTAAAGAAAGCAAAATAAACGGTGCCAGAAATAGCTAAGTGTTGGAAGATTAATATGATGGAAAATAGACCCAGGGGCCATAGGTTTCGCTAGTGGCTTCTCTCATGAGCATAAGTATTACGGTGGGTAAACAAATTACTGTTGAGCAATTGATAGAATTGAGCATAGTTATGAGAATATCTAGGTATGATCATGTATATAGGCATCACATCCGCGACAAGTAGACCAACTCCTGCCTGCATCTACTACTATTACTCCACACATCAACCGCTATCCAGCATGCATCTAGAGTATTAAGTTCAAAAGAACAGAGTAACGCTTTAAGTAAGATGACATGATGTAGAGGGATAAACTCATGCAATATGATATAAACCCCATCTTGTTATCCTCGATGGCAACAATACAATACATGCCTTGCTGCCCCTACTGTCACTAGGAAAGGACATCGTAGGATTGAACCCAAAGCTAAGCACTTCTCCCATTGCAAGAAAGATCAATCTAGTAGGCCAAACCAAACTGATAATTCGAAGAGACTTGCAAAGATAACCAATCATACATAAAAGAATTCAGAGAAGATTCAAATATTGTTCATAGATAAACTTGATCATAAGCCCACAATTCATCGGTCTCAACAAACACACCGCAAAAGAAGATTACATCGAATAGATCTCCAAGGAGATCGAGGAGAACATGGTATTGAGATCCAAAAAGAGAGAAGAAGCCATCTAGCTAATAACTATGGACCCAAAGGTCTGAGGTAAACTACTCACACATCATCGGAGAGGCTATGGTGTTGATGTAGAAGCCCTTCATGATCAATGCCCCCTCTGGCAGGACGCTGGAAAAGGCTCCAAGATGGGATCTCACAGGTACAGAAGGTTGCGGCAGTAGAATTAGGTTTTCGTGGATGCTTCTGTTGGTTTGGGGGTACGTAGGTATATATAGGAGGAAGAAGTACATCGGTGGAGCAACGTGGGCCCCACGAGGGTGGAGGGCGCGCCCACGGGGGTAGGCGCGCCCCCTACCTCGTGCCCTCCTGGTTGATGTCTTGACTTAGGGTCCAAGTCCTCTGGATCACGTTCGTTCCAAAATCACGTTCCCGAAGGTTTAATTCTGTTTGGACTCCGTTTGATATTCTTTTTCTGCGAAACTCTGAAATAGGCAAAAAACAACAATTCTGGGTTGGGCCTCCGGTTAATAGGTTAGTCCCAAAAATAGTACAAAAGTGTATAACAAAGCCCATTAATCATCCAAAACAGAATATAATATAGCATGAAGCAATAAAAAATTATAGATACGTTGGAGACCTATCATAATCCTGTCTTGGAAGTCATGTTATTAGACCATGGCGAACCAACGAACTATGAAGAAGCTATGATGAGCCCAGATTCCGATAAATGGCTTGAGGCCACGAAATCTGAGATAGAATCCATGTATGAGAACAAATTATAGACTTTGGTGGACTTGCCCGATGTTCATCAAGCCATTGAAAATAAATGGATCTTCAAGAGGAAGACAAACGTTAATGGTAATATCACTGTTTACAAACCTCGAGTTGTCGCGAAAGGTTTTCAACAAGTTCAAGGGGTTGACTATGATGAGACTTTCTCACCCGTAGAGATGCTTAAGTCTGTCTGAATCATGTTAGTGTCGGTGGGAAACGACACCTATGGGATCACTAGAATCCCTTCTATGTTTGGCGGGCGCGAGGTTGTGAGAAGAGCAGGTCTGACAGGAAGCACACATATCGTTTACCCAGGTTCGGGCCGCGAAGTTGCATAATACCCTAGTCCTGCTTTGGTGGATGTATTGGGTGTTCTTGTGTTCTTGAGCTAGCTACGGGGTGCAACTTGCCCAAAAGAGCCGAATCCCTCTCCTGGTCACCTCGGGCCTCTTTATATAGGCAAAAGGGATTGCCACGGTGGCACACAGGAGGTGGAAAGGTGTACAGTGTGCGAGCTTATCGCCCGACGTTACGGGACAAAGCGCATTAAATGCGCTACTTAGGTGTCCATTAGCTTTATCGGGGACGGGAACGAGGCCCATACCGTCCGTCGTTGCCCTGCCTCGCTTCGACACGCGCTCGGGCCAGTGATACGTGCAGTGCCATGTAGGCAGGCAGGCTGCTGAGGTGGCGCGGTGGTAGGGTCTTCACGAAGATCTGCATGCCACCACGCAGGTACTTGCTGAGTCGGTGTAGAGGCTGCCCGTCGCCACGTAGGTGCTTGCCCAGTTGGTTGAGCTAGCAACTGCTTGGGGACGGCGGTGGCATCTTGGCAGACGCGGGCCTGGTTGCGGCCCCGCTTGTGTCCTCGGCAGGGGCCTTGCCGGGGGGCCCGGCAAGGGTCTTGCCGTGGTGTTGTGGTCATCCCCGGCAAGGCGCTTGCCGGGGGTCTTGTGGATTTCCTCGGCCAGGATCCCGCCGAGGGTCGTCGTCTTCTGGTTCTCATCTGATCTCATGTATTCATGATCTTGACAAAGATCTGGATGCCACCACGGAGGTGCCTCCTGAGCCCTGGTTCCAACGTAGCTGTTGACGGCGTCCGGAACCCCTGGGCTCAAGGGTGGCTCTCTCTGCGAGTGTTGGGCGAGCTGCCCCGGCAAGGCTCTTGCCGAGGGAACCTGCTTCGCCCCTCTGCCCTTTGGGTTCTTGGTCTTGGCGTTGTCTTGTTTGTCTTGGGCTTCGGCTTCTCTCCGGCTTCCCTACTCTGCACTCTAAGTGTGGCCGTGGCACGCGGCTCTGACTGCCCGTGCACAAGTAAAGGGGTCAAAATAAGAACCCCTACTTTTGTACAACGACATGTAGAAATCGCCACATTTTATGATTATGAAATCTGGCAAATGGACGTCAAAACTGCATTCCTTAACGGAATTCTTAAAGAAGAGTTGTATATGATGCAACCAAAAGGTTTTGTCGATCCTAAAGCTGCTAACAAAGTGTACAAGATCCAACAATCCATTTATGGACTGATGCAAGCATCTCAGAGTTGGAATATACGCTTTGATGACGTGATCAAAACATATGGCTTTATACAAAATTAAGCACGTATTTACAAGAAAGTGAGTGGAAGCTCTGTAGCATTTCTGATATTATATGTGGATGACATATTCTTGATTGGAAATGATATATAGTTTCTAGATAGCGTAAAAGGGTACTTGAATAAGAAATTTGCAATGAAAGACCTCAGTGAAGCTGCTTTTGGGCATCAAGATCTATAGAGATAGATCGAGACGCTTAATAGGACTTTCACAAAGCACATACCTTGACAAAGTTCTAAAGAAGTTCAAAATGGACTAGTCAAAGAAAGGGTTCTTGCCTGTATTGTAAGGTGTGAAGTTGAGTAAGACTCAAAGCCCAACCACGGCAAGAGAGAGAGAGAGAGAGAGAGAGAGAGAGAGAGAGAGAGAGAAAATGGAAATCATTCCCTATGCCTCAGCCATAGGTTATATAAAGTATGCCATGCTGTGTACCATACCTATTGTGTGCCTTGCCATGAGTTTGGCAAAAGGGTGATCCAGGAGTGGATCACTGAACAACAGTCAAAATTTTCCTTAGTTACCTAAGAGGACTAAGGAAATGTTTCTTGGTTATGGAGGTGATAAAGAGTTCGTCGTAAAGGGTTATGATAACCCACAAGTATAGGGGATCGCAATAGTTTTTGAGGGTAGAGTATTCAACCCAAATTTATTGATTTGACACAAGGGAAGCCAAAGAATATTTGCAAGTATTAACAGCTGAGTTGTCAATTCAACCACACTTGGAGATTAATTATCTGTGGCAAAGTGATTAGTAGTATGATAGTTTTGATAGTAGTAGTAGCAGCAATAGTAACAGTGATAGTGATAGTAATGATTTTGTAGCAGGTGTAACAGTAACAATAACAGTAGTAGCTTAGCAGGAACAATATGAGAGATATTCGTAGGCATTGGACCAGTGAATTCGTTGGATGATATTCATCATATAACAGTCATAACCTAGGGCGATACGGCACTAGCTCCAGTTCATAAGTATAATGTAGGCATGTATTTTGTAAATAGCCATACGTGATTATGGAAAGAACTTGCATGACATCTTTTGTCCTACCCTCCCATGGTAGCGGGTCCTATTAGAAACTAAGGGATATTAAGGCGTACTTTTAATAGAGAACCGGAACAAGGCATTAACACATAGTGTACATGATCTCCTAAAACTACATTCATCACCGGGAAGTGTCCCAACTTCTATCACTCCAGGGTTGCCGGATCATAACACGTAGTAGGTGACTATAACTCGCAAGATCAGATCTAGAACATAGATATAATAGTGATAACATAAACGGTTCAGATCTGAAATCATGGCACAGGGGCCAAAGTGACAAGCATTAAGCATGGCAAGGTCATAACAACATCAATCTCAGAATATAATGGATACTAGGGATCAAGCCCTAACAAAACATGATGAATCTCATCCAGCTCCTCACCGACCGCAAGCCTACGAAGGAATTACTCACTCCCGGTGGGGAGCATCATGGAATTGGCGATAGAGAAGGGTTGGTGATGACAAAAATCGAAGATCCCCATCTCCAGAGCCCCAAACGGACTCCAGATCTGGCCTCCCGATGAAGAACAGGAGGTGGCAGCGGCTCCATCTCGTGAAACGTGATAATTCTTTCTCCTTGGTTTTTCCCTCCGAAAATGTGATTTTATAGTATCAGGATTGAGGTCTGCGGGGCCACCAGGTGGGGACAACCCACCTGGGCGCGCCTGGAGGGGGGGGGGCGCCATGGTAGGTTGTGCCCACCCAGGTGCCCTCCTCTAGTGGTTCTTGGCTCCAGAAATTCTCTTTTATTGTATAAAAATTCCTCGTAAAGTTTTGTTCCAATCCGAGAACTTTTATTTCTGCACAAAAACAACACCATGGTAGTTTTGCTGAAAACAACGTCAGTTCGGGTTAGTTTCATTCAAATCATGCAAATTAGAGTCCAAAACAAGAGGAAAAGCGTTAGGAAAAGTAGATACCATAGAGACGTATCAGGTTACGTCGATGCAAGCTTTGACACCGATCTGGATGACTCTGAGTCTCAATCTGGATACGTATTCAAAGTGGGAGCAATTAGCAAGTAGCTCCATGCAAATTTACTTAGGACGGCAGGGTAATACCGCATATAGGTAGGTATGGTGGACTCATCTGGAATAACTTGGGTTTCAGGATTTTGCTGTACAAGCAGTAATTCCGCTTAGTACATGCAAAGTCTAGCAATTTGGTTGAGAAGCGTTCAGCTAGAGATCGAAAATGGTCATGAACATGCATTATGCATAAGTAACATTGGATACTAGCATAAGTAGGATATGATCACCATGAACATAAATATCAAAGAGGCTATGTTGGTTTTGATTCAACTACATGCATGAACATGCGCCAAGTCAAGCCACTCGAACATTCATAGGCGGATACCATATCATCATACTACATCACAATCATTTCAACGCAATGTTGACATCCAAGATAAATCATTATCCACTCCTAGCTACTTAAGCATGGCATGAGAAACTATAATCTCTAATTGTCATTGCAAACATGTTCGATCGTAATAGGCTGAATCATGGATACTAGGTTAAACATATTTACAAAAACAGAACAAGTTGAGTTCATACCCGTTTCTCCCTGCCACATCCGGTTCAACAAATATCGTCATTATAGACTTTCACTTGCATGACCGAATGATTTGAAAATAATAATATTGCAAGAGTGTCGTGGACTAAGATGGAATCTGCAAACATTTTATTCAAAAGGAGAACACAAAGTAATATGGGCTCTTTTGTTAGATCACCAATAATGCATATGAGAGCCACTCAACATTTTCATCATGGTCTTCTCCTCGGCATGACTCAGTAAATGGAAAAGAAATTCAAAGAAACACATTGAAATATTTTTGGAGTTTTTGGGTTTTCTTGGACAAGCAAATAAAAGGGAAAAACAAAAACGAGAAAACTATTTACACAGGAAAGCTCCCAACAAGCAAAAGAAGAACAAGGAAATCTTTTTGGATTTTCTTTTTAGTACTACAACTAATTAAACTAGGAAGAAAAACCGAAAAGAAGCAGGAAATATTTTTGGATTTTCTCAAAGTTTTTCAAACACACAAGAAGAAGGCGAGAAAATAAATCTAGCATGGATAATACAATGAAAAAGTGGAGACACCGACAACTGGAATGAAATGTGTAAACATGAATGTAACATTGGTGGAAATACGTACCCCCCAAGCTTAGGCTTTTGGCCTAACTTGGTAATCACCATCGGTAGCCTGCATAGTGCACGAAGTGATAGCTCATGCAGGCTCTAGGTGCAGATGCTCAGCCCGCCGCGCAGCCACAACCTCCATGTTATGCGCTCAGGCCTCTCTCTCAAGAACATAGTATCTTCCCTTGCCGTGAACATCAAAAAGAGCAAGCACATGCAAAAAGTTGTCCACAACAGACTTTTTATTAAACAACAAGTTATATGTAAAATTATGGGCTTTGCTATTTCCTGAGCTTGTGTTGGTTTTCCCTTGAAGAGGAAAGGGTGATGCAGCAAGGTAGAGTAAGTATTTCCCTCAGTTTGAGAACCAAGGTATCAATCCAGTAGGAGACAACGGACAAGTCAACGAATACCTGCACAAATAATCAACAACTTGCACCCAACGCGATAAAGGGGTTGTCAATCCCTTCACGGTTACTTGCAAAAGTGAGATCTGATAGAGATAGATAAACGATAAATTACATATTTTTGGTATTTTTAGTTTATTGAACGGAAAGTAAAAGATTGCAAAGGAAGTAAATCGTAAACTAAAATTGTAGATCGGAAACTCATATGATGGAAAATAGACCCGGGGGCCATAGGTTTCACTAGAGGCTTCTCTCAAGATAGAAAATATTACGATGGGTGAACAAATTACTACCGAGCAATTGATAGAAAAGCGCAAAGTTATGACGATATCTAAGGCAATGATCATGAATATAGGCATCATGTCCGTGTCAAGTAGACCGACTCCTGACTGCATCTACTACTATTACTCCACACATCGACTGCTATCCAACATGCATCTAGAGTATTAAGTTCATAAAGAACGGAGTAACGCTTTAAGCAAGATGACATGATGTAGAGGAATTAACTCAAACAGTATGATGAAAACCCCATCTTTTTATCCTCGATGGAAACAATACAATATGTGCCTTGCTGCCCCTACTGTCACTTGGAAAGGACACTACAAGATTGAACCCAAAGCTAAGCACTTCTCCCATTGCAAGAAAAACCAATCTAGTTGGCCAAACCAAATCGATAGTTCGAAGAGGCTTGCAAAGATATCAAACCATGCATATAAGAATTCAAAGAAGATTCAAATATTCATAGATAAGCTAATCATAAATCCACAATTCATCGGATCTCGGCAAACACACCGCAAAAAAGTATTATATCGAATAGATATCCAAGAACATCGAGGAGAACATGGTATTGAGAAACAAAGAGAGAGAATAAGCCATCTAGCTACTAGCTATGGACCTGTAGGTCTGTGGTAAACTATTCATGCTTCATCGGAGGGGCAATGGTGTTGATGTAGAAGCCCTTCTTGATCGAATCCCCCTCCGGCAGGACACCGGAAAAGGCCCCTAGATGGGATCTCACGGGTATAGAAGGTTGCGGTGGTGGAAAAGTGTTTTCGTGGCTCTCTCTGTTGGTTTTGGGATATATGAGAATATATAAGCGAAGAAACTAGGCCGGTGGAGTCACGAGGGGCCCACAAGGGTGGGGGCGCACCCTACCCCCTGGGCACGCCCTCCATGCTTGTGGCCGCCTCGTGGCTTCTCTGACTTGCACTCCAAGTCCTCTAGATGTCTTCTGGTCCAAGAAAAATCATCGCTAAAGTCTTATTCCGTTTGGACTCCATTTGGTATTCCTTTTCCGCGAAACTCTAAAACAAGGAAAAACAGGAACTGGCACTAGGCTCTAGGTTAATTGGTTAGTCCCAGAAATAATATAAAATAGCATATTAATGCATATAAAACATCCAAAACTGATAATATAATAGCATGGAACAATCAAAAATTATAGATACGTTGGAGACGTATTAGGCATCCCCAAGCTTAATTCCTGCTCGTCCTCGAGTAGGTAAATGATAAAAAACGAATTTTTGATGTGGAATGCTACCTAACATATTTATCCATGTAATTTCTTTTATTGTGGCATGAATGTTCAGATCCGTATGATTCAATATTGACATAAAAAATAGTAGTACTTCAAGCATACTAACAAGGCAGTTATGTCTTCTCAAAATAACATGGCCAAAGAAAGCTTATCCCTACAAAAGCTTATAGTCTGGCTATACTCCATCTTCATCACACAAAATATTTAAATCATGCACAACCCCAGTGAGAAGCCAAGTAATTGTTTCATACTTCTGATGTTCTCAAATTTTTTCAACTTTCACGCAATACATGAGCGTGAGCCATGGACATAGCACTATAGGCGGAATAGACGTCGGTTGTGGAGAAGACAAAAAGAAGGAGATAGTCTCACATCAACTAGGCGTATCAACGGGCTATGGAGATGCCCATTAACAAATATCAATGTGAGTGGGTAGGGATTGCCATGCAACAGATGCACTAGAGATATAAGTTTATGAAAGCTCAAAAAGAAACTAAGTGGGTGTGCAACCAACAAAACAAGCCACGAAAACACTTTTCCACCACCGCAACCTTTTATACCCGTGAGATCCCTTCTAGGGGCCTTTTCCGGCACCCAGCCAGAGGGGGATTCGATCATGGAGGGCTTCTACATCTACTCTATTGCCCTTCCGATGAAGCGTGAGTAGTTTACCACAGACCTATGGGTCCATAGTTAGTAGCTAGATGGCTTCTTCTCTCTCTTTGATTCACAGTACCATGTTCTCCTCGATGTTCTTGGAGATCTATTCGATGTAATATTTTTTTATGGTGTGTTTGCCGAGATCTGATGAATTGTGGGTTTATGATCAACTTATCTATGAATATTATTTGAATCTCCTCTGAATTCTTTTATGCATGTTTTGATATCTTTGTAATTCTCTTCAAACTATGGGTTTGGTTTGGCCAACTAGATTGGTTTTTCTTGCAATTGGAGAAGTGCTTAGGTTTGGGTTCAATCTTGTGGTGTCCTTTCCCAGTGACAATAGGGGCAGCAAGGCACGTATTGTATTGTTGCCATCAAGGATAAAAAGATGGGGTTTTCATCATATTGCTTGAGTTAATTCCTCTACATCATGTCAACTTGCTTAATGCGTTACTCCGTTCTTTATGAACTTAATACTCTAGATGCATGCTGGATAGCGGTCGATGTGTGGAGTAATAGTAGTAGATGCAGAATCATTTCGGTCTACTTGACACGGATGTGATGCCTATATTCATGATCATTGCCTTAGATATCGTCATAACTTTGCGCTTTTCTATCAATTGCTCGGCAGTAATTTGTTCACCCACCGTAATATGTTCTATCTTGAGAGAAGCCTCTAGTGAAACCTATGGCCCCCGGGTCTATTTTCCATCATATAAGTTTACAATCTACAATTTTAGTTTCCGTTCTACTCTTTTTTCATTCTTTTACTTTTCGATCTATAAACCAAAAATACCAAAAATATTTACTTTACCGATTATCTATCTCTATCAGATCTCACTTTTGCGAGTGACCGTGAAGGGATTGACAACCCCTTTATCGCGTTGGGTGCAAGTTGTTTGATTGTTTGTGCAGGTATTCGGCGACTTGTGTGTTGTCTCCTACTGGATTGATACCTTGGTTCTCAAACTGAGTACTTATCTCTACTTTGCTGCATCACCCTTTCCTCTTCAAGGAAAAAACAAACGCAAGCTCAAGAAGTAGCATCCTACAAAACTCTGCGTTTGGAGGCCCAACACGAGTCTAAAAGAACAAGTTGTGTAGTAGACATCAAACTCTTTTCTGGCGCCGTTGCCGGGGAGGTGAGTGCTTGAAGGTATATCTTTAGATGTTGCAATGGAATCTTTTAGTTTTTTGTTTTATCACTAGTTTGTTTTATAAAACAAAACTAAAAATGGAATTAAGGTTGCATCATATTATTCATCTTTACAATGTCTTCCATGAAAATGATGGAAAGGAAAATTGTGCTCAATTTATAGAATAAGAATTCAATAAAATGTTTGGCATAAATGATGAGCATGATTGCAATGTTATTAGTATGAATTCTTTGAGTATCCATGATGTTAATGATATGCAAAGCTACAAGCTTGGGGATGCTATATTTGATGAAGATGATATTTTTACTCCGCCAAGTTTTGATGAGAAAATTTATTATGATGAAAGCATGCCTCCTATTTATGATGATTATATTGATGAAAGTGGGTTTGGAAGAGTGTCAACTCTAGGTACTAATTGTCCCACTATTTTGGAGGGTGTTGAATCTTATTTTAATAATTATGAATGTGGATTTGGAGAGGTCATGACTTTATTTAATGATGAATTCACTATTTTGGAAGAGGCTTCAATTGACTATGACAACAAAGTTGCTATGTATGATGGTTATGGTGATGACATGTATGCTATACATAATAATTATAACCATGAAACTTTTCATCATGATTTTAATTTTCAATCACATGATAGTTATTTTGTTGAGGTTGCTCCCACTACTATACATGAGAATAAATTAGCTTATGTGGAGAGTAGTAAAATTTCTATGCTTATGGATCATGAAAAGAATGCTTTATATGATAGTTATATTGTTGAATTCATTCATGATGCTACTGAAAATTATAATGATATAGGAACATATGCTTTTACATATTGCAATAATATCAAGTTTCCTCTCTATGTGTTGAAAATCTTGAAGTTATGTTTGTTTTGCCTTCCTATGCTAGTTGATTCTTGTTCCCATAATTTGTTTGCTCAAAAAATCCCTATGCATAGGGAGTATGTTAGGCTTAAATGTGCTTGCCATGTGATTCATGATGCTCTTTTTCATGTTTCATTTCTTTAGTTTTATGCGAGCATCATTGAAATCATCATGCCTAGCTAAAAGGCATTAAAAAAGCGCTTATTGGGAGACAACCCAACACTTTTACCTAATGTTTTTGTGTGTTGACATGATTAGGCTACTGTATTAATCATGTTTTATAGGTTTGTTTCAATAACGTGCCAAGTAAAGCCTTTGGGATTATGTTTGGTGATAGTTGACTTGATTCTGTGCAAAAATAGAAACTTTTGCTTCCAGTAACAGAATTGTTTAAATTCATTGGGGGCATTGAAAAAATTCTAATTTTTTTTACAAATGATTTCTATACAAATTATCTACGTTTTCCTAATTTTTTAGAATTTTTGGAGTTACATAAGTATGTCAAAGTTCAGATTACTATAGACTGTTCTGTTTTTTTATAGATTCTGTTTTCAATGCATAGTTTGCTTGTTTTCTAGTTTCTATGGCTTATATTGCTCAATATAAATTATGGAAATGATAAGGTTCAGTAGGAATTGTGTAAGAACAAATATGAATCTTGTCTTTGACATTACCAAAGTGAATGATTTGTGTTTATCATACTAACCTATCTCACAAAGTTCCGTTAAGTTTTGTGTGATTGAAGTTTTCAAGTTTTGGGTGAGATATCGATATGAGGAGAATAAGAGTGACAATAACCTAAGCTTGGTGATGCCCTAGGCATCCCCAAGGTAATATTAAAGGAATATCCAAGCAACTAAGCTTGGGGATGCCCCAGAAGGCATCCCCTCTTTCGTCTCCAACATTATCGGTAACCTTAGTTGAAGCTATATTTTCATTCATCACATGATATGAGTTTTGCTTGGAGCGTCATTTTATTTTGTTAGGATTTTCTTTATGTTATTTAGAATAATGTTTTGTATCTTTTACTTCAAAAAAATGTCAAGTATAGCCTTTGCCATGCTTATTTTGCAAGTCTATATGTGTTTGTTTGAAAACAGAAAGTTGCACGCTAGTGCGAAAATTCTTGAAAAAGGTCAGAATGTGATAAAATGTTGATTTTTGTGCAATGTAAATATGATAAATTTTCTACAGTATGGTAATTTTTTAGAATTTTTGGAGTTAGAGAAGTATGAATCCTCTTGCATTCTTTACAGACTGTCCTGTTTTGGTAGATTGCTGTTATGTTTGCATTGTTTGCATATGTTTGCTTGTTTAATGATTCTATTTGAGGATAGGAGTATTAAATATGTAGAGGCATTTAGTATGCAATGTTAAATAATATTTTTTGTTACTTTCTACAGTACATAATGATAAGGTTGTTGCATTGATTTATACTAACTTATCTCACGAGTTCTTGTTGAGTTTTGTGTGGATGAAGTTTTTGAGATTTAGGAAAACCGTGACATAAAGGAATGTAACGCCCGGATAATCTTGCTACAGTAATCTCACGATAATCGTGCCATGACACCTCGGTTACTGTTGCTATCCTCGCCAAATTCAAACCCCGTTCAAAATTCAAAATTGAAATAAAGTCAAACAATAAAAGTTTTTCAAAATTTAAAACAAAAATGTTCGGGAGATGCCATATTTTACATAAGTCAATATGGTGTAATAAACACAATTTTATAAAATGCCTAAATATTTTAAAATGGCTTAAAACAGAAAGAGTAATAAATAAAAGAAAGAAAGAAAACAAACAAACATAAAACAAAAAAAGAGAAGACCCCCCTGGGACGTGGCCCAACTGGGCCAACCCCCAGGCCCAGCCGGCCGGCCCGCTACCTCCCCACCATAACCCCCCACCAGGGGGGAAACCCTAACCAGCCACCACCCACTTCCCCCCACTCCCCCTCGTCAGCCCCCACCTCCCGATCCGATCTGGATCGGGGAAGGGATCGAACCACCCCGACCCCGTCGACCGACCCCGCCGCCTCGACACCACCCGGCGCCATCCATCGCCGCCCGGAGCAAGACCTCGCCGGCGCCTCTTCCCCGCCGGACTGCCTCCCACTCCGCCGTGTCGTCCCCGTCGGCCTCCCTGAGCCTCACCGCGCCCATGCCCTAGACCCTACGCTCTCGGTGAGGCCCCCCCGACCTCCTCTCTCTCCCCCGCCCCGCACTGCTCCGCCCGCGCACGCCGCTGGGGGCCGCGCCCCGCGGCCCGCCCCTGTCCCTGCATCGCCGCGCTCACCGCGGTCGTGCCGCGCCCTGGCCGCGCGCCGCTCCGCCCGGCCGTGCCCGTCGCCCCGCGCCGTGTCACCGCCCTGCTGCCCTCGCACGCGTCGTGGCCGCGCCCCCTTCCTCCCCCCGCGGCTCCCTCGTCCCGTGCACGCACACGGCACCCGCGCGCCGCGCCCCAGCTCCTGGCCGCGCCGGCCCCCGTCGACGCGCGTGCGCTCGCGCGCCTGCATCATAGCTCGCGCCGCCCGCCCGCGGTGACCTCTTTCATCGCACCCCCCCGCGACGCCGCACCCCCCTCTCACTCGCCCGCGACGCCGCACGGTCCTGCTTCGGCGAGGCCTCCCTCTGCCGCGCGTAGCTCCGGCCATGGTCTCGCCTTGCTCCGCCTCCTGCCGCCGACCATGGTCCGGCCAGGCCCGCTCGGTCCCGCTCCGACCTCGCCCTGCTGCCGCTCCCCCTCCCCTGCACCCGCGGACGCCGGTGCCCAGCGCCCGTCCCCTCCCCTGTCGGCCTGGGCGGGTGCACAGCACCCGCTCCAGGCGCCCGTAACCCGCATGCCCGCAAAGGCCCCCTGTGCCTATGACGGGGGGCCCCAACCCGAGAGAACGTTTTAATAAAAAAAAAGAATGAAAAATAAAATAAATAAACAAATAAATAATGAAAATAAATAAATAATTAATTAATTAACTTAATTAATTCTGATTAAATTACCAATTAAGATTAATTAACCTAAGGATTAATTAATTTAATTAACTACTGTTAATTGGCTAATTAGTTAGTACGACAGTGGGGCCCACCCCCATTAATTAATTATGATTAGTTTAATTAATCTGTTAATTAAAATGTGTCACTAACCAGTGGGACCCACTGGTCAGGTTGACCAGTCAACTCCGTTGACTGTTGACATCAGCATGACATCATGCTGATGTCATTAATTCATTTTCGAATTAAATTAAGTAATTAAATAAATTTCAGAAATTAATAAAATCTTTAGAAAATCATATCTTTTAATCCGTAACTCGGATTAAAATATTTTCAACATGAAAGTTGCTCAGAACGATGAGACGAACCCGGATACGCAGCCCGTTCGTCCGCCACACATTTCTAACATATGAAACTCGCAAACTTTCCCCTCCGGCTCCTCTGCCCGAAAACGCGAAACACCGGGGATACTTTCCCGGATGATTCCCCCCTTCACCGGTATCACCTCATATCGCGTTAGGGCACCCCTAGCACCGTTATTTGTCATGTCATGCATCGCTATGCATCTGTTTGCTTAAATATTTATTGTTTCTCCCCCCTCTTCTCTCGCTAGACACCGAGACCGACGCTGCTTCTACCCAGTACGACTACGGAGTTGACGACCCCTCTCTCTTGCCAGAGCAACCAAGCAAGCCCCCCTTGATCACCAGATATCGCCTATTCTTCTCTATACTGCTTGCATTAGAGTAGTGTAGCATGTTACTGCTTTCGGTTTATCCTATTCTATTGCATAGCCTGTCCTTACTACTACTGTTGTTACCTTTACCTGCTATCCTACTGCTTAGTATAGGATGCTAGAGTTCCATCAGTGGCCCTACATTCTTGTCCGTCTGCTGTGCTATACTATCGGGCCGTGATCACTTGGGAGGTGATCACGGGTATATACTATACTTTATACATGATACATGTGGTGAACAAAGACGGGTCGGCTCTTAGGAGTACCCGCGAGTGGATCTTTGAGGCGAAGCGACAGGGCAGGTTCAGACCACCTAGGAGAGAGGTGGGCTGGCCCTGTCGGCGTTCGCGGTTACTTAACACGCTTAACGAGATCTGGGTATTTGATCTGAGTCTGGCCATTTGGTCTATACGCACTAACCAGCTACGCGGGAAAGATATGGGCACTCGGCGTCGTGGTAACAGCCGAAGCCTTCGTGACGTCAGCGACTGAGCGGCGCGCGCCGGATTGGAACGTAAGCCTGCTCTTGTATTAAGGGGGCTAGTTCCGCTTCCGGCCGCCCACGCAACATGCAGGTGTGCTCAGGGCGATGGGCCCAGACCCCTGCGCGCTTAGGTTTAGACCGGCGTGCTGACCTCTCTGTTGTGCCTAGGTAGGGCCGCGACGTGTTGATCTTCCGAGGCCGGGCATGACCCAGGAAAGTGTGTCCGGCAAAATGGGATCAAGCGTGTTGGGTTATGTGGTGCACCCCTGCAGGGAAGTTAAACTATTCGAATAGCCGTGATCTTTGGTAACAGGACAACTTGGAGTTGTACCTTGACCTTATGACAACTAGAACCGGATACTTAATAAAACACACCCTTCCAAGTGCCAGATACAACCCGGTGGTCGCTCTCTAACAGGGCATCGAGGAGGGGATCGCCGAGTAGGATTATGCTATGCGTTGCTACTTGGAGGACTTCAGTCTACTCTCTTCTATATGCTGCAAGACGGAGGCTGCCAGAAGCGTAGTCTTAGACAGGATTAGATATCCCCCTCTTATTCTGGCATTCTGCAGTTCAGTCCACTGATATGGCCCTTTACACATATATCCATGCATATGTAGTGTAGCTCCTTGCTTGCGAGTACTTTGGATGAGTACCCACGGTTGCTTTGTTTCCTCCTTTTCCCCATTCCTCTACCCGATTGCTGCAACCAGATGATGGAGCCCAGGATCCAGACGCCACCGTCGACGACGACTCCTTCTACACTGGAGGTGCCTACTACTACGTGCAGCCCGCTGACGACGACCAGGAGTAGTTAGGAGGATCCCAGGCAGGAGGCCTGCGCCTCGTTCGATCTGTATCCCAGTTTGTGCTAGCCTTCTTAAGGCAAACTTGTTTAACTTATGTCTGTACTCAGATATTGTTGCTTCCGCTGACTCGTCTATGATCGAGCACTTGTATTCGAGCCCTCGAGGCCCCTGGCTTGTATTATGATGCTTGTATGACTTATTTTTAATTGTAGAGTTGTGTTGTGATATCTTCCCGTGAGTCCCTGATCTTGATCGTACACATTTGCGTGCATGATTAGTGTACAATTGAATCGGGGGCGTCACAAGTTGGTAACAGAGCCGACTGCCTTTAGGAATCCCCCTTCCACACTCCTTGGCCGAAGTCGAGTCTAGACATTACAAAAACTTTTACTAACTTGGCTGTGTGCCTTACGGGCCCACGTCGCCATCGGGTGGTACTAGGATCTTTTACTCCTCGACCTTTACTCTGGGACTCTGAACTCTCTTCTACTCGGGTTAAACGAATTTACTAACTCTGGCACTAGGATCCAATGACGACATTCACCCCAAAGTTGGATAAAAGCCATAGTTGTTCCTTAATATAGTGTTTTGCACAATTTCCACACTGTCATTTGACTCCTTTGAAACATCTTTGTTTTCAGATGGAACCCACGAGGCAGGTCGTGCGCCACACGGCGGCCATTGGTGCCTCGGGATCACCGGCTGTGCTAGCTGAGATGATGACCTATCTGGGTTATCGCTGGCACCCCGAGTACACCGTCACCGAGGAGTATCAGGACTTTAACCAGGAGCAGTACCGTGCCACCGTCCACCTCTACTCTAGGGAGTATGACTCCACTACTGTGCTGCACACCGCTTATGGTGTTGGAGTGACCATCGATATGGCAGTTCACGACGCTGCCTATGCTACTCTGACACGCCTTCGTAGGGAGTACCGGGAGTTGGACACCTCCCCCTTCAGGCACATTGCTATCGCATCTGATATTGGTGCGGAGGGCTACTACACTGCTGCCTACTCCACTGTCACCCGAGAGCCCTTCTACCATCAGAACCTTGTTCTGCATGCTGATGGGCTAGATCGAGCTAACCGAGCTCTTCGCCACGAGTTGTACACCACTCGTCAGCACCTCTACCGTGCTCTGACGATGTTGCACCCCTTCGTCGGATCTAGGGAGCTACCGCGTTCTGCAATCTACCCAGCCAGGACCGTGATGCCCCAGGGTGTCGGCTGGCCAAAGATGGGAGGCTACTCTCCCGCACTTGGTCCTCTTCTGCCGCCTAAGCGTCGGGTTCAGCACCAGAGCACCCGCAGACCCCAGGTTGCCGACGTGGTGTACCCGTTGCCACACTACCAGCTTTCAGGCTACACCTACCTCCGCAGTGTCGCGTGGGACTGATGTAGGCTTGTTTAGCAGTATTAGATGCATTCGCCGCGAGCCTGCGTGCCGCCTATGATGTCTTAGTCTATGTACTGAACTCTGTGTACCGAACCCTATGCATGATCTCTTTTGTAAGATGTGCCGACTATTATGTGGTATGTATCATGCTGCTTTCATTATGCATGTTTCATATTGAATGATTCTTGTCTTTGCAAATATTCTCAAATGCTGAACTACCCCTGTTATATATTAGCAGGATGGTTAGACCAGGTGGTCGTGGTCGTGGTGGCAACTTCCCACCACCGCCTGAGTACATGGCTGGTATGATCCAACAACTTGAGATGAATCGCCAGTTCATGGAGAACATGATGGCTAAGTTCCCTCGCCCCAATATGAACCAGCAGCCAGCCCAAGTAACTCTGCAGGATTTCATGCGACTGAACCCAACTGTGTACCGCAGCTCAACTCAGCCTTTGGATGCTGATGACTGGCTCCGTGACATCACCTATGAGATGGAATCTGCTGGTGTAGCCCCTGCCAGCCATGTCACCTTTGCTTCCTTCTTCCTGAAGGGACCTGCAGCTCAATGGTGGGATAGCCACAGGCGTACTCTGCCAGTTGGAACGATCATCACCTGGCCAGACTTCCAAGCTGCTTTCCGTGCCCGCTTCATTCCTCAGGGAGTCATGGACCGGAAGAAGCGTGAGTTCCGCAGCCTCATCCAAGGCAACAAAACTGTTGAAGCTTATCAGCGAGAGTTTCTGGACTTGTCTCGCTATGCTGAAGAAGACATTGCAACTGATGCACGCCGGCAAGAGAAGTTTTGTGACGGTCTTCAAGCTGACATCAAGCTCGCACTTCTAGTGCACGACTTTGATGATTTCGCCACCTTGGTGAACAAGGCCATCAATGTCGAAACAGGTCTGCAAGAATACCAGAGCTCTGACAGGCGCAACAGTGACACGGGCTCATCTTCGGGCCCGTCCTCGCAGAAGCGCAAGATATGGATTCCCAACAGCATGTACCAGCCGAATGCACCTGCCCCAAGGCAGTCCTATGCTGCACCTCGTCTGCCTACTGCTCTTGCTAGGCAGCCAAGACTTCCAGCTCCACCACCCCAAGCTCTTGTTCCCACTCCCAATAATGGCCTGTGCTACAAGTGTGGTCAACCAGGTCACCCTGCTAGGGATTGCAATCAGAATCAACTAGCCCTTCCTGCAGCTGGCCGTGGAAACAACCAGAACCGCAAAAACAATGCCAAGTCTTATGGTCGTGTTCATGCCAACCACGTTGATCTGAAAGAAGCTCAAGACCAGCCTACTACCGTGATGGGTACACTCCTCGTAAATTCAGTACCAGCATCCATTTTATTTGATACAGGTGCATCGCATTCATTCATGTCAGAAGATTTTGCATGCTTGCACGGCATTAAATGCGAAGACATGAATGCTTCACTATTAGTACACACCCCTGCGGGCCAATGTCGAACCTCTATGATTTGCAATGACGTCCCCGTTTAAATTGAAGGACTGGAATTCCTTGTCTCTCCCATCGTACTGAAGTCCTGTAGCATTGATCTCATTCTGGGAATGAATTGGTTATAAGCGCATACGGCTTCTATCGTTTGCGCCACCAAGACCGTCCATCTGCTACACCCTTCCGATGAGATAATAAGCTACAATGCTCGTCTGGTTCAGAATGCCGAGGCAAGGCTTTATGCATTGAATGCATTGAACTCTGCACCACTCGAGGGCATTGAAAACATTCCCGTCGTGCGTGACTTCCTCGACGTCTTTCCTGAAGAACTTCCAGGGATTCCCCCTGCTAGAGCTGTCGAATTCGTCATCGACTTGAAACCAGGCACCACTCCTATTGCCAAGCGACCCTACAAGATGCCGTCGCATGAACTCCTTGAGCTTAAGGAGGAAATCGACAAGTCTCTTCAAAATGGTTTCATTCGCCCAAGTTGCTCTCCTTGGGGAGCACCTTCTCTCTTTGTCAAGAAGAAAGATGGGACAAACCGGCTGGTCCAAGACTACCATCCTATTAACCAAGCTACCATTCATAACAAGTATCCTCTTCCTCGGATCAACGATTTGTATGATCAACTGGCTGTTTCATCAGTGTTCTCTAAACTCGACTTGAGGTTGGGTTACCACCAGATCCGTGTTCGTGAAGAGGATATCCCAAAGACCGCCTTTGTGACTCGTTATGGTTCATACGAGTACACTGTCATGTCTTTCAGCTTAACCAATGCTCCAGCCACCTTCTCTCGCCTAATGAACTATATATTCATGGATTACCTCGACAAGTTCGTCGTGGTTTATCTGGATGATATCCTAGTATTTTCCAAGAATAAAGAAGAGCATGCTGAACATCTTCGTCTTGTGCTGGAAAAGCTACGAGAGCACCAGCTATACGCCAAGTTCTCCAAATGTGAATTCTGGCTTCCCGAAGTAACCTATCTTGGACATGTCATCTCTAAGGATGCTATTGCCGTTAAACCTGAACGAGTTCAGGCTATTCTTGATTGGACTCCTACGAAGAACGTTAAGCAGGTCAGAAGTTTTCTCGGTCTCGCCAGCTATTGCCGTCGATTCGTCGAGAACTTCTCCAAGATTGCCAGGCCTCTGACTAACCTGTTGCATAAGGGCGTCAAGTTCCAATGGACAGAAAAATGTCAGGAAAGCTTCCAGGCACTCAAAGACAAGTTGACTTCTGCCCCAGTGCTAGCTCCACCTGATACAAAGAAGGACTTCGTCATTTACTGCGACGCTTCCCGTCAAGGATTAGGCTGTGTCCTAATGCAAGAGCGCAGAATGATTGCCTATGCCTCTCGTCAATTGCGCCCTCATGAAGAGAACTACCCAGTCCACGACCTCGAGCTTGCTGCTGTCATTCATGCACTGAATCAGTGGCGACATTACCTGCTCGGTAATCGTTGCGAGATCTTCACCGACCATCAAAGTCTGAAGTATCTGTTTACTCAGCCAGACCTGAACCTCCGTCAGCAAAGATGGATGGAGACTGTAGCAGACTTTGACTTGGGTATTTCCTATACACCAGGCAAGGCTAATGTAATGGCAGATGCCTTGAGCCACAAGTCTTATTGCAACCACCTCCAGGTTCATAAAGTTTAGCCCTCGCTTGTTGAAGAATTCAGGAAGCTGAACCTCCATATTGTTCCCCCGGGTGCACTTGCTCCCCCTCCTAAGGAGTTTCACAAGATGAATCTCCATGTTGTTCCCAAAGGTTCTCTCAATACGCTGGTTGCTAGGCCAGATCTTGTGGACACCATCAAATGGATATAGAAATGTGACGATGAAGTGGAGAGGATTAAACTTTATCTCGCACAAGGAAAGCCCTCATTCTTCACTATTGCTGATGATGGCACCTTATTCTTTAGAGGTCGCCTAGTAGTTCCGAGTAAGAGGGAAAACCTGGATATGTCTCAGAAGGTTATGAAAGAGGCTCATGATACACCCCTATGTATCCATCCTCGTAGTACAAAGATGTACCAGGACATTCGTCAAAGATTCTGGTGGTCTAATATGAAGCAAGACATTGCTCGTTATGTTGCCGAGTGTGACGTTTGCCGTCGTATCAAAGCAGAACACCAAAGGCCTGCTGGAACTCTGCAACCTATCTCTATTCCCGAATGGAAATGGGACCATGTTGAAATGGACTTCGTCACTGGTTTCCCTAAATCGCAGAAAGGTAATGATGCTATTCTTGTCGTCATTGACCGGCTTTCTAAAGTTGCACATTTTCTGGCGGTCAAGGAAACTATCACTGCTAGTCAGCTTGCAACTCTCTATATGTCCAGAATTGTTTCACTTCACGGTATTCCACTGGTTATCAGTTCGGACCGTGGAAGCTTATTCACTTCAAGATTCTGGGCAAGTTTCCAAGAAGCTATGGGAACTCATCTATCATTCAGTACTGCTTTTTATCCGCAGTCACAAGGGCAAGTTGAACGTGTCAACCAAGTTCTCGAAGACATGCTTCGAGCTTGTGTTATTTCCTTCGGCAAGAAATGGGAGGAATCTCTCCCGTATGCTGAGTTCTCTTATAATAATAGCTATCAAGCTAGTCTGAAGATGGCCCCCTTCGAAGTGTTATATGGACGAAAGTGCCGAACCCCTCTGAACTTGTCAGAAACTAGGGAACGTCCACTCTTTGGTCCGGATATTATCCAACATGCCGAAGAACAAGTCCGCATTATTCGCGAGAATCTCAAGACTGCTCAGTCACGCCAAAAGAGTAATTATGACCGCCATCATAAAGACATGGTCTATCAACCTGGCGAAAAGGCCTATCTTCGAGTTACACCAATGAAGGGTGCACACCGCTTCGGGATCAAAGGAAAGCTAGCTCCCCGCTATATTTGTCCTTTCACTATTCTCGAGAGGCGTGGAAAAGTGGCATATCAATTGGAGCTTCTGCCGAACCTTTCTTAGGTTCACGATGTGTTCCACGTGTCACAGCTCCGTCGCTGCTTCAAAGACCCAATCCGAGCAGTGGACCATGAAGTGCTCTAATTGCAATAGGACATCTCCTATAAAGAGCATCCGGTGCGCATTCTCGACCAAGCCGAACGCCGCACACGTCAGAAGGCGATCAAGTTCCTCAAGGTCCAGTGGTCGAATCACTCTGAAGACGAAGCCACCTGGGAACGCGAGGATCGTCTTCGTGATGAATACCCCGCACTGTTTCCTTCTACCTCCTAAATCTCGGGACGAGATTTCTTCTAGTGGAGGAGAATTGTAACGTCCGGATAATCTTGCTACAGTAATCCCACGATAATCGTGCCATGACACCTCGGTTACTGTTGCTATCCTCGCCAAATTCAAACCCCGTTCAAAATTCAAAATTGAAATAAAGTCAAACAATAAAAGTTTTTCAAAATTTAAAACAAAAATGTTCGGGAGATGCCATATTTTACATAAGTCAATATGGTGTAATAAACACAATTTTATAAAATGCCTAAATATTTTAAAATGGCTTAAAACAGAAAGAGTAATAAATAAAAGAAAGAAAGAAAACAAACAAACATAAAACAAAAAAAGAGAAGACCCCCCTGGGACGTGGCCCAACTGGGCCAACCCCCAGGCCCAGCCGGCCGGCCCGCTACCTCCCCACCATAACCCCCCACCAGGGGGGAAACCCTAACCAGCCACCACCCACTTCCCCCCACTCCCCCTCGTCAGCCCCCACCTCCCGATCCGATCTGGATCGGGGAAGGGATCGAACCACCCCGACCCCGTCGACCGACCCCGCCGCCTCGACACCACCCGGCGCCATCCATCGCCGCCCGGAGCAAGACCTTGCCGGCGCCTCTTCCCCGCCGGACTGCCTCCCACTCCGCCGTGTCGTCCCCGTCGGCCTCCCTGAGCCTCACCGCGCCCATGCCCTAGACCCTACGCTCTCGGTGAGGCCCCCCCGACCTCCTCTCTCTCCCCCGCCCCGCACTGCTCCGCCCGCGCACGCCGCTGGGGGCCGCGCCCCGCGGCCCGCCCCTGTCCCTGCATCGCCGCGCTCACCGCGGTCGTGCCGCGCCCTGGCCGCGCGCCGCTCCGCCCGGCCGTGCCCGTCGCCCCGCGCCGTGTCACCGCCCTGCTGCCCTCGCACGCGTCGTGGCCGCGCCCCCTTCCTCCCCCCGCGGCTCCCTCGTCCCGTGCACGCACACGGCACCCGCGCGCCGCGCCCCAGCTCCTGGCCGCGCCGGCCCCCGTCGATGCGCGCGCGCTCGCGCGCCTGCATCGCAGCTCGCGCCGCCCGCCCGCGGTGACCTCTTTCGTCGCACCCCCCGCGACGCCGCACCCCCCTCTCACTCGCCCGCGACGCCGCACGGTCCTGCTTCGGCGAGGCCTTCCTCTGCCGCGCGTAGCTCCGACCATGGCCTCGCCTTGCTCCGCCTCCTGCCGCCGACCACGGTCCGGCCAGGCCCGCTCGGTCCCGCTCCGACCTCGCCCTGCTACCGCTCCCCCTCCCCTGCACCCGTGGACGCCGGCGCCCAGCGCCCGTCCCCTCCCCTGTCGGCCTGGGCGGGTGCACAGCACCCGCTCCAGGCGCCCTAACCCGCACGCCCGCAAAGGCCCCCTGTGCCTATGACGGGGGGCCCCAGCCCCAGAGAACGTTTTAATAAAAAAAGAATTAAAGATAAATAAATAAATAAATAAATAAACAACTTAATTTATTCTGATTAAATTACCAATTAAGATTAATTAACCTAAGGATTAATTAATTTAATTAACTACTGTTAATTAGCTAATTAGTTAGTATGACAGGGGGCCCACCCCCATTAGTTAATTATGATTAGTTTAATTAATCTGTTAATTAAAATGTGTCACTGACCAGTGGGACCCACTGGTCAGGTTGACCAGTCAACTCCGTTGACTGCTGACGTCAGCATGACATCATGCTGATGTCATTAATTCATTTTCGAATTAAATTAAATAATTAAATAAATTCCAGAAATTAATAAAATCTTTAGAAAATCATATCTTTTAATCCGTAACTCGGATTAAAATATTTTCAACATGAAAGTTGCTCAGAACGACGAGATGAACCCGGATACGCAGCCCGTTCGTACACCACACATCTCTAACATATCAAACTCGCAAACTTTCCCCTCCGGCTCCTCTGCCCGAAAACACGAAACACCGGGGATACTTTCCCGGATGATTCCCCCCTTCACCGGTATCACCTCATACCGCGTTAGGGCACCCCTAGCACCGTTACTTGTCATGTCATGCATCACTATGCATCTGTTTGCTTAAATATTTATTGTTTCTCCCCCCTCTTCTCTCGCTAGACACGAGACCTACGCTGCTGCTACCCAGTACGACTACGGAGTTGACGACCCCTCTCTCTTGCCAGAGCAACCAGGCAAGCCCCCCCTGATCACCAAATATCGCCTATTCTTCTCTATACTGCTTGCATTAGAGTAGTGTAGCATGTTACTGCTTTCGGTTTATCCTATTCTGTTGCATAGCCTGTCCTTGCTACTACTATTGTTACCTTTACCTGCTATCCTACTGCTTAGTATAGGATGCTAGAGTTCCATCAGTGGCCCTACATTCTTGTCCGTCTGCTGTGCTATACTATCGGGCCGTGATCACTTGGGAGGTGATCACGGGTATATACTATACTTTATACATGATACATGTGGTGAACAAAGACGGGTCGGCTCGTAGGAGTACCCGCGAGTGGATCTTTGAGGCAAAGCGACAGGGCAGGTTCAGACCACCTAGGAGAGAGGTGGGCCTGGCCCTGTCGGCGTTCGCGGTTACTTAACGCGCTTAACGAGATCTGGGTATTTGATCTGAGTCTGGCCATTTGGTCTATACGCACTAACCAGCTACGCGGGAAAGATATGGGCACTCGACGTCGTGGTATCAGCCGAAGCCTTCGTGACGTCAGCGACTGAGCGGCGCGTGCCGGATTGGAACGTAAGCCTGCTCTTGTATTAAGGGGGCTAGTTCTGCTTCCGGCCGCCCACGCAACATGCAAGTGTGCTCAGGGCGATGGGCCCAGACCCCTGCGCGCTTAGGTTTAGACCGGCGTGCTGACCTCTCTGTTGTGCCTAGGTAGGGCTGCGACATGTTGATCTTCCGAGGCCGGGCATGACCCAGGAAAGTGTGTCCGGCCAAATGGGATCAAGCGTGTTGGGTTATGTAGTGCACCCCTGCAGGGAAGTTAAACTATTCGAATATCCATGATCTTCGGTAACAGGACGACTTGGAGTTGTACCTTGACCTTATGACAACTAGAACCGGATACTTAATAAAACACACCCTTCCAAGTGCCAGATACAACCCGGTAGTCGCTCTCTAACAGGGCATCGAGGAGGGGATCGCCGGGTAGGATTATGCTATGCGCTGCTACTTGGAGGACTTCAGTCTACTCTCTTCTATATGCTGCAAGACGGAGGCTGCCAGAAGCGTAGTCTTCGACAGGATTAGATATCCCCCTCTTATTCTGGCATTCTGCAGTGCAGTCCACTGATATGGCCCTTTACACATATATCCATGCATATGTAGTGTATCTCCTTGCTTGCGAGTACTTTGGATGAGTACCCACGGTTGCTTTGTTTCCTCCTTTTCCCCATTCCTCTACCCGATTGCTGCAACCAGACGATGGAGCCCAGGATCCAGACGCCAGCGTCGACGACGACTCCTTCTACACTGGAGGTGCCTACTACTACGTACAGCCCGCTGACGACGACCAGGAGTAGTTAGGAGGATCCCAGGCAGGAGGCCTGCGCCTCGTTCGATCTGTATCCCAGTTTGTGCTAGCCTTCTTAAGGCAAACTTGTTTAACTTATGTCTGTACTCAGATATTGTTGCTTCCGCTGACTCGTCTATGATCGAGCACTTGTATTCAAGCCCTCGAGGCCCCTGGCTTGTATTATGATGCTTGTATGACTTATTTTTAAATGTAGAGTTGTGTTGTGATATCTTCCCGTGAGTCCCTGATCTTGATCGTACACATTTGCGTGCATGATTAGTGTACGATTGAATCAGGGGCGTCACGAGGAATTAAGGAGACACAAAAGCTAAAGCTTGCGGATGACCAAGGCATCCCAAATTAATATTTCGAGAAATATCAAGCATCCAAGCTTGTTGATGCCCCGGTAGGCATCCCACCTTTCTTCATCAACAATTCTCGATTAGTATCAGTTGAGCCTAAGTTTTTGCTTCTTCACATGATATGTGCTATTGTTGGAATGACATTTTATTTTGTTTTTCTTACTGTTTTAATAAAATACTTAGATCTGAAAGTTTTTAAATAAGAGAGAGTCTTTAATTAGCTACCCACTCACTTAACTACTCGTTTGATCTTCACTTATATCTTTTTGGAGTAGTTTTGTCATTTACTCTCGTGCTTCACTTATATCCTAAGAGTATATTGTTGAATGAATTTAATATCATAAAGTTGAAATTATATGCCTGGTAGTAGCTTCACATTGGGTTTAGAAAGTGAAATCTTTTGAAGCTTGACAATCACAATATTGGTCATACAAGCAATTCATGAATGATTAGTATAAGGAAGAGAACTTTTACATAAAAATATATTATCTTGGACATCTTATATGATTGTGAATACCGATTAATTATTTTCAAACTTGAGCAAATTAGTTGAAGTTGGACAAGGAAGACAACGTAATGACTTACGGTTGTGTATATTTGCATAGAAGTTATATTGTCATGGATCCTCCAACATGTGATGTTTGCCTATGATATTTTGCTAGCCAAAAATTCGTATTAAGTAGAGATCTACTTGTGCATCCAAAAACTCTTAAACCCAGTTTCTTTCCATGAGTGTCCACCATACCTACTTATGGACTGAATAAGATCCTTCAAGTAAGTTGTCATTGCTACCTCTTGAGCACTGCGTTGGTTTTCCCTTGAAGAGGAAAGGGTGATGCAGTAAAGTAGCCTAAGTATTTCCCTCAATTTTTGAGAACCAAGGTATCAATCTAGTAGGAGACCACGCTCGAGTCCCACGCACCTACACAAACAAATAAGAACCTCACAACCAACGCGATAAAGGGGTTGTCAATCCCTTCACGGTGACTTACGAGAATGAGATCTGATAGATATGATAAGATAATATTTTTGGTATTTTTATGATAAAGAGAAATAAAGATGCAAAGTAAAATAAACGGTAATAAAAATAGCTAAGTGTTGGAAGATTAATATGATGGAAAATAGACCCGGGGGCCATAGGTTTCACTAGCGGCTTCTCTCAAGATAGCATAAGTATTACGGTGGGTAAACGAATTACTGTCGAGCAATTGATAGAACTGAGCATATCCCCGCAAAAAGAAGAAGATAGAATTGATCATAGTTATGAGGATATCTAGGTATGATCATGTGTATAGGCATCACGTCCACGACAAGTAGACCGAAACGATTCTGCATCTACTACTATTACTCCACACATCGACGCTATCCAGCATGCATCTAGAGTATTAAGTTCATAAGAACAGAGTAATGCTTTAAGCAAGATGACATGATTTTGAGGGATAAACTCATGCAATATGATATAAACCCCATCTTTTCATCCTCGATGGCAACAATACAATATGTGCCTTGCTTCCCCCGCTGTCACTGGGAAATGACACCGCAAGATTGAACCCAAAGCTAAGAACTTCTCCCATCGCAAGAAAGATCAATCTAGTAGGCCAAACCAAACTGATAATTCGAAGAGACTTGCAAAGATAACCAATCATACATAAAAGAATTCAGAGGAGATTCAAATATTGTTCATAGATAAACTTGATCATAAACCCACAATTCATCGGATCTCGACAAACACACCGCAAAAGAAGATTACATCGAATAGATCTCCAAGAAGATAGAGGAGAACTTTGTATTGAGATCCAAAGAGAGAGAAGAATCCATCTAGCTAATAACTATGGACCCGAAGGTCTGAGGTAAACTACTCACACATCATCGGAGAGGCTATGGTGTTGATGTAGAAGCCCTCCATGATCAATGCCCCCTCGGCGGAGCGCCGGAAAAGGCCCCAAGATGGGATCTCACGGGTACAGAAGGTTGCGGCGGTGGAAATAGGGTTTTGGCTCTATATATGATGTTTCCAGGGTACATGGGTATATATAGGAGGAAGAAGTACGTCGGTGGAGCAACAAGGGGCCCACGAGGGTGGAGGGCATGCCTGGGGGAGGTGGGCGCGCCCCCTGCCTCGTGCTCTCCTCGTTGATTGCTTTACGTAGACTCCAAGTCCTCTGGATCACGTTTGTTCCGAAAATCACGTTCCCGAAGGTTTCATTCCGTTTGGACTCCGTCTGATATCCTTTTCCTTCGAAACACTAAAATAGGCAAAAAACAACAATTTGGGCTGGGCCTCCGGTTAATAGGTTAGTCCCAAAAATAATATGAAAGTGTACAATAAAGCCCAATAAACATCCAAAACAGAATATAATATAGCATGGAACAATAAAAAATTATAGATACGTTGGAGACGTATCAAGCATCCCCAAGCTTAATTCCTGCTCGTCCTCGAGTAGGTAAATGATAAAAACAGAATTTTTTATGTGGAATGCTACTTAACATAGTTTTCAATGTAACCCTCTTAATTGTGGTATGCATATTCAGATCCGGAAGATTCAAGATAAAAGTTTAATGTTGACATAAAAGTAATAATACTTCAAGCATACTAACTAAGCAATTATGTCTTCTCAAAATAACATGGCTAAAAAAGTTCATCCCTACAAAATCATATAGTTTGGTCATGCTCCATTTTCGTCACACAAGAATGCTCTCATCATGCACAACCCCGATGACAAGCCAAGCAATTGTTTCATACTTCAGTAATCTCAAACTTTTTTCAACTTTCACGCAATACATGAGCGTGAGCCATGGATATAGCACTATGGGTGGAATAGAATATGATGATGGGGGTTATGTGGAGAAGACAAAAAAGTAGAAAGTCTCACATCAACGTGTCTAATCAACGAGCAAGGGAGATGCCCATCGATTGATGTTAATGTGAGGAGTAGGGATTGCCATGCAGTGGATGCACTAGAGCTATAAATGTATGAAAGCTCAACAAAAGAAACTAAGTGGGTGTGCATCCAACTTGCCTGCTCATGAAGACCTAGGGCATTTGAGTAAGCCCATTGTTGGAATATACAAGCCAAGTTCTATAACGAAAAATTCCCACTAGTATATGAAGTGACAAAACAAGAGACTATCTATCATAAAGATCATGGTGCTACTTTGAAGCACAAGAATGGAAAAAGATAGTAGCATTGCCCCTTTTTATTTTCTTTTCTTTTTTTGGTCCTTTCTTTTTTTCTTTTGGCCTTTCTCTTTTTTTTGGGACAGTGCTCTATGAATGATGATCATCACAGTTCTATTTATTTACAACTCAATGATTACAACTCGATACTAGAACAAAGTATGACTCTATATGAATGCCTCCGGCGGTGTACCGGGAGAGGCAATGAATCAAGAGTGACATGTATGAAATAATATGCATGGTGGCTTTGCCACAAATATGATGTCAACTACATGATCATGCAAGGCAATATAACAATGATGAACGTGTCATGATAAATGGAACGGTGGAAAGTTGCATGGCAATATATCTCGGAATGGCTATGAAAATGCCATAATAGGTACGTACGGTGGCTATTTTGAGTAAGATATAAGGAGGCTTATGTGTGATAGAGTGTATCGTATCACGGGGTTTGGATGCACCGGCGAAGTTTGCACCAACTCTCAAGGTGAGAAAGGGCAATGCACGATACCGAACAGGCTAGCAATGATGAAAGGGTAACAGTGCGTATAATCCATGGACTCAACATTAGTCATAAAGAACTCACATACTTATTGCAAAAATCTACAAGTCATCAAAAACCAAGCACTATGCGCATGCTCCTAGGGGGGTAGATTGGTAGAAAAAGACCATCGCTCGTCCCCGACCGTCACTCATAAGGAGGACAATCAAAGAACACCTCATGTTTCAAATTTGTTACACAACGTTTACCATACGTGCATGCTACGAGACTTGCAAACTTCAACACAAGTATTTCCCAAATTCACAACTACTCAACTAGCACAACTTTAATATCACTACCTCCATATCTCAAAACAATCATCAATCATCAAACTTCTCTTAGTATTCGACACACTCATAAGAAAGTTTTTACTAATCTTGAATACCTAGCATATTAAGACTAATTTCACATTTAAAGCAAATTACCATGCTGTTTTATAGGACTCTAAAAATAATATAAGTGAATCATGAGAGAACAATAATTTCTATAAAACAAATCCACCACCGTGCTCTAAAAGATATAAGTGAAGCACTAGAGCAAAAACTATATAGCTCAAAAGATATAAGTGAAGCACACAGAGTATTCTAATAAATTCCTAATAATGTGTGTCTCTCTCAAAAGGTGTGTACAGCAAGGATGATTGTGGTAAACTAAAAATAAAAGACTCAAATCATACAAGACGCTCCAACACATATCATGTGGTGAATAAAAATATATCTCCAAGTAAAGTTACCAATGGACGAAGACGAAAGAGGGGATGCCTTCCGGGGCATCCCCAAGCTTTGGATTTTTGGTGTCCTTAGATTACCTTGGGGTTCCATGGGCATCCCCAAGCTTAGGATCTTGCCACTCCTTCCATCAAATTTTTACCCAAAACTTGAAAACTTCACAACTCAAAACTCGACAGAAAATCTCGTGAGCTCCGTTAGCGAAAGAAAACAAAACACCACTTCAAGGTACTGTACTGAACTCATTCTTTAATTGTATTGGTGTTAAACTTACTGTGTTTCAACTTCTATATGGTTTATAAACTATTTTACTAGCCATAGATTCATCAAAATAAGCAAACAACACACAAAAAGCAGAATTTGTCAAAAACATAACAGTCGGTAGTAATCTGTAACTAACGCATACTTTGAACTCAAAAATTCTACCAAAATAGGACAACCTAAATAATTTGCTTATTGATCTGCTGCAATTGGAATCAGTATTTTATCACGTTATGGTGATTTTTAACAATTTTTTTCATGAATAGAAAGTTTCTAGAATCTTCAGCAAGATCAAATAACTATCATCCAAGAAGGTCCTTTAGGTTTCACTTGGCACAAACACTAATTAAAACACAAAAACAAATCTAACCAGAGGCTAGATCAAATATTTATTCCTAAACATAAGCAAAAAGCAAAAAACTAAAATAAAATTGGGTTGCCTCCCAACAAGCGCTATCGTTTAACGCCCCTAGCTAGGCATAAAAACAAGGATAGATCTAGGTATTGCCATCTTTAGTAGGAAATCCATAAGTGGCTCTCACAATAGATTCATAAGGTAATTTTATTTTCTTTCTAGGGAAGTGTTCCATGCCTTTCCTTAACAGAAATTGGAATCTAATATTCCCTTCCTTCATATCAATAATTGCACCAATCGTTCTAAGGAAAGGTCTACCAAGAATAATCAGACATGAAAGATTGCAATCTATGTCAAGAACAATGAAATCTATGGGCACATAGTTCCTATTTGCAACAATAAGAACATCATTAATCTTCCCATAGGTTTCATAATAGTGGAATCCGCAAGGTGCAAGTTTAAAGAACAATCATCAAATTCACGGAATCCTAGCAAATCACACAAAGTTTTTGGGATCGTGGAAACACTAGCACCCAAATCACACAAAGCATAGCATTCATGATCTTTAATTATAATTTTAATAGTAGGTTCCCACTCATCATAAAGTTTTCTAGGGATAGAAACTTCCAACTCAAGTTTTTCTTCATAAGATTGCATCAAAGCATCAATGATATGTTTAGTGAAAGCTTTATTTTGACTGTAAGCATGAGGAGAATTTAGCACGGATTACAATAAGGAAATACAATCTATCAAAGAGCAATTACCATAATTAAATTCCTTGAAATAAAAAATAGTGGGTTCATTGATATCTAAAGTTTTGACCTCTTCAATCCCACTTTTACCAATTTTGGCATCAAGATCTAAAAACTCCGAATTTTTGGGACGCCTTCTAGGTAAAGGTGACTCATCTCTAGTCCCATCATTATCAAGATTCATATTGCAAAATAAAGATTTAATAGGAGACACATCAATAGCTTTTAGATCTTCATCTTTATTCTCATAAAAATTAGAAGAACACGCTTTCACAAAGCAATCTTTCTTAGCACGCATCCTAGCGGTTCTTTCTTTGCACTCATCCATGGAATTTTTCATAGATCTGGGAGACTCATTGATATCATGCTTATGTGGAATAGATCTAAGTTTCAAAGTATCAACATCAAGAGAAATTCTATCAGCGTTCCTAGCCAATTCATCAACCTTAAGCAATTTTTCTTCAAGCAAAGCGTTGAAATTCTTTTGCGAATTCATAAACTCCTTAACACTAGTCTCAAATTCATAGGGCATCTTATTAAAATTTCCATAAAAATTGTTGTAGGAATTACCATAATTATTAGAGGAATTACTAGGGAACGGCCTAGGATTAAAGTTTCCTCTATATGCGTTGTCACCAAAATTATTCCTACCAACAAAATTCACATCCATAGATTCATTATTATTCTCATTAAAAGTAGACAAAGGCATATCATTAGGATCAGAAGAAACACTTTTAGTAGCAAATAATTTCATAAGTTCATCCATCTTTCCACTCAAAACATTAATTTCTTCTATCGCATGCACTTTTTTATTAATAGATCTTTCAGTGTGCCATTGAGAATAATTAACCATAATATTATCTAGGAGTTTAGTAGCTTCTCCTAAAGTGATTTCCATAAAAGTGCCTCCCGCGGCCGAATCTAAAAGATTTCTAGAAGCAAAATTCAATCCGGCATAATTTTTTTGTATAATCATCCAAAGATTCAAACCATGTGTAGGGAAATTACGTATCATTAATTTCATCCTCTCCCAAGCTTGTGCAACATGTTCATGATCAAGTTGCTTAAAATTCATGATATCGTTTCTAAGAGAGATGATTTTAGTGGGAGGAAAATACTTAGAGATAAAAGCATCTTTGCAGTTATTCCATGAATCAATACTATTTTAGGCAAAGATGAAAACCAAGCTTTAGCACGATCTCTAAGCAAAAAAGGAAATAGCTTCAATTTAACAATTTCATTGTCCACATTTTTCTTCTTTTGCATATCACACAAATCAACGAAGCTATTTAGATGGGTAGCGGCATCTTCACTACGAAGGCCGGCGAATTGATCTTTCAAGACAAGATTCAACAAAGCAGCATTAATTTTGCAAGATTCAACATCTGTAAGAGGAGCAATCGGAGTGCTAAGAAAATCATTGTTGTTGGTATTGGTAAAGTCACACAATTTAGTATCATCTTGTGCCATCGTGACAAGCAAGCAATCCAACACACAAGCAAACAAGAAGCAAGCGAAAAAGAGGCGAATGGAAATGAGAGGGCGAATAAAACGGCAAGGGTGAAGTGGGGGAGAGGAAAATGAGAGGCAAATGGCTTTATGTAGACCTCCTCTTTGATTGCTTTATGTAGACTCCAAGTCCTCTAGATCACGTTTGTTCCAAAAATCATGCTCCCGAAGGTTTCATTGCGTTTGGACTCCATTTGATATCCTTTTCCTTTGAAACACTGAAATAGGCAAAAAATAGCAATTTGGGGTGGGCCTCTGGTAAATAGGTTAGTCCCAAAAATAATATAAAAGTGTATAATAAAGCCCAATAAACATCCAAAACAGAATATAATATAGCATGGAACAATCAAAAAATTATAGATACGTTGGAGACGTATCAGTCATCGGTGCATAAAACAATAAAAATTGCTCCTAAATATGTTTGATCTTTTATTGTAAGGGAAAACTGAGCGTTGTACGAACTTGTGATGGCAAACTAATAAAAGCGACAGACTGCATAATAAAGGTCGCTATCATAAGGGGCAATATAACATGATGTTCCTTTGTATTAAGAGCTTGGACATCCAAATAAAAAGCGCATGACAACCTCTGCTTCCCTCTGCGAAGGGCGTATCTTTTACTTTTTAGTATTTACTTTTATGCAAGAGTGAATAGAATGCATTCTCATTTCAACCTCAATTATTCTCTAGTTGGCAAGCATCATGTGGTGGGGAAAGGTCTAGGCACATATGACCAGTCAAATATATTTCACCATGAATTATTATTGTTGACAATTATCTCTATGATAAATGAGTCGGGAGGCAAAACATTAAGCCCCTATCTTTCTTTGTGTTCGATGGATGCAATTTGTTATAAGAATATGCTTTGAGTACTAGCAATCATAGAAGACTATATGTTGATTTAGTATGTGGAGCTCTTACTTAGATTTTGTTGAATAAGTTGAATTGCAATTGCTTGGTGACTGAGAACATAGGTTATTGAGTTTCAAGAGAATTCATTGTTTGAACCTTAATATGTGAATTGGTTGCTACTTTAACATGAGAAGTTTTATGAGAAAGAATTGCTGTTATGATGCTAATAAAAGTGATTGAAATTATCATTGATCAAACCTATGCACTTTGCTAGCATTCGCACTTCATAAATTATTTCTTTTATCATTTACCTACTCGAGGACGAGTGGGAATTAAGCTTGGGCATGCTGATATGTCCTCAACATATCTATAATTTATGAAGTATTCATGCTAATATATTATCATTCTTGGATGTTTTACAATCGTTTTATAGCAACTTTATATCATTTTTAGGACTAACCTATTGACATAGAGCCCAGTGCAAGTTGTTGGTTTTTGCTTGTTTTTTACATCGCAGAAAATTAATACAAAACGGAGTCCAAACGCAAAGAAACTTTTTGGAGAATTTTGATGGACCAGAAGACACAACTTGGGCCAAAGAAGTACCAGAGGGGTGCCCCGAGGGGGGCACAACCCACGTGGGCGCGCCTGGGGGCCCAAGCGCGCCCTGGTTTGTTGTGCCCACCTCGGTGCCCTCCCGCACCACCTCTTCGCCCTATAAATTCCCAAATATTCCAAAAATCCTAGGGCAGTTGATAGATCAGAAGTTCCACCGCCACAAGTCTCTGTAGCCACAAAAAACCAATCTAGACCCTGTTCCGGCACCCTGCAGGAGGGGGAAATCATCACCGGTGGCCATCTTCATCATCCCGGTGGCCACCATGATGAGGAGGGAGTAGTCCACCCTTGGGGCTGAGGGTTTGTACCAGTAGCTGTGTGCTTAATCTCTCTCTCTCTCTCTCTCTCTCTCTCGTGTTCTTGAGATGTCACGATCTTAATTTATCGCGGGCTTTGTTAATTTAGTTGGATCATATGGTGTTCTCCCCTCTCTATCTTGTTGTGAATTGAGCTTTCCCTTCGAAATTTCATTCTTATCCGATTGAATACTTTTATGGATTTGAGAACACTTTATGTATGTCTTTCTATGAATACCCGTGGTGACAATGGGGTACCATATTGATTCATTTGATATATGTTTTGGCACTCAACTCGCGGATTCCCGAGGTGACATTGGGGTGATCTATGCATAGGGTTTGATGCACATTCTTGTCTTTGTTTCTCCGGTAGAAATCTTTGGGCACTCTTTGAGGTTCTTTGTGTTGGATTGAGTATTATGAATCTGAAAATATTTGGTGCTATCTTAGTATGAACTCTTGATAGATCGATCGGAAAGGATAACTTGGTGTTATTTTAGTACGAACTCTTGGATAGATTGATTGGAAAGAATAGCTTCGAGGTGGTTTCGTACCCTACCAACAATTTCTTCTTATGTTCTCCGCTACATAGGAACTTTGGAGTGATTCTTCATCGCACGTTGAGGGATGGTTATTGATCCAATGATATTAGCATTATTGAGAGATTGCAGTAGTGAAAGTACATACCCTAGGCCTCATTTTCAAGCATTGTAATACCGTTTGTGCTTCGTTTTATCAATTGTTACCTTGCTGTTTTTATTGTTCCTATTACAAAAATCAATATCTACTATTATTACTACACTTGTATCACCATCTCTTCACCGAACTAGTGCACCTATACAATTTACCATTGTATTTGGTGTGTTGGGGACACAAGAGACTTTTAATTATTTGGTTACAGGGTTGTTTGAAGAAACCATCTACATCCTAGGCCTCCCTCGGATTGATAAACCTTAGGTCATCCACTTGAGAGAAATTTGCGACTGTCCTACTGCGCTTGGAGGCCCAACACGAGTCTACAAGAACAAGTTGTGTAGCATACACCAGGCCCTAGTGGCAAGCATTAATCATAGCAAAGTCATAGCAACATCAATCTCAGAACATAGTTGATACTAGGGATCAAGCCCTAACAAAACTAACTCGATTACATGATGAATCTCATCCAAACCATCACCGTCCAGCAAGACTACGAAGGAATTACTCACTCTCGGTGGTGAGCATCATGAAATTGGTGATCGAGGATGGTTGATGATGACGAAGACGGAAGATCCCCATCTTCGGAGCCCCAAACGGACTCTAGATATGGCTTCCTGATGAATAACAGGAGGTGGCGGCGGCTCCATATTGTAAAACGCAATGAAAACTCCTCTCCTATTTTTTCTCGGGAAATAGGAATTTATAGGTGTCGGTGTGGAACGACACCTATGGGTTCACAAGAATCCCTACTACGGTTGCGGGGCGCGGGGTCGTGAGGATAGCGGATCAAACAGATAGCACACGGTTCCTTTACCCAGGTTCGGGCCGCGAGGACGCGTAAAACCCTACTCCTGCTTTGGTGGATTGTTTATCTGTGTTCTTGAACTAGCAATGGGGCGTGAGGAGCTCCAAAAAGCCGAATCCTCTTCCTGGTCGCCTTGGGCCTCCTTTTATAGGGAAAGGGGCTGCCATAGTGGCACCAGGAGGTGGAAAGGGTAAGGCGGCGAACTTGGTTGCCGCGGTCGAAGCCGTCCGGAACCAGCATCAAGCCACCTTGGACTCCCAGGAGGAGGACCTCACCGCGCGCGAGGCGAAGCTTGCCGCAACGCTTCGCGGCAAGGACGAGGAGCTCGAGGCCCTTGTCGCGCGACGAACCCGCGAGCTGGGGCAGAGGCACAAAGAGGCACTCGATGCCCAAGCCCTGGCCCATGTCGGCAAGGTGAAGGAGCTGGAAGCAGAGCGGGGCGAGCTGAAGGAGCAGGCCCTCAAGCTGTCCGGCGAGACGGACACGCTCAACCGCGCCTTGATAGAGGCGCAAGGAGCGGTCATCAGCAGGGCTGGAGAGCTCTCCGAGGCGCAGAACTCCATCAGAGACCTCAAGCTGAAGCTGGAGGATCTCGAGAAGCTGTTGTCGGAGAGCGGTGCTCAGGAGGAGACCCTGACCAGGAGCCTGGAGGAGGAGAAGCAGCTGCGGGCAAAAGAGGCCGCCTCCCACCAGGAATACGTGGCGGGCGAGAACAGGTGGATCAGCCATCTGGAGGCCGTCGCCGGCAGGGTCACCTCGCAATTGGCCACCATGGGGATGCCAAACGTGAGGTACGCCCCTGAGCGCAGTGGGACCGTCAACGCCAAGCTGACCTAGTTCTTCGAGGGCGTCCTTGGAGCCTTGGCCTATCTCCACTCCAACAGGACGGCCACGTTGGCCGAGGAGTCCCGGCGACTTTGCCGGAGGGTCGTGACCAAGGTCCTCACCAAGGTGGCACACTGGAATCCCGACCTTGACTTCGCGGCCGCGATGAAGAGCGTGCCGAAGGGTGCTGACCCCACGGCGCTCAAGGAGCGCATCAAGCCCATCACCGACTACATCGAAGAAATCAAGAGGGTGGAAGGCCAGCGCCGGGATTAGGCATCCCGTTCTGCTTCGCCGTTGCGGGATCCCGACCAAGACAAATTCTATCTTTAGTTAGAACCGCATCTATGATGTGATGTAATATAACTCTGAAGTACCCTTAATTTTCATGCATGTTATTTCCCCGTTCAACTCTTCTTTGTATGGGTGCCCCTCGCCGATCGGGTAGGCTCGCCGGCGCGAAAGCCCCTAGCGGCGTTTTGGGGACGGATCCCCGTGGCCTGCCGGGTACGCGTGCTGCCGGACGAGCCACCTTTCCTTCCGAACGCGGCCGCTCGAACTGTCGAGCTTGACTCGAGGCAGAATCGAGGGCATTGTCGATCACGGAAGGTTACTCTGCCATTCTCGACGCAGCCGCTTGAGCTGTTGAGCGGACTCGAAACAGGGCAAGGGCATTGCCGATCGTGGGAGAGCCCCCTGGCATGCAGGTTCCTCATACAAAGGCGTGACATCTCCGGGGGGGGGGGGATAACCTCAAATAAAAAAGGGCAGCACAAATAAGGGTTCAGTGCAACTTAGCTTCTGTTCGCGATCGCTCGAGTGTCGATCTTCTGGCCTCCTTTCTTCTTCAGAGGTCACGAAGATGAAGGAGCGCCGGGCTAACTGCCAAAGCCGATTCTCACCACTGCGCCCCCTACCTGGCACGCCAAAGATGTCGGTGTGGAACGACACCTATGGGATCACAAGAATCCCTACTACGGTTGCGGGGCACGGGGCCGTGAGGAGAGCGGATCAAACAGATAGCACACGGTTCCTTTACCCAGGTTTGGGCCGTGAGGACGCATAAAACCCTACTCCTGCTTTGGTGGATTGTTTATCTGTATTCTTGAACTAGCAATGGGGCGTGAGGAGCTCCAAAAAGCCGAATCCTCTTCCTGGTCGCCTTGGGCCTCCTTTTATGGGGAAAGGGCTTGCCACAGTGGCACATAGGAGGTGGAAAGGGTACAGTGATGCGAGGTTATCCCTCGCATTATATGACAAGGCACATTCAATGCGTCTTGCTTAGGTGTCCTTGCTTTATCAGGGACGGGGGAGAGCCCTGTCTCGTCCGTCGCCGCTCCTTCTTGCGTCGACACGCGCCCTGGCAAGCGGTGCCCGCGGTGCCATGTAGGCAGGCAAGCAGCTGAGGTGGCGCAGTGATGGGTCTCCACGAAGATCTGCTTGCCGCCACGCAGGTGCCTGCCCAACTGGTTGGGTCGGCAGCTGCATGCGAACGGCGGTGGAGGCTTGATTGGTGTGGGCGTGATGGTGGCCCCACGATGGTTCTTGGCAAGGGTCTTGCCGTGGCGCCTGCTGTCATCCCCGACAAGGCTCTTGCCGGGGGCCTTGTGGTCCTCCTTGGCTGGGATCCCACCAAGGATCATCATCTTCTAAAGTGTGTATCTGATCTTGAATGTCTTCACAAAGATCTGCATGCCACCACGGGGATGTCTCCCGAATCCTTGCCCCATGGGGGCAGTGGACTCAAGGGTGACTCGCTCCGTAGGTGTGGGGCAAGCTGCCACGGCAAGGGTCTTGCCGGGTTTGCTAGAACTGCCCCCGGCAAGGATCTTGCCGGGGGAGTCCGCTTCATCCCCTTTGCTCTTTGTGGTCTTGGTCTTGGCGTCGTTTTGCTTCTCTTAGCTCCGGCCTCACCTTGGCTTACCTCCCTTGTCGTGCTTGGTGTGGCGGTGCCCGTGCACAGTTATAGGGGTACAAAAGGTGTACCCCCCTTTTTGTACACCGACAGGAGCCCCCGGGCCTGGGCCACACATAAGCACAACGCGTTGTTGGGCTAGGCCCAAAAAAACGGTGCGCGGGCAGGTGGGGCGGTTTTTACCGCGGTAAGTTCCTTCGCGCGCTGTGCCTCCCATGCTTCCCGCGCGTGGCGCGGCATGGGGAGGCGTGTGTGGCGTGTGTGGCATGCGTGGGGTTGCTTCCCGCGGGCATGCGTCACATCGCAGTTAATGTGAAAGGAGGCGGCCCGCGTTTTCCCCCATAAGAGGGTGTAACCGCGGGCGCGCTGCTCACTTTCTCCTCTTCCCTCGTGCCTTTTCCAATCTCAGAGCCGCCGTTCCCTTTCTTCCTTCCCTCGCAAGCTTTCGTCATCGCCCGCCGTCGCTGCTTCGCCACCCCCCTTCTTCGACCCTCTAGACTTCTCGGCCGCCATGGCGCCCAAATCCGCCAAGGGCAAGGGGGTGGCTAAGGGCTCCGGGACCGTGTAGCCACCGGAGAGCGCGCTGTTGGGGGACCGGACGAAGTCCGCCTTCTTCTTCCCATCGACGGTTGATGTTCGTGAGCTCCGGGCCTCCTTCAAGCCCCTGTGGGGAGTGAAGACGGGGGGAGAGAATTCGGGACACCCGGCAACGCGCGTCATTCTTGCTGCTTGCGCTGATCCTGCCACAAATCGGTACCCCTTCTTTGTTGACTACTTTTCTTGTGGGTTATGCCCTCCTTTCTCCGATTTCTTCTGCGACATTATGCACACCTTCGGTTTTCACCTCTTGGATTTTACTCCGAATGCGGTGGCGTGCATGTCTTTCTTTGCGCATCTCTGCGAGGGCTTCGCCGGGGTGCAGCCCAACACGGCGCTCTTCCGCCATTATTTCTATCCTCGAATCTAGACGGGAGATGCCATCTCTGGTTGCTTCACCTGGATCCCAAGATCCAAGGGGGCGAACCCGGATGGTGCCGTGAAGGAGAGGTGGGAGGAACGGCGTGACCGGTGGTGCTGGATTGAGGACGAAGACCCGCCGGAATTTTGCAAGGTCCACTGAGTGCCGCCGGTCCGCGGCAGCGATTGGGGTGATGTCGACGCCGCCGACGGGAGGCTTACTGTCGCCACCACCAGGATTCTTCGGCTGACCCGGGCTGGGCTCACCCTTGAGATGATCAGGGCGGACTTCATTCGCCGCCAGATCGCCCCGCTGCACAACAAGGGGAGGCCAGCCTGGCTTTTTACGAATCCGGCTGACATTATGCGGCTCCTCCCTGGCCTCGACCACAACTTCACGGTGATGGCGCATGCCCACTTCTGCCAGCGGCTCTTTCAGCTGGATGTGGATCGCGACGGTGAGGTCGAGCTGACCGGCAAGGCTGCAAGGGTTGCCGTAAAGGCCGGCAAGGCCGTCAAGGGGCCGCTCTTCAAGTTGCCAGCGGGGGTGGTCCCATTGTGCAATAATTCGCGCCGGTCCGAGATCATCGCCTTGATGCCGGACTGCAACACGCACGGCCCCGTCCCAAGCTGGAGGGAGCCGACGGCTACATATGTGCAGCAATTCTTCGACACCTTGATTGAGGTGTACGTCAATGCTGACGCCGAGCGGCGGCTTGTCATGGACACCACCCAGGCAGAGCTGGACTACATCGCCACCAGGGCGAGGGAGGCGCAGCTTGCCATGGAGGCCGGCAGCACCGGGGGCCTGGAGGACGAGGCCGCAACGGCTGCGGAGGAGGAGCAGTTCACCCTATGGGCGGCGGCCACCGAGGAGGCTGGCAGCGCCGACACCAGAGCTCCACTTGTCGAGGACACGGGTGACGGGTCGTCGGAGGAGGAGGGCGTGGCGGCGGGCTCGACGCCAGCCAGGGGAAGAGGGCGAGTCCTGCGGCGGGCTGGCTCCGGCGAGCCGGTCTGGCCCGGCAGGGCTACGTGGCCTCAATTGACCCTGGAGGGGTCCGGGCGTCACACGAGGGCTTCGGCAGCGAAGAGGCTGACGAAGGCCGCTAAGAAGAAGAAGGCAACAGCCCCTTCCTCATCTGGGCGCACATAGACCCCGCCGCCTTCTTCGCCTCCTCCGGCAGGCGTCGACTCGGATGATGATGTGGAGCTCCCTTTTGATCTCGGGCCTCTCATCCCAGAGAGGAAAAGGAAACTGGTGGACGAGGAGGAGACGGATGACGAGTAAGTACTCCGTTCCTTACTGTCATTTCCATTTCCCTGAATTGGGTCGCTTGTCTTGATCCATTTTTGCTTTTGTAGGGATGCAGAGATGTTGGCCCAGAGGGCAAAGAGGGCGAGGACCTCGGCGAGCGGCCAGTCCCTGGCTGGGGCTTCAAAGACACCGCTGGTGGTGCTGAGCAGCCCGGACAACAGCCCCCGGCGCAGCCCCCAGCGTAAGTTCGTCACCCTCTTCTTACTTGACATGTGGTAGGCGCTCGATGCCACGACACTGACCTTGCCGGGTTTGCAGGAGGGGAGCGGCAGCAGGAGGAGCCGCAGAGGGCTACTCCTAACACACCACCCCCATCGACTACGCCGCCGCGGGGGGCGTCCCCGGCAAGGGCATCTGGCACGGAGGCCACACCCATGGAGGAAGAGGGGAACTTGGGCGCTGGTGGCTCTGCCACGGCACCAAATGCTGGTGGAGAGGGGACTTCTGCTCCACAGCCTAGCACTGGTGAGTCGCCTATCCTTCGTCTCTTCTTTTCCCTTATTCTTTTCTTGGCTTCATTGCTCCCGTTGCTGCCTAGGCCCTCCTTCAACAGACATGGAGGACGTGGACACTATTGTCGGAGATATTGCCAAAGAGGCCGCAGCTGAGGCCGACAGAATCACCGCCGAGGAGGCCGCCAAGGATGCTGACGAGGCCGCCGCTGACGAGGCCGCCAAGGGTGCTGCCGAGGATGCCATTGCGGGGGCCGCCAAGGCTACCGGCGAGGCTTCCGCTGAGGGCGCCAACGGTGGACCTGTCGGGGAGGCCGGCAAGGCCTCCGCCGAGGAAGAGGTGATGGATGATCAGCCTCCCTCCTCCTCAACCTCGGCCCCCGGCAGATACCTGAAGGTGGGCGATGATCTTTTCGTCCACCTCTCAGGGGCGTCAAGCTGAGCGCCCGCCGAAGGGGAAATTTTTGACGGCGAGGTGCTTGCCGCCACCGGGCTTGAGGTGGTCGACGCGCCGGTCATTGGTGGCGACGGTTCTCTAGAAGAGCAGCTTTTCCGCGCCATGGGGGCCAATTTCCGGAAGCTCCAAGTGCTCTACCGTGCCCGCCTGGACAAGGTCAAGTCCAGGATGGCAATGGTGGACAACACGGAGGTGGACTTCAAGGCACGCGTTGCCGAGACGCAGGCCTGGTTCCACCAGACTCGCGAGGAGCAGAGGGCCTTTCAGGAGAAATTGGCCCAGCGCGATGTGGAGCTCTCCCTGAAAATGGCCGACATCGAGAAGGCCCAGGAGAAGGCGTCGAACTTGGCTGCCACGGCCGAAGCCGTCCGGAACCAGCATCAAGCCACCTTGGACTCCCAGGAGGAGGACCTCTCTGCGCGTGAGGCTAAGCTTGCCGCAACGCTCCATGGCAAGGACGAGGAGCTCGAGGCCCTTGTCGCGCGACGGACCCGCGAGCTGGGGCATAGGCACAAAGAGGCACTCGATGCCCAAGCCCTGGCCCATGTCAGCAAGGTGAAGGAGCTGGAAGCAGAGCGGGACGAGCTGAAGGAGCAGGCCCTCAAGCTGTCCGGCGAGAAGGACACGCTCAACCGCGCCTTGATAGAGGCGCAAGGAGCGGTCATCAGTAGGCTGGAGAGCTCTCCGAGGCGCAGAACTCCATGAGAGACCTCAAGCTGAAGCTGGAGGATCTCGAGAAGCTGTTGTCGGAGAGCGGGGCTCGGGAGGAGACCCTGACCAGGAGCCTGGAGGAGGAGAAGCAGCTGCGGGCAAACGAGGCCGCCTCCCACCAGGAATACGTGGCAGGCGAGAACAGGTGGATCAGCCATCTGGAGGTCGTCGCCGGCAGGGTCACCTCGCAATTGGCCACCATGGGGATGCCAAACGTGAGGTACGCCCCTGAGCGCAGCGGGACCGTCAACGCCAAGCTGACCCAGTTCTTCGAGGGCATCCTCGGAGCCTTGGCCTATCTCCACTCCAACAGGACGGCCACGCTGGCCGAGGAGGCCCGGCGACTTTGCCGGAGGGTCGTGACCAAGGTCCTCACCAAGGTGGCACACTGGAATCCCGACCTTGACTTCACGACCGCGATGAAGAGCTTGCCAGAGGATGCTGACCCCACGGTGCTCAAGGAGCGCATCAAGCCCATCACCGACTGCATCGAAGAAATCAAGAGGGTGGAAGGCCAGCGCCGGGATTAGGCATCCCGTTCTTCTTCGCCGCTGCGGGTTCCCGACCAAGACAAATTTTATCTTTAGTTAGAACCGCAGCTATGATGTGATGTAATATAACTCTGAAGTACCCTTAATTTTCATGCATGTTATTTCCCCATTCAACTCCTCTTTGTATGGGTGCCCCTCGCCGATCGGGAAGGCTCGCCAGCGCGAAAGCCCCTAGCGGCGTTTTGGGGACGGATCCCCGTGGCCTGCCGGGTACGCGTGCTGCCGGACGAGCCACCTTTCCGTTCCGAACGTGGCCGCTCAAACTGTCGAGCTTGACTCGAGGCAGAATCGAGGGCGTTGTCGATCGCGGAAGGTTACTCTGCCATTCTCGACGCAGCCGCTTGAGCTGTTGAGCGGACTCGAAACAGGGCAAGGGCGTTGCCGATCGTGGGAGAGCCCCCTGGCGTGCAGGTTCCTCATACAAAGGCGTGACATCTCCAGGGGGAATAACCTCAAATAAAAAAGGGCAGCCCAAATAAGGGTTCAGTGCAACTTAGCTTCTGTTCGCGATCGTTCGAGTGTCGATCTTCTGGCCTCCTTTCTTCTTCAGAGGTCACGAAGATGAAGGAGTGCTGGGCTAACTGCCAAAGCCGATTCTCACCACTGCGCCCCCTACCTGGCACGCCAAAGATGTTGGTGTGGAACGACACCTATGGGATCACAAGAATCCCTACTACGGTTGCGGGGCGCGGGGCCGTGAGGAGAGCGGATCAAACAGATAGCACACGGTTCCTTTACCCAGGTTCGGGCCGCGAGGACGGGTAAAACCCTACTCCTGCTTTGGTGGATTATTTATCTGTATTCTTGAACTAGCAATGGGGCGTGAGGAGCTCCAAAAAGCCGAATCCTCTTCCTGGTTGCCTTGGGCCTGCTTTTATAGGGAAAGGGGTTGCCACAGTGGCACATAGGAGGTGGAAAGGGTACAGTGATGCGAGGTTATCCCTCGCATTATATGACAAGGCACATTCAATGCGTCTTGGTTAGGTGTCCTTGCTTTATCGGGGACGGGGGAGAGCCCTGTCTCGTCCGTCGGTGCTCCTTCTTGCGTCGACACACGCCCTGGCAAGCGGTGCCCGCGGTGCCATGTAGGCAGGCAAGCAGCTGAGGTGGCGCAGTGATGGGTCTCCACGAAGATCTGCTTGCCGCCACGCAGGTGCCTGCCCAACTGGTTGGGTCGGCAGCTGCATGCGAACGGCGGTGGAGGCTTGATTGGCGTGGGCGTGATGGTGGCCCCACGGTGGTTCTTGGCAAGGGCCTTGCCGGGGCCCCGACAAGGGTCTTGCCATGGCCCCGGCAAGGGTCTTGCCGTGGCGCCTGCTGTCATCCCCGGCAAGGCTCTTGCCGGGGGCCTTGTGGTCCTCCTTGGCTGGGATCCCACCAAGGATCATCATCTTCTAAAGTGTGTATCTGATCTTGAATGTCTTCACAAAGATCTGCATGCCACCACGGGGATGTCTCCCGAATCCTTGCCCCATGGGGGCAGTGGACTCAAGGGTGACTCGCTCCGTAGGTGTGGGGCGAGCTGCCACGACAAGGGTCTTGCCGGGTTTGCTAGAACTGCCCCCGGCAAGGATCTTGCCGGGGCAGTCCGCTTCATCCCCTTTGCTCTTTGTGGTCTTGGTCTTGGCGTCGTTCTGCTTCTCTTGAGCTCCGGCCTCACCTTGGCTTACCTCCCTTGCCATGCTTGGTGTGGCGGTGCCCGTGGCTCAGATTGCCCGTGCACAATTATAGGGGTACAAAAGGTGTACCCCCCTTTTTGTACACCGACAGGAGCCCCCGGGCCTGGGCCACACATAAGCGCAACGCGTTGTTGGATACTTTTGGATATTTTATAAAGTTGTTCAAACACAGAAGAAGAAAGCAAGAAAATAAAACTAACATGGATTATACAATGAAATGGTGTGAACACCGACAACTAGAATGAAATGTATGAACGTGAAAGTAATGTCGGTGAGAAATACGTACTCCCCCAAGCTTAGGCTTTTGCCTAGCTTGGTGATCACCATCCCTGGCTCGGATAATAGTCAAAATGATAGCTCGTGGAGGCTTTGGGCGCGGCCTCCTCAGCTCGATGGGCAGCTTCCACTATTGCGTTGTACTCACGTGCATCTCTCACACAACTGTAGTACCTTCCTTTCCCCTTGTAATCAAGGATAGCAGGTGCAGGAAAAATAACAGGTACAATAAGTTTTTGTATCAAACATCAAGTTACAATTGTAATTGGTGGCTCCATACTTAATGAATTTATGACGTTGGATCGCATCAAAGTCTAAATATCTAGTGGGTAAAATGGGGTCATTAGGGAAAGGTGAAACTCTTAGCCTTGCAGCTAAGCGAGAGGAATAAATTCCTCCATATAAATGACCACTATCAGCATTACGTTGCAGGCTCCATGCAACAATTGCTCCCAGATTATAACATTTAATGCATGTTAAAGTAGTATGTGTAAGGTTCAAATCTGGGGTACAAAGTGTGTTGCAGTCTTGTTTACCTATGATGCATTTGCGATTGAAGAGTGCCAAGTAAGGGATGGAGGGAAAGTGCATACTTTTTATTCTAGCTTGTGCAACCCCCCTATCCTCACCACAACAGAGGCTGCTCAGGAACATTTCATACTCAGATTTTGGTAGTTCATCTAACGAGCCCTAATAAGGAATTTTGCATGCATCACATAATTCTTCTAAGGAATACTAAAGGTTCTATCATAAAGGCAAAATGAGACTCTAGAATCACGAGAATGATACTTAAACTTTTTGGTGAACGACCGTAAGGTTGTAATGCTGAGTAAGCTTATCTACGATGAAGGGAGCGAGCTTAGTGTTGTGAATGTACTAATTGAATTCTTCTTTAATACCTGCACCCACTACTGCAGGATGCTGCTAACGCGACACTACGATCAGAGACCCTTCGATGAAACTGTGTGCGATGCAATAATCGCAAACGGTGATGTAAAAAACCCATCAAAAAAGATGCAAAATGTTTGCAATGACAGATGCATCAAACACGGTTCAGAATTTAGTTGCATGTGCGATGAAGGGCATACGGTTCAGTTCAATGAACTGTTTGTGATGAGGTAGAAGAACAGAAATAGGCAGCCAGATGAAGGTGTGTGCGATATACATCATACGGTTCACTTGGATGAACTGTTTTTGATGCAACACAAAAGAAACGGCCAGCCAGATCAAGGTGTGTGTGCGATAGACGGCATACAGTTCACTCGGATGAACTATTTGCGTTGAGCCAAAATAACAGAAACGGTTCAATTTAACCAGATGTGTGTGATACGCGGCAAACAAGTCTGTAATCAGAAATGTGTGCGAAGACCGATAATAACACAGACGATTGCTGCTAATAAGATGTGTGTGTTGTGCGTTGGGATTCATACAGAACAACAATATATATATATATATATATATATATATGCACACACACACACACACACACACACACACACACACACACACACACACACACTTATAAGGACATGGTTGCATAACCAAACTAAACATCCAATTACATAGGTGGCTACTACACACATGACATTTGCACACACCAAAGTAAACTATTACCTGCATAATTACATCGGTGGCTACTGCACACATGACATTTCCACACATCAAAGTCAACTATATATTACATGCATGATTAACTAGGATAAACGATCATCTGATCATCATCTACTTCTTGGGACGCTTGCCGTTACTGCTCTGCTTGTGGCTCGATCCAGCCTCGTTGATCTCGGTAACGAGGCACTTCCTCATGTCAACGATCCACCTGTGCATCTCGTAGCTGTGTACATGCTCTTGGCCGTGAACCTGAGGTGAGGTTCATCCAGTTGCCGCATCCAAGCCCCGTGCCAGGATACGAGATGTGTTCTGTTGGCATCCCGCTTCATCTTTTCGTAGTATGGGTCGATGATGGCCCGGGCATGTTCAACCATGGAGTCCTTATTCGTGCTGCCCCAGACCCTGTAGTGCTCACGAATTTCGACAAGGTTCTTGTAGGCCAAGCCCGTAACCCCGAGCACTTTTACATCGTTGGTGGTTTCCACCGTAGCGGACTTTTAGTCGGTGCTGTTGAAAAACCTGGTGAAACGGTCGCAAGGCTCTGTGGCCAAGCAATAGTGGTAGATGAGGACATGATGGCGCACGAACCACTGGGCAACGACAACCTTCTGATCTATGTTGGGACGACCGCCGGTGTACTGGAGGTTGATGCCGACCACCTTGTACTTGTCTCGAGCAAGCAACTGCTCAACTGTGTTGATGTAGTCGTCCACCACGGTCGGGTTGATGGTGTACACCACCGAGAGATCCGTCTCCCTCGCGTGGGTCTCCACTTTATGCTCGCCGAACTCCATTGGAGTAGCGCTAGTCATCCCCTCTCTATGTGTTGTCGTGGGTTTGCTTGTTGTGTTGTGGGGCACAGTCGAAAGGTTGAAGAGACCAAGGTTATAGTGGCCGCGAGAATTAAAGGGGAAGCTATACGACCTGGAATAGTGGGATGCCCGGATGTCAGTTCTAATTTGCAACGCGTAAATCCATCGTGCCGCACGTAACTACATCGCGTGGCGATGCGCACGGCGCAACCGCATGCATATGGGGCCCCTGAAGTGATCGTGCGCAGGCCCAACCGCTGCAGACGCGCTCGGAGGGACGCGAGCAGAGTGCTCCGTGATCTCCTCAACGGCGAGCAACCATGCAGTTGTAAACACTACTACACGCCTATTTGGTTTGCAGGATTTGTAAAATGCACCAACGTGCCATCTTCGATCTAACATGATTAACATGGGCATTTGATTACAATCTAGAACAATGTAGCCTTCTTCACAAGAGGTTGGATTGGGTGAAAAATTCCCTAAGAAAACTAGTACAGATGATTCCAAAGGAGAAATGCTTATGGATTGTAACCATATGAATCAAGCAACTAATATGGGGTGGGAGGGGGGTGTATGTCCTAAAATCCTCCAAAATTCCTTCAGAAATCATAGTACATTGTCATTGTAAACTTGGGAAAAGGTGCAAAAACTTGAACTCCCTTATGGTTAACATTTATCAGGAAAGGAACATCACCTCGATATACAGCTTCTTCAGGCACGGAAAGCATCTAAGGAAACTGACAACTTCGTCTAGGTTGGGGCCGACTGATTCTAGTGCCAAGACCTTCACTGTGCCCAGAATCTAGGTGAAGCTTTGCTAGATGACAGACGAACATACATCTTCAGTACTAGAAATAATGTTGATATCAAGAAGGAGAGGTATAAGGCGACTGTTGTACCTGAAAGTAGTATTATTTGACAGATGAGTAGCCCATCACTGTCAATTTTGGCGCAAAAATGACATTGATTCTTGTTGGACCTTGTTGATCAACTACAAGTAATCTCTCAAGTGAAGGTGTGTCCTCAATGACCATATTGCGGTCCACCTTTCGTGATCTCTCGTTGCAGCACCCGCAACACACATAAATAGTCCGGAGAGTCCTGGAGGTGATGTGGAAGGTACTCGACCAATTCATCGCCTGAAGATGAAGGAACTCGAGTGCAGTACAGCCGCGGAGCAGGCGCTCCATGTCATCCTTTGGGATGCAGACGACGACGAGCTCGAGGTGCTTCAGTTGTGGTAGACAAAGAGCGGGCGCATCATTAAGGGGGGATGGTAGTTCATGAACTTGGCGAGGCGCAACATGGGCGCGAAGCGGAGCACGGACGTTGGCAGTGAGCACATATGCCCATCATTAAAACTCAGCTCCTCGAGCTGATCTAGGGTGGGGGATCGGAACCACTCGTCAAGATTGGCTTGGTCCTTGCCATTGGAATGGAACTTGCCTGTGATAAGGCCTCTGATTGGGCCATGGTGACTGCCAAGGATCTGGGAGAACACATCGAAACTTTTGCGATAGCCATGGCAGAGCTCGCAGGCGTCGAGGAGGTCGACAGGGGTGGAGAGCCATAGGGGGCTCCACCACCCGGAAAGGGCAGTTGTCCTTGCCCCATATTTGATTGGGAGGAGGGATATGATGACTGTCAACATATCATCAGGGAGGCTGCTGATGTAGTCTAGGCCTGCTGGAGTCGCTTGCGGTTCTTTCTCGACCCGCTTCCGCTTGTTGGCAGCCTCGTTCTCCTCCTCGTCGGCGGCGATGGAAACCTCTGTCTCCATATTCACGCCGTGCTCCGGTGCTTCAGCAGCCCCAACGTCGCCACTCCCTCCCATGGGGCGCTTCGACATCATCCTCATACACTATAGGCTTTAAGGACTGAGAGCGGCATCGAGGATGCGGGCGGAGAGAGATAGGATTGTGTGTGTGGCAAGGATGGGAGTGCCGGCTTTGAGGACTAAGAGTAGCATCGAAGATGCAGGCAAAGAGAGATGATTGTGTGTGTGGCGAGGATGGGGGGTGCCGGCTTTGAGGACTGAGAGCGGCGTCGAGGATGCGGGTGGAGAGAGAGGATTGTGTGTGTGGTGAGGATGGGGGGAGGGGTGCGGCCGCTCGGGCGCGCCATTAATACAGACCAGTGGGAGCGAGGCGCGCGGCGGTCAAAGGCTGTCTCGCTTCCTGGTGAGCCTGCACGGCGGAATTCTGGTATTCCTATACCATCATTTCACGGAGCAAGGCGGGCGCGCCGTTAATATGGAGTAGTGGGAGCAAGGTGGGCGACTGTCAAAGGGCTGGCTCGCCTCCCGGTGAGCCTACGTGACGGACTATTGGCACGCCTTCTGTCATTTCACACAGCTACTAGCACGCCCCGCATGGTGAGTGCGTAGCAAACACACTCATGCCTCGGCCTCCTGGTCTGCCTGCTAGCATGCGTCTTGTCAACTCATGCATGCTCGTACGGCACACGGGACGCGTGCGTGGCACGTATTATATTGATTTTTCCTCTTTGACGATTAATTCTGCCGTTTTATTGCTTAACCGAAGCACGTCACTGACATTGTTGGTCTAACGCCCACGGTTCGGATAAAGAGTTCATTTGCGATATTGGTTGATAATTATTTGTAATTTACTGTATGTAAGAAGATTATATCAAAACTTGTCTCAATTTTGAAAAAAAATATCATGGTCTATTGGTGTCCATATGACACCACAATAAGTTTCATGAATTTCAACATAGTCTTGGATTTATTGGATTTTAAAATCAAGCTTCTAGATGTTAGAAATTTCTTGCATGGGGACTAAACATGCACACAGGGACATGTACACATATGATTTTGCAATTCATTTTCGTGCACTATCACGGGTCTCATGTAGATCAAATTTGATTTTGCACATTTAAATCCCTGGGAAATCAACCAATGTATAAAAAATGAATAGATGTTATCTTTTTTTTTTCAATTTTCAACAGTAAACTCCTTTGGTCGCATGCTTGCTGCAGATAAACTTTGACATGCATCTTTGGGCCACATGCACGCGGTGGTCCTAGAACACTCACTCACGTGGGCCCGCGAGGTCGCCGTCCAGCACTATGACATGCGATGAGAGAGGTTAATTTGACCAACAAGGCTGTTCATTTTTTGGTTTTTGTTATACGTACGGTAGGAGTATATATAGTACGCGTTGAAGAGGGTGGTCGGGGGCAATACTACACGTCATATAGGACGCTCACTCACGTGCGATGCTTCCATCCATGGGCCCGCGAGGTTGTCCTCCATCACTTTGACCCAGCAAGGGGGTTTCTTTTTGGGTTGTGTTGCGGTAGGAGTATATAGTACACGTCGAAGAGGGGAGGAGGGGGCCGGGGCAGCACATATAGCCTACACACACGTCATGAATCGATCTCGCTTCGTGTGGGGACTTTTCGGTTTTCGAGGCAGGTGCCGCAAAGAAGTAGCGCATATTGGGTATTAAAAACATCACCAACACATTGGTCCACGTGCATACTATGGTTGTCACTCATTCGCCTGCGACTCTTCCCTCCATGGGCACGCGAGGTCATCGTCCATCTAATATATGACACAACGAGAAAGGTAATTTGACAAACAAGGAGGATTATTTTCGGGTTGTGTTACGGTACGTACGTAGGAGTATATATTACGCGTCGAAGAGCAGAGGGGGAGTATATATACACTACGTGTCATGAACCTCAGTTCGTCTATGGGGGACTTAAAGGTTTCTGAGGCAGGTGCCACATCAAAGTTCTGCATATACATGAGGTATTCAAACATCACATCCACACATCTCCATACATATGTGTTTGGCCCACAAGCAAGTGATGGCGGTTCTCCTCTTGCACTCACTCATGGGGTTATCGGCGAGATGCTTCGTCCATCTCTGTGTGCCCGCTTGGTCAATCACTTCGACCGACAACGATAGAGGTTAATTTCACTTATAATTAGGATGGGATTAAATTTTGGTTCGTCTTATATGGTTTGGTACATGCAACTATACTTCGCGCGCATGTGTACGCATGAATCCTTCCCACTGGGTCGAAGTGGTGGTGGTGGTGGGGGGGGGGGGACGGAGCGCGCGACACATCATGAACCAGATCTGTGTGGGGACTGTGCGTTTTTCGACGGATGCATGCACCACATCAAAATGTTGTGCTTTTGGTATTCAAACATATATGCATGCATCACGTATGTCCAAACATACATTTGGGGCACATACATGTAGTGGTTGTCTTTGGACACTCTCCCTCGCTTGGGTATCATCGATGGCCTATATATTCGTGGGCCCGCATGGATGTCTCCGTCACTTCGACCAACAACGTGAGAGAGGTTACCAGGGTGCATGGATGTCTCCATCACTTCGACCAACAACATGAGAGAGGTTACCAGGGTGGATTCTTCTTCTCATGGTTCGCATTACCGTATAGTCGTATGTCGATCATGGTGAGATTCGAGACCTAAGTTTGAGGGCTCGCATACACATGAATCAAAGTTGTGCATTGGGTATATTCAAACACCACATGACACTTCATACATATGTTTGGGCCACACATGCACACAGTGGTTGTGTTCAGGCACTCCCTCGCGTGGTTATCGGCGAAAAGCTAGCCTATTTTGTGGGACCGCGTGTGGAACATCAATGCATGACTTTGACCCAACAAACAATAAAGGTTATACGACCAAGGTGGTGATTCTTCTTGATCAGTCTTACAATACGCCTTGGTGAGATGCCCCCTCCCACTGACTCAAAGTGTGTGTGGGGGGGGGGGATGCCCGGTTAATTTGCGATGCAGATGTGCCACATAAAATTTGTGATATGGTTATTTAAATATCATAGCACATCGTTTTCACACACACACACACATGGACACACGCACACAGACACACGCACGCACACATACACACACACATCGGGCCACCCGCAGGTGTGGTTGGTAAGTGGTGTCACCCATCTAACGCCAGAAGAACACATCTGTGGGCCCGCACACGGTCCACATTTGATCTGAAGCAAAGGGAGGGGGGGGTTGATGTACTTCTTTCGGTTTTGTGTTATGGTATGGTGAGATGTCAGATATAGCTATTTGGGGGGCATGCGTTCATAGCTAGGATTCCCCTCCCGGCAACATGAAGTGTGTGTGTTGGGGGGGGGGGGCTAGCAATAATAACATGCGCTTTGTGCGACAGGTGCCACATCAAAGTTGTGCATTGGGTATTTGAACATCAAACCACCCTTTTCATACATATATTTGGTCCACATGTAAGTGTGTTCGTGTCCTGGCCCTTTCCCACGTTTTTTGGCCAAATTTATAAACAACAGACGAGTCAGACGCATCAACCGTCTGCAATCGGGTACGAAACAGACACAGTTCCCTAGGACTACCCGTGTGGCCGCGCCCCGCCCTTTTCACCCACACGATCACAGTAGATTGGGATCCACGGCTTCCCTCCCCCTCTCGAAAATATCTACTCCCTCGTAGTCTCAAAAATATCTACCATGTCCGCGTAGATGGTTTTTCTGTTTGATAGCACATGATTAGTATGTCTGGACCGTGTGCGATGTCTCTTACTCCCGCTCTGCTTCAATCAGTAGATCCCAGTTTTCAGTAGCCCCGCATTTTACTCTTGCCCCGCTCTGCTTCAATCCCTTTATCCAAATTTTTGGTAGCCCCACCATTTTACTCCCGCCTAGTAAAATTTTCAGTACCCGCGGCATGTCCTCAAACAACACCGGGTAAATTTGATGTGGCACCCACATCAAAGTTCTGCATTGGGTATTTGAACATCAAACCACCCTTTCCATACACACCCCAAATCCTTTTGATGTGGAGAATCCCTCGGCCACCCACTCGGACACTACATCACCACCGCAAGCACCGAGAGGACTAATGACAAGATCACGGGCACACGTCATCGAGAACGAGGTGAACTGCTTCCTCTTCGAGCTCCATTCAAATTCACACGAGAGTTGGGTCCTACCTCAAATGGAAGTATTGTGCATTTATAGGTACGAAGAAAATGACCGTGATGAGGCCAAGATGGAGACCCAAGTACCCAAGGAGAAGGAGGAAGAAAGCCACGGGAAGCACCAAGGAGAAGAGGCCTTGGACACTCCGGGCGCCCGGTGCCCGCTGCCCCTGGGTGCCCGGGCCTTCGGCTGTGCCCTGGACCGGCCCTCTGGTCACCCCGGGTGCCCGACCAGGACCTGGGCATCGCCCCAGCTAGCCCCGGGTGCTCGGGCCCTCAACCCCGGGTGCGCGGCCCCTCCCGCGCCAGCCACCAACCCCCGCCTGGGTGCCCGGGCATTGGACCCCCGGGTGCCCAACCCCGGCCGCCCAGCCGCCAGCCCCCCGGGTGTCGGGCCTGGGACCCCCGGGTGCCCGGTCCCTCCTCCGCCGGGTCCCTGTCCGGTCCGGGTGCCCGGACCCCTTTGCACCGGGTGCCCGGACCCCTCTAAAGGTCTGCGTGCCTCTTTGGGTTTTTGCCCTTGTATCCCTCTCCCCCTCTTATTTCGTATCTAAACTATAAGTACCCCCACCTAGCTCATTAGGGGGATAGAAAAGATTTAGATGAGACATTTGTGAGCTTTTCTCTTCCCCCACCTCCTTTGGAGATCAAGGCCTCCTAGGAGAGGATCCACTTGTGGAATCAAGACCTCCACCTTGGAGTAGACTACCACCATCAAGACCTCATCTCTAAGGAGTGGGATGAACTTTATCATTGTATCTTTCCTTTTATTGTGTTTGTGAACTTGTGGATCTTGTGATGCTATCTTAGTGGATGTGTAATTGAGTATTGTTTGAGTGATTTCCTCTTGTGTTCTTGTGTGTTCTTGCTCTTTTCCCCCTCCAAGTGTGAAAATACCCCCTCTAGGGTTTCACCCTACAACATCTTAGTATCATAGCAAGGTTGATTCACATCTTGGAGTCCCATCCCCCATTTCCTAGCTTGATTTTGTTGTTTTTCGTCCAAATTCAAAAATCCCCACAAAAATAGCCCCCAATTTTTTTCTTGCAATTTGTTAGATATTGTCAGATTTGGTTGTTTTGGTCCAAGGATTTGTTGTTTGGCAAGTGGATCTAGCCCCTACTCGTCAATCCCCACCCTTCCCACCACGAAATCCATCGAATGTTGCTTTTCGCCAAAATTTTCTGCCCAAATAGGCCACCACCGGGTGCCCGCACCATGAACCTCTGGGTACCCACACCCCCAGGACAATTCCCGCTGACCACCCCAGGCACCCGCACCTTCCACCCCGGGTGCCCGCACCCCCCCGAATCAGCCCACCAACAACACCATATATGCCATAACTTCCACCCCCGAAGTCTGTTTTTCGTGTTCTTTAGCTCATTTGGAAGCTCTTGACATCCCCCCTCCACATATATCATTAACACCGCCATTAGCCTCCATCAAAAAATTCATCATACAAGCACCCACCTTCCGCATTTGATCGATTTTGAGTTGCGGTTTTTGTTTCCTAAGGTGTTTTGGCTACTTAGGAACGTGTGACATCAAGATCACCGCCATTCATCGTCGCCTCGGAGTCATCTTCACTAATGATCTTCACCGTTGACACCGCTAACCATAAGAAAGGACGGTAACCTCGACGACACTTACTTCATACCCTTGCTTTTGCATTGATAACCCGAGCCATTTTGCGTCACTTACCCATCGAGACTAGCGAGTTGAGAATTGCATGGCCATGCTATTGTGCACCGTAGTGATCTTGCTATCATCATTGTGCCCTAAGTCTCTCCCATGCATATCTTACATACTTGTCTCATATCATAATTGGCTCGAGCATCAAGCATAGAAAAAAGAAAGCTTTTAAGCAAAAGAGGAGAAACAAAGAGCTTGTAAGCAATATCATTGAGCATCAGCATTTCACCTTGGTCACCGCATACATAGCATAGTTGGGGTTGAAGACGACACGTTTCTCTCATAGGTTGGTGCACAAGCGTATCTTGCCCATTTGAGCAATCGAGCCAGCGTCTCTCTAGCATTCGCACAACAAGAGCATTTTCCGTGGTTACACATTTTCAGCTCACCCCTTGGTTGTGCGGATCCCATCTATCTTCCGTGTGTGTGTGTTCCTAGTGATATTCTTGGCTTTGATCTATTTGCTTTACTTGCAATTTTGTGAAATTTCTCAACCTCATCGATATCTTGACACACTTGCTTGAAATCTTTTCCACCATCCTAACCGAGCTACTCCATAAGCCTTTTACTTTTAGGTGTGAGAAACAATACCCAGTACCAATGTCCTATTATAGCATCACGTGGGGTCGTACTTGTTTCATTCACAATCTTCGGAAAAGGTAACTTTGGTTTTGTTCTCTCACTTTCCTACTCACCTCCACTTTCATATGATGGATAGGCCGAATTCTTCTACCAATCCACTCTTCATTGAGCAAGACGGCGACATGACCTCCTACGTCACCAAGAGCCACCTCTTTGGTGACCAACGAGCTTTGCATCAAGAACAACAAGCAATGAGCGACTGCATCGACCATCTCGCCACCGACTTACGCCTCTCCGAGCAATGTACAAGAGACCACTTCGACAACAAGCTCGACAAACAAAAACAAGAGAGCAATGCAAGAATGGATGAGATTCGTGCTTTGTTGGTCAACCGCTCTTCTAACTCATCGTCCTACTGAGGAGTCACTCAAGTTGACACTCCGACGAGACCATCTCCGGCTCAAGTACCCCAAAACAAACACTCTCCGACGAGCTGCTCGGCAAGACCGTCAAGCAAACCACAATACTTTTCGCGACATCGATCCTCAAGAGCAACTTCGAGCACAAGAAAATCGACATCACCACAATCAAGCTACCTTTGTTGAAGCACAAGAAAGGCAACGCCAACGACTACAAGAGGAAGAGCGGGCGCGCCAACACCAAGAGGAGAAAGACGCCGAAGCACTTCAATGACAACAACTACGGCGTGAAGTTCAAACTCAAGCGGCCCAAGACGCACTCCGAGAATCCACTCGTGCCATTGCCCAACGTAGTCGGCAAGTACATGAGCAAGAGGAAGCTCCTCGTTAGGAGATACAAGAAGAAGCCGCGTGTCGCAAAGAACAACAAGAAAGGCGAAACCAAGCACATATTCCTCACCCTCCTCCACGACAAGAACGACACCAAGTGGAACAAGTGCTTCAAGACCCTCCTCCATGCCAAGAGCGACATCTTGAGGAACGAGCGTTTGAGGACCTTCCTCCACGGCAAGAGTGACATCAAAACCGCCACTATGATGAAGAACTCCGCTACGGCAAGCTCAAGTTCACCATGTCGAAGTTCTCCGGAAGAAATGATCCCGAAGAATATCTCTCATGGGCTTTGAAGGTGGACAAGATATTCTGCCTTCACAACTACGACGAGGAAAAGAAGATCGCCATGGCCTCCCTCGAGTTTCAATACTACGTCCTCATTTGGTGGGAACAAGTGATCGAGCAACTACATTGTCGGATTTCGGGTTCCGGCAGACCCTTGAGGTTCGAACTCTGGGTGCGCGCGGAGACTTCGCCCTCTACCTCTCCGTCTCGCAAAGATCTAAACTACAGAAAGAATGGCACAAGAGACACAAGGTTTATACTAGTTCGGGCCACCATTGTGGTGTAATACCCTACTCTAGTTTGTGGTGGGTGGATTGCCTCTTGGGCTGATGAAGATGAACAATACAAGGAAGAACAGCCTCGCGAGGGTCTGCTCTTAGCAAGGACGATGAACTGCTAGGAGGAGTTCAGCCGCCCTTCTCTCTCTCTCTCTTTGTTGCCTGATGATACGATCATCTCTCCCTCTCTCCTTACCCTAGGGGTGGCTAGTCCTATTTATAGGCAAAGGCCCTGGGCCTCTTCCCAAATATTGAGCGGGAAGGGCGCCAACAATTGGCCATTTTGAAGGGGAACGTCTGGTACACTTATCCTGACTAAAGTTGGTCCTCGCCTGCCAAAGGCTCTGTGGTGACGCCGTTCTGGGCTCCACTATGACCTCCTTCCCACCGTTGGACTGGTCTTGGTCTCGTTGCACCGAAATGGATGCCTTTGCTTGATCCTCTCGCCTGCGCTTGCCCCCTTTGCACCAAAGAGGAAAGGGAGACATTGCGCGAGCTGGCGCCTGCCTGGCACCCTTGGTCATCATGGCTTGCATCATGGGCACCTCGTGAGGTACCCCGCCTTGATCTCTCCGCCTCCTTGTGAGCCAGCCTGGTGAGGCCGCGCCTGAGGAAGCTCCATGTCGTCCGCCCTGTGAGGCTTGGCCCCTCGCGAGGGTCTTGAGTCCCGTGTTGATGAAGATGGGCCGTGCGGGGCCCCCTTTAAGCCACGCCGCGGGCCGCAGGCAGGCAAGTCTGGGGACCCCCGTTCCGAGAACCCCGACAGTAGCCCCCGGGCCCAAGGCGCGCCCGGACTTGACCGTGCTGAGAGGCGAAAGGGCAAGGGCGAAGCGCCGCGGGCCCTAACAGCCTGCGGCCTTGGGCGCCGCGTGGCGGTTGATTGGATGTGAGCGTCTCCGCTTCCCCACGACGCCTTGGTGGTCGCGTGGATTGGACAAGTCCCTGCATGCAGATCATGTCATGATTACCTGTGATCGTGAAGGCCGACGGTTGGCCTTCTCCGACTATAAGTACGGCACTGCGCGTGCTCTTCCAGTCAATCTCTCCTTGCGTCTCCTTCCTCCCGATCCTTGCTCCGCCTTGCTGTGATGGCTCCGATTCGCCTGTTTTCCGCAGCGGAGAAGGGGAAGGCTCCTCGAGAGGAACCAGACCCGCTCCTGCCGAAGAAACGGCCTGCCTTTCGCGGCAGGGACGAGGAAGGCCGTCAGGTGGTGTCGAGGCCTTGGGGCGAGCGGCCTCTGCCGGGGTTCCCGCTTCCCTTGTACGCCCACGTCGAGGGCCTTGAAGGGGTCGACGCCGATATCCGCGGCCAGCACCGTCGCCGGTGCCGAAGGGTCACGAAGGTGTGGGTTGTTCCCCCTGGAGTCCACGCCGAGGGCTCCTCCCGCGAGTTCGTGCTCTGCGCCGCCATGCGCCCTCGATCTTGGATTCGCTTTCCTTCCTTCTTTGCCTCCGTCATTCCGCAGGGAAGACTCCTGGAGTTATGGCTGCAGCACGCCGGCTGCAGCACCCCCGCGACCGAGGCAGAGGTCGCGGTCGTTGCTTCGGGCGAGGTCTTCATGACTCGAGGCTGGGGCGAGATCGCCCGGGGTTGCAGAGCAAGGGGCGCCCTCTCGATCCACCTGGAGTATGATGGCGCTTCGGTGATGTTCTTCAAGGTCTTCGACGCGAACGGGCGCTGGCTGGAGTGCTGCCCCGGGAGGGGCGGCCAGGACCTTGCCATGGTGAGGGCCATGCCCGTCGACCGCTCCCTTGGCAGCTCCGCAGGTGGCGGAGGCGCCGTAGGATCCAGCGACTCCAGCGAGACTATCGCGACTCTGGAGACGAGCGACGACAGCTACGATCCCACGAGCCAGCGCCGTTCCTGGAGCAGGGCGGGCTCGGCTGGCCGTCGCCGACTATGATCTGGATGGGGTTGGCGCCGGTGCTCGCCGGCCCACTGTTGATGATGGCGTATTTTGTGGCGGCGCGCGTAGTTAGCATCCCTTTGGATCCGTTCCCTGCGAGGAATCAAATTGCGCCCCATGGGGGCTTGTAAGGTGCCTGTGATCCTGTTTGTTAATATATAAACCTTGCTGTAAGGATGAGCGAGTTGCCGATTCCGTCTTAGCTCAGTTCTCCCTTTCTAACCTCGCGAGGGCTTGGTGCTCTGCGTCGACAGGTCCGAGTCCCAAGGCGGCGTGAGCCATCGCTGGTATGTCAGGTCGCGATGCCGTGGTCAAGGCCAGGAGGTGAGCGACCCGGGGTCCGGTAAGAGCTCCCGAGTCGCGATGCTCAGGAGGTCCCCTTTGGCGCCCAAGCAGCAGTCGCTCGGCGAGAAAGGAGAGCGGCATCGCCGATACGGAATTTCACTAGGTGTGGGGGTAGTGCTATGGTGGCCGGTGCTTCCAAGAGGTGACTTATCTTGATAATTGGGGATTATTCCTGGTGTGTCGCCGGGTCCGCGCGCCGGCAGGAGCGGAATCGCCTGGCGGGGTCCTCGGGTGCCCCTTGTCTCTCGCCTTTGCTCCCCTTTTTGCTCTACGTCCTCGGGTCCCGGCCCTCGAGCTGGTCTCAGCCGTCGCTGGTATGCGAGGTCGCGATGCCGTGGACAAGGCCAGAGGGTGAGGGCTGGAGAGCCAGGAGGAGCCCTGAGTCGCGATGCTTAGGCACCCCCCCTTTAACATGCAAGCGGTTCGCGTGGACGAGAGTGAAGGAGGCGCCGCAAGGGCCTTGCCTGGCGCAGCTCTCTTGGGAGGTCTTGTGGATTCATCAAAGAAGGAGTAAAGGGATTGCCATAGAAATTATCAACCAGCCGTCAGTTGCTTCCGAGGGGAGGTGAGGCACTGAAGGCTTGACGAGGTGGTGCCATGCGGGGCGGCCGCGACCAGAGCTCAGCCATTCAGGTTTGTCGGCGTTGCAGGGACTGACCCATGCGCAAGCGTCGTGCCGTTACGGGAGCAATTCCGTCAGTTGGCATTAGTTGAGTAGGCAACTAGATCAAGCACGTTAGCCGCGAAGGAGTGGATTCATTAAAATAAATGCTGGGAAGGTAGACACCGCTGGGCCAGGCCCGAGCGACTTGGGGATGATGCAGCCCGAGGGGTGCCCCCAACAAAGCAAGCTAACAACATGAAATAAAAGGGCTACACGCCACAGGGACGGACCCACGCGGCCTGGGAATAATGCAGCTCTGGGTGAGCGCTCGCAGCTGGAAACGAAACTCGAAAGACGTCACCTGAAGATGTCGAGGACGAAGTGGTGTTCGTGCAGCAGACTCGATGTTCTGCGGAAGCCGATCCTCACGAGCCCCCAGGCCCAGGGGCTTCGGGAGGCTCCAGGGGCACTGGTGGCTCCTCGCGAATCATCTCCATCTCCGCCAAGGCTGCGGAACGCCTGTCTTCCTGAGCCTCCATGATGCTCCTCATGAGGCGCTGGTATGTAGCAGCCGCGCCCGGCAAGCCGTAAGGCATGCGAGCATAGCCGTGGGGCGGACCTTCACAACGCCCCACTTGCGAGGGCCAGAGGCGCTCCATCGTGGCGACCTGATTGAGCCCTGGTACGTCGATGCAGACGCGCAGCCCACCATCCTCGCCTGGATGGGGAGCCACAGCCGGTAGATGGCGGCAACCTCTCATGATTCTTGACTCTTGTAGTTCTTGAACGACCTTGTTGACGAACTCCTGCTGGTCTGACCTTCCTTGCATTGCTCCTTCTTGAGGGAAGCGTGCTTCGAAACACGCTTCCATGTGGTGCCCAAGCGCCTCCCTCGTGACCTCGGCCAGGTCGGTGGCCCTCCAAGGGAGAGCCCCGATGCCCTGCCTGAGGAGGGCGTCGGGCGCGCTTTCCTATGCAATGAAAGGAGGTTCCCCTTGGGCAGATGCGGGCCCTGAGGGGCCCGCCTCCTGAGGGGTCGGTCCAGACGATGCCTTCTTCTTCTTGGGGGTGGTCTCGGGAAGCCTCCTGCTTCCGCGATCCGGGTCTTCCAGTGACGCGGCCTGAAAGGCTCGCTCCAGGGAACACACTGCATCCTTCTCTTCACATGGCACCGTGATGACTCCGCCACTTCCTGGCATCTTGAGGACGTTGTAGCCATGGTGAGTCACGGCCATGAACTTGGCCAGCGCCGGGTACCCGAGGATGGCGTTGTACGGCAGGCAGATGTGGGCGACGTCGAAGACGATGAGGTCGGTGCGGTAGTTGTTGCGTGCCCCGAAGGTGACAGGAAGGCGGACCTGCCCAATCGGGACCGTGGAGCCGTCGGTGACTCCGGAGAAAGGCTTGGTTGGCTGAAGTTGGTCATAGGGCACCTGGAGGTTGTTGAATGTTTCCACGGACAGGACATTGAGCCCTGCCCCACCATCGATGAGGGTCCTGGTGACCAGTACGTTGCTGATGACTGGGGAGCAAAGCATCGGGAGGACTCCGACAGTGGCCGCGCACTTGAGCTGATCCGCTGAGCTGAATGTGATGGCGCACGTCGACCACCTGAGAGGGCGCGTTGCTTTGAGCCTGGGGAGGATTGCATTCACTTCGCGGGCAAACTGCTTGAAGATGCGTTGGGAGGCTGGGGCTTGAGCTCCGCCCAGGATGCAGGCGATCGCGCGTGGCTCCTGGAAGCCCCCAGCCCCCTCGTCTTGATGGCGGTCCTCATTCCTCCTTGGCTGAGGCGGCAGTGGAGGGAGGCCTGCGTTGCCTTGTGGGCGATCCTCACGAGGCTGATCCCGCCAGTCCCCCTCGTGAGGCAGGTCCCGCCAGCGGTCCTCGCGAGGTTGATCATGCCACCCTTGGCGTGGGCCATGGTCTTCCCAGCGTCCTGCGTTTCTTCCTCCTCCTCGGCCGTAGCCCCGGTCAGCACGGTCAGGACGACGGCCGATCCTTCCTTCTCGCACGGCGTGGAGTTCCTGGCATTCGTTGGTGTTGTGGGTGTGGAGGTCGTGGTACACACAGTACCGGCTGCCCCTGGAGGATTCAGGCAGATCCTTGCCCCGCTTGGTGTCCGGTTCTGCCGCGAGCACGGCAGCCCCCTTGCGTTTCACGTCCTTGACCTTGGGCTTCTTCTCTTCTGGGTCCGTGGCAGGCAACTCGAGGAGGGAGAGACGTCCTTGTTCAGCCCTGGCGCACTTGGTCGCCAAGTTGAGCAGCTCCAGGGAGGTGCACATGTCTTCATGCATCGCCAGCTCCTCCTTCATCTTGATGTCGCGCACACAGTCGGAGAAGGCTGAGATGATGGCCTCCTCGGACACCTTGGGGATCTTGAGGCGCGCACTGTTGAAGCGCTGGATGTACTTTTGCAGGGTCTCTCTGGGTTGTTGCTTGATGCGGCGCATGTCGCTCATGGCAGGTGGCCGGTCGCGAGTACCTTGGAAGTTGGCGATGAAGCGGGTGCGCATCTGGTCCCAGGAAGAGATTGTTCCTGGAGCCAGATTTAGGAGCCAGGTGCGAGCTCCTTCCTTGAGCGCCATGGGAAACCAGTTCGCCATAACCTTTTTGTCCCCGCTGGCAGCTTCGGTGCCCAACTCATAGAGCTGGAGGAACTCCGCAGGGTCGGTCGTGCCGTCGTAGCGAGGAGGTAGGTCTGGCTTGAACTTGCAGGGCCACGCGGCGCTACGCAGCTCGGTGGTGTAGGCACGGCAGCCTGCGGTGGCCACGGGAGGCTTTGGTCGAGGGAGAGCTTGGTCTTGCGGGTCCCCATGCACTGCAGCTGGGAGCAGCGCGGGGTCTTGACGCGCGGGAGCGGGAGTAGGGTCGCGACGTTCCGGAGCAGGGAGCGCCCGGGCAGCTTCTTGCGGACGAGGGACTTCTTGGCAGCTCCGCTCTTGCTGCGCCGGTGCCTGGCGGAACGGGTTCCTGCCAGGGGCCACACGCCTTGGAGCCATTGCGTCTTCTTGAAGAGGGGGCGGCTGGTACGCCCCCGGAGCTTCGTTGCCCGCGCGGGGCGGGGTGCGACACATCGGAACGGACGGCGCGGGAGAGCCCCCTGCGGTGCGGACGAGCTCGGCGACGCGGTCAAGCTACTCTTCGTAGACGTCATCGACGGGACGGTAGCGCAGGAGCTCATTCGCCGCGATGAGCGCAGCTCGAGCCTCCAAGGGTGCGCGGAACGCGCGGGGCGAAGAACCAGCTGGTGTGAGCGATGGAGTGGTAGTGCGGCCGTCGTGCCGCATGGACGGGTGCTGAGACGATGCTTGCTGCTCGTTCCCCGTCGGGCCGGTGGCGGCGTTGATGGCGGGCGAAGGGGAACGACGAGGACGCCCGCCGACGGGAGCCGTCTGGGTGACGCGGGAAGCAATGGCGTCCCGGCGCTCGGCGCGGGCCCGACGTGCGTCGGACATGGACGCGACGGTCGGAGGACAGCGGAGCGGCGAAAGACAAATTCCGGCGCACCCCTACCTGGCGCGCCAAATGTAGTATTTTGGGTTCCGGCAGACCCTTGAGGTTTGAACTCTGGGGTGCGCGCGGAGACTTCGCCCTCTACCTCTCCGTCTCGCAAAGATCTAAACTACAGAAAGAACGGCACAAGAGACACAAGGTTTATACTAGTTCGGGCCACCATTGTGGTGTAATACCCTACTCTAGTTTGTGGTGGGTGGATTGCCTCTTGGGCTGATGAAGATGAACAATACAAGGAAGAACAACCTCGCGAGGGTTTGCTCTTAGCAAGGACGATGAACTGCTAGGAGGAGTTCAGCCGCCCTTCTCTCTGTCTCTCTCTTTGTTGCCTGATGATCCGATCATCTCTCCCTCTCTCCTTACCCTGGGGGTGGCTAGTCCTATTTATAGGCAAAGGCCCTGGGCCTCTTCCCAAATATTGAGCGGGAAGGGCGCCAACAAATGGCCATTTTGAAGGGGAATATCTGGTACACTTATCCTGACTAAAGTTGGTCCTCGCCTGCCAAAGGCTCTGTGGTGATGCCGTTCTGGGCTCCACTATGACCTCCTTCCCATCGTTGGACTGGTCTTGGTCTTGTTGCACCGAAATGGATGCCTTTTCTTGATCCTCTCGCCTGCGCTTGCCCCCTTTGCACCAAAGAGGAAAGGGAGACACTGCGCGGGCTGGCGCCCGCCTGGCACCCTTGGTCGTCATGGCTTGCGTCATGGGCACCTCGTGAGGTACCCCGCCTTGATCTCTCCGCGTCCTCGTGAGCCAGCCTGGTGAGGCCGCGCCTGAGGAAGCTCCGTGTCGTCTGCCCCGCGAGGCTTGGCCCCTCGCGAGGGTCTTGAGTCCCGTGTTGATGAAGATGGGCCGTGCTGGGCCCCCTTTAAGCCACGCCGCATGCCATAGGCAGGCAAGTCTGGGGACCCCCGTTCCCAGAACGCCGACAGACATACAAGAGGTGAACCACCAATCACAACTTGGACGGAAATGAAGGGTGTCATGAGATCTCACTTCGTGCCTACACACTACACCCGTGATCTCTTCAAGAAGTTGCAACTCCTCAAGCAAGGCACGAAGACAGTGGAAGAATACTACCAATAAATGGAGATTGCCATGATACAAGCCAATGTCAAGGAAGACGACAAGCAAACAATGGCATGCTTCTTGAATGGCATCAACCACCCAATCAAGCGGATTGCCCACTTCCAACCATACTCAAACCTTCTCGAGCTAGTTCATCAAGCGACCAAGGCCGAGCGACAAGTGCAAGATGACTTCAAATACGCCAAGTACTCGTCCAAGACCTACGGTTCCTACTCTCAAGCTCCCGCGACTTCGGCAACTCCTACCTCAACTAGAGCATCACCAAGTACCAGCGACAAGTCAAGTTCCATGCAAGCTACGTCTTCCTCGACTCGTCCTCCAGCAAGCACCTACAGATCCAAGACTCCCTCATCTATGGCGCCACCAAATGACCCTGTTAAGACAAGTTCTCTCAAGTGCTTCACTTATGGTGGTCGAGGGCACAAGTCCTTCGAATGCACCAACAAGAGAATCATGATCTTCAATGATGATGGCACATACGACTCGATGGGTGAAGAAGAAATGGAAGCCCTTGAGCACGTGGCCATGCACCGGCGCGTGAACGAAGATGAAGATGATCAAGTGTTTTGTGACAATGATTCAAGTCCCTCTCTCGTGGTCTCCAAGGTCTTGACGCTCCAACACCACCAAGAAGAGGACCAACGGTGCCACATCTTCCACACCAAGGCAGGCATCAACGGGCGTTCCGTGAATGTCATCATCGACGAAGGAAGTTGTCACAACTTGGCAAGTGAAGAGCTATGTTCCAAGCTGTAATTGGTCAAGAAGAAGCATCCTCGTCCCTACAAGGTGCAATGGCTAAGCGACTCCAGCACTATTCAAGTGGAACATATGTGATAACCGACAAGTATAGGGGATCACAACAGTTTTAGAGGGTAGAATATTCAACCCAAATTTATAGATTCGACACAAGGGGAGCCAAAGAATATTTGAAGGTGTTAGCAGCTGAGTTGTCAATTCAACCACACCTGGAGATTAATTATCTGTAGCAAAGTGATCAGTAGCAAAGTAGTATGATAGTTGTGATAGTAGTAGCAGCAACAATAGTAACGGTGACCGTGAAGTAATTTTGTAGCAAGTGTAACAGTAACGATAGCAGTAGTAACTTAGCAAGAACAATATAGGATAAATTCGTCGGCATTGGATCGGTGACTTGTTGGATGATATTCATCATGAGACAGTTATAACCTAGGGCGCTATGGCACTAGCTCCAGTTCATCAATATAATGTAGGCATGTATTCCGCAAATAGTCATACGTGCTTATGGAAAGAACCGGAAACTAAGGGATATTAAGGCCTCCTTGCATGACATCTTTTGTCCTACCCTCCCGAGGCAGCGGGGTCCTATTGGAAACTAAGGGATATTAAGGCCTCCTTTTAATAAAGAACCGGAACAAAGCATTAGCACATAGTGAATACATGAACTCCTCAAACTACGGTCATCACCGGTAGTGGTCCCGGTTGCCGTCACTCCGGGGTTGCCGGATCATAACACGTAGTAGGTGACTATAACTTGCAAGATCGGATCTAGAACATGGATATAATGATGATAACATAAACTGTTCAGATCTGAAATCATGGCTCCCAGGTCCAAAGTGCAAGCATTAAGCATGGCAAAGTCATAGCAACATCAATCTTAGAACACAGTTGATATTAGGGATCAAGCCCTAACAAAACTAACTCAATTACATGATGAATCTCATCCAACTCCTCACCGACCAGTGAGCCTACGAAGGAATTACTCACTCCCGGTAGGGAGCATCATGGAATTGGCGCTGGAGAAGGGTTGGTGATGATGAAGAACGAAGATCGCCCTCTCCTGAGTCCCGAACGGACTTCAGATCTGGCCTCCCGATGAAGAACAGGAGCTGACTGATACGTCTCCAACGTATCTATAATATTTGATTGTTCCATGCTATTATATTATCTGTTTTGGATGTTTAATGGGCTTTAATATGATCTTTTATATTATTTTTGGGACTAACCTATTAACCGGAGGCCCAGTGCCAGTTTATGTTTTTTTGCCTATTTTAAAGTTTCGCAAAAAAGGAATACCAAACGGAGTCCAAACGGAATGAAACCTTCGCGATGATCTTTCTTGGACCGAAAGCAATCTATAAGACTTGGAGTTGAAGTCTGGAACTCCACGAGGCGACCACGAGGCAGGAGGGCGCGCCCAAGGGGTAGGCGCGCCCCCACCCTCGTGGGCCCCTCGTAGCTCCACCGACGTACTTCTTTCGCCTATATATACTCTTATACCCTAGAAACATAAGAGAGAGCCACGAAACCACTTTTCCACCGCCGCAACCTTCTGTACCCGTGAGATCCCATCTTGGGGCCTTTTTTGGCGATCTGCCGGAGGGGGAATCGATCATGGAGGGCTTCTACGTCAACACCATCCCTCTCCGATGAAGCGTGAGTAGTTTACCACAGACCTTCGGGTCCATAGTTATTAGCTAGATGGCTTCTTCTCTCTCTTTGAATCTCAATACAAAGTTCTCCTGGATGTTCTTGGAGATCTATTCGATGTAATACTCTTTTGCGGTGTGTTTGCCGAGATCCGATGAATTGTGGATTTATGAACAAGATTATCTATGAATATTATTTGGTTCTTCTTTTAATTCTTATATGCATGATTTGATATCTTTGCAAGTCTCTTCGAATTATCGGTTTAGTTTGGCCTACTAGATTGATCTTTCTTGCAATGGGAGAAGTGCTTAGCTTTGGGTTCAATCTGCGGTGTCCATTCCCAGTGACAGTAGGGGCAGCAAGGCACGTATTGTATTGTTTCCATCGAGGATAAAAAGATGGGGTTTATATCATATTGCTTGAGTTTATCCCTCTACATCATGTCATCTTACTTAATGCGTTACTCTGTTCTTATGAACTTAATACTCTATATGCATGCTGGATAGCGGTCGATGTGTGGATTAATAGTAGTAGATGCAGAATCGTTTCGGTCTACTTGACACAGACGTGATGCCTATATTCATGATCATTGCCTTAGATATCTTCATAACTATGCGCTTTTCTATCAATTGCTCGGTAGTAATTTGTTCACCCACCATAATACATGCTATCTTGAGAGAAGCCACTAGTGAAACCTATGGCCCCCGGGTCTCTTTCTAATTATATTGCATCTCTTTTATTTACATCATATCTCGTTTACTATTTTGCAATATTTACTTTCCAATCTATACAACAAAAATACCAAAAATATTTACTTTACTATCTTTATTAGATCTCACTTTTGTGAGTGACCGTGAAGGGATTGACAACCCCTTTATCGCGTTGGTTGCAAGGTTCTTGATTGTTTGTGTAGGTACTAGGTGACTTGTGCATTGTCTCCTACTGGATTCATACCTTGGTTCTCAAAACTAAGGGAAATACTTACGCTACTTTGCTGCATCACCCTTTCCTCTTCGAGGGAAAACCAACGCATGCTCAAGAGGTAGCAAGAAGGATTTCTGGCGCCATTGCCGAGGAGATCTACACCAAGTCAAGACATACCAAGTACCCATCATAAACTCTTATCCCTCGCATTACATTATTTGCCATTCGCCTCTCGTTTTCCTCTCCCCCACTTCTAAAACATTTTTGAAAACCTTTGCCTTTTCTTCGCCCTTCTTCCGTTCAAGCTTGTGTTACCATGTGCCTTATTTTTGCTTGCATCTTCGCTTGCTAAGAGTTTATGGATGTTTATCCACTTGCTAATCTTTTTAAGAGATCCAATTATGATGAACCTATTGCTACTGAGTTGAGTGCACTAGATTATCTTTATGGAGTTTTGCTTGAAATCCGTGAATGTGGAAATTGTGATGAAGTGCTTTATAAAGTGGTTCATGATAGATCTTTGGATAAAAATGATGATTGCAATGATGTTATTATAAATTCTATTAATTTCAATTCTGCTAATAATATGCAAAACCTTAAGCTTGGGGATGCTAGTTTTGCTATGTCCACTACTTGTTGCAATGATCATGATTGGGGTGATTCTTGTTATGATCTTGAAAATTTATTTAAGCCCCATGATGAATATGAGATTGATAATAATGTTTGAAATAATATTGAAAGTGGGTTTGGAAGAGTGTCAACTTTAGATCCCACATATTTGGAGAATGTTCAATCTTATGAAGTTTTTGATAAAAGTGGGTTTGGAGAGGTCATGACTTTAGTTAATGTTAATCCCACTATTTTGGAAGAGTGTCATCTTTGCATACATGTATATCGTGTTAAGAATATGTTTTGTGATAGCTATATTGTTGAATTTGCTGATGATCCTACATGTAATTATTACGAGAGAGGAAAATATGGTTGTAGACATTTTCATGTTACTAAATTACCTCTCGTCATGTTGAGATTGCTGTTGTTTCTTTCTTCTTCCTTGCATATGCTAGTTTTTGCTTGTCTTGATAATTTGTTTGCCTATAAGATGCCTATTCATAGGAAGTATGTTAGACTTAGATGTGTTTTTGACGTACTTTATGATGCTCTCTTTGTGTTTCAATTACTATCTTTCATGTGAGCATCATTAAAATTATCAATGCCTAGCTAGGGGCATTAAACGATAGTGCTTGTTGGGAGGCAACCCAATTTTATTTTTGTTCTTTGATTTTTGCTCCTATTTAGTAATAAATAATTCATCTAGCTTCTATTTATATGTGGTTTTATGTTTTAATTAGTGTTTCTGACAAGTAGAACCAATAGGATCTTCTTGGGTGATAGTTGTTTGATCTTGCTGAAAAAGACAGAAACTTTGTGCTCACGAAAAGATTTTTAAAATTCACCAGAACGTGATACAATGTTAATTCTTTTTGAATAAGATCAATATACAAATTATCCAGGTTTTACTAGTTTTTCAGAATTTTTTGAGTTCCATATGTATTCGAACAAATCAGATTTCTACAGACTGTTCTGTTTAGACAGATTCTATTTTTCGTGTGTTGTTTGCTTATTTTGATGAATCTATGAGTAATCGGGGGTATGAACGATAGAGAAGTTGGAATACAGTAGGTTTAACACCAATATAAATAAATAATGAGTTCATTACAGTACCTTAAAGTTGTGGTTTATTTTCTTATACTGACGGAGCTCATGAGATTTTCTGTTGAAGTTTTGTGTTAGGAAGTTTTCAAGTTCTTGGGTAAAGATTTGATGGATTTTGGAATAAGAAGTGGCAAGAGTCTAAGCTTGGGGATGCCCAAGGCACCCCAAGGTAAATTCAAGGACAACCAAAAGCCTAAGCTTGGGGATGCCCCGGAAGGCATCCCCTCTTTCATCTTCGTTTATCGGTAACTTTACTTGAGGCTATATTTTTATTCACCACATGATATGCGTTTTGCATGGAGCGTCTTGTATGATTTGAGTCTTTGCTTTTTAGTTCAAAACAATCATCCTTGCTGTACACACCTTTTGGGAGAGACACACATGAATCGGAATTTATTAGAATACTCTATGTGCTTCACTTATATATTTTGAGCTAGATAATTTTGCTCTAGTGCTTCACTTATATCTTTTTAGAGCACGGTGGTGGTTTTATTTTATAGAAATTATTGATCTCTCATGCTTCACTTATATTATTTTGAGAGTCTTTTAGAACAGCATGGTAATTTGCTTTTGCTATAAAATTAGTCCTAATACGATGGGCATCCAAGATGGGTATAATAAAAACTTTCATATAAAGTGCGTTGAATACTATGAGAAGTTTGATTCCTTATGATTGTTTTGAGATATGAAGATGGTGATATTAGAGTCATGCTAGTTGAGTAGTTGTTAATTTGAGAGATACTTGTGTTAAGTTTGTGATTCCCGTAGCTTGCACGTATTGTGAACCGTTATGTGATGAAGTAGGAGCATGGTTTTTTTTGATTGTCTTCCTTATGAGTGGCGGTCAGGGACGAGCAATGCTCTTTTCCTACCAATCTATCCCCCTAGGAGCATGCGTGTAGTACTTTGTTTCAATAACTAATAGACTTTTTCAATAAGTATGTGAGTTCTTTATGACTAATCTTGAGTCCATGGATTATACGCACTCTCACGCTTCCACCGTTGCTAGCCTCTCTAGTACCGCACAACTTTCGCCGGTACCATAACACCCACCATTACCTTCCTCAAAACAGCCACTATACCTACCTATTATGACATTTGCATAGCCATTCCGAGATATATTTCCATGCAACTTTCCACCATTCCGTTTATTATGACACGCTTCATCATTGTCATATTGCTTTGCATGATCATGTAATTGACATCGTATTTGTGGCAAAGCCACCTTCATAATTCTTTCATACATGTCACTCTTGATTCATTGCACATCCCGGTACACCACCGGAGGCATTCACATAGTGTCATATTTTGTTCTAAGTATTGAGTTGTAATTCTTGAGTTGTAAGTAAATAAAAGTGTGATGATCTTCATTATTAGAGCATTGTCCCATGTGAGGAAAGGATGATGGAGACTATGATTCCCCCACAAGTCAGGATGAGAATCCGGACGAAAAATAAAAAATAAATAAATAAAGAGTCCATAAAAAGAGAGAGAGGAGAAAAGGCCCAAATATAATAAAAAAATGAGAGAAACAGTGAGAAGGGGCAATGCTACTATCCTTTTTCCACACTTGTGCTTTAAAGTAGCACCATGATCTTCATGAGAGAGAGTCTCCTATGTTGTCACTTTCATATACTAGTGGGAATCTTTAATTAGAGAACTTGGCTTGTATATTCCAATGATGGGCTTCCTCAAAGTTCCCTAGGTATTCGTGAGCAAGCGAGTTGGATGCATACCCACTTAGTTTCTTTTTGAAAAAGGCAGGTCCAATGAAATGGACGCCAGAAGCGGAGGCTGCGCTGCAGGACTTGAAGAAATACCTGTCCTCCACTCCAATACTTGTCGCACCTAAGCCACAAGACAAGTTGCTGCTGTATCTGGCGGCAACCAATCAAGTGGTTAGTGCTGCGTTAGTAGCGGAGAGGGAGGCAGATGATGAGCCAGCAACCACGGCAAGCGCATCCAGCGACAAGCAGGGGGCTTCCCCGACAAGCTCTGGTCCCGGCAAAGATGGATCTGCGCAGGCGCCCGAGGAGATACAGAAGAAAATGGTGTAGCGCTCAGTCTACTTTGTCAGTTCCCTTCTGCAGGGGGCTAGGTCAAGGTACTCTGGTGTGCAGAAATTGCTTTTCGGCCTTCTCATGGCCTCGAGAAAGCTGCGCCATTACTTCCAAGCACATGAGATAACAGTTGTCACTCGTTTTCCGCTGAAGAGGATACTGCAGAATCCAGAAGCAACAGGCAGGATTGTTGAGTGGGCGCTGGAACTATCAAGCTTTGGCCTCAAGTTTGAAAGCACTTCAACTATCCAAAGCAGAGCATTGGCAGAATTCATAGCAGAGTGGACGCCAACACCAGAAGAAGAAATTCCAGAAATGAGCATCCCCATCAAGGAAGCAAGCAAAGAGTGGCTGATGTACTTTGATGGTGCTTTCTCGCTGCAAGGCGCCGGTGCTGGCGTACTACTTGTCACACCCACCGGAGAGCACCTTAAGTACGTAGTCCAGATGCACTTTCCCAAGGAGCAAGCAACAAACAATACTGCAGAGTATGAAGGATTGCTTGCCGGTCTCAGGATCGCGGCAGACCTTGGGATCAAGAAGCTCATCGTCAGGGGTGACTCGCAGCTTGTCGTCCGCCAAGTGAATAAGAGTTATCAGAGTCCGTTGATGGAAGCTTACGTTGATGAAGTGAGGAAGCTAGAAGAGCACTTTGTCGGCCTACAGATGGAACACGTTCCAAGAGCTCATAACGACATTGCCGATGGCCTGTCAAAGTGCGCAGCACTTAAGTTACCTGTGGAACCAGGAATCTTTGTGCTCAAGCTGACTCAACCGTCTGTGACGCCATCAACTGGACAGAGCAAGAAGAGGAAGTTAATTTCTGGTGACTATTTTCCGGCAGAGCTTCCCAAAGCCGCCGCCAAAAAGGTCCCCAAGATCAACACCAAGAGTGGTGGGGAGCAGTCTGCTCCGGCAAACCCCAGGGTTTGTTCCGTTGAAGCAGACGCTCCCGACAAGTTTTGCTCCGGAAAGCTTGCCGGGGAACGTCAAGCTCTGGCTGAGCCACAGTTTCTCGCCGTAGAAGCGGATGTTCCCACAGCAGCAGATGTGCCTTTAGTCCTTGTTGTCGAGCCACAAGCTCCAGCATGGGCACAGCAGACCGTCCGTTTCCTTCAGACAGGAGAACTTCCCGAAGAGCAAGAAGAAGCGGAAAGAGTAGCTCGGCAGTCAAGTATGTACCAGTTTGTCGACAACGCACTGTACAGAAGAAGACCCAACGGTGTGAAATTGAAGTGTATTCATCGGGAAGATGGGCAGAAGCTGTTGGCCGAGATACATGGAGGCATTTGCGGTCACCACATTGGCGCAAGAGGACTTGCCGGCAAAGCATTCCGACAAGGTTTCTTTTGGCCAACAGCCCTCCAGGATGCAACTGCACAAGTAACCAAGTGTGAAGCGTGCCAGTTTCATTCCAAGCAGATACACCAGCCAGCTCAAGCTCTCCAGACGATCCCTTTATCCTGACCATTTTCGGTCTGGGGGCTCGATATCCTCGGCCCCTTCCCCCGAGCAGTCGGGGGCTTTGAGTACTTGTACGTCGCAATCGACAAGTTCACAAAGTGGCCGGAAGTGGAAGCAGTGAGGAAGGTGATAGCACAGTCAGCAGTCAAGTTCTTTAGGTCGATTGTTTGCCGCTTCGGGATCCCTAACAAGATCATCGCCGACAACGGTACGCAATTCACGAGCCGCACCTTCATGCAGTACGTCCAAGATCTTGGCGCCAAGGTCTGCTTCGCTTCTGTTGCTCACCCCAGGAGCAACGGTCAAGCGGAGAGGGCAAATGCTGAAGTGCTGCGTGGACTCAAGACCAGGACTTTCGACAGGCTGCACGGGTGCGGAAGAAACTGGATTGAGGAGCTGCCGGTGGTTCTTTGGTCGATCAGGACGACGCCAAATCGAGCCACTGGCCAGACACCTTTCGCTCTAGTCTATGGAGCAGAGGCAGTTCTCCCCACGGAACTCGTATACGGGTTGCCTCGAGTGCTCGCTTGTGATGAGCTTGAGCAAGAGCAGCTGCGACAAGATGACGCGCTGCTCCTTGAGGAAGACCGTCTTCAGGCTGTTGTACGAGCTGCTCGCTACCAGCAAGCTTTGCGCCGCTACCATAGCCGCAAAGTTAACGCCAGAAGTCTCAAGTAAGGCGACCTCGTTCTTCGGCGCGTTCAGTCCGCCAAGAATTCCAACAAGTTGACGCCGAAGTGGGAAGGCCCTTACCGGGTGAAACGAGTCACTAGGCCTGGCGCTGTCCGCCTTGAGACCGAAGATGGCATTCCGGTGAGTAACTCCTGGAACATTGAGCATCTTCGTAAGTTTTACCCATAAGGCGTGGTTGCCGGACCCTGCTCCGGCAACCACCTTTTGTACAAGTCTTGCCGCTGTTGCATGTAATCCTTTGTACAAAGCCAGGCGCAGACCCTGTGCATAAATAAAGCTCATGTGCTCCGCACATCTTGTCAATTTCATGCTTTTTATTTTTTGCATGAGTTATCTGACACTTTGTGCAGCGAACACCCCCGGTAAGCAATAACGAGCCATAAGGTTCCATATCATTATTTTCTCTACTTCCTTTTTTCTCAAGGAAATGAAGGTTCCTTCGCCCACAAGTTTGCCGGAGGAGAAGGGGAAGATAATGGTATGGACCAGGCGTCGTTCAAGAAAGTTTCGCCTTGCCGGGAAGCAAACGACAGAAAAGCTAAGTTGCCAAAGTTTGAGCAATAAGATGTTTTTAAATGTTTTAAGTTATCTTCCTTGAACGACCATGCTTTGTATGGAAAACCTGTGCGCGAAGGAACCGGCTTGTGGCTAGTTGCGCCCTTACTTTGTTTCGAGTTCACTCAACAGTTTAAGTGTGCTGCGACTAGAGTCGCGCCCTTACTTTGTTTCGAGTTCGCTCAACAACTTAAGTGAGCTGCGGCTAGTTACGACAAGGTTTCTTGTCGGCAACGGCACTGCCAGTAGGCTGCTGACGTCCCGCACTCAGCGCTCACGGCGAGGGTGCCTGCACCGGCAAGTTCCCTAAAAGCATAGGGCAAAAACATACAAAGGAAGGAATCAAGTAAAGGAAATAACATTGCAATCACTACCCAAAATAAAGTTATATATTACAAGATAGCTTGTCGCGACTCTAATAGACTGTTTTCGTAACATGACCAGCAGCGACAAGAAAAGAAAAAAATAGGTGGCCTAGTCCACGCGGTCGCCCTCATTCCTCTTGATCCCGCTCACTTTGTCCACAATAGGTGCGACAAGGGCCTTGAGCACCTCCAGATCAGCATCCGACGGCAGGGACTTGAGGACGTTGGTGAGGACGAGGCCCGGGTTGCGGTAGGCCACCTTCACCAACACCTTCTGAAGAGCTCCTGCGCAGATCTTACGCGACTCGTCGGCCAGCTGCTTTGGGATCCTCTCCCGGAGTCGCTGGAGGGCCGTCGCCACGCCTTTGAAGAACAGAGTGAGCTTGGCGCTGGATGGGAGGGTCTCATCGGAGGGATACCCGAGATCCTCCATCCCCAGCCGCGCCAGCTCCTTGTCGGTGTCTGCGGCAGCATTCACAAGACCCTCCGTCCACTGCTCCACAGTTTCTCTAAAATCGTTCTGGGTGGCGGCAATGCTCTCCAGCAGTGCCTTGTCGGCCTTGATCTCCGTCTTCAGGGCCGCCTCCTGCTCCTTGGCGCCGTCCAACGTCTTGGTCAAAGCAGCCAGCTTCAGCTCAAGATCGGCGTTGGAATTCTTGGCGGCGCCAAGCTTCTTGATCTTCTCGGCAAGACGACCCTGCAGCTCGCCAAAGGTGTAGGCGTCCTTCTCGCGCTCATGCTTGAGCGCGGCAAGCTCTTCACCGCTCGCCTTGAGATCAGTCTCCAGCTGCGCCACCTTCGTCTCCAGCTCCTTCTTGGTGGCCTCGGCAGCTGCGGCAGCGTCCTTTGCTTCCTTGAGAGCTCTGCTGAGTGTTTGCTCGCGCGCAGCAAGCTCCTCTTCGTGGCTGTCCAGGCTGACCTTCAGCTGCGCCAACTCGCCCTCCCGCGCAGATAGCTCCTCGGCGGCAAGCCGCTGTTGCTCTGCAACTTCTGCCTTCTCGAGGATGAAGGCCTTCTGCGCCTCATCGAGCTGCACACGCTCCGCCGCCAGCGAACGAAGAGCTGCCTGGTTGAGACCTCGGAGCTCCTCCACGCGCTTCTCCATGTCCACCCCCGCCTTCGCGACAAGCGCTTCGTCGGACTCCAGTTTGGCTTGTCGAACGCGGTAGAGCGACACCAGCCTCCGGAGCAGCCGCTCCTCCTCAGACTCGCCGCTGCTGCTGCTCGGCGCATCAACCAACGTCAGCCCAGCGGAGGCGAGCACCTCTCCATCCAAGATTTCTCCTTCGACCGGCGCCCTGGAGCTTGACTCCCAGGGAAGCTTGATGAAGACACCATCGCCGGCCTTCAAGTATACACCTGGCTGGGGCTCTTCGGAGCCTGAAGCTGCGGCAGCGGCGGGAGGATTAGCGGTCGGTGTAGCGCCTGTCGCTCCTGCGGCCTCAGGGTCGTCAGTGCGATCGCCAGACCCCTCGTCAGCTGCTGCGGCGGCAGCCTTGGCGGCCTCTTCGCCGGCGGGATCATCAGCGCCGGTCGCTTCTTCGGTGGCGGCGGCATCATCAACAGCAACCTCGGTTTCCATCGGCTCCGCAGTAGATGGATCTGACGGCCGGAAAAGGAAGAAAAGTCAAGCAAATATCCAAAAAGAAGATCAAAAGAAGAAGAACCCAAGGGAAGTTTCGAAGCAAGAGGTTTACCTGCACCAGGCTCGGCAGTTGTGGTCTCCACCACCGGAGGACCGCTGGTGCTGTCCCTTGCCGGAGACTCCTCCCTTGCCGGAGAGCTCCCCCTTGCCGGAGAGCTCTCCCTTGTCGGAGGATCCTCCCTTGCCGGAGAACGCTCCCTTGGCGGTGTAGTTGAAGCAGATGGCAAGTCAGGGGCGGTCTTCGGGTGCTCCTGGTGGGGCTGCTCTGCTCCTACACAAACCAACAGTCAGATATCAGCAAACAAAGAGTATCCATGCGCGCCTAACAGCGGGAAGCAAACCATATACTTACGCTGGGGGCTGCGCTGGGGGCTGCTCTGAAGAGCAGCTGCCGGGTCCGGCAAGTTTGTCTCGGGCGCACCCCCTGCTGACACGGTGGGATCGTCCTCGATGACAATCACCGGGACCTTGGCTCTCTTTGCCGCTCTCTGGGCCAGAGTCCTAAAAAGGAATAAGTTCAGAGTAAAGCAAATGAGATACAAGACAAGACAGCAAGTATTGAAGACATACGAGTACAACAAGAATCTTACTCTTCTTCCTCGTCGGAGCTGAGCGCGGAGAAGTCAAAGCCTGGCCCACCTCCGGCGCGAGGAGGCGGAGGAGTAGGATCCCTTGGCCGCTTGGCGGGAGCTGGAGCGGCGGACTGGGAGGACCCCGCTCCAGTTGCCACTGCAGCGTGAGGTGCTTCCGCGGCAACAGAACTTGCCGCGATTAGTGTGTCGTGCGGCGCGGCGGGGGTTGACTCGTCCGCCGCTCCGCTATGTCCCCGGCCTTGCGAAGACGCCTTCTTGGTGGGGCTGGGGGCTCTGCTTGCGGCAAGCTGCCCGAAGACGAAGAGGAAGAGGAGCCGATCTCCAACGAGCCGCTCGTATCCTCGGCGGGCCCGCTCGGCCCGACGTCATGCCCGGCGGACCTCTCCTCACCGGCAAGATCCTCTCGCTCAGCAAGGCTTGCCGCCTCTGCTGCCTCTGCCTCCTCCACGGTGAACCCAAACTCGCCCGCAGCTGCAGCTGCCGCCGCCTCTTCCAGCCTGGTGGCGACGCGCTTGAGCTCCTCGTCGGTGGTATCCCGGGTGAGGCCCCTCTGCTCATCGGCGTCGATCGGCACTTCTACCAAGCCATCGAAGAACGCCCGCACGACATCATCTGCAGGCTCTATCCAGGCTGGGTCAATTCCATGCGAGTCGCACAGCGGCATCATTGCACGGATGCGGTCGAGCGAGGAGTTGTTGCAAAGCGGAACGACGCCCCTCGGCAACCTGAACACTTCAGGATGCTGTGGGTCGTACTTGAACAGCTCCTAGAGCATAACGTTGAGCTCCAGGACAGTGAAGTTGAAGTTGAGGCCCGGCCGCAGCCTCATGATATCCGCCGCGTTCTGGAACTCCCAGGCGGGTCTCCTCCTCTCCTGCAGAGGGGCGATGTGGCGGCGAAGGAAATCTGCGCCAACCGCTCCTACAGTAAGCCTGGCAAGCCTGAGGCGTAGGATCCGGGCGACGGCAATCTTCAGTATGTCGTCTTCCGGGGCCAAGCTACTCCAATCACTACCGCGCACTACTGGAGTTTGGCGCAGGGCGGTAAACGGCTGCGGGTTCTCCTCGATAATCAGGCACCAGTACGCCCTCCACTCCTCCCACTTGCTGCGGAACTCTCCATTCAAATAAGCATCCTTCTTGCCAGCTTTTGAGATCCAGGCGATTCTGCCGGATAAAGGCTATCCTTTCTCAACTCGAGGCAAAAAGAAGTGGCGGAAAAGGGCTACGTTTGGATGGATTCCGACAAAGTTTTCGCAGAGTTGTGCAAAAACTGCCATGGTCAGGACAACATTGGGGGTGAAGTCAAGGAGGCGGAGCCCGTAGGTGTTCATGACGTCACAGAAGAATTCAGAAAAGGGCGGGCGGAGCCCGCAGTAGAAGAACAAGGCAAAGAAAGGGTACCCAGTGGAAGCCTTTTTCCAAGCGGCGGCTGGGAGTACCTTCATGCGCAGATGCGCTCGCGTCCCCGTCGACCAGAAGAGGTAGTAGTACTCCTTCAGCTCTTCTGCGGCAAGCCTCGGAGGGAAGATTGCCCGCTCCTTTCGCAGCGCTGCGAGCCGCTGCGCCTCGGCCGACTTCACCTTCTCGGCTTTCCGCAGTTGGTGGTGCGGGTGGTGAGGGAGGACGACGGCGTTGGTGGTGCTGGTGGTGATGGGGGCGGAGCGCTGCTCTCTTTCGGCTTTGGGAAGAAGGGGAGTGGCGAAGATTCTCGGGGAAGGAATAGCAACGGGCAGATGGGCGAACTGCCCCTGTTTCCCCTGCTTATAAGGAGGAAGGGAGCGGACGTTCAGCTTTTCCGAATAAAGAAACCACCCACGACCTCTCCCACGACGCCGCAATCGACGCGTGCCATTCAGGGAGGGCGCGGTGGATACGGAGTAAGATACGGCGTGATCCAGGCCGCGCGTGCCCGTGCCCTGTTTTGGGCCTGGCCCAACAGCGCTCGGCACCGTGTATGGCCCAGGCCCGGGGGCTCCTGTCGGTGTACTAGAGTAGGGGTACCCTAGTATCCCGAACTTGTGCACGGGCAGTCGCAGCGTCCCGCGGCAAGGCTTGCCGGGTGACCGCCAATATCCTCTGTGGTTCCTTTGGAGCCATTCAAGAACAAAGTATTCAAGCCAAGGAGACAAGGCCCCGGCAGGAGGAGCTTTCCGGGAAGGCCACTCAAGGCACAAGACCCCGGCAAGAGGAGCTTGCCGGGAAGACCAACCAAGGCATCTGAAGGTACTTACCGCGACGCACCACGCGTCCCGGCAAGGCCCGGCGAGCGGCAAGCTTCCGGACGCGACAAGACAACAACCGCGGCAAGGCACTTTGCCGCGGCAGGCTAGCAACCACTCTGTACCCGCGCTCCAGCACACCCACCAACGTGTCGCTCTAGGACCCTTCCAGGCGTACGTGGCGGGAGGCTGTGCAGCCAGGGGTGCACTGTGGCAAGCGGCGCTGACAAGGTCGCCATCGTGGCGAGCGGTGGCGTCCTTGACGGTCCCTTTTCTGCACTGTTTGGATGACACAGATGGGCATTTAATGCCCTTGTCCCCTGCCGTCAGGGTTAGATAGGATACACTGTACAGGTAGCTGTACCAACCACATCACCTTTCCATTTTTACCCTTGTCTGCGTTGCCACCTGTTGGAGACCCCTTGAGCATATAAAAGGAGGCCCATGCACAACGTAGAGGGGGAGGACGGTAGAACGCTCACGCTTGGTCTCGTTAGCTGCTGGTGCATACTGTAGCACTCAGCGCTCCTGAGCAAGAACTCAATACAAACCACAAAGCAGCAGTAGGAGTATTATCTCTCCGGAGAGCTCCGAAGCTGGGTAAACTGCTTGTGTGCCTCGCCTCGATCTGCTCTTCGTGCGACCTCCGCCCCCCGCCGAACCGAAAGGGGCTCGGTCCCCATAGGTGCTCGCGGATCAGTTTCCCTGACAGTCTGCAGGGCCACCAGGTGGGGACAACCCACCTAGGCGCGCTAGGAGAGGGGGGCGCACCCTGGTGGGTTGTGCCCACCCAGGTGCCCCGCTCCGGTAGGTCTTCGCTCCAGAAAATCTTATTTATTATATAAAAATTCCTCGCAAAGTTTCGTTCCATTCCGAGAACTTTTATTTCTGCACAAAAACAACACCATGGTAGTTCTGCTGAAAACAACGTCAGTCCGGGGTTAGTTTAATTCAAATCATGCAAATTAGAGTCCAAAACAAGAGGAAAAGCATTAGGAAAAGTAGATACGTTGGAGACATATCAACTCCCCAAAGCTTAAACCTTTGCTTGTCCTCAAGAAATTCAGTTGATAATCTGAAATGAAAAAGAAAAACTTTTACGAATTCTTTTGCTCTTGTTTGCATAAATAAGTTTAAACGACACCCAGGTTTTTAGCCAACATTGTAACTAACCATGCCGACAATAGCTCTTAAAGATTATGTGACTCATATCAATGACATAATCAGCTAGCGAGCAATAATAAGATATCTCAAACGGCAACACGTTGTCAAAACAACCATGATATAATATGACAATAGTGGTATCTCGCCAGCCCTTTCTGAGACCGCAAAACATAAATGCACAAGACCTCCAAAGTTCAAGCAACGACTAAACATTGTAATTCATGTTAGAAAAGATCCAGTCTTGATGCACCCAACATTAGCTACACATAATGCATAAGTCATGACAACTGTGTCTCAGGTTCTAGCGCTTGTTTTAGAAGGTGATGACACAACATAAAAGTAAATAGATAGTTCCTTCACAGAGGGAAGTAGTAATTTACAGAGGTGCGAGAGCTCAAGTTTTTAAAACAGAGGTAAATGATATATTGAGACATGCAGCCTTCTCATTTACTTCACGACTATCAGTTATCAATATCTTCCATGCTAAGCACGCTAGTGGCGGTTCCCAAGCGATAAAAGTAAAGGTTTTGACTCCATTGGGAGTTTTTGTTTGATTATTTGTAAGATTTTTCTGTTTGCAGTTTGGGACTGGGCATCCCTATTACCGCCCTTTTCTCATGAGATCGTGAATGAATAAACACTCGACCTGAGAATATCATGCTTAGCATGGAAGATACTGACCACCTCCTGTCGTTCCATGAACGATCCAGGCACACAAAAAGGATATTTATTTAGAAGTTTTTAGAGGTGGCACATGCAAATTTACTTAGGACGACAGGGTAATACTCATATAGGTAGGTATGGTGGATTAATATGGAATAACTTTTGGGTTCAAGGTTTTTGATGTACAAGTAGAATTCCCACTTAGTACAGGCGAAGGCTAGCAATTAGATTGAGAAGCAGCCAGCTAGAGAGCAACAACGGTCATAAACATGCATTATGCATAAGTAACATTGGACACTAGCATGAGTAGGATATGAACACCATGAACATAAATATCATAGAGGCTATGTTGGTTTTGATTCAACTACATGCATGAACATGTGCCAAGTCAAGCCACTCGAACATTCAGAGGAGGATACCATATCATCAATCCTATATCACAATCATTCTCGCGCAATGTTGATATCCAAGATAAATCATTATCCACTCCCAGCTACTTATGCATGGCATGAGAAACTATAATCTCTAATTGTCATTGCAAAAAACTTTAATCATAATGGGCTGAATCATGCATAGTAGGTTAAACATATTTACACAAACAGAACAAGTCGAGTTCATACCCGTTTCTCTCTGCCACGACCAGGTCATCAAATGTCGTCATTATTGCCTTTCACTTGCACGACTGAACGATATGAAAATAATAATAGTGCAAGAGTGCCGTGGACTAAGCTGGAATCTACAAACATCTTATTCAACAGGAGAAGACAAGGTAAAATGTGCTCTTTATTAGATCAACAATTATTCATATGAGAGCCACTCACCATTTTCATCATGGTCTTCTCCTTGGTACAACTCGAATAAAAGGAAAATAAATTCAGAGAAACACACTGCAATATTTTTGGAGTTTTTGGTTTTCTTGAACAAGCAAATAAAAGGGAAAAGCAAAAACGAGAAAAACTATTTACACGGGAAAGCTCCCACAAGCAGAAGAAGAACATGGAAATCTTTTTGGGTTTTATTTTTAATAATACTACTAAGCATGCATAGAAAGTAAAGTAGCTGCAACTATTTTTTTTGGTTTTCTAAAGTTTTTCAAACACACAAGAAGAAAGCAAGAAAAATAAATCTAAACATGGATGATACAATGAAAAAGTGTGAACACCGACTAATGAAATAAGTGGACATGAATATAATGTGGGTGGGAAACACGTATTCCCCCAAGCTTAGGCTTTTGACCTAACTTGGTAGTTGATCAGTAGCCTAGATAGTAGTTGGCGTGGTAGCTCATGGAGGCTCTCGATGCAGATGCCTCGGCCTGGCGTGCTACCTCCACTGCTATGTTCTGACACTAAAAAAATGCACTTCTGTGATGATACGTGTTTGTCACATTAGGTCACGTTTTCTGTCATGCATGTACATCCATGACGATTTTATGACAGAATCAAGATAGTCATACCTGTGCTGTCGTAGAAGTGCTCCATGACATTACCAAAATTATCATCACAGAAGTGTCCAGTTCCATGATGATAAATCACGCATCATAGAAGTGCTTTCGTCAAGGGTGACCGACACGTGGCATCCATCGTAACGGGTCGCCATTAAGCTATCGGGTTCCGGTTTGGATCCGATAACCCGTTAAGAGCGCATACCAATGGGGATTTACCATGTGTAAAATTCTCATTGGCTGGCAGTTCCACGTGTCGGCCCGGCGTTCGGACAGTTGTCATCCAGCGAATGGATGGAACACGCCTATGATACGTCGACACGTGTCCCGCCCCAACAGTGGCCCATTCCGGTTATAAGGCCAGGCCTGTCAAAATAAGCGGGCCATCCCATTAGTGGCCTACTTGAGTCAGGCCCATTTACAAGCACGGCCTATACAAGTTACACAATTGGCCCATCAAAGGCCCATTCTAGATATGACAATTTCCAACCCATCGTCAGTTTTAGCCCGTTAACGCCCCGCTACGTCTTTGGGCCCAATTGTGGCTCGAACTTCTTTCGGCCTATTAGCAGCCCATCGTCAGCTCAGCCCGTTAACGGCCCGGAACATCTTTCGGCCTTTTCTCGACCAATTCCGCAGTTGGGCCAATTCTAGCCTGCTGTGACTTTAGGCCTGTCCTCGGCCCATTCGGAAAATGGGCGAACTCCTAGCCCATTTTCTCTCTCCGCCTGTTAACGGCCGGCACAATGATTGGGCCTTTGACTTTAGGTCCATTTGGGGCCCACGTTCCTTAGGGCATCATTTTAGCCCAACGTGACTTTTGGCCTGTTAAAAGCCTAGTTTGCAAATTGGGCCTCTGAGGGAGTCCTGGATTAAGGGGTCCTCGGGAGTCCGGACTATGTAACATGGGCCAGACTAATGGGCTATGAAGATAGAAGACAACATACTTCTGCCCGTGTCCGGATGGGACTCTCCTTTTCGTGGACCAATCGGCTTCAGTTAGCAGCAGTAGCTAAGGAATCGCTCGATCGGGTTCAGTTAACAACCATCGATCGATCGCTCGGGTTCAGTAACGCGTAGCCTACAGTGCAATCGCTCGGGTTCACTTAGAGCCCAACGCCTTGCTCGGGTTCAGTTAGAGCCAACGCCTCGCACACACGCGTGCACATGTACGAGAGAAACGCACATCGCTCGGCCCCCGACCTCCCACCATAACAGGGAACTCCCCGAAATTTTCCTCCCCCTCGCTTCTACCACGGTTTTTTCCGTCATGGACGGCCCAAAGAATGTCATGCAGCTGCGTCTCAGGCCCGCCCAGGACGAAAATCCCATTTTCTATCATGATTTTTTGTCATAGAAGTTGGAACCCACCACATCTATGATGATACCGGGTTTTGTCACAATTATCGTCATAGAAGTGTCATATGTATGACAAAAAAAATTCGTTCGGCCCAAAATGTCACGGGTGTGTCTTTTTTTTGTAGTGTAGGGTGGTATCCTCCTTTGAATGATTCAAGTGGCTTGACTTGGCACATGTTCGCGCATGTAGTTGAAACAAAATCAACATAGCCTTCACGATATTTATGTTCATGGTGGATTATATCCTACTCATACTTGCACTCAATGTTTATTAATTTTAATGCATGTTCACGACTGTTGTCGCTCTAGTTGGTCGCTTCAGTCTTTTGCTAGCCTTCACTTGTACTAAATGGAAATACTGCTTGTGCATCCAATCCCTTAAACCACAAAGTTATTCCATATGAGTCCACCATACCTTCCTATATGCGGTATCTACCTGCCGTTCCAAGTAAATTTGTATGTGCCAAACTCTAAACCTTCAAATGAAATTCTGTTTTGTATGCTCGAATAACTCTTGTATCAACTAGGGTTGTCTGTATCTTCCATGCTAGGCGGGTTATTCTCAAGAGGAGTGGACTCCACTCCTCACTAACGAGAAAATGGCTGGTCACCGGGATGCCTAGTCCCATGCTTTAAGAAAATCAAATCAAAATAATTGCAAACAAAACTCCCCTAGGATTGTTGTTAGTTGGACGGTACCCGTTGTTTCAGACCACCCGTGGAGTGTGCTTGTTGGTGGTGGGGGAGTATAAACTTTACCATTCTGTTTGGGAACCGCCTATAAAGTGAGTAGCATGGAAGATATCGAGATCTCTCGGTTGTTATGTTGACAATGAAAGTATACCGCTCAAAATATTATTCATCTCTATTTCAAAAAACGAGCTCTGGCACCTCTACAAATCCCTGCTTCCCTCTGCGAAGGGCCTATCTATTTACTTTTATGTTGAGTCATCACCCTCTTATTTAAAAAGCACCAGCTAGAGAGCACCACTGTCATTTGCATCCATTAATATTAATTTATATTGGGCATGACTATGATTGGATCTCTTTTACCATGAATTACAATGTTTAGTCAGTCCTTGATCTTTAAAGGTGCTCTGCATTTATGTTTTGCGGTCTCAGAAAGGGCTAGCAAGATACCATCTTGTTATATCATATTATGATTGTTTTGAGAAAGTGTTGTCATCCAAGATTTATTATTATTGCTCGCTAGTTGATTATGCCATTGATATGAGTAAATATGAGACCTAAATGTTATTTTGAATATGGTTAGTTCATAATCTTTGCTGAAAACTTGAATACTAGCTTAACATATTTACAACAACAAGAGCAAACAGAGTTTGTAAAAGTTTTTCTTTATCACTTTCAGTTTATCAACTGAATTGATTGAGGATAAGCAAAGGTTTAAGCTTGGGGGAGTTGATACGTCTCCGTCGTATCTAATTTTCCAAACACTTTTACCCTTGTTTTGGACTCTAACTTGCATGATTTGGATGGAACCAACCCGGACTCACGCTATTTTTAGCAGAATTGCCATGGTGTTATTTTTGTGCAGAAACAAAAGTTCTCGGAATGACCTGAAACTTCACGGAGATTATTTTTGGAAATAATAAGAAATGCTGGTGAAAGAATCAAGACCAGGGGGCCCACACCATGTCCACGAGGGTGGGAGGCATGCCCCTGGAGCTCCACCGACCTCAACTACAACTCCATATATTCGCGTTTGGGAGAAAAAATCAGAGAGAAGGATTGCTACCTCTTGAGCACTGCGTTCGATTTCCTTGAAGAGGAAAGGGTGATGCAGCAGAGTAGAGTAAGTATTTCCCTCAGTTTTTGAGAACCAAGGTATCAATCCAGTAGGAGGCTACGCGCGAGTCCCTCGTACCTACACAAAACAAATAGCTCAACGCAACCAACGCGATTAGGGGTTGTCAATCCCTTCACGGCCACTTACGAGAGTGAGATCTGATAGAGATGATAGATAATATTTTTGGTATTTTTGATATAAATATGCAAAGTAAAATAAAAGGTAAAGTAAAAAGCAAAGAAATAATAAAGTGATTGGAGATTGATATAATGAGAATAGACCCGGGGGCCATAGATTTCACTAGTGGCTTCTCTCAAGAGCATAAGTATTCTACGGTGGGTGAACAAATTACTGTTGAGCAATTGACAGAATTGAGCATAGTTATGAGAATATCTAGGTATGATCATGTATATAGGCATCACGTCCGAGACATGTAGACCGACTCCTGCTTGCATCTACTACTATTACTCCACTCATCGACCGCTATCCAGCATGCATCTAGAGTATTAAGTTAAAAACAGAGTGACGCCTTAAGCAAGATGACATGATGTAGAGGGATAGTTTCATGCAATATGATAAAAACCCCATCTTGTTATCCTCGATGGCAACAATACAATACGTGCCTTGCTGCCCCTACTGTCACTAGGAAAGGACACCGCAAGATTGAAACCAAAGCTAAGCACTTCTCTCATTGCAAGAAGAACCAATCTAGTAGGCGAAACCAAACTGATAATTCAAAGAGACTTGCAAAGATAACCAATCATCCATAAAATAATTCAGAGAAGATTCAAATATTGTTCATAGATAGACTTGATCATAAACCCCCAATTCATCGGTCTCAACAAACACACCGCAAAAATAAGATTACATCGAATAGATCTCCACGAGAGAGGGGGAGAACATTGTATTGAGATCCAAAAATAGAGAAGAAGCCATCTGGGCAGGGGGGCGCGCCCTCCACCCTCGTGGCCGCCTCCCTTCTTTCTTGATGTGGGGTACAAGTCTCCTGGATCATATTCGGTGAGAAAATCACGTCCCTGAAGGTTTCATTCCGTTTGGACTCGGTTTGATATTCAGTGTTTCTTCGAAACACTGAAATAGGCAAAAAACATCAATTTTGGGCTGGGCCTCCGGTTAATAGGCTAGTCCCAAAAGTAATATAAAAGTGGAAAATAAAGCCCAATATGGTCCAAAACAGTAGATAATATAGGATGGAGCAATAAAAAATTATAGATACGTTGGAGACGTATCAGGCATCCCCAAGCTTAATTCCTGCTCGTCCTCGAGTAGGTAAATGATAAAAAAGAATTTTTGATGCGGAGTGCTACTTGGCATAATTTCAATGTAATTCTTCTTAACCGTGGTATGAATATTCAGATCCGAAAGATTCAAGACAAAAGTTCATATTGACAAAAAAATAATAATACTTCAAGCATACTAACAAAGCAATTATGTCTTCTCAAAATATCATGGCCAAAGAAAGTTATACCTACATAATCATATAGTCTGGCTATGCTCTATCTTCACCACCCAAAGTATTTAAATCATGCACAACCCCGATGACAAGCCAAGCAATTGTTTCATACTTTTGACATTTTCAAAACTTTTTCGATCTTTGCGCAAATACATGAGTGTGAGCCATGGATATAGCACTATATGTGGAATAGAATGGTGGTCGTGGAGTAGACAAAAAGAGGGGAAGATAGTCTCACATCAACTAGGCGTATCAACGGGCTATGGAGATGCCCATCAATAGATATCAATGTGAGTGAGTAGGGATTGCCATGCAACGGATGCACTAGAGCTATAAGTATATCAAAGCTCAACAAAAGAAACTAAGTGGGTGTGCATCCAACTCGCTTGCTCACGAAGAGCTAGGGCATTTTGAGGAAGCCCATCATTGGAATATACAAGCCAAGTTCTATAATGAAAAATTCCCACTAGTATATGAAAGTGACAAAATGAGAGACTCTCTATCATGAAGATCATGGTGCTACTTTGAAGCACAAGTGTGGTAAAAGGATAGTAATGTTGTCCCTTCTCTCTTTTTCTCTCATTTTTTTATTTGGGCCTTTTTTTATGGCCTCTTTTTTTCGTCCGGAGTCTCACCCCGACTTGTGGGGGAACCATAGTCTCCATCATCCTTTCCTCACTTGGGACAATGCTCTAAAAATGATGATCATCACACTTTTATTATTCTTACAACTCAACAATTACAACTCGATACCTAGAACAAAATATGAGTCTATATGAATGCCTCCGGCGGTGTACCGGGATATGCAATGAATCAAGAGTGACATGTATGAAAGAATTATGAAAGGTGGCTTTGCCACGAATACGATGTCAACTACATGATCATGCTGGCAATATGACAATGATAGAGCGTGTCATAATAAACGGAATGGTGAAAAGTTGCATGGCAATATATCTCGGAATGGCTATGGAAATGCCATGATAGGTAGGTATGGTGGCTGTTTTGAAGAAGGTATATGGTGGGTGTATGATACGGCGAAAAGTGCGCGGTATTAGAGAGGCTAGCAATGGTGGAAGGAAGGAAAGTGCGTATAATCCTTGGACTCGACATTAGTCATAAAGAACTCATATACTTATTGCAAAAATCTTAGAAGTTATCAAAGCAAAGTATTACGCGCATGCTCCTAGGGGGATTGATTGGTAGGAAAAGACCATTGCTCGTCCCCGACCGCCAGTCATTAGGAAGACAATCAATAAATAAATCATGCTCCGACTTCATCACATAACGGTTCACCATACGTGCATGCTACGGGAATCACAAACTTTAACACAATTATTTCTCAAATTCACAACAACTCAACTAGCATGACTCTAATATCACCATCTTCATATCTCAAAACAATTGTCAAGCATCAAACTTTTCTTAGTATTTAACGCACTCAAAAGAAAGTTTTACAAATCTTGAATACCAAGCATATTATTATTAAGCAATTACCATGCTATTTAAGACTCTAAAAATAATCTAAGTGAAGCATGAGAGATCAATAGTTTCTATAAAAAAAATCCACCACCGTGCTCTAAAAGATATAGGTGAAGTACTAGAGCAAAACTATGTAACTCAAAAGATATAAGTGAAGCACATAGAGTATTCAATCAATTTCCAATTCATGTATGGCTCTCTCAAAAGGTGTGTACAGCAAGGATGATTGTGGTAGACTAACAAGCAAATACTCAAAATCATACAGGACGCTCCAAGCAAAACACATATCATGTGGTGAATAAAAATATAGCTCCAAGTAAAATTACCGATGGAAGTAGACGAAAGAGGGGATGCCTTCCAGGGCATCCCCAAGCTTAGGCTCTTTCCACTCCTTGTTCCATAATCCATCAAAAGATTTCACCCAAAACTTGAAAACTTCACAACACAAAACTCAACAGAAATCTCGTGAGCTCCGTTAGCGAAAGAAAACAAAAGAGCACTTCAAGGTACTGTAATGAACTCATTATTTATTTATATTGGTGTTAAACTTACTGTATTACAACTTCTCTATGGTTTATAAACTATTTTACTAGCCATAGATTCATCAAAATAAGCAAACAACACACGGAAAACAGAATCTGTCAAAAATAGAACAGTCTGTAGTAATCTGTAACTAAAGTAAACTTATGGAACTCCAAAAAATCTACCAACATAGGATGGCCTAGAAAATTTGTTTATTGATCAGCAGCAATTGGAATCAGTATTTTATCACGTTCTGGTGATTTTTAACAATTGTTTTCGTGAACAGAAAGTTTCTATAAATTACAGCAAGATCAAATAACTATCATCCAAGAAGATCCTATAGGTTTAACTTGGCACAAACACTAATTAAAACATAAAACCACATCTAAACAGAAGGTAGATGGATTATTTATTCCTAAACAGAAGCAAAAAAAATTGGGTTGCCTCCCAACAAGCGCTATCGTTTGACGCCCCTAGCTAGGCATAAAAGCAAGGATAGATCTAGGTATTGCCATCTTTGGTCGGCAATCCATAAGTGGCTCTCATGATAGATTCATATGGTAGTTTTATTTTATTTCTAGGGAAGTGTTCCATGCCATTTTTCAATGGAAATTGGAATCTAATATTCCCTTCCTTCATATCAATAATTGCACCAATCGTTCTAAGGAAAGGTCTACCAAGAAAAATAGGGCAAGGGTTGCAATCTGTATCAAGAATGATAAAATCTACGGGCACATAATTCCTATTTTAAACAATAAGAACATCATTAATTCTTCCCATAGGTTTCTTAATAGTGGAATCCGCAAGGTGCAAGTTTAGAGAGCAACCATCAAAATCACGGAAATCTAGCAAATCACACAAAGATTTGGGAATAGTGGAGACACTAGCACCCAAATCACACAAAGCATAAAACTCATGATCTTTAATTTTAATTTTAATAGTAGTTTCCCACTCATCATAAAGTTTTCGAGGGATAGAAACTTTCAACTCAAGTTTTTCTTCATAAGATTGCATCAAGGCATCACCGATATGTTCGGTAAAAGCTTTATTTTGACTATAAGCATGAGGAGAATTTAGCACGGATTGCAACAAGGAAATACAATCAATTAAAGAGAAACTTTAATAATTAAATTCCTTGAAGTCCAAAATAGTGGGTTTAGCAACATCTAGGGTTTTATTCTTTTAAATCCCACTTTTATCAATTTCATCATCAAAATCTAAAAACTCCGAATTTTTGGAACACCTTCTAGGTAAAGGAAGATCATATTCAGTTTCATCAAGATTCATATTGCAAAACAAAGATTTAATATGGGACACATCAATAACTTTTAGATCTTCATCTTGATTTTCATAGGGATTCAGTTTAGCGACCATCTTATTGACTAAGGTAGCCTGCTTATCCAAATTCCAGCAGTCAATTTATCAATACGAGCAATTTGGGATCTTATACCATCAAATTCTTTAGACATATCATCGAGCTCTTTATTCATATAACTCATAAAACTTTTTTGTTCCTTAAGCTCGTTTCTGAAGAATTTATTATGCTCAAATTGCAAAACCATAAACTTCCTGACGTTGTTTTCAATCTCTTCTAGTTTTTTAAGGTGAAGATCACCAAATCTAGGAAGAGCCATCGCGACAAGCAAGCAAACCAACACACGAGCAAACAAAAAGCAAGCGAGAAAAGGCAAAATAAAAAGAGAGGGCAAATAAAACGGCAAGGGTGAAGTGGGGGAGAGGAAAACGAGAGGCAAATGGCAAATAATGTAATGCGAGAGATAAGGAATTGTGATGGGTACTTGGTATGTTGACTTTTGCGTAGACTCCCCGGCAACGGCGCCAAAAATCTTCCTGCTACCTCTTGAGCACTACGTTGGATTTCCCTGAAGAGGAAAGGGTGATGCAGCAGAGTAGAGTAAGTATTTCCCTCAGTTTTTGAGAACCAAGGTATCAATCCAGTAGGAGGCTACGCGCGAGTCCCTCGTACCTACACAAAACAAATAGCTCAACGCAACCAACGTGATTAGGGGTTGTCAATCCCTTCACGGCCACTTACGAGAGTGAGATCTGATAGAGATGATAGATAATATTTTTGGTATTTTTGATATAAAGATGTAAAGTAAAATAAAAGGTAAAGTAAAAAATCAAAGCAATAATAAAGTGATTGGAGATTGATATGATGACAATAGACCCGGGGGCCATAGATTTCACTAGTGGCTTCTCTCAAGAGCATAAGTATTCTACGGTGGGTGAACAAATTACTGTTGAGCAATCAACATAATTGAGCATAGTTATGAGAATATCTAGGTATGATCATGTATATAGGCATCACGTCCGAGACAAGTAGACCGACTCCTGCCTGCATATACTACTATTACTCCACACATCGACCGCTATCTAGCATGCATCTAGAGTATTAAGTTCGTAAGAAGAGAGTAACGCTTTAAGCAAGATGACATGATGTAGAGGGATACATTCATGCAATATGATAAAAACCCCATCTTGTTATCCTCAATGGCACAATACAATACGTGCCTTGCTGCCCCTTTTGTCACTGGGAAAGGACACCGCAAGATTGAACCCAAAGCTAAGCACTTCTCTCATTGCAAGAAGAACCAATCTAGTAGGCCAAACCAAACTAATAATTAGAAGAGACTTGCAAAGATAACCAATCATACATAAAAGAACTCAGAGAAGATTCAAATATTATTCATAGATACACATGATCATAAACCCACAATTCATCGGTCTCAACAAACACACCGCAAAAAGAAGATTACATCGAATAGATCTCCACGAGAGAGGGGGAGAACATTGTATTGAGATCCAAAAAGAGAGAAGAAGCCATCTAGCTACTAACTATGGACCCGAAGGTCTGAGGTAAACCACTCACACTTCATCGGAGGGGCTATGATGATGTAGAAGCCCTCCGTGGTGGATGCCCTCTCTGGCGGAGCTCTGGAACAGGCCCCAAGATGGGATCTCATGGGTACAGAAGGTTGCGGCGGTGGAATTAGGTTTTTGGCTCCATATCTGATCGTTTGGTGGGTACGTAGGTATATATAGGAGGAAGGAGTACGTCGGTGGAGCAAAGGGGGCCCCACAAGGCAGGGGGCGCGCCCTAGGGGGAGCCCTCCACCCTCGTGGCCGCCTCCCTTCTTTCTTGACGTGGGGTCCAAGTCTCCTGGATCATATTCGGTGAGAAAATCACGTTCCCGAAGGTTTCATTCCGTTTGGACTCCGTTTGATATTCCGTTTCTTCGAAACACTGAAATAGGCAAAAAACATCAATTCTTGGCTGGGCCTCCGGTTAATAGGTTAGTCCCAAAAGTAATATAAAAGTGGAAAATAACGCCCAATATGGTCCAAAACAGTAGATAATATAGCATGGAGCAATAAAAAATTATATATACGTTGGAGACATATCAAGGATTCATCGCGTTTTATTATACGGAGCTGCCGCCAAGCCCTAAACTCTCTCAGGTGGGCTGATCTGGAGTCCGTTCGGGGCTTCAGAGAGGGGAATCCGTCGCCATCGTCATCATCAACCATCCTCCATCACCAATTTCATGATGCTCACCATCGCGCGTGAGTAATTCCATTGTAGTCTTGCTGGACGGTGATGGGTTGGATGAGATTTATCATGTAGTCGAGTTAGTTTTGTTAGGGTTTGATCCCTAGTATCCACTATGTTCTGAGATTGATGTTGCTATGACTTTGTTATCCTTAATGCTTGTCACTAGGGCCTGAGTGTCATGATTTCAGATCTGAACCTATTATGTTTTCATGCATATATGTGAGTTCTTGATCCTATCTTGCAAGTCTATAGTCACCTACTATGTGTTATGATCCGGCAACCCCGAAGTGACAATAATCGGGACCACTCCCGGTGATGACCATAGTTTGAGGAGTACATGTATTCACTATGTGTTAATGCTTTGGTCCGGTACCCTATTAAAAGGAGGCCTTAATATCCCTTAGTTTCCATTAGGACCTGCTACCTCTTGACCACTGCGTTGGATTTCCCAGAAGAGGAGAGGATGATGCAGCAAAGTAGCATAAGTATTACCCTCAGTTTTTGAGAACCAAGGTATCAATCCAGTAGGAGGCTACACTCGAGTCCCTCGTACCTACACAAAAACAATAGCTCAACGCAACAAACGCAATTAGGGGTTGTCAATCCCTTCATGGTCACTTACGGGAGTGAGATCTGATAGAGATGATAGATAATATTTTTGGTATTTTTGGTATAGAGATGCAAAGTGAAAAGTAAAAGCCAAAGTAAAAAAGCAAAGCAAGATTAAAGTGATGGAGATTGATATGATGAGAATAGACCCGGGGGCCATAGGTTTCACTAGTGGCTTCTCTCAAGAGCATAAGTATTCTACAGCGGGTGAACAAATTACTTTTGAGCAATTGACAGAATTGAGCATAGTTATGAGAATATCTAGGTATGATCATGTATATAGGCATCACATCCGAGACAAGTAGACCGACTCCTGCCTGCATCTACTACTATTACTCCACTCATCGACCGCTATCCAGCATGCATCTAGAGTATTAAGTTAAAAACAGAGTAACGCCTTAAGCAAGATGACATGATGTAGAGGGATAGTTTCATGCAATATGATAAAAACCCCATCTTGTTATCCTCGATGGCAGCAATACAATACGTGCCTTGCTGCCCCTTGTATCACTGGGAAAGGACACTGCAAGATTGAACCCAAAGCTAAGCACTTCTCCCATGGCAAGAAAAACCAATCTAGTAGGCCAAACCAAACTGATAATTTGAAGAGGCTTGCAAAGATAACCAATCATACATAAAAGAATTTAGAGAAGATTCAAATATTATTCATAGATAGACTTGATCATAAACCCACAATTCATCAATCTCAACAAACACACCGCAAAAAGAAGATTACATCGAATAGATCTCCACGAGAGAGGGGGAGAACATTGTAATGAGATCCAAAAAGAGAGAAGAAGCCATCTAGCTAATAACTATGGACCCGTAGGTCTGAGGTGAACTACTCACACTTCATAAGAGGGGCCCTCCGTGATGATGGCCCTCTCTGGTGGAGCTCCGGAACAGGCCCCAAGATGGGATCTCGTGGTTACAGAAGATTGCGGCGGTGGAATTAGGTTTTTGAATCCGTATCTGATCGTTTGGGGGTACGTAGGTATATATAGGAGGAAGAAGTACGTCGGTGGAGCTCCGAGGGGCCCACGAGGTAGGGGGGCGCGCCCTAGGGGGGTGGGCGCCCCCACCCTCGTGACCGCCTCGTGGCTTTCTTGACGGAGGGTCCAAGTATCCTGGGTCTTATCTGATGAGAAAATCACGTTCCCAAAGGTTTCATTCCGTTTGGACTCCTTTTGATATTCTGTTTCTCTGAAACTCTGAAATAGGCAAAAAACAGCAATTCTGGGCTGGGCCTCCGGTTAATAGGTTAGTCCCAAAAATAATATAAAAGTGGAAAATAAAGCCCAATAAAGTCCAAAACAGTAGATAATATAGCATGGAGCAATAAAAAATTATATATACGTTGGAGACGTATTAGGCATCCCCAAGCTTAATTCCTGCTCATCCTCGAGTAGGTAAATGATAAAAAGAGAATTTTTGATGCGGAGTGCTACTTGGCATAATTTCAATGCAAATCTTCTTAATTGTGGTATGAATATTCAGATCCGAATGATTCAAGAAAAAAGTTCATATTAACATAAAAATAATAATACTTCAAGCAAACTAACAAAGCAATTATGTCTTCTCAAAGTAACATGGCCAAAGAAAGTTCATCCCTACAAAATCATATAGTTTAGTCATGCTCCATTTTCGTCACACAAGAATGCTCACATCATGCACAACCCCGATGACAAGCCAAGCAATTGTTTCATACTTTAATAATCTCAAACTCATAAACGTTCACGCAATACATGAGCGCGAGCCATGGATATATCACTATGGGTGGAATAGAATATGATGATGGGGGTTATGTGGAGAAGACAAAAAAGGAGAAAGTCTCACATCAAAGAGGATAATCAACGAGCTATGGAGATGCCCATCAATTGATGTTAATGCAAGGAGTAGGGATTGCCATGCAACAGATGCACTAGAGCTATAAATGTATGAAAGCTCAACAAAAGAAACTAAGTGGGTGTGCATCCAACTTGCTTGCTCACGAAGACCTAGGGCACTTGAGGAGGCCCATTGTTGGAATATACAAGCCAAGTTCTATAATGAAAATTTCCCACTAGTATATGAAAATGAAAAAACAAGAGACTCTTGTCGGTGTACTAGAGTAGGGGTACCCTAGTATCCCGAACTTGTGCACGGGCAGTCGTAGCGTCCCGCGGCAAGGCTTGCCGGGTGACCGCCAATATCCTCTGTGGTTCCTTTGGAGCCATTCAAGAACAAAGTATTCAAGCCAAGGAGACAAGGCCCCGGCAAGAGGAGCTTGCCGGGAAGGCCACTCAAGGCACAAGACCCCGGCAAGAGGAGCTTGCTGGGAAGGCCAACCAAGGCATCTCAAGGAACTTGCCACGACGTGCCACGCGTCCCGGCAGGACCCGGCGAGCGACAAGCTTCAGGATGCGACAAGACAACTACCGCGGCAAGGCGCTTGCCGCGGCAAGCCTCCACTCTGTACCTGCACTCCAGCACACCCACCTACGTGTCGCTTTGGGACCCTTCCTGGCGTACGTGGCGGGAGGCTGTGCAGCCAGGGGTACACTGTGGCATGCGGCGCTAACAAGATCGCCATCGTGGCGAGCGGTGGCGCCCCTGGCGGTCCCTTTTCTGCATCGTCTGGGCGACGTAGATAGGCATTTAATGCCTTTGTCCCCTGCCGTCAGGGTTAGGTATGATACACTGTATAGGTAGCTGTACCTACCGCAACACCTTAACATTTTTGCCCTTGCCTATGTTGCCACCTGTTGGAGACCCCTTGAGCATATAAAAGGAGGCCCATACACAACGTAGGAGGGGTTCGGCCCCCCTGGAGGACGAACAGTAGAACACTCCCGCTCGGTCTCGTTAGCTGCTGGTGTGTACTGTAGCACCCAGCGCTCCCGAGCAAGAACTGAATAAAATCCACAAAGCAGCAGTAGGAGTATTATCTCTCCGGAGAGCTCCGAAGCTGGGTAAAACCCCTCGCGTGCCTCGCCTCGATCCGCTCTTTGCACGACCTCCGCCCCCCGCCGAACCGAGAAGGGGCTCCGTCCCCATAGGTGCTCGAGGAGCCAGATTCCCCCGGCATCTTTGGCGCGCCAGGTAGGGGGCGTCGAGGTTGTGTGAACCCGATCCGGCGTTCGCGTGAGCTAGATCTTCATTGACTTCATCGACATGCCGCCGAAGAAGAAGGCTTCGGAGGCGGCCGCTCCGTCCGCGTCGAACCCACCGCCGCCGGAGCAAACGGCTGGTGGGGAAGACGCCGGCGGAAGAACGGGCGTCGAAGAGGTAGCCCACGGTGCCGCCAGGTCCAAGGACAAGGCCGCGCTGCCCGTCGGCGGCGTAGCGGGCTCCCACGACGACCGGGCGTCCGTGGATGCTCTGCGCCCATCTTAGGAAGCGCGGGACCGGCAGCGTCGTGGTACTCACGGTACCATACGTTCGCTAGACCCAAATTGAGCTGGCGGATCTCGGGATGCTTAAGGCCAGCATGCACGCCAACGTGCTGGCGCGAGCGAGGCACGGTCGCCTGGAAAGAATACTGCTCCTTCTAACGTCGTTGGAAGTCCGAGCATATCCTGCTCCTCGCACCGTTCGCCACCGCTACCCGCCACTCCAGCAGAAGCCTTGGCATGAGCTCAACTGCTCCTAGACTTCCCTCCAACACCAGACAAGATCGACGACTGGAGGGCCACCATTCAGAGCCTCATCGGCTTCGCCAACGGCGACACTCCGCGGCAGCCAACCACATCGTAGCCGCGACAAGCCAGCCAGGTGCGAGCCGATGGAGACAAGACCGGTGGGGTGCGACCACCATGCACTCCCCGCCCCGAAGGCCAAGATCGCCGACTCGCCGGGTCCACCGCGACAGCGACTCCACCGCTTCATTAGATCCGCGAACTCGTCGCGATCAGCGCCACGTTCTTCACGAACGGTAGCAAGAAGACGCTCGTACTCGCATCGAGCGCCGAAGAGAAACGCGGCGTCAATCAGACCGGCGCGCTGGGCCCACTGTCGACATGCATGCGCCAGGGGAACCAGGGGACCTGCCGTATGCGGTAGGTTGCCCTGCGTTTACTCGTGAGCTACGGCAAGTCCAGTGGCCCAGCACGAAGAATTTCAAGCCAGACATACCAGAGAAGTATGACGGCAGGTTGCATCCGTCGGAGTTCCTCAGCATCTACACCATCGCGGTGCAGGCTGCCGGGGGGCGAGACGACAAGATCCTTGCCAACTACTTCCCACTGGTGCTCAAGCCCAACGTCAGATCCTGGCTCATGCACTTGCCGGCAAACTCCATATCTTCCTGGGCAGACCTGTCGTCAAGGAAGCAAACAAAGAGTGGCTGATGTACTTTGATGGTGCTTTCTCGCTGCAAGGTGCCGGTGCTGGCGTGCTGCTTGTCGCACCCACCGGAGAGCACCTCAAGTACCTGGTCCAGATGCACTTTCCCAAGGAGCAAGCAACAAACAATACTGCAGAGTATGAAGGATTGCTCGCCGGTCTCAGGATCGCGGCAGACCTTGGGATCAAGCAGCTCATTGTCAGGGGTGACTCGCAGCTTGTCGTCCGCCAAGTGAACAAGAATTATCAGAGTCCGTTGATGGAAGCTTACGTTGATGAAGTGAGGAAGCTAGAAGAGCGCTTTGTCGGCCTACAGATGGAACACGTTCCAAGAGCTTAGAACGACATTGCTGACGGCCTGTCAAAGTGCGCAGGACTTAAGTTACCTGTGGAACCAGGGATCTTTGTGCTCAAGCTGACTCAACCGTCTGTGAAGCCATCAACTTGACGGAACAAGAAGAGGAAGTTGATTTCTGGTGACTATCTTCCGGCAGAGCTTCCCGAAGCCGCCGCCAAGAAGGTCCCCAAGATCAACGCCAAGAGTGCTGAGGAGCAGTCTGCTCCGACAAGCCCCAGGGTTTGTTTCGTTGTAGCAGACACTCCCGACAAGTTTTGCTCCGGCAAGCTTGCCGGGGATCGTCAAGCTCTGGCTGAGCCGCAGGTTCTCGCCGTAGAAGCGGATGTTCCCGCAGCAGCAGATATGCCTTTAGTCCTTGTTGTCGAGCCACATGCTCCAGCATGGGCACAACAGATCGTCCGTTTCCTCCAGACAGGAGAACTTCTCGAAGAGCCAGAAGAAACGGAAAGAGTAGCCCGGTAGTCAAGTATGTACCAGTTCGTCGACAACGCACTGTACAGAAGAATACTCAACGGTGTGAAATTGAAGTGTATTCCCCGGGAAGATGGACAGAAGCTGTTGGCAGAGATACATGGAGGCATATGTGGTCACCACATTGGCGCAAGAGTGCTTGCCGGCAAAGCTTTCCGGCAAGGCTTCTTTTGGCCGACAGCCCTCCAGGATGCAACTGCACAAGTAACCAAGTGTGAAGCGTGCCAGTTCCATTCCAAGCAGATACACCAGCCAGCTCAAGCTCTCCAGACGATCCCTTTATCCTGGCCATTTTTGGTCTGGGGGCTCGACATCCTCGGCCCCTTCCCCCGAGCAGTCGGGGGCTTTGAGTACTTGTACGTCGCAATCGACAAGTTCACAAAGTGGCCAGAAGTGGAACCAGTGAGGAAGGTGACAGCACAGTCAGCAGTCAAGTTCTTCAGGTCGATTGCTTGCCGCTTCGGGATCCCTAACAGGATCATCACCGACAACGGTACGCAATTCACGAGCCGCACCTTCATGCAGTACGTCCAAGATCTTGGCGCCAAGGTCTGTTTCGCTTCTGTTGCTCACCCCAGGAGCAACGGTCAAACGGAGAGGGCAAATGCTGAAGTGCTGCGCGGGCTCAAGACCAGGACTTTCGACAGGCTGCACAAGTGCGGAAGAAACTGGATCGAGGAGCTGCCGGTGGTTCTTTGGTCGATCAGGACGACGCCAAATCGAGCCACTGGCCAGACACCTTTCGCTTCAGTCTATGGAGCAGAGGCAGTTATCCCCACGGAACTCGTATACGGGTCACCTCGAGTGCTCGCTTATGATGAGCTTGAGCAAGAGCAGCTACGACACGATGACGCGCTGCTCCTTGAGGAAGACCGTCTTCAGGCTGCTGTACGAGCTACTCGATATCAGCAAGCTTTGCGCCGCTACCATAGCCACAAAGTTAAAGCCAGAAGTCTCGAGGAAGGCGACCTTGTTCTTCGGCGCATTCATTCTGCCAAGAATTCCAACAAGTTGGCGCCGAAGTGGGAAGGCCCTTACCGGGTGAAACGAGTCACTAGGCCTGGCGCTGTCCGCCTTGAGACCGAAGATGGCTTTCCGGTGAGCAACTCCTGGAACATCGAGCATCTTCATAAGTTTTACCCGTAAGGCGCGGTTGTCGGACCCTGTCCGACAACCACCATTTTGTACAAGTCTTGCCGCTGTTGCATGTAATCCTTTGTACAAAGCCAAGCGCAGACCCTGTGCATAAATAAAGCTCACGTGCTCCGCACACCTTGTCAATTTCATGCTTTTCTGCATGAACTATCTGACACTTTGTGCAGCGAACACACCCGGTAAGCAATAACGAGCCATAAGGCTCCATATCATTATTTTCTCTACTTTCTTCCTTTTGTCTTTCAAGGAAATGAAGGATCCTTCGCCCACAAGTCTGCCGGGGGGGAAGGGGAAGATAATGGTATGGACCAGGCGTCGTTCATGAAAAGTTTCGCCTTGCCGGGAAGCAAACAACAGAAAAGCTAAGTGCCAAAGTTTGAGCAATCAGATTTTTCAATTTGAAGTTATTTTCCTTGAACGACCATGCTTTGTATGGAAAACCTATGCGCGAAGGAACTAGCTCGTGGCTAGTTGCGCCCTTACTTTGTTTCGAGTTCGCTCAACAGTTTAAGTGTGCTGCGACTAGAGTCGCACCCTTACTTTGTTTCGAGCCTGCTAAACAACTTAAGCGAGCTGCGACTAGTTACGACAAGGTTTGTTGTCGGCAACGGCACTGCCAGCAGGCTGCTGACGTCCCGCACTCAGTGCTCGCGGCAAAAGTGCCTACGCCGGCAAGTTCCCTAAGAGCGTAGGGCAAAAACATACAAAGGAGGTAATCTAGTAAAGGAAATACCATTGCAATAGCTACCCAAAATAAAGTCATATATTACAAGATAGCTTGTCGCGACTCTAATAGACTGTTTTCATAACATGATTAACAACGACAAGAAAAGAAGAAAACGGCGGCCTAGTCCACACGATCGCCCTCAACCCTCTTGATCCCGCTCACCTTGTCCATAGTGGGTGCGACAAGGTCCTTGAGCGCCTCCAGATCAGCTTCCGCCGGCAGGGACCTGAGGACATTGGTGAGGTTGAGGCCCGGGTTGCGGAAGGCTACCTTCACCAACACCTTCTGAAGAGCTCCCGCGCAAATCTTGCGCGACTCGCCGGCCAGCTTCTTCGGGATCCTTTCCCTGAGTCGCTGAAGGGCCGTCGCCACGCCTTTGAAGAACAGAGTGAGCTTGGCGCTGGATGGGAGGGTCTCATCGGAGGGATACCCGAGATCCCCCTTCCCAGCTGCGTCAGCTCCTTGTCGATGTCTGCGGCAGCATTCACAAGACCCTCCGTCCACTGCTCCACAGTCTCTCTAAAGTCATTCTGGGTGGCGACAATGTTCTCCAGCAGCGTCTTGTCAGCCTTGATCTCCTTCCTCAGGGACGCCTCCTGCTCCCTGCCGCCGTCCAGCGTCTTTGTCAAGGCAGCCAGCTTCAGCTCCAGATCGGCGTTGGAATCCTTGGCGGCGCTAAGCTCCTTGACCTTCTCGGCGAGACGACCCTGCAGCTCACCAAAGGTGTAGGCGTCCTTATCACGCTCATGCTTGAGCCCGGCAAGCGCTTCACTGCTCGCCTTAAGATCAGCCTCCAGCTGCGCCACCTTCATCTCCAGCTCCTTCTTGGCGGCCTCGGCAGCTGTGGCAGCGTCCTTTGTTTCCTTGAGAGCTCCGCTAAGTGTTTGCTCACGCGCAGCAAGCTCCTCTTCGTGGCTGTTCAGGCTGGCCTTCAGCTGCACCAATTCGCCCTCCCGCGCAGAGATCTCCTCGGCGGCAAGCCGCTGTTGCTCTGCAACTTCTGCCTTCTCGAGGATGAAGGCCTTCTGTGCCTCTTCAAGCTGCACACGCTCCGCCGCCAGCGACTGGAGAGCTGCCCGGTTGAGACCCCGAAGCTCCTCTGCGCGCTTCTCCATGTCCACCCCCGCCTTTGCGACAAGCGCTTCGCGGGACTCCAGTTTGGCTTGTCGAGCGCAGTAGAGCGACACCAGCTTCCGCAGCAGTTGCTCTTCCTTAGGCTCGTCGCTGCTACTGCCTGGCGCGTCGACCAGCGTCAGCCCAGCGGAGGCGAGCACCTCCACGTCAAAGCTTTCTCCTTCGACCGGCGCCCTGGACGTTGACGCCCAGGGGAGGTTGATGAAGACGTCATCGCCGGCCTTCAAGTAGACGCCTGGCTGAGGCTCTTCGGAGCCTGGCGCTGCGGCAGCGGCGGGAGGATCGGCGGTCGGTGTAGCGCCTGTCGCTCCTGCGGCCTCAGGGTCGTCAGTACGATCGCAAGACCCCCCGTCGGCTGCTGCGGCGGCGGCCCTGGCGGCCTCTTCACCGGCGGGGTCATCAGCGCCGGCCGCTTCTTCGGTGGCGGCGGCATCGTCAACAGCGACCTCGGTCTCCATCGGCTCCACAATAGATGGATCTGACGGCCGGAAAAGGAAGAAAAGTCAAGCAAATGCCCAAAAAGAAAAAACCAAGGGAAGTTTAGAAGCAAGGAGTACCTGTACCAGGCTTGGTAGTTGGGATCTCCGCTGCCAGGGGGTCGCTGGTACTGTCCCTTGCCGAAGACTTCTCCCTTGCCGGTGAGCTCTCCCTTGTTGGAGACTTCTCCCTTGCCAGGGAACTCTCCCTTGCCGGAGAACCCTCCCTTGGCGGCGTAGTCGAAGCAGATGGCACGTCAGGGGCGGCGTCCGGACGCTCCTGGTGGGGCTGCTCTGCTCCTACACAAGCCAACAGTCAGATATCAGCAAGCAAAGAGTATCCATGCGCGCCTAACAGCGGGAAGTAAACCATATACTTACGCTGGGACTGCGCTGGGGGCTGCTCTGAAGAACAGCTGTCGGGTCCGGCAAGTTTGTCTCGGGCGCACCCCCTGCTGGCACGGTGGGATCATCCTCGATGACAATCACCGGGACCTTGGCTCTCTTTGCCATTCTCTGGGCTAGAGTCCTAAAAAGGAATAAGTTCAGAGTAAAGCAAATGAGATACAAGACAAGACAGCAAGTATTGAAGACATGCAAGTACAACGAGGATCTTACTCTTCTTCTTCCTCGTCGGAGCTGAGCGCGGAGAAGTCAAAGCCTGGCCCACCTCCGCCGCGAGGAGGCGGAGGAGTAGGATCCCTTGGCCGCTTGGCGGGAGCTGGAGCGGCGGATCGGGAGGACCCCGCTCCAGTTGTCGCTGCAGCGTGAGGTACTCCCGCGGCGACGGAACTTGCCGCGGTGGAGCGTGTCGTGCGGCGCGGCGGGGGTTGACTCGTCCGCCGCTCCGCTACGTCCCCGGCCTTGCGAAGACGCCTTCTTGGAGCCGGGGGCTCTGTTGGCGGAACCGGGGGCTCTGCTTGTGGAGCCGGGGGCTCTACTTGTGGAGCCGGGGGCTCTGCTTGCGGCGAGCTGTCCGACGACGAAGAGGAAGAGGAGCCGATCTCCAACGAGCCGCTCGTATCCTCGGCGGGCCCGCTCGGCCCGACGTCATGCCCGGCGGACCTCTTCTCGCTGGCAAGCTCCTCTCGATCGGCAAGGCTTGCCGCCTCTGCTGCATCTGCCTCCTCCACGGTGAACCCAAACTCGCCCGCAGCCGCGGCTGCCGCCGCCTCCTCCAGCCTGGTGGCGATGAGCTTGAGCTCATCTTTGGTAGTGTCCCGGGTGAGGCCCCTCTTCTCATCGGCGTCGACCGGCACTTCTATCAAGTTATCGAAGAATGCCCGCACGACATCATCTGCAGGCTCTATCCAGGATGGATCAATTCCGTGCGAGTCGCACAGCGGCATCATTGCACGGATGCGGTCGAGCCCGGAGTTGTTGCACAGTGGAACGACACCCCTCGGCAACCTGAACACTTCGGGGTGCTGAGGGCCGTGCTTGAACAGCTCCTGGAGCATCGCATTGAGCTCCAGGACAGTGAAGTTGAAGTTGAGGCCCGGCCGCAACCTCATGATATCCGCCGCATTCTGGAACTCCCAGGCGGGTCTCCTCCTCTCCTGCACAGGGGCGATGCGGCGGCGGAGGAAATCTGCGCCAACCGCTCCTACAGTAAGCCCGGCAAGCTTGAGGCGTAGGATCCGGGCGACAGCAATCTTCAGTCTGTCGTCTTCCGGGGCCAGGCTACTCCAATCATTGCCGCGCACTACAGGGGTTTCGCGCAGAGCAGTAAACGGCTGCGGATTCTCCTCAACAATCAGGCACCAGTCCGCCCTCCACTCCTCCCACTTGCTGAGGAACTCTCCTTCTAGATAAGTGTCCTTCTTGCCGGCTTTCGAGATCCAGGCGATTCCGCCGGATAAAGGCTCTCCTTTCTCAACCCGAGGCAAAAAGAAATGGCGGAAAAGGGCTACATTTGGATGGATCCCGACAAAGTTTTCGCAGAAATGTGCGAAAACTGCCATGGTCAGGACAACATTGGGGGTGAAGTCAAGGAGGTGGGGCCCGTAGGTGTTCATGATATCGCAAGAGAATTCAGAAAATGGCGGGCAGAGCCCGCAGTAGAAGAACAAGGCGAAGAAGGGATACCTAGTGGGATACTTATCCCAAGCAGTGGCTGGGAGTACCCTCGTGCGCGGATGCGCCCGCGTCCCCGTCGACCAGAAGAGGTAGAAGTCCTCCTTCAGCTCTGCCGCCTCGAGCCTCGGAGGGAATATTGCCCGCTCCTTTCGCACCGCCGCGAGCCGCTGCGCCTCGGCCGACTTCGCCTTCTCGGCTTTCGGAGCCATGGGGGGAATGGTGAGGGAGGACGACGGCGTTGGTGGTGCTGGTGGCGATGGGGGCGGGGCGCTGCTCTCCTTCGGCTTTGGAAAGAAGGGGAGTGGCGGAGATTCTCGAGGAGGGAATAGCAACGGGCAGATGGGCGAACTGCACCTGTTCCCCCTGCTTATAAGGAGGGAGGGGGCGGACGGTCCGTCTTTCCCGAATAAAGAAACACCCATGACCTCTCCCACGACGCCGCAATCGACGCGTGCCGTTCGGGGAGGGTGCGGTGGATGCGGAGTAAGGCACGACGTGACCCAGGCCACGCGTGCCCGTGCCCTGTTTTGGGCCGGGCCCAACAGCGCTCGACACCGTGTATGGCCCAGGCCCGGGGGCTCCTGTCGGTGTACTAGAGTAGGGGTACCCTAGTATCCCGAACTTGTGCACGGGCAGTCGCAGCACCCCGCGGCAAGGCTTGCCAGGTGACCGCCAAGGCCCTCTATGGTTCCTTTGGAGCCATTCAAGAACAAAGTATTTAAGCCAAGGAGACAAGTCCCCGGCAAGAGGAGCTTGCCGGGAAGGCCACTCAAGGCACAAGACCCCGGCAAGAGGAGCTTGCTGGGAAGGCCAACCAAGGCATCTCAAGGAACTTGCCGCGACGCGCCACGCGTCCCGGCAGGACCCGGCGAGCGACAAGCTTCAGGATGCGACAAGACAACTACCGCGGCAAGGCGCTTGCCGCGGCAAGCCTCCACTCTGTACCTGCGCTCCAGCACACCCACCTACGTGTCGCTCTGGGACCCTTCCTGGCGTACGTGGCGGGAGGCTGTGCAGCCAGGGGTACACTGTGGCATGCGGCGCTGACAAGATCGCCATCGTGGCGAGCGGTGGCGCCCCTGGCGGTCCCTTTTCTGCATCGTCTGGGCGACGTAGATAGGCATTTAATGCCTTTGTCCCCTGCCGTCAGGGTTAGGTATGATACACTGTGTAGGTAGTTGTACCTACCGCAGCACCTTTCCATTTTTGCCCTTGCCTACGTTGCCACCTGTTGGAGACCCCTTGAGCATATAAAAGGAGGCCCATGCACAACGTAGGAGGGGATCGGCCCCCCTGGAGGACGAACAGTAGAACACTCCCGCTCGTTCTCGTTAGCTGCTGGTGTGTACTGTAGCACCCAGCGCTCCCGAGCAAGAACTGAATACAATCCACAAAGCATCAGTAGGAGTATTATCTCTCCGGAGAGCTCTGAAGCTGGGTAAAACCCCTCGCGTGCCTCGCCTCGATCCGCTCTTTGCCCGACCTCCGCCCCCCGCCGAATCTAGAAGGGGCTCCGTCCCCATAGGTGCTCGAGGAGCCAGATTCCCCCGGCAACTCTCTATTATGAAGATTATGGTGTTATTTTGAAGCACAAGCGTGGAAAAAAGGATAGTAGTATTGCCCCTTTTTATTTTATATATATATTTTTTGGGCCTTTTTTTGGCCTTTCTCTATTTTTTATTTGGGACAATACTCTATTAAATGATGATCATCACACTTTTATTTATGTACAACTCAATGATTACAACTCGATACTGGAACAAAGTATGACTCTATATGAATGCCTCCAGTGGTGTACCGGGATATGCAATGAATCAAGATTGACATGGATGAAAGAATTATGAATGGTGGCTTTGCCACAAATACTATGTCAACTACATGATCATGCTAGCAATATGACAATGATAGATGTGTCATGATGAGCGGAATGGTGGAAAGTTGCATGGCAATATATCTCAGAATGGCTATGGAAATGCCATAATAGGTAGGTATGGTGGCTGTTTTGAGGAAGATATAAGGAGGTTTATGTGTGAAAGAGCGTATCATATCACGGGGTTTGGATGCACCGGCGAAGTTTGCACCAACTCTCAATGTGAGAAAGGGCAATGCACGGTACCGAAGAGGCTAGCAATGATGGAAGGGTGAGAGTGCGTATAATCCATGGACTCAACATTAGTCATAAAGAACTCATATACTTATTGCAAAAATCTACAAGCCATGAAAAACCAAAGCATTACGCGCATGCTCCTAGGGGGATAGATTGGTAGGAAAAGACCATCGCTCGTCCCCGACCGCCACGCATGAGGACAATCAAATAACACCTCATGTTTCAAATTTGTTACATAATGTTTAACATACGTGCATGCTACGGGACTTGCAAACTTCAACTCAAGCACTTCTCAAATTCACAATTAATCTACTAGCATGACTTTGATATTATCACCTCCATATCTCAAAACAATTATCAAGCATCAAACTTTTCTTAGTATTCAACGCACTCAAAAGAAAGTTTTACAAATCTTGAATACCAAGCTTATTATTATTATTAAGAAAATTACCATGCTATTTAGGACTCTCAAAATAATCTAAGTGAAACATGAGAGATCAATAGTTTCTATAAAACAAATCCACCACCGTTCTCTAAAAGATATAAGTGAAGCACTAGAGCAAAACTATAAAGCTCAAAAGATATAAGTGAAGCACATAGAGTATTCTATCAAATTCCAATTCATGTATGGCCCTCTCGAAAGGTGTACAGCAAGGATGATTGTGGCACACTAACAAACAAAGGCACAAATAATTCAAGATGCTCCAAGCAAAACACATATCATGTGGTGAATAAAAATATAGCTCCAAGTAAAATTACCGATGGAAGTAGACGAAAGAGGGGATGCCTTCCGGGGCATCCCCAAGCTTTGAATTTTTGGTGTCCTTGGATTATCTTGGTGGTGCCATGGGAATCCCCAAGCTTAGGCTCTTTCCACTCCTATAATCCATCAAAAGATTTCACCCAAAACTTGAAAACTTCACAACACAAAACTCAACAGAAATCTCGTGAGCTCCGTTAGCGAAAGAAAACAAAAGACCACTTCAAGATACTGTAATGAACTCATTCTTTATTTATATTGGTGTTAAACATACTGTATTCCAACTTCTCTATGGATTATAAACTATTTTACTAGCCATAGATTCATCAAAATAAAAAACCAACACACGAAAAGCAGAATCTGCCGAAAATAGAACAGTCTGTAGTATGTAGCTAACGCAAACTTCTGGAACTCTAAAAAATCTACCAAAATAGGAAGACCTAGACAATTTGTTTATTGATCATCAGCAATTGGAATCAGTATTTTATCACGTTCTGGTGATTTTTAATAATTGTTTTCATGAACAGAAAGATTCTGGAAATTACAGCAAGATCAAATAACTATCATCCAAGAAGATCCTATAGGTCTAACTTGGCACAAACACTAATTAAAACACAAAACCACATCTAAACAGAAGGTTGATGGATTATTTATTCCTAAACAGAAGCAAAAACAAAAAACTAAAATAAAATTGGGTTGCCTCCCAACAAGCGCTATCGTTTAACGCCCCTAGCTAGGCATAAAAGTGAGAATAGATCTAGGTATTGCCATCTTTGGTAGGCAATCCATAAGTGGCTCTCATGATAGATTCATATGGAAATTTTATTTTCTTCCAAGGGAAGTGTTCCATGCCCTTCTTTAATGCAAATTGAAATCTAATATTCCCTTCCTTCATATCAATAATTGCACCAACCGTTCTAAGGAAAAGTCTACCGAGAATAATAGGGCAAGAAGGATTGCAATCTATATCAAGAACAATAAAATCTACGGGCACATAATTCCTATTTGCAACAATAATAACATCATTAATTCTTCCCATAGGTTTCTTAATAGTGGAATCCGCAAGATGCAAGTTTAGAGAGCAATCATCAAAATCACGGAAATCTGGCAAATCACACAAAGTTTTGGGAATAGTGGAGACACTAGCACCTAAATCACACAAAGCATAAAACTCATAATCTTTAATTTTAATAGTAGGTTCCCACTCATCATAAAGTTTTCTAGGGATAGAAACTTTCAACTCAAGTTTTTCTTCATAAGATTGCATCAAGGCATCAACAATATGTTCGGTGAAGGCTTTATTTTGACTATACGCATGAGGAGAATTTAGCACGGATTGCAACAAGGAAATACAATCAATTAAAGTGCAACTTTCATAATTAAATTCCTTTAAATCCAATATAGTGGGTTTAGCAACATCTAGGGTTTTATTTCTTTCAATCCCACATTTATCAATTTCGTCATCAAGATCTAAATACTCCGAATTTTTAGAACGCCTTCTAGGTAAAGGAAGATCATATTAAGTTTCATCAAGATTCATATTGCAAAACAAAGATTTAATAGGGGACACATCAATAACTTTTAGATCTTCATCTTGATTTTCATTGGAATTGGAAGAACACGCTTTAATAAAGTCATCTTTCGTAGCATGCATCCTAGCGGTTCTTTCCTTGCACTCATCAATGGAAATTCTCATGGCTTTGAGAGACTCATTGATATCATGGTTAGGAGGAATAGATCTAAGCTTTAAAGAATCAACCTCAAGAGAAATTCTATCAACGTTCCTAGCCAAATCATCAACTTTAAACAATTTCTCTTCAAGCAAAGCATTAAATTCTTTTGTGAATTCAAAAACTCTTTAACACTATTGTCAAATTCAGAGGGCATCTTATTAAAATTTCCATAAGAGTTGTTGTAGGAATTTCCATAATTATTAGAAGGATTACTAGGATAAGGCCTAGGATTAAAATTCCCTCTATACGCGTTGTTACCAAAATTATTCCTACCAACAAAATTCACATCCACAGATTCATTATTATTCTCAATCAAAGTAGACAAAGGCATATCATTAGGATCAGAAGAAACACTCTTAGTAGCAAATAATTTCGTAAGTTCATCCATCTTTCCACTCAAAATATTGATTTCTTCTATCGCATGCATTTTTTTATTAGTGGATCTTTCAGTGTGGCATTGAGAATAATTAACCATAATATTATCTAGGAGTTTAGTAGCATCTCCTAAAGTGATTTCCATAAAAGTGCCTCCCGCGGCCGAATCTAAAAGATTTCTAGAAGCAAAATTCAATCCAGCATCCAAATTTTGTACAATCATCCACAAGTTCAAACCATGAGTAGGACAATTACGTATCATTAATTTCATTCTCTCCCAAGCTTGTGCAACATGTTCATGATTAAGTTGCTTAAAATTCATAATATCGTTTCTAAGAGATATGATCTTAGCGGGAGGAAAATACTTAGAGATAAAAGCATCTTTACACTTGTTCCAAGAATCAATACTATTTTTAGGCAAAGGCGAAAACCAAGCTTTAGCACGATCTCTAAGCGAAAAAGGAAATAGCTTCAATTTTACAATATCATTATCGACATATTTATTGTTTTGCATATCACATAAATCAACGAAGCTATTCAGATGAGTAGCAGCATCTTCACTAGGAAGGCCGACAAATTGATCTTTCATAACAAGGTTCAACAAAGCAGTATTGATTTCACAAGATTCAGTATTGGTAAGAGGAGAAATCGGAGTGCTAAGGAAATCATTATTGTTGGTATTGGTGAAGTCACACAATTTGGTATTATCTTGAGCCATCGCGACAATCAAGCAATCCAACACACGAGCAAACAAATGGCAAGCGAGAAAAAGGCAAACGGAAAAGAGAGGGCGAATAAAACGGCAAGGGTGAAGTGGGGGAGTGGAAAACGAGAGGCAAATGGCAACTAATGTAATGCGGGAGATAGGGATTGTGATGGGTACTTGGTATGTTGACTTTTGCGCAGACTCCCCGGCAATGGCGCCAGAAATGGCTCGTTGTCGGGAGTCCAAATCTTGACATGACTTTTGCGTAAGCCTCCCCGATAACGGCGCCAGAAATTCTTCTTGCTACCTCTTGAGCACTGCGTTGGATTTCCCCGAAGAGGAGAGGATGATGCAGCAAAGTAGCGTAAGTACTTCCCTCAGTTTTTGAGAACCAAGGTATCAATCCAGTAGGAGGCTACGCTCGAGTCCCTCACACCTACACAAAAACAATAGCTCAACGCAACCAACGCGATTAGGGGTTGTCAACCCCTTCACGGTCACTTACGGGAGTGAGATCTGATAGAGATGATAGACAATATTTTTGGTTTTTTTGCTATAGAGATGCAAAGTGAAAAGTAAAAGGAAAAGTAAAAAGCAAAGCAAGATTAAAGTGATGGAGATTGATATGATGAGAATAGACCCGGGGGCCATAGGTTTCACTAGTGGCTTCTCTCAAGAGCATAAGTATTCTACGGTGGGTGAACAAATTACTGTTGAGCAATTGACAGAATTGAGCATAGTTATGAGAATATCTAGGTATGATCATGTATATAGGCATAACGTTCGAGACAAGTAGACCGACTCCTGCCTGCATCTACTACTATTACTCCACTCATCGACCGCTATCCAGCATGCATCTAGAGTATTAAATTAAAAATAGAGTAACGCCTTAAGCAAGATGCCATGATGTAGAGGGATAGTTTCATGCAATATGATAAAACCCCCATCTTGTTATCCTCGATGGCAACAATACAATACGTGCCTTGCTGCCCCTTCTGTCATTGGGAAAGGAAACCGCAAGATTGAACCCAAAGCTAAGCACTTCTCCCATGGCAAGAAAAACCAATCTAGTAGGCCAAACCAAACTGGTAATTCGAAGAGACTTGCAAAGATAAGCAATCATACATAAAAGAATTCAGAGAAGATTCTAATATTATTCATAGATAGACTTGATCATAAACCCACAATTCATCGGTCTCAACAAACACACCGCAAAAAGAAGATTACATCGAATAGATCTCCACGAAAGAGGGGGTGAACATTGTAATGAGATTCAAAAAGAGAGAATAAGCCATCTAGATAATAACTATGGACCCATAGGTCTGAGGTGAACTACTCACACTTCATCAGAGGGGCTAGGATGAGGTAGAAGCCCTCCGTGATGATGGCCCTCTCCGGCGGAGCTCCGGAACAGGCCCCAAGATGGGATCTCGTGGGTACAGAAGGTTGTGGCGGTGGAATAAGGTTTCTGGCTCCGTATTTGATCGCTTGGGGGTACGTAGGTATATAGGAGGAAGAAGTACGTCGGTGGAGCTCCGAGGGGCCCACGAGGCATGGGGCGCGCCCTAGGGGGGTGGGCGCGCCCCCACCCTCGTGACCGCCTCGTGGCTTTCTTGACGGAGGGTCCAAGTCTCCTGGGTCTTATCTGATGAGAAAATCACGTTCCCGAAGGTTTCATTCCGTTTGGACTCCGTTTGATATTCTGTTTCTCCGAAACTCTGAAATAGGCAAAAAACAACAATTTTGGGTTGGGCCTCCGGTTAATAGGTTAGTCCCAAAAATAATATAAAAGTGGAAAATAAAGCCCAATATAGTCCAAAACAGTAGATAATATAGCATGGAGCAATCAAAATTATACATATGTTGGAGACATATCAGGACCCCACTTCCACGGGAGGGTAGGACAAAAGATGTCATGCAAGTTCTTTTCCATAAGCATGTATGACTATATTCGGAATACATGCCTACATTACATTGATGAATTGGAGCTAGTTCTGTGTCACCCTATGTTATAACTGTTGCATGAATAATCACATCCGGCATAATTCTCCATCACCGATCCAATGCCTACGAGCTTTTCATATATTGGTCTCTGCTTAGTTACTTTTCCGTTGCCACTGTTACAATCACTACAATACTATCACTGTTACTTTTGCCACCGTTACCGTTCCTTCCATACTACTTTGCTGCTAAATACTTTGCTGCAGATACTAAGTTATCTAGGTGTGGTTGAATTGACAACTCAACTGCTAATACTTGAGATATTCTTTGGCTCCCCTTGTGTCGAATCAATAAATTTGGATTGAATACTCTACCCTCGAAAACTGTTGCGATCCCCTATACGTGTGGGTTATCAGCTGCCGGCGCCTCACGAGGGATGGACTCATGAGAAGCTCACCGATGCCCGGGTCGGGCAGTTGATGGAGAAGATGGTGGCCGATCTGAAGCTGGACGGCCCGAAGGCGAAGAAGCTGACGGGGGCCATGATCGTCAAGGAGTTCCTGATGCAGCGCGTGGCTTCGCTCTAGGCACACTCGCGCCCCTTTTGGAAGTTTAAGTGCGTAGAAGACGACCTCCGGCTACGCGCGGATGACTTGTCCAAGGAGGAGCTGGACAAGATCTTGCACGCCCTTCTCGGGAAGGACCAGGGCTGCCCCCCTGGACTCTCATCTTCTGCTGTATCGCCGCCCGAACGGAGAGAAGATTGCCGCTGCCATGCCTATCTTTGACGAGCACGGGCTCATTCCTCTGGAGCCTTCCCGGCTCCCGGGCCCGGTGCTGCCGGTATCTTTCAGCGAGTCTAACCAAGAGGAGAGGGCGGACTCGGAGGCAACCCGGGAGGGGGGAGACCTCTTCCCCGCGCTAGCCGGATCTCCTCCGCACCCTCTCCGATGATGACGACACCGGCGAGCACCCTATCAGGGAGTCTCCATGCTCTGCCAGGGTCTCTACGAGGTCGAAGGGCACCCCTTCGAAGGACATGAAGCCAGGGGTGCCTAAAAAGAGCAAGTCGGCATTGATCCCGCGAGGTGGTGCCTCTGCCTCGTCGCCGGCCGAGACTGCCGCAGACCCGGGTGTCACGCCTGTGTCCGCCACTGGGGCTCGCGTGCTAGTGCCCCAGCCCGTGATGCATGTGGTCATGGTGCTTCAGAAGAGGGTGAGGAATTACGCCGCCGTGGATCAGTAAGTGTGTCGTCTTGGTCTTTGTTCCTTGTTCCTACCGTAGTGTCTTGATGCCTCCCTCATGTACGGCTAGGCCAATGCCAGTGGTGAAGAAGAAGAAGGAGATGGCCGGGACCACTGCAGCCTGGCAGCTTGTCGTGGTTGCGCCACCTCTGCCATGGGAGGACGGGGCCAGCCTGCGCGCTCCTGCGACTGGGTCGTCCTCCCGAGGCCTGGAGGCCAGACCTCATGAGGAGGTGATCTCCGCGGCCGAGCTGACTCCGGAGGCGCTCGCCCTCAGCTCGCCTGCTGAAGTCCTGAAGGCTCCTAAGCCCCCAACCCCTTCTGCTGCGCCTGATGCTCTGGAGGAGGCTCTCTCTGCACTGAACCAGCTTCATGGCAATATTCAAGGCGCCGATTGGCGCCTGGCGTCGGGGCACCTAGAGCTGATCTCGGGATGGCTTCAAGCTAACACGTCCATCAGGGCAGCATGGAGCCAGGCCGTGGCAGCCTCAGAGGAGGGCAAGCAGGCTGTCGGCCCGGCTGCGGCTGCCCGCGACGTGGCGGTGAAGGATGCCAAGGCTACCAAGAAGCATTGCCAAGTGGCGGAGGCCGAGCTGAAGACCCTTCGTGACCAACAGGCCACCGAGGCCCGTCAGCACCAGGTGCAAGAGGAGGAGTTGAAGGCTCGTGAGTCCATAGTTGCTGACCGCAACGCCGAGCTGGAGCAAGCGGGCTAGGCACAGGCTGTGGAGCACGGCTGCGTGGAGAAGCTGAAGGAGGAGGTGGAGGCGGAGAAGGCCCAGCTGGAGACCAAGGCAAAAGTTCTTGCAAAAGATCGTGCCGCCTTCAATTCTCTTGAGCAAAGGTACCGCAAGGCGCTACGGGTCCTCTACGGAAGGGGGTTGAAGGAGCCGTTGGTGACTGCTGAGGAAGGCCCCGCCGAGCTGCTCCCCCAGCTTGTCGCGGCACTCCAGGGCGTCGTTCTCGGGGTCGGACCCATGGTGGGAGGAGAAGCTCGCGTTCTCTCCGCCTCGGCCGTGACGCGTGTCTTCAGCCACCTCCACCTTCGCGACCCCAACTTTGACTTTGGGGCCTTGCTTGAGCCTGTGGACCTGGAGCACTACACTGCTGTTGCCGAAACCATGAAGGACCAGGTGGAGGCCCTGCTGCGAAAGTTCCTCGCCATGGACCCCGCGCCCACGGCCGATGGCACCGCTAAACTTGCGGCCACGGCTGACGGCACAGGCGACGACGGCGTTGTTGATGACGGGGCACCCCTTGCGGGCGATGGCGATGCCCAAGGCTGAAGAAGAAGCTTGATGGTGGCGCTCCCCTTCATATTAATCCCTGCAACATGTATTGTGCCTCATGGAGGTGTAAGAACTTATGTGCTTGGCACTTTAAGAGACAGTATGCATTGTAATAATTTGCTAGGATTTTGCAATTTCCTTCCCATTTGCTTTAATGTTCTGCATCGGCAGGGCCCGGCCCCGTGCATACCACAGCCGCCGTTGGGTCGTCCGGATCACCAGGACGAGATGAAGGGGTGAGGGGCTACGTGACTAGTTAGGCTCCTGAGTCGCGATGCTCAGGAGTCCCCCTTGACGTACGAACAGACCTCCATACCTTTCCTTGCCGAGGTCCCGCTCGGGAGGGGCGCGCGACGACCAGGTCCTAGGGACCTGGCAGGGTGGCGTACGCTAGGTGTGACTTGAGCGTAGCCCCCGTCCCCAGCCCCCTCGCGCGACTCTCCCGAAGAGTAAGTGTTGCGATGAGGGTGAACACTGAGCCTGGCGGCTCCCTGAGGTTAATGCGGCCATGGGCCCACCCCCAGTTGTTTATCACCAACGCGGAGCATAGCGCTTCCGTACTTGCACGGGCATAGCTGCTCCTCGACCGTGTCGACTGCCAGCGCGGAGCATGGTGCTTCCACTGGTACGTGGGTGGGGGCTCCCTCTGAGTGGAGCCCCGGGGCGTGTACAACCCCGCCTTTACACGTGGCTTGCACGGTAGGGCTAGAGGAGGTGTGTCTGGGCACTCGTGAGCCAGCGCGGGACTGATGAGGCCCTGCCTCAAGGCGGGTTGGGCCTGAATTTGATTCGGAACACTTTTGATGGCCCTGCGAGATGGTTAGTCAACCTGCGCCGAATGAATCTCCTGAGGTTATCACATGAGAAGGAAAAACACCAACGACCCCAGGAGGTGATGTCAACGGGGCCGGCCCGCCAGACAGAGCTCAGTCGTTGGGTTTATCCACGCTGCAGGCACGGACCCAAGCACAGACACCGTGCCCAGTCTTCTCATGCAAAAATCCTGAAGAAAGACAACCGGCGCACGGCTCCCGTGGTGACAAGGCACCAGGTCGTGCGCCCTAGCTCGTCTGGCCGTGATTAGCTCATGCGAGAACAAGGCACCAAGGGCCATGGGAGGTGACGTACGCGGGAGCTGGCCCGTGAGCCAGAGCTTAGCCTCTTGGGTTTAGCGACGCTGCAGGGACAGACCCAAGCACAGACGTCGTGCCAGTCCTTAATCATGAGGCGGTCGTGGGTGGGTTTGCAAGGGCGCACAACGTTCATGGCATTGAAGTACCAGACAGGATGATGATAATCATAAAGCAACTCATGGAAGGGGTAAGGCTAGTTCTGATAGATGCAAGGACGATACATGCCACAGGGACAGACCCATGCGTCCTGGGGATGATGCAGCCCGAGGGGCGCCCCCAACAAAGTGACTAGAAGGTGCAAGAAACATACATGTCACAGGGACATGCACATGTGATCCAGGGATGATGCAGCCCGAAGGGCACACCCAACTGAATAAACCGGAAAATGTCACCAGGCACCGTTGCTGAAGAGATGTTGAAGTAGCAGAAGACACGTGCTAAAGAAGTCGCTCCTTGTAAGTGCATCTAGTGCCACCCCTAGTTGGTTTTGGAGCATTGATGACAAACTTGATTGATGGACTAATGTGTTTGTGAGAATTTCAGGATGGCACAGGTAGTAGTCCCTTATTGATTCGGTTTACCAACCAAAGATGACCCCTAAAAATGTGTGAAGACATTGAAGACAATTTTAGTTCGTGAAGACATTCACGATGAAGATTATGACATGTGAAGACATTCACTTGAAGACTATGGAGTGCGAAGACATATTTGTTTCGTAGTTTCCGTTTCTTCTTTGTTGAGTCATAGGAACCACCGTACTGTTAAGTGGGGTCCAAGTGAACAAAGTCAGAGTGACTGAAGTGATGCTCAACCTAAATCCTATGTCTTCGAGCAAAGGCAATGAGAGCAAATCTTATCCAGAGTTGGATGAGTCAGCTTAGCTTGTAGCCCAAGTAAAGCTACCGCGTGTGTTTGAAATCCGAACGTTGGACACGTGTCGGTTCCTTAGTGACCACTACAAAAAAAATACACTTCCGTGATGATACGTGTTTGTCACAGTAGGTCGCGTTTTCTGTCATGCAAGTACATCCATGACAATTTTATGACAGAATCAAGATAGTCATACCTGTGCTCTCGTAGAAGTGTTCCATGACATTGCCAAAATTATCATCACGGAAGTGTTCACTTCCATGACGATAAATCGCGCGTCACAGAAGTGCTTTCGTCGAGGGTGACTGACACGTGGCATCCACCATAACAGAACGTCGTTAATCTATCGGGTCGGATTTTGGATCCGATAACCCGTTAACAGCCACGACCAATGCCGATTTTCCATGTGTAAAATGCTCATTGGTTGACGGATCCACGCGTCAGCTCCGCGTTGGCACAAGTGTCACTCATCCAACGGTCGAAATGGGCCTATGATATGTTGACACGTGGACCGGCCCAAAAGTGGCCCACAAAGTTTAAATGGGCCGACCCAACCGAAGGCCCATAAGATTTAGCGGACCATAATGGGCCGGCCCAGCTAAAGGCCCACAAAATTTAGCGGACCATAATGGGCCGGCCCAGCTAAAGGCCCACATGATTTTGCAGACCATAATGGGCCGGCCCAGCTAAAGGCCCACAAGATTTCGAGGACCACAATGGACCGGCCCAGCTAAAGACCCACAAGATTTTGTAGATCATAATGGGCCGGCCCAGCTAAAGGCCCAACATTCTCTGTCAAATCGGCCCGTCAACGGCCTGTCCTAAACTTGTCATCAACGCGGCCCATGGTCACTTCTGGCCCGTTAAAAGTCCGCTAAGTAATTGGGCCGAATTACGGCCCGGTGTATTTCCGGCTGTTAAAGGTCCGGCCTCATTTGGGCCCATTTACAGGCCATCAAAACATTCGGCCCATAAACTACCGTGAAGGATTTGGGTCATATTCGGCCATGTCTGACATTCGGCCTGTTAGAGGCCCACTATAGCTTTGGGCCACTTTCGGCCTGTTGTCATTTTCGGCCTGTTAACGCCGGACATAAACCATGGGCCGTATGTGGCCCAACGTCATATAGGGCCCATTAATGACCCATATAAAAATGGCGATAATCTAGCCCGACCGAAGTTCTGGCATGTTAAAGGCCCGTGTATTAGGTCGGTGCATTTACGGCCCGTCCGAATTTCGGCCTGTCAAAGATCCGCATCATAAATGGGCCACCATTTCGGCCTGCTAAGTCCAGTGGGTTATTTGGCACAGTCAGGGCCCAATCTCACTTTCGGTCTATTAGAGGCCCATGTTTTTATGGGATCGAGATATTTACACCTATAAACGGCCTATTTTTACTGAGGGCCCAAATTATGTTTAGGCCTGTTAAAGGCCCACTATGGGCACTTGCCTACTAGAAAAATATGAAAGCTTATGCTGATTTAGGCCAAGATATTTTTAGTGGGCTACATGCCAATTTTGGCCCATAATCGTTTTTAGCCCAATTGGAATGGGCCCGACGAATGTTGGCATGTTGGGCTCCTACGAAGCTTTCGGCCGAATACATTACTAAGATAAACCTACACTATACAAAAATAGCATCGTAATTACTGCAGCCTGAGGCAGCCTCATAAATGTTGTATCACAACAAAATAAATTCCAACCATACAACAAAAGGCCTGTTGGCATAAAGTTTACAGTCCTTCCAGATAAAAGCACCATCAGATGTATAGAAGCACAGATCATTTGACCTGAGTGCTAATGTTTCAGGCTGTAAAATCTGATGGAGCAGCACGATCTCCACCTTTTTTTCCGCCATTGCTCTTGAACAACGAAGCGAATGTCTGATAGTCTGGTTTCAAAACCATTCATATCTTGACGACATTTCTCAACCACTATTCTTGTTTCCGAAACAACGTCCATTAGGGATTGGACTTGTGTCTGTAGCACAGATATATCACTCTGTCTAGCAGGAAGATTTTGTTCAATAGGCGATTTGGACGAGGTTACCTTGACAACCAACCCAGAATTACGCAGGAAGGGGCTTTTTGCACTGTTAGTCGAGAGATACTGACGCACTGCAGCAAGAGGTGACATTGTGCATGTAGTAGCCTCGTCACCTTCAGGTGGTTGTGGCTGTTCAATCATTTGTTCCATAGCTTCCTGAAAGTTTGAACTTGTAGATTAGTGTACTAGATAAGTTACTAATGAGACAAAAACAAACAAAGTAGGTTAAACGTTTATACAAAACTTATTTTGGTGAACTACTGTAATACATTAGCATGTATTGTAGTGCCAACTACATAATAAAATCACTTTTGTAACATATGCCCATGTAGCATGCCTATTGTATTGTCTATTTCCTAACATTCGTTGACATCTAAGGATAAAGAGACATGGTTTATAGTAGGATGAACATAGTATGGCATCATTCATATCATGGAAAACAGATATAAAACAAACAGGCTAATTTATCATTGTGTGCGCACGTGAACATAACAACTAGATTACAGATCAAGACCAAAAGAATATCCTTCATCTCTTTTAAACCATGTAAGGTGAAATGATACGTTAAGACAACTGTGAATAAAAGTGAACAGAGTAACTGACATTGGCTGCAAACCAAGTAGTTAAATGAACACATCACAGTACCAATCAGTTCAAGGCAGGAGGAGTAAGGACTTACAACAGCGGCTTGAACTGGTGTGCTCATGCCCTTCATCTTGCTGGTGTGGCAATCCTTGAAGATTTGCACTGCATTCGGTTCAGGTTCTTTTTGGTCCGCACGGGCTTTCCTCTATATTTGGAACAAGTCTATAGATACGATGATATGGCACAAAACAAGAAGGAAGTAGCATCTACTTACAAGAGCCTTGTAGTGTGCAATATAGCTACGAGCTCCCGTTGTCTGTTGGAATTTCACTTTAGAACGGTTGGTTTTGTTCTTCAAATAGTTAGCCTAGAAGAAGATACACTTGTAAGACACATACATAAATACAAGTTCGATATGTGGTCTGATCAAATACATATAGCCTACTTGATACTTTGGATCAGACCAGTGTTTAACAAGGGCTGTCCAGTCTTCATCTGTAATATATTCCACTGGAGATGTTTGGGCGATTTCATTGTTAGCCTTGCCTTCAAAGTGAGATTTTCTATGGTGGTACCGATACTGTCGCAGAGCAGACTGAAAAACATGAGTTCATGCTTGTTTAGTTGCATCATCTTTCGGATCCAACTTGAACCTCATCTATTGAAAAAAGAATGTGAGTCTTATTAGGAGGAAGCTAGAAAGTATGGGACAAAGCAAGACAATATTACTAATTGCGATGAATAATATTACTTACGGATAAATAGTCAAGGAAGGTGTTAAACTGGGTATTGTCTTTCTCATTCCTGTACTGGATCCACGTTGGGAGGATACGTGCATGACACCTAACGACAACGGCTGCCTCTGATACTAACTTGGCTGAATCTGTAGCATCATGTGGCCTTTTTAAACCTGCCTCAAAATGGATCTCCATTCTTCCTCCTTTAGATTTTGTTAATCTGTCAAGCATTATCCCTGATGTCTGTTTCCGCTTGTGTCGTGGTGCTAGTTCAACAACGAATATGGAAAGTGTTAGTGTACATCGAACTGTGAGAGTACATATAAAGGAGCATGCAACTGCAACTTGACTCGGTCAGGTACCGCCTTGGTGTTGATGCTCATGAGGTTCATCTGATCTTGCCAAGTCCTATTGTGTCAGCAGTGCTTCGGAAGTAGTGTTAGGTGTGAAGGTAGCTTGGGAACTGGCCAGTTCCGGAGCAAACGAACGAGTAACTGGTTGAGATGCTGGTACAGTTGAAGCGGATGCTGTAGCTGGTGGAGCAGGTGATACTGTGTTTGTAGATTTAGCCGGTGGACTTGGACCTTCTACTGCACTATAAGTACCAGCAGAATCTAGAGGGCAGAACCTTTTCCGTTTCACCCGACGAGTAACAACACTCCCTACTATATTATTTTCCTTGATCTTTTTTGACTTTGCCATGTCAAGCTGTACCCACAACACAAAAGAATAAAATCACTCTTCAGAACTCATTGATGCATGATACAGACAAGTAATACTTTGATGTAAGACAACCGTATGAGGATGGAATATGTAAGAAAAACATGACGATATGACATATTCACAGCTACGATGTGCAAACTAAGCAGAAGGATTTTCAAGAAAAAAGAAGTAATGCAAGCTAGACACCATATGAAAGATGCAACCAATATTACTGTGCCAAGTTAAAAGTGTCTTGTCATAAGTGGCAATTTGAAAAATTAGAAGCAGTACAACATAGAAATCAATGCAAGATGCAACCACTATCAAACTACCATGTTAAAAGCGTCCAATCATGAGTGAGTGATGCGGGATACACAACAACAGTACTTTGATGTAAGAACATGGTATGATATATAGATGCAGTGTATTCTAGACACAGAAAGCCATGTCATATGCACATGTATAACGTATAAACTCAGTAGGTGCAATTTAATCAAAATAGAAGAAATACAGGCTAGACAACATATGCAACATGAAACCAATTATCACACTGTCAACTTAGAGCAAGTACCTGCAATGGTGGAGTATGGGAGATGAACTCATCATGTAGACTTGGGACTTCAACTTCATTAGCAGTATCAGTGGCAAATCTAGAGAGTCTCTGTTTGCGTCGGTGCGGAGGACCACCAACATCCCCTAACTTACTCTTTTCCTTCCTATTTTCTGATATTGCCTTATGAAGTCAGAACCACAAGATGATGAATAAAATTAGCTCTGCATAACTGGTTGATGCATGATACGGATGGACACTACTTTGATGTAAGGCAAGCGCAGGATAGGAGGATGGAATATATATACAAAAAAAGACAGCGTTTCATATTCACACGTACGATAGGAGGATGGAATATGTATGAAAAAATAGTAAGCAGAAGGCATTTCAACAAAATTAGAAGAAATGAAAGCTAGGCACCATATGAACATGCAACCAATATCACTCTATCAGGTAAAAAGTGTCTCGTCGTAAGTGCCATTTCAAGAAATTAGAAGCAGTACAAGCTAGAAGACAATGCAAGATGCTACCTACATCACAGTCCCAAGTTAAATGTGTCTTATGGGTAAGTGATTATTGCAGGTATAAGTTGTAAGCTACGCAGATGCAATTCAACATAATCAGAAGCAATACAAACTAGACATCATACGGAAAAAGCAACCACGTATAACAGTTCCAAGTAAGAGCAAGCACCTGTGATGGTGGAGTAGGTGAGATGTGCTCATCATGTACACGTATGTTCTAGAAACAGGAACACGTGTCATATTCACAGGCATTATGTGTAAAGTAAGCAGATGCAATTCAAGTTAGAAGCAATACAAGCTAGACATCATACGCAACATGCAACCACATATAATAGTGTCAAGTTAGAGCAAGCACCTATGATGGTGGTGTAGGGGAGATGTGCTCATCATCTACACAGCTACGTTGACTGTCCAGCCTTGTGTTGTCTTGCGAATCTTGTTGGGAGGATGGCGGAGTAGAATCTGTAGAGACCCCCTGTTTGAGTTGCTCCGAAGGACCACCATCATCCACTGCCAGACTAATTTCCTTTAGCTGTAATGATTTTGCATTGTGAAGTCAGACCGATAAGAAAAAGGAATAAAATTCGCTCTTCAGAACTCATTCATGCATGATACTGACGAACACTACTCGACTGAAAGGCAAACACATGATGCGAGGATGGAATATGTATGAAAAATAGGATGGTGTGACATATTCACACCTATGATGTGGTAACTAAGCAGAAGGCATTTCAACAAATTAGAAGCACTAGAAGCTAGACACCATATGAAAGATGCAACCAATATCACCCTGCCAAGTTCAAACTGTATGTCGTTTCAACAAATTAGAAGCAGTAAATGCTAGAAATCATATGCAAGACACAACCAATATCACAGTGGCGACTTAAAGGTGCCTTATCATAAGTGACTGATGTGGGATATGCAAGAATAGTAGTCTGATGTAGAAACAGGAACACACGTCATATTCACAGGCATTATGTGTAAAGTAAGCAGATGCAATTCAACAAAGTTAGAAGCAATACAAGCTAGACATCATACGCAACATGCAACCACATATAATAGTGCCAAGTTAGAGCAAGCACCCGTGATGGTGGAGTAGGGGAGATGTGCTCATCATCTACACAACTACCTTGACTGTCTAGCCTTGCGTTGTCTTGCGAATCTTGTTGGGAGGATGGCGGAGTAGAATATGTAGAGAACCTCTGTTTTAGTTGCTCGGAAGGACCACCATCATCCAATGCCTTGCCAATTTCCTTCAGCTTTATTGATTTTGCATTGTGAAGTCATACCGACAAGAAAAAGGAATATCATTCGCTCTTCAGAACTCATTCATGCATGATACTGACGAACACTACTCTGATGAAAGGCAAAGTCATGATACGAGGATGGAATATGTACGAAAAAATGGACGGCTTGACATATTCACACCTATGATGTGGTAACTAAGCAGAAGGCACTTCAACAAATTAGAAACACTGCAAGACACCATATGGAAGGTGCAATCAATATCACTCTGCCAAGTTAAAACTGTCTCGTCATAGGTGGCGTTCATCAAACTAGAAGCAATACATGCTAGAAATCATATTCAAGACGCAAATCAGTATCACACTGCCAACTTAAAGGTGTCCCATCATAAGTGACAGATGCAGGATACACAAGAAGAGTAGTTTCATGTAAAAACATGGTGTGATAGACAAATATAGTATGTACCAAAAACAGGAAAGCGTGTCATATTCACATGTATCATGTGTAAGCTAAGCAAATGCAGTTTACACTAATTAGGAGCAATACGAGCTAGACACCATATGCAACATGCAACCAGATATCACACTGCCAAGTTAGAGCAAGCACCTTGGATGGTGGAGTAGGGGAGCGGAGACTTGGACCTTGTAATGCACTATCAGTACAAGGAGAATCGATACAGATGCTCCGTCTACGTTGCTGCAGAGGACCACCATCATCGCCTTCCTTACTCTTTTCCTTCCTCTTTCTTGATTTTGCCTTGTCAAGTCAAACCCACAAGAAAAAGGAATAAAATTTGCTCTTCAGAACTCATTGATGCATGATACTGACGAACACCACTTTCATGTAAGGTAGCCGCATGATAGGAGGATGGAATATGTATGAAAAATAGGACGGCGTGACATATTGACATGTATGATGTATAAAGTGTAAACTAAGCACAAGGTGCTTGAACTTGTTAGAATCGATGCAAGCTAGAAACCATATGAAAGATGAAACCAATATCACTCTTCCAAATTAAAAGGGTGCCCTAACAAATGTATTTGACCAAATTAGAAGAAATACATGGCAACAAGCTAGAAATAATATGCAATATGCAACGAATAAAGGTGACTCATCGTAAGTGATTGATGCAGGATACAGAAGAGAGGTAGTTTCATGTAAGAACAAGGTTAACACATAGATGTAGTGTGTACCAAAAATACGAAGGCATGTCATATTCACATGTATAGTGTGTAAACTAAGCAGATGCAATTTACCCTAATTAGAAGCATTACAAGCTAGACACCGTATGCAACATGCAATCACATATCACACTGCGAAGTTAGAGCAAGCACCTGTGATGGTGGTGTAGGGGAAATGCGGTCTTCAGGTACAGAGCTACGTTCAATATATTCATTTAGGCTTGTTGTTTCTTGAGAATCATGTGGAGAGGATGAAATTGCATTCTTTATAAGAGTATTGCGTCTCATATTAACCCACACGCATGACTGTCTCATCATAAGCGATAGACGCAGGATACACAAGAACAGTAGTTTGATGTAAGAACATGGTGTGATAGGTAGATGTAGTATGTACCAAAGACAGGAAGGCGTGTCATATTCACATGTATAATGTGTAACCTAAGGAGATGCAATTTAACAAATTAGGAGCATTGATGAGGGATACACAAGAAAAGTAGTTTGATGTAAGAACATGGTTAATAGAAAGACGTAGTATGTACCAAAAACAGGAAGGCATGTCATATTCACAGGTATAATGTGTTAACTAAGCAGATGCAATTTACCCTAATTAGAAGCATTACAAGGTAGACACCATATGCAACATGCAACCACATATCACACTGCCAAGTAAGAGCAAGCACCTGCGATGGTGGTGTGGGGGAATTGCGATGATCAACTAGAGAGCTACGTTGACTATCTTCATTTAGCCTTGCTGTTTCTTGAGAATGATGTGGGGAGGATGACACTGCACTCTTTAAACGAGTAGGGCGTCTCACAGTAACCCACTTGGGTGACTGTCTCAACATAAGTGATTGACGAGGGATACAAAAGAGCATTAGTTTGGTGTACGAACATGGTCAAAAACAGGATGGCATGTCATTATCAAAGGTATAATGTGTAAAGTAAGTAGATGCAATTTAACCAAATTGGAAGCAATACAAGCTAGACACCATATGCAACATGCAACCACATTTGACAGCGCGAAGTTAAAGCAAGCACCTGGGATGGTTGTGTGTGGAAATTGAGATCGTCAACTGCAGAGCTACGCTTACTGTCTCCAACTGCTGACACTGCACCCATTAGAGCGCTGAAACGCTTAGTGCTTATCTTCAAATTACACTAGAGCGACTTCTGTCTTTTCTTTTCTGCATTCATCAACACTGCGTCAGAGTCTGAAATACCCATGCATAAAAAAACAATAGTGTGAGTATGGGTGAAGTGTGTGCACAATTAGTACAGTGTAAAGGTAGCAGATAGTAGGTCGGTGAGAAATAAATGACGGGAGACATATGATAGCTCTACAACATGCATGGCACACTAAATTACTACGGGATTCTATGAAAATAACAATCGACTGAAAGCAAATAGGCCAGTCCATTTTTTCTGCACCGTCCGATGTACAAAGAACGGGTAGATTGCCTTCATCTACCTCCAGCCAGTCAGTGTTGACGATCTTCCTCGAAACGCCAGCGACCACTGACCCATTATTCCTCCCTTGCCTGCGCCCTCCCCTCGACCTCATCGCACCGCTGTGCTTGGCACCGCTCCCCCGGCCATCCATTCAAGCCCTGCCGACCCCCAGATCGGGCGCAAGCAGCTCCTGCGCCCCACACCCCTATGATATACACCGACGCGCCGCTTCGTCGGGGAACAGGCGGACTAGGTGCTCCGCGCGCCTAAGCGGGTGCTGCTTCTTTTAATTGCGGTTCGACTGACCCTGAATTGAAATACAGGCGGGATACTGACCTCTAGCAAAGGTGAAATAGTAAAAGGGAGGAAACCTTGTGCATTTAGTATCACGAAGAAGATGCAGTAAGAAGCGCTCAACTAGTTTCTTTCGTGGGATGAATATGGTGTGAGCGGAGACGTAAGATTTGCACGAATAAGGGAAGAGGAGTACCTCTTTCTACTGGCAGTGCTGTGTCCTCCTTCTATTTTTTGAACATCTTCTTGTTGTTCACCGGAAACCAGAAGTTGTGGAGGACGGTGCAGCCTTGGACGAACCCATGGCCAAGTTGTTGTGTGTGGTGCGGTGTCCGTCTGTCGGCGGCGGGGAAGCAGATCCGAGGTGGCGAACGACGGCGTAGTGGGAACAGCTCCGTGCGGTGGACGGTTGCGACAGTGGAGCCGCAGCCGTGAGGCGCAGGACGGCATGGTCGGAGTGGTTCTGGTACGACGCACATCGGCGTCAGCGTCGTGGAGGCAGCTCTACCTCGGCTTCAGCTGCTAAGTCCTTGAGGGTGTTGCGGTTGCGGTTGCATTGGAGGACGACGTCGGGGTACCGGCTCCGGCGTGATGGAAGAGGGCGGCGGTGGATTGGTCGCTATGGTGTGGAGGACGGAGGAGGCTGGGGTTTCGCGGCTGGTGGAGAGGGCATTTTCGCGCCCACGGAGTATGAATGGGGAAACGGAGGGAGGCGGGGAACTAAGGGGGAACAATGTTTCGGTTTGTGACGCACTTGTTTGAAATTAGGGGAAAGTTACAAACTTTGCCCCCATCTAAAATTTCGGACATATTGCGAGTTGGGGGTAGGACAGTCATGTCAGGTGTCCCAAATGTGGGCGGGATAGATTTCGGCCGAGCGCATGGGTAGGCGCCCACGGCGTATGAATGCTTCTCGGAGGCGGTTTAGACTAGCGTCTTGGTGAAGTTACAAACCTACCCCGGTTTAGACCTTTGGACATCGGGCCAATAGGCTACACGGGCCAGAGTCGGGATAGTAATGTCCTACCACCAAAACATTAGTCTCGCGCGGTTTCGGGTGACCAGAGGCCTATTTGGCGCTTCGTTCAATATTTGGGAGCAGAAGCATTAATGTTTTCGGTTCTCTTGAATTGAACTTTCAGGATTTGTCAAACTTCACAAATCTTTACTCTTGAAAATCTAAAGCTACGATTATTTTGGAATGGAGGGGGTACATTTGAATATACATTGTACACGAGTATATATTAAAAAATAGGCAACTTACCTCAGTTCATTCATGGTTCCAGATATAATCTCGTTGGTTGCAAAAAAAAAGTTAGATATGCGTATGAATATATATAGCATGTTCAAACTCACAACAAAGATTGATGCCCCCTTTTACATCTGATTTACAAATGCCATTATCTCGGGTTCAAATATATGAATGCACTTCCTATGAATTTGAATTTTTGAAACCCCCTTTATGTTGAATTCGACATGTATTCTATTTCATAGCTAGCAATTTGGAATGTATCCATGCAAGTGGCAAATGTATAAAGTGCTTCACACTAACAACATGGAGTGCACTAATTAATGTTTATATATGAATTGCAAAATCATCCATTGCATGTATTTCAAACCGCTCTCACTCTATGGATCGATAATATGAAATAAACACATGCACATGCTAGAATTCAATAGAGTATGGGTGTCTGATAGACCGATTTTCGTCCATACGCAATTTGCAAAATTCATGATCTCATCCAAAAATAATAATGCCATTTATATTTTAATTTAATGCGTAGAACCGCCTTTTACACGTAGATGCACTGTGCCTCGCCCCGTTCTCACAAACGTGTTATATATCTCTCTATCTAACGCATAAGTGCACACACTTTATATGCATCGGCATTTCTCTTTCACACATGCTCACAATCTCTCTCAGGGTGTCGGGGTGTCTCACGCACATGCTCTCTCTGTTTCTCTCTCTCTTTCTGACTACTATGTACCACTCTTTTCACTAATCTCAGTTGGAAAACACTATTTCTCTCACATGCATATATACACATGCACGGTCTCTACTAGCCCTCTATACGCACATATATGTGCCTACATGTCTCCCGCACGCACATTATCTTTAGGCCTCTCTCGCACACATTGCCCCCAGGCACACCTCTCTCTTAGTAGTTGGCAGATATGATTTCATCATATCATTCGGTAGGATATCCCTGGCTGTTAGGCTGGATGGTAATAAGAGGCAAAGTTTTACCCTAGTTCGGATCGGACCCTTGCAGTTGAAGAAAGAGCCTACTCCTGGTAATGTATATTAGTGATAGGGGTGTGTACAAAGTACATGTGATTAAAGGCATGGTTGTTTAATATCCCTTGTGACCAAGGCACTTCTTGTGGTGGATACAAATTTGAGGGATACATATTGGAAACAGGAAGCTGAGGGTGGGACACAAGAACAACAGCTTCTTCTTAGTCAGCTTCTGTTGGGAGCTCATTGAGGTCAAATAACATCCTTCCACGAGACCCCATGTCATGTGTAAATGCATATAACTTGAATGTTTAACTGGTGGATTCAGTAACAATCTTCCAGGGCAATAGCACCTACTGGAAGAGAACTATTATTGACCTTCTGTATAGCAAGAAATCAGGCGATCCTCCTGCGTCCCCCCGTGGGCGGCCAGGAGGGATCCCTAGCCGCCGCCACCGGGGCTCCCCCTCCTCCTCTCCTCCCTCCCTCGCCGCCGCCAGGGGGCGCAGCCGGGCGAAGCGCGGCTGGCGCCCGCGGCGGCGGGGAGATCTCGTCCTCTCGCATGGGGCCCTGATGCGGGACGGGGCGGCTGGGTTGGGGTGCGACACTGGCGGCGGGCGCGGCGGCATGGCGGGGAGCCGGAGCTGTGCGGCGGCGACCTCCTACTGGCTGCGCGACGGGCGTCGTGGTGGCGGAGCATGCTGGGCGGTCGATGGCGGCGGATGGTGCCGGTCAACGCAGCTCCACCAGATCTAGCCGCGTCGCGACGCGGGCTGCGGGCGGCGAGGACTGCGGACGGCGTCGTGCGGTCCGGTGGTGGTCGTCCATGGCAGCGGGGGCGGTGGTGCGTGCTTGGTGGCGGCGGCCCCGTCCAGCACCATTCTGGTCTGGCGGGCGTGTGGGCGTCGGGCGGCGCGGGGCGGGCTGCGACCGGGTGTGGTCGTGGCCATGTCCGTGGCCCACGGCGGCGCACTAGCTGCTGCCGCTGGCGGCGGCGGTGGTGGCAGGTTGATTGCGGCGGCGGCCAGATCTTCCTGGCATCGGCCCATCTGTAGGCTGCCTGTATCGGCCTTCGATCCCTCTCCTCGGCATCCGTCTGCTTCTCTCACCAAAGGGCTGGCCTTCTCCCGGCTGCGGTCCATCATCCGTCTCGCACCCTGTGACGTAGGGCCGAGCTGGTCTCGCGCCCGGCAGCAGGACTGGCTCGTCTCGCGCCCGGCAGCAGAACTGCGCTCGTCTCGCGCCTGGCAGCAGGACCGGCCCGTCTCGCGCCCGGCGGTAGGACTGTGCACGTCTCGCGCACGGTGTAGCAGGATGGCTTGATGGAGGCTTGTTGTGGCCGGCCTATTGGGTCTCGACGTTGGGACGGACCAAGGGTGTGAAAGGCAGATCCTTTCCGCCCGTCTTTGCGGTTGGGGTAGCGGTGGGGCTCGGGGGACTCGGTGTCAAGGTCTTGGATTCCGGGGCGGCGGCCCTGGTGGTGGTGGCGCGGTGCTCTTGGGCAGAGCTTGTGCCTCGGTGCTACCCGGCTACTACGGCCGAGTGGGCGGCGTGGTAGTAGGGGTGTGGCGTTCGGTGGCGGTGAATGTTGGCCGGGGTGAAAACCTCTCTATCTTCGGACGGACTGGCGACGACGAAGATTGCTCCCTTCTTGAAGGCGTCGTCGTGGCTATCACTGCCCGTCGTGGTACTTCAGGGGAAACTCTGATCCTCGGATCGGGCGATGGCGACGCTCCGGTGCCGTATCCTTCCTGAAGGCACCGCTTTGGAGCCCACAGTTCGTCATATGCGGCTTCCCTTCTTCGGATGAAGCGCCCGACGGCTCTTGTAGTGCTAGGGTGTGTGTTGCTGCGCTCAGCGCCTGTGTATCCTGCCTTGGGTGCGTGTGTGTGTGTGTGTGGTGGGTGAGTGCGGTTGTACCGAGCACTGTGGATCTTTGCTTTATATATAAAGCGGGGCGAAAGCCTTTTTCGGTAAAGTACACGTGAATACCAGGCATTGTGCGTGTGTGTATACTATCGACGAACTAGCCCCCAAGCTTGTATAACATACTAAGGGCCTAGGGTTACAAATCATATATAGTCGGCTTATCACCAGTGGGGAAAGAGTCCCCCGCGACTCTGGTAGCTTCGTGTTGTTCGCCGAGTCCTCCACATGGGTCTTCGTATAACACGTCTCGGTCCAACCTATATGTGGCGCAGGATGGAACCGACCCATGAGTCTTCATGTTGACCCACCACAACTAGAAATGATGTGCTCACCACACCACACACGCAATCGGCCACTAAGAAAATAAGCATATACAATAGTACAACGGTATCTAGCTCACGATACGTCTCCATATTTTTTAATGACACTGACGGACTTTGCATTTGATGCATGCTCCGTATTTTGTTGACGACACTTACGGTCATTGTATTTGAAGCGAAAGCACGATATGGTCACTGGACTTTAGAATAGCCTCATCACGGTCACCACATACATTTTGTCGTGCTAACCAACATGTGGTTGGATGGTTAGAGGACAGTGGTTTCTCGAGCCCACCAAGGTTAAAGTCTCGGTGCTCGCATTTATCTTGTGTTAATTTTAGTATTTTCCAGCGATGTACGTTCAGTGGAGGAGACGTTCCACTCGACTACGAGGCACCTATGGTGACTTCGTAAAATCTCAAGATCATATATGCTGGCCCACTCTCTCAAAGGTGCTCATAGGGGTAGGGTTCGCTTGTGTGCGCTTATAGCCGTGAGTGCTTGCGCGTATATATGAGCCCTTGCGTCTGTACCGTGTTAAACAAATACATATCATGATTATACGGTCACTGGCTCACCCGTACAACTCCGTATTTTGTTGATGACACAATCAATTGACCAGTCAAACGTTCCACGCGGTGCAACTAGTGTTGCACCATCGGGGCGTGTAACCGTGGGGCCCACCTATCAGCCCGTATATGAAAGAAAGAAATGGTAGTTTGAGTCTGTACTGTGTTAATAAAATAGGAGTACATTTTAGGGTGATCATACGGTTACTAGCTCACCATACAGCTCCGTAATTTGTTGATAACACGATCAATTGACCAGTCAAACGGTTCACATTCAGCAGTGCACATTACCATAGGGACCACCCGTCAGCGCGTATATGAAGGACATAAATGGTAATAAATTAGTGGTCGGTGGGTATTCGAAGTCGTGAGACCTCTGGTTGGCAGTCACCGGCGGTTGGGGGCGTTCATTGGGCGGTGGGGTGGGGATCCCCTGAGAAAAAGCTCGGCAGGGGGGCTAGAGGGATGGCCGATGCGGCGGCGGACCGACGGTGGGGAGTGGTTTCAGGGACGGCGGGCCGGCCGCGGGCGGCGGGGGCTGGCAGTTCAGCCCGTGGTGGCTGGCGGCTCAGGGGGTGGAGTTTGATGATAAACTGGAGGCCCTTGATTTTGTATCCAACGGCTGGAAAATCTAATGACCAGAGATGAAAAAGTCAGTCGACTGACGTGTAGCCTCACCCCGCACGTACACATGCACGCATGCAAGACACGCACGCATGTAGGCGTGCAACACTGACACGTACACACGCACGCATGCTGGCGTGCAACACTGACACGTACACATGCACTCACGAACACACGCACGTACGCACCCATGCATGCAACACTGAAACGTACCCTTGCACGCATGCAACACTCGCACGCCTGCATGCACACAACACACGATGCAAGACACACACTCAACCTATACGTGGATGCACCCTTTGTTAAGGACATGGATTGTTACGGGTATTAATCAATCTTATCTGTGATAAGCAGAACATTGATGTTTGCAGCGGTCTTTATGAATCACAACATATCGAACGGGCTATCAACATAGTAGGCTTATCTACATGAAAAAGATGATGTCACACTCAATGAACAATCATCGGTTTATGAAATGCCCACTTCTGACCGCCCTGGCCCACCAAAGGTTCCTCTGCTGTGCGCTGCCTGCGTTGGGTCACTGACATGCATGCCATGCACCCAAAGAGCCCACACGTCAGTGGAAGAATGGCATGGTGTCCTAGGTCAGAGTCAAGGGTGCCACTCGCGGCACGCCCGGCTGAACACGCCTCCGTGCCGCATTCAAACGCCTCCATGAAACCCGCCCGTGTGGAAGCCGAGAAACCCACTCTGGACACACGTCTGTTCAGGACTGGGCCGGCGTTAAACGCAACGCCGACCGAGCTCCTCCCGTCCGCCGTCTATTTAATCTCCTATTTAAACGAGGCCAAACGCCAGCCAAGAATCGCACACCTCCGCCGCTCCCCCATCTCCTCCACCATTTTGTCCACTCGTACAATGGCTTACGAAGAGTAGTTATTCCGCATCCAAGCCGGCTGGGCAGCCCGCCGGATACGAGCTATGTAGCTCGCTGATCCACCTCCCTCCCCTCGCCCGACGGAGCCAGTTGCCGCCCCAAGCCAGTGCGCGGTTCAACAACTCGCCGCTCCAGGCCAGCTCGACGAGGAGCGCCCCACGGGTGTCGTTGCTGCCATCCACGCCGCCGCATCGTACCGCGTCTCCCATTTCTGTGGCCGAGACTCCCATGCCGGTGGCCGTGCCATGCAAGCAGCGACAGAAGCCAGGTGCGCGGAGAGCGACGAGTCGGTGGCTAGTGCCTCCGCGTCCGCCGCCATCGTCGAGGAGAAGTAGAACACGGGAGGCCGCCGCCGCTTGGGTCCCATGAAGGCCACCGCGGAGGCGACGCCGGCGTACACAACAGGTGTCTTGCCGGATCCTTTTGTTGCGAGGACCTGCGTTGACCTCGCATGAGCTCCATGGAAGAGGGGAATGTTAGGATGAACTCGAGCCGGTGCCAGCCATGGCGAAGTAGTGGCCGGTGATGAACTCGAACCGGTGCCAGCCACCATCATCTTTGGCACCAGCCAATGATATCAGTTGGGCAGTGGGGAAGCGAGCCATCCTTTGCGCTGAAGCATATACCTCCGGGGCTCCCGGCAGTCTGGTGATCATGCTGCCGGACATGAGGAACACAAATCGATTGGCAGGCGACCATTTAGGCCAGGTATTATATACCTGTGCTGTCCAGAACTAGCACCGTGTAGTTCATTTGAATGTAATGAAATCCTTCATGTTTGTATGAAAATCCGGTAGTTTATATGATTTCCGTCGTTGTTTATATGAAATATCAGTTTGTCTACGTGTTTGCGTGAATTTCATCCGGTTGGTTGAGTTGCTGTCATAATGTGTGCAGCTATGGTTGGATGGCGTAATTTGCGGGTCGCCGGTCGTTCTGCAGGCGGCTCGGGCGGTGTTGTGGGACAAAAAAACACAGCTCGTGCGAGCTCGTCTCAAACGTGCGCGCTGGAGGATGCATGACATCATGAGCACCCGAGCCATTCCTCGTTCATCGGTGGCAAAGGCACCAGTGGACAAAAGGGTCGCCAATATTTTGGCTACCCCTCCCAACAGATTCAAATCCCTCGTTCGCCATGGAATTTTGCCATGTGTTGTTTTCATGGACTAACAAGATGCCCGTGCATTGCACGGAACATCAAGATGCATTTTTTTACAAACTCCCGCATGCATGCAAGGGATAACTAATGTCCTCCTTTGCTAGTACCACGAGGCAAACACCATTAATATTGCATCGATTAGTGTTAGTGGCCTTGTATATCTGCAAATTGTAATTTTGATAGTGGCCCCTTGTATATAAAAATGGAGGGAGAAAGATGAGAGATAAGGTGAGGAGGAGTGGGGCGTGGTGGTGACTGGTGGTCGGACTGGGCGGAGGCATGGGGATGGGAGGCGCATTATGTCTAGGTTTGTATCTCTCTCTCACACACCCACATAGGTGGGGGACTTGCACGAAGAGAAGAGGTGCACGCATGGCACACGTACTCCCGTCTCATTCCCAACCACACCCGCGCGGGTACAGGGTGGAGCTCATTTCTGTACGAAAAAGGCAGCCCACGTGGTAATTTGGCATGTGTACTGGTTGTCCACTTGGTGGAGGGAGGATCGTCTACCACGGGTGAACAAACAAATTGCGACTTGACGCGTTAAGTTAAATTAAAAAAAGAGGCAAACCTTGTGGGGCCTACCTTAGAGGCAAGGCTCTATACACTGGAGTACTTTTGACGTGTCCCGTCAACTCGCAGAACGAGGAGACGCTTGCTTAGTACGCCGTCTCCCCCGCCCACGGGCGTGGTGGCTCGCAGGATGAGGTGAAGCTTGCTTACGAGTAGTAGTAGTAGTAGTAGTAGTAGTAGTAGTAGTAGTAGTAGTAGTAGTAGTAGTAGTAGTAGTAGTAGTAATAGTACTACTGTACGCCTTTACGCCCGCTCCCTCGCCCAAACGCGCGGTGGCTCGCAGCACGAGGAGAAAAGTTTACTACTCCCTCCGTTTATTCCTCGTCCCTACTACGTACTTTGGTTAGTACTCCCTCCATTTACTTATACAAGGCCACTATAAAAAAATACATTTTGCATCTATACAAGGCCACAAATAGTAATCTAGACAAAAGTTACTACTCCCTCCTTTCCAGTTTATGGCTCAATTTCAAAATCTCTCCAACCAAGGTAGACGGTGAGTGGTCGAATTAATTTCGTAGTTTGCACAAGTAATTAGTACGCTCGTTTTTCTCAAGAAGTTATGTTTACCGAGGCATTAATTAGAACCAATGCATGAATGACCACTAAATTTCCATGAACTTGTACATGCATTGGTTAGTTTCCTCTTGACACTGCTTGCGTCGGGTGATCTAACGCACCTCGAAATCCAACAAGTAATGGTACTACTAGTAGTATAGTAGAATTGAGACTTATCAAACGGAAAAATGAATGTTTTTTAGATGAGCCCTATAAACCCTAGTGGGTACATACTCCGTAAAAACAGATTTTTCCAAAACTAAGTCGCTCCCTTTCATGAATTCTGTAGTATACTCCTCCGTCGACGCTCTCTTTCATGAATTTTGTACTTCTTGTCGCTGACATGTGGGACATATAGCAACCGGGTCGACGTGTCAAGCACCAAATAACAGTGCAGAACATCAGGGGGGACGCACCCCACTCGTACCGGCCCAATAGTAGTAATGAGCAATGAGACGTCAAATCACAATGCCGCACCTTCCCAGACGGACGAAGCAACCATTATTTCACACTTCGGTTCGCCATCATCTCAAACCACGTAGTATTGCTTCTGCCTCAAGAGGGACATGCACATCGCCTTGGTACATCATGACATGTGGGACCGCATGACAGGCCATGCTCCCCCGCCGATCGCTCGGTAAAATCACCTCATTTTTACTATACTTCCACCGTATCGGTTTACTACATGGCATGCACGTCGTTCTAGGTTGATAATTTAACTCGCTATATATGTGATGAACAGTACTCTAGCCTTTTAAAAAATGTATACTTTTGTACAGTAGTACTATCGATGGATTGCACCATGGAGCAAAAATTGAAATAAAAAAAGGTGGTACATATAGAGAGCGCTCGTCCAAATTATGCATATAGTACTATTAAAAAAGCTAGTACGTGCTTAATTGGGGTGCTAAATTCTATTAAAGAAATACTAGTAGTATGTACATACTGAAGAGTTAAAGTAACGAGAAGAAACATAAAATAGTTCTGCTGGGTGCTCAGCACAACACACCCCTCAAATTAAACTAAGCACACCTGAAATTAAACTATGCAACTAATCTGGTAGACACTGCATTAGAAGTTTAGAACCACCATGAGCAATGACACTGCCACCTTACTCGGAGTCCTCGTCCACGTCCTCGACTTCGTCCTTGTCCCTCTTCCTCTTGGCCGATACTTCTTTGCTTGAACCGCGCACTTGGCTGTTGCTCTTCATCCAACCCTTGTAGATATTGAAACAAAGGTAGCCATCCATTGCAGCGTAGTGGATGTGGTCTATATCTAGTACATTCCGCTGCCATGCATGACGATGAAACGTGCAATGAGGTTTCTCCAGTTTATGGTACGAAGGATGAACCATGGCTCCTACCAGGGTCAGCATTGAAGGCTGACGAGAGGGCACCAGCCGATTCTTCTGGAGGTCGAAGGGGTTGCCTACAACGAGGCCTATCCGACCCAGGACTTCTTTGTCGTTCTTAAAGTCTACAGTATCAAATTTCACTGTTTTGTCCTTGAGGAAGTTCTTAAAATCCCGGCACTCAATGTCGGCATGGCATATGTGGTAGACCAAGCAAACGTTATGTACGCAAACCTGGATCACGGCGGGCTTCTTCCTCTCTTCGTCCTTTAGATCCTTCTCTCGTCCCAAGACTGTGGTGTACTCAACATCTAGCCCAGCGACCCACTCATCATCTGAGTTTTCAAACATGCGTCTAAAGCGAGAAAGGCATCCTTTCGGCGTCGCGGAAGAACGGGTGTAGATGACGTCGAACTCATCCTGGTGATGGTTCTAACCTTGCACTCACCGCTGATCGTGGAGATTTGGGACACCATGGATTTGGGAGGAGGGTTAGGATTAGTGGAACTGCCGTAATGTGAATGGACGGGACGACTAGGAGCAAACCGCCATAGTATTGAAGGACGTGCGGGGACGAGTAGGAGCGAACTGCCAGCGTGCAAACGGCAGAGTAGTGGCTTTCCATTCTCCAATGGTACGGGCTTCCGAGAGCCCTTGGATCTGAGATCGAATGGTTGCATGGCGTGATTCTAGACCTATGGGTGAATATCCTATCCTGGAGGGTTATTCTGCAAATTTTCAGCAACTTAGCATGCGACTGTTTGATCTCAGATCCAAGGGCTGCCAGCAGCCCGTATCATGGTCGCGCCTACCACGACCGTCGCGTCGCTCGCGCGGTCGTGCCCTCGGAGATTTAACACGACGCGTTAGGCTATCTGATGTTGGCATGTCATACATAGTCATCACTTAGTCACTCATACTACAACAAGGTTGGCTATAGGGTTGGCTATAAGTGTATTTTTTACTCCTCTCTATCTCTTTCTTCGTACTCCTTCCGTCCCATAATATAAGAACGTTTTTTACACTAGTTTAGTGCCAAAAACGTTCTTATATTATGGGACACAGGGAGTACTAGTATTTATTGCATTTGCCAAGGAGTGACCTCTTCCAATGAAATGGTGTTGCTAAGTTTGCTTCATTTAATTAGCTATAGACTCAAAATTGTCTTTTCACCTAGGTACTCGCGCTTAGCACCGTTTCTTCCTTGGGTCACCAAACTAGTCTCTCTCTTCTTGATTAACTTGCCACATCAGACTTTATGCCTATGTGGCAAGCTTAAGCACCTGTAGGAGCAAGTAAACGTAAGTACAATAGTGCGCTTTACATGGCATTTTTGCATATGTGGAGGAAAGAGAGGCAAGGAAAAAGTGGAGAAGTGGGCTCTCATGCAAGAGCCAGCCTCTACTACATGGTGGAGCATTGGGAGAGGCACTTGTATGGAGGTGGTCAGGAATCGGGGGACTCACGCCGTTCATAGCGCCGCAGTTAAAATGATAATGGCAAGTCAAGTCATGGGGCCCCACCTGTCCAGCAGTAACTCGCTGTCAAATCAGACATCCCTACGTTTGCAACAGCCTACTCCCTCGTCTCTCGCGTCTCTGTCGAACCGACTAGGTGGAACTGCCCCGCCTACCGTGCAGGAAAAGCCCCGCCCTCGACTTTTAAATACAACTACATCCGCTTAAGAATCCAATGATATACTTTTTGTGACATAGTAACTCATATTTAGTTAGTCAAATGGATGACCTAGAACTACGTGCAGGCTCTATAAACCGAGACGCCTAAAAATAAAAAAACCGAGACGGAGAGGGTAGTTCAGCACGTATCTTTTTAGATCAATATAGTCGGGATTCACCAAGGAGCAAAACCAAGTGGTAGGCTGCTCCTATCGTGTTGGCGTAGCAACTTAAGCAGGGTCAATCCGCACACGAAATGACGACACACTTAACAGGACCCCTTTGGCTGACATGTGGCTCATCCACCGTCTTGTTCCACGTGCGATGCACCAAATTACAGTTCATAGCAGCGGTTGGAATTGGAGGCACCCCGGTCGTAGCGCCGCAATAGTAGAAAATGAGCGATGAGGGGTCAAATCACAAAGCCCCACCTTTCCCGCATTAAGCTGGATAGACGAAGCAACCATCATTTCACTCTAGGGTGCAAGAGCATAAAGAGAAGAGAAAACAATGATGCGTGCGGCAGCTACCTAGGGCACCCTAGGGTAGGGTTCTCCACTACAGATCCTTTTTTTCAAAGCGCCTCCACTACAAATCGGCTTCTCCCTCGTCCTCTTGGAGAAAACCGATGATGAGTGCGGCGGTAGGGTTTGTAGGAGTACTAGGCGTGCGGGGCCACGTCGTAGTAAATGGGTTCGAGTCGACGCCTTAAATATGTGTGGGCCGCTTGGTTTTACGGGAACGAGGCAGTATTTTGGGTTCAGGGACCAGTGGAGATATAGTACGTACAAAAAATTGTGGACGTAGGTTCGACCGAAAGGCAATGATGCATGGGCCCTGCATTTTGATATACCCGGGGCCGCGTGAAATTTGCTACTCTACTCAAAACTAGTAAGGTACACATGTATTGAACGCATGAGATTTCGAAACCAAATTATCAATAAATACACACTATAGCATGTAAAGCTTTGAGTCATATATGCATGATGTAGATGTTCGTTTAGTTCTTATAGTTCATCTCATTCAAAATCAATTAGTTTTATAAAAATGTTAAGATTCATGGGGTTATGCATTGTAAATCATAAAGTAAAAAAACAAATAATGGCAATTCATTTAGAAAAAAATAATCAATTATGATACAGAAGATTCTAGAACAAAGGAGAAGTGCTTGTGTTTTGAGGTTTGTGCATTATGCTTAAGTTCAACCATGGAGTCTTCTAAATTGTACATGTGGCAGATCTGGTGGAATGTTGATGATATCCAACGGCCAGTAGTGCTCGGATTTGCCTATCTCTGCACTGTCGGGTTAGCTTCATCCAGCGACCATCTTTCAAAGTTATTGGCACACTATATAGTTCTTGTGCCATAGTTGCATGTTTTGGAAAAAAGCTACTAGTGGGGTGTACTATCTATTTAGGAATAGAAGATGTATACATGGAAGTTGCAGGGAAAGAGATGACATGGAGCATCTCAATTACTATGAGTAGGGATTGGAAAAGAGATGTCATTTGGTTCACATCATAGGAACTTTTCTATTGGATCTAGAGATGACATGTATCTCAATTCCTATGAGGAGGGATTAGAAAAGATATGTAATTTGGTTCATATCATAGGAACTTTTCTATTGAATATACGCTAATGTTTATTTTCCTTTGAAATTAAGGGAGCATAGGAATCCATTCATATGAACCAAGTGGCTCTAAAGCTATAGAAATGATATCATGTTTATTTCCTTTGAAATCTGGAGTATATGAATCTATTCCTATGAACCAATCGGCCCTAAAGGAAAAAATCCTATAAAATCATATCATATAGAGTTCCTATGATATTCCTCGACACTAAAGGATGCTTGAAAATGCTATGGGTGATACGATGGTCTTTCTTTATAGACCCTCACCCATCTTTATAGTTACCTCTCGAAGATGAATGAAATGATATATACATGGTATTCTACATGTGCAATTTGGTACACGAAAACTCGGTAAAAGTTTGCGAGGTTCAAACTTTCAATAAAGCTATATGCACTGCATTTCGGAACGGAGGGAGCATATGACAGTTGCTAACACCCACGTGGATGATTTGTGTGTAGGAGGAGTGGCTGTTCTGTTAAATGACATGGCAAAACTGACACTGTTGGATGCCAATCTAACGGTTCTTACGGTGTTCGTTAGGAAAAGGCTTGTGGCGAACGTTTGTCAGATAATGATTTATGGACACATGCATTGCATTGATACGTGCCCCCTCTCTCTCTCACGCACACGCACCCTCACGAGTCACGACTCTCCCGAGTCCTCTCGCAGACTCGCACGTCGCACCCACCATCTATCTGCAGGTAGACGTCACACACATATGTGCTCTTCACACCCTACCCTCAGAACTTCTAAAAAACAAAAGACGGCGCGCACATTTTATTTTAGCTCACACGTCACACACTTATACTATTACTCTTGCGGCGAACGTTCTTTGGGCGTAGTATATTGTACTCTCACGAACAGAAGCGGTGCACGCACGCACTAGTTCTCTCACACCCACTCGCGGGTACATGTAGGAGCGCGTTTTTTTGAAGCTAGTACAACAAAATAACTCCACTATATATAAAACAGGAGCCTTAGCGCTTGCTTTACTAGGGTTCCTCTCGTTCACTCTCTCATGCTCTCCAGATCTAAGCAACACATAGGTGGCCACACTCTCTCTCTCAGCTCATGGTTGGTCACATATCCGGCCGGACAACCTCAACCGGGGCAGGGGTGTAGGTGCATCGTTCACGCTATCGTCGGCGGCGAGGGAGGAGACCAACGGCTGCCCACGCGTCCCGATCGGCGGCCATGCCGTTCTCTCCGAGAGAGCACCGTCTCGGGAGGGCCTCCGACCCCTTCTTCCTCCCTGCGGTATTGTGGCCAAGATGCGGCCTCCCGACGCCGTCTTTGCCACATGCCGACGACCCTCAGGTATATATTCCTTCGAAACCTGCCTTGCTCTACTGGCCCAGCTCCCTTCGTGTGGATCCTTTTCTACTTCCGTCCGCTGTTCCAAAGCCACCTAGACTTCTACTATTATTAGAAGTAAAGCTAGTTCATACAGTCGACTCAAAGCGTTGGTTCAAACAGGGAAGAAAGTGGGAAAGCTGTAGCATGAATCTAGGACTTGGTTCTAAGAGGAAACGGGGGAAAGTAGTAATATTTGTCACTGTTTAAATAACTGTATTTCGTATTTGCGCAAACAGGGATGTCTGTCTCCATATCGTTTTGGGATGTCTGTCTCTGTATCGTTTCTATCCGCACAATCAAAAGCACACACCTCAGTTTTAGTACAACTGCGCAAAATGAGATGGCTATCCCTCGTTGCCGTCGTCTAACCTTCCGTCTTCAAGGTATCCCTACATTGGTAGTAACTAAGGTAGAATTACCAACGCAATCTAAAAGAAGCTGATTCGTATGTTTTACTTCCTGATTGCAGTGTAGGGACGAGCGAAAACAACTGCATCCTAGTCTGGAATGCACTTTCTACCAGTTCATCCATGGACCGAGGACTAGCTGGCACGACTGCACGGCAGTTTTTTGGACAGGTGCGTGGACAAGAGGCATTGTGGTCTACTTATTTCTGCAAATAGCGGTGCTTAAATTTAGTGGAATGCACAAGAATTTCAGCTGTTCAGTACACTGCATGGTTCAGTTCAGCATTCCAGCTGAGACCACAATTATAATTGGCTATTCTGGAATTAGAGAACCTAACCCTGGATGGTGGCAACAAGAAAAAACCAGAGTGAACTCCAGGAAATTTAAGCCTGCCGGAAGGCCCTTTGCTCAGAGAAGCCTTGCTTGTTTTTTTCCTGATTTGTAAACCTTCTCACAACTTTGTCTTTTGCTATGAACTAGTATATGTTTGTTATGTTCTATGAATCATTGAGATGTATAAAATTGCTTAACTTACGCTTTTCAAGTTTTTTATGAAGACGAGTTTAATGTGAGTGTTCCACATGAGCGCTGCACTAGCGTGTGAACGTTTGGAATTTATTACATTGTGGCCTCAATTAACTGCATGAACCACTGTAACAAGATACATAGTTGCTTATATGTCAGACAACAGATTGTTTATTGTTACTGGTCGATAGCCTAGTGTTGAAGCGAGCCGAGCCAATGTGTCGTGTTTTGCACAAGTGCTTACAAGTGGGGTAGCACCAACAGTGTTTACAAGTACTTATGTATACGTGGTGCACAATTCTCAAACAAGTGCTCTATTTCATCAAAACACACACTGCTCGTATGATAAACCATGACAACTTATGTCTTACCATGCCATATTCATGAAAAAACTAGTGAGGCAAGGTTCGGATAATTAGACACAATCCAAACTACTATTAAACACTAGCTGGGGCAACTATTTCATGCCTCGATCTAATTTGGGCCGGACACAAGACGGACCTTGCCATGAACATCATCGAGGACGTCCTGCAGCAGCTCAATCCTGTGAACCTTCATGAAGACAACCTTGTGGCCTTGCCACTGATAAACTTGTTTGTGGAGGCATGCCACATCATCTTCCTGCGTAAGCTTGACAAGAACAGTATGCCTCACAAACGAAGGAGTAGCTTTGAACTTCTTATGCTTCAGTATGCCCTGGACAACACGCCTGACAATAGTGAGGCTGGAATACAACTCTTCATTGGTATAACCGCAAATGGCTTCCAGGATCCAACGACCTAAGAACTCTGTTTTCCTAGTGCGTATATTCAGGTCGTCCGCCTCATAGCGAGTGACATGTACAACCACACAATCCTTGTCTGCATCAGGGCTCTAATTGAAACAGAAACAAATTCTGAATTACTTTTCAGTATAAGAAACACAAGTTATTTAAACCACTATGTATAGCATGGCATCAAAGAAGGAAATCACCTTGGGCAGCTCAGCGGGGGGGGGGGGGGACACATCCTCGAAGGGGGAAAACTGCTCCTGCAGTGCCACGAGGGCTGTAACCTCAAACGGGGCGTTGACCATCTCAGTAGTGCCCGTGAGCGTATGTGGGGTCGGCTCAGTGATTGCCTCCATCTTCTTGGAGCTCTCTGTCTCGTGGGGATCAGCCTCCCGCGTCTGCTCCAATGTCGGCAGATCTTTGCCTGGTTCTCCTTGGTCCATCATGAAACTGACGAATACTAGGAGACCACTGAAAGGAAAACACAATCACAATGACAATGAAACAAAAGAGAGAGTGAGGATCGGTTGCTGCTTTGCAAAAGTTCTTTTTTTCTTTGAACGAAAATATACCAACATCACGGATCCGCTTACCTTCCCTTCGTTCGGAGAGAAGAACAGTGGCAGATGCAAGTGTTGCCTTTCTTGAAGACGGCGAGGGAGAAGGGGATTCCGCGAAGAGTGAAATGATGGTTGCTTTGTCCGTCAAACTTAGACTGCGGGGAGGTGGTGTTTTGTGATATGGTGGCTCGTTACTGCCGCGCTACAACTGGGTGACTCCCCGCCTGCATACTACCTTCTAATTTGGTGGATGGCATTTGGGCCCGCGCGCTGCATGGCCCGCATGTCGGTGAACAAAAGTATAACGACATTCAGTAGAGGGAGACGTTTCAATGACCTACGAGGAGCCAGAAGCGGTAGAGTGTCTCCACTGTACTAGTAGTAATTGTTTTTTTGGGTAGGTGTAGAGTGTCTCCACTGTACTAGTAGTAATTGTTTCTCTGGGCCCAAGACAAAGCAGCCCATCCACACTAGTAAATAGTAAAATCAATTCAAAAGCCCATATATTTACTGAATGAGAGGCGCTACCCACACCAAGCACACCGACCCCCCCCCCCCCAAAAACCTGGGTGCTCTTCTTCCTCCTCGCTCCCACCCACCTCATGTCACCTCGCTCCACTCGTACCCCCAAATTCCTCACCTCACTCCTACAGAAAACCCCAGCTCCCCTTCTTCTTCGCTCGCACTACAACTAGGCTCGTCATTCGTCACTCTGCTCAAATCCATGAGCGCGACGCGACGCCCTCGAGGAAAATGGAGTTGGCTGACCCTAGCGCCAAGAAGATGAGGCTCCCGCCAGTGGCGACGCCTGTTGTAGATCCCGCACCCGGCAGCGCGGGGAGAAGAGGCGACCCCGCCCCCACCGGATCCCAGGAACCCGTAGAATCTCAGGTGAACTGCATCAGCAATCTCCCGGACGCAGTCCTTGGGGAGATCATCTAGCTTCTCCCCACCAAGGATTGCTGCCGCACCCAAGTCCTCTCAATTCGGTGGCGCCCTCTATGGCGTGACGTGCCCCTTAATCTCGACTGTCGTCAGCTATCTCTCTTCAATGATTTTGAAATCCCCAGAGCCATCATCTCCTCCTACCACCGTTCAAAGCCTCTACATCCCGTCATGCTACCTGAGCAAGCATACCATGCCCTGCACGGTGGACGCCTGGCTGAAATCCCCTGAATTCACAGAACTACAGCTGCTTGAGTTCTACTATTCCCCTGGAAATCACATACCACATACGAATGCCATGAACTTGTGCCCTCAGCACCGATGTCCATCTCGCGGTTTTCGTCCTTTCTCCACACCTCCACCTTTGCGTTGTGCTACCTATCAGACAATCTGGTACTAAACCTTCGACTCCCATTTCTCAAGAAACTTTCACTTGTGCGGGTTCGTATATCGGAGGCCTCATTGCACAACATCATCCGCTCCAGTTGCCCTGCGCTGGAGTGCTTGGTGCTTGTTTTCACAGTTAGAATCGGTTGTCTCCAAATAAGGTCGCCTAACCTTGTAAGAATTGGAATTTCTTTTGACGGAAGGCAGCTCATCATCCAAGATGCCCCTTCACTTCAAAGGTTGATCCTTGATTCTAGTTATTCACCGTTGCAAATAACCGTCCTCTCTGCGCCTAAACTGGAGACCTTGGGTGTAATACATGATCTCTGTGCTCACTTCAATATCAAGTACTTTATATTATCATCTACACTTGTAACCATAAGCTGCATTTTAAATTTCTGCGCATAATTTATATATCATCTTGGAGCACACATTTTGTACTAATATTATGTTCTATGCTCAATGTAGAGTTTCTCCATGGATGGCCTATCAATGGTGCTGGATTCTGTCAAGATCTTATATATCCAAATGAATAGTTTTGATCTGAACAAGATTATTGGCTTGCTGCAATGCTTTCCATGTCTGGAGAAGTTGTATATAAAGGTTATAATTTCACGCACATTGGAAGCCCGCATATAGTATACTAGAATTAACCGTTCAGTTGTTGCTCTTTCAACACTCTTCTTTTAGACCTTAACTATTTTCAATCTTCATGTCTATTTAGGCAACAGGACGGGGTAAGAAAGTTATAATCAATCGGTGGATTCGTAAGCATCGGGATTTTCTCACTTCTCATGAGATTCGATTGAAGACAATAACTCTAGAACGATATGTAGCCAACCATGCAAACACAAGATTTGTCACATTGTTCCTGCTGAATGCGAGGTTACTATTGTCCATCACGCTTAAGTTTATCAGCAGCATGGTTTTTATGGATGGGTATGTCGAAGAGCAAAAAAAGGAGTTTCAGGTGGGCAAGCGCATCTTCAACGGCTCCTGTTCGTTCCGTCCAAGGCCTGGCCTTCGTCCTCCGCCTTGCGGCCTTGGTTCGCTCACCGTGCGCGGTGCGCCGCCCTCTTGCGTTATCAATGTCGTCAACAACTGAGAGGAACAAGGAGATGACTGTACGGGGAGAGGATGACAGTAGGGATCCACTAGCGTCATGGTAGTACGCAAGCAAGTGCCTCTATAGTACACGCCCAAAAATATGGTTCCTTCTAATGGTTGGACATCTGGGGCTCACGCCATTGTCAACGTAGTCAATCAACGAGAGAATTACACTTCGAGCGGCTGACACCAGGGACCCTCAAGTCGCGCAGTTTTTTTAGGAACAAGCAGTTGTTATTTATACTAGTTTTAGCGACGGATTAAGGTAACAACGGGGCTGTGCAGGGGTTGTGGCCCGTCTAGCCAGGGTTTTATTTATGTTTACCACATCATGAGCCCAGTTGTGTTTTTTTCTTGCTGAAAATGGCTAGCCCAGTTCTATTTTTTAAAAGAAATACCCAAACAAGGCCTACTTGCTTTATCGGCCCTGCTGGGCTGTAAATCTTTCAAGACGAGGAAAGTTTCATTTGGTTTGCCCAGAAATGGGCTGTACATTTTTAAAACACATCAAACCGGGAATTAGTTTCAATTTTTTGACTTACAAGATCTTAAATTCGATTAATTTTTATGCGTGGACAATTATTTGGATTTTATATTTATATAAATTGTTTTTCAAAATAGTTTGAATGTGAATCGATATTTCTGGATTAAAAACAGTTGACTGCACCGAAATATGCAAAATTTCGTATACTTTTTAACCGTGGAGACAATATGGGGTGTAATGCTAACAAAAAGAAGATGGGCTCCAAAAATATTCTTAAGAATTAGCAAATGGGCTGTACATTATTAGAAATAATGGCAGATGGGCTGTATGCTGTTTTCCACAGATTTGAGGCTGACTTGTGCGCCTATTACAGGTTGACGTGTATGCTTTCATAAAAAAAGGTTGACGCACACGCAACACCCTGTCAACATAGTCAACACACGATAGCAGTGACTGTTGGATGTCCATCCAACGACTGTCGTGCTTCTTCTATCTCTGCTCTTAATGCTCCAGCCGCTCAAGCAAGCACTGGCGGGACTGCCTGCTACCTCCTCCCGCGGCCGCCAATGCTGCCGCGCAGGCCTCACGGCCCCACCGTACTCCCATCGGTGGCCTAGCCATCCCTCTACTCACCCACACATGTTGTTATTCTCCGGCAACGACAGACGAACCAGTAAACCCTCATACTACTCCGCGTGGGAAACAACTACCGAGTATTCCTTGGCTCCGTGTTGTTCCCTTCCTAGGCCTCGCAGTCGTCCACCGCCCTGGTGCTCTCGGCGCGGCCTGGTCAACATGGTCAATGAACGACATCCAGCGGAAGTGGACTGTACGTGGAGAGGCTGAAAGCTGGGTCCACGGCCGCACGCAAGGAAATGCCTCCTTATTACGCGCAAAGTAATGATTCCTCCACCTGACAGCTAGGACCCACAGGAAGGGCCTCTGTATTTCACGAAAAAACTTTCCCCCCGCTGACAGGTCAGACCCACCAGCTATATCTTCGCACGCAAGGAAGTGCCTCCTTATTACGCCCAAAAAAATGAATACCCCTTGCTAGATGGGACCCACGATATTGTTGGGCTGACTTGTGGGCCTACTAAGTTGACGGGGACGGAGGGCTTTGTCAACTTAGTCAATACTCCAGTGATCGTATGATGTCCATCCAACGGCCATAGTGCTTCTTCAACCTCTGGTCTTCTTGCTCCAGCCGCCCAAAGCAGCACCGGTCGTGCCGCCTGCTCCTGCCTCCCGTGGCCAGCTGTGCTACCGCGGAGGCCTCACCAGCCCCATACTACGCCCATCACTGGCTAGGCTATCCCTCCACTCACCCACACCCCCTGTTATTCTGCGGCGATAGCAGCCTCACACCGCAGCCGAGCCAGTGAACGCTTGTACTCCTCTCCGCGTGGGCACCCACTGCCGCGTCTCGCCCGGCTCCGCGTCGTCCCCTTCCTAGGCCTCGCCGTCGTCCACCGCTGTGGTGCTCTCGGTGTGGCGTGGTCAATGTGGTCAATGACCGACTTCCATCGGAAGAGTACTGTATGTGGAGAGGCTGACAGCTGGGTCCACGGCAGCCGCAAGGAAGTGCCTCCTTATTACGCGGAAAATAATTATTCCTCCACCTGACAGCGGGGACCCACCGGACGGGCCACCAGTATTTTGCAAAAAAAATCGTTTCCCCTGACTGCTGGGACCCACCGGAGGGGCCACTGTATTTCGCGAAAAAACGTTCCGCCCGCTGTCAGCTCGGACCCACCGGAAGTGCCTCCTTATTACGCACAAAAAAATGAATACTCCTCCGGCTAGCTGGGACCCACCTTTGTGGGAGGCTGACTTGTGGGCCTACTAATTTGACGGGGACGAAGGGCTTTGTCAACGTAGTCAATATGAACGATTCTAGCTCCAGTGACCGGACGATGTCCATCCAACGGCCGTAGTGCTTCTTCAACTTCTGGTCTTCTTGCTCCAGCCGCCCAAAGCAGCGCTAGTCATGCCGCATGCTCCTGCCTCCTGTGGTCGGCTGTGCTGCTACAGAGGCCTCACCGCCCCTACTATTCCCACTGCTGGCCAGGCCCTGCAGCGACGGCAGCCTCACACCGCAGCCGATCCAGTGAACCCTCGTACTCCTCTCCACGCGGGCTTCCACTGCCGCGTCTTCCCCGACTCCGCGTCGTCCCCTCCCTAGGCCTCGCCGTCGTCCTTATCTGTGGTGCTCTCCGCGCGGCGTGGTGAACATGGTCAAGGAACGACTTCCATCGGAAGAGTACTGTACGTGGAGAGGCTGACAGCTGGGTCCACGGCCACAGCCTAGTTTTTTTTGTGATTTGCCAAGTAAGTCGCTTTGTCAGGCCTATTGGGATGCAAACCTTTCAAGACGAGGAGAGCTTTCATTCGGCTGGCCGAGAAAATGGCCCATCAGTAATGAGAAATGGGTTGTACATTTTTAAAACACATCAAACCGGCAATTAGTTTCAAATATCTTTTTTTTCATTTCAAGATTTTAAATTACATTAATTTTTATGCGTGGAGAATTTGTTGGATTTTATATTGATATATATATATATATATTTATTTTTAAAATCAGTTTGAATGTGAGTCGAAATTTCGGGATTAAAAACAGTTTGGACCGCACCGAAATATGCAAAATTTCGTATAACTTTTTAACCGTGGCCACAATATGGGCTGTAATGCTAACAAAAAGAATATGGGCTCCAAAAAAAACCTTAAGAATTAGCAAATGGGCTATAAATTATTAGAAATAATGGCAGATGGGTTGTATGTTGTTTCCCACAAATTTGAGGCTTTCCTAAAAAAAGGTTGACGCACAAGCACTAACTGTTGGATGTCCATCCAACGGCCATCGTGCTTCTTCAATCTCTGCTCTTCCTGCTCCAGCCGCTCAAACAAGCGTCGACGGGACTGCCTGCTCCCTCCTCCTTACAGCCCGCTGTGCTGCCGCACAGGCCTCACCGCCCCACCGTACTCCCATCGCTGGCCTAGCCATCCCTCTACTCACCCACACCTGCTATTATTCTCCGGCGACGGCAGACAAACCAGTAAACCCTCGTACAGTCGTACTCCCCTCCGCGTGGGAAACAACTACTGAGTCTTCCCTGCCTCCGTGTCGTCCCCTTCCTAGGCCTCGCCGTCGTCCACCATCGTGGTGCTCTCGGCGCGGCGTGGTCAATGTGGTCAACGACCGACTTCCATCGGAAGAGTATTGTGCGTGGAGACGCTGACATCTGGGTCCACGGCCGCAGCAAGGAAGTGCTTCCTTATTACGCGCAAAATAATTATTCCTCCACCTAACAGCGGGGACCCACCGGACGGGCCACCCTATTTCGCGAAAAAAACATTTCCCCCTGACTACTGGGACCCACCAGCTACACCTTTGCACGCAAGGAAGTGCGTTCAGGCAAAAAAACAATTCGCCCCGCTAACTGCTGGGACCCACCAGCTACATCTTCGCACGCAAGGAAGTGCCTGACAGTCGGGACCCACCTGGTCGAAGCGTACGTAGCATTGTCATTCTGGTCACGAACGTGTACGTACGTATATACTGGTGGATGTAGAGGCGCGCACGTGTCGTAGTAGAGGCGCGCACGTAGCATGTACACGTACGTCCAGCGGCCAGGGTGCAAGAAAGAAAATACGGCCACGTGTGTGTACATACGGGCGGGGTCTCGAACGCCTACTCGCGCATACGTACGGCGAGGGCTCGTTGACATGGCTGGGTCGGAACGGAGAAACAACGTCGTCGTCGTGTTCATGGGGAGGCAACGGAATGCGTCGTTTTCATGGAGAGGCAACAGAATGCGTCGTGTTCATCGGGAGGCAATGGAACGCAAGGGAGCCAACCGGCTGGGTCAAAACGGAATGCGTGGTTGTGTTCATCGGGAGGGCTTGGACGGGACATGCGATGGAAATGAGGCCAGGCATACCGCAGAACGGAGGAAACGGCCTTGTGTTCGACCGGCCACGTTCGAAACAGGATCCTATTCATCGGGAGGGGTCTGGCGTACCGCAAAACGGACAAAATGGACCTCCTATGGTCGAAGCGGGGGTCCTGTTGATCGGTAGGGGTGTGGCGTACCGCAAAACGGATGAAATGGACCTCCTACTGTCGAAACACGGGTCCTGTTGATCGGGAGTGGTGTGGAGTACCGCAAAACGGACGAAACGGACCTCCTACGGTCGAAACGGGGGTCCTGTTCATCGGAGGGGTGTGGTGTACCGCAAAACGGGACTCCACGGGATACTGTTCATCTCCACCGTCGACCTCCTCCAGCCTCCACGGGCTACCATCGACCTCCTCCAGCCTCCACGGGCTCCTGTTCATCCAGCCTCACGCGCTACTCCACCGGCTACTGTTCATCCACCCCTCCACAGGCACCCCTCCACCGTCTACTGATCAACCACCCCTCCACAGGCACCCCTCCACCGTCCACTATTCATCTAGCCCTCCACGCCGCGGGGTCCTGTTCAACCACCCCTCCACGGGCACCCCTCCACCGTCTACTGTTCATCCAGCCCTCCATACCACGGGGTCATGTTCATCCAGAGGCAACGCCACTGCTCACTATTCATCCACCCCCCCCCCTCAACGCTCACTGTTCATCCCAGAGGCAGCATCGATCGGCTTCAGTTAGCAGCAGTAGCGAAGGAATCGCTCGACCGGGTTCACTTAACAGCCATCGATCGATCGCTCAGGTTCAGTAATGCGTAGCCTGCAGTGCAATCACTCGGGTTCAGTTAGAGCCCAACGCCTCGCTCGGGTTCAGTTAGTGCCAATGCCTCGCACACACACGCGTACGTGTACAAGAGAAAGCGCATCGCTCGACCCCTGACCTCCCACCGTAAGCGGGAACTCCCTGAAATTTTCCCCGCCCTCGCTTCTACCACGATTTTTTCTGTCATGGACGGCCCAAAGAATGTCATGCAGCTGCGTCTCAGGCCCGCACAGGACGAAAAACCCATTTTCTGTCATGATTTTTTGTCATAGAAGTAGGAGCCCACCACATCTATGATGATACCAGGTTTTGTCACAATTATCATCATAGAAGTGTCATATGTATGACAGAAAAAATTTCGTTCGACCCAAAATGTCACGGATGTGTCTTTTCTTTGTAGTGGACCCAGGGTCATTTCAGACAAATCAGGTCGGGTTGCCCCCTGACTATAAATAGCCCACCCCCTACACCATAAATTGGTGGCTGCTGAGAGTTAGTGCATGGGTTTTGTCGTTTGAGAGCAACCCACCTCCAAAGCATTCGAGAGAGAGATACTTGCGAGGACAAAGCCCAAAACACCATGAGCCAAAGAGTGTTTGAGAGCAACCCAGCTCTGAAGTCTTTCTATCCGCGTGACATGAAGACTTGTTACACTTGAGGACTGTGCATCCTCCAGCCGGTTAGGCGTCGCGTTCTGAGCATCCAAGATTCATTGTGGATTGCCGGTGAACGAAGTCTGTGAAGGTTTGGAAGTCTACCTTGAAGACTTACCAGAGTGATTGGGCGAGGACTGGGTGTCCTTAGCTCAAGGGGAATAAGGTGAAGACACGGTCTTCTGAGTTAAATCTCAGCCTCCCTAACCAGACGTACAGTTGTCACAACAACTGGAACTGGTCTACCAAATACTTGTCTTCACCAAGCAACTGGTCCTATCCTCCACTTCCCTTTACTTTATAGTTTGTCTTCGTGAAGTCATTGCTTGCTTGTCTGATTTGGTTGACTTCATTGAGTGAAGACAACTTGCTGTTTGGCTTCATGCTATCTTCCATCCTGATCCACACTACCTACCTGCTGATAGTCTTCGTGCTTTCACTTCATTGCTTACTTGACTATGGCTTGACTAATGTAGTCTACCTTCCGCTGCATATCAATAGGTTCATTCCTACTGTTTGTCTTCAAATACCTCGTGTATTGAAGACTTTCATAAAAATCACCTATTCACCCCCCTCTAGTCGATAACTAGCACTATCACTCCTCACGAGCCGCCTGGGTCCTGAACCTCGGGAGGCTTGATACGTCCATTTTGCATCATGCTTTTATATCGATATTTATTGCATTATGGGATGTTATTACACGTTATGTCACAATGCTTATTCCTATTCTCTCTTATTTTATAAGGTTTACATGAAGGCGGAGAATACCGGCAGCTGGAATTCTAGGCTGGAAAAGGAGCAAATACTAGAGACCTATTCTGCGCAACTCCAAAAGTCCTGAAACTTCACGGAAGCAGTTTCTGGAATTAATAAAAAATATTGAGCGAAGAAAGTACCATAGGGGGCCCACACCCTGGCTATGAGGGTTGGGGGCGCGCCCTACCCCCTGGGCGCGCCCCCTGCCTCATGGGCCCCCTGGCAGGCCTCCGGTGCCTGATGAAGTTATGTACCTGGGGTAGGGGCACGGACCTATCCTAAGAGCCCTGCCCAAGGACATCCTTAGAAGAAGTCACCTTTCAATCGACTTCAAGGTACCCACTCGACGGGTTCAAGACACTCGACCAAGAAGCTACCACTCGACCACGAAGCCAACCGCTCGACTGCCAGGAGATCTAAGTCACTCCATAGGCAAACGGTCGATCATTAAGTAGTCTTTATGGTCATGAAAGCACTTTATTAGAGGCGTTACCTGTAACGCCCGACCTTAATGTACCTTAAACCCCTTGCAACATTGGCTGGCTGGGGTCTGGGCGCACTCTATATAAGCCACCCCCTCCACTGGCACAGGGGTTCGCATCTTTGTAACACACACGCATATAATCCAGTCGACCGCCTCCGGGCTCCGAGACATAGGGCTATTACTTCTTCTGAGAAGGGCCCGAACTCGTAAAACTCTTGCGTGCACAACTACTTCAAAGCTAGGATCTTGCCTCTCCATTCCTACCCCCCCATTCTACTGTCAGACTTAGAACCACGACAGTTGGCGCCCACCGTGGGGCAGGTGTTCTAGCGATTTGTTGGAGGAGTTGGGATTCTTTTGACATCTCCCATCATGTCTTCGAGCGGAGTCCTGGTCGAGGGGCGCGAGATCCGTCTCGGTGCCCTCACTTTCGTCGTCGATGACTCTGCTTGGCTCCAGGAGGCTCCACTCGACGTGGACGCGCTCCCCGCCCGTGGAGCAACGCACTTTCGCGCGTGCATTCGTGGCGTCCTCCTGCGACAACCGTCGGCCCAGTACGGGTCGGCACCCGTTTCGTCCTCGCTCCCTGTTTCCCGCCGGCGCAATCGCTCCGGTCGGTCGAGGCTCCAGCGGTGGGTGAGGCATGCATTGGCCCGCCAGTCGGCCATCCCCCAAGTCGCGGCGATTGAGCCCGACGAATCACTCTACGACCTGTTCGATCTGTCGACTGGCTTCGCAGAGACTGCGTCCGAGTGCGACAGCAGCGATCCAGCGGCGGAGGTACTGATGGTCGACGGGCCGCGCAGTCCCCCCGGATTCCCCCACACCGAAGAGGTTGCCGGGGGGAGTTCCGACGCGGGGCCACGAAGAGTACAGACCCGAGCCTCTCACCTCGCTGCAGAGGGAAGAACTTCGTCGCCGGAACATGGACGCGCTTCACACTCCTATTGTTGGAGAAACCCCCGAGGCACGCACCTTGGAGGAGGCGCGCTTGGCCAACCTGGCTGAACGCACTTGACTGGATAATCTCCAGAGAGTACTCGACGAGCGCACTTGACTGCCGGTTCCAGAATCCTGTCGACGTCGCCTCTTTCAGCCACCAACTCAAGTATACCGAACTCTGATTCAGAATTTAGCAGCTGCAGCCCGCATAGCAAAGTCGATCCAGCCTTCTCAGTCAGAGGCAGGGAGAGGTCTGCTACAGATCAGAGATTTGCTCCGGGCAGCAGGGGATCAGAACTCAGTTGTATCGCAGTCTCGTAACAGGATTCACAGCCTATCCGTCGCTGCGAATTCTGTGCAGTCGGCTCACAGCCCGGGATCGCCCCTGAGGCGTGAGGAACGTAGAAGCCGACATGATGATCAATATCAAGGCCGTGAGCGGTATGAACACCGATTTGATCGCAATGATCGACGTCGAGTGCCCACTCCTCCCCCAAGGGGTGGATGGTACGTCCCTCGGCAGCAAGATGACAGACGCCAGCACAGTGCTGGGCGTAGGTTTCCGGTCGACCCCAGGGAGCCAGGCTTTGATGCGAGATCCATTATCGTTCAAGGTCTGGTCGACAGGAATAGAGCTCACAGAGGAGGCCATGACAGAGACGCTCCCTCCAGCAGCAGGGTTCATGTATCAGGACCAGAATGTTTCAGCAGAGCGATCAGGGCCGCTGTAATTCCTCCCAACTTCAGGTTGGCGACTGGAGTTAGTAAGTTCACCGGTGAGTCCAAGCCTGACACATGGCTTGAAGATTACCGAGTGGCTGTTCAGATTGGCGGCGGCAACCACGAAGTAGCCATGAAGCATTTGCCTCTTATGCTGGAGGGATCAGCCAGAGCATGGTTGAACCAGTTGGCGCCCAGCAGTATTTATACTTGGGAAGATCTCGCCCGATGTTTTGTCAGGACATTTGAAGGGACTTGCAAGCGACCAGCAGGGTTGACAGAATTGCAGTCGTGTGTTCAGAAGTCGAGTGAAACCCTGAGGGATTATATCCAGAGATGGATCACTTTACATCACACAGTCGAGAATGTATCTGATCACGAGGCAGTTTGTGCCTTCAAGGAAGGCGTCAGGAACAGAGAACTGAGTTTGAAATTCGGTCGAACCGGAGATATGACATTGAGTCGGATGATGGAAATTGCCACCAAGTATGCAAACGGTGAAGAAGAAAATAGGGTCCAAGAGAGAAGCCATCCCCAGTGACGTGTGTTTGGAGCACATTCGTGCGCCGTCGATACAGGAAGATCCTTTCACAGAAGAACCTCCGCAGCAAAGGAGCGCCAACGATCCGACTGAAGTGGAGATTCCAGCCGTGGTCGACCTGATTATGGAAGTTGTAGTCATCACCCCCGACTGGACAGCGCCTTACATCGCGTATATTATGAGGAAAGAGCTCCCAGAAGACGAAGAAGAGGCTCGACAGATCGTCCGTCGATCCAAGGCCTTTACAGTAATCAAAGGGCAGTTGTACAGAGAAAGCGCGACTGGAGTTGGCCAGAAGTGCATCACGCCAGAAGGTCAGATAATTCTTGAGGATGTCCACTCGGGGACCTGTGGTCATCATGCGTCCTCTCGGACCATTGTGGCTAAAGCATACCGAGCAGGATTTTACTGGCCGAGGGCGAATGAAATGGCAAAAGATATAGTCGACAAGTGCGAAGGGTGTCAGTTTTATTCCAACATGTCGCACAAGCCCGCCTCGGCTCTGAAGACCATTCCACTCGTCTGGCCCTTCGCTGTTTGGGGGCTAGACATGATTGGACCGCTGAGGACTGGTAGAAGCGGCTTCACTCACTTACTGGTTGCAGTCGACAAGTTCACCAAGTGGATAGAAGCCAAACCCATCAAAAACCTCGATGCAAGCACTGCTATCAGTTTCATCAGAGAGCTGATATTCAGATATGGAGTTCCACATAGCATCATCACGGACAATGGATCAAAGTTTGATAACGACAGATTCAAAGCCTTATGCGCCTCCCAAGGCACGCGGGTCGACTATGCCTCAGTTGCCCATCCTCAGTCGAATGGGCAGGCAGAGCGTGCAAATGGTCTCATCCTCAAAGGATTGAAACCCCGACTGATGCGTGATCTCAAACACGCGGCAGGAGCTTGGGTCGACGAACTTCCGTCGGTTCTTTGGGGACTAAGGACCACTCCTAATCGGTCGACTGGAAGAACGCCCTTCTTTCTGGTCTACGGGGCTGAAGCGGTGCTGCCGAGTGATCTGCTCCACAATGCACCTCGAGTCGAACTATACTCAGAAACAGAAGCGGAACAAGCTTGGCAAGATGTAGTCGACCTCTACCAGCAGGACTATCTACCAGCAGGACTTACGTCGGTTCCACGCGAGAAACGTGAAGAGTCGAGCCTTTCAGGAAGGAGACTTGGTCCTCCAAGTGGATCAGCAAAAACCTCACAAGCTCGCTCCAACCTGGGAAGGCCCCTTCATCGTCACCAAAGTCCTCCACAACGGAGCGTATCACCTCTACAACGTTGATCGCCAGATCGACGAGCCTCGAGCTTGGAATGCGGAGTTACTCCGTCCTTTTTACACTTGAAAGAAGAAACTCACTCGGTTGAGATGTAATAAAAGTACCTCTGTAGTTCTTTTATCTAAAGCAAGAATGTTATAATTTTCACAGAAGATTGCAATTTCTTTTTGTTGAAATTTCCCCCAGTGGGTGGCTTAGCTGCGAATCCGTTTTGCCTAAGTTTGTAAAAGTCCTGCTGAGTGAAGAGCCAGCCTCCCACTCGGAGGCTTAGCTGCGAATCCGTTTCGCCTAAGTATTTAAAATCATACCGAGTGGAGAGCCAGCCTCCCACTCGGGGGCTTAGCTACAGTCCAAGTACTCGCCTAAGTATTTAAAATCCTACCGAGTGGAGAGCCAGCCTCCCACTCGGGGGCTTAGCTGCAGTCCAAGTACTCGCCTAAGTATTTAAAATCCTACCGAGTGGAGAGCCAGCCTCCCACTCGGAGGCTTAGCTGCAGTCCAAGTACTCGCCTAAGTATTTAAAATCCTACCGAGTGGAGAGCCAGCCTCCCACTCGGGGGCTTAGCTCCAGTCCAAGTACTCGCCTAAGTATTTAAAATCCTACCGAGTGGAGAGCCAGCCTCCCACTCGGGGGCTTAGCTACAGTCCAAGTACTCGCCTAAGTATTTAAAATCCTACCGAGTGGAGAGTCAGCCTCCCACTCGGGGGCTTAGCTGCAGTCCAAGTACTCGCCTAAGTATTTAAAATCCTACCGAGTGGAGAGCCAGCCTCCCACTCGGGGGCTTAGCTGCAGTCCAAGTACTCGCCTAAGTATTTAAAATCCTACCGAGTGGAGAGCCAGCCTCCCACTCGGGGGCTTAGCTGCAGTCCAACTACTCGCCTAAGTATTTAAAATCCTACCGAGTGGAGAGCCAGCCTCCCACTCGGGGCCTTAGCTGCAGTCCAAGTACTCGCCAGCTTCCCGCTCAAGGACTTAATAACAGTCCAAGGATTTAACAGTCCAAGGATTTAGTTAAACTCTCAACATAAAGAATGCTTCGGAAGGACGACAAGGCGCAGGTCGACTACCTCCTTCTCCTTCAAAAGCTATATTCAAAAATCCTACCGAGTGGAGAGCAAACCTCCCACTCGGAGGCTTAGCTGCAGCCCAGTGCTTGCCTAAGTAATTAAAATCCTACCGAGTGGAGAGCAAACCTCCCACTCGAAGGCTTAGCTGCAGCCCATTGCTTGCCTAAGTAATTAAAATCCTACCGAGTGGAGAGCAAACCTCCCACTCGGAGGCTTAGCTACAGCCCAGTGCTCGCCTAAGTGATTAAAATCCTACCGAGTGGAGAGCAAACATCCCACTCGGAGGCTTAGCTGCAGCCCAGTGCTCGCCTAAGTAATTAAAATCCTACCGAGTGGAGAGCAAACCTCCCACTCGGAGGCTTAGCTGCAGCCCAGTGCTCGCCTAAGTAATTAAAATCCTACTGAGTGGAGAGCAAACCTCCCACTCGGGGGCTTAGATGCAGCCCAGTGCTCGCCTAAGTGATTAAAATCCTACCGAGTGGAGAGCAGACCTCCCACTCGGAGGCTTAGCTGCAGCCCAATGCTCGCCTAAGTAATTAAAATCCTACCGAGTGGAGAGCAAACCTCCCACTCGGGGGCTTAGCTGCAGCCCAGTGCTTGCCTAAGTGTTTAAAAATCCTACCAAGTGAAGAGCAAACCTCCCACTCGGAGACTTAGCTGCAGCTCCGTGCTCGCCTAAGTCATTTTGAGTAAAAGTCGAGCCAAATCTCACTCGACGGATAAATCACGAAGATATTCAACGATAAATCAAGATTCGGATAAAGATCAAAAGGTCCTGGACCACAAATAAAAGTGCCCGAGCCTCCAGCTCGACGGAGTTTATCGGTTACACAAACCACTCGGCATTCCGAGGCAAATTCAAGGTGAGACACTGTAGTTTTTTACTCCTCCGGTGGAGTACTGGATGGGGCAACAAACTCGTCCAAATCAATCCTGTCTGAGATTCGGGTGGCAGCAGCAATGAAGGTCTCCATGAAGTCCTGGAAATTATGCTTTTTGGTATTGGCAACTTGGAGGGCAGCCAGCTTCTCTTCTCGCGCCTCCTTGCAGTGGACACGAACCAGCGACAGAGCAACATCGGCACCACACCTGGCAGCAGACTTTTTCCATTCATGCACTCGACTTGGCACTTCCTTCAGTCGAGTGACCAAAGATTCAAGGTCATTCTGAAGTATCTGATTTGGCCAGAGTGCAGAGTCGATCCGCGACACTACAGCCTTCAGTCGAGCGAGGTAGTCCACCGCACTGGTGACGCGAGACTCCAGCCGGAGGACATTCATGGCAGCTTCGTCCTTCACAAGAGAGTTGATGGGGTCCAGATTGGTTTCCACTTGACCAGTTTCTTCCTCGAAGTTTTGACAGAATTCTGAAAGGTACAGTCCAATATTATAATTGAATGATGAAGTCGACAATGACAAGTCAATTGAGTAAGGGGATTACCTTCAAGCATGAGGAATAATTTCTTGGCGAGCCCTCCAAGGTAAGCCTCCAGATCCTTTCGCTTCCCCGCCATATCGCCGACCTTGTCAGTCAGAGCAATCTTGTCATTTTTCAATCGACTCGCTTCCTGGTTGGCCGCGTCAAGAGCAGACTTCAGCTTGGCATTCTCGTCTTCAAGCTGACCAACTGAAGCAAGCTTTTCTTCAGCGAGCTTCGTTTTCTCCGAAGCCGCCTTCTGTGCTTCTGCAAGGTCAAGATCTTTCTTCCTCAAAGCCTCCTCCAGTTGGTCTACAAAACAATAATGAGAACGGAGTTGAGAATAGGAAGAAAAACAAAGGCAGCCGTCGAATCCTCACCAGCCATACCTTTTGCTTCGTCCTTCGCCTTCTGCAAGTTCTCCTGGGCAAACTTCAAGTCGAGGTTAAGCTGGACCTGTTTCTCCTTCAATTCAGCAAGATGAGCAACAAGCTCGCAAGACTTCTGTAAAGAGTCAATCGACAAAAGATATCAAAGACAAGTTACTTCCGAGTGACTAAAGGAAAAGTTGTAGCACTTCTAAGACTACAGCCGAATCAAAACATTCGACAGTAGCCTCGGGGACTACACCCAGTGGGTGCACTCAGCGTGCCCCCACCGGTAATCTTTCGAAATCCTGATCGATCAGTCGACCAAATGTGATTCTAGTGCCATGGCTAATAGTCAGCGTTTCTAAGACTACAGCCGAATCAAAACATTCGACAGCAGTCTCGGGGACTACACCCAGTGGGTGCACTCAGCGTGCCCCCACAGGTAATCTTTCGAAATCCTGATCGATCAGTCGACCAAATGTGATTCTAGTGCCATGGCTAATAGTCAGCGTTTCTAAGACTACAGCCGGAACAAAGCATTCGACAGCAGTCTCGGGGACTACACCCAGTGGGTGCACTCAGCGTGCCCCCACTGGTTCGACCAAAAAAAAGTGCACTCAGCGTGCCCCCACCGGTAATCTTTCGAAATCCTGATCGATCAGTCGACCAAATGTGATTCTAGTGCCATGGCTAATAGTCAGCGTTTCTAAGACTACAGCCGAATCAAAACATTCGACAGCAGTCTCGGGGACTACACCCAGTGGGTGCACTCAGCGTGCCCCCACTGGTTCGACCAAAAAAAAAGAAGTCGACTGCCCGCAGTCGACTGCATACAGTTCCATTCGACTTGGCCTGACCAGACCGAATGAAGAAGTACAAATACAGAAACACAATATAAAGACTACAGTCGACTGCCAGCAGTCCACCATAGTCTCGGGGACTACACCCAGTGGGTGCACTCAGCGTGCCCCCACTCGACCAAAGGTCGACAGACACACCCAGTGGGTGTACAGATATAAAGATCTTCGGAAAAGAGATTCTTTGAACAACATATTGCAATAGACCAAGTGTCTAGTCAACTGACCTGGACGTTGCTCTGAAGAGCCGAACTCGCGTCATACGCTGCTTGGCTGGCGTCCCGAACCACTTTCACTTGCTCCATCATGATACCCGCCTGGCGTATAGCCTCTTTTGCGGCACTCACTTGGTCCTCTGGGGCAGGGTATGTAGCAAAAAGCGAAGGCGGATTTGCAGTCGACGCCGAAGGCCGCACGCTCATCAGAGGATCAGCAAAAGTCACGGAAGTCCGAGTGGTATCACCACCATCCCGAACTACAGCCTCAGACACCGGAGCAGATTGGGGGGTCTTGCCAGTCGATCCCCTCCGATTCCTTCTTACTCTCAGCGACTCGTCATCTTCATCGTCTGGTAAGTTGATAACATGAGGGGGAGCTGCAAGAAAAGTCAATCGACCAGAGTTACAAGAAATATTCAGTCGACCAAAGACAGAACATCAGTAATTGTACCTGGATTGGAAGTAACAGCATCTTCCATCTCTTGATCTCCGTCCTTGGCAGAGATCTCAGAAGTAGCAGCACTACAAGTTTCGGAAGTCAGTCAGTTGGCTCAATGAATCGACCAAGGATCCGTCCACAGTCGACAAAGGAAAATAAGTATCATTATTACCCAGAAATGGTGGGGACAGTCATCTTCATCTTGGGCAGAGCCTTGGGTGGCTTGGATGGCGTTGCGCGTTGGTGCTTGGGAGCCTTCTCAGTCGGCGTAGGAGAAGAGGTCCGAGGGCGTTTCGACGACTGCCCAACAGGAGCAGTCACCTTACCACGTTCCCTCGCGGGATCGTGTGTAAGCTTGGATCGCCTCTCCGTGCGAGGGGGGTTCAACTTCCTCCTCCTCCTCTTCGCTGGAGTAGACGTCGTCGTCTCCCTCCCCTTCGCCATCGGATTCCCACTCGCCGTGCTCGTCTCCGCTTTCACCCCCACTCACCTCCCCTTCCTCAGTCGGCTCCTGTGCCCCGTTGGGCGTCGAGTACATCTCAGTAGTTTCCTGGGAAACAACAGACAAAACAAAAGTCAGTCGACCAATTCAAAGAAGACCAATGAAGAAAGCAAGATCTCAGTCAGGTGCATAAGGTCTGACCTGGTCCACTTCGTATGTGTTGTCGAGTGGAGGAACCCTCCTGGCTCCTCGGGGATTGTCTTTGTTTCCTGTGATGCTCGACAGCCATCCTTCTAACATCTCGTCAGTAACCTCCTCCGGGTGGATCCGAGTGGTGTCTTCAAGACCCGAATATAGCCACATCGGATGGTCGCGAGCCTGGAGCGGCTGGATGAGCCTCCTAAGGAAGACTTCCAGCAAGTCCATGCCAGTCACGCCGTCGCGGACAAGCTGAACCACTCGACCGACCAGGACTTTGACTTGGGCCTTTTCTTCCGGCATCACTTTCAGAGAAGTAGGCTTTTGGGCTCGTTCCAGAGAGAAAGGGGGAAGTCCAGTCGACTGACCCGGAGTCGCCTGGTCTTTGCAGTAAAACCAGGTCGCCTGCCAACCACGGACCGACTCAGGGAAAGTGATGGATGGAAAAGAACTTTTTCCCCTCGTCTGGATCGCGAGGCCTCCGCACAGCTGGATCACCTGCGTCCTCTCGTCACTCGACTTGGCCTTTTTGACCGATTGGGAACGACAGGTGAAGATATGCTTAAAGAGTCCCCAATGGGGGCGACAGCCCAAGAAACCCTCACACAAGGAAATGAAGGCAGCCAGATACACGATAGAGTTGGGAGTGAAATGGTGGAGCTGCGCTTCGAAGAAATTCAGGAAACTTCGGAAAAAGGGATGAGGAGGCAGAGAAAACCCGCGATCGATATGGGTGGCCAGGAGCACACCCTCACCATCAAGAGGTTGGGGCTCGACTTCTCTCCCGGGGAGACGCGCAGCTTCATGAGGGATGACTCCTCCCTCAACCATATCGTCGAGATCTTCCTGCCTCAGCACCGACGGCATCCAGTCGCCCTGCATCCAGCCTCTGGGCAGAGAAGTCCTCGAGGAGGTTCCGCCCCGAGCGGATTTCTTCCCTTTTCCCTGCGCCGCCGCCGCCTTCTTTGCGCGCTCCAGGGCGGACGTCTTGTCCTTCACCATCGTCGCCGGAAAGCTCGAACGGGCCTGTGGCGCTAGGGCGAGAGCGGAGGTGGCGGAGAACTTTGCGAGGGGAGAAGGGAAGAAGAGAACACACTGTTGGAAACCCCGAGCTAGCAGCTTTTAAGGGGCCACTTCCGAGTGGCTGACTGGTAGACCCAGGCTATCCCGTCAAATCCATAGGCAAACGGTCGATCATTAAGTAGTCTTTATGGTCATCAAAGCACTTTATTAGAGGCGTTACCTGTAACGCCCGACCTTAATGTACCTTAAACCCCTTGCAACGTGGGCTGGCCGGGGTCCGGGCGCACTCTATATAAGCCACCCCCCTCCATTGGCACAGGGGTTCGCATCTTGTAACACACACGCATATAATCCAGTCGACCGCCTCCGGGCTCCGAGACGTAGGGCTATTACTTCTTCTGAGAAGGGCCTGAACTCGTAAAACTCTTGCGTGCACAACTACTCCAAAGCTAGGATCTTGCCTCTCCATTCCTACCCCCCCATTCTACTGTCAGACTTAGAACCACGACAGTGCCCATCTTTGGCTATATGGTGTCTTCTACCCTGGAAAAAATCATAAGCAACCTTGTGGGATGAAACACCGCCGCCACGAGGCGGAACCTTGGCGGAACCAATCTCGGGCTCCAGCAGAGCTGTTCTGCCGGGGAAACTTCCCTCCAAGAGGGGGAAATCATCGCCATCATCATCACCAATGATCCTCTCATAGGGAGGGGGTCAATCTCCATCAACATCTTCACCAGCACCATCTCCCCCAAGACCCTAGTTCATCTCTTGTATCGAATCTTTGTCCCAAAGCCTCAGATTGATACCTGTGGGTTACTAGTAGTGTTGATTACTCCTTGTAGTTGATGCTAGTTGGTTTATTTGGTGGAAGATCATATGTTCAGATCCATTATGCATATTAATACCCCTGTAATTACGAACATGAATATATTTTGTGAGTAGTAACATTTGTTCCTGAGGACATGGGAGAAGTCTTGCTATAAGTAGTCATGTGAATTTGGTATTCGTTAGATATTTTGATGAGATGTATGTTGTCTTTCCTCTAGTGGTGTTATGTGAACGTCGACTACATGACACTTCGCCATTGTTTGGGCCTAGAGGAAGACATTGGGAAGTAATAAGTAGATGATAGGTTACTAGAGTGACAGAAGCTTAAACCCTAGTTTATGCGTTGCCTCGTAAGGGGCTGATTTGGATCCATATGTTTCATACTATGGTTAGGTTTACCTTAATACTTGTTTTGTAGTTGCGGATGCTTGCAATAGGGGTTAATCATAAGTGGGATGCTTGCAATAGGGGTTAATCATAAGTGGGATGCTTGTCCAAGTAAGGGCAGCACCCAAGCACCGGTCCACCCACATGCCAAATTATCAAAGTAACAAATGCGAATCATATGAGCGTGATGAAAACTAGCTTGACGATAATTCCCATGTGTCCTCTGGAGCGTTTTCCTTCATATAAGAGTTTGTCCAGGCTTGTCCTTTGCTACAAAAATGATTGGGCCATCTTGCTGCACCTTATTTAGTTTCATTACTTGTCACGCGTTACAAATTACCTTATCACAAAACTATCTGTTACCGATAATTTCAGTGCTTGCAGAGAATACCTTACTGAAAACCGCTTGTCATTTCCTTATGCTCCTCGTTGGGTTCGACACTCTTACTTATCGAAAGGACTACAATAGATCCCCTATACATGTGGGTCATCAAGACTCTTTTCTGGCGCCGTTGTCCGGGAGTGAAGCGCCTTTGGTAAGGAAAAATTTATATAGTGTGCTGAAATTTACTGTCACTTGTTACTATGGAACATAATCCTTTGAGGGGCTTGTTCGGGGTATCTTCACCCCGTCCAGTAGAGCAAAGAGTAGCTCCTCAACCTACTGAACCTACTAAAAATGTTTACTTTGAAATTCCCTTGGGTATGGTAGAGAAACTGCTAGCTAATCCTTTTACAGGAGATGGAACATTGCATCCCGATTTACACCTAATCTATGTGGATGAAGTATGTGGATTATTTAAGCTTGCAGGTATGCTCGAGGATGTTATCAAGAAGAAGGTATTCCCTTTATCTTTGAAGGGAGAGGCATTGACATGGTATAGGCTATGTGATGGTATGGGATCATGGAACTACAACCGATTGAAACTGGAATTTCATCAGAAGTTTTATCCTATGCATCTTGTTCATCGTGATCCTAATTATATATATATATTTGTTGGCCTCGCGAAGGAGAAAGCATCGCTCAAGCTTGGGGGAGGCTTAAGTCAATATTATATTCATGCCCCAATCATGAGCTCTCAAGATAAATGATTATTCAAAAAATTTATGCTCGGCTTTCTCTCAATAATCACTCCATGCTCGATACTTCTTGTACTGGCTCATTTATGATGAAGACTATTGAATTCAAATGGGATTTATTGGAAAGAATTATAAGTAACTCTGACGATTGGGACCTCGATGAAGGTAAGGAGTCAGGTATAACACCTAAGTTTGATTGTGTTAAATCTTTTATGGTTACCGATGCTTTCCGTGAATTTAGCACTAAATATGGACTTGACTCTGAGATAGTAGCTTCTTTCTATGAATCATTTTCTACTCATGTTGATCTCCCTAAGGAGAAGTGGTTTAAATATAATCCCCCCATTGAAGTAAAAGTAGTCGCACCTATTAAAGTTGAAGAAAAGACTATCACTTATAATGATCCTATTGTTCCTACTGCTTATGTTGAGAAACTACCTTTCCCTGTTAGAATAAAGGATCACGCTAAAGCTTCAACTATAGTCAACAAAAGTAATATTAGGACACACAAACCCCCTGAGCAAATTAAAGTTAAACCTAATATTGCTATGGTTAAAGATCTCTTGGCTGAAAATATTGATGGACATGTTATTTATTTCTGTGAGGAAACTGCTAGAATTTCTAAACCTGGTGCTAAAGATAAACATAGACCTGTTGTAGGCATGCATGTTATTTCTGTTAAAATAGGAGATCATTGTTATCATGGCTTATGTGATATGGGTGCTAGTGCTAGTGCAATACCTCATTCTTTATATGAAGAAATTATGCATGATATTGTGCCCGCTGAGTTAGAAGGTATTGATGTTCCAATTAAGCTTGCTAATAGAGATACTATATCACCGATTGGGATTGTTAGAGATGTTGAAGTCTTGTGTGGGAAGGTTAAATATCCTGCTGATTTTTTGTTCTTGGTTCCGCACAAGATAGCTTTTGTCCCATTATATTTGGTAGACCCTTCTTGAACACTATTAATGCTAGGATAGACTTCTAAAAGGATGTTGTTACTATTGGTTTAGGGGATATGACTCATGATTTTAATTTTGCTAAGTTTCATAGACAACCCCGTGATGAGGAATTGCCTAGTAAGGATGAAATTATTGGTCTTGCTTCTATTGCCGTGCCTCCTAATGATCCTTTAGAACAATATTTGCTCGACCATGAAAATTATATGTTTATGAATGAAAGAAGGGAAATAGATGAAGTATTCTTTAAATAGGGACCTATTCTGAAACACAACTTTCCTGTTGAAATCCTAGGGGATCCTCCTCCACCCAAGGGTGATCTCGTATTTGATCTTAAACCATTACCTGATACTCTTAAATATGCCTATCTTGATGAAAAGAAGATATATCCTGTTATTATTAGTGCTAACCTTTCAGAGATGGACTTCAGAGAAATTATTGAAAACTCTGAAGAAGCACCGTGCTGCTATTGGATATACTCTTGACGATCTTAAGGGCATTAGTCCCACTCTATGTCAACTCAAAATAAATTTGGAGAAAGACGCCAAACCAGTTATTGATCACCAACGAAGGCTAAATCCTAAGATGAAAGAAGTGGTAAGAAAGGAAATATTATAGCTCCTTGAGGAAGGTATAATTTATCCCGTTGCTGATAGTCAGTGGATAAGTCATGTCCATTGTGTCCCTAAGAAGGGAGGTATTACCGTTGTTCCTAATGATAAAGACGAGTTGATCCCACAAAGAATTGTTACAGGTTATAGAATGGTAATTGATTTCCGCAAATTAAATAAAGGTACTAAAAAGATCATTACCCCTTGACTTTTATTGATCAAATGCTAGAAAGATTATCCAAACATACACATTTTTGCTTTCTAGATGGTTACTCTGGTTTCTCTCAAATACCTGTGTCAGCTGAGGATCAAGAAAAGACCACTTTTACTTGCCCTTTCCGTACTTATGCTTACAGACGTATGCCTTTTCGTTTATGTAATGCACTTGATACCTTTCAAAGATGCATGATGGCTATATTCTCTGACTTTTTTGAAAAGATTTGTGAGGTTTTCATGGATGATTTCTCCGTTTATGGATCCTCTTTTGATGATTGCTTGAGCAACCTTGATCGAGTTTTGCAGAGATGTGAAGAAACTAATCTTGTCTTGAATTGGGAGAAATGCCACTTTATGGTTAATGAAGGCATTGTCTTGGGGCATAAAATTTTGGAAAGAGGTATTGAAGTTGATAAAGCTAAAGTTGATGCTATTGAAAAGATGTCGTGTCCTAAGGACATCAAAGGTATAAGAAGTTTTCTTGGTCATGCCGGTTTTTATAGGAGGTTCATTAAGGACTTCTCAAAAATTTCTCGGCCTGTGACTAATCTATTACAAAAAGATATACCTTTTCTCTTTGATGATGATTGTGTAGAAGCATTTGAAATACTTAAGAAAGCTTTGATTTCTGCACCTATCGTTCAGCCACCTAATTGAAATTTACCCTTCGAAATTATGTGTGATACTAGCGATTATGCTGTAGGTGTTGTTCTAGGACAAAGAGTTGATAAGAAGCTAAATGTTATCCAATATGCTAGTAAAACTCTAGATAGTGCCCAGAGAAATTATGCTACTATTGAAAAAGAATTTTTAGCAGTTGTATTTGCTTGTGATAAGTTTAGACCTTATATTGTTGATTCTAAAGTAACTATTCACACTAATCATGTTGCTATTAAATATCTTATGGAAAAGAAAGATGCTAAACCTAGACTAATTAGATGGGTTCTCCTAGTACAAGAATTTGATTTCCATATTATTGATAGAAAGGGAGCTGAGAACCCCGTTGCAGACAACTTGTCTAGGTTAAAGAATGTTCTTGATGACCCACTACCTATTGATGATAGCTTTCCTGATGAGAAATTAGCTGTCATAAATGCTTCTCGTACTGCTCCATGGTATGCTGATTATGCTAATTACATTGTTGCTAAATTTATACTGCCTAGTTTTACATACCAGCAAAAGAAAAAGTTTTTATATGATTTGAGACATTACTTCTGGGATGATCCACACGTTTATAAAGAAGGAGTAGATGGTGTCATTAGACGTTGTATAACTGAGCATGAACAAGAACAGATCCTACGCAAGTATCACTCCGAAGCTCATGGAGGACACCACGCTGGAGATAGAACTGCACATAAGGTATTGCAATCCGGTTTTATTGGCCTACTCTCTTCAAGGATGCCCGTAAGTTTGTCTTGTCTTGTGATGAATGTCAAAGAATCGATAATATTATTAGACGTCAGGAAATGCCCATGAATTATTCACTTGTTATTGAACCATTTGATGTTTGGGGCTTTAATTATATGGGACCGTTTCCTTCCTCTAATGGGTATACACATATTTTAGTTGTTGTTGATTACGTTACTAAGTGGGTAGAAGCTATTCCAACTAGTAGTGCTGATCATAAAACCTCTATTAAGATGCTTAAAAAGTTATTTTTCCGAGGTTACTGATGGTGGTTCACATTTTATTCATGGTGCTTTTCGTAAAATGCTTGCTAAGTATGATGTTAATCATAGAATTGCATCTCCTTATCACCCACAATCTAGTGGCCAAGTAGAATTGAGTAATAGAGAGCTCAAATTAATTTTGCAAAAGACTGTTAATAGATCTAGAAAGAATTGGTCCAAGAAACTTGATGAGGCATTATGGGCCTATAGAACTGCATATAAAAATCCTATGGGTATGTCTCTGGATAAAATGGTTTATGGAAAAGAATGTCACTTACCTCTCAAACTAGAACATAAGGCATATTGGGCCATTAAAGAGCTCAATTATGATTTCAAACTTGCTGGTGAGAAGAGGCTTTTTGACATTAGCTCACTTGATGAATGGAGAACCCAGGCCTACGAGAATGCCAAACTGTTTAAAGAAAAGGTTAAAAGATGGCATGACAAAAGAATACAAAAGCGTGAGTTTAATGTATGTGATTATGTGTTGCTATTCAACTCTCGTTTAAGATTTTTTTGCAGGAAAACTTCTCTCTAAATAGGAAGGTCCTTAGGTTATCGAGGAGGTCTATCATTCCGGTGCCATAAAAATCAACAACTTCGAAGGCACAATTCCAAAGGTGGTGAACGGTCAAAGAATCAAACATTATATCTCAGGTAATCCTATAAATGTTGAAACTAATGTTATTGAAACCGTAACCCCGGAGGAATACATAAGGGACACTTTCCAAAATGTTTCAGACTCCGAAAAGGAATAGGTACATGGTACGGTAAGTAAACCGACTCCAAAACAGTTCTAATGGCAATTTTTCTCCATTTTGGAATATTTAAGAAAATAGGAAATTAAGAAGTAGTCTGGGAAGGACACAAGGATTCCAGGAGGGTGGAGGGCGCGCCCTACCCCCCGGGCGCGCCCCCTGCCTCGTGGGCACCTCGTGTGCTCTCCGGACTCCATTTTCTTGCACGATACTTCTTTTGGTCGGTAAAAGTTCATTATATAATCTCCCGAAGTTTTTGACCACCATACTACGCAAATATCCTCCGTTTTTGTTTCGAGCTGTTTCCCTGACAGATCTAGATCGCCATGACGTCTCCATGTGCCCCCAAGGACAAGTTCTTCGAGAAGGTCACCAAACCCTACCTTGCGGAAGTGCTGCAACACCCTTAAACCATTAAGACGCATGAGGGGGTGCTGCACATCCGTGATGTTGAGGGACCAAGGAGGACCGGAAGCGTGGAGGCAAGGCTCGAGGCAATGGAGCAACAAGTTTTCAAGTGTCAAGAGATGGTGGAGCGTGGACTCGACTCGAATCACATAATGATCATGGAGTTCACCAACAAACACAAGCTAGACTCCAAGGACATTGGGGGAGGCCATCTTCAAGCTTCATGAGAAAATCGAGCACCTCCAAGCCCAGATCTATGACCTACAAAACCAAAACTGTGAGTATGAATGTAGATTCAAGAGGATGAGTTTGGCTGCAGATTTAAGGATCCCGGAGACTCGATCATCCTTCTACGATGGCGAGCCTATGCCTTGGTAGAGGGACGACAAGCCTACATCATCAACAACTCCATTTCCTTCACCAGCAAAAGAGATATAATCACATGGGTATGGGCACTCCCCTTGGCAACTGCCAAGCTTGGGGGAGGTTCCCCGGTATCGTATCACCATCATACTCCTATCTTTACCGTTTTTCTTAGTTCGATCCTTTTGGTAATATCTTGATCTAATAGAATAAGTTTAGTATGATCTAGTTTTATGTTTTTCTTTATGATCCTTCTATGTAATCGAGTCCGTGAGCTATATATATAATAAATATTAGTGTTGAGTCAAGGGCTTGATTATCTTGCTATAATCTTGCAGGAATAAAAGAAGAAAAAGAAAGAATAAAAATAAATAAAGAGATCATATTGATGTTATGGAGAGTAATGACTTCACATAAAAAGAGTATGATCAATAAAAGTTGTTGAGAGTTGACAAACATAGTTTTGGTCATCGCTGCAATTAATAGGAAGTAATAAAGAAACATAGGTTTTCACATATAAATATACTATCTTGGACATCTTTTATGATTGTGATCACTCATTAAAATATGACATGCTAAAGAGTTGATGTTGGAAAAGGAAGACAACGTAATGGGTTATGTTTTCTTATATCCGAAATAAAGTATATTGTCATGGATCACCCAACATGTTGAGCTTGCCTTTCTCCCTCATGCTAGCCAATTCTTTGCACCAAGTAGAGATACTACTTGTGCTTCCGAATATCCTTAAAACCAGTTTTGCCATGAGAGTCCACCATAGCTACCTATGGATTGAGTAAGATCCTTCAAGTAAGTTGTCATCGGTGCACGCAATAAAAATTGCTCTCTAAATATGTATGATTTATTAGTGTGGAGAAAATAAGCTTTATACGATCTTGTGATGTGGAAGAAATAAAAGCGACGGACTGCATAATAAAGGTCCATATCACAAGTGGAAATATAAAGTGACATTCTTTTGCATTAAGATTTCGTGCATCCAACCATGAAAGCGCATGAGAACCTCTGCTTCCCTCCGCGAAGGGCCTATCTTTTACTTTTGTCTTATTCCTTATGCAGGAGTCATGGTGATCTTCACCTTTCCTTTTTACATTTTATCCTTTGGCAAGCACATTGTGTTGGAAAGATCCTGATATATATATATATATCCAAATGGATATAAGTTAGTATGAGCTATTATTGTTGACATTACCCTTGAGGTAAAAGGTTGGGAGGCGAAACTATAAGACCCTATCTTTCTCTGTGTCCGATTAAAACTCCGTAACCACAATTATTGCGTGAGGCTGAGAAATTGTGAAAGACTAAATGATAGTTGAGTATGTGGACTTGCTGAAAAGCTCTTATATTGACTCTTTCCGATGATATGATAAATTGCAATTGCTTCAATGACTGAGATTATAGTTTGTTGGTTCTCAATGAAGTTTCTGATTCATACTTTGCATTGTGAATAGATTAATACTTGAGCATAAGAAATCATATGACAATATCCATATATGTTGCTGCTATAAGAATGATCATGATGCCCTCATGTCCGTATTTTATTTTATTGACACCTGTATCTCTAAACATGTGGACATATTTATCGTTGTCGGCTTCCGCTTGAGGACAAGCGAGGTCTATGCTTGGGGGAGTTGATACGTCCATTTTGCATCATGCTTTTATATCGATATTTATTGCATTATGTGCTGTTATTACACGTTATGTCACAATACTTATGCCTATTCTGTCTTATTTTACAAGGTTTACATGAAGAGGGAGAATGCCGGCAGCTGGAATTCTAGGTTGGAAAAGGAGCAAATATTATAGACCTATTCTGCGCAACTCCAAAAGTCCTGAAACTTCACGGAAGCAGTTTTTGGAATTAATAAAAAATACTGAGCAAAGAAAGTACTAGAGGGGGCCCACACCCTGGCCACGAGGGTGGGGGCGCGCCCTACCCCCTGGGTGCGCCCCCTGCCTCGTGGGCCCCCTGGCAGGCCTCCGGTGCCCATCTTTGGCTATATGGTGTCTTCTACCCTGGAAAAAATCATAAGCAACCTTGCGGGATGAAACACCGCCGCCACGAGGCGGAACCTTGGCGGAACCAATCTAGGGCTCCGACAGAGCTGTCTTGCTGGGGAAACCTCCCTCCGGGAGGGGGAAATCATCGCCATCTTCATCACCAACGATCCTCTCATTGGGAGGGGGCCAATCTCCATCAACATCTTCACCAGCACCATCTCCTCTAAAACCCTAGTTCATCTCTTGTATCCAATCTTTGTCCCAAAGCCTCAGATTGGTATCTGTGGGTTACTACTAGTGTTGATTACCCCTTGTAGTTGATGCTAGTTGGTTTATTTGGTGGAATATTATATGTTCAGATCCATTATGCATATTAATACCCCTCTGATTATGAACATGAATATTCTTTGTGAGTAGTTACGTTTGTTCCTGAGGACATGGGAGAAGTCTTGCTATAAGTAGTCATGTGAATTTGGTATTCGTTCGATATTTTGATGAGATGTATGTTGTCTTTCCTCTAGTGGTGTTATGTGGACGTCGACTACATGATACTTCACCATTGTTTGGGCCTAGAGGAAGGCATTGGGAAGTAATAAGTAGATCATGGGTTGCTAGAGTGATAGAAGCTTAAACCCTAGTTTATGCGTTGCTTCGTAAGGGGCTGATTTGGATCCATATGTTTCATACTATGGTTAGGTTTACCTTAATACTTCTTTTGTAGTTGCGGATGCTTGCAATAGGGGTTAATCATAAGTGGGATGCTTGTCCAAGTAAGGGCAACACCCAAGCACTAGTCCACCCACATACCAAATTATCAAAGTAACGAACGCGAATCATATAAGCGTGATAAAGCTTGACGATAATTCCCATGTGTCCTCGGGAGCGTTTTCCTTCATATAAGAGTTTGTCCAGGCTTGTCCTTTGCTACAAAAAGGATTGGGCCATCTTGCTGCACCTTATTTGCTTTCATTACTTGTCACCCGTTACAAATTACCTTATCACAAAACTATCTGTTGCCGATAATTTAAGTGCTTGCAGAGAATACCTTACTGAAAACCGCTTGTCATTTCCTTTTGCTCCTCGTTGGGTGCGACACTCTTACTTATCAAAAGGACTACGACAGATCCCCTATAGTTGTGGGTCATCAAGGCTCTGGAGGCTCAGGGGGCTCGTGAAGAACCATAGCCATCTCCGCCAGGACCGCCTAGTGCCTGGCCTTCTGAGCCGCCATGATGCCCCGTAGGCGGCGCTGGAAGGTAACAGCTGCGTTCGGCAGGCCAAAGGGCATGCGAACATAGCTATGAGGTGGGCCCTCACACTGACCAACATGCGATGGCCAGAAGAGCTCCTAGGATGCGGCCCTGTTGATCCCTGGAATGTTGACGCAGATGGGCAGCTCATTATCCTCGCCAGGACAAGGAGCCGCGCCAGATGGTGGGTGGTGGTCGCCGCGCATGGCTCTCGCCTCTTGGAGCTCCTCGGTTGCCTTGGTGATGAACTCCTGAGCACCCGACACCCCGTGCCTTGTGCCCTCGTGAGGGAAGCGTGCGATGAAGCATGCCTCCATGTGGTGCCCGAGCACCTCCCACGTGACATTGGCTAAGTCAGAAGCCCTCCAGAAGAGAGCCCCGGAGCCCAGCCTAAGGAGGGCGCCGGGCTCGCCTTCCTATGCACGAGAGGGAGGCGCCCCGTTCGTGGGCGCAAGTCCTGAGGTGGTGCCGCTGGAGACACCACTCTCCTAAGGCTCTTGGCAGAGCTGCTGCTTCTTCTTCTTGGGGACAGCCTCAGGAGGGTAGACGACACCATCATTGTCTGGATCCTCGACCGCTCTAGCCTGGTAAGCGCGCTCGAGAGAACACACCATGTCCTTCTCCTCATAGGCGATTGTGATGATGTCGCGGTTCCCTGGCATCTTGAGAACATTGTAACCATGATGAGTCACCACAATGAACTTAGCCAGGGCTGGATACCCAAGGATGGCATTGTATGGAAGGCGGATGTGGGCGACGTCAAAGTCGATGAGCTCTATGCGATAGTTGTCACACTGGCCGAAGGTGACAGGGAGGCGGATCTGCCCTATCAGGGTGGTGGAGCCGTCGATCACTCATGAGAAGGGCTTGGTGGGCTGCAGCTCATCGTAGGGTACTTGAAGTCAGTCGAACGTCTTGATGGAAAGAACATTGAGCCCCGCACCGCCATCGGTGAGGGTCTTGGTGACGAGGATGTTGCTGATGATGGGACAGCAAAGCATCGGGACGGCGCCGACAGTCGCCGCGTAATTGAGCTGGTCGGACGAGCTGAAGGTGATGGTGCACTTGGACCACCTAAGCGGGCGCGTGGCCTCGAGCCTGGGTAGGGATGCATTCACCTTGCGGGCAAATTGGTTGAAGATGCGATGAGAGGCTGGGGCTTGAGCAACAACTAGGACGGTCCTAAAAGCCCCCAGCCCCCTCGTCCTAGTGGTGGTCGTCATTCCTTCTTGGTGGTGGTGGCAGCGGAGGGAGGCCTGCGTTGCCGTGAGGACTGTCCTCGCGAGGGTGATCTCTCCAAGCGCCCTCGCGAGGCTAGGCCTGCCAGTGGTCCTCACGAGGCTGGTTGCTCCACTCCTGGTGGGGGCCGCGGTCGTCCCAGCGTCCTGCAGTACGACCTCCTCTACAGCCGTAGCCTCGATCGTTGCGCTCGAGGCATCGACCGAAGTGCCCGTTGCAGATAGCCCTGAGTTCCTGGCAGTCATTGGTGTTGTGGTTGTACATGTTGTGGAAGATGCAGACCGGATGGCTACTCTTGGATGACTCTGTGTGGTCGCAACCGTGCTTCATCTCTGGTTCAGCCGCGAGGACGGCCGTCCCCTTGCGCTTCACTTCCTTGGTCTTGGCCTTCTTGTTTTCTGGGTCAGCCCCCAGGAGCGCCAGGAGAGAGAGGCGACCCTCCTCAGCTCTCGCACACTTGGTCGCCATGTTGAACATCTCCAGGGCTGTGCATAGGTCCTCGTGTATGGCGAGCTCCTCCTTCATCTTGACGTCGTGGGCGCCATTAGAGAACGCCGAGATGATGGCCTCGTCCGAAACCTTGGGGATCTTGAGACGAACATTGTTGAAGCGCTGGATGTACTTCTGCAGGATCTCCCCTGGCTGCTGCTTGATGCGCCATAAGTCACCCGTGGTAGACGGGCGGTTGCGAGTGCCCTGGAAGTTGGCGACGGAACGATCACGCATCTCGCCCCAGGAGGAGATCGATCCTACCGGCAGGTTCAGGATCCACGAGCGCGCGCCATCCTTGAGGGCCATGGGAAACGAGTTCACCATGACCTTCTTGTCGCCGTTGGCCGCCTCGATGCTTAGATCATAAAGCTGCAGGAACTCGGCAGGGTCGTGGGTGCCGAGTAGCATGGAGGCAGGTCGGGCTTGAACTTCCCCAGCCAGACGACGCTGCGCAGCTTGGGAGTGAAGGCGCGGCAGCCCGCGGTAGTCACGGGAGCCGGTCGTGGAGGTGGAGCCTGATCTTGGCGCTCGCGCGCCACTACCACAGGCGGCGCGCGGTCTTGACGTGGCGGTGCTGGGAGTGCTCACGCCCCTGCTTGAGGCCGCTGGACCACCTGTCAGCTCTCTTCTTCACACGCGGACGCCCTGCACGATGGGTCGCGCCTTGGGGCCTCGCGCCTTGCCTCGATGATGGCATCTTGACGGGGAGGTGGAGGAGGTGCTCCATGGGCCACGTCGCCCGTGGCAGGTGGTGGGCAAGGCACTGAGAGGGACGATGCATGAGAGCCCCAGCGGCGCTGACAAGCTCGGTTGTGCGGTCCAGCCAATCTTCATAGAGTTCGTCGATGGAGCGATAGCGCAGGAGCTCACGCGCCATGAGCAACACAACATGTGCATTCGTTGGGCCGTGATGAGCATGGGACGACGAACCGGCTCGAGTCAGCGACGGGGTGGCGGTGCGTCCATCACGCCGCACCAAGGGGTGCAGCGATGAAGCTTGCTGCTCGTATCCCGCCGGGCCAGTGGCGACGTTGGCGGCAGGTGATGGAGAACAACGGGCAGGCCCACCGACGGGCGCCATCTAGGCGACGCAAGCGGCGAGAGCGGCTCGTCGCTCAGCACGGGCTCGACGAGCGTCAGCCATGGAAGCGGTGGAGCAGCGGCGAATCGATCAACAGTAGAGAGGCCCCGATGCACCCCTACCTGGTGCGCCAAATGTCAGATTCAGGGTTCCGCAGACCCTTGAGAGGTTCGAACTCTAGGGTCCTCCCCAGTCTGCCCACTTACGGAATCCAAGGCCTAGCTAGACGAACCCAACGAATAGGAGACACAACAGTTATCCTGGTTTGGGCCACCTTGCAGTGTAATACCCTACTCCAGCTTTGTGGTGGATTGCCTCGAGGGGCTGAGGATGAACTAGTAGAATGGTTGAACAGCCTCAGGAGGTGAGGTGTTCTTTAGCTTGATGAGCTAGTGGATGAGAGGATGGTCTGAATGATCCGTCCCCCTCTATGGTGGTGGCTAAGTCCTATTTATAGTGGCCTTGGTCCTCTCCCCAAATGTAGGCAGGAAGGGATCCCACAACGGCCAAATTAGAAGGGAGACAACTGGTACAAGTTATCCTGACAATAGTAGTCTTCGCTTGCACAAGCCTCTAGTGGTGACGCCGCTGTGGGCTTCGTGATGACCTCTATCCTGCTGTCCTGGCGGTCTTGGTCTTGTTGCACCGATATGTAAACCTTTGCTTGATTCCTCGGGACCCCGCGCCTGCGCTTGCCTCCTTAGCACCAAAGAGGAAACTGGTACACTGCGGACGCTGGCGCCCGCCTGGCCTTGGTCATCACGGCTCACGTCATATGAACCTCGCGAGGTGAATGTTGCATAGATATCTCTGCTCCTCGTGAGCCAGCCTGATGAGGCCGCCCCCCAGGAAGGTCTTGGTGTCATCCGCCTCGCGAGGCTTGGCTCCTCGCGAGGGTCATGGGTTGTGGTTGTTGAAACTAGGTCATTGACGGAGCCATGCCGTGGGCCGCAGGCAGGCAAGTCTGGGTACCCCCGTTCCCAGGATGCCGACGACAATGAAGAGCAACACTACGACAAACTCAAGTTCACCATGCCCAAGTTTTCCGGAAGCAATGATCCCGAAGAGTACCTTTCATGGGCATTAAGGTTGACAAGATCTTTCGTTTGCACAACTAAGAGGAAGAGAAGAAGATCGCCATGGCATCCCTTGAGTTCCAAGACTATGTCCTCATTTGGTGGGAGCAAGCCATTGAGTGCCGAGAAGCAAGAGGTGAACCACCAATCGCTACTTGGGATCAAATGAAGGTTGTCATGAGAGCATGCTTTGTGCCAACATACTATAATGGCGACCTCTTCAAGTGACTACAACTCCTCAAGCAAGGAACAAAGAACGTTGAAGAATACTAGGAAATGGAGATTGCCATGATACGAGGTAATGTCACGGAAGATGATGAGCAAACTATGGCATGCTTCTTGAATGGACTCATTCACCCTATCAAGAAGATCGCCGACTTCCAACCTTACTCCAACCTCATCGAGCTAGTACATCAAGCTACTAAAGCAGAGCGACAAGTACAAGATGACTTCAAGTATGCCAAGTACTCTTCCAAGACATATGGCTCATACAATCAAGCTTCAATGACTCCAACACCTTCTAGCTCAACCAAACCTTATACAAGAAACAATGACAAGTCAATTTACAAGAAAACTTCGACAACCTCAAGTCGTCCTCCTGCTACAAGCAACTTCAAGCTGAGAGATTGATCATCTACAACTCCACTGGACGAGACCATCTAGACAAGTTCCATAAAATGCTTCACATGCGGCGACCGAGGCCACAAGTCCTTCGAGTTTACCAATAAACACACCATGATCCTCAACGACGATGGTACATACGACTCCATGAGTGAAGGGGAAATGGAAGCCCTTGAGCATGTGGCCATGCACCGGCAAGCGAATGAAGATGAAGATGACCAACTCTATAGTGACAATGATTCTGTAACGCCCTAGATGTAACTTGCCATATTTGTAATCGAACTCTTGCCATTTTCGGCATTGTGATATGATATTTCCTCCATGGTTGGGGTTCCCTTCGTTGTGTATTTTGTTCATGTCATGCATTTCATATCATGTCATCATGTGCATCGCATTCGCATACGTGTTCGTCTCATAAATCCGACCTTTTTCCCCGTTGTCCGTTTTGCAATCCGGCGCTCCTATGTTCCCCGGCGTCCCCTTTTACGTTTCTTCGTGAGCGGGAATTAAACATTCTCGGATTGAGCCGAGGTTTGTCAAGCGTCCTTGGTATAGCACCGGTAGACCGCCTGTCAAGTTTCGGGTCAATCGGAGGTCGTTTGATACTCCAACGGTTAACCGGGTAACCGTGAAGGCCTTGTGTGTGTTGCAGCCCAACACCCCTTCAAAAGAGCCCAACAACCCATCTGAGACACTCCCTTGTCCTCCGCCGTTCGATCACGATCGCGTGGCCGAAAACCGCTCTCCATTTGGAGCTTCCTAGCTCCTTCTACCTATAAAAAGGCCTCCCCCTCCGAAATCACGGGTCCATTCCTACCCTAACCCTAGCTCCCCGTCGCCCCCGCGCCGCCGGACGTGTCCGGGCCGCGCCGGACGCCGTCCGCCGCCGCGCCGGGCCAATTGGCGCGCGACACCTGTCCCCCGCCGCCTCCCACCGCGCTCGGCCCGCTCGGCCCGGGGAGAGCAACCGCGGCCCGCAGGCTCCGCCCGCTCCCCGCCGCAGGCGCGCCGCCCGCCTCCCGCGCCGGGCCCGCCTCCGCGCCCTGCTCCGCCGCGGTCGCCGCCCGCGCCACCGGCGCTCCCCGCCAGCGCAGCTCCGCCGCCCGCGACCTCGCCGGCGTCGCCCCACCGCACCTCGCCGCGTCTCACCGCCGTCCCCGTCGATTCCGGCCGGGTTCCGGCCGTCCTCGTCATCCGTGCCCGCCGGATCTCAGATCCAAAATCTAGGGTTGACTTTTCCCTCGATCCCGAATTCTTGTAAGTCCTCATATTTTCACATTATCGTCACATGTTCATCGCATCGTATCTCGGCATCTGTAGCACCGTTTTGTGTGTATAATATGTTACATTGTTCGCCTCGAAGAGTACACCATTTCATTCCATTGCATCAATTTCATTTGAGGTCGTCTTGATGCCCGAAATGCTGTTAGAAGAGGGCTACGTGATGTTAGTTTCTGGATCTTATCTGAACATGCACTTTTGTCATTTTTGCCATGATTGATGTGTACCTCCTATGAAGGTGAGTCCTACATGAGTTTTGTAATATGCCATGTTACCTTTCCAGAGAATTATGCCATGTATTTTTGTGATCTATTTGGTGACTAGCACAAGCATGCAAACTAGGGCACTTGATGTTGCTGTTTTCAGAGACTTAGTGATTTCACTAAGTCCCTGCCTGCTGTTATTTTTATGCCATGTGTTCATGTTGTTTCCGAGAGATCTATGCATATTTTGAGCATGATAAGTAAGGGTGTTTTGAACTTGAGGATTTTCTCTATCCATCCATGCTTTTGTTTGTATTTATGGAGTGCCATAGCTTGAGTCAGTCGAGCTCTACTTTTGCTATAAAATGTTGCTGGCAGATTGTTTACATGTTATTCGATTTTGCCAAGCTTGGTGTAGTTGATCCTTGCATGATATGAGATTATTATTGCCATGTCTAGTTCCTATGCCATGTATTCTTGATGGATGTGTGCTTAGTTTATCATGCAATGCTCTGTAGTGAGTGCATCGAGCTCGTAAACATGCCTACTCGTTATCTGTTTTTGACATGTCCAGTTTTCTGCTAAGTCTGAAACTTGCTTATTTGACATGGGTGTAATCATATTTTCTGATCCTTTTGGCTTTTGGTCAGTAAGGGACTTTCGTAAAGTGCTTTGAGTAGATTCATGCCATGCCTTATTTTGCTATGTCCTGATCCTATAGCATGTTGTTTCATTGCTCTAAACATGTCATCCTGATGTTAATTTCTGCTATGTTGTTATTTTTACCAAGTCTGTGAACCTGTTATCTTTTGCACTTTTGCCATGCTTGTTTGAACCTGTTGTGATGTGATTTAGCCGTAGTTCAGTGTTCATCTTTTGTCAAGCATCTTGAGTAGATTACTGTCATATGCTTTGTTGATATGTTTGGGTGCAGTAGCTTAATTTCTTGTTGCTTGCTAAGTAGCATCATGCTGTTAATGACAGATTATTGTCATTCTTGTATTGCTCGTCATTTGCAAACCGTGCATCCGATTCCGGTGATCTTTATATCGATTTCATCCAAAATCACCTCATCTATCCAGTGGCATACTTGGTTTGCCAAGATTATGCCTTGTTCATCTTTGTCCTTCCGGAGCATGCATATGCATTGCATATCACATCTCGCATATCATGCCATGTTTTGCATCATGTTGCTTGCACATTGCATCGTGGTTGATATTTGTTCCTTTGCTCGTTCTCTTGTCTTAGGTAGAGCCGGGAGACGAGTACGTGAACGAGGAACCTGTTGAGAACGCTTTCGAGGACCAAGCTTTCGACAACTCTGAGAACCTTGCAGGCAAGATGACCATACCCTCGAAATCACTTCTATCTTTGCTTGCTAGATGCTCGCTCTTTTGCTATGCCTATGCTGCGATACCTACCACTTGCTATATCATGCCACCCATATTGCCATGTCAGCCCCTAACCATCCATGTCCTAGCAAACCGTTGATTGGCTATGTTACCGCTTTGCTCAGCCCCTCTTATAGCGTTGTTAGTTGCAGGTGAAGATAAAGTTTGTTCCTTGTTGGAACATGGTTTTGTTGTTCCTTGTTGGAACATGTTTACTTGTTGGGATATCACAATACCTCTTATTTAACTAATGCATCTATATACTTGGTAAAGGGTGGAAGGCTCAGCCTTATGCCTGGTGTTTTGTTCCACTCTTGCCACCCTAGTTTCCGTCATATTGGTGTTATGTTCCCGGATTTTTGCGTTCCTTACACGGTTGGGTGATTTATGGGACCCCCTTGACAGTTCGCTTTGAATAAGACTCCTCCAGCAAGGCCCAACTTTAGTTTTACCATTTGCCACCTAAGCCTTTTTCCCTTGGGTTCTGCAGACTCAAGGGTCATCTTTATTTTAACCCCCCCCCGGGCCAGTGCTCCTTCGAGTGTTGGTCCGAACCGTTAGCCGCCGGTGGTCGCCAGGGGCAACTCTGGACTGGCCTACCGGAAGTTTGGACAATCCGGATGTGCCCTGAGACCGAGATATGTGCAGCTCCTATCAGGATTTGTCGGCACAATCGGGCGACTTTGTTGGACTTGTTTTATTGCTGTCGAAATGTCTTGTAGTCCGGGATTCCGAGATTGACCGGGTCTTCCCGGTAGAGGGAATATCCTTCGTTGACCGTGAGAGCTTATCATGGGCTAAGTTGGGACACCCCTGCAGGGTATTTATCTTTCGAAAGCCGTGCCCGCGGTTATGAGGCAGATGGGAATTTGTTGGTGTCCGGTTGTAGAAAACCCGAAGTTGACCTTAATTAAAACACAACAACCGCGTGTGTAACCGTGATGGTCTCTTCTCGGCGGGGTCCGGGAAGTGAACACGGTGTTGGAGTTATGTTTGACGTAGGTTGTTCTAGGATCACTTCTTGATCACTTCTAGCTTCACGACCGTGCTTTGCCTTCTCTTCTCGCTCTCTTTTGCGTTGTAGCCACCATATATGCTAGTCGCTTGCTGCAGCTCCACCTCACAACCCCTTTCCTACCTATAAGCTTAAATAGTCTTGATCTCGCGGATGTGAGATTGCTGAGTCTCCTGTGACTCACAGATTCTACCACAACAGTTGCAGGTACCAACGATGCCAGTGCAGATGACGCGACCGAGCTCACTTGGGAGTTCGACGAGGAACGTGGCCGTTACTATGTGTCTTTTCCAGATGATCAGTAGTGGAGCCCAGTTGGGGTGATCGGGGATCTGTGTAGCATTTTTGGTAGTCTTCTTTCATTTTGGTACCGTAGCCGGACCTTGAGTGTAATTTGAATGATGGATGTTTATTTATGTATTGTGCGAAGTGGCGACTGTAAGCCAACTATGTATCTCTTTCCCTTATGTATTACATGGGTTGTGTGAAGATTATCTCACTTGCGACATTGCTTTCAACGCGGTTATGCCTCTAAGTCGTGCCTCGACACGTGGGAGCTATAGCCGCATCGAGGGCGTTACAAGTTGGTAATCAGAGCCTTCCCCGACCTTAGGAGCCCCCACTGATTGATCGTTTTTAGTGGCCGAGTTGTGTCTAGAAAAATGTTTTGAGTCATTTAGGAATTATATATCGGAGAGATTAGGAATTCTTTTTACTCCCCAGTCTCCTCATCGCTCTGGTAAGGCATCCTGACGTAGAGTTTTGACTCTTCTCTCCTCAAATTTCACTAAATTTTTTTTAGGATCACGCGGGTATCTTAGAATCGTTCCGATGGTTTTATGATGACAACATTGTCTTGGTTGCCTCCCGTCAGCAGGGGTTTTAGAGGAGGTGTCCCAGGGAGTTGAGCTCCGAGGTGTTGTCGTCATAATTTTATCGTTGCGGTTTTGGAATACCTGAGTTTAGTACGCCGACATCAAAAATCTCTTTTGTACAGTTGTTGGTGAGATAACCCTGATAGCCCAGTACTGAGGCGAGTGCGGGAGTATCGCCATGACTTGTATAACGGATGCTTTTCGAAGGTTGAGGTAGATGATTTCCGAGAATTTCTTGGTTATGTGTTGAAGGATGGATACAGCTGGATCTAGGTATTGTTAGTTTGGGTGATATATTTTGTGTTCCCTGTATCCCCAACACCTGATTGCATAACCAGAAAGTTTCGGGAGTTTATAAGTGGGAATTCATGTAGCTCTAGTACTTCTTCCGCAGATATTTGGTTCGTGATTGGGTAATCCTTACCAAGTATTTGTTCACATCCGTACCTTGTCGATTTTATTCCATACCTTGTTCTAAGTGGCTTCTCAGCTTATGGAAGTGTGATGCTTTACTTTGGAATTCATTCGTTCATTCTTGTTCGAATGTTTATTGTGAAGACTATATGTTGCAATTTCGTTCCTTTGATTCAGCTTCAATATATATCTATGAAGATGCTAATGGATGTCACCCTCTTCAGGATGGCTCCGCCAACGCGTCAGAATCCGGAACGCAATGAAGGAAGTCAGGCTAACCCTCCGCCACCACCTCCGCCTCCGGAGGCATGGCAAGCCCTGATGACTGCCACAAATGCCAACGCTCAGATTCTGATTCAGCTCTTGCAAGATCGCAACCAAGGGCAAGCTAATCAAGAGAATCAAGGCCAAGGCAACAATCAGTCGCATTTCGCTTCACTCAACCAGTTCCTTGCTAATCAGCCAAAGACCTTCAGCTACTGTGTCGAGGCCACATACGCCAATGATTGGCTCGTGGACAACGGCAAGCATTTCGAGTGCAGCAATGTCAGACCTGAGGACTTTGTCAAGTTTGCCTCTTTTCAACTCAAAGATCAAGCTGCTGAATGGTTCCAGCAATACAAAGATTCCAGAGGAGGTCGTGTGATTACCTGGGATGATTTCCGCCGTGACTTCAAAGCGCACCACATTCCAGAAAGTGTTGTTGGGAGTAAGCGTGAGGAATTCCGCAATCTCAAGCAAGGCAACATGTCTATCTATCAATACAACACTCAGTTCCAGAAGCTCTCTCGTTTTGCGAGGCAAGACATCCCTGATGAGAAGAGTATGATCTACCAATTCAGGCGTGGTCTCAGAGAAGATCTGCAACTTGCTCTCGTGCTTTTCGAGCCGTTAAAGTATGATGAATTCTACAACATGGCGCTGAAACAAGAAGCTGCTCAGCTCAAGTGTGAGGCATCTAAGAAGAGAGTTAGAGACGCAGTTCAGTCTTCTTCTTCCTCACTTGTGGCAGCTAAGCAACAGAAGTTCTGGTTGCCTCCTCCTCCTCCGTTCTGTCAGCCTTATCAGCAGAAGAACTCAGTTGGTCGTGGATCTTCCCACCCACCCAACCCTGGCTATCAGAACAAGTCTCAGAACCAAGCTCCAAGGCCAAGTGCTCCTTATCATCGTCCGCTCTCAGAGGTGACTTGCAACAAATGTCAGCAGAAGGGTCACTATGCGAACAAGTGCTTCAACCAAAGGCGCCTTCCGCCTCCTCCTCCTGTGAAATCTTCCAGCAATGCAGTGGTCAAGCATAATCCTAAGTATGCCAAGGTGAACATGATGAATGCAGCTCAAGCAGAGGATTCTTCTGAAGTGATCATGGGTAATCTTCCTGTTAATGATATTCCTGCAAAAGTCTTATTTGATACTGGTGCATCGCATTCTTTCATCTCAAAGCCTTTTGCATCGAAGCACGAATTGTCTTTCCAAGGTTTGCCTAAACCGTTATCAGTTGTCTCTCCGGCTAAATGCATGAACGCAAGCTCCTTTGTTCCGGATGTTTCTATCAAGATGTGCGATTACAAATTCTTGGCTAAACCAATTGTTCTTGGTGACTCTGATATTGATCTTATTCTCGGGATGGACTGGCTTTCTAAGCACAAGGCTCAGCTTGATTGTGCTGCCAGGGAAATTCAATTGACTCACTCTTCTGACGATGTGATCATCTATGCCTCTCGTGATGATACCATTCGGTTGCTTTCTCTCAATGAGAATGGTGAATTGGATTCTATCTCTCAGATTCCAGTCGTTTGTGAGTACCAAGATGTCTTTCTAGAAGAGCTTCCGGGTATGCCTCCCCGACGGCCAGTTGAATTTGTTATTGATCTTGAGCCTGGCACGGAACCCGTTTGCAAGCGTCCTTACAAGCTTGGACCAGATGAGTTGAAGGAATTGAAGAAACAACTCGATGAACAAGAGCGTCTGGGTCTGATCAGACCGAGTTCTTCTCCTTGGGATTGTGGTGTTCTTTTTGTCTAGAAGAAGGATGGCACGGGCAGACTTTGCGTCGATTACCGTCCATTGAACAAGAAGACTATCAAGAACAAGTACCCACTTCCCAACATCAATGAGCTATTTGAGCAACTTAAAGGTGCTAAAGTGTTCTCCTAGCTTGACCTTCGTATGGGGTATCATCAGATTCGCATTCGTGAAGAAGATATTCCCAAGACAGCATTCAGAACAAGCTTTGGTTCTTATGAATATACTGTCATGTCATTCGGCCTTGTCAATGCTCCTCCGGCATTCACTCGCTTGATGAATTTCATCTTCAACCCCTACATCAACGAATTTGTCTTGGTCTATCTCGATGATATTTTGGTCTTCTCCAAGAATAAGGAGGATCATGCCAAACATTTGCGATTGGTGCTCGACAAGCTCAGAGAGTATCAATTATATGCGAAGTTCTCCAAATGTGAATTCTGGCTTGATGAAGTTCTTTATCTTGGTCATATCATCTCTGCCAAGGGCATTGCTATTAATCCAGAGAGGGTGTCTGCAGTTTTGAATTGGGAACCCCCTCAGAATGTCAAGCAGCTTCGCAGTTTTCTTGGACTTGCAAGCAATTGCCGAAGATTCGTTGAGAATTTCTCAAAGATTGCAAAGCCTCTTTCCAACCTCCTCCAGAAGCATGTGAGATATGTCTGGTCTCCTGAGTGTGACATGGCTTTCAACACTCTCAAAGAGAAACTCGTCACTGCTCCAGTTCTGACTCCTCCTGACGAATCCAAGCCTTATGAAGTATTCTATGATGCTTCTCTTCAGGGCCTCGGTGCCGTCTTAATGCAATAGAAGAAGGTTGTTGCCTATACCTCTCGTCAGTTGAAGCCCAACGAAAGGAACTACCCCACTCACGATCTTGAGTTGGCGGCAGTTGTCCATGCACTGATAACATGGAGACATCTCCTGTTGGGAAGGAAAGTGGACATTTTCACCGATCACAAGAGTCTCAAGTACATCTTCACTCAGCCCCACCTCAACCTCAGGCAAACTCGATGGGTCGAAATGATTCAAGAGTATAATCCGAGTATTGAATATACTCCAGGCAAGGCTAATGTGATTGCAGACGCTTTGAGCAGGAAGGCTTACTGCAACAGCTTAATCCTCAAGCCCTTTCAACCAGATCTCTGTGAAGCTTTCCGCAAGTTGAATCTCCAAGTTGTCCCTCAAGGTTTTCTTGCCAACCTCATCGTCTCTCCTACTTTGGAAGATCAGATTCGTGAGGCACAATTGTTGGATACCATGGTGAAGAAGGTGAAACGTGGTATTGACAAGGGCATTTCCAAATACAAGTGCTATCGAGTTGATGACAGAGATACTCTTTTCTTCGACGACCGGATTGTGGTTCCAAAGGGTGATCTTCGTAAAGTCATTATGAACGAAGCGCACAACTCTCTTCTGTCAATTCATCCTGGAAGTACGAAGATGTACCATGACCTCAAGCAGTCGTATTGGTGGACTCGAATGAAGCGAGAGATTGCTCAATTCGTGAATGAATGTGATGTCTGCAGAAGGGTGAAAGCAGAACACCAACGACCAGCTGGTCTCCTCCAACCTCTGGCTATTCCAGAATGGAAGTTTGATCATATCGAAATGGACTTCGTGACTGGTTTTCCCAAGTCCTAGCGTGGAAATGATGCTATCTTCGTCGTCATCGACAAGCTCACCAAAGTAGCTCATTTTCTTCCTATCAAAGAGTCTATCACAGCAGCGCAGCTGGCAGAGCTCTACACCTCCAGAATTGTCTCCTTGCACGGCATTCCTCAATTGATTTCTTCAGACCGTGGCAGCATCTTTACCTCCAAGTTTTGGGATTCTTTTCAGAAGGCCATGGGCACAAACATTCGCTTCAGCACAGCTTTCCACCCTCAGACTAGTGGACAAGTCGAGCGTGTCAACCAAATTCTTGAAGATATGCTCAGAGCTTGTGTTATCTCTTTCGGCATGAAGTGGGAGGATTGTCTTCCTTATGCTGAGTTCTCTTACAACAACAGTTTTCAAGCCAGCTCGGGCAAAGCCCCATTCGAGATCCTCTATGGCAGAAAGTGCCGTACCCCTCTCAACTGGTCTGAAACCGGTGAACGCCAATTGCTTGGCAATGATTTGATCTCAGAGGCTGAGGCTATGTGCAAGGTCATTCGTGAGAACCTCAAAGCCGCGCAATCGCGCCAGAAGAGCTATTACGATAGCAAACATCGTGATTTGGCATTCGAGATCGGAGACCATGTCTACCTCCGTGTCTCTCCAATGAAAGGGACTCGTCGCTTCGGTATCAAGGGGAAACTTTCCCCTGGATACGTGGGCCCTTTCAAGATCATCGGCAAACGAGGCGATCTCGCCTATCAACTTGAGCTTCCCTCCAACTTTGCAAATGTGCACGATGTTTTCCACGTGTCACAGCTTCGTAAGTGCTTCAAGACGCCTGAGCGCACCATCAACTTCGAAGAGATTGATCTTCAAGAAGATTTGTCCTATCATGAGCACCCCGTTACTATTCTTGAAACAACTGAGCGCAAGACTCGCAACAAGTCAATCAAATTCCTCAAAGTGAAATGGTCACACCATTCAGACCGAGAAGCCACCTGGGAGCGTGAGGATCACCTACGTTCCGAGTATCCGGAGTTCTTTCAGTCCTATATATCGGGACGAGATCCTCTCGTAGTGGTGGAGTGTTGTAACGCCCCAGATGTAACTTGCCATATTTGTAATCCAACTCTTGCCATTTTCGGCATTGTGATATGATATTTCCTCCGTGGTTGGGGTTCCCTTCGTTGTGTATTTTGTTCATGTCATGCATTTCATATCATGTCATCATGTGCATCGCATTCGCATACGTGTTCGTCTCATAAATCCGACCTTTTTCCCCGTTGTCCGTTTTGCAATCCGGCGCTCCTATGTTCCCCGGCGTCCCCTTTTACGTTTCTTCGTTAGCGGGAATTATACATTCTCGGATTGAGCCGAGGTTTGTCAAGCGGCCTTGGTATAGCACCGGTAGACCGCCTGTCAAGTTTCGGGTCAATCGGAGGTCGTTTGATACTCCAACGGTTAACCGGGTAACCGTGAAGGCCTCGTGTGTGTTGCAGCCCAACACCCCTTCAAAACAGCCCAACAACCCATCTGAGACACTCCCTTGTCCTCCGCCGTTCGATCACGATCGCGTGGCCGAAAACCGCTCTCCATTTGGAGCTTCCTAGCTCCTTCTACCTATAAAAAGGCCTCCCCCTTCGAAATCACGGGTCCATTCCTACCCTAACCCTAGCTCCCCGTCGCCCCCGCGCCGCCGGACGTGTCCGGGCCACGCCGGACGCCGTCCGCTGCCGCGCCAGGCCAATCGGCGCGCGACACCTGTCCCCCGCCGCCTCCCACCGCGCTCGGCCCGCTCGGCCTGGGGAGAGCCCTCGCGGCCCGCAGGCTCCGCCCGCAACCCGCCGCAGGCGCGCCGCCCGCCTCCCGCGCCGGGCCCGCCTCCGCGCCCTGCTCCGCCGCGGTCGCCGCCCGCGCCACCGGCGCTCCCCGCCGCCGCACCGCGCCCGCGCAGCTCCGCCGCCCGCGACCTCGCCGGCGTCGCCCCGTCGCACCTCGCCGCCGTCCCCGTTGATTCCGGCCGGGTTCCGTCCGTCCTCGTCATCCGTGCCCGCCGGATCTCAGATCCAAAATCTAGGGTTGACTTTTCCCTCGATCCCGAATTCTTCTAAGTCCTCATATTTTCACATTATCGTCACATGTTCATCGCATCGTATCTCGGCATCCGTAGCTCCGTTTCGTGCGTACAATATGTTAAATTGTTAGTCTCGAAGAGTACATCATTTCATTCCATTGCATCAATTTCATTTGAGGTCGTCTTGATGCCTGATTGATGTGTACCTCCTATGAACATGCACTTTTGTCATTTTTGCCATGATTGATGTGTACCTCCTATGAAGGTGAGTCCTACATGAGTTTTGTAATATGCCATGTTACCTTTCCAGAGAATTATGCCATGTATTTTTGTGATCTATTTGGTGACTAGCACAAGCATGCAAACTAGGGCACTTGATGTTGCTGTTTTCAGAGACTTAGTGATTTCACTAAGTCCCTGCCTGCTGTTATTTTTATGCCATGTGTTCATGTTGTTTCCGAGAGATCTATGCATATTTTGAGCATGATAAGTAAGGGTGTTTTGAACTTGAGGATTTTCTCTATCCATCCATGCTTTTGTTTGTATTTATGGAGTGCCATAGCTTGAGTCAGTCGAGCTCTACTTTTGCTATAAAATGTTGCTGGCAGATTGTTTACATGTTATTCGATTTTGCCAAGCTTGGTGTAGTTGATCCTTGCATGATATGAGATTATTATTGCCATGTCTAGTTCCTATGCCATGTATGCTTGATGGATGTGTGCTTAGTTTATCATGCAATGCTCTGTAGTGAGTGCATCGAGCTCGTAAACATGCCTACTCGTTATCTGTTTTTGACATGTCCAGTTTTCTGCTAAGTCTGAAACTTGCTTATTTGACATGGGTGTAATCATATTTTCTGATCCTTTTGGCTTTTGGTCAGTAAGGGACTTTCGTAAAGTGCTTTGAGTAGATTCATGCCATGCCTTATTTTGCTATGTCCTGATCCTATAGCATGTTGTTTCATTGCTCTAAACATGTCATCCTGATGTTAATTTCTGCTATGTTGTTATTTTTACCAAGTCTGTGAACCTGTTATCTTTTGCACTTTTGCCATGCTTGTTTGAACCTGTTGTGATGTGATTTATCCGTAGTTCATTGTTCATCTTTTGTCAAGCATCTTGAGTAGATTACTGTCATATGCTTTGTTGATATGTTTGGGTGCAGTAGCTTAATTTCTTGTTGCTTGCTAAGTAGCATCATGCTGTTAATGACAGATTATTGTCATTCTTGTATTGCTCGTCATTTGCAAACCGTGCATCCGATTCCGGTGATCTTTATATCGATTTCATCCGAAATCACCTCATCTATCCAGTGGCATACTTGGTTTGCCAAGATTATGCCTTGTTCATCTTTGTCCTTCCGGAGCATGCATATGCATTGCATATCACATCTCGCATATCATGCCATGTTTTGCATCATGTTGCTTGCACATTGCATCGTGGTTGATATTTGTTCCTTTGCTCGTTCTCTTGTCTTGGGTAGAGCCGAGAGACGAGTACGTGAACGAGGAACCTGTTGAGAACGCTTTCGAGGACCAAGCTTTCGACAACTCTGAGAACCTTGCAGGCAAGATGACCATACCCTCGAAATCACTTCTATCTTTGCTTGCTAGATGCTCGCTCTTTTGCTATGCCTATGCTGCGATACCTACCACTTGCTATATCATGCCACCCATATTGCCATGTCAGCCCCTAACCATCCATGTCCTAGCAAACCGTTGATTGGCTATGTTACCGCTTTGCTCAGCCCCTCTTATAGCGTTGTTAGTTGCAGGTGAAGATGAAGTTTGTTCCTTGTTGGAACATGGTTTTGTTGTTCCTTGTTGGAACATGTTTACTTGTTGGGATATCACAATACCTCTTATTTAATTAATGCATCTATATACTTGGTAAAGGGTGGAAGGCTCGGCCTTATGCCTGGTGTTTTGTTCCACTCTTGCCACCCTAGTTTCCGTCATATTGGTGTTATGTTCCCGGATATTTGCGTTCCTTACACGGTTGGGTGATTTATGGGACCCCCTTGACAGTTCGCTTTGAATAAGACTCCTCCAGCAAGGCCCAACTTTAGTTTTACCATTTGCCACCTAAGCCTTTTTCCCTTGGGTTCTGCAGACTCAAGGGTCATCTTTATTTTAACCCCCCCCCCCGGGCCAGTGCTCCTTCGAGTGTTGGTCCGAACCGTTAGCCGCCGGTGGTCGCCAGGGGCAACTCTGGACTGGCCTACCGGAAGTTTGGACAATCCGGATGTGCCCTGAGACCGAGATATGTGCAGCTCCTATCAGGATTTGTCGGCACAATCGGGCGGCTTTGCTGGACTTGTTTTATTGCTGTCGAAATGTCTTGTAGTCCGGGATTCCGAGATTGATCGGGTCTTCCCGGTAGAAGGAATATCCTTCATTGACCGTGAGAGCTTGTCATGGGCTAAGTTGGGACACCCCTGCAGGGTATTTATCTTTCGAAAGCCGTGCCCGCGGTTATGAGGCAGATGGGAATTTGTTGATGTCCGGTTGTAGAAAACCCGAAGTTGACCTTAATTAAAACACAACAACCGCATGTGTAACCGTGATGGTCTCTTCTCGGCGGGGTCCGGGAAGTGAACACGGTGTTGGAGTTATGTTTGACGTAGGTTGTTCTAGGATCACTTCTTGATCACTTCTAGCTTCACGACCGTGCTTTGCCTTCTCTTCTCGCTCTCTTTTGCGTTGTAGCCGCCATATATGCTAGTCGCTTGCTGCAGCTCCACCTCACAACCCCTTTCCTACCTATAAGCTTAAATAGTCTTGATCTCGCGGGTGTGAGATTGCTGAGTCTCTTGTGACTCACAGATTCTACCACAACAGTTGCAGGTACCAACGATGCCAGTGCAGATGACGCGATCGAGCTCACTTGGGAGTTCGACGAGGAACGTGGCCGTTACTATGTGTCTTTTCCAGATGATCAGTAGTGGAGCCCAGTTGGGGTGATCGGGGATCTGTGTAGCATTTGGGGTAGTCTTCTTTCATTTTGGTACCGTAGCCGGACCTTGAGTGTAATTTGAATGATGGATGTTTATTTATGTATTGTGCGAAGTGGCGACTGTAAGCCAACTATGTATCTCTTTCCCTTATGTATTACATGGGTTGTGTGAAGATTACCTCACTTGCGACATTGCTTTCAATGCGGTTATGCCTCTAAGTCGTGCCTCGACACGTGGGAGCTATAGCCGCATCGAGGGCGTTACAGATTCGAGCCCCGCTCTCATTGTCTCCAAGGTCTTGACACTTAAACATCAACAAGAAGAAACCAAACATGCCATATCTTCCACACCAAGGCGGGCATCAATGGAAGGTCCGTGAAGGTCATCATCGACGGAGGAAGTTGCCATAAGTTGGCAAGTGAAGAACTATGCTCCAAGATACAATTGGTTAAGATGAAGCACCCTCATCCCTACAAGGTCCAATGGCTTAGCGACTCCGGCACAATTCAAGTGGAACACATTGTGTGGGTGTCAAAACCGACGGATCTCGGGTAGGGGGTCCCGAACTATGCGTCTAGGTGGATGGTAACAGGAGATGGGGAACACAATGTTTTACCTAGGTTCGGGCCCTCTTGATGGAGGTAAAAACCTACGTCCTGCTTGATTAATATTGATGATATGGGTAGTACAAGAGTAGATCTACCACGAGATCAAGGAGGCTAAACCCTAGAAGCTAGCCTATGGTATGATTGTTGTATGTTGAGATTCTTGTCCTACGGACTAAAACCCTCCGGTTTATATAGACACCGGAGAGGGTTAGGGTTACACAGAGTTAGTTACAATGGTAGGAGATCTAAATATCCGCATCGCCAAGCTTGCCTTCCACGCCAAGGAAAGTCCCCTCCGGACACGGGACGAAGTCTTCAATCTTGTATCTTCATAGTCCAGGAGTCCGGCTGAAGGTATAGTCCGGCCATCCGGACACCCCCTAATCCAGGACTCCCTCACATGGTTCAAGTCTCCTTCAAGATCGGAGCATAGGAAGACACTTTGGAGTGTGACGTCGTTCCTATGTCCGTTTGCCACCTCCTACTTGGATGGCCTTGGCAATTTGACCGTAGCGTCGCCCACAATGGGCGAGCAAACCACTATAGCTCCAAAATGAAGGGCAAGGAGTACGTGCTATGACCTATGTCACCAAGTCAAGTGATCGCCGACAAGCAAGCAACCGCACATCATGGAGAAAATAGTGAGAGAGCAAACCACCAAAAAGAGAGTGAGCGCCACAAGCCCAAATTGAGGGCATCCACGATGAGCCGCAACAAAAACTTAGTGCTATTCGCTACCAAAAGTGAGATGAGATAAGTGTGTGAGAACCCATAAAGATTTATGCACCATGTCCTATTGTGCAAGGATGAGGCACCTAAAACTAACACCTCTCACCGTCTACCTTTAGTGTTATCTTCTCTATTGCAGGAAGTCAACAACGTCTTCCCCGATGAGCTACCTCTGGGACTACCTCCATACAAGGCATTGAACACCGCATCGACCTCATACCCGGAGCACGTCTTCCTAACAAGGCCCCTATCGCGTCAACCCTGAGGAAACCAAGGAGATCCAACGGCAAGTTCAATAACTCATTGACAACGGCCATGTACGTGAAAGCTTGAGCCCATGTGCCATCCTGGTAATCCTTGTTCCCAAGAAAGATGGTACATATCGAATGTGTTCCGATTGTCATCCTATCAATGCTATCCTGGTTAGATATAGTCACCCCATCCCATGCTTAGACGCCATGCTAGATGAGCTTAGCAGAGCCACAATTTTCTCTAAAATTGACCTTAAAAGTGGCTACTATCAAATATGCGTCGAAGAGGGTGATGAATGGAAAACCGCTTTCAAAACCAAGTTTTGCTTGTATGAACGGTTGTTCATGCCAATGGGTTTATCCGAAGCACCCGAAACCTTTATGCATGTGATGCATTTCGTCCTTTGTCCCTACATTGGCGTATTTGTTGTGGTCTATTTTGACGATATTCTTCTCTTTAGCAAATCTCTCAATGATCATGTCACCCACCTTAGAACCGTTTTGCAAACTCTTAGAAAAGAGCGCCTTTGTGCTAATATGGACAAATGCCTTTTTGGTGTTGATAAGCTTGTTTTCTCGGGTTTCGTTGTATCTTCTAAGGGTGTGCATGTAGATGAAGCTAAAATAGATGCTATTAGAACTTGGCCACAAGCAACCAACTTGCAACAAGTGTGAAGTTTCCTTGGCCTAGCCGGTTTCTATCGTAGATTCGTTAAGGACTTTAGCACTATTGCATCCCCTTTGCATGCTTTGAGAAAAAAAAATGCACCATTTGTTTGGGGATCATCCCAAGATACCGCATTTAGTGAGCTTAAGAATTTTCTTACACATGCTCCTTTGCTTGCTTTGTCCAATTTTGACAGAACTTTTGAAGTTCATTGCGATGCTGGTGGTACTGGTATAGGAGGTGTGTTAATGCAAGAGAAGCGCCCAAGTGCTTATTTTAGTGAGAAACCTTCCGAAGCGCAACTCAATTATCCCATCTATGAGAAAGAGCTATATGCATTAGTGCGAGTATTGCATGAGTGGGAACATTATCTTCGCCCACATGAATTTGTCAGTCATACCGACCATGAAACACTTAAGTACCTTAAGGGTCAAACTAAGTTGAACAAGCATCATTCTAAGTGGAGTGAATTCATTGAGTCATTTCCTTATGTCATCAAGTACATCAAAGGTAAGGAAAATGTTGTGGCGGATGCGCTTTCTCGTAGATGCATGCTTGTTACCCAACTTGAATTGAATGTCATTGCCTTTGAGCACAGAAAAGACTTGTATGCGCATGATCCTACTTTTGCTATTCCATATTCCAAATGTTTGACGCATACATCTTGGGAACGCTATTACATCAAAGATGATTATCTTATGAGACCTAACAAACTATGTATCCCAGAGTCTTTTCTTTGTTTGTTACTTTTGCAAGAATCGCATGGAGGAAGACTTATGGGACACTTTGGACATGACAAGACATTCGCTACGCTCTCCAAAAACTACTTTTGGCCCAAGATGTTCCGTGACGTTTCACGCTTAACCAACCGATGCTCTACATGTCTCAAAGCTAAGTCTAAAGCTCAATCCCATGGTCTCTATATGCCACTCCCAATTCCATATCACCCATGGGAAGATATTACTATGGACTTTGTGCTTGGCTTGCCTAGAACTAGAAACGACAAAGATTCCGTGTTTGTTGTTGTGGACCGATTCTCTAAGATGGCTCATTTCATCCCATGCAACAAGATAGATGATGCTTCACATGTTGCACACCTTTTTTGTAGGGAAATCTTGTGCCTGCATGTAGTGCCCAAGACTATCGTATCGGACCGCAATGTCAAGTTCCTAAGCTACTTTTCAAAGACCTTATGCGCCAAGCTTGGAATCAAGCTCTTGTTCTCTTCGGCATACCATCCCCAAACCGACAGCCAAACGGAGGTCAAGAATCAGACACTATCAACTCTCCTACGTGTGTTGATCAAGAAGAACATCGAGGAGTGGGAAGAGTGTTTACCCATCGCCAAGTACGCCTACAATCGAGTACGACACTCTACGACCAGCAAGTCCCCCTTCGAGGTCGTCTACAGCTTCAACCCGTTGTCCCAATTGGACATTCTACCTCTACCACTACAAGAGCGCATCAACATGGACGCAAGTGCACAAGTGAACCATCTCAAGAACATGAATGAAGATACTAGTCATACCATCGAGCGCCAAGTACAACGACTTGCGACCAAGCGCAACATCAACAAGCAACCCATGATATTCAACATTGGAGATCTTATATGGCTACACCTTTGCAAAGAACGGTTCCCCAACGAACACAAGTCCAAGCTACGACCACGAGCCGACGAACCCTTCAAGGTGCTTGAGCGCTACAACAACAATGCATACAAGATCGACTTACCACACGACAAGTACTCCGTGAGCAATATCTTCTACGTCAAAGATCTCTCTCCCTACCATGGTGGTGAGGATTTCGATCTGAGGTTCGATCTTTCCTAGGGGGGAGAGATGTGGAGCATCTTAAGGTCATCCCCATGGTCCTACCTACGTCTCCCACGACACCACTTGGACCTATGAAAAGACCTTGGGCAAGAGCTATCGCGGCTAAGGTGAACTCGCTCCTCTCTGAACTACCACTTGCTACATGTGAGACATGGCTACTACCTCAAGCGGAAACCCTACGTGTGATTAGGTATCTAGAGGGAAGCCACGGAACCACTACATCCAACGGACGAGCTAGCGAGGACACCAAGTGCAAGGAACAAGATGAAGAGCTGCCAGAAAATCTCCAGCCACTAGACGACTGGACCAGGCCGGGCGTCCGATGCCTAAAGCGCCAGCCAGACAGCCAAGTCCCAGCTAGTGAATGCTATAGCGGCCGGACGACCGACGTGGACCGGACGTCCGACACCTCCCAGCCACCGGACGACCGGTGCCACCCAACAGAAGGGAAATTAGCGGAAATCCGAGACCTTCGGACGACCGATGACCGGACGACCGACCGCCTACAGAAATCCGACCCCGCAAAATTCGAGCTAAAATATTGGACGTCTGACAACTACCGGATGACCGACACCTGTCTGCACACAATGTGTTGATCCAAGGCCCATGTACCCCTTGGCCCACTTAGACTATCACTACCACAGGATGCTGCTAACGCGACACTAAAATCAGAGACCCTTCGACGAAACTGTGTGCGATGCATTAATCGCAAATGGTGTTGTAAAAACCATCAAAAAAGGTGCAAAACGTTTGTGATGGCTGATACATCAAACACGGTTAAGATTTTAATTGCATGTGCGATGCTAGGCATATGGTTGAGTTCAATGAACTGTTTGCAAGGAGGCAGAATAACAGAAATGTTAAGCTAGATAAAGGCCTGTGCGATATAGAGCATACAGTTCACTCGGATCAACTGTTTGTGATTAGGCAACACAAAAGAAACGGTCAGCCATATCAAGGTGTGTGCGATATATGGCATACAGTTCACTCGGATGAACTGTTTGCTTTGAGCCAAGATAACGGAAACGGTTCAATTTAATAAGATGTGTGTGATACGTGGCAAACAGGTCTGTAATCAGAAATGTCTGCGAAGACCAATAATAATACAGACGATTTCTACTAATAAGCCATGTGTGTTGTGTGCAAACGCTTGGTGGTATACAATTGGCAGCGATTGATGAAATCATCATCGATGGGTTCCCTAGTATGGTCCGTGTGCGATGTCATTGCACACAGAACAACAGCATATGTACTTATAACTTATAAGGACTTGATTCCATAAACAAATTGAACATCCAATTACATAGGTGGCTAGTACACACATGACCTTTGCATAGACCAAAATATGTTCGAAAATGCCTAGAAAACTCAAATAATGTATAAAAAGGAAAAAAACGAACCTTGAATAATTTCATATTTTTAGGAGGACGCTCCTATAGTTGCATGTTGCCTCTGTAAAATAAATCAAGGCGGGAAGAGACAGCGTATGTCGTTTCGCACACATAGGTAACAAGTTCCCTCTCGGAACCATGAGCCTTTTTGAGAGAAGCTCCGGTTTGTAAGAAGTTTGTACAAAACTTGTCCCAAGTTGGACTAATTTTTTACCACAGCACGTTGGTGCAATGTCATAACACCATGCAAAGTTTCATGATTTTGAGGCAAGTTTTGGATTTAAAGTAATTTTAAAACCAGGTTTCTCAATGCTTACTGTCGAGTTGGCACCGCCCTGGATAGACTATTTCCTCGTGGGCCCCAAATGACAAATCCAAATATGTCATTACCATGCAGCTTTTCTTATTAAGAATTACATCCCATTTGGTGTGCTAGCTGAAAATAAGTTTGTGCGTGCTGGTGGGCGCTAAGAACTTGCGGGTTCTATAATGAACAAAGATCTCAAGGATCCCGCGAGAGTGTTGTTCATTCCCTATGTTGTGAATGCTTATAATATTTATGTCTTAATTAAAGAAACGGCAAGCCATTGGCCTGCTACCTCTTGGGCACTGCGTTGGATTTCCCCGAAGAGGAAAGGATGATGCAGCAAAGTAGCGTAAGTATTTTCCTCAGTTTTTGAGAACCAAGGTATCAATCTAGTAGGAGGCTACGCGCGAGTCCCTCGTACCTACAGAAAGCAAATAACTCCTTGCAACCAATGCGAATAGGGGTTGTCAATCCCTTCACGATCACTTATGAGAGTGAGATCTGATAGAGATGATAGATAATATTTTCGGTATTTTTGGTATAGAGATGCAAAGTAAAATAAAAGGCAAAGTAAAAAAGCAAAGCAATAATAAAGTGATGGAAGATTAATATGATAAAGATAGACCCGGGGGCCATAGATTTCACTAGTGGCTTCTCTCAAGAGCATAAATATTTTACGGTGGGTGACCAAATTACTATTGAGCAATTGACAGAATTGCGCATAGTTATGAGAATATCTATGTATGATCATGTATATAGGCATCACGTCCGAGACAAGTAGACTGACTCCTTCCTGCATCTACTACTACTGCTCCACTCATTGACCGTTATCCAGCATGCATCTAGAATATTAAGTTAAAACAGAGTAACGCCTTAAGCAAGATGGCATGATGTAGAGGGATAGTTTCATGCAATATGATAAAAACCCCATCTTATTATCCTCGATGGCAACAATACAATACGTGGCTTGCTGCCCCTACTGTCACTGGGAAAGGACACCGCAATATTGAACCCAAAGCTAAGCACTTCTCCCATTGCAAGAAAAACCAATCTAGTAGGCCAAACCAAACTGATAATTCGAAGAGACTTGCAAAGATAACCAATCATACATAAAAGAATTCAGAGAAGATTCAAATATTGTTCATAGATAGACTAGATCATAAACCCACTGTCGGTGGGAAACGACACCTATGGGATCACAAGAATCCCTACTACGGTTGCGGGGCGCGGGGTCTTGAGAAGAGCGGATCAAACAGATAGCACACGGTTCCTTTATCCAGGTTCGGGCCGCAAAGACACGTAAAACCCTACTCTTGCTTTGGTGGATTGTTTATCTGTGTTCTGGAGCTAGCAATGGGTGTGAAGAGCTCCAAAAAGCCGAATCCTCCTCCTGGTCACCTTGGGCCTCCTTTTATAGGAAAGGGGTTGCCACAGTGGCACACAGGAGGTGGAAAGGGTATAGTAATGCGAGGTTATCCCTCGCATTACATGACAAGGTGCATTTAATGCGCCTTGCTTAGGTGTCCTTGCTTTATCGGGGACGGGGGAGAGCCCTGTCTCGTCCGTCGCCGCTCCCCCTTGCGTCGACACGCGCCCTGGCCAGCGGTGCTTGTGGTGCCATGTAGGCAGGCAGGCAGCTGAGGTGGCGCAGTGGTGGGTCTCCACGAAGATCTGTACGCCGCCACGCAGGTGCCTGCCCAACTGGTTGGGTCGGCAGCTGCATGCGAATGGCGGTGGGGGTGCGACTGGTGCGGGCCTGATGGTGGCCCCACGGGCGTCCTTTTCAAGGGCCTTGCCATGGCCCCGGCAAGGGTCTTGCCGTGGCGCCCGCTGTCATCCCCGGCAAGGCTCTTGCCGGGGGCCTTGTGGTCCTCCTTGGCTGGGATCCCGCCAAGGATCATCTCCTTCTTAAGTGGGTATCTGATCTTGAATGTCTTCAGAAAGATCTGCATGCCACCACGGGGATGTCTCCTGAATCCTTGCCCCATGGGGGCAGTGGACTCAAGGGTGGCTTCGCTCCGTGGATGTGGGGCGAGCTGCCATGACAAGGGTCTTGCCGGGTTAGCTAAAGCTGCCCCCCGGCAAGGATCTTGCCGGGGGGGCCTGCTCTGTCCCCTTTGCTCTTTGGGGTCTTGGTCTTGGCGTCGTTCTTCTTCTCTTCAGCTTTGGCCTTACCTTGGCTTATCTCCCTTGCCGTGCTCAGTGTGGCGGCGCTCGTGGCTCAGACTGCCCGTGCACAGTTATAGGGGTACAAAAAGTGTACCCCCCTTTTTGTACACCGACAGGAGCCCCGGGCCTGGGCCACACATAAGCGCAATGCGTTGTTGGGCTAGGCCCAAAAACGGTGCGCGGGCAGGCGGGGCGGTTTTTACCGCGGTAAGTTCCTTCGCGCGCTGCGCTTCCCACGCGTCCCGCGCGTGGCGCGGTGTGGGGAGGCATGCGTGACATGGGCGGCATGCGTGGGGCTGAGCTCTACACGCATGCATCACGTCGTAGTAAAGGGGGCGGTTCGCACCTTCCCCATAAACGGAGGGAGGCATGGAAGCGCGGCCCATTTACTGAACGGGGCCGAGGCGTGGTCTTCAAGGCGTCCACTCCCTGCAATCACGGGGTGGGGAGAGGTCACCTCACCCGTTGCCTCGGTCTTGCACGCCTGCCATGTGGCTCCCATGCGCTTGGGGTGGCGATCGGTGGAGGCGGGAAACTGGGCCGCCGCGGGCTGGGGCAGCGTGTCGGTCCCAGTTCCCTGTGCCTTCGGCGTCTTGATTGGCGGAGCGGGGCGGCCGAGCCCCCACCCCGTTCCTTGTCAAAGAGCGGGAGGGGGGATGGCGTCCCGCATTCCTTCATCTCCTTCTTCCTTCAGCTTCTGCTCCCCCCTTCCATCCACCATGGAGAGAGGGAACCCTGGTCCTTCAACGGTGGCGGCGCGGGTCACCGCTCGACAACGCGTCCCTCCTTCTCCTACATCCGCAGTGGCAGAGCCAGCCGCAAGGGGAAGGGGGAGGGTCGAGGCCGTGGGCGAGGCCGAGGCGCTCGGGGAAGAGGAGGACGGGGCGGCGCGCCGGCCTTGCCTCCGCCAGCAGTTCCTCCCCCCATGGAGGGCCATGTTGGGGACGACCCTTGTGAGTTCTTCGTTAGGCTGTGCTGGCCGCCTCGCCGTCGCCTTCGTCTCCCGACCCCATTCGCGCGGGAGATGGAGCTGGATCCACCAGAATCATTGCGGCTGCACATGAGGGGCTGTGGGATCGGCAGTATGCGGGTTCGCGTCGACTTCCCAGCCCCTCACGTGATGTATCTTCGTCGTGGATGGAAGACATTCGCTCATATCCACCGCTTGACGGAGGGGCTCACTCTCCATTTCAAGCTGATGGAGGGCGGCCTCCTCTTCGTCAAGGTCTTTGGGTGCTTCGGACCCGGGCAAGGTGCTGCGTGGAGAGCTCTTCTGATAGCAAAGACCCCTCCTCGGGCGGGAGTGACGAGGAGGACAGCGGCAGCGACAACGAGGGTAGCAGGCAGCAGGATGACGGGTCCGACTAGGTGTCGGGCGCCGCCCCGTGCGGCACCGGCGACCCCATCATCCGTGTCGCCGGCTCCCTGAACTTCTCGGGGTCGTCTCCTTGGGCGGTTGGTGTTGGGAGGCTGCGGAAGAGGAAGAGGGCGGGCGGCAAGGCCGTCAACTCGGAGTATGCGGGCACCGATGCCTTCGACGCGTGCTGACGTCCTGCCGCCTCGTCTTCGAGCTCTGCTCCCGGCGTCGCCATCAACATCCAGCCTTCGAACGGACACCGAGATGTTCTCTTGGTGTCTTCTGCCATCCATAGCTCGCCTAGGCGCCTCTTTTGCCCTTTTCGCCTCCTTGACCTGCCTCCTGAGGAGAGGGACAAGAAAGGGATTACGGGCACCTTATCTCTTTTTAGTTTGTAAGCCTTCAGGCCTTAGCTGAATTTAAAACTTGTAATCCCATCATTCATATTTTTCATTCCCTAGGGACTGTACCTGAGTGGAACGTTTTTAATGAAAAAGGGATGCTTACCGGGTCATTTGTTTGCGGGTAGAACCCACGACAAGGAGTAAATCCTTGATATATTTAAGATAAACATTTCCTTGCCCGGCAACAGGCCTTGCCGTCTCCCCACTTCACTCGACCTTTCTCACGCCTTTGGCGGAGGCTGGGATGAGGCGGGTTTAGGCTCCTCGTTTCATCCTTTCGCTGCCGCGACTACGATCGAACCTGGCCCCAGGAACGAGTCCTAGGGCCTAGAGTTAGGGGAGCACATTAGCTTTTAGGAAAAACGAGGTTTCATATACCTCATTCCATAAGGGACTGCATGATAAGGGATGAAGAACTTATCTGAAGCTGTAGCCCCCGTGGGTGAATCTTTGCTCTTGCAGCCCCCGGTAATACTGGCTTGCCGAGGTCTGGATGCTGGTCTGTCATCCTTCTCTCTTTCGTCCTTAAGTGATCCGCCAAGGATATCTGTGAGTCCTGCGAACCAAAAGATGACGAAAGAACGGCAAAGGGACGCACACTCGACCTCTAAGCTAGGGGTTAGTCGCCGCTAAGCACTATCAACCCTAACCAAGGACAAGACTCGACCTAGCATGCATGCTATAACTTAGGGCGCCAGCGCTTCATTTATTTATGCTCAGGGTCTGCGCCTGGCTTTGTACAAAGGGTTACATGCATCATCGGCAATGCTTGTACAAAAGGTGGCTTGTCGGGGGGCCCGACAAGCCGTGCCTCACGGGTAAAACTTGCGAAGATGCTCAATGTTCCAGGAGTTACTCACCGGAACGACATCTTCGGTCTCCAGGCGGACTGCGCCGGGCCTGGTGACTCGTATTACCCGGTAAGGGCCTTGCCACTTTGGCGTCAACTTGTTGGAATTCTTGGCCGATTGAACGCGCCGAAGGACAAGGTCGCCTTCCTCAAGGCTTCGGGCATGAACCTTGCGGCTATGGTAGTGGCGCAAGGCTTGCTGGTAGCGTGCTGCTCTCACAGCCGCCCGAAGACGATCTTCCTCAAGGAGCATTGCGTCATCTTGCCGCAGTTGCTCTTGCTCAAGCTCATCATAAGCGAGCACTCGAGGTGACCCGTGTATGAGTTCAGTGGGGAGAACTGCTTCTGCCCCGTATACTAGGGCAAAGGGTGTCTGGCCGGTGGCTCGATTTGGCATCGTTCTGATCGACCAAAGAATCGTCGGCAGCTCATCGATCCAGCGCCTTCCGCTCTTGTGCAGCCTGTCAAAGGTCTTTGTCCTTAAGCCCCGCAGTACTTCAGCATTTGCCCTCTCAGCTTGACCGTTGCTTCGTGGGTGGGCAACGGAAGCAAAACAGACTTTGTTGCCGAGGTCTTGAGTATATTGCATGAAGGTGCGGCTTGTGAACTGTGTGTCATTGTCGGTGATAACCCAGTTGGGTACACCGAAACGGCACACTAGCCCCTTGAAGAACTTGACGGCTCACTAAGCTGTGACCTTCCTCACTGCTTCCACCTCCGGCCACTTTGTGAACTTGTCGATTGCAACGTACAAGTACTCAAAGCCCCCGACAGCGCGGGGGAAAGGGCCCAGTATGTCGAGCCCCCAGACCGAGAAGGGCCAGGAGAGAGGAATGGTTTGAAGGGCTTGAGCTGGCTGATGAAGCTTCTTTGAATGGAACTGACACGCTTCACACCTGGTGACTAGTGTTGTCGCATCCTAGAGGGCGGTGGGCCACAAGAAACCTTGCCGGAATGCCTTGCCGGCAAGGGCCCTTGACCCGATGTGGGATCCACATATGCCTCCGTGTATCTCCGCTAACAGCTCCAGCCCTTCCTCTCGAGGGATACACTTCAATTTCACACCATTCGGCCTCTTCCTGTACAGGACGTCATCGACGAACTGGTACATGGTAGAGCGATGGGCTACCTTTTCCGCTTCTTCCTGCTCCTCAGGAAGTTCCCTATTTGGAGGAATCGGACGGTATGTTGTGCCCACGCTGGAGCCTGGGGCTCGACGGCGAGGACTAAAGGCATTTCCTTTGCTATAGGGGCGGCTGTCTCGACGGCAAGAGCTTGGTGCTCCGCCGGAGCTAGCCGTCCCGTGGCGGGCTCAGCGTCCCCGGCAACATCTTTGTCGGCGGCTCCGGGGAGCTCGGCGGGAAAGTACTTGCCGGTCCCTGATTTCCTCCTCTTGTTCTGCTCTGTTGATGGATCAACGGATGGCTGAGTTAGCTGAAGCACAAAGGTATCTGGTTCCACAGGTAGCTTGAGGGCAGCGCGTTTTGACAGGTAATCGGCGATATCGTTCTCCGCTCGGGAACGTATTCAGCCTGTATACCATCGAAACGCTCTTCCAGCTTTCTCACTTCATCAACGTAGGCCTTCATCAACGGGCTCTGGTAATCCTTGTTGACTTGCTTGACGACAAGCTGCGAGTCGCCCCTGACGATGAGCTTCTTGATTCCGAGGTCCGCCGCGATCCTAAGACCAGCAAGCAGCCCTTCGTGCTCTGCCGTATTGTTTGTTGACACCTCCCTGGGGAAGTGCATCTGGATCACGTACTTGAGGTTCTCTCCGGTGGGGGCGACAAGCAGTACGCCAGCCCCGACACCTTGTAGGGAGAAAGCTCCATCAAAGTACATGATCCAATTGCAACTTGCCTCCTTGCTGGGGAGAGCAGTCCCTTGGGCTTCTTCGTCAGGTGTTGCGGTCCACTCTGCAATGAACTCTGCTAGGACTCGGCTCTGGGTCATCGAAGTACTTTCAAACTTGAGGCCAAAGCTGGACAGCTTCAGTGCCCATTCCACAATCCTCCCCGTCGCATCTGGATTGTGCAATATCCGTTGCAGAGGGAGGCGAGTGATGACAGTGATCTCGTGTGCCTAGAAGTAGTGACGCAGCTTCCTCGAGGCCATAAGAAGGCCGAAGAGCAGTTTCTGCACACCGGAGTACCTTGATCTAGCCCCCTGCAGGAGGGAGCTAACAAAGTAGACCGGGTGCTGCGTCATTTTCTTCTTCGGCGGCACTTCGACTGGTTGTGTCGTCTCCGCATTGGTGGTGTCGGGCTCTGTCGCTGCCATCACCACATCGTCAACCTCTCTCTGGGCCACTAGTGCGGCGCTGACCACCTGGTTCGTTCCCGCCAGGTATAGCAGCAATGGCTCCTGTGGCCTAGGTGCAACTAGTATTGGCGCGGAGGAGAGGTACTTCTTCAAATCTTGCAATGCTGCCTCGGCTTCTGGCGTCCACTCCATCGGGCCCGCCTATTTTAGGATCTTGAAAAAGGGAAGGGCGCGCTCGGCAGACTTGGAAATGAATCTGCCCATGGCGGCAACGCAACCAGCAAGCCGACGCACATCCTTGATTCGCTTGGGTGCCTCAATCTGCTCTATAGCTTTGATCTTGTCCGGATTGGCCTCTATCCCACGCTGTGACACAAAGAACCCGAGAAGCTTGCCGGGCGGGACGCCAAAGACGCACTTCTCAGGGTTCAGCTTGAGATTGATCTTGCGCAGGTTTGCAAATGTCTCTTGCAAATCTGGTATGAGGGTTGCCCTGTCCTTGGTTTTGACCACTATGTCGTCCATATAAGCTTCCATATTTCTATGGAGCTGGGGTTCAAAACCAATCTGGACCGCCCTCGCAAATGTCGAACCAGCACTCTTCAACCCGAAAGGCATCCGCATGAAACAATACGTACCACATGGGGTGATGAATGCTGTTTTCTCTTTGTCTTCTCTCGTCATGAAGATCTGGTGGTAGCCGGAGTAGGCATCGAGAATGACAACAAATCACACCCAGCTATGGAGTCAACAATCTGGTCGATGCGCGGCAATGGGAAGGGGTCTTTAGGACAAGCCTTATTGATATCTATGTAATCAATACACAGCCTCCACTCCCCGTTTGCCTTGCGCACTATGACCGGATTGGCCAACCACGTTGGATGGAGCACTCCTCTTACCAAACCCGCTGCCTCCAGTTTCCGGATCTCTTCTGTGATGAACTCTTGTCGTTCCAAAGCTTGCTTCCTGACCTTCTGCTTGACGGGCCGCGCATGAGGACAGACAGCAAGGTGGTGCTCAATCACCTCCCTGGGAACGCCGGGGATGTCGGAAGCTTGCCATGCAAACACATCGACATTCGCCCGTAGGAAGGTGACGAGCGCATCTTCCTATTTGTCGTCAAGGGTGGAGCTTATGGTGAAAGCTCCTCCCGCGCCGTCCTCATTGACTGAAACCTTCTTGGTTCCCGGTGGTATGGCCCTGGACTCCTTGTTCCCGCCGGTGGAGCTCTCTGGCACGTCCTCGACGGCGGCGCTACACTCCGAAGAGGTGCGCTTGCCGGAGTGGGTGTCCGAGGTCTCACCAGTCTTCTTCTTCTTCTTCTTCCCTCCCGGGGCCCAGCGGCAGGAGCAAGTGCCCTAGTGGCGGCAGCTGCTGCAACTGCTTGCTGGTATAGTTGGTCAGCGCAAATCAGCGCATCTTTCTTATCGGAGGGGATGGTGATGATCGTCACAGGTCCTGGCATCTTCAGGGTGTTGTAGGCGTAGTGTGACGCCGCCATGAACTTGGCCAGCGCTGGGCGGCCAAGGATCCCGTTGTAGGGCAAGGGGATCTTGGCAATATCAAACACGGTCCTCTCCGTCCTGTAGTTCAGGTCGCTTCCAAAAGTCATGGGCAGCGTGACCTTTCCCTTGGGTTGGCTTCTTCTGGGGTTTACCCCTTGAAACGTGCTCGTCTCTTTGAGGTCTCCATCAGGAATCTGCAGTTTCTCGATCACGGCAGGCAAGATCAAGTTCAGACTGGCCCCGCCATCGACTAGCATCTTTGTCACCTTGAGGTTGCGTATTGTTGGCGAAACCAACAACGGCAAGCACCCGACCGCAGTAGTGCGATCAGAGTGATCCTCAGTGTCAAAAATGATAGGTGTGCTGGACCACTTCAGCGGCCTTTGGGCATCAAACGACGGCTCTGCCGCTGTAATCTCTCGCGCCCACTATATAAGCCGGCTGTGAGAAGTATGCAGCGAGGCACCGCCGTCGACGCACATGGCTTCTGCAGCTTTCTGAAACTGTTGGTCGCCGGACTCGTCGTCCTCTTCATTATCGTCATCTTCTGGCTTTCTGTCACGGCCCCGGGCGGGCCTCTCCTGTTGTTTATCCTTGCCGTGACGGCCCGCCTGGCCGTCGCGCTTCTTGCCGGACCCCTCAGCACCGTCTTGGCCCTTCTCCTTGTCCCGCCTCTCATATTCAGCCCTCTGCTTCTCAGCGAGGAGCTCAACCTGTCGGCAGTCTCTGAGAGCATGGCCTTTGGTGCGATGGATCTTGCAGCACCGCTTGTCGGAGCTTCGTGACTTCTCGGCAGCCGCCAAGGCCCGGCAGGCGACACATCCGGCAATTTCCTTGCCGGGGTCATCTGCCTTGGCTTTCTTGGTGGAGCCGGTGTCATCAGATCCCTCGACGGCAAGCACGGCTTTTCCTTTGCGCTTCCTGTTGCAGCGCCGGCCTTGCTTCGCCGGGGCGGCAGTATCCTCATCTGAGGAGTCGGTTTCCACGCCGGCATCTTCGTTGGGGTACTTCCTTCCCTCTTCAGCCCGGGCACATCTGTCAGCAAGAACATAGAGTTCTTCTACATCATTCACCTTGTTCATTGCCAGCTCTTCGCGCATCTTGCGGTTACGCACGTTCTGATGGAACGTGCTGATGATGGCGGCAGGGTGAACATCAGGGATATTGTACTGTATCCGGCTGAACCTCTATATATACTTGCGGAGACTCTCGCCTCCCTTCTGGGGAATGACGTGTAGGTCGCTCGCCTGGCCATGGGCTTGGTGGCCTCCAGTAAAGGCGCCCACGAACTCATGGCACAAATCCGACCAGGAGGAAATGGAGTCTACCGACAAGTGCATCAACCATGACATGGCGTTGGGTTTAAGAGCCAATGGGAAGTAATTCGCAAGCACCTTATCGTTGCGGGCTCCGGCAGCTTACATCGCGATGGTGTAAATGCTGAGGAACTCGGACGAGTGGGTCTTGCCGCTGTACTTTTCTCCCACGTCAGGTTTGAAAGTGCGGTGAGTGGGCCACTGGAACTGCCGCAGCTCACGGGTAAAAGCTGGACAGCCTACCTCGTAAGGTAGGCCTCCAGGGCTCTCCGGTGCCGGGTGGTTCACAGCAGGCCCTGCTCGCCTGTCTGATTGGTGGCGCGCTCCACGCCGGCGCTCGATAGTGGTCCGAGCGTCTTCATGTTCTCGTTCCCGAAGGACTTGGCGCTGGTCACAGTGGGTCTGCGGGTTGGACGACACTATGGAGATTTCGTCGCCCGTGACGTCATGGGCTGGCGTCCGAGGCGCCGGGCGAGGAGGGGGCGAGTGCACCGTGGTCGCGGCGCCGCCGGCTCTCCTTCCACTGGTGCGTGGGACTCCGTCGGAGCGTCGACCCGGGGGCCCCACCGGACTCGGTTCGGCTTTGTTGGCCACTGCAACAAGGCTTCGGATAGTGGCTCTCCATTCGTCGAGTTTCCCCGTAGTGGGAGGGAAATCGAGGAGCAACTGCGCGCATGCCAGGGCTTCTGCTGGCGTTGGTGGCAGCGAAACCTGCACGGATCGCGACGCGCTTCGACTTCTGACCATGTCAGAAGGAGCTCTATCACGACCCCGCGGTCGCATGCCATCTTCGCCAGCACCTCGGCGAGCGGGCAGGTCTTCTACATCCCGCGAGGGGCGCTCGGGGCTCTTCCCGCGGTGACGCCCGGGGTCTTCGGTGTGATTACGCCGTTTGTCGCGCGCCGCTTGAGAGGAGAGCGCCGTCGGCACCGGCGTGGGAGTCTGGGAAGCCCTCGCGTCGCCTTCGGGCGGGGTAGCAGCGATCTTGGAAGGCCCCGCGCCACCCGCGGAGGGCCTGGCTCCCTCTTTGGATTTGGCGGCGTGCAGCCCGTTACCAGGCGCACGAACATCGCCGCCTCCCAAACGCCGGCTGCTGGGACGGTGTTGGCGTTCGCGAACGGCGCCCCGGGTCCTTTCTACGACCGACCCGCTGCTCGCCCGCGTCGGAACGGGATGTCCGGCTTCCGATGGGCCAACCGCCACCGTCGTCTTCTTCTTGTGCGCCATGACGATGAAGGAGCGTCGAACTAACTGCTAAAGCCGATTCTCACAACTGCGCTGCCCCCTACCTGGCGCGCCAAAGATGTCGGTGGGAAACGACACCTATGGGATCACAAGAATCCCTACTACGGTTGCGGGGCGCGGGGTCGCGAGAAGAGCAGATCAAACAGATAGCACACGGTTCATTTATCGAGGTTCGGGCCGCGAAGATGCGTAAAACCCTACTCCTGCTTTGGTGGATTGTTTATCTGCGTTCTTGAGCTAGCAATGGGTGTGAAGAGCTCCAAAAAGCCGAATCCTCCTCCCGGCCGCCTCGGGCCTCCTTTTATAGGAAAGGGGTTGCCACGGTGGCACACAGGAGGTGGAAAGGGTACAGTAATGCGAGGTTATCCCTCGCATTACATGACAAGGCGCATTTAATGCGCCTTGCTTAGGTGTCCTTGCTTTATCGGGGACGGGGGAGAGCCCTGTCTCGTCCGACGCCGCTCCCCCTTGCGTCGACACGCGCCCTAGCCAGTGGTGCTTGTGGTGCCATGTAGGCAGGCAGGCAGCTGAGGTGGCACAGTGATGGGTCTCCACGAAGATCTGTACGCCGCCACGCAGGTGCCTGCCCAACTGGTTGGGTCGGCAGCTGCATGCGGCGGTGGGGGTGCGACTGGTGCGGGCCTGATGGTGGACCCACGGGCGTCCTTGGCAAGGGCCTTGCCGGGGCCCCGGCAAGTGTCCTGCCATGGCGCCCGCTGTCATCCCCGGCAAGGCTCTTGCCGGGGGCCTTGTGGTCCTCCTTGGCTGGGATCCCGCCAAGGATCATCTCCTTCTTAAGTGGGTATCTGATCTTGAATGTCTTCATAAAGATTTGCATGCCACCACGGGGATGTCTCCCGAATCCTTGCCCCATGGGGGCAGTGGACTCAAGGGTGGCTTCGCTCCGTGGGTGTGGGGCGAGCTGCCACAGCAAGGGTCTTGCCGGGTTAGCTAAAGCTGCCCCCGGCGAGGATCTTGCCGGGGGGGCTGCTCTGTCCCCTTTGCTCTTTGTGGTCTTGGTCTTGGTGTCGTTCTGCTTCTCTTCAGCTTTGGCCTTACCTTGGCTTACCTCCCTTGCCGTGATCGGTGTGGCAGCGCCTGTGGCTCAGACTGCCCGTGCACAGTTATAGGGGTACAAAAAGTGTATCCCCCTTTTTGTACACCAACACCCACAATTCATCGGTCTCAACAAACACACCGCAAAAACAAGATTACATCAAATAGATCTCCACGAGAGAGGGGGAGAACGTTGTATTGAGATCACAAAAAGAGAGAAGAAGCCATCTAGCTACTAACTATGGACCCGAAGGTCTAAGGTAAACTACTTACATTTCATCGAAGGGGCTATGATGATGTAGAAGCCCTCCGTGGTGGATGCCCTCTCCGACGGAGCTCCGGAACAGGCCCCAAGATACTATCTCATGGGTCCCAAGGTTGCGGCGGTGGAATCAGGTTTTTGGCTCCGTCTCTGATCGTTTGGGGGTACGTAGGTATATATAGGAGGAAGAAGTACGTCGGTGGAGAAAGGTGGGGCCCACGAGGGTGGGGGGCGCGCCTGGGGGGTAAGGCGCACCCCTTCCTCGTGCCCACCTCCTAGCTTTCTTGACGTAGGGTCCAAGTCTCCTGGATCATGTTCGGTGAGAAAATCATGTTCCCGAAGGTTTCATTCCGTTTGGACTCCGTTTGATATTCCGTTTCTTCGAAACACTGAAATAGGCAAAAAAACAGAAATTCTGGGCTGGGCCTCCGGTTAATAGGTTAGTCCCAAAAGTAATATAAAAGTGGAAAATAAAGCCCAATATGGTCCAAAACAGTAGATAATATAGCATGGAGCAATCAAAAATTATAGATATGTTGGAGACGTATCAGGCATCCCCAAGCTTAATTCCCGCTCGTCCTCGAGTAGGTAAATAATAAAAAAGAATTTTTGATGTGGAGTGCTACTTGGCATAATTTTAATGTAATTCTTATTAATTGTGGTATGAATATTCAGATTCGAAAGATTCAAGACAAAAGTTCATATTGACATAAAAATAATAATAATTCAAGCATACTAACTAAGCAATTATGTTTTCTCAAAATAACATGGCCAAAGAAAGTTCATACCTACAAAATCATATAGTTTAGTCATGCTCCATTTTCGTCACACAAGAATGCTCTCATCATGCACAACCCCGATGACAAGCCAAGCAATTGTTTCATACTTTTAGTAATCTCAAACTTTATAAACCTTCACACAATACATGAGCGTGAGCCATGGATATAACACTATGGGTGGAATAGAATAATGATGATGGGGGTTATGTGGAGAAGACAAAAAAGGAGAAAGTCTCACATCAACGAGGCTAATCAATGGTCTATGGAGATGCCCATCGATTGATGTTAATGCAAGGAGTAGGGATTGCCATGCAACGGATGCACTAGAGCTATAAATGTATGAAAGCTCAACAAAAGAAACTAAGTGGGTGTGCATCCAACTTGCTTGCTCACGAAGACCTAGGGCACTTGAGGAGGCCCATTGTTGGAATATACAAGCCAAGTTCTATAATGAAAAATTCCCACTAGTATATGAAAGTGACTGTCGGGGGATATCTGGCCTCCACGAGCACCTATGGGGACGGAGCCCCTTGTCGGTTCGGCGGGGGCGGTTGATGCACAAAGAGCAGATCGAGGCGACACACACACACGACGATTTTAACCAGCTTCGGGCCGCATGGATGCGTAAAACCCTACTGCTGCATGCCTGGTTGATTCGGGTTCTTGCTCTGGAGCGCAAGAAGCTACAGTAAGTTGGAGTTGGACGTAGGCGAGGGCCTATTGGGTCCGATCCCCCCTCTACGTGTGCATGGGCCTCCTTTTATATGCCAAGGGGTTTCCCACAAGGAGCAACGTAGGTGAGGGTAAAAATGGCAAGGGATTGTGTGAATAGTGGTCGCACAGTGCTATCGCACCTAACTCTGACGGCGGGGGACAAAGGCATTAAATGCCCGTCTAGATCGCCTGAACAGTGCCGAGGCGGACCGTTAGGAGCGCCTCCGCTCGCCATGGGGGCGACTCTGCCAACGTCGCATGCCACCGCGCGTCTCAGGTTGCGCGGCGCCCCGCCACGTGCCTTTGGGGAAGCCCCAGAGCGACGCGTGGGCAGGTGACCTGGAGCGCGGGCCTGATGTGGTGGTTTGCCGCGGCAAGTGGCTTGCCGCGGTAGTTGCCTTGCCGCACCTGGGAGCTTGCCGCTCGCCAGGCCTTGCCGGGGCGCGCGGCGCGCCGCGGCGGGCTTCTCTTGGGGTGCCTTGGCTTGGCCGTCCCGGCGAGCTCCTCCCGCCGGGGCCTTGGTGCTTCGGCTTAGTCGTCCCGGCAAGCTCCTCTTGCCGGGGCCTTGTCGCCTTGGCCCGGCAAGCTCCTCTTCCCGGACCTTGCCTTCTCGACCCGGCAAGCTCCTCTTGCCGGGGCTTGGTCTTCTAGGCTCGATCACTTGGCCTTCGTCCGGCCCGGAAAGGGCCGTGGAGACTCTTGTCGCTCCCCTGGAAGGCCTTGCCGCGGGAGGCTACTACTGCCCGTGCACAAGTTCGGGGTACTAAGGCACCCCTACTTTAGTACACCGACAGGAGCCCCTGGGTCTGGGCCATACACGGTGCCGAGCGTTGTTGGGCCAGGCCCTAACAGTGCACGGGCACGCGTGGCCTGGGGTGCGCTGCTCCTTAACTCCGTGCTCGTCGCGCCCTCCCCAAGTGGCACGCGCTTATCGCGGCGTCGTGGGGGGGCGAGGCGTGCGAGGCGTGCGTGACGTGGGCGGCGTACGCGGGACGGAGGCCCGCAGGCATGCGTCACGTCGTGCACGATCTCTTTATCTGGGAAGGCGGAGCGTCTGCCCCCGCTCCTTCCCCCCTTTATAAGCGGAGGGGAACAGGGGCAGCTCGCCATTCCGCCGATTGCTATTCCTCGAAAATCTCCGCCGCCTCCTCCTTGCTAGAGAAAGCAGCGATTCGCTCTTGCAGCCCTCGGCGCCGCCAACGCCGACAACTCCCCCTCCCCGTTTCGGCCATGGCCCCGAAGAGAGACAAGGCGAAGGGGAAGGCCGTGAAGTCGGCCGAGGCGCTGCGGCTGGAAGCGCTTCGGAAGGAGACGGCGACGTTCCCCCCTCAGCTTGACGCGCTGAGGCTGAAGAACGAATACCTCCTCTTCTGGTCGACGGCGACGCGAGCGCACCCGCGCACGCGAGTTCTTCACGCGAGTTCTTCCCGCCATCGCCCAGAAGCTGTACCCGACCGGGTACCCTTTCTTCGCCGTGTTCTTCCTCTGCAGGCTCTGCCCGCCTTTTTCTGAGTTCTTCTGCGACATCATGCACACCTACAACCTCCACCTCCTTGACTTTACCCCCAACGCCGTTCTGACAATGGCGGTTTTCGCACACCTTTGCGAGAACTTTGTCGGAGTCCGCCCCAACGTAGCCCTCTTCGGGCACTTCTTTACTCCCCGGGTGGAGAAAGGAGAGCCGCTGTCCGGCGGAGTAGCTTGGGTCTCCAGGACTGGCAAGAAAGAGGCCTACTTGGAGGGGGAACTCCGTGGCAGATGGGAGGAGTGGAGGGCTGAGTGGTGCCTGATCGTCGAGGAGAATCCACCGCCGTTCACCGCCGTGCGGCAAACTCCAGTGGTGCACGGCCGCGATTGGAGCGACCTGGCCCCGGACGACGCCAAGCTGAAGATTGCCGCCACCCGCATCCTGCGCCTCAGGTTTGCTGGGCTCACCGTCGGCGCCGTCGGCGCGGATTTCCTTCGCCGGCGTCTCGCCCCCCTGCAGGAGAGTGGGAAACCGGCTTGGGAATTCCAAAATGCGGCGGACATTATGAGGCTGCGCCCGGGCCTTAACTACAACTTCACCGTTCTGGAGCTCGACGGAGTGTTGAAGGAGCTGTTCAAGCACGACTCCGAGCACCCAGAATGGTTCAGGTTGCCGCCGGGCGTCGTCCCCCTGTGCAACAACTCGGCACTCAGCCGCATCCTCGCGATGATGCCGCTGTGCGACTCGCACGGGATCGACGCGACCTGGCAGGAGCCGGCGGACGACGTCGTGCAGGCCTTCTTTGACAATTTGGAGGAGGTGCCGGTCGACCCCGACGAGAAGAGGGGCCTCACGCGGGACACCACCCCCGAGGAGCTGGCCTACATCGCCTCCAGGATGGAGGAGGCGGCGGCCGCCGCGGCCGCGGGCGAGTCTGGCTTCACCCTGGCCGAGGCAGACGCGGCGGAGGCGGAGAGCCTCGCCGACCAGATGGAGCTCGCCGGCGCGGAGGAACCAGCCGGGCACGGTGGTGCGGGCGAGCACGCCCAGGACGCGGGTGGCTTGCCGGAGGCGGACGCGCCCTCCTCGCAGCTCCCGGGCAGCTCGTCGCAGGCGGAGCCCCCTGCCCAGCCGAGGAGGCGTCTCCGCAGGGCCGGAGAGGTGGTGCGGCAGGCCGACCAGCAACCGCAGCCCCGGGTGACGCGCGCCTCTGAAGCAGCGGGAGCGGGGTCCTCACGGGCCATGGCTTCTGCTCCTGCCGCTCCTCGTTCCACGGCGGCAACGGGGCGGGGTCGTCCACCGCCCCCGCCAAGCGGTCCCGGGAACCCACTCCCCTGTCTCCTCGCGCCTGGAGCAAGCCGGTTTTTGATTATTCCGCGCTCAGCTCCGACGACGAAGAGGAGGACGGAGAGTAAGTTCCTAGTAGAGCTTGTATCTTCTTGATTTCTGTTGCTTCGCCTTGTTTCGTAGCCCATTCATCCCCCCCCCCGAAACCGCTCCCTTTTCAGGACGCTGGCTCAGAGGAGGGCGAAGAGGGCCAAGATACCGCTGGTCGTCCTTGAGGGCGAATCTCCTCCGGCAACTGGGGAGGTGCCGGAGACGACCTTGCCGGACCTGGCAGCGGGCCCGCAGGGCAGCCCACAGCGCAGCCCCCAGGGTGAGGGCACGACTAGCTCTTGCCGTTTGGCGCGCGCGCGAGCTTCCCTTCTCTTCGCTAACATGTGGCTGTTGTTTTTGTCGTTGGGTAGGAGCAGAGCAGCCCCAGCAGGCGACCACGGGGGGCACTCCTGCCGCGCCGTCCGCTTCGACCACCCCGCCTAGGGAGAAACCTCGGGAAAGGGAGGAGCCCCCGGCAGGGGAGACCTCCCCGGCAAGGGAGGAGCCCCCGACAAGGAAGACCTCTCCGGCAAGGTAGGGGTCTCCGGCGAGGGACGCGGCCAGCGATCCCCCGGCAGCGGAGGCCGCGGCCACGGACCCTGCCACCGGTAAGCCCCCCTGCACGGAAAACTTCCCCTGGCTATCTTTCCTTATGAGCTTCTTTGTCGGCTATTCAGCTGACTCTTCTCCCCTCTTCCGGCCATCAGACCCGCCCACCGCGGACCCGATGGAGACCGAGGTCGTCGTCGAGGAGGGCGCGCGTTGCGACGCCGACGATGTCGTCGTCATCGAGGAGGCGGAAGGCACCGACGACCCCGCAGGCGGCGGGGAGGCCGAAGCCGCCAAGGGCGCCGCCGCAGCAGGCGGCGAGGGGATCGGCGATCGTGCCGACGGCCCCGGGGAGGCCGAGGCGTCAAGCACTCCGCAGTCCGGCGATCCCGCTGCTGCTACCACGTCGGGCCCTGAGGAGCCCCCGGCAGGCGCCTACCTGCAGGCCGGCGATGGCGTCTTCATCAGGCTCCCCTGGGAGCCTAGCTCCAGGGCGCCAGTCGAGGGGGAGGCCTTGGACGGAGAAGTGCTCGCCTCCGTCGGGCTGACAGTGGTCGACGCGCCAAGCACCGGCAGCGGCGAGCCCGAGGAGGAGCGGCTGCTCCGGAAGCTTGTGTCGCTCTACCGCGCCCGGCAGGCCAAGGTGGAGCGCCAGGAGGCCCTCGTCGCGAAGGCCGGCGCGGACATGGAGAAGCGTGCCGGGGAGCTCCGGGAGCTCAACCAGGAGGCCCTCCGGTCCTTGGCGGAGGAGCGGAGGCTGCTCGACGAGGCGCGGACGGCCTTCCTCCTCGAGAAGGCAGAGGCTGAAGAGCAGCAGAGGCTTGCCGCTGCGGGGCTATCCGCGCGGGAAAGCGAACTGGTGCAGCAGAGGGCCAGCCTCGCCAGCCACGAGGAGGAGGTTGCCGCGCGCGAGCAGGCGCTTGGAGGGGACCTGCAGAAAGCGCAGGATGTCGCCACGGCCGCCGAGGTCGCTAAGGGGGAGCTGGAGGCGAGGGTGGCGCAGCTCGTCAGCGAACTCAAGGCGATTGGCGAGGATCTTGCCGCGCTCAAACTAGAGCGCGAGAAGGGCGCTCACTCCCTTGGCGAGCTGCAGGGCCGCTTCGCCGAGAAGATCCAGGAGCTCGACGCCGCCAAGGACTCCAAGGCTGTCCTCGAGCTGAAGCTAGACACCCTGGCCAAGGCGCTGGAGAGCGCCAAGGAGCAGGAAGCGGCCTTGCAGAAGGAGGTTGCTGGCAACGAGGAGCTGTTGAGGAGCGCCGCCATTACCCAGAACGCCTTCCGAGAGACGGTGGAGCGGTGGACGGAAGGCCTCGTCGACATCGCCTCCACCATCGACCAGGAGCTGAAGCTGCTGGGGATGGAGGGCCACGAGTACCCCTCCGGGGAGGACGTCCCGCCGAGCGCCAAGCTCACTTCCTTCTTCAAGGGCTTGGTGGGGGTGCTCCGGCACCTCCGGGAAAAGATCCCAGAACAGCTGGCCGAGGAGACGCGGGAAGCCGTCTCCGGGGCCCTCGAGAGGGTGTTGGTGAAGATCGTCTTCCGCAACCCCACCATCAGGCTCACCAATGTCCTCAGGCACTTGCCGGAAGATGCTGACCTGACAGAGATCAGGGCCCTCGTCACCCCCATCGTGGAAAGGGTGGCGGGGATCAGGCGGGTCGAGGGCGACCGCGCGGATTAGGCCGCCCACCTCTTTCTTTTCTTCTCCTGTCGCTGCTGGCGCGCCAAAGAAACAGCTGATTAGGGCAGCGGCAAGTCATTTTGTAATATAACTTTTATCTTAGGCAGTTCATTGTGCTGTTATCTCCCTCGTTTGACTTTATGCTTCGTACGTTCGCGCCCTACGCTCACAGGAACTTGTCGGTGAAAGTCTCCGCCTTGCCACGGGTGCCGAGTGCGGGACGTCAGCAACCCGCTGACGGGGCTCCCACCGGCAAGAAACCTTGCCGCGGCTGGCGCAACTCACTTAAATGTTGAGCAGGCTCGGGGCGCGGTAGGCGTGGCGACTGCAGTCGCGGCATGCTCAAGCTGCCGAGCGAGCTCGAAACAAGTAAGGACGCTACTCGGGATGTAGCACACTTAAGTCGTTGAGCGGGGCTCGAAACGAAATAAGGGCGCAACCAGCCACGAGCCGGCCCCTCCGCGCACAGGTTTCCCATACGAAGCTCGGTCGTTCGAGGAAGATAATTTAAGAATAAAAAGGAGCTTAGTCGCTCAAACTTTGGCAACTTAGCCTCTCTGTCGTTTGCCGTCCGGCAAGGCGCAGCTTCCTCGGGCGACGCCCAGCCCAGGCTCGGGGCCTGACGGCCTGCCACCGCTTGCCGGAGACGAGTGCTGCACAATCGTGTCGAATGATGCCTGCGCCAAGCGGAGGGGCGCGAAATCATCAAGACGTGCGGGGCACATAAGCTATGCTCGGGATCTGCGCCCGCCTCTGTACCAAGGATTACATGCAACTGCGGCAAGACTTGGACAGAGAGGATGGCCGATGGGACGGGTTTCGACCGCCGCACTGGCAAGGTTCCTCCCACGGTCGGCGTCGACTCGTTTGGATCTTGGCGGCCTGGGCTCGCCGAAGAACAAGGTCGCCTTTCCCGCAACTTCCGGCGCTAACTTCTGCGGCTACGGGAGCGGCGCAGAGTTTGCTGGAGGCGAGAAACTCGCTCAGCGGCCGGAAGGCGGTCCTCCTCAAGGAGCAGCTGCTCTTGCCCGGACTCTGCGTGAGTGGGTACTCGAGGAGGGCCGTGCACGGGTCCGTGAGGAGGGATGCCTCCGCCCAGCGGATCGGAGCGGAAAAGTCCCTGGCCATACCTGAGCTTGCCTGTGGTCGCCGAATCTGGTTCGCGCAACCTCGACGCACCCCCTACCTGGCGCGCCAAAGATGTCGGGGGATATCTGGCCTCCACGAGCACCTATGGGGACGGAGCCCCTTGTCGGTTCGGCGGGGGCGGAGGATTCACAAAGAGCAGATCGAGGCGACACACACACACGACGATTTTACCCAGCTTCGGGCCGCATGGATGCATAAAACCCTACTGCTGCATGTCTGGTTGGTTCGGGTTCTTGCTCTGGAGCGCAAGAAGCTACAGTAAGTTGGAGCTGGACGTAGGCGAGGGCCTATTGGGTCCGATCTCCCCTCTACGTGCGCATGGGCCTCCTTTTATATGCCAAGGGGTTTCCCACAGGGAGCGACGCAGGTGAGGGTAAAAATGGCAAGGGATTGTGTGAATAGTGGCCGCACAGTGCTATCGCACCTAACTCTGACGGCGGGGGACAAAGGCATTAAATGCCCGTCTGGATCGCCTGAACAGTGCCGAGGCGGACCGTTAGGAGCGCCTCCGCTCGCCACGGGGGCGACTCTGCCAACGTCGCATGCCACCGCGCGTCTCAGGTTGCGCGGCGCCCCGCCACGTGCCTTCGGGGAAGCCCCAGAGCGACGCGTGGGCAGGTGAGCTGGAGCGCGGGCCTGATGTGGTGGTTTGCCGCGGCAAGTGGCTTGCCGCGGTAGTTGCCTTGCCGCACCTGGGAGCTTGCCGCTCGCCAGGCCTTGCCGGGGCGCGCGGCGCGCCGCGGCGGGCTTCTCTTGGGGTGCCTTGGCTTGGCCGTCCCGGCGATCTCCTCCCGCCGGGGCCTTGGTGCTTCGGCTTAGTCGTCCCGGCAAGCTCCTCTTGCCGAGGCCTTGTCGCCTTGGCCCGGCAAGCTCCTCTTGCCGGACCTTGCCTTCTCGACCCGGCAAGCTCCTCTTGCCGGGGCTTGGTCTTCTAGGCTCGATCACTTGGTCTTCGTCCGGCCCGGAAAGGGCCGTGGAGACTCTTGTCGCTCCCCTGGCAGGCCTTGCCGCGGGAGGCTACTACTGCCCGTGCACAAGTTCGGGGTACTAAGGTACCCCTACTTTAGTACACCGACAGGAGCCCCCGGGTCTGGGCCATACACGGTGCCGAGCGTTGTTGGGCCAGGCCCTAACAGTTTTTAAGCAAATTACCATGCTATTTAAGACTCTCAAAATAATCTAAGTGAAGCATGAGAGACCAACAGTTTCTATAAAACAAATCCACCACCGTGCTCTAAAAGATATAAGTGAAGCACTAGAGAAAAACTATATAGCTCAAAAGATATAAGTGAAGCACATAGAGTATTCTATCAAATTCCAATTCATGTATGGCTCTCTCAAAAGGTGTGTACAGCAAGGATGATTGTGGTAAACTAACAAACAAAAGACTCAAATAATACAAGACGCTCCAAGCAAAACACATATCATGTGGTGAATAAAAATATAGCTCCAAGTAAAATTACCGATGGAAGTAGACGAAAGAGGGGATGCCTTCCAGGGCATCCCCAAGCTTTGACTTTTTTGTGTCCTTAGATTATCTTGGAGGTGCCATGGGCATCCCCAAGCTTAGGCTCTTGCCACTCCTTGTTCCATAATCCATCAAAAGATTTCACCCAAAACTTGAAAACTTCACAACACAAAACTTAATAGAAATCTCGTGAGCTCCATTAGCAAAAGAAAACAAAAGACCACTTCAAGGTACTATAATGAACTCATTATTTATTTATATTGGTGTTAAACCTACTGTATTCCAACTTATCTATGGTTTGTATACTATTTTACTAGCCATAGATTCATCAAAATAAGCAAACAACGCACGAAAAACAGAATCTGTCAAAAACAGAACAGTCTGTAGTAATCTGTAACTAACGCAAACATCTGGAACTCCAAAAAATCTACCAAAATAGGACGTCCTAGACAATTTGTTTATTGATCATCAGCCATGGGAATCAGTATTTTATCATGTTCTGGTGATTTTTAACAATTGTTTTCGTGAACAGAAAGTTTCTGGAAATTACAGCAAGATCAAATAACTATCATCCAAGAAGATCCTATAGGTCTAACTTGGCACAAACACTATTTAAAACATAAAAACACATCTAACCAGACGCTAGATCAAAGATTTATTCCTAAATAGAAGCAAAAGCAAAAAAACTAAAAATAAAATTGGGTTGCCTCACAACAAGCGGTATCGTTTAACGCCCCTAGCTAGGCATTGAGATTTCAATGATGCTCACACGAAAGACAAGAATTGAAGCACAAAGAGAGCATCATATACCATTTGAAACACACATCTAAGACTAACATACTTCCTATGCATAGGCATCTTATAGGTAAACAAAATATCAAGGCAAGCAAAAACTAGCATATGCAAGGAAGCGGAAAGAAACAATAGCAATCTCAACATAATGAGAGGTAATTTATTATCATGAAAATTTCTACAACCATATTTTCCTCTCTCATAATAATTACATGTGGGATCATTAGCAAATTCAACAAAATAGCTATCAGAAAACATATTCTTAGCATGATCCACATGCATGCAAAGTTCACACTCTTCCAAAATAGTGGGATTAACATTAACTAAAGTCATGACCTCTCCAAACCCACTTTTATCGAAAATTTCATAAGATTGAACATTCTCCAAATATGTGGGATCTAAAGTTGACACTCTTCCAAACCCACTTTCAACAATATTGCAAACACTATTATCAATCTCATATTCATCATGGGGCTTAAATAAATTTTCAAGATCATAAGAAGAACTATCACCCCAATCATGATCATTGCAACAAGTAGAGGACATAGCAAAACTAGCATCCGCAAGCTTAGGGTTTTGCATATTTTTAGCACAACTGGCATCAATAAAATTTATAGTAAAATCATTGCAATCATGCTTTTTATTCAAAGATCTATCCTGAATCGCTTCATAAAGTACTTCATCACAATTTTTAGATTCACGAATTTCAGGCAAACCCTCATAAAGATAATCTAGTGCACTCAATTCACTAGAAATGGGTTCATCATAATTGGATCTCTTAAAGAGATTAGCAAGTGGATGAGGATCCATAAACCTTTAGCAAGCAAATATGCAAGCAAAAAGAAGGCACATGGTAACACAAGATTGAACGGAGGAAGTGCGAATAAAACGGCAAGGGTGAAGTGGGGGAGAGGAAAACGAGAGGCAAATGGCAAATAATGTAATGCGAGCGACAAGATATTGTGATGGGTACTTGGTATGTTGACTTTTGCGTAGACTCCCCGGCAACGGTGCCAGAAATTCTTCTTGCTACCTGTTGAGCACTGCGTTGGATTTCCCCGAAGAGGAAAGGATGATGTAGCAAAGTAGCTTAAGTATTTCCCTCAGTTTTTGAGAACCAAGGTATCAATCCAGTAGGAGGCTACGCGCGAGTCCCTCGTACCTACACAAAGCAAATAACTCCTCGCAACCAATGTGAATAGGGGTTGTCAATCCCTTCACGGTCACTTACGAGAGTGAGATCTGATAGAGATGATAGATAATATTTTTGGTGTTTTTTGTATAGAGATGCAAAGTAAAATAAAAGGCAAAGTAAAAAAGGAAACCAATAATAAAGTGATGGAAGATTAATATGATAAAGATAGACCCGGGGGCCATAGATTTCACTAGTGGCTTCTCCCAAGAGCATAAGTATTTTATGGTGGGTGAACAAATTACTGTTGAGCAATTGACAGAATTGCGCATAGTTATGAGAATATCTAGGTATGATCATGTATATAGGCATCACGTCCGAGACAAGTAGACCGACTCCTGCCTGCATCTACTACTATTACTCCACTCATCGACCGCTATCCAGCATGCATCTAGAGTATTAAGTTAAAAACAGAATAACGCCTTAAGCAAGATGACATGATGTAGAGGGATAGTTTCATGCAATATGATAAAAAAACCCATCTTGTTATCCTCAATGGCAACAATACAATACATGCCTTGCTGACCCTACTGTCACTCGGAAAGGACACCGCAAGATTGAACCCAAAGGTAAGCACTTCTCCCATTGCAAGAAAAACCAATCTAGTAGGCCAAACCAAACTAATAATTCGAAGAGACTTGCAAAGATAAACAATCATACATAAAAGAATTCAGAGAAGATTCAAATATTGTTCATAGATAGACTTGATCATAAACCCACAATTCATCAGTCTCAATAAACACACCGCAAAAAGAAGATTTACATCAAATAGATCTCCACAAGAGAGGGGGAGAACGTTGTATTGAGATCCAAAAAGAGAGAAGAAGCCATCTAGCTACTAACTATGGACCCGAAGGTCTAAGGTAAACTACTCACACTTCATCGGAGGGGCTATGATGAGGTAGAAGCCCTCCATGGTGGATGCCCTCTCCGACGGAGCTCCGGGACAGGCCCCAAGATGGGATCTCGTGGGTACAGAAGGTTGCGGTGGTGGAATTAGGTTTTTGGCTCCGTCTCTGATCGTTTGGGGGTACGTAGGTATATATAGGAGGAAGAAGTACGTCGGTGGAGCAAGGTGGGGCCCACGAGGGTGGGGGCGCGCCTGGGGGGGTACGGCGCGGCCCCTACCTCGTGCCCACCTCCTGGCTTTCTTGACGTAGGGTCCAAGTCTCCTAGATCATGTTCGGTGAGAAAATCACGTTCCCGAAGGTTTCATTCCATTTGGACTCCGTTTGATATTCCGTTTCTTCGAAACACTAAAATAGGCCAAAAAACAGCAATTCTGGGCTGGGCCTCCGGTTAATAGGTTAGTCCCAAAAGTAATATAAAAGTGGAAAATAAAGCCCAATATGGTCCAAAACAGTAGATATTATAGCATGGAGCAATAAAAAATTATTGGTACGTTGGAGACGTATCATGGCCCAGTATGAAAGAAAATATGGGTCAAAGCTGAGTTGAAAAGGGCAACGGTATCTAACTCCAGCTTACAACAGTAAAAAAGCACGAGGATTAATTGCTCATCGGGTTTAGACAAAATCCAGATTGAACAGGACAATGCCATCTAACTCAACCAAAGTTTTCGGCAGTCACAATCAAATGGATCGGTCTGATCCATAAAATCAAGATCCCGGGCCAGAAATTCTACTGGTAAATGAGGACAAGCTGTTGTAAATAGAAGCCGAGCATGATCAGAAGCCCTTAGGTCTACCTGAAACTTATTTTTATGTTGTTCAAGACTTGCAGCCGTAAGAAATTTCTTGTCGAAAAATTTAATCCTCACGGACAATAGTGCCCTCACATTCAACATGAAGAATGTGACAAAGCTAGTGTTTGCATTGTTGGATGCATATCCTTCTAGGGTTACTGTCTTCAAACGAATGTCATGAGATCTGAGAAAATCCCGATGCTTCTTGAACAATCGATTGCTTATACCTTTTTCTCCATGTGTTAGTTCCTAAATAGAGATGAAGATTCAAAATAGTTAACGTCTAAAGAAGATTATGTTGAAAGAGTGATAGTTGAATGATTAATTATAGTACATCATATATGGGCTTTCAATGTGCGTGAAATCATCACCTTTATATACAAATTCTCCAGACATAGAAAGCATTGCAGCAAGCCAATAATCATGTTCAGATCAAAACACGACATACTGATATGTAAGCTCTTGACAGAATCCACCACCATTGATAGGATGGACAAGCTCTTCATTGAGCATAGAACATAATATTAGTACCAAAAGTGTACTCCAAGATGATACTTAACTTATGCGCACAAATGAAAAAAGTAGATTACAAAAGTTTACGTGAATAATATACAGTACCTCAACAGGTGTGGAGCCAAACACCATCTTAAACCATCTAAAAGGGTCACGAATTGCACCCAAGGTCTCTAGTTTAGGCGCAAAGACTACAATTATTTCCGAAGGTACTATAGTAGAATCAAGGAGCAACCTTTGAAGTGAAGGGGCATCTTTGATGATGAGATCATGTCCAAAAAAACAAATTCCCATGCTTACAAGGTGGGGAGACTTTATTTTGAGACAACAGATACAAATTTCTATTCCAAAAACAAGCAACAAGTGCTCTAGGGCAGGGCAGCTGGAGTGCATGATGCTGTGCAGTGCAGCCTCCGACAGATCAACCACCACAAGCGCAAGTATTTTTAGTAGTGGGAGTCGAAGCATTTGTACCAGATTCTCTGCTAGATGGCACCAGGCGAAGGTGGCGGTGTAGAGAGAGGAGGAAAACCACGAGATGGACATCGGTGGTGACGGCACAGATACATCGGTTGGTTGTATGTTACATACATAGTCATGGTAGAACTCAAGCTGCCGGAGTTTATCAAATTGACGGGATGTCAGCTAGGCGGCCACCGTGCAGGGCATGTCTAGCAGGTAGCCTGCCGGGATGATGGCTCCCTGGTTGGAGGAGATGATGGCTCCGGGGAGTTCATAATCATCATCCATAGATAGCTGACGACAGTCGAGATTAAGAGGCGCGTCCCGCCATTGAGTGCGCTACCGAGATGCAAGTACTTGTGTGCGGTAGCCATCCTTGGTGGGTAGAAGGGAGATGATCTCCCCAAGGATGGTGTCCGGGAGATCGTTGATGTGGCTCGCTAGAGATTCTACTGGTTCCTCAGGTCCAAGGGGTGTGGCTGCTTCTGGCCGCACTGCCGGGTCCAAGATCCACATCCGGCGGTGGCGCTGGTCGGAGCCTCATCTGTGTACATACCAATCTGAAAGAAAAAAAGGCAGAAACATACATGTAGGACATTCAGAATCAATTCTCAAGATCTGGAAGAAAAAAGGCACAAACATATATGTAGGACATTCAAAATAAATTCTCAAGATCTGGCCATGCATTATTAGCACGCACGCTAACCCTAGTCGTATTATTAGCAAAAAATCATTTGTAGAGAACAAACAATTAATCACTAACCCTATATGGATACCATTCAAACAATCAATACACTACATGCATCTAACGGATCTTAATTACTATGATTTCATGGACTGAGAGAACATAACCATACGATTTGCATTCCAAAAAAAATAGGTAGGGGGAGTAACCGAAGAAAACAAATGATATGTTTGCCGCACAAACGGGTATATAGATGACTAACCGGTTTTCCGTCGGAATCGCAGTCGTTGCCGGAGTTGCTGTTGACCTCTGGCTCCGGATGGGGGCCACGACGGCGCCGATGAAGTCAAGGTCGTGTTTCTACCCGCGCGAGACCTCGTCGGCGGCGACAGCAACTTCTGTGCCCAGGTTCACGTGTTGCGCGGGTGCTTCACCAGCCCCGACGTCCCCATTCCCTCCGATGGTGCACTTCGGCGGCATCCTCATACACTCTAGAGTCCAGACGTTGGTGACCACTATGGACCGGGGGTGCGGCCGCCTATTATGGCTGGCGGCTTGGGTGCGCCATTAATACGGACCAGTGGCAGCGAGGCGGCTGATGGTCAAATGCTGTCTTGCCTCCCGGTGAGCTTGCGCGGCGGACTTCTGGCATTCATATACCATCATTTCACACGGTTACTCGCACGCCTCCCGTTGACACTACGCAGCGATAACGCCTCCCGTCAATTCACACGCCAGCACACACGTCTCCCAGGCTACCTGCACAGCGGACTGCTCGCATGCGTCCCGTCAACTCACGCATTCTCGCATTCCACACGGGGGGCATGACGACACATATATTTTTCTGCTTTTTGATGATTCATTTTGCCGCTTTATTGCTTAACCAAAGCATGACAAGGTCTAAAGCACACTTGCCAGATAAATATTCTGTATGAGATATTGGTTGCCAGTTATTAACAATCTCCCATTTGTAAGTAGATTATATCAAAAATTGTCTCAAATTTGGCACAAAAAATGCAATATCACAGTCTACTGGTGTCCATATATGACATCGCGATAAGTTTCATGACTTTCAACTAAGTTTTGGATTTACTGAATTTTAAAAATCAACATTCTCAATATTTTGAAATTTCTTTTATAGAGAAACATGCACCCAGGGACATAGATATGATTTTGCAATCCATTTTGTTGCACATGTAGCTCAAATTTGATTTTTGCACATTAAATCCCTAGGAAATCAATCAATGTATAAAACGGGTCGAATGATCTCTGTTTTTTTAACTTCAACATGACACTCCTTTGGTCGTATGTTCACTATAAAAAAAGTTTGACATGTGTCCTCAGAGTGGAGGTTGTGGTGCGGGATGTGTGTCTTGTGTGTGTGGGGGGGGCATGGGGGTCCAACCCCTTCATATATACATGTTCGGGCCACATGCGTGCATTGGTGGTCCTCTCGGACATACTCCCTCATGCGGTTAGCACCGATGTGCACATTCGTTAGCCCGCAAAGGTTTTTAGTTTCCACCGACAACGAGAGGCATCAGACCGAAGGTGGATTCATCTTAGGCATGTGTGTTACGTGGTGAGATTCCATATCAAAGTTCGGGCACATGCGTACACATGAGTCCCTCCCACCGGCTCGAAGTGAGGGGGGCTATATATGCATCGTGAACCATTTGTGTAGTGCATGTGTTTCCGGTTTGCGAAGCATGTGTCACGTCAAAGTTGTGCATTGGGTATTCAAACATCACACAACACACAACAACATGCACGCGGTGGTTGTCCTATGACACCCACTCGCGTGTGACTCTCCGTGGACCCGCGATGTCTTCGGCGATCAATTGGCGTACAACGAGAAGAGAGGTTAATTTAACCAACAAGGATGGTTCTTTTTTGTTTGTGTTACGTATATGCATGGTAGGAGTATGTATAGTACATGTCAAAGAGGGGGAAACATGTATACTCTCTCTCTCTCTCGCTCTCTCTCGCTCTATATATATATATATATATATATGTGTGTGTGTGTGTGTGTGTGTGTGTGTGTGTGTGTGTGTGTGTGTGCGTGTGTGTGTGTGTGTGTGTGTCATAACCTCGCCCCATGTGGGGACTTTCTGGTTCCCGCGGCAGGTGCCACATCAAAGTTATGCATTGGTATTCAAACATCACGCAATACCATGCAGGCGGTGGCTTCCCTATAGGAACTCACTCGCGTGTGGCACTTCCATCTATGGGCCCGCGAGGTCGCCCTCCATCACTTTGACCCAATGAGAGAGAGAGGCACATTTGACGAACAAGGAGGATTAATTCTTTTGGGGCTGTGTTAGGGTAGGAGTATATATATAGTACGTGTCAAAGTGGGGATGGGATCAACATATACTAGGTGTCACACATGAACCTCACTCTGTGTGGACTTTGTGGTTTTGGAGGCAAATACCACATCAAAGGTTGTGCATTAGGTATTCAAAACATCACAACCACACACCTCTCCCTATATATGTTCTGGCACACATGCAAGCGATGGTGATTGTCCTGTGGCACTCACCCACGTGGTTATCGGTGATGCTTCCATCCCTCGGCCCTCTTGGTCCATCACTTTCACAAACAACGAGAGAGGTTAGTTGTTTTGACTTAGCAGGAGATTACTTTTTTTGTTTTTCTCGCGATATAGGTCATGATGTGAGAATACATATATAATAGCGCATGTGTAGTACAAATGAATCCATCCCGCTGGATCGAAGGGGGGGCACGAGCACACGACACGTCATGAGCCTCTTGCTCTGTCTGGGGACCTGTGAGATTTTGAACGCATGCACCACATCAGTCTTGTGCATTAGGTATTCAACACATACACATGCATCACACACCTCCATAAATTTGTTTGGGATACATGCATGCAATGGTTGTTTTTGGACACTCTCACTCGCTTGGTTATGGGCGGCAAGCTTTTATACACACACACACACACACATCTGGGCTATTTTGTTTCGCGTAACAGAATATTATTTTGTTACCCTACTTGAACTGACGTAGTTTACAGGTTGGACTGACGTGGTTTTCTACTTGAACTGATCTTCCTGCGTGTACGACAGGCGGAAACAGGGGATGCAACGTGGAGCTTCCTAGCGTTCTCCGGCGCGGTGCTGCGGGCCATTCGTTGCCAGATGAGACATGTAAGGGGTTCCGCACGTGCGCGCGCTCACCTGGTCGTGTTTTGCGATCTCAAGTCACCGGAGGTGACAGCGTGGGCATTTGGCGGCGGACGTGTTTTGGGCGTTGGTGTTTACCGTGGTGTTCGTAGGCCTCAGTTTTACGTCTGGTTTGTTGTTTTGGATGTGAGAATTATCGGTGTGTTAGAGTTTTTGGAGATTAATTTCATCTGTAATTTCTGATTACAAGTTTTGGTGTTCTTGGCCGTTTTCCACGCCCGCCATGCAAATGTGCTCTTCTTTGTCTGTTGTTTTACTTTTGAATTGGCGTTGTACGGAGAGATATGAGGATTGTATGAAAAGATTTGCGTTGTCAATTTTGCGTCTTTGAGTTGTTTCTACCCCGGATTCCCATGTTATTTGGTCGTTGGCGGAGGTGGTGTATGGCGGCTGACTGTTGCCTGCGATTTCTTGTAATATGGTCAAACTGTGTAATTAAGTTGCGTGTTTTTTGGTGTTGTTTGAATTGCTGCCGTATGTGTAGTTGGACTGCTCCGTGACAAAGTTTTCTTACTGTGCATTGACATCGGAGTAAGTATTTTCTACTGGCTTCCTACCCATACCTCTGCACTTTGAGCATAAAGCCCGAGCCCTCGGTCACTTTCATTCCACCAGCTACAACCAAAGAAAAGCGAGATGGATCCTGAGCTGGGAGAGGTCACAGAGGAGGAGGGAGATGTCGTCGATGTGAGGGCTGCAGTAGCGGAGCAGAGGAGGAGGAGGAGAAGGAGAAGGAGGCGCAGGCATAAGCAGATGGCACGACGTGCTGCCGAGGAGGAAGTGGAGGCAGAGTTCAACAGACGCCTTGCGCGCGAGGTGATGGATACTTGCAACTCCAATGAACTGGAGCTTCTTTTCCCAGAGGGAAGGGGAAGGAACCATATTCAGATCATCAATTGGGCTAGGGCGAGAGAAGCCACGGCTCCACATCCATCCACCAGGGCCAAATGGCGACGTTTCTTTGATTGTTATGACTGAAGTACTGAATATTATGTTTTTAAGTTTGTGTTGTGAGGGAGCAGATGTTTGAATGTCTACCTCTGAATGTGTTGTTTTATCTGCATATGTTTGTTATGTGCAGTTTTTGAACTGCTGGTTTATCTGAAGTTGAACTGATTTACAATCAAATGTTGCATGGCTTGTATAATAACTATTTCCTACCAGTTGGCTGCCCACCTGCCTATTTATTATTTTTATAATCTGCAAGTCTCCCTGGCTATAAATTCTATCCATCTATGTGTGGTGTGTGGCTCAGTCTCCCCCTCCTTTTTCTTCCTTCTTCCAGAATTAGATCTAGGTTCCTCCCTCTTCTCTCCGTTGTTTTCTTACCTGTTCCCGTGTCTTCCATGGAGGATTGTTCATGCGGATGTCTGGCAAAGATGGTGCGCATAGTTGACGGTTGTGTGTACGAATCTGGTTTGGAGCTCACCGAGACTCAGTGTCGTGGGCAACTTTCTTGCCTGCTGTATAGCAACCATGGGTTTTGTGCACCCTATGTTTGTCGCCTGACGGTTGGGGACTTGAAGGAGTCATGGGTATGTGTTTCTATTCGTTTTGTTTTCTTAGTTTTGTAGGGCTCATTTTGAATCCCATGGACTAAATCTGTAGTTTAGTTTTATCAATAGTCTGTCTATAATTTTTATTTGGTTTTGTCAGAATTTAACAGTAGGGATTTGTGTGTGTATTTATTCATTACTTAACAGTATTTTATCCATTTTTGTGTAATCCTTGATCTGTTTTTTGTCAGATGTTTTTACTGTAGGTGTATTGATATGTATATTTCTTCAGTTTATTCAGTTCATATGACTAGTTAGTTTGGTGTTTTTGTTTTGGTTCAGATTTTTTTCTTTTCACTTTGTTATGCAACCATTCCTAGATCTGTGTAAAAATTCAGTTATGTTAGGTGTTCACTTTGTTTTCTACTCCCATGCCCATTTGCATAAAATGTCACCCAGGATCAGGATTGTTGCTCCTAGTTCCGGGATACTGAAGATGGAGACTTCAGACAAAAATGGGTATCAGTTAATGGAAGTTGCCTACCGCATCGACTTTGATGGTGGCATCAACCTAACTACTGGGTGGAAGGAGTTTGTGGCAGAGACTGGATTTGAGGATGGTGATGTGGTTATGGTTATGTTCTCCAGGGAAGATGACTCTCTGACGTTCAGAATTTATGTGATGTAGGTTTAAATGTGGCAAATGACGCCGGTTGTGAGATGTGTGTGTGTTTGATTATGTTGCAGTATTTTTTCTTTAAAACATTTGCATGTGAGATGGTTGAATTCTATGGTATTATCAGATGGTTTGGAACAATTTATGTAATGCTTTCCTATTTTTTTGCTGAAGCATAACTATTTTTATATATTCTTTATATTTGAACCGGAACAATTATAGTTGAATTGATGGGCATCCTTTGTTTTCACTGGGATATTTTCATGTACATAGCTCGCAGACGGAAAATATACGCTGATGATGTTTGTAGCACCCCTTTTGGGTTTTGAGTTTGCTGAACTTACATGCTGTTAATGATAGTACTAAACTATTTAGGTTGTCAATGGCCAATCACATTTGTTTGTTGTATAGCATTTTTTCTTACTTTTTTACATGAATTTTAGAGCACAATTTTTCTTTTTCCAGTTGAATAGTGATAGTTCTAGTATTTTTTTAAATAAAAAGAATTTAATCTTTGCTGCACAGTACTAATTTTACTTGAACCTTATGAATTGTAGTAGTTGAACTTTTTATAAATTTGCTTCTCAAATTTTTGTTACAATCTTCTATGTTTAATTTTCCAAAAACATATATTTTTATTTTTTTAGTTCTTACAATTAACATGTGTTTGAACTTTTTACATTATTTGTTTTGGACTGATTTCTTGTGAGTTTTTTTAAATTATCTGCATTTGTTTTTTTGGTCGTGCGTGATCGGCTGGAATTTTGTAATGGGGCGAACTACTGTGTTGGGCCATCCGCGGGAGTCATTGTTTTCGGCCCAGAAAGATCTTCCACGCGGTTGTGCAGTGTTGCGTGCGCGTGCGCTATACATTTAGTCCCACCTCGCTAGTCGATGGGGCACTAGACCTGTTTATAAGCGCAACCGAGGCTCACTGGTCGAACTCCTCTGAATACTTACCTGAGCGCTTATACACGGCACTCGCCCTCTGTCATGACCTGTGGGCCCTGGTGGGGTGGCCCCCGCAGACTGGTTTACAAAGGATTCACCGGTTGTTTAGTGGTTGGCTTGAGTCCTAGTACCCACCTGCGTTGGGGCGGTCAATATTTTTGATTCTTAGCATCTTTTCTTTTCTAGTTTTTATGATTTTTTTGCCTAATATAAGCATTTTTAAGTACTGAATGTTGTTCTCTACTTGAACTGACATCTTTTTTTATAATGTGTTTCCCTCGCTTTCTCTTTGTTGTCATTCTTTCTCGGCATTTTTTTGGGATTTTTTAATGAATATCCGGGTAAGATGTATAGGGACCGCACCGAGTGGCATTTTTGTACTGATCGATTTTTTGTATGGACTGAAGAACATCTATATTTTTTAGGGTGCGAGGGTGCGTTGCAAGTCTGTAACATGACTTGCCACCGCACCGCACCGAGGGGCATAGTTGTACTGACACATCTTCCTTGTATGGACTTGCCCCCATTATCTTATATTTTTTAGGGGAAAAACCAGCACCGCACCGCACATAGGGGCATAGTTGTACTGACACATCTTCCTTGTATGGACTTGCCTCCATTATCTATCTTCGGGGTGTGTGGGTGCGTGTGGGGGGGAAACAGAATAACCGCACCGCGCCTGTCAAACGAGCGCACTGTCGCGTTAGCGCGAGGCGGAGCCGGGGGGAGGGGGTCGGGACCCCCCTGCCCTATCCCGGCGAGGCCGAGCTAGGAACGAGCCGTAGCAGGTGACGATGCGGCGTGCCGCGTCGTCGCATGCGAAGGCAGTCCGTAACATGACTTTCCCCCGCATCGCATAGTTGTACTGACACATCTTCCTTATATTTACTTGCCCCCATTATCTATCTTAGGGGTGTGTGGGTGCGTGTGGGGGGAAACAAAATAACCGCACTAAGCCTGTCAAACCAGCGCACCGTCGCGTTAGCGCGAGGTCGATCCAGGGGGGAGGGGGAGGGACCTCCTCCCCTTTCCCGGTGAGGCCGAGCCAGGAACGAGTGGTAGCAGGCGACGACGTGGCGTGCCGCGGTGTCGCATGCGGAGGCGAGTCCGAAACATGACTTGCCCCCGCATCGAGGGGCATAGATGTACTGACACATCTTCCTTGTATGGACTTGTGTCCATTATCTATCTTAGGGGTGTGTGGGTGCGTGTGGGGGGAAACAGAATAACCGCACTGCGCCTGTCAAATGAGCGCACTGCCGCGTTAGCGTGAGGGCCCATCCCTGTGAGGCCGAGCCAGGAACGAGCCATAGCAGGCGACGACGTGGTGTGCCGCGGCATCGCATGCGGAGGCGAGTCCGTAACATGACTTTCCCCCGCACCGAGGGGCATAGTTATACTGACACATCTTCCTAGTATGGACTTGCCCCCATTATCTATGTTAGGGGTGTCTGGGTGCGTGTGGTGGGGAAACAGATTAACCGCACTGCGCCTGTCAAACGACCACATTGCCACGTTAGCGCGATGCCGAGCCGGGGGGAAGGGGGGTCGGGACCCCCCTCCCCCATCCCGGCGAGGCCGAGCCAGGAACGAGCCATAGTAGGCGACGACGCGGCGTGCCGCGACATTGCATGCGGAGACGAGTCCGTAACATGACTTGCCCCCGCACCGAGGAGCATAATTGTACTGACACATCTTCCTTGTATGGACTTGCCCCCATTATCTATCTTAGGGGTGTGTGGGTGCGTGTCGTGTGGCAAAAAGAATAACCGCACTGCGCCTGTCAAACGAGCACACTGTCGCGTTAGCATGAGGCCGAGCCGGGAGGGAGGGGGTCCCCCCTCCCCCATCCCGGCGAGGCCGAGCCAGGAACGAGCCGTAGCAGGTGACGATGCGGCATCGCATGCGGAGCCGAGTCCATAACATGACTTGCCCCCATTATCTTATCTTTTTTAGGGGAGAAACCATCACCGTTATGAAGTATTATTTCATTTGTATTTTTTTGATATTTTTTTTGTACTATTGTGAGTTATTATTTGTACTTTAGCCGTTTGTTTCCTCCCTCTATATTAATTTTTTATTGTAATTATTTTTTATTGTATTTAATTTTTCCTATTATCTTTAGTAACTGCCCATAGATAGTGGGCTTTTCCACGGTTGTGGGCTTTAGCCATCGGTTTTCTCCCACTCACCTTTTAACCTCCGCTCTCCCCCATTCCTCTCCGATCCCATCCACAAATCGATTCCTTCTTCGTTCCCCTCTTCTGCTCTTCTCGCATAGAAGTTGCTTCTCGTGTTTCGCCGCAGGAGCGTTGGCCGGCGGGTTAAACCCCAAGGGTGGAGTTCTGGGTGCTCTGTTTGCTCCTTTTGCTCAGCCATCGACTGCCCTTGCGACCCTTATGTATAGACTTTCCCTGTATTTCTAAGCTATTGCTCTCTTGCCGTCTCAGGCTGGATTCGCTAGGGTTCCTTTGCTCTTGAACGACCAGTTCACGACAGTGATACTGGATTCCGTGGCAGATTTTGTGTTTGCTGGTAAGAGTTTTGCTTTGTATGGCATGCTTCATTTCTGAAACAGGTTAAGCCCTAATTTTTGTTCATGTGTCTTGCAGATCTGGTTCGGCAGATTTTAGGTCTGTTGATCTCAATGGGTATATCATCAAGTCCGGACAAGTTGAATGCAGGTGATTTTCCCTGTAATTTCGTTGATGTTTTAACAGATCTGGTTTTTGGGTTGTAAAGGTGTTGTCGTATCGACTTCATAAGTTGTATGTATTTTGATAGCTGTTAATTTTGCCCTGGAATTTGTGGTGTGTATAGTTTTTAGGTTGATGTGACCTGCAGACAGGTTGTAGCACTGATCACCATGTGTAGTTTGAATTGCTGTCCTGGCATTTGAATAGTTTGTAGTAGTTAGTGAAGAACTACTATGATGTTGAAAGAGTTGTCATTTTCAAGTTTGTTGTGCCAGTGGTGGGTTGATATCGTTTTATTGGGTGCACTTGTAGTGTTCATATAGTTGAACTGATTGCTTGTTCATGTACTTATTCGCTAATTATAATGTTGTTGCAGATGTTGGAGTGTTAGTGCCTCCTGATTCTGACAAATCAGAACGCTTTCAAGATCTTGTGAATGTTATTTTTGAGACACCAAATCCTCTAGAAGAATTTGCGAGTGTTGCTGGTGTTTCCCTTATATTTGCTCTTTTTTATCAGCCTTGAATACATAAAATGCTTAGCTACATCAGTTGTTCCTTTTGTTTGCGTCTGATGCTATGCGCTTTATTTATCTTGTCTATTTTATATGTGCGTGCTTATGTTATTGGTTTATGCAGTTAATGGCAGCCATGGTGCTCCTGAGGACATTGCTGATGTTGTCAAAGATATTAATGATGGAATGTATTCTCTTAACATTGATTATGGTGATGGGAGCTTGCAGTTGTCTGTTACTCAGTCACAGAGTGTTGATGGCACTGAGCCTGTTACTCACGCTGAGGATGTTCCTATGCAGTTACAACTCGAGGATGAAAGGATAAGAAAGAAGAAGTGTGATTTCCAGAGGAGAAAGGAGTCGTAACGGCGTCAAAAGGCTGCTTGTGTGCAACCAAGTGATGGGGATGTTGCTCGAGCTCCTAAAGGTGTAGGTGATGAAGGTGGTGACACTTCCTTTTCAACTGTTGATGCTGGATCTCATGGAAGTGACATTCCTGTGAAGACAAACCTGATGCAGACTCATTTGATGCAAGTGTTTACTCGTGATGCAGTTAAGGAGAAGAAAGTTGTTTTGAAGAGGAAGATGTCAGATCGAAATCCTGATGGCACACAGAGGCATAGCCCACGTGTGAAAGCTGGTTCCCAACCTGGTAATAGCAAAGCTGATGGAGATAGTGTTGCTGTGAAGATTGGTCCAAGCACACTTGGTGGCTCCCCTATTCGTCGGAGTCCATGAGTTTTGACAAATAATAAGCCTTCTTCTTCTCCTCTTCCAGAGCGCTCTTTGTTGAAAGAAAATAAGAAGCATAAAGTTGCTCCTGCGAAGGTGAACAAAGGTGTGAAGAAGCATGCTCATGTCGAAGTTGAAGATGCTGTACCTGAAGAAGATGATATCGAAGTTGATTCTAAAGATGAATTTGCAGTGGTACGTGTTTGTACTTTATGTGACTTACTAGTTGTACTTGCAATGATTTAATTGTGTCTGGGCTGGTATGTTGTCCAGGTGAGTGAGGGTGTCCTGGATTAGGGGGTGTCCGGATAGCCGGACTATACCATTAGCTGGACTCCTAGACTATGAAGATACAAGATTGAAGACTTCGTCCCGTGTCCGGATGGGACTTTCCTTGGCGTGGAAGGCAAGCTTGGCGATGTGGATATTTAGATCTCCTACCATTGTAACCGACTTTGTGTAACCCTGACCCTCTCCGGTGTCTATATAAACCGGAGGGTTTTAGTCCGTTAGACAACATACAACAATCATACCATAGGCTAGCTTCTAGGGTTTAGCCTCCTTGATCTCGTGGTAGATCTACTCTTGTACTACCCATATCATCAATATTAATCAAGCATGACATAGGGTTTTACCTCCATCAAGAGGGCCCGAACCTGGGTAAAACTTCGTGTCCCTTGTCTCCTGTTACCATCCGCCTAGACGCACAGTTCGGGACCCCCTACCCGAGATCCGCCGGTTTTGACACCTACATTGGTGCTTTCATTGGGAGTTCCTCTGTGTCGTTGCTTTTAGGCCTGATGGCTCCTTCAATCATCAACGACGATGCAGTCCAGGGTGAGACTTTTCCCCCCAGACAGATCTTTGTCTTCGGCGGCTTCGTACTATAGGCCAATTCGCTTGGCCATCTGGAGCAGATCGAAAGCTACGCCCATGGCCATCAGGTCAGATTTGGAAGTTTAAACTACATGGCTGACATCCGCGGAGACTTGATCTTCGACGGATTCGAGCCATAGCCGAGCGCGCCGCACTGTCACGATGGGCATGATCTAGCTCTGCCGCCGAACAGCTCCCTAGAGGCCGCACACGCTTCGGTTCCGACCCTTAATTCGGAGCCGGCTGCGCCGATCGAGGATGAGCGGTTGGACGCCGCCTCGGGGGCTGCTATCTCAAAGGCAATTGAGCCGAACACCGGCCCCGTACTCCGCAAGGCCCATGACTCCGAGGGGCCGGATTCCTCTCCGCACTCCAAGCCCTCCGCGCGCCTGTCGATCGAATCCGATCGGGCGCCGATCATGGAGTTCACCGTTGCGGACATCTTCCAATACTCGCCCTTCGGCGATGTCGTGAAGTCACTAATGTCTCTCTCTTTATCAGGAGAGCCCTGGCCGGACTACAGTCAGCAAGGTTGGGATATAGACGAAGAAGAAATTCAAAGCCCACCCACCACCCATCTAATAGCCACCGTCGATAATTTAAACAACAAGCTCAATTTCGACTCCGAAGACATCGACGGTACGGACGACGATGCAGGAGACGCATATGAACCAACGCCCATAGGGCATTGGACAACCACCTCATCTCATGATGTGTACATGGTGGATACACCTAAAAGAAGCGACAACGAGGAACACGGGGATGCAACGAGGGATCAATCTCTCGAAAAGCAATCAAAGCGGCGGCGTAAACGCCGCCCCAAGCCCCGCCTCGACACAGACCCAGCCATAGAGCAGGGCGAGCCGGCAGACGACGAGCATGCCTTAGAGCAACCGTCCGAACAGGGCAACTCGGATAAAGAAACCGAACAACCGATCCCCCGCGAAAACGGCATTCTGGATGCCCTTACACCGGATAAGGCCACGGAGCAGAAGAACCTCCACAAAAGGCTCGTTGCAACCGCGCGTAGCCTGAAAAAGCAGAAGCGGAAGCTAAAAACTGCGGAAGATGCACTCAGAATCAGATGGAGCAAAGTAATCAATACCGCAGACAAATACGGCGATAGTCGTCGCACTAAAAGCTACCCGAAGCGAAAGCTACTGCCTGAATTCGACGAAGAGGCCTTAGAGCCCTCACATGCAAAAAGTAAGAAAGCCACCCGGTCGGATAGACGTCCCCATGGCCAGCATAAAATGGCAAGCGGCGCCGCACTCAAGCCGGCATGCGACCCACTCAAGGACTCGCATCAAAAAGATGGCCCAGCCAGGTCTATTTATGGGCCAATAAAGCAAGCTCTCGAAAGCAATGCAACAAAACCAGTATCCGAACGCCACGGCACACCCAAATACAGGGGTGCCGCACACCCCCTATGTTTCACCGACGAGGTCCTGGATTATGAATTTCCAGTGGGATTTAAACCCGTAAACATAGAGGCGTACGACGGAACAACAGACCCTGGAGTCTGGATCGAGGATTATATCCTCCACATACATATGGCCAGAGGAGATGACCTCCACGCCATAAAATACTTACCCCTCAAGCTTAAAGGGCCAGCCCGGCATTGGCTTAAAAGCCTTCCTGAAAACACAATTGGAAGTTGGGAAGAGCTTGAGGACGCTTTCCGAGCAAATTTTCAAGGGACTTATGTCCGCCCTCCGGATGCAGACGATCTCAGTCACATAACTCAACAGCCCGGAGAGTCAGGTCGGCAATTCTGGAACAGATTTCTTACTAAAAAGAATCAGATAGTCGACTGTCCGGACGCCGAAGCACTAGCAGCTTTTAGGCATAACGTTCGAGACGAATGGCTAGCCAGACACCTCGGCCAAGAAAAGCCAAGAACAATGGCCGCATTAACAAGCCTCATGACCCGCTTTTGCGCAGGAGAGGACAGCTGGTTGGCAAGATGTAGCACCAGCGACCCAAGTACATCTGAAACTAGAGATGGAAACAGAAAACCGCGATGCAACAAGGATCGTCGCCGGACTAAGGAAAACAGTCCGAAGAGCACGACAGTCAACGCGGGATTCAAAAGCTCACGATAGAATCTGAAAAAGCCGCCCCTCCAGGAGAACAGGGACGAGCTATCCAACCTAAACAAAATCGTGGACAGGATATGTCAAATACACAGTACTCCCGGGAAGCCTGCTAGCCATACCCACAGAGATTGTTGGGTCTTCAAACAATCCGGCAGACTCAACGCCGAACACTAGGGGCTCGATGCACCAAGCGAAGATGATGATGAACCCCACAAGCAGAGCACCAGGAAACAAAAGAATTTTCCACAAGAAGTAAAAACAGTAAACTTACTTCACATAACAAAACGTGCGGCGCCCATAAAGGTACGCGCCATACGGCCTATCCCAAAGGAGTCCCGCCACTGGCTGACAAAACCGATCATCTTCGATCATCGGGATTACTCTAGAAGTATCAGGAGCGCAGGCTGGACTGCCTTGGTACTCGATCCAATAATTGGCGGACTCCAGTTTACAAATGTCCTGATGGACGGCGGCAATGGTCTAAACCTGATATATCAGGACACAATCCGCCACATGGGGATAGACCCAACAAGAATTCGCCATAGCAAAACCTCCTTTCAAGGGGTAGCGCCAGGTCCGGATACCCATTGCATGGGCTTTCTCCGGCTTGAAGTCATATTCGGCTTCCCCGATAACTCCCGCCGCGAAAAGCTAACTTTCCACATCGTCCCATTCTCAAGTCACTATCAAGCGTTGTTGGGACGCGAAGCTTTCGCCCGCTTTAACGCAATACCGCATTACGCATCTCTTACGCTCAAAATGCCCAGTCCACGAGGCATCATCTCTTTAAAGGGAAAACATTGAGTGCGCCCCCTGCGGAGGATCGTGCGGCTGCCTTAACAGCCCCACAATAATACAGCTCCATCAGCCAAAAACATCCAAACAGGTCGTTAAGACCACGGACACGGCTGGACGAGTCCGGCGTAACCATACCATTAATAAAGGCTTAATATATCGTATACCCCTGTGCTAGGGGCTCCGCGCATGTACAATATGAGACAATCAAGCTCAATTTTACACATTTCAATCTATACTTTGATTATTTAGTATAACTTTTGTTCGGCACGACACTTTTTTCTTTTTCAACTAAGTTCATCTCTTTTACAGATGAACATCGTGCTGCGCCCGTCCAGGATACGACACAACGGAGACACAGGCGCAGACGTGCAGCAGGGACCCGTTCTAAGGATTCTTTTCAAATTAAGACCCTGCGTAAACCTTTTTTACTATCTCTTGTTGATACACACCCTCCGGTTTTTCGTTATAATCAAGGAGGGGACTGACGTCTTGGCATGTGGCCACGTCAGGAATTTTGCGCGTACCTGGACACTAGGGGCTTATAACCAAGGGTGTTGTCCCGCCCGCACTCACAATGACCGAATACCTTAGGGAGTGTTCGGTGTCGCGAGTTTGGCCTTATATGCATCAGCTCCGAATCATGTCTTTGGTCAAATGTTGGGTTGCCCGGCTCCTGTGTTTGGCTGCCTTACGTTCCGCACTATCGGCTAAGGCAGCACCAGGAGAACTACTGCGATTGTGCCCCGATTCGGCTAGGCGAGCACCTCAGTAGAGAAAGCCGAAAACTGAATGTCATGATATAGCGTGAGACTGGTCAACCACTCGATGACTCACCGGAATCTATAGGATTCCTCCGCATTAATGAAGGGTCGTTTCCCGGCCAGGCACATATGCGCCCCGACTTCGGGCGAGCGCAGGCGCCACCAGGGGCTATTTAAGTAGCCTCACTATCAAGCTCCTATGGCTAAGCGAAAGTGTTAAAGCATTATAGTCCGGTTGCCTAGACCGTTGTGCTATCACCTCCTTTGTAGGACCAAGACATTGGATTAAGTGTGAAAATGCGCCTTTTGCGAGCACCCCCGCACTATGTGCGTGGGGGCTCAAGCCAACGACTGCCATCTTTCAGATTTTATATATATCTTAAAACGGCCGCACAGGAGGTGTTTCAAATACTTGAAGGCACAAGTATAAAAGGCTACTACAATTTATCAAAATATTGCTTTACAATTAAATATGCTATTAGAACATAGCATCCTTCGAGCACTGCGTCTCTATTACACGAGCGCCTTCAAGAACTTCCTGAAAATAGTGCTCGGGGGGTACTCGGCTTTTGTCCGAATCTTGGTATGCAACAACGGTGGTCTCCATCCCCACCCAGTATGTCTTGACACGGGCAAGAGCCATCCGTGCGCCCTCTATGCATGCTGACCTCTTCATTGCATCGATACATGGTACCACACCAAGGAATTGCTGCACCAAGCTAAAATAACTCTCCGGCTCCGATCTCCCCGGCCACAGATGACTCATGACGCACTTCATGGCGAGTCCGGACAACCTATTCAGCTCGGCCCATTCGGCCAGACGATCGGCCACTGACAGTGGACGCTCGGGATTGTGGAACTGCGACCAAAAGAGTTTCTCCACTTCACGATCCCCTTGATCTCGAAAGTGTTCGGTCGCATCAGCAGCACTTGCCGCCAAATCTAGATAGGTGTCCGTCGTACTCCACAGCCGGTCCAACGGAGCATGCTTAGGATCACAAAACTTCCTCCGCAGCATAAAGGGCTTTCCAGCCGCGATCTCTCCGGCTTCACGAAGCTCCTCCCTCGCAGCTCTCATCGCAGAGCGAGCATCCTTGGCATCGGCAACGCCTTCTTCAAGTCCGTCTGTTTCGCCCGATCTTCTTTTTCCAGAAGCTTGCAACGGTCAGCAGCACTCTTTAGCTTCACGTCCATCTCGGCCATCTCTTTCTTGCTTCAGCAGTGAGCAGCCTGTTCGTCTCTCAGCTCTTCAAGGGCCTTCTCGGCAGCCGCATCACTTTTTCTGGCTTGTTCCTTAGCTCGAGCAAGTTCCGCCCGAAGACTCTCCACGGCGGCCGCACCATCTGCGTCAAGAACAAACATTGTAAGATACTAGCATAAAGCTCCTCTTACTAGGTGCCGCCTGAGGAATTACATACCTTGAGCCTCATCAAGCCACTTGTTGACGAGCGCGATGTCGGCATCCGCCACGTCAAGTTGCCGCTTTAGGTCGGCAAAATCATCAGTCCGGCTGGATTCCAGACACTTTGCCACCTACATTTAAAGGCGACATTTTAGACCTGGGATTATGATCCTTTGCGCGCCGTCACTTTTTGACAACGCACAGAGTCTCAGGGGCTACTATCTACACAGGGCGCATCTTATTTATGCGCAACTGTCAGAAAATGTACATTATTTCACGTACCTCAAAACCTGTCAGTAAACTTCTGATAGCCTCGTGCAATCCGCTTTCCGCGGATGAAATCCTTTCAATCACCATGCCCATCAATGCACAGTGCTCCTTTGAGATAGAAGCTCGCCCTAGCAGATTCTTCAGCTCCTCCGACCGAGCACCGGACGGTGCCGGATTCGTCCTATGGCCTCCTTCGAAGGCCGGACGAGGAGAACCTTGGGGGGCCATATAGCTACCTTCCGCCCCTGCCGGATTTGGAGAAGCCCTCCGCGACGACACCTCAGGGTCGCCCACCTCGCTGGGTGGTACGGCAGGGGGAGGCGTCCCGCTCTCCATCATCTCCGGAAGAAGGTCCCCCGAAGACGAGCTCTGCTGAGAAGGGATGAGGTCCGAGCTACAAGGTAAAATTTCGGTTAATCTTCTCAGATATAAAGCAAGTATTTCTCTCTCAAAAATATAACCTTTCTCTACTTACGGCTCGCTGGAGGGCTGGCCCCCTTGAGGGCATAGTTCCGCCGAGGTATCCCCCGGCGTAGGACCCTCTCACAAGGACTTCCCCCCTGCTTTGAGGCCATAGTCTCCGGGTTTTCAAAGGCAGTCCTCTTCTTCCCCTGAGGAGAGGAATTTTTGGTTCCTCCCTTCCGAACAGCCTCCTTCGAGGAGGCCGTAGTTTCCTTGTCCCCTCCCTCACTTTCCCCCAAAGGCACAATCTTCAGCATCCTGACTAGCACGGGATCCGGCCTGGTCTCGGGGAGGGGAGCTGGACACCTGATCAGCTTTGCTTTCGCTATCCACTCCTGTTCAAAAGGACGGCTCTTTTAGGGGCAAGTTTATGACAAATATACGGATAACGAGTCCGAGCACAAGGCTACTTACTTGAGTATCCGGGCGATTGCAGCTCAGACCTGCGTCCTCGGTCAAATCCGGACACATTGCTTGTGATCCGAAGAACAGTTTATACATCTCCGCGGGCGTTGCGCCCATAAAATGCTGGAGAGCTCGTGGTCCCTCCGGATTAAACTCCCACAAACGAAGGGAGCGACGTTTGCCGGGCAGTGTTCGGCGGATCAGCATGACTTGCGTCACATTGACCAAGCTGAGACCTCTTTCTAAGATATCCCTGATGCGGCCCCGCAACAAAGACACGTCTTGGGGTGGCCCCCAATCTAGGTATTTACTGACCCACGACCCTAGTTGCTTTGGGGGACCCGAGCAAAAGGCAGGTGGCGCCACCCACTTGGTGCCCCTGGGAGCGTGATGTAGAACCACTCTCATTGCCACAAACCAAGCTCCTCTTGGAAAGGGCCCTCGGTCCATGGAGCATCAGCCTTCTTGCTTATAACAGCGCCTCCGCACTCTGCGTGCCGTCCCTCAATCATCTTTGGCTCTACCTTAAAGGTCTTGAGCCATAATCCGAAGTGAGGAGTAACGCCGAGGAATGCTTTGCACACGATGATGAATGAGGAAACATGGAGGATGGACTCTGAAGCTAAGTCATGAAATTCCAGACCATAATAGAACATCAGCCCCCTCACGAAGGGATCCATGGGGAAGCCTAACCCCCAAAGGAAGTGAGACACGAACACCACGCTCTCACCGGGCTGGGGACTGGGAATAGCCTGCCCTTGAGCAGGCAGCCTATGCGAAATTTCGCCGGTCAAGAACTTGGCCTCTCTCAACTTTAGCATGTCCTCCTCCGTCACATCCATCGGCCTTGATGGTCGGAACCGGACATTGTCGAAGGTCCGAAGCGCCTGAAATCTAGAGCCTAGGGTGTTGGAACTCGAGGCGACGGGCGAACTCGTTTGAGATTGAAAGAAAGGGGTAATGCCTTGGTCTCTTTATAAGAGGTTGAATACCAAGGGACCTCCCCGTAACCGTTTGGGACTCGCCTTTAATCGAGAAAACGTGCTAACGGGCACGATTGGGTTACCCACGTCCGTATTGATGAGAATCCCGTAAATAAAGGGGACACGATCTCTGCTTTGACAAGACGTGCCACGGAAACCGCCTCGCAAAATGCGCTGAGGTGGGGAAGTGAAAACGATTCGGATAGAGGCTTGGCCGTAGTGTGGTGTCACGCTACGGAATACGTCAGCAAATTAGATTTGTGTAAATATTATTCTCTCTATGGCAATATGTGGAAACTTATTTTGCAGAGCCGGACACTATCCTTAGTGTAAACCATCTTTTATGAAGTACTTGGTGGAGGAACCCGCCTTGCAATGCCGAAGACAATCTGTGCGTCGGACTCGTCGTCATTGAAGCCTGGTTCAGGGGCTACTGAGGGAGTCCTGGATTAGGGGGTGTCCGGAAGCCGGACTATACCATCAGCCGGACTCCTGGACTATGAAGATACAAGATTGAAGACTTCATCCCGTGTCCGGATGGGACTTTCCTTGGCATGGAAGGCAAGCTTGGCGATGCGGATATTTAGATCTCCTACCATTATAACCGACTTTGTGTAACCCTAACCCTCTCTGGTGTCTATATAAACCGGAGGGTTTTAGTCCGTAAGACAACATATAACAATCATACCATAGGCTAGCTTCTAGGGTTTAGCCTCCTTGATCTCGTGGTAGATCTACTCTTGTACTACCCATATCATCAATATTAATCAAGCAGGACGTAGGGTTTTACCTCCATCAAGAGGGCCCGAACCTGGGTAAAACTTCGTGTCCCTCGTCTCCTGTTACCATCCGCCTAGACGCACAGTTTGGGACCCCCTACCCGAGATCCGCCGGTTTTGACACCGACAGTGAGGCTGGTCATTGTTTGCATCAATTGAGGGTGGTACTAATGTTGTTTTAAGAGTTGAACTTGTGCAATCTTTCCTTTTTCTACTTGCCTTCATATGCTTGTTTTGTTTTCTATATTCATTTATTTAAGCTGTGGCTTCTTTATTTTCATTTACAACCTGTTAGTGTTATGAGTCCGGTCAAGCCGGTGAGAGGCAATGCTGGAAAAGTTGCTTTGGATGAAGGTGACAACAACGATTGAACTTAACTGTGCGATGTTCGTTGGGAGAGGTTGATGCTTGTGCTAAATTGCTTGAGAGTCGCCATGTGGCTAGGGTTCATGCAGCTAGTTTTGGTTCTACCTTCAAGTGGAAGGTGAAGTCTAACATTTCCCTCCTCTGATGGGAGATTTGTACCTGAGGATAGATCCTGATACGATGACTCTTGACATGGGTGAGGCTAATAAGAAGCTTCGCATCACTAGCGATGGTATACAACAACTATTTGGGTTCCCTCGTGGTGGTCATTCTACACCAAGGCCGTTAGAGGACGGATATGACGACGCTCTGATGAAGTTAAGATCGGAGCTTGACATTATCAGGAACAAAGATATCAAGACAAAGGATTTGAGGGATAGGCTCAAGGTGCTTGTCAAGGATCCTAGCAAATATGACCTTGCTCTGAAAGTGTTCTTCATTATTGTGTTTATGAAGGTTGTGTTGCATGGTGCCGTCCCGCGTGTTTCTAGAGAGGCAGCAATGTTTGAGGGTCTCGTAATTGAGGACATGGCTAATATGGATTATTGCCAGCTGGTGGTTGATGATCTTAGAACGGCTATTGTCAGGTACCAAGATGGTGTTACCATGGGGAAGGCAATCACAGGCTGTGCTATAGGGCCTGTACTAATGTACCTTGACTGCCTTATCCATGGCAAGACTGCGGAGCCTGACATGCGAGTCCCCCGCATATGTTTCATGGATCTTGTCAAGCTTTCCGATCTGGTTGATGCAGATTTAATAAAAAAAGGCAACGCAGATTCAAAGACTTGGGTGTTTGGGAAGCTTCTGGTGAGTTTTATTTCTTTCGTGTCTTGCCGACCTTTTATATTGAGGTATAGCTATTTTTGCTGGAGTGAACATGTGTACTGTAGAGTTACATGTTTAGATTTTGTCATTTCTTAAGCTTTGTGAGGTTTAGGTACGATTTTTAGTACTGTTGTTTCATGTGTGGTTGAACTGAATATCTTTGTTCAACTGGCCTGTTGGTAAGTACTAACAAATTGGCACTGACAGTTAAAGATTGATAGTGATGTTGATTTAAATCTGTTAATATGATATTTATTTTTCCCCGTGTGTTGCATTGATTAATTAACTCTTTTTCCCCCTTGTTTATAGTAGAAAACTCAAGAGGAGGTTGTTTTTTCCTGAGTGTATAAACGACTAGTCCTGGAGATGTTGTCGTCTGAGGTTCCCAAGATTTCATCTCTGCACGATGAGTTGAGAGGTGGCCGTGGTGTTGAGGGTGTTGGTTATCTTCCCCCTGGCCCTAGTAATGCTAGTACTTCACAGAGGCAGGGTTTTGGTATTGATGTTGTTGTTTCTGTATTGGAGCACGCTGAGCATATTTTTAGTAATGTGTGTTCTGAGATGCAAAAGGTTCCAACTATAGTTGAGCATCTGAGCTGTATCAATGGTATCCTTCCTAAAGGTCATCAATTTAATGCTGAGGAAGCAGTGGACTATATTGAGATGGAGAGAATTTTAATTGGTGATATGCGTGACGGTGCTGCTGATCTAGTTTAGAGCTCGGTTCGTCTATTGAAAAATATGAAGCATTTCAAAACTATGCAAGACTCTCGCTGCCAGCCATATGAAGAAAGTCCAAATGTTGTTATCAGGCAGATTGAGCAGGATGAGGCTGCTGCCACCGACAGCAAGGCTGGTGATGGTACTGAGGCTAATATTTCTGATCACCATACAAATGATGTTGGCTTGGGGCGCCCTGTTGTTGATGTGAGTCAGTCCTCGGTGTTTGCAATTTTTATTATGTTGTTCTGCTGTCAGTATTGTAGTTGAACTTCCTCATCTTCATCTGTTTATTAATTTTTGTTTCATGCAGGATGAGGCTGCTGCCACCAACAGCATGGCTGGTGATGGTACTGAGGCTAATGTTTCTGATCACCATACGAATGATGCTGGCTTGGAGCACCCTGTTGTTGATGTGAGTCCGTCCTCAGTGTTTGCAATTTTTACTATGTTGTTCTGCTGTCAGTATTGTAGTTGAACTTCCTCATCTTCATCTGTTTATTAATTTTTCTTTCATGCAGGAGACCAGTCATAATGTTGAGGCTGCTGTTGACCATGGAGTTAATGATCCATCTACTGATAAGTGCAAGGTTATTTTTATTTTTATTGTGTTTATACATATTTCTTGAATTTTCATGAGCACCAATGTGCCTTACATGTTCAATTTTCTATCCCACACCGTTAAGAGTTTGCAGGTGATAGCTACCTTTGTGTTACCGTGGTTTAATTCCTTGTGTTTATTGTTGCTAATAATAGCATTGTTTTTTTCTTCATTACATATGAATCAGGGTCCTGTTGTTGGCGATGAGCCTTGTTCGACCATTGGTGATGTTTCTGAATGTTAGCATCAGAAAGATTGATGATGTTGCTGTGAATGCTGCTAAGGTTTTTTTTCTGTGCACCTCTTGCTAGCTTATTTTTGATTGTTAGTTTTTCTCATATTATTCACTTCTTCTGAATTTTTATTTCTTCAGATGACTGATGTTGAGCGTGAGGCTGTCGTTAGTGGGGGAGATAATGCTCGTGGTGTTCCATTGAGTAGTGGGCGCGATGTTGGCACCAAAGTTGCTGATGAGGATGTTGGTGCTGCCAGCATACTGGATGCCAAATCATCTAGTGTTGGTATTGCTGGGAATGAAAATCTTTCTGATTGTGAAGATTTGCCGCTGGAAAATTTCCCGCCTGGAGGGCTTGATTACGGTGATGCATTGCAAGATGCCTCTAGCGTGGAGGAGGTGCCATCCGGGGATGATGATTTACTTCTGCCGATTTCTTCTGGCCCCTTGACGCAGGAGGAGCTCGTGTCATCCCAAGATTTTCTTTCTTCAGATCTTGAAAGCGCAGCCATATTGGTGTCCTCACAAGATCTTCCATTGTCAAACCCTGAATCTGGAGGCATATTGGTGTCATCACAGGAACTCCCTTTGTCAAACGCTGATAGTGTAGGTAAGGACTTGTAAATGAGGCGTACTTCTCATTTATGGCATTTTGGACATGATCAATTGTAGTGCTTGAACTTATTATTTTTCTCCTTTTTCTACAAGCAGAAGGTGCTAATGTTGTTAAGGTTGATTTGTTTTTCTTCGCTGTTACGAGGTTGCGCACGAACCGTGTGAAACTGTTAGTTTGGGATTTTTCCCGTATCATTTTTGTCTCTTTTTCTTTCTCTCATATGACTATTGTTGTTATTGCAGTAGTTTTAATTCATGTCATCTTTTGTGTTTTCTTAGTGACAAGCCGATGTTTCAAAATAGCGAATGTGATGCCAGTGTTGGTTCTATTGCTAAAGCGTTTGTCCCCACTGGTGTGCTCAACTCAGACAGTGCTGACGTTGTTTTATATTCTCTACGTCAGAAGTACTGAGACACTGACAAGTTGATAGTTCCAAGATGGGTGACAGTCAGTATTTTGTTTTGTAAATAGAATGATAACTTGTTTTGGCAATTTTCTATCTATTGTTGTTCTTTTTTTACAATAGACCAAGATCCGTGATGGAAATATTGATGTCAATGTGCTACAGTGGTTCACGAGATCAGGGGTTGATGGTTTTGACCAAGTAGGTGAACTTGAACTTTTTGTACTCATGAAGTAGAACTGTCATGTTTTCTTGCAAGTTTGGGAGGTGGGGGAATGAACTTGAGTAGCCTGCTTTTACCCCTGTACTTATGAATGATGTGTGCTTCTTTTTTAAAGCCGCTCTTATTGTCACAAGGAAATTAAACTGATATGTTTGTTGCAAGTTTGGGCGGTGGATATAAACTTGAGTAGCATTTATTTTTTTGTAGTGTGTTGCTTACTCAATTAGAACTTATGATTATCTGATTTTTGTTTGTCTTCTGAATTTCAATTTCCTTATTTTATTTTATTGTTTGGAGGCTGAATTATTTGTTTCATTATGTTTTGTTAAATTCATTTTTCCTCTGCAATTTTTTTGTTAGCTTCTTTTACCTACTTTTGATCCGCCGTCATTTGCGGCTACCATGAAGCCTAGCAAATAGTCTGGGCATTGGTGCTTGATTGTTCTGAATTTGAGGTTCCGTCATTTTGAGTGTCTTGATTCACTTCGCGATGAAACCTGGAGTGATGCAGTTAGATTCTTAAGGACTATGACAGATAACATAAAGAAGCTTTGGATGGAGTTCCAGCATAGACAGGGCCAAACCATTCTCGCAGGCGCATATTGATGGTTTCTCTTGCGAGTTTGTGCGGGTGTTGCAGCAGAAAAACACGTGAGTATCCTTTTTAATGATTTTTGTTAGTTGTTTTTGTTGTTGGGAGGATGGTGTTCCTGTATTTTCGAATTTGTGATGTACCCTTTTGTTTTTTATTTTGTTAACAAGCATGATTGTGGATTCTTTATGCTACAAAACTGCATGACCTATCATTGCCGGGAGGATGGTGTGGAAATGTTGGATTACAGCCAAGAAGACATTCTTGACATTTGGAAGACTTTGATGTATACCTGCACAACTAGAGATGTGTTTGATGTTGACTTCCAGGGTTTGTATGGCATCGAACCCTGTACGTATGCATGACCTTTTGTAATTTTTTTGCTACTTGTACTTCTTGATTAGTACTGTCATGAATTATATATTTGAACTTATCCTTGATGCGGTCTTTTATTTTTTATTTTCGCAGGTGAGTGGCTGGATCTTGGTGAGCATGACTAAAGGATCTTTGGCAGCCAGTTCTTGGAGCTCGAGCGCATAGCTATTGATTTTAGCCAGGGGCGTTCTCCCAAAAAGAAAAGATCTGGTGTTATGAAGGGGCGTTTGGGAGCTCTGAAAGGTTCTACGATTGCTTGTGCAGAGAGCCCCTCTACACCCAAGAATCCCATTGTGGAATTGATAGACAACGATGATGATGCATTTGACAAGATTGCTGGCATGGGAAGAGTCACCAAGAGCGCTGTTGCCCAGGGTTTATCTCCCCTTGCTGGAATAGTGGCCCGTAGAGCTGGTGCTGCTAGGAAGAATCCTGCTTTGGATTCTGGCAATGTTACAAGCACGAAGCGTGCGCCCAGAGCTCCTATAAAGTTTTGCTCCTCTGTGCAGCAGCTTCACCCTCATAAATTTCGTCATCTAGACAAGGCTCGCAAGTTGTATAATCTGTTGCTTAGTGATGAAGCCTGTGAGAAGTATGTCGAGTGAGTATCTCTCATTATGTTTCCTCTTCTTTTCTTCTGTTGTTTGTAACTACTAGATAAGTATGACTTGAACTGTTCCTTTTTATACAACTTGAACTACTATGAATGCCTTATCTTGCTTCCCCTACTTTTTGTTCTTGTGTGTGCTGAAGGAATACATTCTCAATGATACCTCAGCCTGATGATAGCGTAAATAGATTCACTGCGAAACGCATTTGGGAAGTTTTTGCACCTGGGCAAATGATGGAGGGTGATGTAATGGACTTCCTCATTGATGATTGGAAGAAAGATCCCGAGAGAAATGCTGATTTTGCGTATTGAAAAAGGGTATTGCTGAGTCCATATTTCATCATAGTAATCAATCAGATCTTTTGTTTCTGTTAAACAAGACTGCCTATTGTTTTACGAGTTTTAATAATACTTTGCTTGTTGATCCTTTTCCCCTGTCTATTTCTTTTTTGGCTTTTTTGCAGGTTGTTCTTGACTGTATGTTTTACGGTGATGAAAATAAAGTGTTTAATGTGGAGAGTGCAGCGAGAGATTTCAAGAGCTATGTTAAAGATAAGGAAGACTTGCTCAGTGCCGACCTTGTGAGATCTACTAGCTGACTTTTGGTTTTATTTGTTTGTTGTCATGCTGGTTTTTATTTTGAATATTTAATATCTCCTTTTGGTCATTTGTTTTTAGATCATGATGCCTCTATTCAAACCTATGATTTTACCAAAGGATAAGAAAGTGAACCACTTTTCCTTATATGTCATGAATCGGTACCAAAGTAGTGTTGACATCCTTGACTCTTTACCTTATCCGAAGAACCATCGTCCTTCAAAGAACACCTATCATAAAGACTGCGAGAAGATTGTGAGTGACATTAATTATCTATACTTGATTAATTTTTTCGCATCTTTGTTTCTGCTTTTCTGAGACCTGAAAATGTGTGGTTTCTTTTCTTTTTTACAGATCTCTAGATTGGTCCAAGTAATGAAGGTTGTGTATGGTGATGCTCAGTACAATGAGATCAAGCATCCCAAATGGGAGGTTTTTGCAAAGAAACCAACGTTTGTCAAGGTTCCACTTCAAGGGGTGAATGAATGTGGCCATTATACTCTGAAGTATGCGGGATCCTATGATGGTGAAAAGATCGTTGAGAACATTCGAAATAATGACGTGGGTTCTTTTTATGTGTCATGATTTTTGATAATTTGTTTTATTGGTTTGTAGCCTCGTACTGTTGATTGGAATGCTGAGGATCTGTATAGAGTTGTGTTTAACCGGAATAACCAGCTTCTGGTGACGGAGCTTCCCAAGGAGGTTAAGGCTTGGGATCCTGGTGCATAGAAGAAATGGTCATCATTTGCGTAGTGAAATGGATAGTTGTGTGATATATCTCTTGAAAGCATTGTAGGCTTTATTTGTAGTGTTCGGATGTCTTGTCAAGTACTATGTAATAACTGGTATATTTGTGTTGTGTTTAAGTGTGGCACAATGTTTAACAAACTTTTTGCCTTGATGATAGTGTGGCTGAATAGCTGTTTCACTTGTGTATGTTTCATCGGGAATTCGTTTTGGTTAAGTTCTATTTTTTGTACTGAAGTCTTATAAACTAGTTGAACTAAAAACACATTTTTCCAAGTTCATTACGAGTTGTTGCTGGAAAAGTGAGATTTATTTTATTTTCATCTGTTCCAACCTAGGTTGGACCTTTATAGTTTCTGTACCCTCTTTTCTTGTACTTATAGTATAGTTCTGTTAGTACTGAATTGTAATCTCATTCAACGTAAGGCTTTTAGAATTTGGCATCACGATAGCACTTGTGGATCTAGCATGAGTGGAGTGACGCTTCCTTGTTATGTAGAACTGAATTCATATAATGTATTAGAACTAAAGGTTTTTGGGGATTGAAATTATTTACGACCAAGTTGCTACGTGATCTCTAGCCAGATTTTATTGAAGTATAAGATATTTAGCAAAATTTGAGAGCCAAATTTTTGTTTGAACTTTTTGAATTCTAGTAGTTGAACTTCATAGTAAAAGTTAAAGCACTGGTTTAAATTAGCTACATTTAACGGATAGCCATATTAAGTTCATAATTAGTTCACTAGTCCATGTGAGTTGATGCTTCTGTTGTTTGTTTTTTGTTAATTTTTGTCCTTGGTTGAACTGTAATCTATTTGGTTGAGTCTTGGCCTTCTTTCTCAAGGCATTAATTGGTATCAGCATAGCACTTACCGAATAAACTAAGTTGTACTGAGATTTCAATTGTGCTAGTACTTTGATCATTTTATTTTTTGTGTTGTTTGAAACTAGTACCTCACTAGTCAATGTGGGCTGATGCTTCTGTTGTCTTTCTTGTGACTTTTCTCCTTGGTCGAACTGATATCTTTTTGATTTAGTTTTGGCCTTCTTTTTTCTCGGCTGTGGTTCTTCTCAAGGAAATGTTTGGTATCATCATAGTACTTGCCGTATAGACTAAGTTGCAGTACTTAGTAATTTTCTAACTACTATTAGCATGATGATGTTAGTACTGAACATTGTCCTTGGCTGAAACTTAGTCTTTTAGTGTTCTTCTGAAACTAAAAACTAATTTTTAGTGTGATAGTACTATCGTACATGACTAAGCTGTACTTAGCGTCCAATGCTACTATTTGCTGTTGTCCTTGGTTAGTCTGCAACTGTTTTTTTGTGAAAATATCCGTGTGTGATTTGCTGCTCCATGACTAGTGCTGCATAGCAGCCATCAAGTTTCATTCACAACATACTTCAACTTCAAATGATGGATAAACAAAATAGGAAGCTAGCAAACTTGTCGAGCAACATAAGCAAACGATGTACTTGATAGACATAGGCAAACTTGTTCAAATCCTGACACACATAACATAAGGAAGCTGGTTCAACCTAACGAAAGCAAACTACAAATCTGAAAGAACAAGATTAAGGACAAGCGGAAGCGCGAGCAACACGAAGGCAGACTTTCATGCCTCTCCATCCTGCAAAGTTGCAGTGGTAGTAGGGGTCAGCCTCCTGCTCTTTTGAAATATCCCAACCTGTCACAATGTTGTCGATTATCTTCCATGAATTGTACGTGGCGTACACATCTACTCCTGCATGCTCGATGAGCTTGTCTAGTAGCGGCTGATCCCCCATAGTTTGTGGACTTCCTCCGTGTTGATCTTCTTCTTCATGCCTTTGTAGAATGGGTGGATGACGCTGCCTCCAACATCGGCCAAGGAGTCGTAGAATTTGTTGTTGGTTGGAACTTTCCACTTGCGCTGCATGTCGATGAAGTTGTTGGTGTTAATCACCAAACCAGACTTGTTCAGCATCCGCTTGTCACCTTCAATGCTGAAACCGGCAAATGTGTACAATTTCTCCTCCTACAGGAACTCTTTGAGGCGCTTGGGCCTGCAAGGGGGGAGACACATATTGAAGATTAGTGTTCTTTTTTGAAGATTTAATTCTCCTGCTTTTTGGTTTACAAGTGATAATCCATGAGGTAGAATGCTTATATAGTAAAAGTCATGGATGAATGTAGTTCAGAAACTAGTAGACAAAGTCCTGAAATTAAATTCAACTACACCATGTTATTTTTCTTTTTTGGTATCTTCAGTGCTTCACCAAATGCTTCACCAAGTTCAAGAACCTATTTTTACTAGAGTCAATGATATATGTGCTACTTACTTCAAGTTTAGTTTTCTTTTTTGTTGAATAAAAGACCTATACCAGTGCTTGATACATCTTTGTGCATCAATTCTATATCAAGTTCAGAAATTAATTTGAGAAACATGTGCATACCAAACATCTTTTAGTACATCAATTCTATAAACTATACTAGTGCTTCAAGATCAGAATCTATGCTAGTACATCAAGTTCAGAAATTAATTTGGTGAAATATTTTCCAGATGCTAATCCAGTCCATCAGTTTCAGATGACTAATCTGGTGAAACAATCCACTTCACAATTTCAGAAATGCATGTAACTTGAGAAACATGTACTCGTGCATCCACTTCACAAACTATAGTAGTTCATCTAGTTAGGAAACAAGTTTAATGAAATTTTTAGGGAGTAGTACTTGTACAACAGATGAATGAACATTAGTTTTGGGTTACCATTTTGTGGCCGCTGTGATGTGGTACACCAAGCAGAGTTCCTCGACGCACAACTGCGGGACTGCTGCCATCTGGGGATGTTCATCATCGCAGCTGTACTCCACATCAACCCCGATGAAGCTCGGATACAAGCTGTCGCCCTTCATCCTGAGCCTGCTCATCATCTCGTCGGCCTTGTTTGGTTCGCTGTTGTAGACGATCTCCAGCATCTCCTTGCCGTGGAGCTCAACCCCTGTGAGGGTTCTGGTGTATGCGCATTTCTCGCCAGGTACGTGAATGTCGTCGAGGTTGCAGCTCTTGCCGGACTTCTCCCCATGATGACGCTTGGCGAACGGTTCCTCCGCCATCTCCCTCCTCCGGCGACTGTGGGCTTGGGAGAGAGAAGTTTCTGGGTTGTCTATGGTGGAGATGAAAGCGGCAATGGTGGTTCTAAGAATGAGGCAGAGATGGAAGACAATGGGATATTTTGCAGCGCATCAACGGGGATGTGTGGGAGGCGGTTCGTCGGGGAGGTGGGTGTAGTGGTCGTGGGGGTCCCCGTTTGCAGTCCCTTGTGGCAACCGCCGAGTGGGTGGCGCGGGTGGTGGCCTGGAAGAACTAACCGTCCAAGCCACGGGTTTTTACTATTGCACTGAGTAGTCTTGTCAAGCTGTACTTGCCAGCTGGTTATCCCACTTGCACGTCTCAGGGGTGGTGATGATGGCATTTTGCACTGTTTAAGTGACATATGCTTTTTGATGTTTTTCCGTGTGGATGTTAAGTATTGTTTTTCCACTGAAGTCTTATACACTAGTTGATCACTACCAGGGAAAACCTTATACACATAATATTAGCAGCAGCGTGGTTTAAAAACAGACGCTACTGCTAATTAGCAGTAGCGAGCTTCAGCAAACAGCGCTACTAATATCTAAGTAGCAGTAGCGCTCTAGGTGAAACGATCGCTACTACTATAATTGCCACGGTGTTGCCTCCAGGCTAGATATAGTAGTAGCGCCCTTCCGAGGGACGCGCTACTGCTAAAGTACTTAGTAGCAGCGTTTTTCTTCAAAACTCGCTGCTGCAAAGTATCACCGCAACTAATTAAGTTTAGTCCTATACTGCTAAGCGAACAAGGTGTTTACCACCTTAAATATGTTACTTCTCAACCTATCTCGAGCACTTGGTCTTCATTGAACTATATGTGTATGATTTGTAGCTGCAATATGAATCCTCGCCTGTACCTATACAGGTACAGTGAGGATTCATGTTGACTATTTAGATTCTACACAAAAAGATCACTGATGACCAATGTATATTTTTGATGTTTTTTACATTGCTTAGACTTATAGCGTTTTTTCAGGACAAAGCATTACTGATATTGGGATAAACAAAAGAAATAACTGCTTCCATTAGCAGTAGCATTTTTCTCTAAAACGCTCTATAGATAAGTTAGCTATAGCGTATTTTCCTTATGAGCGCTACTGCTAGTTCGACTTAACCACCCCCCGGCCCAAAATTTTGCTAAGTCCTCCTTCCCACCCCCCTGTTCCCCTACTCTTGTCGCCGCCGCCCGAGCCCGAGCCTGCCCTCACCGCCGCCGCCCGAGCCTACCCTCAACCTCACCGTCGCCGCCCGCCGCCGCTCTCGACCACACTGTCGCCACCCTCGACCTCACCGCCACCGCCCTTGACCTCACCGCCGCCGCCCGAGCCCGCCGTCTCCCGATCCCGAGCCCGCCCTCGCCGACCCTACCTCCGTCGCCAAGAACCTCCCGGCCACCGTCTCTCCCCTCTCTGTAAGCCCCCACCCCTCCCCCACCCCCTCTCTCTTTGCTTAGTTAGTAGATGATTTTAGTAGTAGTAGATGTTAATTTAGGGTTCATAGATAATGATTTTTAGTAGTAGTAGATATTAATTAGTAGTAGTGATGGTAAACTAGTTGTATAATTAGCAATAGTAGATGTTAATTAGTAGTAGATGTAGTAGTAGATGTACTAGTTTCTTTCTATTTATAGTAAGTTTATATTTAGTAAGAACGAGTTGAATTAATAGAACTAGTTTAGTTTAAGTTGAACTAGTTTAGTTTTAGTTGAACTAGTTTAGTAAGTAAATTAACAAACTAGTTGAATTAAAAGAACTAATGTATTTTTAGTAAGAAAATTGAAATAACTAGTTGAACTACTTTATTTTTAGAAAGAACTAGTTTTTTTCTATTTATAGTAAGTTTATATTTAGTAAGAACTAGTTGAATTAATAGAACTAGTTGAACATGTCATATTTGTTGTTATTTTTTAGTTTAAGCAATTATTCGGGATGTATTAGTGATGACTTATAGGGTTTTTGCTTTTGCAGAAATCAAGGTGCCCCTCCATCATCCCCGCCGTCGTCCCCGTCACCGACCCCCTCCGACCTCGAGCTGAGACCAGGCAAATCTCCATGTCAATATGAGTCCTATAAGATATATATGATGTAGATAAAAATATGTATATCCTGTGTTGCTCAAATAGGATATGTGGTTGCCCAAGTGCCCGGTCATGTTTTGGTTACACCTCCGAGTGGCCTATGTTTTGCCTGAGTGTTGATTAATTTCCGTTCTGGCAAATTTCAGGCGCTCGATATGTCCTTTTTTAGCAAAGGTCGTGCCGGATTTTTCCGTGAATTCTGGCATGACTTGTGCTAGAATATGTAGGAAATATCGAGTGGCCTGGATTTTCTCAAAAAATAATGATCTAATTTAGGTTTTTTAGTACATATATTTAATTGTACAAGTTTAATCTTTGAATTATGAACGTAGGAAATGTCCTACTCAGACGACGACAGTCTCCCGAGGAAGTGCAGCTGGTGCCACGACGATCGAGGTATGTGCGACAGGTTCGTTGAGCTGGATGAAGATCGGCGCTTCAACATTAAGCTCGAGGAGACCTTCGATGTTGAAACGGTACGCAACAACGACAAGTGTTTTTTTCGTAATTAAGCATGACTTCAACTATTTCAACGTCTAATTTTCATCTTTTACAATTCGACTAGCTTATCCCATGCCATGCAAGACGCTATGTCTTGGAGAGGATGGGTTTTGAAGACCATGAAAATTTTGAAACAAAGAAAACACACCTAAGGACCCATCATGATATCGATTTTGAAGTAAATCTGTACAATTCTCAGAGCGTAACCCATTTTGGTTGCCAAAATTGGGAAGCACTTTGCAAAATGTATGGTTTTTATGAGGGTATGATTGTCACCATGGATCTTGGTAATCCTGACATCGAGCAAGACAATATGGACATTTGGGTCCTTGTTGATACGCTTTTGATTCTACTGCAATGTGAGTTTCTCAAACATAGTTATTAACTAATTTATATTGTTTATTTCAAAATAGTTGACAGCTTATTTTGAATCTTCAAAGAATGTGCAAAAGATGGTAGACAAAACCCACTACACCGGTGGCTCCGAATTAACTTATAAGGAGAAAAGTCATCTGATTGCTTATTGTACTTTTCTTGAGAATTACAATACCTATTATTGAACTCCTCCAAATTATGGTGAATACGTGCCACTAGTGCACGTGTTGAAGCACGGTAACTTCTATGGACATACCCTGGTAAGACTTTTTACTGCATCTTTTGCATACTTCTAAAACTAGTACATCGTTGCTAACTACGAAGTTATTACTATGTTTTTCAACAGGAAATCCCGATGGATTGTGTGCCTCATCTGATGTATCAGAATGGTCGCCTTGCAGTTATGAACATACAACCAGGTCAATCTAAGGAGCTCACATGTGCATATCGGATTTCTAAAACCGGTGAACACATGCTAATCAAAGAATGGAAAAAATGTTTGGACATGATAGTCTTGGAAGTAACATTAAGCGAAAGGCAAGAATTGGAGACAGGATAGTCTCCATTCTCCATAATGGAGAGTCAGGGGCTATCTTGTTTTTTTCTATTTTACCTTAGAGAATATAGTAGGTCCTAAGATAATGTAGTAGGTCCTATGAGGTACAATATGTTTATTATGTGATACAATGTGTTAGAGTTGATGATGAGGAGTACTTGTGATTACGGCTAGTGACCAATTTGCTATGTGATGTCTCATTGATGAAAATGATGATCTTGAGGAGGTGTTATATGACAATGATGTATTATGATGATAAGTTGTTAATGATATGATGATGATGATGATATTTATTATATCATTGGGTGAAAGAACCGCGGATTAGTTTCAAGTGGATGTCCATCCACTTGAAACTAGTCCATGGTTCTTTCACCCCGTGATGTAATAACTCATTATGATGTAAAAAAAATTTCTAAATTCCTGTTGTATGAAAACTTGTGTAAAGGTGTACGAATACAACATGAAATAAAAAAGAAATAAAATACGAAATAATAGTAGCAGCACGGGCAGGGAGAAGCGCTACTACTAATTACCAGTAGCGCCCCTCCGGGAAGTCGCTATTACTAAGTAGATTTAGCAGTAGCGTGGGCGGAGGCACGCTAGTGCTATACGTTAGCTGTAGCGCCTTATCAGTAGCGCATCGCCCCGCGCTACTGATAGGCCTAAAACCCTCGTTGCTGCTAGGATTTTCCCTAGTAGTGGATCTCTAAACATTGTTCAGTGCCCTGGGAGTTGTTGCTCAAAACTAGGACTTATTTTATTTTTCATCTGTCCCAACCTAAGTTAAGCATTTATAGTTTTTGTATTCTCATTTTAGTGCACTTATAGTTTAGAGCAGTGTGAACTGAATTGTAATTTCAACGTACGGTTTTGAAATTTGGTGTCATAGTGGTGTGAGTGGCCTGACTGTTCCTGCTTTTTTAGTACTAATATCATATGTATGTTTGAACTGAGTTTTTTTTGGAGGGTCTTGAGATTATTTTACGATGAAATCGTTCGTTGAGGTGTGGACAAATTTTATATAAATAAGAAATTTAGCAGAATTGAAAAAGAAAATCTATTTGAACTTCTTTGCATTTTAGTAGTTGAACTAGTCAGATTTTATATAAATAATAAAATTAGCATAATTGACAAATAAAATCTATTTGAACTTCTTGCATTTTAGTAGTTGAACTTGTCAGATTTTATATAAATAAGAAATTTAGCATAATTGACAAACATTATCTATTTGAATTTCTTCCATTTTAGTAGTTGAACTTGATAGTGATATTTAATTCGGTGTTTTAAATTATGTGCATTTAACAGATAGGCTATTAAGTTCTATGATTTTTACAGTTTCATTGTTTTTCTATCATATTTTTTCCCTTTTTTATCATCCGTGGTGCAGAGCTAAAATTATTTTTATTTATATTTTTCGTATTTAAAGTTATTGCCTGCGAACTAGTATTTGAACTTTTATATTTTTAGTTTTGAACATTTTTCTTGTAGTTTATATTTCTTTGCCCCGCGCTCTGGTTTGTTTAAGTGGGCTTATTGGTGGAGTGTTTGTAGACGATGGAGGCTATTGGGCCGTTTTCCGGCCCAAATGGCCCGCGCGGGCGTTTTGGACACTGCTGTATGTGCGTGTGCTATGGGTTTAGTCCCACCTCGCTAAGGGAGGAGGCTTTCGACCTGTTTATAAGCGCGGCCGAGTCCTACTAGTCGAACTCCTCTGAATACTTACCTGAGCGTTTATACATGGCGCTCTCTCTCTCTCATGACCTGTGGGCCATGGTCGGCTGGCCATGCCTTGTGCGGATTACTAGGGATTCGCCCACGGGATCGAGTTCAAGTATCTAGAAGCATTAGGGCCTGCGCGTTTGCTTGGGCGGTCAATTTTTTCTTATTTGTTTGTTTGAAACTAGTACTTGACTCCACCAGTAACTTGGACTGATACCTTTTGTTCTAGTTCTGTGGAAGTGTTATTTTTTCATTTGAAGTTTTATGCCTTGTTTTTGTGATTATTCTCACGGGTCTTCTGGTGTCATTTTCAGCACTATAGTACTTGCGTATAGACTAAGTTGTATTGATAGTCCATTCATAGTAGCACTTATGTTCTTAGTCTGACATTTTTTTGGGGGGATTACAGACTGATGCTTCTTTGTACTTTTTATTGTAGTAAGTATGTACTGTTCGATCAAGTGTACTAGTACTATCATTCTTAATCTGCAAGTGACCAACATAAGTGTGTGCTGATGCCTCTTAACCTTTTCTATTTGTAGTACTTGTTAAGTTTCTAGCAGCTACATATGAATGAGAACAGTACATGAAGTACTAAGAATTTCTGCTTCAACTTTTGAATCGTTGTTAAGAAACTCAAATTGTGTTGATTGTTTTCAACGTTATGTTTTCTATACAATAATGAATTGAAACTACACATGGAACAACATTGTGTGATTAGTTGCTTCATAACTAGTACTTTAGAGCAGTCACAAAGTTCCATTCAGAAGCTACTTTGAATTTGAAATGATGGATTAACAAAATACGAAGCTACCAAACTTATATAATGAGATAAGAAAAACAATGTACTTGATGACATAAGTATACTTGTTCAACCATGACAAGCACGACATAATCATATTGGTTCAACCCAACAAGAGCAAACTACTAATTTGAAACAACAAGATAAAAGGAAAGCACAAGTGGAAGGAAAACGAAGGCAGGCTTTGATGTATCTTCATCCCTAAAAGGGGCGAATGGGGCAGCCGTAGTAGTGGTCAGCCTCCCGCGCTTTTGAAATTTCCCAACCATTTTATGATGTTGTCGATCATGTTCCATGACTTGTACGTGGCGTACACATCTACTCCTGCATACTCGATGAGGTTGTATGGCAGCGGGCTGATCCCCCATAGTTTGTGGTCTTCCTACGTGTCGATGTTCTTCTTCATGCCTTTGTAGAATGGGTGGATGACGCTAGCTGCAACATCTGTCAAGGAGTCGTACTCTTTTCCGATGTATGGAACTCTCCAGATGCGCTGAATGTCGACGTACTTGTTGGGGTGGATCGTCGGAAGGCCAGACATCTTCATCTTCTATTTGTCGCTTTCAATGCTGAAACCGAAAAATGTGAACAACCTCTCTTGCTTCAGCATCTCGTAGAGGTGCTTGGGCCTGCATGGGGAGAGACATTTTGAAGATTAGCATTACTTTGATGTTTGAATTCTTCATTTTTGTTTTGTTTTACAAGCGATGAATCCATGAAGTAGATGCTTATGACACTTCTATGACAATAATTGTGACAAAACACGGTATCATCATAGATGTGGTGGGGTCCTAGTTCTATGACAAAAATCATGACAAAAAATGGGCTATTCGTCCTGGGCGGGCCGGAGACGCAGCTGCATGACATTCTTTGGGCCGTCCATGATGGGAAAAGCCGTGGTAGAAGCGAGGGCGAGGAAAATATCAGGGTGTTCCCGGTTATGGTGGGTGGTCGGGGCCGAGCAATGCGCGTTTCTCTCGTACACGCACGCGCGTGGGTGCGAGGCATTGGGCTCTAACTGAACCTGAGCGAGGCGTTGGGCTCTAACTGAACCCGAGCGATTGCACTGCAGGCTACGTGTTACTGAACCCGAGCGATTGCACTGCAGGCTACGTGTTACTGAACCCGAGCGATCGATCGATGGCTGTTAACTGAACCTGATCGAGCGATTCCTTCGCTACTGCTACTAACTGAAGCCGATCATGTTGCCTCTGGATCAACAGTGAGCGTTGCTGGGGGGTTTGGATGAACAGTTCCCGATGGGGGTGGATGAACAGGACCATGTGGTGTTGCCTCTGGATGAACAGGACCCCGATCGATCGAGCCGGTTGGAGCTGGATTAACAGGACCCCGTGGAGGGCTGGATGAACAGGACCACCCCATGGAGGGCTGGATGAACAGTAGCCCGTGGAGGGGTGGTTGAACAGGAGCCCATGGAGAGGGTTGGTTGAACAGTAGCCGGTGGAGTAGCGCACGATGGAGGCTGGATGAACAGGAGCCCTTGGATGAACAGTCGCAGGTGGAGGCTGGAGGAGGTCGACGGTGGATGAACAATAGCCCGTGGAGGCTGGAGGGGGTCGACGGTGGAGATGAACAGTATCCCGTGGAGTCCCGTTTTGCGGTACGCCACACCCCTCCCGATGAACAGGACCCCCGTTTCGACCGTAGTGCTCCAACACAAGTTTGTTTCCTCTGTTTTGCGGTACGCCACACCCCTCCTAATCAACAGGACCCCCGTTTCGACCGTAGGAGGTCCGTTTCCTTCGTTTTGCGGTACACCAGACCCCTCCCGATGAACAGGATCCCGTTTCAAACGTGGCCGGTCGAATACAAGGCCGTTTCCTCCGTTCAGCGGTACGCCAGGCCTCGTTTCCATCGGTTGTTCCGTCCAAGCCCTGCCGATGAACACGATGACGCATTCCGTTCTGACCGAGCCGGTTGGCTCCCCATGAACACGACGACGACGCAATTTCTCTTTTCTGACCCAGCCATGTACACGAGACCTGGCGGTACGTATGCGCGATTAGGCGTTCGAGACCCTGCCCATATGTACGTATGTGGCCGTATTTTCTTTCTTGCACAATGGCCGATGTACGTACGTGTCCATGCTACGTGCACGCCTCTACTACGACACGTGCGCGCCTCTACATCGACCAGTATGTACGTACACGTTCGCGACCAGAATGACAACGCTACGTACGCTTCGACCAGGTGGGTCCTGACTGTCACGCACTTCCTTGCCTGCGAAGATGTAGCTGGTGGGTCCTAGCAGTCAGGGGGGCGAATCATTTTTTTGCCTGGACGCACTTCCTTGCGTGCGAAGTTGTAGCTAGTGGGTCCCAGCAGTCAGGGGGAAACGTTTTTTTCACAAAATATGGTGGCCCGTCCGGTGGGTCCCTCTGTCAGGTGGAGGAATAATTATTTTGCACGTAAAAAAGAGGCACTTCCTTGCTGCGTCCGTGGACCCAGCTGTCAGCCTCTCCACATACAGTCCACGTCCGATGGAAGCCGTTCCTTGACCACGTTGACCACGCCGCGCCGAGAGCACCAGGGTGGCGGACGACGGTGAGGCCTAGGAAGGGGACGACGCGGAGCCGGGGAAGACGCGGCAGTGGAATGACACATCTCCAATGTATCTATAATTTATGAAGTATTCATGCTATTATATTATCTGTTTTGGATGTTTATGGGCTTTACTAAACACTTTTATAATATTTTTGGGACTAACCTATTAACCGGAGGCCTAGCCCAAATTGTTGTTTTCTTGCCTATTTCAGTGTTTCGAAGAAAAGGAATATCAAACGGAGTCCAAATGGAATGAAACCGTCGGGATAGTTATTTTTGGAACGAAAGCAATCCAGGAGACTTGGAGTAGATGTCAGGGAAGCTTCGAGGAAGCCACGAGGCAGGGAGGCGCGCCCTACCCTCCTGGGCGCACCCCCACCCTCGTGGGCCCCTCGCGGCTCCCCTGAGCAACTTCGTTCGCCTATATATATCCATATACCCTAAAAACATCGGAGAACACAATAGATCAAGAGTTCCACCGCCGCAAGCCTCTGTAGCCACCAAAACCAATCGGGACCCCATTCCGGCACCCTGCCGGAGGGGGGGACCCTCACCGGTGGCCATCTTCATCATCCCGTCGCTCTCCATGACGAGGAGGGAGTAGTTCACCCTCGGGGCTGAGGGTATGTACCAGTAGCTATGTGTTTGATCTCTCTCTCTCTCTCTCTCTCTCTCTCTCTCTCTCTCTCTCTCTCTCTCTCTCTCTCTCTCTCTCTCTCTCTCTTTCTCTCTCCCGTGTTCTTGAGATGGTACGATCTTGATGTATCGCAAGCTTTGCTATTATAGTTGGATCTTATGATGTTTGTACCCCTGTAATCTCTTGTAATGGATTGAGTTTCCCTTTGAAGTTATCTTCTTGAGTCTTTAAAGATTTGAGAACACTTTATGTATGTCTTGCATGTGCTTATCTGTGGTGACAATGGGATATCACGTGATTCACTTGATGTATGTTTTGGTGATCAACTTGCGGGTTCCGTTACCTCGTGAACTTATGCATAGGGGTTGGCACACGTTTTCGTCTTGACTCTCCGGTAGAAACTTTGGGGCACTCTTTGAAGTTCTTTGTGCTGGTTGAATAGATGAATCTGAGATTGTGTCATGCATATTGTATAATCATACCCACGGATACTTGAGGTGACATTGGAGTATCTAGGTGACATTAGGGTTTTGGTTGATTTGTGTCTTAAGGTGTTATTCTAGTACGAACTCTATGATAGATCGAACGGAAAGAATAGCTTCGTGTTATTTTACTACGGACTCTTGAATAGATCGATCAGAAAGGATAACTTTGAGGTGGTTTCGTACCCTACAATAATCTCTTCGTTTGTTCTCCGCTATTAGTGACTTTGGAGTGACTCTTTGTTGCATGTTGAGGGATAGTTATATGATCCAATTATGTTATTATTGTTGAGAGAACTTGCACTAGTGAAAGTATGAACCTTAGGCCTTGTTTCCTAGCATTGCAATATCGTTTGTGCTCACTTTTATCAATAGTTACCTTGCTGTTTTTATATTTTCAGATTAAAAAAACCTATATCTACCATCCATATTGCACTTGTATCACCATATCTTTGCCGAACTAGTGCACCTATACAATTTACCATTGTATTGGATGTGTTGGGGACACAAGAGAATCTTTGTTATTTGGTTGCAGGGTTGGTTGAGAGAGACCATCTTCATCCTACACCTCCCACGGATTGATAAACCTTAGGTCATCCACTTGAGGGAAATTTGCCACTGTCCTACAAACCTCTGCACTTGGAGGCCCAACAACGTCTACAAGGAGAAGGTTGCATAGTAGACATCAAGCTCTTTACTGGCGCCGTTGCCGGGGAGGTGAGTGCTTGAAGATATATCTTTAGATCTTGCAATCGAATCTTTTAGTTTCTTGTTTTATCACTAGTTTAATTTATAAAAGAAAACTACACAAAAATGGAATTAAGAGTGCCTCATATGCTTCATCTTTTTAATGTCTTTCGTGAAAATGATGGAAAGGAAAATTGTGCTCAAGTGCTAGAAGAAGAATGCATTAGAATGTTTGGCACTAAATATTTGAATGATGAGCATGATTGCAATGTTGTTAGTATGAATTCCTTGAATATCCATGATTCTAATGATATGCAAAGCCACAAGCTTGGGGAAGCTATGTTTGATAAAGATGGTATTTTTGTCCCCCAAGTTCTGATGAGGAATTATTATTTTGCGCGTAATAAGGAGGCACTTCCTTGCTGCGGCCGTGGACCCAGCTGTCAGCCTCTCCACGTACAGTCCACGTCCGATGGAAGCCGTTCCTTGACCATGTTGACCATGCCGCGCCGAGAGCACCAGGGCGGTGGATGACGGTGAGGCCTAGGAAGGGGACGACGCGGAGCCGGGGAAGACGTGGCAGTGGATGCCCACGCGTAGATGAGTCAGAGGGTTCACTGGTTCGCTGTGGTGTGAGGCTGTCGTTGCCGCTGAATAACAGGGGGTGTGGGTGAGTAGAGGGATGCCTTGGCCAGCTGTGGGAATAGTAGGGGGAAGTGTGGCCTCCGCGGCAGCACAGCCGGCCACGGGAGGCAGGAGCATGCGGCACGACCAGCGCTGCTTTGGGCGGCTGGAGCAAGAAGACCAGAGGTTGAAGAAGCACTACGACCGTTGGATGGACATTGTACGGTCACGAGAGCTATAATTGTCCATATTGACTAAGTTGACAAAGCACTCCGTCCCCGTCAACTTAGTAGGCCCACAAGTCAGCCTCCCCCCAAGGTGGGTCCCAACCAGCAGGGGGAGTATTCATTTTTTGTGCGTAATAAGGAGACACTTCGGGTGGGTCTGAGCTGACAGCGGGGGGAACATTTTTTCGCACAATACGGTGGCCCGTCCGGTGGGTCCTAGCAGTCAGGGGGAAACATTTTTTTCGCGAAATACGGTGGCCCGTCTGGTGGGTCCCTGCTGTCAGGTGGAGGAATCATTATTTTCCGGGTAATAAGGAGGCACTTCCTTGCTGCCATCGTGGACCCAGCTGTCAGCATCTCCACGTACAGTCCACGTCCGATGGAAGCCGTTCCTTGACCACGTTGACCACGCTGCGCCGAGAGCACCAGGGCGGTGGACGACGGTGAGGCCTAGGAAGGGGACGACGCAGAGCCGGGGAAGACGCGGTAGTGGAAGCCCGCGCGGAGAGGAGTACGAGGGTTCACTAGTTCGGCTGCGGTGTGAGGCTGTCGTGCCGCAGAATAACAGGGGGTGTGGGTGAGTAGAGGGATGGCCTGGCCAGCGGTGGGAGTAGTAGGGGGCGGTGAGGCCTCCGCGACATCACAGCCGGCCACGGGAGGCAGGAGCACGCGGCACGACCGGCGCTGCCTTGGGCGGCTGGAGCAAGAAGACCAGAAGTTGAAGAAGCACTACAGCTGTTGGATGGACATCGTACGACAACTGCAGCTAGAATCGTTTATATTTACTAAGTTGACAAAGCCCTTGGTACGCATCAACTTAGTAGGCCCACAGGTCAGCCTCCGAAATGCGGCACCCCAGATGTCAGGGGGGGAATCGTTTTTTGGGCGGCTGAAGCAAGAATATCCGAGATTGAAGAAGACGCACGACATCCATTGGAAGGACATCCAACGACCACAACTGCCAGAACCGTGTGTTGTTGACAAAGCCTTGCATACGTGTCAACTTAGTTTTTTTAGGGGACGCGTCAACTTAGAAGGCCCACAAGTGTGTGGCAGAGAACATATAGCCCATTTGCATTTTGTAAGAATGTACAACCCATTTTTTAATTCTAATGGAATTTACTACAGCCCATTTACAGTTTGTTAAAAGTACATCCCATTTTCTATCTAGGACAACGATTAATAATTTCAACCAACCGCTCGAAACAGAATTCAAAAAAAATTCCCACATTTTTATGGGATCCGAAATATTTTTATCCGAAATTTCTAGTCAGAATAAATGTGATTCAAAATAAATTTGTATTACGTTAAAATCCAACGAAATATTGCGCGTGCAACAAGTAATGAAATTAAAATTTTCAAATTCCAAAAATAATATATTTTTTAAACTAATTACGCGTTTGGTGCATTTTTTATAGTTACTGCTCAGTTATTATAATTACATCCCATTTATTATTTCTTAAAGTCCATTTTCTTGTTAAGCCTAGTGCATACCTCCTAGGAAAGTTTGCAGCCGAGCGGTGCGGAAAATAACAAGTTGACCCGGATATTGTGTACAACTGTCGGCCCAGTTGCATTAATGATGTTGAGAAAGAAGGCATGTGTAGTACAGTACAACCTAACATGGCTACTCATCCCACATTCAGTGACGCCGGAAAGGCCCAAAGAAGGCTTCTGTACAACTTTTTGAAGTCACTGAGCTCAGTTAATAACTTAAGAAAAAAGTTAGATTATAGTGGAACCTAATTAAAAGTTGTCACGAGCTAAGAAATAATTCAACTGGTCCCACTTGTGTGTGTGTGCGTGTGTGTGTGTGTGTGTGTGTGTGAGAGAGAGAGAGAGAGAGAGAGAGACCCATCGGTCGATGCTCGTAAATACATCTTTCAGCCATATGCATTGCTGATGCTCAGTAAAAACTTATATAGTTGACACAATCATATAGAACATCATAGCACACTGAACTTGCATTCAAAAATTTCACGCAGGCGGCACAATCAGGATGGAAGCAGTGGATCGCTACGGGTAGGGCTATGTTGAAACCAACAAACTCGTACATAACGGTTAATCGTCTTTATCAATGACAGGGAACTATCTTGAATGCCGTGCAAAGAAAATAGACACACAACACAATAAGTTCTGCTAGCACATTAAGTTGACGTACAACCCTTTCTAAAAAAAGTTTAGGTACAAAATTAGAACATGTCACAATCAAATGTACTGGCACATTAGTGCTTCACACCCATAGCTCGGATTTAACTAGTATCTGACAAGATTCAGTTGTTACCTCAAATTAGAGCACATCCATGCAGCCAGACCTACCTCTTCTCCCAAAGGAGCAGTGGCCTCCGCCGCACGATGGAGTAGGCCCTGTGCCATCCATCGTTCCGAGCAACACAGGGAAAGTCTGACGTTGACTCCTGTAATCGTGGATTGATGGATTGACCACTTCTTCGACATGCACGAACACTCGATACAGGTACATCCCTAACGTGGTCCGCGGCGGCCTTGGTGGCGATGAATAGTACAACCCTGGTTCCTGCATCGGTATCTCAACACCAATCACCTTCGGTATGGTGGACGGCTTCTTCATCCATGCCATAACCGTCAGAGCCCAGCTGTCTGTAGGAACAAACATACTTACGAGCGCACCTCCAAGGTCGTTGATAAGCTCATTCATGGACTCGCTGTTCCAAGCACGTCGAGGCATGCCGTGGAAGGTAAGCTTTGTTAAAAACTCAAGCTCAGAGGGCACCGAGCCCCATCCTGGGTGCCGCCGATCAAAGCTCACCAGCGCGCCATCGCAGAACAAACGCCGGGAAGATTCGAACACACGACTGCAGTCGAAAGTTGTCCGGAACCTGACGAATAAATCAGCCGGTGGCGGACAGACTTAGACGAGCAAGTCACTTATTTGGATGCCGTGCGCAATCCCAAGAGCTTTGATAAGGTCGTCCGACGAGACGGGAGGCCGGTCACCGTTGATGGTTACGATCAGCACTTTGCCGGTAAACTGGTCGTCAAGCGCCGCCATGCCACTGTTGAGCGACAACATGCAGCGACCGAAGGCAGGACGGACCTCAGGATCTCCGGCTCGGAGATTCACATTGACCAGCAACATGATAGTGAGCTTGAGTACAGGGAGTACAGGAGGGGGATTTGGGGGAACTGGAGTAGGAATCGAGATTCCAGAGGTGTGGGAGGGGCGGGAGATTGGGGATGAAAAGGTAGCTTGAATTTCGAATATGCGCCAATATGCTCTCGACGCGCAAGCACACGAAAATACCGGTGGCGCCCACATGTCGGCCTAAGAGTCCTTATTCTTTCTTTTTTGGAGAGCCCGACCTTTTTTTGAGGATCTTTTGAGAGCCCGGCCTGAGAGTCATAATTGACCTGTTTGGCACTGCGTTACTACTCGGCCCATATTCAATGACACCTCATTGGCCCAAACAAGTGTACATCATCGAAAAGACACTGAGCTCAAATTATATAACTTGAAAAAAGGAGATACACTCTGAACACTTGAGAATGGTGATGCCCTCATTTAGCCCACCAGTAGTTCGAGACAATAAACAGTTCGAAACAACGATATATACAACATTCAAACACTGACTAGTGACTACTACTGACACAAACAGCAAGACATGATAGTTCATAAGAAGTCTTGCTACACCACCAAAACGCACCCATCTGCAGCGCTCAGACTCGTGATCCAGATGAGAATGACATTCTAAACAGAGGCAACTATTACATGGTAAGAGTGACATAGACGAGGATGACCAAATGACAAGGAATATGCATAACAAAAGAAAGAACTACACGTCCAGAACAAGCAGCAAAGACAACAAAGTCATTCGAAGAGATGATCCAACACCATCATAATATGCAGCCCCGCTTCAGCGGCCAATGATCCGGAGACACCAGTACTCCACCCTTTCGATGCAACAGCCCAATTACCTATCAACCTGAAGGCTTGAACCACACCACTGCATGTCATCATTGAGACATCTAAGGATCAAAGTTAATCCGGATGCCTTTGTCATTCTCACTTCTTTTGGCTGCAGGCTGTATCGTTGACAATCAGGGGAGTTTGCTCCCGAACTCCTAGGGCTCGCCGCGTAGACACAGTTTCCATAGCAAACCGAGCCTCTCTGCCATCAAGGTCCTTGCCAACAGTGATCTCCTGGTTAATAGGATAATTGAGTCCGAGAAACAGAGAGTGTGAACCAAGGCTGTTTACCCGCCTCCAACTAAAAAATCCCGAAGGCCCCAACAAGCTGGTATCCTGCTCATAGACGTAACAACCACTGTCCGGATACTCACGTATTTCACGGTGCTTGTATACAGTGGGGTTTTTGCAATATAACTTTTCCGGCTCATGTGTCCGAATGATCATCAGTCTTTTGCCGTCATCTGATCGAGCGAGGAACCAGTTGTGCTTCCCTGTTTTTGGCAAAGGTGGTGTGATTACAAAGGGCAGTAGGGACACTGCATCATATCAAAAAGGACAAACATTGTTAATGTAAGATCAGCATTGTTCAGAGTGTGAGTGGGATAATGCAAGAAACAGCATTGATATGTCCCTGTTGGAACTGGGAGGAAAATACAGGGAAATGTATACTGGGTTCGAAAATATAGAAGTGCCATGCATGGTTATACGCATGTTATCTCACAATCGATTCTTCACAGGAAACTACCATGTCATGCATGTTATGTAATCATGTTCTGTCCACACAAACAAATTCTTCAAGGTAACTAACAGACCATGCGTTGTTATATACTTGTGTTCTGTGGGCAAAATTTTTGAGAGGATATTATTCTAGCCATTGATTGCTGAAGGGAGAATATATGTATGTACACATAGTAAGCATTACAAGATTTCACTACTTCCAAATATAGAGTTCTCCATATGCACATTTACTCCCCTAATTTATGGTTAGATGAAACCAACAATGTGGTGCATGTTTCTACATGATGAAAATGAGGAAACTAACATGGCCATTGTTACACACTCATATTTAGTAGTAGTATATAGATTATTGTAAAATAAGGAGAATATCCATATATTCCTAACCGTTTGATTATTCAGGGGTACAAATTGGTTGTAATGACATGATCACAATCGCATGAATTAACTCATTCCAAATATAGCTGATTTACGGCGTCTCTAATACATTGCCATAGTTCTACTCAAATTCTGCTCAAACAGGGGTATGCCAATCATCACAAAAAGTTTAAATAGTGTCATGGCGTCATCATTAACATGAGACGGAAACAACTTACACGCGCCGTCCCAGCAATACGTGGTGCCATCTGCTTTGTCGATCGTGTAGATGATGCCATTGTGTTCAATAGCATCATAGAAGTGTGTATCAGCTTTAACGATGATCCACTGCAAGCTGAGTTGTCTCCAGCTAAAGAAGGCATCAGCGTAAAGATAGGCGAGTCCGTGGTCGAACAAGGCAATTAGCTTGAAGTCTGCGTAATTCGCATGTCGTGTGGGCACTTGGCAGATTACAATCTTCTGCAAAACAAGGTATGTCCAACTGACGTGGTAATCTAGATGACTAGGACGGCGATGGTAAAACTCGATATAATCAAACGGAGGAAGGATAATCTCATGGGAGGTCTGGAAGTTCACGAGCACCAACTTTTTACCGTCTTTTCTGAAGGCAGCCATCCAGTGAGAGTTCATGCCGATGCAGTACATACCTGCCAAGAAGTTTTGGGCGATGGTGATCAGATCGAAGTCGAGGGAAATGATGTACGACGACCCACTACATACCTGCAAAGAAGTTTCAGCTAATGGAGATCGGATTGAAGTCGAGGGGCATCATGTACGCCTCCGTATCATGGTGAGCCAATCTCGCAAGACCAGATAGCAGCAAGAAGGGTGTCTTGAAAAGCTTTGGCCTCGCTTCGATGATGGCCGTGTGCATGCCCCTCGAGCATGCAGCCAGCCGCAGGGCGCTCATCACATCCATACACGAACAACAGAGGTCGAGGACATCACTGGGGAGATTGCTCCAATCGCGGCTCATATGGATCCTGCACGGTTCGCGTTCGGCCATGGTGGAGTTTGGAAGGTGGGGTTTTGGGGGGTTTGATTTACGGGGGAGAAGGCTGTCGGTGCTGGAGCGGCTAGCGAGAGAATTGTGGTACTGGGGGAGGCGAGCGAGGCGAGGGTATGCGGGGGCACTATGAGATAATAAAGAGTGACCTTAGGATCTCCGGCGAGACGGAGATGGAGATGGATTGGTGCTAGGGGAGAGGGAGGCGAGGCAAGGCATGCTATACAGCGGCGGTGACAGTGACTGCACAGTGCACAAGGTGAGGCTGACTTTGGTAACCGGACACGCCGCCTGGACTTGTGTCACCTCAGTCGCAGGGTCTTGTCACTTCACAGTGAGGACCGGATGAATAATAGTATTTTTACCATCAAGTGTACCATAGTTGTACTGCTACTACTAGTAGGAGTAGTAGGAACATGAGTACACTCTCGTGCTAGCACGCCTCTGGGTTCACTTCATCCTCCAACTATCATCCATATTCCGAGCAGAACCAAATTCTCGTGCATGCGGAAGCGCGAAAAAGGACTTTTCTTTTTTGAGGATAACCACATATTCTTTAACCGTAGTAGGAACATGAGTAGTACTCCCTCCGGTCCTCTTTTGTCTGCGCATAAATTTTTTCAGTATTTCTCTAATGAGTCTTCGTATATACCCTTTTGCATGCGCCCATTTCCCTCCATGCCACGCATTCACAGCATTTATTAGCATACGCATGAGCAGCTGCAGCCAGACTCCAGCCAATAAACTGCAGCATGCAAGAGGGCCATTTTGTGCGCATGGCAGAGACAAAAGGCAACCAAAGATCTCGTCCAATCAATTCCATGCAGCAGTCAAACCACCGCAGCTCTCCTCATGCATGCGCATAACTTCTCCCATTTACTTATCCATCGGGAACCGATTTTCCTTGGCTCTTTTACTAGTCCTTGATCTTCATTTGCATCCAAACCACACTGCATTCACATTGTTTTAACCTCTTCACATCCTCCTGGAGTAATTACGAAGCCCCTATAAATAATCATCTTCTTCATTTAGACTAGCCATCTAATCCTAATACTCCAAACCATAGCCCTCTGGTCCAGCGGTTCCAAATGGCAAAAGAGATCAAGATACAGGTTTTTAGCGTCCAACATGTCCTCGTCGAAGGCTCGTTGAGCATAGTTGCCACAGTCACCGACCACCCAAGGGTTGTTCGGAAGTGGATCAACAATGTATCCAACTCCCTCCAAAAGGTGGAGATGAATGTCATCGGTCTCGACGCAGAGTACATGGAGCGTGCCAGTAGGAAGATCCAACGTGCCGTTGTCCTTCAGCTGTGCCTCGAAGATGATGTTTTTGTGTACCACATCATACACGCGCCATCCATACCAGGTGAGCTTCACGATTTCTTGTCTCGAGAGGACATATACTTTTGTGGGGCAGCCATCTCAGGGGACAAATAGAAGTTGGAGCCATACAACCTTGATTTCAAAAGCATCGCTGACCTACAAACCAAAATAAAAATTCCTGTAGAAGATTGTGATAAACCGACACCATCCCTGTTCGACATAGCAAATTTTGTGCTAGGAACTTCAGAAGGGTGACGAGACGCTGACATTAAGGTCGTCTGGATGGGAGAATTATCCCTTGACGTACGAGCGGATAAAATATGCTGCCCTCCATGCCCGTGTGAGTTTCGAGATAGTTGCAAGGTACAGAGAGCTTGTTGTGAAGCCGTCTCCCACAGAAAATGAGAACAAGAAGAAGAAGAAGAAGAAGAAGAAGAAGAAGAAGAAGAAGAAGAAGAAGAAGAAGAAGAAGAAGAAGAAGAAGAAGAAGAAGAAGAAGAAGAAGAAGAAGAAGAAGAAGAAGAAGAAGAAGAAGAAGAAGAAGAAGAAGAAGAAGAAGAAGAAGAAGAAGAAGAAGAAGAAGAAGAAGAAGAAGAAGAAGAAGAAGAAGAAGAAGAAGAAGAAGAAGAAGAAGAAGAAGAAGAAGAAGAAGAAGAAGAAGAAGAAGAAGAAGAAGAAGAAGATGCTACACCAGCAGCAGGGCATTATGGATGGATTAACTATTTCCTTTCTTGTAAAAAATATATTCCCTCTCTATGTATATTCATATAGATGGACTATTTCGATGGTGTGCATGTCTTTGGAACAAGTAGTAGCGTGGGTCCGCTTGACTATAAGGAACTATTTATCTGCCTAGCTTTCTCTACAACTCCTTCCTTTGATCGGTATGCAATGCATGTGTCCGTAGACATGACAGCTTGTCCATGGAAGTTCAACTACGGCGACCATCACATTTCATCCACTGCCACTCGCGATTCCCACGATGCTGCTGCAACCCACGGCACCACGTCCCCCGACGTGCGCCTCACCCCTCTGCCTTTGTGTGCATGACATGTGGGCCACCTTAAATGCGGCGAGCATCAAGTTTCTACCACAGCCACACGTGATTCCCACGATGCCGCACGAACCCATGACACCACACGTCCCCCGACCTGTGGCTCACCCATCTTGGCCCCACTGCCCCTCTAAATTTGAATTTGAAACTTATAAAACGAAAAGATTCAAAACAAATAAACTGGGAGAGAGGGAGTATATCATAGGATGTGTAACATACGAAACAAGTCCCCTGGTTTGTCACCGCAAAGATGTGGTTAGAAAGGAGCACAGCGTCTTCATACTCGTACGGCAACAAATCGGCCGCAGATAGAATGGTCCACCTTTCACTGCCATGTGCAAGGTTCGTGCTGTCTTATTCAATCTCACCGTGGTTCTATCATACCAATTCATGCGGTGGCCCATTGCATGGATGATCCCAATGTTGGACAAAGGTTCTACGGGAATGGTGTCACCGTTGTAAATGTTGTGCAAATTGATGTTGTTACCCTCCCGTACATATGCAAGCCAATCTCCACTCGCACCGAGCCTAACCTGTGAAACAGGGGGCAGGGGGAGAATTAGGAAATGGACACGGAACTAGTCTTTAGAATGCATTTACTACGTGATCAAACTCATCTTACCTACTCAACGGAGGAAATCCGAGTGCCCCTCAACGTCGGCATCTCAAGGGGCGTCAACTTGCAACTACGGCCACACCGCCCTGGAGAGACCCCCAAGCAAACATCCTCATGCATTCCACGGAACATCAAGATGCATTTGTATGAGTAGTTTATCTTGTGAGAGAAAAGGATGAATGAGGGAAGGCCTCTAGAGATAGAGATAGACACTACTACCAATGTGCTATCCCGTGCGTTGCAATGGATCCAAAGTAGTAGAATAATACTTGTTCACGTGTTTGAAACATAAACACTCTAGTTTTGATATACATGTGTCAGCAGACATGACAGCTTGTCCATGGAAGTTGAACCATGACGACCATCACGTTTCTTGTTTCTACCACTGCCACACCCACACGCGATTCCCACGACGCCGCTCCAACCCTACCTGTAAGCACGAGGTCCCCCGACGTGGACATGGATCCTCTGACGTGGCTATCACTGCCTTACCCTGCCTTTCCTTCGCTGACTGGTGGGACCCACACTTGCGGGTCCCACATGTCAGTGATAGAATGGTAGGATTGTTCATGTCAGGGGATCCTCATCCCCCTGACGTGCGCCTCATCCCTCCCGGCCCAACCACTCCTCTGCCTTTGTGTGCATGACATGCGGGTCAGCTGAACTGCAGCGACCATCAACTTTCTACCATAGCCACACCCGATTGGACGTGGTTTGCCTACTCCGCTGCTGTGCTCCGATCCGTACTCCCGCACCATCGAATTTTCATCCAGAGGCTGTGACACATTTCGTCTCGGGCATCAATCCTCAGCTGGAGTACTTCTGTACTACAGGTAGTACCCGTCGGTGTGGCCATCTATGCCTCGTAATGCCCCGACGCCCAGCTATGGCACCCTCGCCACGGCCACGCCACCACCGGTCGGTTCATCTCGAACGAGTGAGTCACGAACCACACCACCACCATGAGAATGACCTGTGGGCCAGCCACATTTAAGGTCCGCGTGTCATTGACTCATAGGCCGAGCACTAAGCTACTGAAGTTCGGTCCCATGGGCCTCGAGAGGGAAATGTAACTCCTGCGGCAGGCCTTGTGCTGCTCCCGCAGTACGAGTTCGTGCCAAACCCGGAATTTGTTTCTTACTACTACCAACTACTAGTAAGGTACACGTGCATTGCACGCATCAGATTCTGGTGGTTTGTGCATTATGCTTCTACATGTGGAGTCTTCTAGACTCTACATGTGGCAAAATCTGATGGAATGTAGATGATATCCAACGGACAGTAGTGCTCGGATTTTCCATCTTTGTCCCATCGGATTTGTCGGATGTGGGGTTTCGGCAAACCCCTACGGTTCGAACACTGGGGTGCGCTCGAAGTCTTTCCCTCCTACCGATCTATGCCCTAGCTCGCTAATATCTCGCGGACGAACTCGACGAACTCGCAACACAGAAAGACATGAGGTTTATACTGGTTCGGGCCACCGTTGTGGTGTAATACCCTACTCCTGTGTGGTGTTGGTGGATTGCCTCTGGGGCTGATGATGAACAGTACAAGGGAAGAACAACCTCCTGAGGTTGAGGTGTTCTTGTGCCTGGCTAACTTGTGTGGGTGAGAGCTGGGTGAATTGCCCGGTGCCCCTACTGTGATGGTTAGCTCTACTTATACAGGCCCTGATCCTCTTCCCAAATATCGAGCTGGAAGGGAGCCAACAACGGCGGGCAAATTTAAAGGTGGACAGCTAGTACAAGCTATCCTGACAAAAGCGGTCTTTGCCTGCGAAAAGCTCAGGTGGTGACGCCGTCTTGGGCTCCACGATGACCTCCGCCTTCCTGTCCTCCTGGTCTTGGTCTCGTTGCACCAGTATAGCAACCTTTGGCTGATGCATCGGTACTCCTCGCCTGCGCTGGCCTCCTTAGCACCAAAGAGGAAATAAGGCGCGCACTGGCGCCCGCCTGGTGTCGTTCGTCATGCCTCACGTCACGAGAGCCTCGTGAGGTTTGCCCCGCCTTGATACCTCCGCTCCTTGTGAGCCTGCCTGGCTAGGCTACTCCAGAGGAGGTCTTACGTCGTCCGCCTCACGAGGGTCTTGGATGCCATGTTGATGAAGATGGGTCGTACGGCCTGCTGGCTTAGCCACGCTGTGGGCCGCAGGCAGGCAAGTCTGGGGACCCCCGTTCCCAGAACGCCAACAGTAGCCCCCGGGCCCAAGGTGCGCTCGGGCTTGGCTTCACGGCGAAGCCAAGGGTCAAGTTCGGAGCACCCGGGCCCCAAAAGCCTGCGGCCTCGGTTGACGCGTGGAAGTTGATTGGACGTGGGCGCCTCCGCTTCCCCACGCTGCCTTTGAATCCACCTTGCTATGCGGCCTCCAGCGGCCTACACAGTTATTCCCCTTCGCCTGCGCCTTGCTCCCCCAACCCCCCTGCTTCCTTGAAACTCTGTTTCTCTTCTCCAATCTGACTTGCGCTTCGCCTGCTCCATCGCCATGGCGCCGAAACAAGCTGAAAAGGGGAAGAGACCTCTATCTCTGCCAGCTGCACCTCTGTCCTTTTGCACCGGCGCTCGGCCGGTCTCGGGTGCTCAACGACGAGGCCATGGACAAGGTGCGCCCCATGCTTGCTTCCAGCTTCAATGAGTGGGGGGAGACAGTGGCTTGGCCTGCGTCTCGCACTCGCACGGCTGAGGCGGCCACCGAGGTCCCAATCTTCATAGATGCCCTCTGGTCTGGCCTGATTCCTCCCTTCTCCGCCTTCTTCAATGCGGTGCTTGAGCATTATCAGATCCACATGCTGCATCTCGACCCTCAGTCTGTGACTCTTCTTGTCGTCTTTGCCTTCGTGTGCGAAGCCATGGCTGGCATAGCCCCTTCTGTTGCCCTTCTTCACCATTTATTCTCATTGCATCTGACTGACCCTCGACAAAGCTAAGGATGCGTGAGCTTACATGCTGTGGCTGCAACGGCGGGCAAGGGGATCGACTTCGAGCTTCCTCCATCCACAAGCGAATTCCGGACACGATGGGTGTTCGTCGATGCCGGCGTGCTTAGTCCTTTGCTCAAGGCTCCGTCGGGGCCCGCTGTTCCTAACTCCGGCTGGAGCCATCACCGGCTCATGAGCCCCCGCCTTGCCAACGTCTAGTTCAGGTTGAGGTTACTGAAAGATCGCGGCATAACTGCGCCGATGGTGGTGAAGGAATTCGTCAAACATTAGGTCGCTCCGCGTCAGCGCCATTCAAGCCCAATGTGGACCTTGCTGAGCAGCCAGGACCACATGAGGTTTCAGGAGTCTGGGCTCCTCCTCGGGACGTGGCAAACAGTGCTCAAGGTCCTGACGGGTGTCCTCTTGCCGGCCGAACTTCCTGGGAAGAACTGTTTGTTGTACCGCTGCAAGAACAAGGATGAATTTGTAGAAAACATGCCTCCCTTTGATGAATGGGGGCCGCGGCCGATCAGCCTGGAGGGGCCTCGTGAGAACCCCGTCGTCGTGGTTCCCTTCCTTGCCGCTCGTGCCGAGCTCACCCCAAGCGACGGTGCAAGTGGGCGAGCCCCGGTGGAGGCCGGTGGCTCGAGTGCTGAGGAGCACATGTCGAGTGGTGATCCTGGGGCATCGTCTTCAAGAGCCTGCCACCCCCCTCCTGAGGCATCGGTTGCTGAGGAGACGCAGCATGCGACTCCTGAGGCCAAGGCGTCAAGGGCCTCGGGAGGTTGTGGTGAAACGGTGCCTGGCTGTTCACCGCAACCGGGCACCCTTGAAGACATCCTTCCACGCTCTTCTTCGTCTCAGCCGTGCATCGGCCGTCATGTCCAGCGCTTTGGTCGGCTTTGCGTGGACTTCGAAGAGCTCCGCAAGAGGAAAGGGTCCCCTGGCGCCAGCAATATCTTCGGGCCATTGAAGCTAAGGAAGTACATCACCGTCGACCTGTAAGTACGATGCCGCCATGGTGTATTATGCACTGCTTTCTTCTTCTAACGCTAGTCTTTCAGGGATCCTTCCACCGAGGCTGCCGAGTCTCCTGGGAAGCGGCCTACTTCTTCCTCGACTCTTCCGCCGGTCTCGAGCGCTTTGAGTCCGCTTGTCGCCCCTAGAGCAGGGTTGGTTGAAGGGGCACTCCTGCTTTCTTGGCGTGTCGAACCTGCGTCCTTGTCACTCCTCCCCCCGGTTTGGCGTGGAGCTTGGCAGGCGTGCCCAAGACTCCTCCGCTGGCAATGGACGACAATTTGTTGGCTTCGATCTTCGGCTCCTCTTCAAGCAGCGGGCCCCTGTCAGCTTGGGCTCCTCACGAGGACTGGTTGACGTCAGGCTCGGCCTCAGCCCCCAGCCCCCTGCCAGGAGGGGGCGCACCACTCGGCGCCACGCCCGCAGCCCCCGAGGTGAAGGACGAGGTGGGCCGAGCGTTCGAGCTTGAGCGCGGGCGGAGCGTGGTTCGTCATGAGCTCTTCCAGGAGGCGATGGGTGCAATGTGCCTACTTGGTGAAGAGCTTGCGAGTGTCGATTCACGTCTTGAGGATGAAGGCCTCCGGCTGGCGGAGGAGCGGCGCAAGCTGAAGGTGGCCATCAACCTCGGCCGCTATCAGCGTGACCTTGAGAACGCAAAGGCCGAGGCGTCTCTCAAGGATTCCCATGAAGCCCGCTCATGAGCTTTGGAGGAGGCTCGCGTGGCTGACCGCCGCCGCGAGGCTGCGGAGAAACGCGCGTGGGAGCTCCAGGCTTGGAGCGCGTCTCTTGAGCAGCAAGTGGAGGCGCGCAGGGCCACTCTTGTGTTACTGAGGGGGACGCCCGCGGAGGAAGAGGAGGTCCGGAAGCGTGAGGAGGCGCTGACCCTGGAGGCCGTGGAGCGCAGCCTCGAGCTCGAGCAACTGGAGACGAGGGAGTGTCAAGTTGCCCAAGCAGAAGATGCCGTCGGGGCTCACGAGGCCAGAGTCGAGGAGGAGGTTGATCGCCGGGTGGCCGAGGTTCGCGCAGATCTGGAGGGTAGGTACGACCTAAAGCTAAATCTCGCAGGCGCGGAGGATAAGGCCTGGGCCACTGCCCTCAGGCCCAGGCTGGACGAGGGCTGAGAGACGTGCGGAAGCCACGGCTGCCGCCCTGGTTATGGCGCAGGCGGACTTGGCCTCTGCCCACGCCGAGCTGCGTTCCCTCCGGAGGCGGGTTGATGACGCAGAGGCCGTCACGAGGCAAAACATGGAGGAAGTGCTCCAGCAACGAACGCTGGAGCGTGAGCATGCCCCTATGCTTCAGGATCTCTGGAACAGGGACAATATCGCCCTCGGCCATATTTGCGACGTGGAGGCGCCGGCCCCTCACTCGAATGATTATGCCAGCCACCTGACCTTCTTCCCCGAGGTGGTGACGCGCCTAGAGGCTCGATCTACCAGAGCTCTCCAGCTTGTGGAGGAAAGGGGTCATGGCCTACTCGCGCGCGCTTTCTCCCGTATATTCAGCCACCTCCTGAATGCCGACCCCAACTTTGATTTCGACGCTGCCATCGGCCCCGTACCCACGGCTGTCTGGGGCGACCTAGCATGTTGGGTTGAAGACAATGTGGACGTGTTGGTCAGGGCCATCACTTCGGAGGATGACGCGGTGGTGGTCGTCGCAGACGAAGGCGACGTGGTTGACGACGGCGACGGGGGCGTCGCCGATGAAGACGACGACGACGCGAGTGACGCATCCGCGGGTGGTGCAGCGAACGGCATTTCTGGCTGATCCCTTGTTCTCCTGTCATTTCATCCTGCGCACAAACTCGGGCATGGCCCTTAGAAAACTTGTAAGAGCATTTTGAGGGGGGGAGCTCCTCATGTAAGCAAATTGCAGTTTTTACTTTCCTATGCAATGCGAGTTTGTGTCTTCGTGAGCTCATGAATCTGGGTGCGAGTTCTCTGTCCTGGTTTACCTTAGTTAGTGCCAGCTTTGAGCTGGGTCGCGATGCGTCGAGTTTCTGAGAACCCTGTGGAGCTCGTCGCCCCGTCAGAAGGGGCCCCACTAGAGGTGAGCACCAGTTGTAGTGCTAGCGCGCACTTGGTGTGCGCACTTCGCGCTGCCCCGCTCGCAAGGAGCTCATGAGGGGAAAGCGATGGACATGAGTCCCGGACAAAACAAGGTTTAGAAGGCAAGAAATTGCTTGAACGAGAAAAGGCTCCCCCCGCGTGCATCAATAAAAACTCAACTTCAACTCAAATCCAGATCCAGAACGTAAATCTATAGAGAAAGAGATCCAAAGCAAAAGGCCGCATCTGGCACCTAGTCTAGTCTTCTGGTCTTCAAGTCTTCTCACCAGCGCGGAGCTAAGTGCTGCCACTAGGCATGGGAGGGATCCCCAGGGCCTGAGGCCGGCACTCCTGAGACTCCGGGGCGTGTACAGCCCCAACTCATTATTACGTGAGAGTGTCACGGGCGGCGATCTTCACAGGCACTGGGCCTTCTTCACAGGTACCGGCCTTGCTTCATATAGCCAGACGAGGGCCCCGCCTTGCGCCACCCTTGACCTCCTCTGAGCCGACCAGTCACCAGGACGACACAAAGGAGGGAAAGAGGACGCCAGCGGTTCCCTCGTCGACCACAGGTCCTGTGCCGGGGGAAGGGTCGCTGAAGCCTCCCCGGCAGAGGGCCTACCTCCGGGTGTCCCCTGGTTTCACGCGCCGTGGGGAGGGGCCTGGCTCCCGACCCCTCTCTTGCAGCCCCCAACGCGATTCTCTTGGCGGCAGGGAGGCTGCTGAGCTGGGACCACCGGCCGCTGCGGTGATCTGTTCCTCCTGCGACTCATGTTAGCATAAGCTTGCTCCTAAGGGATTAGGGGAACCCTGTAGTTACCGTCGTCAGCACGATCGTCGTGGTTCTCCGTCGATTCTTGGAAGGCTTCAGCTCCTAGCGCCCCCGCTTTCCAATCTTATCCAACGAACGAGCCGGGGTCGTCCTCCGGTGCGTACTCCCGGTCCATCATGTGTGGCACATAGGCTTCCTGGGCCGTCACCCCAAACACCTCGCTGTAGTGCCCCATGCTCCATGTTTCTCGGCCTAGGGCGGCGTCCTGAGGATGGTAGCACGGCACCTGGCCTGGACCATAGGGGGCGACGCTTGCGCTCGTGCTTGTCGCGGGCGGCATGGGGGCGGCGGAGCCCCCTACGCCGCTAGCCGTGCTGACATTGATGAAGCTCCCGGGCGTAGCCGACAACGCGCGGTTGTGGTGAGGCCTGCCGTCTGGCCCTGCGATGGCCTGAAGAGGAAGCCAATAGCAGAAAGGTGGTGCTCCTGATGCTGCTGCGTCCAGCAGCTCGGCAATGCCCTCCAGCAGTGCATCTCGGCCGCTCTCCATCAGTCTGCACCGCAGCAGCTCCCTTGCCACGATGAGCGCTGCCCGCATGTTTTCTTGCTCCCGCCGTGAGTGTGGCGCCGTTGCTGCGGCATGACTCGACGCTCTTGCAGCGACTCGTACTTGCCGCGGGGTGAGCGTGGACGACGCGTGGCCGCGCTGCCCGCGCCCGGCGGAGTTTGGCGGCACTCGCGCCACCTGGAGTGTGGGGTCGAGATCTTCATGGGCAGGTGGCGCTGCACGGGCCGGCCAAGCTGCCGAGCGATCGGAGCCGGCCCTTGAGTCGCCAGACTTCATGGCTGGGAGCGTCGGCGAGCTGGTTGGTGGAGAAGAAGCTCCGGTGCACCCCTACCTGGCGCGCCAAATGTCGGATGTGGGGTTCCGGCAAACCCTTAAGGTTCGAACACTAGGGTGCGCGCGAAGTCTTTCCCTCCTACCGATCTACGCCCTAGCTTGCTAAGATCTCGCAGACGAACTCGACGAACTCGCAACACAGAAAGATACGAGGTTTGTACTGGTTCAGGCCACCGTTGTCGTGTAATACCCTACTCCAGTGTGGTGGTGGTGGATTGCCTCTGGGGCTGATGATGAACAATACAAGGGAAGAACAGCCTCCTGAGGTTGAGGTGTTCTTGTGCCTGGCTAACTTGTGTGGGTGAGAGCTGGGTGAATTGCCCGATGCCCCTACTGTGATGGCTAGCTCTACTTATATAGGCCCTGGTCCTCTTCCCAAATATCGAGCGGGAAGGGAGCCAACAACGGTGGGCAAATTTAAAGGGGGACAACTAGTACAAGCTATCCTGAAAAAAGAGGTATTCGCCTACGAAAAGCTCTGGTGGTGACGCCGTATTGGGCTCCATGATGACCTCCGCCTTGTTGTCCTCCTGGTCTTGGTCTCGTTGCACCAATATAGCAACCTTTGCCTGATGCCTCGGTACTCCTTGCCTGCGCTGGCCTCCTTAGCACCAAATAGGAGATAAGGACGTTGCGCGCGCTGGCGCCCACCTGGCGCCCGCCTGGTGTCATTCGTCATGGCTCACGTCACGAGAGCCTCGTGAGGTTTGCCCCGCCTTGATATATCCGCTCTCGTGAGCCTGCCTGGCTAGGCTACTCCAGAGGAGGTCTTACGTCGTCCGCCTCGCGAGGCTTGGACCCTCGTGAGGGTCTTGGATGCCTTGTTGATGAAGATGGGTTGTACGGCCTGCTGGCTTAGCCACGCTGTGGGCCACAGGCAGGCAAGTCTGGGGACCCCCATTCCCAGAACGCCGACAGGATTGGCTTCATCCAACGACCAACTTTCAAAGTTATGGTTTGGTTTGCAGCCTAAGGTTGCCACGCCTAAGCTTTGGCCTGCCACAAGTGTGTTTGGTTGCGTTCTCGTCCCAGCATAGTTGTTCCCTCTTCATGCATGCTCAACTCAACACCCTCTTCATGTATGCTCTCTTCGTGCATGCTTCTAGTGTATTTGTGCTAATCTAGTGTGGACTCATGCACCCTCCATACACTCTACCAAACACCCAAAAGTGAGTCGAGAAGGGAACTCTTGGGATCATGCACCCTTCATACACCCTACCAAACACACCAGGCATGTGTTTGGTTCATTGCTACACTTGTGGCTTGCCACACTTTTCTAGCTACATGGTCCACATGTCATAGACTCAACTTCTTGCCAAATCTTGCCACACTTGTGGTGGCCATTTTGTTAGCCACATTTTTTGTGGCAGACACACTTTGCCTAAGCTTAGTTGTGGCAAAGTTAGTCATGAATGAAGTTCAACCATGGAGTCTTCTAGATTCTACATGTGGCAGAATCTGGTGGAATGTAGATGATATCCAACGGCCAGTAGTGCTCGTATTTGCCATCTTTGTACCGTCGGATTGGCTTCATCCAACGATCAACTTTCAAAGTTATTCACACACTATATAGGGGGTATAGATATAGATGTGATGGCCCGTTGCAATGGATCCAAAGTATATCTATTTAGTGGAGTGCACCCTAAACACATTATCTATTTATTTTTCTCTAACCTTTCGTAGCCATGCAACCAAGCCACATAAGCTTCATGGGCGCCCCCACATCATATTATTCATACTAAGTTGACTGGAAAAAAAGATAAATCACCAAAAACAAGATCTTCCCGTTTTTTGTTCCTACGATGTTGTGCCGTGCACGGACCTACTAGTTGTATAGTGGTAGTACTAGTTGTATAGTACAAACTTGGTAATAGTAGGAGTAGAGTAGTACGGAATGCTCCTACTCTATCAATGAGCCCCATCTGACACCAAATTTCTTGGCTTTCGTGCTATAGCTAGATCTTCCCCTCGTTTCTGTTTTCCAACCCGGCGGCGGGCGGGGTTCGGTTTGCCAATAGTTGGTTTGCTCAACGGTGGTCCCACATGAAAGTGAAAATGCTAGGAAACACGCCTTCCCTAAGCTACGTGTCGTGCCGGACGGGCCGTGGAGTACTCCCGATTCCCGGGCGTGTGTGGGGGGAGTGCGGCGCGAACGCGGCAGGCCTTTTCCTTTTACTAGCAATGTGCCTGTGCATTGCGATGGATCCAAAGTAGTAGAATAGTAGTACTTGTTCACTAACTTGAAAGAAATCACTCTTGTTTTGATATACTCCTAATATATTACTCCCTCCATTCCTAAATATTTGTCATTTTAGAGATTTCAAATGGACTATCACATACGGATTATATAGACATATTTTGAAGTGTAGATTCACTCATTTTGCTCCATATGTAGTCACTTATTAAAATCTCTAGAAAGACAAATATTTAGGAACGGTGGGAGTACTTTTCACTCAAATTATATTTCTCAGGCTGTTTTGATGAGGTGAGGGAGGGATGTGGTTGCTTTCCAAATAATAAGGGGTTTTCTGCAAATTGGAGTAGAGAAGTGGGCTATTGTTGCAAAAATGCCATAACTTACCTCATAGCCGTTAGATGCAGATCTAATGGTCAGATACAACGGATGGCAGACACACCACCATCACCAACTGAGTCTTTTATAGGAGTAGGGGTTGAGAAATATGTATAAATTGTAACATTTTGGTTCTGCTCCTTGGCACGAACGATAGATAGAAATAACGATTGGAAACGCTAGGGCGGGGCTATTTCCACCAGATAAGCAGGGTACGTATTAGCTAGGTTGGCGCATCGTCGGTTTGGTCACACGCGGTCCGACATGTTCAAGTGTTTCTAGCAAGATGCCCGCACGTTGCACGATGTTCATGGAAAAGATAAGCACAACTTATAAATTGACGGATGGAGTACTAGTTACAGTGATGCATATAATGAAGCAAAGGGATTGCACATGTCGGTATTGACTGGAACGAGAATGCAACAACACAATAAGAATTAAGGCCACGATGATGATGTGATCGTTGTGGTGGTTACAAAAGTCAAGAAGAAAGATGCATCCATCAACGTACGACCTCCTCCTCCTCAACTTAGTGCGTCGGGCCACCGACCGGCGGATAAGGAGCGGCGGCTTTTGTGGCGAGGTCAAGGTGATTCTCAGGAAAGGCATCCAAGGCTTCCAGCCGGTTGAGGAAGGCCAAGGTTGTAGCGTCCTCACTGGCCTTGTAGATACCTATGTACATGATCTGCTCGTACACGTGGATGTGTAGGTTGACGAATTCTTGCAGGGCGAGGCGCCTCGCGGCGAGCGCGACCTCCATGTGGACATTCTTCGTGGCGTCGGCGGGTAGTCGCAAGGCCACCAGTGCTTGAAAGAGGTTCCGGCCATGGAGGCCGATTAGGGTGGCAGGCAATGAGGAGCCCGGGCGTGCGGGCTAGAGGAGTACGGCGATGCCGTCCATGAGCTTCTTGAGGACGGTGAACTTGTTGGTGGTGGCAACGATCATCTGGTCCAACTGAGAGTCGTAGTTGGCGTTGACGGCGGCCATCCACCAGCCAGTCTCCAACACCATCTGGAGACGATCCTCAGCGCCATGTCGTAGGCCGACGTCGTGGACCATCTGGCACAGCCGCTGGCCGCTCACGCGCATCGCCGCCATGGGTCTGGAGTGAGCTCTTTTGCGCTTAGTGTAGGTGCTTAGGCAAATGCTTAGGTGCGTACGATGTGGTAGATGCATTGGAATGGAGGGGCACCTTTATATGAGGGCAAACTGCATTGCATTCACATCGTGAAGCCTCTTTTCCCGGTCCTCCTCCCATTACCTCCCTCATGCATTAATTGAAGGAGGATGCATTGGCCATTCAACATTTCGGGAACCGCTACTCCCTCCGTCGGCTGCATTAAAGCCGTATCGGGAACCGCGCCACCCGCTGTCAAATCGAATAGTACTGCGCCGACCGCTGCACAGCCGGATGAACACGCCTCCTCGCCTCCATCAAACCCCTCCGTTAAACTCGCATGCAAACCGAGAAACCTACTCCGACCACACGTCTGTTCATGAGCGGGCCGGAATTAAACGCAACACCGGCGGAGCTCCTCCCGTCCACCCTTAGTTTAAACGAGGCCAGACACCGGCCAAGCTCCTACCATCCACCCTCTATTTACACGAGGCTAGACAGACAACGAGCAAGAATCGCACCCCTCCGCCGCTCCCCCATCTCCTCCTTCACAATTTTCTCCACTCTTTCGATGGCCTCCGAGGAGCCGTTCTCCGGCATATTACCCGGCTGGGTGGCCCGCCGAGCCCTCCGAATAAGGGCGAGGCCGCTCGGTGCTTCACCAACCTTTCTTGGCCTGACGGAGCCAGTTTCCGCCCCAAGCAGGCGCGTGGTTCAGCAACTCGCCGCTCCAGTTCAGCTCGATGAGGAGTGGCAAGTTGCTCCAATGCCGGCACAGCGGCGAGCACACCCGTACAAGCGTCGTCACTGCCGTGTCGTACCACACCACCAGTGTCTGCGGTGCCGCGCCTCCCGTGTCTGTGGGCGCGCCTCCCGTGCCTACGGCAGCGCCATGCAGGCAGAGACAGAAGCCGGGTGCATGGAGAGCGACGAGTCGGTGGTCAGCTTCTCCGTGTCCGCCACCATCATCAAGGAGAAGTAGAACATGGGAGGCCGTCGCCACTTGGGTCCCATGAAGGCCACTGCCAAGGCGACGACTGCACATTCAGGTGGTTTCTTTGCTTCTTCGTCTCTTCCGAGGACCTTCGTCGACCCCGCAAAGTGTCTGCCGGACATGAGGAAGACAAAGGGATCCACGGGCGGCCATTTAGATTGTGTACTCCCTCTCCAGATGGCGGGAAATTTTTGTTCTAAGAATGGATAAATTTTATGTATCTATAACTAAAATAAGTCTCGATACATCCATTTCTAGGACAAGTATTTCCGGACGGAGGTAGTATTAATTATACCAAGAGAGCCGGATTGGCACCGTTTGTTCATGTAAATGTAATGAAATCCATCATGTTTATATGAAGATCCGGATTTTTTATATGAAATCCTTCATGCTTACATGAAATCAATCCGTGTATGCACGAATTTCATCTGGTTGGTTAGAGTTGTGAAAATGTATGCCGCTGGCGTTTGATGTCGTCCTCCACGGAAGGAAGCGGAAGGAAATTTGCCGGCTGCCGTTGGAGATGCTCTTATCCTGGATATAATAGAGTGACATCCAATCCATTTGAGTTAATTGCATGTACGATTGTCCCTCTATAAAAAGTTAATTGCATGTACAGTGTACATGTGACTTGCAGGGTGGCTACAGCTTCGTACAGAAAGTTAAAAAGAAACAAGTCCATCGTTAATCTTGTATTCTAGGTACTCTGTGGGTTCCACTATCAGTACAGTAGTGAAATAAGTATATATTAAATAAGTAATATATAATATAAAAATCTAAAGTTAAAGACATAATTCGAACTCATGTCATCGCGTTGCGAGCATCCGGCGCTAACTAGTCCAGCACATTTTTGTTGTAGACCATGCTGGAGATATATCTCCATGTCTACTCTTATACTCCATTCGTTCCTAAATATTTGTGTTTTTCATATTTCAAATGGACTACCACATATGGATGTGTATGCACACATATTTTAGAGTGTATATTCACTTATTTTGCTCCATATGTAGTCACTTGTTGAAATCTCTAAAAAGACAAATATTTAGGAATGGAGGGAGTAGAAAACAGAGTTGGTGATGATGGTGTGTGTGCCATCCTGCAATATAGGCCATCGGTATATCTAACGGACAGGAAGAAAACTATGGCAATTTTGCAAAAATATACCCACACCCCTCTCCACGTTCGCAAATACGACCTTCCCTCGTTCATCCTTTTCTCTCACAAGATAAACTACTCATACAAATGCATCTTGATGTTCCATGCAACGCACGGGCATCTAGCTAGTTTCTTTTAAAATAGTTACTGTGATAATTTGGTTGAAGTGATATATTTTATGCCTGCCCCGAATGAGTTCAGATTCACTAGTAGTAACAAAGAAAAGGTTGCCTTGTTAATTAACAGAAAATAGGGTGAAAACTATCACATGAGGCCGGTAAAAACGAGGCACACTGGGTTCAGCGTCATCGTCACTACAGCTGTGTGCGCGCGAGAAGTCTACATATCGAGGGGGCTACTGAGCGAGGCACAGAGACACAATGTTCGAGAGAGAAACAAATTGACAGATTATGATCAGATTGAGTTGTCACCCTTCTGCTGTCATTGTTGGGGTGGGGGGAGGGGGAGGGAGAGAAAGATGTATCGAGAGTGTGCACAGGCATAGAGGCACAACTAGCGAGTGTGTGTGTATGTGTGTGTGTGTGTGAAATAGGAGTAGATAGATTACTATCAAGATCGAGGTGCCGCCCTACTCCTTCGGTGTCGGGTAGTGCGTGTTCATGTGTGTGTGTTTGAGAGAGAAGCCAGTCGATAGATTAGTATCAAGATCGAGGTGTCACCCTACTCCTTCAGTGTTGGGAGGTGTGTGTGTGTGTGGTTGTGTGGGTGAGTGTGTGTCGGGGGGGGGGGGGGCAGTGACATTACATATCCCTAGTCTTATAAAAAACAGAGTTGGTGATGATGGTGTTCCTGCCGTCCTGCAATATAGGCCATATGATTTATATCCGACGGATAGGAAGGAAACTCTGGCAATTTTACAAAAAGATACCCACACCCCTCTGCGAATTTGTAAATAAGGCATTCCCTCGTTCATCCTTTTCTCCCACAAGATAAACTACTCATACAAATGCATCTTGATGTTCGGTGCAACACATGGGCATCTTGCTAGTAGGGAGAAGGAGTTTGTGTGACACATATCTAGCTATATTAAGGGATAGGTAGATAGCATTTGTGCGAGGCATACTTAAAGCATCACGAAGATAAACAAAATTGTGTGCATGCAATTGCCGAAAAAATGAAGCGAGAAACAATGTTTGTACGCACACGCGTGAGAGAGAGAGAGGGGGGAGAGAGAGAGCGAAATCTCAAAACAAAAGGTGCTCTGCTGGAATCCCATTGTATGTATTCATATGGTTCCGGAACTCGAGTTAATCTTAGGCATATGTGTGAGAGACATTATTATACTTTGAGACCTTAGCGGCTGTGGCTGGGCGGAATTAAAGGGGTGGGCGTGTTCGATAGAGAGAGCGTGTGTGTTTCCGTGTGAGAGACATGTAGGACGGTGTAGCGATCCGACCTCGGACAGTCAAATCTCTATGCATATGTTTCATCACTGGATCGGTAATGCTGACACACACAGTACTCGAAGGATTTATAACAGAGTGCAATCACACACTTATTACATCGAATTTCTCAAAAGAGAACTTATTACAATAAATATGGCTTAAGGCCATCTAAATAAGATAATAGCAGAAGGCTTGGAAGATAAAGTGAGTCCATCAACTCCAACGGCATAGCTGAGTGCACGACAACGACCTAACCGCTTCCTTACTCAGCGTCTGAAAAGTCTGGAACATAATACGTTGCAACCCGAAAACGGGTCAGCACATGGAATATGCTGGCAAAGTAACATAGTAAAGCAATGAACAAAATAACTTCTATCACTACATGCATATATGGCTGGTGGAGGCTGTAATGGTTAATATGTTTTCCGAAAAGCCAATTTTTTCCTACAACAAAGGAATAAATTTTATTTAACTATCATGGTGGTTGAACAACACTCAGAATGGTACCCCCATCTCAATCCCAATTAAGGAAAATAATCATCAACCCAATAGTTTAATTTTAGAGTGATGAGATACAATAGGATAGTCCAAGTACTAGATACTCAAGATTTCCATAACCGGGGACACGGCTAACCATGATTAGATTGTACACTCTACAAAGGTTTGCGCACTTTTCCCCACAAGACTCGATCTCCTCTGTTGGATTTCTCGCACTACATGGTGTTTGAGAAACGGATGACCGATACACAGTCTTTCAGAAACATTAACTCTTTACTCCAAGTGGACCAATACACCTACTTTCCCCTACATCTGCTAGTCCACCTCTTCAAGAGGTCATGTAGCATACTCAACTATGCCAGAGCCCATAATGGCTTGTGGCTGCACACGGAAGTTTCTTGTATGAAATATCTCACGATCCCTTTGAGCCTGGGTGGCGGACAGTAGGAGGATCACACAGTATATCCCCGGGATCTCCTAGGACAACACTAGATTCCCCAGGTGCCCAAAACAAGCAATCCACCTAGATGTGTATTAAAGTTGCCACCTTAGGTTAAACCATTACATAACAATCTCACATCTGTCATGGATTCACTCACCCAAACCTCGTCTACGATCATAGCATAGCAATAATAGCATAACGTAGAAGTAACTCCCAAGGTTTGATAATAAACAGGGCAATAGGTTCTACCTCATCATCTACTTCCCAATACCCACAAGTCAATCACATCCTAATCATGCAGTGTTTGAGGATTGGAACTAATGCATAAAAACTGGGTATGAAAAGAGTATGATCAATGTGTTACTTGCCTTGCTGACGATCTGCGAAACCTAGAGACTCGTAGTAGCACGCTTCACACTCCGGGAATTCTATAGCAAACAAAAAAAAGCATACATAAGAAATCAATCATAGATGTGTGGGTAAACTCAAATTAGAAGATCGAATTTGAAAATGCAACCGAAGAGATTCGATTTGCAAAAAGAATCAAATCAAATGGAGCAACGAAACTCAAACTACGAAAGAAACAAGATCCATTTACTAATCTGGGCGAAAGTCAAATTTAACAGTACCAAAATCTTGTACAAGTTGCTTAAACAGAAAAAGGGCTTCGAAACAAAGATCTAGGCGCTTGAATCGCCTGATTCTCATGAACGAGCGAAAAGATAAACTAAAACGAAAATTGGGTCAGAGTTTGCAATCGAAAATAATCGCGAAAAACACTTGAAAAAGAAAAACTGACGAATAGGCTAACGAACGAACGTTCGCTGTCTGTAACTAATGGGTGAATGGCGTTCGTTAAATTCGAACATACGGACGAACGTCCGCAATTTAACCAAACCGAGAAAAACCGAACCGATCTATTATTTTTAAGAAAACAGATCTAGGGTTTCTAAAAAAACCGAACTAACCAAAAAACGATGGTCAACTCGCAAAAGCCGGCGGCGGCAGCGGCTACCTTGGCGGCGGGATCCGGCGGGGCGGGGCGACGACGGCGAGTGGCGGCGCGGCGGCGCGGGCGACGGCGACGCGCGGCAGCGGCCGCTCGTGGATCGAGGCGGCGACGCGGGCTGGCGACTAGGGTTCGGGAGGCGCGGCGCGAAGGCTGGTGAGCTGCTGGGTCTCAGGCCCCCGACTTATAAAGAGGCCGGCCGGGTTGGTGCCCAGGTCGGACACGGCCCAGTAAGGCGGTTGCATTTTTTTTAAAATATTCTGACACGCAGAAAAACGAAGAAAAGAAATACTAAACGGACCCCAAAAATCCTAAAATAAATTTTCGCCGTCCTCTAAAAATCTACCGGACAAGGTGGACATTTATTTACGACTGTAATGCAGTTTCGAAAAAAGCGTATTTTTCCTAATTCAAATAAAATAGCAATAAAATCCAAATAAAAATGTGTATTTGTTTTTAATATTTTTCCTCCAATATTTCATTATTTTGGGGAAGTCATATTATGACCCGATCGTGACAATCACAGAGGTGCTCCCTTTAGTCCCTAGATGAACAATCAGGAACGTAGGGGTAAACACAGGAGCAAGGCAACCCAGCTTGCAGAACACTTAAGTCAATATGGTGCATATTGTGGCGTAATACACGAACAAGAAACGAAGCCATACAAGTATAATCGTATGCAAGAGGAAAGGCTTCATAAAGGAAGCCCCCAAGTAAACGGGGTATTTGAATTTGTGTGTCACAAACAAAGTTTTGACAAGGAAGTTTTTCACATACAACTTCTTACCAAAAAGGTATAATGCTTGGTCGAACCGAACAAAATTTAAAACTGAAAGTTTTTGAGCATGAAAGAGACTTAGCTGGTTAATGTGCTCGGTGTCGATGCGCGGCCCGAGCTTACGGCGGGACAAGGTCCCAACCCCCAAGCCGGTCCCGAGGTGGCAGAGCGAAGAGCTCGGCACTCCGAAGTGTCGACATAGCACGGCCAATGCAGGCCCGTAGTGTGACGCCGAAGTCCCCGTCGTGGGTTAATGAAGTGATGATGAAGCCCTCCGCCCAGCCAAGGTGTCGTGGTACGTCGGTACGCAGAGGTGACTATGCTGCCCGATCCGGATCCTTTATCTGTGCACAGAAAATAGTGCAAGTCGGAGATAATAATAATAAATTTAAAAAAATGTTGCATAATTAATAGTTTATGCAAAGTGAGTAATAAAAGACATATGGCCTATGTGCCGAACACTCGATGAGGTAGAGCTCTCTCAATGATGCCGAAGTCCTCGAGGCAACGGAACACGTCGGTATGGCAACACGACCAACAAGGTGATCACGCGAGCCGATTTACGCCGATTGGGACGACGGCGTCGGCTTGCCGAAGAGACCACGTGACGTAGTCGAAGTCCATTACCGAACCATCATGAGACCGTCGTTAATGCGTCCACCATTTGATAGACCTGCGTACAGATGATGGAACAAACCAGAGTAATAATTCCTTGGGAAAAATAAACCCAAACAAGCAAAAATTACTAGGATAAATAGCACCTGGTTTATTTGTTGTAGCAATCCGAAGAAAGGTGACTCCCAAAATTGGGACTCGATCCGCACACCCATTGCCTGATGGACGATAAAGCAACAACATGGCGATGCTGGCAAAGGTTGGCTTGCCGAGACAAAGCCCTCTGTCCATCTAACGTGACGAAGCTGGTCGGCTGGTAACGCCGAAGTCACTGAAGTATGTTGATGAAGAAATAGCCAAGTCCCCCGTCCAGCCGAGGTGACGGAGCAGGTCAGTGAGGAGACATTGCAGCTGCCATGTCAGCCGAGGTGTTGAAGTAGGTCGGCGTGATGGACATCAGCTTGAAGAAGCAACAGTGCGGCCATGCTGACGCAGGTCGTGACTTGTGACGCGGTCAATGCCAACTTGATGAAGTGACCATGCGGCGATGCCGGTGTGCCCGCTCCGTGTAATCCGTGGAGCAGCAATGTTGGTGATGATTTATCCTTCGCGATGCCAAACTCTTGTTCGGCTTGCCGAGATGATGATCGAAGAAATTGAGCTCAGCTCAACAAAGCGGCGACGTATCTAGCGCAGGTCGGCAGCCGTAGAGCAATATTGCCGTACTGGTTTGACACCAGCGTGATGGTGAACATTACCTCGGAGGAGGCTTAAAATTTTATGGCTATGTGTTTAAAAACAACGCACAATACCCTAGAAAAAATTCCTTCAAAAGGGTTGTCCAATATTCCGTTCATGAAGAAACATGAACTTGGGCCGGATTCGTATTCGCGCAGAAAACAGATCCAAAAATTGGTCCACTCATCGGAAGGTTTCCGGAGTTTGAACCGTCGGATCGAGCTGAAATTTGGAGGGGTGGTAGATATGGAAATTCCACAGCAGATGAATGGTTGGATCTTCCAAAGGACCTCCGAGCTGGGCTCTGGAAACCACGCCCTAAACTCGTCCAGATTCCCGTCCAGGTTTGATAGGGCTTCGGTATATCGTAGATTGCTAGAGATTCCTCCATCGGAACTCGACGAAATTTGGCATGGTTGTTGTAAACTTAATTCCGCGCAATTCCGTCGAAGGAATCGTCAAAGCGATGCTCGAGGAGGTGGTAGCAGCGGATACAATTTTGCTGTTCGGAAAAAACAGCATGGTCGCCCGAGGGCAATGTTGACGTTGAGCCCCAGAGCTCCATGGATGATTCTTCCATGACCATGATAGAGATCGGAGTTGATGTTGACGAAGGCCCTCGTCTGAACATCATGTTCGGAGGTAAGGCATAGTCCTTGGTTAAGCCAAGGTGGCCAGTCGAGCCGGCGACAAAAGATGCCAACATCGACCATAAATCTCGGCTCCGATGCGTAGATCGCGCCGGAGACGATCCGAATTCCCATCACCCCATGGCGACTGCCAGCAGGCTCTCAATGAAAGCACCAATGTCGGTTAAATATCCAGCATATCTCATAGTAGGGGTCCTAAGCTAGGCGTCTAAGAGCGATGGTAACATGGACATGGGGTTTTACCCAGCTTCGGGCTCTCTTGATGAGATAATACCCTACATGCTATTTTTTATTGTATTCATATGGGTATAGTACAGAATATATGTATCTACCACGAGATTGCAGTAATGAATATGAGATTGTCTGTTGACTAGCCTGGCCTCGGTTTATATATGCACCGTAGGCCTAGGGTTTAGAGGAGTCCTTGTCTTGGGCGCCAAGTCTTGTAGAATCCTCCTTGTATGCGGCATGGGTTGTCCGAACTGGCCCAATAGTGAACCGCCATGGGGGTCCTCAGCCCGATCCAGCTGGTCCGGAGACGACATGGTGAGTACCCCCTAATCTAGGACACCGTCAACGGCTGCTAACTCCAAATCATGTGTGGCATAATTCAACTCATGCGACCGAAGCTGTCGTGAGGCATACGAGACAACTCTTCCATCTTGCATAAGTACACTTCCAAGTCCTAAGCGTGAAGCATCGCAATACACCTGGAAGTCCTTACATATATCTGGCAGAATTAGCACTGGGGCTGTAGTCAAACATTTCTTCAACTCCTGAAAACTAGCCTCACATTCTTCCATCCATTTGAACTTGGTGTCTTTCTTCAACAACTCCGTCATGGGCTTCGCAATCTTGGAAAAATTCTCAATGAATATCCGGTAATATCTCGCGAGTCCAAGAAAACTGCGGATCTCGCTAACTGAAGTAGGTGCCAACCACTCAGTGACTGACCGAACCTTAGTGGGGTCTACTGCTATACCTTCTCCTGATATAACATGTCCAAGGAATCCAACTTCCTTCAACCAAAACTCACACTTGCTAAACTTGGCATACAACTGATGTTCCCTGAGTTTCTTGAGAACTAAACGCAAATGCTCCTTGTGCTCCTCTTCATTCTTCGAGTATACCAAGATATCATCTATGAACACCACAACAAACTTATCCAAGAACTCCATGAACACTTTGTTCATCATACTCATGAAATAGGCAGGGGCATTAGTCAATCCAAATTACATAACTGTATACTCATACAGCCCGTACCTTGTGGTGAAAGTTGTCTTAGGTATGTCCTTCTCCTGAATCTTCAACTGGTGATATCCTGATCGCAGGTCGATCTTTGAAAACACTTTAGCTCCTTGCAGTTGTTCAAACAAATCATTGATCATCGGCAGTGGGTACTTGTTCTTGATCGTCACTTCATTCAATGCCCGATAATCAACAACCATCCTCAACGATCCATCTTTCTTCTCAACCAAGAGCACTGGGGCTCCCCATTGTGATGAACTTCGTCGGATGTAATCTTTCTGCAATAACTCCTTAATCTGCTTCTTAATCTCCTCCAGATCGTTTGCGGGCATCCGGTATGGTCTCTTCGATATAGGCCCGGTGCCTGGCAATAGTTCTATTAAGAACTCAATGTCTCGATCCGGTGGCATGCCTGGTAATTCCTCTGGAAACACATCCGGGTAGTCCTTCACAACAGGTACTTCCTCCTGAACAACTCTTGAGAGGGAATTTACTTGGGTTCTCCTTGACATATGCCTGGATACATACTTGATCCTTTTTCCCTCCGGGGTGGTGAGATAAATCGACTTACTGGCGCAATCTATGTTCCCTCCATACATTGATAGCCAATCCATGCCCAGTATCACATCCAACCCTTGTGACTCCAGAATTATAAGGTCTGAGGGGAAAGTATGACTACCTATGGTTAATGGCATCTGAAAACATCCTCTGCTTGGCATATACTCAGCTCCGGGTGAGGTTACTAGCATAGGCGTCTTAAGAACTTTAGTGGGCAACTTATACTTATCCACGAATCCCCTTGATATGTATGAATGCGATGCACCAGTATAAAAAAGAATGAGTGCAGTAAATGACTTAACCAAAAACTTACCGATAACGGCTTCTGGCTGCTCTTCAACCTCCTCCACGTTAACGTGGTTCACTTGTCCTCAATTGAATGGGTTAGACTTCTTCCCAGAGCTTCCATTTCCATTGCCATTCTTCAACTCAGGGCAATCGTTGGCGTAGTGTCCAGTCTTCCGGCACTTGAAACAAGTAATGTGACTCTGGTCCTTCTTGGCGGGTGTGGCTGGGTTAGAGCGGTTCTGATTGTTGCTTTCTCCATTCCCATTCCCATTCTTCTGGCCATTGTGGTTATGAGAACTTCCTCCATTGTGAGTGTGGCCTCCATGGTTATGGGTAAATACTCCCGAGTTCGGAGTAAAGCGAGGCTTCTACTGAGCTCCTGAATTGTACTTCCCTTGTTCGTACTTCCTCTTGCGGCTATCAATCTGTTGTTATTTCCCTTCAATCATGAGAGCCTTGTCTACCAACTCCTGGTTGTTGTTAAATGTCGCCACCATCAACTGCATGCTCATCTCATCATTCAGCCCTTCCATTAACTTCTCCTCCTTCGCGGCATCTGTGGCCACATCATCAGGGGCATAGCAAGATAACTTGCTAAACTCATCCACGTACTAAGCTACAGTATGGTTTCCCTCGCGTAAGTTGCGAAACTCACGATTGTTCATGCTCATAGCTCCAGTTGAGATGTGTGCTGTGCAAAATGCTTGCTGAAACTGATCCCAAGTGACATTGGCTATAGGGAAAGTGGTTGTGTAATTCTCCCACCATGATGCTGCTGGTCCATCCAATTGATGTGCGGCAAAGCACACCTTCTTAGCATCTGTGCAACCTGTGGTGGTTAACTCCCTTCCAATACGGCGTAGCCAATCATCTGCAACTATCGGCTCGGTGCTACTGGAAAACACCGGCGGCTGCAACCTCAGAAAACGGGCTAAGTTGTCAACTAGAGGTGGTGGCGGTGGGTTGTTGTTGTTGGTGCCTTGGTTCTGAACTAACAATTGCATCAAGGCATTTTGCTGCTGGATCAACTGAGTGAGCTCCGGTGGGAAGGCAAATCCGGTATCACGTCTCGGAGGCATCTGATGGGTTTAGAGGGAAGAGATATAGAATAGACTGAGGTCTAGTGAGAAAGCACTACCCATAAGCACATGAGACAAACACAATCATATCATATCACTCAATCAATCAAGCAAGGGCATACAAACGGTCTAACTATTGTTATAGTGCTCAGACTACCACTATATACATGGGGGAATACTACTAGTCATATGGGGGTCATCTAGAAATTTTGATCGGTGGAAGACTCCATGATATCTGCTCCAGCTTCGTCTTCATAATCATCATCACTGTTGTCGGGGTTGGAGTCGGTGTCGTCGATGATGATGTAGTCTTCGGAACGAATCTCCTTGGGTTCGTCGTCTTCTCCTCCTGGAGCGGGATCTCCCATGAATACTCCGATTTCTTTATTAGGTCATCATTCTTATCCAATAGTATTGCGATTTCCTCCTCATATGCGTCGCGCGTAGACTTGAGTTCCTCTTCTAGATCCATGATCCTGGTCATTGCCTTCCTCAGATCCATCATGCCTGCGCACATCTTGTTCTCCTGGCGTCGAATGTGCTGGTTTAACTCCTGGATGAAAGCTGCAATGGGGATGTCCTTCCTGGTGCTGATCATCTACCATTGCTCATCTCGGCGCCCACATATCTGGTAGATAGTATCCTTCAGCTCCTGTTTGTAGACTTCTCCAAAACGTCCCATAGCAATGTGGGCTGCCATGCTCTTGCCTACTCTCCGGGTGGGTGCATCGAAGGAAAACTCTATGGGCTCAATGATTGGCGTGAATGTCCTTCCTGGAATATGAACTCGAACACTCCAACGCTCCTCTTGTGGTAAAGTGGCGGTGTAGGTCCCAGTAAAGCTTGGTATTCTGATGTTCAGGTACCTAGTGACCTCCTTCAGGTGTCGTCGAAAAGGTGTGTCTTCATCTGGTTGTGCAAACTTGTTCCTTGAATCCGCCATCCTAAAGAGTGAAAAAATGGAGAGAGGTCAGAAATGAGTAGAGAAGAGTGGCCTATGGCTTGTCTTAGTGGTCGTGTCCTACAGTCAGTGTGTGCTCTGATACCATCTTGTAGCGATCCGACCTCGGACGGTCAAATCTCTGTGCATAAGTGTCATCCCTGGATCGGTAATGCTGGCACACATAGTAATCGAAGGATTTATAACAGAGTGCAATCCCACACTTATTACATCGAATGTCTCAAAAGAGATCTTATTACAAAAAATATGGCTTAAGGCCATCTAAATAAGATAACAGCGGAAGGCTTGGAAGATAAAGTGAGTCCATCAACTCCAATGGCATAGTTGAGTGCACGACAACGACCTAACCGCTTCCTTACTCATCGTCTGAAAAGTCTGCAACATAATACGTTGCAGCCCGAAAACGGGTCAGCATATGGAATATGCTGGCAAAGTAACACAGTAAAGCAATGAACAGAATAACTGCTATCACTACATGCATATATGGCTGGTGGAGGCTGTAATGGTTAATATGTTTTGCGAAAAGCCAATTTTCCCCTACAACAAAGGAATAAATTTTATTTAACTATCATGATGGTTGAACAACACTGAGAATGGTACCCCCATCTCAATCCCAATTAAGGAAAATAATCATCAACCCAATAGTTTAATTTTAGAGTGATGAGATACAATAGGATAGTACAAGTACTAGATACTCAAGATGTCCATAACTGGGGACACGGCTAACCATGATTAGATTATACACTCTGCAGAGGTTTGCGCACTTTTCCCCACAAGACTCGATCTCCTCAGTTGGATTTCTCACACTACATGGTGTTCGAGAAACGGATGACCGAGACACAGCCTTTTAGAAACATTAACTCTTTACTCCGGGTGGACCGGTACACCTACTTTCCCCTACATCTGCTAGTCCACCTCTTCAAGAGGTCATGTAGCATACTCAACAATGCCAGAGCCCATAATGGCTTGTGGCTGCACACGGAAGTTTCTAGTATGAAATATCTCACGATCCCTTTGAGCCTGAGTGGCGGACCGTAGGAGGATCACACGGTATATCCCCGGGATCTCCTAGGACAACACTGGATTCCCCAGGTGCCCAAAACAAGCAATCCACCCAGATATGTATTAAAGTTACCACCTTAAGTTGAACCATTAAATAACAATCTCACATCTATCATGGATTCACTCACCCAAACCTGGTCTATGAGCATAGCATAGCAATAATAGCATAACGTAGAAGTAACTCCCAAGGTTTGATAATAAACAGGACAATAGGTTCTACATCGTCATCTACTTCCCAATACCCACAAGTTAATCACATCCTAATCATGCAGTTTGTGAGGATTGGAACTAATGCATAAAAACTGGGTATGAAAAGAGTATGATCAATGTGTTACTTGCCTTGCTGACGGTCTGCAAAACCTAGAGACTCGTAGTAGCACGCTTCGCACTCCGGGAATTCTATCGCATACAAACAATAGCAAACATAAGCAATCAATCATAGGTGCATGGGTAAACTCAAATAAGAAGATCAAATCTGAAAACGCAACTGAAGAGATTCGATTTGCAAAAAGAATCAAATCAAACGGAGCAACGAAACTCAAACTACGAAAGAAACAAGATCCATTTACTAATCTAGACTAAAGTCAAATTTTACAGTACCAAAATCTTGTTCAAGTTGGTTAAACATAAAGAGGGCTTCGAGACTATGATCTAGGTGCTTGAATCGCCTGATTCCGATAAACGAGCGAAAAGATAAACTAAAACGAAAATTGGGTCACAAATCACGACCGAAAATAATCGCGAAAAACCCTGGAAAAAGAAAAACTAATGAATAGGCTAAGAACGTACGTTCGCTGTCTGTAACTAACGGGTGAATGGCATGAGTTAAATTCGAACGTACGGGCGAAGGTCCGCAATTTAACCGAACCGAGAAAAACCGAACCGATCAATTTTTTGAAGAAAACAGATCTAGGGTTTCTAAAAAAACCGAACTAACCAAAAAAACGACGATCAACTCGCGAAAACCGGCGGCGGCAGCTACCTCGGCGGCGGGATCCGGCGGGGCGGGGCGGCGAGTGGCGGCGCGGGCGACAGCGGCGAGTGGCGGCGCGGCGGTGCGGGCGACGGTGGCGCGCGGCAGCGGCGGCTCGCGGATCGAGGCGGCGGCGCCTGCTGGCGGCTAGGGTTCGGGAGGCGCGGCGCGGCTGCTGGTGGGCTGTAGTGTCTTGGGCCCCCGACTTAAGAGGCCGGCTGGGTTGGTGTCCAGGTCGGACACGGCCCGGTAAGGCGGTTGCACTTTAAAAAAAAAATATTCCGACGTGCAGAAAAACGAAGAAAAGAAATACTAAACGGACTCCAAAAATCCTGAAATAAATTTTCCCCATCCTCTAAAAATCTACCGGACAAGGTGGACATTTATTTACGACTCTAATGCAATTTTGAAAAACGCGTATTTTTCCTAATTCAAATAAAATAGCAATAAAAACCGAAAAAATGTTTATTTGTTTTTAATATTTTTCGTCCAATATTTCATTATTTTGGGGAAGTCATATTATCCCCTCTCATATATTTTGATATGAAATATTTTCAGAGAGAAAATACTTAAAACAAATGACCCTTGTTTCAATATTTGATAAAATTCAAATATGAAAATGATGAAATCCCCAACTCTCTCCATAGGTCCTTGAGTTGCTTAGAATTTCTAGGATCGCAAAGCAAATATGCAAATGAAATATGATATGCATGAATGATCTATGTATAACATTCCAAATAGAAAATTTGGGTTGTTACAGACGGGGTAGAAAGACGAATTCTAACCTTGAGGGAGGGAGAGAAATACACGAAGTGCGCGTGTGTGATTCCGATGCCCATAGGTAAATGAGATATGTATGCGTGTGAGAGAGATAGCACAATTCATTCTAGTATCACTATCTAGCGACCATGGACGTGCATCGCTTGAACATAAATCAATATCTACTTCGTATCGTGGCCAAAGGTACAATATCGATTCAATGCTATAAAGATTGGGCAATCACATATCACATTTTTTTCTATTTAAATAAACCTTTTCAGTTGTGCATGCCAAAGTTACAATGATGTTTCTTCAAACAACCAATGTAGCTATCATGTACATGCACCATTGTTACTCTTGCATTCAAAATCATTAGTCTTGGATGATTTAAGGTTCTATTATGAAGTAATATATGTAATATTCATATATGAATTCAACGGGTACGCAATTAATGAAATGGAGGCTATGTAATCATATGAGGTAACACTTTTAAGTAGCGGACTACAATATCCATTTCTTTTTGTGCGCCTCTACACTAACACGTCAATGCATTATGTTTAAAGTAAATAACCAATTGCACTAAATTATCTATTTACACGAGAAATACAAAGGCTGAGCGTTTGATCCCTTTTTTGTGAACGCTCCACTACACCCGTATGATTGGCCGTGCCCGTGTGAACGTCCAAGTTATCAGCGCATCATCCCGAGTTATTGTCTTTTTTCTGGGGTGGACTTCACACCGATTATTAACTGCTGACGCGTGCCCCGTGTACATAGTCTCGCATGACCTTCCCACAAGCACGGTCCAAAATTAGTTGAAACTGGATACGAACGATCCTGCGGGCGGCAAAATCTCCCGCCTCCTTCTAAAATTTCCACCGCCTTAGTCTTTAGCATGCGAAATCCCCCTTTTGTCCTTGGTGCATGGAGACCAACAGTTACAATACCGTCCTCATCTACATAATAGGTCGGGGCTGCTTTGGTAACTTCTGGTTCCCCCCACTACACGACACCCCCATTTCATCTCCCCCTCCCGCAAAAACGACTAACTCACAGCACCAGAGCATCTCACATCACGCCGTCTGTACTTCATCGGCCTTTCTCCCCTCCCCTCTCGAAACCTTAGACTGCTCATCCACCGATGTACCAGAGCCCATTCAATGCTAGCGGCGTCCACCTCGCCGGATCTGGTTCTGCGACTGCATCTACCCTCCCACTTCCCCTAGAAACAAGTAGACTGCCCATCCACCACTGTACCATAGCCCATTCAGTGTCGGCCTTTTCCACGGCACCGGATCTGCTTCGCCGGTACTCTCGTCAACCGCAGCGCATCTGCAGTGGCTCATTCGTACTCCCCACCGGAGACGCTTCGTCCACACCCCCCGGAGCCGCCCCACCGACGCCCCCGTCGACAGCCTCTGATCCTCTCCGCCGACACCTTCCTCAACCCTACCGGAGCCGCTTCGCCGCCACCATCGTCAACCCCACCGGAGTAGCTTCGCCTATACCATTTTCAACCCTACCGGGGCCGCTTTGCCAACTCACAAGTCCACGGCCTCAGATCCACTTCCTCGCACCCTCATCCAACCTACCATAGGAGCTTCTGACGCCTCGTCCATGGCCGCAGATCCGCATCATCGACACCATCCTTAACCCAACCACTGGAGCAGCTTCACCTGCGCCGTCAGCCACGACCATAGATCCGCTTCGCCCACACTGTAGTCCACCATACCGCAGCCGCTCCACAAACACCCTACTCGACGGTTCTAGATCTCCTTACCGGACCCCGACAGCCAGTGCAGCGTCATCATCCTTGACGTTTCTAACCTGATTGCCACCGTCTGGCAAGAAGCCAAGCACCCGCCATGGCCTAGGTACTTGTCACCTTTAAACCCGTCCAGCATCACCTGCCCGATGTACTTCAAATATACTAACAGGTCATTGTTACCTGTTATGCAGCTAGCAAAAACTACAAGGACGATGTTTCTTCTAGATCTAACAGCTTGGCCAACCAAGATCCTGGACCGAGGCATTGCTATGATCTTGTAAGCGTGTCTCTCTCTTGTATTGTTCTGTGCCTGCCAGCGTGCTTTGCTAGGATTTTCAACCAGTAATCCCTTTGTGCAGACAATGATTTGTACTACTAGCTGCTAAATTAGATATGTAGATGTCATACATGATACTACCTCGTACCTTTGTTCCTACATATAAGTCTTTTTAGAGATTCCACTATAGGCTACATACGGAGCAAAATGAGTGAATCTACACTCGAAAATGCATCTATATACATTTGTATGTGGTCCACACTAGAATCTCTACATAGACATATATTTAGGAACAGAGGCAGTACATTACACAAAATCCTAGGTGGCATGTTGGAATTCTAGTACACTACATTAGGCTCCCTTAGAGTGCCTGCTAGTCCAGCACACAGAGTCATGGCTAGTTTATGCTACGCACACAATCATTAATTGGTGGTTTAAATATGCGCAAGGGATATGCAATGTATTATCATGTAGAGATGTCTGAAATTACCGTGTCAACTTGCAGATAGGGTTACACGATGAAAAAGTACAAGATGTATGTAACGATTTCATGGAACACCGCAAAAAAAGGAGAGCCAGCGGTGAACCTATACAGTGTGCTATGGTATGTCACTCCTCCATTGCAATCATCGTGACATGTTATTTGTATGTCAGTTCTATTGGCCAAGTTTCTTAGGGACAGTTATCCTAAGAAAATGAGCACCTGTGAATATAAGCTCCATGTAATAAGACAACCAGTTCTTTTCATTGCGTTTTCAGCTTATCTTTGGTATGATCAGTGAAAAGTCTAGATTGCATTATATATTTTCATTTTGCTGCCCATATGAAAATTAATTTGACTTGCAAACATCACAAATTGAACCCAGTGCAGTAATTAATATGATAGGAAAACAGACCATCACTATTTGCTCAAAATGCGAATACAAAGATACTATCTACTTGGCACAATCTACTTTGGTCAATGTTTTCCATAGAGATCCCATTGCCTAATTTAAACGAAAAACGCATGACCCACATTTAAATGAAGAACAATTATTTATTGAAATTCGATGTCCAAGTGGTTGGTTATTATCTTATAGCAGCACCACCTGAAAGCATCATATAGCAGCAGCAACTCATAGCAACTCATCATACAGCAGCAGTAGCAGCAGTGTGCAATTCATCATATGCCAGCAGTAGCTCATAGCAATTCATCATATAGCAGCAGCAGGAGCAGCTCATTGCAATTCATCATATAGCAGCAGCAGGAGCAGCTCATAGCAATTCATCATATAGCAGCAGCAGGAGCAGCTCACAGCAATTCATCATAGAGTATCAGCAGGAGCAGCTCATAGCAATACATCATACAGCAGCAGCAGGAGCAGCTTATAGCAACTCATCATATAGCAGCAGCAGCAGCAGGTCATAGCAATTCATCATATAGCAACAGCAGCTCATAGCAATTCATCATATAGCAGCAGCAGCTCATAGCAATTCATCATATAACAACAGCAGGAGAAGATCATAGCAATGCATCATATAGCAGCAGCAGAAGCAGCTCATAGCAATTCATTGTATAGTGGATCAGAATGAAAATTTGGCGAAAAATCAGAGGAGATCCTCGCCATGTTGGATGAGCTCATCCTTCAAGAGCACCTCAAGGCCACGGCCTGGGAGGTGGGGAGGGGGAATAAGGTGCCTTCTGCCGCAGTGTGGCATTAGCCGTAGTTGTGCAGCGCCTGCCGGAGTAGTGCATTGGATGAACCACAGTGGAGCAGCTGCTGGAGACCATGAGAATGAGGGGCGGCGCCAGAGGGAGGAGCAGCCAGGGAGATTTGCCCCTACCCTCCGTCCATGTAGCCTAGCTGGACAGAGCATCATCGAGGACCAGGCCAGATGGGACCAGTGGCGACGGCTTGCTGGAGGAACCATAGTGCTGCAGGCAGGGGATCGAGGTAGAGGGAAAGGGGAGATGAGATGCAAGCGGGCAGGGAAATGAACGCTTGCGTGTTTGTTTTTACTTGAGGGTGAGGTGTGACGCGGGCGTCACCAGTTGCATTTTGAGTGTAATATAGGCAGACAATAGAGTCATTTCACTATTCCCCTTCCCTTCAATTTTAGTGAGGTTCTACCCGAAACACCCCCCTCCAAAGCGAAATTAGTTAAGCCCAAGCCCATAACTCAAAAATGAATTCTTTACATCTTTTATGGATTATTTTGACAACAAGCCCTGAAAAGGCGGAATAGAACTGGCCCTTAACCTGCAATGCAATTGTGCGTGCAATGATGAATCACTCCTGCCTGCTATAGTGTACATTTAGGCATCATCATACATGGCATAACCTAATACATGTGCATTCCATTGTAGAATCTGGAATATGCAATGTTTATGTTAGTTCATACGTTGCACATGGTGTTTAAATGCCCCTTAAATCTGGTCAGTCAAGTGATGGTCTTTAAGCCTCCTTCTTTGCTTCTTTTCTTGATATGTAAGATTTGCTCACACATCTATTCAATTACTTGATGTTCTTGACCTAACACTCTAACAGAGCTTGTCAACGATTTAAACACTAAGGGCTGCCGTAGTGGGGCCTTTTCTAACTCATAGGTGACATAAAGGTTTGGTTGTACACTAAATTAGGCTCTCCAAGAGTACCTGGAGATCCAGTTCGAAGGTATGCCTAGTTTTTACATAGTGCAGACATAGTAAATGCTCATTTCATTGTGTGCAAGTGCAAAAGATGCGGCATGTTTCATTATGTGGTGTTGTTTTGTTACAATCTCATCCTTTTGTGTTCACAGACTGGAAAGTATGCATATTTATCTTCCAAGGAGACGAGTAACTAGTTTGTGTCACCTTGCAGAGGGGGTGCAATGAAGATAAGATTGAGGATTTCCAAGTACAAGATGTTAGGAAGGAGCCTTGCAAGAGAAGTAGGAGTGGCGCTGAGCCTCTTCAACCTGTTAAGGCAAGTCACTGTATCCAACTCAACAGTTCAATCCTTGCTTGTTTCAGCCATAGTTAATTTGCTCTTTTCAATTGCTTTATTTTTCCTCAGTTAATGAGATACCCAAAGAATGATGCCTGATGTTGGGTGATACGTCCATTTTGCATCATGCTTTTATATCGATATTTATTGCATTATGGGCAGTTATTACACATTATGTCACAATAATTATGCCTATTTTTAACCTTCAAAAAAATAATTATGCCTATTCTCTCTTATTTTACAAGGTTTACATAAGGAGGGAGAATGCTGACAGCTGGAATTCTAGGCTGGAAAAGGAGCAAATATTAGAGACCTATTCTGCACAACTCCAAAAGTCCTGAAACTCCACGAAAGTTATTTTTGGAAATAATAAAAAACACTCAAAGAAGAATCCACGTCAGGGGGGCCTCCACCTGTCCACGAGGGTGGGGGGCGCGCCCTACCCCCTGGGCGCGCCCCTGCCTCATGGGCTCCCTGTTGGCCCTCAGTGCCCATCTTCTGCTATATGATGTATTTCGTCCGAAGAAAAATCATAAGCAAGCTTTCGGGACGAGACTCCGCTGCCACGAGGCGGAACCTTGGTGGAACCAATCTAGGGCTCTCGCAGAGCTGTTCTGCCGGGGACACTTCCCTCCGGGAGGGGGAATCATCGCCATCGCCATCACCAACGCTCCTCTCATTGGGAGAGGGCAATCTCCATCAACATCTTCACCAGCGCCATCTCCTCTCAAACCCTAGTTCATCTCTTGTATCCAATTCTTGTCACATAGTCTGGGGTTGGTACCTGTAGGTTGCTAGTAGTCTTGATTACTCTTTGTAGTTGATGCTAGTTGGTTTATTTGGTGGAAGATCATATGTTCAGATCCTATATGCATATTCATACTCCTATGATTATGAACATGAATATGCTTTATGAGTAGTTACGTTTGTTCCTGAGGACATGGGAGAAGTCTTGCTATTAGTAGTCATGTGAATTTGGTATTCGTTCGATATTTTGATGAGATGTATGTTGTCTCTCCTCTAGTGGTGTTATGTGAACGTCAACTACATGACACTTCACCATTGTTTGGGCCTAGAGGAAGGCATTGGGAAGTAATAAGTAGATGATGGGTTACTAGACTGACATAAGCTTAAACCCTAGTTTATGCGTTGCTTCGTAAGGGGATGATTTGGATCCACATGTTTGATGCTATGGTTAGGTTTACCTTAATACTTCTTTTGTAGTTGCGGATGCTTGCAATAGGGGTTAATCATAAGTGGGATGCTTGTCCAAGTAAGGACAGCACCCAAGCACCGGTCCACCCACATATCAAATTATCAAAGTACCGAACGTGAATCATATGAACGTGATGAAAACTAGCTTGACGGTAATTCCCATGTGTCCTCAGGAGCGCTTTTATCTATATAAGAGTTTGTCCAGGCTTGTCCTTTGCTACAAAAAGGATTGGGCCACCTTGCCGCACTTTATTTACTTTTGTTACTTGTTGCTCGTTACAAATTATCTTATCACAAAACTATTTGTTACCTATTATTTGAGTGCTTGCAGAGAATACCTTGCTGAAAACCGCTTATCATTTCCTTCTGCTCCTCGTTGGGTTCAACACTCTTACTTATCGAAAGGACTACGATAGATCCCCTATACTTGTGGGTCATCAAGACTCTTTTCTGGCACCGTTGCCGGGGAGTGAAGCGCCTTTTGTAGGTGGAATTTGGTAAGGAAAAATTTAAATAGTGTGCTGAAATTTACTGTCACTTGTTACTATGGAAAGTAATCCTCTGAGGGGCTTGTTCGGGGTATCTTCACCCCGACCAGTAGAGCAAAGAGTTGCTCCTCAACCTACTGAACCTACTGAAAATGAAAATGTCTACTTTCAGATTCCTTCGGGTATGATAGAAAAACTGCTAGCTAATCCTTTTGCAGAAGATGGAACAATTCATCCTCATGAGCACCTAATATATGTGGATGAAGTTTGTGGATTATTTAAGCTTGCAGGTGTGCCCGGTGATGTTATTAAGAAGAAGGTCTTCCCTTTATCTTTGAAGGGAGATGCATTGACATGGTATAGGCTATGTGATGATATGGGATCATGGAACTACAAACGATTGAAATTGGAATTTCATCAGAAGTTTTATCCTATGCATCTTGTTCATCGTGATCGCAATTATATATATAATTTTTGGCCTCGTGAAGGAGAAAGCATCGCTCAAGCTTGGGGGAGGCTTAAATCAATGTTATATTCATGCCTCAATCATGAGCTCCCAACAGAAATAATTATTAAGAATTTTTATGCTCGGCTTTCTGATAACAATCGCACCATACTCGATACTTCTTGTGCTGGCTCTTTTATGATGAAGACTATTGAATTCAAATGGGATTTATTGGAAAGAATTAAACGCAACTCTGAATATTGGGATCTCGGCGAAGGTAAGGAGTCAGGTATGACACCTAAGTTTGAATATCTTAAATCTTTTATGGATACCGATGTTTTCCGTAAATTTAGCACTAAATATGGACTTGACTCTGAGATAGTAGCTTCCTTTTGTGAATCTTTTGCTACTCATGTTGATCTCCCTAAGGAGAAGTGGTTTAAATATCATCCTCCCATAAAAGTAAAAGTACCTGCACCTATTAAAGTTGAAGAAAAAACTATCACTTATAATGATCCTATTGTTCCTGCTGCTTATGTTGAAAAACCAACTTTTCTTGTTAGGATAAAAGATCAAAAGCTTCAAATGTGGTTCGTAAAAGCAATATTAGAACCTACACACCTCCTGAGCAAGTTAAAGTTGAACCTAATATTGCTATTGTTAAAGATCTCTTGTCTGATAATATTGATAGGCACGTTATTCATTTCTGTGATGAGACTCTAGAATTGCTAAACCTTGTGCTAAAGATAAACATAGACCCGTGGTAGGCATGCCTGTTATTGTTAAAATAGGAGATCATTGTTATCATGGCTTGTGTGGTATGGGTGCTAGTCCTAGTGCAATACCTTTTGACTTATACAAAGAAATTATGCATGATATTGCACCTGCTGAGATAGAAGATATTGATGTCAGAATTAAACTTGCCAATAGAGATACTATATCACCAATGGGAATTGTTAGAGATATTGAAGTCCTCTGTGGGAAAACTAAATATCCCGCTGATTTTCTTGTTCTTGGTTCCCCACAAGATAGCTTTTGTCCCATTATTTTTGGTAGACCCTTCTTGAACACTGTTAATGCTAAGATAGACTGCAAAAAGGATGTTGTTACTATTGGTTTAGGTGATATGTCTCATGAGTTTAATTTCTCTAAATTTCATAGACAACACCGTGAAGAGGAATTTCCTAGTAAGGATGAAATTATTGGTCTCGCTTCTATTCCTAGTGATCCTTTAGAACAATATTTTCTAGACCATGAAAATGATATGTTTATGAATGAAAGAAGGGAAATAGATGGAGTATTCTTTAAACAGGAACCCATCCTCAAACACAATTTGCCTGTTGAAATCCTAGGGGATCCTCCTCCACCCAAGGGTGATCCCGTGTTTGAGCTCAAACCATTGCCATATACTCTTAAATATGCTTATCTTGATGAAAAGAAGATATATCCTGTTATTACCTTTCAGAGCATGAAGAAGAGAGATTATTGAAAACTCTGAAAAAGCACCGCGCTGCTATTGGATATACTCTTGATGATCTTAAGGGCATTAGTCACACTCTATGTCAACATAAAATAAATTTGGAGAAAGATGCCAAACCAGTTCGAGATTACCAACGACGGCTGAATCCTAAAATGAAAGAAGTGGTAAGAAAGGAAATACTAAAGCTCCTTGAGGCAGGTATAATTTATCCCGTTGCTGATAGTCAGTGGGTAAGTCCTGTCCATTGTGTACCTAAGAAAGGAGGTATTACTGTCGTTCCTAATGATAAAGATGAATTGATTCCGCAAAATTATTACAAGTTATAGGATGGTAATTGATTTCCGCAAATTAAATAAAGCTACTAAAATGGATCATTACCCTTTACCTTTTATCGATCAAATGCTAGAAAGATTATCCAAACATACACATTTTTGCTTTCTAGATGGTTATTCTGGTTTCTCTCAGATACCTGTGTCAGCCGATGATCAATCAAAGACCACTTTTACTTGCCCTTTTGGTACTTTTGCTGATAGACGTATGCCTTTTGGTTTATGTAATGCACCTGCTACCTTTCAAAGATGCATGATGGCTATATTCTCTGACTTTTGTAAAAAGATTTGTGAGGTTTTCATGGACGATTTCTCCGTTTATGGATCCTCTTTTGATGATTGCTTGAGCAACCTTGATCGAGTTTTGCAGAGATGTGAAGAAACTAATCTTGTCTTGAATTGGGAAAAGTGCCACTTTATGGTTAATGAAGGTATTGTCTTGGGGCATAAAGTTTCTAAAAGAGGTATTGAGGTTGATAAAGCCAAGGTTGATGCTATTGAAAAGATGACATGTCCCAAGGACATCAAAGGTATAAGAAGTTTCCTTGGTCACGCCAGTTTTTATAGGAGGTTCATTAAGGACTTCTCAAAAATTTCTCGGCCTCTGACTAATTTATTACAAAAAGATATACCATTTGTCTTCGATGATGATTGTGTAGAAGCATTTGAAATACTTAAGAAAGCTTTGATCTCTGCACCTATTGTTCAGCCACCTGATTGGAATTTACCCTTTGAAATTATGTGTGATGCTAGTGATTATGATGTAGGTGTTGTTATAGGGCAAAGAGTTGATAAGAAATTAAATGTTATTCAATATGCTAGTAAAACTCTAGACAATGCTCAGAGAAATTATGCTACTACTGAATAGGAATTCCTAGAAGTTGTATTTGCTTGTGATAAGTTCAGACCTTATATTGTTGATTCTAAAGTAACTATTCACACGGATCATGCTGCTATTAAATATCTTATGGAAAAGAAAGATGCTAAACCTAGACTTATTAGATGGGTTCTCTTGCTACAAGAATTTGATTTGCATATTATTGATAGAAAGGGAGCTGAGAACCCCGTTGCAGACAACTTTTCTAGGTGAGAAAATGTTCTTGATGACCCACTACCTATTGATGATAGCTTTCCTGATGAACAATTGAATGTCATAAATGCTTCTCATACTGCTCCATGGTATGCTGATTATGCTAATTACATTGTTGCTAAATTTATACCACCTAGTTTCGCATACCACCAAAAGAAAAAGTTTTTCTATGATTTGAGACATTACTTTTGGGATGACCCACATCTTTATAAAGAAGGAGTAGATGGTGTTATTAGACGTTGTGTACCTGAGCATGAACAGGAACAGATCCTACCCAAGTGTCACTCCGAGGCTTATGGAGGACACCACGCTGGAGACAGAACTGCACATACGGTATTGCAATCCGGTTTTTATTGGCCTACTCTCTTCAAGGATGCTCGTAAGTTTGTCCTATCTTGTGATGAATATCAAAGAATCGGTAATATTAGTAGACGTCAGGAAATGCCTTGTCGGTGTACTAAAATAGGGGTACCTTAGTACCCCGAAATTGTGCACGGGCAGTCGTAGCACCCCGCGGCAAGGCCTGCCAGGTGATCGCCAAGACCCCCCACGGTTCCCTCTTGGGCCATTCAAGAACAAAGTATTTGAGCCAAGCCCCCGGCAGGAGGAGCCTGCCGGGAAGGCCACCCGAAGAGAGCAAGGCCCCGGCAAGAGGAGCTTGCCGGGACGACCGCTCGAAGCACAAGGCCCCGGCAAGAGGAGCTTGCCGGGAAGGCCAACCACGGCGCGACAAGGACCTTGCCACGGCGCGTCCCGCGCTCCGGCAAGGCCCAGCGAGCGACAAGCTCCCGGGCGCGACAAGACATCCACCGCGGCAAGTTACCACCCCGTGCCTGCACTCCAGCTCACCCACCAACGTGTCGCTCTGGGGGCATTCCAGGCGCACGTGGCAGGAGGTTGTGTAGCCAGGGGCATGCGGTGGCGAAGCGAAGCTGACAGAGTAGCCATCGTGGCAAACGGTGGCGCCCCTGACGGTCCACTTCCCTGCACCGTCTGGGCGACGCGGAGGGGCATTTAATGCCCTTGTCCCCCGCCGTCAGAGTTAGGTATGATAGCACTGTACAGCCACTGTACAGGCAGCTGTACCCACTACAGCATTCTCCCATTTTTGCCCCCACCTGCGCTGCCACCTGTGGGTAACCCCTTGAGCATATAAAAGGAGGCCCCATGCGCACGTAGGAGGAAGAGGACACCCATCGCCACGCTCGGTCTCGCCAGCAGCTCGTGTGTACTGTAGCACCACGCGCTGCCGAGCAAGAACACAATACAATCCACAAAGCAGCAGTAGGGTTTTACGCATCCTTGCGGCCCGAAGCTGGGTAAAATCCCTTGTGTGCACTGCCTCGATCCGCTCTTTGTGCAACCTCCGCCCCCCGCCGAACCAGTAAGGGGCTCGGTCCCCATAGGTGTTCGAGGAAGCCGATTCCCCCCGACATGCCTATGAATTATTCACTTGTTATTGAACCATTTGATGTTTGGGGCTTTGATTATATGGGACCTTTTCCCGCCTCCAATGGATACACACATATTTTAGTTGTTCTTGATTACGTTACTAAGTGGGTAGAAGCTATTCCAACTAGTAGTGCTGATCATAACACTTCTATTAAGATGCTTAAAGAAGTTATTTTTCCGAGATTTGGAGTCCCTAGATATTTAATGACTGATGGTGGTTCACATTTTATTCATGGTGCTTTCCGTAAAATGCTTGCTAAGTATGATGTTAATCATAGAATTGCATCTCCTTATCACCCACAGTCTAGTGGTCAGGTAGAACTGAGTAATAGAGAGCTCAAATTAATTTTGCATAAGACTGTTAATAGATCTCGAAAGAATTGGTCCAAGAAACTTGATGATGCATTCTGGGCTTATAGAACAGCATATAAAAATCCTATGGGTATGTCTCCGTATAAAATGGTTTATGGAAAAGCATGTCACTTACCTCTCGAACTAGAACATAGGGCTTACTGGGCTATTAAAGAACTCAATTATGATTTCAAACTTGCCGGTGAGAAGAGGTTATTTGACATTAGCTCACTTGATGAATGGAGAACCCAAGCCTATGAAAATGCCAAGTTGTTTAAAGAAAAAGTTAAAAGATGGCATGCCAAAAGAATACAAAAGCGTGAGTTTAATGTAGGTGATTATGTATTGCTATACAACTCTCGTTTAAGATTTTTTGCAGGAAAACTTCTCTCTAAATGGGAAGGTCCTTACGTTATTGAGGAGGTCTATCATTCTGGTGCCATAAAAATCAAAAACTTTGAAGGCAAAAATCCGAAGGTGGTGAACGGTCAAAGAATCAAACATTATATCTTAGGTAATCCCATAAATGTTGAAACCAATGTTATTGAAACGTAACTCCGGAGGAATGCATAAGGGATACCTTCTAGAACATTTCAGACTCCGAAAAGGAATAGGTATGTGGTACGGTAAGTATATCGACTCCAAAACAGTTCTAAATGCAATTTTTCTCCGTTTTGGAATATTTAGAAAAATAGAAAAATAAGAAGCAGTCCGGGAAGGACACGAGGGCTCCACGAGGGTGGAGGGCGCGCCCTACCCTCCTGGGCACACTCCCTGCCTCGTGGGCACCTCGTGTGCTCTCCAGACTCTGTTTTCTTGCACGATACGTATTTTGGTCAGAAAAATTCATTATATAATCTCCCGAAGGTTTTGACTCCTGTATCACGCAATTATCCTCTATTCTTGTTTCGAGCTATTTCCTGTCAGGGTTGTTAAGGCCAGGCATCATGTCGTCCCCCTCCTCCAACAATGGTGACAACGATGCTTGGCTAATCAAGATAGAGCTGAAGAGGGAAGAACCCATGGGGATCAACAAGGATGAAGGGAACAAGAAGGCCACGGAGGATCAAGCTCCTACAGCAGAAGACAGCCTTCAATTCGATCACAATCTTCTTACCCCAACTGAGATCGAAGCCTTTAAGATGATTGATTTAGCTCATATACAAAACAAGTGTCTCACACGTGAAAATATTTTGTTGAAGGAGCATATCATTGCGCTCAAGGGCATTATCCGCAAGTTGGAGGACCTCTTACGCTCGATGTGCGACTATCCATCATCACCTCCACCTTCTTCACCAGCAAAGGAGACATAATCACTTGGGTATGGGCACTCCCCTTGGCAACTTCCAAGCTTGGGGGAGGTGCCCCGGTATAGTATCACCATCACATCTCCTATCTTTACCGTTTTTCTTAGTTCGATCCTGTTAGTAGTATCTTGATCTAGTAGAATACTTTTTTAGTATGATCTAGTTTTGAGTTTTGCTTTATGATCTCTCTATGTAATCGAGTCCGTGAGCTATATAATAAAGATTAGTGTTGAGTCAAGGGCTTGATTATTTTTCCATGATCTTGGGTGAATAAAAGAAAAGATAAAAGAATAAAAAGAAATAAAGAGATCATATTGATCTTATTGAGAGTAATGACTTCACATAGAAAGAGTATGATGATTAAAAATTGTTGGGAGTTGACAAACATAGCTTTGGTCATCGTTGCAATTAATAGGAAGTAATAAAGAAAGAGAGGTTTCACATATAAATATACTATCTTGGACATCTTTTATGATTGGGAGCACTCATTAAAATATGACATGCTAAAGAGTTGATGTTGGACAAGGAAGACAATGTAATGGGTTATGTTTTCTTATATGTGAGATAAAGTATATTGTCATGGATCATCCAACAAGTTGAGCTTGCATTTCCCCCTCATGCTAGCCAAATTCTTTGCAGCAAGTAGAGATACTACTTGTGGTTCCAAAAACCCTTAAACCAGTTTTGCCATGAGAGTCCACCATATCTACTTATGGATTGAGTAAGATCCTTCAAGTAAGTTGTCATCGGTGCAAGCAATAAAAATTGCTCTCTAAATATGTATGATTGATTGGTGTGGAGGAAATAAGCTTTATACGATCTTGTGATGTGGAAGAAATAAAAGCGACGGACTTCATAATAAAGGTCTATATCACAAGTGGCAATACAAAGTGACATTCTTTCGCATTAAGATTTTGTGCATCCAACCGTGGAAGCGCATGGCAACCTCTGCTTCCCTCTGCGAAGGGCCTATCTTTTACTATTATCTTCTACCTTATGCAAGAGTTGTGGTGATCTTCACCTTTCCTTTTTACATTTTATCCTTTGGCAAGCACAATATGTTGGAAAGATCGTGATATATATCTAATTAGATGTAAGTTAGCATGAGTAATTATTGTTGACATTACCCTTGAGGTAAAAGGTTGGGAGGTGAAACTATAAGCCCCTATCTTTCTCTGTGTCCGGTTAAAACTCCATAGCCACAAGTATTGCGTGAGTGTTAGCAATTATGAAAGACTAAATGATAGTTGAGTATGTGGAGTTGCTAGAAAGCTCTGACATAGACTCTTTCTGATGTTATGATAAATTGTAATTGCTCCAATGACTCAGATTATAGTTTGTTGGTTCTCAATAAAGTTTCTGATTCATACTTTGCATTGTGAGTATATTATTACTTAAGCATAAGAATTCATATGACATTATCCATATATGTTGTTGTTATGAGAATAATCATGATGCCCGCATGTCTGTATTTTATTTTATCGACACCTCTACCTCTAAACATGTGGACATATTTATCATTATCGGCTTCCGCTTGAGGACAAGCGAGGTCTAAGCTTGTGGGAGTTGATACGTCAATTTTGCATCATGCTTTTATATCGATATTTATTGCATTATGGGTTGTTATTACACATTATGTCACAATACTTATGCCTATTCTCTCTTATTTTACAAGGTTTACATAAGGAGGGAGAATGCCGACAGCTGGAATTCTGGGCTGGAAAAGGAGCAAATATTAGAGACCTATTCTGCACAACTCCAAAAGTCCTGAAACTCCACGAAAGTTATTTTGGAAATAATAAAAAATACTAGAAGAAGAATCCACGTCAGGGGGGCCTCCACCTGTCCACGAGGGTGGGGGCGCGCCCCTGCCTCATGGGCTCCCTGTTGGCCCTCCAGTGCCCATCTTCTGCTATATGATGTCTTTCGTCCGAAGAAAAATCATAAGCAAGCTTTCAGGATGAGACTCCGCCGCCACGAGGCGGAACCTTGGAGGAACCAATCCAGGGCTCCGGCAGAGCTGTTCTGCCGGGGACACTTCCCTTCGGGAGGGGGAAATCATCGCCATCGTCATCACCAACGCTCCTCTCAACGGGAGAGGGCAATCTCCATGAACATCTTCACCAGCACCACCTCCTCTCAAACCCTAGTTCATCTCTTGTATCCAATTCTTGTCTCATAGTCTGGGATTGGTACCTGTAGGTTGCTAGTAGTTTTGATTACTCCTTGTAGTTGATGCTAGTTGGTTTATTTGGTGGAAGATCATATGTTCAGATCCTATATGCATATTAATACTCCTCTGATTATGAACATGAATATGTTTTGTGAGTAGTTACGTTTGTTCCTGAGGACATGGGAGAAGTCTTGCTATTAGTAGTCATGTGAATTTTGTATTCATTCGATATTTTGATGAGATGTATGTTGTCTCTCCTCTAGTGGTGTACATGAAACTTCACCATTGTTTGCGCCTAGAGGAAGGCATTGGGAAGTAATAAGTAGATGATGGGTTGCTAGAGTGACAGAAGCTTAAACCCTAGTTTATGCGTTGCGTCGTAAGGGGCTGATTTGGATCCACATGTTTGATGCTATGGTTAGGTTTACCTTAATACTTCTTTTGTAGTTGCAGATGCTTGCAATAGGGGTTAATCATAAGTGGGATGCTTGTCCAAGTAAGGATAGCACCCAAGCACCGGTCCACCCACATATCAAATTATCAACGTACCGAACGCGAATCATATGAACGTGATGAAAACTAGCTTGACGATAACTCCCATGTGTCCTCGGGAGCGCTTTTCTCTATATAAGAGTTTGTCCAGGCTTGTCCTTTGCTACAAAAAGGATTGGGCCACCTTGCTGCACTTTATTTACTTTTGTTAGTTGTTGCTCGTTACAAATTATCTTATAACAAAACTACCTGCTACCTATTATTTCAGTGCTTGCAGAGAATACCTTGCTGAAAACCACTTATCATTTCCTTCTGCTCCTCATTGGGTTCAACACTCTTACTTATCGAAAGGACTACGACAGATCCCCTATACTTGTGGGTCATCATTGGGTACTTGTATAACTATTAGTTGACATAATTAAAGGCCTTACCATTTAATTACTCTGCCGAAGTGTGCCTGAAGCTTTGAAGTCTATTAACCAACTATTATTGCATGAGGCTCACAATCTAGTTTATACTAGGCCCATGATTGCATAGTTTTGCTTGCCATAGTATGTTTGTATGAAACCCTCTGCTGTTCATTATGCTCCCTAAGACTTTAGTTGAGCTACAAAATGGCCAACTGCTTGCTTACTTCTGCGCAACGTGATGTCTAAATTTGTAACTTGTCTGTGTTTTGGATTGGGCCCCAACATCATGCTCCTCTGGTGAGCTAAGAGAGATTTCTGTATGCAGGCTGCACAGACTACCTTTTTTATAATTTTTAAAATACCACCTGCTTATACTTCATGACGTGTAACATTATTGTTAGTCCTATTTTGCCATGTACAAAATAGTTTGTCTTGCTCGCTTTATTGTTGTAACTATATTTTTGCCCTAGTCATGTGTACTTACAGAAACATTTCAGGATGAAGTGACATCAACACAAAGGTCTGCGAGCAGTGCGGCATGGCCGTTACCGAATGATTGTGGATTGGAATTGGAATGCGCTGATGTTCTCGAGCATCAACTAGAGGTGGCAAGACAACATATACATGATTCTGAACGTACAATCAACAAGTTGAGACTGGACATGCAGGTATTAGATGCAGGAGTCAAAAAAATGAAACAAGACACTGAGGTAACAACGAAGGAATTGGAGATTTTGCAAACTGAAATTTGTGCTATCTAAATCTGGCCAATCCTATTTTCTGAAGAGATTATAGTTCAAATGGTAAGTTATGCTGATGCGCGTCCATGATGTATGAGCTGTATTTGCCCAGTGTATGTAATTTGTTGTTTCTGTATGCTTTATTATCACTAGTGCCGAACCATCATGCCCAGTGGGTATAATCGGCTGTAATTTCTTTATTTTATAGTGTAGGATTATTCTACATTTCTATGCCTTAGTCTCCTTATTGTATAGTGTATGTTTTTTAGAGGTGATAGTATAGAGTAGGATAATTCTTTGAATATGCTATATCGTTCAAATGGGGGCCAACTCTCCCAAACGTTATACTGACCATGGCCCTCCATAGGCCGTACGAACCATGGGCCATCTACAGGACAGACGATCCATGGCCTTCTATGGCCGTCAGATCCGTGGGCCTTCTATGGGTTGTCGGATCCGTGGGCCTTCTATAGGCTGTCGGATCCATGGGCCTTCTATGGGCCATCAGATCCATGGGCCTTCTATGGGCCGTCGGATCAATGGGCCTTCTATGGGCCATCGGGTCGATGGGCCTTCTACGTTCCGTAGGATCCATGGGCCTTCTACGGGCCGTCTCATCTATGGGCCTTGTACGGGCCGTATAACGGGCCGTAAACGGGCTAGAGTGGAAATCTTACGTTTTATGGGCTGACCATAACGGGCCGTTAATAGGCCGTATTTGATGATGCTATGAAAATGGCCCAACAGATTAATGGGCCACAAACGGGCCGACTGTATCCACGGGCTGAATTTGGCCCACAAGCAGAAAAGGCCAGTAATGGGCCGTAAGTATCCGAATGCTGGAAACGAGCCCAAGAATATATGGGCCCTCAGAAGGCAGAAAGGTAAAGTGATACACTGTTCATTACGGGCCAATTTCACTACATTCCATTAATGGGACAAGAGTTACAAAGGGACTCATATGGGCTGAAATACGTCATGGGCCATACATGGGCCGGAAGTTTAAAACGGGTTGGAATTATATTGGATGGCCCAGATGATGCTACTGGGCCTAATTCGGATAGGCCGTAAGCGGGCCCTAGGTTAGCGGGCTGTAAATGGGATATATGCAAACATGCCGTTAATTGGCTTGCCATGGGCCGGCCTGCCACCTTTTGACAAAGTCAAACGGGCTGGCCTTTTAACAGGAATGGGCCTCTGTTGGGCCATGCCACGTGTCGACGTATCATAGGCGCTTTGGGTCCAATGAGTGGATGACATCTGTCCCAACGGTGAGCCGACACATATTTCCTCCAGCCAATGATGATTTTACACGTGGAAAATCCCCATTGCTCGGGGCTGTTAACGGGTTATCGGATCCTAAACCGGACCCAATAGCTTAATGGCGTTCCGTTACGGTGGATGCCACGTGTCGGTCACCCTTGACGAAAGCACTTCTGTGACGCACGATTTATCGTCATGGAAGTGGACACTTCCGTGATGATAATTTTGGTAATGTCATGGAACACTTCTACGACAGCACAGGTATGACTATCTTGATTCTGTCATAAAATTTTCATGGATGTACATGCATGACAAAAAACGTGACCTACTATGACAAACACGTATCATCACGGAAGTGTATTTTTTTAGTGATAGTTTGAGCCAATGTTGTATGTGCTGCTTTAGTAATAGTTTATTTACTTTTATTGAATAAGACAAGACATACCAGTGCTTCAGCAAGTTCTTAGTTTTTTTTCTTATGAAAATAACATTAGACCAAATTCAAAAACTACTTCACTACATCAAGTTCAGAAACATCTTTTTAATACATTGAGTACAGAAACTACACTACATCAAGTTCACTGCAAGAAGTATGTGAGTTCTTTATGACTAATGTTGAGTCCATGGATTATACGCACCCTCACCTTTCCATCATTGCTAGCCTCTTCGGTACCGTGCATTGCCCTTTCTCACATTGAGAGTTGGTGCAAACTTCACCGGTGCATCCAAACCCCGTGATATGATACACTCTTTCACACATAAACCTCCTTATATCTTCCTCAAAACAGCAACCAAACCTACCTATTATGGCATTTCCATAGCCATACCGAGATATATTGCCATGCAACTTTCCACCGTCCCGTTTATATGACACGTTCATCATTGTCATATTGCTTTGCATGATCATGTAGTTGACATAGTATTTGTGGCAAAGCCACCGTTTATAATTCTTTAATACATGTCACTCTTAGTTCATTGCATATCCCGGTACACAGCCAGAGGCATTCATATAGACTCATACTCTGTTCTAGTATCGAGTTGTAATCATTGAGTTGTAAATAAATAGAAGTGTGATGATCATCATTTTCTAGAGCATTGTCCCAAATGAGGAATAAATAAAAGAGAAAGGCCAAAAAAAGAGAAGTCCCAAAAAAATGAGAGAAAAAGAGAGAAGGGACAATGTTACTATCCTTTTATCACACTTGTGCTTCAAAGTAGCACCATAATCTTCATGATAGAGAGTCTCTTGTTTTGTCACTTTCATATACTAGTGGGAATTTTTCATTATAGAACTTGGCTTGTATATTCCAACAATGGGCCTCCTCAAGTGCCCTAGGTCTTCATGAGCAAGCAAGTTGGATGCACACCCACTTAGTTTCTTTTGTTGAGCTTTCATATATTTATAGCTCTAGTGCATCCGTTGCATAGCAATCCTTACTCCTTGCATTAACATCACTCGATGGGCATCTCCATAGCTCATTGATTAGCCTCGTTGATGTGAGACTTTCTCCTTTTTGTCTTCTCCACATAACCCCCATCATTATACTCTATTCCACCCATAGTGCTATATCCGTGGCTCACACTCATGTATTGGGTGAAAGTTGAAAAAGTTTGAGATTAGTAAAGTATGAAACAATTGCTTGGCTTGTCATCGGGGTTGTGCATGATGAGAGCATTCTTGTGTGACGAAAATGGAGCATGACTAAACCATATGATTTTGTAGGGATGAACTTTCTTTGGCCATGTTATTTTGAGAAGACATGATTGCTTAGTTAGTATGCTTGAAGTATTATTATTTCTATGTCAATATTAAACTTTTGTCTTGAATCTTATGTATCTGAATATTCCTGCCACAATAAAGAGAATTACATGGATAAATATGTTAGGTAGCATTCCACATCAAAAATTCTGTTTTTATCATTTACCTACTCGAGGACGAGCAGGAATTAAGCTTGGAGATGCTGATACGTCTCCAACGTATCTATAATTTTTTATTGTTCCATGCTATTATATTATCTGTTTTGCATGTTTATGGGCTTTATTAAACACTTTTATATTACTTTTGGGACTAACCTATTAACCCAGAGCCCAGTGCCAGTTTCTGTTTTTTCCTTGTTTCAGTGTTTCGCAGAAAAGGAATATCGAACGGAGTCCAAACAGAATGAAACCTTCGTGAAAGTTATTTTTGGAACAGAAGCAATCCAGGGGACTTGGAGTGCATGTCAGAGAATAAACGAGGAGGGCACGAGGCAGGGGGAGCGCCCACCCCCCCTGGGCGCACCCTCCACCCTCATGGGCCCCTCATAGGCTCCCCTGACATATTTCTTCCGCCTATATATTTCCATATACCCTAAAACCTTTGGGGAACTGAATAGATCAGGAGTTCTGGCGCCGCAAGCCTCTGTTGCCACCAAAAACCAATCGGGAACCTGTTCCGGCACCCTGCCGGAGGGGGGAACCCTCACCGGTGGCCATCTTCATCATCCCGGCGCTCTCCATGATGAGGAGGGAGTAGTTCACCCTCGGGGCTGAGGGTATGTACCAGTAGCTATGTGTTTGATCTCTCTCTCTCTCTCTCTCTCTCTTGTATTCTTGAGGTGATACGAACTTGATGTATAGCGAGCTTTGCTATTGTAGTTGGACCTTATGTTTCTCCCCCTCTACTCTCTTGTAATGGATTGAGTTTCCCTGTTGAAGTTACCTTATCGGATTGAGTCTTTTAATGATTTGAGAACACTTGATGTATGTCTTGCGTGGGATACCCGTGGTGACAATGGGGTATTCTATTGATCCACTTGATGTATGTTTTGGTGATCAACTTGCGGGTTCCGCCCATGAACCTATGCATAGAGGTTGACACACGTTTTCGTCTTGATTCTCCGGTAGAAACTTTGGGGCACTCTTTGAGGTTCTATGTGTTGGTTGAATAGATGAATCTGAGATTGTGTGATGCATATCGTATAATCATACCCACGGATACTTGAGGTGACATTGGAGTATCTAGGTGACATTAGGGTTTTGGTTGATGTGTGTCTTAAGGTGTTATTTTACTATGAACTCTAGGGCTGTTTGTGACACTTATAGGAATAGCCCAATTGATTGATCTGAAAAAATAACTTTGAGGTGGTTTCGTACCCTACCATAATCTCTTCGTTTGTTCTCCGCTATTAGTGACTTTGGAGTGACTCTTTGTTGCATTTTGAGGCATAGTTATATGATCCAATTATGTTATTATTTTTTAGAGAACTTGCACTAGTGAAAGTATGAACCCTAGGCCTTGTTTCCACGCATTGCAATACCGTTTGCGCTCACTTTTATCGCTTGCTACCTTGCTGTTTTTATATTTTTAGATTACAAAAACCTATATCTACCATCCATATTGCACTTGTATCAGCATCTCTTCGCCAAACTAGTGAACCTATACAATTTACCATTGTATTTGGTGTGTTGGGGACACAAGAGACTCTTTGTTATTTGGTTGCAGGGCTGCTTGAGATAGACCATCTTCATCCTACGCCTCCCACGGATTGATAAACCTTAGGTCATCCACTTGAGGGAAATTTTGTACTGTCCTACAAACCTCTGCACTTGGAGGACCAACAACGTCTACAAGAAGAAGGTCGTGTAGTAGACATCAGTGAGTTGCGCCCCTGCGGAGCCTGGGGCTCGACGGTAAGGACCAAAGGCACATCTTCGGCCGCAGGGGCAGCTGCCTCTATGGTCAGGGCCTAGGGCCCCATCGGAGGTAGTTGCCCCTCGGCAAGCTTGGGGTACCCGGCAACCTCCTTGTCGGTGGCTCCTGGGAGCTCGGCGGGAAGGTACTTGCCGGGGCTTGTCTTCCTTCGCTTGTTCTGCCCTATTGATGGCTCTACGGATGGTTGTATTAACCAAAGTACAAAGGTACCTGGTTCCACAGGAAACTTGAGGGCAGCGCGTTTCGACAGGCAGTCGGCAATGTTGTTCTCCGCTCGGGGAACATGTTCTGCCTGTAGACTGTCGAAATGTTCTTCCAACTTCCTCACTTCATTCACGTAGGCCTCCATCAACGGGCTATGGTAATCTTTGTTAACTTGCTTGACGACAAGCTGCAAATCACCTCTGATGATGAGCTTCTTGATTCCGAGGTCTGCCGCGATCCTGAGACTGGCAAGCAACCCCTCGTAATTCGTCATATTGTTCGTTGCTTTTTCCCAGGGGGAAGTGCATCTGGATTATGTACTTGAGGTGCTCTCGGGTGGGTGCGACGAGTAGCACACCAGCACCAGCACCTTGGAGTGAGAAAGCTCCGTCAAAGTACATAATCCACTCACTGCTCGTCTCCTTGTCGGCCAAGGTGGTCTCTTTGTCAGGGACTTGCGAGGCGCCATAGCTTGCCGGACGGGAAGGATTGAGACAGATCTGCAGGATTTCAGGAGAAGGAAGGAGAAGGGCAAGAAAGGGGATCTGGAGCAAGGCAAACGAGAACAAAGCGAGTAAGTTTGGCCTGCGCACCTCTTTTTGTCAGATGGACGGTTGCCGAGGTGTCATGGGGAAGCGCAGACGCCCACGTCCTATCAGTCGCCACGCGGCGCCCAAGGCCACAGGCTATTGGGGCCCGCGGCGCTTCGCACTTGCCCCTTCGCTTCTCTGCTAAGCCATGCCCGGGCACGCCTTGGGCCTGGGGGCTACTGTCGGCGTTCTGGGAACGGAGGTCCCCAGACTTGCCTGCCTGCGGCCTGCGGCGTGGCTCAAGTGGGGGCCCAGCGCGGCCTAGCTTCATCAGCTCAAGCTCAAGACCCTCGCGAGAGGCCAAGCCTCGCGGGGCGTGTCGGATATCGGGTTCCGGCAGACCCTTAAGGTTCGAACTCTGGGGTGCGCGCGGAGATTAAGCCCTCTACCTCTCCGTCCCGCAAAGATCGAACTACAGAAAGAACAACACAAGAGACACAGAGTTTATACTAGTTCGGGCCACCGTTGTGGTGTAATACCCTACTCTAGTTTGTGGTGGGTGGATTGCCTCTTGGGCTGATGACGATGAACAATACAGGGAAGAACAGCCTCGCGAGGGTCTGTTCTTGGCTAGGGGGATGAACTGTTAGGGGAGTTCAGTCGCCCTCCTCTCTCTCTCTCTCCGCTGCCTGAGTCTTTCTAGCTGGCTTCCCCGATGATCGATTGCTAGATGGCCCGATCCCCTTACCCTGGGGGTGACTAGTCCTATTTATAGGCAAAGGCCCTGGGCCTCTTCCCAAATATTGAGCGGGAAGGGCGCCAACAATTGGCCAATTCGAAGGGGAACATCTCATACACTTATCCTGACTAAAGTTGGTCCTCGCCTGCCAAAGGCCCTGTGGTGACGCCGTTCTGGGCTCCACGATGACCTCCTTCCCGCCGTTGGACTGGTCTTTGTCTCGTTGCACCGAAATGGGTGCCTTTGCTTGATCCTCTCGCTTGCGCTTGCCCCCTTTGCACCAAAGAGGAAAGGAAGACACTGCGCGGGCTGGCGCCCGCCTGGCATCCTTGGTCGTCATGGCTTGCGTCATGGGCACCTCGCGAGGTACCCCGCCTTGATCTCTCCGCCTCCTCATGAGCCAGCCTGATGAGGCCGTGCCTGAGGAAGCGCCGTGTCGTCTGCCCCGCGAGGCTTGGCCCCTCGCGAGGGTCTTGGGTCTTGTGTTGATGAAGATGGGCCGTGCTGGGCCCCCTTTGAGCCACGCCGCAGGCCGCAGGCAGGCAAGTCTGGGGACCCCCGTTCCCAGAACGCCGACAGTAGCCCCCGGGCCCAAGGCGCGCATGGACTTGGTCGTGCTGAGAGGTGAAAGTGCAAGGGCGAAGTGTCGCGGGCCCTAACAGCCTGCGGCCTTGGGCGCCACGTGGCGGTTGATTGGGCGTGGGCGTCTCCGCTTCCCCACGACGCCTCGGTGACCATGCGGATTGGACAAGTCCCTGCATGCAGATCGTGTCATGATTACCTGGGATCGTGGAGGTCGACGGTTGGCCTCCGCCGGCTATAAGTACGACATTGCGTGTTCCCTTCTAGTCCATCTCTCCTTGCTTTTTCCTTCTCCTCCATGGCTCCATCGAGGCGGCTCTCGGCTGTGGAAAAGGGGATGGCCCACCAGGTTGAGCCTGCCTCTCCTCCGCCCAAGCGCGGTCAAGGGCGCCCTTGGAAGCATCCCGTAGCCGCCCCGGTAGTGTTCAGTGGTCATGGAGACGGCTCCCAGCGTGGTGGTGGGCGAGCCGCTACGGCCGGGGGACGCGCCTGGGTTGCGCGCTCCCCCAGGCCGTGCTTTCGCGCTGTGCAGGTGCTGCCAGAGTTCGTCGTTTGGGCGGCGGAGCCGGCTAGCGCCCGGCTCCGTCTCCCTCGCTTCCTCCTAGGTGAGCTCCCTGCGGGTACCCTGGGCGGCCTCTTGCTTCAGGCGGGCGGCTGCTGCAGCCGGGCCTCGTGGGCTGCGCTGGAGATCTCCGCCACCGGGAGCTTGGCCTTGACGCGTGGGTGGCAAGCGTTCGCCCGTGCTCGCGGCTTGGAGCATAGGTGCACCCTGCACTTCAGGTTTGACGGCGATGCCACCCTCTATGTGAGGGTGTTTGGGGAAGATGGTTGCCGCGCGGGGTGTTGCCCCGAGGACGACGACCGCGGCCGGGGGCCCCGCCCCGATGACGATGGGGGAGACAGCGCCCGCGCGGATGGGAGTGCCCGAGGCTCCCCAAGCTTCACCAACTCTTCTTCCGGTGACTCCTCCAGCGGTGGCCGCAGTCAGCCCCCACGCCGTCGAGCTTGCTTGGGAGGCGACGACTCGTCTGCCCGTCGTCGCATCCCGGTGAAGCGCGAGAGGGAGTCCGCCTGAGCCCCGGAGGCGTCCTGAGTCGCCGCCGCTGGCCGGAGCGAGGCGAGCCGCGCCGGGCTTGTCCTTTCTTTTCCTTTTGTTTCCTGCATAAAAGAGAACAGCTGCATGGAGCCCCGCGGGGGCGTGTTGGGGGTTACTGTTGTTAACGATTACCTTGATTTAGCTTTCGCGCTTCTCAGCTGTGTGTCTGCACGTAAATAGTTCTCGGCCCCAGCCATGGGGGGCGACCGACCCAGGCCCTGTGTGTGTGTCGCGGTGCCCGAGGGGCACGGACTGGAGGGGTGCTCCCGCAATGGACCCGGGTCGTGAAACCTTAGAACGATTAGAACAGGAACCCTCGCGAGGACATTTGGCTGCCCTCCCTCGCGAGGCCTTTTGCAAGAGGAATCAAAACGAGGAGCAGAAATCAATGAACCACAAATCAACGACGGCGATAGTTTCGATAAGACTTCAAATGCGAACAAACAAGCCAACTGCGGAAAGCAAATGAAAAAGCCGTGTCCGGCACCTAATCTAGTCTTCGACATCTTCTCACCAGCGCGGAGCTAAGTGCTGCCACTGGGCGTGAGAGGGAGCCCCAGGGCCTGAGGCCGGCGCTCCTGAGACTCCGGGGCGTGTACAACCCCACTCATTATTACGTGAGAGTGTCACGGGCGGCGAGCTTCACAGGCGTTGGCCTTCTTCACAGGCTCCGGGCCTTTCTTCTTAGGGGAAATGAGCTTCACAGGCGCTTGCCCTCTTCACAGGCTCCGGGCATTTTCCGAAACGCGACAGCTTCACAGGCGTTCGCCTTCTTCACAGGCTCTGGGCCTTTTCCAAAAAGGGATAGTCTTCACAGGCGTTCGCCTTATTCACAGGCTTCAATTCCAACCCCCAGAACTGCTTTTCCATCCTGCGGACCTCCACTAGATAGGCCTCCATGTGCTCATCCTTCGGCTCGTACACCTTGTTGGAGAAGTTGACAAGGAGATGTGAGTCGCCCTTGACAGTGAGGCGCTTCACCCCCAGAGCTGCTGCGGCCTTCAACCCTGCTATCAGACCCTCATATTCCGCTATGTTGTTGGAGACCTTCTCACCTTGCTGGAAACAGAGCTGTACGGCGTAGTAGAGTTTGTCCTGAGTGGGCGATAGCAGCACCGCACCAGCCCCAGCGCCGTGCCTGGAGAACGCCCCATCGAAGTACATGACCCAGCCTTCCGGCGCCTCACTCCCTGGGGAGAGGGATCGATCCTCGTTGTCCTTGAGGCCTGGCGCCTCCGTCCATTCCGCCACGAAATCCGCTAACACTGCTCCTTTGATGACCCTGGTCGTGCTGAACTCGAGTTGAAACGCCTGCAATTCTATGTTCCACTCGGCGACCCTTCCGGCTGAGTTGGTGCTCCTGAGCACTCTCTCCAAGGGGTATGACGAGACGACCTTGATGGGGTGACCCTGGAAGTAGTGACGCAGCTTGCGCGAGGCGACCAGTAGCGCGAGGAGAAGTTTCTGAGGCATAGGGTACCATGCCCTCGTGTTCCGTAACACCGTGCTGACAAAGTAGACTGGATGCTCAACTAAGCTGAGAGCATCAGTGTTCGTGGCACCCTCCGGAGGCAAGGGCGCCTCGCGAGGTGACATTACTTCGGGAGGTGGACCGTCCAGGCGAGTGGCCTCTCCTGCTTCTGGTGTACTCTTCGGCGGCTAATCTTCCTCAGCCACGGTTACGTCTCCTGTGAGCCTTCCTTGTTCCTGCTTCGCCTTGTCCCGAGCTGCTGATGTGGCTCCGATTTGGCGCTCCTCCCTAACCGCCACCCTGGCTACGCTGACAGAGTAGGGTGTGGCAGCGAGGTAGAGCAGCCGGGGCTCTCGAGGGCGCGGAGCCACCATGACTGGGGGACTGGTTAGGTACCTCTTGAGATCTTGAAACGCCATATCCGCCTCTTTAGTCCATTCGAAAGGCCCCTTCTTCTTCATTAGCTGGAAGAAAGGCAGTGCTCGCTCCCCCAGTTTGGAGATGAAGCGCCCTAGCGCGGTCACGCGTCCGGCGAGCTTCTGCATTTCTCTGAGGGTTTTCGGCGGGCTCATGTCCTCGACTGCCTTGACCTTCTCCGGGTTAGCCTCGATGCCTCGATGGGACACGAGAAAGCCCAAGAGCTTGCCTGAGGGGACCCCGAACACACACTTCTCTGGGTTGAGCCGCAGGTTCACTGCTTCGAGGCTCGTGAAGGTCTCCTCCAGGTCTTGTATCATGGTCTTGGCCTCCCGAGATTTCACCACAATGTCTTCAACGTAAGCTTCGACATTCTTCCCGAGCTGCGGGCCCAAGGTGATGTGCATCAGCCGCTGAAAGGTCGCCCTGCGTTACGCAACCCAAATGGCATGCATGTATAGCAGTACACCCCGCATGGGGTTAAGAAGGCGGTCTTCTCGACGTCTTCTATCGCCATCTTGATCTGGTGATACCCAGAGAAGGCGTCTAGGAAGCAGAGCAGGTCACACTCCGCGGTGGAATCGACGATCTGGTCGATGCGGGGGAGCGGGAACGGATCTTGCGGTCATGCCTTGTTGAGGTTGGTGAAGTCGACACACATGCGCTCCTTTCCTCCCTTCTTGGGCACAATGATAGGGTTGGCCAACCAATTCGGGTATCGGACCTCGCGAATAACCCCAGCGGCCTCTAACTTGCGGGTCTCTTGGACGATGAAGGCCTGCTTCTCTGTGGACTGTCTCCTGGCTTTCTGCTTCACGGGGCACACATTTGGGCACACGTTGAGGTGATGCTCGATGACGCTCCGGGGGATCCCTGCCAACTGATCAGGCTCCCAAGCGAATACCTTCTTATTTGCGCGCAGGAACCTGATCAGGGCCTCCTCCTGATCAGGCTCGAGCTTGGCGCCTATGGTGAAAGTGGCACTGGAGGACCCGTCCTCGTCGACAGGTATCTGTTTGGTTTCTGCCTTGTCCTGGGTGAACAACTGCTTCTTCTTGGCCGGCGCAGCCCCCTTGGGCTCGGGGGTGCCTGCGTCGGCGGGCTGTGCCGATGCCGCCGTCTTGAAGGCGAGCTTGAGTACCCGCAGGGCATCCCCGGTGTCCCCGTGCACGGTGAGGACACCGCTGCTTCCAGGCATCCTCATGAGGTTATACGCCGGGTGCGTGGCGGCCATGAACTAGGCCAGCGCTGGGTAACCAAGGATGGCGTTGTAAGGGAGGCCGATGGGGGCGATGTCGAAGTCGACCATCTCCGTGCGGAAGTTGTCGTAGGTGCCGAAGGTTACTAGGAGCCGGATCTGTCCCAAGGAGCTGGATGACCCGCCCCCAACGCCCGAGAAGGACCGACTGTGTTGCAGCTGTTCCAGGGGTATGCAGAGGAGATTGAAGGTCTCGACCGAGAGCACACTGAGGCCCGCACCGCCGTCGACGAGGGTTCTGGTGATGGCTACCTGGCAGATATTGGGGGTGCACAACATGGGGAGCGCGCCCGAGCCGGCCAAGTTGGCGGGGTGGTCCTCCGAGCTGAAGGTCAAACCGACCTCACGCGCCACCTGGTCCGGGGGAGCCCCCTGCCGTGCGGAAACGGCGCTGACCTGGCGGACGAACGGCTTGACGTGGCGTCTTGTGGGCGGCGCCTGCGAGCCGCCTAGGAGGGTCGCGACGACCGGACGTGTTGATGTAGCGGTGCGGTCACCTCGTCGCACAGGCAGATGCTGGGGTGGCGCTTGCTGCTCGTTCCCCGCCGGGCCGGTGGCGGTGTTGACGGCGGGCGACGGGGAACGACGAGGACGCCCACCGACGGGAGCCGTCTGGGCGACGCGGGAAGCGATGGCGGCCCGGCACTCGGCGCGAGCCCGACGAGCGTCAGACATGGACGCGACGGTCGGCGGAGAGCGGAGCGGTGGAAGAAAATGTCGGATTTCGGGTTCCGGCTGACCCTTAAGGTTCGAACTCTAGGGTGCGCGCGGAGATTATGCCCTCTACCTCTCCATCCCGCAAAGATCGAACTACAGAAAGAACAACACAAGAGACACAGAGTTTATACTAGTTCGGGCCACCGTTGTGGTGTAATACCCTACTCTAGTTTGTGGTGGGTGGATTGCCTCTTGGGCTGATGACGATGAACAATACAGGGAAGAACAGCCTCGCGAGGGTCTGTTCTTGGCTAGGGAGATGAACTGTTAGGGGAGTTCAGTCGCCCTCCTCTCTCTCTCTCTCTCCGCTGCCTGAGTCTTTCTAGCTGGCTTCCCCAATGATCGATTGCTAGATGGCCCGATCCCCTTACCCTGGGGGTGACTAGTCCTATTTATAGGCAAAGGCCCTGGGCCTCTTCCCAAATATTGAGCGGGAAGGGCGCCAACAATTGGCCAATTCAAAGGGGAACATCTGGTACACTTACCCTGACTAAAGTTGGTCCTCGCCTGCCAAAGCCCCTGTGGTGACGCCGTTCTGGGCTCCACGATGACCTCCTTCCCGCCGTTGGACTGGTCTTTGTCTCGTTGCACCGAAATGGGTGCCTTTGCTTGATCCTCTCGCCTGCGCTTGCCCCCTTTGCAGCAAAGAGGAAAGGAAGACACTGCGCGGGCTGGCGCCCGCCTGGCAACCTTGGTCGTCATGGCTTGCGTCATGGGCACCTCGCAAGGTACCCCGCCTTGATCTCTCCGCCTCCTCATGAGCCAGCCTGATGAGGCCGTGCCTGAGGAAGCGCCGTGTCGTCCGCCCCGCGAGGGTCTTGGGTCTTGTGTTGATGAAGATGGGCCGTGCTGGGCCCCCTTTGAGCCACGCCGCAGGCAGGCAAGTCTAGGGACCCCCGTTCCCAGAACGCCGACAGGGCGGACGACAGGAAGCTTCCTCAGGAGCATCCTCACCAGGCAGGCTCGCGAGGAGGCGGAGAGATCAAGGCAAGGGCACCTCGCGAGGAGCCCGTGACGCAAGCAATGACGATCGAGATCAGGCGGGCGCTAGGCGGGCGCCGGCCTGCGCAGTGTCCTTGTTTCCCCTTCGGTGCAAAGGGATCAAGCACAGGCCAAGGCATCAGGCAAAGGTTACCATTCCGGTGCAACGAGACCAAGACCAGCAGAGCGGCAGGGCGGAGGTCACTGTGGAGCCCAAGACGGCGTCATCGCTAGTGCTTTTGGCAGCCGAAGACTACCTTTGGTTAGGATAACTTGTACTGGATGTTCCCCTTCAAAATGGCCAATTGTTGGTGCCCTTCCCGCTCATTATTTGGGAAGAGGACCAGGGCCTCTATAAGTAGGACCAGCCACCACAGTACAAATGGAGGATGGATCAAAAAAAGGGTCATCGAGAGATCCAGAGGGAGAGAGATCCGGGCCAAGTAGAACAAACCGCACCAGCTCAAGAACACCTCTCGAGAGGCAGTTCTTCCCATGTATTGTTCATCATCAGCCCCCGAGGCAATCCACCGCACCACACACTGGAGTAGGGTATTACACCACATCGGTGGCCCGAACCAGTATAAATCTCGTGTCCGTTGTGTGTTCTTCTTCCCGTCCTAGATTTCTTGCGAGCCATCGAAACGCGAGTCGGCAGGGGAAAGATCTTCGTGCGCACCCCGAAGTTCGAACCTTAAGGGTCTGCCGGAACCCGAAATCCGACACATGCCTCACTCCCACCACTCTTTTCATCGATCTCGTACTCGCACACTTCTCCCCCTCGATATAGTATGACTCTCGCACACTAGATGCATCCCTCTCTCTCTCTATCCTTCGCCATGTGCCTCATTTGCTTCTAACACACACATGCATGTATACCGATCGATCTCCCAACATATACCTAGGTCGGCTTTAACTATCCCCCCCATTGGTCGACGTACCTCACAAGTTATGTCTCTCCTTTCTTTGACAACGGATGATTGATCTTCCTATGTAGTTATGTCTGCTTACCACATCCATATCACCCCCCATCATTCGTGCATGCCTCCTGACCCGTCTCTCACACGCACGTGCACAGACAGGCAGCCATCCCCTCTCTTATTGATATTGCAGGTGTGCCCTCCGGTTGTCTACAAATCCTATCCCACCATTTGTTAGAAGCAACTACACTAACACCCCCTCCAACACTCTAGCTCTGTCTCTCTCCCAACCTTATTCCTCTCCTACACATATGCATGGATGTCGATCGATCTCCCTTAATACATATGGTAGATCGATATCCCTTAATACATGAGGTAGGACTCTCTCCTCCTCCACACATATACCAGCCATTGTACCTCTATAGTTAATTAGGCCTCCCTCCCCCCCCACCACCACACACCGATAGTCGAGCGCTGTAGGTAGGTATCCATGCCATAGAGACAAACCGCACATGTCCCCTCTCTCGTTCTAGTAGGCCAGCCACTCTATATCTTTGACGTGGGCACACACAAATTCGATGGCACTCTTTATCAACCGCACGCGCACACACACACATCATCATCCCTCTCTTAGATTCTATGGACACCTCAAGTCGATGATACCTCCACTCCCTTCTCGTGGATTGGCCCCTCTATATATATATGATATATCCAGGACTCTATTTCACACACATTGCATATGTTACATTTTTTATTGACCCTCCCCTAAAAAAACTCTCACGAACCCACACACTATATCTCTCTACGTTTGTATCTCTCTCACACAACCCCATGTAGGTGGTGGACGTATACAAGAATAGAATAGGTGCACCGTGCACGTACTCACGCTTGGTGCCCAGCCACACCTGCGCGGGTACACGGTGGAGCTCATTTCTATACGAAATGGCAGCCCACGTGCTAATTTGAACGCGTGTAGCGGTTGTTTACCAACGGAGGTTGTGTAACACGTGTGCCCGAAACAAAGTTCGACTTGATGCATTGGCGCGTTATTATTAAATAAAGTTATATCGCTCAATGGCACGTACGCAGAATATAAACCGAATTTTATGGAGAAAAAGGTAGTCTGCTCCACTATATACAATGGAGCCTGCCTGACTGGTTTGTCTCTCTTTAGAGTATCTCACACAAGGCTGCGGTGGCCTCTCTCTCTCTCACCGTTGGTCACTAATCCGGCCGCATCCCGTCCGCCGGCGGAAAGGGGGGACGTGCATCATTTCTCCGTTCGACGGCGCCGAGGCAGCACGTCCCGATCTGCGGTACGCGCCATTCTCTCTAACCAAGCTCCGGCGCGGTAGGGCCTATGCCACCTGCTCCCTGCCGCAGTATGGGCAGATTCCGCCCACCGCCGCTCACCTAGTTACATCCCGACAACCTCCAGGTATCCCCTCCGGCCTTGCTCCACTGCCCGTCTTCCCACATTGCTGCATGTGGGTCTTCCATAGTTCTTTGCACAAAACGTAGCTCGTCCGGCGTACTTTCCATATTGCAATCTCGTCCTCACACCATTTTAGACAAACAAAACTGTGTTGTTATCTTCCCTTAGGACAAGGAATATGCTTCTTTTTTGTCATCACAACTGTCATCAACAATATTTTTCTTTTTACAAATTTCAAATGGGCATATTTTAGAGTGTAGATTCACTCATTTTGCTTCGTATGTGACTCCCTCTGTTCCTAAATATTTGTCTTTCTAGAGATTTCAACAAGTGACTACATACGAAGTAAAATGAGTGAATCTACACTCTAAAATATGTCTATATACATCTGTATGTAGTAGTCCATTTGAATCTCTAAAAAGACAAATATTTGAGTAGTCACTCGTTGAAATCTCTAGAAAGACAAATACTCTGGATATTATTTAAGAACCGAGGGAGTAGTTGAGGGAGTCCTGGATTAGGGGGTGTCCGGATGGCCGGACTATACCTTCAGCCGGACTCCTAGACTATGAAGATACAAGATTGAAGACTTCGTCCCGTGTCCGGAAGGGACTTTCCTTGGCAAGGAAGGCAAGCTTGGCGATGCGGATATTTAGATCTCCTACCATTGTAACCGACTTTGTGTAACCCTAACCCTCTCCGGTGTCTATATAAACCGGAGGGCTTTAGTCCGTAGAACAACATACAACAATCAAACAATAGGCTAGCTTCTAGGGTTTAGCCTCCTTGATCTCGTGGTAGATCTACTCCTGTACTACCCATATCATCAATATTAATCAAGAAGGACGTAGGGTTTTACCTCCATCGAGAGGGCCCAAACCTGGGTAAAACTTCGTGTCCCTTGTCTCCTGTTACCATCCGCCTAGACGCACAGTTCGGGACCCCCTACCCGAGATCCGCCGGTATTGACACCGACGTTGCTACTTTCATTGAGAGTTCCTCTGTGTCGTTGCTTTTTAGGCCCGATGGCTCCTCCAATCATCAATAATGATGTAGTCCAGGGTGAGACTTTTCTCCCCGGACAGATCTTCGTCTTCGGCGGCTTCGCACTGCGGGCCAATTCGCTTGGCCATCTGGAGCAGATCGAAAGCTACGCCCCTGGCAATCAGGTCAGATTCGGAAGTTTAAACTACACGACCGACGTCCGCGGGGACTTGATCTTCGATGGATTCGAGCCACAGCCGAGCGTGCCGCACTGTTGCGATGGGCATGATCTAGCTCTGCCGCCGAACAGTGCCCTGGAGGCCGCACACGCATCGATTCCGACCCTCGATTCGGAACCAACTGCGCCAATCGAGGATAGGTGGTTGGACGCCGCCTCGGGGGCTGCGATCCCAATGGCGATCGAGCCGGACTCCTGGTGATTCTAGTTTGCACGCTCATCTGGTCAAGACAGGAATATATATTTTAATTTGTGGTGGGGTAAATGTTAGAGGTTGCAACAAATGGAGTATTGTACACTGCGGGTCTTTCAGCCAAGTTTAGAGGCAACCATGTGTGGCCAGTGCTATGATGTGTCGCATCAACTCGTACAACGAGGAGAAGCTTGATTTTACTACTACACGCCTTCTCCCCCACCCATGCACGCGGTGGCTCGCAGACGAGGACGTGCTTTTGCTTATATAGTACTACTACAAGCTATCCCTCCCGCTCACGGTGGACGGACATGCAGCAGTGGATTCGATACTGTAGAAGCAGTAGTAGTAACATCATTGTTCATGTTCTCGAAGAGGCGAAGAGCCAAGTGCAACCCGAACGTGGCAGTTGCGAACCTTGGAGCACGCATATAGCCAGGCTCTTGCATGAGACAAAATTGTTATGTGAGCCCACTATTGTAGTAAGTACTTGCTAGTATAGCCCTGTAAACCTAAAAGGAGTATTTGCCTTTCTTGAGATTTCAACAAGTGACCAGACTACACCGAGACGGAGTACATATGGAGCAAAAAGAGTGAATCTACACCGTAAATAAACACGTAGTTCTCTCGTTTTCCTCTCGGCCTTGGTCGCGGTGCACAATATTGAGTATACTAGTACTATCATCTTAAAATTTACGAAGTCACCATAGGCACCTCATCGTCGACGGGAACGTCTCCTGACACGCGATAGACGCGAGCGGTAGTCGCCTCCATAGGTGCTTGAATGCCAAGGAGGGAGAGGGTAGTGGTTCTCGAGACGTTGAACGGTCAATGATGCATCCTCAAATTACTCTACATGCAAAGGGAATTAATTTTTTTGAAGGAGCAGAGGAAATTAATTGGAGAAGCAGAATAGAGCCAGCACGATGTGAATGCAACAGAGTTTGGATTCTCATATAAAGGCGCCCCACCACTCCAATCCATCTACTCCTTAGTCTCTGTGCAACACTGCTCACTCCAATCCAAGACCTACTGACTAGAAGCCTGAAGCACCTATGGAGGCGATGGACGCGAGCGGCAGTCGGTTGTGCCAAATCATCCAAGGCGCCGGCCTGCGGCCCCGCACCGTGCAGCATTTCCAGATGGTTCTTGCGACGGCCGGCGTCATAGCCCTCGCCGATGCCGGCTTCGCCTCTCGCATGGACGACATGATGGTCAACTCCATCCGCAAGTTCGTTGCCGCCAAGAAGCGCGCGGACGACCTTGCCGTACTGCTCCAGCACGCGCGCCCAGGGTCCTCATTTCCTGCCACCCTCATTGGCCTCCATGGTGACGAACTCTTTCAAGTCCTGGTGGACCTACAGTTGCCGGAGGTTGCGATGAAGAATGTGCGCCTCGCCATGCAAGAAACCGTCGGCCTGCACATCCACGTCTACGAGGAAATCGTCTACATAGGCCACTACAAGGCCAGCGAGGACAGAAAGACGTTGGCCTTCTTCCAGCGGCTGGAATCTTTGGACGCCATTGTTCTGAAGCACGTCGACCTGGCCACGAAAGCCGCTGCTACTTAGCCGCCGTTCGATGCATCTCTTCTTCTTGCCTCTTGTAACCAGCATTGCATCACCTTGTGGCCTTAATGTTTTATTAGTATAGGAGTATATGGCATTTTTATTCCAGTAGTAACATTTTCACTGTGAGGTGGGGCCACAGTTGAGCAAACCGACCATCGGCAAATCCCCACCCCGCCCACCGGGCGTCTTCTGAGTTTAGAATTACTAGAAGAGAGAAACGAGGGAGAAGAGCTAGCTGTAGCACAGACGCTGTTGTCAGATGGGATTCGCGTTGATAGAATAGGAGTACTGAGCACTCGTACCTCTTTATTTAGGGAAAAGGCAGTCGTATGTCTAGTACTACCACTAGTTGGGCGCGTGCGACCTATAACTGTCATCACTTTAGGTCTCCTTTTCGAACCGCAGCTACGCTTCACCGTACATATTTTTTCATGCATTTATCCTCCTATATGTACTCCTAGGCTATTTCCACGTGCACCCTTTCACTGACATGTGGGACATAGAGCATCTGGGTCGTAGTGCATGCACGACTCGGAGCATATGCCGCAGTACTTTACATTTCAGACCTCGCGAATTACATGCAAACCCCCCGCAGAAGAATAAATGAATTACTACATGAAACCAGATTATTTTCGTAGAATCCGGAGCACGTTCATTAAATTTTGGACATAACACGTTTATAAAAAACTACCGGACCTAAACCAGTCTAAGGGCCTCTTTGATTCGCAGGATACTGAAAACACAGAAATGGGGAAAGTATGATGGTGATGAACCGAGACGAGGAGAACTCTACTAACTCAGTTAGAAGATAGAGTTAGATTCTAACCCTGAACTAACTCTAAACCAAAGAGGTCTATTGATGGCAGGGTTAGATTGACAATAAATGTTCTTTCTCAATCACTGCGCAACATTGCTCACTCCAATCCAAGACCAAGTGACTAGAAGCCAGAAGCACATATGGAGGCGATGGTCGCGAGCGGCAGTCGGCTGTGCCAAATCATCCAAGGCGCCGGCCTGCGGCCCCGCACCGCTCAACGTTTCCAGACAGTGCTGACGACCGCCGGCGTAGTAGCCCTCGCCGATGCCGGCTTCGCCTCTTGCATGGACGACATGATGGTCAACTCCATCTGCAAGTTTGCCGCCATCAAGAAGCGTGTAGCGAAAGCTCCTACTAGTCATGCCAGCCACCACGCTCATGCGCGAGGGAGGGGGCGTTGTAGTAATCAAACTTCTCGGTCTTGTACGAGTTGACGCGACACATCAAAGCACTGCACTTGATATAAGTCTTTTTACACATTTCAAATGGACTACTACATACGGATGTATGTAGACATATTTTGCTTCGTATGTAGTCACTTGTTGCAATCTCTAAAAAGACTTATATTTGGAAACGGAGGGAGTACAATGCATGCATGCATGCCGTGACCTCCCTTTTGATACTTGCATGTGTTGATTTGATGCACCTTACCAAATTTTGACTATAAATTTAACTAACCAAATTTTCATGCATGTCACAAGAAATTACGGGGCTGTTTTGATTGTGACTATGTTTGTCTTATGTTGCCACATTATTTTTCCCACAATTGCCACAGTTGCCTAACTTGAGTTGCTCAAATTGTTAAACACACTTTGGCTTGCCTAAGGGAATCTTGCCACACTTTTTGTGTCTATGCCATGTGGGGTTCACTGCTAATAAAAAATTCTTGTCTTAGGTGTGGCTAATCAAAAAGACTTATATTTAGGAATGGAGGGAGTAGAAAATATAAATAATAATGCATGTTGGGGCAACCCACATTTCCGATAATTTTAGCCGTGGGCTTGTTCACAATTTTTACGAGGGTGGTTGTTCATTTAATGGAGGGACTTGTACCAGACTTGAATGATACAAAGTGCGACCTGGCACCCTCAAAAAATAAAGTGTGACCTGGCACACCGTAACACCACTTGGAACAAGCGGGTAGCTATCTCAAAAAACAATCAACAACTAAAAAAGGCGACCTGGCAAGTAGTACACAATTTTAAACGATTGCTTTGATGGAGTGAAAAAGGAAAACTACCCCACTGCGTATATATAGGCCAGAGCCTCCGCACTTGCTTGCTAGGGTTGCTCTATTCACACACTCTCATCCTCTCCAGATCTAAACAAGATAGGGGTGGTAACACTGTCTTTCTCCCTTCAAAAAAACATTGTCTTTCTATCCTCACCGCTGGTTACAAATCCGGACGTATCCCCCTCCGCCGGTGAAGGGGAGGAGTGGCAGCATTTAGGCCGTCGTCGACAGCGAGGGAGGAGACCCACTGTCGGCCGCACCGTTATCTCTGGCCGAGTGCCGGCGTGAGAGGTACTCTGATCCCTTCGTTGTTGCCCTAGTATGCGCGGATCCGGCCTCCCGCCGCCCACCTATCCACATCCCGACGACCTTCAGGTATATCTTCCTTCGAAACCGCCTTAGCTCTACTTCCCCAGCTCAATACATCGCTGCATGTGCATCATTTTCTACCTCTCAGCCCCTCTCGATCGGATGGTCGAACGTCACCTATTTTTTCTTCTATTGTTAGAGGTAAAGCTACTTAATGGAGTCGAATCTTGTACTTGGTTCAAACAAGAAATAAAGTGGGGGTGGGGGAATTTAGTATGTAGTACATCGGACTTGGTACAAACAGGAAGGAAAGGGGTGAAAGTAGTACAGACTGGTCATCCAACCGGTCTCTTGGTCGAAAAGGGAAATATAGGGGTAACGCTGTACACAGTGGTATGACCAGGACTAGATTTACTATCCACACATAGGAGTAGGTGGCTAGAGTGAACAAAAATGGGACCAACCCACATATGTTTCTTGGATGTTTGTTTCTCGGGGCAACAAACTATGAATCACCACTTTATGCCCCAGTTTAGGTACATGGTACTGGACTGCTGGTGCACCCAATGTCCCATGCCCTTATACCAAAAATTTAGTTGTTTTAATCTAATGCCCCTGGTAAAAATGAAGCCATGCCACTGTTATAAGCCATGACAAGTTTAGCCAAATGTTTTTGCCTGTAATTGTTTGAGACTCTGACTGTTTCCTCTGTAGCTTTTTGTGCAAATAGGGATATCCATTTCACCTGGTTGCTGGTGTGACCTTTTGGTGCACTGCACAAAACTCTTCTTAAAAGAAGTGACTTTTGTGCTGTTTAACTAGAATGTCAGAATGTAACACTTGGTTCATTTCGGTGGAACTGCACAAACGGAGATCTATGTTCCAATCCTCATCATCCATATTGGCACCATAACCTTCCTTTAGGTAAGAATGATATTTAATGCATGTGTTCATCTCTATTTTGTGACTGCCATGAGAAAATAATGCTATTTTTTACTAGTACACTTGTAATCCCTCACTGACAAAACCAATTCTGAAATAGAAGGCCAATCATCTACTGGTTTCACCAACTGGTCAGGAGACTGATAAACAGAGCATGAAGAGGAAGAAGAAGACGAGTAAATAGTGCCAAGGCGATCTTGCTAAAGCCAGAGGCGTCAGTCGAGGCCATTCAAGGGCTCCGGCAACGACTACCTTACATGTGAGACGATCCTCCAGGGAGCCCTTCCACTTCTGCTGTCTCACTTAATTAATTAGGAGTAATAAAGTACCACTAATTTATTGCTGCCTAATTTTACTGTCGCAGTTAAACAAATCTTTAGTAGCACCTTATGCTGAATCATGTACGTTTGTATATTTGTCTATGAGGTGAATCATGTGGTGGAGCTGGGAGGGAATGCTAATTTTACCCATTAAGCTAATGAGGGTGCTTCTATTTGTTCGTGTATGTTTCATCAACTAGGTCCACTATTACAGTAATCTCACTCTCTCAATATATGTGCCAACAGGGATGTTCGATTTTGGTGGAACTGCACAAAAACTTTGGTGCTTCATTGCCTCGAAAGCTTCCTTCCTTTCCTGTTAGTCACTAATCTTGGCTTGCATTCTTCCTTTGCTATCAGTGGCTTGGCTTATCTCGGCTTCCAGTCAAAGGAAATAGTAATTGATATGCTACCTCACACAGGTTGGTACTAGTCTTTATACTGATTATTGTGCTTGTCATATGTATTGGTAATTTGGTATTGTTCTACTGTTTGTCGATTTCATAAAGGAGTAACTTGGAGCCTGAACTCGCAGGAAAATCATTACATCGGGTGATTTCAGTAGAACTGCACAAAAAGATCAGATGGACAGGTACTTATGCTGCTGCTATGTACTCCAAAGTTCACTCAGACAAGCATCGATGTTGACAAGAAGAAGTGCCAATATTCATCCGAGTATCAACCGGCATTAATCAATTTTCAAACTCCAAGTATTAGGAGAGTGAACGCCAAAAATATTGCTTGGCGGATAGCCCAGAAAAACGCAGTCCAGTCTTTGGTCCCAATTTGTGCCTTTTGGTTATCTGCACATATGGTAGCGAACTGTATTGCATGGAGTCTAAAGATTCCAGACAAGTTGGTTGATGCGTATATTCATCTGGCACTTAATCAGTCTGCACCCCAAGGATGCTCCATTTCAGTTGAACTGCACAAAAAATTTGGGTGGTTCATTTTCCCAACCGCCTCCTTTCTCGTCTGCAATGTAGAATTTTGGCGAGATACAGGACCAAGATGAGCCAGTAAACTAGTTGGATGAAAGTAGTGGCCAAGTTTCTCAAACCTCCCTCAGCACGAGGCCACTATTTGAGGATAAACCTACAAGCAAAGTTCAGATTGTCTGTGCTGCCTCTTATGTACTCGAAAGTTTACTCGTAGAAGCATTAATTTTAGCAAGAAGTACCTCCGACTGGACACCATTTACCAGTCTGCAATGTAGAATTTTGGCGAGCTATAGGACCAAGATGAGCCAGTAAACTAGTTGGATGAAAGTAGTGGCCAAGTTTCTCAAACCTCCCTCGGCACGAGGCCACTATTTGAGGATAAACCTACAAGCAAAGTTCAGATTGTCTGTGCTGCCTCTCATGTACTCGAAAGTTTATTTGTACAAGCATTAATTTTAGCAAGAAGTACCTCCGACTGAACACCATTTACCAGTATGTACCCTAGGTAATTAAAGTTCGTCCATGGATCATATTGGTTGTGATCTCAATCATTTGGATGCATAAACATACTGAACATGTGTATATCCGAATCTTTTTGTGAATTATCTATGAATATTGTTGTGTGATCTATCAATCATTTGGATCCATAGACATGCTGAACTTGTGTATATATGAATCTTTTGAGTTGTTGATAGTGAATGTTGGCTATGAATATGAATGTGTCCTGTGAACCTGAGTTTGATATGAATGTTTACCTTTTCTGTTGTGCTTGTGTGTGAACTTGTTAGTATGCCTACTGTGGGGTATGTGACGTGTGGGTGTCAACCGCACACCTTCTTCCCGAGAATAATTGCACCTGCTTTGCTAGGGTAGCAACGGCGCATCAGCTCTTTTTAATCTTTTTGTTCTATCTTGCCCCCTCCCCCGCTCAACCCCTGCCATAATGTTTTCGGCCTCAAAACAAACATAGTACTGCGTTGTTTTTGGGGCTTGATGAAAAATCGAGTGCTTGTTTCTATAGGTTGTCCCGCCCAGCAAATGGGTTGCTGGTCCACCATGGACTGGGAGGCTAAAAATACAAGTTGTATGGTGCAGAGGCAAGTAAAAAAACGCCATCGAGAGCCATCCACTGAAGAAAAAAAATTCTCTCCTAATGTGCTTCTTCAGTCATGCCGCCGGCCCCCTCTATAATCCGGTTCGCTCGGGGATCTGGTATCTTTTTTTCCAGAGGGATAACAAGTATTAGCTAGGCCTAGGTTTTGTATTTTAACATGCGTGGACCACGACATACGGGTGACAGTGGTTTCAACTTATTTTTTGAGGTCCATACCGGCCTATGGGTTTTTTCTTAAAGATCGGCAACCCAATGTATTTTTTTAACCACATTATATATTTATATTAGTACTATTATCATATATTTTAGAGAGACTTATATATACATTATGAAAACATCCCGCGTGTTATTAATTTATAAAAGTAAATGTTTAGCAGAAGTTGGCAAGAAAATCCTGGTTGTTTTTGACTCACGGACAAGGAAAGTTCTTGTGATTGCGTACAAAAGCTTGCGAAGATTTTAAGGACCAATGTAATAATAACGCGCTCATTTTTATTTTGAACAATAACTCGCTAATTTGTTAATTATGTATATAAAAAATGTGCCTCTCCGGTTTATTTTTAATATTAATTGCTCCTTCTAACATAACATTATATATATAACGAGCCCAGCTCATTCGTGTATTTGAAGGAAGTGCAAATGGGCTGGGATTTCTTAGATAATATAAATGGGCCGCACTGACGCCTACAAAAATTACTTGTTCAGCCAGCCCAGCAAATGGACTGTACATTCTAGAAAACATGGGTTAAATATATGCCACATTTTTGCAGGCTGACATGTGGGCCAATAGGTCAAAGCCTACGCGGGGCGTTGTCAACTTGGTCGGCATGCACCTTCAATCTCTCGTCTTCTTCCTCCAGCGTTGCCGGGACCGCCTCGTCCGGCCTCTGGCGGCTAGCGGCTCTGCTTAGCATGCATCGCTGCAAAGCGCTACCCCACCGCCGGCCAGGCTATCCCTGCACCCCTCCACACCTCCTGTTATTCTCCACCGACTGTAGCCCCACGCCGCACCAGAACCAGTTATAACCCTTCTCCTCCACTCAATCTATGACTCCACTGTTGCGTCTTCCCATCTCCGAGTCGTTCCCGTCCGGGGCCTCGCCGTCATCCACCGCCTCGCTGCGCTCGGTGCGGCATGGTCAACAAACGAGGGTCATCGGAAGAGGACTGTACATGGAGAGCCTGACGGCTGGGACCCACGAGGTCCATGGTCGCACGCAAGGAAAGTTCCTCCTCATTAAGCTGAAAAAAATATTTCCTCCACCTGACAGCTGGGACCCACCGGCTGTATCTTCGCACGGAAGGAAGTGTTATGCGAAAAAAATTATTCCTCTCGTTGACAGCTGGGACCCGTCAGATTTGGTGGCTGACCTGTGGGCCTACTAAGCGGACGTGTATGCAGGGCTTTGTCAACTTAATCAACAAATGATTCTATAGCTGGACCGTTGGATGTTAATCCAACATCCGTGCTCCTTCTTCAACCTCTATTCTTGCTCCTGTCTCTCGTGGGCGGCACCGCGGCTGTGCTGCCGCGCACCCGAACCTGTCAAGTTTCCCACTCTTCTCCATCTGCGACTCCACTGCCCCATCTTCCCCATCTCCGGGTCATTCCAGTCTGGGGCCTTGCCGTCGTCCACCGGCATTTGGTGCACTCGGCACGGTATGGTCAACGTGGTCAACAACCGAGAGTCATCAGGACATGACTGTACGTGAGAGGCTGACAGTGGGGACGCACCACGCCCATGGACGCATGCATGCAACGGAACGTGGCGTGGTCAACGTGGTCAAGGAACTACTTCCATCGGAAGTGTACTGTACATGGAGAGGCTGATAGCTGGGTCCACAGCCGCACCAAAGAAGTGCCTCCTTATTATGAAGAAAATAATGTTCCTCCACCTAGCAGCAGGAACCCACCGGAGGGCCACCGTATTTTGCGAAAAAACGTTTCCCCCTGACTGTTGGGACCCACCGGACGGGTCACCGTATTTCACGAAAAATGTTCCCCCCGCTGTCAGCTCGGACCCACCGGATGTGCCTCCTTATTACGCAAAAAAATGAATACTCCCCCTGCTAGTTGGGACCCACCTTGGTGGGTGGCTGACTTGTGGGCCTACTAAGTTGACGGGGACGGAGTGCTTTGTCAACTTAGTCAATATGAACGATTCTAGATCTAGTGACTGTACGATGTCCATCAAACGGTCGTAGTGCTTCTTCAACCTCTGGTCTTGTTGCTCCAGCCACCCAAAGCAGCGCCGGTCATGCCGCATGCTCCTGCCTCCCGTGACCGGCTGTGCTGCCGCGGAGGCCTCACCGCCCCCTACTATTCCCACCGCTGGCCAGGCCCTGCGGCGACGGCAGCCTCACACCGCAGCCGAACCAGTGAACCCTCGTACTCCTCTCCGCGCGGGCTTCCGCTGCCACGTCTTCCTTGGCTCCGCGTCGTCCCCTTCCTAGGCCTCGCCGTCGTCCACCGCCCTGGTTCTCTCGGCACGGCGTGGTCAACATGGTCAAGGAACGACTTCCATAGGAAGAGTACTGTACGTGGAGAGGCTGACAGCTGGGTCCACGACGGTCGCAAGGAAGTGCCTTCTTATTACGCGCAAAATAATTATTCCTCCACCTGACAGCGGGGACCCACCGGACGGGCAACTGTATTTCGTGAAAAAACGTCCCCCCCGCTGTCAGCTCGGACCCACCGGAGGTGCCTCCTTATTACGCACAAAAAAATGAATACTCCCTTGCTAGTTGGGACCCACCTTGGTGGGAGACTGACTTGTGGGCCTACTAAGTTGACGGGGACGGAGTGCTTTGTCAACTTAGTCAATATGAATGATTCTAGCTCGAGTGACCATACGATGTCCATCCAACGGCCGTAGTGCTTCTTCAACCTCTGGTCTTGTTGCTCCAGCCGCCCAAAGCAGCACCGGTCATGCCGCATGCTACGACCTCTCATGGACGGCTGTGCTGCTGTGGAGGCCACACCGCCCCCTACTATTCCCACCACTGGCCAGGCCATCCCTCTACTCACCCACACCCCCTGTTATTCTGCAGCGACGGCAGCCCCACACCGCGGTGAACCAATGAACCCTCGTACTCCTCTACGTGTGGGCATCCACTGCCGCGTCTTCCCCGGCTACGCGTCGTCCCCTTCCTAGGCCTCGCCATCATCCACCGCTCTGGTGCTCTCGGCGCGGCGTGGTCAACGTGGTCAAGGAACGGCTTCCATCGGACGTGGACTGTACGTGGAGACGCTGACAGTTGGGTCCACGACGGCAGCAAGGAAGTGCCTCCTTATTACGCGCAAAATAATTATTCCTCCAGCTGACAGCGGGAACCCACCACACGGGCTACCGTATTTCGCGAAAAAAACGTTTCCCCCTGACTGCTGGGACCCACCAGCTACATCTTCGCATGCAAGGAAGTGCGTCCGGGCAAAAAAATGATTCGCCCCTTGACTACTGGGACCCACCAGCTACATCTTTGCAGGCAAGGAAGTGCCTGACAGTCGGGACCCACCTGGTCGAAGCGTATGTAGCGTTGTCATTCTGGTCGCGAATGTGTATGTACATACTGGTCGATGTAGAGGCGCGCACGTGTCGTAGCAGAGGCACGCACGTAGCATGTACACGTACATACAGCGGCCAGTGTGCAAGAAAGAAAATACGGCCACATACGTACATACGGGCAGGATCTCGAACGCCTACTCGCGCATACATACGGCCAAGGCTCGTGTACATGGCTGGGTCGGAACAGAGAAACAGCATCGTCGTCGTGTTCATGGGGAGCCAACCGGCTGGGTCAGAACGAAATGCGTCGTCGTGTTCATCGGGAGGGCTTGGACGAAACAGCCGATGGACATGAGGCCTGGCGTACCGCAGAATGGAGGAAACGGCCTTGTGTTCGACCGGCCACGTTCGAAACGGGATCCTGTTCATCGGGAGGGGTCTAGCGTACCGTAAACGGAGGAAACGGACCTCCTACAGTCGAAACAGGGGTCCTGTTGATCGGGAGGGGTGTGGCGTATCGCAAAACGGAGGAAACGAACTTGTCTTGGAGCGCCACGGTCGAAACGGGTGTCTTGTTCATCGGGAGGGGTGTGGCGTACCGCAAAACGGGACTCCACGGGATACTATTCATCTCCACCGCCGACCCCCTCCAGCCTCCACGGGCTACTGTTCATCCACCGTCGACCTCCTCTAGCCTCCACCTGCGACTGTTCATCCATGGTCTCCTGTTCATCCAGCCTCCACCGCGCGCTACTCCACCGGCTACTGTTTAACCGGCCCTCTCCACGGGCTCCTGTTCAACCACCCCTCGACGAGCTACTGTTCATCCAGCCCTCCACCGTTTACTATTCATCTTGCCCTCCACGGGGTGGTCCTGTTCATCCTGCCCTCCACGGGGTCCTATTCATCCAGCCCCAACCGGCTCGAACGATCGGGGTCCTGTTCATCCACCCCCACCGGGAACTGTTCATCCAACCCCCCCCCCCAGCAACGCTCACTGTTCATCCAGAGGCAACGCCACGAGGTCCTGTTCATCCACCCCCACCAGGAACTGTTCATCCAAACCCCCCAGCAACACTCACTGTTCATCCAGAGGCAGCATCGATCGGCTTCAGTTAGCAGCAGTAGTGAAGGAATCGCTCGATCAGGTTCAGTTAACAGCCATCGATCGATCGCTTGGTTTCAGTAACGTGTAGCCTGCAGTGCAATCGCTCGGGTTTAGTTAGAGCCCAACGCCTTGCTCGGGTTCAGTTAGAGCCCAACGCATCGCACACACGTGCGTACGGACGAGAAAAACGCGCATCGCTCGGCCCCCGACCACCCACCGTAACCAGGGACTCTCCGATATTTTCCGCGCCCTCGCTTCTACCACGGTTTTTTCCGTCATGGACAGCCTAAAGAATGTCATGCAGCTGCGTCTCCAGCCTGCCCATGATGAAAAGCCCATTTTTTGTCATGTTTTTTTGTCATAGAAGTAGGACCCCACCACATCTATGATGATACTGGGTTTTGTCACAATTATCGTCATAGAAGTGTCATAAATATGACAGAAAAGATTTTCGTTCGGCCCAAAATGTCACGGATGTGTATTTTTTTGTAGTGTGTTGGGCAATTGAGAGAACTTCAAATAATTATGACGTCCAAGATTAGTAGACCGACTCCTGCTTGCATCTGCTACTATTACTCCACACATCGACCGCTGTCCAGCATGCATCTAGTGTATTAAGTTCCTGGAAAAATGGAGTAATGCAATAAGAGCGATGACATAATGTAGAAAAGATCCGTTTATCTATATGGTGGTAGATATAGATCCCGTCTTTTTATCCTTAGTAGCAACGATACATACGTGTTGTTTCCCCTTCTGTCACTGGGATCGAGCACCGTAAGATCGAATCCACTACCGGGCACCTCTTCCCATTGCAAGATAAATAGATCAAGTTGGCCAAACAAAACCCAAATATCGGAGAAGAAATACGAGGCCGTAGGATATCATGCATATAAGAGATCAGAGAAACTCAAATAACTTTCATGGATATAAAAAGATATGACTGATCATAAACTCAAAGTTCATCAGATCTCAACAAACACACCGCAAAAGTGTTACATCATATGGATCTCCAAGAGACCATTGTATTGAGAATTCAGCGAGAGAGAGAGAGAGAGAGAGAGAGAGAGAGAGAGAGAGGGAGAGAGAGAGAAATCCATCTTGCTACTAACTACGGGCCCGAAGGTCTACAAAGAACTACTCACGCATCATTGGAGAGGCACCAATGGAAATGCCAAACCCATCCGTGATGGTGTCTAGATTGGATCTGGTGGTTCTGGACTCTGCGGTGGCTGGATGAATAATTCGACGCTTGTTCTAGGGTTTCTAGAATATTTTGGTATTTATAGAGCAAAGAGGTGGTCCGGGGGGCACCCGAGGTGGGCACAACCCACCAAGGCGCGCCTGGGCCTCCTGGCGCGCCCTGGTGGGTTGTGCCCCCCTCGGGGCACCCCCCAGGTGCAACCAGGGCCCATTGCCTTCCTTATGGCCCATAAAAAATCATCATGGAGTTTCGTGGCATTTGGACTTCGTTTGATAATGATTTCGTGCGATGTAAAAACATGGAAAAAAAACAGCAACTGACACGTGGCACTATGTCAACAGGTTAGTACCAAAAAATTATATAAAATGATTATAAAACATCCAAGATTGATAATAAAACAACATGGAACAATCAAAAATAATAGATACATTGTAGACGTATCAACATCCCCAAGCTTAACTCCTACTCGTCCTCGAGTAGGTAAGTGATAAAAACAGAATTTTTTATGTGGAGTGCTATTCATCAAGTCATATCATATTCTTTTCTTCATAGCATGGACATTTGGAATTTTATGTGATTCAAAGCAATAGTCTAGTTTTGACATAATAATTTAGATACTCAAGCATATCAACAAGCAACCATGTCTTTCAAAATATCAACGCTAAAATAAGATATCCCTAGCCCATCATGCTCAAACATTAATCCATCCATGAAACACACTCGAATATTAACTACACCCAATGCTTGAGCATGGTCATATTGCCTCCTAGTTGGTGCTTTTTACGAGAGAAGATGGAGACTCAAATTTCAAAATAAAAATTGCATAAAGTTAAAGAAAGGCCCTTCGTAGAGGGAAGTAGGGATTTGTAGAGGTGCCAGAGCTCAAAGCGAAAAATTAGAGTTAAAAACGTTTTGGGAGGTGTATCCATCCCACCAATGAAAACGACTTAGAGGTCCCAAAACTTTCCATGCTAGATATGCCATAGGCGGTTCCCAAACAGAAAATAAAGTTTATTCCTTTTTCCACCATTCTTTCACTTTCCATGGCTAGCCGTATCCACGGGTGCCTTCCATACCAACACTTTCCAAGGAATTTATTATTTGACAACATAAAGTAAATTCATTTTTGCATTTTGGGACTTGGCATCCCTAAGACCTTTGCCTTACTCTCGTGCAATGACAAGTGAATAAACACTCACCTTGAGAATAACACATCCAGCATGGAAAATATTAGCCACCCGTTACCGTTCTGCGAGCGAAACAAACACACAAAAGAGAAGTTTAATTTGAAAATTAGAGATGGCACATGCAAATTTGCTTAGAACGGCAAAAGGATACCGCATATAGGTAGATATAGTGGACTCATGTGGCAAAACTAGTTTAAAGGATTTTGGATGCACAAGTAGAGGTCATACTTAGTGCAAAATGAAGGCTAGCAAAAGATTGGGAAGCGACCAACCAAGAAATGAATAATCTAATAAGCAATCGTTAAGCATAATTAAAACCAAATAATGCACCACAAGTATGATATAATTTTCATTGCATGATTGTTGAATTTCGTGCATGCATAGGGAATCACAAACCTTAACACCAATATTCTTACTAGAGCACAATTACTCATCAACATAACTCACATATCACATCATCATATCTCAAAACTATTACTAAGAATCAAGTTTATTTTTTCCAATGATCTTCATGACATTTTCCCCCCTTTTCTTTATCCTTCTTGGATATCTATCACTTTGGGACTAATTTTCATGTGTTGCTTTTCACAAGCTCAAACAAATATAAGTGAAGATCATGAGCATAACAAATTTTCTTTCTCTTAAAATAATTTAAGTGAAGCAAGAGAAATTTCTTCAAAATTGTACTAACTCTCAAATAAATCTAAATGAAGCAAGAGAGCATTTCTTCAAAAATAACAAAGCACACGATGCTCAAAAAGATATAAGTGAAGCACTAGAGCAAGTCCTAGCTCATAAAAGATTTAAGTGAAGCATAGAGAGCAATTCTAACAAGTCATGATATAATTTTGGCTCTCTCAAATAGGTGTGTCCAGCAAGGATTGATGACTTAAAACACAAAATAAAACAAGAAAATACACATATCATACAAGACGCTCCAAACAAAACACATATCATGTGACGAATAAAAATATAGCCTCGAGTAAAATACCGATAGTTGTTGGAAGAAAGCGGGGATGCCACTCGGGGGCATCCCCAAGCTTAGTTGGTTGCTAATTCTTGGATAATAGCTTGGGATGTCGGGGCATTCGCAAACTTAGGCTCTTACATCCTTCCATAATCCATCGTAATATAACTCAAAACTTGACAACTTCAATCACACAAAACTCAACAAAACCTTCGTGAGATCCGTTAGTGTAAGAAAAATAAATCACTACTATAAGTGTTGTATCAAACCAATTGATATTTTGTTTTTGTATTATATCTACTATATTCCAACTTTTCTATGGCAAAAACTCATCAAAGAAAACCATAGAGCCATCAAAATAAGCACACAATACAAAGAAAACAGAATCTGTCAAAACAGAACAGTCTGTAGAAATCAGATTTGTTCAAATACTTATGGAACTCCAAACTTTCTTAAAAACTAGGTCAACCTGGATAATTTGTATATTTATCTTATGCAAAAATAATTAGCATTTTATCACATTCTGGTCAATTTTAACATTTCTTTTCTTGAGAACAAAGTTTCTGTCTTTTTCAGCAAGATCAAACAACTATCACCCAAGAAGATCCTATTGGTTCTACTTGGCACACACACTAATTAAAACACAAAAAACACAATCATAGCTGTAGCATAATTGTGCTAACACTCAATAACAGAAATCAAAAAGCAAAAATAAATTTTATTCATTGGGTTGCCTCCCAACAAGCGATATAGTTTTATGCCCTTAGCTAGGCATAAAGCAAGGATCTTAGTTTTGTCATCTTTGGTTCGAGGCCCATAAGATGCCCTCATGATTGATTCATATGGTGGCCTAAATTTTGTTCTACGAAAGTCTCCCATCCCTTTCCTCAAAGGAAATTGGAACTTAATATTGCCTTCTTTCATATCAATCACGGCACCGATAGTGCGTAAAAACGGTCTACCAAGAATAATTGGACAAGACGGATTGCAATCAATATCAAGGACAGTACAATCTATGGGCACATAATTCATATTTGCAAGAATAAGAACATTATTAATTCTTCCCATAGGCTTTTTAATAGTAGAATCCGCCAAGTGCAAATTCAAAGAACATTCTTCAAGATTAGTGAGACTAAGCACATCACATAAAGATTTCGGAATTGAAGAGACACTAGCACCCAAGTCACACAAAGAAAAACACTCATGATTTTTAATCTTGACTTTTATAGTAGTTTCCCATTCATCATGCAATTTTCTAGGAATTTAAACTTCCAATTCAAATTTTTCTTCTGAAGCTTTCATCATAGCATCAACAATATGTTTAGTAAAAGCTTTATTTTGTTCATAAGCATGGGGTGAATTTATCATGGATTGCAACAAATAAATACAATCAATCAAAGAGCAACTATCATAATTAAAGTCTTTGTAATCCAAAAGAGTGGGCACATCACTAGCTAAAGTTTTGACCTCTCCAAACCCACTTTTATCAATTTTCTCAACAAGATTTTAACCCTCCGAAATATTGGGACGCCTTCTACCTAAAGTTGAATCTTCTCTAGTCCCTTTTTCATCATTCTTAAATTTACTAAAAAAGGAATCAATAGAAGAAACACCAATCATTTTGAGATCTTCATCACTTTTGCAAGAATAATCACTAGAAAAAGCTTTTTCTAAAAATTCTCTTTTATCTCTAAGCATAGAAGTTCTTTTCTTACTTTCATCCATAGAAACATAAAGAGCTTTAATTGATTCATCTACTTTAGGCACAAAAAATTTCATCTTGAGATTTTCCACATCATGAGCAATTCTATCAACACTTCTAGACAAATCATCAATCTTATTCAACTTTTCTTCTATTGAAGTGTTGAAACATTTTTGTGTGTTGATAAATTCTTTAATATTATTCTCAAGATCAGAGGTGTTCCTATTATTATTGTAAGATTTATTTCCATAGGAATTACCATAATTATTAGAGGAATTACTAGGAAAAGGCCTAAGATTAAAATTACCTCTATAAGCATTGTTGTTGAAATTATTTCTAGAGATAAAATTCACATCAATAGCATCACTATTTTGCTCAATCAAAGTAGACAAAGGCATATCATTAAAATCAATAGGAGCACTTTTACTAACAACCAATTTCATAAGAGCATCAACTTTATCACTCAAAGAAGAAACTTCTTCAACCGAATTAACTTTTTTATTAGTACGAGCTCTTTCGGTAAGCCATTGTGAATAATTTGCCATGATATTATCAAGCAATTTGGTAGCTTCACCCAAAGTAATTTCCATAAAGGTACCGCCTGCGGCGGAATATAAAAGATTACGAGAGACAAAATTCAATACCGCATAAAATTTTTGTATGATCATCCAAAGATTTAACCCATGAGTTTGGCAATTAGCATAATTTTCATCCTTTACCAAGATTGTGCAACATGCTCATGTTCAAGTTTCCTGAAATTCAAGATCTGGGTTCTAAGGGAAATAATTTTTGTGGGAGGAAAATACTTGATACGTCTCCAACGTATCTTTAATTTTTGATTGTTCCATGCTATTATATTATCCATCTAGGATGTTTTATATGCATTTATATGCTATTTTATATGATTTTTGGTACTAACCTATTAACCTAGAACCCAGTGCCAGTTTCTGTTTTTTCCTTGTTTTTGAGTATTGCATAAAAGGAAAACCTAACGGAGTCCAATTGACCTGAAACTTTACGGAGCTTATTTTTGGACCAGGAGAAGGCCATGGAGTAAAAGAGTTGGGCCAGAAGAGTCTCGGGCTGCCCACGAGGGTGGGAGGCGTGCCCACCCCCCTGAGCACGCCCCCCTACCTCGTGGACAGCCCGGAGACCCCCCTAACTTGTTCTCGACACCAATACCTCTTATATATACATAAACATCCAGAAAATAACCTAGATCGGGAGTTCCGCCGCCGCAAGCCTCTGTAGCCACCGAAAACCAATCTAGACCCGTTCTGGCACCCTCCCGGAGGGGGTAATCCCTCTCCGGTGGACATCTTTATCATCCCGGCGATCTCCATGATGAGGAGGGAGTAGTTCACCCTCGGGGCTGAGGGTATCTACCAGTAGCTATGTGCTTGATCTCTTTCTCTCTCGTGTTCTTGAGGTGGTACGATCTTGATGTATCACGAGCTTTGCTATTATAGTTGGATCTTATGATGTTTCTCCCCTCTACTCTCTTGTAATGGATTGAGTTTTCCCTTCTACATTATCTTATCGGATTGAGTCTTTAAAGATTTGAGAACACTTGATGTATGTCTTACATGTGCTTATCTATGGTGACAATGGGATATTCACGTGATCCACTTGATGTATGTTTTGGTGATCAACTTGCGAGTTCCGTGACCTCGTGAACTTATGCATAGGGGTTGGCACACGTTTTTGTCTTGACTCTCCGGTAGAAACTTTGGGGCATTCTGTGAAGTACTTTGTGTTGGTTGAATAGATGAATCTGAGATTGTGTGATGCATATCGTATAATCATACCCACGGATACTTGCGGTGACATTGGAGTATCTAGTTGACATTAGGGTTTTGGTTGATTTGTGTCTTAAGGTGTTATTCTAGTACGAACTCTATGATATATCGAACGGAAAGAATAGCTACGTGTTATTTTACTATGGACTCTTGAATAGATCGATCAGAAAGAATAACTTTGAGGTGGTTTCGTACCCTACCATAATCTCTTCGTTTGTTCTCCACTATTAGTGACTTTGGAGTGACTCTTTGTTGCATGTTGAGGGATAGTTATATGATCCAATTATGTTATTATTGTTCAGAGAACTTGCACTAGTGAAAGTATGAACCCTAGGCCTTGTTTCAACGCATTGCAAAACCGTTTCTGCTCACTTTTATCACTAGTTACCTTGCTGTTTTTATATTTTCAGATTACAAATACTCATATCTATCATCCATATTGCACTTGTATGACCATCTCTTCGCCGAACTAGTGCACCTATACAATTTACCATTGTATTCGGTGTGTTGGGGACACAAGAGACTATTTGTTATTTGTTTGCAGGGTTGTTTGAGAGAGACCATCTTCATCCTACGCCTCCCACGGATTGATAAACCTTAGGTCATCCACTTGAGGGAAAATTGCTACCGTCCTACAAACATCTGCACTTGGAGGCCCAACAACGTCTACAAGAAGAAGGTTGTGTAGTAGACATCAAGCTCTCTTGTGGCGCCGTTGCTGGCGAGGTGAGTGCTTGAAGGCATATCTTTAGACCTTGCAATTGAATCTTTTTGCTTCTTGTTTTTATCACTAGTTTAGTCTATAAAAGAAAACTACAAAAAAAATGGAATTAAGGGTGCCTCATATGCTTCGTCTTTTTAATGTCTTTCGTGAAAATGATGGGAAGGAAAATTCTGCTCAAGTACTAGAAGAATAATTACATAAAATCCTTGGCATAAAATATGTGAATGATGAGCATGATTGCAATGTTGTTAGTATGAATTCTTTGAATACCCATGATGCTAATGATATGCAAAGCCACAAGCTTGGGGAAGCTATGTTTGATGAAGATGATATTTTTTGTCCCCCAAGTTTTGATGAGCAAATTTATTATGATGATAGCATGCCTCCTATTTATGATGATTATATTGATGAAAGAGGATTTGGAGAGGTCTTGACTTTATTTAGTGATGAATCCACTATTTCGTAAGAGGTTCCAATTGATTATGAGAATAAAGTTGCTATCTATGATGATTATTGTGATGATTTGTATGCTATTAAGAATAATGATAACCATGAAACTTGTCATCATGATTTTAGTTTTCAATTGGATTATGCCTCACATGATAATTATTTTGTTGAGTTTGCTCCCGCTATTATTCATGAGAAGAATTTTGCTTATGTGGAGAGTAGTAAAATTTCTATGCAAGTAGATCATGAAAAGAATGCTTTATGTGCTGGTTATATGGTTGAATTCATTCATGATGCTACTGAAAATTATTATGAGAGAGGATCATATGCTTCTACATATTGCAATAATATCCAGTTTCCTCTCTATGTGTTGAAAATCTTGAAGCTATGCTTGTTTTGCCTTCCTATGCTAGTTGATTATTGTTCCCATAAGTTGTTTGCTCACAAAATCCCTATGCATAGGTAGTGGGTTTGACTTAAATGTGTTAGTCATATTCTTCATGATGCTCTCTTTATGTTTCAATTCTTATCTTTTATGTGAGCATCATTGAAATCATCATGCCTAGCTAGGGGCGTTAAACAATAGCGCTTGTTGGGAGGCAACCCAATTTAATTTTTGTTCCTTGCTTTTTGTTCCTGTTTAGTAATAAATAAATCATCTAGCCTCTGGTTAGATGTGGTTTAATATTTTAATTAGTGTTTGTGCCAAGTAAGACCTATAGGATCTTCTTGGATGATAATTATTTGATCTTGCTGAAAAAGACAGAAACTTTCTGTTCACGAAAACAATTGTTAAAAATCACTAGAAAGTGATAAAATACTGATTCCAATTGAAGTAGATCAATAATCAAATTATCTAGGACTTCCTATTTTGGCAGATTTTTCTGAGTTCCATAAGTTTGCATTTGGCGCAGATTACTATAGACTGTTCTGTTTTTGACAGATTCTGTTTTCATTGTGTTGTTTGCTTATTTTGATGAATGTATGAGTAGTATCGGAGGGTATGAACCATAGAGAAGTTAGAATACAGTACATATTACACAAATATGAATTTAGAATTAGTTCACAACAGTACCTAAGTGGTGATTTATTTTCTTATACTAACGGAGCTTACGAGTTTTTTGTTGAGTTTTGTGTTGTGAAGTTTTCAAGTTTTGGGTAAAGATTCGATGGACTATGGAATAAGGAGTGGAAAGAGCCTAAGATTGGGTATGACCAAGGCACCCCAAGGTAATATTCAAGGACAACCAAGAGCCTAAGCTTGGGGATGCCCCGGATGGCATCCCCTCTTTCATCTTCGTTCATCGGTAACTTTACTTGGAGCTATATTTTTATTCACCACATGATACGTGTTTTGCTTGGAGTGTCATTTTATTTTGTTAGTATTTTCTTGCTGTTATTTAGAATAATGTTTTGCATCTCTAGTTTCAATAAAAATTTCAAGGATAGCCTTTACCATGCTTATTTTGCAAGTATACATGTTGCTGTTTCAAAACAGAAAGTTTACCACTGTTGCAAAAATTCCCTAGAAAAGTCAGTATATGATAAAATGTTGAAACTTTTTGCATACTGAGCTATGATAAGTTTTCTACAAGTGTGGTGAATTTTCATAATTTTTGGAGTTAGGGAAGTATGATGAATCTTGCATTCTTTACAGACTGTACTGTTTTGGCAGATTGCTGTTATGTTTGCATTGTTTGCATATGTTTGCTTGTTTAATGATTCTATTTGAGGATAGGAGTATTAAATATGCAGAGGCATTTATTATGCAATGTTGAATAATAATTTTAGTGATTTGTTACAATATAAAATGATAAAGTTTTTGCATTGGTTTATACTAACTTATCTCACGAGTTCTTGTTGAGTTTTGTGTGGATGAAGTTTTTGAGATTTAGGGAAACCGCGATATGAAAGGAATTAAGGAGACACAAAAGCTCAAGATTGGGGATTATCAATACATACCTAGTTAATATTTTTAGAAGTCTCAAGCATCTAAGCTTTGGGATGCCCCGGTTGGCATCCCACCTTTCTTCTTCAACAACTATCGGTCAGTTTCGGTTGAGCCTAAGTTTTTGCTTCTTCACATGATGAGTGCTATCCTTGAAATTTAGTTTTATTTTGTTTTGCTTGCTGTTTAAATAATATACCAAGATCTGAAATTCTTAAATGTTAGAGAGTCTTCACAAAGTTACATAATTATTCAACTACTCATTGATCTTCACTTATATCTTCCGGAGTAGTTTGTCATTTGCTCTAGTGCTTCACTTATATCCTTTTAGAGCACGGCGGTGGTTTTATTTTGAAGAAATAGATGAACTCTCATGCTTCACTTATATTATTTTGAGAGTCTTCATAACAGCATGGTAGTTTGCTTTGGTTATAAATTTAGTCCTAATAGGATAGGCATCCAAGAGGGATATAAAAAAACTTTCATATAAAGTGCATTGAATAGTATGAGAAGTTTGATTTTTTATGATTGTTTTGAGATATGAAGATGGTAATATTAGAGTCATGCTAGTTGAGTAGTTGTGAATGTGAGAAATACTTGTTCTAAAGTTTGTGATTCCCGTAGCATGCACGTATGGTAAACCGTTATGTGATGAAGTCGGAGCATGATTTATTTATTGATTGTCCTCCTTATGAGTGGCGGTCGGGGATGAGCGATGGTATTTTCCTACCAATCTATCCCCCTAGGAGCATGCGCGTAGTACTTTGTTTTGATAACTAATAGATTTTTGCAATAAGTATGTGAGTTCTTTATGACTAATGTTGAGTCCATGGATTATACATACTCTCACCCTTCCACCATTGGTACCATAAACCCACCATATACCTTCCTCAAAACAGCCACCATACCTACCTATTAGGGCATTACCATAGCCATTCCGAGATATATTGCCATGCAGCTTTCCACCGTTCCGTTTATTATCAAACGCTCCATCATTGTAATATTGCTTTGCATGATCATGTAGTTGACATCGTATTCGTGGCAAAGCCACCATTCATAATTCTTTCATACATGTCACTCTTGATTCATTGCTCATCTCGGTACACCGCCGGAGGCATTCATATAGAGTTATATTTTGTTCTAAGTATCGAGTTGTAATTCTTGAGTTGTAAGTAAATAAAAGTGTGATGGTCATCATTATTAGAGCATTGTCCCATGTGAGGAAAGGATGATGGAGAGTATGATTCCCCCACAAGGCGTGATGAGACTCCGAACGAAAAATAAAAAAAAAGGGAGAAAAAAGAGGCCATAAAAAAATCCAAAAAAAAAAACAAAAAAATTAGAGAAAAAGAGAGAAGGGGCAATGCTACTATCATTTTACCACACTTGTGCTTCAAAGTAGCACAATGATCTTCATGATAGAGAGTCTCTTGTGTTGTCACTTTCATATACTAGTGGAAATCTTTCATTATAGAACTTGCCTTGTATATGCCAATGATGGGCTTCCTCAAAATGCCCTAGGTCTTCGTGAGCAAGCAAGTTGGATGCACACCCACTTAGTTTCTTTTGTTGAGCTTTCATATATTTATAGCTCTAGTGCATCCGTTGCATGGCAATCCCTACTCACTCACATTGATATCTATTGATGGGCAACTTCATAGCCCGTTGATACGCCTAGTTGATGTGAGACTATCTTCTCCTTTTTGTCTTCTCCACAACCACCATTCCATTCCACCTATAGTGTTATGTCCATGGCTCACACTCATGTATTGCGTGAAGATTGAAAAAGGTTGAGAACATCAAAAGTATGAAACAATTGCTTGGCTTGTCATCGGGGTTGTGCATGACTTAAATATTTTGTGTGATGAAGATAGAGCATAGCCACACTATATGATTTTGTAGGGATATTTTGCTTTGGCCATGTTATTTTGAGAAGACATGATTGCTTAGTTAGTATGCTTGAAGTATTATTGTTTTCATGTCAATATTAAACTTTTGTTCTGAATCTTATGGATATGAATATTCTTGCCATGATAAAGAAGATTACATTGATAATTATGTTAGGTAGCATTCCACATCAAAAATCTGTTTTTATCATTTACCTACTCGAGGCCGAGCAGGAATTAAGCTTGGGGATGTTGATACGTCTCCAACTTATCTATAATTCTTTATTGTTCCATGCTATTATATTATCCATCTAGGATGTTTTATATGCATTTATATGCTATTTTATATGATTTTTGGGACTAACCTATTAACCTAGAGCCTAGTGCCAGTTTCTATTTTTTCCTTGTCTTTGAGTATTGCAAAAAAGGAAAACCAAACGGAGTCCAATTGACCTGAAACTTGACGGAGCTTATTTTTGGACCAGAAGAAGGCCATGGAGTAAAAGAGTTGGGACAGAAGAGTTCTAGGCTGTCCACGAGGGTGGGAGGCCCGCCCCTACCTCGTGGATAGCCCGGAGACCCCCCTAACTTGTTCTCGACGCCAATACCTCTTACATATACAGAAACCTCCAGAAAATAACCTAGATCGGGAGTTCCGCCGCCGCGTGCCTCTGTGGCCACCGAAAACCAATCTATACCCGTTTCGGCACCCTGCCGGAGGGGGGAATCCCTCTCCGGTGGCCATCTTCATCATCCCGGCGATCTCCATGACGAGGAGGGAGTAGTTCACCCTCGGGGCTGAGGGTATGTACCAGTAGCTATGTGTTTGATCTCTCTCTCTCTCTTGTGTTCTTGAGGTGGTACGATCTTGATGTATCGCGAGATTTGCTATTATAGTTGGATCTTTTGATGTTTCTCCCCCTCTACTCTCTTATAATGGATTAAGTTTTCCCTTCGAAGTTATCTTATCGGATTGAGTCTTTAAAGATTTGAGAACACTTGATGTATGTCTTGCATGTGCTTATCAGTGGTGACAATGGGATATTCACGTGATCCACTTGATGTATGTTTTGGTGATAAACTTGCGAGTTTCGTGACCTCGTGAACTTATGCGTAGGGGTTGGCACACGTTTTCGTCTTGACTCTCCGGTAGAAACTTTGGGGCACTCTTTGAAGTACTAATAGATGAATCTGAGATTGTGTGATGCATATCGTATAATGATACCCACGGATACTTGCGGTGACATTGGAGTATCTAGGTGACATTAGGGTTTTGGTTGATTTGTGTCTTAAGGTGTTATTCTATGAACTCTATGATAGATCGAATGGAAAGAATAGCTACGTGTTATTTTACTACAGACTCTTGAATAGATCGATCAGAAAGAATAACTTTGAGGTGGTTTCGTACCCTACCATAATCTCTTCGTTTGTTCTCCACTATTAGTGACTTTGGAGTGACTCTTTGTTGCATGTTGAGGGATAGTTATATGATCCAATTATGTTATTATTGTTGAGATAACTTGCACTAGTGAAAGTATGAACCCTAGGCCTTGTTTCAACACATTGCAATACCGTTTGTGCTCACTTTTATGATTAGTTACCTTGCTGTTTTTATATCTTCAGATTACAAATACTCATATCTATCATCCATATTGCACTTGTATGACCATATCTTTGTTGAACTAGTGCACCTATACAATTTACCATTGTATTGGGTGTGTTGGGGACACAAGAGACTCTTAGTTATTTGGTTGCAGGGTTGTTTGATAGAGACCATCTTCATCCTACGCCTCCCACGGATTGATAAACCTTAGGTCATCCACTTGAGGGAAAATTGCTACCGTCCTACAAACATCTGCACTTGGAGGCCCAACAACGTCTAGAAGAACAAGGTTGTGTAGTAGACATCAATACTTAGTGATAAAAGCATCTTTGCGCTTGTTCCAAGAATTGATACTATTACGAGGCAAAGAAGAGAACCAATTTTTTGTTGAATCACGCAAAGAGAATGGAAATAATCATCCTGTCCACACCTTTTTTCTTTTGCATATCGCATAATTCCATGAAGGTATTATGGACGCGGCATCCTCATTAGGAGTACCGGAAAATTGGTCTTTCATAACAAGATTCAGCAAAGCAATACTAATATCACAAGTCTTCGCACTAGTGCCGGGAGGAGCAAGCGAAGTGCCAATAAAATCATTGTTGTTGGTATTTGAGAAATCACATAACTTGGTGTTCTCTTGAGTCATGATGACCACACAACAAGATTGCACTAAAAAATACATTCGGCAAGAAAACGACGAACGGAAAAAGAGAGGCGAATAAAACAGCAAACTTTTTGAAGTGGGGGAGAGGAAAACGAGAGGCAAGTGGCCAATAATGTAAATTGCAAGGAAATGAGATTTGTGATTAGGAGCCTGGTTATGTTGAAGATCCTCCTCGGTAACAGCACTAGAAATTCTCCTTGATTGCAGCTGGAACTACGTCGGTATTTCCTTGGAGAGGGAGGGATGATGTGGCACAACGACGGTAGGTATTTCCCTCAGTTATGAAACCAAGGTATCGAACCAGTAGGAGAACCATGCAACACAACATAAACAACACCTGCATACAAACCACAACACCTCGCAACCCGACGAGTTCAAGGGGTTGTCAATCCCTTCCGGGGTACGACGCCTCAAGATAGGCAAGCGGACGTGAGGTAAATTGTAGTAGATTGATAGATCGAACGCCAAATAAAATAAATAAAGATAAAATGCAGCAAGGTATTTTTGTATTTTTTGGTTTAATAGATCTAAATAAAAACGAAAGGAAAAGTAGATCGCAAGGCAAATATATGAGAAAGAAGACCTGGGGCCGTAGGTTTCACTAGCGGCTTCTCTCGAGAAAATAGCAAATGGTGGGTAAACAAATTACTGTTGGGCAATTGATAGAACTTCAAATAATTATGACGATATCCAGGCAATGATCATTACATAGGCATCACGTCCAATATTAGTAGACCGACTCCTACCTGCATCTACTACTATTACTCCACACATGGACCGCTATCCTGCAATGCATCTAGTGTATTAAGTTCATGGAAAAATGGAGTAATGCAATAAGAACGATGACATGATGTAGACAAGATCCATTTATCTATATGGCGGTAGATATAGATCCCATCTTTTTATCCTTAGTAGCAACGATACATACGTGTCGTTTCCCCTTCTGTCACTGGGATCGAGCACCATAAGATCGAACCCACTACCGGGCACCTCTTCCCACTGCAAGATAAATAGATCAAGTTGGCCAAACAAAACCCAAATATCGGAGAAGAAATAGGAGGCTATAAGAGATCATGCATATACGAGATCAAAGAAACTCAAATAACTTTCATGGATGCAAAAAGGTATGACTGATCATAAATTCAAAGTTCATCAGATCCCAACAAACACACTGCAAAAGAGTTACATCATATGGATCTCCAAGAGACCATTGTATTGAGAATTCAGCGAGAGAGAGAGAGAGAGAGAGAGAGAGAGAGAGAGAGAGAGAAAGCCATCTAGCTACTAACTATGGAACCGACGGTCTACAAAGAACTACTCACGCATCATCGGAGAGGCACCAATGGAAGTGGTGAACCCCTCTGTGATGGTATCTAGATTGGATCTGGTGGTTCTAGACTCTGTGGCGGCTGGATGAATATTTCGATGCTTGTTCTAGGGTTTTTGGAATATTGTGGTATTTATAGAGCAAAGAGGCGGTCCGGGGGGCACCCGAGGTGGGCACAACCCACCAGGGTGCGCCTGGGCCTCCTGGCTCGCCCTGGTGGGTTGTGCCCCCTCGGGGCCCCCCCAGGTGCAACCAGGGCCCATTGCCTTCCTTCTGGCCCATAAAAAATCATCATGGAGTTTCGTGGCATTTGGACTTTGTTTGATATTGATTTCGTGCGATGTAAAAGAGATGGAAAAACAGCAACTGGCACTTGGCACTATGTCAATAGGTTAGTACCAAAAAATGATATAAAATGACTATAAAATGATTATAAAACATCCAAGATTGATGACTTCGCATAGGGGTACACGACCTATCCTACCGTAGGGGTTACTAACAGGCATATCCGGGTCGCGAATGATGCCTAAGTGGTGGAATGCTCGGTCGCGTAGTCTGGCTCTTCTGGGTCTTCCTCCTCGTCATCGGTAGCCTGACTTTCCTCTTCACTTGAAGGGGTAGGGGATTGGAGGAGCTCAACACGGCGCTGCTTTGCCGGTGGTGCGAAGAGCTTGCGGTATTCCCTTGCGCTCATGCGGTGTTGCTGTGGTGGTTCTTCATCCTTTGGGGTTCTTCCGCCTCGGTATGCGATTGCGGGCTGACCAGGGGGAGCACCTTCCTTCTTGATCCTATCCGTCTTCTCTTGTGCTTGGCGAAGAAGTGCCTTGGTCTCATGAAGTTCCTTTCGGAGTTCCTTTGATTCCGAAGCCAGGTGTTGTGCCAAACTATCGGCACAAAGGCTGAAGTAGGTCTGGAATCGGAGTGGAAGTCCTTCTTCTAGTGGTGGAGCTGGTGCACTGCTCTCATCCTCACCTTCCTTCCGGTAAGGCAAGAAGCGGGTTGCCATCTCGTCTGCCATCTCGGGGAGAAGGTCTCGAAGTCGGGTGAGTGCCTTGAGGGTTGCCGTCTCGACGGCAAGAACTAGTGTTGCCATCTGGGGTCCCTCGAAGAACCAGCTTGTTGGAGAGTCATTGGCATTCACGATCACTTCCACATGATACTCCGTCTCGGTGTCATTGATCCAATGCTCATGGTAGGTGAAAATGGGGGCTCGGTGGAACTGGCACTTCTTGAGGCTATCCTCGAGAAGCACGGGAAATCCGGTGGTCAGGAAGTCTTCGGGTACGACAGCCATCTACAAAGGTTGAATGGGAGAGGTCAATAAGGGAAATATATCTCGGGGTTGGGTAAGCTTTAGAAAAGAAGAGAAGTTTAGATGGTCTCAAGATAACTAACGTCCATGCTAACTAAGGCTTCCTACAGTAAGGATGGCTCTGATACCAGCTCTGTGGGGACCCCGACTCATAAGTCATGATCACCGAATGCACGTGTACAGTGATCCCAGAGATCAATGCTCACTGAACACACAGAAGCTGAATAACAAGAGTCTTACATCCATACATACCGTCTTACACAAATTATGACCCTTATGGTCAAGTCTTACATAGATAAAGCCTTAAGGGCTGAACATCAAATGAAACACAAGCAGCGGAAATCTTCGTCGATGAGTAGAACCCATGCCATCTGCCTTAACCCTACAGGCATTCTGACTGGGAAACGTCCTAGTTCGCATGTTCGTCTCCAAAGAATTCTTCTTCGAACTCCTGTTCTTCCATGCCTGGCCAATTAAATAACCAGTGGCAAGCCAATGAGTACTTTGAATGTACTCGCAAGCAACCCATGTTTTGGTTCAAGGTAGAACAATGCATGGTATAGGTAAATTTTTGCGGAAAGCTAGTTTTGGGGGCAATGACATGCTCAACAACTTGTAAGACATGCATCAGGAGAATTCAAGTAACCACGAGGACAGGCTACAGATATCAACATAAATAGAGTGGGCACCAACCCAACTCAATCATGTCAAGTCCTTGACTTGACCCAAGTAGTTCTCCCCACACACACTGGTTTGTAAACAAGTGGACGTAGCCCAAGAGCGGTTACCCAACTGTCCTTGACCGTGGACACGGCTATTCGAATAGTTTTACACTCTGCAGAGGTTGCACACATTACCCACAAGATCCGGGGAACTTCCGTGTCATCCACGACCCGCGGTACCTCAAGTACCCGGGGTAAGCACCCAATCACTATCTTTCCCTAGACGACACTAACAAAGAGTCCACTCGTTGTTCTGTATCCTCATGATGTACATCATACGAGACTCACTCGAGATCGTAACATCCCAGAGGGGACACAACGGTGTATCCGGTGCCTTGTAAAAACAGTCATGGCCGCCCTACCTGGCACGAACCCGTCCCGAGAGAGCGCACCAACAACTCTCCTGTCACTAGTAATGCGGGCTCCAAGCTAGTATCAGCCTATGTCGGATCACGGGTTCCGGTAGACCCTTAAGGTTCGAACTCTGGGGTGCGCACGGAGATGATGCCCTCTACCTCTCCGTCTTGCAAGGATCTAAACTACAGAACGAACAGCACAAGAGACACAGGGTTTATACTAGTTCGGGCCACCATTGTGGTGTAATACCCTACTCTAGTTTGTGGTGGGTGGATTGCCTCTTGGGCTGATGATGATGAACAGTACAAGGGAGAACAGCCTCGCAAGGGTCTGCTCTTGGCTAGGGGGATGAACTGCTAGGGGGAGTTCGACCGCCCTTCTCTCTCTCTCTCTCCTTGCTCTAAAGGCTTGATCAGACCTCTCTTCCAGATTGCTAGATCGATCTCTCGATATGCCTCTACCCTGGGGGAGGCTAGTCCTATTTATAGGCAAAGGCCCTAGGCCTCCTCCCAAATATTGAGCGGGAAGGGCGCCAACAATTGGCCAATTTGAAGGGGAACATCTGGTACACTTATCCTGACTAAAGTTGCTCTTCGCCTGCCAAAGGCCCTGTGGTGACGCCGTCCTGGGCTCCACGATGACCTCCTTCCCACCGTTGGACTGGTCTTGGTCTTGTTGCACCGAAATGGATGCCTTTGCTTGATCCTCTCGCCTGCGCTTGCCCCCTTTGCACCAAAGAGGAAAAGGGAGGACACTGCGCGGTCTGGCGCCCGCCTGGCACCCTTGGTCGTCATGGCTTGCGTCATGGGCACCTCGCGAGGTACCCTGCCTTGAACTCTCCGCCTCCTCGTGAGCCTGCCTGAGGAGGCTGCGCCTGAGGAAGCGCCGTGTCGCCTGCCCCACGAGGCTTGGCCCCTCGCGAGGGTCTTGAGTCTTGTGTTGATGAAGATGGGCCGCGCTGGGCCCCCATTTGAGCCACGCCACAGGCTGCAGGCAGGCAAGTCTGGGGACCCCCGTTCCCAGAACGCCGACAGCCTAGGTAATCAATAATGCCCTTTCCCGTATAAGGGTAGAGTGGTTGCGCATGTAAGGTTGGAATAACGGTCGCAACTTAAACCAATCCGTTTTTGAAAACAACAGTCACACTTGCCTCGGTACACCACTTCGTCATCAAGTGGCTACCCAACTCATCATCTCCCTCGGGCATAAGTGGCACCCGACGGGGTTTTCAAAAAGTCCTTTGAAAATACTTTGACTCCATCACTATGCATGTTCCCGTCCCTTTTTGTGTAGCCACTACTTTAGCATCCTATCTACTCCCACCGGCATAACCCTCATAAGGAGGTAGGGTCATGCACAATGCAAGTATCAATGAGGAAGTCACGAAGGCAACCCACCAAAGTGGTTACCATCTCATCATGATTTCGAAACAACACTAATAAAGTGCTATATGACATGCATAAAAAGGGTTTCATAGACATGGTCAAAGGGCTGCTTGCCTGGGTCAGCAAAGTCTTCTGGGTCTTCAAAGTCTTCTGGTCCAACTCCTTCGTCAGCAACGCAATCTATCGTCGCAGAATAACAACAACAAAATAAGGCAATAATAAAACAGAAAAATCAAAGTGCTCAGAAAAATGTCAACTCATTTTTGAAAAATACTAGGTTGAAAACTAAGAAGGGGAAAATTCCTAGTTTTGGATTTGGTGTAGCAGAACAGGAGAAATGGATTTACAAAGGCATATTTAAATGCTTAAAATCACATTTAAATATTTACAGTGAAGAAAAGGTTGCTGGATTTGAATGAAAGATGCACCATTAAATAGGTTGCAATATTCTAGGAATTTAGGAATTGGAATTAATTTATTTGGACATATATTTTGTCGTGTGGAATTTTTGGAAAAAATGACAGAAAAGAAAAAGAAGAAGGGGCCCTGTTCCTGCTGGGCCATAACAGCTGCGGGGCAGCAGGCCCAGCCAGCGGGCCGGCCCAGCCGAGCCAGCGCATAGCGCGCGCGCCCGGCCACCCATTCCAAACCTGACGGCCGGGGCCCGCAGGTCAGAGAGAGGGAGGGGCGCGGGAACAAGGGAGAGGATGACAGGCGGGGCCCACCTGTCATCACTAACCCGTGGACAGGGGGGTCGCGGTGCTCACCGGCGACGATGCAGGCCACGGCGAGCTCCGGCGAGTGCGGGGATGGCTTCAGGAGACTGCCGCACGTCGGTAGGTGGTGGACTTGGCCAGCGGGGGTGCCTGGTTCGCCGACGACGTGGAGCTGCGGCGGAGGAGCTTCGGGAGGCGGTGGCTCCGGCCGTTTCCGGCAGCTACAGAGGGGGGAAACAAGGGGGAAAAGGTCAGGGGGCTTCAGGGATCCCAGATCGAGGCAGAGGAGGAGCGGGGGAGGCCTATACCTCGCGAACTCCGGCGAGCCGAAGCGGCGGAGCTCGAGCTCGATCTCGAGCTCGGGCGGCTCTGGAGAGGAACTGGGGTTGCAATGGGAGGGTTTGGTGGTGCAGAGAGCGGGTGGTGAGGAGAGAAAGGCTCGGGGAGGCCTTTAAATAGGCGAACGGCAAGGTCCAGTAGACCCGTGCGCCGGCGAGCTCACGCTCGTCGCTGCAGGGCTCGGGAGGAGCTGGCGCCGTGTCTGGGGTGTTCCTGGGCGTGGACTACGCCGAGAGGAATAGAGAGAGGGAGTGGGGAGAGGTCAGGGGCACGCGCGTGTGAGCCGCACCATTGGCGCGCTCGGGCGGCCTCTGTTTGCTAGCGCGGAGGCGCGGGAAGGAGGAGAGAGGAGGGGGACAGCGCCGTGGTGTGTCGCGGACGCCGAGGCACATCGGCAGGCGCGCGGGGGAGGCTTGAGGTGGTCGGAGGCATCGGGCAGAGGGCGGCTACAGTGCGGGAGCGCACTGTAGCGCGCTCCAGAGCACGCAAATGGCCGACATGCCATTTTTTTGGCAAAGTGGGCACGGCCAAGCATGTCTGGTAGCCCTAGGGAGGAGTAAAGAAGAGGGGAGGGGCTTTGGATGCCCTGGAGAGCCAGTAGGAGAGGAGAGAGGGTGAGGGGGAGAGAGAAAGTGGTTGTCCAGAGAGAGAAAGTGGGGTTTTACCCATCCAATAATGGAGCTGTGGACTTTCCATTGTTACTGGAGGTGCAAGGGGTCTAGGAGGAGCTGTGGTAAAAAGCTTAGCTCAAGGAGGATAGTTTTAGTGGTCAAAAGGGGGATTTTTGAAAAGTGGCAGAAGGTGTTTGATAAGGGTTTTGGCAAGCAAATGATTTCCAATTGCCATGATACTCCACAGGGTGAAAGGTCACATATAATTAGGGCCTTCCACCAATTTGGAGTTTATTTGGGCAAAGTTGCCAATGCAAGTTTTGTAAACCCTAGAAATTAGCAGAAATGGACTTGTGTAGATCTAGTTGAGCAAATCACTTCTCCTTGATGCACCACTTGGTTTAGTGGCCTCATTTGGTCATGTGAACATGCTCACAAAAGTTGGGGTCAAGGAGAGAAAGTTGGTAGTACAAACTTGTTCAAATATGGTTCTGGTCAGAGAGGGTTTTGGGGCATTTTGGTGACCCAAAATGACTTTAATTGGCATGAGGCTTTGCAAGGTGATCACAATATGCATTTGTGACTTGCTGGATTTTCCTTGGATTTTTATGAAAATATTTCCTTTAAAAAATATTTCAAATCCTTGAAATGGGCAGAAATGGTTTTGGGAGGTTTTGCCCAATATTTTGATCATAACCATGTGTTGAAACTCATATATATGGAAAATATATGTCCATTGAGTCTCCCTAATTTTTCTCAAATATTTTTAAAGCTTTTAAATAATTTTAACCTATTTAAGACCATTTCTGGCCTTAAGAAAAATCCTTTAAATAAAATAGGAAAATAACTTTCAAACTTATATTTTTGTGGTTTCTGGGTATCCTATATCTAATAGGTGTCAAATATATCTTTGGAAATATTTTTACTACCTTTAATTAAGTATTTGCAGTGCAAACCTCAATCCAGGCGTTTTGGAAAACTAATTTTTGAAAATACTTTTTGGCCAAATTATTTTTTGTAAGAAAATACTATATTGCTCTATACACATGGCATGATCATTGGGAAGAAGTTTGGGACAAGGATATGAAGTATAGAAGGTGGAGTAGTTGACTATTAAGAGCACTTGAATAACCACACAGAGAAAACCAACTTCAAAATAAAAGCCAAATAATGCAAAAGTTTTTGTTGGTCCAAATTTTCATGCTTTATTAATGCAAATGACATGTTACAAAATGCAGGGTGTGACAGAACCCGAGCGGTCGATCGATGGCTGTTAACTGAACCCGATCGAGCGATTCCTTCGCTACTGCTGCTAACTGAAGTCGATCGATTGGATGAACAGTGAGCATTGCGTGGGGGGTTTGGTTGAACAGTGAGCGGTGGCGTTGCCTCTGGATGAACAGGACCCCGTGGTGTGGTGGAGGGCTGGATGAACAGTAGACGGTGGAGGGGTGCCTGTGGAGGGGTGGTTGAACAGGACCCCGTGGTGTGGGGGGCTGGATAAACAGTAGACGGTGGAGGGGTGGTTGAATAGGACCCCGTGGTGTGGAGGGCTGGATGAACAATAGACGGTGAAGGGGTGGTTGAACAGTAGCCGGTGGAGTAGCGCGCAGTGGAGGCTGGATGAACAGGAGCCCATGGATGAACAGTCGCAGGTGGAGGATGGAGGAGGTCGATGGTGGATGAACAGTATCCCGTGGAATCCCGTTTTGCGGTACGCCACACCCCCGATGAACAGGACCCCGTTTCGACCGTAGCGCTCCAACACAAGTCCGTTTCGTCCGTTTTGCGGTACGCCACACCCCTCCTGATCAACAAGACCCCTGTTTCGACCATACGAGGTCCGTTTTGTCCGTTTTGCGGTACGCCACACCCCCCCGATCAACAGGACCCCGTTCCGAACGTAGGAGGTCCGTTTCCTCCGTTTTGTGGTACTCCAGGCCTCGTTTCCATCGACTGTTCCATCCATGCCCTCCCGATGAACACGACCATGGCTCCCACGCGTTCGTTGCCTCCCGATGAACACGACGCATTCCGTTGCCTCCCCATGAACACGACGCATTCCGTTGCCTCCCCATGAACACGACGCATTCCGTTGCCTCCCCATGAACACGACGCATTCCGTTGCCTCCCCATGAACACGACGCATTCCGTTGCCTCCCCATGAACACAACAACGACGCTGTTTCTCCGTTCCGACCCAGCTATGTACACGAGCCCTGGCCGTACGTATGCGCGAGTAGGCGTTCGCGACCCCGCCCATATGTACACATATGTGGCCGTATTTTATTTCTTGCACCCTGGCCGCTGTACGTACGTGTACATGCTACGTGCGCGCCTCTACATCGACCAGTATATATGTACGTACACGTTCGCGACCAGAATGACAACGCTACGTACGCTTCGACCAGGTGTGTCCCGACTGTTAGACACTTCCTTGCGTGCGAAGATGTAGCTGGTGGGTCCCAGCAGTCAGGGGGGCGTCCGGTGGGTCCCCGCTGGTAGGTGGAGGAATAATTATTTTGCACGTAATAAGGAGGCACTTCCTTGCTGCGGCCGTGGACCCAGCTGTCAGCTTCTCCATGTACGGTCCACGTCCGATGGAAGCCGTTCCTTGACCACGTTGACCACGCCGCGCCGAGAGCACCAGGGCGGTGGACGACGGTGAGGCCTAGGAAGGGGACGACACGGAGTCGGGGAAGACACGGCAGTGGAAGCCCACGCGGAGAGGAGTACGAGGGTTCACTTGTTCGGCTGCCGTCGCCGCGGGGCCTGGCCAGCAGTGGGAATAGTAGGGGGCGATGAGGCCTCCACGCGAGCACATCCGGCCACGGGAGGCAGGAGCATGCGGCACGACCGGCGCTGCTTTGGGCGACTGGAGCAAGAAGACCAGAGGTTGAAGAAGCACTATGGCCGTTGGATGGACATCGTACGGTCACTGGAGCTAGAATCGTTTATATTGACTAAGTTGACAACGCCCTCCGTCCCCATCAACTTAGTAGGCCCACAAGTTAGCCTCCCACCAAGGTGGGTCCCAGCTAGCAGGAGGGTATTCATTTTTTTGTGCGTAATAAGGAGGCACTTCCGGTGGGTCCGAGCTGACAACAGGGGGAACGTTTTTTTTCGCGAAATACGGTGGCCCGTCGGGTGGGTCCCAACAGTCAGGAGCAAATGTTTTTTTCGCGAAATACTGGTGGGCGTCCGGTGGGTCCCTGCTATCAGGTGGGGGAATAATTATTTTCCGCGTAATAAGGAGGCACTTCCTTGCGGCTGCCATGGACCCAGCTGCCAGCCTCTCCACGTACAATATTCTTCCGATGGAATTCGGTCGTTAACCACATTGACCATGCCGCGCAGAGAGCACCACGGCGGTGGACGACGACGAGGCCTAGGAAGGGGACGACGCGGAGCCGGGGAAGACGCGGAAGTGGATGGCCACGCGAAGAGGAGTACGAGGGATCACTGGTTCGGCTACACTGTCGTCGCCGTAGAATAACAGGGGGTGTGGGTGAGTGGAGTGGAGGGATGGCCTGGCCAGCGGTAGGAGTAGTATGGGGGCGGTGAGGCCTCCGCGGCAGCACAGCCGGCCACGGGAGGCAGGAGCAGGCGGCACGACCGGCGCTGCTTTGGGCGGCTGGAGCAAGAAGACCAGAGGTTGAAGAAGCACTACGACCGTTGCATGGACATCGTACAGTCAGTCGAGCTAGAATCGTGCATATTGACTAAGTTGACAAATCCCTTCGTCCCCGTCAACTTAGTAGGCCCACTATACTGGGTCCCAGCTAGCAGGGGGAGTATTCATTTTTTGTGCATAATAAGGAGGCACTTCCTTGCGTGCGAAGATATAGCTGGTGGGTCCGAGCTATCAGCGGTGGTAACATTTTTTTTCACGAAATACAGAGGCCCTTCCGGTGGGTCCCAGATGTCAGGTGGAGGAATCATTATTTTGCGCGTAATAAGGAGGCATTTCCTTGCGTGCGGCCGTGGACCTAGATGTCAGCCTCTCCACGTACAGTCCACTTCAGATGCATGTCGGTCGTTGACCACGTTGACCACGCCACGCCGAGAGCACCAGGGCGGTGGACGACGGTGAGGCCTAGGAAGGGAACGACACAGAGGCAGGGAAGACTCGGCAGTTATTTTTGTTTCCCACGCGGAGGGGAGTACGACTGTACGAGGGTTTACTGGTTCGTCTGCCGTCGCCGGAGAATAACAGCAGGTGTGGGTGAGTAGAGGGATGGCTAGCCAGCGATGGGAGTACGGTGGGGCGGTGAGGCCTGCGCGGCAGCACAGCCGGCCGCGGGGAGGAGGGAGCAGGCAGTCCCCCGGCGCTTGTTTGAGCGGCTGGAGCAGGAAGAGTTGAGATTGAAGAAGCACGACGGCCGTTGGATGGACATCCAACAGTATACATGCCATCTATGGAAAGCCTATAATCTGTGGAAAACAGCATACCGCCCATCTGCCATTATTTCAAATAATTTACAACCCATTTGCTAATTCTTACGGGTTTTTTTGGAGCCCATATTCTTTTTGTTAGCATTACAGCCCATATTGTAGCCACGGTTAAAAAAATATACGAAATTTTGCATATGTCGGTGCGGTCTGAACTGTTTTTAATCCTGAAATTTCGAGTCACAGTCAGACTGGTTTAAAAAATAAATGTATATCAATATAAAATCCAATAAATTGTCCATGCATAAAAATCAATGCAATTTAAAATCTCGAAATGAAAAAAAGATATTTCAAACTAATTGCCGGTTTGATGTGTTTTAAAAATGTACAACCCATTTCTCATTACTGATAGGCCATTTTCTCGGCCAGCCGAATGAAGCTCTCCCAGTCTTGAAAGATTTGCAGCCCAACAGGCCTGATAAAGCGACTTACTTGACAAATCACAAAAAATTGGGCTAGCCATTTTCAGAAAGAAAAAAAACTACTGGGCTGGTCTATGGTAAACATAAAAGAAAAGGCTGTCTAGACAGGCCAGAGTGTCCCGCACAGCCCAGTTAACACCCTGCTTCTGTCTCAAAAGCAAATTAGATAAATGCCACTCCAATTATGGCGATTCATAAAAATGCCACGACAATTTCCAAACTTTGAAAAATGCCGCTGCAATTTTTGCAAACTTTGAAAAGCGCCACTTTAGTTTGCAAACTTTGAAAAACGCCACTTCAGACTTCGAAAAATGCCACTAGAAATGGCATGAAATGGCATTTTCCAAAGTTTGGAAATTGCAGTGGCATTTCTCGGATACACCAGATTTGGAGTGGCATTTATCAAATTAACCCAAAACAAAAATAACTGGGCGAGCTGTTGGGTCCCTGGTGTCAGCCGCTCGTTGTGCAATTCTCTCGTTTATTGACTACGTTGACAATGGCATGGGACCCAGATGTCAGAAATCCACTAGGAGGAGCCATTTTTATTGGCTTGAAATAAGGAGGCACTCGCTTGCATACTGCCATGACCTTGGCGGGTCCCTGTTGTCATCCTCTCCACGTACAATGATGAGGACATCAATACCATTGTTACACCCACAGCCCCTACTGTTACATATGATGGACCAATTACTAGAGCTCGCGCACGCCAATTAAATTACCAGGTACTTTCATTTCTTGGTAATGATTCTAATGTTCATGAGAATATGATGCTGCCTAAATTGGATACATTTGTTTTGCTTACAAATGAAGGGCCTAGCTTGGAGAAGGATGAACATTGGAGCAAGAACAAGCATGGAGTTGATGGCATGCGCAAGTGGAACAAGAACGGAGTGACAAGTGATGATTTCAGGACTCTGAAGCCACCATAAGGAGTGAATGAAGCCTTGGACGAAATATACAAGATGCCACTTCATAAATTTCGTCCAGAGGCTATTCTAGGTGCTGCGTCACCTTATTATTGGGCCAGGCCCATGTAATTTCGAAATACTTAAGTATAGGCTGTTTTTAGAGTCCGTATGTGTGGGGAAACAAGAGTTAGGGTTGGTTTCGGACCCCTTCCTCAAGGTCCACGAAATTACCCCCCTCTTCCTCCATATATACAGCCCTTAGGGCGTCGTTTAGACTCTGGGTTTTGTTTAGATCAAAAGTTCGCCATAGCTGCAACTTCGCGTACTTCGTTTGTGTTCAACGACCAGACCAAGGCGTCACAGAACACCATCTTCATTAATAAAGCTTTCCTCTTATATTCGCAATATCCAGATTGCAATCTTAGTTTCTTACTTGTTCTTCGTTTACTCGCAGGAAACAGGCCCTCGTGGTCAGGTTGATCGTGCTCCGGCGTGGTCAATAACCCTCGGAAGTTGGTTTAGCGATTGCTAAGGTGCGATGTCTCGCACGTTCGTAGTCGGATCGTCAAGGTCGACTCCCACAGAAACGATAGCCACCATCTCATCGAAACATCGGGACACCTTTGCCTCTATCATACAATCATCTCCTGATTGTGTACGCGTCAACTTGCTAGGCCCACAAGTCAGCCTCTAAACCCGTGGAGGACAAATACAACCCATTTAAAAAAATAACAACCCATTCCATACGTTCAAAAGGAAAGTTCAACATTCAGAGCAAAAGTAACAGGTCTGATCCACATATATAGTACTGAACTTCCATGTTGACAACCATCATAGCCAAGTTAACTACCTACTCCCACTAATACTCTAGTAGCATACAAGTACTAACGTAAGTGGTTTCACCAACAACTGGAACCATGAGAATGAACCACACATGATGGAGGAACATCCACTGCAATATGATTTGGTCTTCTCTCGATCACACCGCAAGACTATTTTCAAAATACAAACTTTAACTTAGGCAAAATGATGCCCATTGTATAATCAGACCAAAGCAATGAAGCACCTAGTGTTGGCCAATAAATAGCACAATACTACTTTTCTGCAGTCCATGAAGTGACTATCCAATCTTTCTGTGTCTATTTTCAAATGGCACTGCATGCAGTGACTATACTATTCTCTTGTGCAGTTCAACCAAAATTGCGGACACTTTGTTTGTTTGCCAAATAGCAACGGGCAGACATCTTTGTCTGCACAAATATCAAGCAGCTAGTAAACATATACCACACCTTGTATTTTCGGTTTAAACATGCCTCTTCCGCTTAGCATCTGTCATGTTCTGCACTGGACAATCTGATACAGTTATGTTTTGCCCTGGACAATTTCATACTGAATTGATTTGCTGGTTCAGAGCAGAAATATAGCGCCTATTCTTCATCAGACCAAGGATATGCATGTTCGCAGTGATGGAAGAGGTGAAATCGATACAACCGAAATTGAGCATCCAATCATTGAATCCTGTCCTGCACCTCCAATGTAGGTCCACCTTGCCAATAAATTCACATGCAAACCACTTGTATTACTATCTAATGACAGTACAAAAAGATTAGCAAGATAGTAGCAAACCATGTACCTTCGTAATGAACAGCTCATAGTGCCACCAATTGGATATAAAGGTTTGGAAAAAATATGCTCCTAATGTTGAACCAGTTGGACTTTTTGTGCATTTCCACTAAAATCAAGCATCCCTGTTTGCATAGATATTGAAAGTGTGGTTACTCTAAAAGTGGCACTAGTTGAAGCATAGACTCACAAATATAAAGCATTCCAATTTGTTAATGGGAAAAGGTAGCAAGACTGTTTCTAACCACCTGTTTGAAGGAATAAATAAAGCAACAACGGCCAATGTCAGGAAGGCATACATAGTTTTTTCTGGAAAAGTGAGCCATTCCTGACCTTTCCTTTTCTTTTAAGAAAATTTTGTGCAGTTCTACTAAAATAAAATGCCATCACCGCCTTGACAATTCAGTGACACCGTACAAAAGGAAATGACTTAACATTACATCATGATTTCAGGTGTGTAGTCGACAGGCGTTAGAGACAAACATACAGACCTCCTCAAGAGAACATCCGGAGGAGGAGGTGCCCACTCTTGACCTTTCCTCCTGTCTTCATAATTGTCTGTGCAGTTTAACCAAAATAAAATGACGTCAGCGCCTTGGCATTTTGGTGACACTGTAAAGAAAATTAACTTATCTCATGAAAGTGAGGTATGTAATCTATAAGCATTAACAGTGCAAAAATCTGAAGGTAGTAACAAGTTTCATCGTTGGTATACTGGTTGTGCAACAGCATTAGAATGCCTTGCTGAAAAATCTTTAATACATCCACAATCAACAGCTAACCCTGAATTAATCCAGTGACATTAAATGGAATTGCTTAAATTTATCGGTGGCATTAGACTGAGAGCGGCATTAGTTAAATGTGGCATCACTTTAGCAGTAGCATTGCTTGACTTGACTGCTGGCGTTATACTAACAGCATAAAAAGTGGCAATAAGAGCATGGGAGGCCCATTCGGTCAGTGGGCACACCAGTACGATGTACCTCCACGAACGCAGAGTGGTGAGGGAGGTATGGTTGCCCAGAGCAACAAATATCCAGGCAGCATATGTGGATTACGTCCCATTTTTGTTCTCTTTAGTCACCTTTTTCCTATGCAAGGACAACAAACCGATCGACCTGGTCATTCTCTATTGTGTTGTCGTGCCTTTCTACCCTTCTTCAACCAAGAGACACAAGACTCGTTCCTTAGCTACTGATTTTCCCCTTTTCAACCTAGATGCGGGTTCGATACCTACTCTCTTGGATAGTACAGTCTCCCTTCCTTTACTTATTCAACCCAGACATGGATTAGTCTGCATGAAGTAGGGTTTCCTTTAATAGTGCAAATTATGGTTTTCGTCTGCGTGGCCAGCAGAGCAGAGGATAGCTAATTGGGAAGATGGTGGAGTGGAAAAAGATCCACATGCAACGACGTGGCAGATGGGGCAATAGAACAAGGTTATGGTTCGAAAAGAGGTAGCATACCTGAGGGTCGGCGGGAAGTGGCTTCGCTCGTGGTCGTCGTCCTCTGCACACACTACGACAGCGAGCTTGGGGACGGAGGCCATCCCGAGCGGGTGCTAGGTCTGAGAGGACGGCCTTGTCGTCAGTGTGTGACCTCGCTCGCCGACGACGAGTGCGTCAACGCTGCACGTCCTTTTCTTCCCCGGCGGATCTGTGACCACCGGTGAGGAGGGAGAGAGGGGCCGTCTTTTTTAGATCTGTAGAGAGGGTGGTAGTGTTAGAAGCAAGTGGGCAGCCCTTACCAAGAAAGTGCTAAAGCTCCAGCCTATATATCTTTTTTATACTACTAGTACTGGAGGTAGTGGTAGAGTAGTTTATATTTTCTCTGCGTACAGTACCAGTTAGTCATGCTTCAAAACTGATCGGCACGCCATTTAAAAAATAAAGGTCGATAACTAATGCGGCACCTCGGGCCAACGCGGCCAGATCGCATTTTGCACGAGAAATTACACACCATGTTTCGTTGACATGTGGACCTGTTCCAACATATCAGTGAGACGACGGCGAGTAGTAGGAGTATTTCCGAACGGACGTGTTGGCCCGGGCGCCTCTTCGTGAACCATGGCAAACTCGCAGCCGTCCACCGACTCTTCACCTTTCCCTCTCGATTTGGAACTCCTGTCGCACGCTCTTCCTCTCCCTCCTCCATTTTCCTTCAGCACTTCACCCTTTCTTCTGCCATTGTTCGATCGTCTTCTCCATGGAGGGAACAGGCCAGAAACGACCCCGTTATTCTTGCCCCCATCTGAAAGATGACGTGGTGGAGGAACTCATTGTTCGGTGCGACGTCATCACCTCGGCTAGCATGGCAGGTTCGTTCAAGCCCATTCTCGACTCAACTAATAACATCATTGCAAGGAACCCAGGAGTCAAGGAGCGGTTTGATCTCCCCTATCTTCTTTGTCGTGACCCTGATGACTGGCGCCGGCACGACGGAGGCCTCGCCCTGTGCAAGTTGGTGCCGCTTGATAATGATATGTATGTTGTTAAGATCCCATCGCTTGAGGGCAAGGCTTGGGCGGGCGCAAATGGAGATTGGGTTGTTTACATTGGGTCCAACTGCGAGTGGGAACTTGTGAATGTGTACACTCGTCACCGGGTTCAACTTCCAAAAATCTTAGCACACTGCCCAGAGGTTGTGCACACCGGTAATGTACGCACGTTCAAATACGATCATGGTGACTGTCTTCTACGGAAGATAGCAATTTGTCAAGTTCCCAACCGCTCTTGGAATTACAACAACTATGAAGTTGTTGCTATCTTTGACAAGCTTGTTGCCATCCTTAGTGGTTTGGCTCGATGGATATTGCTCAAAAATTAGTTTATGTGCACGAAGGAGTACAGTGATGCAATTCAATACGAGGGCCTTGTGTTTGCTGCCACCACTCGTGGCACTCTTTTTGCATGGTATCCTCGTAGTTACGGTACGTTTGTCTTCCACCGTAATTATAATTGTTTCATCCAGATGCATGCGGGTTAGCAAGTTTCCTTTTACTAATTAACCTTCTTCTTGTGTTTCCAAGGTCCTGTGAACATCCCACCACCTATACTTGAAAAAATTTATAACCAAGGGGGAGATGCCGATGGTGATGATCACGAGCGGCGCCCATATACACTGTGGCGCCTGGAAACTAATTCCGATGGATCACCTCTTCTTGTGTGTATAAAGCCCACTGATGATGTTACTGCTAAGGAAGCAGGTGTCTCCCATGGTCGCACTCTCCAGACCTATTCCAACACCCGTTGCATGGTATTCGGGATGGATACTAGAGTGCTAGCGCCAACTCTTTCTCCCTGGCACAGAATTGATAGTCTTGGAGAAAACTCGCTCTTCCTTGGACAAAACTATCCGATGATGGTGAAAGGCGATCCAACTGCTGTTGACACATTTATGAGAAGCAACTGTTTCTATACCTTGGACATTTGGGTGGTTCCCTACCCTGGTACTGATATAGTAGGCCACTTCAGCCTGGATGATCAGTCCTGCGTTGGTCTCCAGATCGACAATGGATGGCCCGTCCCAGAGAATCACTTGTGGTTCAAAGAAAGCGTTTCCAACGCCGTGGAATGGTTGAGTTGAAGTTCATTTCATGGCTTGTTATTTCTTGTGTGGTGAAAAATTAGTATTTATAATGTATCCTCGTTGTCGATGTGGGTTGATGACCTATTGTATGTAATAAAATGATATGCCTGTGATAAACTTACTAAATTTATGAATGGCTTTCGAGTCGCTTCTCTAAGTGAGTGGTGTGACGAGGCAAAAAAATAATTTCCGAATACATAATTGTACGTGCATTGCAACAGGTTATCGGATGAGGCCAATCAACAATAGTAGTACACTATTTGTACTAGCTTCACATGCTTCGCGCGTCGGGCGGGTGTTTTACTGTAGCCATATGTTAATGTGTTCGTTGTACGTAACCAGCACCTCGAATCCTCGATACTAGTACTATATAGTAGGAGTAAGTAGTAGGAGTAGTAGGGTGGCATGGGCCAGAACAAGCATTCACGTCCAGGAGTACGTCACACGCCACCACCACGACATCCATCTAACACCATATTATTTCTTGGAGTCCGTGCTAGAGCAATCTCTTCAACCTCGTCGTTTCTCTAACTTCAGCCATCGCGCGGTGGGCGAGGTGGGGGTTTGCCAATAGTCGGTTTCCTTAACTGCGGTCCCACTTGCAAAGCCAACTCCAACGCACGACCCCAAACGGACCTCCGTTTTGCACGAACTCCAACGATAATTTTGACTAGAAAAGCAAGACCAAAGAAAACAAGAACCACAAGAATACATTTTACTACTCCTGTAAGTTGGATTAGTGCCTTCTTGATGCATTCATTGTTGATCAGCGGAGGCTCGATCTTGCGTGCTTCTTTCTTCTTCGGGTGTAAAGAAGTAGACGTTGCTTCCTCGCATCTAGTCTTATGTCTAGCCTCTATTCTAGTAGGAGTATCAACAAGTGCACTAATCTCATCTCTAGCCTCTGTGCTACTAGCTAAAAGTGATAGAACATCTACTAAATTGTGCTCTATCAATATATGGATGTACTCTTCTTCCCAATACAAAAACTTGCATCCATTCTACTCCCTCCGTTGCACAATACATGCCTTCTATTTGTAAAAGTATATATGTATCTATACATGTCTTAGTATATAGGTACATCCATTTTTGGACAAATGGAAGTCAAGTATTTTGGAATGGAGGGAGTACACAATAAAATTTTTAAGTAAGCACAACTAGTCTAATCCGAGGGCAGAACCGAAGATTTGGTTGGGTTCTTCCTCCTTTTGCTTACACGTGGGACATCCAGCATCCAGGTCGTGTCATGAAAGAAAATAGAGTGGTAGTTGAAGCCACGAGATGTGCATCTTGGGTTAAACTGTAAATAGAACCTTACTACTCTTGAGTAACTCCAAAAGCGGCCACCGAAGATCTTTATTGGATTTGTTTTTCATCACTCGCACGTCGAGGTGAAAGATGTGCAGGTTCGGTGGGTCCTCTTGCGTTTTCACTGACATGTGGGTCCGCATGTGAGCAAACAGACGATGGGCTCCGTGCGTCCGCTGGCTGGCTGAGAAGATAGATAGAGGAGGGCTGAGCACGGACTGCAGGAAATTTGTTCTACGTACCTCGATATAGGCTTGATATAGTGGGGTGGCATGGGCCATAACTAGCATTCACGTCTAGTAGTACGGCACACGCCACCCACACGAGTCCCATCCAACACCAATTTTCTTGGAGTCTGTGCTACAACCATCTCTTCTCCCTCCTGTTTTCTCAGCCATCATGCGGTGGGCGGGGTGGGGGTTTGCCGATAGTCGGTTTTGCTCAACTGCGGTCCCACTTGTAAGTGAAAATGCAACACCGCATGCATTCTCGCTTGAGTGGCGTGCCGGACCAACCGTGTGGGGGTGCGACGCGAACATGGCAGGCTTTTCCTTTTGAACTCGTAACTTGTAAAATTTGGTTCTGCTCCATGGCGCGACCGATAGATAGAAAATAACGATTTTTCCTAGAGTAATGAGAAGTTTGGTTCTCGCGCCGTTCATGCATGGAGTACGTACGAAAATTATGAAGTTGATGCGAAAGGTAAGATAATTACTGTAGTATCATATACTACTACATGGATTTGACGGAAAGATAAAAATACATACGGATCCATCAACGTTCAACGACATCCTCACGCCCTAGTGCGCCGGGTCACCAACCGACGTGTAAGGAGCAGCAGCGTTGGCGGCGAGCTCAACGTGCTTCTGAACGGTGCTGTCCAAGGTTGCCCTGCGGTCCAAGAAGGCCATCGTCCTATCGTCCTCCTCTTGCATGTAGTAGTCCTTGTGGACGATTTGCGCGTAGAGTGGGTGATTATGTCGATGGTGTCTTGCTGCGCCAGGCGCTGCACGGCGAGCGCGACCTCGAGGTGGACATTCTCCGACGCGACGGCGGGCAGTCGCAGGGCCACCAGTGCGTCGAAGAGGTTGTCACCATAGTGGCCGTTGAGGGTGGTGGGCATCGCAGAGCCTGGGCGCGTCGGCTGGAGGCTTACGTCAAATTCGTCTGCAAGCTTCTTGACAATGGTGAACTTGTCGAGGAAACCGACGAGGACCTCGTCGAACAAGGAGACGAAGCTGTCGTCCAAGCGGCCCCTCGCCCTGGCGGCCTCAAGCAATACTACCTGGAGACGTTCCTTGGTGCCGGGCCGCAGGCCGGCGACGTGAACCATCTGGTACAGCCGGCTGATGCTCGCGCTCATCGCCTCCATGGGTCTAGCGTAGCTTCTAGTCAACTGATCTTGCGATTCAAGTGATCACTCTTGCCCTTGGTTAGCATGCGTAGGTGCGTAGGATTTTGTACTACTCCTCAGCCCTCTACTGCACCTGCCTTTGGCTGTATGATAGGTGGGCCAACCACCCCCTGGGCCCACGTGTCATTCACCCAAAGGCAGTTGCCGTAAGTCAATGAAGTTGTGTCCCCCTCCGTGTCGGTGAAGTATAGTCATCTCACCGGACCTCTAGTTGGGGCCAAACGAGAGAAGTTTGATGTTTACTAGTTTATTGGTCCCCTTTGCATTTTGCGCCAAGTTTTGACCTTTGATTTAACTAATAAAATGTTAATGCATGTAAACAAAAATGTTGTGTAAGTCACCTTACAAAAACCAAATAATCCCAAAATACTTAGGCACGGTGCATTAACTCCCTCCTTGTTTCTTATTTTGTGACATATCAACCAATTAGAGATGTGGGCCGTCCATGCTTTTAATGACTTGAGACTACCAAACATGACATGCAGTGTTTAGTTCATTGCATGTAATCCTATTATTAGTACTTTAGTTAGCAAAAAAACATTAAGTTCTCTCTCCAATAGGAATAAAACACCATGTATTTATTTACAGAGGGAGTAGTACATTTTTTGTGACATGCATTACTAGATATTGCTAGTCAAATACTAAAATCCAGATGGACATGGTAGTACTCCTAAATCCAGACGGTGGTGCTACTAGTACTAGTAGTAGTACTACCAATGTAGTAGTAGGAGTACTAGAACTGTACTAGCCGTTGGTCAAATTATTACGTGCTGCTCCTCACAGTGAAGTGATAAGACCCTGCGCCGGAGATGACACTTGAGTATAGGCACCGTGTTTGGTATACCATAGTCAGCCTCACCGTCTGCAGTCACTATCATCATGGCTGTAGAGCTAGCCTGCTTACAACTAGCCCTTTTCGACATAATTTCCTGTGCATAGATGCCCGTGCATTGCATGGAACACCAAGATTGGGGGTGGACGGCTCCGACAGCGGCCATCGCGCCAGATTTTTCCACGGCCTTCTACTCCTAGATGTGGTGGGGAGGAGATGAGGCTGATTGTGAGAGACAAGGAGTTGTTTGTAAATAGGGAACAAGTGCGGGCATCTTTTTGCAAAAATGGAGAAGCTTGGTTTGTATCTGTCAGATCTAGATCTGACGGCTATTGGTGAAAGATGGGAGGCACAACATCATCACCAACTCAGGACCTGTTTGATTCGCAGGATTTTGAAAACGCAGGAATTGGACACGGTAATATTACAAGTTTCAAACTGATATTACAAATGTTAGGAGTAATGCTGCACCTACGAAGAGGGAATTACTAGGAAGTTTACGTAAGAAATTTCGTTACTTTAGGTGGATGCAGCATTATCGTACAAACTAAAATCCACCACCCTGAAAAGTCACTAATGGGCAAATAAGTTTTCGAGTCTCTGGCCACTTGATGTTTCAAAAACAAATTCAGCTTCTGCAGAGACTTTGTCACTTACCACAAGCTCGCCGACCACCAGAGCGTGTGTCCTTCAGTTTCCTGGTTTCTTTTGATGTAATAATCAGTTTAGCATGTGGATTGTGTCGTCGGTTGTGAAATGTTCCTTGGGATGTTGCGATTTCAATCTGGTAGCTTTTAGTCCTTCGTGTTAGGCAGGAGTTGTGCTGAACTTCTTGTGAATTGTGGTGGTTTTCAGTAATGAAAATCGAAAAGGGCAAGCCCTTCTTTGATAAAAAAATTAATCGTCCTTATATATTCATCAGTCTTGCTATAAGTCGCAGTAGATGCTATAGAGGTCCGTCGGATCTTACATCAAGATCCGTGCTTTTAGATTTTTTCTCTCTTAAATCTCAGTCGAGTGAGACATAGCCATGCCATTAAACAGAGGCTCGGGCGCCATTAATGGAGACCTTGGGAGAGAGGTGGACGGCAGATGGAGGTCAAAGGGTTGTCCTCCCGATAAGCACGCGCAGAGGTCTGATCGCACGCCTCTCGTACTCAAATAGCTACCCTGCACGACGCCTCCTACCTAAGAAAAAATGGGGACACGTGGCGGCACGTAAATGGTACTTGTAAGTAGAACGCCCACGGTTTCAACAATACTTGTGTTTCCAATTGTAACGTGACAACACTTCTTCCAAAATGACTTTGTTGATTGTTAATGTGTGCGCCTTCGCAAATCGGACTGCAAATTTACCACAGCATGTTGGTGCCATGTCATGGCACCAAGCCAAGTTTCATTATTTTCATGCGTGTTTTGGATTTACATGAATTAAAAAACTAAGTTTCTTAATGTTTCCAACCCAGCCACGACGCCCAAAATTTTGAATTTCATTCCCATTTCTTGCATGGAACCTAGAAATTTACCCGAGGACACACATGTGATTTTTCAACCAACTTTGGTGCACTGGAACATGTGCTTGTATTTCAAATTTGAATTATGCACACAAAGGTGACACGTTCCCTCCCAGAACCACAAGCCTTCTTGAGAGAAGCTCCGATTTGCAAGAAGCTTATACCAAAATTTGTTCTTATTCGGCCAAATTTTTTAACCACGACATGGTACTACCATGACATGACACCATGCCAAGTTTCATGATTTTAAAACCAAGTTTCTCAATGTTCTCGACCGAGCCACGATGCCCAGATGTTTGAATTTTATTCTCATTTTTTGCATGGGACCTACTCCCTCCTTCCATCTATATAGGGCTTAATGTGTTTTTCAAGACAGCCTTTGACTATTGACAATATTAATAGCACATGAGATGTATACTATGAAAATTATATTATTGGAAGCTCCTTTGACATACAAATTTGAAGGTATGCTTTGTGTAAATTGCATGTCATATATTATTGCGCTAATGTTTGGTCAAAGTTAGCCTCGAAAAACGCATTAGAACCTATATAGATGGAAGGAGGGAGTAGAAATTCACCCGAGGACACTAATGTGATTTTTCAACCAACTTTGGTGCACGGGAGCATGTGCTTATAGTTCAAATTTGAATTATGCACATTAAATGACCAAAAACTCAATTGATGTGTAAATAAGGCCAAACGAAGCCGGAATAATTCCAAAATTTAACAGGGCACTCATGTAGTTCTATGTTGCCTTTGTAAATAAACTCAAGGGGGACAACATATATCATTACGCACTCAAAGGTGGCACATTCCCTCTCAGAACCACGAGCCTTCTTAAGAGAAGCTTCTGTTTGCAAGAAGCTTATACCAAAGTCTGTTCCTATTGGGCCAATTTTTTTACCACAACATGGTAGTACCATGACATGACATCCATGCCAAGTTTTTTAGACATGTTTTGGATTTACAAGAATTTTAAAACCAAGTTTCTCAATGTTCTCCCCGAGCCACGATGCCCAGATGTTTTAATTTTATTCTCATTTCTTGCATGGGACCTATAAATTCACCCGAGGACACAAATGTGTTTTTTCAACCAACTTTGGTGCACGAGAGCATGTGCTTGTAGTTCAAATTTGACTTATGCACATTAAATGACCAGAAACTCAATTAATGTATAAAAAAGGACAAACGAACCCGGAATAATTCCAAAATTTAACAGGGCACTAATGTAGTTCTATGTTGCCTTTGTTAAGAAACTCAAGGGGGGCAGCGTATATCGTTTCACACTCAAAGGTGGCACGTTCCCTCTTAGAACCACGAGCTTCCAAATCGGCCCAATTTTTACCACAACATGTTAGTGCCATGACATGACACCATGCCAAGTTTCATGATTTCCAGGCGAGTTTTGGATTTACATGAATTTAAAATCAAAGTTTCTTGATGTTCTCGGGCGAGTCATGACGCCCAGATGTTTGAGTTTCATTCTCATTTCTTCCATGGGACCTAGAAATTCAACCAAGGACACACATGTGATTTTTCAACCCACTTTGGTGCACCGGAGCATGTGCATGCAATTCATACTTAGATTATGCACATTAAAAGTCCAGAAACTCAATTAATGTATAAAAAGGCCAAATGAACCCGAAATAATTCCAATATTTAACAGGGCACTCATATAGTTCTATGCTGCCTCTGTAAATATAATCAGGGGGGAGGCAGCGTATATCGTTTCGCACACAAAGGTGACACGTTCCCTCTCGGAACCACGAGGCTTGTTGAGAGAATCTCCGGTTTTGCAAGAGGCTTATACCAAAACTTGTCCCAATTCAGCCAAAAATTATACGTATGAAAACAGGGTTTAGATTATCCCAAACATCTCGCTACCTAGACCAATAATGTGCTATGATTTGAATTCAACATAAAATGGATACAAATATTTGAATTGGAGAGCGTATGGTACATGTAGTTCATAGTGAAATATGATTACTGCTATATGTATGTTTTTTGTTATCAAGATAATATTTAAATTATTGTATAACTTGACAACAATCGTATTCAAATAAGGAAAATTGATTCAAATTTAGTCCATATGGTAGACGACAATATATATGTTCACATGGTGGAGTAAACTGTTCATATATGATGGAAGATCAAAATGTACGACTACATCAATTATAAACCGCAAGGTTACCTAATGATATATTCGAATTCAACATAACGTGGATTCAAAAATTGAAATTCGAGATCATGGCATCTGTAATCATATAAAAAGGGACATTACTCTTTCTTTGGTGGGAATTAATTTGTTTTTCGTTGTTGTTGAGGGAAGTGTGAATCGATTTGGTACTGTGCAGGGTAATCTTGTTCTCCCGATTTTTTTTTACATTTTTCTTGTAGTTTTTTCAATGGCATCTATAGCAATATAGTAAAAGAGGACATGACTCTCTTGTGTCTTGCAGGAATTGTTTTTTTACACGTTAAGTTTGTTCTGCCGAACAAGGAATCCGCACCTTGTTATCCCGGAAATTTCAAGCTCGAGTATCTTTTGTCTCACCTGCTTTGAAACTCCCGCTTCTTCAACCCGCGCCGCGCCTTGTTATCCCGAAATTTGGACGCGCGCGAGAACTCCCTCCTCATCTGAAATCGCTCCCGCAGCCCAGACACGCGAAATCCCCCTTCTACCCCTCAGCCAGAAATGAAGCTCCATGTCGCGGTGTTAGAACCGGTGGGGGTACGCTGGTAACTTACCCTACATTTCGGACAAGCGTGTCCCTAAGCTTGGCTCCCCCTCGTCCTTCGCCCCCCATTCGTACACCGAGGCCGCCAAAACTCGCGAAACCCCACGCTCCTCCGTCGGCCTCCCGACCGCCGCCCAGCCGGAGACTCTTCCCCGACTACGTCGTCCACCGCAACAGCTCGCCATCCCTCATCCGCCGCACCGGATGAGGATCCGTTGTCGATCTCGTCGTCCCGCCGGATCAGCTGCCCCGTCCTCCACCTCCAAGGAGTTACCCCGATGTTCACCTCATCTATCGTGCCACCTCAATCCCCACAGCGTCATCTTGACCTGCCCCACTGGAACCGCAGCACCCTCACCAATTCCTACGATGAAGCCGAGGCCAACTCGGCGCCACCAAGGAGGTTCTGCACACACTGCTGCATTTTATCTTTTATTCGATCTCATGGGGCTGCCGGTGCTCGATGCCGAGCAGACATGGCGTGTCTCCATCGACGGCGCCGTCACCGGCCACATCATCCACGACGTCTCTCCCCCATGTTGTTGCTTCCGCGGCGGCGACTTCCACAACGGCACTAGCTGTAGCTGCTCCGGCTCTCGCTCGCGCTGCGGCTCTGTTCTTGTTGTCGGTCGCACTGCTGCACTGCTCCTGCTTTTGTTCGTGCTGCTGCTCTGTTCTTGCTTTAGCTTGCGCTGCTGCTGCTGCATGACCTGCGGCAGCTCCAGGAGTTGCTGCTTTAGCACTCGCTCGCGGTGCTACTGCACGACTTGCTCTCTGCTAGTGCGTTCCCTGCTCGAGCGTCTACTGATTTAGGTCACTACTTCTCTGCTACTAGTGCTCGAACGCCCTAAACATCTATTACAATGCTCTATTACCAGTTCAATCAGTTTCGACAGTAAAATTCAGTTTCGATTGTGAAGTTCATTTTCTTCAGTTAAGTTCAGAGTGAACAGTACTTACAACATTTGTCGGACTGGCCGTGGCGCGGCTGATGCGTTTTACATCTAGCACTTTTTGGTGATGTATTTTACATCATCTATTGCAGATGATATTAGGGTCCCACTTCAGATTAACGTTGTCTATCTTGTCATGCTTCAGCCTCGTCGCCGTACACCTTAGCGGAGCTGCTCCAACGACGAAACCGTCCATCACAGCGGAGCAGTACCCTCGGCGCCGTTTCCAGAGGCCTCGTATCTTCTTCCTCGCCTCCGACAGTCACACCAGCATCATCACCATCCTCCACATCCAACCCAATGATGCTGAGGTCCACAAGGCTATGCCAAAGAGGTTGTACACTCGTCGCATCACTTAGTTTCTCCATTCCTCTGTTCTTCCAATTCATGTGAGCCAAACACCCAAGTTGACTGAAATCCTATGTTTCCAAATGCTCTGTTTTGCACGTGCATTCCTATCCTATTCCAGTATTTTTCCTGTCCCTGTGTTTATAGAATCCTCCAATTCTAAGGAGCCCTTACAAATTTACTTCATGTTCAGATAGGCGTCAAAGAAAACTCTGTGTATTATGTCCTGGTCCTGCCGTGCCGTCATCCACCCCACCTGAGGTGCACCATCGACAGAAGCGTTCACTGCAGCAGAGATCCCCCCTACAGACTTCCTTTCGCCGCCTCAGATCATCTTCCCCGTTGTCGGCAGCCATGCCAACTGCATTACCATCATCGACTGAGCAGATGGACCTGAGGACTACATAGTTCCGGAAGAGAGGTCGCAGTCTTTCGTGTTTGCTTACGTTATACATCGGTTATTATACCTGCTACTTTATCATTCAATCTTGAGTTTTGAATTGCCCATGGGTCTCATATCGAGCCAACAACAAATAGTATATGTCTACTATCTGGTTCATCTGGGGTCTTCTATGTGGTTCATGTTGGGTGGGCAACAAACAATAGATGATCCATTGTCTATCTTTTTAAACTGAAGCTATAATCTACCTCCTATCATTAGTTTTGGATCCATCCACTCGTTTGCTACCATCAATCTTGATTTTTGCATGCACCCCTTAGGCCTTACAAAATCTAACTATTTTTTAATTATGCATGTCAGATATTGTACACAATCGTACTGAACATGTAGAGAAAAAGAGAAGACCGTTGCGTGCGAATATAATGTCATGCAAACGTCGCTGCATGGTGGGCGAAGTGCCCCCCCTCCTGCATTTCTAGACTGTATTCCAGAGGAAGATAACTGTTTAGATGGAGATTCAGAAGGAGCCGACCACGCCTGTTTACCACCAGAGGTGTTTGCTCTAACCTGGCATGCTGATGCTGGTCATATCATGCATATGGCGCCTTGCATTGCTTACATTATACATCTTATATGTCATCAGGGAGTATATGGGAATTATGCAATCACATCTTCTTTAGCCAGGCATCATATACGTGAATCATGCAATGCCATCCTGTTTAGCCAGTCATCGTATATGTGAATTGTATCGGGCCATATTGTATTCCATAATGTATTCCATTTGTCAACAATGTTTATACATTCATCTACCCTTCCTATGCATCAGCCATTTGAGTCGGTCATGGGAAAATCTGGAGTGAAAACAAGGTCTTCTGAGCAGTCAGTGCTACCTGTCGATGCAGATTTCTTGCTGGTTACAGATAGCTCCTCAGAGGAGGATTCAGAGAGAGATGACCAGTCGTATCCCCCCCCCCCGAGGTGCATCCTCTAAATTGGCTGGGTTATATTGCTCATATCATGCATATGGTGTCTTTCATTGCCATGCCATCTGCTTAGATTAGACATGCTTTGTGTGAATGCCTCCTGTTTGCTTTCTATATCAGATATGTGAATTATGCAATGCCATGTTTTTCAGCCAGTTATCACATATGTGAATTATGCACCGCCATGGAGCTAGGCATCATATATGTGAATTATCTCATGCCATCTTTTTTTCATTACGTATTCCATTTGTCGACAATCTGTGTATATTGAACTACTCTTCATGTGTATCAGCCATTTGAGCCGGTTATGGAAAAATCTGGAGTGAAAACAAGGTCTTCAGAGCAGGCAATGGTACCTGTTGAAGCATATATCTCGATGGTTACAGGAAGCTCCTCAGAGGAGGATTCAGAGACAGATGACCAGTCCTATATCCCACCTGAGGTGTATGCTCTAAGTTGCAATGTTTATATTTGTCATATGATGCATATGGTGTCTTGCATTGCTTAGTTTAGACATCGTATGCACAATATTGAATTCTATCTGCTTAGTTTAGAGATCATACATGCAAGTGCCAGCTGCTTAGTATATGAATCAATTATGTCAATTATATCATGCCATCCTGTATACTTAGACAACATGTATGTGAATTATTTCATCCCAACCTATTTTAGAAAGACATCATATAGTTTTTCCATGTCATCCTGTTTAGGTACTCATCATATGTTGAATTATGCCATTATATCCTGTTAAGTTATCCATCATATATCTGAAATTGTGTCATGCTATCCTGTTTAGTTAGGCATCATATTTGTGAAATTGTGTCATGATGTCCTGTTTGGTTAGACAACATATATGTGAATTACCACATCTGTCTATCATACAATGTTTGTACGTTCAATTTCTTTTCTTGTTTATCAGCCATTTGAATTGGAGGGGGTGATGGCAGTATCTAAGGGAGCAAAAACCCGTTCTTCACAAAAGACAGTGCTACCCTTCGATGCAGATAGAACCATGGTTGTACTGGCCCACAAACTAGCCTCACCACACATAATCGAGACTCTTCCAGATTGCACACTTACACCGTTGGGCAGAGAACCAACTACAACCCATCTAACCGCAACCCCAGCGGATAGTAACCCACTTATAGTTGACAAAGCACCATGTCCACCGCAGAGTACCCCCACACGAGCAATTTGTAAAGCTACTGCAGTGCCCAAAGCACGAAGACCACCACAGCTAACCCAAACTCCACGTTTAAAGTAGAAGAGCAACTGTTCTCAGGTCAGATTCCGTAGTATGGTCCATACTCCTTTGCTGTTGCATCACTGTATTTACTCATACCAACTACTTTCGAATTTGAAGGATCCAATTGAAACTCCAATGGAACAACAGGTATGTTTTAAACCTATTTCTTTAACTGGATTGTTGTTCTAACTTCTTGCTCTATGTTGATTTCAGTTTAAGTTGTATAAACAGTTATGTTCTCATGTGATGCACATTACAACTGCTGCCAATGCTGTGTAGTTTCTCACACTTATATTCTGTCTATGTTGCTGTGTCTTAAAAATATATGAGTTGAATTGTGTCTCTATCTTGATTAGGGAACATAAACTAGAATGATATGGACAATACAGTGACCATAGTACATCGATATATGTTTGTTTCATGCTGTTATCCTGTCCACCTTACTACTGAACCGGTTTACCAAAATGAGTTTCGTATACTACAAGCTAAACCTGTGATGTGTCTGCTTGTTTCTCTTGTAGTATGCAAACAGAATATTGGAGAAGAGCACCCCACTATGCAATGGTAGAGAAAGTAATGCAGATAAGGTTCAAGATAGTAAGACAACCATGTTGGTCTCCAAGAAAGGTGATAAAAACGATCTTGTAGACAGTGAGAAAACCCCACAGTCCTGTGTTGATGTAGTGTTCGAGTTACTGGACAGTACCGCTGGCACAAGCTCTTCGAACTCGCTGCCTGAATCACTTCGGCTTCTTCAGTCTCAGCTGCAAGCTGAAAGGCATCAGTCATCTCTGATGCGGCAAGAAGCCGAAGGACTGAGGAAGTCCCTGCAGAATTCAGATGCGTACATTCTTGTGCAACAACAAGCGCTGGAGGACTTAAGCGCCAAACAAGATAAAGTTAATAAGCTTGCTAAGCATCTTGCCTGCATTATGGGTACCCAGGATATTGTTTCTTGAACTCTTCTGAAGTGGTTTCAGTTCTGGACTTGTTTTGTTGTGGCGTTTATATGATGCTTTGTTCCCTATATTTGCACTGGTGGTGAACTTTGATGCCCAGTGGATTTAATATGTGTAATAGCCGTGATAGCCTAGCATAAGTTGCTTGCTTATTTATTTCCTTGTTGTCTTGTTTATTTGTTTGCTTGTAGTCAGTGCAGTTCTTTTTCCGCGGTTTGCTAGTGGCTGCAATAACCTATTTTTTAAAACTAGGCCACAATAACCATGGGCTAATATTTACTGTAGTGACACCGGGCCTCCTACGGGCCATAGAAACAGTGGGCCTTCTACGTGCCATAGAAACAGTAGGCCTTCTACGGGCCATAGAAACAATGTGCCTTCTACGGGTCGTAGAAACAATGGGACTTCTACGGGCCGTGTCAGCAATGGGCCTTATACGGGCCGTATGATCGATTGGCCAAACATGGGCCAATAACACTCCGCATTATGGACGTAAACGGGCTAGAGTTGGAATCGTCCGTTCATGGGCCGACTGTCGGTGTCAAAACCGGCGGATCTCGGGTAGGGGGTCCCGAACTGTGCATCTAGGCGGATGGTAACAGGAGACAAGGGACACGATGTTTTTACCCAGGTTCGGGCCCTCTCGATGGAGGTAAAACCCTACTCCTGCTTGATTAATATTGATGATATGGGCAGTACAAGAGTAGATCTACCACGAGATCAGAGAGGCTAAACCCTAGAAGCTAGCCTATGGTATGATTGTTGTTTGTCCTATGGACTAAAACCCTCCGGTTTATATAGACACCGGAGAGGGCTAGGGTTACACAGAGTCGGTTACAATGGAAGGAGATCTACATATCTGTATTGCCAACCTTGCCTTCCATGCCAAGGAAAGTCCCATCCGGACACGGGACGAAGTCTTCAATCTTGTATCTTCATAGTCCAACAGTCCGGCCAAAGGTTATAGTCCAGCTATCCAGACACCCCCTAATCCAGGACTCCCTGAGTAGCCCCCGAACCAGGCTTCAATGACGATGAGTCCGACACGTAGATTGTCTTCGGCATTGCAAGGCGGGTTCTTCTCCAAATTCCGTGTACCTGTTAAATAGTGTCCGACTTCTCGTGAATGTTGTGCTCCTTGGCTTCCACACCTACTAATGGCCACTTTCCACTCGTCGAGCAAATGTGAAGAGCCAGGGTGTTTTTACATTTACCCCCCTAGCTATGTGAATGAGTTGCCTATTAAAGAGACGAGGATTCAGATCAAAATCACACCATCCTCCCTTAGCGAGCACTCATCGGAGCGCGTCTGACAGAGATCCATTCCGTCATGGCTGGTCGACGCAACTCCTCCTCTCGCTCCCCCAACCCCAAGCCTGGAGATTGGGAGAGATGTTCCATCCCGCACAGCAAACTAGTGACACTTCCGACCAAGGGATTTCTTCCCCCAGCATACATGGTCCCGGTTCGAGCCGGGCTCGCCACCTATAATGGCGGAGAGCAAGCGGAGAGCCTTCCCAATCCCTCCAAGGGAGAGCGGGTATGCCTTGTCCCTCATTTGATAAGAGGGCTCAGATTTCCAATTCATCCATTTCTCCGGGGGCTCCTGGAGTTCTACGGCCTCCAATTGAACAACCTCACACCTGCCTCCATGTTGCATATCACGGGCTTCATAGCCCTTTGCGTGCTGTTTTTGGGTTGCGAGGCTCATTTCGTGCTGTGGAAGAAGTTGTTCTGCCTTGTGCCCCGTTCTCAGAAGGGGTCAGTATATCAAGTGGGCGGAGCCGAAGTGTGGCGCATCGCCGGGACCGGATACCTATCCGGAACCCTAAAGAAGACGTCTGAAGACTGGCCTTCCGAATGGTTTTATGTAGAAGACATCCCCCTCCCTGATCCTATTCGGATCGGCCTTCTTGAGTTCGTCAATGATCCTCTGAAGAAGCGCCTGAGCTGGCGTCCACTGAGCCCTCAGGAGGAAGACAACAGGGACGTTCTTTACCTGATGAGCCGGATAAGGTCGCTAGCTCAATTCGGATTGACCATGATCAAGGTCATGGCCATATGCATTATGCGGGGGGTGTAGCCGCTTCAATATAGAGGCCACCCCATGTGGGATTTCAATGGGGAGGATGACGCCACCTGCTGCGGCCGTAAGGGGCCGAAATCGGTTGCTGCTCTAGCAAAGATGTTGTCCACTTTGTACAAAGGAGAAGAGAAGGAATTCCTCCACGTCAATCCACAGGGCGGATTTTCTATGTACAATCCTCAGAGCTGGGTATGTTGATACTTTTTCTTGCCCATCCGCTCCATATTCCCGTAGTTAAGTATTTCATCTTGCGATTTCAACGCAGGAGCTACGTAAGGCCGTGAGGGAAATAAACAGCTCTCCTCCACAACCCGAGGATCCGGAACGGTCCCTCGACCCGGCCTCCCAAGAGGATCCGGACATATCTGTGGAGCTGATCGATGGGGCATTTTACCAATTGGGCAATGAAAATGCCTTGGTGGCCATTACGACCGATTATCCTGGGCTACTTCCAGCCTCGCAGGTAACTGAGACCGAAGTCCCAGCACTTCGAAAAGGATCCGTCTTCGCGTATTTTTGATTACCGTATACCAACGGTGTTTTGCAGGGGAGGACCTCGAGGCGGAATACCGAGCCTGCGGCGACTAGCCAACAAGGGGCCGCGAGGGCGGGCAGGCTGAAAGGACACGCCGTCCGGATTGAGACACCGGTGCAGCGGTAAGGCGCGCCGCCTCATTCCGAGATATTATTCTCAGAGGCATACTAACGCTCGTGCTTTCCTTAGGAAAAAGAGCGCTCACCGGACTATATCTGGAGAGGGTGCCAATCGTGCCTCCACCAGCCAGGCCCCAAGGACGGAAGCGGAGGCGAATACGAGGCGTGCGTCGGACACTCCTCTGAAAGAGGATGCAGATAGACTGTCCGCCACCAATTCCGAGGTGGAGAGTGCCATGAACCACAGGCGTCGCCGGACAGTTCTTCACGACGCTTGTTAATCCCAAGAGGCATTGGATGCCTTCAACTCGGGAGATGCGTACCTCCGTGCTGCTCAAAATGGTCTAGCCAGAGCCACAAAGCAGTATGTAAAGGACATACGGGTGAGAAAATTTGGTGATTATATATACCAGTAGCCCCTGAGACTTGAAACAGTTAGAATAACTGATTTAAGGACCATTTGTTATGCAAGTTCTTACAGAAAAGAATACCTAACTGTCCCATGAGCTGGAAGAGTGCAAAGCCCAACTTCAGGCCGCACTAGCCGCTGCAGGGGAGCTCAAGAAGACCCCCTCTAGTACTATATGCTTCAAATGATAAGTATCATGTAAAGTGCGGCGTGTATGCAAATCTGACAAGAAAATTGCAGATGGCGCCGGAGTAGATCCGGATAAGCAACTACTCCTACGCCAGCTAAAGGTTGGTGAGAGCGTGCTTACAAAGGTGAGCAAGGAGAAGAATGATCTCCTAGATGCCAACACCCAGCTGGGTGTGGAACTAAAGGATGTTCATGCCCAACTGTCGGACTCCGTTAAGGAGAATCGGCGGCTTCGACGCGGCATTTTTAGTAAGTGCTTGAACGAACTTCGAAAAAGAGTTCGGCGAGGAAGTCGATTGACAGAGTTATGTGTGTAGGTATGCTGACAGGTCGTCCTGCAGAGGAGATGCCCGGTTCTACGGGTGACCTTCTTCCCAAGCTCTCACAACTGCACGAACGAGTTCGGCAGGATATGCAAGGCGTCGCCCAGGTCTTGTGGCCATCCGTCTCCATGCCCGAAGGACTTGGAGAGCTTGCAGAGAAGCTGAAGGGAGCGCTGCGGCTCTTCCTATTATGTAAGATATCGGCCTGCCGTCAAGGTGCCAGGGAAGCCTGGGCCATGGTGAAGACGTGGTATACGAAGGCTGACCCAAACCACATGGCCGAGGTCGGACCTGTAGGGCCCGATCGGAAGGAGATCCCTGTGAGCTTAGTGTACAGCCAAGTAGAATTGGCCGCAAAGTATTCCCAACAGGACTGTAGACTAGACAGCCTATTGGATGGTATTGAAGAGGAATTTAACCAGTCAAATTGACTATGTAATTTAAAGTGACATGTATAATGTCTTCTAGCCGGATTGTAGATCATTTGTCATGGCGGACCTTTTCGCTTCAACCTCGGGACCCGATGGTCCGGAGTGTATCCGAATACCCTCTCGGTTACGTAAGAACTGGGGCATGCATGGAGACCAGGCGTAGGGGTCATTAGCGCTTGAACGGACAAGTGCCCAACTAGTTATGTTATATTACATGGTTAGTAAGAAACATCTTCCAGGGAGAATAGTTCTGTTAGGGGTTCCTTTCCCTGGGAGGCATGCCCTAAAGTGCATGTCCGAACTGCGAAAAGAGACGCAAAAAAAACATCTGGGGGCGCATAAGTAAATAAGTGAGAAATATCTTTAGTTCACCGACCGAATATTTCCTTAAGAACGCTAGCTTTCGGCTTCACCCAGTCTGAGGTACACATCCGGCTGACCCGGCAGTAACAATCGCAGAGGTGCTCCCCTTATGCCCTAGCCGAATTAACGGGAACGTAGGGCATAAATACAAGAGCCAGGCAACCCAGCTTGGCCAAAACTTAAGTCATATCGATGCATATAATGGTGAATAAAGGGTACATGCGGAAGTATAACACATGTGTTGGGCATGAAGCCTGTATGAATAAGCTTTTGTTAAAGAAGGCCCCAGGTATAATGAGCGCAGATAGCGTGTCAGTTGTGTGTAAACAAGGCACAAATGGGCCCTTGAAGCCTGTGAGAGAAAAGAAGGGGAGAAGGAGAGAATTATAAGATAGATAGTGTATAAAAAATGGCCAAAGGAAGGAGACGAACACAGAGTCCGACGTTAGGCGTAAAATCTTCGGAGTCGGTCTGCATTCCATGGGTTCGGCTCGAGTTGATTATCCGATGCATCCCGCAGACGGTACGCTCCACCAGTCAGGACTTGGTCAATAATGAAGGGACCTTCCCACTTGGGCTTGAGTTTGTCCTTTTTCTTATCCGGCAGGCGTAGAACTAACTCGCCAACATTATAAGTTTTGGCCCGTACTTCTCTGCTTTGGTATCTTCGAGCCTGCTGTTGATAGAATGCGGAACGGGCTTTAGCCACGTCACGTTCCTCCTCCAAGGCATCCAAACTGCCCTGCCGATCGAGCTAGGCTTCTCTTTCTTCGTACATGCGCACTCGAGGTGAGTCATGAATTATGTCGCAGGGCAGAACCGCCTCTGCGCCATATACCATGAAGAATGGTGTGTATCCGGTAGTGCGATTCGGCGTGGTCCGCGGCCTCCAGAGTACGGAGTCGAGCTCCTCTACACAGTGCGTGTTAGATTCCTTGAGGGACCGCACTAATGTGGGTTTGATGCCGCTCATGATAAGACCATTTGCTCGCTCGACCTGACCGTTAGTTTGTGGGTGATAGACTGAAGCATAATCGAGCTTGATGCCCATGTTTTTGCACCAGAGTTTTACCTCGTCGGCCGTAAACTTCGTGCCGTTGTCAGTGATGATGCTATGGGGGACGCCGTAATGGTGTACGACCCCGGATATGAAGTCTATCACCGGTCCGAATTCGGCCGTCTTAACAGGCTTGGCTTCTATCCATTTGGTGAACTTATCCACCATGACCAGTAAGTATTTGTGCTTGTGGGTTCCTCCTTTGAGGGGTCCAACCATGTCAAGCCCCCAGACCGCGAAGGGCCAGGTGATGGGGATAGTTTGGAGGGTGGTGGGTGGCATATGGCTTTGGTTTGCAAAAAGCTGGCAACCAACACAGCGTTGGACTAAGTCCTGAGCGTCTGCCCGGGCCGTCGGCCAATAAAAGCCTGTACAGAAGGCCTTGCTTACAAGGGCCCGGGCTGTAGCGTGGTGGTCACCGAGTCCAGCATGAATTTCTGCTAGAAGATTCCGCCCTTCCTCTTCGGAGATGCACCTATGAAGGACTCTGGTGGTGCTTTTCTTATAAAGCTCTCCCTCATGGACTTTATAGGCTTTAGATCGCCGCACTATGCAGCGTGCCTCGTTTTGGTCCTAGGGGAGTTCCTACCTAGTTAGGTAGGCTAGGAATGGTTCTATCCACGGGGCGATGAAGGCCATTATTACGTGGGCTGAAGATGTTATTTCGTTGGCAGAGCCTCCAATTGTGTCAGAGTGTTCGGTATCGGGCAGTGCGGTTGGGTCCGGGCTGTTATTGCCGGGTTCCCCTTCCCATACTACGAATGGCTTGAACAACCTCTCCAAGAAGATGTTGGGAGGGACGGCATCGTGTTTTGCGCCGATGCGTGCCAGGACATCTGCCGCCTGATTGTTTTCCTGGGCTATATGGTGAAATTCGAGCCCCTCGAACTGAGCTGACATTTTTAGGACGGCGTTGCGATAAGCTGCCATTTCAGGATCCTTGGCATCAAAGTCTCCATTTATTTGGGATATCTCGAGGTTTGAATCCCCGTGTACCTCTAGGCGTTGAATGCCCATGGATACTGCCATCCGGAGACCATGTAGAAGGGCCTCATATTCGGCTGCGTTGTTGGAGTCCGTATACATTATCTGGAGTATGTATTGAACTGTATCTCCTGTTGGGGACGACAAAACGACGCCAGCGCCCAGACCAGCCAACATTTTGGAGCCGCCGAAGTGCATAATCCAGTTGGAATATGTGCCGTACTCTTTAGGGAGTTCGGCTTCCGTCCATTCGGCGACGAAGTCGGCCAATACTTGCTACTTAATAGCTCGCCGTGGCTTGTAAGTTATGTCGAACGGGAGGAGCTCAATGGCCCATTTGGCAATCTGGCCCGTCGCGTCGCGGTTGTTTATAATATCATTAAGTGGCATTTCCGAGGCTACCGTTATCGAACACTCTTGAAAGTAGTGTCGCAGCTTCCGGGATGCCATGAATACCGTGTACGCTATCTTTTGATAATGCGGGTACCGTGACTTGCATGGAGTAAGGACAGTGGATACATAGTAACCGGCTTTTGAAGGGGGAATTTATGCCCATCCGTTTCTTGTTCGACGACGAGCACTGCGCTCACAACTTGATGAGTTGCCGCAATGTATAAAAGCATTGGTTCGCCGATGTTTGGCACGGCCAGGACTGGGTTAGTTGCCAATATGGCTTTTATTTCTTCCAGTCCGGCTGTGGCGGCATCCGTCCACTCGAAATGTTCGGTGCGCCGGAGGAGGCGATAAAGGGGTTATGCCTTTTCTCCAAGGCGGGAGATAAAGTGGCTTAGAGCCGCCACACATCCAGTCAATTTTTGTATTTGCTTGAGGTCCCTTGGGGTATCCAATTGTGACAGAGCTCGGATCTTGGCCGGGTTTGCTTCAATTCCTCTGCCGGATACGATGAAGCCCAAGAGCTTTCCGGCTGGTACACCGAAAACGCATTTTTCCGGGTTGAGCTTGATGTCATATGTTCGGAGGTTATCAAATGTGAGCCTCAAGTCGTCTACTAGAGACTCAACATGTTTGGTTTTGATGACCACATCATCTACGTATGCCTCCACTGTTTTGCCAATCTGGTTTGCCAGACATGTCTGAATCATGCGCTGATATGTTGCGCCGGCGTTTTTTAGCCCGAAGGGCATTGTGTTGAAGCAGAAGGGGCCGTATGGTGTGATGAATGTCGTAGAGGCTTGGTCTGGCTCTGCCATCTTAATTTGATGGTAGCCGGAGTATGCGTCGAGGAAACACAATGAATCGTGTCCTGCGGTAGCGTCAATAATTTGATCGATGCGGGGGAGGGGGAAGGGATCCTTTGGGCAAGCCTTGTTGAGGTCCTTAAAATCGACGCACAGGCGCCAGGATTTGTCCTTCTTTGGTACCATCACCAGGTTTGCAAGCCAGTCCGGATGTTTTATTTCTCTAATGAATCCAGCCTCCAATAACTTGGCTAGTTCCTCTCCCATGGCTTGTCTCTTAGGTTCAGAGAAACGCCGAAGAGCCTGCTTGACTGGCTTGAATCCTTTTAGAATATTTAGGCCGTGCTCGGCCAGCCTGTGTGGGATTCCTGGCATGTCTGAAGGGTGCCAGGCAAAAATGTCCCAGTTCTCGCGTAGGAACTCTCGTAGTGCGGCGTCTACATCAGGGTTTAATTGTGCCCCGATGGAAGCTGTTTTTGTAGGGTCCGTTGGATGGACTTGGAATTTGACTATTTCATCCGCCGGTTTAAAGGAGGTGGACTTGGATCTTTTATCGAGTATCACAACGTCCCTGTTCACCGTGGAGCGCAGCGCAGTCAGTTCCTCAGCCGCTAGGGCTTCGGATTGTGCCTCGAGGGCCAGTGCGGCTGTCTTATTTTCGGTGCGGAGTGCTATGTCCGGATCACTAGAAAGAGTGATAGTTCTGTTGGGCCAGGGCATTTTAAGCTTCATGTACCCATAATGGGGTATGGCTTGGAAGATTGTAAACGCCTCCCGCCCTAACAGAGCGTGGTATCCGCTACTGAACGAGGCCACTTGGAACGTAACCTCTTCGGACCTGTAATTATCCGGTGTGCCGAACACCACATCTAGTGTGATTTTTCTTGTACAGCGTGCTTCTCGACTGAGGATTATTCCTCTAAAGGTTGTGCTGCTTCGCTCAATGCGGTTCCAGTCTATTTCCATTTTTTTGAAGATTTTCCTCATTAATGAGGTTCAATCCGCTACCACCGTCCATGAGTACCTTGGTGAGTCGAAAGCCGTCCACTATTGGACTGAGGACCAATGCGGCTAGTGCTCGGGCTGTTCGGAATTTAGGTTTGTCACTGGCATTAAAAGTAATAGCTGTGTCACTCCATGGGTTTATTGTTGCCATGTGGTAGACTTCGGCAAGGCTGCGGAGTGTTCTTTTTCTCAATTAAAGCACCAATGTCGGTGTCAAAACCGGCGGATCTCGGGTAGGGGGTCCCGAACTGTGCGTCTAGGCAGATGGTAACAGGAGACAAGGGGCACGATGTTTTTACCCAGGTTCGGTCCCTCTCGATGGAGGTAAAACCCTACTCCTGCTTGATTAATATTGATGATATGGGTAGTACAAGAGTAGATCTACCACGAGATCAGAGAGGCTAAATGCTAGAAGCTAGCCTATGGTATGATTGTTGTTCGTCCTATGGACTAAAACCCTCCAGTTTATATAGACACCAGAGAGGGCTAGGGTTACACAGAGGCGGTTACAATGGAAGGAGATCTACATATCCGTATCGCCAAGCTTGCCTTCCATGCCAAGGAAAGTCCCATCCAGACATGGGACGAAGTCTTCAATCTTGTATCTTCATAGTCCAACAGTCCGGCCAAAGGTTATAGTCCGGCTATCCGGACACCCCCTAATCGAGGACTCCCTCACCGACCATAACAGGCCATCGTTAATAGGTCGTATTTGATGACGCTATGAAAATGGCCCAACATATTAATGGACCACAAACAGGCCGACTGTAACCACGGGCTGAATTTGGCCCACAAGCAGAAAATGACAGTAACGGGTCGTAAGTAAACGAATGCTGGAAATGAGCCCAAGAATAAATGGGTTCTGAGAGGGCCGAAAGATATCATGGGCTGGAAACGGCCCAATGGAATAACGGGCCATTAATGGGTATAAAGTGATACTCTATTCATTGCGGGCCAATTTCACCATGAGCCGTTAATGGGTGTAAAGTGATACACTGTTCATTACGGGCCAGTTTCGCCACGGGCCATTAATAGGCCAAGAGTTACATAAGGCCTCATATGGGCCTAAAGACGTCATGGGCCATACATGGGCCAGAAGTGAAAATAGACTGGAATCATATTGGATGGCCCAGATGACGCTACTGGGCCTAATTCAGATAGGGCGTAATGGGCCTTGTGTTAGCAGGCTGTAAATGGGCTATATGCGAACAGGCCGTTAACAGGCTTTCCATGGGCCGGCCCGCCACCTTTTGACCAAGTCCAACGGGCTGGCCTTTTCACAGGAATGGGCCTCTGTTGGGCCGTGCCACGTGTCGACGTATCATAGGCGCCTTCTGTCCAATGAGTGGATGACATCTGTCCCAATGATGAGCCGACACGTGTTTCCTCCAGCCAATGATGATTTTACACGTGGAAAATCCCCATTGGTCGGGGCTGTTAACGGGTTATCGGATCCAAAACCCGACCCGATAGCTTAACGGCGTTCCGTTACGGTGGATGCCACGTGTCGGTCACCCTTGACGAAAGCGCTTCTGTGACGTGCGATTTATCGTCATGGAAGTGGACACTTCCGTGATGATAATTTTGGTAATGTCATGGAACACTTCTACGACAGCACATGTATGACTATCTTGATTCTGTCATAAATTTGTCATGGATGTACATGCATGACAAAAAATGCGACCTACTGTGACAAACACGTATCATCACGGAAGTGTATTTTTTTGTAGTGCCTAGAAGCTGGCCTATGGTATGATTGTTGTTGTCCTACGGACTAAACCCTCTGGTTTATATAGACACCCGAGGGGGCTAGGGTTACACAGAGTCGGTTACAATGGGAGGAGATCTACATATACGTATTGCCAAGCTTGCCTTCCACGCCAAGGAGAGTCCCATCCGGACACGAGACGAAGTCTTCAATCTTGTATCTTCATAGTCCAACAGTCCGGCCAAAGGATATAGTCCGGCTGTCCGGATATCCCCTAATCCAGGACTCCCTCACTCGTAGGCATTGGATCGGTGATGGAGAATTATGCCGGATGTGGTTCATCATGTACCAGTCATAACATAGGGTGACACAGAACTATCTCCAATTCATCAATGTAATGTAGGCATGTGTTCCGAATATAGTCATACGTGCTTATGGAAAAGAACTTGCATGACATCTTTTGTCCTACCTCCCATGGCAGCGGGGTCCTAATGGAAACTAAGGGATATTAAGGCCTCCTTTTAATAGAGTACCGGACCAAAGCATTAACACATAGTGAATACGTGAACTCCTCAAACTACGGTCATCACCGGGAGTGGTCCCGATTATTGTCACTTTGGGGTTGCCGGATCATATCACATAGTAGGTGACTACAGACTTGCAAGATAGGATTAAGAACTCACATATATTCATGAAAACATAATAGGTTCAGATCTGAAATCATGGCACTCGGGCCCTAGTGACAAGCATTAAGCATAGCAAAGTCATAGCAACTTCAATCTCAGAACATAATGGATACTAGGGATCAAACCCTAACAAAACTAACTCGATTACATGATAAATCTCATCCAACCCATCACCATCCAGCAAGCCTACGATGGAATTACTCACGCACGACGGTGAGCATTATGAAATTGGTGATGGAGGATGGTTGATGATGACGACGGCGACGGATTCCCCTCTCCGGAGCCCAGAACGGACTCCAGATCAGCCCTCCCGAGAGACTTTAGGGCTTGGTGGTGGCTTCGTATCGTAAAACGCGATGAATCCTTCTCTCTGATTTTTTCTCCCCGAACGTGAATATACGAAGTTGGAGTTGAGGTCGGTGGAGCTCCAGGGGGCCCACGAGGCAGGGGGCGCGCCCAGGGGGGCAGGCACGCCCCCCACCCTCGTGGAAAGGGTGTGAGCCCCTGGCCTTGATTCTTTCGCCAATATTTTTCATTATTTCCAAAAAAATTCTATGAAGTTTCAGGTCATTCCGAGAACTTTTCTTTCTGCACATAAATAACACCATGGCAATTCTGCTGAAAACAGCGTCAGTCCGGGTTAGTTCCATTCAAATCATGCAAGTTAGAGTCCAAAACAAGGGCAAAAGTGTTTGGAAAAGTAGATACGACGGAGACGTATCAACAGCGAACCAGGCAATCAGACTAAGCGGCTTTATTACTTTCACTTAGCCATAGGAGTTTGACGGTGGGGCTAAGTACTAGCCCCTGGTGCGTATGCGGCCATCCGAACTAGGATGCCTTAGGTGTATGACTGGGCGAAGGCCGGTCCTTCATATAATACGGAGTAAATCACAAAAGCTTTATAGCAAGTCGCCGAATCACCGACCAGCTCTCGCCTTATCATGACAGTCAGTTTTTGGCTTTCTCTACTGAGGTGTTTGACCGGACGAACCAGAAACACAATCGAAGTAGTTCTCCCTTTACTACCTTAGCCGAACGAGCGGAACGTAAGGTGGTAATCACAGGAGCTGCGCAACCCAGCTATTGACCAAAGACATGATTCGGAGCTGATGCATATAATGCAATATTCGGGACACCGAAGTATACTCTGGAAGTGTTCGGGCTTTCGAAAAGGGACAATTGCATTTTTACCCCTAGTTGGTTCCTACCCACGGGTTTTGCCCTTACTTTTCGAGCTTGCTCAGTTTTTCCCTTACTTTTTTCGTCGAGGTCCCTCGAATGCCCTTTGACCATTGGACCAAAAATTTGAAAATTCATAACTAATTCATATGAACTCAGAAAAATGCAAATAAGATATCAAAATGTTCAGATAAACATTACCATTATGTGCATATCATTTGCATTCAGGACACAAGCACCCCTTAAGCTACCTGAGGTAATTAATATTATTGACATTATTAAAAATAAAAAGGTATAAACAATATTTTTTTTCATGAATAAAAGTTACATTCAAATGTAGGTGATGTTTTCCGAACATCCATATATCTTATTTGCATTTTTCTGAGTTCGTATCATCTTGTTAAGAATGTTCTAACGACTTTGACCATTATTTGGAAACTTCATACCAAGTTGATACGAACTCAGAAAAATGCAAATAAGATATCAGGATGTTCAGGAAACATCACCTACATTTGCATGTAATTTTTATTCATGAAAAAAAATACTGTTTACACCTTTTTTTTTAATATTGTTAATAACATTAATTACCACAGGTAGTTTAAATGGTGCTTTTGTCCTGAGTGCAAATGATATCCACATAAAGGTAATGTTTATCTGAACATTTTGATATCTTATTTGCATTTTTCTGAGTTCATATGAATTAGTTATGAATTTTCAAAGTTTTGGTCAAACGGTTAAAGGGCATTCGAGGGACCTCGACGGAAAAAGTAAGGGCAAAACTGAGCAAGCTCGAAAAGTAAGGGCAAAACCCGTGGGTAGGAACCAACTAGGGGTAAAAATGCAATTGTCCCTTTCGAAAATATACGTGGACAAATAGAGCCCCCGGCAATTAAGCCGTACCAAAGTATATATGGCAATCTGAAGCAAAGAGGAAATACAAATTATGAAATAAACCAACGCCGAACAGGCGTTGGCCAAAAAACTGTTCCCATTATAATCCGTTTGATACGCCAAAACATGCTATTATAGATAATGCAATAAACATCAAGGCTATTTTACATGCCAAGAATTTGTAAACAAGGGGAAGCTGTATACACTGCGTAAAAAGAAAAGGTAGTCTTGAAGATCCCATTGACACCCTGTCGCACGTCTGCCCGCTTTCGCCTTGGTGCAAGATCCTTTGAGAGGAGAAATCGATGATTGTTTATATAAAAGGGGCCTAGGAAAGAGCCCTTGTATGACCGTAAGGTGATTAGGTTTTAACGAACCTGTAATATGAGGGCGGGGAAGAATGAAGGAAAAAAGGGTTGAGGTCCAAATAGGGTCGAGCCGCACTATAGACCTTGTCCGCAGTGTGCCTTTGTCCTGTTGCCCAAGGTATTTTAAGTGCGTAGTTATGCACAAGCGGTACATATGTTGCGATTAGATGGGGCGATTGACGGAGGTGGAACTGCTAGTCCAGCTCTAGATCCACCGAACTGTCGTTCTGCAGAGTAGGCCAGACTCGTTTAACAGTGTCCGGGGGCTTGATGACCGATGAAGTGTTCGGCTTGATGAGGCCGCTCTGTACCTCAGTTGCAAGGACCGCGGTATGCTCCTCGGTACGGAGGGAGCGCTCCATGTTTCCATTGACTGTGATAACGCCACGCGGTCCGGGCATATTAAGATTTAAGTAAGCATAGTGTGGGACTACATTGAAGCGGGCAAAGGCGGTTCGTCCGAGCAGTGCGTGATAACCACTGCGAAAGGGGACAATGTAAAAGATCACGTCTTTGCTTCAGAAGTTATCCGGTGAACCGAAGAATACTTCCAATGTTAATGAACCCATGCAGCGGGCCTCTACGCCAGGTATCCCTCCTTTAAAGGTGGTGTTACTAGGCTTGATTCTTGACGGGTCAATACTCATTTTACGAACAGTGTCTTGATAAATCAGGTTAAGACTACTGCGCCGTCCATAAGGACTCGAGTGAGATGGTATCCATCAATAATTGGATCGAGGACCAGGGCTACCGAACCTCCATGACGGATACTGGTCGGGTGGTCCCTGCGATCGAAGGTGATCGGACAAGCCGACCATGGGTGGAATTTTGGGGCGACAGACTCTATAGTGTAGATGTCCCTTAATGCGCGCTTGCGCTCCCTCTTGGGGACATGAGTGACGAATATCATATCCACTATTTTTACATCAGGGGGAATTTCTTCTGTCCCCCTGTGTTCGGTGGGCGGGGCTCATCATCATCCTTGCTTGGCGGCCCTTTCCCCTTATGTTCGGTATTTAGCTTACCGGCCTGTTTGAAGACCCAACAGTTTCTGTTGGAATGATTTGCAGGCTTGTCGGGGGTACCATGAATCTGGCAAGGCCGGTTGAGTATTTTGTCCAAATTAGATGGGTTGTCCCTGTTTCCTTTGAATGGCTTCTTCCGCTGACCGGGTTTAGAGACACTGAATCCGGCATTGACCGTTGTAGCTTCGGTTTCTTCATTGTTGTTCTGATGCTTGTGATTGTTACGTAGTGGCCGTCCGTTGCTATCCCTGGCTTCGGAGGTGCCGGGGTCGCTGGTACTGTTGCTTCTATGATCTAACCAATTGTCTTCTCCCGCACAGAAGCGGGTCATGAGTGCAGTAAGAGCCACCAAAGACTTTGGCTTTTCTTGACCGAGGTGTCGGGCAAGCCATTCGTTGCAGACGCTATGTTTAAAGCCGCTAGGGCTTTAGCGTCTAGACAGTCGATGATTTGGTTCTTTTTAATTAAGAACCGAGTCCGGAGTTTGCGGGCTGACTCTCCGGGTTGCTGGACCATGTGACTAAGGTCATCGGCGTCCGGTGGCCAGACATAAGTACCTTGGAAGTTGTCTCGAAAGGCATCCTCCAAATCTTCCTAGGTGCCAATAGAGCTCTCTGGGAGGCTGTTTAGCCAGTGCTGTGCTGGTCCCTTTAGCATTAGGGGGGTATTTAATGGTGTGGAGATCGTCACCATGAGCCATGTGAATATGGAGAAGAAAATCTTCAATCCATACTACGGGATCTGTCGTTCCACTATATGCTTCAATGTTTACGGGTTTAAACCCTTCTGGAAACTAGTGTTGCATTACCTCATCGATAAAGCACAAGGGGTGTGCGGCGCCTCTGTATTGGGCAATGTCACGATGGAGTTCAGATGACATCTGCGTTCAGTTTTTAGCCCGAGTGAGGTTATGCTTATCGCGCCAAGCTTGTTGGCCGTCATCTCGTGTTGGAGCATGCCCCCTTGATCCATAGATTGATCTAGTCAGACCGGCTCTATTGTCCAGGCCTTGGCGTAAGTCATAGGTGTAGCCCAGAGCCACTAGCTCTTTGCCTCGACGGCGAGGTGGCGCAGGCTGGTGTTCGACATAAGCAGCCGCTTTGTCTCATCCATGTGGTGGTCGGTCTGGTTCATCAGCATGATTAAATCTTGATGGTATTGGCTCAAGGGCCTCATCGTTGAATTGTGGCAGTAGACGACGTTTCGGATAACTCTTTGTTGGGCACTCGAGGCCGTATTCTTCGGCAGCTAGGACCTGGGTCCATCTGTCGTTGAGCGTATGATGTTCGGCTTGAAGCTGTTGCTGTTTCTTTTTTAGGCTCCTCGTAGTGGCGGTTAGCTGTCGCTTGAAGCGCTCTTGCTCGAGAGGTTCCTCTGGCATGATGAAGTCTTCATTGCTGATGCTGACATCCTCCTCAGAGACCGATAGATAGTTAATATCCTCCGAATCCTCATTCCCGACAGGTTCGTCGGGGTTAATTTGTCCCTCCTCCCATTCATCCTGCTCGGACGCAGGCTCGACGGGGTCTTCGGGATCTTCGGCATCATCCGGAGTGTTGTTGTCTCCGGTGCCGGTATTGCTTTCCTTTTCGCGATGCAATTTTGAGAGGCACCGCTGACATCGATGTTTAGATGGTGCCTCGACAGGCTTGTCCTCAATCGGGTGCTGCCTGCCGTCGCCATCGTCCTTTTTAGGTGTATCAACCATATACACGTCGTATGTAGAGGTGGCCGTCCAACGCCCGGTGATAGGCGGATTCTGGCCTGGTTAGTCTCCGACATCATCGTCCATACCATCGATGTTTTCGGAGGCGTAATCTAGCATGTCAGTCAAGTCCTCGACAGTGGCTATTAAGTGGGTGGAGGGTGGGACGCAAAATTCCCCGCTCTCAGACCCTAGTCCAGGCTGGGCATAGTTCGGAGGTGATCCTTCCGTAATGGCGAGAGATCGCATTAAGTCCAGGGCCTCGTTTAGGAGCGAAGGCTGGACGGGGAACCAAGGACCTGCGGAGCTGGGCATGGTAAATGCCACCTGGCCATACTCGCTGGACGCGGACCTCGAGAGTTCGGAGTTAGCATCCAGGGGTGAGTTCGACTCCCTGATGTTAGGGAGAACCCTATTTGATTCCAGGCTTGCCGGTAATATAGTCGCCTCTAGGGCTCCGGCAGGGAGCTCCGTAGTAGGACAGAGTCCGGTGGGTTTCAAACTGCCATCTTCAGATAAGATGGTCTACTACGGATCTAAGGCCAGGGCAGGGATGATAGTTGATTCTTGAACGGAGCCGGATGGTGGATCCTACAGGTTTCCCTCTTGTGGATGAGGAGCGGTCGGGGCCGAGAACCCATCGAAGATCAAGTGTCCTCGGATATCAGCGACGTATTTTAGACTTCCAAACCTGATCTGATGACCAGGGGCGTAGCTGTCGATTTGTTCAAGGTGGCCAATCGAATTGGCACGCAAAGCGAAGCCACCAAACACAAAAGGTTGACTAGGGAGGAAAGTTTCCCCGGAAACAACATCGTCGTTGACGATCAAACGAGCCATTGACCCTTCTGCCGACGACACAGTGGAACTCTCAATGAAAGCACCAATGTCTGTGTCAAAACTGGTCGATCTCGGGTAGGGGGTCCCGAACTGTGCGTCTGAGGATCAAAGGTAATAGGAGACAAAGGGGACACGATGTTTACCCAGGTTTGGGCCCTCTTGATGGAGGTAAAACCATACTTCCTGCTTGGTTGTCTTTGCTGAGTATAGGGGTTACAAGAGTTGATCTACCTCAAGATTGTAATGGCTAAACCCTAGCCATCTAGCCTATATGAATTCTGATAGCCTCTACGGACTAAACCCTCCAGTTTATATACACACCAGAGGGGCCTAGGGTTGTACAGAGTCGGTTTGCAGAGGAAGGAAATTACATATTCGGACACCAATCTTGCCATCCACGCATAAGATAGTCCTACCCGGACAAGGGGGAAGGTCTTCTGCCTTGTATCTTCACGACCCATCAGTCCGGCCCATATCACACAGCCCGGACACCTGAGGACCCCCTAATCCAAGACTCTCTCACCAGCGGCAGAATCTCAGAAGCCGCTCAAGTGGTCACGCACGCCCATCATCTTTGATGAAGAGGACCACCCTGACCACACCACCGTGGTAGGGTACTTGCCGTTGTTGGTATCACCAACAATTCGCAACCTCAAGGTTGCAAAGATGTTGGTTGACGGCGGGGCCGGGTTGAATCTGATTTCCTCGAAGGTCATCAGCAAACTTCAGATAGCAGAGGAAGAGCTCAAGGTCACAGGCACGTTTCAAGGAATCAACCCTAGCAGGAGTCGTCCTAAGGGAAAGATCATGTTGCTAGTGACATTTGGGGGAGATTTGAATTATCAGACTGAGAAGGTTGTGTTTGATGTGGTCGACCTCCCCCTGTCATACAATGGAATCCTTGGACGCCCAGCTCTAGCAAAATTCATGGCGGCATCCCACTATGCCTACAACACCTTGAATATACCAGGGCTGGCGGGCGTCATTTCCATTCCGTCTAACGAGAAGGACACAATTATTTGCGTGGATAAGATGTACCGAGACGCAATCGCGGCAGAGGCCGCTGAGGCCGCAGTTCCCGCCAAGGAAAGCAAAGGAAAGAAGAAGGCTAGCAGGGACGCCGGCAAGGAATCTGGGAAGCGTACCTCTTCGGAGTATGCTGCTCCTGTTGATGACTTGCCAGAGAGTTACAATAGCAAGGGATACAGGGCTGCTGCACCTCATGTGAAGAAGGTCCCAACAAGGCTGGCCGGCGCTGATGGTACTTTCACTATCAGTGCCACCCTTGATGACAAATAGGAAAGCGCGCTCATTGCCTTCCTGCGGGGGAATATCGATGTATTTTCTTGGCAACCATCTGATATCCCCGGTGTTCCCAGGGAGGTAATCGAGCACCACCTTGTTGTCTGCCCACATGCCGACCCGTCAAGCCGAAAGTCAGAAAGCAAGCCTTGTAGTGACAACAATTCATTGCCGAGGAAATCGAGAAACTTGAGGCAGGTGGTTTGGTCAGAGGAGTACCACATCCAACGTGGTTAGCGAACCTAGTGGTCGTGCGCAAAGCTAATGGAAATGGAGGCTTTGCATAGATTTCACGGATCTGAACAAGGCATGCCCGAAGGACCCATTTCCCATGCCGCGGATTGACTAGATTGTGGATTCCACTTCCGGGTGTGATTTGCTTTCCTTTCTGGATGCATACTCTGGATATCATCAAATCTTTATGTCCAAGGAAGATGAGGCGAAGACCCCATTCATCACCCCATGTGGCACATACTGCTTCATGCGAATGCCTTTCGGGTTGAAGAGTGCCGGATCCACTTTTGCAAGAGCAGACCAGATTGGTTTTGAATCACAATTACACAGGAACATTGAAGATTACATGGATTATATTGTGGTCAAGACCAAGGACAGATCAACTCTCATCCAGGACTTAGAAGAGATGTTTGCTAATCTACGCAAGATCAACTTGACACTGAACCAAGAGAAGTGTGTGTTTGGCGTTCCCTTTAGCAAGCTACGTGGTTTCTTTGTGTCCCATCGCAGGATAGAGGCCAACTGTGATAAGATCAAGGCCATCGAGAAGATTCAGGCACCAAAGATAGTTAAGGATGTGAGGCGTTTGACAGGGTGCATTGCCGCGCTTAGCAGGTTCATCTCCTAGTCTGTCGAGCGCGCTTTGCCGTTCTTCAAAATTTTGAAGAAAGTAGGACCCATGAAGTGGACTCCGAAAGCAGACGCAACACTGCAAGATTTGAAGTCCTACTTATCCTCTGTGCCCACTTTGGTTTCTCCCAAACCACAAGAGCTGTTGCTGCTATAATTGGCGGCAACCGATCAAGTGGTTAGTGCAGCACTAGTGGCGCAGCGGGAAGTGGAAGAGGCATCAGCCTTAGCTAGTGTCCCTTCCGGGGAAGAGAGTGAGCACAGCCCAGCAAGGCCAGATGTGGATCATGACTAAGAAGAGCACGACAGCGGAGGCAACCCCAAGGACGCGGCAAGGAAGAAAGTGGTGTAGCGCCCAGTATACTTCATCAGCTCCCTATTGCAGGGGCTAGATCCAGGTATTCCGGCGTGTAAAAATTGATTTCTAGCCTAGTCATGGCCTCAAGGAAACTGTGCCACTACTTCCAAACCTAGGAGATCACGGTTGTCACTCGCTTTCCTTTGCAAAGGATACTCCAAAACCCTGAGGCTACCGGCAGAATAGTGGAGTGGGCGTTGGAGTTATCCAACTTTGGCCTAAAGTTTGAGAGCACATCAACAATTCAGAGCAGGGCATTGGCAGAGTTTATTGCAGAATGGACGCCAACCCCTGTTGAAGAGGTACTGGAGATAGTTATCCCCGGCAAGGAAGCACCCCAAGAATGGATCATGTATTTCAATGGTGCCTTCTCCCTACTAGGTGAAGGGGCTGGCGTGCTTCTCGTTGCTCCCACCGGAGAGCACCTGAAGTACGTCATCCAGATGCATTTTTCCCGGGAGGAGGCGACCAACAATACAACATAATATGAAGGGCTCCTTGTCGGGCTCAGGATTGCCACAGAATTGGGGATCAATGAGCTAATCATTCGAGGAGATTCACAACTTGTGGTGAGATAAGTCAACAAGGATTACCAAAGTCCATTGATGGAGGCATACGTTGAGGAAGTGAGAAACCTGGAGGAGCGCTTTGATGGGTTGCAAACAGAGCATGTACCCTATGTGGAAAACAACATTGTTGATTATCTGTCAAAGTGCGTTGCGCAGAAGCTTCATGTGGAACCAGGAACTTCTGTTCTCCATCTTACTCAGCCCTCCGTATCCCCGGCAACAATGGCCAGGAAGAGGAGGAAACTGGACTCTGGCAAGCCTCTCCCGGTAGAGCCTCCCGGGGCTCCCGGCGGAAAGCTTGGCAGGAACAACTCCCCTTCAGCTGCTGAGCTACAACCTCCCACCAGGCCATCGGTCCTTGTGGTCGAGGGGTGCGCTCCCACGAGGGAGGAGGTGCCGCTAGTCCTCGTTGTCGAGCCTCAGGCTCCAACTTGGGCATGGCACATACTTCATTTCCTCCAAACCGGAGAACTTCCCGAAGAGCAAGAAGAATCTGAAAGAGTAGCCCAGAGGGCCAGTATGTATCAGTTTGTCGATGACAACCTATACAGAAGAAGGCCCAACGGTATGAAATTGAAGTGCATTTGCCGGGAAGAAGGAAAGGAACTGCTGGCAGAAATATACAAAGGCATGTGTGGCTCCCACATTGGATCAAGGGCTTTGGTTGGGAAAGAATTTCGGCAAGGATTCTATTGGCCCACAGCCCTCCAAGATGTGGTCGAGCTAGTCACCAAGTGTGAATCTTGCCAGTTCCATTCCAAGAATATCCATCTGCCTGCCCAAGCTCTTCAGACAATCCCTTTGTCATGGTTGTTTTCGGTCTGGGGGCTCGATATCCTCAGCCCTTTCCCCCATGCTTCTGGGGGCTTTGAATTCTTGTTCATTGCAATCAACAAGTTTACAAAGTGGCCAGAAGTAGAAGCCGTGATAAAGGTGACTGCTCAGTCAGCTATCAAGTCCTTGAAAGGACTGGTGTGCCGCTTCGGGGCCCTTACCCGGATCATCACTGACAACGACACCTAGTTCATGAGTCGTGCCTTCATGCAATATGTGCATGCCCTCTGAAGGAAGATCTCATTTGCCTCTGTTGCACATCCCAGAAGCAAAGGACAAGTTGAGAGGGAGAATGCTAAAGTATTGCGACGACTCAAGACGAGAACATTTGATAAGCTGCAGAAGTGTGGCAGGCGATGGATCGACGAGCTGACGGTGGTTCTTTGGTCCCTCAGAACGAGACCAAATCAAGCTACTGGGCAGACTCCCTTCTCCCTATTCTATGGGGCAGAAGCAGTTATCCCCATGGAGCTCATTTATGGGTCACCTCGAGTGCTTGCCTATGATGAAGTAGTGCAGGAACGACGCTGGCGTGACGAGAACCGTCTCCGAGCTGCTACCCGTGCTGCACCCTACCAGCAAGCCCTACGTCGCTATCACAGCCACAGGGTTTATGCCTGGTGTTTTGAGGAAGGCAACCTTGTCCTTAGGCACGTTCAATCCGCCAAGGGTACAAACAAGTTGACGCCAAAGTGGGAAGGCCCTTACTGGGTAGTACGAGTCACCAGACCTGGCGCAGTCTGTCTAGAGACTGGAGATGGCATTCAATTGCAAAATTCATGGAATATTGAGCATCTCCGCAAGTTCTACCCGTAAGGCACGGTTGTCGGGCCCTGCCCGGCAGCCACCGTTTTGTACAGGCCTTGCCTCAGTTGCGTGTAACCCCTTGTACAAAGCCAGGCGTAGACCCTGAGCAACAGAGAAATAAATGAAGCGTTGGGGGCCCCGACAAGTTGCATGCATGCATAAGCATATCATGAGCATCGCGTGTTCATGTAGATAAGATCGCATCTAGCATCGTTTTCATCTGCATAAATTGCAGGCTCCTACAAGGACTTGGTCCCCAAGAGGAGATAAGAAGACGAGCCTACACTGCGATCTCCGGCAAGCCGAACAGATAAGTTCTTTCTCTTATCCATACGTGTTCTATAAGTAAGGACTTGTGCATGAGAAAACCTCCCTGCCTTTCAAAACTTAGCTGCTCCCATTCCTTGACTCGAACGTGGCCTTTGGTGAAAAAGGATTGGCGGGGGGCTGGTCCCTCTTCACAATTTGTGCCCGGTAGGCCTAACTCTACGGCAACAAAACTTAGGGTACCGGCTGGATAGCCTGCTGGCGGAAACTTGTTTACTTAAAAGTATAGAGGCATCCCACCTCTACATGGACATATTACATGCACGAGTCCCCGACAAGGTTTATCTTTTTCATTAATATGCTGATCAAACAAGTACAAACCTTATAGGACACAAACATGGATTAAAGAGATTACATAATTTGAACTAAAATTTGGCAAGTGCCTACAGATTTAAGATTGAAAAAAGATAAGTGCCCCGTGATGCCCTTTCTTGTCCCTCTCCTCCTAGGCACTGCGGCAGGAGGTGAAGAGGGCAAACGGAGTACCTGGGCAGAAGCCCAGCCTGACCCTGTCGGGCTCCAGGAGAGGTAGCCTGGCAGGGGCAGGAGGGCACAGACGAAGGCGATGGTGAAGAGATCGACAGAGGCGACCCATCAACCGCCACCACCAGGGCCAGCAGGACGCGGCAGGGCGAACAAAGCTACAGCCCGCAAGAAAGCCTGTCGGGGTCCAGCTGGAAGGCTGCTTGAGGAACCGGAAGCACCACCTCCACCCCTGCTCCCAACTCCCTGGCAAATCACCTTGCCGGAGAGGAGGTGCATATGCAGATGGTGCTGCCACCGCCTGACGGTGACGGTGCGGCTGGTGCTCGGCCGGAGTCAGAGTCGTCGCCCTCCCGGTAGGTGTCATCGTCATCGTCGTCACTGTCCTCCTCGTTGGTATCGCTCGAGGAGGAGCTTTGACTACTGTAGGATGCTGCTAACACGACACTACGATCAGAGACCCTTCGATGAAACTGTGTGCAATGCAATAATCACAAACGGTGGTGTAAAAAACCGTCAACAAAGGTGCAAAATGTTTGTGATGACGGATGCATCAAACACGGTTCAGATTTCAGTTGCGTGTGCGATGCAGGGCATACGGTTCAGTTCAATTAAATGTTTGTGTAGGATCAAAAGTATGTCTAGAGGGGGTGATTAGACTACTTAACCAAATAAGAATCTAGCATTTTCCCAATTTTAATTCTTGGCAGATTTTAGCAACATAGCAAAAGTCAAGCAATCAACCTACACATGCAATTCTAAGAGTATAGCAGCGGAATGTAAAACAATTGCATATGAAGGTAAAGGGATGAGATTGAGGGACAAAACGCAATGTTGACACGGAAATTTTTTATCCGTGGTTCCGATAGGTGGTGCTATCGTACATCCACATTGATGGAGACTTCAACCCACGAAGGGTAACGGTTGCGCGAGTCCACGGAGGGCTCCACCCACGAAGGGTCCACGAAGAAGCCACCTTCTCTATCCCACCATGGCCGTCGCCCACGGAGCACTTGCCTCACTAGGGTAGATCTTCACGAAGTAGGTGATCTCCTTGCCCTTACAAACTCCTTGGTTCAACTCCACAATCTTGTCGGAGGCTCCCAAGTGACACCTAGCCAATCTAGGAGACACCACTCTCCAAGAAGTAATAAATGGTGCGTTGATGATGAACTCCTTGCTCTTGTGCTTCAAATGATAGTCTCCCCAACACTCGACTCTCTCTCATAGGATAGGATTTGGTAGAAAGAAGATTTGAGTGGAAAGCAACTTGGGGAAGGCTACAGATCAAGATTTATGTGGTTGGAATGGAATATCTTGACCTCAACACAAGTGTACGTGGTTCTCTCTCAGAAAATATGTATTGGAAGTGGAGGCATGTTCTGATGGCTCTCTCCATGAATGAAGAGTGGGTGGAGGGGTATATATAGCCTCCACACAAAATCTAACCGTTACACACAAATCACCAAACTCGGTGGGACCGATTTAGAGAACTCGGTCAGACCGATTTGGTTCATAATGTGACCATTAGGTGTTTCGGTGGGACCGACATGTCAACTCGGTGGGACCGATTTCATTAGGGTTAGGGCATAACGTAATCTCGGTGAGACCGATTACACAAACTCGGTGGGACCGATTTTGGTAATAGACAAACAGAGAGTTCGTCAGGCAAACTCGGTGGGACCGATTCGCTCATCTCGGTTGGACCGAAACGTTATGAAAAGGAAACAGAGTGTTTGCATTGCAATGTAGGTGGGACCGATCGCTCATCTCGGTTTGACCGAAACATTACGAAGGGAAACAGAGAGATTACAATCCCATCTCAGTGAGATTGAGATCCCTATCGGTGAGATCGAAAAGAGTAGGGTTTCTAGCAGTGGCTATGTCAACTGAACTCGGTGGCACCGGATAGAAAGAATCAGTGGGGCCGAGTTTGACTTTTGGTGTGGGACATATGTGGATACGAGAAAGTAGTGAAGGGTTTTGGAGCATATCACTAAGCATTTTGAGCAAACACCTCATTAAGCAACACCTCATCCCTTTTTAATAGTATTGGCTTTCCCTATAGACTCAATGTGATCTTGGATCACTAAAATAGAAAATGTAGAGTCTTGTGCTTTGAGCTTGTGCCAATCTTTTGTCCTTAACATTTTGAAGGGTCCACTTTCTAATCCATACCATGCCAATCATTGAGCTTTCCTGAAACATCTATCTTGAAATAGCATTAGCTCAATGAGCTATATGTTGTTAGGAATTACCAAAACCACCCAGGGATAGTTGCACTTTCAACCTCCCCCTCTTTGGTAATTGATGACAACAGATAGATCTAAGCTTCGACAAATGATAAATAGTATTGAAAAACATCGTCGCTTATAGAAGTATGTGATAAGCAAGAGCTCCCCCTAAATTTTTGCATTATTTAAAATTTGCTTTTGAATGCAAATGCACAATCGATTAGGATCATGGGTTACTCTTCCATGTCACATACATCTTGGTGGAGCGCTCAGAGTGATAGAAGTTAAAGCATGCACTCATCACCAAAACAAGTGAACGATCATCTAGGATATAAGAAATAATATCATCCAACAAGCATTAAGGGTAGCATATGATCAAACACAAGATCAAACAAGTATCTCACAAGTAGCTCACACAAGCACACAATAAAGTTTCAAACCAAACCAAATAAGTGCAAAGAGAGATAAAAACCAGCAATCTCTCTCTCGAAGCCTATGATCTATACATTTTTCTCCCCCTTTGGCAACATGTTACCAAAAAGTTCAAAAATGCATAGTGCTAAACGACTCTCAGGCTTGATCTTCGGTAGGAGGTGTCAAGAGAACTCCAAGAACGAAGGATTCTGATGAAGTAGCTGGAGCTGGTGGAGTAGCTGCTGGAGGTGGAACTGGAGCTGTAGCTGCTGGTGCTGATGTTGTAGATCTAGTGTTTGTCACTGGCACTGCAGCAGATCTCTGTCCTCTGGGCACTCTAGCAAAAGCATCTGCGGTAGACTTGCCCTTCTTCTCCTCAGCTTCCTCCTGAAGTTGCTCAACTGCAGTTTGCATTTATGTTACCTTGACATTAAGGTCATAGAATTTCTGCTCAATGACCCTCTCCAGACTCTCCTGGTTCTTGGTCAGGGTGGCCAAGCCCTTCTCAATACTCAGGGTGGATTGGATCAGATATCCAAGATGGTTGCTTGCTCTTCAAGAATACCTGAGATGCCTCTTCCACAGTTGGCATCTTTGCAGCCTTCTCTGCCTTAGCCTTCTCTCTCTTTTCATGTGCTTGAGATGAAGATGGTTCATTCTCATTCATCACAACAATGTTATCTTCAAATTCAGGATAGATGGGCAGGTGCTCCTTGTCCAAAAGATATGTGCCTATGCCCATCTTTGAGTTGATGCGCTGACTTTTGACATGGGTTGTCTTCTTGCTGGCATCTTAGTTTTCAGACCAGGCTTTGTTGCAGCAGCTGAGCCATATTCTTTCTTAAGCACCTTCTTCTTTGATGTGGCTTCATCTTCAACAGCCACATAATCTTCATCCTCAGAGTCAGAAGTTCTCTTCTTCCTTGTCCTGGTGGCAGCCTTTGGTAGATTGCTTGGTGTGCTCCTGCTACCTTCATCATAGCTGCTAGAGGGATCTTAACCCTCACTCATCTGCACATGTTGCTCAGACCTGTTCTGACTATCACTCTGGTCAGACATCTCTGCAAATACTTTGACAGCAGACCCTGTGAATAGGTTATGGATGAGGTAGAGTGGATGAGCATCACAAAGTACAGAATTTATGCAAAAAGGATGACTTAAAAACTTAGTTTTAGTTCTTCATAGAAAGCATTTCGGATCTACCGATTTGTAAACTCGGTGATAACGAAGCAGCTTTTGGAACCTAAACTAGTGAACTCGGTCAGACCGAGTCATAGTTCGGTGGTACCGAGACTGCTAGGGTTTCACAAAGAGTCGAACTCGGTCACACTGATTTGTAGTTTTTGGTCAGACCGAAAATGCATGTGCTCTGGCCTAATCCAAAATCGGTGAGACCGATTACTACAACTCGGTCGGTGCGAGATGAATTCGGCGGAGACCTAACCCTAAATTGTCAAATCAAAACTAATCTACGGGATGTTTTCGCTAGACAGGATGATTTCAATCGTGCCAAGAATCCTAGCAAAGCAATGTGCTAAGAATCGGAGTTAAGGATTAGCACAAAGATCAAGTTCATACCCTAGTTCGGCAACGAACTTGCTACGGCGGCAACAGCGGTGAAGATTTCCGTTGCGGCGGCGGAGACCAGCGGCGGGAGGTCGCTGGCGACGAGAGGACGATCCGGAGACCGGAGGAGGCAGAGTAGCTTATGCGCGGGCGAGGAGGTTTGAAAAATTTTCCAAATTTTGGCCCGTCGGTATATATAACCTGACCCTGTCGGTGTGACCGAGTGGAACGACTCGGTGGCACCGAGATGCAAAACTGCAAACAGTTACTGCAACTCGGTGTGACCGAAAGGCTCTAATCGGTTGCACCGAGATTGAAAACCCTAGATCAACTTAGTGACTCGGTAGGACCGAAAAGGATGAATCGGTCATACCGAGATGCACAAAGAGGTTTTGGAGGTTTAAGTCTATGAAGAATCAGGAACTTCGAGTGCTCCTCACACAGAGTGGTTCGAATCTGACTTTATCAAACTTTGTGATGTAGCATGAATAGAGCTTGAGACGAGGAAAGCATAGATAGCTAGAGAGAGTTCTTAGGCATTCTTGTCCATCCATTTGGCAAAAGAGAAAGAGCCAAACAATCAAAACAACAAAAGGATGTCCTCGAATGAGTAGAATATGCAACCAACATGCTCACACAATAAAATAGCAAATGAAATATGTGACAAAGCATGCACAAACACTCTAGCATCTATCAAGCAATTTGGCGATGACTAGGTCATCTATATATGAGTATATTGACTTAGGAGTCAAATGAGAACATTTGATCATAGGTCATACTCATCGTTTAAGCACAAGTGGGGTTACCACTTTTACATAAAGCATTGATGTGTTCACACCATTAGAGTTGATTTAGCTCAATTGATTAGAGTAAAGCTCCCCCTAGATGTGATATCCCCCCTAAGAGGGATGAACTAACCTTGGGTTTTGTTGATGATGAATTCATGTAGGTGTTGAAGATGTAGATGCTCGATGTTGACGTAGATCATTTGGAGCAATCCTTGGAGTGAGTTGCACTTTCAATACCTACACGGGTTAGTCCCACAAGGAACAAACAAGGATATCCATAGACATAGAGTGATGCAATCCTTTGGGGTGCTTCTGCTACCCTCATCTGAGCTGCTAGAGGGACTAGTGCCCTCACTCAAGTGAACCTACTCCTCTGACTTGTTCTGGCTGTCACTTTGGTCAGACATGTTGCAAACACTGACTGCAGATCCTGTGAATAGATTGTAGATGAGATAGAGTGGATGAGCATCACAAAATGTAGAGATTTTTGCAAAAGAATGAGTCAAAAACTTAGTTTTAGTTTTCCACAGAAAGCATTTCGAATCAACCGATTTGCAAACTTGGTGATACCGAAGCAGCTTTTGGAACCTAAACTAGTGAACTCGGTTAGACCGAGTCACAGTTCGGTGGCACCGAGACTGCTAGGGTTTCACGAAATCCTGAATTCGGTCGCACCGATTTGCAATTCTCGGTCAGACCGAGAACTACATGTGCAATGGCCTTGGCCGAATCGGTGGAATCAAGTTCTACAACCCGGTGTGTCCGAGATGGTTTTGGCGGAAACCTAACCCTAAATTTTCGATTCAATTCTGATCTACGGAGTGTTTTGACTGGATATAAGCGTTTCAATCGTGGCAAGATTCATAATGAACACAATGTCCTAGGAATCAGATGGGGATAGCACTGTGATCGAGTCCATACCCTAGTTCGGCGATGAACTCGCTACGGCGACAACAGCGGAGACGAAATCCGTTGACGGCGGCAGAGACCAGCGACAGGAGGTAGTTGGCGATGAGGAGGACGATCCGGAGACCCAGGAGGCAGAGCGAGCTATGCGCGGGCGAAGAGGTTTCGGAGAAATTTCCAAAATTTTGCCCGTGAGTATATATAGCTCGACCCTGTCGGCGTGACCGAGTGGAACAACTCGGTGGCACCGAGATGCATAACTGTTGACAGTTACAACAACTCGGTGTGACCGAAAAGTTCAAATCGGTTGCGCCGAGATGAAAACCTAGATCGACTTGGTGATCTCGATATGACCGAAATGGAGGAATCAGTCAGACCGAAACACACGAAGAAGTTTTGGAAGTTTAAGTCTATGACAAATCGGGGACTCCGAGTGCTCCTCACACAGAGTGGTTTGAATCTGACTTGATCAAATTTTGTGATGTAGCATGAATAGAGTTTGTGACGAGAAAAGCATAGATAGCTAGAGAAGGTTCTTAGGCATTCTTGTCCATCCACTTGGCAAAAGAAAAGAAATCCAATCAATCAAAACAACAAGTGGATGTCCTCGAATGAGTAAAAGATGCAATCAACATGCTCACACATAAAATGGCAATTGAAATATGTGGCAAAGCATGCACAACCAATTCTAGCATCTATCAAGCAATTGGCGATGACTAGGTCATCTATATATGAGTACATTGACTTAGGAGTCAAATGAGAGCATTTGATCATAGGTCATACTCATCGTTTAAGCACAAGTGGGGTTACCACTTTTACATAAAGCATTGATGTGTTCACACCATTAGAGTTGCTTTAGCTCAATTCTTAGAGTAAAGCTCCCCCTAGATGTGAGATCCCCCCTAAGAGGGATGAACTAACCTTGGGTTTTGTCGATGACAACTTCATGTAGATGTTGAAGATGTGGATGCTCAATGTTAATGTAGTTCATTTGGAGCAATACATTGGAGTGAGTTGCACTTTCAGTACCTACACGGGTTAGTCCCACAAGGAACAAACACGGATATCCATAGACATAGAATGATGCACATACAAGATGATGTCTTATGAAAGCTTTTAGGTTACCTTGTCCCTTGTCTTACCAACAAGAGGGTTTGTGACTCCTTGAACTAGTGCAAGATGTGGAAGTCGATTGCACTTGTTCTTGCCAAGATGATAAGAATGAAGTATGTTGGCGGAGTCACCCTCAAGAACTCTCTAGTTCTTCTTCTTCTGGATCCACACCATCTTGATGGGAATCCTTGGTGTTGTAATTGTACTTGATGAAGTGGAACTTGAAGTAGTTTTGGGAACCCACTTGACTAAGGTCTTGGGAGCTTCTTCAAATGCATCAATTTCCTCTTGAAGCTTGTCCTTGCCTTTTTGCTTGTAGTCTTGTGGTGGAAGATCATCTTGAGCTTGTGTCCCTTTGAAAGAAGTTGGATCATACTTCTCTTGTTGAGGAACAAGTCTTGGGGTATTAATATTCTTCCCACTCAACTCCATTGGCATTGAACTTCCATTCAAAACCAACACCTTGATTCTTCCGGTGTCTTCCTTGCTTGCGCACAATTTCCTCCAATTGCTTACTCCCGGCAAGGCTCTTGTAAACACCTTTCTCTATAATTCCCTTCAATAAGCTATTTTCTTGCTCAAGTGTAACTTGGCTAAGAGAATCATTAGTGGAATCAAGATAACTACTAGAAGCAACAATATTGGATTTAGCATGATTGTTGTTACTACTAGAGGAAGAATCTTTCTTGTTCTTGTTGCTAGATTTAACTTGTGGCATGTAAGTAGACAAGAGTAAACGCTTGGCAATGTAAGAAGAACTTTTCTTGCCAAGATCATCATTTATTGCCTTTAAAAACTCATGCTCTTGCTCAAGGTTGAGCTTTTCAAAGCGTAGCTTTTCATGAGTCTTCAAAAGTTATCGATGATTTTCCAAGGTAGTTTCATGAGCTAACTTAAGAGTGTTCAGTTCTTTAGTTAGACGCTCAATCCCGTTCTTATCATCATCATTCGTTTTATCTTGATTAGCATGATTAATTGACGTTTCATCATAGTTTTCATCACTAGAGTTGTCAACAAGTAAATCATCATCACCTAGCAAATCATCTTCATCACTATTGAAATCAACATATTCGGGATGTGTTACCTTTGGACCTTTGGCCATGAAACATCTTCCAAATCCTTCATTTGGTGAGTCAAATATGTCGTAGGAGTTGGTTGACACAAGTGCTAGACCGGCAACACCTTCATCTTGAGTATATTCGGAGTCGGAGTGATAACTTCTTTCGGAGTGACTGTCGGAGTCGGAGTCGGATACCCATTCACCAACATGAGCTTGATGTCTTCTTTTTGTGTATCTCCTTGATGACTTTTCTTTCCTTTCTGAATCCTTGCTTCTCCGAGAGGGTTTTCATTCATAACGATCATCTCTACTCCTCCTTTCTCTTAATGGTGATTCTTCTCTTCTACTTATTCTTTTGGGAGAATCTTCTCTTCTTTTGTAGGGGGGTATTACACTCATTTGAGTAGTGTCTGGGTGTCGGTGTCAAAACCGGCGGATCTCGGGTAGGGGGTCCCGAACTGTGTGTCTTTAGCGGATGGTAACAGGAGGCGGGGGACACGATGTTTACCCAGGTTCGGGCCCTCTAGATGGAGGTAATACCCTACTTCCTGCTTGATTGATCTTGATGATATGAGTATTACAAGAGTTGATCTACCACGAGATCGTAGAGGCTAAACCCTAGAAGCTTGCCTATGGTATGATTGTTGTTGTCCTATGGACTAAACCCTCTGGTTTATATAGACACCGGAGGGGGCTAGGGTTACAAGAGTTGGTTACAAGGGAGGAGATCTACATATCCGTATTGCCAAGCTTGCCTTCCATGCCAAGGAAAGTCCCATCCGGACACGGGAGAAGTCTTCAATCTTGTATCTTCATAGTCCAACAGTCCGGCCAAAGTATATAGTCCGGCTGTCCGAGGACCCCCTAGTCCAGGACTCCCTCAGTAGCCCCTGAACCAGGTTTCAATGACGATGAGTCCGGCGCGCAGATCGTCTTCGGCATTGTAAGGCGGGTTCCTCCTCCGGATACTCCATAGAAGATTTTGAACACAAGGATAGTGCCCGGCTCTAAAAAACAAATTCCACATACCACCGTAGAGAGCATAATATTTCCACAAATCTAATCTGCTGACAACTTATGTAGCATAACATCACACCACGACCCGGTCATTATTCGAACCGTTTTTCTCAACCAGCCACTCCACATATTGCGAGGCGGTTTTCTTGGCACGTCTTGTCGAAGCAGAGATCGTGCCCCCCTTATCACGGGATTCTCATCAATACGGGTGTGGGTAACCCAGCCGCGCCATCAATTACAGCGCTTGGGGAATAAGCGGTTTTTTCAGGCAAATGGGGAGGCGCAGTATGCCTGATGCCTTTATAAGGGGATAAGGACTCCCTTTCGCACCCACGCTTTCTTCTTCCCGATCTATTCCCCTCCGCCCAAGCTCCAGCGCCCAAGCGTTCATCTTCTCTGCCCACAAAGGCCTTCCGAAAATGTCCGGATCCGGAGCAGGAGGCAAATGGATGTCCTCTACCGTCCGGGAAAAGGATATCAAAAAGCTTCGGGAGGCCGGGTATCTGGCCAAGAAAATCAGCCATCGTCTCCCGACGGCGGGATAGATCGTCCCTACTCCGGAACCCCACGAGAGGGTTGTATTCCTCCCTCACTTTGTCCGCGGGCTAGGGTTTCCCCTCTACCCGTTCGTTCACGGCATCATGTATTATTATGGGATCGATCTTCACGATCTGTCCCCTAATTCCTTCCTCAACATCTCGACATTTATTGTCGTGTGTGAGGCTTTTCTCCGCATCTCGCCACATTTCGGCTTATGGCTGAAGATTTTTAATGCGAAGCCCAAGGTAGTGGGTGGCGAGCACGCCGAGTGCGGGGGCGCTATGGTGAGCAAGATGCCCAACGTAACATGGCCAACAGGCAGCTTTAACGATTCCGTCAAGGAGTGGCAACAACAGTGGTTTTACATCACTGACCCGCGCGACACGGAATGGGCCGCTACTCCAGAGTTTCGATCAGGTGCCCCCCCCCCCCCCCGCGGCTTACATCCTGGGTCAAGAAGGGCCTGAACTGGTCCTCGTCCGATGAATTGTCGGTGCTCTAGACGCGCGTTAAAGATATGGGAGACAAGAACATTGAACTTGTCAATGTGGTCCAGGTGATGTTAGTTCGCCGGATCCTGCCTTGTCAACACCGGACGTGCAATCTATGGGAATTCGATCCGGCCAAGCATCGAACCTTGCGAGAGCTTTTCGGCTCCTCGCACAAGGACATCTGGAATGTGCTCTTCAAGTCCAGCAAATCATGGCCGGACTCCGCCGAAGACCGCGGGTACCAACTGTCCCTCCCTGCAAGTTCGGTAAGTAATCGTACTTTTTATCTGCATAACCCAAGGGAAGCGCTTAATGTGTTTTCTACAACTCTCCTAGGGCTGGACGAAGAAGGCGGAGCGGATCCAATGTCCGGCCCCGCTGCCCGAAGAACCGGCCGTCCCACTTCTGACGAAGATGCTGGTCCCGGCGCCTTACAAGGTGCCGAAGAAGATGGCCGAGAAGGGGGCCAAAAAGACCCGGGGCGGCCTTCGTCACCACGGCACTTCGGATACAATATCCGAAGGCTCTGATGCCTGTTCCGCCTCTGAAGAGGACGAGGAGGAGGAAGAAGATGAATCCCCTACGGGGTAAAGAAAGAAGAGGACGGCCTCCGCATACTTGGAGGCCGAGTCGCCCAAAAGGGGAAAAGCTCCTCTTCCGGAGGAGTCCACTACCGCCGCCGATAGCGGCCCGGTGTGGGATCCCAGGGCCCAGCCCCTGGTGAACCCGTGAGTATGTACAGTCCGAACACGTTTATGCGTCCAGAGTCATCATGGCGTAATATTTTAACCTGAGCCATATGCTTTCCGGCGAGGTCCCGTACCGAACAATCCTCATCAGAGGATTCGCTGAGCTCGGATGCTATGGAAAGCGGGACACCCCCGAAGGCCCCTTCCTTCGAACAGGCAATACCACTGAGGCTTCATCCCAGAGGGACCCCGGCCAAGGAGGAGAGGAAAAGACCGTGAAGGCGGCGCCTGGAGGCCAAACTTCAGGGGCCGAACACATGGGGGAGCAAATTCCCATGGGAGCTGACAGCGGAGGCCATCTTGAATTTGGCTCCCAGTCGGATGCAGTTCCGGAGACCAATACAGCTCCAGAATCAGGCAGGCAGTCTCTCTGAGCTGGAGGGGGCATACCGGCAACCTCTGTCCAACCAGAGGTGTCAGATGCTTTGTTGGTGGCGCTGAAGAGCGCCTCCATCGTCGATGAACACCTCCCTTATGGGTGCGGTGGTTGAGAAGATTCAGTCTACTGAGAGAGGACTGAATGGAGCCTGTATCAGCCTTATAAAACGTTTTGAGGTATGTTTTTTGAAGAGTGTCATGGTATGGATAGTAGCCCCTGATACACTGTTCGGTGAAAGAAGAATCCGGACAGAGGATCAAATTTATGTTCGCAGGAAGACTCATTGAATGACATCTATTTCTCTTCTGTTATAAGTAGGCTCTGTAGCGGCTGCTGCCTCTCATACTACGGAGATCTCCGGACTAAATCAAAGTGTGGAGCGGGCCAAATAAGAACTTGGCCAGTTGAAAATGCAGTTGGGAGATAAACAAGGTATGCACAAGTCTTGTTCGCGTTTAGTGCGATCAAATTTCTAGTATGATATAATATGTTCCCTAATTATCTCTAGGGATGATGACCGAAGTTGAGGCTCTTAAGAAGGCTGTAGCCAAGGCCGAGGAAAAGGCAGCCGCGGAGCAGGCCCTTCGTGAAAAGTACGAGGCCAGGGTTATTAAAGCTGAGCAGGAGCTGCAAGAGGCCGTGAAGAAATGCGAGACCTTGGAGCAGAGTTTAACGAAGAAAGAATCCGAACTCACCAAGGCGCATCAGGCCACGAGCAATGCCCGGGGGGAAACCCAAAGCGCCCTACAGGGGATCCAAGAGGCGAGGAAGATCGCGGCGGGTAAGGCTTTTTCCTTGTAAAGCAAGTTTTTTAGGAGAAGATTATGTTTCTAATTTTGAATTCGGATTTCTCCAAGGGTGTTTGCGGAGCTGCCCCGCAGCATATCGGATGCCGCCCAATTCTACCGGGCCGAAGAAAGGAACACTGCGGATAAGCTCTTCTGGTCGCAGTATTTGGCACCGCATTATCTGGTGCCTTTTGCCGACCAACTAAAACAGCTGATCGAACTGCATAAGGCGGCGGAACTAGCCATGAAGGATTTGATTATCCGGCTGTGGCCCGCCGAGCCGATTCCAAGTAGCTACTTCGGGCTCGTGAAGCGGCTTGTAAGCACTTGCCCTCGACTTGACGTCATCAAGCGGTCAGTCTGCATAGAGGGTGTGCGAATGACCTTCGCCCGCACAAAGGTGCACTGGGGGAAGATGGATGCTGAGAAGCTGATGACCGGAGGGCCGCCAGAGGGGAAGGAGCACCGCAAGCCCAAATTATATTATGAAAGTGTCATTAAAGGATCCTATCTTGCAGCGGAGCTATGTACCAATGACATTATATTTCCAAGAATGCGAATTATGTCGTCCTTTATAATGTCTGAACAGGGTCATTTATACTATTTATTTCCTGTTATATAAAAGTTTAACCTCCTGTGCGGCCGTTTATATGTTAAACCTGAGAGTTGGCCAGTCGTCGGCTTCTGCCCCCACATAAGAAATACGGGGGTGTTCGGGATAAACATGAGCACTCTTTATCCCATCTTTGGGTCCTTCGAAGGAGGTGCTCAGCACAACGAACCAGGCAATCGGACTATAGGGCTTTATCACTCTCACTTAGTCATAGGAGCTTTAGTAAGGTAGGCGCAGCCCCTGGTGTTCGGAAGACCGTACTAGGGGCTCTATAAGCACCTAATCGGAGGAAAAACCGATTCATCTCACGCTGCATTGGTTATGGCATTATGCAGAGAAATCCTTAAAGATTTTACGACCTCTCGACCAGCTGAGCAGCTCTCGCCGTATCATGACAGTGAGTTTTTGGCTTTCTCTACTGAGGTGCTCGTCCGGAAGAACCGGGACACAATCGTAGTAGTTCTCCCAGTGCTACCTTAGCCGATATAGCGGAACGTAAGGTACCAAAACATGGGAGCCGGGCAAACCCAACTATTGACCCAAGACATGACTCCGAGCTGATGCATATAATGCTATAAGTTCGGGGTGCCGAACTTCCACGAAGGTGTTCGGACTTTATTACCGTACTGTGGGTAAAATGAAGCCCCTGGCGCGTTTAAAGGCATATCGTGGTGTACGGATGCCACTCAACAAAAAAGATTTTTAATAAGAAATGACAGCAGAAAAGTGTCATACAAATCCACATATTTTATTCGAATAGTACGTCGATGCATATAAGATAGGTAATAATGGAAAATAAATATGACTATGGCACCTGCTGAGACCAGGGAAGAAGAAGCTGCATGCGGATCCGAAGTATAGTCGGATGGTCATCGCGGGGAACATCTAAGGATTCCCTTTCACGTTCGGGCTGCCTCCATATTGCCCGTCCTGGTCGCCGCAAAGGTGAGCCTGCAAATGAAATGTAAGAAATGTTTGTGTGTCGGAGAGCGGTTGAGCCGTTGTATGCGGCCTATCTTGGGCTTCACCAGAGTGTTTAATTGAGCTCTGGACGAGCTGGGCTATGCTGCTGTGAAGTAGTTCGAAGTCCTTTGGCGGTATCCGGGAGCCTGGCCATCGACTCGAGGTTCGGCTGCAAGGTGCTGCTCATTGCTTCTGCTGTTAAGGCAGTGGTGTACTTGTTGCTGCCGAAGGAAAGGTCGGCCTTGCCCTTAACCGTGATGACGCCGCGTGGACCGGGCATCTTGAGCTTATGGTAGGCGTAATGTGGCACCACATTAAATCGAGCGAACGTGGTTTGTCCGAGCAGTGCTTGATAATCACTGCAAAAGGGGATGATTTCGATGGTTGACTCTACGGTACGGTAATTGTCTGGTGATCCGAAGACTACCTCGAGGGCAATGGAGCCTGTGCAACTGGCTTCCACACCTGGTATAATGCCTTTGAAAGTGGTTGTAGTGGGTTTGATCATCGAATGATTGATGCCCATCTTGCGCACTGTGTCCTGGTAAAGCAGGTTTAGACTGCTGCCTCCGTCCATAAGGACTCGTGTGAGGTGGAACCTGTTAATTATTGGGTCAAGGACTAGTGCGGCTGGATTGTCCTGATTGGCGTTGGCCGGACGATCTATGTGGTTGAAGGTGACCGGCCCTAATTTATATTATGGGATGGCGGGTTCCGTTAAGTCGGCATCCCTAGGGGTGCGTATCAGGTCCGGTTTGGGAATTTGGGCGGTGTTTACCACGTTCACCGTTTGGATTTGCGGGGGAACTTTCTTTTGCCCTCCTGTGTTCGGTGATCTGGGCTCTTCGTCGCCATCATCGCTTTGAGACCCCCCTTTATTGTTTTTGGCGCCTGCCCTGCCGGCTTGTTTGAATACCCAGCATTCTCTGTTGGTGTGGGTGGATGGCGTCCCCGGGGTGCCATGAATTTGGCATTGACGATCGAGTATGCGGTCCAGACTGGATGGACCTGAATTGTTATTTTTGAGGGGCCCTTTCCGCTGACCGGACTTTGAGCCACTAAACCCGGCATTAACTGTCGTATCTTCGGCGTTTTCACCATATTTGCGGCGCTTGTGTTTGTTGCGTCGTGGTTTGCCGTTGCTATCCCTGGCCTCTGATGAGCCAGGCTTGCTTGCTGTGTTGTTACTACGAGCCAACCAACTATCTTCACCCGCATAAAAGCGGGTCATAAGTGTTGTGAGGGCTGCCATGGATTTTGGTTTCTCTTGAACGAGGTGCCGGGCGAGCCACTCGTCACGGATGTTATGCTTAAATGCCGCTAAGGCCTCTGCATCCGGACAGTCAACTTGGTTCTTCTTAGTTAGGAACCGGGTCCAGAATTTCCTGGCCGATTTCTGAGTTATATGACTTAAATTGTCAGCATCTGGCGGTCGCACATAAGTGCCCTGGAAATTATCCAGGAATGCATCTGCCAGGCTCTCCCAACTTCTGATGGAGTTTGGCGGCAAGCTATTCAGCCAACGCCGACCCGACCCTTTGTGTTTTAGCGGGAGGTACTTGATGGCGTTTAGGTCATCCCCGCGGGCCATGTGTATGTGGAGGAAGAAGTCTTCTATCCATACCGCGGGATCTGTGGTACCATCATATGATTCAATGTTCATGGGTTTAAACCCTTCTGGGAATTGATGATCCATTACTTCATCGGTGAAGCATAGGGGGTGTGTGGCGCCTTTGTGCTGGGCTATGTCATGACGTAGTTCATACGAGTCTTGTCTGTTGTATTCGGCTCGTCCGGATTTGCTTTTAGTGTATCCAGCGTGACGATCATCGTCACGCGTTGGGGCGCGACCCCGTGATCCGTAGATCGATCTTGTATGTCCTGCTTTGTTTTCCAATATGTCTCGCAGGTCCCGTGTGTTGCCCCGGGCCTTGGTGTTTTTGTTTGTCTGGCGACGGGGTGCGGGCTGGACTTCGGGCTGATACGTCCCTCTGTCTCGGCCACGAGGTGGCCGATCAGCCGCATCATACGCTGGTGATGTAGGTTTTAATGCTTCCTCCTCGAGTTGGGGTAGCAACCTGCACTTTGGGTAACTCTTGGTTGGGCTTTCGAGTTCGTATTCCTCGGCCACAAGGACTTCAGTCCATGTGTCCGCTAGCAGATCTTGATCAGCTCGAAGTTGTTGTTGCTTTTTCTTCAGGCTGTTTGCTGTGGCTATAAGCCGGCGCTTGAAGCGCTCTTGTTCGACGGGATCCTCAGGCACGATAAATTCTTCGTCGCCGAGGCTCACCTCGTCTTCAGAGAGAGGCATGTAATTGTCATCCTCCATTTCTCCGTCTGCTGCCTGTTCTGGAGGGCTAGCTTGTTCATCCTCCCGCTCTGGGTCTGGCTGGAGGGGATTGTCGTCATCTTCGGCACTACCCGGAGCGTTATTGTCTCTTGTGACAGTATCGCCGCTTTTGCTATGGCGGGACTTAGAGCGGCGCTGCTGACGACGGTGCTTGGATTGCTTCTCGGAGGGATTACCTCCGTTGTCTTATCGCCATCCCCTTCTTTGGGGGTGTCCACCATGTATATGTCATACGGTGAGGTGGCAGTCCAGCGCCCTGTGGGCGGTGGTTCTTGTTCGTCTCCTGCATCGTCGTCCATACCGTCGATGTCTTTGGAGCTGAAGTCGAGCATGTCGGTTAAATCGTTGACAGTCGCTACTAAGTGGGTGGTGGGTGGGGAGCGAATTTCTTCATCGTCCGCATCCCATTCTAGCCGGACATAGTTCGGCCAAGGGTCTCCTGACAGGGAGAGAGACCTCAACGAGTTTAGCACGTCGTCAAAGGGCGAGTGCTGAAAGATATCCGTGGAGGTAAACTCCATGATCGGTGCCCAATCTGATTCGATGGGCACGGACGCAGGCGGCTCGGAGCCCATGGCCGGGGACGAATACACCGGTTCGGCAACACGAGTCTCGTTGGAGGTGAAGTTAGTATTCGGCTCTATCGCCACTGAGTGTGCGTCCTCCAAGGCGGGGTCCATCCACCCGTCCTTGGACGACGCAATCTGCTCCGGTTTGAGGGCCGGAGTAGTCATAGGTGTGATCTCTCGAGCACTGTCTGATGGCAGAGCTAAATCATGTTCGTCGTGACTGTGCGGTGCACCTGACATGGGCTCGAATCCGTCAAAGATCAAGTCTTCGCGGATGTTGGCAGTATAGTTCAAATTTCCGAACCTAACCTGATGGCCAGGTGCGTAGCTCTTGATTTGCTCCAGATGGCCAAGCGAGTTGGCCCGTAGTACGAAGCCGCCGAATACGAAGATCTGTCTGGGGAGGAAAACCTTACCCTGGACCGCATCGTTGCTGATTATCGAAGGAGCCATCAAGCCTTACGGTGACGGCACAGTGGAACTCTCAATGAAATCACCAATATCGGTGTAAAAACCAGCGGATCTCAGGTAGGGGGTCCCGAACTGTGTGTCTAAGGCGGATGGTAATAGGAGGCGGGGGACAAGATGTTTACCCAGGTTCGGGCCCTTCGATGGAGGTAATACCCTACTTCCTGCTTGATTGATCTTGATGATATGAGTATTACAAGAGTTGATCTACCACGAGATTGTAGAGGCTAAACCCTAGAAGCTATCCTATGGTATGATTATTGTTGTCCTACGTACTAAACCCTCCGGTTTATATAGACGCCAAAGGGGGCTAGGTTTACACAGAGTCGGTTACAAGGGAGGATATCTACATATCCGTATTGCCAAGCTTGCCTTCCATGCCAAGGAAAGTCCCATCCGAACTCGGGACAAAGTCTTCAATCTTGTATCTTCATAGTCCAACAGTCCGGCCAAAGTATATAGTCCGAGGACCCCCTAATCCAGGACTCCCTCACAGGGTCTTCCACAATTGTAGCAATTACGCTCACGACTAGAAGATCTTTTGTCATTGTAGGACCTTGACTTGGAACTTCTTTCTTTGCTTCTACTCTTGTAAAACTTGTTGAAGTTCTTTACCATTAGGCTCAATTCTTCATTGAAGGTTTGTTTCTCACTTGATGACGTGGGAGCATCACACGAGGCTTTGTAAGCACCACTAGACTTGTTGTGAAGCTCTTTCTTATCCTTGAGTGACATCTCATGAGCAACAATTCTTCCAATGACTTCCGTTGGCTTGAGATCTTTGAAATTGGGCATCATTTGGATCAATGTGCACACGGTATCATATTTTCCATCCAAGGCTCTTAGGATCTTCTTGATGATGAATTTGTCGGTCATCTCTTCACTTCCTAAGCCGGCAATGTCATTTGTGATGAGAGCAAGCCTAGAGTACATTTCAGCGACACCTTCACCATCCTTCATTTTGAACTTGTCAAGTTGACTTTGAAGCACATACAATTTGGATTCCTTGACGGAGTCGGTACCTTCGTGCATATCAATCAAAGTATCCCAAATTTCCTTTGCATTCTCAAGACGGCTGATTTTGTTGAATTCTTCGGGGCACAATCCATTGAAGAGAATATTACAAGCTTGAGCATTGTATTGTATCATCTTCAACTCTTCCGCGGTAGCTTCACGGTTTGGTTCTCTCCCATCAAAGGATTCACCTTGCAAGCCAATACACACAATAGCCCAAACGGCGGGGTTATGTCCAAGAATATGTATTTTCATCTTATGCTTCCACCTAACAAAATTTGTACCATCAAAGTAAGGACCTCTACGGTGGTAATTTCCCTCGCTAGATGCCATACTCTCCTAGGTTGTTAAACCAAGGCTATGACCACCAAAAGCTATGGAAATCAAAGCAAATGGAGACCATAGCTCTGATTCCACTTGTAGGATCGAAAGTATGTATAGAAGGGGGTGATTAGACTACTTGACCAAATAAGAATCTAGCCTTTTCCCAATTTTAGTTCTTGGCAGATTTTAGCAACATAGCACAAGTCAAGCAATCAACCTACACATGCAATTCTAAGAGTATAGCAGCGGAATGTGAAATAATTGCATATGAAGGTAAAGGGATGAGATTAAGGGAGCAAACACAATGTTGACAGGGAGATTTTTTATCCGTGGTTCCGATAGGTGGTGCTATCATACTGTTGGAAATATGCCCTAGAGGCAATAATAAAAGTATTATTATTATATTTCCTTGTTCATGGTGATTGTCTTTATTCATGCTATAATTGTGTTATCTGGAAATCGTAATACATGTGTGAATACTAGACACCAATATGTCCCTAGTAAGCCTCTAGTTGACTAGCTTGTTGATCAATAGATAGTCATGGTTTCCTGACTATGGACATGGGGATGTCATTGATAACGAGATCACATCATTAGGAGAATGATGTGATGGACAAGACCCAATACTAAGCATAGCACAAGATCGTGTAGTTCGTTTTGCTAGAGCTTTCCAATGTCGAGTATCTTTTCCTTAGACCATGAGATCGTGTAACTCCCGGATACTGTAGGAGTGCTTTGGGTGTACCAAACGTCACAACGTAACTGGGTGACCATAAAGGTGCACTACAGGTATCTCCGAAAGTATCTGTTGGGTTGACACGGATCAAGACTGGGATTTGTCACTCCGTATGACGGAGAGGTATCACCGGGCCCACTCGGTAATGCATCATCATAATGAGCTCAAAGTGACCAAGTGTTTGGCCACGGGATCATGCATTACGGTACGAGTAAAGTGACTTGCCGGTAACGGGACTAAACAAGGTATTGGGATACCGACGATCGAGTCTCGGGCAAGTAACCTACCGATTGACAAAGGGAATAGTTTACGGGGTTGCTTGAACCCTCGACATCGTGGTTCATCCGATGACATCATCGAGGAACATGTGGGAGCCAACATGGGTATCCAGATCCCGCTGTTGGTTATTGCCCGAGAGTCGTCTCGGTCATGTCTGCATGTCTCCCGAACCCGTAGGGTCTACACACTTAAGGTTCGGTGACGCCAGGGTTATTAGGAAGACTTGTATGTGATTACCGAATGTTGTTCGGAGTCCCAGATGAGATCCCGGACGTCACGAGGAGTTCCGGAGTGATCCGGAGGTAAAGACTTATATATGGGAAGTTGTCATACGGACACCGGAATAGTTCGAGGGCATATCGGTATTGTACCGGGGCCACCGGAGGGGCCTCAGGGGTCCACCGGGAGGGGCCACCTCTCCCGGAGAGGCTCATGGGCTGCAAAGGGGAAGGGAACCAGCCCAAAGTGGGCTGGTGCGCCTCCCCCCAAGGGCCCATGCGCCCTAGGGTTTGGGGGAACCCTAAAGGGGGCGCCCCCCTTGCTTGGGGGGCAAGCCCCCTCCCCTTTGGCCGCCCCCCCCCTCTAGATCCATCTAGAGGGGGCCGGCCCCCCTTGCCCCTTCCCCTATAAATAGAGGGGTGAGGGGAGGGCTGCATACACAAGTCAAGGCGCAGCCCCTCCCCTCCCCAACACCTCTCCTCCTCCGTACGCGCTTGGCGAAGCCCTGTCGGAGTTCTGTTGCACCAACCTCACCATGCCGTCGTGCTGCCGTTGGAGTCTTCTTCCTCAACCTCTCTTTCCCTTGCTGGATCAAGAAGGAGGAGACGTCGATCGTCCCGTACGTGTGTTGAACGCGGAGGTGCTGTCCATTCGGCACTTGGTCATCGGTGATCCGAATCACGACGAGTACGACTACGTCATCACCTTCCCCTTGAACGCTTCCGCACGCAATCTGCAAGTGGTATGTAGATGCAATCTCTCTCCCATGACTCGTTGCTTAGATGAACTCATAGATGGATCTTGGTGAAACCGTAGGAAAATTTTAATTTTCCACAACGTTGCCCAACAGTGGCATCATGAGCTAGGTCTATGCGTAGTTCTCTATTGCACGAGTAGAACACAAATTAGTTGTGGGCGTCGAATTGTCAATTCTTCTTGCCGTTACTAGTCCTATCTTGGTTCAGTGGTATTGTGGGATGAAGCGGCCCGGACCAACCTTACACGTACGCTTACGTGAGACCGGTTCCACCGACTAACATGCACTAGTTGCATAAGGTGGCTGGCGGGTGTCTGTCTCTCCCACTTTAGTTGGATCGGATTCAATGAACAGGGTCCTTATGAAGGGTAAATAGAGATTGACAAATTCACGTTGTGGTTTTAACGTAGGTAAGAAACGTTCTTGCTAGCCACCTATAACAGCCACGTAAAAACTTGCAACAACATTAGAGGACGTCTAACTTGTTTTTGCAGCAAGTGCTTTGTGATGTGATATGGCCAGAAGTTGTGATGAATCATGTGATGTATGAGATGATCTTGTTATTGTAATAGGAATCACGACTTGCATGTCGATGAGTATGACAACCGGCAGGAGCCATAGGAGTTGTCATTATTCTTTTATGACCTGCGTGTCACCATGTAAATTACTTTACTTCATTGCTAAACGTGTTAGCCATAGTAGTAGTAGTAATGGTTGGCGAGCAACTCCATGGAGATCATGATGATGGAGATCATGGTGTCGTGCCGGTAACAACATGATCATGGAGCCCCAAGATGGAGATCGAAGGAGCTATATGATGATGGCCATATCATGTCACTTCTATATAATAGCATGTGATGTTTATTATGTTTATACATCTTGTTTACTTAGAACGACGGTAGTAAATAAGATGATCCCTTACAAAATTTCAAGAAGTGTTCTCCCCTAACTGTGCACCGTTGCTAAAGTTCGTCGTTTCGAAGCACCACGTGATGATCGGGTGTGATAGATCCATACGTTCACATACAACGGGTGTAAGACAGTTTTACACATGCAAAACACTTAGGGTTAACTTGACGAGCCTAGCATGTACAGACATGGCCTCGGAACACGGAGACCGAAAGGTCGAACATGAGTCGTATAGAAGATACGATCAACATTAGATGTTCACCGATGATGACTAGTCCGTCTCACGTGATGATCGGACACGGCCTAGTCGACTCGGATCATGTAACACTTAGATGACTAGAGGGATGTCTAATCTGAGTGGGAGTTCATTCATTAATTTGATTAGATGAACTTAATTATCATGAACTTAGTCTAAATCTTTATAATATGTCTTGTAGATCAAATGGCCCACGGTAATGTCAGCCTCAACTTCAACGCGTTCCTAGAGAAAACTAAGCTGAAAGATGATGGCAGCAACTACTCGGACTGGGTCCGGAACTTGAGGATCATCCTCATAGCAGCCAAGAAAGATTATGTCCTAGATGCACCGCTAGGTGATGCACCATTCCCAGAAAACCAGGACGTTATGAACGCCCATCAGTCACGCACTGATGATTACTCCATCGTTCAGTGCGGCATGCTTTACAGCTTAGAACCGGGGCTCCAAAAGCGTTTTGAGAAGCACGGAGCATATGAGATGTTCGAGGAGCTGAAATTGATTTTCCAAGCTCATGCCCGGGTCGAGAGATATGAAGTCTCCGACAAGTTCTTTAGCTGCAAAATGGAGGAAAATAGCTCTGTCAGTGAACACATACTCAAGATGTCTGGGTTGCACAACCGCTTGACTCAGCTGGAAGTTAATCTTCCGGATGAGGCGGTCATTAACAGAATCCTTCAGTCGCTCCCACCTAGCTACAAAAGCTTCGTGATGAACTACAACATGCAGGGGATGGAAAAGACCATTCCCGAGTTGTATTCAATGCTGAAATCCGCGGAGGTGGAGATCAAAAAGGAACATCAAGTGTTGATGGTGAATAAAACCACTAAGTTCAAGAAAGGCAAGGGTAAGAAGAACTTCAAGAAAGACGGCAAGGAGGTTGCCGCGCCTGGTAAATCAGTTGCCAGGAAGAAGTCAAAGAATGGACCCAAACCTGAAACTGAGTGCTTTTATTGCAAGGGAAATGGTCACTGGAAACGGAATTGCCCCAAGTACTTAGCGGATAAGAAGGCCGGCAACACTAAAGGTATATGTGACATACATGTAATTGATGTGTACCTTACCAGTGCTCGTAGTAGCTCCTGGGTATTTGATACCGGTGCTGTTGCTCATATTTGTAACTCACAGCAGGAGCTGCGGAATAAGAGAAGACTGGCGAAGGACGAGGTGACGATGCGCGTCGGGAATGGTTCCAAGGTCGATGTGATCGCCGTCGGCACGCTACCTCTACATTTACCCACGGGATTAGTTTTAAACCTCAATAATTGTTATTTAGTGCCAAGTTTGAGCATGAACATTGTATCTGGATCTCGTTTAATACGAGATGGCTACTCATTTAAATCCGAGAATAATGGTTGTTCTATTTATATGAGTGATATGTTTTATGGTCATGCTCCGGTGGTTAATGGTTTATTCTTAATGAATCTCGTGCGTGATAATACACATATTCATAGTGTGAATGCCAAAAGGTGTAAAGTTGATAACGATAGTACCACATACTTGTGGCACTGCCGCCTTGGTCACATTGGTGTCAAGCGCATGAAGAAGCTCCATGCTGATGGACTTTTAGAGTCTCTCGATTATGAATCGTTTGACACGTGCGAACCATGCCTTATGGGCAAAATGACCAAGACTCCGTTCTCCGGAACAAAGGAGCGAGCAACCAACTTATTGGAAATTATACATACTGATGTGTGCGGTCCAATGAGCGTTGAGGCTCGCGGAGGATATCGTTATGTTCTCACACTCGCTGATGATTTGAGTAGATATGGCTATGTCTACTTAATGAAACACAAGTCTGAGACCTTTGAAAAGTTCAAGGAGTTTCAGAGTGAGGTTGAGAATCAACGTGACAGAAAGATCAAGTTTCTACGATCAGATCGTGGAGGAGAGTACTTAAGTCACGAATTTGGCACACACTTAAGAAAATGTGGAATAGTTTCACAACTCACGCCGCCTGGAACACCTCAGCGTAATGGTGTGTCCGAACGTCGTAATCGCACTTTATTGGATATGGTGCGATCTATGGTGTCTCTTACCGATTTACCGCTATCATTTTGGGGATACACTCTAGAGACAGCCACATTCACTTTAAATAGGGCACCGTCTAAATCCGTTGAGACGACACCGTATGAATTATGGTTTGGAAAGAAACCTAAGCTGTCGTTTCTAAAAGTTTGGGGATGCGAGGCTTATGTCAAGAAACTTCAACCTGAAAAGCTCGAACCCAAATCGAAAAAATGCGTCTTCATAGGATACCCTAAGGAAACCATAGGGTATACCTTCTACTTAAGATCCGAGGGCAAGATCTTTGTTGCCAGGAACGGAACCTTTCTGGAGAAAGAGTTTCTCTCGAAAGAAGTAAGTGGGAGGAAAGTGGAGCTTGATGAAGTACTGCCTCTTGAAACTGAAAATAGTGCAGCGCAGGAAATTGTTCCTGTGGTGCCTGCTCCAATTAGAGAGGAGGTTAATGATAATGATCAAGATACTTCGGATCAAGTTTCCACTGAACTTCGTAGGTCCACAAGGACACGTTCCGCACCAGAGTGGTACGGCAACCCTGTCCTGGAAATCATGTTGTTGGACAACGGTGAACCTTCGAACTATGAAGAAGCGATGGCGGGCCCGGATTCCAACAAATGGTTAGAAGCCATGAAATCCGAGATAGGATCCATGTATGAAAACAAAGTATGGACTTTGACAGACTTGCCCGATGATCGGCGAGCGATAGAAAATAAATGGATCTTCAAGAAGAAGACGGACGCGGATGGTAATGTCACCATCTATAAAGCTCGACTTGTCGCTAAGGGTTATCGGCAAGTTCAAGGGATTGACTACGATGAGACTTTCTCTCCCGTAGCGAAGCTGAAGTCCGTCCGAATCATGTTAGCAATTGCCGCATACTATGATTATGAGATATGGCAAATGGACGTCAAAACGGCATTCCTTAACGGCTATCTTAAGGAAGAACTGTATATGATGCAGCCGGAAGGTTTTGTCGATCCCAAGAATGCTAACAAGGTGTGCAAGCTCCAGCGATCCATTTATGGGCTGGTGCAAGCATCTCGGAGTTGGAACATTCGCTTTGATGAGATGATCAAAGCGTTTGGGTTTATGCAGACTTATGGAGAAGCCTGCGTTTACAAGAAAGTGAGTGGGAGCTCCGTAGCATTTCTCATATTATATGTGGATGACATACTATTGATGGGAAATGATATAGAATTCTTGGAAAGCATAAAGGCCTATTTGAACAAGTGTTTTTCAATGAAGGACCTTGGAGAAGCTGCTTATATATTAGGCATCAAAATCTATAGAGATAGATCAAGACGCCTCATAGGTCTTTCGCAAAGCACGTACCTTGATAAGATTTTGAAGAAGTTCAAAATGGATCAGTCCAAGAAAGGGTTCTTGCCTGTATTACAAGGTGTGAAATTGAGCTCGGCTCAATGCCCGACCACGGCAAAGGATAAACAAGAGATGAGCGTCATCCCCTATGCTTCAGCCATAGGATCCATTATGTATGCCATGCTGTGTACCAGACCTGATGTAAACCTTGCCGTAAGTTTGGTAGGTAGGTACCAAAGTAACCCCGGCAAGGAACACTGGACAGCGGTCAAGAATATCCTTAAGTACCTGAAAAGGACTAAGGACATGTTTCTCGTTTATGGAGGTGACGAAGAGCTCGTCGTAAAGGGTTACGTCGATGCTAGCTTCGACACAGATCTGGATGACTCTAAGTCACAAACCGGATACGTTTATATGTTGAATGGTGGAGCAGTGAGCTGGTGCAGCTGCAAGCAGAGCGTCGTGGCGGGATCTACATGTGAAGCGGAATACATGGCAGCCTCAGAGGCAGCGCATGAGGCAATTTGGGTGAAGGAGTTCATCACCGACCTAGGAGTCATACCCAATGCGTCGGTGCCGATCAAACTCTTCTGTGACAACACTGGAGCTATTGCACTGGCCAAGGAGCCCAGGTTTCACAAGAAGACCAGGCACATCAAGCGTCGCTTCAACTCCATCCGTGAAAATGTTCAAGATGGAGACATAGAAATTTGTAAAGTGCACACGGATCTGAATGTCGCAGACCCGTTGACAAAACCTCTCCCTAGGGCAAAACATGATCAGCACCAGAACTCTATGGGTGTTCGATTCATCACAATGTAACTAGATTATTGACTCTAGTGCAAGTGGGAGACTGTTGGAAATATGCCCTAGAGGCAATAATAAAAGTATTATTATTATATTTCCTTGTTCATGGTGATTGTCTTTATTCATGCTATAATTGTGTTATCTTGAAATCGTAATACATGTGTGAATACTAGACACCAATATGTCCCTAGTAAGCCTCTAGTTGACTAGCTTGTTGATCAATAGATAGTCATGGTTTCCTGACTATGGACATGGGGATGTCATTGATAACGAGATCACATCATTAGGAGAATGATGTGATGGACAAGACCCAATACTAAGCATAGCACAAGATCGTGTAGTTCGTTTTGCTAGAGCTTTCCAATGTCGAGTATCTTTTCCTTAGACCATGAGATCGTGTAACTCCCGGATACTGTAGGAGTGCTTTAGGTGTACCAAACGTCACAACGTAACTGGGTGACCATAAAGGTGCACTACAGGTATCTCCGAAAGTATCTGTTGGGTTGACACGGATCAAGACTGGGATTTGTCACTCCGTATGACGGAGAGGTATCACCGGGCCCACTCGGTAATGCATCATCATAATGAGCTCAAAGTGACCAAGTGTTTGGCCACGGGATCATGCATTACGGTACGAGTAAAGTGACTTGCCGGTAACGGGACTAAACGAGGTATTGGGATACCGACGATCGAGTCTCGGGCAAGTAACCTACCGATTGACAAAGGGAATAGTTTACGGGGTTGCTTGAACCCTCGACATCGTGGTTCATCCGATGACATCATCGAGGAACATGTGGGAGCCAACATGGGTATCCAGATCCCGCTGTTGGTTATTGCCCGAGAGTCGTCTCGGTCATGTCTGCATGTCTCCCGAACCCATAGGGTCTACACACTTAAGGTTCGGTGACGCCAGGGTTATTAGGAAGACTTGTATGTGATTACCGAATGTTGTTCGGAGTCCCGGATGAGATCCCGGACGTCACGAGGAGTTCCGGAGTGATCCGGAGGTAAAGATTTATATATGGGAAGTTGTCATACGGACACCGGAATAGTTCGGGGGCATATCGGTATTGTACCGGGGCCACCGGAGGGGCCTCGGGGGTCCACCGGGAGGGGCCACCTCTCCCGGAGGGGCTCATGGGCTTCAAAGTGGAAGGGAACCAGCCCAAAGTGGGCTGGTGCGCCTCCCCCCAATGGCCCATGCGCCCTAGGGTTTGGGGGAACCCTAAAGGGGGCGCCCCCCTTGCTTGGGGGGCAAGCCCCCTCCCCTTTGGCCGCCGCCCCCCCCTCTAGATCCATCTAGAGGGGGGCGGCCCCCCTTGCCCCTTCCCCTATAAATAGAGGGGTGAGGGGAGGGCTGCATACACAAGTCAAGGCGCAGCCTCTCCCCTCCCAACACCTCTCCTCCTCCGTACGCGCTTGGCGAAGCCCTGTCGGAGTTCTGTTGCACCAACCTCACCACGCCGTCGTGCTGCCGTTGGAGTTTTGTTCCTCAACCTCTCTTTCCCTTGCTTGATCAAGAAGGAGGAGACGTCGATCGTCCCGTACGTGTGTTGAACGCGGAGGTGCTGTCCATTCGGCACTTGGTCATCGGTGATCCGAATCACGACAAGTACGACTACGTCATCACCATCCCCTTGAACGCTTCCGCACGCAATCTGCAAGTGGTATGTAGATGCAATCTCTCTCCCATGACTCATTGCTTAGATGAACTCATAGATGGATCTTGGTGAAACCGTAGGAAAATTTTAATTTTCTGCAACGTTCCCCAACACATACATCCACGTTGATGGAGACTTCAACCCACGAAGGGTAACGGTTGTGCGAGTCCACGGAGGGCTCCACCCATGAAGGGTCCATGAAGAAGCAAACTTGTCTATCCCACCATGGCCGTCGCCCACGAAGGACTTGCCTCACTAGGGTAGATCGTCACGAAGTAGGCGATCTCCTTGCCCTTACAAATTCCTTGGTTCACTCCACAATCTTGTCGGAGGCTCCCAAGTGACACCTAGCCAATCTAGGAGACACCACTCTCCAAGAAGTAACAAATGGTGTGTTGATGATGAACTCCTTGCTCTTGTGCTTCAAATGATAGTCTCCCCAACACTCAACTCTCTCTCTCATAGGATAGGATTTGGTAGAAAGAAGATTTGAGTGGAAAGCAACTTGGGGAAGGCTAGCGATCAACATTTATGTGTTTCGAATGGAATATCTTGACCTCAACACAAGTGTAGGTGGTTATCTTTCAGAAAATATGTATTGGAAGTGTAGGCATGTTCTGATGGCTCTCTCCATGAATGAAGAGTGGGTGGAAGGGTATATATAGCCTCCACACAAAATCTAACCGTTACACACAACTCACCAAACTCGGTGGGGCCGATTCAGAGAACTCGGTCAGATCGATTTGGTTCATAATGTGACCGTTAGGTGTTTTGGTGGGACCGACATGTCAACTCGGTGGGACCGATTTCATTAGGGTTAGGGCATCACATAATCTCGGTTAGACCGATTACACAAACTCGGTGGGACCGATTTTTGTAATAGACAAACAGAGAGTTGGTGAGGCAAACTCGGTGGGACCGATTCGCTCATCTTAGTTGGACCAAAACGTTACGAAAAGGAAACAAAGTGTTTGCATTGCAATCTCGGTGGGACCGATCGCTCATCTCGGTTTGACTGAAATGTTACGAAGGGAAACAGAGAGATTACAATCCCATCTCGGTGGGACCGAGATCCCTATCGGTGAGACCGAAAAGACTAGGGTTTCTGGCAGTGGCTATGTCAACTGAACTCGGTGGCGCCGGATAGAAAGAATCGGTGGGGCCGAGTTTGACTTTTGGTGTGGGACATATGTGGATATGAGAAAGTAGTGGAGGGTTTTGGAACATATCACTAAGCATTTTGAGCAAGCACCTCATTAAGCAACACCTCATCCCTTCTTATTAGTATTGGCTTTTCCTATAGACTCAATGTGATCTTGGATCACTGTAGGATCGAAAGTATGTCTAGAGGGGGGTGATTAGACTACTTGACCAAATAAAAATCTAGCCTTTTCCCAATTTTAGTTCATGGCAGATGTTAGCTATCTTAGCACAAGTCAAGCAATCTCCACACAATTTAAGCAAGCATGCAAAACAGTATAGGAGCAGCGGAAAGTAAAGCATGCAACTTGCAAGAATGTAAAGGGAAGGGTTTGGAGGATTCAAACGCAATTGGAGACACGGATGTTTTTGGCGTGGTTCCGATAGGTGGTGCTATCGTACATCCACGTTGATGGAGACTTCAACCCACGGAGGGTAACGGTTGCGCGAGTCCACGGCGGGCTCCACCCACAAAGGGTCCACGAAGAAGCAACCTTGTCTATTCCATCACGACCATTGCCCAAGAAGGACTTGCCTCACTAGTGGTAGATCTTCATGAAGTAGGCGATCTCCTTGCCCTTACAAACTCCTTGGTTCAACTCCACAATCTTGTCGGAGGCTCCCAAGTGACACCTAGCCAATCTAGGAGACACCACTCTCCAAGAAGTAACAAATGGTGTGTTGATGATGAACTCCTTGCTCTTGTGCTTCAAATGATAGTCTCCCCAACACTCAACTCTCTCTCACAGGATTTGGATTTGGTGGAAAGAAGATTTGAGTGGAAAGCAACTTGGGGAAGGCTAGAGATCAAGATTCATATGGTTGGAATGGAATATCTTGAGCTCAACACAAGTGTAGGTGGTTCTCTCTCAGAACATGTGTATTGGAAGTGTAGATGTGTTCTGATGGCTCTCTCACGAATGAAGAGTGGGTGGAGGGGTATATATAGCCTCCACACAAAATCTAACCGTTACACACAGTTTGCCAAACTCGGTGGGACCGAATAGTTAAACTCGGTCGGACCGATTCAACAAACCTAGTGACCGTTAGGATTTTCGATGGGACTGAGATGCAACTCGGTAGGACCGATATGGTTAGGGTTAGGGCATAACGTAATCTCGGTGTGGCCGATTACACAAACTCGGTGGGACCGATTTTGGTAAGAAGCTAACCAGAGAGTTGGTCAGGTAAACTCGGTGGGACCGATTCGCTCATCTCGATGAGACCGAAATGTTACAAAAGGGAAACAGAGAGTTCACATTGCAATCTCGGTGGGACCGATCGCTCACTTCGGTTAGGCCGAAACATTACGAAGGGAAATCGAGAGATTGCAATCCCATCTCGGTGAGACCGAGATCCCTATCGGTGAAACCGATTTGGCTAGGGTTTGTGGCAGTGGCTATGACATTTGAAACTCGGTGGCGCCAGATAGAAAGAATCGGTGGGGCCGAGATTGACTTTTGGTATAGGTCATATGTGGATGTAGGAAGATAGTTGAGGATTTTGGAGCATATCACTAAGCACATGAAGCAAGAGGCTAATTAAGCAACACCTCATCCCTCCTTGATAGTATTGGCTTTTCCTATGGACTCATTGTGATCTTGGATCACTAAAAATGTAAAATGTAGAGTCTCGATCTCGAAGCTTGAGCCAATCCTTTGTCCTTAAAATTTTGAGGGATCCACTTTCCTCATCCATGCCATGCCATTCATTGAGCTTTTCCTGAAATATTGATCTTGGAATAATGTTAGCTCAATGAGCTATATGTTGTTAGGAATTACCAAAACCACCCAGGGATAGTTGCACTTTCAATCTCCCCCTTTTTGGTAATTGATGACAACATATAAATCAAAGCTTCGACAAATGATAATAAGAGTGAAAGATATTGTCGCTTTGAGAAGTATGTGAAAAGCAAGAGCTCCCCCTAAATTTGTGCATATCTTAAGATTTGCTTTGGACTGCAAATGCACAATGAGTTAGGATCATGGGTTACTCTTCCATGTCACATACATCTTGGTGGAGCGCTCAAAATGATAAGAATAAAATACATGCACTCATCACCAAGCAAAGTGACTGATCAAATAAGGATAAGTAAGATAATATCATCCAACAAGCATAAGTGTAGCTTATGATCAAACACATGATCATCAATGTCTCACAGATAAAAGCATAGTATCTCAAGCACTCAAAAGCAAACACAGTTCAACCAAGAAGACAAGAGAGAACAAAAGCAAACTCTCTCTCTCTCTCTCTCGAAGCCTATGATCTATACATTTTTCTCCCCCTTTGGCAAAAAGTTACCAAAAGTTCATAGAAAATGTATAGCACTAAAACGACTCTCAGGCTTGGTCTTCAGGTGGTGGAGTCCGGAGAACGCCGAGGACGAAGGCTTCAGTTGAAGTAGATGGAGCTGCTGGGGTAGGTGCTGGAGCTGGTGGTACTGAGGATGTAGCTGGTGCAGAATTAGTGGCTCTGGTGTCAGGAACTGGCACTGCAGATGATCTCTGAGCTCTAGGCACTCTGGCAAATGCATCAGTTGTTGTTTTGCCCTTCCTCTCCTGCATGTCATCCTGTAATTGCTCCACAGCAGACTGAATCTCAGTTACTTTCACATCTAAGTCATAGAACTTTTGTTCCATGATTCTTTCCAAGCTCTCTTGGTTTCGAGTCAGGGTGGCCAGTCCTTTCTCAATCCTCAGAGTTGATGCTATCAGATAACTAAGCTGCTCCTGCTTGTTCTTCAGAAAGTACTCAGATGCCTCCTCTGGAGTTGGCATCTTGGCAGCTTTCTCCATCTTTGCCTTCTCCTTCTTTGCTTGAGCTTGTGCTGATGATGGTTCATCCTCATTCATCACAACTTGATTGTCCTCAAAATCTGGATGGATGGGCAGGTGTTCCTTATCCAACAGGTATGTGCCTGTGCCCATCTTTGAGTTAATCAACTCCTGAATATGTGGGGCATGTCCACAACTCCTCTTCTGATTAGCTGCTGTCCTCTTGATGGTCTCAACTATGAGGCTCATGACCTTGAACTTTTGTGGCACATCAAATATGTGTAGCAAGTTTATTGCATGGCCTCTGATCATTCTATGATCACCTGATTTGGGCAAGAGAGTGTGCCTAAGGATCCAATTGATTGTAGGCAGCCCTGACAGCAAGTGTTTTACTGACCCAAACTGATGAGTCTCAAGATCTCCATCTGGAATTTCCTTGTACATGTTTTCCATAGAGTTGTGGTCCATCTTCTTCTTGGCATAGACATCCAAGTCATCTTCTTGTTCTTCCGGGGCATTGATCAACTGAGCCCATTCTGCAACTGTAGACTGGTATCTAGTACCTTCAGACATCCATACTATCCTGCCATCTGGATAGAAGTGTGTTGTGGAGTAGAATTGCATTATGAGCTCCTCATTCCACTTTGTGAGCTTCTGCCCAACAAAGTCTGCAACTCCACAAGCTATGAAGCTGTCAAGCACTCCAGGATAGTGTTCTTCATTCTTCTTGATACACTCCCAGTCGACCCACCTCATATCACATACTATGGGTTTCTTGTCCAGCAGCACTGTCTCATAGAAGTCTTGTTGTTCCTTTGTGTGGAACCTGTAATCAACAGCAGTTCTTCTCCTTGTAGCATATGGATCTGTTTCTCTCCATTTTCTCAACCCTGAATCTCTCCTAATCTTCATGTTCTCAGCCGCAGGATGAGCATCATTGTGGTCTGGAATCTTGGGTTTGAGCTTCCTCAGAACTTGTCCTTCATCATCTTCTTCAGCAGCAACTCAGGCACTGGGGCCTTGTTCTTCTCAGCAGCAGATATGTTCCTGGTATTCCTCTTAGGTGCACTCTTGGGCTTGGAAGCAGCTTTGGGTGCTTCTTTGGGCTTTGATGTTGCATCCCCTGACCTTATAGCATCACCCATCAGCTTTTGTGCCTTAGGTGCTGGTGCAGCAACCTCTTCTTCCTCTTCTTCCTCAGTCTCTCCTCATGGAGGGTTTGCCAAGAACTCTGGCAGTAGTGGTTCTGACTCTCTTTTTCTTTTTGTCTTGGCCACCAGCTTCCTCTTCTGACTCCATGGTAAACTTCATGGTTTCTCCAGTGGCAACCTTCCTAGGTTTGGAAGTGGGAACTCTACTTGCAGGTGCCTTCTTATGCATACCTGGCTTTGTGGCTGCAGGTGAGCCATATTCCTTCTTGAGCACTTTCTTCCTTGAAGTGGCTTCCTCTTCCTCTGCCACATAATCTTCATCTTCAGATTCTGAAGTCCTTTTCTTGCTTTCTCTAGTGGCAGCCTTGGGCAAGTTGCTTGGGGTGCTTCTGCTACCCTCATCTGAGCTGCTAGAGGGACTAGTGCCCTCACTCAAGTGAACCCGCTCCTCAGACTTGTTCTGGCTGTCACTTTGGTCAGACATGTTGCAAACACTGACTGCAGATCCTGTGAATAGATTGTAGATGAGATAGAGTGGATGAGCATCACAAAATGCAGAGATTTTTGCAAAAGAATGAGTCAAAAACTTAGTTTTAGTTTTCCACAGAAAGCATTTCGGATCAACCGATTTGCAAACTCGGTGATACCGAAGCAGCTTTTGGAACCTAAACTAGTGAACTCGGTCAGACCGAGTCATAGTTCGGTGGCACCGAGACTGCTAAGGTTTCACAAAATCCTGAACTCGGTCGCACCGATTTGCAATTCTCGGTCAGACCGAGAACTACATGTGCAATGGCCTTGGCCGAATTGGTGGAACCGAGTTCTGCAACCCGGTGGGTCCGAGATGGTTTCGGCGGAAACCTAACCCTAAATTTTCGATTCAATTCTGATCTACAGAGTGTTTTGACTAGATAGAAGCGTTTCAATCGTGGCAAGACTCATAATGAACACAATGTGCTAGGAATCATATGGGGATAGCACTGTGATCGAGTCCATACACTAGTTCGGTGATGAACTCGCTACGGTGACAACAGCGGAGACGAAATCCATTGACGGCGGCAGAGACCAGCGACAGAAGGTGGCTGGCGACGAGGAGGATGATACGGAGACCCAGGAGGCAGAGCGAGCTATGCGCGGGCGAAGAGGTTTCGGAGAAATTTCCAAAAATTTGCCCGTGAGCATATATAGCCCGACCCTGTCGTGTGACCGAGTGGAACAACTCAGTGGCACCGAGATGCATAACTGTTGACAGTTACAACAACTCATTGTGACCGAAAAGTTCAAATCGGTTGCACCGAGATGAAAACCTAGATCGACTTGGTGATCTCGGTATGACCGAAATGGAGGAATCGGTCAGACCGAAACACACAAAGAAGTTTTGGAAGTTTAAGTCTATGACAAATCGGGGACTCCGAGTGCTCCTCACAGAGAGTGGTTTGAATCTGACTTGATGAAATTTTGTGATGTAGCATGAATAGAGTTTGTGACGAGAAAAACATAGATAGCTAGAGAAGGTTCTTAGGCATTCTTGTCCATCCACTTGGCAAAAGAAAAGAAATCCAATCAATCAAAACAACAAGTGGATGTCCTCGAATGAGTAAAATATACAATCAACATGCTCACACAATAAAATGGCAATTGAAATATGTGGCAAAGCATGCACAACCAATTCTAGCATCTATCAAGCAATTGGCGATGACTAGGTCATCTATATATGAGTACATTGACTTAGGAGTCAAATGAGAACATTCGATCATAGGTCATACTCATCGTTTAAGCACAAGTGGGGTTACCACTTAGAGTAAAGCTCCCCTAGATGTGAGATCCCCCCCTAAGAGGGATGAACTAACCTTGGGTTTTGTCGACGACGACTTCATGTAGATGTTGAAGATGTGGATGCTCAATGTTAATGTAGTCCATTTGGAGCAATCCATTGGAGTGAGTTGCACTTTCAATACCTACACGGGTTAGTCCCACAAGGAACAAACACGGATATCCATAGACATAGAATGATGCACATACAAGATGATGTCTTATGAAAGCTTTTAGGTTACCTTGTCCCTTGTCTTACCAACAATAGGGTTTGTGACTCCTTGAACTAGTGCAAGATGTGGAAGTCGATTGCACTTGTTCTTGCCAAGATGATAAGAATGAAGTATGTTGGCGGAGTCACCCTCAAGAACTCTCTAGTTCTTCTTCTTCTGGATCCACACCATCTTGATGGCAATCCTTGGTGTTGTAATTGTACTTGATGAAGTGGAACTTGAAGTAGTCTTGGGAACCCACTTGACTAAGGTCTTGGGAGCTTCTTCAAATGCATCAATTTCCTCTTGAAGCTTGTCCTTGACTTTTTGCTTGTAGTCTTGTGGTGGAAGATCATCTTGAGCTTGTGCCCCTTTGAAACAAGTAGGATCATACTTCTCTTGTTGAGGAACAAACTTCGTCTCGGGGTATTGATCTTCTTCCCACTCAACTCCATTGGCATTAAACTTTTGTTCAAAACCAACACCTTGATTCTTCTGGTGTCTTCCTTGCTTGCGCACAATTTCTCGAATTGCTTACTCCCGGCAAGGCTCTTGTAAACACCTTTCTCTATAATTCCCTTCAATAAACTATTTTCTTGCTCAAGTGTAACTTGGCTAAGATAATCATTAGTGGAATCAAGAGAACTACTGGAAGCAACAATATTGGATTTAGCATGATCATTGTTACTACTAGAGGAAGAATCTTTCTTGTTCTTGTTGCTAGACTTGACTTGAGGCATGTAAGTGGATAAGAGTAAACGCTTGGCAATGTAAGAAGAACTTTTCTTACGGAGATCATCATTGATTGCTTTTAAGAACTCATGCTCTTGCTCAAGATTGAGCTTTTCAAAGCGTAATTTCTCATGAGTCCTTACTCGATGATCTCCTAAGATAGTTTCATGAGCTAACTTAAGAGTGTTTAGTTCTTTAGTTAGAGACTCAATCTTCTCCTTACCATTGTCATTCGTTTTAGCATGATTAATTGACGTTTCATCATAGTATTCATCACTAGAGTTGTCAACAAGTAATTCATCATCACCTAACAAGTCATCCTCATCACTATTGAAATCAACATACTCGGGGTGTGATACTTTTGGGCCTTTGGCCATGAAGCATGTTCCAACTCCTTCATTTGGTGAGTCAAATATGTCATAGGAATTGGTTGTCACAAGTGCTAGACCAGCAACACCTTCATCTTGAGTATATTCGGAATCGGAGTGATAGCTTCTCTCGGAGTGGTTGTCGGAGTCGGAGCCAGATACCCATTCACCAACATGAGCTTGATGTCTTCATTTTGTGTAGCTCCTTAATGACTTGTCCTTTCTTTCCGAATCCTTGCTTCTCCGTGAGTGTCTTCGTTCATAACGATCATCTCTACTCCTTCTTTCTCTAGATGGTGATTCTTCTCTTCTACTTCTTCTCTTGGGAGAATCTTCTCTTCTCTTATAGGGAGCCGTACACTCATTGGAATAGTGTCCAGGCCATCCACAATTGTAGCAGTTTTGCTCTCGACTAGAAGATCTTTTGCCATTGTAGGACCTTGACTTGGAGCTTCTATCTTTGCTTCTACTCTTGTAGAACTTGTTGAAGTTCTTCACCATTAAGCTCAATTCTTCATTGAAGATTTGTTTCTCACTTGATGATGTGGGGGCTTCACATGAGGCTTTGTAAGCACCACTTGACTTGTTGTGAAGTTCCTCTTTATCCTTGAGTGAAATCTCATGAGCAACAATTCTTCCGATGACTTCCGTTGGCTTGAGATCTTTGTAGTTGGGCATCATTTGGATCAATGTGCACATGGTATCATATTTTCCATCCAAGGCTCTTAGGATCTTCTTGATGATGAATCTATCTATCATCTCTTCACTTCCTAAGCTGGCAATCTCATTTGTGATAAGAGCAAGCCTAGAGTACATTTCAGCGACACCTTCACCATCCTTCATTTTGAACTTGTCAAGTTGACTTTGAAGCACATCCAATTTGGATTCCTTGACGGAGTCGGTACCTTCGTGCATATCAATCAAAGTATCCCAAATTTCCTTTGCATTCTCAAGACGGCTGATTTTGTTGAATTCTTCGGGCCACAATCCGTTGAAGAGGATATCACAAGCTTGAGCGTTGTATTGCAGCATCTTCAACTCTTCCGTGGTAGCTTCACGGTTCGGTTCTTTCCCATCAAAGAATTCACCTTGCAAACCAATACACACAATAGCCCAAACGGCGGGGTTATGTCCAAGAATATGCATTTTCATCTTATGCTTCCAACTAGCAAAATTAGTTCCATCAAAGTAAGGACCTCTATGGTGAAACCAAGGCTATGACCACCAAAAGCTATGGAAATCAAGGCAAATGGAGACCAAAGATCTGATACCACTTGTCGGATCGAAAGTATGTCTAGAGGGAGGGGTGATTAGACTACTTGACCAAATAAAAATCTAGCCTTTTCCCAATTTTAGTTCTTGGCAGATTTTAGCTATCTTAGCACAAGTCAAGCAATCTCCACACAATTTAAGCAAGCATGCAAAAGAGTATATGAGCAGCGAAAAGTAAAGCATGCAACTTGCAAGAATGTAAAGGGAAGGGTTTGGAGGATTCAAATGCAATTGGAGACACGGATGTTTTTGGCGTGGTTCCGATAGGTGGTGCTATCGTACATCCACGTTGATGGAGATTTCAACCCACAGAGGGTAACGGTTGCGCGAGTCCACGGAGGACTCCACCCACGAAGGGTCCACAAAGAAGCAACCTTGTCTATTCCATCATGGCCATCTCCCACGAAGGACTTGCCTCACTAGCGGTAGATCTTCACGAAGTAGGCGATCTCCTTGCCCTTACAAACCCCTTGGTTCAACTCCACAATCTTGTCGGAGGCTCCCAAGTGACACCTAGCCAATCTAGGAGACACCACTCTCCAAGAAGTAACAAATGGTGTGTTGATGATGAACTCCTTGCTCTTGTGCTTCAAATGATAGTCTCCCCAACACTCAACTCTCTCTCACAGGATTTGGATTTGGTGGAAAGAAGATTTGAGTGGAAAGCAACTTGGGGAAGGCTGGAGATCAAGATTCATATGGTTGGAATGGAATATCTTGAGCTCAACACAAGTGTAGGTGGTTCTCTCTCAGAACATGTGTATTGGAAGTGTAGATGTGTTCTGATGGCTCTCTCACGAATAAAGAGTGGGTGGAGGGGTATATATAGCCTCCACACAAAATCTAACCGTTACACACAATTTGCCAAACTCGGTGGGACCGAATGGTTAAACTCGGTCGGACCGATTCAGCAAACCTAGTGACCGTTAGGATTTTCGGTGGGACTGAGATGCAACTCAGTAGGACCGATATGGTTAGGGTTAGGGCATAACGTAATCTCGGTGTGACCGATTACACAAACTCGGTGGGACCGATTTTGGTAATAAGCTAACCAGAGAGTTGGTCAGGTAAACTAGGTGGGACCGATTCGCTCATCTCGGTGAGACCGAAATGTTACAAAAGGGAAACAGAGAGTTTACACTGCAATCTCGGTGGGACCGATCGCTCACTTCGGTTAGACCGAAACGTTACGAAGGGAAACCGAGAGATTGCAATCCCATCTCGGTGAGACCGAGATCCCTATCGGTGAAACTGATTTGGCTAGGGTTTGTGGCAGTGGCTATGACATTTGAAACTCGGTGGCGCCGGATAGAAAGAATCGGTGGGGCTGAGATTGACTTTTGGTATAGGTCATATGTGGATGTAGGAATATAGATGAGGATTTTGGAGCATATCACTAAGCACATGAAGCAAGAGGCTCATTAAGCAACACCTCATCCCTCCTAGATAGTATTGGCTTTTCCTATGGACTCATTGTGATCTTGGATCACTAAAAATGTAAAATGTAGAGTCTTGATCTTGAAGCTTGAGCCAATCCTTTGTCCTTAGAATTTCCTCATCCATGCCATGCCATTCATTGAGCTTTTCCTGAAATATTGATCTTGGAATAATGTTAGCTCAGTGAGCTATATGTTGTTAGGAATTACCAAAACCACCCAGGTGTTGGGGAACGTAGTAATTTCAAAAAATTTCCTACGCACACGCAAGATCATGGTGATGCATAGCAACGAGAGGGGAGAGTGTTTGTCTACGTACCCTCGTAGACCGAAGCGGAAGCGTTGACACAACGTAGAGGAAGTAGTCGTACGTAGAGGAAGTAGTCGTACGTTCTCCTCGCGATCCAACCGATCACAGCACCGTTACTCTGGCACCTCCGAGTTCTTGGCACACGTTCAGCTCGATGACGATCCCCTGGCTCCGATCCAGCAAAGCGTCGGGGAAGAGTTCCGTCAGCACGACGGCGTGGTGACGATCTTGATGTGTTACCGGCGCAGGGCTTCGCCTAAGCACTGCAACGATATAATCGAGGTGGAATTTGGTGGAAGGGGGCACCGCACACGGCTAAGGAACGATCCGTAGATCAACTTGTGTGTCTTTGGGGTGTCCCCTGCCCCCGTATATAAAGGATGAAGGGGGGAGGCTGGCCGGCCAAAGGAGGGAGGCGCAGGAGGAGTCCTACTCCCTCTGGGAGTAGGATTCCCCCCCCCCCCCCAATCCTAGTTGGACTAGGATTCTTCAAGGGGGAGAGAGAAGGAGAGGGGGGCGCCCACCTCTCCTAGTCCTAATAGGACTAGGGGGAGGGGGGAGGCGCGCAGCCCCTAGGGCTGCCCTCTCACTTCTCCTCCAAGGCCCATGTTGGCCCATTATGCTCCCGGGGGGTTCCGGTAACCCTCCCGGTATTCCGGTAAAATCCTGATTTCACCTGGAATGCATCCGATGTCCAAACATAGGCTTCCAATATATAATTCTTTATGTCTCGACCATTTCGAGACTCCTCGTCACGTCCGTGATCACATCCGGGACTCCGAACTCCTTCGGTACATCAAAATGCATAAACTCATAATAACTGTCATCGTAACGTTAAGCGTGCGGACCCTACGGTTCGAGAACAATGTAGACATGACCGAGACACGTCTCCGGTCAATAACCAATAGCGGGACCTGGATGCCCATATTGGCTCCTACATATTCTACGAAGATCTTTATCGGTCAGACCACATAACAACATACGTTGTTCCCTTTGTCATCGGTATGTTACTTGCCCGAGATTCGATCATCGGTATCCAATACCTAGTTCAATCTCGTTACCGGCAAGTCTCTTTTCTCGTTCTGTAATACATCATCTCGCAACTAACTCATTGGTTGCAATGCTTGCAAGGCTTCATGTGATGTGCACTACCGAGAAGGCCCTGAGATACCTCTCCGACAATCGGAGTGACAAATCCTAATCTCGAAATATGCCAACTCAACATGTACCTTCGGAGACACTTGTAGAGCACCTTTATAATCACCCAGTTACGTTGTGACGTTTGGTAGCATACAAAGTGTCCCTACGGTAAATGGGAGTTGCATATTCTCATAGTTGAAGGAACATGTATAAGTCATGGATAAAAGCAATAGCAACATACTAAACGATCGGGTGCTATGCTAATGTAATGGGTCATGTCAATCAGATCATTCAACTAATGATGTGATCTCGTTAATCAAATAACAACTCTTTGTTCATGGCCAGGAAACATAACCATCTTTGATTAATGAGCTAGTCAAGTAGAGGCATACTAGTGACACTCTGTTTGTCTATGTATTCACACATGTATTATGTTTCCAGTTAATACAATTCTAGCATGAATAATAAACTTTTATCATGATATAAGGAAATAAATAATAACTTTATTATTGCCTCTAGGGCATATTTCCTTCAGTCTCCCACTTGCACTAGAGTCAATAATCTAGATTACAAAGTAATGATTCTAACACCCATGGAGTTTTGGTGCTGATCATGTTTTGCTCGTGGAAGAGGCTTAGTCAATGGGTCTGCAACATTCAGATCCGTATGTATCTTGCATATCTCTATGTCTCCCACCTGGACCAAATCCCGGATGGAGTTGAAGCGTCTTTTTGATGTGTTTGGTTCTTTTGTGAAATCTGGATTCCTTTGCCAAGGCAATTGCACCAGTATTGTCACAAAAGATTTTCATTGGACCCGATACGCTAGGTACAACACCTAGATCGGATATGAACTCCTTCATCCAGACTCCTTCATTGGCTGCTTCTGAAGCGGCTATGTACTCAGCTTCACATGTAGATCCCGCCACGACGCTTTGTTTAGAACTGCACCAACTGACAGCTCCACCGTTTAATGTAAATACGTATCCGGTTTGCGATTTAGAATCGTCCGGATCAGTGTCAAAGCTTGCATCGACATAACCGTTTACGACGAGCTCTTTGTCACCTCCATAAATGAGAAACATATCCTTAGTCCTTCTTAAGTACTTAAGGATGTTCTTGACCGCTGTCCAATGATCCACTCCTGGATTACTTTGGTACCTTCCTGCCAAACTTACAGCAAGGCACACATCTGGTTTGGTACACAGCATTGCATACATGATAGAGCCTATGGCTGAAGCATAGGGGACATTTTTCATTTTCTCTCTATCTTCTGCGGTGGTCGGGCATTGAGTCTTACTCAACTTCACACCTTGTGCCACAGGCAAGAATCCTTTCTTTGCCTGATCCATTCTGAACTTTTTCAAAACTTTGTCAAGGTATGTGCTTTGTGAAAGTCCTATTAAGCGTCTTGATCTATCTCTATAGATCTTAATGCCTAATATGTAAGCAGCTTCACCGAGGTCTTTCATTAAAAAACTCTTATTCAAGTATCCCTTTATGCTATCCAGAAATTCTATATTATTTCCGATCAGCAATATGTCATCCACATATAATATCAGAAATGCTACAGAGCTCCCACTCACTTTCTTGTAAATACAGGCTTCTCCGAAAGTCTGTATAAAACCAAATGCTTTGATCACACTATCAAAGCGTTTATTCCAACTCCGAGAGGCTTGCACCAGTCCATAAATGGATCGCTGGAGCTTGCACACTTTGTTAGCTCCCTTTGGATCGACAAAACCTTCTGGTTGCATCATATACAACTCTTCTTCCAGAAATCCATTCAGGAATGCAGTTTTGACATCCATTTGCCAAATTTCATAATCATAAAATGCGGCAACTGCTAACATGATTCGGACAGACTTAAGCATCGCTACGGGTGAGAAAGTCTCATCGTAGTCAATCCCTTGAACTTGTCGAAAACCTTTTGCGACAAGTCGAGCTTTGTAGACAGTAACATTACCATCAGCGTCAGTCTTCTTCTTAAAGATCCATTTATTCTCAATTGCTTGCCGATCATCGGGCAAGTCAACCAAAGTCCATACTTTGTTATCATACATGGATCCCATCTCAGATTTCATGGCCTCAAGCCACTTTGCGGAATCTGGGCTCACCATCGCTTCTTCATAGTTCGTAGGTTCATCATGGTCTAGTAACATGACTTCCAAAATAGGATTACCGTACCACTCTGGTGCGGATCTTACTCTGGTTGATCTACGAAGTTCAGTAGAAACTTGATCTGAAGTTTCATGATCATTATCATTAGCTTCCTCCCTATTTGATGTAGGTGTCACAGGAACAGATTTCTGTGACGCACTACTTCTCAATAAGGGAGTAGATACTGTTATCTCATCAAGTTCTACTTTCCTCCCACTCACTTCTTTCGAGAGAAACTCCTTCTCTAGAAAGTTTCCGATTTTAGCAACAAAAATTTTGCCTTCGGATCTGTGATAGAAGGTATACCCAATAGTTTCCTTTGGGTATCCTATGAAGACACATTTCTCCGATTTGGGTTCGAGCTTATCAGGTTGAAGCTTTTTCACATAAGCATCGCAGCCCCAAACTTTAAGAAACGACAACTTTGGTTTCTTGCCAAACCACAGTTCATAAGGCGTCGTCTCAACGGATTTTGATGGTGCCCTATTTAACGTGAATGCGGCCGTCTCTAGAGCATAACCCCAAAAAGATAGCGGTAAATCGGTAAGAGACATCATAGATCGCACCATATCCAGTAAAGTATGATTACGACGTTCGGACACACCATTACGTTGTGGTGTTCCGGGTGGCGTGAGTTGCGAAACTATTCCGCATTGTTTCAAATGTAGACCAAACTCGTAACTCAAATATTCTCCTCCACGATCAGATCGTAGAAACTTTATTTTCTTGTTACGATGATTTTCCACTTCACTCTGAAATTCTTTGAACTTTTCAAATGTTTCAGACTTGTGTTTCATTAAGTAGATATACCCATATCTGCTTAAATCATCAGTGAAGGTGAGAAAATAACGATATCCGCCACGAGCCTCAACATTCATTGGACCACATACATCAGTATGTATGATTTCCAATAAATCTGTTGCTCTCTCCACAGTACCGGAGAACGGTGTTTTAGTCATCTTGCCCATAAGGCACGGCTCGCAAGTGCCAAGTGATTCATAATCAAGTGACTCCAAAAGTCCATCAGTATGGAGTTTCTTCATGCGCTTTACGCCGATATGACCTAAACGGCAGTGCCACAAATAAGTTGCACTATCATTATTAACTCTGCATCTTTTGGCTTCAACATTATGAATATGTGTGTCACTACTATCGAGATTAAGTAAGAACAAACCACTCTTTAATGGCGCATGACCATAAAAGATATTACTCATATAAATAGAACAACCATTATTCTCTGATTTAAATGAATAACCGTCTCGCATCAAACAAGATCCAGATATAATGTTCATGCTCAACGCTGGTACTAAATAACAATTATTTAGATCTAATATTAATCCCGAAGGTAGATGTAGAGGTAGCGTGCCGACCGCGATCACATCGACTTTGGAACCATTTCCCACGCGCATCGTCACCTCGTCCTTAGCCAATCTTCGCTTAATCCGTAGCCCCTGTTTTGAGTTGCAAATATTAGCAACAGAACTAGTATCAAATACCCAGGTGCTACTGCGAGAATTAGTAAGGTACACATCAATAACATGTATATCATATATACCTTTGTTAACCTTGCCATCCTTCTTATCCGCCAAATACTTGGGGCAGTTCCGCTTCCAGTGACCAGTCTGCTTGCAATAGAAGCACTCAGTTTCAGGCTTAGGTCCAGACTTGGGTTTCTTCTCTTGAGTAGCAACTTGCTTGCTGTTCTTTTTGAAGTTCCCCTTTTTCTTCCCTTTGCCCTTTTTCTTGAAACTAGTGGTTTTGTTAACCATCAACACTTGATGCTCCTTTTTGATTTCTACCTCCGCGGCTTTTAGCATCGCGAAGAGCTCGGGCATAGTTTTGGTCATCCCTTGCATATTATAGTTCATCACGAAGCTCTTGTAGCTTGGTGGCAGTGATTGGAGAATTCTGTCAATGACGCAATCATCCGGAAGATTAACTCCCAGTTGAATCAAGTGATTGTTATACCCAGACATTCTGAGTATATGCTCACTGACAGAACCATTCTCCTCCATTTTACAGCTATAGAACTTATTGGAGACTTCATATCTCTCAATCCGGGCATTTGCTTGAAATATTAACTTCAACTCCTGGAACATCTCATATGCTCCATGGTGTTCAAAACGTTGTTGAAGTCCCGGTTCTAAGCCGTAAAGCATGGCACACTAAACTATAGAGTAGTCATCAGCTTTGCTTTGCCAGACGTTCACAACATCTGGCGTAGCTCTTGCACCAGGCCTGGCACCTAGCGGTGCTTCCAGGACGTAATTCTTCTGTGCAGCAATGAGGATAATCCTCAAGTTACGGACCCAGTCCGTGTAATTGCTACCATCATCTTTCAACTTTGCTTTCTCAAGGAACACATTAAAATTCAACGGAACAACAGCACGAGCCATCTATCTACACAACATAGACAAGCAAGATACTATCAGGTACTAAGTTCATGATAAATTAAAGTTCAATTAATCATATTACTTAAGAACTCCCACTTAGATAGACATCTCTCTAATCCTCTAAGTGATCACGTGATCCAAATCAACTAAACCATGTCCGATCATCACGTGAGATGGAGTAGTTTCAATGGTGAACATCATTATGTTGATCATATCTACTATATGATTCACGCTCGACCTTTCGGTCTCTGTGTTCCGAGGCCATATCTGTATATGCTAGGCTCGTCAAGTTAAACCTGAGTATTCCGCGTGTGCAACTGTTTTGCACCCGTTGTATTTGAACGTAGAGCCTATCACACCCGATCATCACGTGGTGTCTCAGCACGAAGAACTTTCGCAACGGTGCATACTCAGGGAGAACACTTCTTGATAATTTAGTGAGAGATCATCTTATAATGCTACCGTCAATCAAAGCAAGATAAGATGCATAAAAGGATAAACATCACATGCAATCAATATAAGTGATATGATATGGCCATCATCATCTTGTGCTTGTGATCTCCATCTTCGAAGCACCGTCATGATCACCATCGTCACCGGCGCAACACCTTGATCTTCATCGCAGCATCGTTGTCGTCTCGCTAATCTTATGCTTCTACGACTATCACTACCGTTTAGCAATAAAGTAAAGCATTACATCGCGATTGCATTGCATACAATAAAGCGACAACCATATGGCTCCTGCCAGTTGCCGATAACTTGGTTACAAAACATGATCATCTCATACAATAAAATTTAGCATCACGTCTTGACCATATCACATCACAACATGCCCTGCAAAAACAAGTTAGACGTCCTCTACTTTGTTGTTGCAAGTTTTACGTGGCTGCTACGGGCTTTTAAGCAAGAACTCATCTTACCTACGCATCAAAACCACAACGATAGTTTGTCAAATAGACTCCGTTTTAACCTTCTCAAGGACCGGGCGTAGCCACGCTCGGTTCAACTAAAGTTGGAGAGACAGTCTTCCGCAAGCCATCTATGTGCAAAGCACGTCGAGGGAACCGGTCTCGCGTAAGCGTACGCGTAAGGTTGGTCCGGATCGTCTCGTCCAACAATACCGCTGAACCAAAGTATGACATGCTGGTAGGCAGTATGACTTGTATCGTCCACAACTCACTTGTGTTCTACTCGTGCAAATAACATCAAACCATAAAACCTAGGCTTGGATGCCACTGTTGGGGAACGTAGTAATTTCAAAAAATTTCCTACGCACACGCAAGATCATGGTGATGCATAGCAACGAGAGGGGAGAGTGTTTGTCTACGTACCCTCGTAGACCGAAGCGGAAGCGTTGACACAACGTAGAGGAAGTAGTCGTACGTAGAGGAAGTAGTCGTACGTTCTCCTCGCGATCCAACCGATCACAGCACCGTTACTCCGGCACCTCCGAGTTCTTGGCACACGTTCAGCTCGATGACGATCCCCTGGCTCCGATCCAGCAAAGCGTCGGGGAAGAGTTCCGTCAGCACGACGGCGTGGTGACGATCTTGATGTGTTACCGGCGCAGGGCTTCGCCTAAGCACTGCAACGATATAATCGAGGTGGAATTTGGTGGAAGGGGGCACCGCACACGGCTAAGGAACGATCCGTAGATCAACTTGTGTGTCTTTGGGGTGTCCCCTGCCCCCGTATATAAAGGATGAAGGGGGGGAGGCTGGCCGGCCAAAGGAGGGAGGTGCAGGAGGAGTCCTACTCCCTCTGGGAGTAGGATTCCCCCCCCCCCCCCAATCCTAGTTGGACTAGGATTCTTCAAGGGGGAGAGAGAAGGAGAGGGGGGCGCCCACCTCTCCTAGTCCTAATAGGACTAGGGGAAGGGGGGAGGCGCGCAGCCCCTAGGGCTGCCCTCTCACTTCTCCTCCAAGGCCCATGTTGGCCCATTATGCTCCCGGGGGGTTCCGGTAACCCTCCCGGTATTCCGGTAAAATCCTGATTTCACCTGGAATGCATCCGATGTCCAAACATAGGCTTCCAATATATAATTCTTTATGTCTCGACCATTTCGAGACTCCTCGTCACGTCCGTGATCACATCCGGGACTCCGAACTCCTTCGGTACATCAAAATGCATAAACTCATAATAACTGTCATCGTAACGTTAAGCGTGCGGACCCTACGGTTCGAGAACAATGTAGACATGACCGAGACACGTCTCCGGTCAATAACCAATAGCGGGACCTGGATGCCCATATTGGCTCCTACATATTCTACGAAGATCTTTATCGGTCAGACCGCATAACAACATACGTTGTTCCCTTTGTCATCGGTATCCAATACCTAGTTCAATCTCGTTACCGGCAAGTCTCTTTTCTCGTTCTGTAATACATCATCTCGCAACTAACTCATTGGTTGCAATGCTTGCAAGGCTTCATGTGATGTGCATTACCGAGAAGGCCCTGAGATACCTCTCCGACAATCGGAGTGACAAATCCTATTCTCGAAATATGCCAACTCAACATGTACCTTCGGAGACACTTGTAGAGCACCTTTATAATCACCCAGTTACGTTGTGACGTTTGGTAGCATACAAAGTGTCCCTACGGTAAATGGGAGTTGCATATTCTCATAGTTGAAGGAACATGTATAAGTCATGGATAAAAGCAATAGCAACATACTAAACGATCGGGTGCTATGCTAATGTAATGGGTCATGTCAATCAGATCATTCAACTAATGATGTGATCTCGTTAATCAAATAACAACTCTTTGTTCATGGCCAGGAAACATAACCATCTTTGATTAATGAGCTAGTCAAGTAGAGGCATACTAGTGACACTCTGTTTGTCTATGTATTCACACATGTATTATGTTTCCAGTTAATACAATTCTAGCATGAATAATAAACTTTTATCATGATATAAGAAAATAAATAATAACTTTATTATTGCCTCTAGGGCATATTTCCTTCACCAGGGATAGTTGCACTTTCAATCACTAAAATAGAAAATGTAGAGTCTTGTGCTTTGAGCTTGAGCCAATCTTTTATCCTTAGCATTTTGAAGGGTCCACTTTCTAATCCATGCCATGCCAATCATTGAGCTTTCCTGAAATATCTATCTTGAAATAGCATTAACTCAATGAGCTATATGTTGTTAGGAATTACCAAAACCACCCAGGGATAGTTGCACTTTCAGTTTGCGATGAGGAGGAACAAAAGAAACGGGCAGCCATATGAAGGTTTGTGTGATATACAACATACGGTTCACTCAGATGAACTGTTTGTGATTAGGCAATGCAAAATAAATGGTCAGCCACATCAAGGTGTGTGCGATATATAGCATGCGGTTCACTCGGATGAAATGTTTGCATTGAGACAAGAGAACAAAAACAGTTCAATATAACAAGATGTGTGTGATACGCGACAAACAGGTCTGTAATCAGAAATGTGTGCGAAGACCGATAATAACACAGACGATTGCTGCTAATAAGACGTGTGTGTTGTGCGATGGGATTTCATACAGAGCAACAACATATATATATATACATACTTATAAGGACATGGTTGCATAACCAAATTAAACATCCAATTACATAGGTGGCTACTACAACCATGGCAGTTGCACTCACCAAAGTAAACTATTACATGCATAATTACATAGGTGGCTACTACACACATGACATTTCCACACACCAAAGTAAACTATATATTACATGCATGATTAACTAGGATAAATGATCATCTGGTCATCATCTACTTCTTGTGACGCTTGCTCTACTTGTGGCTTGATCTAGCCTCATCGATTTGGGTAACGAGGCACTTCCTCATGTCAACAATCCGCATGTGCATCTCATAGCATGTGTACATGCTCTAGGCCGCAAAACTGAGGTGAGCTTCATCCAGTTGCCGCATCCAAGCCTCGTGCCAGGATAAGGGACGTGTTCTGTTGGCATCCTGCTTCATCTTTTGGTACTATGGGTCAATGATGGCTGAGGCGAGTTCAACCAAGGAGTCCTTCTTCGTGCTGCCCCAGACCTTGTAGTGCTCATAGATTTCGACAAGGTTCTAGCAGGCCAAGCCCATAACTCTGAGCGCTTTTACATCATCGGTGGTTTCCACCATAGCGAACTTGTAGTCGGTGTTGTAGACAAACCTGGCCAAACAGTCGAAAGGCTTTGTGGCCATGCAATAGTGGTAGATGAGGACATGATGGCGCATGCACAACTGGGCGACGACAACCTTCTCATCTATGTTGGGACGACCGGCGGTGTACTGGAGGTCGATGCCGACCACCTTGTACTTGTCTCGAGCAAGCAACTACTCAACGGTGTTGATGTAGTCGTCCACCACAGTTGGGTCGATGGTGTACACCACCGAGAGATCCGCCTCCCTCGCGTGGGTCTCCACTCTATGCTCGCCGAACTCCATTTGAGCGCCGCTGGACATCCCCTCTCTATGTGTCGTCGTGGGTTGCTACCCTTTGAGCATGCGTTGGTTTTCCCTTGAAGAGGAAAGGGTGATGCAGCATAGTAGCGTAAGTATTTCCCTCAGTTTTTGAGAACCAAGGTATCAATCCAGTAGGAGACTACACGCAAGTCACAAAAATTTAATAGGAGACACATCAATCACTTTTAGATCTTCATCATTATTATCATGAAAACTAGAAGAACACGCTTTCACAAAGCAATCTTTTTTAGCACGCATCCTAGCGGTTCTTTCTTTGCACTCATCAACAGAAATTCTCATGGATTTGAGAGACTCATTGATATCATGCTTAGGTGGAATAGATCTAAGTTTCAAAGAATCAACATCAAGAGAAGTTCTATCCACGTTCCTAGACAACTCGTCAATCTTAGGCAATTTTTCTTCAAGCAAAGCATTGAAATTCTTTTGTGAATTCATAAATTCTTTAACACTAGTCTCAAAATCAGAGGGCATCTTATTAAATTTTCCATAAGAGTTGTTGTAGGAATTACCATAATTATTAGAGGAATTATTAGGGAACGGCCTAGAATTAAAGTTTCCTCTATACCCATTATTACCAAAGTTGTTCCTACCAACAAAATTCACATCCAAAGATTCATTATTATTCTCAATCAAAGTGGACAAAGGCATATCATTAGGATCAGAAGAAACACTCTTATTAGCATACAATTTCATAAGTTCATTCATCTTTCCAATCAAAACATTAATCTCTTCTATCGCATGAACCTTTTTACTAGTGGATCTTTTGGTAGTGTGTAGACCCTACGGGTTCGGGAGACACGTAGACATGACCGAGACGGCTCTCCGGCCAATAACCAACAGCGGGATCTGGATACCCATGTTGGCCCCCACATGCTCCTCGATGATCTCATCGGATGAACCACGATGTTGAGGATTCAAGCAACCCCGTATGCAATTCCCTTTGTCAATCGGTATGTTACTTGCCCGAGATTCGATCGCCGGTATCCAAATACCTCGTTCAATCTTGTTACCGGCAAGTCACTTTAGTCATACCGTAATGCATGATCCCGTGACCAAGCACTTGGTCACTTTGAGCTCATTCTGATGATCCATTACCGAGTGGGCCCAGAGATACCTCTCCATCATACAGAGTGACAGATCCCAGTCTCGATCCGTGTCAACCCAACAGACACTTTCGAAGATACCTATAGTATACCTTTATAGTCACCCAGTTACGTTGTGACGTTTGGTACACCCAAAGCACTCCTACGGTATCCGGGAGTTACACGGTCTCATGGTCTAAGGAAAAGATACTTGACATTGGAAAAGCTCTAGCAAACGAACTATACGATCTTGTGCTATGCTTAGGATTGGGTCTTGTCCATCACATCATTCTCCTAATGATGTGATCTCGTTATCAATGACATCCAATGTCCATAGTCAGGAAACCATGACTATCTGTTGATCAACGAGCTAGTCAAGTAGAGGCTTACTAGGGACATGTTGGTGTCTATGTATTCACACATGTATTACGATTTCCGGATAACACAATTATAGCATGAATAAAAGACAATTATCATGAACAAGGAAATATAATAATAATCCTTTTATTATTGCCTCTAGGGCATATTTTCAACAGCTTTCCACTCAAATCTTCTTTCCACCAAATCCAAATCCTGTGAGAGAGAGTTGAGTGTTGGGGAGACTATCATTTTAAACACAAGAGCAAGGAGTTCATCATCAACACACCATTTGTTACTTCTTGGAGAGTGGTGTCTCCTAGATTGGCTAGGTGTCACTTGGGAGCCTCCGTCAAGATTGTGGAGTTGAACCAAGGAGTTTGTAAGGGCAAGGAGATCGCCTACTTCGTGAAGATCTACCCTAGTGAGGCAAGTCCTTCGTGGGCGACGGCCATGGTGGGATAGACAAGGTTGCTTCTTCGTGGACCCTTCGTGGGTGGAGCCCTCCGTGGATCACGCAACCGTTACCCTTCGTAGGTTGAAGTCTCCATCAACGTGGATGTATGATAGCACCACCTATCGGAACCACGGATAAAAAATCTCCGTGTCAACATTGCGTTTTCTCCCTCAAACTCCTCCCTTTACCTTCATATGCAATTGTTTTACATTCCGCTGCCATACTCTTAGAATTGCATGTGTAGGTTGATTGCTTGACTTGTGCTAGGTTGCTAAAATCTGCCAAGAACTAAAATTGGGAAAATGCTAGATTTTTATTTGGTCAAGTAGTCTAATTAACCCCCCCCCCCCCCCCCGCTAGACATACTTTCGATCCTACAAGTGGTATCAGAGCTTTGGTCTCCATTTGCTTTGATTTCCATAGCTTTTGGTGGTCATGGCCTTGGCTTCACAACCTAGAAGAGTATGGCATCTAGCGAGGGAAATTACCACTGTAGAGGTCCTTACTTTGATGGTACAAATTTTGCTAGTTGGAAGCATAAGATGAAAATGCATATTCTTGGACATAACCCCGCCGTTTGGGCTATTGTGTGTATTGGCTTGCAAGGTGAATTCTTTGATGGGAAAGAACAAAACCTTGAAGCTACCGCGGAAGAGTTGAAGATGCTACAATACAATGCTCAAGCTTGTGATATTCTCTTTAACGGATTGTGCCCCGAAGAATTCAACAAAATCAGTCGTCTCGAGAATGCAAAGGAAATTTTGGATACTTTGATTGATATACACAAAGGTACCGACTCCGTCAAGGAATCCAAATTGGATGTGCTTCAAAGTCAACTTGACAAGTTCAAAATGAAGGATGGTGAAGGTGTCGCTGAAATGTACTCTAGGCTTGCTCTCATCACAAATGAGATTGCCGGCTTAGGAAGTGAAGAGATGACCAATAGATTCATCATCAAGAAGATCCTAAGAGTCTTGGATGGAAAATATGATACCGTGTGCACATTGATCCAAATGATGCCCAACTACAAAGATCTCAAGCCAACGGAAGTCATTGGAAGAATTGTTGCTCATGAGATGTCACTCAAGGATAAGGAAGAGCTCCACAACAAGTCAAGTGGTGCTTACAAAGACTCATGTGAAGCTCCCACATCATCAAGTGAGAATAAAACCTTCAATGAATAATTGAGTCTAATGGTGAAGAACTTCAACAAGTTCTAAAAGAGTAAAAGCAAGGAAAGAAGTTCCAAGACAAGGTCCTACAATGACAAAAGATCTTCTAGTCGTGAGCGAAATTGCTACAATTGTGGAAGACCCGGACACTACTCCAATGAGCGTACGGCTCCCTACAAAAGAAGAGAAGATTCTCCCAAAAGAAGAAGTAGAAGAGCAGAATCACCACCAATAGAAAGAAGGAGTAGAGATGATCATTATGAACGAAGACCCTCTCGGAGAAGCAAGGATTCGGAAAGGAAGGACAAGTCATCAAGGAGCTACACAAAAAGAAGACATCAAGCTCATGTTGGTGAATGGGTATCTGGATCCGACTCCAACCATCACTCTGAAAGAAGTTATCACCCCGACTCCAAATATACTCAAGATGAAGGTGTTGCCGGACGAGCACTTGTGACAACCAACTCCTACGACATATTTGACTCACCAAATGAAGGAATTGGAAGATTCTTAATGGCTAAAGGTCCAAAGGTAACACACCCCGAGTATGTTGATTTAAATAGTGATGAAGATGATTTGCTAGGTGATGATGATTTACTTGTTGACAACTCTAGTGGTGAAAACTATGATGAAACGTCAATTAATCATGTTAATCAAGATAAAACAAATGACGATGATAATAAGGAGATTGAGCGTCTAATAAAGAACTAAACACTCTTAAGTTAGCTCATGAAACTACCTTGGAAGATCATCGAGAACTTTTAAAGACTCATGATAAGCTACACTTTGAAAAGCTCAACCTTGAGCAAGAACATGAGTTTTTAAAGGCAATCAATGATGATCTTCACAAGAAAAGTTCTTCTTACATTGCCAAGCATTTACTCTTGTCTACTTACATACCACAAGTTAAATCTAGCAACAAGAGCAAGAAAGATTCTTCATCTAGTAGTAACAAAAATCATGCTAAATCCAATGTTGTTGCATCTAGTAGTTCTCTTGATTCCACTAATGATTCTCTTAGCCAAGCTACACTTGAGCTAGAAAATAGCTTATTGAAGGGAATTATAGAGAAAGGTGTTTACAAGAGCCTTGCCGGAAGTAAGCAATTTGAGGAAATTGTACGCAAGCAAGGAAGGCACCGGAAGAATCAAGGTGTTGGTTTTGAACGAAAGTTTAATGCCAATGGATTTGAGTGGGAAGAAGATCAATACCCCAAGACGAAGTTTGTTCGTCAACAAGATAAGTATGATCCTACTTCTTTCAAAGGAACACAAGCTCAAGATGATCTTTCCACAAGACCATAAGCAAAAAGGCAAGGACAAGCTTCAAGAGGAAATTGATGCATTTGAAGAAGCACCTAAGGCCTTGGTCAAGTGGGTTCCCAAGACTACATCAAGTTCTACTTCATCAAGTACGACTACAACTCCAAGGATTCCCATCAAGATGATGGGGATCCAGAAGAAGAAGAACTAGAGATTTCTTGAGGGTGACTCTGGCAACATACTTCACTCTTATCATTTTGGCAAGGACAAGTGCAAACAACTTCCATATCTTGCACTAGTTCAAGGAGTCACAAACCCTCTTGTTGGTAAGACAAGGGAAAAGGTCTAACCTAACTGCTTTCATGGACATCATCTTGTGTATACATCACTCTATGTCCATGGATATCCTTGCTTGTTCCTTGTGGGACTAACCGTGTAGGTATTGAAAGTGCAATTCACTCCAATGGATTGCTTCGAATGATCTACACCAACATTGAGCATCTATCTTCAACACCTACATGAAGTCATCATCGACAAAACCCAAGGTTAGTTCAGCCCTCTTAGGGGGGATATCACATCTAGGGAGCGTTACTCTAATCAGTTGAGCTAAAGCAACTCTAATGGTGTGAACACAACAATGCTTTATGTAAAAGTGGTAACCCCACTTGTGCTTAAACGATGAGTATGACGTATGATCAAATGTTCTCATTGGACTCCTAAGTCAATATAATCATATATAGATGACGAGTTAACGATGAGTATGACCTATGATCAAATGTTCTCATCGCCAATTGCTGATAGATGCTAGAGTGACTGTGCATGCTTTGTCACATATTTCATTTGCCATTTTATGTGTGAGCATGTTGGTTTCATATTTCACTCATTCGAGGACTCCATTTGTTGTTTTGATTGTTTGGCTCTTTCTCTTTTGCCAAATGGATGGACAAGAATGCCTAAGAACTGCCTCTAGCTATCTCTGCTTTTCTCGTCTCAAACTCTATTCATTCTACATCACAAAGTTTGATCTAGTCAGATACGAACCACTCTATGTGAGGAGCACTCGAAGTCCCCGATTCGTCATAGACTTAAACTTCCCAAACCTCTTTGTGCATTTTGGTCTGACAGATTCATTCCTTTTGGTCCTACCGAGATCACTTAGTTGATCTAGGTTTTCAATCTCGGTGCAACCGATTAGAACCTCTCGGTCACACCGAGTTGCAGTAACTGCTTACTGCTTTGCATCTCGGTGCCACGAGCTTGTTCCACTCGGTCACACCGACAGGGTCAGGTTATATATACTGACGGGCCAAATTTTGGAAAAAATTTCGAACCTCTTCCGCCCGCTGTAACCTGCTCTGCCTCCTCGGGTCTGGATTCCCACCGCCGTCAGCGGCAATCTGCCCCACCGTTGCCGCCGTAGCAAGTTCGTCGTTCGAACTAGGGTACGAACTTGATCTTTATGCTAATCCATAACTCTGATTCTTAGCCACATTGCTTTGCCATGATTCTTGCCACGAATGAAATCATCCTGTCCAGCGAAATCGTCCTGCCACATTGAATCTGAAGAAGAAGCAGCTGGTGAGGATAAGAAGAAGAAAAGGGCAAGAACTACTACTGCCAAAGTTCTTGGCAAGCCTCAATGAGGATAAGAAGAAGAAGAAGAAGAAGAAGAAGAAAGAAGAAGAGAAGAAGAAGAAGAAGAAGAAGAAGAAGAAGAAGAAGAAGAAGAAGAAGAAGAAGAATAAGAATAAGAATAAGAATAAGAATAAGAATAAGAATAAGAATAAGAATAAGAATAAGAATAAGAAGAAGAAGAAGAAGAAGAATAAGAATAAGAATAAGAAGAATAAGAATTAAGAATAAGAATAAGAATAAGAAGAAGAAGAAGAAGAAAGAAGAAGAAGAAGAAGAAGAAGAAGAAGAAAGAAGAAGAAGAAGAAGAAGAAGAAGAAAGAAGAAGAAGAAGAAGAAGAAAGAAGAAGAAGAAGAAGAAGAAGAAGAAGAAGAAGAAGAAGAAGAAGAAGAAGAAGAGAAGAAGAAGAAGAAGAAGAAGAAGAAGAAGAAGAAGAAGAAGAAGAAGAAGAAGAAGAAGAAGAAGAAGAAGAAGAAGAAGAAGAAGAAGAAGAAGAAGAAGAAGAAGAAGAAGAAGAAGAAGAAGAAGAAGAAGAAGAAGAAGAAGAAGAAGAAGAAGAAGAAGAAGAAGAAGAAGAAGAAGAAGAAGAAGAAGAAAGAAGAAGAAGAAGAAGAAGAAGAAGAAGAAGAAGAAGAAGAAAGAAGAGAGAAGAAGAAGAAGAAGAAGAAGAAGAAGAAGAAGAAGAAGAAAAAAAAGAAGAAGAAGAAGAAGAAGAGAAGAAGAAGAAGAAGAAGAAGAAGAAGAAGAAGAAGAAGAAGAAGAAGAAGAAGAAGAAGAAGAAGAAGAAGAAGAAGAAGAAGAAGAAGAAGAAGAAGAAGAAGAAGAAGAAGAAGAAGAAGAAGAAGAAGAAGAAGAAAGAAGAAGAAGAAGAAGAAGAAGAAGAAGAAGAAGAAGAAGAAGAAGAAGAAGAAGAAGAAGAAAGAAGAAGAAGAAGAAGAAGAAGAAGAAGAAAGAAGAAGAAGAAGAAGAAGAAGAAGAAGAAAGAAGCTTATGGGGATGCAATTAGATCAGGGGCTGCTCCATCAAAGTCCAAAGCTGCTCCCAAGGCAGCTGCTCCAGCTCAGAAGCCCAAGAGAAGCACTAGATACATTCCAGCTGCAGAGAAGAATAGGGCCCCAATGCCTGAAGTTGTTGAGAAGATGAAGCTCAAGTGCTAAGGAAGCTGAAGCCCAAGATCCCCGACCACAATGATGCACATCCAGTTGCAGAAAACATGAAAATCAGGAAGGATGCAGGATTGAGACTATGGAGACAGTCTGATCCATATGCTATCAGGAGAAGAACTGCTGTGGACTACAGGTTTCGCACTAAGGAACAGCAGGACTTCTATGAGACAATTCTGCTTGATAAGAAGCCCATAGTGTGTGACATGAGATGGGTTGACTGGGAGTTTATCAAGGAGAATGAGGATCACTTCCCTGGTGTGTATGATAGCTTCAAGGCATGTGGAGTTGACACATTTGTTGCCCAGAAGCTCACCAAGAGGAATGATGAGTTGATCATGCAGTTTTACTCCACTGCCCACTTCTATCCAGATGAAAGAATAGTATGGATGTCTAAGGGTACTAGGTACCAGTCTACAGTTGATGAGTGGGACAAGCTTATCAATGCCCCTGAGGAACATAAGGATGACTTGGATGTTTATGTTGAGAAGAAGAAAGACCACAACACCATGGCACACATGTACAGAGAGATCCCAGATGATGCTTTGGAGACTCATAAGGTTTGGATTTGTCCACTTCTTATTATCTGGTTTGCCTACCATAAAATGGATTCTAAGGCACACACTGCTACCCAAGTCAGGTGATCACAAGATGATCAGAGGACATGTTATAAACTTGCTGCATATATTTGATGTCCCACAAAAGTTCAAGGTCATGAGTTTGATTGTTAAGACAATCAAGAGGACTGCTACTGACTAGAAGAGAAGCTGTGGGTATGCCCCACAAATTCAGGAGCTCATCAATTCTAAAATGGGCACCGGGACTTATCTATTGGATAAGGAACACCTGGCCATATACCTTGAATTTGAAAATAACATTGTGCTAATGAATGAGGAAGACCCCACATCAGTGCAAGCACATGAGAAGAGAGAGAAAGCTAAAGCTGAGAAAGATGCCAAGATGCCAAGCGCAGAAGAGGCATCTCAAGTGTTCCTAAAGAGCAAGCAAGATCAACTTGCTTATCTGATCCAGTCCACACTGAGAATTGAGAAGGGCTTGGCCACCCTGACTCAGAACCAGGAGAGCTTGGAAAGGATTATTGAGACAAAGTTCTATGATCTTGATCTGAAGGTCACTGAGATCCAAACTGCAGTTGAGCAGCTCCAGGAGGAAGCGTAGGAGAAGAAGGGCAAGTCTACTACAGATGCTTTTGCTAGAGTGCCCAGAGGACAAAGATCTGCTGCAGTGCCTGTGACAGATCCACGAGCTACAGCCTTAGCACCAGCAGCTACAGCTCCAGTTCCACCTCCCACGGCTACTCCACCAGCTCCAGCTACTTCATCTGAAGCCTTCGTTCTTGGAGTTCTCTCTACACTGCCTCCTGAAGACCAAGCCTGAGAGATGTCTAGCACTATGCATTTTTAGAACTTTTTGGTAACTTGTTGCCAAAGGGGGAGAAAGATGTATAGATCATAGTCTTCGAGAGAGAGAGTGTTGGTTTTTTCTCTCTCTTGCTTATTTGGTTTGAAACTTTATTTGTGTGATTGTGTGATATACTTTACGTCCTTTTGTGATATACTTGTCTATCATGTGTTTGATCATATGATATCCTTAATGCTTGTTGGATGATACTGTCTTTCATATCCTCTTATGATCATTCACTTTGCTTGGTGATGAGTGCATGTTTTTAATTTCTATCATTTTGAGCGCTCCACCAAGATGTATGTGACATGGAAGAGTAACCCATGATCCTAATTGATTGTGCATTTGCATTCAAAAGAAAATTTTAAATAATGCACAAATTTAGGGGGAGCTCTTCCTTATCACATACTTCTCAAAGCGACAATGTTTTTCAATTTATTTGTCGAAGCTTTGATCTATATGTTTTCATCAATTACCAAAAAGGGGGAGATTGAAAGTCCAACTGTCCCTGGGTGGTTTTGGTAATTCCTAACAACATATAGCTCATTGAGCTAATGCTATTTCTAGATAAATATTTCAGGAAAGCTTAATGATTGGCATGGCATGGATTAGAAAGTGGACCCTTCAAAATGCTAAGGACAAAAGATTGGCTCAAGCTCAAAGCACAAGACTCTACATTTTCTATTTTAGTGATCCAAGATCACATTGAGTCTATAAGAAAAGCCAATAAAATTAAGAGGGGATGAGGTGTTGCTTAATGAGGTTCATGCTTATAATGCTTAGTGATATGCTCCAAAAACCCTCCACTACTTTCTAATATCCACATATGTCCCAAACCAAAAATGTCGGCGTACTGGGAACCAGGATACCCAGACCTGCCTGTTTGTGGCCCACGTCACGTTCCTGGTATGGCCCGATAGGGCCCAGCTGATCGACCAGCTACTCAATACCCTCGCGAGGGGGCCAACTCTAGCGAGGAGAACGACCAAGAACCCCTCAGGGAGCGGCCTCACCTAGGTTGCTCTAGAGGGGCAACCAAGACCTCTCCCAAGAGTGGCCTCAGCTAGGCTGCTTTGGGAGGGCGGAGATCTCAAGGCAAGGGTTGCCTCAGGATGAGGTAGTGACGCAAGCCATGACGAACCACGCCAGCGGGCATAGTTTCCATATCGGTGCAAAGGAGACCGCACAGGCGCAGGTTCTCGAGGGGCGAGACAAAGGTTTCCCCTTTGGTGCAACAAGACCGAAGACCGCAAGGATGGCAGGAAGGATGTCATCGCCGAGCCCACCACCGCGTCACCGCCTGCCCTCTTTGCAGGCGAACACCACCTTTTGTCAGGATAGGAGCGTCCTTGTGTTCCCGCTCAAATGGCTGTTGTGGGATTCCCTTCCCGCCTAAACATTTCGGGGGAAGAGGGCCCTGGCCACCTATATAAGTAGCTAGGGTTCCCATCATAGGGAGGAGGATCGACCAACCCATTAGGACTTAGCATAGCAAAGGAGCAAGAACATCCGCTTCCTCACCCATCTTGAGCTCGCCTCCTGAGCTCAGGAAACCACTGTACTTGTTCATACTCGAGCCCTCGCGAGGCCAATCCACTAAAGCAGGACGTAGGGTTTTACACCGCAAGGTGGCCTGAACCTGGGTAAACTCTTGTGTGCTCTACTTGTTTTGCTTGCTTGCATTCCATTCTCACCATCATGAGAAGAGCGAGGCGCTAGGTAGGCATGTAGTGGGAGAGATCTTCGTCACGCCCCTGTGTTCGAATCTTAAGGGTTTTGCGGAGCCCAAAATCCGACATTTGGCGCGCCAGGTAGGGGGCGTATCGAAATCTCGCTTCTCCGATGACCTCGCTCCGCTCTTCTCCGTCGACCTCGTTTCACCGCCATGGTGGACACTCGCCGAGCACGCGCCGCCCGCTGAGCAGCCAACATCGCCCAAACGGCGCCCGCGGGTAACGGCGCACCAGTCCGCCCCAACTCACCGGTCGCCAACGCGGCCACGGACCCAACCGTTCATGAGCAGGAGGACTCGTCGCTCTCGCTGTCCGTGCGGCGCGAAGGCCGCACGGCAACCCCGTCACCTTCGCCGGCCGCGGCCTCGTCCTCGCTGGTCCGCCGCAGGCCGGTCTACCAGCAGCCTGCGCTACTGATGGCGCGGGAGCTCCTACGCTACCGTCCGGCGGACGACCTCTACGACTAATGGCTCCATCGTATCACCGAGCTCGTCAACGCCGCCAGGGAGGCGCCCGCGCCGTCCCATTCCTCTCGCCCTCCGTCGCCCATGGCGGGGAACGAAGACCACGGCGGTCCGCCCACACTTCCACCACGCGACGCCGGCCAGGGGCTTAGGCGCGAGGCTCCACGGCGCGAACAGCCCCGCAAGGCCCCCGCGCGCGACGAGGAGAGATGCCAGGTGGTCCCGTGCCCCCAGGCAGAAGCGCGTGTGCTCCCCGCTCAGCAGCACCAGAACTACGCCCCACGGGAGGTGGTGGCGCCCACATCCCAAAATCCAGCACCGCAGGCGCAAGGGGCGCCAGCAATCATGAGCGTGGCTGGATGACGCGCCCTAGCTCCTGAGCTACAATGCCTCGTCTGGCCCGGCAAGTTCAAGCCGGACCTGCCTCCACGTTACGATGGCACTGCCGACCCGGCGGAGTTCCTCCAGCTCTACAAGCTCAGCATCGAGGCGGCGAACGGCACCGAGCAGGTCATGGCGAACTGGTTCCCCATGGCCCTCAAGGACGGTGCGCGCTCCTGGCTCCTGAACCTTCCTCCAGGATCCCTCTCTTCTTAGGAGGAGCTTCGCGAGCGCTTCATCGCCAAATTCCAAGGTACTCGCAGCCGAGCTCCAACGGCCGCAGACCTGCGCCGCGTGAAGCAGCAGCCTGGGGAGACTCTGCAGAAGTACATCCAACGCTTCAACACCGTGCGCCTCAAGATCACCAGGGTCTTCGACGAGGCCATCATCTCGGCATTCTCCGACGGTGTCCGCAACGTCAGGATGAAGGAGGAGCTTGCCATCCACGAGGACCTGTGCACGGCCCTTGAGATGTTCAATCTTGCGGCAAAGTGCGCTAGGGCAGAGGAAGGCCGCCTCTCCCTCCTGGAACTGCCTGAGGTGGAAGCCGACGACAAGAAGACCAAGGCCAAGGAAGCAAAGTGCAAGGGACCTGCCGTGCTGGCTGTGGAGACAGAAGTGAAGCGCGGCTGCGGCTACAACGACCCTCCAAGAGACAACCGTCCGTACTGCGTCTTCCATGATGTCCATAGCCATAACACCAACGACTGCCAAGAGCTTAGGGCGATGCACGGCAGGCGCGTCGGGAAGCGCCCTGAGCGCGACAACCGTGGCTATGGACGCGGAGGATGCTGGGACGGCAGGAACTCGCGCCAAGGATGGCGTGATCAGCCTCGTGAAGACCGATGGCAGGAGCAGCCTCGTGACGCCCCCTGGCGTGACCATCCTCGTGAGGGTCGCCCTCAGGGCAACGCGGGCCTGCCTCCACTGCCACCACCGCCAAGGAGGAACGACGACGACCGCCAGGGAGACGAAGCGGGGGGCTTCCAGGAGCAACGCGGGGTCGCGTGCATCCTGGGAGGAGCCCACGCTTCGGCTTTTCACTGCATCTTCAAGCAGTTCGCTCGTGAGGTGAACGCGGCGCTCCCCAGGCCTGACGCCGCGCGCAACCTCATGTGGGCCAAGCATATCATCGCCTTCGACCCCAAGGATCAGCTCAGGTGCACCGCCGCACCAGGCACTCTCCCGATGCTCTGCACCCCGACCATCAGTAACGTCCGCGTGACCAAGACCCTCATCGACGGTGGGGCAGGGCTCAACGTCCTCTCCGTCCAGATCTTTGAGACTCTTCAAGTACCTTACGATCAGCTGCACCCGACCAAGCCATTTTACGGAGTCACAGATGGCTCCACCCTGCCGATGGGGCAGGTCCACCTCCCCGTCACCTTCGGCGACCGCGACAACTACCACACCGAGTTCATCGACTTCAACGTCGCCAACATCAACGTCCCGTACAACGCCTTCCTAGGGTATCCGGCCCTCTCCAAGTTTATGGCGGCGACCCATCATGGCTACAACGTCCTCAAGATGCCTGGAAGCGGCGGAGTCATCACGATCACCTGCGACGAGAAGGAAGCAGTACGTTCTCTGGAGCAGGCCTACTAGACTGCGGCGATCGAGAGCTCCGACGGAGACGGAGCCGTATTCGCCCTAATGACTGCCCCCAAGAAGAAGAAGCAACTGCCCGACTCTCAGGCCTCGGGGGCTCCCGACGGCACCACCTCAAGCTCCGCGCTTGCTGATGAGGCGCCCTCCGCACTCACATAGGGAGGCGCGCCCAGCGCCCCTCTCAGGATGGGCCCGGGGGCTCCCCTCAGGGGGACCCCGGACCTGGTCGTGAGGGAGGTGCCCGGGCACCACTCGTGGGCGCGCCCCGGCGTGCGTGGCCATGAGCCCAGCGTGAGCCTCATAACGCTGGGGGCTCAGGACCCCATCGACCAAGCTACCAAGGAGCCTTACCCACCTACTCAAGACCGAAGCAACCAGTTTCGCGTCTGCATCGACATCCCGAGCCTCAACAGGGCTGCTGCCCAGGGCCTCTTCCAGCCGACGGCGGTCGGCTGGGGGAGGGCCTTCCCCTCTGGTCTCCGCAACTCGGCCACCACATACCAGCACTTCGTACAACAGGCCACGGGGGCTCAGGAGGCTCGGCGGCAGGCGGTCCTGACGAAGCAGGACCAGGACTCCCGCGACCGCTGAGAGCCTCCGGAGCCCCTGGGCCTTGGGAGCTCGGCTCTCCTCAGGAGCAACCCGCATGGCTCGCTTCTCCAGCTACCCCAACTCCCCTTCAGCAGCAAGTACCAGGTGATGTCTCAGGTATTCCGTCGAGGGCGCCCCTTGGGCTACATCATCCTCGAGCTGCTGGGGGCTTACCCCCACAGCTGTCTCTTTTTGCGCATGAATCAGAACTTGTTTCTTCCTTTTGCATTATCTATATGGTTGGCACCCTCACTGCCACTAAGGTCATGAGCCCTTGTGAGCCCATCCATGACTGCCCCATGATTAAGGACTGGCACGGCGTCTGTGCTCGGGTCCGTCCCTGCATCGTTGATAAACCCAAGGGCTGAGCTCTGTCTCGCGAGCCATTCCCGTGACGTCACCTCCCGTGGTCCTTGGTGCCTTGTTCTCGCATGGGCTAATCATTGGTGGGTAAGTAGGGGCCCGTGGCAGGTGCCTCGCTCTCGCGGGAACCGCGCGCCGGTTTTTTATCTTTTGGACTATAGCATGAGAAGATTGGGCATGGCGTCTGTGCTCGGGTCCGTCCCTGCAGCGTCGATAAATCCAGCGGCTGAGCTCTGTCTTACGAGCCGGTCCCGTTAACGTCACCTCCTGGGCTCGTTGGTGTTGCGGCCTTATCATGCAATGCCCTCTGGAGATGCATTCGGCGCAGGTCTAGGCAACCCATCTCTTTTCGCATTTTGCAGAAGAAGACTTAGGCGCAACCCGCCTTAGGGTAGGGTCTCGTGAGTGATGCGTAAGCTTGCGAGAACTTCCTCAGAGTCATTCAGTTCGTCCTGAGGAGGGCCCATATACACCCTGGCTGTCCCGCCATGCAAGCCACGTGTCCGGACGGGCTGTACACGCCCGGGAGTCTCTCCCGGTGGGAGGCTCCCCTCCCACGATCCAGTGGAAGTGCTTAGCTCCGCACTGGCAAGACCGAAGAGCGGTTGTGCCCATGAACCAATGGAAGCACCAAGCTCCGCGCTGGCCGATATGACCGAGGAGCGGTTATGCCCACACTCCGCGCAAGTGTGGTAGCTCTATGCTCTGCGCTAGTTATAAACAACTGAGGGCAGCCCCCAGAGGTCGCACCAACCTCAGGGAGCTTTTCAGCTCACGACGCTCAAAGCTTCTCCTTGGAAGGGTATCGTGAGGGGGGCTAGGCACGGGGGCTATGCTCAAGTCACGCCTAGCAGACGCCACCCTACCAGGTGCCCAGACACCTGGCTTTCTCGCGCCCCCATCCTAGGCGAAGGCTCGTGAGCAAGGTATGGTGCTCGTTCTCCCTAATGAGAGCCATTCGTACGTCAAGGGGGACCCCTGGGCATCGCAACCCAGGGGCCTCACTAGTCACGTACCCCTCACTCCTTGGGCCCGGTGCTCAACGGCGGTCGAGGTATGCGCGGGGCTGGGCCCTACCGACGCAGAACGCAAACGGGTCGCTTGAGCGTTAAGGGGGGCCCCTGGGCATCGCGACCCAGGGGCCTCACTAGTCACGTAGCCCCTCATTCCTTGAGCCTGCCCTGGTGACCCGGAGGGCTCATTGGCGATCGAAGTATGCGCGGGGCTGGGCCCTGCTGACGCAGAGCACTTATGCAAACATGAATGGAAGAAGCACGGAAATCACAGAATTCAAAGCCTAGCTATTATAATAAGCTCAAGTTCATCAAACTCAAACAAGTCTCACGCCTCCCAGAGGCACTCGTATTCTCCTCAGCAGGAACAGGTCAGGCATCGCCGGACGCGCCGGCATCAGCTTCCGCCTCTTCAGACGCATCAGCAGCAGCCGGAAGGAACGCCTCCACCAGCTCTTTGACCTGCTCCGCCACACACTCAGCAGCCGCGCCCCCCAGGCTCGCGGCCAGCGGCTGGGATAGCGTGGCCAGGTCGAAGCTGGGGTCACGAAGGAAGAGATGGCCGCACACCTGCGCCAAGGCAGAGGTAAGAAGCGATCGGCCCTTAGTATCAGCTAACTAACCGATTGCAGATGCCACGTCGCCCAGGGCCTTCACGAGCGCAGCTAGGAGCCCGGTGGCGCCATCCTCCGGGGTGGCCAGCGGCTCTTCGAACCCCTCCCCGTAGGTGATCCGCAGCAGCCTGGGGGCCTCGAGCTCGAAGGCGGAGAGGGCCTCACGGCCCACCGTCGCCGTCTTCTCCGAGGTTGCGAGGGGGTCCTCCCTGGCCTTCAGCTCGCCCTCGCGCTTGGCTTGGAACGCCTTGGCTTCCTCGACCTCTGTCTTCAGCTTCTCCGGGCTTGCGCGGTCGGCGAGCTGCTCCTTCTGCAACCGCGATGTCTCGGCCTTCTCGCCCTGGAGCTCCTTCTGCAACCTCTCAAGCTTCAGGGCGTGACACGGAGGGTCTTAAGTTCGTCTTCCGCCTCCTGACGACGCTTCTCGGAGGACGCTGCCTGGGCTTCCGCGGTCTCCCGTGCTCGTGCAGCCAAGGCAGCCTCCTCCCGACCCTCGGCGATGGCCGCCGAAGCCTGACTCCAGGTGGCCTGCACGGACTCCTCCGCTTGCAGCCACCCTGAGAGTAGGCCCAAGTGGGCGTCCACTGCACGGTCATCACCATCCCGAAAGACAAAGCGGAGCTCGTTCAGCGCAGTGAAGGCCGCCTCTAAGGCCACGGGACCAGACCTCACCTGCTGACGAGGGGCGCCACCACGACCGCCCGCTCGGCTGAGGGCTCGGGGGCTCTTACTGAATTCTGGTCTCTTCACCTCCTGGCCTTAACCACGGCATCACGACCTGGCATACCAGCGACAGTTGAAGCCTGCCTAGGGACTGGGTCTCGCAGGCGTGGGGAACTAAGCTACCGCAGGGACGGAAGAGAAGGAAGGTCTTGCCCTAACAAAGGATCTCATGAGGAACCCGGGTTTACGATGCTTGTTCGATAGCAAAAGAAAGTTGCAAACATTTACACATCCTCGTGGGGCCATTCATGGTTGCCTCGCAGGGACCAAGCAAAAGAAAACCGCCTCCGGAGGAATGACGCCCGAGCTCCTTCAGCGGCGACGACGGTCGGAGGACGCCGCATCCCTCCGGCGGCAAGGGCGGCGGCTCGGCGGCTCGTAGCTCTCGTCAGAGCTCAAGGCCGTCGCGGGAGAAGCGGAGCTGCTACTAGGGGAGTCGGGGCGGAGCCAACGGCGAACACTTCGCCCCAGGCCTCGGCGCCCAGGCAGCACCGGAAATAGTCATCGGCAAGCCCCTCCTCTTCGCTGCATGCTTGTCGCCGGCCATCCTCCCCGAAGACTTTGAAGGTCACCGAAGCCAGCCCATCCAGCCTGAAGTGAAGAACATGCCTCCCTGCAGGGGCACATGCGCGGTGCACCATGCCCCAACCCCAGGTCATGTAGACCTGGCCGGAGGAAATCACCTCCACGTTGGCGTACGAATGGGGGAGATGGCATCCATCATGTTGAAGCTGCATCGTCACTCGTCCGCGGGCCGGAAGCACCTCCCTCAGAAACGGGGGGAGGAGGATCCAAGTGTGCGGGGAGCTCTTGCCCACACGATGAACTCACGGACGTCGTCCTCAGCATGGGGCAGCGACGAGAGGCGTGGCGTCACTCGCCCCGCCGGGCGGTCACCTGCACCGCCCCTGTTGCCGTCGCCCGCACCACGCACGACCGTCGCCGGGGCGGCCGTGTGAGGCGGAAGCCCTGGTGGCGCCCGCATGCACCACGTGCGATCATCCGTCGGCCTCTGAGGCGCCCTCGGCGAATCGCGGCGCCTCTTCTTTGGCAGGAGCTGCTCGGGCTCCACCACCGGGCCCTTCCCCTTCTCTGCGGCGGAGAACCTGCGAATCGGCGCCATCGGGAAACCCCCGCCGGAGGAAGAGGAACAGGGGTTTTGGCCTGGAACAGTCAAATGAGCGGGGGTGGCATTTCGTCCCCCGTTTATAGACTTAGAAGGCAAATCGCCAGCCACTTGCGGGCGGGCACGCCAGTTCTATCGCCCGCGCCAAGGAGTCGTCTAGTCACATGGTTACCAAGGCTGCGTGGGGAGTGGAGTCGTCACGTCAATCCAACTGTCACGCGCCAGCCTGGCCCACAGTCTTTGGGGCCCGCGGCGCTTCATCCTCGGCTAGGCTTCGCCCAGAAGCCAACTCCGCGCGCGCCTTGGGTCCGGGGGCTACTGTCGGCGTACTGGGAACCAGGGTACCCAAACTTGCCTGTCTGCAGCCCACGTCGCGTTCCTGGTACAGCTCGGTAGGGCCCAGCTGATCAACCAGCTGCTCAAGACCCTTGCGAGGGGGCCATCCCTAGCGAGGAGAACGACCAAGACCCCCTAAGGGAGCGGCCTCACCTAGGCTGCTCCAGAGGGGCAACCAAGACCTCTCCCAAGAGTGGCCTCAGCTAGGCTACTTTGGGAGGGCGGAGATCTAAAGGCAAGGGCTGCCTCAGGAGGAGGCAGTGATGCAAGCCATGACGAACCATGCCAGCGGGCGCTAGCACGCGCTAGCGGGCGCAGTTTCCTTATTGATGCAAAGGAGACCGCACAGGCGCAGGTTCCCGAGGGGCGAGACAAAGGTTTCCCCTTTGGTGCAACAAGACCGAAGACCACAAGGACGGCAGGAAGGATGTCATCGCCGAGCCAACCACCGCGTCACCGCCTGCCCTCTTTGCAGGTGAAGACCACCTTTTGTGAGGATAGGAGCGTCCTTGTGTTCCCGCTCAAATGGCCGTTGTAGGATTCCCTTCCCACCTAAACATTTCGGGGGAAGAGGACCCTGGCCGCCTATATAAGTAGCTACGGTTCCCATCATAGGGAGGAGGATCAACCAACCCATTAGGACTTAGCATAGCAAAGGAGCAAGAACATCCGCTTCCTCACCCATCTTGAGCTCGCCTCCTGAGCTCAGGAAAACACTGTACTTGTTCATACTCGAGCCCTTGCGAGGCCAATCCACTAAAGCAGGACGTAGGGTTTTACACCGCAAGGTGGCCTGAACCTGGGTAAACTCTTGTGTGCTCTACTTGTTTTGCTTGCTTGCATTCCATTCTCACCACCAGGAGAAGAGCGAGGCGCTAGGGTTTTGCGGAGCCCGAAATCCAACAAAAAAGTCCAACTCGGCCCCACCGAAATCTCATATCCGGAGCCACCGAGTTCAGTTGACATAGCCACTGCCTGAAACCCTAGTCTTTTCGGTCTCACCGATAGGGATCTCGGTCTCACCAAGATGGGATTGTAACCTCTATGTTTTCCTTCGTAACGTTTCGGTCAAACCGAGATGAGCGATCGGTCACACCGAGATTGCAATGCAAACTCTCTGTTTCCCTTTCATAACGTTTCGGTCTAACCAAGATGAGAGAATCGGTCCCACCGAGTTTGCCTGACCAACTCTTTGTTAGTCTATTACCAAAATCGGTCTCACCAAGTTTGTGTAATTGGTCTCACTGAGATTACGTTATGCCCTAACCCTAATGAAATCGGTCCCACCGAGTTGACATGTTGGTCCCACCAAAATGTCTAACGGTCACATTATGAACCAAATCGGTCTGACCGAGTTCTCAGAATCGGTCCCACCGAGTTTGGTGTTTTGTGTGTAACGGTTAGATTTTGTGTGGAGGCTATATATACCCCTCCAGCCTCTCTTCATTCATGGAGAGAGCCATCAGAACATGCCTATACTTCCAACACGTATTTTCTGAGAGAGAACCACCTACACTTGTGTTGAGGTCAAGATATCCCATTCCAACCACATAAATCTTGATCTCTAGCCTTCCCCAAGTTGCTTTCCACTCAAATCTTCTTTCCACCAAATCCAAATCCTGTGAGAGAGAGTTGAGTGTTGGGGAGACTATCATTTGAAGCACAAGAGCAAGGAGTTCATCATCAACACACCATTTGTTACTTCTTGGAGAGTGGTGTCTCCTAGATTGGCTAGGTGTCACTTGGGAGCCTCTGTCAAGATTGTGGTGTTGAACCAAGGAGTTTGTAAGGGCAAGGAGATCGCCTACTTCGTGAAGATCTACCCTAGTGAGGCAAGTCCTTCGTGGGCGACGACCATGGTGGGATAGACAAGGTTGCTTCTTCGTGGACCCTTCGTGGGTGGAGCCCTCCATGGACTCGCGCAACCGTTACCCTTCGTGGGTTCAAGTCTCCATCAACGTGAATGTATGATAGCACCACCTATCAGAACCACGGATAAAAAAATCTCCGTGTCAACATTGCGTTTGCTCCCTCAAACTCCTCCCTTTACCTTCATATGCAATTGTTTTACATTTCGCGGCTATACTCTTATAATTGCATGTGTAGGTTGATGCTTGACTTGTGCTAAGTTGCTAAAACCTGCCAAGAACTAAAATTGGGAAAAGGCTAGATTTTTATTTGGTCAAGTAGTCTAATTACCCCCCCCCTCTAGACATACTTTCGATCCTACAATAAGGTCTAGTGAGAAAGAACTACCCATATGCACATGAGACAAACACATACATATCACACCAAATCAATTCAAGCAAGGGCATACAGTCGATCTAACTATCGTTACAGTGCTCGGACTACTAATATATACAATGGGGAATACTACTAATCATATAGTGGCCATCTTGAAATTTTGATCGGTGGAAGACTCCATGATATCTGCTCCAGCTTCATCTTCATAATCATCATCACTATCATCGGGGTCGGAGTCGGTGTCATCAATGGTGATGTAGTCCTCGGAACGAATGTCATCAGAATGGTCGTCATCTCCTCCTAGCGCGGGGTCTCCCATGAATACGCCTAGCTTCCTTGTCGGGTCGTCATTCTTCTCCACTAGGATTGCGGTTTCCTCCTCGTATCCGTCGCGTGTAGACTTGAGTTCCTCTTCTAGCTCCATGTTCCTGGTCATCGCCTTCTTCAGGTCTATCATGCTTGCACACATCTAGTTCTCCTGTCGTCGAATGTGCTGGTTTAACTCCTGGATGAAAGTTGCAATGGACCTGTCCCTCCTGGTACTGATCATCTCCCATTGCTCATCTCGGTGCCCACATATCTGGTAGATAGTGTCCTTAAGATCCTTGTGGTAAACTTCGCCAATGGGTCCCATGGAGATGTTTGCTGCCATGCTTTTTCCTAGACTCCAGGTTGGTGCGTCAAAGGAAAAATCTATGGGCTCAGTAACTGGCGTGAATGTCCTTCCTGGAACTTGAACTCGAATCATCCAACGCACCTCTTCTGGTAAAGTGGAGGTGTAGGTTCTGGTGAAGCTTGATATCCCGATGTTCAAGTACCTAGTGGCTTCCTTCAAGTGTCGTCCAAATGGTGTGTCTTCATCCGGTTGTGCAAACTTGTTCCTTGCGTCCGCCACCTATAGAGTAAAATATGGAGAGGAGTCAGAAATGAGTAGAGAAGAGTGACCTATGGCTCATCTTAGTGGTCGTGTCCTACATTCAGCGTGTGTTCTGATACCATCTTGTAGCGATCTGACCTCAAACGGTCAAATCTCTGTGCCTAAGTGTCATCCCTGGATTGGTAATGCTGACACACATAGTACTTGAATGGATTTATAACAGAGTAGCAATCACACACTTATTACATCGAATGTCTCAAGAGAGAGCTTATTACATTAAATATGGCTTAAGGCCATCTAAATAAGATAACAGCGAAAGGCTTGGAAGATAAAGTGAGTCCATCAACTCTAACGGCATAGCTGAGTGCATGACAACGGCCTAGCGAACCTTACTCTTCGTCTGAAAATTCTGCAACATGATATGTTGCAGCCCGAAAATGGGTCAGCACATGGAATATGCTGGCAATGTAACACAGTAGAGCAGTGAATAGAATAAAGGCTATCACTACATGCATATATGGCTGGTAGAGGCTCCATGGTTACAATGTTTTGCGAAAAGCCAATTTTTTCCTACAATAAAGGAATATATTTTATTTAACTATCATGGTAGTTGAAACATTGAGAATGGTAACCCCATCTCAATCCCAAATTAAAAGTAATTATCAACCCAACAAATTAAATTGGGGTGATGAGATCAACATGATAATCCAAGAACCAGATACTCAAGATGTCCATAACCGGGGACACGGCTAACCATGATTAGTTTGTACACTCTGCAGAGGTTTGCACACTTTTCCCCACAAGACTCGATCTCCTCCGTTGGATTTCTCGCACTTCAAGGTGTTTGAGAAATGGATGACCAAGACACAGTCTTTCAGAAGCATTAACTCTAATCCCGGGTGGACAGTACCAACCTACATCCCCTACATTTGCTAGCCTACCACTGGAAGAGGTCATGCAACATATTCAACTATGCTAGAGCCCATAATAGCTTGTGGCTGCACACATAAGTTTCTAGCATGAACAATCTTATGATCCCTTTGATCCTGGGTGGCGGACCATAGGAGGATCACATGGTATAACCCCGGGATCTCCTAGGACAACACTGGTATAACCCCAGGTGCCCAAACCAACAATCCACCCAGATGTGTATTAAAGTTGCCACCTTAAGTTGAACCATTAATTAACAATCTCACATTTGTCATGGGTACACTCAAACCCAATCCACATCTACGAACGTAGCATGGCAACATAAGCGTAGCGTAGAAGTAACTCCCAAGGGTTTAATAATAAAACATGTAATAAGTTCTACCTCATCATCTACTTCCCCAAAACCCACATGTTATCAAATCCTAACCATGCAATGTTTGAGGGTTGTAACTTGTAACTAATGCATAAAAAGTGGGTATGAAAAGAGTATGATCAATGTGTTACTTGCCTTGCTGATGATCTGCAAACCCTAGAGACTTGTAGTAGCACGTTCCGCACTTCGGGAATTCTATCGCAAACAAACAATAGCATACATAAGCACTGAAGCAAGGATGCATAGGTAAATCTCAAATAAGAAGATCGAATCTGAAAACTCAACTGAAGAGATTCGATTTGCAAAAAGAATCAATCGAATCGGAGCTACGGAACTGAAACTACGGTCAAAAGAACTTCGAATTCAAATCTGCTTGAAACCGAATTTTAAATTGTCAAAACCTTGTTCAATTTGATTAAACAGAAAGAGGGACTCGAGACGAAGATTTTGGCTTTGGTTTCACAGGATTTGGACAAACAGTTTAGAAACGGCGAGGGTTTGAAGTTCAGGGGCTAATGTGCGATAGAAATAATCGTGGATAGGTCCCTGGCAGAAAAAAAAAGACTAACGAACGAACATTCGCTGTGTGAACCTAACCGGCGAACAACGTTCGTTAAAACAAACGATCGGACGAACGTCCGCTAAATAAATAAAACGACGAAAAACCGAACCGATCTATAAAAATAACAGATCTAGGGTTTTCTGAAAAAACGAAATGGTTTTTACCTAACCGAGCGAAAAGACCGGCGACGGCTAACTCCGCCGGGGCTCCGGCGGCGGTGGCGGGCGGCGGCGGTGTTGTCGGCAGCGGCGGTGCGGGGTCGGCGGCGTGGAAATCGAGGCGCCGCAGGCGGTGTTGGCGGCGGTCGCGCGGTGGCGGCGCGGGCTGGCGGGGCGGTTGGGCCTCGCCTTTTAAAGGGCTGGCCGGGGAAGTCCGGCTCGGGCACGGCCCGTAGGTCGGTTCGTTTTAAAAAAACAGACAGAGTAAAGTAAATAAAAGAAATACCAAACAAAGTCCAAATATCCTGAAATAAATTTTCACGGTCCTCTAATAATATTTCGGACAAAGTGAACATTTATCTGGGCTAAGAATTCAATTTTGAAAAATGCATATTTTTCTAATTCAAATAAAATAGCGATAAAATCCAAATAAAATTATTTATTTGATTTTAACATTTTCCCTCCAATATTTCATTTATTTTGGAGAAGTCATATTATCTCCTCTCATACATTTTAATTTTGAAATATTTTTGGTGAGAAAAATAATAAAACCAAAATGATCCTCTTTCTAATATTTGAGAAAAGTCAAATATGAAAATAATAAAATCCCCAACTCTCTCCGTGGGTCCTTGAGTTGCTTAGGATTTTTAGGATCACTACCAAAATGCAAACAAAATATGATATGCATATGATGTCCTATGTATAACATTCCAAATCGAAAATTTGGGATGTTACACACAGTCTTTCAGAAGCATTAACTCTTTCGACGGGTAAACCATACGACCTACATCCCCTACATTTGCTAGTTTACCACTGAAAGGGGTCACACAACATACTCAACTATGCGAGAGCCCATAATGGCTTGTGGCTAGACACGGAAGTTTTTAGCATGAATAATCGTGTGATCCCTTTGAGCCTGGGTGGCGAACCGTAGGATGATCACATGGGTACTTCGGGATATCCTAGGACAACACTGGATTCTCCAGGTGCCCGCAACCAATCCACCCAGATGTGTATTTAAGTAGCGACCTTAAGTTAACCATTGATTAACAATCTCACATCTGTCATGGATACACTCAAACCTAAACCACGTCTACTATCATAACGTAGAAGTAACTCCCAGGGTTTGATAATAAAGGACAATAGGTTCTACCTCATCATCTACTTCCCAATACCCACAAGTTGGTCACATCCTAATCATGCACTGTTTGGGGATTGTAATTAATGCATAAAAACTGGGTAATAAAGGGATACGATCAAAGTGTTACTTGCCTTGCTGATGATCTGCAAACCCTAGAGACTCGTAGTAGCACGCTTCGCACTCCGGAAATTCTATCGCAAACAAAAAATAGCATACATAAGCACTCAAGCATAGATGCAAGGGTAAAACTCAGATGAGAAAGATCAAATCTGAAAGTTCAACTGAAGAGCTTCGATTTGCACAAAGAATCAATCGAACGGAGCTATGGAACTCAAACTGCGGTCAAAAGAATTTCAGAAACAAATCTGCTTGAAACCAAATTTTAAATTGTCAAAATCATGTTCAAGTTGATTAACTGGAAAGAGGGGTTCGAGACAAATATTTTGGCGTTGGTTTCACTAGACTTGGACGAACAGTTAAAAAGTTGCGAGGGTTTGAAGATCAGGAGCTAAACTGCGATAAAAAAAATAATCACGGATAGGTCCCTGGCTGAAAATAAAATAAATAGAAAAATACTAGGACGCGAACGTTCGCTGACAGAGACAAACGAGCGAATTCATTCGTTGAAATGAACTAACGGGTGAATGTTCGCTAAAGAGATCTAATCCGATGAAAACCGAGAAAACCCTAACAAAAAAATAAACCGATCTAACCGAAAAAACGACAGCGGCGTCGGTTTTTACCGGTTCTTCGAGAAAACCGGCGGCGGCGACAACGATATCCGGCGGCGAAGCTGCGGGGCGGGGTCAGCGGGCGGCGGCATGGTCGGCGGGCGAAGGCACGGCGCGGCGGAGCTGCGGCGGCAAGCGGCGTGGGGGCGGGTGGGGAGGCGAGGGTGCTCCGGCAGTGGCTTATAGAGCCCCCCCTCGGGGTCTCCAACTTGGAGAGGGGGTCGGCGAGACGGTAGCGAGTCGGACTCCTTTGGGAGTCCGGCGACTCCACGCGGCGGTGGCGCGGGCAAGGCGGCGACACGGTTGGGCTTGGCCCGGCTCGGCTCGGGCCGGCACAATACTTTTTTTTAGAAAAAATCACCGGAGAAAAAAATCCTAAGTAAATATAGAAAAATTCTAAAAATGCCAAAAACAATTTTCACCGTCCAAATAAAATATATAGAACAAAGTGAACATTTTTCTGGCCTAAAAATGCAATTTTGAAAAACGCATATTTTTCTAATTCAAATAAAATCTCGAATAAAATCCAAATAAAATATTTATTTGATTTTAAAAATCTTTCCTCCAATATTTCTCTCTTTTTGAAGAAGTCATATTATCTTCTCTCTTTTATTTTAATATCAGAAATATTTCGAAGAGAAAAAATATTAAAACCAAAATGATCCTCTTTTCAAATTTGAGAAAATTCAAATATGAAATCCCCAACTCTCTCCGTGGGTCCTTGAGTTGCTTAATATTTCTAGGATCGCAAACGAAATGCAAATAATATATGATATGCATATGATGACCTATGTATAACATCCAAATTGAAAATTGGGATGTTACAAACCTACCCCCTTTAAGATGAATCTCACCCTCGAGATTCGGGTTGGCTAGAAAATAGGTGTGGGTGGTCTTTATGTAGGTCTGCAACCTCTTGAGAATGCGTTGGTTTTTTCCTTGAAGAGGAAAGGGTGATGCAGCAAAGTAGCGTAACTATTTCCCTCGGTTTTTGAGAACCAAGGTATCAATCGAGTAGGAGGCCACACGCAAGTCCCTCGTACCTACACAAACAAATAAGAACCTTGCAACCAATGCGATAAAGGGGTTGTCAATCCGTTCATGGACACTTGCAAAAGTGAGATCTGATAGAGATGATAAGATAATATTTTTGGTATTTTTATGATAAAGACTAAAAGTAAAGAAAGCAAAATAAACGGCAATAGAAATAGCTAGTTGATGGGAGATTAATATGATGGAAAATAGACCCCGGGGGGCATAGGTTTCACTAGTGGCTTCTCTCAAGATAGCATAAGTATTACGGTGGGTGAACAAATTACTGTTGAGCAACTGATAGAAAAGTGCATAATTATGAGAATATCTAGGCATGATCATGTATATAGGCATCACGTCCGTGACAAGTAGACTGACTCCTGCCTACATCTACTACTATTAGTCCACACATCGACCGCTATCCAGCATGCATCTAGAGTATTAAGTTCATAAGAACAGAGTAACACATTAGGTAAGATGACATGCTGTAGAGGGATAAACTAAAGCAATATGATATAAACCCCATCTTTTTATCCTCAATGGCAACAATACAATACGTGTCGTTTCCCCTACTGTCACTGGGATCGAGCACCGCAAGATTGAACCCAAAGCTAAGCACTTGTCCCATTGCAAGAAAGATCAATCTAGTAGGCCAAACCAAACTGATAATTCGAAGAGACTTGCAAAGATCCAATAATACATAAAAGAATTCAGAGAAGATTCAAATATTGTTCATAGATAATCTTGATCATAAATGCACAATTCATCGGATCTCGACAAACAAACCGCAAAAAGAGTTACATCGAATAGAGCTCCAAGAAGATCGAGGAGAACTTTGTATTGAGATCCAAATTGAGAGAAGAAGCCATCTAGCTAATAACTATGGACCCGAAGGTTTGTGGTAAACTACTCACACATCATCGGAGAGGCTATGGTGTTGATGTAGAAGCCCTCCGTGATCGATTCCCCCTCCGGCGGAGCGCCGAAAAAGGCCCCAAGATGGGATCTCATGGGTACAGAAGGTTGCAGCGGTGGAATTAGGTTTTCGTGATGCTCCTGGATGGTTTCGGGGTACGTAGTTATATATAGGAGGAAGAAGTAGGATTACCAAGCCAAACTGGTCGAAGTCGTGTCTAGAAATGCTTTAGTTATATAAGGGAATTGATTGGGGAAGGGAACGTAAGGCTCTTTTTACTCCTTTACCTTATGCCCTTCTGATCTGAGTCAAGCTCTTCTTTTCTACGGGGATTAAGAACTAGGCCTTCTCATCAATCTATCAGGATGACAAGTTACTATGATAGAGACTTATAGGATTGATGGATTCAAGCCTCTGTTCAGTTTCTACTACTTCCATGTGTTCATAGTTGGTCTCGGAACCTTGATATTGTGTTGTTGAGTGGTCATGCCACCATTTTGCAGGATGTCTCAAAACATTTTGAGCAATTACAGCTGTTATGTTGTCCGAATCATCCCAGGTTTCTAAATAGTCTGATGCATTTGCAAATCCCTTCTTTCCGTTCCCGATGTCCCTTTGGGCCAGTTCAACCACACTAATCGGTGAGTTGAGGTACTTTGTTGCCTCGACATATATGTTGGAACTATTATTATGACCCTAGGTGTTTTAGGGAGTCACCTAGTAATACAGCCATGTTTTGTGTTCCCAGTGTGATGATTCTGGCCATCATTCTCGAAAGCATCCCGTGATGCCATTTAGTTAGTAGGCATTCTATTTCTGGGTTCTTAAACCCAAGATTCACCCTACTTACTTCATGTTGATAGTGTTGCTAGTTCCTTTAGGATATTAGTAACCTTTGTGATAGTCCTCGAGGTCCGTGGTATATCATTCTTCCTAATACCATGAACCATCCTTGGCGGAAGTTCGTTGAACCAAAAGATCACAATAACAGTGCTCTTGACGAGTTCTCCATTCAAATTATGAATCTGCCAGTCCTTCTTCTTCTGCGTGGGTTATCCGGAAGAAATATGTTGAACTTGTTCGACATACTAATCCATGCGTCCACAACTCAAAAAAAAATATATGTTCCTTGAGTTGTCCCCCTTTAGTTGTATTCCGACCTTAGCCTATTAGTTGATAGTCAAGAGTATGTGTGCATTCGTGTTTATCAGTGCCTCTTACTCTTGTGGTCCGTCAAGCCATTCTATTCTGGAATGGCGAGGAGAAACAAACTCCAGTACCTTGTCCACTTCGAGGATTGGGTCAAAGTAGTTGTATCCCACAGATCAAATGCCAATTCAGCTTTTTCTCTGTTCTACCTTGGAGTGTCACCCTCTTTCATATCAAGAATGACGTGAGAATTGTCTATTATGAATTCTTGATATAGTGATACTTTCGCCATCATTATTCATTTCTTGGTCTCCGTGTTGGTTGTAACCGGAATGCTGACAGGTGAACGTGATGTGTGGAATCAATACTCCTAGCAACCCCATTGCTTGGTAGTAAATGGACAATACTCTCATTCTTAGTGAGTTGGTTTTGAGTCATCATTCCAAGATAGATTGTGCTACCTAGTCCTTATTTCTGATGCACTCTTCGATCAATGAGTTAGGATTTTGTCAAACCCTTGCTCTGTTGATCATATCGTCTTGCCCTAAAAAGCAAGATTGTTCCCGAGCTTAGTAACATATCGGTGGTTCGTGATTTTCCGAAGATCTTCTCGGATGTATTACCTGGTTGTCACCTGACCGCTATGTTGAGTTCATGATCAAGTTGGTTTCTTGTAACCACGCCTTTCTCCAAGAATCTGTGTTGGATACCCCTGAGCTAGTTGGTTAAGCTAAACAATAACTTGGAGAGTTGGAAGATAAAAGCTTGCCCAACTTAGTTCGTTCCAAAGGGATATCCATGTGTTTGTGTGTTACTGGAAGAAAGATGATATCTTCATCGATTGGTCCCTGTGATCAGTTGTTGGACCTATTGTCTTATCAAAACTTTGATTTGAGTATGGGCTATCACCAAATCAAATCAGTACCAATGATGTTCATAATGTTGTCTTACTCGTGGTTGATCCCTCGGGCATACACCTTTACATCCCTTGGTCTGACCAATACTATCAAATTGTTCACATAATGGTGGAAGTCAAGTGATATGGAAATTCTGATGAGTTGTTGTTGAGCCCATCAGCAGCATTTTGTCTCCTCCATGATTCATGTTGAACATCAAGCTAGTATTGGAAACTTTTGTAAGCATTATCTTCGTGTTCCGTTCATGAAGCCTATGTTTGGTGTAAGAAGTGACTTTCTCCAAGTTCACGTGCATTAGGTGCAAGTTGTCGCCATGAATTTGAGAAAGGTTTGTTTTGTTTCCTCTGGAATCATCCCAAGTTAGTCATGCATATGTGCGAAGTACATTATGGTTTGATAGGTTGGCCGCCTCCACTCCATATGTGTCCCTAGCACACCAAGCCACTCACTGATTTTGTCGGCGTTCTGGGAACGGGGGTCCCTAGACTTGCCTGCCTGTGGCCTGCGGCGTGGCTCAAATGGGGGCCCAGCGTGGCCCATCTTCATCAGCACAAGGTTTAAGACCCTCGCGAGGGGCCAAGCCTCGCGAGGCGGACGACACGGCGCTTCCTCAAGCACGGCCTCCTTAGCTGGCTCGCGAGGAAGCGGAGAGATCAAGGCGGGTACCTCACGAGGTGCCCATGACGCAAGCCATGACGACCAAGGGTGCCAGGCGGGCGCCAGCCCGCGCAGCGTCTCCCTTTCCTCTTTGGTGCAAAGGGGGAAAGCGCAGGTGAGAGGATCAAGCAAAGGCACCCATTCCGGTGCAACGAGACCAAGACCAGTCCAACGGTGGGAAGGAGGTCACCATGGAGCCCAGGACGGCGTCACCACAGGGTCTTTGGCCGGCGAAGACCAACTTTAGTCAGGATAAGTGTACCAGATGTTCCCCTTCAAATTGGCCAATTGTTGGCGCCCTTCCCACTCAATATTTGGGAAGAGGCCCAGGGCCTTTGCCTATAAATAGGGCTAGCCACCCCCGGAGTAGGGGCAGATGGGAATGATCTAGAATCCGGTCTGATCGAGTACCAAGGAACCAGTAGAAGCAAGTAGAGAGAGAGAGAAAGAGAAGGGCGATCGAACTCCCCCTAGCAGTTCATCCCCTAGCCAAGAACAGACCCTCACGAGGTCGTTCTTCCTTGTATTGCTCTTCATCATCAGCCCAAGAGGCAATCCACCCACCACACTGGAGTAGGGTATTACACCACAATGGTGGCCCGAACCAGTATAAACCCTGTGTCTCTTGTGTTGTTCTTCTGGTAGTTAGATCCTTACGAGACGGAGAGGTAGAGGGCTCGATCTCCGCGCGCACCCCAGAGTTCGAACCTTAAGGGTCTGCCGGAACCCGTGATCCGACATTTGGCGCGCCAGGTAGGGGTGCGCTGGAGTCCGTCTTCCACCGCTCCGCTCTCCTCCGACCACCGCATCCATGTCTGACGCTCGTCGGGCCCGTGCCGAGCGCCGGGCCGCCATCGCTTCCCGCGCCGTCCAGACGGCCCCCGTCGGTGGGCGTCCTCGTCGTTCCCCGTCGCCCGCCGTCAACGCCGCCACCGGCCCGGCGGGGAACGAGCAGCAAGCATCCTCTCAGCACCCATCCGTACGGCGGGATGGCCGTACCGCCACTCCATCGCTCACCCCGGCCGGTTCTTCGTCGCACGCACTTCGCGCGCCCTTGGAGGCTCGGGCTGCGCTCATCGCGGCGAACGAGCTCCTACGCTACCGCCCCGTCGACGACGTCTACGAGGAGTGGCTCGACCGCGTTGCCGAGCTCGTCCGCGCCGCAGGGGGCTCTCCCGCGCCTTCCGCTCCGCTGCGCCGCACTCCGCCCCGCATGGGCAATGAAGCCCCGGGGGCATTCCAGCCGCCTCCTTTCCAAGAAGATGCCATGGCCCCAAGGCGCGCGGCTCCTGGGCGGAACCCGCTCCGTCATGCGCCGGCCCAGCAAGAACGGAGCTGCCAAGAAGTCCCGCGGCCGCAAGAGGCCGCCCGGGCGCTCCCAGCCCCGGCTCGCCGAGACCCCGCTCCAGCTCCGGCACGTCAAGACCCCGCGCTGCTCCCAGCTGCAGCGCAAGGGGGCCCACAAGGCCGAGCTCTCCCTCAACCAAAGCCTCCCGTGGTCACCGCTGGCTGCCGCGCCTACACCCCCGAGCTGCGTAGCGTCGCGTGGCCCGGCAAGTTCAAGCCGGACCTGCCTCCTCGCTACGACGGCCCAACTGATCCCATGGAGTTCCTCCAGCTCTACGAGCTGGGAATCGAAGCTGCCAGCGGGGACGAGAAGGTCATGGCGAACTGGTTCCCCATGGCGCTGAAAGAAGGTGCTCGCACTTGGCTCCTGAACCTGGCCCCAGGCACGATCTCCTCCTGGGACCAGATGCGTACTCGCTCCATCGCCAACTTCCAAGGTACCCGCGACTGGCCTCCCGCCGTGAGCGACATGCGCCGCATCAAGCAGCAACCTGGGGAGACCCTGCAAAAGTACATTCAGCGCTTCAACAGTGCGTGCCTCAAGATCCCCAGGGTGTCCGAAGAAGCCATCATTTCGGCCTTCTCCGACGGCGTGCGCAACGTCAAGATGAAGGAGGAGTTGGCGATGCACGAAGACCTTTGCACCTCCCTGGAGCTGTTCAACCTGGTGACCAAGTGCGCCAGAGCTGAGGAGGGACGCCTCTCCCTCCTCGAGCTGCCTGCCGCAGACCCAGAAGAGAAGAAGCCCAAGGCCAAGGACGTGAAGCGCAAGGGGGCCGTTGTGCTCGCGGCAGAGCCGGACACCAAGAGGGGCAAGGATCTGCCCAAATCCTCCAGGGGCAGCCGGTACTGCGTGTACCACGACCTCCACACCCACAACACCAATGAATGCCAAGAACTCCACGCCGTGCGAGAAGGAAGAGTCGGCCGACGCCCTGACCGTGCTGACCGGGGCTACGGCCGAGGAGGAGGAAGGAACCCGAGACGCTGGGAAGATCGTGGCCCACGTCCAGGCTGGCGTGACCAACCTCGCGAGGACCGCTGGCGTGACCCGCCTCGCGAGGGGGACTGGAGGGACCAGCCTCGTGAGGATCGCCCTCATGGCAAACCAGGCCTGCCGCCATTGCCGCCTCAGCCAAGAAGGAATGAAGACCGCCACCAAGACGAGGGGGCTGGGGGCTTCCAAGAGCCTCGCGCAATCGCGTGCATCCTGGGCGGAGCTCAAGCCCCGGCCTCTCAACGTATCTTCAAGCAGTTTGCTCGTGAAGTCAATGCAGTTCTCCCCAAGCTCGAAGCAACGCGTCCCCTCAGGTGGTCAGCCTGCACCATCACGTTCAGCTCAGCAGACCAGCTCAAGTGCGCGGCGACAGCTGGAGTCCTCCCAATGCTTTGTTCCCCAATCATCAGCAACGTTCTAGTCACCAGGACCCTCATCGACGGAGGGGCAGGGCTCAATGTCTTGTCCGTGGAAACATTCAACAGCCTCCAAGTGCCCTATGACTAGCTTCAGCCAACCAAGCCCTTCTCTGGAGTCACCGACGGTTCCACAGTCCCGATCGGGCAGGTCCGCCTCCCAGTCACCTTCGGCACATACGACAACTACCGCACCGAGCTCATCGACTTTGACGTCGCCCACATCCGCCTGCCGTACAACGCCATCCTCGGGTACCCGGCGCTGGCCAAGTTCATGGCCATGACTCACCACGGCTACAACGTCCTCAAGATGCCAGGAAGCGGCGGCGTCATCACGGTGCCATGCCAAGAGAAGGACGCGATGCGTGCCCTGGAGCGAGCCTTTCAGGCCGCGTCACTAGAAGACCCAGATCGCGGAAGCAGGAGGCTTCCTGAGACCACCCCCAAGAAGAAGAAAACAACGTCAGGCTCAGCCCCTCACGAGGCAGGCCCTTCGAGGCCCGCGTCTGCCCAGGGGGACCCTCCTTCAATCGCATAGGATAGCGCGCCCGGCGCCCTCCTCAGGCAGGGCTCGGGGGCTCTCACCTGGAGGGCCATCGACCTCGCCAAGGTCACGAGGGAGGCGCTGGGGCACCATGTGGAGGCGTGTTTCGAAGCACGTTTCCCTCGAAAGGAAGCCAGGGAAAGAAGGTTAGACCAGCAGGAGTTTGTTAGCAAGGCCATTCAAGAACTACAGGAGTCAAGGATCATGAGAGGTTGCCGTCGCCCACCGGCTGTGGCTCCCCATCCAGGCGAGGATGGTGGGCTGCGCGTCTGCGTCGACGTACCAGGGCTCAATCAGATCGCCACGGCGGAGCGCCTCTGGCCCTCACAAGTGGGGCGCTGCGGAGGACCACCTCACAGCTATGTTCGCATGCCTTATGGCCTGCCGAGCATGGCTGCGACGTACCAGCGCATCATGAGGAGCATCTTGGAGGCGCAAGAAGACAGGCGTTCCGCAGCCCTGGCGGAGATGGAGGCTGCTCACGAGGAGCCACCAGTGCCTCCGGAGCCTCCCGAGGCCCCTGGGCCTGGGGGCTCATGAGGATCGGCTTTTGCAGCCCACCGAGTCTGCTGCACCAACGCCACTGCACCGACGACATCTTCAGGTGACATCTTTCAAGTTTCATTCCCAGCTGGGAGCGCCCTCCCAGGGTTGCGTCATTCCCAGGCCGCGTGGGTCCGTCCCTGTGGTATGTATCCCTTTTTATCTTCTCAGTCGCTAGCTTGCTTTGCTGGGGGCGCCCCTCGGGCTGCATCATCCCCAGGCCACTCAAGCTAGGCCCAGCGGCAAGTATCCCTTCCGCGTTTATTTCCAATTATGCATCATGCTTGATTACTCGATGCCGTCCGCGGCACCTCTTCTTCTTTATGTCGACCACTTGCACGTTAAAGGGGGGGCGCCTGAGCATCGCGACTCAGGGCTCTTACTGGCTCTCCAGCCCTCACCCTCTGGCCTTGTCCACGGCATCGCGACCTGGCATACCAGCGACGGCTGAGACAAGCTCGAGGGCCGGGACCCGAGGACGTAGAGTGCCGGCATCTAACCAGATTTTGCAGGAACATATCTCAAGATACGGCCTAGCGCCAGGCGCAACCCTCCTATAGGTAGGGCCTCGTGAGTCCCGCGCCGGCTCACGGGTGCCCAGGTACACCTCGCCCGCTCCAACCAGCGAGCTTCTGAGCGACTAACAATCAACTAATGGCTGCTATGGCAACCCCGTCCTCTTCTTGTGATGAATCTGCAGGATCCTTATAGGAAGCTGTGCTAGCCAAGGCTCTCGCGGCGTTTCCTTCACCCTTTCCCGCGCGACCCGCTTGCACGTTAAAGGGGGGTTCCTGAGCATCATGACTCAGGGCTCCTACTGGCTCTCCAGCCCTCACCCTCTGGCCTTGTCCACGACATTGCGACCTGGCATACCAGCGACGACTGAAACCAGCTCGGGGGCCGGGACCCGAGGACGTAGAGCAGAAAGGGGAGCAGAGGCGGGGGAGAAGGGGCACGCGAGGACCTCGGCCAGTGACTCCGCTCAAGCTACCCCCCAAATCCGACGGCGCGCTGGGGATGATCCACGATCCCTAAAGATAAGTCACCATCCAAAGCGTTGGCTACCGTGGCACTACCCCCGCACCTAAAGCGACTCCGTACTAGCGACGTTGCTTCTCTTTCTCACCAAACGATGGCTACTTGGGCGCCAAAGGGGACCTCCTGAGCATCGCGACTCAGGGGCTCTTACCGGACCCTGGGTCGCTCACCTCCTGGCCTTGACCACGGCATCGCGACCTGGCATACCAGCGACGGCTGACACCGCCTTGGGACTGGGACCTGTCGACGCAGAGCACAAAGCCCTCGTGAGGTGTGAAAGGGAGAACCAAACTATGAGGGAATTCGCGATTCGCACAAATCCATAGCAAGGGTTACATATTAACAACAAGGATCACAGCCACCTTACAAGCCCCTATGGGGCACAATGTGATTCCTCGTAGGGAACGAATCCTAAAAGGTGCTAACTACACACGCCCCTGCAAAAGATGCCATCATCAAAAGTGGGCCGTCGAGCACCGGCGCCAACCCCATCCAGATCAGGATCGGCGGCGACCAAGCGAGCCTACCCTGCTCCGGGAGGGGCGCCGGCTCGCGGGCTCGTAGGTGTCGCCGCTCGTCTCCGGCGTCGCGAAGACCTCACTGGGAACGCTGGATCCTCCGGCGCTCCCGTCGCTTGTGGAGCTGTCCAGGGAGCGATTGGCGGGCCCAGCCGCCGCCATGGCGAGGTCCTGGCTGCCTCCCCCGGGGCAGCACTCCAGCGGGCGACCGTTCGCGTCGAAGACCTTGAAGTACATCACCGAAGCGCCGTCGTACTCCAGGTGGATCGTGAGGGCGCCCTTTGTTCTGCAGCACCGAGCGATTTCACCCCAGCCGCGAGTCATGAAGACCTCGCCCGGGGCAGTGATCGCAACCTCTGCCCCGGTCGCAGGAGTGCTGCAGTCGGCGTGCTGCAGCCACAGCTCCAGGAGTCTCCCCTGCTGGAAGACGGAGGCGAAGAAGGGAGGAAAGCGAATCCAAGTCCGCGGAGGCATGGCGGCGTGGAGCACGAGCTCACGGGAGGAGCCCTCGGCGTGGACTCCAGAAGGAACGACCAACACCTTCGTGACCCTCCGGTGCCGGCGACGGTGCTGGCCGAGGGGATCGGCATCTCCTCCTCCAAGGCCCTCGGCATGGGCATACGAGGGAAGCAGGAATCCCAGCGGAGGCCGCTCGTACCAAGGCCTCAGCACCACCAGGCGATTCTCCTCGTCTCGGCCACGCAGGGCAGGCCATTTCTTCGGCGGGAGCGGGTCAGGTACCTCTTGAGGAGCCTTTCCCTTCTCCGCTGCTGAGAACCGGCGAATCGGAGCCATCACACCAAGACGGAGCAAGAACTGAGGCGGAGGAGGAAGCAAGGAGAGATGGACTGGAGGAGGCCAACCGTCGGCCTCCACGATCACAGGTAATCATGACACGATTTGCATGCAGGGACTTGTCCAATCCGCGCGATCGTCGAGGCGTCGTGGGGAAGCGGAGGCACCCACGTCCAATCAACCGCCACGCGGCGCCCGAGGCCGCAGGCTGTTAGGGCCTGCGGCGCTTCGCCCTTGCCCTTTCGCCTCTCGGCATGGCCAAGTCCGTGCGCGCCTTGGGCCCGGGGGCTACTGTCGGCGTTCTGGGAACGGGGGTCCCCAGACTTGCCTGCCTGCGGCCTGCGGCGTGGCTCAAATGGGGGCCCAACGTGGCCCATCTTCATCAGCACAAGGTTCAAGACCCTCGCGAGGGGCCAAGCCTCGCGAGGCGGACAACACGGCGCTTCCTCAAGCACGGCCTCCTTGGGCTGGCTCGCGAGGAGGCGGAGAGATCAAGGCGGGTACCTCACGAGGTGCCCATGACGCAAGCCATGACGACCAAGGGTGCCAGGCGGGCGCCAGCCCGCGCAGCGTCTCCCTTTCCTCTTTGGTGCAAAGGGGGCAAGCGCAGGCGAGAGGATCAAGCAAAGGCACCCATTCCGGTGCAACGAGACCAAGACCAGTCCAACGGTGGGAAGGAGGTCACCATGGAGCCCAGGACGGCGTCACCACAGGGCCTTTGGCAGGCGAAGACCAACTTTAGTCAGGATAAGTGTACCAGATGTTCCCCTTCAAATTGGCCAATTGTTGGCGCCCTTCCCGCTCAATATTTGGGAAGAGGCCCAGGGCCTTTGCCTATAAATAGGGCTAGCCACCCCCGGAGTAGGTGCAGATGGGAATGATCTAGAATCCGGTCTGATCGAGTACCAAGGAACCAGTAGAAGCAAGTAGAGAGAGAGAGAAAGAGAAGGGCGATCGAACTCCCCCTAGCAGTTCATCCCCTAGCCAAGAACAGACCCTCGCGAGGTCGTTCTTCCTTGTATTGCTCTTCATCATCAGCCCAAGAGGCAATCCACCCACCACACTGGAGTAGGGTATTACACCACAATAGTGGCCCGAACTAGTATAAACCCTGTGCCGCTTGTGTTGTTCTTCTAGTAGTTAGATCCTTACGTGACGGAGAGGTAGAGGGCTCGATCTCTGCGCGCACCCCAGAGTTCGAACCTTAAGGGTCTGCCGGAACCCCAGAATCCGACAGATTTGTTCTAGGAAAAGGAGTTAAGTGCTAATCCATGGTAATGCACAAGACTTCGATATCCCTGATGATGGTTCCCCACTTGAACACGGCAGTGTTTTATTATAAGACTACTACGTGGTCATGCTTGTCTTGGATAGCGTGTTCACAGGTTTGTAGCAGAACCAGCTCATGTTTTGGAGCTTGCTATCGTAGTTCATTTCCTGGGAATCTCGCAATGTCATCTCGTCGAATTGTGTTGCAAACTTTCATTTTTCTTTCTAGACTTGATGAGTCTGAAGTATCCCGTTTCTAACCAGATCTGAATCTCAGGCGGATATGATGGTTGGAACATTCCCAACATTTGCATTTTGTTCCCAGCTTGCACCCCATCGTGCCAATTTTCCGTGGGATGTCCTTCTCAGCAGTTGCTGTCTGGGATCGTCTTCAAAAGTGGTCCTGCCATGGGTCCCATCCATTTCCGATGATAGGTGAAAATCATCCATTGCGTTGTCTTTGACAAGGTAGTCCACATCATTCATTCTAGTCAGAATATGCCATTCTTCCGAACCCCTTCAAGTAATCGATTGCAAATTGCCTTGGGCTGGTATGAAGATTTTCAATGATCTATGTGTCAAAAGTAATTCTTTTTGCCACTTAAGGGAATAATTCTACGAGCCACCTTCCCTAAGGTGCCCCGTTATGGAGTCATGGCAATTAACTCCTTGCTACTTTGAAGCCATGCACCATCTTTCTAAGCGTGGAATTGTTGCCCACCAAATCAAACACCATCGTTTGTTCTTCCATTCCTCTTGATGTGTTTGGTGTCTCAACTCGAGATATTTCAACATCCCATTCCGCGAGTTGATCTTGTATAGCTCGATCTTCGAGAAGATCAATCCTAGTATAGTTTCTTTCCGTCGTCATCGCGTGGATGAAGATCTCAAAAGCGGGGAATGTCAAGATCAACGTATGCAACGAATCAACAACCTTATGAGGTGCAACCTGGACCGTAAATATTATGTTAGTTTGCGTTCCCCCTTCATCTTGCCCTACGCTTGAATCTCGGGACGAGATTCTTGTTTAGTGGGGGTGAGTTGTCACATCCCTAGTTCTGGTCTGCTCTGGGTTAGCTAGTCTTGTGTTGCATCGTGTTTAAATTTTATGAAACCTTAAAATGGGGATCGATTAAACCCTAGCACCAGAAAGAATTCAATAGGATGAAATAAAATCTTTTTCAAGAACCCAAAATGCCCTTCACAAAATATTCATCATTTCAGGATTGGGCTAAAACCCCTGGCAAAAATGGTGCACCCTTTTCTAGGACATTCTGGATTTTTGAATTAAATCATAAGTATTTGAATTTGGACATTTAAATGCTATAAAATATTTTAAATGTCCAAATAATCTTGAAAGCATTTGAGGGCTGTTGGAAATAGTTTCAAAAGTGCCCACAATTATTTTCAGGATTTTACAAAATGAATTAGTATTTTTACTAATTCAAAACAGAGAAATAAAATAGAAAACAGAAACAAATAAGAGAGAGAGAGAGAGTTACCTGGACCTACCTACTGTGCAGCCCACCTGGCCGGCCCAGCTGGCAGCCCAGCCAACTGGCCCAGCCCACCACCGCCATCTTCCCTGGCGTCTTCCTCCTCTGCCAGAAGGACGGGCGCGTGCCCGACGCGCGCGCGCACCGCCGTGTGCCACATCCTGCTTGCCGCCGAGGACCTGGACGCCCCCACGACGCCATGCAGCCTCCCTGGTCTCTCTCTCACTCTCCCCGTGCTCCTCTCCCTCCTCTGGCTCTCCTCTCGCACGCACTCGAGAGCCATCGTCGCCGCCGCTCGCTGCTGTCGTGGCCTCAACCACTGCCTCGCCTCGCCGATGTGCTCAGACGCTCCGCCTCGACCCCCTCTTCCTCTCCACCGAGCCGCGCCCCACCGGAAGCCCTGCAGCGTCGTCCTCGACATCGTCTTCAACCTCTGGCCGCCGGCGAACTCTTCGGGGATTCGCGAGCTTCATCCCATCCCCGGCCTCGTCGTTGCCTCTACTGGAATCACCGTGAGCCCCTGCCTCTTTCCCCTCTCTCCCATGCTCGCCCGCGCCTTCTAGCCACCGTGGCCATCGGAGCCGATTGCTCCTCGCCGCCGGCCATGTCGCCACCACGGCTACGGCCTTGCAAGCACGCGCCCGAGCTTACCGCTGAGATGACCGCACCCCCACGAGTCCAACACGCCTAATCGCGGCTCCTGCCATGCCTTGCATCGTCGACTCCTTCGACGCTCGAACGCCGGCCGCCGCACTTGCCATCGCCGCCGTCGTTCTGGGCCCTCTCCGGCGAAGCTGAGAGCACCACTCGACGCGCGCGAGCTCCAGCTGCTCGTAGATGGGCTCCGCCGTTGATTTGGTCGCCGGAGGAAGATTTCCGAGCCTCGCCGCCGTGTCTGGCCTCGCCAGCGTCGATTCACCAGCAGGTTTGACCTGGCCACATCACACGTTGACTGTCCCCACATGTCATGTTGACTTTGCTGACGTGGGCGTTGACTGGACCCACCTGACAGTGTCACTAACCAGCCCCAGTCACTAACCAGTGGACCCCACTGGTCAGGTTTGACCTGGAGGCGCCCAGTTGACCTGCTGACATTAGGGTGATGTCATGCTGACGCAATAACTCTTTTTTTGGAATTATTCTTATTCAGGAAATTCCAGAGATTAATGCAAACTTCAAAAATTCATATAAATTCAACCATAACTCCAAATCAAACAAATTATATATGAAAAATGATCAGAAAAATCCAATCTATCCATCTGTACAAGTTGCGTGCATGTTTGAAAAACCTAAGGTTGCTGTATATGGCAATTTGCATAAATGGCATTTAAACTCTCACATATGGAGTTTGAATTTGAACCTAGGGTTCAAACCAACTACATTTAACATGTTGCTAGTTGCATTAGCTCAAACCACAACATATTGCCATGTCATGATCATGCATCATATTGTTGCATTGCATTGATTGTGTTCTTTCTGTGTTTGCCGGTATTTGTCCCCTCTCGATAGACGTGGTTTCGGCGATGAGATCGATGACACCGATCAAGAGCTATACTGTCTTCAGAAGTGTCAGGCAAGCAGAACCCCCTTGTTCATTCCGATACAATCCCACTCTCTCGCTCCTGCTCTCTTTTACTGCATTAGGACAACAACGATTCAACTGTTACATGATGTGGTAGTTGAACCCCTTTCCTTTGCATGACCTGTCATTGCCACGGTAAATAGATGAAACCCACTAGCATGAGTAGGAGTTGTTTGAGCCCTGATGTGCCTACTCATTCATGCTTGTTTGTCATGCCTGCTATTGCTTAGAATTGAGTCAGGTCTGATTCATCGGGAATGAATTGGAATGTGGTGAACATGTCCTACTTTTGAGAGCTAAGTGTGTGAACACGATTTGGTAAAGGTAGCGGTGAGAGGCCATGTAGGAGTACATGGTGGGTTGTCTCATTGCAGCCGTACTCAGGAACTGAGTTCTGTGTTTGTGATCCATGAACAGTTACTACCACACATTGGGCTCCGGGCGCTCCAAGCTCTCTCGACTTATTAATCAACCTAATCTCTGTCCAGGAGTTGCAACTAGTTTTTGGTGTTTGTACGTAGTGTTAGTAGTCTACCAAGTGGTACCCGGTACAGGTGGGCTTGAGACAGACTAGGCACCATGGCCGGGTAGACCAAGCATCGCCCGTTTGGTGGGCTTGGAACCCTGTACACATCGTTTGGGGCCGTGAGCGACACCCCGGCCGGATCTCCTTGCGGATGGAACCCGAATAGGCGATAAACCTGGACTAGAGACTTGTGTGGTTAGTCAGGTCGTGGCCGACTCCCTCGCCAGGCTTCCGCTTGAAGGTTGCCGAGGTACATGACGTGTACATGGTGGTAAGTGGCGAGAGCGTGTGTGAAGAAGTACACCCCTGCAGGGTTATCATTATCTATTCGAATAGCCGGATTCCTCGGATATGGAAACTTGGACCCCTTGCATAGTTCATAGACAAGTGAAAGTGGATACTCTAAAACTCGCAAGATAAGCATGAGTATTATGGATGGCGTTCTCGTAGGGAGACGGGAGCTGATCCATAGTGGTGTATTGATATGGTGAATATGTGGACTCGTGTGCGCCACCTCAAAAGAGTTACTTGCAGTCGTAGTTCAGGTTAGCCACTGAGTCAAAGCTGGCTTGCTGCAGTTAAACTCCACCACCCCCTTTATTGATACCGGTGCATATGTAGCTAGTTCTGATGTAAGTCTTGCTGGGTACATTTGTACTCACGTTTGCTTATTTTATGTTTTGCAGAGAGACTACAGTCACACTATTAGTTCCGCGTGGACTTCGACGTTTAGCTTGTTACCTCAGCTACGATCTTGTGCCCTCGGCAGGATCTGGTAGATAGTCAGGCTTCTCAGCCCTTTTCATTTATAGATGTCTGTACTCAGACATGTTAAGCTTCCGCGTGTGCTTTGACTTGTATGCTCTGAATGTTGGGTCATGAGACCCATGTTTGTAATATCTCGCTCCTCGGAGCCTAATGAATAAATACTTGAGTCGTAGAGTCTTGTTGTGATGCCATGTTGTATTGAAAAATATCGAGCATATTGTGTGTATGATTGAAATGCTTGGTATGTGTGGGATCCGACAATCTAGTTGTTTATCCTTGGCAGCCTCTCTTATGGGGAAATGTAGTCTGGTGCTTCCTTGAGCCATAGTAGTCTGCTATAGCCCGGTTCACCGGAGTCCTGCTAGCCCAGCACTACTGCTCAGGACACTTGACTGGCCGGCATGTGTTTCACTTTGTTCCTGTGTCTGTCCCATAGGGGAAATGTCACGCGGTGACATCCGGAGTCCTGCCTAGCCTGCTACAGCCCGGGTTACCGGAGTCCTGTTAGCCCAGTGCTACAGCCCAGATTCACACGCTGTTGACCGACATGCTCGAGGTTGATTCATGTATGCCTGTCCCCATGGGTTAGTGCCGCTTTGGGTTCACGACTAGCCATGTTGGCCCGGGTTCTTTGTCATATGGATGCTAGCGACACTATCATATACATGAGCCAAAACGCGCAAACGGTCCCGGGCCAGGTAAGGTGGCACCCGTGGGAATACCGTGCGTGAGGCCGCAAAGTGATATGATGTGTTACATGCTAGATCGGTGTGACTTAGGATCGGGGTCCTGAAAAACGCCGAAGAGCCTGCTTGACTGGCTTGAATCCTTTTAGAATATTTAGGCTGTGCTCGGCCAGCCTGCGTGGGAATACTGGCATGTCTGAAGGATGCCAGGCAAAAATGTCCCAGTTCTCGCGTAGGAACTCTCGTAGTGCGGCGTCTACATCGAGGTTTAATTGTGCCCCGATGGAAGCTGTTTTTGTAGGGTCCGTTGGATGGACTTGGCATTTGACTATTTCATCCGCCGGTTAAAAGGCGGTGGACTTGGATCTTTTATCTAGTATCACATCGTCCCTGTTCACCGTGGAGCGCAGCGTAGTCAGTTCCTCAGCCGCTAGGGCTTCAGATAGTGCCTCGAGGGAAAGTGCGGTTGTCTTATTTTCGGCGCGGAGTGCTATGTACGGATCACTACAAAGAGTGATGATTCCGTTGGGCCCGGGCATTTTAAGCTTCATGTACCCGTAATGGGGTATGGCCTCGAAGATTGTAAATGCCTCCCACCCTAACAGAGTGTGGTATCCGCTACTGAACGGGGCCACTTGGAACGTAACCTCTTTGGACCTGTAATTATCCGGCGTGCCGAACACCACATCTAGTGTGATTTTTCCTGTACAACACTTCTCAATTGGGGATTATTCCTCTAAAGGTTGTGCTGCTTCGCTCAATTCGGTTCCAGTCTATTTCCATTTTTTAAGAGTTTCCTCATAAATGAGGTTCAATCCGCTGCCACCGTCCATGAGTACCTTGGTGAGTCAAAAGCTGTCCACTATTGGACTAAGGACCAATGCGGCTGGTGCTCGGGCTGTTTGGAATTTAGGTTCGTCATTGGCATTAAAAGTAATAGTGATAGAGGCAAAGGTGTCCCGTCTTTCGATGAGATGGTGGCTATCGTTTGGAGGAAGTCGACTTTGACGATCCGACTACGAACGTGCGAGGACGTCGCGCCTTAGCAATCGCTAAACCAACTCCGAGAGGTTATTGACCACGCCGGAGCACGATCAACCTGACCACGAAGGTCTGTTTCCTGCAGGCAAACGAAAAACAAGTAAGAAACTAAGATTGCAATCGGGATATTGCGAATATAAGAGGAAAGCTTTATTGATCAAGGTGGGGTACTGTGACGCCTTGGTCTGGTTGTTGAACACAAACGAAGTACGCGAAGTTGCAGCTATGGCGAACTTTTAATCTAAACAAAACCCAAAGTCTAAACGACGCCCTAAGGGCTGTATATATGGAGGAAGAGGAGGGAATTTCGTGGCCCCTGATGGTGGGGTCTGAAACCAACCCTAACTCTTGTTTCCCCACACATACGGACTCTAAAAATAGCCTATACTTAAGTATTTCGAAATTACATGGGCCTGGCCCAATAATAAGGTGACGCAGCACCTAGAATAGCCTATGGACGAATATTATGAAGTGGCATCTTGTATAATTCGTCCAAGGCTTCATGCACTCCTTATGGTGGCTTCAAAGTCCTGAAATCATCACTTGTAACTCTGTTCTTGATCCCCTTGCGCATGCCATCAACTCCATGCGTGTTCTTGCTCCAATGTTCATCCTTCTCCAAGCTAGGCCCTTCATTTGTAAGCAAAACAAATGTATCCAATTTAGGCAGTATCATATTCTCATGAACATTAGAATCATTACCAAGAAACGAAAGTACCAGGTAATTTAATTGGCGTGCGCGAGCTCTAGTAATTGGTCCAGTATATGTAACAGTAGGGGCTGTGGGTGTAACAATGGTATTGATGTCCTCATCATCCTCCCCTTCTTGAAATGAAGTCGTCCTCAAGGGAAGCTCATCTTCCTCACCCAAATAAGGCTTCAAATCTGCAATGTTAAAAATGGGACTAACCCCAAAATCTGCAGGTAGCTCAAGTTTATATGCATTATCATTTATTTTCTCTAACACCTTAAAAGGACCATCCGCACGTGGCATTAGCTTTGATTTGCGCAAATTAGGAAATCTATCTTTACGCAAATGTAACCAAACAAGATCTCCAGGTGCAAACACAACATGTTTTCTACCCTTATCTCCAGCAAGTTTATATTTAGCATTCATACGCTCAATGTTTTCCTTAGTTAACTCATGCATTTTTAAAATCAATTCAGAGCGTTCTTTAGCATCAAAATTAACCTTCTCCGAAGATGGAAGAGGCAACAAATCAATAGGTGCACGAGGTAGGAAACCATACACAATTTCAAAAGGGCACATCTTAGTAGTAGAATGCAACGAACGGTTATAAGCAAATTCAATATGAGGCAAGCATTCTTCCCACATTTTCTTATTATTCTTCAAAACAGCCCTAAGCATAGTAGACAAAGTTCTATTGACTACTTCAGTTTGTCCATCAGTTTGGGGGTGACAAGTAGTACTAAAAAGCAGTTTAGTCCCCAACTTAGCCCATAAACATCTCCAAAAGTGGCTAAGAAATTTAGTATCACGATCAGAAACAATAGTATTTGGCACACCATGCAAGCGAATAATTTCACGAAAGAACAAATCAGCAACATTAACAGCATCATCGCTTTTATGACATGGTATAAAGTGTGCCATTTTCGAGAATCTATCCACGACAACAAATATGCTATCCCTCCCCTTCTTTGTTCGAGGTAAACCTAAAACAAAGTCCATAGATATATCCTCCCAAGGAACACTAGGTACAGGCAAAGGCATATATAAACCATGAGGATTGAGTCGTGACTTAGCTTTTTGACATGTAGTGCAGCGAGCAACAAAACGCTCAACATCCCGTCTCATCTTTGGCCAAAAGAAATGTGTAGCAAGTATATCCTCCGTCTTCTTCACGCCAAAGTGTCCCATTAGTCCTCCCCCATGCGCCTCCTGCAACAACAAAAGACGAACGGAGCTAGCAGGAATGCATAGCTTGTTAGCGCGGAACACAAACCCATCATTAACAACGAACTTGTTTCATGTTCTTCCTTCTTTACAATTCTGCAATACATCTGTAAATTCAGCATCATGCACATATTGATCTTTGATGGTCTCCAAACCAAATATTTTAAAATCAAGTTGTGAAAGCATAGTATAACGACAAGACAATGCATCAGCAATAACATTTTCTTTACCCTTCTTGTGTTTAATGACATAAGGGAAAGTCCCAATGAATTCAACCCATTTAGCATGTCTACGGTTCAGTTTTGCTTGACTTTTAATGTGTTTCAAGGATTCATGATCAGAATGTATAACAAATTCTTTGGGCCATAAATAATGTTGCCATGTTTCTAAAGTCCGAACAAGAGCATATAATTCTTTATCATAAGTAGAATAGTTCAGACTAGGCCCACTCAATTTTTCAGAAAAGTATGCAACAGGTTTGCATCTTTTAATAACACACCTCCTAATCCTATTCCACTAGCATCACATTCAAGCTCAAAAGTCTTACTAAAATCAGGAAGTTGGAGTAAAGGAGCATGTGTCAACTTATCTTTCAATACCGTGAAGGCTTCTTCCTGTGCGGTACCCCAAACAAAAGGCACATCCTTCTTTGCAAGCTCATTGAGAGGTGCAGCAATGGTGCTGAAATCTCTCACAAAACGCCTATAGAAACCAGCGAGGCCAAGAAAACTCCTCACTTGTGTGACCGTTTTGGGCTGCGGCCAACTCTCAATAGCTTCAATCTTGGCTTTATCAACTTCAATTCCCTGTGGAGTAACAACATAGCCAAGAAAAGATACTCGGTCGGTGCAAAAGGTGCACCTCCCAAGGTTACCAAACAAACGTGCATCACGTAGAGCATTAAAAACAGCACGTAAATGTTCCAAATGTTCTTCCAAAGATTTGCTATAAATCAGTATATCATCAAAATAGACTACCACAAATCATCCAATGAAAGCACGTAAAACTTCGTTCATTAGTCTCATGAAAGTACTAGGTGCATTAGTTAACCCAAAAGGCATGACTAACCACTCATATAAACCAAACTTAGTTTTAAAAGCTGTTTTCCATTCATCTCCCAATTTCATACGAATTTGATGGTATCCACTACGCAAATCAACTTTGGAGAATATTATAGAGCCACTCAATTCATCAAGCATATCATCTAGCCTAGGAATAGGATGACGATAACGAATAGTAATATTATTAATGCCTCTACAATCAACACACATACGCGAGGTACCATCCTTTTTCGGCACTAGAATAATAGGAACAGCACAAGGACTAAGGGATTCGCGTATATAACCTTTGTCGAGTAGCTCTTGTACTTGACGCATAATCTCCTTCGTCTCCTCTGGATTGGTACGGTATGGTGCACGGTTGGGTAATGATGCACCGTGAATTAAGTCAATTTGATGCTCAATCCCTCGAATAGGTGGTAATCCCGGTGGCACGTCTTGTGGAAAGACGTCAGCGAACTCCTGCAAAATGTTAGTAACAGCAGGAGGCAAAGAGGAAGGCACGTCCTCGAATGAAAATAATACCTCTTTGCACACAAAAGCATAGCAAACAGATTTGCTAACATCTAGATCATCAATATCAGATTTGGTGGCAAATAAACTTGCACTTTTCAATTTAATTTCAGAAGCAACACTAGATGGTTTATTATTAGGCTTCATTTGTTGCTCAAATTCTTTTGCCACAATCTGATTTTCACTCTTACTTTGCTCCTGTTTTGCTTTATTAGCTCGATTAATATCATCTTTCAAAATGGAATCAGGAGTCATAGGAAGCAAAGTAATATTTTTGTCCTTATGAACGAGAGTATACTGATTGTTTCTACCATGGTGTACAGAATTTTTATCAAATTGCCATGGTCTACCAAGTAATAAGGAACATGCTTGCATAGGTACCACATCACAATCAACATAATCAGCATATGTAGAGATACTAAAATGCACACGAACAGTACGTGTTACCTTAACCTTACCGCTGTTGTTGAACCATTGGATGTAGTAAGGATGTGGATGTGGTCTTGTGGTGAGGGATAGCTTCTCCACCATCTCCATGCTAGCCAAGTTGTTGCAGCTCCCTCCATCTATGATGACGCGAACAGAACGTTCCTTCACAACTCCCTTTGTATGGAACAAATTATGCCTTTGATTTTGCTCAGCTTGCGTGACCTGCACACTCAAAACACGTTGAGCAACTAAACATTCATACATGTCAGCATCTTCAGCAGCCATGTATTGCGTCTCATGATCAGAATCATCTCCACCGTGTTCTTCATGTGTAAGAAGAGCCAAAGTCTCCTCATCATAGTCACTAGCGGACTCATACCCACCATCCTCAGTAGCAATCATCACACGCTGAGATGTGCATTCGCGCGCAAAATGTCCTCTTCCCTTACAACGACGACAAATAATATCACTTGTGTGCCCTGTAGACGCCATGGAAGAAGCAGAGCTCTGTGCAGGCCCGGCAGGTGTGCTCTTGGCAGATAGTGGTGGTTGTGCCTGCTTTCTTGTATCACGGTTGGAGGTGGCAGCTGACGGAGGTGCCGGTGTAGCAAAACGTGTGGAAGTAGATGATGCACGTGGTGTCCATGATGAAGGTCGACCTGCAGAAAAGTTAGTCCGCGCCAATGCCTATCGATCCTGCACTTCACGTTCAGCTTTACAAGCAAGATGGAATAAACGAGTGATATTATTATAATCCTTATAGTCTAGAATGGTCTGAATCTCTCTATTTAATCCACCCAGAAAACGTGCAAGCATAGCTTCATTCTCCTCAACAATACCACATCTAATCAAGCCAGTTTGTAATTCCTGATAATATTCTTCTACAGAATTTTTTCCTTGTCTTAAGCGCTGCAATTTTTGAAGTAATTCACGTTGATAATATGGTGGAACCCAACGAGTACGCATAGCAGTTTTCAAAGCAGCCCAAGTAGCTGGAACAGGATATAATCTACAATATTCAGACCACCAAACACATGCAAAGCTAGTGACAGCACAAACAGCAGCAAGAACACGTCTCTCCTCAGGATATTGTAAACATGTAAATCGTTGTTCAGTTTCTAACTCCCAAGTAAGATATATATCAGGAACATATCTACCCTCAAATGGTGGGATATTCAATTTCAGTTTAGGGAGATGGTCATGATCTCGTACCTGAGGGGGAGCCCTAACATTGCCATTATTTGCATGTGGACGACCTGGTGGTTGTGGTGCTGGTGGTTGCACGTAGTTCTGATGTTGATCAACCTCGTCCTCGTAATCTCCCACATAATCATCCTCCCCCACATCAGCAGCAGGAGCCACAGAAGTATCAACAGCAGCACCAGCAGCTTGGCCAGGCTGAAGAGGGACACGGGTCGCTCGGCGGAGGGCTGTTTCGCGATGTGGAGGTAGTCGTCGTTGTTGTTGTAGAGGTGCGTTAGGTGCAGCCGGTGGTGGTGGTGGTAGACGCGTGAGCAATTCATTAAACTTGTTATCGAGCTTTGTTTCGAACGCCTTCTCAATGCCATCTATCTTCTCCATGGCCTCTTCAAATCTATTTAGCACATCTTCCACATGTCCACTCATCATTTGTTGAAACTTATCATGTAACGCTTTGTTTGTCATGTTCTCCCAGTCAGTCTCGTCGGCTTGTGATCCTGCCATGGTTAGCAGCAATAGAAACACACAAGAATATGATTCTACAGACTACTAGGAAGTGGTGGTGGTGGTGTGGTGGACAGTCACAAATCCGTCAAGCAAATCTCAAATTCTTACCAGTTCTTACCAAGCAGCAGGCGGTGATCGGCAACCGTTGTAGTCAAAACTCTCAAAGCTTGGATAGAGCGATTACCAGGGAGAGTCAAACGCACGACGTAGATGTATGTGGAGCTAGGAAGGCTTATAATATGGTAGCAAAAAGGGTCAGCAATAATCAATTCAGAGATGCAAAGTTGAATAAACGCTCAACGACGGTACTGTGCTGGTCCTAGGCTAGACCGTACTAGAGACGCGAGCCTAGAACACTAACAAAATCACGGCGCTGCACGTAAACAAGGGAGGAGCACACTCTGAATTTTTTTATTTTTTTTCACTTTCTTTTTTTGCACTTTTTTTCCTCTTTTTTTTTGCTCCGCAACAATTTTTTTTCGAAAAAGTCTACAAATGTCCTAAAAACTGCCTAGCCAGAATTTTTGAAACTGGAAATATTTTTCTTCTGCGGGTAGCACGAAAGTTGGGGAGTCCTTCTCTGTCACGACTCGGAGTATCGCGTGATCTGGAAATCGAGAACAAAGCAACAATTACTGGACTCGGACTAGGACTCGTGGCGGAGAAGAATCTGGTGGAAACTCGGACTGGTGGCGGATATTTGCAGGGCGATGGAACACAGACAGGTGGTGAATCTGTGATGGAGGTGGACTCGGATTAGCGTGATGGCGGTGGATATGTGGTATATGGTAGCGGCGATGACGATGGTGGTATATGGCAGCGGTGATGATGATGATGCGGTGGTGATATATGGCAGCGGCGACGTGACAACCTATGAACAGAACTCGAAACTCTAAAGGACTAGACGCTAAGACCAGCAACTTGACACGACGATGCAACCGCAAATTCAACAAAGCAAATACAGAAAAGATTATGCAAAGGCTCAGATTGGTTCGGATAGGATGAACTAACCCTAAATTTTTTTTTGGCTTTTTCGTGGACTGTAGGTATGAAAAACAGACTCGATCGAAACTATGAAAAACTGTAAAATCTCACCGAGCAACCTGAAAATCTGATACCACTTGATAGAGGCAAAGGTGACCCGTCTTTCGATGAGATGGTGGCTATCGTTTGGAGGAAGTCGACTTTGACGATCCGACTACGAACGTCCGAGGACGTCGCGCCTTAGCAATCGCTAAACCAACTCCGAGAGGTTATTGACCACGCCGGAGCACGATCAACCTGACCACGAAGGTCTGTTTCCTGCAGGCAAACGAAGAACAAGCAAGAAACTAAGATTGCAATCAGGATATTGCAAATATAAGAGGAAAGCTTTATTGATCAAGGTGGGGTTCTGTGACGCCTTGGTCTGGTTGTTGAACACAAACGAAGTACGCGAAGTTGCAGCTATGGTGAACTTTTAATCTAAACAAAACCCAAAGTCTAAACGACGCCCTAAGGGCTGTATATATGGAGGAAGAGGAGGGAATTTCGTGGCCCCTGATGGTGGGGTCCGAAACCAACCCTAACTCTTGTTTCCCCACACATACGGACTCTAAAAATAGCCTATACTTAAGTATTTCGAAATTACATGGGCCTGGCCCAATAATAAGGTGACGCAACACCTAGAATAGCCTGTGGACGAATATTATGAAGTGGCATATTGTATATTTCGTCCAAGGCTTCATGCACTCCTTATGGTGGCTTCAAAGTCCTGAAATCAACACTTGTAACTCTGTTCTTGATCCCCTTGCGCATGCCATCAACTCCATGCGTGTTCTTGCTCCAATGTTCATCCTTCTCCAAGCTAGGACCTTCATTTGTAAGCAAAACAAATGTATCCAATTTAGGCAGTATCATATTCTCATGAACATTAGAATCATTACCAAGAAACGAAAGTACCTGGTAATTTAATTGGCGTGCGCGAGCTCTAGTAATTGGTCCAGTATATGTAACAGTAGGGGTTGTGGGTGTAACAATGGTATTGATGTCCTCATCAAATAGCCATGTCACTCCATGGGTTTATTGTTGCCACATGGTAGACTTCGGCAAGGCTGCGGAGTGTTCGTTTTCGCATATTATTTGATGCGAAAGTCTCGAAGACTGTTAATACCGTACTGGTATCCCTAGGATGGTGATCTGTGGCTTCTGGAATTAGAAGATCTTCGCCACTTTTTGCCACCTGCCGGCGTATCCAACATGCTCTAAGGCTATGAGTTGGTATGGCGCCCTCTGTACTGTGAATTTTACAGGGTCCATTGAGCCATCCCTCCAGTATGGTTCCGTGCCCTGTAGAGGGTTTTTGCCTTTTGGTGTTTAACCCGGGTGTCTGGTGATAATGCACCCTTTTATTTCGGACTGGGTTCGTATTCATGGCCGGATTGTCCCAAAAATTTATTTCGGTTTTCCAGGCGCTTTCCATCGCACAATACTTTCGTACTATGGACGCCGAGTCGGCGAAGCGTGTAATTTCACGGCGACTTATGGCGTTGAGGATTCCCTTGTCCGTGCAATTATTGCAGAAGAATGAGATTGCGTCTTCCTCGCGACAGTCCTTGATCCTGTTCATTACGAGGAGGAATCTGGCCCAATAATGGTGTACTGTTTCTTGGGGCTCTTGCCTAATTTGGGATAGATCGACTATGTTAGGGTGGGTGGGGGTAATTGAATCTGAAACCTCACCCAATCTGAGATTCAGGGGCCAGGGAGTTTTTGAACTCATAAGTTCGGATTCTTGGATGTTATCCAGTGAATCTGGCCTGCTGCGTGACTCTAGGTTCAGGGCTTGAGTGACGTCCTCCCCTCCGCGGGTATCCGGCTTGGAGGACTCGGGGATCCGGACATAGCTAGTCCTTAAGATGGATGAAGGGTCGCCGCATTGTTCCTCCACCACTGCAACGTGATGGATGACCTGGGGGAGTTAATCTCTCTTAGATCGGGTTGAGACCCAATCTGATCGTAGTCCGTAGCGACTCCCAGGGCGACTCCCAGGGTTGAGATCCAAGAGCTCGTTTAGGTAAGAGAGCTCCATTGCATCTAACTGCTCGGCGAAATCCGAGCTAACGTGAAGATTGCTTTTGATGACCCGAGAAGTCATCATTGGCGCAGCGGCCGAACAGGCAGTCATAAGAAATCCACCTAGCCGGAGAGTTTGGCCGACAGCCAAAGTTTCCTTAGCAATAGTGTCGTTTTTAAAGACGGGATGAGGCATCCTTCCTGATGGCGACGGCACAACGGAACTCTCAATGAAAGCACCAATGTCGGTGTCAAAACCGGCGGATCTCGGGTAGGGGGTCCCGAACTGTGCGTCTAGGCGGATGGTAACAGGAGACAAGGGACACAATGTTTTTACCCAGATTCGGGCCCTCTCAATGGAGGTAAAACTCTACTCATGCTTGATTAATATTGATGATATGGGTAGTACAAGAGTAGATCCACCACGAGATCAGAGAGGCTAAACCCTAGAAGCTAGCCTATGGTATGATTGTTGTTCGTCCTATGGACTAAAGCCCTCCGGTTTATATAGACATCGGAAAGGGCTAGGGTTACACAGAGTCGGTTACAATGGAAGGAGATCTACATATTCGTATTGCCAACCTTGCCTTCCACGCCAAGGAAAGTCCCATCCGGACACGGGACGAAGTCTTCAATCTTGTATCTTCATAGTTCAACAGTCTGGCCAAAGGTTATAGTCCGGCTATCCGGACACCCCCTAATCCAGGACTCCCTCACTACGTCTTGAGCATGTGTTGGTTTTTCCCTTGAAGAGGAAAGGGGTGCAGCAAAGTAGCGTAACTATTTCCATCAGTTTTTGAGAACCAAGGTATCAATCCAGTAGGAGGCCACACGCAAGTCCCACGTACCTACACAAACAAATAAGAACCTTGCAACCAACGCGATAAAGGGGTTGTCAATCCCTTCACGGCCACTTGCAAAAGTAAGATCTGATAGAGATGATAAGATAATATTTTTGGTATTTTTATGATAAAGACTACAAGTAAAGAAAGCAAAATAAACGGCGATAGAAATAGCTAGTTGACGGGAGATTAATATGATGGAAAATAAACCCGGGGGCCATAGGTTTCACTAGTGGCTTCTCTCAAGATAGCATAAGTATTACGGTGGGTGAACAAATTACTGTCGAGCAATTGATAGAAACGTGCATAATTATGAGAATATCTAGGCATGATCATGTATATAGGCATCACGTCCGTGACAAGTAGACCGACTCCTGCCTGCATCTACTACTATTACTCCATACATCGACCGCTATCCAGCATGTGTCGGCGTTCTGGGAACGGGGGTCCCCAGACTTGCCTGCCTGCGGCCTGCGGCGTGGCTCAAAGGGGGCCCAACACAGCCCATCTTCATCAACACAAGACCCAAGACCCTCGCGAGGGGCCAAGCCTCACGGGGAGGACGACACGGTACTTCCTCAGGCGCGGCCTCATCAGGCTGGCTCACGAGGAGGCGGAGAGATCAAGGCGGGGTACCTCACGAGGTGCCCATGACGCAAGCCATGACGACCAAGGGCGCCAGGCGGGCGCCAGCCCGCGCAGTGTCCTCCCTTTCCTCTTTGGTGCAAAGGGGGCAAGCGCAGGCGAGAGGATCAAGCAAAGGCAGCCATTTCGGTGCAACTAGACCAAGACCAGTCCAACGGTGGGAAGGAGGTCATCGTGGAGCCCAGAACGGCGTCACCACAGGGCCTTTGGCAGGCGAGGACCAACTTTAGTCAGGATAAGTGTACCAGATGTTCCCCTTCGAATTGGCCAATTGTTGGCGCCCTTCCCGCTCAATATTTGGGAAGAGGCCCAGGGCCTTTGCCTATAAATAGGACTAGCCACCCCCAGGGTAGAAGGGGGGATCCGGCATCTAGAGATCATCGAGCAGTCTAGCAATTGGATCAGAGAGAGAGAGAGAGAAGGGCGAGTGAACTCCTCCTAGCAGTTCATCCCCCAGGCCAAGAACAGACCCTCGCGAGGTTGTTCTACCTTGTAGTGTTCATCATCACCAGCCCAAGAAGCAATCCACCACACCACACTGGAGTAGGGTATTACACCGCATCGGTGGCCCGAACCAGTATAAACTCTGTGTCTCTTGTGTTGGTCTTTTGGTAGTTAGATCTTTGCGAGACGGAGAGGTAGAGGGCATAATCTCCGCGCGCACCCCAGAGTTCGAACCTTAAGGGTCTGCCGGAACCCGAAATCCGACATTTGGCGCGCCAGGTAGGGGTGCGCCGGAATTTGTCTTCCACCGCTTCGTTCTCCTCCGACCGTCGCGTCCATGTCCGACGCCCGGTGAGCCCGCGTCGCCTAGGCGGCCCCCGTCGGTGGGCGTCTTCGTCGTTCCCCGTCGCCCGCCACCAACGCCGCCACCGGCCCGGCAGGGAACGAGCATCAAGCGTTATCCCAGCATTTGCGTGTGCGACAAGGTGACCGCACCGCTACATCAACACCCCCGGTCGTCGCGGCCCTCCTGGGCGGCTCGCAGGCGCCGCCCACAAGTCGCCACGTCAAGCCGTTTGTCCGCCAGGTCGGCGCCGTTTCCGCACGGCAGGGGGCTCCCACGGACCAGGTGGCGCGCGAGGTCGGTCTGACCTTCAGCTCGCAGGACTACCCCGCCAACTTGGCTGGCTCGGGCGCGCTCCCCATGTTGTGCACCCCCACCATCTGCCAGGTAGCTGTCACCAGAACCCTCGTCGACGGCGGCGCTGGCCTCAGTGTGCTTTCGGTTGAGATCTTCAATCTCCTCTGCATACCCCTGGAGCGGCTGCAACCCAGTCGGTCTTTCTTGGGCGTTGGGGGTGGGTCATCCAGCTCCTTTGGACACATCCGGCTCCCAGTAACCTTCGGCACCTACGACAACTTCCGCACGGAAATGGTCGACTTCGACATCGCCCCCATCGCCTTCTTTACAACGCCATCCTCGGCTACCCAGCGCTGGCCCAGTTCATGGCCACCACGCACCTGGCGTATAACCTCATGAAGATGCCCGGGAGCAGCGGTGTCCTCACCGTGCACGGGGACACCAAGGACGCCCTGCGGGTACTCAAGCTTGCCTTCAAGACGGTGGCCTCGGCACAGCCCGCCGACGCGGGGACCCCCGAGCCCAAGGGGGCTGCGCCAGCCAAGAAGAAGCAGTTGTTCACCCAGGACAAGGCAGAAACCAAGCAGATACGTGTCGATGAAGACGGGTCGTCCAGTGCCACTTTCAACATAGGCGCCAACCTCGATCCTGAGCAGGAGGAAGCTCTGATCAGGTTCCTGCGCGCAAATAAGAAGGTATTCACTTGGGAGCCTGATCAGTTGGTAGGGATCCCCCGGAGCGTCATCGAGCATCACCTCAACGTGTGCCCGAACGTGCGCCCCGTGAAGCAGAAAGCCAGGCGGCAGTCCGCAGAGAAGCAGGCCTTCATCATCCAAGAAACCCGCAAGTTAGAGGCCGCTGGGGTCATTCGCGAGGTCCGATACCCAGATTGGTTGGCCAACCCTGTCGTTGTGCCCAAGAAGGGGGGAAAGGAACGCATGTGTGTCGACTTCACCAACCTCAACAAGGCATGCCCGCAAGATCTGTTCCCGCTCCCCCGCATCGATCAGATCGTCGATTCCACCGCGGAGTGCGACCTGCTCTGCTTCCTGCACGCCTTCTCTGGGTATCACCAAATCAAGATGGCGGTAGAAGACGTCGAGAAGACCGCCTTCTTAACCCCATGCGGGGTGTACTGCTATACATGCATGCCATTTGGGCTGCGTAACGCAGGGGCGACCTTTCAGCGGCTGATGCACATCACCTTGGGCCCGCAGCTCGGGAAGAATGTCGAAGCTTACGTTGACGACATTGTGGTGAAATCTCGGGAGGCCAAGACCCTGATACAAGACCTGGAGGAGACCTTCGCGATCCTCGACGCAGTGAACCTGCGGCTCAACCCAGAGAAGTGTGTGTTCGGGGTCCCCTCAGGCAAGCTCTTGGGCTTTCTCGTGTCCCATCGAGGCATCGAGGCTAACCTGGAGAAGGTCAAGGCGGTCGAGGACATGAGCCCGCCGAAAACCCTCAGAGAAATGCAGAAGCTCACCGAACGCGTGACCGCGCTAGGGCGCTTCATCTCCAAACTGGGGGAGCGAGCACTGCCTTTCTTCTAGCTGATGAAGAAGAAGGGGCCTTTTGAATGGACTGAAGAGGCAGATAAGGCGTTTCAAGGTCTCAAGAGGTACCTAACCAGTCCCCCAGTCATGGTGGCTCCACGTCCTTGAGAGCCCCTGCTGCTCTACCTCACTGCCACTCCCTACTCTGCCAACGCAGCCCTGGTGGCGGTTAGGGAAGAGCGCCAAATCAGAGCCACATCAGCAGCCCGAGACAAGGCAAGCCAGGAACAAGGAAGGCCCACGGGAGACGTAACTACGGTTGAGGAAGATCAGCCGTCGAAGAGTGCACAGGAAGCAGGAGAGGCCACTCACCTAGACGGACGACCTCCCGAGGCCACATCACCTCGCGAAGCGCCCTTGCCTCCGGAGGGCGCCGCGAACACTGATGCTCTCGGCCTTGTTGAGCACCCGGTCTACTTTGTCAGCACGGTGTTACAGGACGCGAGGGCATGGTACCCCATGCCTCAGAAGATCCTCCTCGCACTACTGGTGGCCTCGCGCAAGCTGCGTCACTAGTTCCAAGGGCATCCCATCAAGGTCGTCTCGTCATACCCCTTGGAGAGGGTGCTCAGGAGCCCTAACTCAGCCGGATGGGTCGCCGAGTGGAACATAGAACTGCAGGCATTCCAGCTCGAGTTCAGCACGACCAGGGTCATCAAAGGAGCAGCGTTAGCGGATTTCATGGCAGAATGGGCGGAGGCACCAGGCCTCGAGAACAACGAGGATCGGTCCCTCTCCCCAGGGAGTGAGGCGCCGGAAGGCTGGGTCGTGTACTTCGATGGGGCGTTCTCCAGGCACGGCGCTGGGGCAGGTGCGGTGTTGATATCGCCCACTCAGGACAAGCTCTACTACGCCATACAGCTCTGTTTCCAGCAAGGCGAAAAGGTCTCCAACAACATAGCGGAATATGAGGGTCTGATAGCGGGCTTGAAGGCCGCAGCAGCTCTGGGGGTGAAGCGCCTCACCGTCAAGGGCGATTCGCAGCTCCTTGTCAACTTCTCCAACAAGGTGTATGAGCCAAGGGATGAGCACATGGAGGCCTATCTAGCGGAGGTCCGCAGGATGGAGAAGCAGTTCTGGGGGTTGGAATTGAGGCATGTGCCCCGTGGCACCAATCAGGAAGCCGATGACATCGCCAGACGGGCATCTAGGCGGTTGCCTCAGGAGCCTGGCGTCTTTGAAGAACGGCTCTTCAAGCCCTCAGCCCAGCCGTCATTGTCAAACACTACTCAGCCTCGGGAGGAACTCCCCCAGCCACCTGCCTCAGGGGCACGCCTGCTCCTGACTATGGAACCTCAGGAGGAATGCTGGATCACGGAACTCCAGAGTTATTTAACACAAGGGGCCCTGCCGGAACAGGAGGAAGAAGCGGAGCGTGTGGCGCGGCAGGCCACAGCATACTGCATTAGGGACGGAGAGCTCTACCGGAAGCGGTCGAACAACGTATCCCTGCGCTGCATTTCCAGGGAGCAAGGGAAGGAACTGTTGGAGGACATACACGGCGGGGACTGTGGGCATCACTCGTCATCACGGACCCTCGTCGGCAAAGCATTCCGCAACGGGTTCTGTTGGCCCACCTCACTCAACGACGCTGTCGAGCTGGTGAAGGCTTGTGAGGCCTGCCAATTTCACGCCAAACAGATCCATCAGCCGGCGGGAGGCTTGCAGACTATACCCCTTTCATGGCCATTTGCAGTTTGGGGGCTCGACATTCTGGGCCCGTTCCCTCGGGCGCCAGGGGGCTACCGCTACCTCTACGTCGCCATTGACAAATTCACCAAGTGGGCGAAGTGGAGGCTGTCCGCACCATCCCCGCAGGTTCCGCGGTCAGGTTCATCAGGGGCATCGTGAGCCGGTTCGGGGTGCCGAACCGCATCATCACAGACAACGGTTCGCAGTTCACCAGTAACCTCTTCAAAACATACTGTGCTAACCTTGGAACACAGATATGCTACGCTTCGGTGGCGCACCCGCGAAGCAACGGCCAGGCCGAACGAGCCAACGCGGAGGTCCTGAGGGGCCTCAAGACAAGGACATTCAAGAAGAAGCTCGAGGCCTGCGGCAGAGGTTGGTACGATGAGCTCCAGTCCGTGTTGTGGTCCATCCGCACGACCGCGACCAAGCCAACCGGGGAGACCCCGTTCTTCCTGGTCTACGGAGCCGAAGCAGTTCTCCCTCACGAGGTCAGACATCGCTCCGCGCGGGTCCTAGCGTTCGATGAGGCGCAACAGGACGCCATGCGGGGGATGGACCTCGTGCTGGGGGAGGAACGCCGCCGAGAAGCCGCGCTGCGAGCGGTGAGGTACCAGCAGGCGCTGCGACGATATCACTGCCGCAGCATCCGCCCCAGGACCCTCGAGGTAGGAGATCTCGTGCTCAGACGGGTTCTCTCCAGGGAAGGGCTACACAAGCTCTCTCCCATGTGGGAGGGCCCGTTCAAGGTTGTTCATGTTTCCAGGCGAGGCTCCGTGCGCTTGGAGAATCAGGAAGGGGAGCCGATCCAGAACGTGTGGAACATCCAACACCTCCGGAGGTTCTACCCCTAAAAGGCCCGGAGCCTGTGAAGAAGGCAAACGCCTGTGAAGATTAACCCTCTTTGGAAAAGGCCCTGAGCCTGTGAAGAAGGCAAACGCCTGTGAAGATTAACCCTTTTTGGAAAAGGCCCTGAGCCTCTGAAGAAGGCAAACGCCTGTGAAGATTAACCCTTTTTGGAAAAGGCCCTGAGCTTGTGAAGAAGGCAAACGCCTGTGAAGATTAACCCTTTTTGGAAAAGGCCCGGAGCCGGTGAAGAAGGCGAACGCCTATGAAGATTAAGCCTTTTTGGAATAGGCCCGGAGCCTGTGAAGAAGGCAAACGCCTGTGAAGATTAACCCTTTTTGGAAACGGCCCAGAGCCTGTGAAGAAGGCAAGTGCCTGTGAAGCTCATTACCCCCAAGAAGAAAGGCCCAGAGCCTGTGAGGAAGGCAAGTGCCTGTGAAGCTCGTTACCCCAAGAAGATAGGCCCGGAGCCTGTGAAGAAGGCCAATCCTGTGAAGCTCGCCGCCCGTGACACTCTCACGTAATAATGAGTGGGGCTGTACACGCCCCGGAGTCTCAGGAGCGCCGGCCTCAGGCCCAGGGGCTCCCTCCCACACCCTGTGGCAGCACTTAGCTCCGCGCTGGTGAGAAGATGTCGAAGACTAGATTAGGTGCCGGACGCGGCTTTTTCATTTGCTTTCCGCAGTTGGTTCGCTTTGTTTGCAGTTGAAGTTTTATTGAAATTATTGCCGTCATTGGTTTATATTTCGTTGATTTTCACTCCCCCGTTTTGATTCCTCTTGCAAAAAGTCTCGCGAGGGGGCGGGGGGCAGCCAAACGCCCTCGTGAGGGTTCCTATTCTAATCGTTCTAAGGTTTCGCGACTCGGGTCCATTACGGGAGCACCCCTCTAGTCCGTGCCCCTCGGGCACCGCGACACACGCACAGGGCCTGGGTCGGTCGCCCCCCATGGCTGGGGCCGGGAACTATTTACGTGCAGACACACAGCTAAAAAGCGCGAAAGCTAAATCAAGGTAGTTGTTAACAGCAATAACCTCCAACACGCCCCCACAGGGCTCCATGCAGCTGTTCTCTTTTACGCAGGAAACAAAACGAAAAGAAAGGACGAGCCCAGCGCGGCTCGCCTCGCTCCGGCCTGCCGAGGCGACCTGGGATGCCTCCAGGGCTCAGGCGGACTCCCTCTCGCGCTTCACCGGGGCGCGGCGACGGGCGGACGAATCGCCGCCCCCCAAGCAAGCGCGACGGCGTGGGGGCTGGCTGCGGCCACCGCTGGAGGAGTCGCCTGAAGAAGAGTTGGTGAAGCTTGGGGAGCATCGAGCGCTGCCATCCGCGCGGGCGCTGTCTCCTCCATCGTCGTCGGGGCGGGGCCCCTGGCCGCGGTCGTCGCCCTCGGGGCAGCATCCAGCGCGGCGACCATCTTCCCCAAACACCCTCACATAGAGGGTGGCGTCGCCTTCGAACTTGAAGTGCAGGGTGCACCGCTGACTCAGGCCGCGCGCGCGGGCAAACGTTTGCCAGCCACGAGTCAGGGCCCCGTTTCCAGAAGTGGAGACCTCAAGCGAAACCCAGGAGGCCCTGCTGCAACAACCATCAGCCTGGAGCCAGAAGCCGCACCGGGCGCTGGCTGGCAGCTCGCCGATGAAGAAGCGGGGGAGCTGGAGCCAGGTGTTGGTCGGGTCTGCCGACCACACGACGAACTCCGGCAGCACCTCCGCCGAGCAAAAGCGCGGCCTGGGGGCTGCGCAGTCACGGCCTGCCTCCCTTTGGCAGTCGAGCGCTCACCACCACGCGGGGAAACACCCCTGTGGCCACGGGAAGCTGCAATGGGGACCGCGGGATGCTTGCGGGGACGACCCCGGCCGCGCTTGGCCGGGGGGAGTCGGGCCCTGCCCGGCAGGCCTTTCCCTTCTCTGCGGCTGAGAACCTCTTCGGAGCCATGAGAGCGGCGAGTGGCCAAGGAGAAGAAGAAGAGAAGCAGGAAGGGGCGGACTGGCGGGGCTCGCGCGGCCCCGTACTTATAGCCGGAGAATACCAACCGCCGAGCACCATGATCGTAGGTAATAATGATCCATATCTATGCATGCAGGGACTAGTCAAGTCATGCAGTTGCCAAGACGCCGTGGGGAAGCGGAGACGCCCACGTCCAATCAACCGCCACGCGGCACCCAAGGCCGCAGGCTGTTAGGGCCCGCGGCGCTTCGCCCTTGCCCTTTCGCTCCTCGGCATGGCGAAGTCCATGCGCGCCTTGGGCCCGGGGGCTACTGTCGGCGTTCTGGGAACAGGGGTCCCCAGACTTGCCTGCCTGCGGCCTGCGGCGTGGCTCAAAGGGGGCCCAGCACGGCCCATCTTCATCAACACAAGACCCAAGACCCTCGCGAGGGGCCAAGCCTCGCGGGGCGGACGACATAGTGCTTCCTCAGGCGCGGCCTCATCATGCTGGCTCATGAGGAGGCGGAGAGATCAAGGCGGGGTACCTCACGAGGTGCCCATGACGCAAGCCATGACGACCAAGGGCGCCAGGCGGGCGCCAGCCCGTGCAGTGTCCTCCCTTTCCTCTTTGGTGAAAAGGGGGCAAGCGCAGACGAGAGGATCAAGCAAAGGCATCCATATCGGTGCAACGAGACCAAGACCAGTCCAACGGTGGGAAGGAGGTCATCATGGAGCCCAGAACGGCGTCACCACAGGGCCTTTGGCAGGCGAGGACCAACTTTAGTCAGGATAAGTGTACCAGATGTTCCCCTTCGAATTGGCCAATTGTTGGCGCCCTTCCCGCTCAATATTTGGGAAGAGGCCCAGGGCCTTTGCCTATAAATAGGACTAGCCACCCCCAGGGTAGAAGGGGGGATCCGGCATCTAGAGATCATCGAGCAGTCTAGCAATTGGATCAGAGAGAGAGAGAGAGAAGGGCGAGTGAACTCCTCCTAGCAGTTCATCCCCCAGGCCAAGAACAGACCCTCGTGAGGTTGTTCTACCTTGTAGTGTTCATCATCACCAGCCCAAGAGGCAATCCACCACACCACACTGGAGTAGGGTATTACACCGCATCGGTGGCCCTAACCAGTATAAACTCTGTGTCTCTTGTGTTGGTCTTTTGGTAGTTAGATCTTTGCGAGACGAAGAGGTAGAGGGCATAATCTCCGTGCGCACCCCAGAGTTCGAACCTTAAGGGTCTGCCGGAACCCGAAATCCGACAGCATGCATCTAGAGTATTAAGTTCATAAGAATAGAGTAACGCATTGACATGATGTAGAGGGATAAACTCAAGCAATATGATATAAACATCATCTTTTTATCCTCGATGGCAACAATACAATATGTGTCGTTTTCCCTACTGTCACTGGAATCGAGCACCGCAAGATGGAACCCAAAGCTAAGCACTTCTCCCATTGCAAGAAGATCAATCTAGTAGGCCAAACCAAACTGATAATTCGAAGAGACTTGCAAACATAACCAATCATACATAAAAGAATTCAGAGAAGATTCAAATATTGTTCATAGATAATCTTGATCATAAACCCACAATTCATCGGATCTCGACAAACACACCGCAAAAAGAGTTACATCGAATAGATCTCCAAGAGGATCGAGGAGAACTTTGTATTGAGATCCAAAGAGAAAGAAGAAGCCATCTAGCTAATAACTATGGACCCGAAGGTCTGTGGTAAACTACTCACACATCATCGGAGAGGCTATGGTGTTGATGTAGAAGCCCTCCGTGATCGAGTCCCCCTCCGGCGGAGCACTGGAAAAGGCCCCACGATGGGATCTCACGGGTACAAAAGGTTGCGGCGGTGGAATTAGGTTTTCGTGATGCTCCTGGATGGTTTCGGGGTACGTAGGTATATATAGGAGGAAGAAGTAGGTTGGTGGAGCCACGAGGGGCCCACGAGGGTGGAGGGCGCGCCCAGGGGGTAGGCGCGCCCCCTGCCTTGTGGCCTCCTTGTTAGTTTCTTGACATCCACTCCAAGTCCTCTGGATCACGTTTGTTCCAAAAATCATGCTCCCGAAGGTTTCATTCCGTTTGGACTCCGTTTGATATTCTTTTTCTGCGAAACACTGAAATAGGCAAAAAAAACAGCAATTTGAACTGGGCCTTGGGTTAATAGGTTAGTCCCAAAAATAATATAAAAGTGTGTAATTAAGCCCATTAAACATCCAAAACAAAATATATAATAGCGTGGAACAATAAAAAATTATACATACATTGGAGACGTATCAAGGTCTTCTTCTCGCTCCCTGGTGGCTTCATCCTCGGCATGGTGGCCCCACTGAACTTTGCAAAACTTCATAACCTTGTTGTGCATAACTCGGCTTGCAAACTCGGGAATCTTGACGGGTTTCTCCTCGTAGGTTAAATCATTATCCAACTGAATTGCTTCCAGGGGTACTGTATCTCTCAGAGGAATATCGGCCATCTCAGCATGACACTTTTTCAACTCGGAAACGTGAAACACATCGTGAACTCCTGATAGTCCTTCGGGTAACTCCAACTTGTAGGCCAATTCTCCCATATGCTCCAAAACTCGGTATGATCCTACAAATCTCGGGGCTAACTTTCCCTTAACTCCAAAGCGTTTAATTCCACGCAGAGGTGACATGCGAAGATATGCTCTGTCTCAGATTTCATAGACTACCTCCTTGCATTTTGAGTCTGCATAACTCTTCTACCTGTACTGAGCTACCTTCAGTCTATCTCGAATCAACTTAACCATCTCTTTTGACTCTTTGATCAAATCAGGTCCAAACAACTGATGGTCTCCAACTTCATCCCACATTAACGGTGTCCTGCACCTCCTTCCATACAAGGCTCCGAAGGGGCCATTTTCAAACTGTCTTGATAATTGTTGTTGTATGAGAACTCCGTGTGCGACAAATTATCATCCCAACTGGATCAATAATCTAATGCGCAGGCTCTCAACATGTCCTCCAAAATCTGGTTGACTCTCCCGGTCTGTCCATTTGTCTGCGGATGAATGGTTGTACTCAACTCTAGCCTAGTACCCAAAGTCTAGTGCAGCTGATTCCAAAACTTCGAGGTGAATTGTGTTCCTCTATCTGATACAATGGTCCTCGGAACTCCATGCATACATACGATCCTGGTCATATTTATCTTGGCCAACTTCGCACTCATATAGGTGGTTTTCACTGGGATAAAGTGAGCCACTTTGGTCAAATGATCCACTACTACCCAGATAGAATCATATCCCGATCGGGTCCTGGGTAATCTGGTGATAAAATCCATGCCAAGTTTGTCCCACTTCCATTTGGGTATCGGCATAGGCTGCAGTAATCCTGCAGGCTTCTGATGTTCGGCCTTTACTCTCTGACATACATCACATACGGCTACATACTCGGCAATATCCTTCTTCATACCAGTCCACCACAAACGCTCCTTGAAATCCAAATACATCTTGGTGTTTCCGGGGTGTATTGAGTATGGCGAGTCATGGGCTTCCTGAAGTATTAACTTCCTGATCTCTGCATTATTGGGTACATAAACGCGTTCCTCAAACCATAAAGCATCGTGCTCATCCTCACGAAAACCTTTGGCTTTTCCTTTGCTCATTTTCACCTTTATCTCAGCAATCTCCTTATCATCCTTCTGAGCTTCTTGAATCTTTCCCAATAACGTTGACTGAATCTCCATTGTTGCGACAAAACCTCTACGGACTATCTCTAAAGGAAGCTCCCTGAGATCTTCGGCCAACTCCTTTGGTAATCCTCCGCTTATGAGTGTATTGACATAACCTTTCCGGCTCAAAGTGTCTGCTACGACATTGTCCTTGCCTAGATGATAGTGTAGCTTCATATCATAATCCTTTATAAGCTCCAACCATCTCCTCTGCCTGAGATTCAGCTCCTTCTGCGTGAAAATGTACTTCAACTTCTTGTGATCCGTGTACACATCACAACGGTTTCCAATCAGAAAATGTCTCCAGGTCTTAAGTGCATGAACTACAGCTGCTAACTCCAAATCATGTGTGGCATAATTCAACTCATGCGGTCGAAGCTGTCGCGAGGCATATGTAACAACTCTTATGTCCTGCATAAGTACACCTCCAAGTCCTAAGCGACAAGTGTCGCAATACACTTGGAAATCCTTGTGTATATCTGGCAGAATTAGCACTGGGGCTGTAACCAAATGTTTCTTCAGCTCCTGAAAACTTGCCTCGCATTCGTCTGTCCATTTAAACTTAGTGTCTTTCTTCAACAACTCCGTCATAGGCTTCGCAATCTTGGAAAAATTCTCAATGAATCTTTGATAATATCCCGCGAGTCCTAGAAAACTGCGGATTTCTCCTACTGAGGTGGGTGCTAGCCAATCAGTGACTGACTGAACCTTGGTAGGGTCTACTGCTATACCTTCTCCTAATATAACATGTCCAAGAAATCCAACTTCTTTCAACCAAAACTCACATTTGCTAAAATTGGCATATAACTGATGTTCCCTGAGCTTCTCGAGAACTAAACGCAAATGCTCCTTGTGTTCCTCTTCATTCTTTGAGCATAACAAAATATCATCAATGAACACCACAACAAACTTATCCAAGAACTCTATGAACACCTTATTCATCATACTCTTGAAATAGGCAGGGGCATTTGTCAATCCAAAAGACATAACCGTGTACTCATATAGCCCGTACCTTGTGGTGAAGGTTGTCTTGGGTATATCCTGTTCTCGGATCTTCAGCTGGTGGTATCCTGATTGCAGATCGATCTTGGAAAATACTTTAGCTCCTTGCAGCTGGTGAAACAAATCATTGATCATCGGTAGTGGGTACTTGTCCTTGATTGTCACTTTATTCAACGCACGAAAAATAAACAACCATTCTCAACGATCCATCCTTCTTATCAACCAATAGCACTGGGGCTCCCCATGGTGACGAACTTCGTTGAATGTAACCTTTCTCCAGTAACTCCTTAATTTGCTTCTTAGTTTCCTCCAGATCATTTGCAGGCATCCGGTATGGTCTCTTTGATATTGGTCTGGTGCCTGGCAACAGCTCTATAAAAAACTCAATGTCTCGATCTGGCGGCATGCCTGGTAGTTCCCCTTGAAATACATCTGGGTAATCCTTCACTACAGGCACTTCCTCTTGAACAACTCCTGAGAGGGAATTCACTTGGGTCCTTCTTGGTGCATGCCTCGATACGTACTTGATCTTTTTTCCCTCCGGGGTGGTGAGCAGAATTGACTTACTAGCACAGTCAATGTTCCATCCATACTTCGATAGCCAATCCATGCCTAAAATTATATCCAATCCTTGTGACTCCAAAATTATTAGGTCTGAGGGGAAAACATGGCTACCAATGGTTAAGAGTAACCGATCACACCATCGAATGGCCATATACTTTGCTCCTAGCGAGCTTACTAACATGGGTGACCTAAGGGCTAAGGTGGGTAACTTAAACTTGTCCACAAATCCCCTTGCTATGTATGAATGCGATGCACGAGTATCAAAAAGAACGAGAGCGGTAAATGACTTAACCAAAAACTTACCGATAACTGAATCAAGCTGCTCCTCAACCTCCTCCACGTTGGCGTGGTTCACCTGACCTCTGGTGAAAGGATTGGGCTTCTTCCAGAGCTTCCATTGCCATTTCCATTCTTGGCTTCAGAACACTCGGTGGCGTAGTGTCCAGTCTTCCCGCACTTGAAACAAGTAATGTGACTTAGGTCCTTGGCGGGTATAGAGTGGTTGGAACGGTTCTGGCTGCTGCTTCCTCCATTTCCATTCCCATTCTTGGGGCCACTTTGGTTATGTGAACTTCCTCCATTGTGAGTGTGGCCTCCATGGTTGTGGTGGGTGTGTCCTCCCGAGTTCGGGGTAAAACGAGGTCTCTGCTGAGCTCCTGAATTGTACTTCCCTTGTCCATACTTCCTCTTGTGGCTCTCTACCTGATGTTGCTTCCCTTCAATCATAAGAGCCCTGTCTACCAACTCCTGATAGTTAGCAAATGTTTCTACCATCAACTACATGCTCAGTTCATCATTCAGCCCTTCCATAAACTTCTCCTGCTTCGCGGCGTCTGTGGCCACATCATCCGGGGCATAGCGAGCTAACTTACTGAACTCATCCACGTACTGCCCTACAGTATGATTTTCCTGACGTAAGTTGCGAAACTCATGCTTCTTCATGCTCATAGCTCCAGTTGAGACATGTGTAGTGCGGAACGCTTGCTGAAACTGATCTCAAGTGACATTGGCTATGGGGAAAGTGGCTGTGTAATTCTCCCACCATGAGGCTGCGGGTCCATCCAGTTGGTGTGCGGCAAAACGCACCTTCTTAGCATCTATGCAACCTACAGTGGTCAACTCCCTTCCAATCATGTGTAGCCAGTCATCAGCAACAATTGGCTCGGTGCTACTAGAAAACACCGGCGGATTCAGCCTCAGAAAATGGGCTAAGTTATCAACTGGAGGTGGTGGCGGTGGGTTGTTGTTGTTGTTGCCTTGGTTCTGGACTAGTAGCTGCATCAAGGCATTCTGCTGTTGGATCAACTGAGTGAGCTCCGATGGGAAGACAAATCCGGGGTCATGTCTTAGAGGCATCTGATGGGTTTAGAGGGAAGAGATTAGAATAGAATGAGGTCTAAAGAGAATAGCAGTACCCATATGCACATGAGACAAACACATTCATATCACACCACTCAATTCAAACAAGGGCATACAATCGATCTAACTACCGTTACAAAATACTCTGACTACTACTATATACATGGGGGAATACTACTGATAATATGGTGGTCATCTAGAAATTTTGATCGGTGGAAGACTCCATGATATCCTCTCCAGCTTTGTCTTTGTAGTCATCATCACTACTGTCGGGGTCGGAGTCGGTGTCGTTGATGATGATGTAGTCTTCGAGATGGTCGTCATCTCCTCCTAGCGCAAGGTCTCCCATGAATACTCCTAGCTTCCTTGTCAGGTCATCATTCTTTTCTACTAGTATTGTGATTTCCTCCTCATATCCATCGCGTCTAGACATGAGTTCTTCTTCAAGCTCCATGTTCCTAGTCATCACCTTCTTCAGATCTATCATGCTTGCGCACACTTTGTTCTCCTGGCAACGAATGTGCTGGTTTAACTCCTGGATGAAGGCTGCAGTGGACTTGTCCCTCCTGGTGCTGATCATCTCCCATTGCTCGTCTCGACGCCCACATATCTGGTAGATGGTGTCCTTAAAATCCTTGTGATAAAATTTGCTGATGCGTCCCATGGCGATGTGAGCTGCCATGCTCTTACCTAGACTCTAGGTTGGTGCATCAAAGGAAAACTCTATGGGCTCAGTAACTGGCGTGAATGTCCTTCCTGGAACTTGAACTCAAATCATCCAACGCTCTTCTTCTGGTAAAGTGGCGGTGTAGGTCCCGGTGAAGCTTGGTATTCCGATGTTCAGGTACCTAGTGACTTCCTTCAAGTGTCGTCCAAAATGTGTGTCTTCATCCGGTTGAGCAAACTTGTTCCTTGGGTCTGCCATCTATAGGTTGGAAAATGGAGAGGATTCAGAAATGAGTAGAGAAGAGTGACCTATGGCTTATCTTAGTGGTAGCGTCCTACAATCAGCATGTGCTATGATACCATCTTGTAGCGATCCGACCTCAGACGGTCAAATCTCTGTGCATAAGTGTCATCCCTGGATCGGTAATGCTGACACACAAAGTACTTGAAAGATTTATAACAGAGTGCAATCACACACTTATTACATCGAATGTCTCAAAAGAGAACTTATTACAATAATATGGCTTAAGGCCATCTAAAAAAGATAACTCTAGATGCATCGAAGGTAAGTGAGTCCATTAACTCCAACAACATAGGTGAGTGCACGACAACGACCTATCGCGCCTTACTCGTCGTCTGAAAAGTCTGCAACATAATACATTGCAGCCCGAAAATGGGTCAGCACATGGAATATGCTGGCAAAATAACACAGTAGAGCAATGAACAGGTAAATGCTATCACTACATGCATATATGGATGGTGGAGGCTCTATGGTTATCATGTTTTTGTGAAAAGCCAATTTTTTCCTACATCAAAGGAATATATTTTGTTTAACTATCATAGTATTTGATAAAATATTGAGAATGGAAACCCCATCTCAATCCCAATTAAGCAGTATTAATAACCCAACAAATTAATTTAGAGTGATGAGATCAAATCAATAATTCAAGAACCAGATACTCAAGATGTCCATACCTGGGGACACGGCTAATCATGATTAGTTTGTACACTCTCTAGAGGTTTGTGCACTTTTCCCCACAAGACTCTATCCCCTCCGTTGGATTTCTCGGACTACATGATGTTTGAGAAACGGATGACCGAGACACAGTCTTTCAGAAGCATTAACTCTTTCGATGGGTAAACCGTACCACCTACGTCCCCTACATCTGCTAATTTTCCACTGAAAGAGGTCACCCAACATACTCAACTATGCCAGAGCCCATAATGGCTTGTGGCTGCACACAGAAGTTTCTAGCATGAATAATCTTATGATCCCTTTGAGGCTGGGTACTCCGGGATATCCTAGGACAACACTGGATTCTCCAGGTGCCCGCAACCAATCCACCTAGATGTGTATTTAAGTAGCCAACTTAAGTTAACCATTAATTAACAATCTCAAATCTGTCATGGATACACTCAAACCCAAACCACGTCTACTAGCATAGCATAGCGGTATAAGCATAACGTAGAAGTAACTCCCAGGGTTTGATAATAAAGGACAATAGGTTCTACCTCATCATCTACTTCCCAATACCAACAAGTTAATCACATCCTAATCATGCAGTGTTTGAGGATTGTAACTAATGCATAATAACTGGGTAATAAAGGGATATGATCCAAGTGTTACTTGCCTTGCTGACGATCTGCAAACCCTGGAGACTCGTAGTAGCACGCTTCGCACTCCAGAAATTCTATCGCAAACAAATAATAGCATACATAAGCACTCAAGCATAGATGCAAGGGTAAAACTCAGATGAGAAAGATCAAATCTGAAAGATCAACTGAAGAGCTTCGGTTTTCAAAAAGAATCAATCGAATCGGAGCTACGGAGCTGAAACAACGGTCAAAAGAAATTCGAAAACAAATCTGCTTGAAACCAAATTTTAAATTGTCAAAATCATGTTCAAGTTGTTTAACTAGAAAAAGGGGTTCGAGATGAAGATTTTGGCGTTGGTTTCACTGGATTTGGACGAACGATAAAAAAGTTGTGAGGGTTTGAAGATCAGGGGCTAATCTGCAATAAAAAATAATCGCGGATAGGTCCCTGGCCGAAAATAAAATAAAAAGAAAAAGACTACGACGTGAACGTTCGCTGATAGAGACAAACAAACATATTCATTCGTTAAAACGAACTAACGGGTGAACGTTCGCTAAACAGATCTAATCCGACGAAAACCGAGAAAACCCTAACAAAAAAATAAACCAATCTAACCGGAAAAAACGACGACGGCGGCGGTTTTTACCGGTTCTTCGAGAAAACCGGCGGTGGCGGCGACGAGATCCAACGGTGGCGGCGACGAGATCCGGCGGCGGGGCCCGGCGAGCGGCGGGGCTGCGGGGCGGGACAGCGGTCGGCGGGCGGCAGCGCAACGCGGGGCTGGGTGGGGAGGCGAGGGGGCTCCGGCGGCGACTTATAAAGCCCCCCCGGGTCTCCGACTTGGAGAGGGGGTCGGTGAGGCAGCGGCGAGTCGGACTCCTTCGGGAGTACGGCGACTCCACGCGGCGGCACGGACAAGGCGGCGGCGCGGGCAAGGTTGCGGCGCGGCTGGGCTTGGCCCGGCTCGGCTCGGGCCGCCCAAAACTTTTTTTAAAAAATAAATTTCGCCGGAGAAAAAAATCCTAAATAAATAGAAAAAAATCTAAAAATGCCTAAAACAATTTTCATCGTCTAGATAAAATATTTAGAACAAAGTGAACATTTTTTCTGGCCTAAAAATGCATATATTTCTAATTCAAATAAAATCTCGAATAAAATCCAAATAAAATATTTATTTGATTTTAAAAATCTTTCCTCCAATATTTCTCTCTTTTTGAAGAAGTCATATTATCTTCTCTCTTTTATTTTAATATCGGAAATATTTCGGAGAGAAAAATTATTAAAACCAAGATGATCCTCTTTTCAAATTTGAGAAAATTCAAATATGAAATCCCCAACTCTCTCCGTGGGTCCTTGAGTTGCTTAAGATTTCTAGGATCGCAAACGAAATGCAAATAAAATATGATATGCATATGATGACCTTGTATAACACCCAAATTAAAAAATTGGGGTGTTACGAAAGACCTTCAACATCAATGAAGGCTCAATATTCGCCTTCTGCTTCAGCAGTTTTCCAAATGAGATACATCTGTCTATGTACCGTATATGATGCTAATTTCAAAAGGTTATAGATGTTGCACGTGAAACTTGGGTCATGCGGGAAGGACCCCCCTATCGCAGTCACTCACTAGGCGACGGTTTCAAATGTCGTCACGGTAAGGGGTTAAAACCGCTTGTATAGCACCTCGCTGTACTAGTGTTTCGTCGTCGGTCGAGCTCTCCGCGCAGCACCCTAAGCAAGCACCCGAGCTCCCAAAAACCTTGACTAAAAGGAAACCATCCTCCATTAACTTATAATGGAGGATGTGCCCTTCCGACAAGCTGTGGGCACGAGCAGAAGTCTTACAGCCTCGACGGAAGTACATGACATGAGGGGCGGGGAAATCTACATCCACCCGTATGATGCCATTCCCGCAACCCCTCATGTGCAGTCTCAGTGCTCGTGTCTGCTCGAGCTCCATCACCCTTGCAAATGGGGTAGGGAGGCGGAGGCGGCCGTGCGGAGGCTTATACAGCCTGATGACGAACTCCAAGGGCTGATCTTCGACGTGGCTTTCCATCAGGGGAGGAGCATCCGGTGCAGGCGCAATTGGGGCGCTGCCCCGTCCTCCTCGGCCTCGTAAGCCACGATGACCTCGGCCACGCCCCCCTTTCGCCTCCTCTCATAGCGGGCTCGGCTCCCGCTTCTTTAGAAGGAGGATGGAGGCGCTGTCGAGCAGAAGTTCTCGTCGCCACTGGAGCAACACCAGACCCCCAACCTCTCGCCATGATAAGCAGCGGATATGGTGAAAATGGAGGGAGGAGGAGGTGCAGGAAAGCGTCTCGTCCCATGCCCCCTTTTATGGGTGAGCAAGGGTAGAGGTCATATTTTCTCGTGGAGGTTGCCGCCCTGTTCAACCAATCCTGCTCCTCCTCACCATTAACGGCTCGAAGAATCAAGGCCGACCCTCTGCTCCAATCCGCGGCGCCTGGCTTTCTGCCATGGCACCCATTCCCGTGCCCTCTGCATCCGCCATCGACCCTGCACAATGCATGTGACGCACGTGGCACAGGAGTTTGGAGCGGGAAGAATAATGGCATGGCAGTTACGCCCCGTGAACGTGGGACGTGAGTACTCCGCAAAACGTGGCCCATTATAGGCGTTACACGACGCGTGGGGAAACAGGAAACTGGCCTGGGCTCAGGTTAATGCAGAAGCAAGGAAAATCTCAAAGGGCAAAGCCACCTCTACACTCCTGCGTGTGCACTTGTTAGGGTCTACCCTAACGATGGCCAGCAGCGCGTTCGGGCCAGGCTCGAGGGCTCCTATCGGTGCAACAAACCCTGGGTCTGTAGCCCAGACTGTGCACAGACCCAAGAACAAGATTGCAGCAGCAAGATCAGATCAAGCACGAAGGGATCAGTTCTTTGAAGGATCAAAGTGCAGATCAAGAAGACCAAGACTAGCCAGAGAAGCAAGATATCACTACAGGAAGAATCTCCATTGCTCGGTAGGCAAGCCTGGCAAGGTTGGGGTTACCCCGGAAGCAAGCCTCCAGATCGTCCCGGCAGGCCCGCCGGCGGCTTGCGGAGGAAAACCACTCCATCGCACCACCTCACAGTGATGCAGGTCATCGATCAGGGAGGTGACAAGCCCCCAAGTGACTAAGTGGCTGCTTCCTTCCACATGGCACCCAATTCCTACAGAAAATGCCTCCAAATGACACCCGTCCTGAGACGTGTCAAGCAAGCAGGCGTGAAGCTGGCAAAATAGCTCTGCAAGGCTTGCCGGGCGCACTGTGATGTGACACTGAGCGACACATATACTGCGCTCTGTCTGCGTGCAGAGTTAGGGATGATAGCACTGTTTGCTATCTAATCAGTATGTAAAGACTGATTTGCCACTATGGTTACCCCTTCATCTATAAAAGGAGGTCCATGGCAACCGTAGAAAGGATTCAGACCCTCACACATTCATACGCATGTAGCCACTCTCACCCCGAGGCAACCCTGTCGGGCAAGAGCGTCGCGTTTTCCACCATTATCCATCATCAAGCCACCAAAGCAGGAGTAGGGTTTTACGCCTCGCTACGGCCCGATCCTGGGTAAAACCGCCTGTGTGATCTCTGTCGTGTTGTGTTACGTTTCTCCACTCTTTATGCAACACGATCATCCCCCCGCCGAACCAAAAGGGGCTCATGGCCCCCTAGATGGCCGTGGTTTCCCACGACACAATGTGTCTCCCGTTATCATGTTGAATGGGGTTTTCTTAGTATTATCAAATTGTGTTTAATATTTTTCACATAACAAGAATTGAGGGTTTTAGGAGGTTCCCCTTCTTCATGAGTAGCAAGTACAACTAATTTTTTTGGTGTTTCATGTTCCATATCCATAATTAAAGATAGAGAACAACTTAGAACAGGAAATAAAAACTACTTAGTGATAAAGCAAACAAGCACACACGAGAATATTCACCCCCGCGCTATTGCTGCCGGGCAACGGTGCCAGAAAAAGGTATTGATAACCCACAAGTACAGGGGGTCATTTGTAGCCTTTTTTGATAAATAAGAGTGTCGGACCCAACGAGGAGCTAAAAGTAGAACAAATATTCCCTCAACTTCTATCGACCACCGATACAACTCTACGCACACTTTAACGTTTGCTTTACCTAGACAAGTATGGAACTATTTTGTAGGTGTGATGCTAGAACTACTTTGCAAGAATAAAACTAGGGGTACTTTGCAAGATAATAAAATTTAGCTATTTAGTAAAAAACTTTTTGTCACAGAAGAAAGTTATTTGTCCCTAGGCAATCGATAAATAGACCGGTAATCATTCTTGCAATTTTATATGAGGGAGAGGCATGAGCTAACATACTTTCTCTACTTGGATCATATGCACTTATGATTGGAACTCTAGCAAGCGTCTTCAACTACTAAAGATCATTAAGGTAAAACCCAACCATAGCATTAAGTATAAAGTCCTCTTTACTCCCATACACAATAGCCCACTTTCTCAAGACTGTGTATTCTGTCACCCACGCCACCCACTAGAAGCAAATTATGAACGTATTGCAACACCCTATACCAGGGGTCCCTCACATTTGCATGACATGTAGGGCACCATAGGACAGCACCATAATAAAATATACACTCATACCAACCCCAATCGTCGATTAGCCCATAGGACAAAATGGATCTACTCAAACATCATAAGATAGCCATAGATCATTGGAAAAATATATATAGCGTTGAGCACCGTGTTTAAGTAGAGATTACAACGGGTAGAAGAGAGATTATACCGTTGCATAGAGGGGGAGAGAGTTGGTGTTGACGGCGGCGAAGTTGTTGGTGTAGATCATCGTCACGATTATTGCCCCGGCGGCGCTTCGGTGCCAGCGGGAGAGAGGGGGAGAGAGCCCCCTCCTTATTCTTCTTCCTTTGCCTCCCCTATAGATGGGAGGAGAGTTCCCCTCTGGTCCATGTCCTCTGTGGCGGCGGAGGGGCGGGAGCCCCTCTGAGATTGGATCTCCCTCTTTGTTCTCTTTTGTTTCGCGTTCCTATTTTCTGGCCAAAAAACATTTCTTATATTCCCGGAGATCTGTAACTCCGACTGCGCGGAGATTTTAACTCGATTTTTTTCTGGATAAAACTTCCTTGCGCCCGAAGAAGATCTCCAACCGCCTTACGAGGTGAGCATAACCCACCACCATGTGCCAGGGACCTGGGGCGCGCCCTGGTGTCTCCTGGTGGTTGTGGGCCCTGTTTACATTGATTCCACCTCCCAAAAATAAAAAATATTCCAAAATAATTCTCCATTAATTTTTATCGCGGTTGGACTTCGTTTGATATGGATATTTTGTGAAACGAAAACATGCAACAAACAGGAACTGGCACTGGGCACTGGATCAATATGTTAGTCCAATAAATCATATAAAATGTGGCCAAAAATATGTGAAAGTTGTATAATATTGGCATGAAACAATAAAAAATTATAGATACGACGGAGACGTATCACTCCTCCATTGCTCCAGTTAGTTTTTGTTCTAGTGGTTTATATTTTGAGTAATTAGCTACTCTTCGTGCTACTGAAAATGAGCTTGTGATACCTCCATTTTGCATCATGTTTTCCTACTATTATTTATAATATTTTTATGCATAATAATGCTTCATGGAGTAATTCTAATGCCTTTTCTCTCATAATATGCAAGGTTTGCACAAAGAGGGAGAATGCTGGCGGCTGGAATTCTGGACCTGAAAAAGCTATGTAAGGGTTACCTATTCTGCACAACTCCAACTGGGCTAAAAAATTACAGTGAATTATTTTGGAATATATATAATACTGCAGCAAATAACTACCAGAGGGGGCAACCTGGTGAGCACAAAAATCCAGGGCGCGCCAGGGCCCCCAGGCGCGCCCTGATGGGTTGTGCTCAGCCCAGCCCACCTCCGGTGCCCATCTTCTGGTATATAGGTCACTTTGAGCTAGAAAAAATAAGGAGAGGACTTTCGGGACGGAGAACCGCCGTCTCGAGGTGGAACTTGGGTAGGAGCACTTTAGCCCTCCGGTGGAGCGATTCCTCCAGGGGAGCTTCCCTCCCAGAGGGGGAAACTGAAACCATCGTCAGCACCAACAACCCTCTCACCTTTGGGAGGCCAATCTCCATCAGCATCTTCAACATCTCTATCTCCTCTCAAACCCTAGTCCATCTCTTGCGTTCAATCTTTGTACCGGAACCTCAGATTGGTACCTGTGGGTGACTAGTAGTGTTAATTACATCTTGTAGTTGATTACTATATGGTTTATTTGGTGGAAGATTATATGTTCACATCCATTATGCTATTTAATACTCCTCTTTATATTTAGCATGATTATCATTTGTGAGTAGTTACTTTTGTTCTTGAGGTCACGAGAGAAATCTTGTTGCAAGTAATCATCTGAACTTGATATGTGCTCGATATTTTGATGATATGTATGTTGTGATTCCCTTAGTGGTGTCATGTGAACATCGACTACATGGAACTTCACCATATTTGGGCCTAAGGGAATGCATTGTGGAGTAGTTATTAGATGATGGATTGCTAGAGCGATAGAAGCTTAAACCCTAGTTTATGCGATACTCCGTAAGGGACCGATTTGGATCCAAATGTTTAATGCTATGGTTAGATTTTATCTTAATACTTTTCTTGTAGTTGTGGATGCTCGAGGGGATCAATTGTAAGTGGGAGGGTTGTTCAAGTAAGAACATCACCCAAGCACCTGTCCACCCACATATCAAATCATCAAAGTAGCGAACGCAAATCAAACCAATATTATGAAAGTGACTAGATGAAATTCCCGTGTACCCTTAAGAACGCTTTGCTTATTATAAGAGACCGTTTTGTCCTATCCTTTGCCACAAAAGGATTGGGCTAACTTGCTGCACTTTATTTACCATTACCATTACTTGTCCACTACAAATTATCTTGCTATCAAACTACCTGTTACTCCTTATTTCAGTGCTTGCAGAAAATACCTAGTTGAAAACCACTTGTCATTTCCTTCTGCTCCTTGTTGGGTTCGACACTCTTACTTATTGGAAGGACTACGATTGATTCCCTATACTTGTGGGTCATCAAGAATCTTTTTTGGCGCCGTTGCTAGGGAGTGAAGCGCTCTTGGTAAGGAAAATTTTATATTACGCGCTGAAATTTATTTTCACTTGCTACTATGGAAAAAATATCCTTTGAGGGGTTTATTCGGGGTATCTTCACCTCGACTGGAGGCACAATTAGTTGCCCATCAACCTACTACACCTACTAAAAATAATGGTTATGAAATTCCTTCGGGTATGATAGAACGACTCCTAGCTAATCCTTATGCAGGAGATGGAATCGAACATCCTGATATACACTTGATCTATATGTATGAAATTTGTGGATTGTTTAAGCTTGCAGGTTTACCTGGAGATGAAGCTAAGAAGAAGGTTTTCCCTTTCTTTGAAGGGAAAAGCATTGGCATGTGATACGTCTCCGTCGTATCTACTTTTCCAAACACTTTTGCCCTTGTTTTGGACTCTAACTTGCATGATTTGAATGGAACTAACCCGGACTGACGCTGTTTTCAACAGACTTTCCATGGTGTTATTTATGTGCAGAAACAAAAGTTCTCGGAATGACCTAAAACTCCACAGAACGTCTATTTGGAAATAATAAAAAATCCTTGCAAAAGATGAAGACCAGGGGGCCCACACCCTAGCCACGAGGGTGGGGGCACACCTGCCCCCCTAGGGCGCGCCCCCTACCTCGTGGGCCCCTGGAGCTCCTCCGACCTCAACTCCAACTCTATATATTTGCTTTTGGGGAGAAAAAAAAGAGAGAAGGTGTCGGTGTCAAAACCGGCGGATCTCAAGTAGGGGGTCCCGAACTGTGTGTCTAAGGCGGATGGTAACAGGAGGCGGGGGACACGATGTTTTACCCAGGTTCGGGCCCTCTCGATGGAGGTAATACCCTACTTCCTGCTTGATTGATATTGATGATATGAGTATTACAAGAGTTGATCTACCACGAGATCGTAGAGGCTAAACCCTCGAAGCTAGCCTATGGTATGATTGTTGTTGTCCTACGGACTAAACCCTCTGGTTTATATAGACACCGGAGGGGGCTAGGGTTAGACGGAGTCGGTTACAAGGGACGAGATCTACATATCTGTATTGCCAAGCTTGCCTTCCACGCCAAGGAGAGTCCCATCCGGACACGAGACGAAGTCTTCAATCTTGTATCTTCATAGTCCAACAGTCCGGCCAAAGGATATAGTCCGGCTGTCCGGATACCCCCTAATACAAGACTCCCTCAGTAGCCCCTGAACCAGGCTTCAATGACGATGAGTCCAGCGCGCAGTTTTGTCTTCGACATTGCAAGGCGGGTTCCTCCTCTGAATACTCCACGGAAGATTTTGAACACAAGGATAGTGTCCAGCTCTGCAAAACAAGTTCCACATACCACCGTAGAGAGAATAATACTCCCACAAATCTAATCTGCTGACGCGTTTCGTATTATAACATCACACTACGGCTCGGTCATTATTCGAACCATTTTTCTCAACCAGCCTCGGCTCATATTGTGAGGCGGTTTCCTTGGCACGTCTTGTCGAAGCAGAGATCATGTCCCCTTATCACGGGATTCTCATTAATACGGATATGGGTAACCCAACTGCGCCATCAATTACGGCGTTTGGGGAATAATAGGTTTTACCAGGTAAGTGGGGAGGTGCATCGCCTCTTCTGTCCTTATAAGGGGACAAGGATTTATTCTTCTCACCCACACCTTTCTCCCTGCTTATTCCCTTCTGCTCAAGCTCCAACGCTCAAGCATTCCTCTTCTCTGTCCACAAGAGGTCTTACGAAGATGTCTGGATCCGGAGCGGGAGGCAAATGGATGGCCTCTACCATCCAAGAGAAGGATATTAAAAAGCTTCGGAAGGCCGGGTACCTCGCCAAGAAAATGAGCCACCGTCTTCCGACGGCGGGACAAGTCGTCCCTACTCCAGAACCCCACGAGAGGGTTGTTTTCCTCCCTCATTTTGTCCGCGGGCTGGGATTTCCCCTCCACCCATTTGTTCGCGGCATCATGTACTATTATGGGATCGATCTTCATGATCTGTCCCCTAATTCCTTCCTCAACATCTCGATGTTCATTGTCGTGTGCGAGGCTTTTCTCCGCATTTCACCGCACTTCGGTTTATGGCTGAAGGTTTTAAATGTGAAGCCCAAGGTGGTGGGCGGCGAGCACGCCGAGTGTGGGGGCGCCATGGTGAGAATATGGCCAACGGGAACCTTTAATGATTCTGTCAAGGAGTGGCAACAACAGTGGTTTTATATCACTGAGCCGTGCAGCACAGAGTGGGCCGCCTCTCTCGAGTTCCGATCCGGCGCCCCCCTGCGGCTTACATCCTGGGTCAAGAAAGGCCCGGACTGGGCCTCGTCCGATGAACTGTCGGCGCTCCATACGCACGTTGAAGATATGGGAGACAAGAACATTGGGCTTGTCAATGTGGTCCAGGTGATGCTGATCCGCCGGATCTTGCCTTGTCAGCACCAGGCTTGCAATTTGTGGGAATTCGATCCGGCCCAGCACCAAACCTTGCGGGAGATTTTCGGCTCCTCGCACAAGGACATATGGAAGGTGCTTTTCAAGTCCAGCAAATCGTGGCCGGACTCCGCCGAAGAACGTGGGTACCAACTGTCCTGCCCGGCAAGTTCAGTGAGTTATCAAACTTTTCTATCCGCGTAACCCAAAAGAAACGCTTAACGTGTTTTATACAACTCTCCCAGGGCTGGACGAAGAAGGCGGAGCGGATCCATTGTCCGGCCCCACTGCCCGAAGAACCGGCCATCCCACTTTTGACGAAGATGTTGGTCCCGGTGCCTTATCAGGTGCCGAAGAAGATGGCCGAGAAGCAAGCAAAAAAGACCTGGGGCGGCCTTTGTCACCGCGGCACTTCGGACACAATATCCAAAGGCTCCAATGCCCATCTCGCCTCCGAAGAGAACGAGGAGGAGGAGGAGGATGAATCCCCTGTGGGGGGAAGAAAGAAGAGGACGGCCTCCGCGCACTTGGAGGCCGAGCTGCCCAAAAGGGGGAAGGCTCTTCTTCTGAAGGAGCCCACTGCCGCCGCCGACAGCGGCCTGGCCTGGGATCCCTGGGCCCAGCCCCTGGTGGACTCGTAAGTGTATAAAATCCGAGTATGTTTTAGGCGTCCAGACTCATCACGGCTTAGTATTTTAACCTAAGCCATATTTTTCGTAGTCCGGCGAGGTCCCGTACCAAACAATCCTCATCGGAGGACTTGCTGAGCTCAAACGCTATGGAGAACGGGACGCCCCCAAAGGCCCTTTCCTCCAAACAGGTGCATAACACCAAGGCTTTGTCCCAGAAGGACCCCGGCCAAGGAGGAAAGGAAAAAAACTGTGAAGGCGGCCCCTGGAGGTCAAACCTCAGGGGCCGGACACGTAGGGGAAAAGATTCCCATGGGGGCGGACGACGAGGGCGATTATGGGTTCGGCGCCCAGCCGGAAGCGATTCCAGAGACCTAAATGGCTCCAGAATCAAGCAGGCAGCCTCCCTCGGCTGGAGGGGGCGTGCCTATTCCATCGGCGACCTCCATCTATCCGGAAGTGTCGGATGCTTTGTTGGTGGCGTTGGAAGACGCCTCCATCATTGATGGACATCGTGCCCTTATGGGTGCGGTGATTGAGAAGATTCAATCTACTGAGAGTGGACTGAATGGAGCCTGTATCAGCCTTGTAAAAGGATTTGAGGTATGTTTTTCGAAGAGTGTCATAGTATGGACAATAGCCCCTGATACATTATTCGGTGAAGATACTGGACAGAGGATCAAATATGTTCGCAGGAAGACTCATTGAATGACAGTTGTTTCTCTTTTGTTATAAGCAGGCGTCTGTAGCGGCTGCTGCCTCCCATGCTGCGGAAATATCTGGACTGAATCAAAGTCTGGAGCGGGCCAAGGAAGAAATTGGCTAGTTGAAAATGCAATTGAGGGATAAACAGGGTATGCACGAGTCTTGTTCGCATTTATTGCGAATGAATTTTCAGTATGAACTGAGTTTTATGATATTGCATTAGGAATTTTGTTATAAGCAGGTTCTTCGTGAGAAACATGAGGCCAGAGTTATTAAATCTGAGCAGGAGCTATAAGAGTCCGTAAGGAAATGCGAGACTTTGGAGCAGAGTTTAATGGAGAAAGAATTTGAACTCACCAAGGCTCATCAGGCCACGAGCGATGCCCGGGGGCAAACCCGAAGCGCCCTGCAGGAGATCCAAGAGGCGAGAAAGATCACGGGTGGTAAGGCTTTTTCCCTGTAGAGTAAGTATTTGGGGGGAAGACTTATGTTTCTAATGTTGAATTCGGATTTCTCAGAGGTATTTGCCGTGCTACCTCGCAGCATATCGGATGCCGCTCAATTCTACTAAGACGAAGAAAGGAATACTACGGATAAGCTCTTTTGGTTGCAGTATTTGGCACCGAATTATCCGGTGCCTTTTGCCGATCAACTGAAATAGCTGATCGAACAGCAGAAGGCGGCGGAACTAGCCATGAAGGATTTAATTATCCGGTTATGGCCTGCTAAGTCGATCCCAACTAGCTACTTCGGGCTCGTGAAGCGGCTTGTGGGTGCCTGTCCTCGACTTGACATCATCAAGCGGTCGGTCTGTATAGAGGGTGCATGAATGGCCTTCGCCCGCGCAAAGGTGCACTGGGGGAAGATGGATGCTGAAAAGCTGATGACCGAGGGACCACCGGAGGGGAAGGAGCACCGGAAGCCCGAGTTATATAATGAGAATGTCCTGAAAGGATCCTACCTTGCCGCGGAACTATACACCAAGGACTTTATATTTCCATGAATGCAAATCATGTTGTCCTTTGTAATGTTTAAACAAGGTCAATTATATCATTTATTGCCTGTTATATGAAAGTTTACCCTCCTGTGCGGCCGTTTTATATATTAAGTCTGAGAGTTGGCCAGTCGTCGGCTTCTGCCCCCACGTATGAAGTACGGAGGTGTTCGGGATAAACTTGAGCACTCTTTATCCCAATTTTGGGTCCTTCGAGGGAGGTGCTCAGCACAACAAACCAGTCAATCGGACTGTAGGGCTTTATCACTCTCACTTAGCCATAGGAGCATTAGTATGGTCGGCGCAACCCCTGGTTTCTGGAATACCGTACTAGGGGCTCTATAAGCACCTGATCGGAGAAAAAACCGATCCATCGCATGCTGCATTGGTTATGGCATTATGCGGGAGAAATCCTTAAAGATTTTATGACCTCTCGAACAGCTGACCAGCTCTCGCCGTATCATGACAGTCAGTTTTCGACTTTCTCTACTGAGGTGCTCGTCCGGAAGAACTGGGACACAATCGCAGTAGTTCTCCCAGTGCTACCTTAGCCGATATAGCGGAACGTAAGGTACCAAAACATGGGAGCCGGGCAAACCCAACTATTGATCCAAGAAATGATTCGGAGCTGATGCATATAATGCTATAAGTTCGGGGTGCCGAACTTCCATGAAGGTGTTCGGACTTTACTGCCGTGTTATGGGTAAAACGAAGCCCCTGGCATATTTTACAGCATATCGTTGTGTACGAATGCCACTTTCACAGAATGATTTCGATAAGAAATAACAGCAGGTAAGCATCATATAAATACACACGTTGTATTTGAATAGTACGTCTATGCGTATGGGTACAAGTAATGTGATAAAAAAAGGAATATGATTGCGGAACCTGCTGAGACCAGGGGGAAGAGGTTGAGTGCGGATCCGCAATGTAGCTGGACGGTCACTGTGGGGGATGTCTAAGGATTCCCTTACTCGTTCAAGCTGCGTCCGTGTAGCCTGTCCTGGTCAGTGCAAAGGTGAACCTGCGAAAGAAATGTAAGAAATATTTATGTGCCGGAGGGCGGTTGAGCCGCTGAGTACGGCCTGTCCTGGCCTTCGCTGGAGTGTTTTAGTTGAGCCCCGGACGGGCTGGGCTATCCTTCCGTGAAGTAGTTCGGAGTCCCTTGACGGTATCCGGAGGCCTGGATGTCCGCTCGAGGTTCGACTGCAAGGTGCTGCTCGTTGTTTCTGTTGCTAAGGTAGTGGTATATATGTTGGTGCATAGGGAAGGTTCGGCCTTGCCATTAACCGTGATGACGCCTCGTGGACCGGGCATCTTGAGCCTACAGTAGGCATAATGTGGCACCGCGTTGAATCAAGCGAATGTGGTTCGTCCGAGCAGTGCTTGATAATCACTGCGGAAAGAGACGATTTCAAAGTTTAACTCTTCGATACGGTAATTTTCTGGTGATCCGAAGACTACCTCAAGGGTAATGGAGCCTGTACAACGAGCCTCCTCACCTGGTATAATGCCTCTCAAAGTGGCTTTAGTGGGTTTGATCGCCGAATGATCGATGCCCATCGTGCGCACTATGTCCTGGTAAAGCAGATTTAGACTGTTGTCGCCGTCCATAAGGACTCGAGTGAGGTGGAACCCGTCTATTATTGGGTCGAGGACTAATGCGGCTGGATTGCCCTGATTGGCGTTAACCGGACGATCCGTGCAGTTGAAGGTGACTGGCCCCAGTTTATATTGTGGGACGACTAGTTCCGTTGAGTCGCTATCCCTAAGGATGCATATCCGGTCCGAGTTGGTAATTTGGGTGGTATTTACCACATTCACCGATTGAATATGCATGGGAAATTTCTTTTGCCCTGTGTTCGGTGGTCTGGGATCTTCGTCGCTATCATCGCTTTGAGACCCCCTTTCGTCTTTAGCGCCTGCCCTGCCGGCTTGTTTGAAGACCCAGCATTCTCTGTTTGTATGGGTGGCTGGCGTTTCTAGGGTGCCATGAATTTTGCATTGGCGATCGAGTATGCGGTCCAGACTGGATGGACCCGGATTTTTATTTTTGGGTGCCCTTTCCGCTGACCAGACTTTGAGCCCCTGAACCCGGCATTAACTGCCGTATTTTTGGCGTTTTCACCATATTTGCAGCGCTTGTGTTTGTTGCGTCGCGGCTTTCCGTTGCTATCCCTGGCTTCTGATATGCTAGGTTTTCTTGCTGTATTGGTACTACGAGCCAACCAGCTATCTTCGCCCGCACAAAAGTGGGTCATAAGTGTCGTGAGGGCTGCCATGGATTTTGGCTTCTCTTGGCCGAGGTGCCGGGCGAGCCATTCATCATGGATATTGTGCTTAAATGCCGCTAAGGCCTCTGCATCCGGACAGTCGACTATTTGGTTTTTCTTGGTTAGTAACAGGGTCCAGAATTTCCTAGCCGATTCTCCTGGCTGCTGAGTTATATGACTTAAATCGTCAGCGTCAGGCGGCCGCACATAAGTACCCTGGAAATTGTCCAGGAATGCCTCTACCAGGCTCTCCCAGCTTCCGATGGAGTTTTCGAGCAAGCTATTGAGCCAAGGCCGAGCTGGCCCTTTGAGTTTTAGCGGGAGATACTTGATGGCATGTAGGTCATCCCCGCGGGCCATGTGAATGTGGAGGAAGAAGTCTTCTATCCATACTGCGGGGTCTGTAGTGCCATCGTATGATTCAATATTTATGGGTTTAAAGCCCTCTGGGAATTCATGACCCATTACTTCGTCAGTGAAGCATAGGGGGTGTGCGGCGCCTCTGTGTTGGGCTATATCACGACGCAGTTCATATGAGTTTTGTCTGCTGTGTTTGGCCCGGGCAGATTTACTTTTACTGTATCCGGCATGACGGTCATCGTCCCACGTAGGTGTGCGTCCCCGTGATCCGTAGATCCATCTTGCGTGTTTTGCCTTGTTTTCCAATACGACTCGCAGGTCCCGCGTGTTGCGCCGTGCCTTGGTATTTTTGTTTGAGTGGCGGCGGGGCGCAGGCTGAGCTTCAGGCTGAAATGCCTCTCTGTCTCGGCCATGAGGTGGCCGATCAGCCACATCATACGCTGGTGATGTAGGATTCAATGCTTCCTCCTCTAGTCGGGGTAGCAACCTGCGCTTGGGGTAACCCTTGGAGGGGTGTTCGAGTTCATGTTCTTCCGCCGCAAGGACTTCAGTCCATCTGTCTACTAGCAAATCTTGATCAGCTCGAAGCTGTAGTTGCTTTTTCTTCAGGCTATTTGTTGTGTCTATAAGTAGGCGCTTAAAGCGCTCGTGCTCGACGGGATCCTCAGGCATGATAAATTCTTCGTCGCCGAGGCTCGCCTCGTCTTCAAAGAGAGGCATGTAATTGTCGTCCTCTGCTTCTCCGTCTGCTGCCCGCTCAGGAGGACTGGCTTGTTCATCCTCCCACTCTAATTCTTGCTGGAGGGGATTGTCTTTGTCTTTGGCACTGTCTGGAGTGTTATTGTCTCTTTTGCCGGTATCACTACTTTTGCTATGGCGATACTTAGAGCGGCCCCGCTGACGTCGGCGCTTGGGTTGCTTCTTGGAGGGGTCATCCTCCGCTGTCTTATCGCCATTGCCTTCTTTGGGTGTATCCACCATGTATATATCATATGATGAGGTGGCGGTCCAGTGCCCTGTGGGCAGTGGTTCCTATTCGTCTCCTGCATCGTCGGCCATACCATCGATGTCTTCGGAGTCGAAGTCAAGCATGTCAGTTAAATCATCGATAGTGGCTACTAAGTGGGTGGTCGGTGGGGGCCGAATTTCTTCGTCGTCTGCATCCCATCCTAGCCGGACATAGTTCGGCCAAGGCTCTCCTGACAAGGAGACAGATCTTAACGAGTTTAGCACATCACCTAAGGGTGAGTGCTGAAAGATATCCGCGGAGGTGAACTCCATGATCGGCGCGCAATCGGACTCGATAGGCATGGGCGCAGGCGGATCAGAGTCCGTGGCCGGAGATGAATCCAGTGGTTCGGCATCACGGCTCTCGTGAGGGGTAAGGTCAGTCTCCCGCTCTATCGCCGCTGAGGGTACGGCCTCCATGGCAGGGTCTATCCACCCGTCCTCGGATGGCGCAATTTGCTCCGGATTAAAGGCCGGAGTAGTTGCCGGTGTGATCTCCCATACATAGTCTGACGACAGCGCTATATCATGCTCGTCGTGATCATGCGGCGCACCTGGCAAGGGCTCGAATCCGTCGAAGATCAAGTCTCCGCGGATATCGGCGGTGTAATTCAAGTTTCCGAACCTGACCTAGTGGCTAGGGGCGTAGCTCTCGATCTGCAACAGATGGCCAAGCGAGTTGGCCCGCAGTGCGAAGCTGCCGAATACAAAGATCTATCTGGGGAGGAAGACCTCACCCTAGACCGCATCATTACCGATGATCGAAGGAGCCATCAAGCCTTACGGTGACGGCACAGTGGAACTCTCAATGAAAGCACCAATGTTGGTGTCAAAACCGGTGGATCTCGGGTAGGGGGTCCTGAACTGTGCGTCTAAGGCCGATGGTAACAAGAGGCGGGGGACACGATGTTTTACCCAGGTTCGGGCCCTCTCAATGGAGGTAATACCCTACTTCCTGCTTGATTGATCTAGATGATATGAGTATTACAAGAGTTGATCTACCACGAGATCGTAGAAGCTAAACCCTAGAAGCTAGCCTATGGTGTGATTGTTGTTGTCCTACGGACTAAACCCTCCGGTTTATATAGACACCGGAGCGGGCTAGGGTTACACAGAGTCGGTTACAAGGGAGGATATCTACATATCCGTATTGCCAAGCTTGCCTTCCACGCCAAGGAGAGTCCAATCCGGACACGAGACGAAGTCTTCAATCTTGTATCTTCATAGTCCAACAGTCCGGCCAAAGGATATAGTCCGGCTGTCCAGATACCCCATAATACAGGACTCCCTCAGAAGGATTCGTCGCGTTTTACAATACGGAGCCGCCGCCAAGCCCTAAAACCTCTTGGGAGGGCTGATCTAGAGTACGTTTGGGGCTCCGGAGAGGGGGATTTGTCGCCAGCATCATCATCAACCATCCTCCATCACCAATTTTATGATGCTCACCGCCGTGCGTGAGTAATTCCATCGTAGGCTAGCTGAACGGTGATGTGTTGGATGAGATTTATCATGTAATCGAGTTAGTTTTGTTAGGGTTTGATCCCTAGTATCCACTATGTTCTGAGATTGATGTTGCTATGACTTTGCTATGCTTAATGCTTGTCACTAGGGCCCGAGTGCCATGATTTCAGATCTGAACCTATTATGTTTTCATGAATATATGTGAGTTCTTGATCCTATCTTGCAAGTCTATAGTCACCTACTATGTGTTATGATCCGGCAACCCCGAAGTGACAATAATCGGGACCACTCCTGGTGATGACCGTAGTTTGAGGAGTTCATGTATTCACTATGTGTTAATGCTTTCTTCCGGTACTCTACTAAAAGGAGGCCTTAATATCCTTTAGTTTCCGCTAGGACCCTGCTGCCACGGAAGGGTAGGACAAAATATGCCATGCAAGTTCTTTTCCATAAGCATGTATGACTATATTCGGAATACATGCCTACATTACATTGATGAATTGGAGCTAGTTCTGTGTCACCCTATGTTATGATTGTTACATGATGAACCGCATCTGGCATAATTCTCCATCACCGATCCAGTGCCTACGAGCTTTTCACATATTGCTAGGGCTAGAGAGAAAGAAATTATTTGTCGGCGTTCTGGGAACGGGTGTCCCCAGACTTGTCTTCCTGCGGCCCACAGCGTGGCTGAGCAGCAGGCTGTACGGCCCATCTTCATCGACAAGGTATCCAAGACCCTCGCGAGGAGCCAAGCCTCGCGAGGCAGACGACGCAAGGCCTCCTCTGGGGTGGCCTAGCCAGGTAGGCTCACGAGGAGCGGAGATATCAAGGCAGGGCAAACCTCACGAGGCCCTCGTGATGTGAGCCATGACGAACGGCGCCAGGCGGGTGCCAGGCGGGCGCCGGTGGTCGCAGCGTCCTTGTTTCCTCTTTGGTGCTAAGGAGGCAAGTGCAGACAAAGAGTACCGAGGCATCAAGTAAAGGTTGCCATATTGGTGCAACAAGACCAAGACCAGGAGGACGGCGAGGCGGAGGTCATCGTGGAGCCCAAGACGGCGTCATCCCAGGGCTTTTTGCAGGCGAAGACCGCTTTTTTTAGGATAGCTTGTACTAGCTGTCCCCCTTCAAATTAGCCCGCCGTTGTTGGCTCCCTTCCCGCTCGATATTTGGGAAGAGGACCAGGGCTCTATAAACGGGACTAGCCACCACAGTATGAGGGAACTGATCCGGAGTTGGTTCAGATCTTCCTTAGCTACACAAACACAAGAACACCTCAACCTCGGGAGGTTGTTCTTCCCTTGTACTGTTCATCATCAGCCCCGGAGGCAATCCGCCACCACCACACTGGAGTAGGGTATTGCACCACAACGGTGGCCCGAACCAGTATAAACCCCGCGTCTCTTTCTGTGTTGTGAGTTCGTCAAGTTCGTCTGCGAGATCGTAGCGAGCTAGAGCGTAGATCGGTAGGAGGGAAAGACTTCGCGCGCACCCAGTGTTCGAACCTTAAGGGTTTGCCAGAACCCCACATCTGACATTTGGCGCACCAGGTAGGAGTGCGCCATAGCTTCCCTTCTGTTGATTCGCTGCTCCTCGCTCCGTCGTCTCCATGGCGGACGCTCGCCGTGCTCGAGCTGAGTGTTGGGCTGCCCTCTTCGCCCGCGTCACTCAGACGGCTCCTGTAGGCGGGCCGCCTCGTCGTTCTCCGTCTCCCGTCGCCAACGCCGCCACCGGCCCGGAGGGAAACGAGCAGCAGGCGTCCTTGCTGCATCCCTTGGTGCGGCAGGACGGCTGCATCGCTACTCCATCACTCACCCCCACTGGTTCTTCGTCCTGCGCGCAGCGCGCTCCCATGGAGGCACGAGCCACGCTCATCGCGGCGAACGAGCTCCTACGCTACCGCCCTGTCGACAACGTCTACGAGGAGTGGCTCGACCGCGTCGCCGAGCTCGTCCGCGCCGCAGGGGGCTCTCCAGCACCGTCCAACTCTCTGCCTCCCCCTCAACCAGTTGCGAGCGATGGGGCTTGTGGCATGCCTCCATCACCTCGACCCCAAGACAGTGCCTTGGCACCAAGGCGCGCGCTTCCACGGCGTGACCCACCGTGCCCGACGCACGCCCGTGAATAAAGAAGCTGCCAAGAAATCCTGCGGCCACGAGAAGCTGCACCGGTGCTCCCCGTGCCACCTTGTCATGACCGCGCACCGCCTGTAACCACAGCCGGCTGTCGCGCCTTCACCCCCAAGCTGCGTTGCGTCGCCTGGCCAGGCAAGTTCAAGCCAGACCTGCCTCCTCGCTACGACGGCACCGTCGACCCCGCGGAGTTCCTGCAGCTCTACGAGCTGAGCATCGTAGCAGCCAACGGCGACGAAAAAGTCATGGCGAACTGGTTTCCCATGGCTCTCAAGGATGGGGCCCGCTCCTGGCTCCTGAACCTATAGCACGGATCCATATCCTCCTGGGACGAGATGCGCGACTGCTTCATCGCCAACTTCCAGGGCACTCGCGACTGCCCGCCGGCCGCGGATGACCTACCCCGAGTCAAGCAACATCCAGGAGAAACCCTCCATAAGTACATCCAGCGCTTCAACAGCACCCGCCTCAAGATCCCCAAGGTCACGGACGAGTCCATCATCTCCGCGTTTTTTGACGGCGTCCGTGATGTCAAGATGAAGGAAGAGCTGGCTATCCACGAGGAGCTCTGCACCTCTCAAGAGTTGTTCAATCTGGCGACCAAGTGTGCAAGAGCTGAGGAGGGTCATCTCTCTCTCCTCGAGCTACCGGCGGCAGGAGCGAAGGGGAAGAAGGCCAAGGCCAAGGACGTGAAGCACAAAGAGGCAGTGGTGCTCGCAGCGGAGCCCGACACCAAGCGAGGCAGAGATCAGCCGGAATCGTCCAAGAACGGCCGACCGTTCTCCGCCATCCACAACCCGAACACCCACAACACCAGCGACTGCCAAGAGCTCAGAGCCATACGAGAAGGACGATACGGTCGACGCCCAGAGCGCAACGACCGGGGCTACGGCCGTGGAGGAGGACGCGGAGGCGGGCGCTGGGAAGACCGTGGCCCGCGCCAAGAGTGGCGAGACCGGCCTCGTGAGGACTGCTGGTAAGACCAACCTCGCGAGGGTGCCTGGAGATGTCACATCCTAGCTAGCTCATGCATTAGAGTGTGCATCATGTTTACTTTTGACAGAAATTTGAAATGGTGAAGGCAGAACCCCCAGCACCCCTCCTGAAATCAACTAGGGTTTACTAAAAATATTTTCAATGAACCTGAAATGCCCTTCTAAAATGTTCACCCTCTTTGTCTTGGGTTAAAACCTCTGGCAAAAATAGTGCACATTTTTCTAGGTCAACAGAAGGTCATTGAGTTAATGCATAAGTATTTGAATTTGGGCATTTAAAATTTATAAAATATTTCAAATGCTCAAATATCTCCAAACTAAAATGTTCCTTGCTGGGAATATCCCAACTAAGGTCCAGATGAAGTTTGGTGATTTTTGGAGTTGCATTAGTATTTTTAATAAGTCCACAAAGTTACAGAAAAATAGAAAAGGAAAAATAAAAGGAAAACTTACCTGGCGCCTGCTAACCGGCCCACCTGCCGGCCCAGCCCAGCTGCCGCGCCAGCGAGCTGCTTGGCTTGGCCAGGCAGGCACGCAGGTGCTCGACGGCGAGCTCAGCGCGCGCCACGCAGCTGGCCGCCGCCCTGCTTCACCTTCTCGCCGCCCCGCTGGCCTGGACGTGTTCCACGTCGGCGCCCCGAGCCCCTGGACATGCCCATCCGCCCTGCCTCGCCTCCCTCGCTCCCCTTCGCCATGGCCGACGCCACCGCCGCCGCACCTACGCCGTAGGCGCGCTCTCCGTCAACCCCACGCCGCGCCACCGTGTCCACCCGCTTCACCGTCGTCGATTTCGTCGAACAGCTGAGCCCCGAGCGCTCGCATGCCCCGAAGCCACCGCACCGACCTCGCCCGAGTCCACCGTCGCCGGAGATCCACTTCAACGCCGTCGCCGCATCAGTTCGTCCCCGACCCCGCCGGTGGCCTCTACGAGTGCTCTGTGAGCCTAGCTACCCCTCCTACCCTTCCTCTCTCGCCCCCGAGCCGTGTAGCCACTGCACGAAGATCACCCGCACGCACCGCCGCGGATCCCGTCGCCGACGTGCTCCCGGCCATCCTCTGGCCACCTCTCGGTGTCCATCGCACTCACCACGCTGCATTGGGTCCAACCGTGCACTCCCCGCACCTCACTGCACCCCCTAGCTCGAGTTCGCCTCCAACCGAACTTCGGCGGCCGCCTAGGTCGTCGCGGGCGCCAACTCCGGCCACCCTGACCCCAACTAACTCCACCAATAGCCGCGGCTCGTTCCCAGGAGCGCGTAGATGCCTTCCGCGCCCCATTTGGTGGCCGGAACGGCCAAATCCACTTTGCTCCGCCGCGTCTGGCCTCGCCGGCGGCTAGACGCCGGCGAGTTGACCCTTGACCGTTGACTGGTGGGCCCCTGTTGACTCCTCTAAGTCAATGACAGGTGGGGCCCCCTTCTGTTAATTACCAGATTAGTTAAACTAATTAAACTAGTTTAATTATCCACTAAACTAACTACTGACATGCGGGTCCCACTGGTCAGTTTGACCTGGACGACCCCGTTGACCCCTGACGTCACACTGACGTCATGCTGACGCAGTAAATTAATTACTAGATTTATTTTGTACAGGAAAATCCAGAAATTAGTCCAAACTTTAGAAAATCATAGAAATTAATCTGTAGCTCCAAATGCAAAGTTCTATATATGAAAAATGATCAGAAAAATCCAGGCTATCCATTGGTGCTGGTTTCATGCATGTCAGAACAAGTTAAACCCACTGTTTAGGCATTACAAGTTGATACACTAATATGATCTTCATAAATGAGCTACCATTTGAATCTTTGGTTCAAATGGGTTCATTCCCTTCTGGTTTAACTTGCACTAGGTTAGGACACATCCATATTGCCATGTCATAGCATGCATCATATTGTTGCATATCGTCATGTATTGATTGTGTTCCGATGTGTTCTTCGTGGTAGGTTCTGCCTCCGAGGATATCTCCGAGTATCCAACTGAAGGGCAGTATCCCACTACCACTCCATCAGGCAAGCAACCCATTGATCATTCCGATACAAACCCATGTTCTCGCTTCTGCCCTTGTTTACTGCATTAAGACAACGCGTTTCAAACTGATGTGTGTTGCGGTAGTTGAACCCACTTCCTTTGCATGACCTGTCATTGCCACAGTAACTAGATGAAACCCACTAGCATGTGTAAGAGTTGATTGAGCCAATACATGTGTGTGTGTTCCTACCATGCTATGCTTGCTATGCTTAGAGTTGTGTCAGGTCTGGCTCATCGGGATAATGAACTGGAGTGAAAGGTTGTGTCGGTGACAAGAGTGAAGTGTTGAACACGATTTGGTAAAGGAATCGATCAGAGGCCATGTAGGAGTACATGGTGGGTTGTTTCATTGAGGCCGTCCTTAAGAACTGAGATCTGTGTTTGTGATCCATGATACAGTTACTACCACACATTGGGCCCTGAAATATGACCCCGCTCGACTTCTTAACCACCCTTGTCCTCTGTCCAGGAGTTGCAAGTAGTTTCTGATGTTTGTAGTATGCTGGGGGCCGCACGCGGCGCTGACCATCGGGGTGGGCTGTGTTGCGGTAGGCACGTGGCCGGGTCAACCGGGCGCCCGTTTGGTGTCTCGGAACCCTGTTCACATCGTTCGGGGCCGTTAGTGGAAACCTCGGCCGGACTCCCTGCGGATGGAACCCGAATAAGCGATAAACCTGGACTAGAGACTTGAGTGTTTAGGTAGGTCGTGGTCTACACCCACGTCGGCTTTCGCTTGAAGTCTGCCGAGCACATGTCGTGTGCAGACGCTAAGTGGTGGAAACATGTGTGAAGAAGTACACCCCTGCAGGGTTATAAATGATCTATTCGAATAGCCGTGTCCGCGGTAATGGACTTCTGGGTTGCCTATATCAGTTCATAGACAAGTTAAATGGATACTACTAAAAATCTCAAGATAAGTGTGAGTACCGCGGATGGCCCTCTCGTAGGATGGCCAGAGAGGATCCACGGTGGAGTATTGTGATGGTGATAGTGGACTCGTGTGCGACAAATGATTTACAAGTGGTGTCTATCGTAGGATAGCATAGCCAAGAGTCAAAGCTGGCTTGCTGCAATAACCCCACTACCTTCTTGAGAATGTGCATGTATAGTAGGTTCCTGTTGTAAGACTTGTTGAGTACCTCCGTACTCATGTTGCTTTAATCATGTTTTTCAGACGATTGCACCAACCCCTCTGATGGGTTCTATGTAGACCTCGACGTTGACGAGTGACTTATCACCCAGGTGGTGATCCAAGACTTGTGAAGGGTCGTTGTAGATAGACAGGCTTCGTCAAGCCTTCTTTCTTTCTAGTGTCTGTACTCAGACTACTTTGCTTCCGCATGTGCTTGTATGTTTGTATGACTTGAGTGTTGGGTCATGTGACCCCTATCTGTATGGATGATATGTATGGCTCCTCGGAGCCTTCTAAATAAAGTACTTGAGTTGTAGAGTTTTGTTGTGATGCCATGTTGTATTTACTCATATCGGGCATATTGTGTGTATGATTGAAATGCTTGGTATGAGTGGGATCCGACTATCTAGTTGTTTATCCTTAGCAGCCTTTCATATGGGGAAATGTAAGTCTAGTGCTTCTGAGCGATAGTAGTCCGCTACAGCCCGGTTCACCGGAGTCCTGCTAGCCCAGCACTACTGCTTGGACACTTGACTGGCCGGCATGTGTTTCACGTCGTTCCTTTGTCTGTCCCTTCGGGGAAATGTCACGCGCTGTTATTCGGAGTCCTGCCTAGCCTGCTACAGCCCGGATTACCGGAGTCCTGTTAGCCCAGTGCTACAGCCCGAATAAATACGTTGATGACCGACATGCTCGATGTGATTCATGTATGCCTGTCCTCATAGGCTAGCGCCGCTTTGGGTTCACGACTAGCCATGTCGGCCCGGGTTTTCTGTCATATGGATGCTAGCGACACTATCATATACGCGAGCCAAAAGGCGCAAACGGTCCTGGGCCAGGTAAGGTGGCACCCGTGGGAGTACCGTGCGTGAGGCCGCAAAGTGATATGATGTGTTACACTCTGGATCGATGTGGCTTAGGATCGGGGTCCTGACAGTGTTGGCATCAGAGCCGGACTGCCTGTAGGTTCGCTAAGCCAAACTGGTCGATGTCGAGTCTAGAAATGCTCTAGTTATATGTAGGGGAATTGATTGTGGGAGGGAACGTAAGGCTCTTTTACTCCTTTACCTTATGCCCTCTATTCTGAGTCATTCTCTTCTCATTCTACGTGGGTTAAGGACTAGGCTCTCTTCTCTCTATCAGGTTCACGTGTTACTAAATCCGTAGTAACTTATAGGATTGTTGGATACAACCCAGTTCAGTTCTACTAAAGTTTAGTATGTTGCCAATTGAACCAGAACCTTGATATGATGTTGTTGAGTGGTTTCGCAAACTATTGTGGATGTCTCAAGTCTTTTTCTGAGCATTTACAGCCGTTATGCTGTCCAATTTCATCTAGAAATTTCTAATGCCTTTGCACTATTTTGTGCTTTCAGATGGCTACCCGTCCCCAGAACCAAGTGGTTCGTCTAACCCGTTGCATTGGTATATGTGGTCATACCGCCATGTTGGTTCGAGTGATGGTGGAGGCAGGTTACCGTTGGTACCCTGAATACACCGTCGAAGAGCAGTTTAGAGATTTCAACCAAAGCCAATATCTGTGCACGGTCAGGATATATCCATCATATCCCGGAGCCACGGAACCACTCCACTGTTCTTATGGTCTCGGTATCACTATTGGGATGTCCGTTCAAGATGCAGCCTACTCGATGATGACCATTATTCGAGCCAGAACTGCCTTGTTGAGCAACACTGATTTTCGCTACATGCCAGCGTCCTTTCCTGGGGCGCATGGTTACCTCCAGGCCATGTACAATGATGCATCCCATGAGGACTCACTCCTCTGCACCACTACTGAGATGTTGGAAGACAAGGACCGTGAAAACCGGGCCTTGCGTATGGAGCTCTTTAATGCTCGTGCTGATCATTGGGCCACTTTCACGAGGTTTGCACCTGCTGTGCAAGCCGGATACATGGACATGAGAGACTTGTACCCTGTGCGGGCTAGTCTGCCAGACTTCTTGCAATGGCGTGAGGTGGGAGGCATCACCCCTCCTCGTGGACCTCGTCTGCCGCCGTCTGTTGGACCAAGGCCGCACCCAAGTCCCTATGGTCCACAATCACCGCAGGACTGCCTGTTCCCAGATGATCATGTTCCGCTTCCAGGTCTGGGTGGTGACTTCTATGAGGCCTTCTACGGAGCCGTCTGAGCTAGTAGTAGTCTTGCTAGTATGGTAACAGTTGTATGTCCACCGTCCTGCGTGACCCGTGGAATATGACTTAGTGTGTATCAATGTCGGAGGTGTAGTTAAATAATGTATAGGAGCTTGGAATGCCTCCGATGAGATGCAACATCTTTCATCATAGTGGTACCTCAACTGGGCTTGTACTAAACTATGTATGGTGTGTATGGCTGTTGGGTAATATATGGCAGTTTTATATTACCATGTCATACGGATGAACATCTCTGCATTCCTTGTTATCGGTTACATTCCGCACTTCCTTGGCCAGATTTTGCCATCCTGGTTTAATTCGTTGTTTTGTTTTCCTAGGATGGTCAACACTCGCAACAACCCTGCTGCTCCGGAGCAGGGAGAGGCTAGTGCAGCAAGAGAGGAGAATCTTCCCCAACCACCTTCTCTGGCCGAAGTGATGCTACAGGCAGAGCGCAACAGGCGCGATACCAATCGCTTGCTAGAGCGGATTGAGCAGAACACTGCACGCCAGCAAAGGATCAATCCAGTGTCCATCAATGACTTTGTCAAGCTGTACCCGCCAAAGTTCAACCATTCCATCGAACCTCTCGATGCGGATGACTGGCTCCGCAGCATCGCTCACAAGCTACGTTCTGCCAACGTAGCTGAAGATGATAAGGTCACCTTTGCTGCCTATCACCTCGAAGGCCCTGCCAGCCTTTGGTGGGAGAATTATGAAGCTATGCGCCCGGTCGGCCAACTCACTACTTGGGCTGATTTCAGTGCCGCTTTTCGTGAGCATCATATCCCGGAAGGCCTCATGGATCACAAGAAGGAGGAGTTCTGTAACTTCACCCAGGGTAGGTTGACTGTGGATGCATACAGTCGCGAGTTTGGAAAGCTTGCACGCTATGCTCCCGAAGAGGTATCCACCGACGCCAAAAAGCAGGCAAGGTTCCGCAAGGGACTTAGCCCTGAGCTCCGTCATGACCTTCGTCTGCATGAATGCACTTCTTTTCCGAAGCTAGTCAATAAGGCCATTAGTGCCGAGACAGGGCAGAATGATTTTGAAGCTTCACGCAAGCACTCCCGTGACTATGGATCTTCATCCGGTTCAGGATCGCAGAAGCGCCGGGTCTGGATCCCAAATTCTGCTATGCCACCCAGGTATACTCCGAGGCCATCCTTTGAGGCGCCTCGCCCCAATCAGCAGTATGTGCCGCCCAAGACTTTTGGTGGCCCCACTGCCAATACTGCTCCACGCCCCAATATGATAACTTGCTTCAAGTGTGGTGAGCCGGGTCACTACATCCGTGAGTGTCCCCAGAACAACCCCAGCCAGTTCGGAAAGTCTGTTGGACGTGGTAAGTCAACAACAAAGGTGCTAGTCGCCAAGCCAGCCACCACTGCTCGTGGCCATGTCAACTACGTTTCAGCTGAAGAGACTCAAGAGGACCCCAACGTCGTTCTCGGTACGCTCCTTGTTAATTGCCATCCGGCAACTGTTCTCTTTGATACTGGAGCATCTCATTCATTTATTTCTGAGAGCTATGCTCGATTGCACAACACCACCTTTAGTGACATGCCCACCTCCATGGAAATTCAAACTCTCGGTTCTAGATGGCAAACCTCTAGGATCAGCCATGGAAATGAAATTCTTGTCGACAGATTGGTCTTTCTCGCGTCACTAATAGCTCTCAAGTCTTCGGACATAAACATCATCTTGGGTATGGACTGGATGTCAGCTCATTACGCCAAGATTGACTGCTCAACTAGAACTGTTCAACTTACCCATCCATCGGGCAAGACAGTCAATGTTTTGACCCGAGTGTCTAAGCGGCAGCTCTACTCTCTAAATGCCAATCCCCTTCCAGACCTCGAAGATATTCCGGTAGTTCGTGACTTCCCGGATGTCTTTCCAGAGGAACTGCCAGGTGTTCCACCTGACAGAGATGTTGAGTTCGTGATAGACCTTGTTCCAGGAACCGTCCCAATCTCTAGAAGACCTTATAAGATGGCACCCCTAGAACTAGCTGAGCTTAAGAAACAACTCGATGAGTCCTTGAAAAAGGGTTTCATCCGTCCTAGTTCATCTCCATGGGCTTGCCCCGTCCTCTTCGTCAAGAAGAAGGATGGAACGGATCGGATGGTTGTAGATTACCGACCTGTCAATTTGGTCACTATCAAGAACAAGTATCCACTCCCCAGGATCAACGACCTGTATGACCAGCTCGCAGGATCCTCAGTCTTTTCCAAGATGGATTTGAGGTTGGGCTACCATCAAATCAAAATCAAGAACGGGGACATTCCCTAAACGGCCTTTGTCACTCGTTACGGCCAATACGAGTACACCGTCATGTCCTTCGGGTTAACCAATGCTCCAGCCACCTTCTCTCGGTTAATGAACTCGATCTTCATGGAGTATTTGGATAAATTCGTTGTGGTTTACCTCGATGATATACTCATCTACTCCAGGAATGAGGAAGAACATGCCGAACATTTAAGGCTAGTATTGATGAAACTTCGAGAGCATCGCCTTTATGCCAAATTCTCCAAGTGTGAATTCTGGTTGCCAGAAGTGACCTATCTGGGCCATGTAATCTCTGGTAAGGGCATTGCTGTCAATCCCGAGCGAGTTCAAGCCGTCCTTGACTGGACTCCACCTGAAACGGTCAAGCAAGTTCGGAGTTTTCTTGGTTTAGCGAGCTATTGCCGCCGCTTCGTCGAGAATTTCTCCAAGGTTGCTAAGCCTCTAACTGAACTCCTCAAGAAAGATAAAAAGTTCGAGTGGACCCCACAGTGCGAGTTCAGCTTTCAGGAACTGAAAAGACGCCTGACATCTGCTCCCGTGCTGGTACCACCAGATTTCTCTAAAGACTTTGTTATCTATTGCGACGCCTCGCGACAAGGACTAGGTTGCATACTCATGCAAGATCGACATGTGATTGCTTACGCATCTCGACAGTTGCGTCCACATGAGGATAATTATCCCACACATGATCTAGAGCTTGCAGCAGTAGTCCATGCACTCAAAACCTGGCGACATTACCTTCTGGGTAATCGTTGCGAAATCTACACTGATCACCAAAGTTTGAAATACATCTTCACCCAACCGGATTTGAATCTCAGGCAAAGACGTTGGGTCGAGTTGATCTCGGATTACGACTTAGGAATAACCTACACCCCAGGCAAAGCCAATGTCATGGCTGATGCACTAAGTCGTAAATCTTATTGTAACAATCTGATGTTACAACAAGGTTAACCACTCCTCCACGAGGAATTTCGTAAGCTTAACCTTCACATTGTTCCTCGAGGATTCCTTTCCACCCTGGTGGCGAAACCTAACCTTACGGATCAAATCATAGCTGCCCAGAAGCGCGATAAGGGCATATCTCGGATTAAGGAAAACATCGCTAGTGGAGTTGCTAAATGTTTTTCCATGGATGAACGAGGTGTTGTCTTCTTCGAGAACCGCTTGGTGGTTCCCAAGAAACAACATTTATGACAATTGATCCTTAAGGAAGCTCATGAATCCCCTCTCACCATTCATCCTGGTAGTACTAAAATGTATCAAGACCTACGCCAGAGGTTTTGGTGGACTAGGATGAAGAGAGAAATCGCTCAATACATTGCTAATTGCGACGTCAGTCGTCGCGTTAAAGCATAGCATCAACGGCCTGCTGGCACCCTTCAACCATTGGAGATTCCTGAATGGAAATGGGATAAAATCGGTATGGATTTCATTACCGGGTTTCCCAGAACTAAAAGAGGGAATAATGCTATCTTCGTTGTTGTCGATCGTCTCTCCAAAGTAGCCCACTTCTTACCTGTTCGCGAGAGTATAACCGCTAGCCAGCTAGCTGACTTATACATCTCTCGAATAGTGTCTCTCCATGGTGTTCCATTGGAAATTAATTCAGACCGTGGAAGTCTTTTCACCTCTCGATTTTGGGAAAGTTTCCAAAATGCTATGGGAACTCGACTTTCCTTTAGCACCACCTTCCATCCTCAGTCAAGTGGTCAAGTAGAACGAGTCAATCAAATTCTGGAGGATATGCTCCGAGCTTCTGTCATCTCTTTCGGTATGAATTGGGAGAAGTGCCTTCCATTCGCCGAGTTCGCTTATAACAACAGTTATCAAGCTAGCTTGGGTAAAGCTCCTTTCGAAGTTCTCTATGGACGAAAATGTCGAACGCCTCTTAACTGGTCAGAAACCGGCGAGAGACAACTCTTTGGCCCGGACATGATCCAGGATGCAGAAGAGCAGGTTCGCATTATCCGTGAGAAGTTGAAAACCGCCCAGTCTCGACAAAAGAGTCAGTATGACCGCAAGCATAAGCCCATGGCTTATGAAGTCGGCGAGATGGCTTACCTTCGGGTTACACCTTTAAAGGGGACCCATCGATTCGGTATCAAAGGCAAATTGGCTCCTCGTTACATTGGACCCTTTCGCATTCTTGCCAAATGAGGGGAAGTTGCCTACCAGCTGGAACTACCTCCACATCTCTCCAGAGTTCATGACGTCTTCCACGTTTCTCAACTCAGGCGTTGCTTCTCGGATCCTATCCGTGGAGTGGACCACGAAACGCTTGATCTCCAAGATAACCTCACTTATTGGGAATACCCCGTTCGTATCCTTGATCAAGCCGAGCGTACCACTCGACGCCACAATATCAAGTTTCTCAAGGTTCAATGGTCACACCATTCCGAGCAAGAAGCTACATGGGAAAGGGAGGATCGTCTTCGACTCGAGTACCCCACCTTCTTTCCGGAGGAACCTAAATCTCGGGACGAGATTCTTTTGAGTGGGGGTGAGTTGTCACATCCTAGCTAGCTCATGCATTAGAGTGTGCATCATGTTTACTTTTGACAGAAATTTGAAATGGGGAAGGCAGAACCCCCAGCACCCCTCCTGAAATCAACTAGGGTTTACTAAAAATATTTTCAATGAACCTGAAATGCCCTTCTAAAATGTTCACCCTCTTTGTCTTGGGTTAAAACCTCTGGCAAAAATAGTGCACATTTTTCTAGGTCAACAGAAGGTCATTGAGTTAATGCATAAGTATTTGAATTTGGGCATTTAAAATTTATAAAATATTTCAAATGCTCAAATATCTCCAAACTAAAATGTTCCTTGCTGGGAATATCCCAACTAAGGTCCAGATGAAGTTTGGTGATTTTTGGAGTTGCATTAGTATTTTTAATAAGTCCACAAAGTTACAGAAAATAGAAAAGGAAAAATAAAAGGAAAACTTACCTGGCGCCTGCTAACCGGCCCACCTGCCGGCCCAGCCCAGCTGCCGCGCCAGCGAGCTGCTTGGCTTGGCCAGGCAGGCACGCAGGTGCTCGATGGCGAGCTCAGCGCGCGCCACGCAGCTGGCCGCCGCCCTGCTTCACCTTCTCGCCGCCCCGCTGGCTTGGACGTGTTCCACGTCGCCGCCCCGAGCCCCTGGACATGCCCATCCGCCCTGCCTCGCCTCCCTCGCTCCCCTTCGCCATGGCCGACACCACCGCCGCCGCACCTACGCCGTAGGCGCGCTCTCCATCAACCCCACGCCGCGCCACCGTGTCCACCCGCTTCACCGTCGTCGATTTCATCGAACAGCCGAGCCCCGAGCGCTCGCGTGCCCCGAAGCCACCGCACCAACCTCGCCCGAGTCCACCGTCGCCGGAGATCCACTTCAACGCCGTCGCCGCATCAGTTCGTCCCCGACCCCGCCGGTGGCCTCTACGAGTGCTCTGTGAGCCTAGCTACCCCTCCTACCCTTCCTCTCTCGCCCCCGAGCCGTGTAGCCACTGCACGAAGATCACCCGCACGCACCGCCGCGGATCCCGTCGCCGACGTGCTCCCGGCCATCCTCTGGCCACCTCTCGGTGTCCATCGCACTCACCACGCTGCATTGGGTCCAACCGTGCACTCCCCGCACCTCACTGCACCCCCTAGCTCGAGTTCACCTCCAACCGAACTCCGGCAGCCGCCTAGGTCGTCGCCGGCGCCAACTCCGGCCACCCTGACCCCAACTAACTCCACCAATAGCCGCGGCTCGTTCCCAGGAGCGCGTAGATGCCTTTCGCGCCCCATTTGGTGGCCGGAGCGGCCAAATCCACTTTGCTCTGCCGCGTCTGGCCTCGCCGGCGGCTAGACGCCGGCGAGTTGACCCTTGACCGTTGACTGGTGGGCCCCTGTTGACTCCTCTGAGTCAATGACAGGTGGGGCCCCCTTCTGTTAATTACCAGATTAGTTAAACTAATTAAACTAGTTTAATTATCCACTAAACTAACTACTGACATGCGGGTCCCACTGGTCAGTTTGACCTGGACGACCCCGTTGACCCCTGACGTCACACTGACGTCATGCTGACGCAGTAAATTAATTACTGGATTTATTTTGTACAGGAAAATCCAGAAATTAGTCCAAACTTCAGAAAATCATAGAAATTAATCTGTAGCTCCAAATGCAAAGTTCTATATATGAAAAATGATCAGAAAAATCCAAGCTATCCATTGGTGCTGGTTTCATGCATGTCAGAACAAGTTAAACCCACTGTTTAGGCATTACAAGTTGATACACTAATATGATCTTCATAAATGAGCTACCATTTGAATCTTTGGTTCAAATGGGTTCATTCCCTTCTGGTTTAACTTGCACTAGGTCAGGACACATCCATATTGCCATGTCATAGCATGCATCATATTGTTTCATATCGTCATGTATTGGTTGTGTTCCGATGTGTTCTTCGTGGTAGGTTCTGCCTCCGAGGATATCTCCGAGTATCCAACTGAAGGGCAGTATCCCACTACCACTCCATCAGGCAAGCAACCCATTGATCATTCCGATACAAACCCATGTTCTCGCTTCTGCCCTTGTTTACTGCATTAAGACAACGCGTTTCAAACTGATGTGTGTTGCGGTAGTTGAACCCACTTCCTTTGCATGACCTGTCATTGCCACAGTAACTAGATGAAACCCACTAGCATGTGTAAGAGTTGATTGAGCCAATACATGTGTGTGTGTTCCTACCATGCTATGCTTGCTATGCTTAGAGTTGTGTCAGGTCTGGCTCATCGGGATAATGAACTGGAGTGAAAGGTTGTGTCGGTGACAAGAGTGAAGTGTTGAACACGATTTGGTAAAGGAATCGATGAGAGGCCATGTAGGAGTACATGGTGGGTTGTTTCATTGAGGCCGTCCTTAAGAACTGAGATCTGTGTTTGTGATCCATGATACAGTTACTACCACACATTGGGCCCTGAAATATGACCCCGCTCGACTTCTTAACCACCCTTGTCCTCTGTCCAGGAGTTGCAAGTAGTTTCTGGTGTTTGTAGTATGCTGGGGGCCGCACGCGGCGCTGACCATCGGGGTGGGCTGTGTTGCGGTAGGCACGTGGCCGGGTCAACCGGGCGCCCGTTTGGTGTCTCGGAACCCTGTTCACATCGTTCGGGGCCGTTAGTGGAAACCTCGGCCGGACTCCCTGCGGATGGAACCCGAATAAGCGATAAACCTGGACTAGAGACTTGAGTGTTTAGGTAGGTCGTGGTCTACACCCACGTCGGCTTTCACTTGAAGTCTGCCGAGCACATGTCGTGTGCAGACGCTAAGTGGTGGAAACATGTGTGAAGAAGTACACCCCTGCAGGGTTATAAATGATCTATTCGAATAGCCGTGTCCGCGGTAATGGACTTCTGGGTTGCCTATATCAGTTCATAGACAAGTTAAATGGATACTACTAAAAATCTCAAGATAAGTGTGAGTACCGCGGATGGCCCTCTCGTAGGATGGCGAGAGAGGATCCACGGTGGAGTATTGTGATGGTGATAGTGGACTCGTGTGCGACAAATGATTTACAAGTGGTGTCTATCGTAGGATAGCATAGCCAAGAGTCAAAGCTGGCTTGCTGCAATAACCCCACTACCTTCTTGAGAATGTGCATGTATAGTAGGTTCCTGTTGTAAGACTTGCTGAGTACCTCCGTACTCATGTTGCTTTAATCATGTTTTTCAGACGATTGCACCAACCCCTCTGATGGGTTCTATGTAGACCTCGACGTTGACGAGTGACTTATCACCCAGGTGGTGATCCAAGACTTGTGAAGGGTCGTTGTAGATAGACAGGCTTCATCAAGCCTTCTTTCTTTCTAGTGTCTGTACTCAGACTACTTTGCTTCCGCATGTGCTTGTATGTTTGTATGACTTGAGTGTTGGGTCATGTGACCCCTATCTGTATGGATGATATGTATGGCTCCTCAGAGCCTTCTAAATAAAGTACTTGAGTTGTAGAGTTTTGTTGTGATGCCATGTTGTATTTACTCATATCGGGCATATTGTGTGTATGATTGAAATGCTTGGTATGAGTGGGATCCGACTATCTAGTTGTTTATCCTTAGCAGCCTTTCATATGGGGAAATGTAAGTCTAGTGCTTCTGAGCGATAGTAGTCCGCTATAGCCCGGTTCACCGGAGTCCTGCTAGCCCAGCACTACTGCTTGGACACTTGACTGGCCGGCATGTGTTTCACGTCGTTCCTTTGTCTGTCCCTTCGGGGAAATGTCACGCGCTGTTATTCGGAGTCCTGCCTAGCCTGCTACAGCCCGGATTACCGGAGTCCTGTTAGCCCAGTGCTACAGCCCGAATAAATACGTTGATGACCGACATGCTCGATGTGATTCATGTATGCCTGTCCTCATAGGCTAGCGCCGCTTTGGGTTCACGACTAGCCATGTCGGCCCGGGTTCTCTGTCATATGGATGCTAGCGACACTATCATATACGCGAGCCAAAAGGCGCAAACGGTCCCGGGCCAGGTAAGGTGGCACCCGTGGGAGTACCGTGCGTGAGGCCGCAAAGTGATATGATGTGTTACACGCTGGATCGATGTGGCTTAGGATCGGGGTCCTGACAGGAGAGATCCGCCTCGTGAGGATCGCCCTCAGGGCAACGCTGTCGGCGTTTTGGGAACGGGGGTCCCCAGACTTGCCTGCCTGCGTCCCGCGGCGTGGCTCAAAGGGGGCCCAGCACGGCCCATCTTCATCAACACAGACCCAAGACCCTCACGAGGGGCCAAGCCTCGCGGGGCGGACGACACGGAGCTTCCTCAGGCACGGCCTCATCAGGCTGGCTTGCGAGGAGGTGGAGAGATCAAGGCGGGGTACCTCACGAGGTGCCCGTGACGCAAGCCATGACGACCGAGGGCGCCAGGCGGGCGCCAGCCCGCACAGTGTCCTCCTTTCCTCCTTGGTGCAAAGGGAGCAAGCGCAGGCGAGGGCATCAAGCAACGGCACCCGTTTCGGTGCAACGAGACCAAGACCAGCCCAACGGCAGGGAGGAAGTCATTGTGGAGCCCAAGCCAGCGTCACCACCAGAGCCTTTGGCAGGCGAAGACCAACTTTAGTCAGGATAAGTGTACCAGATGTTCCCCTTCAAAATGGCCAATTGTTGGCGCCCTTCCCGCTCAATATTTGGGAAGAGGCCCAGGGCCTTTGCCTATAAATAGGACTAGCCACCCCCAGGGTAGGGAGGAATCGGTCGGCAATCAGAAGTTAGAGATATAGATCAATCAGAGAGAGAGAAGGGGGACTGAACTCCTCCTAGCAGTTCATCGCCCCGGCCAAGAACAGACCCTCGCGAGGCTGTTCTTCCTTGTATTGTTCATCATCATCAGCCCAAGAGGCAATCCACCACGCCACAAACTGGAGTAGGGTATTACACCACAATGGTGGCCCGAACCAGTATAAACCCTGTGTCTCTTGTGCTGTTCTTTCCATAACTTAGATCTTAGCGAGGCGGTGGGGTACAGGTAGGTAGGAGGCGTAATCTCCGCACGCACCCCAGTGTTCGAACCTCAAGGGTCTGCCGGAACCCGAAATCCGACATTTGGCGCGCCAGGTAGGGGTGCGCCGGAATCCGTCTTCCACCGCCTCGTTCTCCTCCGACCATCGCGTCCATGTCTGACGCTCGTCGGGCCCGCGCCGAGCACCGTGCCGCTCTCGCTTCCCGCGTCGCCCTGACGGCCCCTGTCGGCGGGCGTCCTCCCCGTTCCCCGTCGCCTGCCGTCAACGCCGCCACCGGCCCGGCGGGGAACGAGCAGCAAGCGTCGTCTCAGCATCCGTCCGTGCGGCAAGACGGCCGCACCCCTACTCCCTCGCTCACCCCAGCTGGTTCTTCGTCCCGCGTGCTCCGCGCACCCATGGAGGCTCGAGCTGCGCTCATCGCGGCAAACGAGCTCCTGCGCTACCGTCCCGTCGACGACGTCTACGAAGAATCGCTCGACCGCGTCGCTGAGCTCGTCCGCGCCGCAGGGGGCTCTCCTGCGCCGTCCTTCCCGCTGCACCGCACCCCGCCCTGCGCGGGCGGCGAAGCTCCGGGGGCGCCCCAGCCGCCTCCTCCTCAAGAAGGCGCCCCGGCTCCAAGGTGTGTGGCCCCTGGGCGGAACCCGTTCCGTCAGGTGCCAGCGCAGCAAGAGCGGAGCTGCCAAGAAGTCCCTCACCTGCAAGAAGCTGCCTGGGTGCTCCCTGCTCCAGCACATCGCGGCCATGCTCCTGCTCCCGCACGTCAAGACCCCTCGCTGCTCCCAGCTGCAGCGCATGGGGACCTGCAAGACCAAGCTCTCCGTCACCCAAGGCCTCCTGTGGCCACGGCGGGCTGCCGTGCCTTCACCACCGAGCTACGCAGCGTCACGTGGCCCGGCAAGTTCAAGCCAGACCTACCTCCTCGTTACGACGGCACGGCCGACCCTGCGGAGTTCCTCCAGCTCTATGAGCTGGGCATCGAAGCTGCCAACGGAGACGAGAAGGTCATGGCGAACTGGTTTCCCATGGCGCTCAAGGACGGGGCCCGCACCTGGCTCCTAAACCTGGCCCCAGGCACGATCTCCTCCTGGGACGAGATGCGCACCCGCTTCATCGCCAACTTCCATGGTACTCACGACCGGCCACCCACCGTGAGCAACATGCGCCGCATCAAGCAACAACCCAGAGAGACCTTGCAGAAGTACAACCAGCGCTTCAACAACGCACGCCTCAAGATTCCCAAGGTGACCGAGGAGGCCATCATCTCAGCCTTCTCCGACGGCGTGCGCGACGTCAAGATGAAGGAGGAGCTGGCGATGCATGAAGACCTGTGTACTTCCTTGGAGTTGTTCAACTTGGCGACCAAGTGCGCCAGGGCTGAGGAAGGGCGTCTCTCCCTCCTCGAGCTGCCTGTCGCGGACCCAGAAGAGAAGAAGTCCAAGGCCAAGGATGTGAAGCGCAAGGGGGCTGCCGTGCTCGCGGCAGAACCAGACACCAAGCGGGGCAGAGATCAGCCCGAATCTTCCAAGGGCAGTCGGTACTGTGTGTACCACGACCTCCACACCCACAACACCAACGAATGTCAAGAGCTCCGAGCCGTGCGAGAAGGAAGGATCGGCCGTCGCCCCGACCGCGGTGACCGGGGCTACGGTCGAGGAGGAGGAAGGAACGCAGGACGCTGGGAAGACCGCGGCCCACGCCAAGGGTGGCGCGATCGACCTCGCGAGGACCGCTGGCAGGACCCGCCTCACGAGGGAGACTGGAGGGACCAGCCTCGCGAGGATCACCCGCAAGGCAACGCAGGCCTCCTTCCTCTGCCGCCGCAGCCAAGAAGAAACGAGGACCGCCATCAGGATCAGGGGGCTGGGGGCTTCCAGGAGCCGCGCGTGATCGCCTGCATCCTGGGCGGAGCTCAAGCCCCAGCCTCTCAGCGCATCTTCAAGCAGTTCGCCCGCAAAGTAAATGCAGTCCTCCCCAAGCTTGAAGCCACGCGCCCTCACAGGTGGTCGGCATGCGCCATCACGTTCAGCTCAGCGGATCAGCTCAAGTGCGCGGCCACAGCCGGAGTCCTCCCGATGCTTTGTTCCCCAATCATCAGCAACGTGGTGATCACCAGGACCCTCATCGATGGCGGGGCGGGGCACAACGTCCTATCTGTGGAAAGATTCAACAATCTCCAAGTGCCCTACAACCAGCTTCAGCCAACCAAGCCTTTCTCCGAAGTCACCGACGGCTCCACGGTCCCGATTGGGCAGGTCCGCCTCCCTGTCATCTTCGGGGCACGCGACAACTACCTCACCGAGCTCATCGACTTCGACGTCTCTCACATTCGCCTGCCGTACAACGCCATCCTCGGGTACCCAGCGCTGGCCAAGTTCATGGTCGTAACTCACCATGGCTACAGTGTCCTCAAGATGCCAGGAAGTGGCGGAGCCATCACGGTGCCCTGTGAAGAGAAGGACGCGATGTGTTCCTGGAACGAGCCTTTCAGGCCGCATCACTGGAAGAACCGGATCGCGGAGGCAGAAGGCTTCCCGAGATCACCCCCAAGAAGTAGAAGACATCGTCCGGCCCGGTCCCTCAGGAGGCAGGCCCCTCAGGGCCCGCACCTGCCCAGGGGGAACCTCCTTCCATCGCATAGGAAGGCGCGCCCGACGCCCTCCTCAGGCAGGGCTCGGGGGCTCTCCCCTGGAGGGCCACCGACCTGGCTAAGGTCACGAGGGAGGCGCTTGGGCACCACATGGAGGCGTGTATCGAAGCACGTTTCCCTCAAGAAGGAGTAAGGCAAGGAGGGCCAGACCCTCAGGAGTTCGTCAGCAAGGCCATTCAGGTGCTACAGGAGTCAAGAGTCATGAGAGGCGGCCCCCGCCTACCAGCTGTGGCTCCCCATCCAGACGAGGATGGTGGGCTGCGCGTCTGCATCGACATACCAGGGCTCAATCGAGTCGCCTCTCTAGAGCGCCTCTGGCCCTCTCGAGTGGGGCGCTGCGAAGGTCCACCCCACAGCTACGTTCGCATGCCTTACGGCTTGCCGAACGCGGCTGCCGCATACCAGCGCCTCATGAGGGGCATCATGGAGGCTCAAGAGGCCAGGCGTTCCGCGGCTCTGGCGGAGATGGAGATGGTCCGCAAGGAGCCACCAGCGCCTCCGGAGTCTCCCGAGCCCCCTGGGCCTGGGGGCTCGTAAGGATCGGCTTCCGCAGCCCACCGAGTCTGCTACACCAACACTGCTTCGTCCTCAATATCATCAGGTGACATCTTTCAAGTTTCATTTCCAACTGGGAGCGCCCCCCAGGGCTGCATTATTCCCAGGCCACGTGGGTCCGTCCCTGCGGCATGTATCCCACTTATTTCATGTTGTTAGCTTACTTCGTTGGGGCGCCCCTCGGGCTGCATCATCCCCAAGTCGCTCGGGCCTGACCCAGTGACGTCCGCCTTCCCAGCATCTATTTGAATGAATCCACTCCTTCGCGGCTAACGTGTTTGATCTAGTTTCCCACTCAACTGACGCCAACTGACGGAGCTGCTCCCAAAACGGCACGACGCTTGCGCATGGGTCCGTCCCTGCAACGCCGACAAACCTGAATGGCTGAGCTATGGTCGCGGCAGCCCCGCATGGCGCCACCTCGTCAAGCCTTCAGCGGCTCATCACCCCCCGGAGCAACGGCCAGGCCGAGCGAGCCAACGCAGAGGTCCTGAGGGGCCTCAAGACCAGGACGTTCAAGAGGAAGCTAGAGGCCTGCGGCAGAGGTTGGTACGATGAGCTTCAATTCGTGTTGTGGTCCACCCGCACCACCGCGACCAAGCCTACTGGAGAGACCCCGTTCTTCCTGGTCTACGGAGCCGAAGCGGTCCTCCCTCACGAGGTCAGACGTCACTTCGCACGGGTCCTGGCGTTCGACGAGGCGCAGCAGGACGCCATGCGGGGGATGGACCTCGTGCTGGGGGAGGAACGTCGCCGAGAAGCCGCGCTGCGAGCGGCGAGGTACCAACAAGCACTGCGACGATATCACTGCCGCAACATCCGCCCCCGAACTCTCGAGGTAGGAGACCTCGTGCTCAGGCGGGTTCTCTCCAGGGAGGGACTGCGCAAGCTCTCTCCCATGTGGGAGGGCCCGTTCAAGGTTGTTCATGTTTCCAGGCCTGGCTCCGCGCGCTTGGAGACTCAGGAGGGAGTGCCGGTCAAGAACGCATGGAACATCCAGCACCTCCGGAGGTTCTACCCCTAAAAAGACCAAGAGCCTGTGAAGAAGGCGGATGCCTGTGAAGATTATCCTTTTGGGAAAAGGCCCAGAGCCTGTGAAGAAGGCGAATGCCTGTGGAGATTATCCTTTTGGGAAAAGGCCCAGACCCTGTGAAGAAGGCGAATGCCTGTGAAGATTATCCTTTTTGGAAAAGGCCCAGAGCCTGTGAAGAAGGCGAATGCCTGTGAAGCTGTCGCGTTTTGGAAAAGGCCCGGAGCCTGTGAAGAGGGCAAATGCCCGTGAAGCTTGCTTCCCCCAAGAAAGGCCCGGAGCCTGTGAAGAAGGCCAATGCCTATGAAGCTCGCCGCCCATGACACTCTCACGTAATAATGAGTTGGGGCTATACATGCCCTGGAGTCTCAGGAGCGCCGGCCTCAGGCCCTGGGGCTCCCTCCCACGCCCAGTGGCAGCACTTAGCTCCGCGCTAGTGAGAAGACGTCGAAGACTAGATTAGGTGCCGGACGCGGCTTTTTCATTTGCTTTCCGCAGTTGGCTTGTTCATTCTCATTCAAAGTTTTGTTGAAGTTGTTACCGTCTTTGACTCATGGTTCTTCGCCTTTTCACTCTCCTTGATTTCTCTTATGCAAGGCCTCGCGAGGGGAGGAGCAGAGCGCCCTCGTGAGTGTTTCTGTCCTAGTCGTTCAAAGGTTCCGCGACCTGGGTCCAATACAGGAGCACCCCTCTAGTCCGTGCTCCACGGGCACCGCGACACGAACGCAGGGCCTGGGTCGGTCGCCCCGCCCCCCCCCCCCCCCGGCTGGGGCCGGGAACTATCCACGCGCGGGCACGTAACCGAAAGACACGATAACGAAAGCAAAGCGATGACTAAAAGCAATAACCCAAACACGCCCCCGCGGGGCTCCACGCTACTGTCTTCTTACGCAGGAAAAAGGAAAAGAAAGAGCAAATCAGGCGCAGCTCGCCTCACACCGGCCTGTAGGGAAGGCTTGAGCCGCCTCCGGGGCTCAAGCAGACTCCCTCTCGCGCTTCACCGAGGCGCGACGGCAGGCAGACGCGCCACCACCTTACAAGCGGGTACGACGGCGTGGAGGCTCACCGCGGCCACTGCTAGGAGAGTCGCCGCCTGAAGAAGAACCGGTGAAGCTTGGGGAACCCTGAGCGCCGCCAATCACGCGAGCGCTGTCCTCTCCGTCATCACCGGTGCTGGGTCCCCGGCCGCGGTCGTCGTCCTCAGGGCAGCACCCTGCGCGATGACCATCTTCCCCAAACACCCTCACGTAGAGGGTGGCATCACCGTCAAACTTGAAGTGCAGGGTGCACCGACGGCCCAGGCCACGCGCGCCGGCAAACGTCTGCCAATCGCGGGTCAAGGCCAGGCTCCCGGCTGCGGAGACCTCCAGTGAAGCCCATGAGGCCCGGCTGCAGTAGCCGTCCGCCTGAAGCCAGAGGCCGCCCGGGACGCCGGCCGGGAGCTCGCCGAGGAGGAAGCGAGGAAGTTGAAGTCGGGTGCTGGTCGGCTCCGCCGACCACACAACGAACTCCGGCAGCACCTCTGCAACGCAAGAGTGTGGCCTAGGGGGACGCGCGACCGAGGCGCGCCCCCCGGCCGCAGCAGTCCGCCCGTCACCGTGCTGGAAACCATCTCCACGGCCGCGGGGAGCTGCCATGGTGGCCACAGGATGTTTGCGAGGGCGCTCACGGCCGCGCTTGGGCGGGGGAGAGGCAGGCTCAACCTGGCAAGCCTTCCCCTTCTCTGCGGCCGAGAACCTCCTCGACAGAGCCATCGCAGCAAGACGGAGCAAGGACCAGGAAGAAGGAGAAGCAAGAAGAGATGGACTGGAAGGGCGCGTGCAGTTCCGTATTTATGGCCGGCGAAGGCCAACCGCCGACCTCCACGATCGCAGGTAATCATGACCCGCTTTGCGTGCAGGGACTTGTCCAATCCGCGCAGCTGCCGAGGCATCGTGGGGAAGCAGAGACGCCCACGTCCAATCAACCGCCACGCGGCGCCCAAGGCCGCAGGCTGTTAGGGCCCGCCACGCTTCGCCCTTGCCCTTTCGCCTCCCTGCACGGCCAAGTCCGGGCGCGCCTTGGGCCTGGGGGCTACTGTCAGCGTTCTGGGAACGGGGGTCCCCAGACTTGCCTGCCTGCGGCCCGCGGCATGGCTCAAAGGGGGCCCAGCACGTCCCATCTTCATCAACACAGACCCAAGACCCTCGCGAGGGGCCAAGCCTCGCGGGGCGGACGACACGGAGCTTCCTCAGGCACGGCCTCATCAGGCTGGCTCGCGAGGAGGCGGAGAGATCAAGGCGGGGTACCTCACGAGGTGCCCGTGACGCAAGCCATGACGACCGAGGGCGCCAGGCGGGCGCCAGCCCGCGCAGTTTGCTCCTTTCCTCTTTGGTGCAAAGGGAGCAAGCTGAGGCGAGGGCATCAAGCAAAGGCACCCATTTCGGTGCAACGAGACCAAGACCAGCCCAACGGCAGGGAGGAAGTCATTGTGGAGCCCAAGCCAGCGTCACCACCAGAGCCTTTGGCAGGCGAAGACCAACTTTAGTCAGGATAAGTGTACCAGATGTTCCCCTTCAAAATGGCCAATTGTTGGCGCCCTTCCCGCTCAATATTTGGGAAGAGGCCCAGGGCCTTTGCCTATAAATAGGACTAGCCACCCCCAGGGTAGGGAGGAATCGATCGGCAATCAGAAGTTAGAGATATAGATTAATCAGAGAGAGAGAGAGAAGGGGGACTGAACTCCTCCTAGCAGTTCATCGCCCCATCCAAGAACAGACCCTCGCGAGGCTGTTCTTCCTTGTATTGTTCATCATCATCAGCCCAAGAGGCAATCCACCACGCCACAAACTGGAGTAGGGTATTACACCACAATGGTGGCCCGAACCAGTATAAACCCTGTGTCTCTTGTGTTGTTCTTTCCATAGCTTAAATCTTAGCGAGGCGGTGGGGTACAGGTAGGTAGGAGGCGTAATCTCCGCGCGCATCCCAGTGTTCGAACCTCAAGGGTCTGCCGGAACCCGAAATCCGACAAACGCCGGTCTTCCCCCGCTGCCGCCGCCAAGGAGTAACAACGACCACCACCAGGACGAGGGCGCTGGGGGCTTCCAGGAGCCGCGCGCGATCGCTTGCAACTTGGGCGGCGCGCAGGCCCCAGCCTCTCAGCGCATCTTCAAACAGTTCGCTCGCGAGGTGAACACGGCACTCCCCAAGCTCGAGGCCACGTGCCCGCTCAGGTGGTCCCAATGCGCCATTACCTTCAGCTCGACAGACCAGTTCAAGTGCGCAGCCACCGCCGGCGCACTCCCTATGATGTGCTCCCCAGTCATCAGCAATGTGCAAGTTACCAAGACACTCATCGACGGCGGCGCAGGGCTCAACGTCCTATCCGTCGACACGTTCGACAATCTTCAAGTGCCCTATGAGCAGCTCCAGCCGACAAAGCCTTTCTCAGGAGTAACTGATGGATCCACCACACTGATAGGGCAAGTCCACTTGCCCGTCACCTTTGGCAGGTGCGACAACTACCGCACCGAGCTCATCGACTTCGACGTGGCGCACATCCGCTTGCCGTACAACACCATCCTCGGGTATCCAGCCCTGGCCAAGTTCATGGCAGTCATTCACCACAGCTACAACGTTCTCAAGATGCCAGGAAGCGGAGGAATCATCACGGTCCCGTGTGAAGAGAGGGATGCGGTGTGCTCTCTTGAGCGCGCCTTCCAAGCCGCAGCAATCGACGACCCCGACAACAGAAGTGAAGGCCCTCCGGAGACCATCCCCAAGAAGAAGTTGTCGCGCCGCGCAGGACCCCAGGGAGATGGCATCACGTCAGGAGCCTCATCAGGATCAGCGCCCGTCCCAGGGGCGCCTCCCTCCAACGCATAGGAAGGCGCGCCCGGCGCCCTCCTCGGGCAGGGCTCGGGGGCTTTCTCCTGGAGGGCCTCAGACCTTGCCAACCTCACGAGGGAGGCGCTTGGGCACCACTTGGAGGCGTGTTTCATGACACGTTTCCCTCCAGAGAACACAGGGCAAGGAGTGCCCACCACCCAGGAGTTCATCACCAAGACCACCGAAGAATTGCAAGAAGCAAGGGCCATGCGCGGCCACAGCCGCCCACATGGCGCAGCTCCCCGTCCAGGCGAGGATGTCGGGCTGCGTCTCTGCGTCGACGTCCCAAGGCTCAACAGGGCCGCATCTCAGGAGCGCTTCTGGCCATCACGTGTGGGCCGCTGTGAGGGCCCACCACACAGCTACGTTCGCATGCCCTTCGGCTTGCCGAGCGTGGCGTCGGCCTATCAGCGCAACTTGCGGCAGGTTCTGGCGTCTCAGGAGGCCAGGATCCACGCCGTTCAGGAGGAGATGGATATGCTCTTCAGGGAACCTCCTGAGCCCCCAAAGCCTCCCGAGGCTCAGGGTCCCAGTGGCTCATGAGGATTCGTTCCTTGAACGCGTGGCTTCAGCTACATCAACTCTACTTTGTCTACAGAACCAGGTGACATCTTCCAAGTTCGTTTAAGCTGGGAGCGCCCCTTGGGCTGCATTATTCTCAGGCCACACGGGTCCATCCCTGTGGCATGTATCCCTTTACTTAAGTCTTTAGCTTACCTAGCTGGGGGCGCCCCTCGGGCTGCATCATCCCCAAGCCGCTCGGGCCAGACCCAGTGGCATGTATCTTCCTGCATTTATCCAAGTCGATCTGCTCTTTATGCCTAACCTGCGAATGGCTATCGCCTGCTCGATTGCCGCCCGCCGCGGGCCTGTTCACCCTATGCAATCTGCTTGCACGTTAAAAGGGGGGATCCTAAGCATCGCGACTCAGGAGCTCTTACTGGCTCTCCAGCCCTCAGCCCCTGGCCTTGACCACGGCATCGCGACCTGGCATACCAGCGGCGGCTGAGCTCGCTCGAGGGCCGGGACCTGAGGACGTAGAGTGCTTGCATCTAACCACCTTGCAGGGACATACAGTCACCAAGACTCAAGACCAGGTGCAACCCGCCTTGAGGTAGGGCCTCGTGAGTCCCGCGCTGGCTCACGAGTGCCCAGATACACCGCGTAGCCCTGCGGTGCAAGCCACGTGTCAGGGCGGGGCTGTACATGCCCCGGCGGCTCCTCCCGGAGGGGGGGCCCATCCCACGCCCAAGTGGAAGCACCATGCTCTGCGCTGGCTGACGACACTGCCGAGGAGCGGCTATGCCCGTGCACAAGCGGAAGCACTATGCTCCGCGCTGGTGATAAACAACTGAGGGCGACCCCACGGTTGTGCCAACCTCAGGGAGCCCAGAGCTCAGCACCCAGCCTTACTGCAACGCCTCCCCTCGGGAAAGCCGCGCAAGGTGGGCTAGGAACGAGGGCTGCGCTCGGGTCACGCCTAAGCGCACGCCACCCAACCAGGTCCCACGGACCTGGGCATCGCGCGCCCCTCCCGAGGCCTCGGCGAGGGCAGGTATGGGATTGTTTCCACCTCAAAGGGGACTCCTGAGCATCGCGACTCAAGAGCCTAACTGATCACGTAGACCCTCACTCCTTGGTCCGTCCTGGTCTCCGGTCGGCCCAATGGCGGTTGAGGTATGCGCGGGGCCAGGCCCTGCCGACATAGAACAATAATCTATCCCCGCGGACTCTCTGTATATGTTGTTTGCGCGTCAAGGGGGACTCCTGAGCATCACGACTCCGGAGCCTAACTGGTCACGTAGCCCCTCACTCCTATGTCTGTCTTGGTCTCCGGTCGGCCCAACGGCGGTTGAGGTATGCGCGGGGTCGGGCTCTGCCGACACAGAACGCAAAGCAAATAGGAAGGAAATCGCAAAATCTAGAAGCAAATATTACAAACATATTGTCCTCACAATACCAAATAAAAGTCTAAACGCCTCCACGAGGCCTGATACATGTTGCAGGAATGGAACGAGAAGAATGGCCGCAGGTCACCTCTAGACGTCACCATCACCCGCGGAAAGTGCTCCCTCGTGAGCAGTCTTGTCTTAACCTTCACCACCAGCTGCAAGGTCGACGATGCCGGACAAAGGAGCGGAGACGAAGCCACAGAACCTTCTCAGCAAGGCCCCCACTTGATCCCGCACAGCCGCAGCAGCTGCCTCGTATTGATCTTGAGCCACAGGCTCTAGCAGCTCGTCAAGGCGAGCGTTGGGGTCGCGGAGGTGCAGATGGCTGAAGACCCGAGTCAGTGCAGCTGAGGACAGGCCGCGAGCTTCTACCTCTGCCATGGGAGCAAGGCCGTCGACGACCTCCTCAAGCGCCTTCACTACGATAGGAAGCAGCTGGGCGGGGCCTTCCTCGTCGGTGTCCAGAGGCTTCTCCAGGCCGCGCTCGTAGAGCGTCTCCAGTGCCTCGCGTGACCTCCTCTTGAGATCGGCGAAGGCCACGCGATCTTCCGCCAGGACTCGCGCCTTGGTGTCAAGATCAGCCTCCCTCGTCCTCATCTTCTGCTCCAGCTCCTCCAACCGGTTGCGCTCGGCGACCTGTTTCTTCCCCAACTCCGCCAGCTCTGCATCACGACTCTTGACGGCTTCCTCCCGGGCTTTCATCTCCTCCTCCTTCGCTTGGCGGCAGCGCACCTCTTCAGCGTGCTTGTCGCGCAGGCTCTGCAACTCGCCCTCTAGCTCTTGGCAGCGGTCACGGGCGGCCTTGGCGTCTTTCAGCGCTGCCTCACGATCGGATGCAGTGCTGGCGGCGCCTTGCTTGTCCTTCTCGGAAGCCGCAGCAGCTTGGCCCAGCGCCGCGCAAACAGCCAGGCCAGAGTGAAGCCAGCAAGAGGCTAGTTCTAGATGCCCGGCCACCGAGCGTGGGTTCATGCTCAGGAAATCCGCCCGCAGCCGAGTCATCTCCGAAATGGCACGCTCCAAGACAGCGTCAGGAGCAAAAGGGCCAGGAGGTGGAGGCGCAGTAGTAGCAGGAAGCGGCATCATCACCAGGGCTTGGGAGACTGCGGGTTCCGGAGCTGCTGGGACCTTGTCAGCCGCGCCAAGTACCGGGGCCTCCGGGGCCAGCGGGGCCATGGGGGATAACTCCACGCGGCAACGCTCTAGGCCTCGTGAGGACGACCGAACCGGGGATACACGGGCACTGCTGCCTCTTTTCCCCACGGAAGGAGGCACAACCGCCGAATCCTCCTTCCTCTTCTTCGCCGAAGGTGTCGGCCTGGTCAACCAGGAGCAAACATCAGGAAACAACGAGCACAAACAAGGACGAGGCGAAGCTTAAGACACTCACCGGTCCACTGCAACGTATTCCATTAACCGCTTGAGAAGCTTGAGGCTCGATAGCTGCGGGACCTGAGGAGCGAGCGCCCGAACACCAGCGGCGCCGGGCGGAGCGGAAGCAGAACCGGATCTAGTCCCAGGAGGTATCGGGTCGGAGGCGGCACCGCGGGCCACCCGCGACGACCTGCTCCTCGTAGGGACAGGAGGCTGCTCCCTATCCCTTCGGTGGGCGTCGGCATCAGAATCATCAGGAAGGGCACGGAGAATCTCGGCCTTGCTCAGAGGGGAAGTCTCCCCCACCTCTTCTAGGGTCTCCTCCGAGTCCTCCTCCTCTTCTCCCTCTCTATGGGACTCACCAGAAGACACCTCCACCGGGTTCTGCGCCATAGGGGCTTCTGGAAGCGCCGGCGGCACCAGCCCACGCGCATAGAAAGTCGGCCCGGAGGCGACAAATTCCTCCCAATCCTTGCGTTTAAACAGGGGAAGGAAGGCGCAAGGTGGGTACTCCTGGTTGTCCCCGACTATGAGGCGCAGGACGGCGTCAAGTTCATCGCCAGGCAAGTCCCCCGGCCTCAGGCGGGTCTTGTTTTACCCTTTGTCAAGCTCCCAGAGGGGGCGCGCACGCGCCTGGAGTGGGGCGACCCGCAGCATCAAGAACTCTCTCAGGAGCATCGCTCCCGTTACCTTGGTCGTCCTCGCGCTGCCTGGCCTTAGGTCGGTCATCATCTGCCCCAGCCCCAGCGATGCCCGCTCATCGACAAGCTCCGCCTTGGGCCATCCCCTGTTGGGAGGGGGCGCCGCTGTGGGCAATTCCAGACGTGGGTCAGTGCGCTGAGCATCCATCATGACCCATTTGGATCTGATGTTGTCGGCCCTCTTCCCGGTGCTCGAGATTGAGTTGGCCTTGCCGCAGGGGACGAAATTAACGCATCTGGTGATATGCTCGCTGGTGACACGGAGGAAGAAGAAATGGCGCAAGAGTGTCACGGAAGGCATGACGCCCAGGTACGCCTCGCAGTAGTAGGTGAAGATGGACAGGAGGAGGACAGAGTTGGGATGGAGATGCAACGCCTGCAGCCCGTAGTGGTCGAGGACTTCATAAAAGAAATCAGAGAAGGGAGGAACCAACCCAACGGCGACGCTGCTCGAGAAGAAGGGGAAGAAGGTGCTCCCTTCAGGCTCAGGCTCGTCGGACGCGAGCCGGAGCTCCGTCTTCCCCCACTCGTTGCTCTCGCCCGCTGTCAGCAAGCGCACGAAGGCGAGGCTCTTCTCCGTAATAGTGGGCGCCTCGAGAGCCGACTCATACCAAGCCGGTGTTGAGGAAGACTTGACCTTGCGCGACGCCATGAGCAGCGGAAGCAGAGCAAGGTTGGAGCAGATCTGGAGATAGCACGGCGAAGGGGAACAAAGGGGATCAGGAGCAAGACAGGGAAGGAGCAATGAAGGAAAGAATCGCCCGTGCCAGCCTTTGTCAAGGCGGGCAGTTGCCGAGGCAGCGTGGGGAAGCGGAGACGCCCACGTCCAATCAACCGCCACGCGACGACTGAGGCCGCAGGCTTTTGGGGCCCGTGGCGCTCCGAACTTGACCCTTCGCTTCGCCGCGAAGCCAAGCCTGAGCGCACCTTGGGCCCGGGGGCTACAGTCGGTGTTCTGGGAACGGGGGTCCCCAGACTTGCCTGCTTGCGGCCCACTGCGTGGCTGAGCAGCAGGCCATACGGCCCATCTTCATTGACAAGGCATCCAAGACCCTCGCGAGGAGCCAAGCCTCGCGAGGCGGACGACGCAAGGCCTCCTCTAGAGTGGCCTAGCCAGGCAAGCTCACGAGGAGCGGAGATATCAAGGCAGGGCAAACCTCACGAGGCACTCGTGACGTGAGCCATGACGAACGGCGCCAGGCGGGTGCCAGGCGGGCGCCGGTGCACGCAACGTCCTTGTTTCCTCTTTGGTGCTAAGGAGGCAAGCGCAGACGAAGAGTACCGAGGCATCAGGCAAAGGTTGTCATATTGCTGCTACAAGACCAAGACCAGGAGGACGGCGAGGCGGAGGTCATCGTGGAGCCCAAGACGGCGTCATCCCAGGGCTTTTCGCAGGTGAAGGTCGCTTTTGTCAGGATAGCTTGTACTAGCTGTCCCCTTCAAATTTGCCTGCCGTTGTTGGCTCCCTTCCTGCTCGATATTTGGGAAGAGGACCAGGGCCTCTATAAATAGGACTAGCCACCACAGTAGGAGGGAACTGATCCGGAGCTGGTTCAGATCTTCCTTAGCTACACAAACACAAGAACACCTCAACCTCAGGAGGTTGTTCTTCCCTTGTACTGTTCTTCATCAGCCCCAGAGGCAATCCACCACCACCACACTAGAGTAGGGTATTACACCACAACGGTGGCCCGAACTAGTATAAACCCCGCGTCTCTTTCTGTGTTGTGAGTTCGTCGAGTTCGTCCGCGAGATCGTAGCGAGCTAGAGCGTAGATTGGTAGGAGGGAAAGACTTTGTGTGCACCCCAGTGTTCGAACCTTAAGGGTTTGCCGGAACCCCACATCCGACATTATTGAAACTGATTATATTAATGAAAGTGATGATGAAGACTTGCCTGTTATTCCTGAGGGTTATGTTTTCTATAAAGAAGCTACTTTAGCTATTTTAGCTTGCAAAGATAGATATGAGCTCAAGAGGTTATTAGCTAAATGGAATCAACAATCTATTAATGCTAGAATGAAACCTGACCCTGCTTTTGGTACTTCACCTATCTGTGTTACTGATAAGGATTATGAATTCTCTGTTGATCCTGATATAATTACTTTGGTTGAATCTGATCCTTTTCATGACTATGAATCTGAAACTATTCTGGCACATCTTACTAAATTAAATGATATAGCTACCCTGTTCACTAATGATGAGAGATCTCGTTACTTCTATATCCTTAAAATATTTCCGTTCTCATAAAAGGGTGATGCTACGATATGGTTTAATTCTCTTGATCCTGGTTGAGTGCGTAGTCCCCATGATATGATTTATTACTTCTCTGCTAAATATTTCCCTACTCATAAGAAACAAGCCGCTTTAAGGGATATATACAACTTTGTGCAAACTGAAGAAGAGAGTCTCCCACAAGCTTGGGGGAGGCTTCTCCAATTACTTAATGCTTTGCCTGATCATCCTCTTAAGAAAAATAAAATACTTGATATCTTTTATAATGGACTAACCGATGCTTCCAGAGATTACCTGGATAGTTGTGCTGGTTCTATTTTCAGGGAAATAACACCGAATGAAGCTGAAATTCTATTGAATAACATGTTGACAAATGAAAATATTTGGACACTTCCTGAGCCAGCTCCTGAGCCAATTCCTGAGCATATTCCTAAATCAACTCCGAAGAAGAGAGGTGTTCTATTTCTCAGTCCTGAAGATATGCAAGAGGCAAAGAAATCTATGAAAGAAAAGGGTATTAAAGTTGAAGATGTTAAGAATTTACCTCCTACTGAAGAAATACATGGTCTTAATCTACCGCCTGTTGAAGAAACATATGATCTTAATCCTCCAACTATTGAATAACCTCATGGTCTTGATAACCCGACACAGGTAGTAAAGGTAAATTCTCTCTATATATATGATAAAGCTGAAATCCCTCCTACTAAAATTGCTAGCCAATGCTTGGATGAGTTTGATAACTTTATGGTTAAGCAAGAAGATTTCAATGCTTATTTTGGTAGACAATTAAAGCAAAATGCTTATATGATTGAACACTTGGGTGATTATATGGCTAATGTGAAAGGTGAACTTAAACTCATTAGTAAACATGCTTCTATGGTTACCACTCAAGTAGAACAAGCACTTAAAGCTCAAAATGATTTGCTCAATGAAATGAATAGTAAGAAAAATGATTATGATATTAGAGTGGCTACTAGAACTGGTAGAATGACTCAGGAACCTTTGTATCCTGAAGGCCATCCTAAGAGAATTGAGCAGGACTCTCAGAGAAATAATATTGATGCACCTAGTCCTTCTAAAAAGAATAAAAAGAAAAATGATAGGACTTTGCATGCTTCTAGTGAACCTATTGCTGAACCACCTGAGAATCCAAATGATATTTCTATTTCTGATGCTGAAACACAATCTGGTAATGAACATGAACCTAATGGAAATGTTAATGATGATGTTCATAATGATGCTCAACCTAGTAATGATAATGATGTAGAAATTGAACCTACTATTGATCTTGATAACCCACAATCAAAGAATCAACATTATGATAAGAGAGACTTTGTTGCTAGGAAACATGGTAAAGAAAGGGAACCTTGGGTTCAGAAACCCATGCCTTTTCCTCCCAAACCATCCAAGAAAAAGGATGATGAGGATTTTGAGCGCTTTGCTGCAATGATTAGACCTATCTTTTTGCGTATGCGATTAACTGATATGCTCAAAATGAATACTTATGCTAAGTATATGAAAGAAATTGTTACTAATAAAAAAAGATACCGGAAGCTGAGATTTCCACCATGCTTGCTAATTATACCTTTAAGGGTGGAATACCAAAGAAACTTGGAGATCCGGGAGTACCCACTATACCATGCTCCATTAAAAGAAATTATGTTAAAACTGCTTTACGTGATCTTGGAGCCGGTGTTAGTGTTATGCCTCTCTCTTTATAGACTTGATTTGAATAAGTTGACACCTACTGAAATATCTTTGCAAATGGCTGATAAATCAACTGTTATACCTGTCGGCATTTTTGAGGATGTTCCTATTGTGGTTGCAAATGTTACTATTTTAACGGACTTTGTTATTCTTGATATTCCCGAGGACGATAGTATGTCTATTATTCTTGGAAGACCTTTTTTGAATACTGCAGGGGCTGTTATTGATTGCAACAAAGGCAATGTCACTTTTCATGTTAATGGTAATGAGCACACAGTACACTTTCCGAGGAAACAACCTCAAGTTCATAGTATCAACTCTATTGGAAAAATTCCATCGATTATATTTGGAGGTTTTAAATTTCCTCTTCCTACTGTCAAGAAGAAATATGACATTCTTATTATTGGGGATGTGCATATCCCCGTTGAGGTAACATAGTGTTATTCAAAATTTCTCCGGTTCCATGTTATTCGGAATGAGTTTATGAACAAGACCTGATCAACCTTGTTAGTGGATTCCTTTTGATGAGCATGAGATGGATGAAACTAGAAGGCACAACCTTCTGTACCCTCTTTCTACTTTCTATTATTTAGTTGAAATAAAGTAAAAATGGTATTTTTCTTTCTGTTTTCTGATTTATCTATGAAATATAAAAATACCCAAAAAATAAAAGTTCTCCAAATGCCCTGAAAATGGAATATGATTTTTTCTGGATTATTTGAGAATATCTGGCACTCAGAACACATCAGGAGGGGCAAGCACCTGGCCACGAGGGTGGAGGGCGCGCCCCCTGCCTCGTGGGCCCACGGTGGCCCCCTCCACTTATTCCTGCACCCACACACTTCTTCTTCCTCCCACAAACACCAATATCCAGCTCACGCACGAGTTCTAGCTCATTTTGCTGCGATTTTTGATCTCCTTGCTCAATGCACCTCTCACAAAACTGCTTGGGGGGATTGTTCCTTGGTATGTGACTCCTCCATTGGTCCAATTAGTTTTTGTTCTAGTGCTCTATTCCTTGCAAATTTGTGCTTCCTAGGTGACCATGTTCTTGAGCTTGCATGTCAAATTTATATGGTTCCAAGTAGTTCTAATGCATGATATAGGCTCTAGGCACTTGTAGGAGTAGTTGCTATCAATTTTGTTGAGCTTGGTTCACTTTTGTTTGAAGTTACTAAAAATTTCAGAAATTTTCAGAAAATGATGAAGAGATTTTTGAGGGGCTCATCGAGCCGAAGCTCGAAGGAAAAGCAAAATGAAGAAGCACAGAGGCCCAAATATAATTTGCCTCACACCGCGGAGGTTTGGCCGTGTGAATGGCCTACCGATGATTTCTTGAGAGAAGTCGGGATTTATGATGATTTCTATTCATTGGCTGAGAATGCTGGCCTCACCGACTTCCTCCGACACCAACGTCATCAGTATCTCTTACTCACCAATACTTTTGTGCAAAACTTCTACTATTTTCCTAAGGAATCACCTCCTTTAGTAGAGTTTCATTTATATGATGTTGTTAAGAAGATGCCACTAGATGAATTTTGCAAGGTTTGCAAAATACCCTTCGAGGGTACCTTGGATGAACCACATCGTAAAGATGTGGACGGGTTTATTGACACCATTGCTGTGGGGGAAACTAGGAAGGTTTCCGATGCAACAATCACTAGCATACATTTTCCTGTTTTACGCTACTTTGCCATATTTGCTAGTCGTTGCTTGATTGGCTGTGCAAACTATGGAAACATTAGTGTTCCTGATATTATCATTTCGTTCCATGGTTTATTTTCCGATAACACTGTTAGTATGGGCGGTATTATTGCTAAATGGTTAAGTCTGAACCGTACTAAGGGTCCTATCTTTGGAGGTATTTATGCTTCACGCCTTGCTGCACATTATAACATACCTATTAGGCTCTATGAGAAAGAAGAAAAGTTGTTGCCCACTGCTTATTTAGATTATAAGAGTATGGTAGCGCATGACTTTATTGTTAAGAATAAGGAAGGGGAGCTTAAATACAAATTATTCTTTGATAAACATCACCCTGAGACTATTACCTTGCCTGCTCCTTCCTTGTTTAATTTATCTAAAGGCCCGTATCTCATTCCGTGGGCGGCCATTTACGCCTATAAGAACCCTACACCAGCCCCTAAGCCGGAACCACAATTCGAGCCTCCACGATAGTCTGATTACTTTTGGGATCCGGAGATGACTGCCAGCCAGTGGCAGTCAGAGTCTTCTTCATCTCAGTACGACCCCAACTACAACTACGGATATCCGCCAGGCCATCCGTGGCAATGAACCAACTTAGGCCAAATGCCTAAGCTTGGGGGAGTACGTATTTCCCACTGACTTATATTGTTGGGGGTCGATAGGAGAAGACCATGATTAAATTGTTGAAGAGGCTCTTATATGCATTATTGTTGATTTAACCAAGAGCCCATATTGCCTTGTCTTCTCCTGTTTATTGAATGCTTGCAGATTCCAGCTTAGTCCAATGCACGTGCACTCTTATTACTATTCGCATCGTTCGGTCTTGCATGTTAAAGGCAATTATGACGATATATGATGGACTGACTGAGATGAGAAAAGCTGGTATGAACTCGACCTCTCTTGTTTTTGTAAATATGATTAGTTCATCGTTCCTGATTCAGCCTATTATGAATAAACATGTTTGCAATGACAATTAGAGATCATAGTTGCTCGTGCCATGCTTGATTAGCTATGAGTTATAGTGGTTTACCTTGCGTGCCAACATGCTACTAAAATGGTTGTGATGTGCTATAGTGGGGTGGTATCCTCCTTTGAATGATTTAAGTGACTCGACTTGGCACATGTTCACACATGTAGTTGAAAAAAATCAACATAGCCTTCACGACATTTATGTTCATGGTGGATTATATCCTACTCATGCTTGCATCCAATGTTTATTAATTTTAATGCATGTTCATGACTGTTGTCGCTCTCTAGTTGGTCGCTTCCCAGTCTTTTGATAGCCTTCACTTGTACTAAGCGGGAATACTGCTTGTGCATCCAATCCCTTAAACCCCAAAGTTGTTTCATATGAGTCCACTATACCTTCCTATATGCGGTATCTACCTGCCGTTCCAAGTAAATTTGTATGTGCCAAACTCCAAACCTTCAAAATAAACATTCTGTTTTGTATGCTCGAATAGCTCATGTATCAACTAGGGCTGCCCTTATCTTCCATGCTAGGCGGGTTATTCTCAAGAGGAGTGGACTCCGCTCCTCACTCACGAGAAAATGGCTGGTCACCGGGATGCCCAGTCCCATGCTTTATGCAAACTAAATCAAAATAATGCAAACAAAACTCCCCCTGGGACTGTTGCTTGTTGGAGGCACTCGTTGTTTCGAGCAAGCCATGGATTGATGCTTGTTGGTGGAGGGGGAGTATAAACTTTACCATTCTGTTTGGGAACCGCCTATAATGTGTGTAGCATGGAAGATATCGCCATCTCTTGGTTGTTATGTTGACAATGAAAGTATGCCGCTCAAAATATTATTTATCTCTATTTCAAAACCGAGCTTTAGCACCTCTACAAATTCCTGCTTCCCTCTGCGAAGGGCCTATCTATTTACTTTTATGTTGAGTCATCACCCTCTTATTAAAAAGCACTAGCTGGAGAGCGCAGCTGTCATTTGCATCCATTACTATTAATTTATATTGGGTATGACTATGACTGGATCTCTTTTACCATGAATTACAATGTCTAGTCAGTCCTTGATCTTTAAAGGTGCTCTGCATTTATGTTTTGCAGTATCAGAAAGGGCTAGCGAGATACCATCTTGTTATATCATATTATGATTGTTTTGAGAAAGTGCTGTCATCCAAGATTTATTATTATGGTTTGCTAGTTGATTATGCTATTAATATGAGTAAACATGAGACCTAAGAGTTATTGTAAATATGGTTAGTCATAATCTTTGCTGAAAACTTGAATGCTGGCTTTACATATTTGCAACAACAAGAGCAAACAGAGTTTGTAAAAGTTTTTCTTTATCACTTTCAGTTTGTCAACTGAATTGCTTGAGGACAAGCAAAGATTTAAGCTTGGGGGAGTTGATACGTCTCCGTCGTATCTACTTTTCCAAACACTTTTTCCCTTGTTTTGGACTCTAACTTACATGATTTGAATGGAACTAACCCGGACTGACGCTATTTTCAGCAGACTTTCCATGGTGTTATTTATGTGAAGAAACAAAAGTTCTCGGAATGACCTGAAACTCCACGGAACGTCTATTTGGAAATAATAAAAAATCCTTGCAAAAGATGAAGACCAGGGGGGCCACACCCGAGCCACGAGGGTGGGGGGCGCGCCTGCCCCCTAGGGCGCGCCCCCCTACCTTGTGGGCCCCCTGGAGCTCCTCTGACCTCAACTCCAACTCTATATATTTGCTTTCAGGGAGAAAAAAATAAGAGAGAAGGATTCATCGCGTTTTACAATACGGAGCCGCCGCCAAGCCCTAAAACCTCTCGGGAGGGCTGATCTGGAGTCCGTTCGGGGCTCCGGAGAGTGGGATTCGTCGCCATCGTCATCATCAACCATCCTCCATCACCAATTTCATGATGCTCACCACCGTGCATGAGTAATTCCATCATAGGCTTGCTGGACGGTGATGGGTTGGATGAGATTTATCATGTAATCGAGTTAGTTTTGTTAGGGTTTGTTCCCTAGTATCCACTATGTTCTGAGATTGATGTTGCTATGACTTTGCTATGCTTAATGCTTGTCACTAGGGCCCGAGTGCCATGATTTCGGATCTGAACCTATTATGTTTTTCATGAATATATGTGAGTGATTGATCCAATCTTGCAAGTCTATAGTCACCCACTATGTGTTATGATCCGGCAACCCCGAAGTGACAATAATCGGGACCACTCCCGGTGATGACTGTAGTTTGAGGAGTTCATGTATTCAATATGTGTTAATGCTTTGTTTCGGTACTCTATTAAAAGGAGGCCTTAATATCCCTTAGTTTCCGCTAGGACCCCGCTGCCACGGGAGGGTAGGACAAAAGATGTCATGCAAGTTCTTTTCCATAAGCACATATGATTATATTTGGAATACATGCCTACATTACATTGATGAATTGGAGCTAGTTCTGTGTCACCCTATGTTATGATTGTTACATGATGAACCGCATCCGGCACAATTCTCCATCACCGATCCAGTGCCTACGAGCTTTTCACATATTGTTCTTCGCTTATTTACTTTTCCGTTGCTACTGTTACAATCACTACAAAACACCAAAAATATTACTTTTGCTACCGTTACTTTTGTTCCTGTTACCACTACTATCATTCTACTTTGCTACTAAACACTTTGCTGCAGATACTAAGTTATCCAGGTGTGGTTGAATTGACAACTCAACTGCTAATACTTGAGAATATTCTTTGGCTCCCCTTGTGTCGAATCAATAAATTTGGGTTGAATACTCTACCGTTGAAAACTGTTGGGATCCCCTATACTTGTCGGTTATCAGCATGATATAGGCTATACAAAGATATTTGATCTTGGAACTGGAATCGATTGAAATTGGAATTTCACCAAAAAATATCATATGCATCTAGTTCATCGTGATCGGAATTATATATATATTTTTGGCCTCGTGAAGGAGAAAGTAACGCTCTAGCTTGGGGGAGGCTTCATTCAATGTTATATTCATTCCCCAATCATGAGCTTTCAAGAGAAATTATTATTCAGAACTTTTATGCTTGACTTTCTCGTGATGATCAATCCATGCTCGATACTTCTTGTACTGGTTCTTTTATGAAGAAGACTATTGGATTCAGGTGGGATCTTTTAGAAAGAATTAAACGCAACTCTGAAGATTGGGAACTCGACGAAGGTAATGAGCCAGGTATTAAGCTTAAGTTTGATTGTGTTAAATCTTTTATGAATATCGATGCCTTTCACAAGTTTAGCACTTAATATAGACTTGACTCTGAGATAGTAGCCTCTTTTTGTGAATCATTTGTTGCTCATGTTGATCTCCCTAAGGAGAAGTGGTTTAAATATCATCCACCTATTAAAGATGAAATTAGAGAACCGGTTAAAGCTAAGGATGAAACTATTATTTACAATGTTGATCCAGCTGTGCCCACCGCTTATATTGAAAAACCAACTTTTCCTGTTAGGATAAAGGAACATGCTAAGGTATCAACTGGGTTCGGAAAAGTAATGTTAAAGCACCTAAACCTTTTGAACAAATTAAAGTAGAACCTAGTGTTTCTACGGTTAAATATCTCCTGGTAGAAAATATTGATGGGCACGTTATTTACTTTTGTGATGAAGCTGCTAGAATTGCCAAACCCGATGAAAAAGATAAACATAGACCTGTTGTTGGCATGCATGTTGTCTTAGTTAAAATAGGAGATCACTGTTATCATGGTTTATATGACTTAGGTGCTAGTGTGAGTGCTATTCCTTTTACCTTATATCAAGAAATTATGGTGATATAGCACCTGCTGAAATACAAGACATAGATGTTACTATTAAACTTACTAATAGAGACACCATCACACCACTTAGGATTGTTAGAGATGTTGAAGTCTTGTGTGGGAAAATAAAATACCCTACTAATTTTCTAGTTCTTGGTTCCCCACAAGATGACTTTTGTCTCATTATCTTTGGTAGACAATTCTTGAACACCGTTAACGACAAAATAGATTATGAGAAACAAAATGTCAGTGTTAGCTTTGGTGATGAGTATCATGATTTTAATTTCTCCAAGTTTAATAGACAACCTCATAAGAAAGAATTACCTAGTAAAAATGAAATAATTGGTCTTGCTTCAATTGATGTTCCTCCTACTCATCCACTAGAACAACATTTGCTAGACCATGAAAATTATATGCACATGCATGAAAGAAATGAAATAAATAAAATTTTCTTTGAACAACAACCTCTGCTTAAACACAATTTGCCTATTGAAACTGTAGGAGGTCCTCCTCCACCTAAAGGTGATCTTGTGTTTGAATTAAAACAATTGCCAAACACTTTGAAGTATGCTTATCTTGAAAAGAAAAAGATACATCATGTTCTTATTGGTGCTAACCTTTCAGAGCGTGAGGAAGAAAGATTATTGAAAATTCTGAAGAAGCACCGAGCTGCTATTTGATATACTCTTGATGATCTTCAGGGCATTAGTACCACTCTATGTCAACACAAGATTAATATGGAACCAGATGCTAAACCCATTGTTGACCACCAACGACGTTTGAATCTTAAAATGAAAGAAGTGGTAAGAACTGAAATACTAAAGCTCCTAGAAGCAGGTATAATCTATCCTTGTTCATTGTGTCCCTAAGAAGGGAGGTATTAGTGTTGTTCCTAATGATAAAAATGTACTTATTCCACAATGAATTGTTACTGGTTACTGAATGGTAATTAACTTTAGAAAATTAAATAAAGCTACTAGGAAAGATCATTACTCTCTGCCTTTTATTGATCAAATGCTAGAAAGATTATCTAAGCACACACACTTTTGCTTTCTTGATGGATATTCTGTTTTTTCTCAAATACCTGTTTCACAATCTGATCAAGAGAAAACCACTTTTACTTGTCCTTTTGGAACTTATGCTTATAGACGTATGCCTTTTGGTTTATGCAATGTCGCATGCTACCTTTCAAAGATATATGACTACTATATTCTCTAATTTTTAAGAAAAGACTGTTGAGGTTTTCATGGATGATTTCTTCGTTTACGGAACTTCTTTTGATGATTGCTTAAGCAACCTTCATCGAGTTTTGTAGAGATGTGAGCAAACTAATCTTGTATTGAATTGGGGAAGATGCCACTTTATGGTTAATGAAGGTATTGTCTTGGGGCATAAAATTTCTGAACGAGGTATTGAAGTGGATAAAGCTAAAGTTGATGCAATTGAGAAAATGCCTTGTCCTAAAGATATTAAAGGTATTCGTAGTTTCCTTGGTCATGATGGTTTCTATACTCTAAAATTTCTAGGCCTCTTACAAATCTTTTACAGAAGGATGTTCCATTTGTTTTTGATGATGTTTGTGTAGAAGCATTTGAAACACTTAAGAAAGCCTTAACTTCTGCACCTATCGTTCAACCACCTGATTGGAACTTGCCTTTTTAAATTATGTGTGATGCTAGTGATTATGCTATTGGGGCTGTTTTAGGGAAAAGAGTTGATAAGAAATTGAATGTTATTCACTATGCTAGCACTAGACAGTGCCCAAAGAAATTATGCTACTACTGAAAAAGAATTTTTAGCAGTCGTGTTTGCTTGTGATAAGTTCAGATCTTACATTGTTGATTCCAAAGTAATTGGTCACACTGATCATGCTGCTATAAAATATCTTATGGAAAAGAAAGATGCTAAACCTAGACTCATTAGGTGGGTTCTCTTGTTGCAAGAATTGGATTTACACTAGATCATTGATGGAGCGCGCTGCGCCCATCTATTTGTACAATGAAATGATAGGAATTTTGCTAAATATATGACCACATGAAACATATTAAGTTCATAAATATAACCATGCATTATTCAGTAATTTGAGGAGATCTCATATATAGTCGGCTAAGGCAAGATTCACACATACAAATTGGCTTGGTATAACAACATACACAACAATTAAGATAGTAAATACGCCTACTCAGTATTGCCAAGACAAATAATAAACAGAGATTGTATACATGGTACATAAATGGCATCTTCACAAGCATCTACCAAAGGGCTACCATGTTTGGAAACAAAGAAGAAATAGGGGAGCCTTATGCATCTGGTCACAAAAATTTAAAACACCCATGGAGACAGCATGACTGATATAGAGAGCAACATCATGTGCCAAATGACAAACAAATAGTATGAGAACAAAAGTGATAACTAAAATAAATATGGAGATGCGTAAAATGTCAGTACACCTAGCATGGATCCAGTACGTCCTTCTTGAAGCTCTCAAGCTAGATATCATTACTTGGTTATGCGTTAGTACTGAATTAATTTTCAGCAAAGAGTCGGTCAAATTTTATCGAATGAAAACCTACATACAGAAAAAACGAAACTTGAATCCTCTTTGACAACATAATATCTGTTCAACTGGAAACAGCCAAATTTCTGCCATATTTGTTTAAAAAAATTGAGTAATAACAGTCTAGCCTGATTGGCACACTTCTTATGTTCTTTCACCTAACACAGAGCCATCACAAGTTTGACCTGTCACTAACACTGCAGTGAAACCTTGTCTGACAACCAAATACAATGTCCTAAATTTAAACTGGGCCAGACATATTAAGAACTTTTTATCTCTAGGAACTATATACTGAGAGGAGACGTTCTAAACAAATAGACATTTATAAGAATCAAACATTGCTTTCTGGTAAATAATTTGTCATACCTTGGAACTGTAATAAGCAACATTTGTATTTATGAGGGATGGGAAAATCAAATGGCACATATCTTTGTGTTCGCGAGGCCAGCCTATAAGTTCAATCAAGTTCACTTCAAATATTAGACAGTGAGTGTACTCTACTAATACCACATGTACTCGTGAATTAGAGAGCAAAGAAATCATATCTAATTTATAATCTTCATGTAGTATTACTGCTACTCATAGTTGAAAAGGGACCATGTGATTTAGAGATAGATAATCTAGATAATGTGAAAAAGAAATTTTGGATGCTGACATATACTGCAACAAAATTCAAGATACCCATAGACTCTATTATATTGTACTTGATAATTTGCTAACTCCAGCATAAATAGCAATTCTTTTGCTTTCAGACACATAATTAGCTAAGTACAAGAGGGGCGAAATCTAGGAAAAGAGAGAATGGCAAGTACTAAATGTTTCCAGCCAGGTGAGTTCAGAATCATGTACTTACGCTGGAACCAAGTTGATGCTCCATTGCTATCTTAGCATCCATCTAAAAGTCAATAGGTGGCACATATTGGAGTCATTTGATCTATAATATGGAAGAAGTTGTTAAATTAGGTATTGTGATTACACAAAGTAATCGGTTACCTTGAGATTTAGAATAATAATATTAAACAACTGGTTGCATTCAGATTAGAACATTACAATATTTACAATAATAGATTTATGATCTCTCAGATAGACCACCCTCCTACTCTAAATTTAGTTAAGTCAAAATATAGTTCAGGGATTGCCTATTAGTTCATCCACATGCAAACAAAGTGAATTCATTAAAACTACATTCTAACCTTTTTTGCCATGATTCCCGAAACAACACATATGCATGTGGGAGATGAGGTCTACCAACACATTGACATTAATGAATAAACAACAATGGAACATAAACTTATTGCATGCCTAATTCGATGGAACAAAGACATAGAACAATAAGAATTCTACGCAAAATATAATAAATATAAATCTTTTCTTGATGTGTAATTAATCATAAAATATGAACCCATGAAAGAAACAGGAAGGAATCAATACTTCAAGAGTATAAACAATGGAATCACCATAGAAGTGATATAGATAGGAATTTGATTGGGGTTGAAGGGATTTCAAATGGGATACACATACATAGTAAAATGCTTGGCTGACACAAAAATCCTTGCTTATAACTGATTAGTATAATAATCTTGCAACAGCAAACCAATACTAACGGACAGTAACATTATCTTCCACTTGGAGCAAAGATTCGACTCTGCTTCATAAAATAAAACTCAGAGCGGGCAACTTCTTGTATGCAGCACTGAAACGTGACCACTAAGATACTCTTTCTAGTTTTTCTAATTGGTTGTTTCAACACAAGAAAACTAAAAAGAACATAACTAAATACAAGTGCATAATACAACCATGAGGATGATGGCATGATGTTACTAAAACTGAAAAGAGTAAGCCATCATTATATTTTGCAACGACCAATTAACTATATTAATTAAATGATACCATTGCAAACAGAAAGGTGTTAGGAAGATCTACAAAATTTCCTCCACAAAAATTTCCTTTACCTCATAGCAGAACGCTTTGAGCTGCAATTGGCTCTACCAGTACAAGAGAAAATTGATAGATTGAATGAAATATTGTTCGGGGTGAGTGGAAGACAGAGAGAAACAAAGTTTGCCAAGTTGTATGAAGGTGCTACCTTGGAGGGTGGAATTTGACATCAACGTCCAGAGGAGGAGAGGGTGTCATGACGTGCATATAATCTCCCAAACCAAATCCCTTAATGATGCTCGTTGTAGCGCGTTTGTGCTGGTTGTACACCTGCGAGAGGCTCCAGATCCATAAAGCTAGTGTCAGAAACATAGGGTCGGGATGGATGGCTCTGAGCATTCCAGGTGGATGGAGAACATGCTGTCGAGGAGGCAAAGCAACAGAGATGGCGGGTGCCGCCATCTAGCAAGCTCGGGGCTGCCGATAGAAAATGAGAATGTGGGAGAGGCACCACTACTCAAGGTCGTGGTGGGCAGCGGTGCCGGGAAGGCTATGTCGCGTCTAGCCGCCCGGATTGCCATGGCCGTCGCTCCGGGACCGTTCGCGACCTAGGTCGGCCGGCCATGGGAACAACCGCCAGGCGATGGGTGCGAGAGGTGTTTGGTCTTGGGAAAAAATGGTGGCTTCATGAAGGGGATGGTGCTGCAGGCCCATTAGGCCCAATTTAATCCGAGACGCCAAAAAAAGTGAACAGAGCAACGGCCCATGACAATTAGCAATCCCTAATAGCAAACAAGGCCAGGAGCGATTTTTGCCTAAAAAAAAGATGAGGAGCGATTTATAGTAAATCTGACGGCCGAAAATGCTCAAGATTGATGATCTGACGGCTATGGACGCTGATGGCCCGAGAGGGTAGGAAAAGTGCTCAGTTTTAATGTTTCTAAATATTACTGATAGGAAAGGAGCTGAGAACCCCGTAGCTGATAACTTGTCTAGGTTAGAAACTATTTTTGATGACCCACTACCTATTGATGATAGCTTTCATGATGAACAACTTGCTGCAATAAATGTCTCTCATAATACTTTGTGGTACTATGCCAATTATATCGTTGCTAAATATCCTGAAGTACCTGAAAAGGACTAAGGACATGTTTCTCGTTTATGGAGGTGACAAAGAGATAGTCATAAATGGTTATGTCAATGCTAGTTTCGACATAGATCTAGATGTCTCTAAGTCTCAAATCGGATACGTATTTATATTAAACGATGGAGCGCAGTTGGTGCAGTTCCAAGCAGAGCATCATGGTGGGATCTACATGTGAAGCGGAGTATATAGCTGCTTCGGAAGCAGCGCAAGAAGGAGTCTGCATGAAGGAGTTCATATCCGACCTGGGTGTAATACCTAGTGCGTTGGATCCAATGACTATCTTTTGTGACAACACTGGAGCTATTGCCATTGCCAAGGATCCCAGGTTTCACAAGAGAACCAAGCACATCAAGCGTCGTTTCAACTCCATTCGTAATTATGTTAAGGATGGAGACATAGAGCTTTGCAAAATACATATGAAGCTGAATGTGGCAGAACCATTGACTAAACCTCTTCCACGGGCAAAACATGATCAGCACCAGGACTCCATGGGTGTTAGATTCATAACTATATAAACTAGATTATTGACTATAGTGCAAGTGGGAGACTATTGGAAATATGCCCTAGAGGCAATACTAAATTGGTTATTATCATATTTTCTTGTTCATGATAAATGTTTATTATTCATGCTAGAATTGTATTGACCGGAAACTTAAATACATGTGCGAATACATAGACAACACAATGTCCCTAGTGAGCCTCTACTAGACTAGGTCGTTGATCAAATATGGTTAAGGTTTCCTAACCATAGACATGAGTTTGATAACGGGATCACATCATTAGGAGAATGATGTGATGGACAAGACCCAACCGTAAGCTTAGCATCAGATCATTTAGTTTATTTGCTATAACTCTCTTCATGTCAAGTATCTGTTCCTTAAACCATGAGATCGTGTAACTCCCTGACACTGGAGGAATACTTAGTGTGTATCCAAACGTCACTTCGTATTTGGGTGATCATAAAGGTGCTCTACAGGTATATCCGAAAGTGTCTGTCGGGTTGGCATAGATCAAGACTGGGATTTGTCACTCCTTATGACGGAGAGATATCTCTGGGCCCTCTCGGTAATACAACATCTTAAAGAGCTTGCAAGCAACGTGACTAATGAGTTAGTCACGAGATGTGGTATTACGGAACGAGTAAAGAGACTTGCAGGTAACGAGATTGAACTAGGTATGGAGATACCGACGATCGAATCTCGGACAAGTAACATATTACCGGACAAAGGGAATTGCAAAGATCTTCGTGGAATATGTAGGAATAAATGTGGGCATCCAGGTCCCGCTATTGGCTATTGACAGGAGAGGTGTCTTGGTCATGACTACATGATTCCCGAACCCGCAGGGCCGCACGCTTTACGTTCATTGACGCTAGAGTAGTATTGGGATATTTGATGATTGGTAACCTAATGTTGTTCGAAGTCCCGGATGAGATCCCGGACATCACGAGGAGTCTCGGAATGGTCGAGAGTTAAATATTTATATATAGGAAGTCATATTTGGGTTCCAGAAGAAGATGCAGTTTTTTCGGTATTATACCGTGAAGCTTCTAGAAGGTTTCAGAGGATTCCGGATGCGTCCGAAAGTCCACAAGTGGGTCCACCATGACCCAAGGGATGGCATGGGCTGAGGGGAGGCGCCCTGGCTCAGGATGGGAATGGGTCAACCCGGCCCTGGCCTTGGACCCGGCCCTAGTGGCCTTAGGGCCAACATATGAGGCCACGGGCCGACCCATATCATGAATAGTGGTGGCCTCGTTGGCCCGATGGGTATTTCAGGTCGACCCAATTATTAGTGACGTGTTTTTTTTATGATGTGCTGATAGCTAAAATCCTAATAGACTAGTAATCTAGGAATAGAAGAAAAAATTATACAGAGATTCAAGTGGTCTAGCTGCTGCATCCGTGCATTGTACATGCATACATTACCTAGACTGTTAAGCCCGTGTGTTTCTTTCGGGGCATTGTACAGAGATGCATCCATACTAGTTGACATCAGACTGGCACTCTACCTACTAGTCTCAAATTTGCACTAGAGAGCTGCACGGCGCACGGGAGGACGAGCTGACAGTGAGCCGGATAACGAGCTGGACGTGACTGGGACGGTGAGCCGGAGGCAGCACCACCGGCATAGCAGAGATTGGCGAGGGCAACGATCGGGGCATAGCTATCGTGAGATAATAGACCACGAGGTGGGCCGATCCCGCTGACCCAACGGGTCACTTGGTGTCGGCTCTACTGACCCAAAAAAATTTGGGGGCCAACCCATGTGACCCGTCGGCCTCAAATTTTTGGGTCGGGTCAGCGACCCAGCGGGCCGACCCGGCCCATTCCCATCCTGAGCCCTGGCCTTATTGGGCTAGGCGCACCAAGTCCTCAAAGCCCATGTGGCTAGGGAAGGAAAAAAGGGAGTCCTAGTAGGAATAGGATTGGACTTGGAGTCCAAGGCCTCTCCCCCTTGGTTGTGCCCTAGGGCTTGGAGGAGCTATTCCCCATGCCCCTACACCTATAAATAGAGGGGATGGGGTGCCCCAAGAGGACACACCAAGCCCTTGTCACCCCTCTCTCTCCCGTTACTCTGTAGTTCCAACGTCCTCGTTCTAGTGGTGCTTGGCGAAGCCCTGGTGAACTAGCTCCACCACCACCATCACCACCACACCGTCGTCCTAGTTGTGATCCCATATACTTCTCCGCCTTCTCTTGATGGATCAAGAAGGGGATACGTCATCGAGCTGCACGTGTGCTAAACTCGAAGGTGTCGTCCGTTCGGCACTAGATCGATTGGATCGTGATCGGATCGTGATCGGATCGGATCACGAAGAGTACAACTACATCAACCGCGTTATATACCTGAAGGAAATATGCCCTAGAGGCAATAATAAAGTTATTATTTATTTCCTAATATCATGATAAATGTTTATTATTTATGCTAGAATTGTATTAACCGAAAACATAATACTTGTGTGAATACATGGACAAACAGAGTGTCACTAGTATGCCTCTACTTGACTAGCTCGTTGATCAAAGATGGTTATGTTTCCTAGCCATTGACATGAGTTGTCATTTGATTAATGGGATCACGTCATTAGGAGAATGATGTGATTGACTTGACCCATTCCGTTAGCTTAGCACACGATCGTTTAGTATTCTGTTATTGCTTTCTTCATGACTTATACATGTTCCTATGACTGTGAGATTATGCAACTCCCGTTTACCGTAGGAACACTTTGTGTGCTACCAAATGTCACAACGTAACTGGGTGATTATAAAGGTGCTCTACAGGTGTCTCCGAAGGTACTTGTTGGGTTGACGTATTTTGAGATTAGGATTTGTCACTCCGATTGTCGGAGAGGTATCTCTGGGCCCACTCGGTAATGCACATCACTCTAAGCCTTGCAAGCGTTGCAACTAATGAGTTAATTGTGGGATGATGTATTACAGAACGAGTAAAGAGACTTACCGGTAATGAGATTGAACTAGGTATTGAGATACCGACGATCGAATCTCGGACAAGTAACATACCGATGACAAAGGGAACAACGTATGTTGTTATGCGATCTGACCGATAAGGATCTTCGTAGAATATGTGGGAGCCCATATGAGCATCCAGGTTCCGCTATTGGTTATTGACCAGAGACATGTCTCGGTCATGTCTACATAGTTCTCTAACTCGTAGGGTCCGCACGCTTAAAGTTTGATGACAGTTATATTATGAGTTTATGTGTTTTAATGTACTGAAGATAGTTCGGAGTCCCGGATGTGATCACGGACATGACGAGGAGTCTCGAAATGGTCGAGACATAAAGATTGATATATTGGAAGCCTATATTTGGATATCAGAAGTGTTCCGGGTGAAATCGGGATTTTACCGGAGTACCGGGGGTTACCGGAACCCCCCCCGGGGGGGTTTAATGGGCCTACATGGGCCTTAGTGGATAAGAGGAGCGGCGGCCAGAGCAGGCCGCGCGCCCCCTCCCCCTCTAGTCCGAATTGGACAAGGAGGGGGCGGAGCCCCCCTTTCCTTCCTCTCTCCCTCCTCCTTCCCCCTTCTCCTACTCCAACAAGGAAAGGAGGGAGTCCTACTCCCGGTGGGAGTAGGACTCCTCCTGGCGCGCCTCCTCCTGGTCGGCCGCCTCTCCCTCCCTTGCTCCTTTATATACGGGGGCAGGGGGCACCCCATAGCAACAACAATTGATCTCTTGATCTCTTAGCCGTGTGCGGTGCCCCCCTCCACCATAATCCACCTCGATAATATTGTAGCGGTGCTTAGGCGAAGCCCTGCTCAGTAGAACATCATCATCGTCACCACGCTGTCGTGCTGAGGAAACTCTTCCTCAAAGCTTGGCTGGATCGGAGTTCGAGGGACGTCATCGAGCTGAACGTGTGCTGAACTCGGAGGTGTCGTGCGTTCGGTACTTGATCGGTCGGATCATGAAGACGTACGACTACATCAACCGCGTTGTGCTAACGCTTCCGCTTTCGGTCTACGAGGGTACGTGGACAACACTCTCCCCTCTCGTTGCTATGCATCACCATGATCTTGAATGTGCGTAGGATTTTTTTTGAAATTACTACGTTCCCCGACAGTGCTATCAGAGCCAGGTTTTATGCGTAGATGTTATATGCACGAGTAGAACACAAGTGAGTTGTGGGCGATATAAGTCATACTGCTTACCAGCATGTTATACTTTGGTTCAGCGGTATTGTTGGATGAAGCGGCCCGGACCAACATAACGCGTACGCTTACACGAGACTGGTTCTACCGACATGCTTTGCACACAGGAGGCTGGCGGGTGTCAGTTTCTCCAAATTTAGTTAAACCGAGTGTGGCTACGCCCAGTCCTTGAGAAGGTTAAAATAGCACTAACTTGACAAACTATCGTTGTGGTTTTGATGCGTAGGTAAGAACGGTTATTGCTCAGCCCGTAGCAGCCACGTAAAACTTGCAACAACAAAGTAGAGGACGTCTAACTTGTTTTTGCAGGGCGTGTTGTGATGTGATATGGTCAAGGCATGATGCTATATTTTATTTTATTGTATGAGATGATCATGTTTTGTAACTGAGTTATCGGCAACTGGCAGGAGCCATATGGTTGTCGCTTTATTTTATGCAATGCAATCGCCCTGTAATGCTTTACTTTATCACTAAGCGGTAGCGATAGTCGTAGAAGCATAAGTTGGCGAGACGACAACAATGCTATGATGGAGATCAAGGTGTCGCGCCAGTGACGATGCTGATCATGACGGTGCTTCAGAGATGGAGATCACAAGCACAAGATGATGATGGCCATATCATATCACTTATATTGATTGCATGTGATGTTTATCTTTTATGCATCTTATCTTGCTTTGATTGACGGTAGCATTATAAGATGATCTCTCACTAAATTATCAAGGTATAAGTGTTCTCCCTGAGTACGCACCATTGCGAAAGTTCTTCGTGCTGAGACACCACGTGATGATCGCGTGTGATAGGCTCTACGTTCAAATACAACGGGTGCAAAATAGTTACACACGCGGAATACTCAGGTTAAACTTGACGAGCCTAGCATATGCAGATATGGCCTTGGAACACTGAGACCGAAAGGTCGAGTGTGAATCATATAGTAGATATGATCAACATAGTGATATTCACCATTGAAACTACTCAATCTCACGTGATGATCGGACATGGTTTAGTTGATTTGGATCACATGATCACTTAGAGGATTAGAGTTCTTAAGTAATATGATTAATTGAACTTAAATTTATCATGAACTTAGTATCGGATAGTATTTTGCTTGTCTATGTTGATTGTAGATAGATGGCCCGTGTTGTTGTTTCGTTGAATTTTAATGCATTCCTTGAGAAAGCAAAGTTGAAAGATGATGGTAGCAATTACACGGACTGGGTCCGTAACTTGAGGATTATCCTCATTGCTGCATAGAAGAATTACGTCCTAGAAGCACCACTAGGTGCCAGACCTGCTGCAGGAGCAACACCAGATGTTATGAACGTCTGGCAAAGCAAAGCTGATGACTACTCGATAGTTCGGTGTGCCATGCTTTACAGCTTAGAACCGGGACTTCAACGACGTTTTGAACATCATGGAGCATATGAGATGTTCCAGGATTTGAAGTTAATATTTCAAGCAAATGCCCGGATTGAGAGATATGAAGTCTCCAATAAGTTCTACAGTTGTAAGATGGAAGAGAATAGTTATGTCAGTGAGCATATACTCAGAATGTCTGGGTATAACAATCACTTGATTCAACTGGGAGTTAATCTTCCGGATGATAGCATCATTGACAGAATTCTTCAATCACTGCCACCAAGTTACAAGAGCTTCGTGATGAACTATAACATGCAAGGGATGGATAAGACGATTCCCGAGCTCTTCGCAATGCTAAAGGCTGCGGAGGTAGAAATCAAGAAGGAGCATCAAGTGTTGATCGTCAACAAAACCACCAGTTTCAAGAAAAAGGGCAAAGGGAAGAAGAAGGGGAATTTCAAGAAGAACAGCAAACAAGTTGCTGCTCAGGAGAAGAAACCCAAGTCTGGACCTAAGCCTGAGACTGAGTGCTTCTACTGCAAACAGACTGGTCACTGGAAGCGGAACTGCCCCAAGTATTTGGCGAATAAGAAGGATGGCAAGGTGAACAAAGGTATATGTGATATACATGTTATTGATGTGTACCTTACTAATGCTCACAGTAGCACCTGGGTATTTGATACTGGTTCTGTTGCTAATATTTACAACTCGAAACAGGGACTACAGATTAAGCGAAGATTGGCTAAGGACGAGGTGACGATGCATGTGGGAAATGGTTCCAAAGTCGATGTGATCGCAGTAGGCACGCTACCTCTACATCTACCTTCGGGATTAGTTTTAGACATGGACAATTGTTATTTGGTGCCAGCGTTGAGCATGAACATTATATCTGGATCTTGTTTGATGCGAGACGGTTATTCATTTAAATCAGAGAATAATGGTTGTTCTATTTATATGAGTAATATATTTTATGGTCATGCACCCTTGAAGAGTGGTCTATTTTTGTTGAATCTCGATAGTAGTGATACACATATTCATAATACTGAAGCCAAAAGATCCAGAGTTGATAATGATAGTGCAACTTATTTGTGGCACTGCCGTTTAGGCCATATTGGTGTAAAGCGCATGAAGAAACTCCATACCGATGGACTTTTGGAACCACTTGATTATGAATCACTTGGTACTTGCAAATCGTGCCTCATGGGCAAGATGACTAAAACGCCATTCTCCGAAACTATGGAGCGAGCAATAGATTTGTTGGAAATCATACATACAGATGTATGTGGACCGATGAATGTTGAGGCTCGCGGCGGGTATCATTATTTTCTCACCTTCACACATGATTCAAGCAGATATGGGTATATCTACTTAATGAAACATAAGTCTGAAACATTTGAAAAGTTCAAAGAATTTCAGAGTGAAGTTGAAAATCATCGTAACAAGAAAATAAAGTTTCTATGATCTGATCGTGGAGGAGAATATTTGAGTTACGAGTTTGGTCTTCATTTGAAACAATGCGCAATAGTTTCGCAACTCACGCCACCCGGAACACCACAACGTAATGGTGTGTCCGAACGTCGTAATCGTACTTTACTAGATATGGTGCGATCTATGATGTCTCTTACTGATTTACCGCTATCGTTTTGGGGTTATGCTTTAGAGACGTCTGCATTCACGTTAAATAAGCACCATCGAAATCCGTTGAGACGACGCCTTATGAACTGTGGTTTGGTAAGAAACCAAAGTTGTCGTTTCTTAAAGTTTGGGGCTGTGATGCTTATGTGAAAAAGCTTCAACCTGATAAGCTCAAACCCAAATCGGAGATGTTGGGTACACCTTCTATCACAGATCCGAAGGCAAGATATTCCTTGCTAAGAATGGATCCTTTCTAGAGAAGGAGTTTCTCTCGAAAGAAGTGAGTGGGAGGAAAGTAGAACTTGATGAGGTAACAGTACCTACTCCCTTATTGGAAAGTAGTTCATCACAGAAACCGGTTCTTGTGACACCTACACCAATTAGTGAGGAAGCTAATGATATTGATCATGAAACTTGAGATCAAGTTACTACCAACCTCGTAGGTCAACCAGAGTAAGATCCACACCAGAGTGGTATGGTAATCCTATTCTGGAGGTCATGTTACTTGACCGAGGCGAACCTACGAACTATGAAGAAGCGATCGTGAGCCCAGATTCCGCAAAATGGCTTGAGGCCATGAAATCTGAGATGGGATCCATGTATGAGAACAAAGTGTGGACTTTGGTTGACTTGCCCGATGATCGGCAAGCCATTGAGAAAAAATGGATCTTCAAGAAGAAGACTGAAGCTGGCGGTAATATTACTGTCTATAAAGCTCGACTTGTTGCGAAAGGTTTTCGACAAGTTCAAGGGATTGACTACGATGAGACTTTCTCACCCGTAGCGATGCTTAAGTCTGTACGAATCATGTTAGCAATTGCCACATTTTATGATTACAAAATTTGGCAAATTGATGTCAAAACTGCATTCCTGAATGGATTTCTGGAACAAGAGTTGTATATGATGCAGCCGGAAGGTTTTGTCGATCCAAAGGGAGCTAACAAAGTGTGCAAGCTCCAGCGATCCATTTATGGACTGGTGCAAACCTCTCGGAGTTGGAATAAATGCTTTGATAGTGTGATCAAAGCATTTGGTTTTATACAGACTTTTGGAGAAGCATGTATTTACAAGAAAGTGAGTGGGAGCTCTGTAGCATTTCTGATATTATATGTGGATGACATATTACTGATTGGAAATGATATAGAATTTCTGGATAGCATAAAGGGATACTTGAATAAGAGTTTTTCAATGAAGGACCTCGGTGAAGCTGCTTATATATTGGGCATCAAGATCTATAGAGATAGATCAAGACGCTTAATTGGACTTTCACAAAGCACATACCTTGACAAATTTTTGAAGAAGCACATACTGGAACCCCCCGGGGGGGTTTAATGGGCCTACATGGGCCTTAGTGGAGAAGAAGAGGGGCGGCTAGGGCAGGTCGCGCGCCCCCTCCCCCTCTAGTCCGAATTGGACAAGGAGGGGGGCGGCGCCCCCCTTTCCTTCCTCTCTCCCTCCTCCTTCCCCCTTCTCCTACCCAAAACAAGGAAAGGAGGGAGTCTGAAAGGATCAAGAAGAGGTGTCTAGAGGGGGTGATTAGACACTAAGTGCCAAAAGTTGCAGTTTTTAATGTTCTTAAGTTTAGGTGGAGTTTAGGCACAAGTTTAACAAACACAATACATATCAAGCAAGCATGCAATGAGTATCTGAGAAGCGGAAAGTAAAGCATGCAACTTGCAAGAATGTAAAGGGAAGGGTTTGGAGTATTCAAACGCAATTGGAGACACGGATGTTTTTGGCGTGGTTCCGATAGGTGGTGCTATTGTACATCCACGTTGATGGAGACTTCAACCCACGGAGGGTAACGGTTGCGCGAGTCCACGAAGGGCTCCACTCACGAAGGGTCCACGAAGAAGCAACCTTGTCTATTCCATCATGGCCATCGCCCACGAAGGACTTGCCTCACTAGCGGTAGATCTTCACGAAGTAGGCAATCTCCTTGCCCTTACAAACCCCTTGGTTCAACTCCACAATCTTGTCGGAGGCTCCCAAGTGACACCTAGCCAATCTAGGAGACACCACTCTCCAAGAAGTAACAAATGGTGTGTTGATGATGAACTCCTTACTCTTGTGCTTCAAATGATAGTCTCCCTGAGGGAGTCCTGGATTAGGGGGTGTTCGGATAGCCGAACTATACCTTCAGTCGGACTCCAGGACTATGAAGATATAAAGTTGAAGACTTCGTCCCATGTCCGGAAGGATCTTTTCTTGGCGTGGAAGGCAAGCTAGGTGTGCGGATATTCGAGATCTCCTACCATTGTAACCGACTCTATGTAACCCTAACCTTATCCGGTGTCTATATAAACCAGAGGGTTGTAGTCCGTAGGACAACCATCATCATACACAATCATACCATAGGCTAGCTTCTAGGGTTTAGCCTCCTTGATCTCGTGGTAGATCCACTCTTGTACTACCCATATCATCAATATTAATCTAGCAGGAGTAGGGTTTTACCTCCATCGAGAGGGCCCGAACCTGGGTAAAATAAAGTGTCCCTTGTCTCCTGTTACCATCCGACCTTGACGCACAGTTCGGGACCCCCTACCCGAGATCCGCCGGTTTTGACACCGACATTGGTGCTTTCAATGAGAGTTCCTCTGTGTTGTCGCTTTTAGGCCCGATGGCTCCTTTGATCATCAACAACGACGAGGTTCAGGGTGAGACTTTCCTCCCCGGACAGATCTTCGTCTTCGGCGGCTTCGCTCTGCGGGCCAATTCGCTTGGTCATCTGGAGCAGATCGAAAGCTACGCCCCTGGCCATCAAGTCAGGTTTGGAAGCTTGAACTACACGGCTGATATCCGCGGAGACTTGATCTTCGACGGATTCGGGCCACAGCCAAGCGCGCTGCGCTATATCGAGGGGCACGATATAGCCCTGCCTCCGAATAGTACCCTGGAGGCCGCACACGCTCCGGCCCCGATCTTCGACTCGGAGCCCGCTGCATTCTCTGAGGATGAACGGTTGGACGTCACCTCGGGGGCTGCGATCTCAAAGGCGATCGAGCCGAACGCCAGCCCCGTACTTCGCACGGCCCAGGTGTAACGCCCCGGACACACCCGCCGGTGGTCGTTACTCCTGGCGGGATCTAGACTGGCCCTACAGATCAATACTAGTCTTTTCTGCGCACTTTGTCCTCACTCGTGCGCACCCGGGAGCAACTTCCCGGTCGGTCACCCATCCTGACACTACTCCAAGCTGAGCACGCTTAACTTTGGAGTTCTGTCCGAATGGGCTCCCGGAAAAGAAGGAATTCCTTATTGATATGAGTAGTCTATCATCCCTAATAAGCCAGGCTATCACACCAGGACTCCAAGGAGCCGGACTCTTCTCTGAACTACGAGCCTTCCGCGCCCTCGCCGATCGAATCTGATTGGCCGCCTGTAATGGAGTTCACCGCCATGGACATCTTTCAGTGCTCGCCTTTCGGTGATATCCTGAATTCTCTCAAGTCTCTCTCTTTATCAGGAGAGCCCAGGCCGGACTATGGTCTGCGAGGTTGGGATTCGGACAACGAAGAAATTCAAAACCCACCCACCACCCACTTAATAGACATTGTCGACGATCTAACCGACACGCTTGACTTCGGCTCCGAAGACTTCGACGGTATGGACGACGAAGGAGGAGACGAACAAGAACCAGCACCTATCGGGCGCTCGACAGCCACCTCGTCATATGACATATACATGGTGGATGCTCCAAAGGATGCGGATGGCGATGGAGCAGCGGAAGACGACACATCGAAAAAACCGCAAAAACGTCGGTGCCAACGGCGCCGCTCTAAATCCCGCCACAACAGAAACGGTGATTCCGGCACGGGAGATAATACTACCCCAGACAACGCCGAAGAACACCAGAACTAGCAAGATTCGGCGCAGGAAGATGGAAAAGCCAGCCCTCAGGAGAGAGCGGGAGAACAAGAGGTTGAGGATGATAACTACATGCCTCCCTCCGAAGACGAGGCAAGCCTCGACGACGACGAATTCGTCGTACCATCAGACCCCGCCGAACAAGAGCGTTTTCAACGCAGGCTTCTAGCCACGGCCAACAGCCTAAAGAAAAAGCAGCAACAGCTTAGAGCTGATCAAGATCTGCTAGCTGATAGATGGACAGAAGTCCTTGCAGCCGAAGAGTATGAACTCGTGCGCCCCTCCAAAAACTATCCTAAGCGCAGGCCGCTACCCCAATCAGAGGGGGAAGCATATGACATGGCAGACCGGCCACCCCGTGGCCACGACAGGGAGGCCTGTCGAGCCCCTCAGCAAGCGATGCCCCAGTGCCGCTCGAATAAGGCACGGGAACATGAGCCAGACCTGCGAGACGTACTGGAGGATAAAGCAAAGCAAACAAGATCGATCTACGGATCGCGCGGACGCCCGAAGACACGTGATGATCGTCACTCCGGACACAATAAATCCGGCCGGGCCGAACACAGCAGGCACAGCTCTTCCGATCTGCGACGCGACATAGCCCAGTACAGGGGCGCCGCACACCCACTATGCTTCACAGACGAAGTAATGGATCACAAAATCCCAGAGGGTTTTAAACCCGTCAATATCGAGTCGTACGATGGTACGACAGATCCGGCAGTATGGATTGAGGACTATCTCCTTCACATCCACATGGCACGTGGCGATGATCTGCACGCCATCAAATATCTACCCCTCAAGCTTAAAGGACCAGCCCGGCACTGGCTTAACAGCCTACCAGCGGACTCAATCAGTTCTTGGGAGGACCTGGAGGCCGCATTCCCCGACAACTTTCAAGGGACCTATGTGCGGCCACCGGACGCCGACGACCTAAGCCACATAATCCAACAGCCAGAAGAATCGGCCAGGCAATTCTGGACACGGTTCCTAACAAAGAAAAATCAGATAGTCGATTGTCCGGACGCAGAGGCCATAGCAGCCTTCAAACATAACATCCGTGACGAGTGGCTTGCCCGGCACCTGGGACAGGAAAAGCCGAAAACAATGGCAGCCCTCACGACACTCATGACCCGCTTTTGCGCGGGCGAGGATAGCTGGCTAGCTCGCAGCAACAACTTATCGAAGAAGCCCGGTAATTCGGATACCAAGGACAAAAGTGGCAGGTCACGTCGAAATAATCAAAAGCGCCGTGTTAGCAGTGACAACAATGAGGATACGACAGTCAATGCCGGATTCAGAGGCTATAAATCCGGTCAGCGGAAAAAGCCATTTAAAAAGAATACCCAGGGCCCGTCTAGCTTGGACCGGATACTCGATCGCTCGTGCCAGATTCATGGCACCCCTGAAAGGCCAGCCAATCACACCAACAGGGATTGTTGGGTGTTCAAGCAGGCAGGCAAGTTAAGAGCCGAACACAACGACAAGGGGTTGAATAGCGACGACGAGGAGGAGCCCAGGCCACCGAACAACAATGGACAGAAAGGGTTTCCCCCACAAGTGCGGACGGTGAACATGATATATGCAACCCACATTCCCAAGCGGGAGAGGAAGCATGTGCTACGGGACGTATACGCGATGGAGCCAGTCGCCCCAAAGTTCAACCCATGGTCCTCCTGTCCGATCACTTTCGATCGAAGGGACCACCCCACTAGCATCCGTCACGGCGGTTTTGCCGCACTGGTCCTCGACCCAATCGTGGACGGATTTCATCTCCCAAGAGTCCTCATGGACGGCGGCAGTAGCCTGAACCTGCTTTATCAGGATACAGTGCGGAAAATGGGCATAGATCCATCAAGGATCAAGCCCACAAGGACGACCTTTAAATGCGTCATACCAGGTGTAGAGGCCAATTGCACAGGCTCGATAAGACTTGATGTGGTCTTCGGATCTCCTGATAACTTCCGAAGCGAAGAGTTAATCTTCGATATAGTGTCGTTCCACAGTGGCTATCATGCCCTGCTCGGACGAACCGCATTCGCTAAATTCAATGCGGTGCCGCACTACGCATATCTCAAGCTCAAGATGCTAGGCCCTCGAGGAGTAATTATGGTCAGCAGAAACACAGAACGCTCCATCCGTACGGAAGAGCACACGGCGGCCCTCGCAGCGGAAGTACAAAGCAGCCTTTCAAGGCAACTCTCCAGTCCGGCCGTTAAAAAACTGGACAATGCAAAGCGCGCCCGGAGTAACCTGCAACAAGACCACCTGGCACAATCAGAGCAAGCGTAGCAATACGGCCCCGACCCCAGCCATCGCAACATAGCGGAGCAAGTACCTCGAGTACACAATTACGCCCTTAAAATTCCATGGGCACAGGGGGAGGGGCACATTAACGACATGCCTACAACACGGCGTCAAACGTACTAGGGGCTGCCGGATTTTTTCTTTTTTAATTTCAGGATTCCATACTCTGGACAACCTGTTCGGCAGCGTTGCCACACAGACGATGCAAGATCCAGGAAAGTAGACAAATCTATGCCGCATTTCGGAACTCTCAGGTGGTCTCTATTTCGAGCGATATATCTATTTCTAAATTCCGCGGCATGTGCCTGGTCAGGACATGTTAAATAGTCTAATATCTTTTTTGCTTATCACACTACTTGTATCGTTCGGCTTTGATAAATAGCCTCTTTATAAAACAATGCATAGCCTTTTATCTATTTTTTGCATTGTCCCCTTTGAATATATGTGTTTATGATATAACATGATCGCACCTGTACACCATGGTACGGCAAACAACGCCAGGGGCTTCATTACCCTTTTATCTGGTGTGAGAAGTCTGTACACTTCCACAAGTGCGGCACCCCGAACTTATAGCACTATATGCATCGGCTCCGAGTCATGATTTTGGTCACATGTTGGGTTTGCCCGGCTCCTATGTTTTGGTACCTTACGTTCCGCTCTATCGGCTAAGGTAGCACTAGGAGAACCACTGCGATTGTGCCCCAGATCAGGTGGGTTGAGCACCTCAGTGGAGAAAGCTAAAACAGACTGTCATGATAAGGCGTGAGACCGGTCGCTATTCGAGAGGTTTTTTGAGTCCTTAAAGGCTTATGCCGCTTTGAGCGAGGAGCTGGCTATGTCCGGCCAAAGGCGTGGATAGCGCCCCGAGTTCGGCCTTCCGAACTAGGGGCTTCACCGAAATTTAAAATTATAACGTTCTATGGCTAAGTGAGAGTGTTCGAGCATTATAGTCCGATTGCCTGGTTCGCTGTGCTGAGCGCCTCCCTCGAAGGACCCAACCATGGGAACAAGAGCCCTCAGGTTTATCCCGAACACCCCAACACTAGTGGCATGGGGGCAGAAGCCGACGACTCGCCATCTCTCAATTTTTTTTATAAACGGCCGCACAGAAAATAATATTTTAAATTAAAAAGCATTGCTTAGCGCATATGAACAAGTTTTCAGCGCACAGGATACAAACGAGCGAGTTCATTCAAATACTACATCTTTAGTACATTCATCCGCGACAAGGCGGGCTCCGGCAAGAACGTCCTTGTAGTAGTTCTCGGGCTTGCGATGCTCCTTCCCCTGCGGTGGCCCGTCCTTCACCAGCTTCTCTCCGTCCAGCTTACCCCAGTGTACCCTTACACGGACAAGGGCCCTCCGGGCACCTTCAATGCAGACGGAGCGCTTGATGACTTCAAGCCGTGGACAGGCCTCCACCAGCCGCCACACCAACCCGAAATAGCTCCCAGGCAGGGCCTCTCCAGGCCACAGCCGAACTAGTAAGCCCTTCATGGCCTGTTCGGCCGCCTTGTGGAGCTCGACCAGCTACTTCAGCTGATCGCTTAAGGGCACGGTGTGTCCGGCCTCAGAATACTGAGACCAGAACACACTCTCCGTCGAGCTGCCCTCTTCAGCTCGATAGAACGCGGCGGCGGCGGATACGATGCGGGGAAGATCGGCAAACGCCCCTGGAGAACTCCGGATTCGGGTAAGTAATAGGTAGTTTACTTTTTTATTCCTACTCTGCATTGAGAATGCCTTACCCGTTGCTATCTTTTTCACATCCTCCAACTCTTGGAGGGCCTTTTGGGCTTCGGCCTTGGCACTCTTGGTGGTCTCGAGGGCCGACGCGAGCTCGGATGCTTGCGCTTTCGCCTCAAGCTCCAAACCCTCATGTTATTTCATGAGAGTTTGCAGCTCTTGCTGCACCTCACCGACCTGAACACCAAGCCTCTCTCGCTCGGCGCACTCCTCGGCCGTTTTCTTCTCGGCCTCAGCCAGCGCCTGCTTCAGGGCTGTCACCTCGGTTGTGGCCCCTACAATAAGCAGTACAATCCTGTTATTTCTTTCTGCAATCAAGCCTCTCTATAGGCACCTTTTTCTTCTTTTTTTTAGGTATTTCTTACCTTCCTTCTCCTCGATCTGCCGTTTGGCAAGGCCGAGCTCTTGCTTGGTCCGCCCAAGGTCCTGTTTCAGGACATCCACCTGCGCAGTCAGTGCGGCGGTGGACAGCAGTGAAGCCTGCATACGCATATTTGACCTTTTTTATTAGACTCCTGCGAAAATTATTAGATCCTCTATCCGGCTTTTCTTTCCGAACACCGAACAGAGCATCAGGGGCGACTGTCTATGCGGTAAATAAATTGGCACATTTTTTACTTACCTCGAAGCCTGTTAGAAGGCTAGCGCAAGCTTCGTTCAGTCCGCTCTTGGCGGACTAAATCCTTTGGATCACCGTACTCATAACAGTACGGTGCTCCTCGTCGATGGCGGCGCCCTCAAGCACCTCCAGCAAATTGTCCGGCGCCTCCGGTTGGACGGAGGCTGCCGGCTCGGATGGCTTACTCCTCTTGGAAGGAGTTCGCCTGCCGCGGACCGGGACTGTCGAGTCCGGCGCGGTGTCCGGCATAAAGCCGGACTTGGAGCCCTGGAGGGTTTCATCCCCTCCACTCCGGGGGTCCGGAGGATTGCCTTGTGGCTCCTCCAGGACCATCTCCTCCTGCCCTGAAGCTTGGCGGGGCGCCACTTCGGCGTCGTCCGCCCCGCGGGGGGAGACCGTGGGTGGAACAGAGTTCACGTCCGACGAATCCAGGGAGCCGCTCGACGAGTCGTCGGGTTCGGCCCGGCGCGGGCTGCATAAAATGCGTGCAATATCAGGGAAAGCCGCACAAAAAAAAGGGGTATCATGAGTTACTCTGGTGTATAAATACTTACTATTTCGCTGGACGCTTGGTCCTGTCCGGCCACTCCTCTCCGCCCTCTTCGGCATCGTGGGAGTAGTCCGGCGGAGGGGTCTTCCTTTTCCTTGACCCCTCGGCCTCCCCTGTTGGGGCGGCCTTCTTCTTCTTTGCTCCCCTCGCTGGAGGGGGAGAGCTTCCTTGTTCCTCCTCGTTTTCGCGAGAGGAGGGCGTTGCGGACTCGTTGGATGACGAGTCCGACACCACAATGTTGCGGGAACTTTTTTGAGTCCCGGTGGTTTTCTTCTTCTTGGCCTTCCTCTCCGGCACCACGTAAGGTGCCGGAGCCATTAGTTTCACCAAGAGAGCTGGGGCCGGGTCTTCGGGCAGAGGGGCCGGACAGTTAATCGGTCCGGATATCTCCAGCCAAGCCTGTCAAAGGTAAAAGGGGGTTTAGATCCCGCATAGAGATAATCTATGAAGAAGAGCTTAACGGACCTGTCAAAGGTATATATAGCTTACCTCGCCGGCGATACGCTGCGAGCTGTATCCGCGATCCTCGGAGGCGGATGTGGGGGACTCGGCGCCTTTGGTTAGCACCTTCCAGACGCCTTCATACATCGTGTCGAAGAGCCTACTGAGGGTCTGGTGCTGCGCCGGGTCGAATTCCCACAATGTAAAATCCCGTTCTTGGCACGGGAGGATCAGGCGAACGAGCATGACCTGGACTATGTTGGCGAGCCGGATTGGCTTGTCCACCAGGGACTGGATGCATGTTTGCAACCCAGTCAATTCTTCCTCGTTGCCCCACGACAGGCCTGTCTCTTTCCAGGACATGAGCCGCGTGGGGGGTCCGGATATGAACTCAGGGGCCGTGACCCATTTCGGATCGTGGGGCTCGGTGATGTAAAACCACCCAGCTTGCCACCCCTTTAGGGACTCCACGAGGGAGCCATCAAACCAGAGGACGTTGGCTATCTTGCCAACCATAGCGCCTCCGCACTCCGCCTGGGTGCCGGACACCACCTTGGGCTTGACGTTGAAAGTCTTGAGCTAGAGGCCGAAGTGGGGGCGGACGCGGAGAAAGGGCTCACACACGACGATAAACGCCGAGATGTTGAGGACGAAGTTCGGGGCCAGATCGTGAAAATCTAGGCCGTAGTAGAACATGAGCCCCCGGACAAAGGGGTGAAGTGGAAAGCCCAGTCCGCGGAGGAAGTAGGGGAGAAAAACTACCCTCTCATGGGGCCTTGGGGTAGGAAGAAGCTGCCCCTTATCAGGAAGCCGATGCGGGATATCCTTGGATAAGTATCTAGCTTTCCTTAGCCTTTTTACTTGAGCCTCCGTAACGGAGGAGACCATCCACTTGCCTCCCGCTCCGGACATTGTTGGAGAAGGTTGAGGAAGAAGAGCGGACTTGGGCACTGGAGCTTGAGTGCGCGAGAGATGGATTGGCAAAGAAGGAAGAAGGCGTAGGTTAAAAAGGTGAATCCTTATCCCTTCATATAAGCAGGTGCGGTTAGGCGTCCTCACCTTCCTAATAAAACTCACTTGCCTCCCAAACGCCACGGTAAATGGCGTGGTTGGGTTACCCACGTCCGTATTAATGAGAATCCCGTTAGAGGGGGGCACACGATCTCTACTTCGACAAGACGTGCCAAGGAAACCGCCTCACTATACGAGCTGAGGTGAAACGATGAAAACAATTTATAGAAGGCTTGGCCGCAGTGTTATGACGCACTGTGGGATACATTAGCAGATTTGGTTTATGTTAATATTATTCTCTGTATGGCAATATGTGGAAACTTATTTTGCAGAGCCGGACACTATTATGTGGTGTTTATAATCTTCTTGAAGAACTTGGAGGAGGAACCTGCCTTGCAATGCCGAAGACAATCTGCGCGCCGGACTCGTCGTCATTGAAGCCTGGTTCAGGGGCTACTGAGGGAGTCCTAGATTAGGGGGTGTTCGGATAGCCGAACTATACCTTCAGCCGGACTCCAGGACTATGAAGATATAAAGTTAAAGACTTCGTCCTGTGTCCGGAAGGATCTTTTCTTGGCGTGGAAGGCAAGCTAGGTGTGCGGATATTCGAGATCTCCTACCATTGTAACCGACTCTGTGTAACCCTAACCTTATCCGGTGTCTATATAAACCGGAGGGTTGTAGTCCGTAGGACAACCATCATCATACACAATCATACCATGGGCTAGCTTCTAGGGTTTAGCCTCCTTGATCTCGTGGTAGATCCACTCTTGTACTACCCATATCATCAATATTAATCTAGCAGGAGTAGGGTTTTACCTCCATTGAGAGGGCCCGAACCTGGGTAAAATAAATTGTCCCTTGTCTCCTGTTACCATCCGACCTTGACGCACAGTTCGGGACCCCCTACCCGAGATCCGCCGGTTTTGACAGCGACACTCCCCAACACTCAACTCTCTATCACAGGATTTGGATTTGGTGGAAAGAAGATTTGAGTGGAAAGCAACTTGGGGAAGGCTAGAGATCAAGATTCATATGGTTGGAATGGAATATCTTGAGCTCAACACATGAGTAGGTAGTTCTCTCTCAGAAAATGTGTATTGGAAGTGAAGGTATGTTCTGATGGCTTTCTCCATGAATGAAGAGTGGGTGGAGGGGTATATATAGCCTCCACACAAAATCTAACCATTACACACAATCTGCAAACTCGGTGGGACCGAATCGTTAAACTCGGTCGGATCGATTTAGCAAACCTAGTGACCGTTAGGATTTTCGGTGGGACTGAGATGCAACTCGGTAGGACCGATATGGTTAGGGTTAGGGCATAACGTAATCTCGGTGTGACCGATTACACAAACTCGGTGGGAGTGATTTTGGTAATAAGCAAACCAGAGAGTTGGTCAGGCAAACTCGGTGAGACCGATTACACAAACTCGGTGGGACCGCTTTTGGTAATGAGCTAACCAGAGGATTTGCATTGTAATCTCGGTAGTATCGATTGCTCAAACTCGGTGAGACCGATTTTGGTAATGGGCATACACAGAGAGATTACAATCCCATCTCGGTGAGCCCGAGATCCCTATCGGTGAAACCGATTTGCTAGGGTTTGTGGCAGTGGCTATGACATGTGAAACACGGTGGCGCCGGATAGAAAGAATCGGTGGGGCCGAGTTTGACTTTTGGTTTAGGTCATATGTGGATGTGGGAAGATAGTTGAGGGTTTTGGAGCATATCACTAAGCACATGAAGCAAGAGGCTAATTAAGCAACACCTCATCCCTCCTTGATAGTATTGGCTTTTCCTATAGACTCAATGTGATCTTGGATCACTAAAATAGAAAATGTAGAGTCTTGATCTTGAAGCTTGAGCCAATCCTTTGTCCTTAGCATCTTGAAGGGGTTCCACATCCTCTAGTCCATGCCACTCCATTATTGAACTTATCTGAAACATACTAGGTAAAAGTGTTAGTCCAACAAGAGATATGTTGACATTAATTACCAAAACCACCCAGGGAGCACTTGTGCTTTCAATCTCCCCCTTTTTGGTAATTGATTACAACATACATCAAAGCTTTAGATAAAGATATAGAGAATAGCAAGTAAAGCTTTGGAAAGACATGTAACATGCATAGGCTCCCCCTACATGTATGCAATCATGTGAATATTGAATATAGGAGCATGTGAGTGCATAAGCATGACAGAGTAAGAAATGTGTTACATGTATCTTGGCTATATGCATCAGAGCAAATGATGTGAATATGAGAAATGTACCTTCATGCTCATGAGTCCTTCTTGCAAACAGTATGTACATCAGCAAGAACTTCTCATTCACATGACTGAGATGCATATACTTACCTTGTGGTCTTGAGTTGGCTTAGGATGGGATGAACCTGCGCAAAGAAGGTTAGATAACACAGATACACCTACTAACCAGAGCAAACAAGAGAAACCACAAGAGAACCAAGACTGGGATGACATGTAGAGTGAGTACTAAGTACCACATTGGGTATAGACATGTCCCCAAGGGTAAAGATACGCAATAAAATCATAGATTTCCTTCCCTTAGATGTCTTACTCCCCCTGAATCTAACATGAGATATTGGGAGAAGATAGGGAACAGAAAATCAGAGCAATAGAAAAGAAAGAACAGAGCTTGAGCTAAAGCAAGCAAACAAACATGTCTTTCCCCTCTTAAAGACATGTGACATCTCTCCTCTTGAACACCAAGCATCTGGGGTCTTTGATGATATTACTTTCTCCTTGTTGAGAACCTCTCTCCCCCTGAATATTCTCTCTTTCTACCCCTATAGGAAAGATTAAGCTTTGGTGTGATCTCTCTCTCCCCCTTTGACATCAATTTCCAAGAAGGGTCTTCTGGACATGTGATACAAATGGGTTGGTCCTTGAGTCACAGAGCAAAGCAGTATGTGTAACATGATGCTGGTAGAGGACAAGAATCATTGAGTGGAGCTGGAGCAAACAGAAATCAGGAATAAGTGGCAAGTTGGTTACCCTTTGGTGGAATCGGTGACTCCGAGTTGTGTGCTTCGGTTGCACCGAAAGGTTTCGGTTGAGCCGAAGAAAACAAACCGGTGGGACCGACTCCATCAGAGTGAAACTACTTGTCACCTCAGCTCACTAGACAAGTAAGATCTCACAAGGATTTGCAAGGAATTAACTGAAAGATTTGCAATGAATTGGATGCAGAAAATGCAGAACAAAAAGAAAAGAAAAGAAACTAAAAAGTTCTAGATGAAGTTTTTTTAAAAGGGGAAACAAATATGCAAGGGACAAATGCAATAACACAGAAAAGGACACAAGAGAACTTCATCTAGAGTTGGGCGGCGACAAAGTCACCTATGTTAGAGTATATTGACTTAGGAGTCAAGTGAGAGCACTTGATCATAGGTCATACTCATTGTTTAAGCTCAAAATGGGGTTACCATTTTCCGTTTAAGCCTTTTGATGTATTCACATCTTGTCGAGTTGCTTTGACTCATGACTTGGAGTAAAGCTTCTCTAAGATGGAATAACATACCTTGGGTGGTGGTGTTGATCTTGCTCATGTAGTTGAACTTGTGTGGGTTGCTCAAGGTTGATGTAGTTCATCAAGAGTTGGGAGCACCACTTGGAGTTTGAGTTCATCTACCTACATGGGTTAGTCTTGCAAGGAAGAGCACTTGTGTATCCAAAATGACAATTACAAGATTTAATCATAGAATTTGTCAAAGGATATGTTTGAATGGTTTCGTGCTTCCTTGTCTTCAACCACCATTTTGTATAGACTTGGTGATATAGAAATTGCTCAAGATGTGAGTGAGTTGCAATCTCATAGATTTAGATTCAACCAAGTACCTACACGGGTTAGATAACATGCAAGGTACAAATGTATCCAAGACATATGAAAGGCATCATAAGAGAAATATCGAGGATTAGTGATATGTTCATGCCCTGCATGTATCAAATGGAGTTCCTACTCCAAGTTTGAAGCATCAATGATGTTCAATTCACCTCTCAACCTGCAAAACACTTTCTCATCAAGTGGTTTAGTGAATATATCCGCTAATTTCTTATCGGTGCGAACATGCTTAATGTCAATGTCCCCTTTTGCAACATGATCTCGAATGAAATGATGGCGAACTTCAATATGCTTAGTTTGAGAGTGTTGAACGGGATTGTGAGCAATCTTAATAGCACTTTCATTGTCGCATAGCAATGGAACATGTTTCACATATATCCCATAATCTTTAAGAGTTTGGGTCATCCAAAGTAATTGAGCACAACATGAACCAGCGGCAATGTATTCCGCTTCGACGGTGGATAAGGATACCGAGTTTTGTTTCTTGGAAGACCAAGACACAAGAGATCTACCAAGGAATTGACAAGTACCCGAAGTGGACTTTCTATCAACCTTGTCTCTGGCATAGTCCGAATCGGAGTAGCCGACAAGATCAAAAGAGGACCTCTTAGGATACCAAATGCCAAAATTTGGTGTATGGATTAGGTATCTCACTATCCTTTTCACAGCCTTAAGATGACATTCTTTAGGAGCAGCTTGATATTGTGCACACATGCACACACTTAGCATAATATCGGGACGTGAGGCACATAGATATAACAATGAACCAATCATAGAGCGATAAACCTTTTGATCAACCGGTTCACCATCTTTGGTCAAATCAAGATGTCCACTAGTAGGCATGGGTGTAGTCATACCTTTGCATTCTTGCATATTGAACTTCTTGAATAAGTCTTTGGTGTACTTCGTTTGAGAGACAAAGGTACCTTCCTTAGTTTGCTTGATTTGCAAACTGAGAAAGAATTTGAGTTCACTCATCATAGACATCTCAAACTTCTCCGACATTAGCTTTCCAAACTTCTCACTAAATTGAGGGTTAGTGGAACCAAATATGATATCGTCAACATAAATTTGGCACACAAATAGTTCTCTATTAACCCTTTTAATGAAAAGAGTAGAGTCAATTTTACCAATTTCAAAGCCTTTTTCAATAAGGAACTTGTTCAAGCATTTATACCATGCTCTAGGAGCTTGTTTAAGACCGTAAAGAGCTTTGTAAAGTTTGTAAACATGATTAGGTTTCTTAGGATTGACAAATCTGGGAGGTTGCTTAACATAAACTTCCTCCTCAATTTTGCCATTTAGAAAAGCACTTTTAATGTCCATTTGGTACAAAGTGATATCATGGTGATTAGCATAGGCAAGTAAAATGCGAATGGACTCAAGTCTAGCAACGGGAGCATATGTCTCACCATAGTCCATACCTTCAACTTGTGTGTAGCCTTGGGCGACGAGACGTGCTTTGTTGCGAACCACTTGTCCATCTTCATCTTGCTTGTTGCGAAACACCCATTTGGTACCAATGATGTTGTGGTTGTTGTCGGGCTTCTCGACCAATGTCCACACTTGATTTCTCTCAAAGTTGTGTAGCTCTTCATGCATAGCATTTATCCAATCCGGATCCTCCAATGCTTCTTCAACCTTCATAGGTTCAATGCTAGAGATGAATGAGTAATGTTCACAAAAGTTAGCTAAACGAGTTTTAGAGCGAGTGATTCTCCCGGTTTGGATATCATTGTAGATTTGCTCGACGGGATGATCTTTGGCAATTCTTGCTCGAACTCGTGAAAGCTTTTGCTTGGGTCAGGGTGGAACATCCTCTTCATCTTGTTCTTCTTCTTCTTCTTGGCCTTCTTCATTGTTGACGTTGTTGTTTTCTCGTCATGGTGGAGAAGGAGGTAGTTGATGTTCATCTTGGTGTACTTCCTCGTTTTCTTCATCTTGGCGTGTCCCACTTGTGGATGCTTCCGTATCAACTCTTGGTTCACCTTGTCGTGAGGTAGAAGCTTCAACTTGGACGGACGAGGTACTCTCCTTCATTTCCGTTGGACTAATCTTGCCGATGGACAAGTCTTGAATTGCTTCCGAAGGGTCTTTGTCTCCTACATCAATTGGCAATTGCTCTACTTGCGAGCCGTTAGATTCATCAAACTTCACATCTACTGTCTCTTCAACCTTTCGGGTGAAATTGTTGTAGACACGGTAAGTGTGAGAGTTTGAGCCATAACCAAGTAGGAAACCTTCATGAGATTTTGGAGCAAATTTAGAACGACGATGCTTATCAAGAATGTAGCACTTTGAGCCGAATACTCGAAAGTATCCAACTTGGGGTTTGTTACCGGTGAGGAGCTCGTATGCCGTCTTGCCGAGTAGCTTGTGAAGATACAAGCGATTTGTTGCATGACAAGCTGTCTCAACCGCTTCTGCCCAAAAGTGCTTTGGCGTTTTGTACTCGTCAAGCATCGTTCTTGCCATCTCGATAAGAGTCTGGTTCTTCCTCTCAACAACTCCATTTTGTTGAGGTGTGTATGTAGCAGAGAACTCGTGTGAAATCCCTTCTTCGTCAAGAAAGGTATCCACATTTGCGTTCTTGAACTCCGTTTCGTTGTCGCTTCGAACCTTCTTGATCTTCACGTCAAACTGATTTTGGGCCTTCCTAGCGAAGTTTTTGAAGATCTTTTGGACCTACGACTTGTCATCAAGAAAGAACACTCACGTAAATATTTAAAAATCATCAACTATGACTAGACCAAATGAGTTACCACCGAGACTCTTGTATGCATTTGGACCAAAGAGATCCATGTGAAGTAGCTCGAGTGGTCTTCTTGTGGTCATAATGTTCTTTGCGCGGTGACTTCCTCCAACTTGTTTTCCTGCTTGACAAGCGCTACAAAGTCTATCCTTGTCAAATACGACATCTTTTATTCCAAGGATATGATCACCTTTAATAAGCTTATCAAGATTTCGCATTCCAACATGACCTAGTCTTCTATGCCACAACCAGCCTTTAGAAGATTTAGCAATTAAGCAAATTTTAGGTTGAGCCCTTTTAGTGAAATCAACAATGTAAAGATCTCCTCTACGTATACCGGTAAAGACCATTTTATGATTGTCTCTACGAAACACTTGGCAATCTACTTCAGTGAATAGGACATTGAAACCGAAATCCGCAAGTCTAGAAACTGAAAGTAAATTGTATCCAAGAGATTCAACGAGCATGACATTTTGTATGGAGCTATCATGTGAGATGGCCACATTACCAAAGCCAACCACCTTACCCTTTGAATTATCACCAAAAGTGACATATTTTCGAGGGTCGTCGTTTTCAACAAGCTCATTGAACATATCTTCATCTCCGGTCATATGATCAGTACATCCACTATCAAGGACCCATTCCTTTCCTCCAGCCATGTAGCCGCGAAGATTTGCCATAAGACCAAAATTGCCTCATTGCATCATCAAGATCATAGTCACTATCATCATCTTCATCATAGTATCCATGTTCAACATCATCTTGTGATTGATCAATTCCTAGAGAGGGTAATTCATTAGATAAATGATCATCACAATGGTTACCTTTATGAATTCTAATAGCTTCGGATATGATATTGCTAAGGATTCCAATGTTTCCTTTAGCGCGCATGAGATTGGTAAGCTCAAGTAGACAATCACCAAAATTAGGATCACTAGAATTCATATTACTCAAGGCAATTGACTTATGGAGAATTTCGTCTAAGTGTTTCAGGGAATAACTTGGAAATCGTTCCTCAAGAAATTTCCATATAGTATAGGCACAATCAAGAGTAGGCAAACTAGCAATCAAATTTTTGGGCAATCCCCTTATGATAAGATTGATGGTTCTAAGATTGTGAATCATGTCAAGATCTTCATCTAGGGTAGGGTGCAAAGGATCAACATGAGGTGCACAAGGGCTAGCAATGTACTTGTTCAAATGATATTCATTGAAAATCTCAAGCATTTCATTTTTCCACTCATGAAAATATTCTCCATCAAGAATAGGCACTCTATGTCTAAGACTTCCCAAAGTAGACACATCCATCTTCCTCCAATGGTGTTTAAACCAAGGCAATGGAGACCAAAGCTCTAATACCAATTGAAAGGATCGAGAAGAGGTGTCTAGAGGGGGGGTGATTAGACACTAAGTGCCAAAAGTTGCAGTTTTTAATGTTCTTAAGTTTAGGTGGAGTTTAGGCACAAATTAAACAAACACAATACATATCAAGCAAGCATGCAATGAGTATATGAGCAGCGGAAAGTAAAGCATGCAACTTGCAAGAATGTAAAGGGAAGGGTTTGGAGTATTCAAACGCAATTGGAGACATGGATGTTTTTGGCGTGGTTCCGATAGGTGGTGCTATCGTACATCCACGTTGATGGAGACTTCAACCCACGGAGGGTAACGGTTGCGCAAGTCCATGAAGGGCTCCACCCACGAAGGGTCCACGAAGAAGCAACCTTGTCTATTCCATCACGGCCGTCGCCCACGAAGGACTTGCCTCACTAGCGGTAGATCTTCACGAAGTAGGCGATCTACTTGCCCTTACAAACTCCTTGGTTCAACTCCACAATCTTGTCAGAGGCTCCCAAGTGACACCTAGCCAATCTAGGAGACACCAGTCTCCAAGAAGTAACAAATGGTGTGTTGATGATGAACTCCTTGCTCTTGTGCTTCAAATGATAGTCTCCCCAACACTCAACTCTCTCTCTCACAGGATTTGGATTTGGTGGAAAGAAGATTTGAGTGGAAAGCAACTTGGGGAAGGCTAGAGATCAATATTCATATGGTTGGAATGGAATATCTTGAGCTCAACACATGAGTAGGTAGTTCTCTCTCAGAAAATGTGTATTGGAAGTGAAGGTATGTTCTGATGGCTTTCTCCACGAATGAAGAGTGGGTGGAGGGGGTATATATAGCCTCCACACAAAATCTAACCGTTACACACAATCTGCCAAACTCGGTGGGACCGAATCGTTAAACTCGGTCGGACCGATTTAGCAAACCTAGTGACCGTTAGGATTTTCGGTGGGACTGAGATGCAACTCGGTAGGACCGATATGGTTAGGGTTAGGGCATAACGTAATCTCGGTGTGACCGATTACACAAACACGGTGGGACCGATTTTGGTAATAAGCAAACCAGAGAGTTGGTCAGGCAAACTCGGTGAGACCGATTACACAAACTCGGTGGGACCGATTTTGGTAATGAGCTAACCAGAGGATTTGCATTGTAATCTCGGTAGTACCGATTACTCAAACTCGGTGAGACCGATTTTGGTAATGGACATACATAGAGAGATTACAATCCCATCTCGGTGAGACCGAGATCCCTATCGGTGAAACCGATTTGCTAGGGTTTGTGGCAGTGGCTATGACATGTGAAACTCGATGGCGCCGGATAGAAAGAATCGGTGGGGCCGAGTTTGACTTTTGGTTTAGGTCATATGTGGATGTGGGAAGATAGTTGAGGGTTTTGGAGCATATCACTAAGCACATGAAGCAAGAGGCTCATTAAGCAACACCTCATCCCTCCTTGATAGTATTGGCTTTTCCTATAGACTCAATGTGATCTTGGATCACTAAAATAGAAAATGTAGAGTCTTGATCTTGAAGCTTGAGCCAATCCTTTGTCCTTAGCATCTTGAAGGGGTTCCACATCCTCTAGTCCATGCCACTCCATTGTTGAACCTATCTGAAACATACTAGGTAAAAGTGTTAGTCCAACAAGAGATATGTTGACATTAATTACCAAAACCACCCAGGGAGAACTTGTGCTTTCAGAGTCCTACTCCTGGTGGGAGTAGGACTCCTCCTGGCGCGCCTCCTCCTGGCCGGCCGCCTCTCCCTCCCTTGCTCCCTTATATACAGGGGCAGGGGGCACCCGATAGCGACAACAATTTATCTCTTGATCTCTTAGTTGTGTGCGGTGCTCCCCTCCACCTTGATAATATCGTAGCGGTGCTTAGGCGAAGACCTGCGCCGGTAGAACATCATCATCGTCACCACGCCGTCGTGCTGACGAAACTCTCCCTCAAAGCTCGGCTGGATTGGAGTTCGAGGGACGTCATTGAGCTGAACGTGTGCTGAACTCAGAGGTGACGTGTGTTCGGTACTTGATCAGTCGGATCGTGAAGACGTACAAATACATCAACCACGTTGTGCTAACGCTTTCGCTTTCGGTCTACGAGGGTACGTGTGTTGGAAATATGCCCTAGAGGCAATAATAAAAGGATTATTATATTTCCTTGTTCATGATAATTGTCTATTGTTCATGCTATAATTGTATTGTTCGGAAATCATAATACATGTGTGAATACATAGACCACAATGTGTCCCTAGTAAGCCTCTAGTTGACTAGCTCGTTGATCAATAGATAGTCATGGTTTCCTGACTATGGACATGGGGATGTCATTGATAACGGGATCACATCATTAGGAGAATGATGTGATGGACAAGACCCAAACCTAAGCATAGCACAAAAGATCGTATAGTTCGTTTGCTAGAGCTTTTCTGAATGTCAAGTATCATTCCTTAGACCATGAGATTATGCAACTCCCGGATGCCGTAGGAGTGCTTTGGGTGTATCAAACGTCACAACGTAACTGGGTGACTATAAAGGTGCACTACAGGTATCTCCGAAAGTGTCTGTTGGGTTGGCATGAATCGAGACTGGGATTTGTCACTCCGTATGACGGAGAGGTATCTCTGGGCCCACTCGGTAAGACATCATCATAATGAGCTCAATGTGATCAAGGTGTTGTTCATGGGATGATGTGTTACGGGAACGAGTAAAGAGACTTGCCGATAACGAGATTGAACAAGGTATCGGTATACCGACGATCGAATCTCGGGCAAGTATCGTACCGATAGACAAAGGGAATTGAGTACGGGATTGATTAAGTCCTCGACATCGTGGTTCATCCGATGAGATCATCGAGGAGCATGTGGGAGCCAACATGGGTATCCAGATCCCGCTGTTGGTTATTGACCGGAGATCGTCTCGGTCATGTCTGCATGTCTCCCGAACCCGTAGGGTCTACACACTTAAGGTGCGTGTGCGTAGGAATTTTTTCGAAATTACTAGGTTCCCCAACATACACTTCCGCTTTCGGTCTATGAGGGTACATAGACACACTCTCCCCTCTCGTTGCTATGCTTCTCCTAGATAGATCTTGGGTGTTCGTAGGAAAATCTTTTGATTTTTGTGCTTCATTCCCCATCATGCCCCAGGGGAAGGGGTTGGGGATGGGGTTCATGGCGATGGAGAGGTGGAAGAGGAGTGTCAGTGAGAGACAAAGAGGGTAAATTGAGTGTGGTGGTGGGTAAGCAGGTGACCTTTGGGTGGGTAAATACAGGGGCTTTGGACGATATGATTGAATGCTGATCAACCTTTGAACTTTGTGTTGTTTTTAATGTAGATCGAGAAGGACAACAAGGGCAAGGAGGTGGTGCCAGCTGTGACGCCCCCGATTTAATTGTACACTAATCATGCACGCAAACGTGTACGATCAAGATCAGTGACTCAAGGGAAGATATCACAACATAACTCTAAAAATAAAATAAGTCATACAAGCATCATAATACAGGACAGGGGCCTCGAGGTATCGAATACAAGTGCTCGATCATAGACGAGTTAGCGGAAGCAACAATATCTGAGTACAGACATAAGTTAAACAAGTTTCCATAAGATGGCTAGCACAAACTGGGATACAGATCGAAAGAGGCGCAGGCCTCCTGCCCGGGATCCTCCTAAATTACTCCTGGTCGTCGGCGGCCTGAACATAGTAGTAGGCAGCCTCGGTGTAGTAGGGGTCGTCACCGACGGTGGCGTCTGGCTCCTGGGCTCCAACATCTGGTTGCGACGTCCGAGAAGAAGAGGAAAAGGGGGGGAAGAGGAAGCAAAGCAACTGTGAGTACTCATCCAAAGTACTCGCAAGCAAGGATCTACACTACATATGCATGGGTATCTGTGTAAGAGGCAATATCGATGGGCTAAACTGCAAAATGCCAGAATAAGAGGGGGATAGCTAGTCTCGTCGAAGACTACGCTTCTGGCAGCCTCCATCTTGCAGCATGTAGAAGAGAGTAGATGGTAAGTTCACCAAGTATCATCGCATAGCACAATCCTACCCGACGATCCTCCCCTTGTCGCCCTGTGTGAGAGCGATCACCGGGTTATATCTGGCACTTGGAAGGGTGTGTTTTATTAAGTGTCCGGTTCTAGTTGTCATAAGGTCAAGGTACAACTCCGGGTCGCCTGTTACCGTGGACACGGCTATTCGAATAGATCAACTTTCCTGCAGGGGTGCACCACATTACCCGACAAGCTCAATCCCTCTGGCCGGGCACACTTTCCTGGGTCATGTCCGCCCTCGGGAGATCAACACGTCGCAGCGCTACCTAGGATCAACAGAGAGGTCAGCACGCCGGTCTAAATCCTAAGCACGCAGGGGTCTAGGCCCATCGCCCATTGCACACCTGCATGTTGCGTACGCGACCGGAAGAAGACCTAGCCTCCCTAATACAAGAGCAGGCGTTCTAGTCCAATTCGGCGTGTGCCGCTCAGTCGCTGACGTCAAGAAGAGCTTCGGCTGATACCACAACGTCGGTTTCCCATATCTGGTCCCACGTGGCGGTTAGTGCATATAAGGTCAATGACCCAACTCAGATCAAATACCAAGATCTCGTTAAGCGTGTTATTTTGAATTAATCGCGGACGCCGACCAGGACTAGGCCCACCTCTTGATAACCCACAAGTATAGGGGATCGCAACCGTTTTCGAGGGTAGAGTATTCAACGCAAATTTATTGATTCGACACAAGGGGAGCTAAAGAATATTGAAGTATTAGCAAGTGAGTTGTCAATTCAGCCACACCTGGATAACTTAATATCTGCAGCAAAGTATTTAGTAGCAAAGTAATATGATAGTAGTGGTAACAGTAGCAAAAGTAATATGTTTGGGTTTTGTAGTGATTGTAACAGTAACAACGGAAAAGTAAATAAGCGAAGAACTCACATATATTCATGAAAACATAATAGGTTCAGATCTGGAATCATGGCACTCGGGCCCTAGTGACAAGCATTAAGATAGCAAAGTCATGGAAACATCAATCTCAGAACATAGTGGATACTAGGGATCAAACCCTAACAAAACTAACTCGATTACATGATAGATCTCATCCAACCCATCACCGTCCAGCAAGCCTACGATGGAATTACTCACGCACGGCGGTGAGCGTCATGAAATTAGTGATGGAGGATGGTTGATGATGACGATGGCGACGAATCCCCCTCTCCGGAGCCCCGAACGGACTCCAGATCAGCCCTCCCGAGAGGTTTTAGGGCTTGGCGGCGGCACCGTATCGTAAAACGCGATGAATCCTTCTCTCTTATTTTTTTCTCCCCAAAAGCAAATATATAGAGTTGGAGTTGAGGTCGGAGGAGCTCCAGGGGGCCCACGAGGTAGGGGGCGCGCCCCCCACCCTCGTGGCTAGGGTGTGGGCCCCCTGTTTTCATCTTTTGCAAGAATTTTTTTATTATTTCCAAATAGACGTTCCGTGGAGTTTTAGGTCATTCCGAGAACTTCTGTTTCTGCACATAAATAACACCATGGAAAGTCTGCTGAAAACAGCGTCAGTCCGGGTTAGTTCCATTCAAATCATGCAAGTTAGAGTCCAAAACAAGGGCAAAAGTGTTTGGAAAAGTGGATACGACGGAGACGTATCAACTCCCCCAAGCTTAAACCTTTGCTTGTCCTCAAGCAATTCAGTTGACAAACTGAAAGTGATAAAGAAAAACTTTTACAAACTCTGTTTGCTCTTGTTCTTGTAAATATGTAAAGCCAGCATTCAAGTTTTCAGCAAAGATTATGACTAACCACATTTGCAATAACTCTTAAGTCTCATGTTTACTCATATCAATAGCATAATCAACTAGCGAGCCATAATAATAAATCTCAGATGACAACACTTTCTCAAAACAATCATGATATGATATAACAAGATGGTATCTCGCTAGCCCTTTCTGAGACCGGCAAACATAAATGCAGAGCACCTTTAAAGATTAAGGACTGACTAAACATTGTAATTCATGGTAAAAGAGATCCAGTCATAGTCATAACCAATATAAATTAATAGTAATGGATGCAAATAACAGCTGCGCTCTCCAGCTAGTGCTTTTTAATAAGAGGGTGATGACTCAACATAAAAGTAAATTGATAGGCCCTTCGCAGAGGGAAGCAGGGATTTGTAGAGGTGCCAGAGCTCCGTTTTGAAATAGAGATAAATAATATTTTGAGCGGCATACTTTCATTGTTAACATAACAACCAAGAGATGGCGGTATCTTCCATGCTACACACATTATACGCGGTTCCCAAACAGAATGGTAAAGTTTATACTCCCCCTCTACCAACAAGCAGCAATCCATGACTTGCTCGAAACAACGAGTGCCTCCAACTAGCAACAGTCTCAGGGGGAGTTTTGTTTGCAATTATTTTGATTTAGTTTGCATAAAGCATGGTACTGGGCATCCCGGTGACCAGCCATTTTCTCGTGAGTGAGGAGCAGAGTCCACTCCTCTTGAGAATAACCCGCCTAGCATGGAAGATAAGGGCAACCCTAGTTGATACATGAGCTATTCGAGCATACAAAACAGAATGTTTGTTTGAAGCTTTAGAGTTTTGCACATACAAAATTACTTGGAACGACAGGTAGATACCGCATATAGGAAGGTATAGTGGACTCATATGGAATAACTTTGGGTTTAAGGGATTGGATGCACAAGCAGTATTCCCGCTTAGTACAGGTGTCAGTGTCAAAACCGGCGGATCTCGGGTAGGGGGTCCCGAACTGTGCGTCAAGGTCGGATGGTAACAGGAGACAAGGGACACTTTATTTTACCCAGGTTCGGGCCCTCTCAATGGAGGTAAAACCCTACTCCTGCTACATTAATATTGATGATATGGGTAGTACAAGAGTAGATCTACCACGAGATCAAGGAGGCTAAACACTAGAAGCTAGCCTATGGTATGATTGTGTATGATGATGGTTGTCCTACGGACTACAACCCTCCGGTTTATATAGACATCGGATAGGGTTAGGGTTCCACAGAGTCGGTTACAATGGTAGGAGATCTTGAATATCCGTACGCCTAGCTTGCCTTCCACGCCAAGAAAAGATCCTTCCGGACACGGGACAAAGTTTTCAATCTTGTATCTTCATAGTCCTGGAGTCCGGCTGAAGGTATAGTCCGGCTATCTGAACACCCCCTAATCCGGGACTCCCTCAGTAGCCCCTGAACCAGGCTTCAATGACGACGAGTCCGGCGCGCAGATTGTCTTCGTCATTGCAAGGCGGATTCCTCCTCCAAGTTCTTCAAGAAGATTACAAACACCAAAAATAGTGTCCGGCTCTGCAAAATAAGTTTCCACATATTGCCATATAGAGAATAATATTAGCACAAATCAAATCTGCTGACGTATTCCGCAGTGCGTCATAACACTGCGGCCAAGCTCTTTATATAAATCATTTTCATTGTTCCACCTCAGCGTGTTTAGCAAGGCGCTTTCCTTGGCACGTCTTGTCAAAGCAGAGATCGTGTGCCCCTTTTAACGGGATCCTCATCAATACGGACGTGGATAACCCAATCGCGCCATTTACCACGGCGCTTGGGAGGCAAGTGAGTTTTATTAGGTAGGTGGGGACGCCTAACCGCACCCGCTTGTATAATGGGATAAGGATTCACCTTTTTAACCTACGCCTTCTTCCTCCTTTGCCAATCCATCTCTCGCGCACTCAAGCTCCAGCGCCCAAGTCCGCTCTTCCTTCCTCAACCTTCTCCAACAATGTCCGGAGCGGGAGGCAAGTGGATGGCCTCCTCCGTTATGGAGGCCCAAGTAAAAAAGCTAAGGAAAGCCGGATACTTGTCCAAGGACATCCCGCATCGGCTTCCTGAGAAGGGGCAGCTTCTTCCTACCCCAGGGCCCCATGAGAGAGTAGTTTTTCTTCCCCACTTCCTCCGTGGACTGGGCTTTCCACTTCACCCATTTGTCCGGGGGCTCATGTTCTACTACGGCCTGGATTTCCATGATCTGGCCCCAAACTTTGTCCTCAACATCTCGGCGTTTATCGTCATGTGTGAGGCCTTTCTCCGCGTCCGCCCCCACTTCGGCCTCTGGCTCAAGACCTTCAACGTCAAGCCCAAGGTGGTGTCCGGCACCCAGGCGGAGTGCGGAGGCGCTATGGTCGGCAAGATGGCCAACGTCCTCTGGTTCGATGGCTCCTGTGTGGAGTCCCTAAAGGGGTGGCAGGCCGGGTGGTTTTACATCACCGAGCCACGCGATCCGGAATGGGTCGCAGCCCCCGAGTTCAGATCCGGACCCCCCACCCGGCTCATGTCCTGGAAAGAGACGGGCCTGTCGTGGGGCAACGAGGAAGAAGTGACTGGGTTGCAAACGTGCATCCAGTCCCTGGTGAACAAGCCAATCCTGCTGATCAATGTGATCCAGGTCATACTCGTTCGTCGGATCCTCCCGTGCCAACAACGGGATTTTACTTTGTGGGAATTCGACCCGGCGCAGCACCAAACCCTCAGTAGGCTCTTCGACACGACGTATGAAGGCGTCTGGAAGGTGCTGACCAAAGGCGCCGAGTCCCCCACATCCGCTTCCGAGGACCGCGGATACAGCTCGCAGCGTCATGCCAGCGAGGTGAGCTATCTATACCTTTGACAGGTTTGTTAAGCTCTTCTTCATAGATTAACTCTATGCGGGATCTAAACTCCCTTTACCTTTGACAGGCTTGGCAGGCTGTATCCGGACCAATTAACTGTTCGGCTCCCCTGCCCGAAGACCCAGCCCCAGCTCTCTTGGTGAAGCTGATGGTTCCGGCACCTTATGTGGTGCCGGAGAAGAAGGCCAAGAAGAAGAAAACCACCGGGACTCGAAAGAGTTCCCGCAACATGGTGGTGTTGGACTCGTCATCTGACGAGTCCGCGACGCCCTCCTCTCGTGAAAACGAGGAGGAGGAACAAGAAAGCTCCCCCCTCCAGCGAGGGGAGAGAAGAAGAAGAAGAAGGCCACCCCAACGGGGGAGGCCGAGGGGTAGAGGAAAAGGAAGACCCCTCCGCCGGACTACTCCCACGATGCCGAAGCGGGCGGAGAGGAGTGGCAGGACAGAACCAAGCGTCCGGCGAAATCGTAAGTATTTATATACCAGAGTGAATCATGATATTCTTTTAATGCGCGGCTTTCCCTAATATCGCTCGTAATTTATGCAGCCCGCCCCGGGCCGAACTCGAAGATTCCTCGAGCGGCTCCCTGGATTCGTCGGACGTGAACTCTGTTCCGCCCGCTGTCTCCCCCCGCAGGGCGGACGACGCTGAAGTGGCGTCCCGCCAAGCAGGGCATGAGGAGATAGTCCTGGAAGAGCCGCAAGGCAATCCTCCAGACCCCAGGAGTAAAGGGGATGAAACCCCCCAGGGCTCCAAGTCCGGCTTTGTGCCGGACACCGCGCTGGACTCAACAGTCCTGGTCCGCGGTGGGCGAACTCCTTCCAAGAGGAGTAAGCCGTCTGAGCCGGCATCTCCGTCCCACCGGAGGCGCCGGACAATCTGCTGGAGGTGCTTGAGGGCGCCGCCATCGATGAGGAGCACCGTACTGTTATGAGTACGGTGATCCAAAGGGTTCAGTCCGCCAAGAGCGGACAGACTGAAGCTTGCGCTAGCCTTCTAACAGGCTTCGAGGTAAGTAAAAATATGTCAAATTATTTACCGCATAGACAGTAGCCCCTGATGCTCTGTTCGGTGTTCGTAAAGAAAAGCCGAATAGAGGATCAAGTAATTTTCGCAAGAGTCTAACAACAAAAAGTCAAATATGCGTATGCAGGCTTCGCTGCTGTCCACCGCCGCACTGACTGCGCAGGTGGATGTCCTTAAAAAGGACCTCGGGCGGACCGAGCAAGAGCTCGGCCTTGCCAAACGGCAGCTCGAGGAGAAAGAAGCTAAGAAATACCCTAAAAAAAGAAAAAATGTGCCTATAGAGAGGCTTGATTGCAGAAAGAAATAACAGGATTGTACTGCTTATTGTTGGGGCCACAACCGAGGTGGCAACCCTGAAGCAGGCGCTGGATGAGGCCGGGAAGAAAACGACCGAGGAGCGCGCCGAGCAAGAAAGGCTTGGGGTTCAGGTCGGCGAGGTGTAGCAAGAGCTGCAAGCTCTCATGAAAAAACATGAGAGTTTGGAGCTTGAGACAAGAGCGCAAGCATCCGAGCTCGCGTCGGCCCTTGAGACCGCCAAGAGTGCCAAGGCCGAAGCCCAAAAGGCCCTCCAAGAGTTGGAGGAGGTGAAGAAGATAGCAACGGGTAAGGCATTCTTAATGCAAAGTAGGAATATGAAAGTAAACTACCTGTTACTTACCCGAATCCGGAGATCTCCAGGGATGTTCGTCGATCTTGCCCGCACCGTATCCGACGCCGCCGCGTTCTACCGAGCTGAAGAGGGCAGCTCGACGGAGAGTGTGTTCTGGTCTCAGTATTCTGAGGCCGGACACCCTGTGCCTTTGAGCGATCAGCTGAAACAGCTGGTCGAGCTCCACAAGGCGGCCGAACAGGCCATGAAGGGCTTACTAGTTCGGCTGTGGCCTGGAGAGGCCCTGCCTGGGAGCTATCTCGGGCTAGTGCGGCGGCTGGTGGAGGCATGTCCACGGCTTGAGGTCATCAAGCGCTCCGCCTGCATTGAAGGTGCCCGGAGGGCCCTTGCCCGTGTAAGGGTACACTGGGGTAAGCTGGACGGAGAGAAGCTGGTGAAGGACGGGCCGCCGCCGGGGAAGGAGCATTGCAAGCCCGAGAACTACTACAAGGAAGTTCTTGCCGGAGCCCGCCTTGTCGCGGATGAATGTACTAAAGATGTAGTATTTGAATGAACTTGCTCGTTTGTATCCTGTGCGCTGAAAACTTGTTCATATGCGCTAAGCAATGCTTACTGAATTTAAAATATTATTTTCTGTGCGGCCGTTTATCGAAAATTGAGAGATGGCAAGTCGTCGGCTTCTACCCCTATGCCACTAGTGTTGGGGTGTTCGGGATAAACCTGAGGGCTCTTTTTCCCATAGTTGGGTCCTTCGAGGGAGGCGCTCAGCACAACGAACCAGGCAATCGGACTATAATGCTTGAACACTCTCACTTAGCCATAGAACGTTATAATTTTAAATTTCGGCGAAGGCCCTAGTACGGAAGGCCGAATTCAGGGCTCTATCCACGCCTTTGGCCGGACATAGCCAGCTCCTCGCTCGAAGCGGCATAAGTCTTTAAGGACTCGAAAAACCTCTCGAACAGCGACCGGTCTCGCGCCTTATCATGATAGTCTGTTTTAGCTTTCTCCACTGAGGTGCTTAACCCACCTGAACTGGGGCACAATCGCAGTGGTTCTCCTAGTGCTACCTTAGCCGATATAGCGGAACGTAAGGCACCAAAACATAGGAGCCGGCCAAACCCAACATGTGACCAAAATCATGATTCGGAGCCGATGCATATAGTGCCATAAGTTCGGGGTGCCGCACTTGTGAAAGTGTACGGACTTCTCACACCAGATAGAAGGGTAATGAAGCCCCTGGCGTGTTTTGCCGTACCATGGTGTACGGTTGCAATCATGTTTTTTTTAATGAACATATATATTAAAAGAGGACAACGCAAAAAAAATAGGCGAAAAGCTATGCATTGTTTATAGAGAGGCTATTTATCAAAGCCGAACGATACAAGTAGTGCGATAAGCAAAAAAGATATTAGACTATTTAACATGTCCTGACCAGGCGCAGGCCGCGGAATTTAGAAACAGATATATCGCTCGAAATAGAGACCACCTGAGAGTTCCGTAATGCGGCGTAGCTTTGTCAGCTTTCCTGGGTCTTGCATCGTCTGTGCGGCAGCAAAGCCGAACAGGTTATCCAGAGTGTGGAGTCCTGAAATTAAAAAAAAATCCGGCAGCCCCTAGTACGTTTGACGCCGTATTGTCAGCATGACGTTAATGTGCCCCTCCCCCTGTGCCCATGGAATTTCGAGGGCGTAATTGTGTACTCGAGGTACTAGCTCTGCTATGTTGCGATGGCTGGGGTTGGGGCCGTATTGCTATGCTTGCTCTGAACGTGCCAGGCGGTCTTGTTGCAGGTTACTCCGGGTGCGCTTTGCATTGTCCGACTTTTTAACGGCCGGACTAGAGAGTTGCCTCAAAAGGCTGCTTTGTACTTCCGCTGCGAGGGCCGCCGTGTGCTCCTCCGTACGGATGGAGCGCTCTGTGTTTCCATTGACCGTAATTACTCCTCGAGGGCCTGGCATCTTGAGATTGAGATATGCGTAGTGCGGCGCCGCATTGAATTTGGCAAATGTGGTTCGTTCGAGCAGGGCGTGATAGCCACTGCGGAAGGGGACTATATCGAAGATTAACTCTTCGCTTCGGAAGTTATCCGGAGATCCGAAGACCACATCAAGTGTTACCGAGCCTGTGCAATTGGCCTCTACACCTGGTATGACGCCTTTAAAGGTCGTCCTTGTGGGCTTGATCCTTGATGGATCTATGCCCATTTTTCGCACTTTATCCTGATAAAGCAGGTTCAGGCTACTGCCGCCGTCCATGAGGACTCTTGTGAGATGAAATCCGTCAATGATTGGGTCAAGAACCAATGCGGCAAAACCGCCGTGAGGGATGCTAGTGGGGTGGTCCCTTCGATCAAAAGTGATCGGGCAAGAGGACCATGGGTTGAACTTTGGGGTGACTGGCTCCATCGCGTATACGTCCCGTAGCGCACGCTTCCGCTCTCTCTTGGGAATGTGGGTCGCGTATATCATGTTCACCGTCCACACCTGTGGGGGAAACCCCTTCTGTCCATTGTTGTTCGGCGGCCTGGGCTCCTCCTCGTCGTCGCTATGCAGCCCCTTGTCTTTGTGTTCGGCTCTTAACTTGCCTGCCTGCTTGAACACCCAACAATCCCTGTTGGTGTGATTGGCTGGCCTTTCGGGGGTGCCATGAATCTGGCACGAGCGGTTGAGTATCCGGTCCAAACTGGACGGGCCCTGGGTATTCTTTTTAAATGGCTTTTTCCGCTGACCAGATTTATAGCCTCTGAATCCGGCATTTACTGCCGTATCCTCATTGCTGTCGCTGCTAACGCGACGCTTTTCCTTATTTCGACGTGTCCTGCCACTTTTGTCCTTGGTATCCGAACTACCAGGGTTCTTCGATAAGTTGTTGCTGCGATCTAGCCAGCTATCTTCGCCCGCACAAAAGCGGGTCATGAGTGTCGTGAGGGCTGCCATAGATTTCGGCTTTTCCTGTCCTAGGTGCCGGGCAAGCCACTCGTCGCGGATGTTATGTTTGAAGGCTGCTAGGGCCTCTGCGTCCGGACAATCAACTATCTGATTTTTCTTTGTTAGGAACCGTGTCCAGAATTGCCTGGCCGATTCTTCTGGCTGCTGAATTATGTGGCTTAAGTCGTCAGCGTCCGGTGGCCGTACATAGGTCCCCTGGAAGTTGTCGAGGAATGCGGCTTCCAGGTCTTCCCAAGAACCAACTGAGTCCGCTGGTAGGCTGTTAAGCCAGTGCCGGGATGGTCCCTTGAGCTTAAGGGGGAGATATTTGATGGCGTGTAGATCGTCGCCACGTGCCATGTGGATGTGAAGGAGATAATCCTCAATCCATACTGCCGGATCTGTCGTACCATCGTACGACTCGATGTTGACGGGTTTGAAACCCTCTGGGATTTTATGATCCATTACTTCATCTGTGAAGCATAGTAGGTGTGCGGCGCCCCTCTACTGGGCTATGTCACGACGTAGCTCGGAAGAGCTATGCCTGTTGTGTTTGGCCCGGCCGGATTTATTGTGTCCGGAGTGAAGATCATCACGTGACGTCGAGCGTCGGCGCGATCCATAGATCAATCTTGTTTGCCTTGCTTTATCCTTCAGTACATCTCGCAGGTCTTGCTCATTTTCCCGTGCCTTAGTTGAGCGGCACCGGGGCATGGCTTGTTTAGAGGTTCGACAGGCCTCTCTGTCGCGGCCGCGAGGTGGCCGGTCTGCCATGTCATGCATTGGTAATGTAGGTGTTTCCCCCTCTGATTGGGGTAGCGGCCTGCACTTAGGATAATTTTTGGAGGGGCGCTCAAGTTCATACTCTTCGGCCGCAAGGACTTTAGTCCATCTGTCAGCTAGCAAATCTTGATCAGCTCTAAGCTGTTGCTGCTTTTTCTTTAGGCTATTCGCCGTGCCTAGAAGCCCGCGTTTAAAACACTCTTGTTCGGCGGGGTCCGATGGTACGACGAATTCGTCGTCGTCGAGGCTTGCCTCGTCTTCGGAGGGAGGCATGTAGTTATCATCCTCAACCTCTCGCTCTGCCCCTCTCTCATGAGGGCTGGCTTCTCCATCTTCCTGCGCCGAATCTTGCTGGATTTGGTGTTCTTCGGCGCTATCCGGGGTAGTATTATCTCCCGTGCCGGAATCACCGTTTCTGCTGTGGCGGGATTTAGAGCGGCGCCATTGACGCCGGCGTTTTGGCTGTTTTTTCGAGGTGTCATCCTCCGCTGTTCCATCGCCATCTCCATCCTTTGGAGCGTCCACCATATATATGTCATATGATGAGATGGCGGTCCAGCGCCCTACAGGTGCTGGTTCTTATTCGTCTCCTCCTTCGTCGTCCATACCGTCGAAGTCTTCGGAGCCGTAGTCAAGTATGTCGGTTAAATCATCGACAGTGGCTATTAAGTGGGTGGTGGGTGGGCTTTGAATTTCTTCGTCGTCCGAATCCCAACCTCGCAGACCATAGTCCGGCATGGGCTCTCTTGATACAGAGAGAGACTTGAGAGAATTCAGGATATCACCGAAAGGTGAGTGCTGAAAGATGTCCGCGGCGGTGAACTCCATTATAGGCGCCCAATCGGATTCAATCGGCAGGGGCACGGGAGGCCCGGAGTTCGGAGAAGAATCCGGCTCCTTGGAGTCATTGGCCGTGCGGAGTACGGGGCTGGTGTTCGGCTCGATCGCCTTCAAGATCGTAGCCCCCAAGGTGACGTCCAACCGTTCATCCTCCAAGAATGCAGCGGGCTCCGAGTCGAGGATCGGGGCCGGTGCGTGTGCGGCCTCCAGGGCACTATTCGGAGGCAGAGCTATATCATGCCCCTCGAGGTAGTGCGGCGCGATTGGCTGTGGCTCAAACCCGTCGAAGATCAAGTCTCCGCGGATATCTGCCGTGTAGTTTAAGCTTCCAAACCATACTTGATGGCCAGGGGCGTAGCTTTCGATCTGCTCCAGACAACCAAGCGAATTGGCCCGCAGAGCGAAGCCGCCGAAGACGAAGATTTGCCCGGGGAGGAAAGTCTCACCCTGGACCTCATCGTTGTGGATGATCAAAGGAGCCATCGGGCCTAAAAGCGACGACACAGAGGAACTCTCAATGAAAGCACCAATGTCGGTGTCAAAACCGGCGGATCTCGGGTAGGGGGTCCCGAACTGTGCGTCAAGGTCGGATGGTAACAGGAGACAAGGGACACTTTATTTTACCCAGGTTCGGGCCCTCTCGATGGAGGTAAAACCCTACTCCTGCTAGATTAATATTGATGATATGGGTAGTACAAGAGTAGATCTACCACGAGATCAAGCAGGCTAAACCCTAGAAGCTAGCCTATGGTATGATTGTGTATGATGATGGTTGTCCTACGGACTACGACCCTCCGGTTTATATAGACACCGGATAGGGTTAGGGTTACACAGAGTCGGTTACAATGGTAGGAGATCTTGAATATCCGTACGCCTAGCTTGCCTTCCACGCCAAGAAAAGATCCTTCCGGACACGGGACGAAGTCTTCAATCTTGTATCTTCATAGTCCTGGAGTCCGGCTGAAGGTATAGTCCGGCTATCCGAACACCTCCTAATCCAGGACTCCCTCAACAGGTGAAGGCTAGCAAAAGACTGGGAAGCGACCAACTAGAGAGCGACAACAGTCATGAACATGCATTAAAATTAATAAACATTGGATGCAAGCATGACTAGGATATAATCCACCATGAACATAAATGTTGTGAAGGCTTTGTTGATTTTGTTTCAACTACATGTGTGATTATGTGCGAAGTCAAGTCACTTAAATCATTCAAAGGAGGATACCACCCCACTATAGCACATCACAACCATTTTAATAGCATGTTGGCACGCAAGGTAAACCATTATAACTCATAGCTAATCAAGCATGGCACGAGCAACTATGATCTCTAATTGTCATTGTAAACATGTTTATTCATAATAAGCTGAATCAGAATAATGAACTCATCATTTTACAAAAACAAGAGAGGTTGAGTTCATACCAGCTTTTCTCATCTCAGTCAGTCCATCATATATCGGCATATTTGCCTTTCACTTGCACGACCAAACGATGTGAATAATAATAAGAGTGCACGTGCATTGGACTAAGCTGGAATCTGCAAGCATTCAATAAACAGGAGAAGACAAGGCAATATGGACTCTTGGTTAAATCAACAATAATGCATATAAGAGCCACTTCAACAATTTCATTATGGTCTTCTCCTATCGACCCCCAAAGAAAAGAAAAGAAATAAAAACTATTTACACGGGAAAGCTCCCAACAAGTAAAAGAAGAATGGGAAATCTTTTTGGGTTTTTTCTTTTAGTTATTACTACTACAGTAAGAAAGGTAAACTAACTAAAAGTTACAACTAATTTTTTTTTGTTTTCTTAAGGTTTATCAAACACACAAGAAGAAAGCAAGAAAAAGAAAATAAACTAGCATGGATATTACAGTGAAAGAGTATGAGCACCGGCATCTAGCAATGAGTGTGTGAACATAAATGTAATGTCGATGGGAAATATGTATTCCCCCAAGCTTAGGCTTTTGGCCTAAGTTGGTTCATTGCCACGGATGGCCTAGAGGATACCGGTAGGTGTAGCTGGGGTCATACTGAGATGCAGCGGTTATCGCCTCCTGAGCTGCAGCGTGGCGGCGAGCTGCCTCCCCCTCCTGTCGTACTCATCTGCCTCCTCTCTGGTAATAAAATGTCTTCCTTTTGCCTGATAATCAAAGAAGGCAGGAGCAGGGACAGTAAAACGGACAGCATGACGTCTGTCAAAGATTAAGTGATATCGGAGAGGTGATTCATTCCTCTCGACAAACTAGTGGTAGACCATAGAATTGTAGTCTAAATAAGTAGGAGGCAACTCAATATCATCCTCACGAACGTCCACACCAAGAAAATCAGCTAAGCGGGTTGCATAAATTCCACCAAAGAAATCTCCATTAAATCTATTATGATGCAACCTACGTGCAACAATGGCTCCCAAATTATAAGATTTGTCTCCTAACACAGCACTCCTAAGAATACTAGGGTCAGGAACACACATATGACATGCTTCATCTTTACCATTTATGCACCTACCTATGAAGAGAGCAAAATAATGTATAGCAAGAAAATGAATGCTCCCTATGGTAGCTTGTGCTATATCTCTCGATTCCCCCATAGTTTATAGTAGCAAGAAAATTTCTAAATTCAGATTTGCAGGGTTCACTAACACTACCCCAATGTGGACGTTTGCAAGCAGTAGTAAAATCCTCTAAGTCCATGGTATAATATTTTTCATAAAGATCAAACAGGACAGTTGGAGAATTACGTGAAGATGAAAATTCAAACCTCCTCACAAATGTACTAGTGAGATAGTGGTACTCGCGGCATTTGTCTGCCTCAAAGCGCACAAGATCAGCGTTACGCAAATATGCATTAAATTCTTCCTGGATTCCCGCTTGATCCATAAAGTTTTCTGAAGGCCATTCACAGGGCCGCACTGGAGCGTCCCTTGGTGGCTCATCGTCAGCATCACGCATTGCAAGCCTGGGTCCTTGCTTCCTTAAAGAACCACCTTGAAAATTTTCCTAAGCATATTTCTTCCTCTGAAAAATTTCTGAAATCTTTAGCAACTTCAAACAAAAGTGAACCAAACTCAATAAAATTGATAGCAACTACTCCTACAAGTGCCTAGAGACTATATCATGCATTAGAACTACTTGGAACCATATAAATTTGACATGCAAGCTCAAGAACATGGTCACCTAGGCAGCACAAATTTGCAATGAATAAAGCACTAGAACAAAAACTAATTGGACCAATGGAGGAGTCACATACCAAGGAACAATCTCCCCAAGCAATTTTGTGAGAGGTGCTTTGAGCAAGGAGATCGAAAATCACAGCAAAATGAGCTAGAACTCGTGCTTGAGTTGGATATTGGCGTTTGTGGGAGGAAGAAGAAGTGTATGGGTGCCGGAATAAGTGGAGGGGGTCACCGTGGGCCCATGAGGCAGGGGGCGCGCCCTGTAGGGGTGGGCGCGCCCTCCACCCTCGTGGCCAGGTGCTTGCCCCTCCTGCTGTGTTCTCAGTGCCAGATATTCTCAAATATTCCAGAAAAAATTGTATTCCATTTTCAGGGCATTTGGAGAACTTTTATTTTCGGGGTATTTTTATATTGCACAGATAAATCAGAAAACAGACAGAAAAATACTATTTTTACTTTATTTCAACTAAATAACAGAAAGTAGAAAGAGGGTACAGAAGGTTGTGCCTTCTAGTTTCATCCATCTCATGCTCGTCAAAAAGAATCCACTAACAAGGTTGATCAGGTCTTGTTAATAAAACCATTCCAAATAACATGGAACTGGGGAAATTGCGAATAACACTATGTTACCTCAACGGGGATATGCACATCCCCAATAATAAGAATATCATATTTCTTCTTGACAGTAGGAACAGGAAATTCAAAACCTCCAAAAATAATCGATGGAACTTTTCCGATAGAGTTGATACTATGAACTTGAGGTTGTTTCCTCGAAAAGTGTACTGTATGCTCATTACCATTAACATGAAAAGTGGCATTGCCTTTGTTGCAATAAATAACAGCCCCTGCAGTATTCAAAAAAGGTCTTCCAAGAATAATAGACATACTATTGTCCTCGGGAATATCAAGAATAATAAAGTCCATTAAAATAGTAACGTTTGCAACCACAACAGGCACATCCTCACAAATACCGACAAGTATAGCAGTTGATTTATCAGCCATTTGCAAAGATATTTTAGTAGGTGTCAACTTATTCAAATAAAGTCTATGATATAAAGAAAGAGGCATAACACTAACACCGGCTCCAAGATAACATAAAATAGTTTTAACATAGTTTCTTTTAATGGAGCATGGTATAGTGGGTACTCCTGGATCTCCAAGTTTCTTTGGTATTCCACCCTTAAAAGTATAATTAGCAAGCATGGTGGAAATTTTAGCTTCCGGTATCTTTCTTTTATTAGTAACAATATCTTTCATGTACTTAGCATATGGATTCATTTTGAGCATATCAGTTAATCGCATATGCAAAAAGATAGGTCTAATCATTTCAGCAAAGTGCTCAAAATCCTCATCATCCTTTTTCTTGGATGGTTTCGGAGGAAAAGGCATGGGTTTCTGAACCCATGGCTCCCTTTCTTTACCATGTTTCCTAGCAACAAAGTCTCTCTTATCATAACATTGATTCTTTGATTGTGGGTTATCAAGATCAACAGCAGGTTCAATTTCTACATCATTGTCATTACTAGGTTGAGCATCATCATGAACATCATCATTAACATTTTCATTAGGTTCATGTTCATTACCAGATTGTGTTTCAACATCAGAAATATAAATATCATTTGGATTCTCAGGTGGTTCAGCAATAGGTTCACTGGAAGCATGCAAAGTCCTATCATTTTTCTTTTTCTTCCTGTAGAAGAACTAGGTGCATCAATATTATTTCTCTGAGAATCTTGCTCAATTCTCTTAGGGTGGCCTTCAGGATACAAAGGTTCCTGAGTCATTCTACCAGTTCTAGTAGCCACTCTAACAGCATAATCATTTTTCTTACTATTCATTTCATTGAGCAAATCATTCTGAGCCTTAAGTACTTGTTCTACTTGAGTGGTAACCATAGAAGCATGTTTAGTAATGAGTTTAAGTTCACCTTTAACTCTAGACATATAATCACCCAAGTGTTCAAGCGTATCGGAATTGTATTTCAATTGTCTACCAAAATAAGCATTGAAGTTTTCTTGTTTAGCAATAAAATTATCAAACTCTTCTAAGCATTGTCTAGCAGACTTATAGTGAGGAATATCACCTTCATCAAATCTATAGAGATAATTTACCTTTACTACCTGTGTCGGGTTATCAAGACCATGAGTTCCTTCAGTAGGTGATGGATTGAGATCATATGTTTCTTTAGCAGTCGGTAAATTAAGACCATGTATTTCTTCAATAGGAGGTAAATTCTTAACATCTTCAGCTTTAATACCTTTTTCTTTCATAGATTTCTTTGCCTCTTGCATATCTTCAGGACTGAGAAATAGAACACCTCTCTTTTTCGGAGTTGGTTTAGGAATAGGCTCAGGAAGTGTCCAATTATTTTCATTTGTCAACATATTACTCAATAGAACTTCAGCTTCATCCGGTGTTCTTTCCCTGAAAATAGAACCAGCACAACTATCAAGGTAATCTTTGGAAGCATCGGTTAGTCCATTATAAAAGATATCAAGTATTTCATTTTTCTTAAAAGGATGATCAGGCAAAGCATTAAGTAACTTGAGAAGCCTCCCCCAAGCTTGTGGGAGACTCTCTTCTTCAATTTGCACAAAATTGTATATATCCCTTAAAGCAGCTTGTTTCTTATGAGCAGGGAAATATTTAGCAAAGAAGTAATAAATCATATCCTGGGGACTATGCACACAACCAGGATCAAGAGAATTAAACCATATCTTAGCATCACCCTTTAATGAGAACGGAAATATTTTAAGGATATAGAAGTAGCGAGATCTCTCATCATTAGTGAACAGGTAGCTATATCATTTAATTTAGTAAGATGTGCCACAACAGTTTCAGATTCATAGCCATGAAAAGGATCAGATTCAACCAAAGTAATTATATCAGGATCAACAGAGAATTCATAATCCTTATCAGTAACACAGATAGGTGAAGTAGCAAAAGCAGGGCCAGGTTTCATTCTAGCATTAAGAGATTGATGATTCCATTTAGCTAATAATCTCTTGAGTTCATATCTATCTTTGCAAGCTAAAATAGCTAAAGTAGCTTCTTTATCAAAAACATAACCTTCAGGAATAACAGGCAAGTCTTCATCATCACTTTCATCAATATAATCAGTTTCAATAATTTCTTTCTCTCTAGCCCTAGCAATTTGTTCATCAAGAAATTCACCAAGTGGCACAGTAGTATCAAGCATAGAAGTAGTTTCATCACAAGTATCATGCATAGCAGAAGTGGCATCATCAATAACATGCGACATATCAGAACGAATAGCAGAAGCAGGTTTAGGTGTCGCAAGCTTACTCAAAACAGAAGGTGAATCAAGTGCAGAGCTAGATGGCAGTTCCTTACCTCCCCTCGTAGTTGAGGGATAAATTGTTGTCTTAGCGTCTTTCAAGTTCTTCATAGTGACCAGCAGATATAAATCCCAAGTGACTCAAAGAATAGAGCTATGCTCCCCGGCAACGGCGCCAGAAAATAGTCTTGATAACCCACAAGTATAGGGGATCGCAACAGTTTTCGAGGGTAGAGTATTCAACCCAAATTTATTGATTCGACACAAGGGGAGCCAAAGAGTATTCTCAAGTATTAGCAACTGAGTTGTCAATTCAGCCACACCTGGATAACTTAATATCTGCAGCAAAGTATTTAGTAGCAAAGTAATATGATAGTAGTGGTAACAGTAGCAAAACTAATGTGTTTGGGTTTTGTAGTGATTGTAACAGTAACAACGGAAAAGTAAATAAGCAAAGAACAATATATGAAAAGCTCGTAGGCATTGGATCAGTGATGGAGAATTATGCCGGATGCGGTTAATCATGTAACATTCATAACATAGGGTGACACAGAACTGGCTCCAATTCATCAATGTAATGTAGGCATGTATTCCGAATATAGTCATACGTGCTTATGGAAAAGAACTTGCATGACATCTTTTGTCCTACCCTCCCGTGGCAGCGGGGTCCTAATAGAAACTAAGGGATATTAAGGCCTCCTTTTAATAGAGTACCGGAACAAAGCATTAACACATAGTGAATACATGAACTCCTCAAACTATGGTCATCACCGGGAGTGGTCCCGATTATTGTCACTTCGGGGTTGCCGGATCAAAGCACATAGTAGGTGACTATAGGCTTGCAAGATAGGATCAAGAACTCACATATATTCATGAAAACATAATAGGTTCAGATCTGAAATCATGGCACTCGGGCCCTAGTGACAAGCATTAAGATAGCAAAGTCATGGCAACATCAATCTCAGAACATAGTGGATACTAGGGATCAAACCCTAACAAAACTAACTCGATTACATGATAGATCTCATCCAACCCATCACCGTCCAGCAAGCCTACGATGGAATTACTCACGCACGGCGATGAGCATCATGAAATTGGTGATGGACGATGGTTGATGATGACGATGGCGACGAATCCCCCTCTCCGGAGCCCCGAACGGACTCCGGATCAGCCGTCCCGAGAGGTTTTAGGGCTTGGCGGCGGCTCCGTATCATAAAACGCGATGAATCCTTCTCTCTTATTTTTTTTCTCCCTGAAAGCAAATATATAGAGTTGGAGTGGAGGTCGGAGGAGCTCCAAGGGGCCCATGAGGTAGGGGCGCGCCCCCACCCTTGTGGCTAGGGTGTGGGCCCCTGGTCTTCATCTTTTGCAAGGATTTTATTATTATTTCCAAATAGACGTTCCGTGGAGTTTCGGGTCATTCCGAGAACTTTTGTTTCTGCACATAAATAACACCATGGAAAGTTTGCTGAAAACAGCGTCAGTCCGGGTTAGTTCCATTCAAATCCTGCAAGTTAGAGTCCAAAACAAGGGCAAAAGTATTTGGAAAAGTGGATACGACGGAGACGTATCACCTCTCACCACTACAAAAAAAAGACACATCCGTGACATTTTGGGCCGAACGAATTTTTTTTCTGTCATACATATAACACTTCTATGACGATAATTGTGACAAAACCCGGGATCATCATAGATGTGATGGGCTCCTACTTCTATGATAAAAAATCATGATAGAAAATGGGCTTTTCGTCCTGGGCGGGCCAGAGATGCAGCTGCATGACATTCTTTGGGCCGTCCATGACGGAAAAAACCGTGGTAGAAGCGAGGGCGAGGAAAATTTCGGGGAGTTCCCAGTTACGGTGGGAGGTCGGGGGCCGAGCGATGCGCGTTTCTCTCGTACACGTACGCGCATGTGTGCGAGGCGTTGGCTCTAACTTAACCCAGAGCGAGGTGTTGGGCTCTAACTGAACCCGAGCGACTGCACTGCAGGCTACGCGTTACTGAACCCGAGAGATCGATCAATGGCTGTTAACTGAACCCGATCGAGTGATTCCTTCGCTACTGCTGCTAATTGAAGCTGATCGATGCTGCCTCTGGGATGAACAATGAGCGTTGCGGGGGGTTGGATGAACAGTGAGTGGTGGCGTTGCCTCTGGATGAACAGGACCCTGTGGTGTGGAGGGCTGGATGAACAGTAGACGGTGGAGGGGTCCCCGTGGAGGGGTGGTTGAACAGGACCCCGTGGTGTGGAGGGCTGGATGAACGGTAGATGGTGGAGGGGTGCCCGTGGAGGGGTGGTTGAATAGTAGCCGGTGGAGTAGCGCGCGGTGGAGGCTGGATGAACAGGAGACCGTGGAGGCTGGAGGAGGTCGACGGTAGCCCGTGGAGGCTGGAGGAGGTCGACGGTGGAGATGAACAGTATCCCGTGGAGTCCCGTTTTGCGGTACGCCACACCCCTCCCAGTGAACAGGACCGCCGTTTCGACCGTAGGAGGTCCGTTTCGTCCATTTTGCGGTACGCTACACCCCTCTCGATCAACAGGACCCCCGTTTCGACCGTAGGAGGTCCGTTTCGTACGTTTTGCGGTACGCCACACCCCTCCCGATCAACAGGACCCCCATTTCGACCATAGGAGGTCCGTTTCGTCCGTTTTGCCGTACGCCACACCCCTCCCGATGAACAGGATCCCGTTTCGAACGTGGCCGGTCGAACACAAGGCCGTTTCCTCCGTTCTGCGGTACGCCAGGCCTCGTTTCCATCGCATGTTCCGTCCAAGCCCTCACGATGAACACGACCACGCATTCCGTTTCGACCTAGCTGATTGGCTCCCACGCATTCCGTTGCCTCCCGATGAACACGACGCATTTCGTTGCCTCCCCATGAACACGACGCATTCCGTTGCCTCCCCATGAACACGACGACGATGTTGTTTCTCGTTCCGACCCAGCCATGTCAACGAGCCCTCGCCGTACGTATGCGTGAGTAGGCGTTCGAGACCCCGCTCGTATATACACATACGTGGCCGTATTTTCTTTCTTGCACCCTGGCCGTTGTACGTACGTGTACATGCTACATGCGCGCCTCTACTACGACACGTGCGCGCCTCTACATCCACCAGTATATATATACGTACACGTTCGCGACCAGAATGACAACGCTACATACACTTCGACCAGGTGGGTCCCGACTGTCAGACACTTCCTTGCGTGTGAAGATGTAGCTAGTGGGTCCCAGCAGTCAGGGGGACGAATCGTTTTTTTTTGCACGGACGCACTTCCTTGCGTGCGAAGGTGTAGCTGGTGGGTCCCAGCAGTCAGGGGGAAATGTTTTTTTCGCGAAATACGGTGGCCCGTCCGGTGGGTCCCCGCTGTCATGTAGAGGAATAATTATTTTGCGCGTAATAAGGAGGCACTTCCTTGCTGCGGCCGTGGACCCAGCTGTCAGCGTCTCCACGCACAGTACTCTTCCGATGGAAGTCGGTCGTTGACCACATTGACCACGCCACGCCGAGAGCACCACGGTGGTGGACGACGGCGAGGCCTAGGAAGGGGACGACACGGAGGCAGGGAAGACTCGGCAGTTGTTTCCCACGCGGAGGGGAGTACGACTGTACGAGGGTTTACTCGTTCGTCTGCCGTCGCCCGAGAATAATAGTAGGTGTGGGTGAGTAGATGGATGGCTAGGCCAGCGATGGGAGTACGGTGGGGCGGTGAGGCCTGCGCGGCAGCACAGCCGGCCGCGGGGAGGAGGGAGCAGGCAGTCCCGTCGGCGCTTGTTTGAGCGGCTGGAGTAGGAAGAGCAGAGATTGAAGAAGAACTACGGCCGTTGGATGGACATCCAATAGTCAGTGCTTGTGCGTCAACCTTTTTTTAGGAAAGCCTTAAATCTATGGAAAACAGCATACAGCCCATCTGCCATTATTTCTAATAATTTACAGCCCATTTGCTAATTCTTAAGGTTTTTTTGGAGCCCATATTCTTTTTGTAAGCATTACAGCCCATATTGTGGCCACGGTTAAAAAATTATACGAAATTTTGCATATTTCAGTGCGGTCCGAACTGTTTTTAATCCCGAAATTTTGACTCACATTCAAACTGATTTTAAAAATAAATGTATATCAATATAAAATCCAACAAATTCTCCACGCATAAAAATTAATGTAATTTAAAATCTTGAAATGAAAAAAAGATATTTGAAACTAATTGTCGGTTTGATGTGTTTTAAAAATGTACAGCCCATTTCTCATTACTGATGGGTCATTTTCTCGGCCAGCCGAATGAAAGCTCTCCTCGTATTGAAAGATTTGCAGCCCAACAGGCCTGACAAAGCGACTTACTTGGAAAATCACAAAAAAAAATTGGGCTGTGGCCGTGGACCCAGCTGTCAGCCTCTCCACGTATAGTTTTCTTCCGATGGAAGTCGTTCCTTGACCACGTTGACCACGCCGCGCGGCAAGCACCACGGCGGTGGACGACGGCGAGGCCTAGGAAGGGGACGACACGGAGCCGGGGAAGACGCGGCAGTGGAAGCCCGCACGGAGAGGAGTACGAGGGTTCATTCGTTCGGCTGCGATGTGAGGCTGCCGTCGCCGCAGGGCCTGGCTAGCGATGGGAACAGTAGGGGGCGGTGAGGCCTCTGTGGCAGCACAGCCAGCCACGGGAGGCAGGAGCATGCGGCACGACCGGCGCTGCATTGGGCGGCTGGAGCAAGAAGACCAGAGGTTGAAGAAGCACTACGGCCGTTGGATGGACATCGTACGGTCACTGGAGCTAGAATCGTTCATATTGACTAAGTTGACAAAGCCCTTCGTCCCCGTCAACTTAGTAGGCCCACAAGTCAGCCTCCCACCAAGGTGGGTCCGAGCTAGCCGAGGGAGTATTCATTTTTTTGTGCGTAATAAGGAGGCACTTCCGGTGGGTCCGAGCTGACAGCGGGGGGAACGTTTTTTTCACGAAATATGGTGGCCCGTCCGATGGGTCCCAGCAGTCAGGGGGAAATGATTTTTTTTCGCAAAATACTGGTGGCCCGTCCGGTGGGTCCCCGCTGTTAGGTGGAGGAATAATTATTTTCCGCTTAATAAGGAGGCACTTCCTTGCAGCTGCCGTGGACCCAGTTGTTAGCCTCTCCACGTACACTACTCTTCCGATGGAAGTCGGTCATTGACCACATTGACCACGCTGTGCCGAGAGCAGCACGGCGGTGGACGACGGTGAGGCCTAGGAAGGGGATGATGCGGAGCCGGGAAAGACACGGCAGTGGATGCCCATGCGGAGAGGAGTACGAGCGTTCACTAGTTCAGCTGCGGTGTGAGGTTGGCATCGCCGCAGAATAACAGGGGGTGTGGGTGAGTGGAGGGATGGCCTGGCCAGTGGTGGGAGTAGTATGGGGCGGTGAGGCCTCCGCGGTAGCACAGCCGGCCACGGGAGGCAGGAGCAGGCAGCACGACCGGCGCTACTTTGGGCGGCTGGATCAAGAAGACCAGAGGTTGAAGAAGCACTATGGTCATTGGATGGACATCATACGGTCACTGGATTATTGACTAAGTTGACAAAGCCCTCCGTCCCCGTCAACTTAGTAGGCCCACAAGCCAGCCCAACAATATGGTGGGTCCCAGCTAGCAGGGGGTATTCATTTTTTTGGGCGTAATAAGGAGGCACTTCCTTGCGTGCGAAGATATAGCTGGTGGGTCCGACCTGTCAGCGGGGGGAACATTTTTTCACGAAATACAGAGGCCATTCCTGTGGGTCCTAGCTTTTAGGTGGAGGAATCATTATTTTGCGCGTAATAAGGAGGCATTTCCTTGCATGCGGTCGTGGACCGAGCTGTCAGCCTCTCCACGTACAGTCCACTTCTAATGGATGTCGTTCATTGACCATGTTGACCAGGCCGCGCCGAGAGCACCAAGGCCATGGACGACGGTGAGGCCTAGGAAGGGAACGACACAGAGGCAGGGAATACTCGGCAGTTGTTTCCCACGCGGAGGAGTATGAGGGTTTACTGGTTCGTCTGCCGTCATCGGAGAATAACAACATGTGTGGGTGAGTAGAGGGATGGCTAGGCCAGCGATGGGAGTACGGTGGGGCCGTGAGGCCTGCGCGGCAGCATAGCCGGCCGTGGGAGGAGGGAGCAGGCAGTCCCGCCGGCGCTTGTTTGAGCGGCTGGAGCATGAAGAGCAGAGATTGAAGAAGCACGACAGCCGTTGGATGGACATCCAACAATCACTGCTCTCGTGTGTTGACTAAGTTGACAGGGCGTTGCGTGTGCGTCAACCTTTTTTATGAAAGCATACGCGTCAACCTGTAGTAGGCGCACAAGTCAGCCTCAAATCTGTGGAAAACAACATACAACCCATCTGCCATTATTTCTAATAATGTACAACCCATTTGCTAATTCTTAAGAATTTTTCTGGAGCCCATCTTCTTTTTGTTAGCATTACACCCCATATTGTGGCCACGGTTAAAAAGTATACAAAATTTTGCATATTTCGGTGCGGTCAACTGTTTTTAATCCAAAAATATCGATTCACATTCAAACTATTTTGAAAAATAATTTATATAAATATAAAATCCAAATAATTGTCCACGCATAAAAATCAATGGAATTTAAGATCTTGTAATGGAAAAAAATTGAAACTAATTCCCGGTTTGATGTGTTTTAAAAATGTACAGCCCATTTCTGGGCAAACCGAATGAAACTCTCCTCGTCTTGAAAGATTTGCAGCCCAGCAGGGCCGATAAAGCAAGTAGGCCTCGTTTGGGTATTTCTTAAAAAAATAGAACTGGGCTAGCCATTTTCAGCAAGAAAAAAACACAATTGGGCTCATGATGTGGTAAACATAAAGAAAACCCCGGCTAGACGGGCCACAGCCCCCGCACAGCCCCGTTGTTACCCTGATCCATCGCTAAAACTAGTATAAATAACAACTGCTTGTTCCTAAAAAAACTGCGTGACTTGCTGGGTCCCTGGTGTCAGCCGCTCGTAGTGTAATTCTCTCGTTTATTGACTACATTGATAACGGCGTGAGCCCCAGATTTCCAACCATTAGGAGGAACCATATTTTTGGGCTTGTACTATAGAGGCACTTGCTTGCAACTGCCATGACGCTGGTGGGTCCCTACTGCCATCCTCTCCACGTACAGTCATCTCCTTGTTCCTCTCGGTTGTTGACGACATTGACAACGCAAGAGGGCGGTGCACCGCGCACGTCGAGCGAATCAAGGCCGCAAGGCGGAGGACGACGGCGAGGCCTTGGATAGAACGAACAGGAGTCGTTGAAGATGCGCCGGTCCAGTCGCAGGAGGAGGGGAGTACGAGGGTTGACTGGTTCGTGCGCGGGTGCGCGTTGGGGCTGACCTCGCCGGAGAATAACAGGACGTGTGGGGGAATAGAGGGAGGGACTGGCCAACGTTGGAGGGTACGTACGGTAGGGCGGCGGAGGCGTAGCCAGCCATGGGAGGCAGGAGCAGGCGGAGACAATGGGGTGCTTTGGTTTGGGCGGCTAGAGGAAGAAGAAGACAAGAGATAGAAGATACACGATAGATGTTGGATGTCAATCCAACGGCTGGTAGGCAGAATTGTTTGTTGACTGGCTAGTAAGTCGACACCACCTTGGATAGGCTATTTCCTCGTGGGTCCCAAATGTCAGAATCCAAATCTGTCACGGTCATGCAGCCTTTCCTATGAAAATTTACAGCCCATTTGATGTGCTAGTTCGAAATAAGTTTGTGGGTGCTAGTGGCTTCTGTAATGCACAGTGAGCTCAAGCAGCCGGCGAGAGTGATGTTATTTCCCTTGGTTGGGATTTGTTACAATATTTCACTCTAAATTAAACGAATGGCAAGCCATTTGCCTTGTTTCAAAGAAAATATAACAGTCACAGCCGAGTTGAAAAGGGCAGGAACATCAAACTCCAACTTACAAACCGTACAAAAGCACGAGGGTTAATTGTTCATCAGGTTTACAAAAAAACCAGATTGAAAAGGGCAACAACATCTAACTCCAGCACTGTTTTCAGCAATCACAGTCAAATGGATCTGTCAGGTCCATAGAATGAACATCCTGGGTCGTAAAATTTACTGGATTATGACCATAGTATGTTGTAAATAGAAGCCCGGCACGTTCAGAAGCTCTTTTGCCCACCTGAAACTCCTTTTTTTGCTCTTCGACATACCCATCCGTCAAAACCATGCTGCTGATAAACTTAAGCCCGATGGACAATAGTAACCTCGCATTCAGCAGGAAGAATGTGACAAATCTTGTGTTTGCATTGGCTACATATCGTTCTAGCGTTATTGTCTTCAATCGAATTTCATGAGAAGTGAGAAAATCCCGATGCTTACGAATCCACCGATTGGTTATATCTTTCTTACCCCATCTTGTTGCCTAAATAGACATGAAGATTGAAAACGGTTAAGGTCTAAAAGAAGAGTGTCGAAAGAGCAACAACTAAATGGTTAATTCTAGTACACTATATGCGGGCTTCCAATGTGCGTGAAATTATCACCTTTATATACAACTTCTCCAGACATGGAAAGCATTGCAGCAAGCCAATAATCTTGTTCAGATCAAAACTATTCATTTGGATATATAAGATCTTGACAGAATCCAGCACCATTGATAGGCCATCCATGGAGAAACTCTTCATTGAGCATAGAACATAATATTAGTACAAAATGTGTACTCCATGATATATAAATTATGCGCAGAAATTTAAAATGCAGCTTATGGTTACAAGTGTAGATGATAATATAAAGTACCTGAAGAACTGTGGAGCCAAACACCATATTTAAATGAGCACAGAGATCATGCATTACACCCAAGGTCTCCAGTTTAGGCGCAGAGAGGACGGTTATTTGCAACTGTGAATAACTAGAATCAAGGATCAACCTTTGAAGTGAAGGGGCATCTTGGATGATGAGCCGCCTTCCGTCAAAAGAAATTCCAATTCTTACAAGGTTAGGCGACTTTGTTTGGAGACAACCGATTCTAACTATGAAAACAAGCACTAAGCACTCCAGCGTAGGGCAACTGTAGTGGATGATGTTGTGCAATGAGGCCTCCGATATACAAACCCGCACAAGTGAAAGTTTCTTGAGAAATGGGAGTCAAAGGTTTAGTACCAGATTGTATGGTAGGTAGCACAGCGCAAAGGTGGCGGTGTGGAGAGAGGACGAAAACCGCGAGGTGGACATTGGTGCTGAGGGCACAAGTTCATGGCGTTCGGTATCTGGTATGTGATTTCCAGGGGAATAGTAGAACTCAAGAAGCTGTAGTTATGTGAATTCAGGGGATTTCAGCCAGGCGTCCACCATGCAGGGCATGGTATGCTTGCTCAGGTAGCATGACGGGATGCAGAGGCTTTGAACGGAGCCCTGGTGGGAGGATATGATGGCTGTGGGGATTTCAAAATCATTGAAGAGAGATAGCTGACGACAGTCGAGATTAAGGGGCACGGCGTGCCATAAAGGGCGCCACCAAATTGAGAGGACTTGGGTGCGGCAGCAATCCTTGGTGGGGAGAAGCGAGATGATCTCCCCAAGGACGGCGGCCGGGAGATTGCTGATGCGGTCCACCCAAGATTCTACAGGTTCCTGAGATCCAGTGGGGGCGGGGTCGCCGCTTCTCCCCGCGCTGCCGGGTGCGGGATCTACAACAGGCGTCGCCGCTGGCGGGAGCCTCATCTTCTTGGCGCTGGGGTCAGCCGACTCCATTTTCCTCGAGGGCGTCGCGTCGCGCTCACGGATTTGAGTAGAGTAACGAATGACGAGCCTAGTTGTAGTGCGAGCGAAGAAGAAGGAGAGTTGGGGGTTTTCTGTAGGAGTGAGGAAGAAGGGGATCTGGGGTTTTCTGTAGGAGTGAGGTGAGGAATTTGGGGGTACGAGTGGAGCGAGCTGACGTAAGGTTGGTGGGAGCAAGGAGGAAGAAGAGCACCCAGGTTTTTTTGGGGGGGGGGGGGGCGGTGTGCTGGGTGTGGGTAGTGCCTCTCATTCAGTAAATATATGGGCTTTTGAATTGATTTTACTATTTACTAGTGTGGATGGGCTGTTTTGTATTGGGCCCAAAGAAACATTACTACTAGTACAGTGGAGACACTCTACAGCTACCCAGAAAAACAATTACTACTAGTACAGTGGAGACACTCTACCGCTTCTGGATCCTCCTAGGTCATTGAAACGTCTCCCTCTACTGAATGTCATTATACTTTTGTTCACCGACATGCGGGCCATGCAGCACGTGGGCCCAAAGCCATCCACCAAATTAGAAGGCAGTATGCAGGCGGAGAGTCACCCCGGTCGTAGCGGCAGTAACGAGTCGTCGTATCACAAAACCCCACCTCCCCGCAGTCTAAGTTTGACGGACGAAGCAACCATCATTTCACTCTTCGCTGAATCCCCTTCTCCCTCACCGTCTTCAAGAAAGGCAACACTTGCATCTGCCACTGTTCTTCTCTCCAAACGAAGGGAAGGTAAGCGGATCCGTGATGTTGGTATATTTTCGTTCAGAGAGAAAAAAAAGAACTTTTGCAAAGCAGTAACCGATCCTCACTCTCTTTTTTGTTTCATTGTCATTGCGATTGTGTTTTCCTTTCAGTGGTCTCCTAGTATTCGTCAGTTTCATGATGGACCAAGGAGAACCAGGCAAAGATCTGCCGATATTGGAGCAGACGCGGGAGGCTGATCCCCACGAGACAGAGAGCTCCAAGAAGATGGAGGCAACCACCGAGCCAACCCCAGATATGCTCACGGCCACTACTGAGATGGTCAACGCCCCGTTTGAGGTTACAACCCCCGTGGCACTGCAGGAGCAGTTTTCCCCCTTCGAGGATGTGTCAGCCCCCGCCCCCCCCCCCCTGAGCTGCCCATGGTGATTTCCTTCTTTGCCGATCTCGATTGTGGTTTTTCATCTAAGTATGTGGTGATTTTTTTAGAAAAGGAAGTGTGTGGTGATTAATAATGCAAAATTTTATTAGCTTCGATGCCATGCTATACATATTGGTTTAAATAACTTGTGTTTCTTATACTGAAAAGTAATTCGAAATTTGTTTCTGTTTCAATTAGAGCCCTGATGCAGACAAGGATTGTGTGGTTGTACATGTTGTCGGTGTCAAAACCGGCGGATCTCGGGTAGGGGGTCCCGAACTGTGCGTCAAGGTCGGATGGTAACAGGAGACAAGGGACACTTTATTTTACCCAGGTTCGGGCCCTCTCGGTGGAGGTAAAACCCTACTCCTGCTAGATTAATATTGATGATATGGGTAGTACAAGAGTGGATCTACCACGAGATCAAGGAGGCTAAACCCTAGAAGCTAGCCTATGGTATGATTGTGTATGATGATGGTTGTCCTACGGACTACAACCCTCCGGTTTATATAGACACCGGATAGGGTTAGGGTTACACAGAGTCGGTTACAATGGTAGGAGATCTCGAATATCCGCACGCCTAGCTTGCCTTCCACGCCAAGGAAAGATCCTTCCGGACACGGGACGAAGTCTTCAATCTTGTATCTTCATAGTCCTGGAGTCCGGCTGAAGGTATAGTCCGGCTATCCGAACACCCCCTAATCCAGGACTCCCTCAGTAGCCCCTGAACCAGGCTTCAATGACGACGAGTCCGGCGCGCAGATTGTCTTCGGCATTGCAAGGCGGGTTCCTCCTCCAAGTCCTTCAAGAAGATTATAAACACCAAAAATAGTGTCCGACTCTGCAAAATAAGTTTCCACATATAGCCATATAGAGAATAATATTAACAGAAATCAAATCTGTTGACGTATTCCGCAGTGCGTCATAACACTGCGACCAAGCCTTCTATATAAATTGCTTTCATTGTTCCACCTCAGCTCGTTTAGCGAGGCGGTTTCCTTGGCACGTCTTGTCAAAGAAGAGATCATGTTCCCACTTTAACGGGATTCTCATTAATACGAACGTGGGTAACCCAACCACGCCATTTACCACGGCGTTTGGGAGGCAAGTGAGTTTTACTAGGTAGGTGGGGACGCCTAACCGTACCTGCTTATATAAAGGGATAAGGATTTACCTTTTTAACCTATGCCTTCTTCCTCCTTTGCCAATCCATCTCTCGCGAACTCAAGCTCCAGCGCCCAAGTCCGCTCTTCCTTCCTCAACCTTCTCCAACAATGTCCGGAGCGGGAGGCAAGTGGATGGTCTCCTCCGTTACGGAGGCTCAAGTAAAAAAGTTAAGGAAAGCCGGATACTTGTCCAAGGACATCCCGCATCAGCTTCCTGAGAAGGGGCAGCTTCTTCCTACCCCAAGGCCCCATGAGAGGGTAGTTTTTCTTCCCCACTTCCTCCGCGGACTGGGCTTTCCACTTCACCCATTTGTCCGGGGGCTCATGTTCTACTACGGCCTGGATTTCCATGATCTGGCCCCGAACTTTGTCCTCAACATATCGGTGTTTATCGTCGTGTGTGAGGCCTTTCTCCGCGTCCGCCCCCACTTCGGCCTCGGGCTCAAGACCTTCAACGTCAAGCCCAAAGTGGTGTCCGGCACCCAGGCGGAGGGCGGAGGCGCTATGGTTGGCAAGATAGCCAACGTCCTCTGGTTCGATGGCTCCTTTGTGGAGTCCCTAAAGGGGTGGCAGGCCGGGTGGTTTTACATCACCGAGCCCCGCGATCCGAAATGGGTCACGGCCCCCGAGTTCAGATCTGGACCCCCCACGCGGCTCATGTCCTGTAAAGAGACGGGCCTGTCGTGGGGCAACGAGGAAGAAGTGACTGGGCTGCAAACGTGCATCCAGTCCCTAGTGAACAAGCCAATCCGGCTTGTCAATTTAGTCCAGGTCATGCTCGTTCGCCTGATCCTCCCGTGCCAAGAACGGGATTTTACTTTGTGGGAATTCAACCCGGCGCAGCACCAAACCCTCAGTAGGCTCTTCGACACGACGTATGAAGACGTCTGGAAGGTTCTGACCAAAGGCGCCGAGTCCCCCACATCCGCCTCCGAGGATCGCGGATACAGCTCACAGCGTAACGCTAGCGAGGTAAGCTATCCATACCTTTGACAGGTTCGTTAAGCTCTTCTTCATAGATTAACTCTATGCGGGATCTAAACTCCCTTTACCTTTGACAGGCTTGGCAGAAGATATCCGTACCAATTAACTGTCCGGCTCCTCTGCCCGAAGACCCGGCCCCAGCTCTCTTGGTGAAGCTAATGGCTCCGGCACCTTACGTGGTGCCGGAGAGGAAGGCCAAGAAGAAGAAAACCACCGGGACTCGAAAAAGTTCCCGCAACATGGTGGTATCGGGCTCGTCATCTGACGAGTCCGCAATGCTCTCCTCTCGTGAAAACGAGGAGGAGGAACAAGGAAGCTCCCCCCAGTGAGGGGAGCAAAGAGGAGGAAGACCACCCCCACAGGGGAGGCCGAGGGGTCGAGGAAAAGGAAAACCCCTCCGCCGGACTACCCCCACGACGCCGGAGAGGGCGGAGAGGAGTGGCTGGACCGAACCAAGCGTCCGGCGACATCGTAAGTGTTTACATACCAGAGTGACTCATGATATTCTTTTAATGCGCAACTTTCCCTAATATCTAACATAATTTATGCAGCCCGCCCCGGGCCGAACTCGACGATTCATCGAGCGGCTCCCTGGATTCGTCGGACGTGAACTCTGTTCCGCCCGCGGTCTCCCCCTGCCGGGCGGATGACGCCGAAGTGGCGCCCCGCCAAGCTTCGGGGCAGGAGGAGATGGTCCTGGAGGAGCCACAAGGCAATCCTCCGGACCCCGGGAGTGAAGGGGATAAAACCCCCCAGGGCTCCGAGTCCGGTTTTGTGCCGGACACCGCGCCGGACTCGACAGTCCCGGTCCGCGGTGGGCAAACTCCTTCCAAGAGGAGTGAGCCGTCTGAGCCGGCGGCCTCCGTCCAACCGGAGGCGCCGGACAATCTGCTGGAGGCGCTTAAGGGCGCCGCCATCGATGAGGAGCACCGTACTGTTATGAGTACGGTGATCCAAAGGGTTCATTCCGCCAAGAGCGGATTGAATGAAGCTTGCGCTAGCCTTCTTACAGGCTTCGGGGTAAGTAAAAATATCTCAAATTATTTACCGCATAGACAGTAGCCCCTGATGCTCTGTTCGGTGTTCGGAAAGAAAAACCGGATAGAGGATCTAGTAATTTTCGCAGGAGTCTAAAAAAGGTCAAATATGCGTATGCAGGCTTCACTGCTGTCCACCGCCGCACTGACTGCGCAGGTGGAGGTCCTTAAAAAGGACCTTGGGCGGACCGAGCAAGAGCTTGGCCTTGCCAAACGGCAGCTCGAGGAGAAGGAAGGTAAGAAATACCGAAAAAGGTGCCTATAGAGAGGCTTGATTGCAGAAAGAAATAACAGGATTGAACTGCTTATTGTAGGGGCCGCAACCGAGGTGGCAACCCTGAAGCAGGCGCTGGCAGAGGCCGAAAAGAAGACGGCCAAGGAGCGCGCCGAGCGAGAAAGGCTTGGGGTTCAGGTCGATGAGGTGCAGCAAGAGCTGCAAGCTCTCAAGACAAAACATGAGGGTCTGGAGCTTGAGTCAAAAACGCAAGCATCCGAGCTCGCGTCGGCCGTCGAGACCGCCAAGAGTGCCAAGACCGAAGCCCAAAAGGCCCTCCAAGAGTTGGAGGAGGTGAAAAAGATAGCAACGGGTAAGGCATTCTCAATGCAAAGTAGGAATATAAAAGTAAACTACCTATTACTTACCCGAATCCGGAGTTCTCCAGGGGCGTTCGCCGATCATCCTCGCAGCTTATCCGACGCCGCCGCGTTCTACCGAGCTGAAGAGGGCAGCTCGACGGAGAGTGTGTTCTGGTCTCAGTATTCTGAGGCCGGACACCCTGTTCCCTTAAGCGATCAGCTGAAACAGCTGGTCGAGCTCCACAAGGCGGCCGAACAGGCCATGAAGGGCTTACTAGTTCGGCTGTGGCCTGGAGAGGCCCTGCCTGGGAGCTATTTCGGGCTGGTGCGGTGGCTGGTGGAGGCCTGTCCACGGCTTGAGGTCATCAAGCGCTCCGTCTGCATTGAAGGTGCCCGGAGGGCCCTTGCCCGTGTAAGGGTACACTGGGGTAAGCTGGACGGAGAGAAGCTGGTGAAGGACGGGCCGCCGCAGGGGAAGGAGCATCGCAAGCTCGAGAACTACTACAAGGAAGTTCTTGCCGGAGCCCGCCTTGTCGCGGATGAATGTACTAAAGATGTAATATTTGAGTGAACTCGCTCGTTTGTATCCTGTGCGCTGAAAACTTGTTCATATGCGCAAAGCAATGCTTATTTAATTTAAAATATTATTTTCTGTGCGGCCGTTTATCAAAAATTTGAGAGATGGCCAGTCGTCGGCTTCTGCCCCCATGCCACTAGTGCTGGGGTGTTCGGGATAAACCTGAGGGCTCTTGTTCCCATAGTTGGGTCCTTCGAGGGAGGCGCTCAGCACAACAAACCAGGCAATCGGACTATAACGCTTGAACATTCTCACTTAGCCATAGAACGTTATAATTTTAAATTTCGGCGAAGACCCTAGTTCAGAAGGCCGAATTCGGGGCGCTATCCACGCCTTTGGCCGGACATAGCCAGCTCCTCGCTCAAAGCGGCATAAGCCTTTAAGGACTTGAAAAACCTCTCGAACAGCGACCGGTCTCACGCCTTATCATGACAGTCTGTTTTAGCTTTCTCCACTGAGGTGCTCAACCCACCTGATCTGGGGCACAATCGCAGTGGTTCTCCTAGTGCTACCTTAGCCGATAAAGCGGAACGTAAGGCACCAAAACATAGGATCCGGGCAAACCCAACATGTGACCAAAATCATGACTCGGAGCCGATGCATATAGTGCTATAAGTTCGGGGTGCCGCACTTGTGAAAGTGTACGGACTTCTCACACCAGATAAAAGGGTAATGAAGGCCCTGGCGTGGTTTGCCGTACCATGGTGTACGGGTGCTATCATGTTATGTAATATATATATATATATATATATATATATATATATATATATATATATATATATATATATATATATATATATATATTCAAAAGCGGATAATGCAAAAAATAGACAAAAAGCTATGCTTTGTTTTATAAAGAGGCTATCTATCAAAGCCGAACGATACAAGTATTGCGATGAGCAAAAAAGATATTAGACTATTTAACATGTCCTGACCAGGCACAGGCTGCGGAATTTAGAAACAGATATATCGCTCGAAATAGAGACCACCTGAGAGTTCCGGAATGCGGCGTAGCTTTGTCTGCTTTCCTGGATCTTGCATCGTCTGTGTGGCAACACTGCCGAACAGGTTGTCCAGAGTATGGAGTCCTGAAATTAAAAAAGAAAAAATCCGGCAGCCCCTAGTACGTTTGACGCCGTGTTGTAGGCATGTCGTTAATGTGCCCCTCCCCCTATGCCCATGGAATTTTAAGGGCGTAATTGTGTACTCGAGGTACTTGCTCCGCTATGTTGCGATGGCTGGGGTCGGGGCCGTATTGCTACGCTTGCTCTAATCATGCCAGGTGGTCTTGTTGCAGGTTACTCCGGGCGCGCTTTGCATTGTCCGGTTTTTTAACGGCCGGACTAGAGAGCTGCCTTGAAAGGCTGCTTTGTACTTCCGCTGCGAGGGCCGCCGTGTGCTCCTCCGTACGGATGGAGCGTTCCGTGTTTCCGTTGACCGTAATTACTCCTCGAGGGCCTGGCATCTTGAGCTTGAGATATGCGTAGTGCGGCACCGCATTGAATTTAGTGAATGCGGTTCGTCCGAGCAGGGCGTGATAGCCACTGCGGAACGGCACTATATCGAAGATTAACTCTTCGCTTCGGAAGTTGTCCGGAGAACCGAAGACCACGCCAAGAGTTATCGAGCCTGTGCAATTGGCCTCTACACCTGGTATGACGCCTTTAAAGGTCGTCCTTGTGGGCTTGATCCTTGATGGATCTATGCCCATTTTCCGCACTGTATCCTGATAAAGCAGGTTCAGGCTACTGCCGCCGTCCATGAGGACTCTTGTGAGATGAAATCCGTCCACGATTGGGTCGAGGACCAGTGCGGCAAAACCGCCATGACGGATGCTAGTGGGGTGGTCCCTTCGATCGAAAGTGATCGGGCAGGAGGACCATGGATTGAACTTTGGGCCGACTGGCTCCATCGCGTATACGTCCTGTAGCGCACGCTTCCTCTCCCGCTTGGGAATGTGGGTCGCGTATATCATGTTCACCGTCTGCACTTGTGGGGGAAACCCTTCCTGTCAATTGTTGTTCGGCGGCCTGGGCTCCTCCTCGTCGTTGCTGTTCAGCCCCTTGTCCTTGTGTTCGGCTCTTAACTTGCCTGCCTGCTTGAACACCCAACAATCCCTGTTGGTGTGATTGGCTGGCCTTTCGGGGGTGCCATGAATCAGGCACGAGCGGTCGAGTATCCGGTCAGAACTGGACGGGCCCTTGGTATTCTTTTTAAATGGCTTTTTCCGCTGACCGGATTTATAGCCTCTGAATCTGGCATTAACTGCCGTATCCTCATTGCTATCGCTGCTAACGCGGCGCTTTTGATTATTTCGACGTGACCTGCCACTTTTGTCCTTGGTATCCGAATTACCGGGCTTCTTCGATAAGTTGTTGCTGCAAGCTAGCCAGCTATCTTCGCCCGCGCAAAAGTGGGTCATGAGTGCCGTGAGAGCTGCCATGGTTTTCGGCTTTTCCTGTCCCAGGTGCCGGGCAAGCCACTCGTCGCGGATGTTATGTTTGAAGGCTGCTAGGGCCTCTGCGTCTGGACAATCGACTATCTGATTTTTCTTTGTTAGGAACCATGTCCAGAATTGCCTCGCCGATTCTTCTGGCTGCTGAATTATGTGGCTTAGGTCGTCGGCGTCCGGTGGCCGCACATAGGTCCCCTGAAAGTTGTCGAGGAATGCGGCTTCCAGGTCCTCCCAAGAACTGATTGAGTCCGCTGGTAGGCTGTTAAGCCAGTGCCGGGCTGGTCCTTTAAGCTTAAGGGGTAGGTATTTGATGGCGTGCAGATCATCGCCACGTGCCATGTGGATGTGAAGGAGATAATCCTCGATCCATACTGCCGGATCTGTCGTACCATCGTACGACTCGATATTGACGGGTTAAAAACCCTCTGGGATTTTATGATCCATTACTTCGTCTGTGAAGCATAGTGGGTGTGTGGCGCCCCTGTACTGGGCTATGTCACGACGCAGCTCGGAAGAGTTGTGCCTGTTGTGTTCGGCCCGGCCGGATTTACTGTGTCCGGAGTGAAGATCATCACGTGTCGTTGGGCGTCCGCGCTATCCATAGATCGATCTTGTTTGCTTTGCTTTATCCTCTAGTACGTCTTGCAGGTCTGGCTTGTTTTCCCGTGCCTTATTTGAACGGCACCGGGGCATGGCTTGCTTAAGGGTTCGACAGGACTCTCTGTCGCGGCCACGGGGTGGCCGGTCTGCCATGTCATATGCTTCCCCCTCTGATTGGGGTAGCGGCCTGCGCTTAGGATAGTTTTTGGAGGGGCGCCTGAGTTCATACTATTCGGCTGCAAGGACTTCAGTCCATCTATCAGCTAGCAAATCTTGATCAGCTCTAAGCTGTTGCTGCTTTTCTTTAGGCTGTTGGCCGTGGCTAGAAGCCTTCCTTGAAAACGCTCTTGTTCGGCGGGGTCTGATGGTACGACGAATTCGTCGTCGTCGAGGCTTGCCTCGTCTTCGAAGGGAGGCATGTAATTATCATCCTCAACCTCTTGCACTGCCGCTCTCTCCTGAGGGCTGGCTTTTCCATCTTCCTGCGCCGAATCTTGCTGGTACTGGTGTTCTTCGGCGCTGTCCGGGGTAGTATTATCTCCCGTGCCGGAATCACCGTTTCTGCTGTGGCGGGATTTGGAGCGGCGCCGTTGGCGCCGGCGTTTTGGCGGTTTTTTTGAGTTGTCGTTTTCTGCTGTTCCATCGCCATCCGCATCCTTTGGAGCATCCACCATATATATGTCATATGACGAGGTGGCGGTCCAGCGCCCTACAGGTGCTGGTTCTTGTTCGTCTCCTCCTTCGTCGTCCATACCGTCGAAGTCTTCGGAGTCGAAGTCAAGCATGTCGGTTAAATCGTCGACAGTGGCTATTAAGTGGGTGGTGGGTGGGCTTTGAATTTCTTCATTGTCCGAATCCCAACCTCGCAGACCATAGTCCAGCCTGGGCTATCCTGATAAAGAGAGAGACTTGAGAGAATTCAGGATATCACCGAAAGGTGAGCACTGAAAGATGTCCGCGGCGGTGAATTCCATTACAGGCGCCCAATCAGATTCGATCGGCGGGGGCACGGAAGGCCCGGAGTTCGGAGGAGAGTCCGGCTCCTGTCCTGGGCCGTGCGGAGTACGGGGCTGGCGTTCGGCTCGATCGCCTTTGAGATCGCAGCCCCCGAGGTGACGTCCAACCATTCATCCTCGGAGAACGCAGCGGGCTCCGAGTCAAGGATCGGGGCCGGAGCGTGTGCGGCCTCCAGGGTACTATTCGGAGGCAGAGCTATATCATGCCCCTCGAAATAGTGCGGCGCGCTTGGCTGTGGCTCGAACCCGTCAAAGATCAAGTCTCCGCGGATATCAGCCGTGTAGTTTAAGCTTCCAAACCAGACTTGATGGCCAGGGGCGTAGCTTTCGATCTGCTCCAGATGACCAAGCGAATTGGCCCGCAGAGCGAAGCTGCCGAAGACAAAGATTTGTCCGGGGAGGAAAGTCTCACCCTGGACCTCATCATTGTTGATGATCAAAGGAGCCATCGGGCCTAAAAGCGACGACACATAGGAAGTCTCAATGAAAGCACCAATGTCGGTGTCAAAACCGGCGGATCTCGGGTAGGGGGTCCCGAACTGTGCGTCAAGGTCGGATGGTAACAGGAGACAAGGGACACTTTATTTTACCCAGGTTCGGGCCCTCTCGATGGAGGTAAAACCCTACTCCTGCTAGATTAATATTGATGATATGGGTAGCACAAGAGTGGATCTACCACGAGATCAAGGAGGCTAAACCCTAGAAGCTAGCCTATGGTATGATTGTGTATGATGATGGTTGTCCTACGGAGTACAACCCTCCGGTTTATATAGACACCGGATAGGGTTAGGGTTGCACAGAGTCGGTTACAATGGTAGGAGATCTCGAATATCCGCACGCCTAGCTTGCCTTCCACGCCAAGGAAAGATCCTTCCGGACACGGGACGAAGTCTTCAATCTTGTATCTTCATAGTCCTGGAGTCCGGCTGAAGGTATAGTCCGGCTATCCGAACACCCCCTAATCCAGGACTCCCTCACATGTCACTCGCTATGAGGCGGACGACCTGAATATACGCACTGGGAAAACAGAGTTCTTAGGCTGTTGGATCCTGGAAGCCATTTGCGGTTATACCAATGAAGAGTTGTATTCCAGCCTCACTGTTGTCAGGCGTGTTGTCCGGGGTGTACTGAAGCACGAGAAGTTCAAAGCTACTCCTTCGTTTGTGAGGCATACTGTTCTTGTCAAGCTTACGCAGGAAGATGACATGGCATGCCTCCACAAACAAGTTTATCAGTGGCAAGGCCACAAGGTTGTCTTCATGAAGGTTCACAGGTTTGAGCTGCTGCGGGACGTCCTCGATGATGTTCATGGCAAGGTCCGTCTTGTGTCCAGCCCAAATTAGATCAAGGCATGAAATAGTTGCCCCAGCTAGTGTTTAATAGTAGTTTGGATTGTGTCTAATTATCCAAATCTTGCTTGTTATTGACCCCTCTGGGCTAGTACTCTGTTTGAATCCGTCTATGGGAACTGCTGCTACTTTTGTGTGCCCGTGAATCATGTGAGAACCATCGTAATTGTTGCCGAAACAGATGCGTCCTCACTAGTTTTTTTCATGAATATGGCATGGTAAGACATAAGTTGTCACGGTTTATCATACGAGTAGTGTGTGTTTTGATGAAATAGAGCACTCGTTCGAGAACCATGCGTCGACGTATACATAAGTACTTGTAAACACTGTTGGTGCTACCCCACTTGTAAGCAGTTGTGCAAAACACGGCACATTGGCTCAGCTCGCTTCAACAGTAGGCTATCGACCAGCTAACAATCAACAATCTGTTGTCTGACATATAAGCAACTATGTATCTTGTTACAGTGGTTCATGCAGTTAATTGAGGCCACAATGTTATAAATTCCAAATGTTCACACGCTAGTCCAACGCTCATGTGGAACACTCACATTAAACTCGTCTTCATAAAAAAACTTGAGCATAAGTTAAGCAATTTTATACATCTCAATGATTCATAAAACATAACAAACATATACTAGTTCACAGCAAAAGACAAAGTTGTGCGAAGGTTTACAAATCAGGAAAAAAACAAGCAAGGCTTCTCTGAGCAAAGGGCCTCCCGGCAGGCTTAAATTTCCTAGAGTTCACTCTGGTTTTTCTTGTTGCCACCATCCAGGGTTAGGTTCTCTCATTCCAGAATAACCAATTATAATTGTGGTCTCAGCTGGAATGCTGAACTGAACCATGCAGTGTACTGACCAGCTGAAATGCTTGTGCATTCCACTAAATTTAAGCACCGCTATTTGTAGAAATAAGCAGACCACAATGCCTCTTGTCCGCACCCATGTCCAAAAAACCGCCGTGCAGCCGTGCCAGCTAGTCCTTGGTCCATGGATGAACTGGTAGAAAGCGCATTTCGGACTAGGATGCAGTTGTTTTCGCTCGTCCCTGCACTGCAATAAGGAAGTAAAACATACGAATCAGCTTCTTTTAGATTGCGTTGGTCATTCTACCTTAGTTACTACAAATGTAGGGATACCTTGAAGACGGGAGGTTAGATGACGGCAACGAGGGATAGCCATCTCATTTTGCACAGTTGTACTAAAACTGAGGTGTGTGCTTTTGATTGCGCGGATAAAAACGATACGGAGACAGACATCCCGAAACAATATGGAGACAGACATCCCTGTTTGCGCAAATACGAAATACGGTTATTTAAACAGTGACAGATATTACTACTTTCCCCCGTTTCCTCTTAGAACCAAGTCCTAGATTCATGCTACAGCTTTCCCACTTTCTTCCCTGTTTGAACCAATGCTTTGAGTCGACTGTATGAACTAGCTTTACTTCTAATAGTAGTAGAAGTCTAGGTGGCTTTGGAACAGCGGACGGAAGTAGAAAAGGATCCACACGAAGGGAGCTGGGGCAGTAGAGCAAGGCAAGTTTCGAAGGAATATATACCTGAGGGTCGTCGGCATGTGGCAAAGACGGCGTCGGGAGGCCGCATCTTGGCCACAATACCGCAAGGAGGAAGAAGGGGTCGGAGGCCCTCCCGAACCGGCGCTCTCTCGGAGAGAACGACACGGCCGCCGATCGGGACGCGCGGGAAGCCGTTGGTCTCCTCCCTCGCCGCCGATGACAGCGTGAACGATGCACCTACACCCCTGCCCCGATCGAGGTTGTCCGGACGGATTTGTGACCAGACGTGAGTTGAGAGAGAGTGTGGCCACCTATGTGTTGCTTAGATCTGGAGAGCATGAAAGAGTGAACGAGAGGAACCCTAGTAAAGCAAGCGCTAAGGCTCCTGCTTTTATATATAGTGGAGTGATTTTGTTGTACCAGCTTCAAATAATGCGCTCCTACGTGTACCCGCGAGTGGGTGTGAGAGAACTAGTGCGTGTGTGCACTGCTTCTCTTCGTGAGAGTACAATATACTATGCCCAAAGAACGTTCGCCGCAAGAGTAATAGTATAAGTGTGTGACGTGTGAGCTAAAATAAAATGTGTGCGCCGTCTTTTGTTTTTTAGAAGTTCTAAGGGTAGGGTGTGAAGAGCACATATGTGCGTGACGTCTACCTGCAGATAGATGGTGGGTGCGACATGCGAGTCTGCAAGAGGACTCGGGAGAGTCGTGACTCGTGAGGGTGCACGTATCAATGCAATGCAAGTGTCCGTAAATCATTATCCGACAAACGTTCGCCACAAGCCTTTTCCTGACAAACGCCGTAAGAACCATTAGATCGGCATCCGACAGTGTCAGTTTTGCCATGTCATTTAACAGAACAACCACTCCTCCTACACACAAATCTTCCACGTGAGTGTTAGCAACTGCCGTATGCTCCCTCCATTCCGAAATGCAGTGCATATAGCTTTATTGAACATTCGAACCTCGCAAACTTTTACCGAGTTTTCGTGTACCAAATTGCACATGTAGAATACCATGTATACATCATTTCATTCATCTTCGAGAGGTAACTATAAAGATGGGTGAGGAGTCTACAAAGAAAGACCATCGTATCACCCGCACCAATTTCAAGCATCCTTTAGTGTTGAGGAATATCATAGGAACTCTATATGATATGGTTTTTATTGGATTTTTTCCTTTAGAGCCAATTGGTTCATAGGAATAGATTCATATACTCCACATTTCAAAGGAAATAAACATGATATCATTTCTATAGCTTTAGAGCCACTTGGTTCATATGAATGGATTCCTATACTCCCTTAATTTCAACGGAAAATAAACATTAGCGTATATTCAATAGAAAAGTTCCTATGATATGAACCAAATTACATCTCTTTTCTAATCCCTCCTCATAGGAATTGAGATACATGTCATCTCTAGATTCAATAGAAAAGTTCCTATGATGTGAACCAAATGACATCTCTTTTCCAATCCCTACTCATAGGAATTGAGATGCTCCATGTCATCTCTTTCCCTACAACTTCCATGTATACATCTTCTATTCCTAAATAGATAGTACAACACACTAGTAGTTTTTTTTCCAAAACATGCAACTATGGCACAAGAACTATATAGTGTGCCAATAACTTTGAAAGATGGTCGCTGGATGAAGCTAACCCGAAAGTGCAGAGATAGGCAAACCCGAGCACTACTGGCTGTTGGATATCATCAACATTCCACCAGATCTGCCACATGTACAATTTAGAAGACTCCATGGTTGAACTTAAGCATAATGCACAAACCTCAAAACACAAGCACTTCTCCTTTGTTCTAGAATCTTCTGTATCATAATTGATTATTTTTTTCTAAATGAATTGCCATTATTTGTTTTTTTACTTTATGATTTACAATGCACAACCCCATGAATCTTAACATTTTTGTAGAACTAATTGATTTTGAATGAGATGAACTATAAGAACTAAACGAACATCTACATCATGCATATATGACTCAAAGATTTACATGCTATAGTGTGTATTTATTCATATTTTGGTTTCAAAATCTCATGCATTCAATACATGTGTACCTTACTAGTTTTGAGTAGAGTAGCAAATTTCACGCGGCCCTAGGTATATCAAAATGCAGGGCCCATGCATCATTGCCTTTCGGTCGAACCTACGTCCACAATTTTTTGTACATACTATATCTCCACTGGTCCCCGAACCCAAAATGCTGCCTCGTTCTCATAAAACCAAGCGGCCCACACATATTTAAGGCGTCGACTTGAACCCGTTTACTATGACATGGCCCTACACGCCGGAGTACTCCTACAAACCCTACCGCCGCACTCATCATCGGTTTTCTTCAAGAGGACGAGGGAGAAGCCAATTTGTAGTGGAGGCGCTTTAAAAAAAGGATTTGTAGTGGAGACCCCTACCCTAGGGTGCCCTAGGTAGCTGCCGCACGCATCATTGTTTTCTCTTTTCTTTATGCTCTTGCGCCCTAGAGTGAAATGATGGTTGCTTCGTCCGTCCATCTTAATGCGGGAAAGGTGGGGCTTTGTGATTTGACCCCTCATTGCTCATTTTCTACTATTGCGGCGCTACGACCGGGGTGCCTCCAATTCCAACCGCTGCTCCGAACTGTAATTTGGTGCATCGCACGTGGAACAAGATGGTGGATGAGCCACATGTCGTCCAAAGGGGTCCTGGTAAGTGTGTCGCCATTTCGTGTGCGGACTGACCCTTCTTGAGTTGCTACGCCAACATGACAGGACCAACCTACCACTTGTTTTGCTCCTTGGTGAATCTCGACTATATTGATCTAAAAGGATACGTGCTGAATTACCCTCTCTGTCTCAGTTTTTTTATTTTTAGGCGTCTCGGTTTATAGGGCCTGCACGTAGTTCTAGGTCATCCATTTGACTAACTAAATATGAGTTACTATGTCACAAAAAGTATATCATTGGAATCTTAAGCGGATGTAGTTGTATTTAAAAGTCGAGGGTGGGGCTTTTCCTGCGCTGTAGGCGGGGTAGTTCCGCCTAGTCGGTTCGACAGAGACGCGAGAAGATGAGGGAGTAGGCTGCTACAAACGTAGGGCTGTGTGATTTGACAGCGAGTTACTGCTGGATAGGTGGGGCCCCGTGATTTGACTTGCCATTATCATTTTAACTGCGGTGCTACGACCGGCATGAGTCTCCTGATTCCTGACCACCTCCATACAGGTGCCTCTCCCAATGCTCCACCATGTAGTAGATGCTGGCTCTTGCATGCGAGCCCACTTCTCCACTTTTTCCTTGCCTCTCTTTCCTCCACATATGCAAAAATACCATGTAAAGCGCACTATTGTACTTACTTTTACTTGCTCCTACAGGTGCTTAAGCTTGCCACATAGGCATAAAGTCTGATGTGGCAAGTTAATCAAGAAGAGAGAGACTAGTTTGGTGACCCAAGGAAGAAACGGTGTTAAGCGCGTGTACCTAGGTGAAAAGACAATTTTGAGTCTATAGCTAAATGAAGCAAACTTAGCAATTTCATTGGAAGAGGTCACTCCTTCGCAAATGCAATAAATACTAGTACTCCCTATCCCATAATATAAGAACGTTTTTGGCACTACACTAGTGTCAAAAACGTTCTTATATTATGGGACGGAGGGAGTACGAAGAAAGAGATAGAGAGGAGTAAAAAAATACACTTATAGCCAACCTTGTTGTAGTATGAGTGACTAAGTGATGACTATGTATGACATGCCAACATCAGATAGCCTAATGCACCATGTTAAATCTCCAAGGGCGCGACCACGCGAGCAACGCGACGGTCGTGGTAGGCGCGACCATCATAAGGGCTGCTGGCAGCCCTTGGATCTGAGATCAAACGGTCGCATGCTAAGTTGCTGAAAATTTGCAGAATAACCCTCCAGGATAGGATATTCACCCATAGGTCTAGAGTCACGCTATGCAACCGTTCGATCTTAGATCCAAGGGCTCTCGGAAGCCCGTATCATGGGAGAATGGAAAGCCACTACCCTGTCGTTCGCACGGTGGCAGTTCGCTCCTACTCGTCCCCGCACGTCCTTCAATACTACGGCGGCTTGCTCCTAGTCGTCCCGTCCATTCACATTACGGCAGTTCCACTAATCCTAAACCTCCTCCAAAATCCATGGCGTCCCAAATCTCCACGATCGGCGGTGAGTACAAGGCTAGAACCATCACCGGCGATGAGTTCGACGTCATCCACACTTGTTCTTCTGCGACGGTGAAAGGATGCCTTTCTCGCTTCAGACGCATGTTCGAAAACTCAGATGAGTGGGTCGCTGGGCTAGATGTTGAGTACACCACAATCCTGGGACGAGAGAAGGATCTAAAGGACGAAGAGAGGAAGAAGCCCGCCGTGATCCAGGTTTGCGTACATAACGTTTGCTTGGTCTACCACATATGCCATGCCGACGTTGAGTGCCAGGATTTTAAGAACTTCCTCAAGGACAAAACAGTGAAATTCGTTGCTGTAGACTTTAAGAACGACAAAGAAGTCCTGGGTCGGATAGGCCTCGTTGTAGGCAACCCCTTCGACCTCGAGAAGAATCGGCTGGTGCCCTCTCGTCAGCCTTCAATGCTGACCCTGGCAGGAGCCATGGTTCATGCTTCGTACCGTAAACTGGAGAAACCTCATTACACATTTCATCGTCATGCATGGCAGCGGAATGTACTAGATATAGACCACATCCACTATGCTGCAATGGATGGCTACCTTTGTTTCAATATCTACAAGGGTTGGATGAAGAGCAACAGCCAAGTGTGAGGTTCAAGCAAATAAGTATTGGCCAAGAGGAAGAGGGACAAGGACGAAGTCAAGGATGTGGACGAGGACTCCGAGTAAGGTGGCAGTGTTGTTGCTCATGGTGGTTCTAAACTTCTAATGCAGTGTCTACCGGATTAGTTGCATAGTTTAATTTCAGGTGTGCTTAGTTTAATTTGAGGGGTGTGTTGTGTTGAGCCCCCAGCAGAACTATGTTATGTTTCTTCTCGTTAATGGAATTTAGCACCCCAATTAAGCACGTACTAGCTTTTTTAATAGTACTATATGCATAATTTGGTGACGAGCGCTCTCTATATGTACCACCTTTTTTTTAATTTCAATTTTTGCTCCATGGTGCAATCCATCGATAGTACTACTGTAGAAAAGTATACATTTTTTAAAAGGCTAGAGTAATGTTCATCACATATATAGCCAGTTAAATTCTCAACCTAGAACGACGTGCATGCCATGTAGTAAACCGATACGGAGGAAGTATAGTAAAAATGAGGTGATTTTACCGAGCGATCGGCGGGGGAGCATGGCCTGTCATGCGGTCCCACGTGTCATGATGTACCAAGGCGATGCGCGTGTCCCTCTTGAGGCAGAAACAATAGTACGTGGTTTGAGATGATGGCGAACCGAAGTGTGAAATAATGGTTGCTTCGTCCGCCTGGGAAGGTGCGGCATTGTGATTTGACGTCTCATTGCTCATTACTACTACTGGTCCGGTACGAGTGGGGTGCGTCCCCCCTGCTGTTCTGCACTGTTAGTTGGTGCTTGACACGTCGACCCGGTTGCTATATGTCCCACATGTCGGCGACAGGAAGTACATAATTCATGAAAGGGAGCGTCGACGGAGGAGTATACTACAGAATTCATGAAAGGGAGCGACTTAGTTTTGGAAAAATCTGTTTTTACGAAGTACATACCCACTAGGGTTTATAGGGCTCATCTAAAAAACATTCGTTTTTCCATTTGATAAGTCTCAATTCTGCTATACTAGTAGTAGTACCATTACATGTTGGATTTCGAGGTGCGTTAGATCACCCGACGCAAGCAGTGTCAAGAGGAAACTAACCAATGCATGTACAAGTTCATGGAAATTTAGTGGTCATTCATGCATTCGTTCTAATTAATGCCTCGGTAAACATAACTTCTTGAGAAAAACGAGCGTACTAATTACTTGTGCAAACTATGAAATTAATTCGACCACTCACCGTCTACCTTGGTTGGAGAGATTTTGAAATTGAGCCATAAACTAGAAAGGAGGGAGTAGTAACTTTTGTCTCGATTACTATTTGTGGCCTTGTATAGATGCAAAATGTATTTTTTTATAGTGGCCTTGTATAAGTAAATGGAGGGAGTACTAACCAAAGTACGTAGTAGGGACGAGGAGTAAACGGAGGGAGTAGTAAAATTTTCCCCTTGTGCTGTGAGCCACCGCGCGCGTGGGCGAGGGAGCGGGTGTAAAGGCGTACAGTAGTAGTAGTAGTAGTAGTAGTAGTAGTAGTAGTAGTAGTAGTAGTAGTAGTAGTAGTAGTAGTAGTAGTAGTAGTAGTAGTAGTAGTAGTAGTAGTAGTAGTAGTAGTAGTAGTAGTAGTAGTAGTAGTAGTAGTAGTACTCGTAAGCAAGCTTCACCTCATCCTGCGAGCCACCGCGCCCGTGGGCGGGGGAGACGGCGTACTAAGCAAGCTTCTCCTCATTCTGCGAGTTGACGGGACACATCAAAAGTACTCCAGTGAATAGAGCCTTGCCTCTAAGGTAGGCCCCACATGGTTTGCCTCTTTATTTAATTTAACATAACGCGTCAAGTCGCAATTTGTTTGTTCACCCGTGGTAGACGATCCTCCCTCCACCAAGTGGACAACCAGTACACGTGCCAAATTACCACGTGGGCTGCCTTTTTCGTACAGAAATGAGCTCCACCGTGTACCCGCGCGGGTGTGGTTGGGAAAGAGACGGGAGTACGTGCGTCGTGCGTGCACCTCTTCTCTTCGTGCACGTCCCCCACCTACGTGGGTGTGTGTCAGAGAGATACAAACCTAGACATAATGCGTCGTCCATCCCCATGCCTCCACCCAGTCCGACCACCAGTCACCACCATGCCCCACTCCTCCTCACCTTATCTCTCATCTTTCTCCCTCCATTTTTATATACAAGGGGCCACTATCAAAATTACAATTTGCAGATATACAAGGCCACTAACACTAATCGATGCAATATTAATGGTGTTTGCCTCGTGGTACTAGCAAAGGAGGACATTAATTATCCCTTGCATGCATGCGGGAGTTTGTAAAAAATGCATCTTGATGTTCCGTGCAATGCACGAGCATCTTGCTAGTCCATGAAAACAACACATGGAAAAATTCCACGGTGAACGAGGGATTTGAATCTATTGGGAGGGGCTGTTTGGATCTTGCCCGGGGTAGCCAAAATATTGGCGACCCTTTTGTCCACAGGTGCCTTTGCCAGCGATGAACGAGGAATGGCTCGGGTGCTCATGCTGTCATGCATCCTCCAGCGCACATGTTGGAGACGAGCTCGCACGAGCTGTGTTTTTTTGTCCCACAACGCCGCCCGAGCCGCCCGCAGACCGACCGACGACCCACAAATTATGCTATCCAACCGTAGCAGCACACATTATGACAGTAGCTCAACCAACCGAACGAAATTCATGCAAACACGTAGACAAACTGATATTTCATATAAACAACGACGGAAATCATATAAAATACCGGATTTTCATACAAACATGATGGATTTCATTACATTCAAATGAATTACGCGGTGCTAGTTCTGGACAGCACAGGTATATAATACCTGGCCTAAATGGTCGCCCGTCGATCGATTTGTGTTCCTCCTGTCTGGCAGCACGATCACCAGACTGCCGGGAGCCCCAGAGGTATATGCTTCAGTGCAAAGGACGGCTCGCTTCCCCACTGCCCAACTGATATCATTGGCTGGCGCCAAAGATGATGGTGGCCGGCACCGGTTCGAGTTCATCATCGGCCACTACTTCTCCATGGCCGGCACCGGCTCGAGTTCATCATAACATTCCCCTCTTCCGTGGAGCCCATGCGGGGTCGACGAAGGTCCTCGCAACAAAAGGATTCGGCAAGACACCTGCTGTGTACGCCGGCGTCGCCTCTGCGGTGCCCTTCATGGGACCCAAGTGGCGGTGGCTTCCCGTGTTCTACTTCTCCTTGATGATGGAGGCGGACGCGGAGGCGCTGGCCACCGACTCGTCGCTCTCCGTGCACGCGGCTTCTGTCGCTGCTTGCATGGCGCGGCCGCCGGCATGGGAGTCTCGGCCACAAAAACGGGAGACATGGTACGAGGCGGCGGCATGGACAGCAGCAACGACGCCCGTGCGCCGCTCCTTGTCGAGCTGGCCTGGAGCGGCGAGTTGCTGAACCACGCGCCGGCTTGGGGCGGCAACTGGCTCCGTCGGGCGAGGGGAGGGAGGTGGATCAGCGAGCTGCATAGCTCGTATCCGGCGGGCTACCCAGCCGGCTTGGATGCGGAATAACTACTCTTCGTAAGCCATTGTAAGAGTGGACAAAATGGTGGAGGAGATAGGGGAGCGGCGGAGGTGTGCGATTCTTGGCCGGCGTTTGGCCTCGTTTAAATAGGAGATTAAATAGACGGTGGATGGGAGGAGCTCGGCCGGTGTTGCGTTTAACGTCGGCCCGGTCATGAACGGACGTGTATCCATAGTGGGTTTCGCGTCTTCCACACGGGCGGGTTTCATGGAGGCGTTTGAATGCGGCACGGAGGCGTGTTCAGTCGGGCGTGCCGCGAGTGGCGCCCTCGACTCTGACCTAGGACACCGTGCCGTTCTTCCACTGATGTGTGGGCTCTTTGGGTGCATGTCCTGCATGTCAGTGACCCAACGCATGTAGCGCACAGCAGAGGAACCTTTGGTGGGCCAGGGCGGTCAGAAGCGGGTATTTCATAAACCGATGATTGTTCATTGAGTGTGACGTCATCTTTTTTTATATAGATAAGCCTACTATGTTGATAGCCCGTTCGATACGTTGTGATTCATAAGGACCGTTGCAAACATCAATGTTCTGCTTATCACAGATAAGATTGATTAATACCCGTAACAATCCACGTTCTTAACAAAGGGTGCATGCATGTATAGGTTGAGCGTGTGTCTTGCGTCGTGTGTTGTGTGCATGCAGGCGTGCGAGTGTTGCGTGCGTGCAAGGCTATGTTTCAGTGTTGCACGCATGGGTGCATACGTGCGTCGTACGTGAGTGCATGTGTACGTGTCAGTGTTGCACGCCAGCATGCGTGCGTGTGTACGTGTCAGTGTTGCACGCCTACATGCGTGTGTGCATGTGTACGTGCGGGGTGAGGCTACACGTCAGTCGACTGACTTTTTCATCTCTGGTCATTAGATTTTCCAGCCGTTGGGTACGAAATCAAGGGCCTCCAGTTTATCATCAAACTCCACCCCCCCATGAGCCGCCAGCCACCACCGGCCGAACCGCCAGCCCCCGCCGCCCGCGGCCGGCCCGCCCTCCCCGAAACCACTCCCCACCACCGGTCCGCCGCCGCACCGGCCATCCCTCTAACCCTCCCTCCCCGCCGAGCTTTTTCTCCGGGGATCCCCACCCCACCGCCCAATGAACGCCCCCCCAACCGCTGGTGACTGCCAACCAGAGGTCTCACGACTTTGAATACCCACCGACCACTAATTTATTACCATTTATGTCCTTCATATACGTGCTGACGGGTAGGCCCTATGGTAATGTGCGCTGCTGAATGTGGACCGTTTGACTGGTCAATTGATCGTGTTATCAACAAATTACGGAGCTGTATGGTGAGCCAGTGACCGTATGATCACCCTAAAATGTACTATTATTTTATTAACATAATATAGACTCAAAGTACCATTTCTTTCTTTCATATACGGGCTGACAGGTGGGCCCCACGGTTACGCGCCCCAATGGTGCAACACTAGTTGCGCCGCGTGGAACGTTTAACTGGTCAATTGATTGTGTCATCAACAAAATACGGAGTTGTACGGGTGAGCCAGTGACCGTATAATCATGATATGTATTTGTTTAACATGGTACAGACGCAAGGGCTCATATATACGCGCAAGAACTCACCGCTATAAGCGCACACACGCGAACCCTACCCCTATGAGCACCTTCGAGAGAGTGGGCCAGCATATATGATCTTGAGATTTGACGAAGTCACCATAGGTGCCTCGTAGTCGAGTGGAACGTCTCCTCCCACTGAACGTACATCGCCGGAAAATACTGAAATTAACACAAGATAAATGTGAGCACCGGGACTTAAACCTTGGTGGGCTCGAGAAACCACTGTCCTCTAACCATCCAACCACATGTTGGTTAGCACGACAAAATGTATGTGGTGACCGTGATGAGCTTATTCTGAAGTCCAGTGACCATATCGTGCTTTCGCTTCAAATACAATGACCGTAAGTGTCGTCAACAAAATACGGAACACGCATCAAATGCAAAGTTCGTCAGTGTCATCAACAAAATATGGAGACGTCTCATGAGCTAGATACCGTTGTACTATTGTATATGCTTATTTTCTTAGTGGCCGATTGCGTGTGTGGTGTGGTGGGCACATCATTTCTAGTTGTGGTGGGTCAACATGAAGACTCATGGGTCGGTTCCATCCTGCGCCACATATAGGTTGGACCGAGACGTGTTATACGAAGACCCATGTGGAGGACTCGGCGTACAACACGAAGCTACCAGTCGCGGAGGACTCTATCCCCACTGGTGATAAGCCGACTATATATGATTTGTAACCCTAGGCCCTTAGTATGTTATACAAGCTTGGGGGATAGTTCATCGATTGTATACACACACGCACAATGCCTGGTATTCATGTGTGCTTTGTACACACCCCTATCACTAATATACAGTACCAGGAGTAGGCTCTTTCTTCAACTGCAAGGGTCCGATCCGAACTAGGGTAAAACTTTGCCTCGTATTACCATCCAGCCTAACAGCCAGGGATATCCTATGAAATGATATGATGAAATCATATCTGCCAACTACTAAGAGAGAGGTGTGTCAGGGGGGGCAATGTGTGCGAGAGTAAAGATAATGTGCATGCGGGAGACACGTAGGCACATATATGTGCGTATAGAGGGCTAGTAGAGACCGTGCATGTGTATATATGCATGTGAGAGAAATAGTGTTTTCCAACTGAGATTAGTGAAAAGAGTGGTACATAGTAGTTAGAAAGAGAGAGAGAGAGAGAGAGAGAGAGAGAGAGAGAGAGAGAGAGAAACAGAGACAGCATGTGCGTGAGACACCACGACACCCTGAGAAAGATTATGAGCATGTGTGAAAGAGAAATGTCGATGCATATAAAGTGTGTGCACTTATGCGTTAGATAGAGAGATATATAACGCGTTTGTGAGAACGGGGCGAGGCATAGTGCATCTACGTGTAAAAGGCAGTTCTATGCATTAAATTAAAATATAAATGGCATTATTATTTTTGGATGAGATCATGAATTTTGCAAATTGCGTATGGATGAAAATCGGTCTCTCAGACACCCATACTCTATTGAATTCTAGCATGTGCATGTGTTTATTTCATATTATCGATCCATAGAGTGAGAGCGGTTTGAAATACAGGCAATGGATGCTTTTGCAATTCATATATAAACATTAACTAGTGCACTCCATGTTGTTAGTGTGAAGCACTTTAATTCCAAATTGCTAGCTACGAAATAGAATACATGTTGAATTCAACATAAAGGGGGTTTCGAAGATTCGAATTCATAGGAAGTGCATTCATCTATTTGAACCCGAGATAATGGCATTTGTAAATCAGATGTAAATGGGGCATCAATCTTCGTTGTGAGTTTGAACATGCTATATATATTCATACGCATATCTAACTTTTTTTTTGCAACCAAGGAGATTATATCTGGAACCATGCATGAACTGAGGTAAGTTGCATATTTTTTAATATATACCCGTGTACAATGTATATTCAAATGTACCCCCTCCATTCCAAAATAATCGTAGCTTTAGGATTTTTCAAGAGTAAATATTTGTGAAGTTTGACAAATCCTGAAAGTTCAATTCAAGAGAACCAAAAACGTTAATGCTTCTGCTCCCAAATATTGAACAAAGCCCCAAATAGGCCTCTGGTCACCCGAAACCGCGCGAGACTAATGCTTTGGTGGTAGGAAATTACTATCCTGACTCTGGCCCATGTAGCCTATCGGCCCGATGTCCAAAGGTCTAAACCGGGGTAGGTTTGTAACTTCACCAAGACACCAGTCTCAACCGCCTACGAGAAGCATTCATACGCCGTGGGTGCCTACCCATGCGCTCGGCCGAAATCTATCCCGCCCACATTTGGGACACCTGACATGACTGTCCTACCCCCTACCCGCAATATGTCCGAAATTTTAGATGGGGGCAAAGTTTGTAACTTTCCCCAAATTTCAAACAAGCGCGTCTCAAACCGAAACATTGTTCCCCCTTAGTTCCCCGCCTCCCTCCGTTTCCCCATTCATACTCCGTGGGCATGAAAACGCCCTCTCCACCAGCCGCGAAACCCCAGCCTCCTCCGTCCTCCACCCCATAGCGGCCAATACACCGCCGCCCTCCTCCATCACGCCGGAGCCGGTACCCCGATGTCGTCGTCCAATTCAACCGCAACTACAATGCCCTCAAGGACTTAGCAGCTGAAGCCGAGGCAGAGCTGCCTCCACGACGCCGACGCCGACGTGCGCCGTACCAGAACCACTCCGACCACGCCATCCTGCGCCTCACTGCTGCGGCTCCACTGTCGCAACCGTCCACCGCACCAGAGCTGTTCCCGCTACCCTGTCGTTCGCCGCCTCGGATCTGCTTCCCCGCCGCTGCACCACACTCAACAACTTGGCCATGGGTTCGTCCAAGGCTGCACCGTCCTCCACAACTTCTGGTTTTCGGCGAACAACAAGAAGATCGTCGGAAAAACAGAAGGAGGACACAGCACTGCCAGTAGAAAGAGGTACTCCTCTTCCCTTATTCGTACAAATCTTACGTCTCCGCTCACACCGTATTCATCCCATGAAAGAAACTAGTTGAGCGCTTCTTACTACATCTTCTTCGTGATACTAAATACACAAGGTTTCTTCCCTTTTACTATTTCACCTTTGCTAGAGGTCAGTAGCCCGCCTGGATTTCAATTTAGGGTCAGTCAAACCACAATTAAAAGAAGCAGCACCCGCTTAGGCGCGCAAAGTACCTAGTCTGCCTGTTCCCCGGGGAAGCGGCGCATCGGTGTCTATCATAGGGGTGTGGGGCGCAGGAGCTGCTTGCGCCCAATCTGGAGGTCGGCGGGGCTTGAATGGATGGCCGGGGGCGGTGCCAAGCACGGCGGTGCGGTGAGGTCGAGGGGAGGGCGCAGGAAGGGGAGGAATACTGGGCCAGTGGTCGTTGGCGTTTCGAGGAAGATCGTCAACACTGACTGGCTGGAGGTAGATGAAGGCGATCTCCCGTTCTATGTACATTGGACGGTGCAGAAAAAATGGACTGACCTATTTGCTTTCAGTCGACTGTTATTTTCATAGAATCCTGTAGTAATTTAGTGTGCCATGCATGTCGTAGAGCTATCATATGTCTCCCATCATTTATTTCTCACCGACCTGCTATCTGCTACCTTTACACTATACTAATTGTGCACACACTTCACCCATACTCACACTATTGTTTTTTATGCATGGGTATTTCAGAGTCTGACGCAGTGTTGATGAATGCAAAAAAGAAAACACAGAAGTTGCTCCAGTGTAATTCGAAGATAAGCACTAAGCGTTTCAGCGCTCTAATGGGTGCAGTGTCAGCAGTTGGAGACAGTAAACGTAGCTCTGCAGTTGATGATCTCAATTTCCACACACAACCACCCCAGGTGCTTGCTTTAACTTCACGCTGTCAAATGTGGTTGCATGTTGCATATGGTGTCTAGCTTGTATTGCTTCCAATTTGGTTAAATTGCATCTGCGTACTTTACATATTATACCTTTGATAATGGCATGCCTTCCTGTTTTTGATACATACTATGTCTATTAACCATGTTCGTACATCAAACTAATGCTCTTTTGTATCCCTCGTCAATCACTTATGATGAGACAGTCACCCGAGTGGGTTACTGTGAGACACCCTACTCATTTAAAGAGTGCAGTGTCATCCTCCCCACATGATTCTCAAGAAACAGTAAGGCTAAATGAAGATAGTCAACGTAACTCTCTAGTTGATCACCGCAATTCCCCCACACCACCATCGCAGGTGCTTGCTCTTACTTGGCAGTGTGATATGTGGTTGCATGTTGCATATGGTGTCTACCTTGTAATGCTTCTAATTAGGGTAAATTGCATCTGCTTAGTTAACACATTATACCTGTGAATATGACATGCCTTCCTGTTTTTGGTACATAGTATGTCTTTCTATTAACCATGTTCTTACATCAAACTACTTTTCTTGTGTATCCCTCACCAATGCTCCTAATTTGTTAAATTGCATCTCCTTAGCTTACACATTATACATGTGAATATGACACGCCTTCCTGTTTTTGGTACATACTACATCTGCCTATCACACCATGTTCTTACATCAAAATACTGTTCTTGTGTATCCTCGTCTATCGCTTATGATGAGACAGTCACGCGCGTGGGTTAATATGAGACGCAATACTCTTATAAAGAATGCAATTTCATCTTCTCCACATGATTCTCAAGAAACAACAAGCCTAAATGAAGATATTGAATGTAGCTCTGTACCTGAAGACCGCACTTCCCCTACACCACCATCACAGGTGCTTGCTCTAACTTCGCACTGTGATATGTAGTTGCATGTTGCATACAGTGTCTAGCTTGTAATGCTTCTAATTAGGGTAAATTGCATCTGCTTAGTTTACACACTATACCTGTGAATATCACATGCCTTCTTATTTTTGGTACACACTACATCTATGTGTTAACCTTGTTCTTACATGAAACTACCTCTCTTCTATATCCTGCATCAATCACTTACGATGAGTCACCTTTATTCGTTGCATATTGCATATTATTTCTAGCATGTTGCCATGTATTGCTTCTAATTTGGTCAAATACATTTGTTAGGGCACCCTTTTAATTTGGCAGAGTGATATTGGTTTCATCTTTCATATGGTTTCTAGCTTGCATCGATTCTAACAAGTTCAAGCACCTTGTGCTTAGTTTACACTTTATACATCATACATGTCAATACGTCACGTCGTCCTGTTTTTCATACATATTCCATCCTCCTATCATGCGGCTGCCTTACATGAAAGTAGTGTTCGTCAGTATCATGCATCAATGAGTTCTGAAGAGCAAATTTTATTCCTTTTTCTTGTGGGTTTGACTTGACAAGGCAAAATGAAGAAAGAGGAAGGAAAAGAGTAAGGAAGGTGATGATATTTGTCCTCTGCAGCAACGTAAACGGAGCATCTATACCGATTCTCCTTGTACTGATAGTGCATTACAAGGTCCAAGTCTCCGCTCCCCTACTCCACCATCCAAGGTGCTTGCTCTAACTTGGCAGTGTGATATCTGGTTGCATGTTGCATATGGTGTCTAGCTCATATTGCTCCTAATTAGTGTAAACTACATCTGCTTAGCTTACACATGATACATGTGAATATGACACGCTTTCCTGTTTTTGGTACATACTATATCTGTCTATCACACCATGTTCTTACATGAAACTACTCTTCTTGTGTATCCTGCATCAGTCACTTATGATGGGACACCTTTAAGTTGGCAGTGTGATATTGGTTTGCGTCTTGAATATGATTTCTAGCATGTATTGCTTCCAGTTTGATGAACGGCACCTATGACGAGATAGTTTTAACTTGGCAGAGTGATATTGATTGCACCTTCCATATGGTGTCTTGCAGTGTTTCTAATTTGTTGAAGTGCCTTCTGCTTATTTACCACATAATAGGTGTGAATATGTCAAGCCGTCCATTTTTTCGTACATATTCCATCCTCGTATCATGACTTTGCCTTTCATCAGAGTAGTGTTCGTCAGTATCATGCATGAATGAGTTCTGAAGAGCGAATGATATTCCTTTTTCGGTATGACCTCACAATGCAAAATCAATAAAGCTGAAGGAAATTGGCAAGGCATTGGATGATGGTGGTCCTTCTGAGCAACTGAAACGGAGGTTCTCTACAAATTCTACCCCGCCATCCTCCCAACAAGATTTGCAAGACAACGCAAGGCTAGACAGTCAACGTAGTTGTGTAGATGATGAGCACATCTCCCCTACTCCACCATCACAGGTGCTTGCTCTAACTTGGCACTATTATATGTGGTTGCATGTTGCGTATGATGTCTAGCTTGTATTGCTTCTAACTTTGTTGAATTGCATCTGCTTACTTTACACATAATGCCTGTGAATATGACATGTGTTCCTGTTTCTACATCAGACTACTATTCTTGCATATCCCGCATCAGTCTCTTATGATAAGGCACCTTTAAGTCGCCACTGTGATATTGGTTGTGTCTTGCATATGATTTCTAGCATGTACTGCTTCTAATTTGTTGAAATGCCATACAGTTTGAACTTGGCAGAGTGATATTGGTTGCATCTTTCATATGGTTTCTAGCTTGCAGTGCTTCTAATTTTTTGAAATGCCTTCTGCTTAGTTACCACATCATAGGTGTGAATATGTCACACCATCATGTTTTTCATACATATTCCATCCTCGCATCATGTGTTTGCCTTTCATCCGAGTAGTGTTCGTCAGTATCATGCATGAATGAGTTCTGAAGAGCGAATTTTATTCCTTTTTCTTATCGGTTTGACTTCACAATGCAAAATCATTACAGCTGAAGGAAATTAGTCCGATAGTGGATGATGGTGGTCCTTCGGAGCAACTCAAACAGGGGGTCTCTACAGATTCTACTCCACCATCCTCCCAACAAGATTCGCAAGACAACACAAGGTTGGACACTCAACGTAGCTATGTAGATGATGAGCACATCTCCCCTACTCCACCATCACAGGTGCTTGTTCTAACTTGACACTATTATATGTGGTTGCATGTTGTGTATGATGTCTAGCTTGTATTGCTTCTAACTTGAATTGCATCTGCTTACTTTACACATAATGCCTGTGAATATGACATGTGTTCCTGTTTCTAGAACATACGTGTACATGATGAGCACATCTCCCCTACTCCACCATCGCAGGTTCTTGCTCTTACTTGGAACTATTATACGTGGTTGCGTTTTCCATATGATGTCTAGTTTGTATTGCTTCTGATTATGTTGAATTGCATCTGCGTAGCTTACAACTTATACCTGCAACGATCAGTTACCCATAAGACACATTTAACTTGGGACTGTGATGTAGGTTGCATCTTGCATTGTCTTCTAGCTTGTACTGCTTCTAATTTCTTGAAATGGCACTTACGACAAGACACTTTTTACCTGATAGAGTGATATTGGTTGGATGTTCATATGGTGCCTAGCTTCCATTTCTTCTAATTTTGCTGAAATGCCTTCCGCTTACTGTTTTTTCATACATATTCCATCCTCCTATCGTACGTGTGAATATGAAACGCTGTCTTTTTTTGTATATAGTCCATCCTCCTATCCTGCGCTTGCCTTACATCAAAGTAGTGTTCGTCTGTATCATGCATCAACCAGTTATGCAGAGCTAATTTTATTCATCTTCTTGTGGTTTTGACTTCATAAGGCAATATCAAAAAATAGCAAGGAAAAGAGTAAGTTAGAGGATGTTGGTGGTCCTCCGCACCAACGCAAACAGAGACTCTCTAGATTTGCCACTGCTACTACTAATGAAGTTGAAGTCCCAAGTCTACATGATGAGTTCATCTCCCGTACTCCACCATCGCAGGTGCTTGCTCTAAGTTGACAGTGTGATAATTGGTTTCATGTTGCATATGTTGTCTAGCCTGTATTTCTTCTATTTTGATTAAATTGCACCTGCTGAGATTATATGTTATACATGTGCATATGACATGGCTTTCTGTGTCTAGAATACACTGCATCTATCTATCATACCATGTTCTTACATCAAAGTACTGCTGTTGTGTATCCCGCATCAGTCACTCATGATTGGACGCTTTTAACATGGTAGTTTGATAGTGGTTGCATCTTGCATTGATTTCTATGTTGTAGTGCTTCTAATTTTTTGAATTGCCACTTATGACAAGACACTTTTAACTTGGCAGAGTAATATTGGTTGCATCTTTCATATGGTGTCTAGCTTGCATTACTTCTATTTTCTTGAAAATCCTTCTGCTTAGTTTGCACATCGTAGCTGTGAATATGTCATGATGTCCTATTTTTCTTACATATTCCATCCTCATACAATTGTCTTACATCAAAGTATTGCTTGTCTGTATCATGCATCAATGAGTTCTAAAGAGTGATTTTATTCTTTTGTGTTGTGGGTACAGCTTTGCATGGCAAAGTCAAAAAAGAGCAAGGAAAATAATATAGTAGGGAGTGTTGTTACTTGTCGGGTGAAACGGAAAAGGTTCTGCCGTCGAGATTCTGCTGGTACTTATAGTGCAGTAGAAGGTCCAAGTCCACCGGCTAAATCTACAAACACAGTATCACCTGCTCCACCATCTGCAGCATCCGCTTCAACTGTACCAGCATCTCAACCAGTTACTCGTTCGTTTGCTCCGAAACTGACCAGTTCCCAAGCTGCCTTCACACCTAACATTACTTCAGAAGCACTGCTGACACAACAGGACTTGGCAAAATCAGATGAACCTCATGAGCATCAACACCAAGACAGTACCTGACCGAGTAAAGTTGCAGTTGCATGCTCCTTTATATGTACTCTCACAGTTTGATGTACACTAACACTTTCCATATTCGTTGTTGAACTAGCACCACGGCGCAAGCGGAAACAGACATCAGGGATAATGCTTGACAGATTAACAAAATCTAAAGGAGGAAGAATGGAGATCCATTTTGAAGCAGGTTTAAAAAGGCCACGTGATGCTACAGAGTCAGCCAAGTTAGTATCAGAGGCAGCCATTGCCGTTAGGTGTCATGCACGTATCCTCCCAACATGGATCCAGTACAGGAATGAGAAATACAATACCCAGTTTAACACCTTCCTTGACCATTTATCCGTAAGTAATGTTATTTATCGCAATTAGTAATATTGTCTTGCTTTGTCCCATACTTTCTAGCTTCCTCCTAATAAGACTCACATTCTTTTTTCAACAGATGAGGTTCAAGTTGGATCCGAAAGATGACGCAACTAAACAAGCATGCACTCATGTTTTTCAGTCTGCTCTGCGACAGTATCGGTACCACCTTAGAAAATCTCACTTTGAAGGCAAGTCTAACAATGAAATCGCCCAAACATCTCCAGTGGAATATATTACAGATGAAGACTGGACAACCCTCGTTAAACACTGGTCTGATCCAAAGTATCAGGTAGGCTATATTTATTTGATCAGACCACATATTGAACTTGTATTTATGTATGTGCCTTACAAGTGTATCTTCTTCTAGGCCAACTGTTTGAAGAACAAAACCAACCGTTCTAAAGTGAAATTCCAACAGAAAACAGGATCTCGTAGCTATATTGCACACTACGAGGCTCTTGTAAATAGCTGCTACTTCCTTCTTTTTTTTGTGCCATATTATCGTATCTATATTGACTTGTTCCAAATACAAAGGAAAGCCCGTGCGAACCAAAAAGAACCCGAACCGAATGCAATGCAAATCTTCAAGGATTGCCACACCAGCAAGATGAAGGGTATGAGCACACCAGTTCAAGCCGCTGTTGTAAGTCCTTACTCCTCCTGCCTTGAACTGATTTGTACTGTGATGTGTTCATTTAACTACTTGATTTGCAGCCAACGTCAGTTACTCTATTCACTTTTATTCACAGTTGTCTTAACGTATCATTTCACCTTACATGGTTTAAAAGAGATTAAGGATATTCTTTTGGTCTTGATCTGTAATCTAGTTGTTATGTTCACGTGCGCACACAATGATAAAATAGCCTGTTTGTTTTATATCTGTTTGCCCATGATATGAATGATGGCATACTATGTTCATCGTACTTTAAACCATGTCTCTTTATCCTTAGATGTCAATGAATGTGAGGAAATAGACAATACAGTAGCCATGCTACATGGACATATGTTCCGAAAGTGATTTTATTATGTAGTTGGCACTACAATACATGCTAATGTATTACAGTAGTTCACCAAAATAAGTTATGTATAAATGTTTAACCTACTTTGTTTGTTTTTGTCTCATTAGTAACTTATCTGGTACACTAATCTACAAGTTCAAACTTTCAGGAAGCTATGGAACAAATGATTGAACAGCCACAACCACCTGAAGGTGACGAGGCTACTACAGGCACAATGTCACCTCTTGCTGCAGTGCGTCAGTATCTCTCCACTAACAGTGCAAAAAGCACCTTCCTGCGTAATTCTGGGTTGGTTGTCAAGGTAACCTCGTCCAAATCCCCTACTGAACAAAATCTTGCCGCTAGACAAAGTGATATATCTGTGCTCCAGACACAAGTCCAATCCCTAATGGACGTTGTTTCGGAAACAAGAATAGTGGTTGAGAAATGTCGTCAAGATATGAATGGTTTTGAAACCAGACTATCAGACATTCGCTTCGTTGTTCAAGAGCAATGGCGGAAAAAATGTGGAGATCGTGCTGCTCCATCAGATTCTACAACCTGAAACATTAGCACTCAGGTCAAATGATCTGTGCTTCTATACATCTGATGGTGCTTTTATCTGGAAGGAGTATAAACTTTATGCCAACAGGCCTTTTGTTGTATGGTTGGAATTTATTTTATTGTGATACAACATTTATGATGCCGCCTCAGGCTAATTACAACGCTATTTTTGTATAGTGTAGGTTTATCTTAGTAATGTATTCGGCCGAAAGCTTCGTAGGAGCCCAACATGCCAACATTCGTCGGGCCCATTCCAATTGGGCTAAAAACGATTACTGGCCGAAATTGGCATGTAGCCCACTAAAAATATCTTGGCCTAAATCAACATAAGCTTTCATATTTTTCTAGTAGGCCTGTGCCCATAGTGGGCCTTTAACATGCCTAAACATAATTTGGGCCCTCAGTAAAAATAGGCCGTTTACAGGTGTAAATATCTCGAGCCCATAAAACATGCGCCTTTAATAGACCGAAAGTGAGATTGGGCCCTGATTATGCCAAATAACCCACTGGACTTAGAATGCCGAAATGGTGGCCCATTTACGATGTGGATCTTTGATAGGCCGAAATTCGGACGGGCCGTAAATGCGCCGACCTAATACACGGGCCTTTAACAGGCCGGAACTTCGGTCGGGCTAGATCATCGTCATTTTTATATGGGCCGTTAATGGGCCCGATATGATGTTGGGCCACATATGGCCCATGGTTTACGTCCAGCGTTAACAGGCCAAAAATGACAACAGGCCGAAAGTGGCCCAAAGCTATAGTGGGCCTCTAACAGGCCGAATGTCAGACATGGCCGAATATGACCCAAATCCTTCACGGTCGTTTATGGGCCGAAAGTTTTGATGGCCTGTAAATGGGCCCAAATGATGCCGAACCTTTAACACGCCGGAAATACACCGGGCCGTAATTCGGCCCAATTACTTAGCGGACTGTTAACGGGCCAGAAGTGACCATGGCCCGCGTTGATGACAAGTTTAGGAAGGCCGTTGACAGGGATTTGATAGAGAATGTTGGGCCTTTAGCTGGGCTGGCCCATTATGGTATGCAGAATCTTGTGGGCCTTTTAGTTGGGCCGACCCATTGTGGTCCGCAAAATCTTGTGGGCCTTTAGCTAGGCTGGCCCATTATGGTCTGCAAAATCGTGTGGGCCTTTAGCTGGGCCGACCCATTATGGTCCGCTAAATTTTGTGGGCCTTTAGCTGGGCCGGCCCATTATGGTCTGCTAAATCTTATGGGCCTTCAGTTGGGCCGGCCCATTTAAACTTTGTGGGCCACTTTTGGGCCGGTCCACGTGTCAACATATCATAGGCCCATCTCGACCGTTGGATGAGTGACACTTGTGCCAACGTACAGCTAACGCGTGGATCCGTCAGCCAATGAGAATTTTACACGTGGAAAATCGGCATTGGTCGTGGCTGTTAACGGGTTATCGGATCCAAAATCCGACCCGATAGCTTAACGGCGTTCCGTTACGGTGGATGCCACGTGTCGGTCACCCTTGACGAAAGCACTTCTGTCACGCGCGATTTATCATCATGGAAGTGGACATTCCCGTGATGATAATTTTGGCAATGTCATGGAATACTTCTACGACAGCACATGTATGACTATCTTGATTCTGTCATAAATGTGTCATGGATGTACATGCATGACAGAAAATGCGGCCTACTATGACAAACACGTATCATCACGGAAGTGTATTTTTTTGTAGTGCACCTAGGTGGTCTCAACCTGCCCTGTCGCTCCACCACAAAGTAACCGTAGGGGGCGTCGGGAACCCAGGCCCACCTCTAGCGGGATGGAGCCACCTGTCCTTTCAGCCCCCACATCGGAATCACTTGCGGGTACTCTACGAGCCGACCTGACTTTAGCCACCACATGTATCATATAATATGTATGTAAGTATATACACGTGATCACCTCCCGAGTGATCACGGCCCAGTAGTATAGCATAGCAGATGGACAAGAATGTAGGGCCACTGATGGGATACTAGCATCCTATACTAAGCATTTAGGATCGCAGGTAAGGGTAACAACTGTAGCAATAATGACAGGCTATGCAGCAGAATAGGATAAACCGAAAGCAGTAACATGCTACACTACTCTAATGCAAGCAGTAGAGGGAAGGAATAGGCGATATCTGGTGATCAAGGAGGGGCTTGCCTAGTTGCTCTGGCAAGAAGGAGGGGGTCGTCAACACCGCAGTCGATCGGGGCACCAGCAGCGGCGTCAGTCTCGTAGTCTACCAGAGAGAAGAGGGGGAGAAACAATGAATACAAGGCAAACAGATGCATATCAATGCATGACATGACAAGTAACGGTGCCAGGTGTGCCCTAACGCAATAGGAGGTGATACCGGCGAAGGGGGGAAACATCCGGGAAAGTATCCCCGGTGTTTCGCATTTTCAGACAAATGAACCGGAGGGGGAAAGTTGCGTGTTTGCTATCCTAGGGATGTGGCACGGACGAACGGGCTGCGTATTCGGACTCGTCTCGTCGTTTTGAGCAACTTTCATGTATAAAGTATTTTCATCCGAGATACGGATTATTTTATATTAATTTCTAAACTTTTAATTCATTTTCTAAATTATTTTAATTCGATTTAAGTAGTAAAAGGCTATGTGTACACAGTAGAGGCCAGCCACAGCCTATGACCTGTGGGGCCAGGAGACCAAGTCAACTGTTGACTGGTCAATGGTGTGAATAGTGCGTGTGGGACCCACATGTCATTGTCACATTTTAGCTAAACAGATAATTAGGATTAAGTAACAAGATTAGTTAAGTTAATTCATTAATTAAGTAAGTAATTATTTTGCTTACTATTATTATTTAAAATTCTTATTTTTTGTTTTCTTTTTCGTTCCAATAAAAAGGGGCGTGGGCCCCCCTTGGCAGTAGCCCATATGGCCACTGAATCGGGCGCGGCTGGGCAAAGGCTGAGCCCGCCCGGGTGCGGGGCGCGGCGGGGCGCTGGCTGTAGGCGGCAGGCAGCAGCGTCGGCGGCCACCGCAGCGAGCAGCAGTGAAAGTGCAACTATCCCTGGGTGGTTTTGGTAATTCCTAACAACATATAGCTCATTGAGCTAATGCTATTCCAAGATGAATATTTCAGGAAAGCTCAATGATTGGCATGGCATGGATTAGAAAGTGTACCCTTCAAAATGCTAAGGACAAAAGATTGGCTCAAGCTCAAAGCACAAGACTCTACATTTTCTATTTTAGTGATCCAAGATCACATTGAGTCTACAGGAAAAGACAATACTATTAAGAAGGGATGAGGTGTTGCTTAATGAGGTTCTTGCTCAAAATGCTTAGTGATATGCTCCAAAACCCTCCACTACTTTCTCACATCCACATATGTCCCAAACCAAAACGTCCAACTCGGCCCCACCGAAATTTCATATCCGGAGCCACCGAGTTCAGTTGACATAGCCACTGCCAGAAACCCTAGTCTTTTCGGTCTCACCGATAGGGATCTCGGTCTCACCGAGATGGGATTCTAATCTCTCTGTTTCCCTTCGTAACGTTTTGGTCAAACTGAGATGAGCGATCGGTCCCATCGAGCTTGCAATGCAAACACTCTGTTTCCTTTTCGTAACATTTCGGTCCAACCGAGATGAGCGAATCGGTCCCACCGAGTTTGCCTGACCAACTCTCTATTAGTCTATTACCAAAATCGGCCTCACCGAGTTTGTGTTATTGGTCTCACCGAGATTACTTTATGCCCTAACCCTAATGAAATCGGTCCCACCGAGTTGACGTGTCAGTCCCACCGAAACACCTAACGGTCACATTATGAACCAAATTGGTCTGACCGAGTTCTTTGAATCGGTCCCACCGAGTTTGGTGATTTGTGTGTAATGGTTAGATTTTGTGTGGAGGCTATATATACCCCTCCACCCACTCTTCATTTGTGGAGAGAGCCATCAGAACATGCCTACACTTCCAACACATATTTTCTAAGAGAGAACCACCCACACTTGTGTTGAGGTCAAGATATTCCATTCCAACCACATAAATCTTGATCTCTAGCCTTCCCCAAGTTGCTTTCCACTCAAATCTTCTTTCCACCAAATCCAAATCCTATGAGAGAGAGTTGAATGTTGATGTCGGATTTCGGGTTCCGGCAGACCCTTGAGGTTCGAACTCTGGGGTGCGCGCGGAAATTACGCTTCCTACCTACCTGTATCTCTCCGCCTCGCAAGAATCTAAACTACCAGAAGAACAACACAAGAGACACAGAGTTTATACTGGTTCGGGCCACAGATGTGGTGTAATACCCTACTCCAGTGTGGTGGTGTGGTGGATTGCCTCTTGGGCGGATGATGAACAATACAAGGAAGAACAGCCTCGCGAGGGTCTGTTCTTGGCTGGGGGGATGAACTGCTAGGAGGAGTTCAATCGCCCTTCTCTCTCTCTGTCTGATTGCCTATTCCTATCTAACTGATTACCGGGTTGCTAGATGTCAAGATGTCTGGATGCCTCTACCCTGGGGGTGGCTAGTCCTATTTATAGGCAAAGGCCCTGGGCCTCTTCCCAAATATTGAGCGGGAAGGGCGCCAACAATTGGCCAGTTTGAAGGGGAACATCTGGTACACTTATCCTGACTAAAGTTGGTCCTCGCCTACCAAAGGCTCTGGTGATGACACTGGCTTGGGCTCCACAGTGACTTCCTCCTTGTCGCGGAGCTGGTCTTGGTCTCGTTGCACCGAAATGGGTGCCTTTGCTTGATCCTCCCGCCTGCGCTTGCTCCCTTTGCACCAAAGAGGAAAGGGAGGACACTGCGCGGGCTGGCGCCCTTGGTCGTCATGGCTTGCGTCATGGGCACCTCGTGAGGTACCCCGCCTTGATCTCTCCGCCTCCTCGTGAGCCAGCCTGATGAGGCCGCATCTGAGGAAGCTTCGTGTCATCCGCCCCGCGAGGCTTGGCCCCTCGCGAGGGTCTTGGGTCTGTGTTGATGAAGATGGGTCGTGCTGGGCCCCCCTTTGAGCCACGCCGCAGGCAGGCAAGTCTGGGGACCCTCGTTCCCAGAACGCTGACAGTAGCCCCGGGCCCAAGGCGCGCCCGGACTTGGCCGTGCAGGGAGGCGAAAGGGCAAGGGCGAAGCGCCGCGGGCCCTAACAGCCTGCGGCCTTGGGCGCCGCGTGGCGGTTGGTTGGACGTGGGTGTCACCGCAACCGCGCAAGTTGATAAAGGAGCGGCATCTGCCCGGCTTTGCTTTTTCCGCTTTCTCCGGTTGCTGCTCAGATCCCCTTTTTGCGCCTCTCCTTCCTTTCTTCAAATCTCCATATCTACTTCGACCGCGTGACCTAGAAGCCATGGCGCCTCATCATTCCCCGGCCGAAGCTTGGTACTCGTCTGCCCTGGACTCGCCAAACGTGTTGGAGGCGAGCCTCGCCCGGTTGCGCCGGATGGCGGCGGCGCAGGTCGTCGACGGGGCGAGGGTGTTCAAGGCCGCCTCCGCCACCCCTGAGGGCTGAGGGAGCACCTTCTATCGGCTCTTTGTAAGCTCCATTATTGTTGGACTGGTGCCTCCCTTCTCTGTCCTCTGCCATTACAACCTACAGGCTCTGCATATCCACCCCAACTCCGTCCTTCTCCTGGCAATCTTCGCCTATTACTGCGAGGCTCACGTAGGGTTGCAGCCCTCAATGGCCTTGCTGCGGCACTAGTTCTCCCTCCGGGTCTCTCGCGGTTCTCCTTTCGCGTGCGCGAGCTTCATCGCGTACGGTGGCGCCATTGCCATTTCGAAGCCCGGGAAAAGGATTGAGGGCTTCAGGAGCAAATGGGTCTTGGCTGATGCTGGGCGCATTCACCCTCGACTGATCTTGCCCACGGAGCTGCCCACGAGCTCCGGTGATTGGGGTCGAGCGAAACTCACGGACCCCCGTGCGAAGCCAGTGTTGGAGAAGATGGACGCGGATCTGAGGCCGGCCAGCATGGCGGCGGCGAGGCTGACCGGTGCATCGCTGTTGAGGGAATTCCTGGAGCACCAGCTGGCTCCGCTTCGGCAGTACTCACCTCCGATGTGGAGGCCTCATACGAGCCCCGCGGCCTTGGGTGACGGAGATCTGGCCGCGGTGCTCCAATCTCTGGTTGGGGTCGATGTGGCGAGGTTGGAGGGCGCTCCTACGCCCTTGTTCCTCCGCGACGACTGGGAGCAGGTGGTGGAGTCCATGCCTGTCTTCAACAGGGACGGGCCCGTGCCCGCGGAGGCTCCTGAGGAACCGGTGGACGTGTCCTCCGGTGACTCCAGCGAAAAGGGGGACGGAGAGGAGCGGGAGAAGGGGCCTGACTCCGAGGCGACTGATGGAGAGTCGAGGGCTCCCCTCCCCCGGTGCAGGCCCCGTGCTTTCCGCCTCTCTCCGAGCGACGACGACGAGGATGATGACGTGTTGGGCAGCGGGAGCTCGCCCCCGATCCCGGAGAAGGACAGGACCGGGCTGATCACCCGCGGGTCTGCCCCGGCCCCGAGGCGGTCCGCAGACGCGCCTTCCGCTTCCGAGGTTGACCCTTCTAGCCGGCTGTCAGGCTTCAAATTTGGCCGGAGGCTGCCTGAGCTCACCGGCGACGACCCGTAAGTGCTTGACTCTTGTCTTTGTTTCTTGTTCTGCTGTTGAGGCTTGACGTCCGCGTTCCTTGGATAGGCTGGCGCCCGCAGCGAAGAAGCTGAAGGGGGCTCCTGAAGTTCCACCCGCGGCAGCGCCTCTGCCTGCGGAGGAAGGTGACCGCAACGCACGGGCCTCTCCTGCCCGGTCGTCCTCGCGAGGCCTGGCTGAACTGGCTGGGGCGAGCCCAGCCCCCGTGGCCCAAGTGACTCCCGAGGTGCCTTTGCCTGCCGCCGCCACCACAGTCGTCGGGGCGCAGCAGGCTCCACCTCAGGGTGCTGTGGTCGTGCCGCCGTCTTCTCATCCTACTCCACCGACTGCTGTCTCTCCGACTCCTCTCGATGTTCTGGATCGTGTTGCTGCCAAGCTGGACCGGCTCCGGCAGGATCTTCTTGGCGCCGACCCTCGCTTGGTGGCCGGGCGCTTGGAGCTGGCTTCAGGATGGATTCGCTCCGACGCTTCGGTTCGGGCAGCGCTGGTCCAGGCCTCAACGGCTTGTGATGAGGATAGGCAGGCCGCCCTTGAGGCGAAGGCTGCTCGTGACGCAGCCCAGGGGGAGGTGGCTGACGTCCGCGGTCGCTGCAAGGTGCTGGAGTACGAGCTGCAAGGCCTACGAGACCAGCTCGTGAAAGAGGCCTGCCTTCGCCAAGAGCAAGAAGAGGGCGTGAAGGCTCGCGAGGCGGCCGTCGAGGTCCGGGAGGCCAAGCTCAAGAAACGTCGCGACCGCCTACGCGTGCTGGAGAAGGAGTTGGAGGCGACGAAGGTCGAACTGGACGGCAAGGCCCGGGTTCTTGCCAAGGACCGTGTGGCCTTCGCAGACATGGAGGAGAAGGCTCGTGCTTCGCGGAAGATGCTCTACGCCAGCGGCCTGGAGAGCCCGCTGGCTGGCTCCAAGGACGGCCCCGCCAAGCTGCTTCCCTTCCTGGTTCGTGCTCTTGAGGATGTCGCCCTTGGCCTTGGCCCCACGGCCGAGGCCGAGGCGCGTGTCCTGTCTTCTGCAGCGCTGACGCGGGTCTTCACCCACATTTACCTTCGCGACCCCAACGTCGACCTCGACAGCCTGCTGGAGCCAGTGAGCGGCGAGCGTGCCGCTGCCGCTGCCGAGGCCGTGAAGGGTCGCGCGGAGGCGCTGCTGGGGAAGTTCCGGGCCTTCAGCACCAAGCCGAAGCCAGGCGCTACCGACCCTGCTGCTCCATGAGGCGAAGCCACTCCGCGCTGCTCCACCGCCGACGAGTGACTCTGCTGCGACTCCTGTTCTGCTTTTAATTCCTGCACATGTATCATGCCTCGGGGAGGTGTTTTAAACTTGCGTTTGTCGTTGAGATAACAGCGTGGACTGTAATATTTGCTTTTAAAATCCTTGAATTTATTCTTTTCCTTCCTACTTGCTTACGTTCTACGCCGGCAGAGCCCGGCCCCGCGCGTACCTCACCCAGCATTAGCCCCGACCGGAAACCAGGACGGGACCAAAGGAGTGAGGGGCTACAGGACAAGTTTGGCTCCTGAGTCGCGATGCTCAGGAGTCCCCCTTGGCGCACGAACAACAAGTAGGGAGGCGATCCTTGAAGTTTTCGCTTTTCCTTCCTACTTGCTTATGTTCTACGCCGGCAAAGCCCGGCCCCGCGCGTACCTCACCCAGCATTAGCCTTTCGGAACTAAGGAGTGAGGGGATACAGGACCAGTTAGGCTCCTGAGTCGCGATGCTCAGGAGTCCCCCTTGGCGCGCGAACAGCAAGTAGGGAGGTGAGATGTGGGTGGATCTACAGTTCTACGTCTGCAGAGCCCGGCCCCGCGCGTACCTCACCCAGCGTTAGCCTTTCGGAACTAAGGAGTGAGGGGCTACGGGACCAGTTAGGCTCCTGAGTCACGATGCTCAGGAGTCCCCCTTGACGCTCAAACGGCCTTCGTACCTTGGCTCCGCTCGGGGAGAGACGCGCGACGAACCAGGCCCGGGGGGCCTGGCTAGGTGGTGTGCGTCTGGGCGTGACCCAGGCGCAGCCCCCGTGCCCAGCCCCCTCGCGCGGCACTCCCGGGGGGGAGGCGTTGCGATGAGGCTAGACACTGAGCTCTGGGCTCCCTGAGGTTGATGCGGCCCGGGGGCCACCCTCAGTTGTTTATCACCAGCGCGGAGCATAGTGCTTCCGTATGTGTACGGGCATAGCCGCTCCTCAGCAGTGTCGTCAGCCAGCGTGGAGCATGGTGCTTCCACTGGTACGTGGGAGGGGGCTCCCCTCCAGGAGGAGCCCCCGGGGCGTGTACATCCCCGCCCTGACACGTGGCTGGCACGGTAGGGCCTGGTGAGGTGTACCTGGGCACCCGTGAGCCAGCGCGGGACTCACGGGGCCCTACCTCTAGGCGGGTTGCGCCTGGCACTGGGCCTTATCTTGTGATGTGTTCCTGCAAGTTGGGTTAGATGCCTACACTCTACGCCCTCGGGTCCCGGCCCTCGAGCTGGTCTCAGCCGTCGCTGGTATGCCAGGTCGTGATGCCATGGACAAGGCCAGAGGGTGAGGGCTGGAGAGCCAGTAAGAGCCCTGAGTCGCGATGCTCAGGCACCCCCCCCCTTTAACGTGCAAGTGGTCGACATGGAGAAGAAAAGGTGCAGTGGACCGGCAACGAATAATCAAGCATGGTGGACCAAACGCATAGCCATAGATAAACGTAAAAGGGATACATGCCGCTGGGTCGGGCCCGAGCGGCTTGGGGATGATGCAGCCCGAGGGGCGTCCCCAACAGAGTAAGCTAACAACATGAAAATAAAAGGGATACATGCCGCAGGGACGGACCCACGCGGCCTGGGAATAATGCAGCCCTGGGGGGCGCTCCCAGCTGGAAATAAAACTTAAAAGATGTCACCTGATGATGTTGAGGACGAACGAGTGTTGGTGCAGCAGACTCGGTGGGCTGCGTAAGCCGATCCTCATGAGCCCCCAGGCCCGGGGGCCTCGGGAGGCTCCGAAGGCGCTGGTGGCTCCTCGCGGACCATCTCCATCTCCGCCAAGGCTGCGGAACGCCTGGCCTCTTGAGCTTCCATGATGCCCCTCATGAGGTGCTGGTACATGGCAGCCACGCTCGGCAAGCCGTAAGGCATGCGAACGTAGCTGTGGGGTGGACCCTCGCAGCGCCCCACTCGCGAGGGCCAGAGGCGCTCCAGAGTGGCGACTCGATTGAGCCCTGGTACGTCGATGCAGACGCGCAGCCCACCATCCTCGCCTGGATGGGGAACCACAGCTGGTAGGCGGCGGCTGCCTCTCATGACTCTTGACTCCTGTAGCTCTTGAATGACCTTGCTAACGAACTCCTGAGGGTCTGGCCCCCCTTGCCTTACTCCTTCTTGAGGGAAACGTGCTTCAAAACACGCCTCCATGTGACGCCCAAGCGCCTCCCTCATGACCTTAGCCAGGTCGGTGGCCCTCCAGGGGAGAGCCCCTGAGCCCTGCCTGAGGAGGGCGCCGGGCACGCTTTCCTATGCAATGGAAGGAGGTTCCCCCTAGGTAGGCACGGGGCCTGAGGGGCCTGCGTCCTGAGGGAACGGGCCATACGATGTCTTCTTCTTCTTGGGGGTGGTCTCGGCGAGCCTCCTGCTTCCACGATCCGGGTCTTCCAATGATGCGGCTTGAAAAGCTCGTTCCAGGGAACACACCGCGTCTTTCTCTTCACAGGGCACCGTGATGACTCCGCCACTCCCTGGCATCTTGAGGACGTTGTAGCCGTGGTGAGTCACGGCCATGTACTTGGCCAGCGCTGGGTACCCGAGGATGGCGTTGTACGGCAGGCAAATGTGAGCAACGTCAAAGTCGATGAGCTCGGTGCGGTAGTTGTTGCGTGCTCCGAAGGTGATAGGGAGGCGGACCTGCCCGATCGGGACCGTGGAGCCGTCAGTGACAAAGAAAGGCTTGGTTGGCTGAAGCTGGTTGTAGGGCACTTGGAGATTGTTGAATGTTTCCACGGACAGGACGTTGAGCCCTGCCCCGCCATCGAAGAGGGTCCTGGTGACCACCACGTTGCTGATGATTGGGGAACAAAGCATTGGAAGGACTCCGGCTGTGGCTGCACACTTGAGCTGATCCGCTGAGCTGAACGTGATGGCGCACGACGACCACCTGAGAGGGCGTGTGGCTTCGAGCTTGGGGAGGACTGCATTCACTTCACGGGCGAACGGCTTGAAGATGCGCTGTGAGGCTGGGGCTTGAGCTCCGCCTAGGATGCAGGCAATCGCGCATGGCTCCTGGAAGCCCCCAGCCCCCTCGTCCTGGTGGCGGTCCTCGTTTCTTCTTGGATGCGGCGGCAGCGGAGGGAGGCCGGTGTTACCTTGCGGGCGATCCTCGCGAGGCTGATCCCTCCAATCTCCCTCGTGAAGCGGGTCCTGCCAGCGGTCCTCGCGAGGTCGATCGCGCAACCCTTGGCGTGGGTTGCGGTCTTCCCAGCGTCCTGCGTTCCTTCCTCCTCCTCGACCGTAGCCCCGGTCGACACGGTCGGGGCGATGGCTGATCCTTCCATCTCGCATGGCTCGGAGCTCTTGGCATTCGTTGGTGTTGTGGGTGTGGAGGTCGTGGTACACACAGTAGCGACTGCCCTTGGAAGACTCGGGCTGATCTCTGCCCCGCTTGGTGTCCGGTTCTGCCGCGAGTACGGCAGCCCCCTTGTGCTTCACGTCCTTGGCCTTGGACTTCTTCTCTTCAGGGTCTGCGGCAGGCAGCTCGAGGAGGGAGAGATGCCCTTCCTCAGCCCTGGCGCACTTGGTCGCCAAGTTGAACAGCTCCAAGGAAGTGCACAGGTCTTCATGCATCGCCAGCTCCTCCTTCATCATGACGTCGCGCACGCCATCGGAGAAGGCTGAGATGATGGCCTCCTCGGACACCCTGGGAATCTTGAGGCATGCGTTGTTGAAGCGCTGAATGTACTTTTGCAGGGCCTCTCCAAGCTGTTGCTTGACGCGACGCATATCGCTCACGGCGGGTGGCCGGTCGCGAGTACCTTGGAAGTTGGCGATGAAGCGGGTGCGCATCTCGTCCCAGGAGAAGATCGTGCCTGGGGCCAGGTTCAGGAGCCAGGTGCGGGCTTCGTCCTTGAGCGCCATGGGAAACCAGTTCGCCATGACTTTCTCATCTCCGTTGGCAGCTTCGATTCCCAGCTCATAGAGCTGGAGGAACTCCGCAGGGTCGGCCGTGCCGTCGTAGCGAGGAGGCAAATCTGGCTTGAACTTGTCGGGCCACGTGACGCTGCGCAGCTCAGTGGTGAAGGCGCGGCAGCCCGCCGTGGCCACGGGAGGCCTTGGGTGACGGGGAGCTTGGTCTTGCAGGTCCCCGCGCGCCGCAGCTGGGAGCAGCGCGGGGTCTTGACGTGCGGGAGCAGGAGCGTGGCCGCGACATGCCGGAGCATGGAGAGCCCAAGCGGCTTCTTGCGGGCGAGGGACTTCTTGGCAGCTCTGCTCTTGCCACGCTGGTGCCTGGCGGAGCAGGTTCCAGCCAGGGGCCACGCGCCTTGCGGCCGGGGCGTCTTCTTGGTGAGGAGGCGGCTGGGGCGCCCCCGGAGCTTCGTCGCCCACGCGTGGCGGGGTGCGATGCAGCGGGACGGATGGTGCAGGAGAGCCCCCCATGGCGCGACGAGCTCGGCGACGCGGTCGAGCCACTCTTCATAGACGTCGTCGATGGGATGGTAGCGCGGGAGCTCGTTTTCCGCGATGAGCGCAGCTCGAGCCTCCAAGGACGCGCGGAGCGCGCGGGACGAAGAACCAGCTGGGGTGAGCGAGGGAGTAGCGGTGCGGCCGTCTCTCCGCACGGAAGGATGCTGAGACGATGCTTGCTGCTCGTTCCCCGCCGGGACAGTGGCGGCGTTGATGGCAGGCGACGGGGAACGACGAGGACACCCGCTGACAGGGGCCGTCTGGGCGACGCGGGAAGCGAGAGCGGCTCGGCGCTCGGCGCAGGCCCGACGAGCGTCAGACATGGACGCGATGATCGGAGGAGAACGGAGCGGCGGAAGACGAATTCCGGCGCACCCCTACCTGGCGCGCCAAATGTCGGATTTCGGGTTCCGGCAGACCCTTGAGGTTCGAACTCTGGGGTGTGCGCGGAAATTACACTTCCTACCTACCTGTATCTCTCCGCCTCGCAAGAATCTAAACTACCAGAAGAACAACACAAGAGACACAGAGTTTATACTGGTTCGGGCCACTGATGTGGTGTAATACCCTACTCCAGTGTGGTGGTGTGGTGGATTGCCTCTTGGGCGGATGATGAACAATACAAGGAAGAACAGCCTCGCGAGGGTCTGTTCTTGGCTGGGGGGATGAACTGCTAGGAGGAGTTCAATCGCCCTTCTCTCTCTCTCTCTCTCTATCTGATTGCCTATTCCTATCTAACTGATTGTCGGGTTGCTAGATGTCAAGATGTCTGGATGCCTCTACCCTGGGGGTGGCTAGTCCTATTTATAGGCAAAGGCCCTGGGCCTCTTCCCAAATATTGAGCGGGAAGGGCGCCAACAATTGGCCAGTTTGAAGGGGAACATCTGGTACACTTATCCTGACTAAAGTTGGTCCTCGCGTGCCAAAGGCTCTAGTGATGATGCTGGCTTGGGCTCCACAATGACTTCCTCCTTGTCGCGGAGTTGGTGTTGGTCTCATTGCACCGAAATGGGTGCCTTTGCTTGATCCTCCCGCCTGCGCTTGCTCCCTTTGCACCAAAGAGGAAAGGGAGGACACTACGCGGGCTGGCGCCCGCCTGGCGCCCTTGGTCGTCATGGCTTGCGTCATGGGCACCTCGTGAGGTACCCCGCCTTGATCTCTCTGCCTCCTCGTGAGCCAGCCTGATGAGGACGCGCCTGAGGAAGCTCTGTGTCGTCCGCCCCGCGAGGCTTGGCCCCTCGCGAGGGTCTTGGGTCTGTGTTGATGAAGATGGGCCGTGCTGGGCCCCCCTTTGAGCCACGCCGCAGGCCGCAGGCAGGCAAGTCTGGGGACCCCCGTTCCCAGAACGCCGACAGTTGGGGAGACTATCATTTGAAGCACAAGAGCAAGGAGTTCATCATCGACACACCATTTGTTACTTCTTGGAGAGTGGTGTCTCCTAGATTGGCTAGGTGTCACTTGGGAGCCTCCGTTAAGATTTTGGAGTTAAACCAAGGAGTTTGTAAGGGCAAGGAGATCGCCTACTTCGTGAAGATCTACCCTAGTGAGGAAAGTCCTTCGTGGGCGACGACCATGGTGGGATAGACAAGGTTGCTTCTTCGTGGACCCTTCATGGGTGGAGCCCTCCGTGGACTCGCGCAACCGTTACCCTTCGTGGGTTGAAGTCTCCATCAACGTGGATGTACGATAGCACCACCTATCGGAACCATGGATAAAAAATCTCCATGTCAACATTGCGTTTGCTCCCTCAAACTCCTCTCTTTACCTTCATATGCAATTGTTTTACATTTTGCTACTATACTCTTAGAATTGCATGTGTAGGTTGTTTGCCTGACTTGTGCTGAGTTCCTAAAATCTGCCAAGAACTAAAATTGGGAAAAGGCTAGATTTTTTTTGGTCAAGTAGTCTAATCACCCCCCTCTAGACATAATTTCGATCCTACAAGTGGTATCAGAGCTTTGGTCTCCATTTGCTTTGATTTCCATAGCTTTTGGTGGTCATAGCCTTGGTTTCACAACCTAGGAGAGTATGGCGTCTAGCGAGGGAAATTACCACCGTAGAGGTCCCTACTTTGATGGTACATATTTTGCTAGTTGGAAGCGTAAGATGAAAATGCATATTCTTGGACATAACCCCGTCGTTTGGGCTATTGTGTGTATTGGCTTGCAAGGTGAATTCTTTGATGGGAGAGAACCAAACCATGAACCTACTGCGGAAGAGTTGAAGATGCTACAATACAATGCTCAAGCTTGTGATATTCTCTTCAAAGGATTGTGCCCCGAAGAATTCAACAAAATCAGCCGTCTTGAGAATGCAAAGGAAATTTGGGATACTTTGATTGATATGCACGAAGGTACCGACTCCGTCAAGGAATCCAAATTGGATGTGCTTCAAAGTCAACTTGACAAGATCAAAATGAAGGATGGTGAAGGTTTCGCTGAAATGTACTCTAGGCTTGCTCTCATCACAAATGAGATTGCCGGCTTAGGAAGTGAAGAGATGACCGACAAATTCATCATCAAGAAGATCCTAAGAGCCTTGGATGGAAAATATGATACCGTGTGCACTTTGATCCAAATGATGCCCAATTACAAAGATCTCAAGCCAACGGAAGTCATTGGAAGAATTGTTGCTCGTGAGATGTCACTCAAGGATAAGGAAGAGCTTCACAACAAGTCAAGTGGTGCTTACAAAGCCCCGTGTGATGCTCCCACCTCATCAAGTGAGAAGCAAACCTTGAATGAATAATTGAGTCTAATGGTGAAGAACTTCAACAAGTTCTACAAGAGTAGAAGCAAAGAAAGAAGTTCCAAGTCAAGGTCCTACAATGACAAAAGATCTTCTAATCGTGAGCGTAATTGCTACAATTGTGGAAGACCCGAACACTACTCCAATGAGTGTACGGCCCCTACAAAAGAAGAGAAGATTCTCCCAAAAGAAGAAGTAGAAGAGAAGAATCACCACTAAGAGAAAGGAGGAGTAGAGATGATCGTTATGAATGAAAACCCTCTCGGAGAAGCAAGGACTCGGAAAGGAAGAAAAAGTCATCAAGGAGCTACACAAAAAGAAGACATCAAGCTCATGTTGGTGAATGGGTATCCGGCTCCGACTCCGACAATCACTCCGAAAGAAGTTATCACTCCGACTCCAAATATACTCAAGATGAAGGTGTTGCCGGTCTAGCACTTGTGTCAACCAACTCCTACAACATATTTGACTCACCAAATGAAGGAATTGGAAGATGCTTCATGGCCAAAGGTCCAAAGGTAACACATCCCGAGTATGTTGATTTCAATAGTGATGAAGTTGATTTGCTAGGTGATGATGATTTACTTGTTGATAACTCTAGTGATGAAAACTATGATGAAACATCAATTAATCATGCTAATCAAGGTAAAACAAACGATGATGATAAGAAGGAGATTGATCATCTAACTAAAGAACTGAACACTCTTAAGTTAGCTCATGAAACTACCTTGGAAGATCATCGAGAACTTTTAAAGACTCATGACAAGCTACGTTTGATAAGCTCAACCTTGAGCAGGAGCATGAGTTTTAAAAGGCAATCAATGATGATCTTCGCAAGAAAAGTTCTTCTTACATTGCCAAGCGTTTACTCTTGTCTACTTACATGCCACAAATTAAATCTAGCAACAAGAACAAGAAACATTCTTCATCTAGTAGTAACAACAATCATGCTAAATCCAATGTTGTTGCTTCTAGCAGTTCTCTTGATTCCACTAATGATTCTCTTAGCCAAGTTACACTTGAGCAAGAAAATAGCTTATTGAAGGGAATTATAGATAAAGGTGTTTACAAGAGCCTTGCCGGAAGTAAGCAATTTGAGGAAATTGTACGCAAGCAAGGAAGACACTGGAAGAATCGAGGTGTTGGTTTTGAACGGAAGTTCGATGCCAATGGAGTTGAGTGGGAAGAAGATCAATACCCCAAGACAAAGTTTGTTCCTCAACAAGATAAGTATGATCCTACTTCTTTCAAAGGGACACAAGCTCAAGATGATCTTCCACCACAAGACCACAAGCAAAAAGGCAAGGACAAGCTTCAAGAGGAAATTGATGCATTTGAAGAAGCACCAAAGGCCTTGGTCAAGTGGGTTCCCAAGACTACATCAAGTTCTACTTCATCAAGTACGACTACGGCTCCAAGGATTCCCAACAAGATGGTGTGGATCCCGAAGAAGAAGAACTAGAAAGTTCTTGAGGGTGACTCCGCCAACATACTTCACTCTTATCATTTTGGCAAGGACAAGTGCAAACAAATTCCATACCTTGCACTAGTTCAAGGAGTCACAAACCCTCTTGTTGGTAAGACAACGGACAAGGTAACCTAATGCTTTCATGGACATCATCTTGTGTATGCATCACTCTATGTCTATGGATATTCTTGTTTGTTCCTTGTGGGACTAACCCGTGTAGGTATTGAAAGTGCAACTCACTCCAAATGATTGCTCCGAATGATCTACATCAACATCGAGCATCTACATCTTCAACACCTACATGCAGTCATCATCGACAAAACCCAAGGTTAGTTCATCCCTCTAAGGGGGGATATCACATCTAGGGGGAGCTTTACTCTAATCAATTGAGCTAAAGCAACTCTAATGGTGTGAACACAACAATGATTTATGTAAAAGTGGTAACCCCACTTGTGCTTAAACGATGAGTATGACCTATGATCAAATGTTCTCATTTGACTCCTAAGTCAATATGCTCATATATAGATGAGCTAGTCATCGCCAAATTGCTTGATAGATGCTAGAGTGATTGTGCATGCTTTGTCACATATTTCATTTGCCATTTTATTGTGTGAGCATGTTGAGTGCATATTTTACTCATTCAAGGACTTCCATTTGTTGTTTTGATTGTTTGGCTTTTTTTTCTCTTTCGCCAAATGGATGGACAGGAATGCCTAAGAACTCTCTCTAGCTATCTATGCTTTCCTCGTCTTGAAATCTATTCATGCTACATCACAAAGTTTGATCAAGTTAGATTCGAACCACTCTGTGTGAGGAGCACTCGGAGTTCCCGATTCGTCATAGACTTAAACCTCCAAAACCTCTTTGTGCATCTCGGTCTCACCGATTCATCCCTTTCGGTCCTACCGAGATCACTAAGTTGATCTAGGGTTTTCAATCTAGGTGCAACCGATTAGAACCTTTCGGTCACACCTAGTTGCAGTAACTGCTGGCAGTTTTGCATCTCGGTGCCACCGAGTCATTCCACTCGGTCACACTGACACGGTCAGGTTATATATACCTACGGGCCAAATTTTGGAAAATTTTCCGAACCTCCTCGCCCACGCATAACCTGCTCTACCTCTTCGGGTCTCCGGATCGTCCTCTCATCGCCAGCGCCCTCCCGCCGCTGGTCTCCGCCGCTGTCAACGTCATTCTGCCCCGCCGTTGCCGCTGTAGCAAGTTCGCCGCCGAACTAGGGTAAGAACTTGAACTTTGTGCTAATCCTTAACTCTGATTCTTAGCACATTGCTTTGCCATAATTCTTGCCACGATTGAAATCATCCTGTCCAGCGAAAACGTCCCGTAGATTAGTTTTGATTTGAAAATTTAGGGTTAGGTCTCCGCCGAATTCATCTCGGACCGACCGAATTGTAGAAATCGGTCTCACCGATTTGGCTTAGGCCAGAGCACATGCATTTTTGGTCTGACCAAAAATTGCAAATCAGTGTGACCGAGTTTGATTCTCTGTGAAACCCTAGTAGTCTCGGTACCACCGAACTGTGACTCAGTCTGACCGAGTTCACTAGTTTAGGTTCCAAAAGCTGCTTCGGTATCACCGAGTTTACAAATCGATAGATCCGAAATGCTTTCTGTGAAGAACTAAAACTAAGTTTTTAAGTCATCTGTTTTGCAAAACTCCTGTACTTTGTGATGCTCATCATCTCTACCTCATCTATAATCTATTCACAGGGTCTACTGTCAGAGAGTTTGCAAAGATGTCTGACCAGAGTGACAGCCAGAACAAGTCTAAATATCAGGTGGAAATGAGTGAGGGCTCACATCCCTCCAGCAGTTATGATGATGGCAGCAGGAGCACTCCTAGCAATTTGCCAAAGGCTGCCACCAGGACAAGGAAGAAGAGGAATTCTGACTCAGAAGATGAAGACTATGTGGCAGTTGAAGATGAAGCCACTTCAAAGAAGAAGGTGCTGAAGAAAGAGTATGGCACAGCTGCTGCAACAAATCCTGGTCTGAAAAGAAAGGCTCCAGCAAGAAGACAGCCCATGTCTAAGCCAAGAAAAGTTGCCACAGGTGAAACTGTGAAGTTCACCATTGAGTCTGAAGAAGAGGCAACTGGTGAAGATAAGAAGAAGAAGAGGGCCAGAACCACTACTGCCAGAGTTCTTGGCAAGCCCTCAATGAGGGAAGATTATGAAGAGGAAGAGGAAGAGGATGTTGCACCAGCACCCAAAGCTCAAAAGCTTATGGGGGATGCAACCAAATCAGGGGATGTTGCTCCAGCTCCAAAGCCTAAACCCAAGAGAAGCACTAGGAACATCCCTGCTGAAGAGAACAACAAGGCCCCAGTGCCTAAAGCTGCTGAAGAAGAAGAAGATGGCTCTGTTGTATTGAGGAAGATGAAACCCAAGATCCCTGACCACATTGATGCACACCCAGTTGCAGAGAACATGAAAATCAGGAAGGATGCAGGATTGAGACTATGGAGACAGTCTGATCCATATGCTATCAGGAGAAGGACTACTATGGACTATAGGTTTCACACTAAGGAACAACAGGACTTCTATGAGACAGTTCTGCTTGACAAGAAGCCCATTGTGTGTGACATGAGATGGGTTGACTGGGAGTTCATCAAGGAGAATGAGGATCACTTCCCTGGTGTGCTTGATAGCTTCAAGGCATGTGGAGTTGACACTTTTGTTGCCCAGAAGCTCACCAAGTGGAATGATGAGCTCATCATGCAGTTCTACTCCACTGCCCATTTCTATCCAGATGGAAGGATAGTGTGGATGTCTCAGGGTACTAGGTACCAATCTACAGTTGAGGAATGGGCCAAGCTTATCAATGCTTCTGAGGAACATGAGGATGACTTGGATATCTATGCAGAGAAGAAGAAAGACCACAACACAATGACCAACATGTACAAAGAGATCCCAGATCCTGCTTTGGATACACATAAGTTTGGATCTGTTCACTACTTGTTATCTGGTCTGCCAACAATCAACTCGATCTTAAGGCACACACTGCTACTGCTACCTCTTGAGCACTGCGTTGGATTTCCCCAAAGAGGAGAGGATGATGAAGCAGAGTAGTGTAAGTATTTCCCTCTGTTTTTGAGAACCAAGGTATCAATCCAGTAGGAGGCCACGCTCGAGTCCCTCGTACCTACACAAAAACAATAGCTCCATGCAACCAACGCGATTAGGGGTGGTCAATCCCTTCACGGTTACTTACGGGGATGAGATCTGATAGAGATGATAGATAATATTTTTGGTATTTTTGGTATAGAGATGCAAAGTGAAAAGTAAAAAGGCAAAGTAAAAAGCAAGCAAGATTAAAGTGATGGAGATTGATATGAGGAAAATAGACCCGGGGGCCATAGGTTTCACTAGTGGCTTCTCTCAAGAGCATAAGTATTCTACGGTGGGTGAACAAATTACTGTTGAGCAATTGACAGAATTGAGCATAGTTATGAGAATATCTAGGTATGATCATGTATATATGCATCACGTCCGAGACAAGTAGACCGACTCTTGCCTGCATCTACTACTATTACTCCACTCATCGACCGCTATCCAGCATGCATCTAGAGTATTAAATTAAAAACAGAGTAATGCCTTAAGCAAGATGACATGATGTAGAGGGATAGTTTCATGCAATATGATAAAAGCCCCATCTTGTTATCCTCGATGGCAACAATACTATACGTGCCTTGCTGCCCCTTCTGTCACTGGGAAAGGACACAGCAAGATTGAACCCAAAGCTAAACACTTCTCCCATGGCAAGAAATACCAATCTAGTAGGCTAAACCAAATTGATAATTTGAAGAGACTTGCAAAGATAACCAATCATACATAAAAGAATTCAGAGAAGAATCAAATATTATTCATAGATAGACTTGATCATAAACCCACAATTCATCGGCCTCAACAAACACACCGCAAAAAGAAGATTACATCGAATAGATCTCCACAAGAGAGGGGGAGAACATTGTATTGAGATCCAAAAAGAGAGAAGAAGCCGTCTAGCTAATAACTATGGACCCGTAGGTCTGAGGTGAACTACTCACACTTCATCGGAGGGGCTAGGATGATGTAGAAGCCCTCCGTGATGACGGCCCTCTCCGGCGGAACTCCGGAACAGGCCCCAAGATGGGATCTCATGGGTACAGAAGGTTGCGGCAGTGGAATTAGGTTTTTGGCTCCGTATATGATCGTTTGGGGGTACGTAGGTATATATAGGAGGAAGAAGTACGTCGGTGGAGCAACAGGGGGCCCACGAGGCAGGGGGCGCGCCCTAGGGGGGTGGGCGCCCCCCCACCCTCGTGACTGCCTCTTTTGTTTCTTGGAGTAGGGTCCAAGTCTCCTGGATCACGTTCAGTGAGAAAATCACGTTCCCAAAGGTTTCATTCCATTTGGACTCCGTTTGATATTCTGTTTCTCCGAAACTCTGAAATAGGCAAAAAACAGCAATTCTGGGCTGGGCCTCCGGTTAATAGGTTAGTCCCAAAAATAATATAAAAGTGGAAAATAAAGCCCAATATAGTCCAAAACAGTAGATAATATAGCATGGAGCAATAAAAATTTATAGATACGTTGGAGACGTATCAGGCATCCCCAAGCTTAATTCCTACTCATCCTCGAGTAGGTAAATGATAAAAAGAGAATTTTTGATGCGGAGTGCTACTTGGCATAATTTCAATGTAAATCTTCTCAATTGTGGTATGAATATTCAGATCCGAAAGATTCAAGAAAAAAGTTCATATTGACAAAAAATAATAATACTTCAAACATACTGACAAAGCAATTATGCCATCTCAAAGTAACATGGCCAAAGAAAGTTCATCCCTACAAAATCATATAGTTTAGTCATGCTCCATTTTCGTCACACAAGAATGCTCTCATCATGCACAACCCCGATGACAAGCCAAGCAGTTGTTTCATACTTTAATAATCTCGAACTCATAAACCTTCGCACAATACATGAGCGCGGGCCATGGATATAGCACTATGGGTGGAATAGAATATGATGATGGGGATTATGTGGAGAAGACAAAAAAGGAGAAAGTCTCACATCAACAAGGATAATCAATGGGATATGGAGATGCCCATCGATTGATGTTAATGCAAGGAGTAGGGATTGCCATGCAACGGATGCACTAGAGCTATAAATGTATGAAAGCTCAACAAAACAAACTAAGTGGGTGTGCATCCAACTTGCTCGCTCATGAAGACCTCGGGCATTTGAGGAAGCCCGTCGTTGGAATATACAATCCAAGTTCTATAATGAAAAATTCCCACTAGTATATGAAAGTGACAAAACAAGAGACTCTCTATATGAAGAACATGGTGCTACTTTGAAGCACAAGTGTGGTAAAGGATAGTAACATTGTCCCTTCTCTCTTTTTCTCTCATTTTTTGGGCCTTTTTTTATGGCCTTTCTCCTTTTTTTTCTTTATTCGTCACTTGGGACAATGCTCTAGAAAATGATGATCATCACACTTCTATTTATTTACAACTCAATGATTACAACTCGATACTAGAACAAAGTATGACTCTATATGAATGCCTCCGACGGTGTACCAAGATATGCAATGAATCAAGAGTGACATGTATGAAAGATTATGAACGGTGGCTTTGCCACAAATACTATGTCAACTACATGATCATGCTAAGCAATATGAATATGATGTATGTGTCATGATGAACGGAATGGTGGAAAGTTGCATGGCAATATATCTCGGAATGGCTATGGAAATGCCATAATAGGTAGGTATGGTGGCTGTTTTGAGGAAGATATAGGGAGGTTTATGTGTGAAAGAGCGTAACATATCACGGGGTTTGGATGCACCGGCGAAGTTTGCACCAACTCTCAATGTGAGAAAGGGCAATGCACGGTACCGAAGAGGCTAGCAATGATGGAAGGGTGAGAGTGTGTATAATTCATGGACTCAACATTAGTCATAAAGAACTCATATACTTATTGCAAAAATCTACAAGCCATCAAAAACCAAAGCATTACGCGCATGCTCCTAGGGGGATAGATTGGTAGGAAAAGACCATCGCTCGTCCCCGACCGCCACTCATAAGGAGGACAATCAAATAACACCTCATGTTTCAAATTTGTTACATAACGTTTACCATACGTGCATGCTATGGGACTTGAAAACTTTAACTCAAGCACTTCTCAAATTCAAAATTACTCTACTAGCATGACTTTGATATTATTGCCTCCATATCTCAAAACAATTATCAATCATCAAATTTTCTTAGTATTCAATGCACTCAAAATAAAGTTTTACAAATATTGAACACCAAGCTTATTATTATTATTAAGCAAATTACCATGCTATTAAAGACTCTCAAAATAATCTAAGTGAAGCATGAGAGATCAATAGTTTCTTTAAAACAAATCACCACCGTGCTCTAAAAGATGTAAGTGAAGCACTAGAGCAAAACTATAAAGCTGAAAAGATATAAATGAAGCACATAGAGTATTCTATCAAATTTCAATTCATGTATGGCTCTCTCAAAAGGTGTGTACAGCAAGGATGATTGTGGCACACCAAAAAACAAAGACACAAATAATACAAGATGCTCCAAGCAAAACACATATCATGTGGTGAATAAAAATATAGCTCCAAGTAAAATTACCGATAGAAGTAGACGAAAGAGGGGATGCCTTCCGGGGCATCCCCAAGCTTTGACTTTTTGGTGTCCTTGGATTATATTGGGGGTGCCATAAGCATCCCCAAGCTTAGGCTCTTGCCACTCCTTGTTCCATAATCCATCAAAAGAATTTACCCAAAACTTGAAAACTTCACAACACAAAACTCAATAGAAATCTCATGAGCTCCGTTAGCGAAAGAAAACAAAAGACCACTTCAAGGTACTGTAATGAACTCATTCTTTATTTATGTTGGTGTTAAACCTACTCTATTCCAACTTCTCTATGGATTATAAACTATTTTACTAGCCATAGATTCATCAAAATAAGCAAACAACACACAAAAAACAGAATCTGCCAAAAACAGAACAGTCTGTAGTAATCTGTAACTAATGCAAACTTCTGGGACTCCAAAAAATCTACCAAAATAGGACGACCTAGACAATTTGTTTATTGATCAGTAGCAATTTGAATCAGTATTTTATCACGTTCTGGTGATTTTGAACAATTGTTTTCGTAAACAGAAAGATTCTGGAAATTACAGCAAGATCAAATAACTATCATCCAAGAAGATCCTATAGGTCTAACTTGGCACAAACACTAATTAAAACACAAAACCACATCTAAACAGAAGGTAGATGGATTATTTATTCCTAAACAGAATCAAAAACAAAAAAAAATAAAATAAAATTGGGTTGCCTCCCAACAAGCGCTATCGTTTAACGCCCCTAGCTAGGCATAAAAGCAAGGATAGATCTAGGTGTTGCCATCCTTGGTACTAGGAAAGAAAAGAGAAAAATTCCTTTCTATGTCTATCGGTGTCAAAACCGGCGGATCTCGGGTAGGGGATCCCGAACTGTGCGTCAAGGTCGGATGGTAACAGGAGACAAGGGACACTTTATTTTACCCAGGTTCGGGCCCTCTCGGTGGAGGTAAAACCCTACTCCTGCTAGATTAATATTGATGATATGGGTAGTACAAGAGTGAATCTACCACGAGATCAAGGAGGCTAAACCCTAGAAGCTAGCCTATGGTATGATTGTGTATGATGATGGTTGTCCTACGGACTACAACCCTCCGGTTTATATAGACACCAGATAGGGTTAGGGTTACACAGAGTCGGTTACAATGGTAGGAGATCTCGAATATCCGCACGCCTAGCTTGCCTTCCACGCCAAGAAAAGATCCTTCCGGACACGGGACGAAGTCTTCAATCTTGTATCTTCATAGTCCTGGAGTCCGGCTGAAGGTATAGTCCGGCTATCCAAACACCCCCTAATCCAGGACTCCCTCAGTAGCCCCCGAACCAGGCTTCAATGACGACGAGTCCGGCGCGCAAATCGTCTTCGGCATTGCAAGGCGAGTTCCTCCTCCGAACCCTGTCTACCTGTATGAATAACGTCCGATTTTTGTAATGTAGCGCTCCTCGGCTTCAGTGCCTGAGGGAGTCCTGGATTAGGGGGTGTTTGGATAGCTGAACTATACCTTCAGCCGGACTCCAGGACTATGAAGATATAAAGTTGAAGACTTCGTCCCGTGTCCGGAAGGATCTTTTCTTGGCGTGGAAGGCAAGCTAGGTGTGTGGATATTCGAGATCTCCTACCATTGTAACCGACTCTGTGTAACCCTAACCCTATCTGGTGTCTATATAAACCGGAGGGTTGTAGTCCGTAGGACAACCATCATCATACACAATCATACCATAGGCTAGCTTCTAGGGTTTAGCCTCCTTGATCTCGTGGTAGATCCACTCTTGTACTACCCATATCATCAATATTAATCTAGCAGGAGTAGGGTTTTACTTCCATCGAGAGGGCCCGAACCTGGGTAAAATAAAGTGTCCCTTGTCTCCTATTACCATCCGACCTTGAAGCATAGTTCGGGACCCCCTACCCGAGATCCGCCGGTTTTGACACCGACATTGGTGCTTTCATTGAGAGTTCCTCTGTGTCGTCGCTTTTAGGTCCGATGGCTCCTTTGATCATCAGCAATGATGAGGTCCAGGGTGAGACTTTCCACCCCGGACAGATCTTCGTCTTCGGCGGCTTCGCTCTGCGGGCCAATTCGCTTGGTCATCTGGAGCAGATCGAAAGCTACGCCCCTGGCCATCAAGTCAGGTTTGGAAGCTTAAACTACACGGCTGATATCCGCGGAGACTTGATCTTCGACGGGTTCGAGCCACAGCCAAGCGCGCCGCGCTACTTCGAGGGGCATGATATAGCTTTGCCTCCGAATAGCACCCTGGAGGTCGCACACGCACCGGCCCCGATCTTTGACTCGGAGCCCGTTGCGTTCTCTGAGGATGAACGGTTGGACGTCACCTCGGGGGCTGCGATCTTAAAGGCGATCGAGCCAAACGCCAGCCCCGTACTCCGCACGGCCCTGGACTCCAAGGAGCCGGACTCTTCTCCGAACTCCGAGCCTTCCGTGCCCCCGCTGATCGAATCTGATTGGGCGCCTGTAATGGAGTTCACCGCCGCGGACATCTTTCAGTGCTCACCTTTCGGTGATATCCTGAATTCTCTCAAGTCTCTCTCTTTATCAGGAGAGCCTAGGCCGGACTATGGTCTGCGAGGTTGGGATTTGGACGACGAAGAAATTCAAAACCCACCCACCACCCACTTGATAGCCACTGTCGATGATTTAACCGACATGCTCGACTTCGGATCCGAAGACTTCGACGGTATGGACGACGAAGATGGAGACGAACAGGAACCAGCACCTATAAGGCGCTGGACCACCACCCCACCTAATGATGTACTCATGGTGGATACCCCTAAAGGAAATGACAACAAGGAAAAAGGGGACGAAAAAAGGGACAAACCCTCCGAAAAGCAATCAAAGCGGCGACGAAAACGCCGAGCCTAGCCCCGCCTCGATCAAGACCCAGCCATAGAGCAGGACGAGCCGGTAGATGACGAGCGCGCCTCAGAGCAACCGTCCGAACAGGGCAACTCGGATAGAGAGGACAGACAGCCCTCCCCCAGCCATAACAGAACTCCGGACAATCTCACACCAGATAAAACCACGGAGCAGAAGAATCTCCACGAAAGGCTCGTTGCTACAGCATGCAGCCTGAAAAAGTAGAAGCGGAAGCTAAAGACGGCGGAAGATGCACTCAGAATAAGATGGAGCAAGGTAATCAAGACCGCAGACAAATACGGCGGCAGCCGCCGCACTAAAAGCTATCCAAAGAGAAAACTACTGCCCGAATTCGATCAAGAGGCCCTAGAGCCCTCGCATTCGAGAAATAAAAAAGCCATACAGTCGGATAGGCGACCACACGGCCACCATAAAACGGCAAACGGCGCCGCATTCAATGCGGCATGCGACCCAATTAAAGACTCGCATCATGGCCCAGCCAGGTCCATTTACGGGCCAAGAAAGCAAGCTATCGCAAGCAATGCAAAAAAGCCATCATCAGAATCCGGCACGCCCAAATACAGGGGCGCCGCACACCCCCTATGTTTCACCGATGAGGTCCTGGAATACGAATTTCCAGAGGGTTTCAAACCCATCAACATAGAGGCGTACGATGGAACAACAGACCCCGGAGTCTGGATCGAGGATTATATCCTCCATATACATATGGCAAGAGGAGATGATCTCCACGCCATTAAATATCTACCCCTTAAGCTCAAAGGGCCAGCTCGGCACTGGCTTAAAAGCCTTCCCGAAAACACAATTGGAAGTTGGGAAGAGCTCGAGGACGCTTTCCGAGCAAATTTTCAAGGGACCTACGTCCGCCCTCCGGACGCAGACGATCTCAGTCACATAACTCAACAGCCCGGAGAATCAGCGCGACAGTTTTGGAACAGATTCCTTATTAAAAAGAATCAGATAGTGGATTGTCCGGACGCCGAGGCCTTAGCAGCTTTCAGGCATAATGTCCGAGACGAATGGCTCGCCAGACACCTCGGCCAGGAAAAGCCAAGAACAATGGCCGCACTCACAAGCCTCATGACCCGCTTTTGCGCAGGAGAGGACAACTGGTTGGCAAGGCGCAGCCCCAGCGACCCAAGTACATCCAAAATCAAGGATGGAAACGGAAAACCGCGACGAAATAAGGATCATCACCGAATCAAAGGAAAAAGTCCGAAGAGCGCGGCAGTCAATGCCGGATTCAAAAGCTCACGGCAAAATCAAACAAAACCATCCCCTCAGGATAACAGGGATGATCCGTCCAGCTTAAATAGAATCCTGGGCAGAATATGTCAGATACACAGTACTCCTGGGAAGCCTGCCAATCACACCCACAGAGAGTGTTGGGTTTTTAAACAATCCGGACAGCTTAACGCCAAACACAAGGGGACAAACCCCAAAGGCAGAGTACCAGGAAACAAAAGAACTTCCCACAAGAAGTCAAAACAGTGAACCTACTTCACGTCACAAAACGTATGGCACCCATAAAGGTGCGTACAATCAAACTTTCCCCTCAGGAGTCTCGCCACTGGTCACTAAAGCCAATCATTTTTTATCAGCTAGATTATTCTAGAAATATCAAAAACGCAGGCCGGACTGCCCTGATACTAGATCCAATAATCGATGGATTCCAGTTTACCAATGTCCTTATGGACGGAGGCAGTGGACTAAACCTGATATATCAGGATACAATCCGCCGCATGGGCATAAACCCAGCAAGAATCCGCCACAGCAAAACCTCCTTTCAAGGGGTAGCACCAGGCCCGGACACCCACTGTATGGGTTTTCTCTGGCTTGTGGTCATATTTGCCATAACCAAGGAGGAGGCTGGCGTTTTGGCATGTGGCCACGCCAGAGTTATTGCTCATACCTGGACACCAGGGGCTCTTTTTTTTAGGGTGTTGTCTCACCCGCACTGATAAAGACCGAACACCTTAGGGAGTGTCCGGCGTCGCGAGTTTTGGCACTATATGCATCAGCTCCGAATCATGATTTTGGTCATATGTTGGGTTGCCCGGCTCCTGAGTTCGGCCACCTTACGTTCCGTTCTATCGGCTAAGGTAGCACCAGGAGAACTACTGCGATTGTGCCCCGGTTCGGCCGGGTGAGCACCTCAGTGGAGAAAGCCGAAAACCGACTGTCATGATGTAGCGCGAGACTGGTCGCCACTCGATGACTCATAGGGATTTTTCGAATCCCTCCGCTTTGACGAAGGGTCGTTTCCCGATCAGGCACGTACGCGCTCCGAATTCGGGCAAAGCGCATTCGCCACTAAAGGGCTACCTAAAGAGTCCCACTGTCAAGCTCCTATGGCTAAGTGAAAGTGTTAAAGCATTATAGTCCGGTTGCCTCGCCCGCTGCGCTATCACCTCCTTTGTAGGACCAAGACGTTGGGTTAAGTGTGAAAATGCGTCTTCTGCGCTCACCCCCGCACTATGTGCGTGGGGGCTGAAGCCAACGACTGCAATCTTTCAGAATTTATATATATTAAAACGGCCGCACAGGAGGTGTTCCTAATACTTGAAGGCAAAAGTCTAAAAATGCCACTACAATTTATCAAAATACTGTTTTATGATTACATATGCTATGATAATATAGCATCCTTCGAGCACTGCGTCTCTATTACGCGAGCGCCTTCGAGGACTTCCTCAAAATAGTGCTCGGCAGGTGTTCGGCTTTTGTCCGAATCCCGGGAAGCAATAGTGATGGGCTCCATATCTACCCAGTATGTCTTGACACGGGCAAGAGCCAGCCAAGCGCCCTCTACGCACGCTGACCTCTTCATAGCATCGACATGTGGCACCATGTCCAGCAATTGCTGCACCAAGCTGAAATAGCTCTTCGACTTCGATCTCCCCGGACACAGACGATCCATGACGTACTTCATGGCGAGTCCGGACAACCTATTCAGCTGGGCCCATTGGGCCAGGCGATCGTCCACTGCTGGCGGACGCTCTGGATTGATGAATTGCGACCAAAAGAGCTTCTCCACTCATGATCCTTTTTATCCCGAAAGTGTTCGGTCGCATCAGTGGCACTAGCCGCCAAATCCAGATAGGTGTCCTCTATACTCCACATCCGATTTAACGGGGCAAACTTCGGATCACAAAATTTTCTCTGCAGCGAGAAGGGCTTTCCATCCGCAATCTGTCCGGCTTGACGCAGCTCTTCCTTCGCCGCTCTCATTATAGAGCGGGCGTCCTTGGCGTCAGCAACAGCCTTCTCTAAGCTAGTTTGCTTCGCTCGATCTTCTTCTTCAAGAAGCTTGCAACGGTCAGTTGCGCTCTTTAACTTTATGGCCATATCAGCCATTTGATCCTTGCTTCGACAATGGGCAGCCTGTTCGGCTTTCAGCTCTTCAAGGGCTTTTACGGCAGCCGCATCACTTTTTCTGGCTTGATCCTTCACTCGGGCGAGTTCGGCCCTAAGACCTTCCACGGCGGCCGCACCATCTGCGTCAAGCACACACACGGTAAGATATTGACATACAACTCGTCTTACTAACAATCGCCTAATGATTTCAATACCTTGAGCACCATCAAGTCGCTTGTTAACAAGCACAATGTCGGCTTCTGCCTCATCCAGTTGTCGCTTTAGTTCGGCATATTCACAAGTCCGGCTTGACTCCGGACAATCAGCCACCTACATATAAAGGTGCCACTTAAAGGACCTGGGATTAAGATCCTCTACGCGCCGTACACCTTTACGACGCACAGAGTCTCAGGGGCTACTATCTATACAGGGCGCACTTTATTTATGCGCAATTAACACAAATATACGTTATTTAAAACGTACCTCAAGGCCTGCCACTAAGCTCTTGACGGCCTCGTGCAGTCCGCTTTCTGCGGATGAAATCTTTTCAATCACCGTGCTCATTAACGCACGGTGCTCCTCGGAGACAGAGGCTCGCCCCAGCAGAATCTTTAGCTCCTCCGACCGAACACCAGATGGTGCTGGACTCGTCCCATGGCCTTCCTCAAAGGCCGGACACGGTAAACCTTGGGGGGCAGCATCGTCCGCCCTTAGCGGATCCAAAGAAATCCCCCGCGATGACACTTCAGCGTCGCCCGCCTTGCTAGGCAATACAGAAGGAGGAGGCGTTCCGCTCTCCATCATCTCCGGAAGAAGATCCCCCGAGGATGAGTTTTGCTGAGAAGGGCTGAGGTCCGAACTACAAATTAAGATTTCAGTTAAAATTTCCCAGATATAAATCAAGGATTTCTCTTAAAATAAAAACTCTTCCTCTACTTACGGTTCGCTGGAGAGCTGGTCCCTTTTTGGGTTTAGTTCGGCCGAGGGACTCCCCGGCGTTTGGTTCTCTGACAAGGATTCTTTCCCCCGCTTCGAGGCTACGGTCTCCGGGTCATCAGAGGCGGCCCTTTTCTTTCCCTTAGGAGAGGAATTGTCGATTCCCCCCTTCGGAAGGGCCTCTTTCGAGGAGGCCATGGTTTCCTTGTCCTCCCCCTTATTTCCCTCCAAAGGCACTTCCTCCAGCATCCTGACTAGCACGGGATCCAGCCTGGTTTCGGGAAGGGGAGCCGGACACCTGGTCAGCTTCGCCTTCGCTATCCACTCCTGCTTAAAAGGAGAAACGTTGTTAAAAGCAAGTTAATTATGCGGATAGAAGGTCTGGTCGCAAGGTCACTTACTTGAGTATCCGGGTGATTGCGGCTTAAACCAGCATCCTCGCTCAAATCCGGAGTCACTTCTTGTGATCCGAAGAACAGTTTATACATCTCCACAGGCGTTACGCCCATAAAATTATGGAGAGCTCGTGGTCCCTCCGAATTGAACTCCCACAAGCGAAGGGGGCGACGTTGGCCGGGCAGTGTCCGGCGAATCAGCATGACTTGTGTCACCTTGACCAGGTCGAAGTCTCCCTTCAAGAGATCCTTAATGCGACCCTGCAGCAGAGGAACGTCTTTGGGCAAGCCCCGATCTAACCCCGTGTTAATCCACGATGCTAACCGTGGTGGGGGACCCGAGCGAAAGGCCGGAGGCGCCACCCATGCGGTGCCCCGAGGAGCGGTGATGTAGAACCACTCCTATTGCCATAAGCCGAGCTCCTCTTGAAAAGCGCCCTCGGTCCATGGAGCGTCGGCATTTCTTTTTATAACAGCGCCTCCGCACTCTGCATGGCGCCCTTCGATTATCTTAGGTTCTACTTTGAAGGTCTTGAGCCACAGTCTGAAGTGAGGGGTGACACGGAGGAACGCTTCGCACACAACTATGAACGAGGAGATATGGAGGATGGACTCCGGAGCTAAGTCGTGGAATTCCAGCCCATAATAAATCATCAGCCCCCTTACAAAAGGATCCACGGGGAAGCCTAATCCACGAAGGAAGTGGGATATAAATACCACACTCTCGTCGGGCTGAGGGCTAGGGATCACCTGTCTAGGAACAGGTAGCCTGTGGGGAATCTCCCTGGTCAGGAATCTAGCTTCCCTCAATCTTGATACGTCCTCCTCCATAACAGAGGAGGGCATCCATCGGCCTTGGAGGTCAGAGCCGGACATTGTCGAAGATCCGGTGCGCTCGGAATCTGGAAGCTTGGGGTGCTGGAACTCAAGGCGACGGGCGAACTTGTTTTGAGAATAGAAGCAGGGAACAGGGCCTTGGTCTCTTTATATAAGAGGCAGAATATCAAGCGCTCTCCCCGTAACCGTCTTGGACTAACCTTTAATTAAGGCAAGACGTGCCAACAGGCACGATTGGGTTGCCCACGTCCGTATTAATGAGAATCCCATTAAAGGGGGGCACACGATCTCTGCTTTGACAAGACGTGCCAAGGAAACCTCCTCGCTATACGAGCTGAGGTGGAACGATGAAAACAATTTATAGAGGGCTTGGCCGCAGTGTTATGACGCACTGTGGGATAGGTCAGCAGATTTGATTTGTGTTAATATTATTCTCTGTATGGCAATATGTGGAAACTTATTTTGCAGAGCCGGACACTATTCTGTGGTGTTTATAATCTTCTTGAAGAACTTGGAGGAGGAACCCACCTTGCAATGTCGAAGACAATCTGCGCGCCGGACTCGACGTCATTGAAGCCTGGTTCAGGGGCTACTGAGGGAGTCCTGGATTAGGGGGTGTTCGGATAGCCGAACTATACCTTCAGCCGGACTCCAGGACTATGAAGATATAAATTTGAAGACTTCGTCCCGTGTCTGGAAGGATCTTTTCTTGGCGTGGAAGGCAAGCTAGGTGTGCGGATATTCGAGATATCCTACCATTGTAACCGACTCTGTGTAACCCTAACCCTATCAGGTGTCTATATAAACCGGAGGGTTGTAGTCCGTAGGACAACCATCATCATACACAATCATACCATAGGCTAGCTTCTAGGGTTTAGCCTCCTTGATCTCGTGGTAGATCCACTCTTGTACTACCCATATCATCAATATTAATCTAGCAGGAGTAGGGTTTTACCTCCATCGAGAGGGCCCGAACCTGGGTAAAATAAAGTGTCCCTTGTCTCCTGTTACCATCCGACCTTGACGCATAGTTCGGGACCCCCTACCCGAGATCCGCCGGTTTTGACACCGACAGTGCCCAATAATGGTCGTCTTCCACGTGCTGAACGAATGCGAAAAGCTTGGGGTGTTTTTACATCCAGACCCTTAGTCATATAAACGAGCCGCCTATTTAACGGGATGGGGATTTAGATCCAAACCACATCTTCTCCTCTCCGCGAGTTATCATCAGAGCGTCTCCAGCAAAGGTCCATTCCAACATGGCCAGCCGTCGCAGCTCCTCCCCTCGCCCCTCCAGTCCTAAACCCGAAGACTGGGAGAGTTGCACCATCCCACACAGCAAGTTAATGTCGCTGCAGGCCGAGGGATTCCTTCCCCAGGCATGTATGGTCCCGGTCCAAGCCGGACTCGCCACCTATAATGGCGGAAAGCAAGCGGAGAGCACCCCCAATCCTTCTAAAGGAGAGCGGGTGTGCCTCATCCCTTATTTATTAAGGGGACTGGGATTTCCAATTCATCCATTCCTCCGCGGGCTTCTGGAGTTCTACGGCCTCCAGCTGCATAATCTCACGCCCGGCTCCGTACTACATATTGCGGGCTTCGTTGCCCTTTGCGAGCTATTTTTAGGCGTCGAGGCTCATTTTGCGCTGTGCAAGAGGTTGTTCTGCTTGGTGCCCCGTTCTCAAAAGGGGTCCATTTATCAAGTGGGCGGAGCCGAAGTATGGCGCATCGCCGGGACCGGATACCCATCCGGAACCCCAAAAGAGGCGTCCGAGGACTGGCCTTCGGAATGGTTTTACATAGATGATGTCCCGCTGCTGGACCCTATCCGGGTCGGTCTCCCTGAGTTCAACAGTGCTCCACCGAAGAAACGCTTGAGCTGGCGTCCGCGGAGCTCTCAGAGAGAAAGTGACAGAGACATCCTTTACCTGATGGGCCGGATAAGACTGTCGGCTCATTCCGGACTAACCATGATTGGAGTCATGGCCACATGCATTATGCGGGGGGTGCAGCCGCTTCAATATAGAGGCCACCCCATGTGGGATTTCAACGGGGAGGATGACGCCACCCGTTACGGTCGTAAGGGGCCAGCCACAGCTGCCGCTCTAGTAAAGATTTTAACATGTTTGTACAAGGGAGAAAAGGAGGACTTCCTCCGCGTCAACCCGCGGGCCGGATTCACTATGTACGAACCTCCAAGTTGGGTAAGTGAACAATTGCACTTGCCTGTCTGTTTAACGCTCCCACGACTAGATACGTAATCTGACGATTTCAATGCAGGAACTGCGGCAGGAAGTAAAGGATATCAACAGCCGCCCTCCATAGCCTGAGGACCCAGAACGGTCCCTCGATCCGGACTCCTAAGAGGATCCGAACATATCGGTGGAGCTTATTGACGGGGTGTTCCATCAGTTAAGCAAGGACGATACATTGGTGGCCATCACGGCCGATTACCCCGGGTTAATCCCGTCCTCCCAGGTGACAGAAACTGGAGTATTTATTCCCTCAAGAGAGATTCCATTCTCACATATTCCGGCGTTTCAAACGACAACCGTATTTTGCAGGGGAGATTTCCAAGGCGGGAGGCCGAACCTACAGCGGCTAGCCAACGAGGGGCCGTAGGGCCCCGTGGGGCAAAAAGAAATGTAATCCGGACTGAGATTCCGGCACAAAGGTATAACGCGCCCTCTGTATCCCTGGTGTTTATTCTGTCAAGGCATATTAACATTCGTGTTGTTTCCAGGACGAAGAGGCCTCGTCGGACTATGTCCGGAGAGGTTGCCAATCGCGCCTCCACTAGCCAGGCTCCAACGTCTGGTACGGAAGCGGGGACGAGCACCAGGCACGCACCGGACGCTCCTCCAACAGAGGATGTAGACCGGCTGTCTGCCACAAATTCAGAAGTGGAGAGTGCCATGAACCACAGGCGTCGCCGGACAGTTCTACGCGATGCTTGTTTCTCCCGAGAGGCTTTAAATGCCTTTAATTCGGGAGATGTGTACCTTCGTGCCGCTCAAGATGGTTTAGCCAAAGCCACGGAGCAGTATGTGAAAGACATACGGGTAAGAAAATTTTGGTTATATATATATATATATACCAGTAGCCCCCGAGACTTGAAACAGTTAAAGTAACTGATTTAAGGATCATATAACATGCAGGTTCTTATAGAGAAGAACACCGTGCTGTCCCAGGAGCTGGAAAAGTGCAAGGCCCAACTAGAGACCGCACTAGCCGCAACAGGGGAGCCCAAAGGGACCCTCTCAGGTAAGATACACTTCGAAAGATTAGTATTGTGCGGCATGGGTGCAAATCTGACAATTCATGTTGCAGATGGCGCCGGACTTGATCCGGAGAAGCAACAACTCTTACGCCGGTTAAAGGCCGGTGAGAGTATGTTGACAAGGGTGAGGCGAGAGAAGAATGATCTTCAGGATGCCAACACCAAGATGGATGTTGAACTGAAGGACGTTCGTGGCCACCTGTCGGACTCCATGAAGGAGAATCAACGGCTTCGACGCGGCATATTTAGTAAGTGCTTGAACGAACTTTGAAAAATGAGTTTGGCGAGGAAGTCGAATAACAGAGTATTGTCTGTAGGTATGCTCACAGGTCGTCCTGCAGAGGAGATGCCCGGTTCTACGGGTGACCTACTCCCCGAACTCCTGCAACTGCACGAGCGAATTCGGCGGGCGATGCGAGGCGTTGCCCAAGCCTTATGGCCTACCCACCCCATGCCCGAGGGCCTTGGAGAGCTTGCGGAGAAGCTGAAGGGAGCTCGGCGGCGCTTCCGGTTGTGGAAGATATCAGCCTGCCGACAAGGCGCTAGGGAGGCCTGAGCCATGGTGAAGACCCGCTTTACGAAGTCTAACCCCAATCACATGGCCGAGGTCGGACCGGTGGGGCCCGACGGGAAGGAGATCCCTGTGAGCTTAGTGTATGGCCAGGTAGAATTGGCCGCAAAGTATTCTCAGCAGGTACTGTAAATTAGACAGCCTGTTAAATGGTATAGAGGAGGAATACAATCAATCAGGATGACTATGTAATTTATAATTGACATGTGAAATGCCTTCTAGCCGGATTGTAGATCGTTTGTCGTTGCCGACCTTTTCGCTTCAACCTCGGGACCTGATGGTCCGTGTCGGGGGAAATCGGCCTCCATGAGCACCTATGGGGACGGAGCCCCTTTTCGGTTCGGCGGGGGGCGGAGGTTGCACAAAGAGCAGATCGAGGCGACACACACACAACGATTTTACCCAGCTTCGGGCCGCACGGATGCGTAAAACCCTACTGCTGCTTGTCTGGTTGATTCGAGCTCTTGCTCTGGAGCGCAAGGAGCTACAGTAAGTCGGAGCTGGACGTAGACGAGGGTCTACTGGGTGTCCTCCTTCCGGTTCCTCGGTCCCCCTTCTACGTGCGCATGGGCCTCCTTTTATATGCTATGGGGTTTCCCACAGGTAGCGACGCAGGTGAGGGTAAAAATGGCAAGGAACTGTGCGAATAGTGGCCGCACAGTGCTATTGTACCTAACTCTGACGACGGGGGACAAAGGCATTAAATGCCCATCTGGATCGCCCGAACAGTACCGAGGTGGACCGTTGGGGGCGCCTCCGTTTGCCACGGGGGCGACTCTGCCAACGTCGCATGCCACCGCGCTCCTCAGGTTGCGCGGCGCCCCGCCACGTGCCTCTGGGGAAGCTCCAGAGTGACGCGTGGTCAGGTGAGCTGGAGCGCAGGCCTGAGGTGGTGGTTTGCCGCGGCAAGTGGCTTGCCGCGATGGTTGTCTTGCCGCACCTGAAAGCTTGCCGCTCGTCAGGCCTTGCCGGGGCGCGTGGCGCGCCGCGGCGGGCTTTTCTTGGGGTGCCTCGGCTTGGCCGTCCCGGCGAGCTCCTCCCGCCGGGGCCTTGGTGCTTCGGCTTAGTCGTCCCGGCAAGCTCCTCTTGCCGGGGCCTTGTCGCCTTGGCCCGGCAAGCTCCTCTTGCCGGACCTCGCCTCCTTGGCCCGGCAAGCTCCTCTTGCCGGGGCCTGGTCTTCTAGGCTCGATCACTTGGCCTTCGTCCGGCCCAGAAAGGGCCGTGGAGACTCTTGTCGCTCCCCTGGCAAGCCTTGCCGCGGGACGCTACTACTGCCCGTGCACAAGTTCGGGGTACTAAGGTACCCCTACTTTAGTACACCGACAGGAGCCCCCGGGTCTGGGCCATACACGGTGCCGAGCGTTGTTGGGCCAGGCCCTAACAGTGCACGGGCACGCGTGGCCTGGGTTGCACTGCTCCTTAACTCTGTGCTCGTCGCGCCCTCCCCAAGTGGCGCGCGCTTATCGCGGCGTCGTGGGGGGGGGAGGCGTGCGAGGCGTGCGTGACGTGGGTGGCACGCGCGGGGCTGAGGCCCGCAGGCACGCGTCACGTCGGGCACGACTTCTTTATTTGGAAAGGCGAAACGCCCGCCCCCACTCCCACCCCCTTTATAAGCGGAGGGGAACAGGGGCAGCTCGCCATTCCGCCGGTTGCTGTTCCTCGAAAATCTCCGCCACTTCCTCCTTACTAGAGAAAGCGGTGATTCACCCTCGCAGCCCCCGGCGCCGCCAACGCCGACAACTCCCCCTCCCCGTATCTGCCATGGCCCCGAAGAGCGACAAGGCGAAGGGGAAGGCCGTGAAGTCGGCCGAGGCGCTGCGGCTGGAAGCGCTTCGAAAGGAGATGGCGACGTTCCCCCCTCGGCTCGATGCGCTGAGGCTGAAGAACGGATACCGCCTCTTCTGGTCGACGGCGACGCGAGCGCATCCGCGCACGCGAGTTCTTCCTGCCATCGCCCAGAAGCTGTACCCGACCGGGCACCCTTTCTTCGCCGTGTTCTTCTATTGCGGGCTCTGCCCGCCTTTTTCCGAGTTCTTCTGCGACATCATGCACACCTACAACCTCCACCTCCTTGATTTCACCCCCAACGTCGTTCTGACAATGCGGTTTTCGCACACCTTTGCGAGAACTTTGTCGGAGTCCGCCCCAACGTAGCCCTCTTCCGCCACTTCTTTACTCCTCGGGTGGAGAAAGGAGAGCCGCTGTCCGGCGGAGTCGCCTGGGTCTCCAGGACCGGCAAGAAAGAGGTCTACTTGGAGGGGGAACTCCGTGGCAGATGGGAGGAGTGGAGGGCCGAGTGGTGCCTGATCGTCGAGGAAAATCCACCGCCATTCACCGCCGTGCGCCGAACTCCAGTGGTGCGCAGCCGTGACTGGAGCGACCTAGCCCCGGACGACGCCAAGCTGAAGATTGCCGTCACCCGAATCCTGCGCCTCAGGTGTGCCGGGCTCACCGTCGGCGCCGTCGGCGCGGATTTCCTTCGCCGGCGTATCGCCCCCCTGCAGGAGAGGGGGAAGCCGGCTTGGGAATTTCAAAACGCGGCGGACATCATGAGGCTGCGCTCGGGCCTTAACTACAACTTCACCGTTCTGGAGCTCGTCGGAGTGTTGAAGGAGCTGTTCAAGTACGACTCCGAGCACCCAGAATGGCTCAGGTTGCCGCCGGGCGTCATCCCCCTGTGCAACAACTCGGCGCTCAGCCGCATCCTCGCGATGATGCCGCTGTGCGACTCGCACGGGATCAACGCGACCTGGCAGGAGCCGGCGGACGACGTCGTACAGGCCTTCTTCGACAACTTGGAGGAGGTGCCGGTCGACCCCGACGAGAAGAGGGGCCTCACGCGGGACACCACCCCCGAGGAGCTGGCTTACATCGCCTCCAGGATGGAGGAGGCGGCGGCCGCCGCGGCCGCGGGCGAGTCTGGCTTCACCCTGGCCGAAGCAGACGCGGCGAAGGCGGAGAGCCTCGCCGACCGAATGGAGTTCGCCGGCGCGGAGGAACCAGCTGAGCACGGTGGCGCGGGCGAGCCCGCCCAGGACGCGAGCGCCTTGCCGGAGGTTGACGCGCCCTCCTCGCAGCTCCCGGGCAGCTCGTCACAGGCGGAGCCCCCTGCCCAGCCGAGGAGGCGCCTCCGCAGGGCCGGAGAGGTGGTGCGGCAGGCCGACCAGCAACCGCAGCCCCGCGTGACACGCGCCTCCGAAGCAGCGGGAGCGGGGTCCTCACGGGCCGCGGCTTCTGCTCCTGCCGCTCCCCGTACCGCGGCGGCAACGGGGGCGGGGTCGTCCTCCGTCCCCGCCAAGCGGTCCCGGGAACCCACTCCCCTGTCTCCTCGCGCCTGGAGCAAGCCAGTTTTTGATTATTCCGCGCTTAGCTCCGACGACGAAGAGGAGGACGAAGAGTAAGTTCCTGGTAGAGCTTGTATCTTCTTGATTTCTGTTGCTTCGTCTTGTTTCGCAGCCCACTCATCCTCCCCCGAAACCGTTCCCATTCAGGAGCCTGGCCCAGAGGAGGGCGAAGAGGGCCAAGATCCCGCTGGTCTTCCTTGAGGGCCAATCTCCCCCGGCAACTAGGGAGGTGCCGGAGACGACCTTGCCGGACTTGGCAGCGGGTCCCCAGGGCGGCCCACAGCGCAGCCCCCAGGGTGAGTGCACGGCTAGTTCTTGCTGTTTGGCGCGCGCGTGAGCTCCCCTTCTCTTTATGGTTGACATGTGGCTGTTGTTGTTGGGTAGGAGCAGAGCAGCCCCAGCAGGCGGCCCCGGGGGGCACTCCTGCCGTGCCGTCTGCGTCGACCACCCCGCCTAGGGAGAAATCTCCGGCAAGGGAGGAGCCCCCGGCAGGGGAGACCTCCCCGGCAAGGGAGGAGCCCCCGGCAAGGGAGACCTCTCCGGCAAGGGAGGGATCTCCGGCGAGGGACGCGGCCAGCGATCCCCCGGCAGCGGAGGCCGCGGCCACAGACCCTGCCACCGGTAAGCCCCCCTGCACAGAAAACTTCCCCTGGCTATCTTTCCTTATGAGCCTTTTTGTCGGCTGTTCGGTTGACTCTTCTCCCCTCTTCCGGCCATCAGACCCGCCCACCGCGGACCCGATGGAGACCGAGGCCGTCGTCGGGGAGGGCGCGCGCGGCGACGCCGAGGACGTCGTCATCATCGAGGAGGCGGACGGCACCGACGACCCCGCAGGCGGCGGGGAGGCCGAAGCCGCCAAGGCCGCCGCGGCGGCAGACGGCGAGGGGACCGGCGACCGTGCTGACGGCCCCGGGGAGGCAGGGGCATCAAGCACTCCGCCGTCCGGCGATCCCGCTGCTGCCGCCGCGTCGGGCCCCGAGGAGCCCCCGGCGGGTGCCTACCTGAAGGCCGGCGATGGCGTCTTCATCAGGCTCCCCTGGGAGCCTAGCTCCAGGGCGCCGGTCGAGGGGGAGGCCTTGGACGGAGAAGTGCTCGCCTCCGTCGGGCTGACAGTGGTCGACGCGCCAAGCACCAGCAGCGGCGAGCCCGAGGAGGAGCGGCTGCTCCGGAAGCTTGTGTCGCTCTACCGCGCCCGGCAGGCTAAGGTGGAGCGCCAGGAGGCACTCGTCGCGAGGGCTGGCGTGGACATGGAGAAGCGTGTCGGGGAGCTCCGGGAGCTCAACCAGGAGGCTCTCCGGTCTTTGGCGGAGGAGCGGAGGCTGCTCGACGAGGCGCGGACGGCCTTTCTCCTCGAGAAAGCAGAGGCCAAAGAGCAGCAGAGGCTTGCCGCTGCGGGGCTATCCGCGCGGGAAAGCGAACTGGTGCAGCAGAAGGCCAGCCTCGCCAGCCACGAGGAGGAGGTTGCCGCGCGCGAGCAGACGCTTGGCGGGGCCCTGCAGAAAGCGCAGGACGCTGCCGCGGCCGCCGAGGTCGTCAAGGGGGAGCTGGAGACGAGGGTGGCGCAGCTCGTCAGCGACCTCAAGGCGAGCGGCGAAGAGCTTGCCGCGCTCAAACAGGAGCGCGAGAAGGGCGCTCACACCCTTGGCGAGCTGCAGGGCCGCTTCGCCGAGAAGATCCGGGAGCTCGACGCCGCCAAAGATTCCCAGGCCGACCTCGAGCTGAAGCTGGACACCCTGGCCAAGGCGCTGGAGAGCGCCAAGGGGCAGGAAGCGACCTTGCGGAAGGAGGTTGCTGACAACGAGGAGCTATTGAAGCGCGCCGCCATTACCCAGAACGCCTTCCAGGAGACGGTGGAGCGGTGGACCGAAGGCCTCGTCGACATCGCCACCACCATCGACAAGGAGCTGAAGCTGTTGGGGATGGAGGGCCACGAGTACCCCTCCGGCAAGAACGTCCCGCCGAGCGTCAAGCTCACTTCCTTCTTCAAGGGCTTGGTGGAGGTGCTCCAGCATCTCCGAGAAATGATCCCAGAGCAGCTGGCCGAGGAGACGCGGGAAGCCGTCTCCGGGGCCCTCGAGAGGGTGCTGGTGAAGATCGTCTTCCGCAACCCCACCATCAGGCTTACCAACGTCCTCAGGCACCTGCCGGAAGACGCCGACCTAACGGAGATCAGGGCCCTCGTCACCCCCATTGTGGAAAGGGTGGCCGGGATCAGGAGGGTCGAGGGCGACCGCGCGGATTAGGCCGCCCACCTTTTTCTTTTCTTCCCTTGTCGCTGCTGAGCATGTCATAGAAACAGCTGATTAGAGCAGCGGCAAGTCATTTTGGAATATAACTTTTATCTTAGGCAGTTCATTGCGCTATTATCTCCCTCGTTCGACTTTGTGCTTCGTACGTTCGCACCCTACGCTCCCAGGAACTTGTCGGCGCAAGCCTCCGCCTTGCCACGGGTGCCGAGTGCGGGACATCAGCAACCCGCTGGCGGTGCCTCCACCGGCAAGAAACCTTGCCGCGGCTGGCGCAACTCACTTAAAATGTTGAGCAGGCTCAGGGCGAGGTAAGCGTTGCGACTGCAGTCGCAGCACACTTAAGCTGCCGAGCAAGCTCGAAACAAAGTAAGGACGCCACTCTGGATGTAGCACACTTAAGTCGTTGAGCGGACTCGAAACGAAATAAGGGCGCAACCAGCCACGAGCCGGCCCCTCCGCGCACAGGTTTCCCATACAAAGCTCGGTCGTTCGAGGAAGATAACTTAAGGATAAAAAGGAGCTTAATTGCTCAAACTTTGGCAACTTAGCTTTTCTGTTGTTTGCAGTCCGGCAAGGCGCAGCTTCCTCGGGCGACGCCCAGCCTATCCTGTCATCCCCCCTTCCCGAGGTAAGGGAATAACGAGGGCTCGGGGCTTCACGGCCCGCCATCGCTTGCCGGAGTCGAGTGCTGCACAATCGTGTCAAATAATGCATGCGCAAAGCGGAGAGGCGCGAAATCGACAAGATGTGCAGGGCACATAAGCTATGCTTGGGATCTGCGCTCGTCTCTGTACCAAGGATTAAATGCAACTACGGCAAGACTTGGACAGAGAGGATGGTCGACGGAACGGGTTCCGACTACCGCGCTGGCAAGGTCCCTCCCACGGTCGGCGTCGACTCGTTTGGATCTTGGCGGCCTGGGCGCGCTGAAGAACGAGGTCGCCTTTCCCGCAACTTCCGGCGCTAACTTATGCGGCTACGGGAGCGGCGCAGAGTTTGCTGGAGGCGAGAAACTCGCTCAGCGGCCGGAAGGCGGTCCTCCTCAAGGAGCAGCTGCTCTTGCCCGGGCTCTGCGTGAGTGGGTACTCGAGGAGGGCCGTGCACGAGTCCGTGAGGAGGAATGCCTCCGCTCCACGGGTTGGAGCGGAAAGGTACCTGGCCATACCTGAGCTTACCTGTGGTCGCCAAATCTGGTTCGCACAACCTCGACGCAGCTGCCCCCTACCTGGTGCGCCAAAGATGTCGGGGGAAATCGGCCTCCACGAGCACCTATGGGGACGGAGCCCCTTTTCGGTTCGGCGGGAGGCGGAGGTTGCACAAAGAGCAGATCGAGGCGACACACACACAACGATTTTACCCAGCTTCGGGCCGCACGGATGCGTAAAACCCTACTGCTGCTTGTCTGGTTGATTCGAGCTCTTGCTCTGGAGCGCAAGGAGCTACAGTAAGTCGGAGCTGGACGTAGACAAGGGTCTACTGGGTGTCCTCCTTCCGGTTCCTCGGTCCCCCTTCTACGCGCGCATGGGCCTCCTTTTATATGCTAAGGGGTTTCCCATAGGTAGCGACGCAGGTGAGGGTAAAAATGGCAAGGAACTGTGCGAATAGTGGCCGCACAGTGCTATTGTACCTAACTCTGACGACGGGGGACAAAGGCATTAAATGCCCGTCTGGATCGCCCGAACAGTACCGAGGTGGACCGTTGGGGCGCCTCCGTTTGCCACGGGGGCGACTCTGCCAACGTCGCATGCCACCGCGCTCCTCAGGTTGCGCGGCGCCCCGCCACATGCCTCTGGGGAAGCTCCAGAGTGACGCGTGGTCAGGTGAGCTGGAGCGCAGGCCTGAGGTGGTGGTTTGCCGCGGCAAGTGGCTTGCCGCGGTGGTTGTCTTGCCGCACCTGAAAGCTTGCCGCTCGTCAGGCCTTGCCGGGGCGCGTGGCGCGCCGCGGCGGGCTTTTCTTGGGGTGCCTCGGCTTGGCCGTCCCGGCGAGCTCCTCCCGCCGGGGCCTTGGTGCTTCGGCTTAGTCGTCCCGGCAAGCTCCTCTTGCCGGGGCCTGGTCTTCTAGGCTCGATCACTTGGCCTTCGTCCGGCCCAGAAAGGGCCGTGGAGACTCTTGTCGCTCCCCTGGCAAGCCTTGCCGCGGGACGCTACTACTGCCCGTGCACAAGTTCGGGGTACTAAGGTACCCCTACTTTAGTACACCGACAGTCCGGAGTGTGTCCGAATACCGTAACGGTTATATAAGAACCGAGGTATGCATGGAGACCAGGCATAGGAGTCATTAGTGCTTTATCAGACAAGTGCCCAACTAGTTATGTTATATTACATGGTTAGTAAGAAACATCTTCCAGAGAGAATAGTTCCGTTAAGGGTTCCTTTTGCTGGGGTGGCGTGCCCTGAAGTGCACATCCGGACTGCAAATGCAGGAAAACATCTGGGGGCATGTATAAGTAAAAAAGGTTCATCTTTAGTTCACCGACCAAATATTCCCTTAAGAACGCTAGCTTTCGGCTTCACCCAGTCTGAGGTACACATCCGGCTTATCCGGCAGTAGCAATCGCAGAGGTGCTCCCTTTACCGCCTAGCCGAACAATCGGGAACGTAGGGGTAAGCACAGGAGCCAGGCAACCCAGCTTGGCCAAAACTTAAGTCATATCGATGCATATAATGGTGAAGAAAAGGTGCATGCGGAAGTCTGACGCATGCGTTGGGTGTGAAACCCATATAAACAAGCTTCTGTTAAAGAAGCCCCTAGGTTTAAGGAGCGCTAGTAGCGCGTCATATTATGAGCCTTTAAGGCTAGAAAAAGGAAAGAGTGGGAGGAGACAAAAATAAAAACAGAAATATATATGTAAAAATGGACAGAGGAAGGAGACAAACTCAGAGTTCGGCGCTAGGCATAGAATCTTCGGAGACGTGTGGTGTTCCATGGGTTCGGCTCGAGTCGGTTGTCCGACGCATCTCGCAGGCGGTACGCTCCACCAGTGAGGACTTGGTCAATTATGAAGGGACCTTCCCATTTGGGCTTGAGTTTGTCCTTTTTCTTATCCGGTAGGCGTAGAACTAGTTCGCCAACATTGTAATTTTTGGCCCGTACTTCTCTGCTTTGATATCTTCGAGCCTGCTGCTGATAAAATGCGGAACGGGCTTTAGCCACGTCGCGCTCCTCCTCTAGGGCGTCCAGGTTGTCCTGCCGATCAAGTTCGACTTCTCTTTCTTCGTACATGCGCACTCGAGGTGAGTCGTGAATTATGTCGCAGGGTAGAACTGCCTCAGCGCCATACACCATAAAAAATGGTGTGAATCCGGTGGTACGATTCGGCGTGGTTCGCAGCCCCCAGAGTACGGAGTCGAGCTCCTCTACCCAGTGTGTATTAGATTCCTTTAGGGACCGCACTAGTCTGGGTTTGATACCACTCATGGTGAGACCATTTGCATGTTCGACCTGACCATTAGTTTGTGGGTGATAGACAGAAGCATAATCGAGCTTAATGCCCATGTTTTTGCACCACAGCTTTACTTCGTCAGAGGTGAAGTTTGTGCCGTTATCGGTGATAATGCTGTGGGGGACACCGTAATAGTGTACGACCCCGGATATGAAGTCTATCACAGGTCCGGATTCGGCCGTCTTAACAGGCTTGGCTTCTATGCATTTGGTGAATTTATCCACCATGACCAATAAGTATTTTTCTTGTGGGTTCCACCTTTAAGGGGTCCTACCATGTCAAGACCCCATACCGCAAAAGGCCAAGTGATGGGGATAGTTCGGAGGGCGTTGGGCGGCATATGGCTTTGGTTTGCAAAGAGCTGGCAACCGACGCATCATTTGACTAAGTCATGGGCCTCTGCTCGGGCCGTCGGCCAATAAAAGCCTGTACGGTAAGCCTTGCTTACAAGGGATCGAGCTGCAGTATGGTGGCAACCGAGTCCGGCATGAATTTCAGCCAACAGACTCCGCCCTTCCTCTTCTGAGATACATCTTTGGAGGACTCCTGTAGTACTTTTCTTATAGAGCTCTCCCTCATGGACTTTATAGGCTTTAGATCGCCGCACTATGCAGCCTGCCTCGTTTTGGTCCTCTGGGAGTTCCTGCCTAGTAAGGTAGGCAAGGAATGGTTCTGTCCACGGGGCGATGACCGCCATTATTACGTGGGCTGAGGGTGTGATTTCGATGGCAGGGCGTCCGATTATGTCACATTGTTCGGCGTCGGGCTGTGCGGTTGTGTTCGGACTGTGGACCGAGGGTTCCCCTTCCCATGCTACAGATGACTTGAATATTCTCTCTAAGAAGATGTTGGGAGGGACTGCATCTCGTTTTGCTCCAATACGTGCCAGGACGTCCGCTGCTTGATTATTTTCTCGGGCTATATGGTGAAACTCCAGTCCTTCGAACCGAACTGACATTTTTAGAACGGCATTGCGATAAGCTGCCATTTTGGGGTCTTTGGCGTCGAAGTCGCCATTTATTTGGGATATCGCGAGGTTGGAGTCCCCGCGTACTTCTAGGTGTTGAATGCCCATGGATACTGCCATCCGGAGACCATGTAGAAGGGCCTCATACTCGGCTGCATTGTTGGAGTCCGCGTACATGATTTGGAGTACATATTGGACTGTATCCCCTGTAGAGGACGTCAAAACGACGCCAGCCCCCAGTCCAGCCAGCATTTTGGATCCGTCGAAATGCATGATCCAGTTGGAATATGTGCCGTACTCTTTAGGGAGTTTGGCCTCTGTCCATTCGGCGACGAAGTCGGCTAGGACTTGCGATTTAATTGCTCGTCGTGGTTTGTAGGTTATGTCAAACGGAAGGAACTCTATGGCCCATTTGGCTATCCGGCCCGTTGCATCGCGGTTGTTGATAATATCATTGAGTGGTACTTCCGAGGCTACTGTTATGGAACACTCTTGAAAGTAGTGACGTAGCTTCCGGGATGCCATGAACACCGCGTATGCGATCTTTTGGTAATGCGGATACCGTGATTTGCATGGTGTAAGGACAGTGGACACGTAGTAAACCGGCCTTTGAAGGGGGAATTTGTGTCCGTCCGTTGCCCGCTCAACGACGAGTACTGCGCTAACAACTTGATGAGTTGCGGCAATGTATAATAACATGGGTTCGCCAATGTTCGGTGCGGCCAGGACTGGGTTTGTTGCCAAGATGGCCTTTATCTCCTCGAGTCCGGCCGTGGCAGCTTCCGTCCACTCGAAGTGTTCGGTGCGCCTAAGGAGGCGGTAAAGGGGTAATGCCTTTTCTCCCAAGCGGGAGATAAAGCGGCTTAAGGCCACCACGCATCCGGTGAGTTTCTGTATTTGTTTGACGTCTTTTGGGACATCCAATTGTGACAGAGCTCGGATTTTAGCTGGATTTGCTTCAATTCCTCTACCGGATACAATGAAGCCCAGTAGCTTTCCGGCTGGAACGCCGAAAACGCATTTTTTCGGATTGAGCTTAATGTCGTATTTTTGGAGGTTGTCGAATGTGAGCCTTAAGTCGTCTACTAGAGATTCGGCATGTCTTGATTTAACGACCACATCATCTACATACGCCTCCACTGTTTTGCCGATCTTATTTGCCAGACATGTTTGAATCATGCGCTGGTATGTCGCATCGGCGTTTTTTAGTCCAAAGGGCATCGTGTTGAAGCAGAATGGGCCGTATGGTGTGATGAATGCTGTTGCGGCTTGGTCTGATTCTGCCATCTTGATTTGATGGTAACCGGAGTATGCGTCGAGGAAGCACAGGGAATCGTGTCCTGCGGTGGCATCGATGATTTGATCTATTCGAGGGAGGGGAAAAGGATCCTTTGGGCAAGCCTTATTGAGGTCTTTGAAGTCGACACACAGGCGCCAGGATTTGTCCTTCTTTGGTACCATCACCAGGTTTGCCAGCCAGTCCAGGTGTTTTATATCTCTGATGAATCCGGCCTCCAATAACTTGGCTAGCTCCTCTCCCATAGCCTGTCTCTTTGGTTCAGAGAAACACCGAAGGGTTTGTTTGACAGGTTTGAATCCTTGCTAGATATTTAAACTGTGTTCTGCCAGCCTGCGTGGGATTCCTGGCATATCTGAGGGGTGCCAAGCGAAAATGTCCCAGTTCTCTCGTAGGAACTCGCACAGTGCGGCGTCTACATCAGGGTTCAGTCGTGCCCCGATGGAGGCTATTTTATTGGGGTCCGTAGGGTGGACCTGGAATTTGACTATTTCGTCCGCTGGTTGGAAGGATGTGGATTTGGATCTCTTATCGAGTATCACATCGTCCCTGTTAACCGTGGATCGCAGCGCAGTCAGTTCTTCGGCCGCTAAGGTTTCTGATAGTGCCTCGAGGGCCAATGCGGCTGTCTTGTTTTCGGCGCGGAGTGATATGTCCGTATCACTAGCGAGAGTGATAATTCCGTTCGGCCCAGGCATCTTAAGCTTCATGTACCCGTAATGGGGTATAGCTTGGAAAACTGTAAAAGCCTCCCACCCTAGTATAGCGTGGTATCCGCTTTTGAACGGGGCTACCTGGAACGTGATCTGTTCGGACCTGTAATTATCCGGCATGCCGAACACCACATCTAGTGTGATTTTTCCGGTGCAGCGCGCTTCCTGACTGGGAATTATTCCTCTAAAAGTTGTGCTGCTTGGCTCAATGCGGTTCCAGTCTATTTCCATCTTTTGGAGGGTTTCCTCGTAGATGAGGTTCAATCCGCTGCCTCCGTCCATGAGTACCTTTGCGAGGCGACAGCCGTCCACTATGGGACTGAGGACCAGTGCGGCTGGTGCTTTGGCTGTTCGAAATTTAGGTTCGTCACTCGCATTGAAGGTGATAGCAGTATTACTCCATGGGTTTATTGTCGCTACTTGATAGACTTCGGTGAGGCTGCGAAGTGTTCTTTTTTGCATGTTATTCGATGCGAAAGTCTCAAAGACTGTGAGAACGGAACTGAAATTCCCTGGCTGGTTTCCTTCGACCTCTGGAATTAGGAGGTCCTCGCCAATTTTGGCCACCTGCCGGAGTATCCAACATGCCCTGAGGCTGTGGGTTGGGGTGGCATCCGCTGCACTATGAATCTTGCAGGGTCCATCTAGCCACTTTTCCAGTAGGGTTCCATGCCCCCTAGAGGGTTTTGATTTTTTAGTGTTTAGTCCGGGCGCCTTACTGCGGTGCGCCTTCTTGATTCGGACGGGATTGCTTCTCAAGGCCGGATTATCCCAAAATTCAATTTCAGTTTTCCAAGCACTTTCCATGGCACAGTATTTTTGTACTATGGACGCCAGGTCAGCAAAGCGTGTGATATTACGACGACTCATGGCGTTGAGTATTCCCTTGTCCGTGCCGTGGTCGAGCTTTAAGTCTTAACTTCGTACCTTACAACTCAGGCAAGAACTTCCTTCTTTGACTGATCCATCCTGAACACCTTCAAGATCATGTCAAGGTATGTGCTCATTTGAAAGTACCATTAAGCGTTTTGATCTATCCCTATAGATCTTGATGCTCAATGTTTAAGCAGCCTAATCCAGGTTTTCCATTGAAAAACACTTTTCAAATAACCCTATATGCTTTCCAGAAATTCTACATTATTTCTGATCATCAATATGTCAACAACATATACTCATCAGAAATTCTATAGTGCTCCCATTCACTTCTTTGGAAATACAAGTTTCTCATGAACTTTGTATAAACCCAAAATCTTTGATCATCTCATCAAAGTGTACATTCCAACTCCAAGATGCTTACTCCAGTCCTTAGAAGGATTGCTGGAGCTTTGCATACTTGTTAGCATCTTTCAGGATCGACAAAATCTTCTAGTTGTATCAGATACAACCTTTCCTCAAGAACAAGGAAACAATATTTTGACATCCCATCTACAAGATTTCATAAATAATGCAGTACCTGCTAATTCCAACAGACTCTTAGCATCGCTACGAGTGAGAAAGTCTCATCGTAGTCAACTCCTTGAACTTGTCGGGAAACACCTTAACGACAAGTCGAGCTTTCTCAATGGTGACACTTACCATCATTGTCTGTCTTCCTTTTAAAATCCATATGTACCCAACAGCCTTACGACCATCAAGTAGTTCTTTCAAAGTCTACACTTTGTTTTCATACATGGATCCGAGGTTCTTTCAAAGTCTACACTTTGTTTTCATACATGGATCCTCTCTCGGATTTTATGGCCTCGAGCCATTTTTTGGAATCCGGGCCCACCATCGCTTCTCCATAGCTCATAGGTTCATCGTTGTCCAACAACGTGACCTTTTAAGACAGGGTTACCACTTAGAAGTTGTACACACCCTTGTCAACCTATGAGGTTCGGTAGTAACTTGATCTGAAGCTCCATGATCATCATCATTAGCTTTCTCTTCAACTGAGGCAGGGGCCACAGAAACATTTTTCCTGTGCTTGCGCTACTCTCTGCCTGAAGTGAAGGTTCAACAACCTTATCAAGTTCTATCTTCCTCCCACTCAATTCTTTCGAGAGAAACTTTTCCTCGAGAAAGGACCCAATTCTAGAAACAATCCCTATTGCTTTTGGATCTGAATTAGGAGGTATACCCAACTGTTTTGGGTGTCCTATGAAGATGTATTTTATCCGCTTTGGGTTCGAGCTTATCAACCTGAAACTTTTTCACATAAGCGTCGCAGCCCCAAACTTTTAAGAAATGACAACTCAAGTTTCTCCAAACCATAGTTCAAACGGTTTCGTCTCAACGGAATCACGTGGTGCCCTATTACAGTGAGTGCGGTTGTCTCTAATGCCTAACCCATGAACGATAGTGGTAATTCGATAAGAGACATCATGGTACGCACCATATCCAATAGGGTGCAACTGTGATGTTCGGACACACCATCACACTATGGTGTTCCAGGCGGCATTAGTTGTGAAACAATTTCCACAGTGCCAAACTCGTAACTCAGATATTCATTTCTATGATCATATCATAGACATTTTATCCTCTTATCACGAAGATCTTCAACTTCACTCTGAAATTACTTGAACCATTCAATAATTTAGACTTGTGTTTCATCAAGTAAATATGCTCAGTATCTACTCAAATCATCTGCGAAGTAAGAGCATAACGATATCCACTGCGTGCCTCAGCACTCATTGGACTGCACACATCAAAATGTGTTACTCCCAACAAGTTGCTTTCTTGTTCCATTTTACTGAAACCGAAGCTTTCAGTCATCTTGCCCATGTGGTATGATTTGCACGTCTCAAGCGATTCAAAATCAAGTGAGTCCAAACGGTCCATCTGCATGGAGTTTCTTCATGCGTATATACCAATAGACATGGTTCACATGTCTCAATCCTTTTCAAAAATGAGTGAGTCCAAAGATCCATCAACATGGAGCTTCTTCATGCGTTTTATACCAACATGACTTACATGGCAGTGCCACAAGTAGGTGGTACTATCATTACTATCTTATATCTTTTGGAATGAACATGTGCATCACTATGATCGAGATTCAATAAACCATTCATTTTAGGTGCAAGACCATTGAAGGTATTATTCAAATAAATAGAGTAACCATTATTCTCCTTAAATGAATAACCGAGACATAATCCAATCATGTCTATGCTCAACGCAAACACCAAATAACAATTATTTAGGTTTAACACCAATCTCGATGGTAGAGGGAGCGAGCGATGCTTGATCATATCAACCTTGGAAACACTTCCAACACATCTCGTCAGCTCACCTTTAGCTAGTCTCCGTTTATTCTGTAGCTTTTATTTCGAGTTACTAACACTTAGCAACCGAACCGATATCTAATACCCTCATGCTACTAGGAGTACTAGTAAAGTACACGTTCACATAATGTATATCCAATATACTTCTATCGGCAGCCTTCTCATCTACCAAGTATCTAGGGTAATTCTACTCCAGTGGATGTTCCCTTATTACAGAAGCACTCAGTCTCGGGTTTGGGTTCAACCTTGGGTTTCTCCACTAGAGCAGCAGCTGATTTGCCGTTTCATGAAGTATCCCTTCTTGCCCTTGCCCTTCTTGAAACTAGTGGTTTCACTAACCATCAACAATTGATGCTCCTTCTTGATTTCTACTTTTGCGGTGTCATACATCGCGAATATTTCAAGGATCATCATATCTATCCCTGATATGTTATAGTTCATCACGAAGCTCTAGCAGCTTGGTGGCAATGACTTTGGAAAAACATCACTATCTTATCTGGAAGATCAACTCCCACTCGATTCAAGTGATTGTTGTACTCAGACAATCTGAGCACAAGCTCAACGATTGAGCTTTTCTCCCTTAGTTTGCAGTCTAAGAAAATCGTCGGAGGTCTTATACCTTTTGACGTGGGCACGAGCCTGAAATCCCAATTTCAGCCCTCGAAACATCTCATATGTTCCGCGACGTTTCGAAAACGTCTTTGGTGCCTCAACTCTAAACCGTTTAACATTACCAAACTATCATGTAGTCATCAAAACGTGTATGTCAGATGTTCGCAACATCCACAGACCACGTTCGGGGTTCAACTCACTGAGCGGTGCATTAAGGACATAAGCTTTCTACTATCCGCATAATCGCTACTGTCAACTTTCAACTATATTTTCTCTAGGAACGTATCTAACAAAGTAGAACTAAAGCGTAAGCTATGCAAAGATCTTTTGACTATGTTCAGGATAATTAAGTTCATCTTATGAACTCCCACTCAGATAGACATCCCTCTCGTCATCTAAGTGATTAAATGATCCGAGTCAACTAGGCCGTGTCCGATCATCACGTGAGACGGACTAGTCATCATCGGTGAACATCTTCATGTTGATCGTATCTACCATACGACTCATGCTCGACCTTTCGGTCTCTTGTGTTCTGAGGCCATGTATGTACATGCTAGGCTCGTCAAGTCAACCTAAGTGTTTCGCGTGTGTAAATCTGTCTTACACCCGTTGTATGTGAACGTAAGAATCTATCACACCCAATCATCACGTGGTGCTTCGAAACGACGAACTTTCGCAACGATGCACAGTTAGGGGGAACACTTTCTTGAAATTTTAATGAGGGATCATCTTATTTACTACTGTTGTTCTAAGCAAATAAGATGCAAAAACATGATAAACATCACATGCAATCAAATAGTGACATGATATGGCCATCATCACTTTGCTCCTTTTGATCTCCATCTTCGGGGCTCCATGATCATCATCGTCACCGGCATGACACCATGATCTCCATCATCATGATCTCCATCATCGTGTCTTCATGAAGTCGTCTCGCCAACTATTACTTCTACTACTACAGCTAACGGTTAGCAATAAAGTAAAGTAATTACATGACGTTTATGTTGACACGCAGGTCATAAATAAATTAAGACAACTCCTATGGCTCCTGCCGGTTGTCATACTCATCGACATGCAAGTCGTGATTCCTATTACAAGAACATGATCAATCTCATACATCACATATATCATTCGTCACATCCTTTTGGTCATATCACATCACATGGCATACCCTGCAAAAACAAGTTAGACGTCCTCTAATTGTTGTTGCATGTTTTACGTGGCTGCTATGGGTTTCTAGCAAGAACGTTTCTTACCTACGCAGAACCACAACGTGATATGTCAATTGCTATTTACCCTTCATAAGGACCCTTTTCATCGAATCCGATCCGACTAAAGTGGGAGAGACTGGCACCCCCACCTTATGCAACTAGTGCATGTCAGTCGGTGGAACCTGTCTCACGTAAGTGTACGTGTAAGGTCGGTCCGGGCCGCTTCATCCCACAATGCCGCCGAATCAAGATTGGACTAGTAACGGTAAGCATATTGAACAAAATCAACGCCCACAACTACTTTGTGTTCTACTCGTGCAAAGAATCTACGCAATAGACCTAGCTCATGATGCCACTGTTGGGGAACGTAGCAGAAATTCAAAATTTTCCTACGTGTCACCAAGATCTATCTATGGAGAAACCAGCAACGAGGGGAAGGAGAGTGCATCTACATACCCTTGTAGATCGCTAAGCGGAAGCGTTCAAGTGAACGGGGTTGATGGAGTCGTACTCGCCGTGATCCAAATCACCGATGACCAAGTGCCGAACGGACGGCACCTCCGCGTTCAACACACGTACAGCCCGGTGACGTCTCCCATGCCTTGATCCAGCAAGGAGAGAGGGAGAGGTTGAGGAAGACTCCGTCCAGCAGCAGCACAACGGCGTGGTGGTGGTGGAGGAGCGTGGCAATCCTGCAGGGCTTCGCCAAGCACCGCGGGAGAGGAGAAGGACTTGGGAGAGGGGGAGGGCTGCGCCAGCACATTGGTCCGGTTGCCCTCCCACCCCTCACATATATATAGGGGCAAGGGAGAGGGGGGCCGGCCCCCTCAGATCCCATCTGAGGAGGGGGCGGCGGCCCAGGGGGGGTGCCTTGCCCCCCAAGGCAAGGGGGCGCCCCCCTTTAGGGTTCCCCCCAAACCCTAGGCGCCTTGGGCCCTTGTGGGGGGGCGCACCAGCCCACCTGGGGCTGGTCCCCTCCCACACTTGGCCCATGCAGCCCTCCGGGGCCGGTGGTCCCACTTGGTGGACCCCGGGACCCTCCTGGTGGTCCCGGTACGTTACCGATAAAACCCGAAACTCTTTCGGTGACCAAAACAGGACTTCCTATATATAAATCTTTACCTCCGGACCATTTCGGAACTCCTCGTGACATCCGGGATCTCATCCGGGACTCCGAACAAGATTCGGTAACCACATACAAACTTCCTTTATAACCCTAGCGTCATCGAACCTTAAGTGTGTAGACCCTACGGGTTCGGGAACCATGCAGACATGACCGAGACATTCTCCAGTCAATAACCAACAGCGGGATCTGGATACCCATGTTGGTTCCCACATGTTCCACGATGATCTCATCGGATGAACCACGATGTCGATGATTCGATCAATCCCGTATACAATTCCCTTTGTCTAGCGGTATTGTACTTGCCCGAGATTCGATCGTCGGTATCCTAATACCTTGTTCAATCTCGTTACCGGCAAGTCTCTTTACTCGTTCCGTAACACATCATCCCGTGATCAACTCCTTGATCACATTGTGCACATTATGATGATGTCCTACCGAGTGGGCCCAGAGATACCTCTCCATCGCACAGAGTGACAAATCCCAGTCTCGATTCATGCCAACCCAACAGACACTTTCGGAGATGCCTGTAGTGTACCTTTATAGCCACCCAGTTACGTTGTGATGTTTGGCACACCCAAAGCATTCCTACGGTATCCGGGAGTTGCACAATCTCATGGTCTAAGGAAATGATACTTGACATTAGAAAATCTTTAGCATACGAACTACACGATCTGTGCTATGCTTAGGATTGGGTCTTGTCCATCACATCATTCTCCTAATGATGTGATCCCGTTATCAACGACATCCAATGTCCATGGTCAAGAAACCGTAACCATCTATTGATCAACGAGCTAGTCAACTAGAGGCTTACTAGGGACATGGAGTTGTCTATGTATCCACACATGTATCTGAGTTTCCTATCAATACATTCTAGCATGGATAATAAACGATTATCATGAACAAGGAAATATAATAATAACCTATTTATTATTGCCTCTAGGGCATATTTCCAACAGGAACTCTCAATGAAAGCACCAATGTCGGTGTCAAAACCGGCGGATCTCGGGTAGGGGGTCCCGAACTGTGCGTCAAGGTCGGATGGTAACAGGAGACAAGGGACACTTTATTTTACCCAGGTTCGGGCCCTCTCGGTGGAGGTAAAACCCTACTCCTGCTAGATTAATATTGATGATATGGGTAGTACAAGAGTGGATCTACCACGAGATCAAGGAGGCTAAACCCTAGAAGCTAGCCTATGGTATGATTGTGTATGATGATGGTTGTCCTACGGACTACAACCCTCCGGTTTATATAGACACCGGATAGGGTTAGCGTTACACAGAGTCGGTTACAATGGTAGGAGATCTCGAATATCCGCACGCCTAGCTTGCCTTCCACGCCAAGAAAAGATCCTTCCGGACATGGGACGAAGTCTTCAATCTTGTATCTTCATAGTCCTGGAGTCCGGCTGAAGGTATAGTCCGGCTATCCGAACACCCCCTAATCCAGGACTCCCTCAATGTCATTTATCCTCCTATTTTTGGAAAGTACATGGCCATTAATGGAGGAAGTGAGATTAAGCACATTACGGAAATTTGCATCCAAACTAGATTTCATCTCTTTGATAATTTCGTTTTGATAGAAGCATAGGAGGCTGGTAGATTCAACCTTATCATTCATGGGGTGCCCAAATATAATTTTCATCCTTTCATATGTATCTATAGCATCCCCTTCAAGAAAACCTTCTTCAAAAATAGAATCTAGCTCTTGCTTGAAAGAAGCGGGCAATCCAACATAGAAACTTTTTAAGTAAACCTCAATTTGATATTGTGGTACATAGCTAGCCCGAATCCTCAATAACCTATCCCAAGCATCTTTTAAAGACTCATCAAGTAAATAACAAAAAAATCCAGAGTCATCTTCATCAAAATTATTTAAACTCTCATTGGTAACCCCGGTGGGTCTTTCCATAGCATCATTATTTTATGAGCTTAGAGAGGATAGAGGGGTCATCCAAGGTACTAGGACCCTGGAAATGACCCTTCATTCTTTTTGACTCGGCCATGGCAACGGGAAGACGAGAAGAAGACAAACGGAAAAGAGAGGGCGAATAAAACGGCAAGGGTGAAGTGGGGGAGAGGAAAACGAGAGGCAAATGGCAACTAATGTAATGCAGGAGATAGGGATTGTGATGGGTACTTGGTATGTTGACTTTTGCGTAGACTCCCCGACAACGGCGCCAGAATTTCTTCTTGCTACCTCTTGAGCACTGCGTTGGATTTCCCCGAAGAGGAGAGGATTATGCAGCAAAGTAGCGTAAGTATTTCCCTCAGTTTTTGAGAACCAAGGTATTAATCCAGTAGGAGGCCACGCTCGAGTCCCTCGTACCTACACAAAAACAATAGCTCCACGCAACCAATGCGATTAGGGGTTGTCAATCCCTTCACGGTTACTTACGGGGGTGAGATCTGATAGAGATGATAGATAATATTTTTGGTATTTTTGGTATAGAGATGCAAAGTGAAAAGTAAAAAGCAAGCAAGATTAAAGTGATGGAGATTGATATGAGGAAAATAGACCCGGGGGCCATAGGTTTCACTAGTGGCTTCTCTCAAGAGCATAAGTATTCTACGATGGGTGAACAAATTACTATTGAGCAATTGACAGAACTGAGCATAGCTTTGAGAATATCTAGGTATGATCATGTATATAGGCATCACGTCCTAGACAAGTAGACCGACTCCTGCCTGCATCTACTACTATTACTCCACTCATCGATCGCTATCCAGCATGCATCTAGAGTATTAAGTTAAAAATAGAGTAACGCCTTAAGCAAGATGACATGATGTAGAGGGATAGTTTCATGCAATATGATACAAACCCATCTTGTTATCCTCGATGGCAACAATACTATACGTGCCTTGCTGCCCCTTCTGTCACTGGGAAAGGACACCGCAAGATTGAACCCAAAGCTAAACACTTCTCCCATGGCAAGAAAGACCAATCTAGTAGGCCAAACCAAATTGATAATTCGAAGAGACTGGCAAAGATAACCAATCATACATAAAAGAATTCAGAGAAGAATCAAATATTATTCATAGATAGACTTGATCATAAACCCACAATTCATCGGTCTCAACAAACACACCGCAAAAAGAAGATTACATCGAATAGATCTCCACAAGAGAGGGGGAGAACATTGTATTGAGATCCAAAAAGAGAGAAGAAGCCATCTAGCTAATAACTATGGACCCGTAGGTCTGAGGTGAACTACTCACACTTCATTGGAGGGGCTAGGATGATGTAGAAGCCCTCCGTGATTACGGCCCTCTCCGGCGGAGCTCCGGAACAGGCCCCAAGATGGGATCTCGTGGGTACAGAAGGTTGCGGCGGTGTAATTAGGTTTTTGGCTCCATATCTGATCGTTTGGGGGTACGTAGGTATATATAGGAGTAGGGTCACAAGATCGTTTGGGGGTACCTAGGGGGGTGGGCGTGCCCCCACCCTCGTGACCGCCTCTTTTGTTCCTTGGAGTAGGGTCCAAGTCTCCTGGATCACGTTCGGTGAGAAAATCACGTTCCCGAAGGTTTCATTCTGTTTGGACTCCGTTTGATATTCTACTTCTCCGAAACTCTGAAATAGGCAAAAAACAACAATTCTGGGCTGGGACTCCGGTTAATAGGTTAGTCACAAAAATAATATAAAAGTGGAAAATAAAGCCCAATATAGTCCAAAACGGTAGATAATATAGCATGGAGCAATCAAAAATTATAGATACGTTGGAGACGTATCAGCTACCCAAGTCAGGTGATCACAAGATGATCAGAGGACATGCCATCAACTTGTTGCATATATTTGATGTCCCACAGAAGTTCAAAGTCATGAGACTGATTGTTGAGACAATCAAGAGGACTGCTGCTGACCAAAAGAGAAGCTGTGGGTATGCCCCCACAAATTCAGGAGCTCATCAACTCAACGATGGGCAAAGGCAAGTACATTTTGGATAAGGAGCACCTGCCCATCTATCTTGATTTTGAAGATAACACGGTTGTGATGAATGAGAATGAACCATCTTCAGCTCAAGCACAGGAAAAGAGAGAGAAGGCTAAGGCAGAGAAGGCTACAAAGATGCCAACAGCAGAGGAGGCATCTCAGGTATTCTTGAAGAGCAAGCAAGACCAGCTTGGATATCTGATCCAATCCACCCTGAGGATTGAGAAGGGCTTGGCCACCCTAACCAAGAACCAGGAGAGTCTGGAGAGGATCATTGAGACAAAATTCTATGACCTTGATGTCAAGGTGACAGAGATCCAAACTGCAGTTGAGCAACTCCAGGAGGAAGCCGAGGAGAAGAAGGGCAAGTCTACCACACTTGCTTTTACCAGAGTGCACAGAGGACAGAGATCTTCTGCAGTGCCAGTGACAGACACTAGAGCTACAACATCAGCACCAGCAGCTACAGCTCCAGTTCCAACTCCAGCAGCTACTCCACCAGCTCCAGCTACTTCATCTGAAGCCTTCGTCCTTGGAGTTCTCTCAACACCTCCTACCGAAGATCAAGCCTGAGAGTCGTTAAGCACTATGCATTTTTGAACTTTTTGGTAACTTGTTGCCAAAGGGGGGAAATGTATAGATCATAGGCTTCGAGAGAGAGTGTTGCCTTTTTTATTCTCTCTTGCTATTATGGTTGAAACTTTATTGTGTGGTTGTGTGATATACTACTTTATGTGCTTGTGAAATACTTGTTTGATCATGTGTTTGATCATATGCTACCCTTAATGCTTGTTGGATGATATTATCTCTTATATCCTTATATGATCATTCACTTGCTTGGTGATGAGTGCATGCTTTTAACTTCTATCATTTTGAGCGCTCCACCAAGATGTATGTGACATGGAAGAGTAACCCATGATCCTAATCGATTGTGCATTTGCATTCAAAAGCAAATTTTAAATAATGCACAAATTTAGGGGGAGCTCTTGCTTATCACATACTTCTCAAAGCAACGATGTTTTTCAATCTTATTTCTCATTTGTCGAAGCTTTGATCTATATGTTGTCATCAATTACCAAAAAGGGGAGACTGAAAGTGCAACTATCCCTGGGTGGTTTTGGTAATTTCTAACAACATATAGCTCATTGAGCTAATGCTATTCCAAGATGAATATTTCAGGAAAGCTCAATGATTGGCATGGCATGGATTAGAAAGTGGACCCTTCAAAATGCTAAGGACAAAAGATTGGCTCAAGCTCAAAGCACAAGACTCTACATTTTCTATTTTAGTGATCCAAGATCACATTGAGTCTATAGGAAAAGCCAATACTATTAAGAAGGGATGAGGTGTTGCTTAATGAGGTTCTTGCTCAAAATGCTTAGTGATATCTCCAAAACCCTCCACTACTTTCTCACATCCACATATGTCCCAAACCAAAAAGTCCAACTCGGCCCCACCGAAATTTCATATCCGGAGCCACCGAGTTCAGTTGACATAGCCACTGCCAGAAACCCTAGTCTTTTCGGTCTAGGGATCTCGGTCTCACCGAGATGGGATTGTAATCTCTCTGTTTCCCTTCGTGACGTTTCGGTCAAACCGAGATGAGCGATCGGTCCCACCGAGATTGCAATGCAAACACTCTATTTCCTTTTCGTAACGTTTCGGTCCAACCGAGATGAGCGAATCAGTCCCACCGAGTTTGCCTGACTAACTCTCTGTTAGTCTATTACCAATCGGTCTCACCGAGTTTGTGTAATTAGTCTCACCGAGATTATGTTATGCCCTAACCCTAATGAAATCGGTCCCACCGAGTTGACATGTCAGTCCCACCGAAACACCTAACGTTCACATTATGAACCAAATCGGTCTGACCGAGTTCTTTGAATCGGTCCCACCGAGTTTGGTGATTTGTGTGTAATGGTTAGATTTTGTGTGGAGGCTATATATACCCCTCCACCCACTCTTCATTCGTGGAGAGAGCCATCAAAACATGCCTACACTTCCAACACATATTTTTTGAGAGAGAACCACCTACACTTGTGTTGAGGTCAAGATATTCCATTCCAACCACATAAATCTTGATCTCTAGCCTTCCCCAAGTTGCTTTCCACTCAAATATTCTTTCCACCAAATCCAAATCCTATGAGAGAGAGTTGGGTGTTGGGGAGACTATCATTTGAAGCACAAGAGCAAGGAGTTCATCATCGACACACCATTTGTTACTTCTTGGAGAGTGGTGTCTCCTAGATTGGCTAGGTGTCACTTGGGAGCCTCCGTCAAGATTGTGGAGTTGAACCAAGGAGTTTGTAAGGGAAAGAAGATCGCCTACTTCGTGAAGATCTACCCTAGTGAGGCAAGTCCTTCGTGGGCGACGGTCATGGTGGGATAGACAAGGTTGCTTCTTCGTGGACCCTTCGTGCGTGGAGCCCTCCGTGGACTCACGCAACCATTACCCTTCGTGGGTTGAAGTCTCCATCAACGTGGATGTACGATAGCACCACCTATCGGGACCACGGATAAAAAATCTCCGTGTCAACATTGCGTTTGCTCCCTCAAACTCCTCCCTTTACCTTCATATGCAATTGTTTTACATTCCGCTGCTATACTCTTAGAATTGCATGCGTAGGTTGTTTTGCTTGACTTGTGCTAAGTTGCTAAAATCTGCCAAGAACTAAAATTGGGAAAATGCTAGATTTTTATTTGGTCAAGTAGTCTAATCACCCCCCTCTAGACATACTTTCGACCCTACAAGCAGCAGCAGAGAGGAGGCCAGGGGCGGAGCGCGGCGAGGGGAAGCGGAGCGGGCGCGAGCGGGCACCGGCGAGTGTGGCTGCGGCCAGCGAGAACACAGGCGGGGCGCGGGGCGTGGTCTCGAGCGGCATGCGCGGGTGCAGGGGAGGAGGGTGCGCGCGGGGGAGGCAACTCCGGCGGGTGCGGGTGCTAGGTGGCAGGGAAGGCGCAACGGGCATGGCCGGCGGTTCCGGTGAGCAGAGGTGGGAGGTGAGCTGCGACGGGGGCGGGCGCGGCCTGCAGCGGGAGCAAGGGCGCGGGTAGCATGCAACGGCTAGCGGCGAAAGTAGCCGCAGGGTGCGGGGCTGTAGCGAGCGAGGGCAGGCGCATCACGAAGCGGGAGCGGGGGTAAGCGGGCGCCGCGAGGAACAACGGCAGTTGGCTAGCAGCAACAGCAGGCAGGGCAGCAGGTGAAAGCAGCAGCGGGCGGCGACAAGTGCGGGCGGCCGCGCGCTGTACAGGAGCGTGTCAGCAGTGGCGGACACGGAGTGAGCTATGGGTGGCCAAACAGAGTGGCGCAAGCTCTTATAGAACCAGCGTGATGCGTTGCATCGAACCACGCCACAGGTGTTGGCTGAGGCGGACTAAAACAATGACTCCGGCGAGGTCCCGCGGTGGTGGTTCGTTCCTGACGAAGAAACTAGCTAACGGGCACGCGAAAGGCCAAGGAGAGAGGGGAAAGACGCGGAGCTCACCAAGAGAGCTCAAGGAGGCTCTTCGAGGAGTTTAGGAGCTGCAGAAGCGTCAATTCCGGCGATGGTGTCGCGGTGGCCGAAGGTGGAAGACGGCGTCGATCCGGTCGATGCGGTGCCTCCAGGCTTGATCTCGTGGATGAGGAATACGAAGAAGACGACGACGGAGCTGCTGGACACCTTGGCGGGGCGCGGGGACGATGATGGTCGCGGGATCGACGAGGGCGCGACATCGACTACGCCCAGGGTGTATGTGAGAGAGAAGCGGCGCGAAGAAGGGAGGGAATGGGGATAGGGTTCTTGGGGGAGTGCAAAGGCGATGCTCTTAGCCTCCAGGGAAGGCCGCAGGATGGCCGGCACGTGGCCGGTGGCCATGGCGGATGGCCTCCACGGCGTCGTCTGCTTCTGTAGCAGGAGGTAGGGGAAACAGGGGGGTTGTTGGGCTGGTTTTAGTTAGTTGGGCCAAATGGTCCGGTAGGATAGTTTTTGTTTTGTTTTGTTTTGTTTTATCTTTTCCTTTTCTGCTCATTTACTATTCCCTATAGTTTTCAATTTATCTTTGACTTTAAAAATACAAAAACAACTCCTAAATCAGTATAGCTAAATATACTACTGCCACATTTAATTATGGCACCCAAATAAAATAGTCTAACATTTTATTAAGTACAAAAGGCATTAATTAATTGATTAAGCCATTGTTTTATTTATTTCACTGCATTAGTTACTTTATAAAAATGTGGTTCTTCACCATTATTACTTATGAATTATTTAACATATTTAGAACTTTTTAGTTTTGACTTTTGTAAACTTCAACTATTTGGCTTGATTTTAAATTTGAAATTTGAACGAGATTTGAATCATCGCAAGATTAACAGTAGTAATCGTGTGGACGTGGCATCATTAGTAGAGGGTTACTGTAGCTTAATTATTCGGGCGTCACACCAGCCCTGGAGAAGGGCAAGGAGGTGGTGTCGCCCTTTGACGACGACGTCGTGCTAGAGGAGCCCTCCCTGCGGCAAATAGAGGAACTAAGGGCACTACCATGAGGAGGCATGCCCAACTCACTTCGGCAAGGTGATCCTTGCCCCGAAGATCGGGTGCCTGCCTATGCCTCTAGACTTTTATGAAGAACTTCCCATCTGTGTCTCGAGAATTCAAGCTGAAGACGGACACCAGTTGCGCATGGAGGGTGACGGTCCGGATGATAAACGACAGGGTCACCCTCGATCAGGGTTGGTCCCCCTTCATAGTTGTCCACCAGGCCAGGATTGGCTGCATGTTCACCTTTAAGCTGCTGACTCCCGACACCCTGAAGGTGATCATCTTCAATGACGACGACATTCAAGTGGTGACCAAGTGCGGGAAGCAAGACGACGCCTTCACCGTGAATGTCTAGGGGAGCTCTCTGTTTCGTGTGTTGGTTTGGTTTGGTTTAAGACTATGTCGTACTGGTTTGGTTGAAAACTGTTTGTGTAGGTGTCGTACTATGTTTAACTTGTTCGTATATGTTGTCTATTTTGTGTGTCTTTGCTTTGTTCTGCTTGGTAGTGTGCTAGTAACCTCATCACCTCCACGAGGGGGTTACCAGAGAACATGTGTTGCATGTAACCAAACATCATGACTTGTGTGGCTTGTGTTTCCGTCTAAATAAGTCGGCAACCAAACATCCTCCCTTTTGCTTCGGCCCATCCACGCTAGAGGGTGTGCAGGGGAATTTCCTATTTGACGCTCTGTGCGTCTAACTGTTGAGGTAACGCATAGAGCGGCGACATTAAGCGGAAGACTGGGTCGACCCATCTATAAGATAGCTAACGAGTAGATCGCATATGGTTTTGGGAGCCTTCTGGAGGGTTCCAGACATGGTTTCCACTAGTTTTGGGAACCTTCTAGAAGGTTGTTTTTTGGACTCATTTTTGGTTTCTTTTTCTTTTTTCTTTTTCATTTTTCATTTTTATTTCTTATCTTTTTTTCATTTTTGTTTCTTTAATTTATGTATCTGTTCAAAATTTCATGATTTTTCAAAATTTGTTCAGTATTTCAAAAACTGTTCACAAATTTTTAAAAAAATATTCGCGTTTTCAAATTATGTTTGAGAGTCTAAAAAATGTTCCCGTTTAAAAATTTGTTTGAAAATTTTAATAAAATGTCAGTGTTTTCAAATTTTGTTCTGTAGTTTCAAAAATTATTCACAAATTTCAAAAAATGTTTGTGTTTCAAGTTTTGTTCGGGAGTTTCAAAAAATATTCACACATTTAAAAAATGTGCGTGTTTTCAAATTTTGTTTGGGAGTTTCAAAACATGTTCCCATTTTTAAAAAATGTTCGCGTATCCAAAAGCTGTCGTGGAATTAAAAAAATGTTCTAGTTTTAAAATAATAATCATGTTTTCAATTTTCTGGGGGATTTAAAAGATCTTCTGTTTACAAAAACTGTTTGAATTTTTTGAAATGTTTGAGTTTTTCCAAATTTTATTCGCAATTTCGAAAAGTGTCCGCGGTTTTATACGACATTCACAATTTTTTTTTTCAAAATAATGTTTTGCTTTCAAATTTTTCAAAACGTTCGCATCTGCGCTTGGTTTCGTTCTTAAATTTTTGTGCTGAATGATAAATCAGGTAGCTCGCTAACTCAAGTGGTTGCCATATTTCTTGTGAAGCGGAGTGCATTGTTTTTTCGAGCGCTACAGTTTCCGTTCCTCGCTAGCCACACGGGCCGGCTCAGTCAAGAGACCTGCCTGTGCGTGCGGTCGACATTCTGTCACACAGAGCGATAGATCGGAGCTCCCATGTATGCAGGCAACCAAATAACGTGTAGATGTTTGTTTTTTGACTGTTTCTTCTCAATCTGGCTTAACTGAAATATACATGTAGGCAAAACCAGTGCGGATAACAAACACGCCCTTAGGCAAGCTTATGACGCTATAAGAGCATCTTTAATAGATGGTTCAAATTTTGACGGTCCAAAACCGGAGATGTAAAATTTGGACCGCTAAAAAATGTGTTTTGGAGCTCCGAAAAAAGGCTAACTTCAACCGGTGGTCCAAATTCATGGTCCAAAAAAGCAACTCCAATAGATGGTCCAAATTCATGGTCCAAAACCGGCCAGCAACCGTGCGGCTGCTGTTCAACCGTTGTCCAGCCACTATACAGCCGCACATATTGCATAAAACATGTTTTAAAACAACATAAAAAAATTCATGTCCACAATATCAAATTATTACATAGTTCTTCAGATCGAGGAGATGAAATGCGACACAAATACAACATAGTTTTGCACAATACAACATAGTTTTGAACAAACAAATAATGAATCTATGCGGATCTTTCGTCATGCCATTTTCAATGCTCTTCCATCAAATCTTTCTGAAGCTGGTCATGCACATCGGTGTCTCTAATCTCGCTGTACACCTTCATAAAACGTCTGATGCGCTCCTCTTTACGCATGGGGTTAACAGAATGCCCACCAACTGATAGAAGTTGTAATCTAAATTTTTTCCACGCTCGTTCTCAATGATCATGTTATGCATGATCATGCAAGCGGTCATGATGTACCGAAGGATTTTTTGATCCCAAAATCTAGATGGTCCTCGCACAATAGCAAATTGGGATTGCAAAATCCCAAATGCCCTCTCAACATCGTTTCTAGCCGTCGCTTGTGCATTATGAAAGACAAGTTCTTTCTTACCTTCAGGTTTTTGCAACCGGCTTGACGAATGTACTCCACCTCGGGTAGATCCCATCTGCAAGATAGTACCCATAGTTGTAGGTGCGACCATTTGCTTCAAAGGTCACTGTGGTGCTTCTCCATTTGCTAAGTTGGCAAAGAGAGGTGACCGATCGAGCATGTTGATGTCGTTGCAAGAACCGGGCATACCAAAATATGCATGCCAAATCCATGTTTCATGATCAGCAACTGCCTCAAGAATGATAGTGGCATCCTTCCCACGATCCTTGAATTATCCATGCCATGCTTTTGGACAGTTCTTCCATTTCGAATGCATGCAATCCACAGAACCGAGCATACCTGGAAACCCTCGAGCTTTATTCATCTCCAAAAGCCTCTGAGTGTCCTGAGCATTGCGTGCTCTCAAGTACTGTGGACCGAACACTTCTACCATATTTATTACAAATTGCTTGACATAGAAGATAGAAGTGCTCTCTGCCATCGCCAAGTTGTCATCAATGTAATCTGCCGGAACACCATATGCCATCATGCGCAAAGCGGCAGTGACCTTCTGCTCAGTGCTATGGCCAAGCAACCCGGTACAGTTCTTCTCTGCTCGAAGACTGGATTATGCTGCTTCACAAAATTGCAAATGCGGAAGAATAAGTCTTTCGACATTCTGAAACGGCGTCGAAAGTAATTCTCCGAAAAAACATGTGATGATGCAAAGTAGTTGCGCACCAACCATTTGTGCGCATCAATCCGTTCTCTCCGAATGAACGCACGATCACAAACGGAACCATCGTGTTTTGGTTTCTTCCTCTTGTGCATGGCCACTAGCATAGCAATCTCCTCTTCTTCATGCAAATCAAATTCCTCGTCCGATGATGAATCATCCACGAAAGAGGAGTCAACCGAGCTCATCTACAATGCACACAACCACCGTCAAACATAATATCCAATCCCAAGTTAAATCACCAAGTTTCATCATTTTTTACCTTGAGGAATTCCGTCGAACACCATGTGCGCGCGGTGGAAGAAGATGGCCGCCGGTTGGATTGGCTGCTGCTGACGGCTGCAGACGGGGCGGCGGAGGGCGGCGGCGGGGATGTGGGGTGGTGGCGGCGCCGACGGCGAGGTTTTGGGCGGTCGCCGCGGCGGATTCTGCCCGGCTGGTCCTCGGGCGGGCGGACGGGCGCGGGCGAGAAAGGAAAGGAAGTGGCGGTTGGGCGTTCGCGGGCGGCGACTGGTTTTGGACCAGATGCACCTCGTGATGTAAGTTTGCACCGCGAGGTGTTGTATTTTACATCGCGAGGAGGCCGCGGTCTTTTTTTTTTGCATATGGACCGTCTGTTGGAGCAGCGTTTTTTGCCCAAACGGTCTAAAAATTCGGTACTTTTATATTTGAACCATGAGATAATTGCATGTTTAGTCCTGGTACTTGCAGGCAATGTCTAACATGGTCCTCATGGTCACAAAGTGCTTCAATACAGTCCTCGTACATGTAAATATAGTGTCTATACGGTCCTGGAGATTGTGGCATCGGTCCTGGCTATACGCCTCCCGTACGTAGCCAGTATGCATCCACTGCCACGTGAGCGTGGACTGAGTCAAACGACTGGTAACTTTGCATTGGGCCCCATCAAAAAGAGTTGGTCTTAGTACGTGCCCTACATCCCTTTCATTCTCTACGAGCAGAAACCCCAGCCCGACCTCAGCAGAAACCCCAGCGGTGGCGGCGGATGATCGGGGACCCGGCAGCGATCCGATCGTAGTGCAGCTGGTGGCGGATGGGAGTGGGACGAACCAGCGACCCCGGACGTGTTGGGTAATGTAGTAATTTCAAAAAAATTCCTACGCACACGCAAGATCATGGTGATGCATAGCAACGAGAGGGGAGAGTGTTGTCTACATACCCTTGTAGACTGAAACGGAAGCGTTGACTCAACGTAGAGGAAGTAGTCGTACGTTCTCCTCACGATCCGACCGATCACAGCACCGTTACTCCGGCACCTCCGAGTTCTTGGCACACGTTCAGCTCGATGACGATCCCCGGGCTCCGATCCAGCAAAGCGTCGGGGAAGAGTTCCGTCAGCACGACGGCGTGGTGACGATCTTGATGTGTTACCGGCGCAGGGCTTCGCCTAAGCACTGCAACGATATGACCGAGGTGGAATATGGTGGAGGGGGGCACCGCACACGGCTAAGGAACGATCACGTTGATCAATTGTGTGTCCAAGGGGTGCCCCTTGCCTCAGTATATAAAGGATGGAGGAGGAGGAGGCCGGCCAAGGCAAAGGGTGCGGCCAAGATGTGGAGTCCTACTAGGACTCCAAGTCCTAGTAGGAGTCCACCAAGAGGGAAGGAAGGGAGAAGGAATAGGAGGAGAAGGAAAGGTGGCCGGCCCCCTTTTCCCTAGTCCAATTCGGACTAGAGGGGAGGGGGGGCGCAGCAGCCTTTTTCCTTTTCCCACTAAAGCCCATCAAGGCCCATTACTTCTCCCGTAATCCCGTAACTTCCCGGTACCTCCGAAAATACCCGAACCACTCAGAACCCTTCCGATGTCTGAATATAGTCGTCCAATATATCGATCTTTATGTCTCGACCATTTCGAGACTCCTCGTCATGTCCCCGATCTCATCCGGGACTCCGAACTCCTTCGGTACATCAAAACTCATAAACTCATAATATAACTGTCATCGAAACCTTAAGCGTGCGGACCCTACGGTTCGAGAACAATGTAGACATGACCGAGACACGTCTCCGGTCAATAACCAATAGCGGGACCTGGATGCCCATATTGGCTCCTACATATTCTACGAAGATCTTTATCGGTCAGACCGCATAACAACATACGTTGTTCCCTTTGTCATCGGTATGTTACTTACCCGAGATTCGATCGTCGGTATCCAATACCTAGTTCAATCTCGTTACCGGCAAGTCTCTTTACTCGTTCCGTAATACATCATCTCACAACTAACACATTAGTTGCAATGCTTGCAAGGCTTATGTGATGTGCATTACCGAGAGGGCCCAGAGATACCTCTCCGACAATCGGAGTGACAAATCCTAATCTCGAAATACGCCAACCCAACATGTACCTTCGGAGACACCTGTAGAGCACCTTTATAATCACCCAGTTACGTTGTGACGTTTGGTAGCACACAAAGTGTTCCTACGGTAAACGGGAGTTGCATAATCTCATAGTTAAAGGAACATGTATAAGTCATGGATAAAAGCAATAGCAACATACTAAACGATCGGGTGCTATGCTAATGGAATGGGTCATGTCAATCAGATCATTCATCTAATGATGTGATCTCGTTAATCAAATAACAACTCTTTGTTCATGGTTAGGAAACATAACCATCTTTGATTAATGAGCTAGTCAAGTAGAGGCATACTAGTGACACTCTGTTTGTCTATGTATTCACACATGTATTATGTTTCCTGTTAATACAATTCTAGCATGAATAATAAACATTTATCATGAATTAAGGAAATAAATAATAACTTTATTATTGCCTCTAGGGCATATTTCCTTCAGTCTCCCACTTGCACTAGAGTCAATAATCTAGTTCACATCGCCATGTGATTTATCAGCAATAGTTCACATCACCATGTGATTAACACCCATAGTTCACATCGATATGTGACCAACACCCAAAGGGTTTACTAGATTCAGTAATCTAGTTCACATCGCTATGTGATTAACACCCAAAGAGTACTACGGTGTGATCATGTTTTGCTTGTGAGAGAAGTTTAGTCAACGGGTCTGCCATATTCAGATCCGTTATGTATTTTGCAATTTTCTATGTCTACAATGCTCTGCACGGAGCTACTTTAGCTAATTGCTCCCACTTTCAATATGTATCTAGATTGAGACTTAGAGTCATCTAGATTAGTGTCAAAACTTGTATCGACGTAACCTTTTACGACGAACCTTTTTGTTACATCCATAATCGAGAAACATATCCTTATTTTACTAAGGATAATTTTGACCGATGTCCAGTGATCTACTTCCTAGATCACTATTGTACTCCCTTGCTTAACTCAGTGGTAGGGTATGCAATAGATCTGGTACACAGCATGGCATACTTTATAGAACCTATGGCTGAGGCATAGGGAATGACTTTCATTCTCTTTCTATCTTCTGCCGTGGTCGGGCTTTGAGTCTTACTCAATTTCACACCTTGTAATACAGGCAAGAACTCTTTCTTTGACTGTTCCATTTTGAACTACTTCAAAATCTTTTCAAGGTATGTACTTATTGAAAAACTTATCAAGCGTCTTGATCTATCTCTATAGATCTTGATGCTCAATATGTAAGCAGCTTCACCGAGGTCTTTCTTTGAAAAACTCCTTTCAAACACTCCTTTATGCTTTGCAGAATAATTCTACATTATTTCCGATCAACAATATGTCATACACATATACTTATCAGAAATGCTGTAGTGCTCCCACTCACTTTCTTGTAAATACAGGCTTCACCGCAAGTCTGTATAAAACTATATGCTTTGATCAACTTATCAAAGCGTATATTCCAACTCCGAGATGCTTGCACCAGTCCATAGATGGATCGCTGGAGCTTGCATATTTTGTTAACACCTTCAGGATCGACAAAACCTTCTAGTTGCATCGTATACAACTCTTCTTTAATAAATCCATTAAGGAATGTAGTTTTGTTTATCCATTTGCCGGATTTCATAAAATGCGGCAATTGCTAACATGATTCGGACAGACTTAAGCATAGATACGAGTGAGAAACTCTCATCGTAGTCAACACCTTGAACTTGTCGAAAACCTTTTGCGACAATTCTAGCTTTGTAGATAGTAACACTACTATTAGTGTCCGTCTTCCTCTTCAAGATCCATTTATTTTCTTTGGCTTGCCGATCATCGGGCAAATCCATCAAAGTCCATACTTTGTTCTCATACATGGATCATATCTCAGATTTCATGGCCTCTAACCATTTCGCGGAATCTGGGCTCATCATCGCTTCCTCATAGTTCGCAAGTTCATCATGGTCTAGTAACATGACTTCCAGAACAGGATTACCGTACCACTCTGGTGCGGATCTCACTCTGGTTTACCTACGAGATTCGGTAGTAACTTGATCTGAAGTTACATGATCATCATCATTAGCTTCCTCACTAATTGGTGTAGTAGTCACAAGAACAGATTTTTGTGATGAACTACTTTCCAATAAGGGAGAAGGTACAATTACCTTATCAAGTTCTACTTTCCTCCCACTCACTTCTTTCGAGAGAAACTCCTTCTCTAGAAAGGATCCATTCTTAGCAACAAATGTCTTGCCTTTGGATCTGTGATAGAAGGTGTACCCAACTGTCTCCTTTGGGTATCCTATGAAGACACATTTCTCCGATTTGGGTTTGAGCTTATCATGTTGAAACTTTTTCACATAAGCATCGCAACCCCAAACTTTAAGAAACGACAACTTTGGTTTCTTGCCAAACCACGGTTTATTTTGTGTCGTCTCAACGGACTTTAGATGGTGCCCCTTTTAACGTGAATGCAGCTGTCTCTAATGCATGATCCCAAAATGATATTGGTAAATCGGTAAGAAACATCATAGATTGTACTATATCCAATAAAGTACGGTTATGACGTTCGGACACACCATTATGCTGTGGTGTTCCAGGTGGCATGAATTTGTGAAACTATTCCACATTGTTTTAATTGAAGACCAAACTCATAACTCAAATATTTGTCTCCGCGATCAGATCGTAGAAACCTTATTTTCTTGTCACGATGATTTTCACTTCACTCTAAAATTCTTTGAAATTTTCAAACGTTTCAGACTTATGTTTCATCAAGTAGATATACCCATATCTGCTCAAATCATCTGTGAAGGTCAGAAAATAATGATACTTGTCGCGAGCCTTAATATTCATCGGACCACATACATCAGTATGTATGATTTCCAACAAATCTGTTGCTTGCTTCATTGTTTCGGAGAACGGCGTTTTAGTCATCTTGCCCAAGAGGCATGGTTCGCAAGCATCAAGTGATTCATAATCAAGTGATTCCAAAATCCCATCAGCATGGAGTTTCTTCATGCGCTTTACACCAATATGACCTAAACGGCAGTGCCACAAATAGGTTGCACTATCATTATTAACTTCGCATCTTTTTGGTTTCAATATCATGAATATGTGTATCACTGCGATCGAGATCCAATGAACTATTTTCATTGGTGTGTATGACCATAGAAGGTTTTATTCATGTAAACAGAACAACAATTGTTCTCTAACTTAAATGAATAAACATATTGCAATAAACATGATCAAATCATATTTATGCTCAACGCAAACACCAAATAACACTTATTTAAGTTCAACACTAATCCCGAAAGTATAGTGAGTGTGCGATGATGATCATATCAATCTTGGAACTACTTCCAACATACATCGTCACTTCACCCTTAACTAGTCTCTGTTCATTCTGCAACTCCCGTTTCGAGTTACTAAATTTTAGCAACTGAACTAGTACCAAATACTAAGGGGTTGCTATGAACACTAGTAAAGTACACATGTATATCAATATACTTATGTTCACTTTGCCATCCTTCTTATCCGCCAATCACTTGGGGTAGTTCCGCTTCCAGTGACCAGTCCCTTTGTAGTAGAAGCACTTAGTCTCAGGCTTAGGACCATACTTGGGCTTTTCACTTGAGCAGCAACTTGCTTGCCGTTCTTCTTGAAGTTCCCCTTCTTTCCTTTTGCCCTTTTCTTGAAACTAGTGATCTTGTCAACCATCAACACTTGATGTTTTTCTTTGATTTCTACCTTCGCCGATTTTAGCATCGCGAAGAGCTTGGGAATATTTTCCGTTATCCCTTGCATATTATAGTTCATCACGAAGTTCTACTAACTTGGTGATGGTGACTAGAGAATTCTGTCAATCACTATCTTATCTGGAAGATTAACTCCCACTTGATTCAAGCGATTGTAGTACCCAGACAATCTGAGCACATGCTCACTAGTTGAGCGATTCTCCTCCATCTTTTAGCTATAGAACTTGTTGGAGACTTCATATCTCTCAACTCGGGTATTTGCTTGAAATATTAACTTCAACTCCTGGAACATCTCATATGGTCCATGACGTTCAAAACGTCTTTGAAGTCCCGATTCTAAGCAGTTAAGCATGGTGCACTAAACTATTAAGTAGTCATCATATTGAGCTAGCAAAACGTTCATAATGTCTGCATCTGCTCCTGCAATAGGTCCGTCACCTAGCAGTGCATCAAGGACATAATTCTTCTGTGCAGCAATGAGGATAAACCTCAGATCACGGATCCAATCCGCATCATTGCTACTAACATTTTTCAACACAATTTTCTCTAGGAACATATCAAAATAAACACAGGGAAGCAACAACGCGAGCTATTGATCTACAACATAGATATGCTAATATTACCAGGACTAAGTTCATGATAAATTTAAGTTCAATTAATCATATTACTTAAGAACTCCCACTTAGATAGACATCCCTCTAATCCTCTAAGTGATCACGTGATCCAAATCAACTAAACCATGTCCGATCATCACATGAGATGGAGTAGTTTCAATGGTGAACATCACTATGTTGATCATATCTACTATATGATTCACGCTCGACCTTTCGGTCTCCGTGTTCCGAGGCCATATCTGTTATATGCTAGGCTCGTCAAGTTAAACCTGAGTATTCCGCGTGTGCAACTGTTTTGCACCCGTTGTATTTGAACGTAGAGCCTATCACACCCGATCATCACGTGGTGTCTCAGCACGAAGAACTTTTGCAACGGTGCATACTCAGGGAGAACACTTCTTGATAATTTAGTGAGAGATCATCTTATAATGCTACCGTCAATCAAAGCAAGACAAGATGCATAAAAAGATAAACATCACATGCAATCAATATAAGTGATATGATATGGTCATCATCATCTTGTGCTTGTGATCTCCATCTCCGAAGCACCGTCATGATCATCATCGTCACCGGCGCGACACCTTGATCTCCATCGTAGCATCGTTGTCGTCTCGCCAATCTTATGCTTCCACGACTATCACTACCGCTTAGTAATAAAGTAAAGCATTACATTGCGATTGCATTGCATACAATAAAGCGACAACCATATGGCTCCTGCCAGTTGCCGATAACTCGGTTACAAAACATGATCATCTCATACAATAAAATTTAGCATCATGTCTTGACCATATCACATCACAACATGCCCTGCAAAAACAAGTTAGACGTCCTCTACTTTGTTGTTGCAAGTTTTACGTGGCTGCTACGGGCTCAAGTAAGAACTCATCTTACCTACGCATCAAAACCACAACGATAGTTTGTCAAATAGACTCCGTTTTAACCTTCTCAAGGACCGGGCGTAGCCACACTCGGTTCAACTAAAGTTGGAGAGACAGTCTTCCGCAAGCCATCTATGTGCAAAGCACGTCGAGGGAACCGGTCTTGCGTAAGAGTACGCGTAAGGTTGGTCCGGATCGTCTCGTCCAACAATACCGCTGAACCAAAGTATGACATGCTGGTAGGCAGTATGACTTGTATCGTCCACAACTCACTTGTGTTCTACTCGTGCAAATAACATCAAACCATAAAAACCTAGGCTCGGATGCCACTGTTGGGTAACGTAGTAATTTCAAAAAAATTCCTACGCACACGCAAGATCATGGTGATGCATAGCAACGAGAGGGGAGAGTGTTGTCTACATACCCTTGTAGACTGAAGCGGAAGCGTTGACTCAACGTAGAGGAAGTAGTCGTACGTTCTCCTCACGATCCGACCGATCACAGCACCGTTACTCCGGCACCTCCGAGTTCTTGGCACACGTTCAGCTCGATGACGATCCCCGGGCTCCGATCCAGCAAAGCGTCGGGGAAGAGTTCCGTCAGCACGACGGCGTGGTGACGATCTTGATGTGTTACCGGCGCAGGGCTTCGCCTAAGCACTGCAACGATATGACCGAGGTGGAATATGGTGGAGGGGGGCACCGCACACGGCTAAGGAACGATCACGTTGATCAATTGTGTGTCCAAGGGGTGCCCCTTGCCTCAGTATATAAAGGATGGAGGAGGAGGAGGCCGGCCAAGGCAAAGGGTGCGGCCAAGATGTGGAGTCCTACTAGGACTCCAAGTCCTAGTAGGAGTCCACCAAGAGGGAAGGAAGGGAGAAGGAATAGGAGGAGAAGGAAAGGTGGCCGGCCCCCTTTTCCCTAGTCCAATTCGGACTAGAGGGGAGGGGGGGCGCAGCAGCCTTTTTCCTTTTCCCACTAAAGCCCATCAAGGCCCATTACTTCTCCCGTAATCCCGTAACTTCCCGGTACCTCCGAAAATACCCGAACCACTCAGAACCCTTCCGATGTCTGAATATAGTCGTCCAATATATCGATCTTTACGTCTCGACCATTTCGAGACTCCTCGTCATGTCCCCGATCTCATCCGGGACTCCGAACTCCTTCGGTACATCAAAACTCATAAACTCATAATATAACTGTCATCGAAACCTTAAGCGTGCGGACCCTACGGTTCGAGAACAATGTAGACATGACCGAGACACGTCTCCGGTCAATAACCAATAGCGGGACCTGGATGCCCATATTGGCTCCTACATATTCTACGAAGATCTTTATCGGTCAGACCGCATAACAACATACGTTGTTCCCTTTGTCATCGGTATGTTACTTACCCGAGATTCGATCATCGGTATCCAATACCTAGTTCAATCTCGTTACCGGCAAGTCTCTTTACTCGTTCCGTAATACATCATCTCACAACTAACACATTAGTTGCAATGCTTGCAAGGCTTATGTGATGTGCATTACCGAGAGGGCCCAGAGATACCTCTCCGACAATCGGAGTGACAAATCCTAATCTCGAAATACGCCAACCCAACATGTACCTTCGGAGACACCTGTAGAGCACCTTTATAATCACCCAGTTACGTTGTGACGTTTGGTAGCACACAAAGTGTTCCTACGGTAAACGGGAGTTGCATAATCTCATAGTTAAAGGAACATGTATAAGTCATGGATAAAAGCAATAGCAACATACTAAACGATCGGGTGCTATGCTAATGGAATGGGTCATGTCAATCAGATCATTCATCTAATGATGTGATCTCGTTAATCAAATAACAACTCTTTGTTCATGGTTAGGAAACATAACCATCTTTGATTAATGAGCTAGTCAAGTAGAGGCATACTAGTGACACTCTGTTTGTCTATGTATTCACACATGTATTATGTTTCCTGTTAATACAATTCTAGCATGAATAATAAACATTTATCATGAATTAAGGAAATAAATAATAACTTTATTATTGCCTCTAGGGCATATTTCCTTCAGGACGGTGGTTCGAGGCAGTGATGGAGGGGCCCCGACGACGGCGCAACGGCGAGGCGGCGCCGACGTACAGTACGTGCCGTCACATTAAACTTCAATTTTGGTCAAATCGTTGTACTACAAGTTGGATTTGGACATTTGAGACGAATTATATCATTGTGATACATTGATTCGACGGAATTAGGGTCGCATTATGCTAGGGTTTGGGTTCTGTCGAGCCAAAAGTCTGAATTTTTTCTGTGTGCTCTGTTTTGCAGCGGCTCATAGTGATTTCTTCACTGTGGAGATCATCCATGGAGGATTTTTCTCTGGAAGTGGGCAGAATAGGTCCTACTTGGATGGCAAAAAAATCTGCTATGACTACTGTCACTTAGAGTTTGCGTACTATAAAATGTTTGAAGCTTTAATCGAGGACATTGGTTATGAGAAGGAAGGCAGAATCGATATGTATTGGTTGCCCCCTGGCTGTCAACTTAATGAAGATGGTGCAAGGCATTTGTCCAATGATGCAGACATAGATCTGATGTATCTACAGGTCAATCAAGGGCATAGATTTCATATGATTTACCTTGATCATTTGGATGGCCACATTTCAGGAGGTGGATCAGCATGGGGTGATGTTGCAGCTAATCCAATATGTCATTTGCCTGTTGTTTTCAGTCCCAACAAGAAGCTAAGCAATGCAGATCAGAGCATGGTATCTTCTAGTGTTGTTGAGGAAAGCAATGAAATTCAGAGCAATGAACAAGTGCATGTCAGGTTGAGACCTAGAGGACAGAAGTTAGAAGATGAGCCAGAAGAATATAGTGATAGTGATTCAGACAGTGATTACATACCAGAAATTGTTGAAAGTGACTACGACTTAGAGGATGGGGATGATGATTTGGCACAGGAGCAGTTGCACCCTTTGCAAGACAATAAAGGGAAGAAAGTGATTGAAGAGTGCAACTCTGAAGATGATACATTGGATGCTCCAGATTCAGATGAAGATGAGATAAAATTCAATTTCAAGTCTTTCACACCATCAGACATGCATGACCCCAAGTTCCATGCTAGGCAGTTGTTCTCATCAGTTGAGCTCTTGGGGAAGGCTATTAGAGAGTACAGTTGCAAGGAAAGGGTGAATATTACATTTCCAAAGAATGATAAAGCGAGGCTTGGTGCAAAGTGTGAGAAGGGATGCCCTTGGTACCTGTATGCATCTTGGGACAATAGGACAAATGCAATCATGGTCAAGACATTCAATGGTGAGCACAATTGCGAGAAGAAGTGGCAAGTTACAGCATTTACTGCCAGGTACATTGCTGAAAAGTACGTCGACAAAATCAGGGCGTGCGAGAAGATGACATTGAAGGGCTTAGCAGGATTTGTGCAAGGAGATTGGAATATGACTATTAAAAGGGGCAAGTTAGGGAGAGCCAGGAAGATTGCATTTGATATGATATATGGAGATGAGATTGCGCAATACAACATGTTGTGGGACTATGCAAATGAGCTAAGGAGATCTAATCCTGGGAGTACATTCTTTGTTGAACTTTCCAACAAGGGCCAGTTCCAGAAATGTTATTTCCCATTTGATGCATGCAAGAGAGGCTTCTTATCTGCTTGTAGGCCTATTATTTTCCTCGATGGTTGCCATTTGAAGACACAATATGGAGGTGTTCTATTAAGTGCAGTAGGAATGGATCCCAATGATTGCATATATCCTGTGGCTCGTGCTGTGGTGCAAGGTGAAGACACAAAAACCTGGAGGTGGTTTTTAACTACATTGAAGGAAGATCTTGGGATTGGTAGCACTGATCTTTGGACCATCATGTCTGACAAGCAGAAAGTAAGTACTTTTGTCCATCTCCAAATAATTGAATTATAAATAACAAACCTTTCTTTCTTTACTTATTTGTTTACATGTCATTGTTTCCTTGCAGGGTTTAATTAAGGTAGTGAGAGAATTGTTTAAGGATTCACCACACAGATTTTGTGTCAGACACCTATGGCGGAATTTTAACAAGAACTTTAAAGGTGAGGCCTTGAAGAACCAATTATGGAAATGCGCGAGAAGTACTACAGAGGGGAGGTTTAGGGAAAACATGAACCACATGTTAGTATTGAGCAAAGAAGCCCATGATTGGTTAGAGGAGTTGGATCCTCCTACATGGGTTAGGGCCTTCCAAAAAGAATTCCCCAAGTGTGATGTATTATTGAATAACAATTGTGAGGTGTTCAACAAATACATCTTAGAGGCAAGGGAGATGCCCCTCATTAGCATGTGCCAGAGGATTAAGGGCCAGATTATGGGGAGGAATTATGGAAAACAACAAGAGACTTTGAAGTGGCATGGTACAATATGTCCAAAAATAAGAAAGAAATTGGATAAGAATGTGGAACTTGCAAGAACTTGCCTAGCTGCACCAGCTGGAAAGGGTATGTTTGTGGTAAATGATAGAGGTGTAGATTTCAGTGTAGACACAAGATTGGAGAAGTGTAGTTGTAGAAGATGGGATTTGTCAGGTATCCCTTGCTGTCATGGTGTCTCTGCTCTTAGATATGACAACATTCCTCCAGAATCAAGAGTCAACTCCTGCTACTCTATCGAGACATACCACAAGGCATATGAGCATGTTATTATGCCTTGCAAGGATGTAACTGAGTGGGCAAAAATGAAGGGCGCGCATATCACACCACCACCACTTCAAAAAAAGAAAGGGAGGAAGGCAAAGAATAGGAGGAAACAACCAGAAGAGAAAGAGGGAAAGAGAGGTGTGAAAATCACAAGGAAAGGTGCAGTGATCCATTGTGGCTACTGTGGTGGTCCTGGTCATAACATTAATGGCTGCCTTGACTGGAAGTTAGGATTGAAACCTAAGAAAAAAGGTGAAAAGCATAAAGTCAGAGCAGAGCCAGATGTTTCATCTTCAGATGAAGAAGAAGTTGGTCTGACTCAGGTAATTAAGTGATTAGTAGAACCATTGTGTGAAATTGGTCTTTAAGTTACATGAAATTAATCGTGTTTGATGTTTGCAGGAAATAAATCTACAAACTGCAGGTGTTCTTCAGCATGATCCACCATTGTATGTGCCAGAGATGATAGCTACTTTAACCCAGGAAGTAAGTTTGTTTGCTCATGTCTTTGTAGTTTTCTAGTATATACATGTTTGCTCATGTGTTTATTTTCTACTCATACAGAGAGAATCAAGGCAGAGAGATGAAGTTGAACATGGGCCTCTACCAGAAAATGCTTTCATTCAGCAACAAAGTGAGTCACAACAACCAGTTCTGCAAAGTACCGCAACAAAGGGAGGGGATGTTCATAGAAAGAGAGAGGTTGTTGCATTGGCAAGACTAAGAGCTGCAGCAGAGAGAAGAGAAATAGCAGATCAAGCAAAGTTTGATGCAACAATTGCCAAGTTGAAAGAAGAAGAATAAAAAATTAAGCTAGCTGCTCAGAAGAAGAAAGATAACCTTCTGGCAAGAAAGCAGGCTGCTGAGGAGAAAAAAAAGGTCCTACTGGAAGAAAAGAAACTTGCTGCAGAATTGAGAAGAAAAGCTAGTGAGGAAAAGAAAAGAAAGGCCCTAGAGGAAAAACTTGCCATGGCAGACAAAAGAAGGGAGGCTACGGAACAAAGGAAAAGAAATGCAGAGCAAGCAAAAAAATTAAAGGCTGAAGAAAAACAGAGGATAGCCGAAGAGAGGAAAAGAATTGCAAGGACTAAATACGAAGTAGAGGAGGCCATGTTTCTTTTAGATCAATCATATGAGATGGAGAGAAGGAAATCATTTTTGGAGACACATGAGGCAGCAAGGCAACAAGCTTGGGAGCATTAGAGCATTGAACATGCAGCAGCAAGGGCTAAAGAAGACCTGCAGGAAGAAAATAGGAGAGAGGAAGAGCTAGCAAGTCATGCAACGGCTGATGAGGAGAGGCTTAATGCATGTCAGCACATAAAAAATCCATACAAGAGAACTGGACCAAGTTCTAGTCAGAACATGAGAAGCTTTAAACAACCTAGAAAAGTTAACATGTTCGATGAACTAAGGAGTGGGTGAATTTTGAAGTTAGATGGGTGATTTCATTTTTTGTTCTGCTTATGATCAGATGAACAAGTGCTTTTATTATTATGTGCTACTAAGTGAATGTACTCCAGATCATGTACTGAGGTACTTTTATGATTATGATCTAGTTCGGTGTATGCTTGTGAACACTTGCAAATTATCACTTAATTTTTACCTACAAATGCAGCTTGTATATATGATGTGTTTGGGTGTATGCTGGTATATGTTTGCTGTCATTTAAGTGTACAAATGGTCAATTTCAAATTCTGCTTTTAGCTACTGTTGGTAACATGTTTGTAGATACTATAGTTAACATGTTGCCGCAGTTTTCATGTGCTCATGTACCTACTTTAGTTAACTTGCTCCAGTTTGGCAGATATATGAAATTACACAGTACACACATCTGGATCCGATGTACTTCAGCAGAGCCAAGTTAACTCTGCTTGTAGGTACACAAATTTGAAATTATAGAGTACACAGACTGAAAATTACACAGCGGCAAGTTAACTCTGCTTGTACATACTGTAGTAGAGCCAATTGGCATCTTAGCTTCACAACAGTATGAAACTCCATCAGAGAACTCAGTTAAATAATGCACACTGTATTTCATTCATAAGTAACTCATCTCACTTTTACATGACACAATACATATATTTGGATCATAGATTGACTAACCAGACTACACAGTACATAGATCTGGATCAAACAAATCCAGTCGAAGCACATACTAATTCACTGGACTAAACAAACTACACTACATTAACTAGCAACCATAGACCAAATGTCCAGTACTGAAAATGCAACCAAGGACTGGTCCATGCACTCTAACGGCGGCATGCCGCAACGCTGCAACACGTCTCAACGGGCACACCTCCGACGACAGCACCTCCAACGGCGGCTTGCCGCAAAGCGTCTCAACGACGACTAATACAGCAGCCGGCGTGACAACCTCCTCGCCAACACCAACCACCATGGGCAGCAGCATGTACCCACCAGCAAGCTGCGGCTGGAACCACCGTCCGTGACCACCGGTCGCCACTGTCAAAGCAAACACCGGCGACCACCTGGGCGGCAACCGTCAAAGCACACACCGGCGACTACGGGGGCGGCGGCGCGCCCGCTGTCAAAGCAGACACCGGCCACCACCGAGGCGGTGCCGCCGCCGCCGTCAAAGCACACGCCGTCGATGGATGAACTTTGGCGCCGCCAATGGTGCTAGGGATTGGGGTGAGCTAGGGATTGCGGGGAGAGTGCGGGATGGAATTGGGGATTTTTGCCCCGCACACAGCCTTATCAATTTTGACGTGTGAGACCAAAGGTAAACTGTGGGACCGATGCTCACATGGCAGTGGATGCATACTGGCTACGTACGTGAGGCGTATAGCCAGGACCGATGCCACAATCTTCAGGACCGTATAGACACTGTATTTACATGTACGAGGACTGTATTGAAGCACTTTGTGACTATGAGGACCATGTTAGACATCGCCTGCAAGTACCAGGACTAAACATGCAATTATCTCTTTGAACCATCTATGAAGATGCTCTAAGCAAGATATAGTCGTCTAGAATAGGAGCTCTAGTCAGGACGCGGAGTATCTACACCCGAGCTCATATGAGCTCGGGTGAACAGTAAAATCAAAAAACATTTTTAAAATGTTCAAAAAAATCTGAATTTTTTTTGTCGTGAACTTTGACAAATGTTCTAACTTCTTGCAAAATTTCATCTTCAAATCACATTCATGGAAGGCGTGACAAAAAAAAACAAAATCAATACTCTGAAAATGCTACTTTCAAAGCATTTTGGAGCACTGATTTTGTTTTTTTACAACGCCTTGTACGAATGTGATCTGAAGATGAAATTTTGCAAGCAGTTGGAATATTTGTCAAGGTTTACCACAAAAAAAAATTAAAATTTTTTGAACGTTTTTAAATTATTTTTCGATTTTACTGTTTACCCGAGCTCATTTGAGCTCGGGCTCAGAAAGGACTTTCCGCTCTAGTCACCTTATCCTCCGGCTAGCCGTTCGCGTGCAGCCGTTCTATCTCTCGCCAAACATTTTCTCTTGGAACTTGGAAGGCACTCGTTTTCCTTTTGTCTCTTTCGAGAAAAGTATCTTCCTTGTAAGCCATCCTGCATCCGGGCAGTGCCAAGTCAACCACTCCACTCCCGCGCGCTCCCCTCTCGCGGCTTCGGTTCTTCCGCCCGCCGCCGATTGCTGCCGAGATGAGGTCGCAGCTTGACGCCGCCGCCACTGCGTCTTCGCCGCCGGCGTCCGCTCTCCGCCCCTGGCCGCCTCGGGCCCTCCTTAGGTGCACCCGGTACTGTTGATTACATTATGTTGCACGCATGCGGCGGCCTTGAACGCGGCGATGATTTGATCTATCGCTGCTCTTATCCACATCCTAATTCTTGCTCGTGCACTCTAGGGTTTGCGCGTTCCCCGGGCGGTTCCGCGTCAGGCGCAGTGACGGGATCAGGGTTGGCTGCTCGGCTAGCCATCTTCCCGGCGGCATCAAACAAGGTTCGCGGTACTAAATGCAGCAAACTCTTCCTTCGATACTTAGCCAATTACTACCTCTGTAAACTAATACTCCCTCCGTTCCGAATTACTTGTCTTGAATTTGTCTAGATACGATGTATCTGGACTCATTTTAGTGCTAGATACATCCATATCTAGACAAATCTAAGACAAGTAATTCGGAACAGAGGGAGTATAATATAAGACGTTTTAGATCACTAAAGTAGTACTCCCTCTGTAAACTAATATAAGAGCGTTTAGATCACTAAAGTAAGTGATCTAGGAGTAGTTCTTATATTAGTTTACGGAGGGAGTAGGGTTCAAAGCGTCTTAGAGGGAGTAGCTGTCTACAACTCTAGGCAGAGAGTTGTAATAGCAGTGGCGGAGCTTGACAAAGTTGTTTCGGGGGGCCAAATAGAATATACTCCCTCTGTCCTAAAATAAGTGCCTTAACTTTGTACTAACTTTAGTAGTATAAAATTGTACTAAAGTTGAGACACTTATAAATTATTTTTGGGACGGAGGGAGTATCAGTTAGCCGGGGGTTGGGGGTCCCCCCCCCCCCGCTCCGCCGTTGTGTAATAATGAAAGGTTGTGACGAATTGGGTTTTCATGATAGATCGTTATCGATTATGTAAGTGTTCTCTGTTTAAGCTTTACCTTATCATAGGAGGAGCAAGAGTGTTCAAATCGGCAAAGAGGACATGCGGAAAGGAGACCGAGTCTAATGTGAACACGCCAACCACGTTGGGGGCAGAAAATCACCTATACTTTCCTGTTAAGGTGATCTTTTTTTATTGTTTCACTGGCGTACTATTCCGTTGTTTGATCACCTGGCCTGATGCATGGGCATATGGGCTTGAGCATTACTAGTAGAACCCCTAAACCCTCAAACCTCTGTAGCAGTTTTAAGGGTTGAGAAGTGCCACTTTTTGACACTTTTAAGGGTTGAAAAACAGGGGCAAAGACTAGAAACCTCAAACCCAACCCTTAAACTGCTTTAAGGGTTGGATTTGAGGGTTCTAGTCTTTGCGTCAACCCCAACCTTTAAAACTGTCATTTCATATATCACACATTTCATCACATTTCATCATATGACATATCACAAATTCCATCACATTTGACATAAAACAATAATCATTCTTGTTATTATTACAACACCGAATAAAACAATAATCATTCAAATTATTACAACAATGTTTGAGCAAATTACACTAATTGTTCGAATCAAATAGGACATAGAAAAGTAAAACAAAAATACATCATGGGCCAATGCGCCGCCCATCCAACAGCCAGTGGTGCTCTATTAGATCATCCCGGAGCCGACCATGAGTGGTTGCATCCTCAATCTCACGATGTGCTTGAAGAAAAGCGTGTACTCCCTCCGTCCTTTAAAGAGTGTACTTCCAACTTTGTTGGAGAGTCAAACTATCTTAAAGTTTGACCGAGTTTGTGCAAAAAAATATCAATGTTTATGAAACCAAATAGATATATGATGAAAATATATTTTACCATGAATCTAATGCTACTCGTTTGATGGCATAAATGTTGGTGTATTGTGATATAAATATGGTCAAACATAAAAATGTTTGACTTTCCAACATTGTTGGAAGTACACTCTTCAAAGGACGGAGGGAGTATGCAAGAAGGGTTTCTTTCCGGTTGCACACGGGTACCAACACTGTCATAGAAACAAGGGAGGTTTAAACCTCTTTCATCCTCTAGGATCATGTTGTGTAGAATCACACAACATTTCATGATGTTCATCAAGGTTTTTTTGTCCCAAAACCGAGCTGGACCACGAACTATGGCAAACCTTGCTTGCAAAACACCGAAAGCTCTCTCAATATCCTTGTGGGCTGCCTCTTGTGCCTTGGTGAAATGAGCCTCTTTTCTTGTTAAGGGCACCCCATTTTTCTTGCGGTTTTCAAAGGATTGCACGTCGATGAGGAGGCTCATCATCTCGACGTCGTCGTCTTGCAACAACTCGTCGATGTCCGAATCGTCGGATGACGACCACTCCGACGAATCGGACAACGAGTCCATGACAATCTCCTCATTGTTCATCTCCATCTGCAAAGGACAGTCACTAATTAGTGCTAACAAATGAAACAATAAAGAAAATGAAACAAAATGAAAAAAAGCACATACCTCACCTCTCGGAGGAGGCGGCGTCGGCGGCCGGCGGGAGGGCGGCCGGGGCGCGGCTTGGACGGCGGGAGGGCGGCCGGGGCAGGGCGGGAGGGCAGCCGGGGCAGGGCGGGAGGGGCGGCCGGCGGGAGGGCAGGGCGGCGGCGCGGCTTGGACGTCCTGGGCGCCGGGGCGCGGCTCCTCGATGCGGCTCCTCGAGGGGCGGCCGGCGGGAGGGCAGGGAGGGAGGGGAGGCGGGAGGGCGGCCGGGCCGCGGCGGCGCAGGGGAGGCGGGAGGGGACGCCGGGGCGGGGAGGAGGAGGCGCGGCAGGGGCGGGGAGGCAGAGGGGTGGCCGGGGATGGAGCGCCGGGGCGCGGCGCGGCGGGAGGGCGGCCGGGCAGGCCGGCCGGATCCGGGGAGGGGGAGCTGGGATCCGGGGTGGGGGAGCTGAAAACTCCCTCCCGCGCGAAACTGGCGAGGGAACCGGGTTGGGGAGGGGTTGGGCTGCCAACCCCTGTTTCTACAGGCTGGGAAGGAGAATAGGGGTTGAGCCTCTAAAAAAATTTGAGGGTTTAAGGGTTAAGGGGTTCTATTCTTTGCGATTTTTTCGTCTCAACCCGTAAAAAAGCGGTTATTTTTGAGGGTTTGAGGGTTTAGGGGTACTACTAGTAATGCTCTTAGTCTGAAAAAAATCCAACCTGTAGTCAGGGGTGGAGCCAGCCCAGCGGGCCGCCATTGTGCACTGTAGCAGTTATGTGCAGTAATTGCTACAGTCTGCACTGGGTTTGGGCCCTGGGCCCTGGGGGCCTGGCGCCTGTATCCGCCACCGCCTGTAGTCTTGTTAAGGTTCCAGGGGCATACCATGTTATTTCTATGAGTTCAGTACATAATTTTGACGATAGATGGATCATGGAGGGGACATGTGATTTTTCGCTTATGTGGACAATGTGAGTGCATGGAGCCATTGATTGCTTGTGAGAGCATCTAAATGATTCTATGGTTATTTGTGTTATGAAAGCAACTTGTCTCTATTACATAGTCCATGGGGCATATATATATATATTACACATGACTTGGGGTACAAGGAAAGAAAACATAGTCTAATAAGGACTCCTAGACCAATACTAATACTTCCTCACACCCCTGCAAAGCGTATGCAATAGCATTGTATTTGAAGAAGTGTAACACTAGAAAAAATGATAATTCAAATCCATGTCTAGAGAGTGCCGTCGTAGCATGAAGAGTCTTCAAAACCTGTCGCGTCAAACCAAAGGGGGATACCAAAGAGGTGGCACATCAAAGAAAGACATTGCATCACTTGAAGATACAACTGAAGTATCAAGAGAAGATGGGTTATCAAAATAAGATGGAACATCAAGGAATAAAGCATTGTGCAAAAAATCATGGCCCATGACAACCGACGGCAAAAGAAGCTCGGCGGCTAAGGCACAATGGGTGTAGATCAACAATGCAAAAAGAGTCCAGCAAATCCTATAGAAAACAACAAGGCAAGTAGTCCACAAAAGTTGTATAGAAAGGATCAGGACTAGAGAAAGGCCAACGGACAAAAGTTTGGTGGACTCGCCATTGTGTACATGGTGAGGTCAGCTAGAGCCCCACAAAGGTAACTGCTCACCGATGCGGCTGTTTTACATGTATGCGTTGGCATACCATCCATCCATCATAATCATCATCGTAACAATAATATAAACATGTAACATGCGTATGCCAAATGGAAAGCCTGAATTTGTGGTCCTTGGACAAGTTTGTGGTCTCGGGTAGTAGGTCATGAGAGGGGCCCATATTCCCCCCTCCCAACGGAAGTCTGGCATGCTCATCTTGGATCAAGATAATGGGAACTAAGTTTCTAGGTCGGCACGAGTGGAACAAAGCACCGAGACATAAAGCCTGGCCTCCCACCGTTACCTCCCTAACTTACCATCACATTCCACAACATTGCATAATTAAACTTTATAACAATAAGTGATTGTATCAGAGCCAAGTTAATACTACCCACCAACAACGTAAGATAAGAGCTACAATATGACTCGGGCAAAACCCTAAGCATGACCACGACAAGCGCGGCTAAACACGGTAAAGCTTGCCTAGAATCCACACTTGGTACATTTGCAGACCTTTCTCATATCCAATGTCATCTCCGGATCCTATCAGCGAAGAAGCAAAACAATGGAAAGCAATCAACGGATGCATCTTATAACTACGACAAAGATACAACATGCTCATGGAATGCAATTCATGACATGACATGGATGATAAGCAACATTACCCTAATGCAACATGAATCAAGGTTCAGTGGAATTAACATGTAATGGATAACACATGTTCAATTAATGCAACAATTAAGGATGATGGTTGAATGTTGATTATACTTAGCATTACATTAAGTGTGGTGAACATGGGTGTACATGGCATAAGATGGAGATGGATTGCAGTAAATCTATCTACACATATTACATGGAGTGGAAATTTTTATATAAAGCATTTCCAATTACCTCATATAAAGAAAGGTTAATTATGGATTAAGCCTAACTCCAATAGTTGATGCAACATGCATGAAAATGACATATTACCGATCTTTGCACCATGCTGATCAAAATGGCATATTGAATCATGTTAAGCTAAGATAGGATGACTTAGTTATTAATTAGGCATTTTAAATAATGCATTAATGCTAATTAAATGGATGCAACAATTTAAAATGCTCTTACATGGATGCAGCAATTTAAAATACCCTAACACGGATGCAAATGACAATTCATGATCTATACATTTTTCTAATCAAGATTCATATATAATATGTTTAATTTGGAGCTAGGGATTAAAAGATATGAATTATAGAAGTTTAGGTCATTTCTGGAATTTATAATTCAAAAGAATTCAAGGTATAACGCCTAGAAACTAAATGCACCGGAGCCTAGCTAGCCACAACAACTGACTAGTGGGACCAAGGGGAGGTTGACAAGGCGTTGGCGCAGTAGCGTGGTTGTGGGGGTTTCCTCACCGGGGCTAGACCTAAGCCACGGTGGCTGATTGGTGGGAGGAAGGGGCCCACAGTCAGAGGTGTGGGTGCACGGTGGCTAGCCGGGGAGGGACGCTGACGGGTGGGACCGGGGGTCCATATGGTAGGTTCTGGCTATGTGGCAGGTGCTACCGAGGCTATAACTAGTTGCATTCGCTGACGGGTGGGGCCTAACTGCCACATGTGCGTGGTTAGCGATGGACCTTGGACCCTCACGGTCGGATGCGCAGCGAATGGACCGGATCGGCTGGGAGTGTGTGTGTGTGTGCAGAGAGAGAGAGAGAGAGAGAGAGAGAGAGAGAGAGAGAGAGAGAGCTGATAGGCGCAAGGACAGGGCCTATGAGTTGGTGACTTAGGTTGCGGTGGCGCGTCGGATTTGAACGACGGTGACCTACAGAGTGGCGTATGGACCTGGTCAGCGATTTCGACGCGCGCGATCGAACAAGCGAAGCGAGCCGCGTCTACCGGTGCTACACATGCAATCGGATGACGATGTGAAAGTCGTCGACGGCGAGGTGCAGCGATAGGTGCCCTCGGGTGTGTGTGATGCGTGGTGCGGGAGCTTGCTAACCAGTGGGTGGATGTCTGGGAGTGGGCTACGAGTGATTGCGAGGCGGATGGCGCAACCGACAAGAGCAGATGGTCACCAGAACAACGCCGGCGACCATGCAGTCAGGCCGCCGACGGCGGTGCTCGTGGAAGCGGTGCAGGTGGATGGAACCGGGAAGGGGAAGTGAGAGGAAAGATGTGGCAGCTCACCACGGGGATGTTGGCGTAGTCGAACGGGGCGGAGGACACCCGGTGGTGGCGAAATTGGCGGCAAGTCGGCGTTACCCGAAGGGGAAGAAGAGGACAAAGCGCTCGTCTCCTTGCGTCCGGGCTTGATCTGGTTGGTGAAGAGGAAGAAGGGGTTGTGGCGTATCCCTTGGACATGGCCGCGAGGACGGAGGAGGACGGTGGCCACTCCAGTGACGAGCTCGTGCCGTTGGCTATGCTCGGTTGGCTTGGGGAAGAAGGAAATAATAGGGGAGGGGCGCACCGGTGCCGCGGAAGAGAGGGGAGAGGCTAAGGTTAGGGTTGGAGGGGAAAGTTGGTTTTATGGTGGGCGATGATAAGAGAGCTCTTGTCAGCAAAATCACTACTAGTGATGCAAATGCCTCTCTCCCAGATTCAGAAAAAGGAAGGAAGAGGGCCTCTCGATGGGAGTGATTCCCCGAAAAAAGATCGTTCTCAGCATCCTCGAGTTCGTAGTCAAAGTCACCTTCATCCACCTTTCATGGACTGGCGCGGGCAAGCGCCGATGTCTAGAGCAGGAGATGGAAGCTTGGGTTGAGGAGGCTGTCAACGAGTCATCAAAGGCGATAGATCGGTTATATTCGGATTTGTTGGCAACTCAGCCTCTTTGACAATGAGCTTTTGTTTGAGTGTATAGCTGAGGTTAGGTGTTCTAGAGGAAAACGGCAGAAAAAGAGTTGATTACAACTGCACGAAAGGAATTCGTCGAGACCTATCCGAACCAGCCTCTTTGACATGAGCTTTTGTTTGAATACGTCGGTACTTAAGTTTTTTGATGGTGTTAAATGGGGTGTGGGCATGTGCTAGTTTCATGTACTTATATATGGGGCCACACTGTTTTCCCCCCATTATATGATTCTCAATTACCTTTTGCCTGGTTTTTATATGAGGTGCCGACGTCGGAGCGGAGGGGGATGTCTCTCCCGGGAGGAAGACGACAAGCACAAGGCAGGTGGTCTAGGCTGGGCTTTAGCGGGTTAGGTGGGGAGGCGGGCTTCCTGGCGGTTGGAAGAGAGGCCGAAGGGAGAGAGAAGAGATGGGCTGGGTGGTCACTGGGCTGTGTTGTGCTGCTGCCTCTCCCAATTCTCTTCTCTTTTCTTTTCCCAGAAAATAGAAAAAACAGAGTATAGGAATTAATTGAGGCCCCAAAACAATTTAGAAAATTCTGAAACTTGTTGTGGACCTTGCTGGAATATTTCCAAGCCACCATAAACATTTCAGGAATTTTCGACAAGGAATATATATGCATTATTTAATAACACATAAATGGGTTTTGAATTGGGGGTAGGTGATGGAAGAGGGATCAAATAGTGAGATAAATTGGGGAGCCTCTAGATGTGACATAAAGGCTATGTGCAAAGTATGAGAGTCTATCTCACACCAGAAGACCGAAAGGGAGAAGGGTCAAGTTAATTACTACTCCCTCCGTCCCATAATATTGGACGTTTTTTGACACTAGTGTAGTGTCAAAAAGCGTCTTACATTATGGGACGGAGGGAGTAATAAATAACATATCAATGTAAAATTATTGAAGATATTTATTATAGGTTCCTAATACCATTGGAAGAATATTGATAGTGTTTTCAAGAGAATTCACCATGTGAAATCCCTCAGTTTAAATAGATAAAAGATCTATGCAATTTATTTAATTGGATTTAATTAGGGTTGGCAATTTTAATAATGTTGAGGTTTTAATGAACCTCATTTCAAATTAAAGCATGCTGACATGATGCAAAAATAAAAATAAAAATCAATTCCTATTTAGTTTACTACCCCGGGATGTTGCACGTAGGGCGAGAGATACGAGGGAATCTGTGTGGAGGCAGGAAGAATTGGAAGTAAAAGGGAGGAAAAAGACAAGGTGAGGCTCGTGCGCTGGCGAGCAACCTTACTAGCGGGCCCACCAGACAGCTAGGGAAAGAGGCAAGAGAAAGGCCACCTGAGCCGAATTTGGCCCAGTTAGGGTTTGGCTGACTATTTCTCTTTTTATTATTCTTATTGTCTTTATCCCCTCCAATTGCACAAATGGTTTAGTATAGCACTTTACACTACTATGAAAATTTTCAAGGATTTTCAAATGGGTATTTGACTGCCATATTGATTCAAAACCCAATTTTGCCCCAATTTGGGTTTGAACTGCAAGTAGGCGAAATATGGCTCCACAAGTCATGAATATTTTACTGGAGGTTATGGGCATCTTATTATCCCCAGATATTATTTTTCATAAATTTTTATCAAGGGAATCATCACCAGACAATTAGATTACAGTTCTTCCAATTTTTTGAATTTGAACAAAAGCACTTGATTGAAATACCAAAACTAATCCAGAAGTTTTGGGGTTAAAAGCAGGGGTTGGTTATGACAACTGTGAGCTAGCAAAACTACTAGCTCAGAGGTTTGATGACTACTCATGCACAACATTCACTTGGGGCAGATTTGAGACTAATGCAAAGTTTTTTAGGGTTTTGGCTTTGAAACTATATGATGAGATCATGCCATGAAATGCATTATGTTACATGATGCTTCCAAACTCTATTACAACTCCTGATAAGCAGGTTTTCACAATGGGTCATTACACTTTGCAACAAATATACTATCAATGTACCTTCTGTTTCCTGAATATCCCATGCCTGTTCAACTTTGCAGGGAAACAACATGGTGAATATAGTAAGCATCACATTCTGCCTTCTACACAGAGTTGTTATAGGCCAGATGCAGTTAATGATGAAATCATTCCCCAGGATATCACAAAATATTACAAGTTTGCCATTTGCTTGCATATCTGATCCTATTAGAACACCTGTGCCTCTTAAGCTAGATGTGACTCTTCCACCACCGCCTGATGTCAGATGGAGTATTTCACGCTTGTACTATCTATTCAATACACAGCTTGACCGAAACATTGCCTTGTAAGTGAATATATCTAGTTTTTACTAGCTAGACATGTATATTTGGTAATGTGCAGTGCCTCTTTGATCGCACTACTACACTTGCCAGGCTGCCGCCTTTCTGCGCATTCCAAAAGTTCATCCTAAGTTACGCATAATAACTGAAGCTTCTTGCTCATGGTGAATTAACCTGGTACTTTGTCTTCACTATATCTTCAAAGGTCTATTATCACTTTGCTCGTCACGTGCTTTTCTATTGTGTTCGTTGGAGGATTGCTATTTCATAAGTTCAGGTCTGTAACTTTCTTATTTGAAAGGGCTTGAATTTTCTGATTTATTCTTCTCTATTTGTCAGAGAGGATATCCTACATCTTTACTAGTCAGTACTAACATAAATGAAATATACTGGTTTCTATTTTAGGAAGAAAGAACAGCCTCTGGAGGACTGCTTATGGGAAGCTTGGGCATGTCTATGTTCATCATCTACTCATCTGAAAGTAAGTGCTAGTTGCTTTCTGGGCTCAGAACAATATGTGCACTTAGTTATTCAATACTGTCTTTTCTTAGGTAATATCTTTGACAAATCATTCTGTATATATTTCCCTTTTAGAGGACTCTTTTTGATACATTCTTTTGCTTGTTTTCACAGCAAAGGACACGTATTGAGCGTCTTATTGGGTTCTTTCTTGCTATCTGGGGTATATTGTTCTATTCTCGTTTGTTAAGCGCGATGACAGAACAATTTAGAGTGAGTTTTTTTTAAGTATTCTACAAAACTGAGGTGAAAAATCTTTACATAGAGCAAGTCTTTATCTGTCACCTGGTTTCAGACCCAAATGCACAAGGTAAGGGAAGGAGCCCAGTTGCAGGTCCTTGAGGAGGATCATATCGTTATCTGTGGAGTCAATAGTCATCTGACGTCCATATTGAATCAGTTGAATAAGTTTCAGGAATCAGCAATTCGCCTAGGTACTGCTACAGCAAGGTAACTGAAGGATAACATAGCATTTTGGCAATATGTATTTACACAATTTTTTATACAGCCATTTACTTTCTTTGAACAATGTGAAGGAAGCAGAGAATTCTCCTTCTCTCGGAACTTCCCAGAAAGCATATTGAGAAGCTTGGAGATACCATATCTAAAGATTTAAATCATGTTGATGTATTCACCAAGAGGTAAAACGTTATGCAATTCTTCTTGTGATGCTTTCTGAACGCATGCAACTTGTTTTCAGTTTTTTACCCTTAGAACAGATGTTCCACTTGATATGTGAAAACTGACTTCACTTAAAATTTCAGTTGTAGCCTTAGCTTGACAAAATCATTCGAGAGAGCAGCAGCAAACAAAGCAAAGTCTATAATCATCTTACCATCAAAAAATGAACGGTATGTATATAACCATATAGGCATATGCCTTCCTTTATGTTTGCTGACTGGAAATAATTTGGGAGAAGGGAGGGTTGTTGTATTTTTATGTACTAGTGCATGCTATCTTTGTGGGCCATCAAACTCCTGTGTGCATGTGAATCCATTGTTCTAGTGTTGGATAGGACAACTGAAACTTTTCATTTCAATGGTTTGAGATGAATAACTTGAAAAGGAGCCGTGGCTATTATCAGAAAACATACCAAGACAAACTCTTTAAAGAAAATTCATGTATTTTCCTATTGAACATCGATGCCATATGCTACATTTTGATATATTATTTCTGAGTACCAACACTTATGTGAAAACAAATATGTGCCTGATTTGGTATTGTCTGAGGATCGAATGTAGGCATTCGCCCCTACACAGCTGGCCATGACGCCCTGCCAGGTTGAGAAGAGAGGGAGGCACTATAATTTATGATTAGTGTTTGCCTAATTCTCAATGTTCAAGATGGCTGTTCTTTATAGTATCGGCTAGTATCTAACCAATCAAATGTTATTCCTAAAATACACTCCCTCGGTCCCAAAATAATTAAAGTATTGGGTGTGTCCTAAGTCAAACTTGTTTAAGGTTGACCAACTTTATAGAAAAATGTGTGAAGATCTAAAATATCAATGTGAGCGATACAAGAGAGCGTCTCCCCGGCCCTCTAAAGATGTGCCTGGCATAGCACGAGAAGACACAAGGAATGGTGCTTGGGATTCCTCAAGCATGAAAGCTTCAATCTCGGTTAGCAACGATTCATGGAGCTCAGCGAGGTGATCAGGGTCCATCCCCGAACCCAAGTACTCCCCGAGCACCAACTGCGCTTTGGTGGGCCATCCAGGAGGCCCATCACTGGCGAGGCAGTAAAAACAGGTCTGAGAGGCTCACGGAGTTTTTTTGGGTCGACCGGCGTAATTAATGCATGCCTGCATGCCTATAGTGGTCTACATTTCGTAGATACTCATCATGAGTCTACAACATGACGATTCGTCTTGTCCCAAGACGATAATGCCTGGTGCCCATTAGGGATGTGACAAGCGCCCTATCTTTTTGACTTTAACTCCACTCCAAGCGATGTATCTACAACAACCTTGTGCCATTTACAGACCCAGTGAGCTGTCAATGGCAGGGGAGGACGGAGGGCCATAGGCCTATATAACGTATAAGGATTAGTTCTCTCTGCGAGCTCAATAGAAGACTAGAGCTAGGAGAAGAACAATAGAGCTATCCCGAGCAATAGAATTGCCCTGAGCAGTAGCTTGTAGCCACTCATATAAGCTGATCAAGAAATAGAGTAGGACATAGGGTATTACACCTCGCGGTGGCTTGAACCTGGGTAAAAAACCCGTGTCTCTGACGTGAAGTTTGCTGAAGTGTTTTAGCCCCTGGCCGAACAACTAAAGGGGTTAGCCTTAATCCCTGATCTTGACGATCACACGCCGGCATCTGTCGCGCCAGGTAGGGGGCTAAGGCTTTAGTTTTCTTCACCTGCTCATCAGCCATGCCCAAACGCGGAGCACAGTCAAAACGAGGGCCTCTTCACCGGCACGCTCAAGGCCCCCCGTGTGGAGGAAGGCGACTGTGCTGTGGATGAATCCGTACCAAGGGAGGCGGCGGTGTCCAGGGAGCATGATGCAGCCGGCTCTCAGCAATCACCGCCTCCGACTCTTTCGAACCCTCACAGCGTGGGAGAACATCGTGGCACGGCCCATGAGTCCCAGTCAAAGGGCGCCGCGTCAGCCGCAGGCCAAGGGTCCGCCCACGCTCGTCGATCGGCCTGTCGTCGACTGGATTTCGAGGAGCCGAGCCTAAAGACTCCGCTCCACACCAGACACACCCTACTTCAGTTCGCTCCCATGCAAACGGAGGAAGAATCTCTCATGGGGCTTTGGCTTCGGGAGGTTGTCGGTTTCGTGGATGTTGCCCACCATCGCCAGATAGTTGCAAGCGTCCAGGCTTTGTCGAAATCTGCCCACTCGCTCAGGCCCCACGATAGGCTTGCCATTGTCGTGGCCGCCGAGCCTTCCACGTGGTGAGACGAGGGTTCACCGTTCAAGATTACGCCTCATCACCTCTGCTCCAGTTGATGCCAATGACCTCCAAAAAGTCCACAAGAGAAAGAACGAGGACGCACGCATCATGCTCGACCGACGGTGGAAGAGACGGCGTGATCTTGAGGCTGGCGAGGATCGGGCTTCATCGGGATCGATAGTGGATCATTTGCACGTATCACTGGCCATCGACATCGACTTCTTGCCCTACGTAGCAGGTTGTCATGCGTTCACCTCCGAGCTCCGGCGGGTCATCTGGCCGGAGAAGTTCCGACCCGACCTGCCACAGAAGTACGACGGTTCTTTCTATCCAACGGAGTTCCTCCAGGTCTATACCATCGCTGTCCAAGCAGCCGGTGGTGACGAGATGGTTATGGCCAACTGGTTCCCCATGGGCCTGGAAGGGTCCGCTTGATCCTTGCTCATGAACCTGCCTCAAGGCTCGATCACCTCGTGGGAAGAGCTTTGTCATCAGTTCATGGCCAACTTCCAGGGCACGTTTGTACGCCCTGGCATGGAGATCGACCTCCATGCTGTTAAGCAGAAGAGCAAGTCGGTGAGGTAGCACATTCAATGCTTCAGCCAGGTTTGCAATGTTGAATTGTATATGTGGATTGCCTAGCCCTTTCCATCAGTTCGGACTTTTGGTTGCGTTGGCTAGTGCATGAAGCTTAACATGGTATCAGGGCCTAAGGTCTTGAGTTCAAGTCCCGACTTTCGCAATTTATCTAAAAATTGTTGCTGCCCCCTTTGTGTTCACGTATAGGCCGCCTCTTGAGCCATACCTCTGAGTCTATCCACGTGTTGACTTCTTGTGTCACACGTGAGAGGGGGTGTTGAAGTGTATATGTGGATTGCCTAGCCCTTTCCATCAGTTCAGATTTTTGGTTGCGTTGGCTAGTGCATGAAGCTTAACACGCAACACTATCACGAAGGTCTCTCCACATGCCGTCATCTTAGCCTTCCGCCATAGGGAGCATGATGAGAAGATGTTGCAGAAGTTTGGCACCCACAAAGTTCAAACTGTGGCCGAACTTTTCGCTCTAGCGGACAAGTGAACCAAGGCCGTCGAGGGCCAGGCTTTCCACCACACGTGCTTCGATCAGCCAAAAGATGGAAGTGCCGTTCATTGCGGCTCTTCTGAGAAGGCCAAGAAGCGCAAGCCCGAGCTCGTCCTAGCAGCAGAGCCCCAAGTACGCAAGTCGCCACAGGTTGAACCCGGGGCCGACCAAAGGAAGGCTGGTGATCAAGGTCCATCCCCGAATGCCAGTACTTCCCGAGCACCAACCATGCTTCGGTGGGTTATCCAGGAGGTCCACCACTGGCAAGGTACTAAAAACAAGTTTGAGAGGTTCACTTAATGAGTTTTTCTTGGGCCGACCGACGTAGGCCTCGCATGCCTACGACGGTCTACATTTCGTAGATACTCATCATGAGTCTACAGTACGACGGCTCGTCTCGTCCCAAGATGATATCTCCTGATGTTCATCAAATACGTGACATGCGCCCTATCTTTTTGACTTCGACGCCACCGCAGTGATGTATCTACAACAGCGTTGTGCTACTACCCCAGGGACCCCAGTGAGTTATCAATGGCAGGATGGACATTTTGCTCAAGGAACCGCTTCGGCCTATCGTCCACTACGTCGCAACTGTCTGCCGGGCCCATGTGGGACGTGTAGTTTTGTACCCTCAAACGTTTCAACATATAAGGATGTTTGTAGAGGCTTTTGTGGTACCCCCCAGGCCTATATAAGGGGAGGACCGAGGCCATAGTGGGGGAGGACTTTTGATGACATTGGCTCTCGCTACGAGCTCAATAGAAGAACTAGAGCTTGGAGAAGAACAATAGAGCTATCCCAAGCAGTAGCTTGTAATCACTCATATAAGCAAACCAAGAACTAGAGCAGGACGTAGGGTATTACACCTCACGGTGGCCTGAACATGGGTAAAAAACCCGTGTCTGACGTGAAGTTTGCTTAAGTGTTTTAGTTTCTGTCCGAACTCCGAACGACTAAAAGGGGGTTAGCCTAATCCCTGATCTCGGCGATCACATGTCGACATTTGGCATGCCAGGTAGGGGGCTAAGTCTTCAGTTTTCTTTAGCACTTCATCAACCATGCCCAAGCATGGAGCACAGTCGTAAACATGGGCCTCTTCGTCGGCACGCTCAAGCCCTCCCGTGTGGAGGAAGGTGACCACGCCATAGATGAATCCTCGCCAAGGGAGGCGGCAGTGTTCGGGGAGCATGCCACGACCGACTCTCAGCAATCATCACCTATGGCGCTTTCGAACCCTCACAGCGTGGGAGAACATCGTGGCACGACCCGTGAGTCCCAGTCAAAGGGCGCCACGTCAGCCGGTAGCCAAGGGCCCGCCCACGCTTGTCGACCGGCCTGCCGTCGGCTGGACTTCAAGGAGCCGAGCCTAATGACTGTGCTCCACGCCACATGCACCCTACTTCAGTTCCCTCTCGTGCAAACGGAGGAAGAATCTCCCATGGGCCTTTGGCTTGGGGAGGTTGTTCTAGATGTTAATATATTTTATAAAGAATCTCATGAGACTAATTTGGCGTTCTAGATGTTAATGTATTTTTATATAGACTTGGTCGACCATGGAAGCCATTTTCTTGGTGCGACAACTTATGGAGAGATACAGGGAGCAAAAGAAGGACCGGCATATGGTGTTCATTGGCTTGGAGAAGGCCCACGATAAGATACCGCAGAATGTCATGTGGTGGGCCTTGGAGAAACACAAAGTCCCAACAAGGTACATTAGCCTCATCAAGGACATGTATGATAATGTTGGGATTCGAACAAGTGATGGCGGCACTGATGACTTCTCTATTAAAGCAGGACTGCACCAAGGGTCAGCTTTGAGCCCTTATCGTTTTGCTTTGGTGATGGATGAGGTCACAAGGGATATACAAGGAGATATCCCATAGTGTATGCTCTTTGCCGATAAGCTGTGGAGACAGACTTTAGAATCAAAAGGTTTTAGGCTTAGTAGAACTAAAAATGAGTACATGAGGTGCGATTTTAGTACTACTAGGCAGGAGGAGGAGGAAGTTAGTCGTGATGGGCAGGTGGTACCTCAGAAGGAAACCTTCCGATATTTGGTATCAATGCTGCAGAAGGATGGTGATATCGATGAAGATGCAAGCCATCGAATCAAAGCTGGATGGATGAAGTGGCGCAAGCGTTCTGTGATAAGAGAGTGCCACAAAAGCTAAAAGGCAGATTCTATAGGACGGCGATTCAACCTGCGATGTTGTATGGAGCTGAATGTTGGCCAACTAAAACGGGTGTAGCAGAGATGCACATGTTGAGATGGATATGTGGCCACACAAGAAAGGATCAGGTCCAGAATGATGATATACGCGATAGAGTTACGGTGGCACCGATTGAGAGAAGTTTGTCCAACATCGCCTGAGATGGTTTGGGCATATATAGCGCAGGCCTCCAGAAGCGCCAATGCATAGCGGACAGTTAAGGCGTGCTGATAATGTCAAGAGAGGTCGGGGTAGACCAAACTTGACATGGGAGGAGTCTGTAAAGAGAGATATGAAGGACTGAAATATCACCAAAGATTTAGCCATGGACAGAGTGTATGGAAGTTAGCTATCCATGTGCACCATGACTTGGTCTTGATATCTTATGGGCTTCAACTCTAGCCTACCCCAACTTGTTTGGGACTGAAAGAATTTGTCTTTGTTGTATAGACTTGGTCAAACTGAAACAAGTTTGACTTAAGGCGAACCTAGAACTACAATTATTTTGGAATGGAGGGAGTAGCCCACAAATACTAAACATCTTATCTGCAATTAATAGCCAATATTGCATGATAAGACCACTGCCATAGGGCACATGTACCATACCAGAACTGCTGTTGTTGTTTGATGACTTGTCTTATTTATTTATTTATGTAAAGCTCATCTTGTTGAACATGATCAGATATGAAGTGGATACAGATGCATTTCTTTCTCTGTTGGCTCTCCAGTCTCTTCCACGAATTGCATTGGTTCCTACCATTGTTGAGGTATATACAAGATCCACCATGTATACCAGTTTTGATATATCAACATTTAAGCATTTATTTATTCATCATGTTCTATCAATGTAGGCTTCTAACTCGACCACTATCGAACTTCTGAAATCAATCACAGGCTTAAATGTGCAACCGGTGGAGATGGTTGCCTCTAAGTTGTTTGTGCAGTGCTCTAGGCAAAAGGGCCTTCTTAAAATCTACAGACACTTGCTTAATTCTCGCAGTACTGCTCTTATCTTCCTGATATGCATTTTCGGATACAATAAGTCTGGGAAGGGTGCAGATGGCTATTGCTATTATATGTAGGGTTTAGCAACCGAGAGGTCACAGAGAAATGAACAAATAAATGCATCTAACTGCGATAATTTTGTTGTACTAGGACTATATTTCCGTGCCACGTCGCTATTCTCCATCGCAATCGTTCACTGCCTCTGCTTGCTGATTTCCATGCACGCCGCCTGTCATAGCTCTGGTTTTCTCCCGCATCCCTCCACCTCCACATCTCCCTATCAGCCCCCCTCCCCCCCCCCTTCCCGGCCCGCGTGCGTCAAGTGTTGGGCTGCTATGTTTCGAGCTAACTAGTACTCCCTCCGTCCGGAAATACTTGTCCTAAAAATGGTTGTATCTAGACTTATTTTAGTTATAGATACATCCATTTTATCCATTTACTAGCAAATATGCCCGTGCGTTGCAACGGGAGAAAAACTTTCAAATTATGCAGGAATGATAGATAATGATTTTAAAAATGCCAAGGTGAGATAAGGGCTTTTAAAATATCACTTCAAAAACTATGTCCAAGTGATGTCATGATGAGATAAGAGACTTTTGAAAAGTCATTTAAAAAAAATGTGATGGTTTGACCACGATTTGATTTCCTAAGGCGCCACAATGAATTATTTTTGGCTAAGCAAACTGCATTGATGGACCCTACCTAAGCTAGACTGATGAATGATGTATATAATTTTAACCTAGCGTAGCGGTGGGTCATAACAATTACCATAGTACCAGAATAAACATATTTGCGTATGAAGGCAAAATAGACATTTAGTCATTTTTATATAATTTACAAAAACTAACCCATAGAAAGTTGTGTCAATATTTTTTGGGTTCTGCGTCATACGAAACACGGAAACCTTTTTTTTACCCGATGCGAGGGACTAAATAAAATCATAAATTAACCTCTACAGATCCCCTTTTTAAAATTCTACGCAGGCGATGTTTCGTTTTGTTCATCATTTACGGGCCTGTTTTAATTTTGGAAACATTTCAAAAAATCATGTATATTTTTTTCTAATTCCAGAATTGTTTTGAATACTGGATTTTTTTTAAAATCATGTTTTTTTTCATGAACATCTATTTGATATTGTGATTTTTTTCTATGATATGTGATTTTTTTTGAAATCAGGAACAATTTATGATTTCTCAATAAAACTCGTAGCTTTTTGAAATTTGGTTCTTTTGAAAATCCTGAATGAATGTAAAGAATGATAAACAAAAACAGATTTAAAAAAGTAAAAAGCAAAAAACAAAATAGAAAACAGGGTGCGACCAGCCGCACATGGGCCGGCCCATTAGCGCGTGGAGGAGGAGGAGGCACGCCATGTACATTTTTTTCTAATTCCAGACTACTGGATTATTATTTTTTAAATCATGTTTTTTTTATTTCATGAACATCCATTTGATATTCCAATTTGTTTTCTATGATATGCAAACAATATTTTGAAATCATGAATATTTTATGACTTCTCAATAATGCTCGCAGCTTTTCGAAATTCTAGTCTTTTCAAAATCCTGAATTAATTTAAATAAGAAAAAAATAAAAAGAGAAATAAGAAAGTAAAAAAGCAAAAAAGAGAATAGAAAACAGGGCCCACCCCCAGCCAATTATGGGCCGGCCTATTAGCGCGTGCGGGTGGAGGACCTGCGCTTCCTACGGAGCAAAAGGGAGGAAAAGGTGTAGGAACAAGGGATCGAACGCTGGTCTCCTGCGTGGTAAGCCGAAGCCTTGGCCATTGGGCTACCGGTGCGCTTGTGTTATATTAGCGTATCACCCAACCCGCGGTGATTTTGAAATAAATCTGAATCATATGTTACTTATGGATGGCATAGTGGGTAATTTATGCTAAATTCGAGGGCAATTTCTATGACGGACGACCAGAAGCACTATTTGCTTTATTAGTAGGTAAAGATTGGACAAGTATTTTCGGACGGAGGGAGTAGCTGGGACACATATTAGAAAACAGCTCCAATGTAGTAGTCATGGGCCTCTGTTTCCATACTCCTTACCTGGTGTTTTATGACGATGTTAAGTACACATGTGTGGTCTTCGTCTCTGGGGCTTCCTCTTTGGCGAGGTCTCCTGTCCGCCGCACCTTTATGTCCCCGTGGACACTACTGCACCTGGTGTTGACAAGGTTGATATTGATGCTGCCAAGGTTTCTGATGATGCCGCTCTTTGCGTACGGTTAGGTTGGTTCCGACTACCAGGCGGCCTCGAGTCATACCAGGATCAACTGACCGCGTATGCTCAATGGCTTGATGATGATCCATGTTGTGCGACTGTCCTCATTGCTAGTGTCCTCTTGGTTTTTTCCTGAGATAGTGCGCTTCTATACGCCCTTTTCCTGTGTGGAATTATCTTTATCAGTGTTATGAACCCTATGTTGACGCTCTATATCTATCTATGGTTCTTGGAAGTACGTGGAATTATCTTTTTCAGTGTTACCTGCTAGCACTGCTGTTAGGATCGACGTAAAATCCCTCCACACTATCACCCACTAAGAATCCACGAAGGAGCAACCAACACGATCACAAAGGTCTAGTTTTGCTCAGGGTGGATCTTCACGATGTAGGCTATCTCCAAGCCCGTACAAACTTCTTGGTTTCTTCACAACTTAAAGACTTACCGAAAAAGGCTTTCGCCCCGCTTTATATATAAAGCACCAAACAACAGCACCCGGTACAAATGCACACCCCCACAACACACACACACACCCAAGGCAGGATACATAGGCGCTGAGCGCAGCAACACCATCCCTAGCACTACGCGAAGAGGTGAAGCCACATATGACGAATCGTGGGCTCCTAGGTGACGCCTTCACGAAGGGGACGACACCGTAGCGCCGCCACCGCCCGATCCGAGGATCAGAGTTTCCCCTGGAGCAACTATGGGCAATGAGAGCCGCGACGACGCCTTCAAGAAGGGAACAAGCTTTGCCGCCGCCGGTCCGTCCGAAGATAGAGCAGGTTTTCACCCCGGCCACCATTCACCACCGCCGAACGCCACACCCCGGCTACCACGCCGCCCACACGGCCATGGTAACCGGGCAGCACCAAGCCACGGGCTTTGCCCATGAGCACCGCGGACCCACCACCAGGGCCGCCACCCCGGCATCCAAGACCTTGACACCACCTCACCTGAGATCCGCCGCTACCCCAACCAAAGACACGAGCGGAAAGGACCCGCCTTTCGCACCCCTGGGCTGCCCCAGTGCCAAGACCCGATAGGCCGGTCGAAACTGGCCTCCATCGCCTCGTCCTGCGGCACTGGGCGCGAGATGAGCTCGGTCCTGCTGCCGGGCGCGAGACGAGCTCGGTCCTGCTGCCGGGCGCGAGACGAGCTCGATCCTGCTGCCGGGTGCGAGATTAGTGATGGACCGCAGCTGGGGGAGGGCCAACCCTTCGACGAAGGTTGCGCCCGGATGACGAGGAGAGAGCTCGAAGGTTGCAACGGGCCGCCTATAGACGAGCCGACACCGAAAATCCAGCCGCTGCCGCAACCGACCCGCCAAGGGAAGCAGCCACGCCGGGCCACTGCCCACCCGGTGAGCTCCAAGCACCTAGCCGGTCTAGGAGGTGCAGACCCTCCAAAAATAACAAGATTGAGGTTGGTGATGAATCCCTTGCTCTTGTGCTACAAAAGATAATCTCCTCCACACTCAAACTCTCTCAAGGTATGGCTTTTAGATTGGAGAGGTAGGGGTGGAAAACAAGGACGGGATTAGAGATCAAAGACTTGGCTTGTTGGTTGGAGTAGAAAGCTCTTTGAACTCAACACAAGAAGGTGGTGTTCTCTCAAAAAATATGATGGGGGTGGAGTTTGCTTCGAGTGAACTGTTGGGATAGGTGGGCGTATAAATAGGAGGGACCAGAAATCGGACTGCATGCACTTTTAACACAGCTCAGAGGAAGCGGAGTGATCAGGTCAGAAGTTCTGAACAATGCTAAACGTGGAAACTTTCAAATGGCTCCGAGTGGACTACCTTGCATGTGGCACTCTCTCTAGAACGCCTTCAGAGTTTCCAAGCGGGGTCGTTTAGAGGTTTTGAAGAGGATACAGAGAAGTGGTCAACTAGGGTTTTGGAACGGCTATATCTGGATAGTGGCTCAGAGACTCTGAAGGAATGAAACTTAGGTACATATAGTGGAGAAATGTAAGTCTTTTGAGGACTTTGGACTTTGATCTTTAAGCACATATGGCAAGAGACTCAGCTTAGCCAGCACATTCCCCTTTTGATAGTATTGGCATACCTATGACCCAATGTGATCTTGGATAACTAAAATGTAAAAACTAAGTCCTTGGCTTGGCCAAAACTTGTCTTCATGCAAATTTAGTGGGGTTACCTTTCATCTCCTTTGTTGCAACCGAATGGAACTTTACTAAGATAAGCTAGTTAAAACATTAGTTCCTTCAGATATGTTGACATTAATTACCAAAATCCACCAAGGGGATTAGATGCACTTTTACACTCCGAACAAATTAGCTATCCATCATACACCCCCGATAGCACTGCCGGATCCGGAACATCGACAATTGACACTCCTATCTCCTAGTAAACGAAATTTAAATGACTCGAGACCAGCTTCAACCTTTTGCTATCTTTCAACAAATTCTGGACTTTATCACATGTGCTTAGAAGGACTCACCAGTTCATGCCCTCCGAGCTTCAAATAGCACATTTATTCACGAAGGCACAAAATCGAGCTCAATACAGCTATTTTCTTCCCAAAGTGAGTGCTGTAGACTCACCATAGATTTGTGTGGTTCCTCTTTTCTATAGGGGGTATATTTGCATATGTATCATGTGTACACTCTGGCCTGTTTTGCCCATAGCAATACAAGGTCCAGCTCGTAATAGGTGAATAGAGCTAAACTATCGGAGACGATAAGGATGGACGCTAACTCTGGGCTCTTATCATTTGTCTTTCATGACCTCTAGCACAATCGTAAGATGAACGGTGAATTAATCATCGACACTCCCCCATATGCGTGACCTCCACCAGTGTTCTGGATTGATGGCTGGTCAGACCGGTCCCAGCCACTGGTCTGACCGCCTCCTCTTGCAGACTTGGCCACCAAGTCGTCATCCACTCTTGGCAAATCCGGCAATCTGATCTGACTGACACCCTCGCCGAACAGCCTCTCATGATTTATTTACAATGTGTGCCCCCTCCCATCCTTATGCTACTTGTCTAGGATACATGAGTCTGACTCAAACTCTATTCCTACCCTATCCATACTTGTTGCAGTACCCTATCACAATACTACAACCTCTCCAAGTCCAGCTCATAATACACATTTCTGACTAAAACTCATTATTGGTTCGTATGCATGTTTTTGCCTTGCATTAATTGTTTACCTGTATCAGCCTTGTTTTTAGCCTAGATGATAGGACCATTATCCTACTTGGTCTTGTGACTTGTTTTGTTTTATCCTGCAGAGAATGTGTTCAACATTTTCAGCATTCCTGAAGTAGGAGGCATGAAGTTTAAGGACGTGAGACGTAAAGTCCAAGATGTAATGTTGTTTCAAATAAGTGAATGCCTAAACTCAGCAGTCTGCATCACTTCTTTGTTGTGATTCCCCTTTATGCTCATCATCAGGCAGTCGTTTGTGGTATTTTTCGGTCTGGTGGGATTCACTTCCACCCAGGTGACGATGAAGTATTGAAAGAAACAGATAAAGTATGTATTTTCTGGCTTTTGTTTTCTATATTAGGGGCTACCAATCAAAGCCTTTTCTCCAGGTCTAAGATTCCACAAGAAAAATCTGTTGTTAGTTTTTCTTCATAACTGGTTTTCCTAAGCCATTTGTCAAAGTAACTACTCAAATTTTGCCAGTTCAAAATATTATTACAATTTTCTGTTAAATATGTTCATTACCATATTTTGTTGCACCCTTGCTTTATGTTACATATCCTTTTAGTTCTTACTTAACACTGATATAAGCATATGCGATGTTATGAACACGTTACTGTTAGAGTTATAATATAAGTCATGTACCCCTTTGTATTTATCCCGTTGTATAAGGGGTTTCCTGCATATGTTCCACACCTGTACATGTATATATATATATATCGGCCTATGGCCTCATGGTAATACAAGTTGCTTATTCCTAACATGGTATTAGAGCTAGGTCAATTTTTTGCACGCTGCAACTCGTGCTATTGATCCGTCTCTTTTCCCCGATCGACGGCGCCGGCCTCGATCTCCCGGAGTCTCTCGATCGAGTCCGGCCCTGTCTTCCTCCGCTCGAAGCTGCCCCCGCTCGAAGCGGTCCCCTCCTGATCGGTCGACGCTGCCCGCTCTCAAAGCCAGCGCCCGTCCCGAAGCCAGCGACCGCCCGCCTCGTTCCTGCCAGCGCACTCCCGCTCGAAGCGGATCCCGCTGCCCCCGCTCGAAGCGGTCCCCTCCCGATCGGTCGACGCTGCCAGCTCTCGAAGCCAGCGCCTGTCCCGACGCCAGCGACCGCCCGACCTCGAATCGGATCCCCGATCGGTTGACGCTGCCCTCGTTTTCTGCCAGGACGTCCGATCCAGTCCCCTGCCCGCCCTGAAGTCGCTCGCGCCTGATTCTGCTGCCGGTGGTCTGCTGTTCCCGTCGCTGGTGCTCTCGTCCAATCTCAAAAAAAAAAAAGTCTGCTGCATCGGGCTACGTTGCTGTCCCTCGCTGTCCGGTGATCTTTGACGGTACTAACTACACCGAGTTCACTGGCTTCATGCGCATTCACATGCGTGGCATCCGTCTCTGGGGTGTTCTTTCTGGCGAGGTCTGCTGTCCGCCCCGTCCAGTTCCTCCGGTGGCCCCTACTCCGCCAACTCCATCGGTTCTTCCTACGGATGCTAATCAGGTCGCCAAGGATGCGGCTAAGCTTGCTGATGAGGCTGCTGATCGTGCCTATGATGAGAGGTTTTTGGCTTATGAGGAGGCTCTTCAGACCTATCATGGTGCTCTGTCTGTTTACACCCAGTGGCTTGATGATGATGCTCGTGCTGCAGCTGTTCTCACTGCTAGTGTTCTGCCTCAGTTTGCTTCTGAGTTTCTGGGTCTTCCTACTGTCTTTGCGATGTGGACCCATCTTCGTCAGCGCTATCAGCCCTCTGGTGATGCCTTATACCTTTCTGTGGTCCGTCAGGAGCATGCTCTTCAGCAGGGTGACTCTACTGTTGATGACTTTTATGCACAGAGTTCTGCTATCTGGCGCCAGCTTGATTCTCTCCGCAGTGCTGGTTGTCGTACCTGCCCCTGTTGCCAGGCTGTCCAGGCCAATTTGGAGTTTCATCGCGTCTATGAGTTCCTGTCTCGGCTCCGTAAGGAGTTTGAGCCCCGGCGTGCTCAGTTGTTTGCTCGTGGTCGTATTTCTCTCATGGAGGCGCTTTCTGAGATTCGTGCTGAGGAGACCCGGTTACGTGGTGCTGGTTTGCTGGAGGTTCCCTCTGTGCTCGCTACTCGTGCTCCTACATCTCCGGCTGCACCGACCCCTTCTCGCTCGAGTGCTCCGCCGCTCTTGCCCACTCCTTCTGGAGGTTCGGGTCGCCCTCGTTCACATTGCGACTATTGCAACAATGATGGTCATCTTGAGTCTCAGTGCTACACGAAGAAGAAACACCTGCGCAAGGCGCGATCATCATCTTCAGGGACTTCGTCATCTACCTCGACAGCTTCAGCCATTGCTTTGACTGAGCAGGATATTCTGAGACTTAAGCGTCTGCTCGCGGCTTCAGGTTCTTCCTCGCCGGGTACTGCTGGTTCTGTGACTGATGCTTCCCGCACTGAGCAATCACCCTCTACACAGTCAGGTACATCCCCATGGGTTCTGGACTCTGGAGCTTCTTTTCATATGTCTTCTCATTCTTCCACTTTGTCCTCTCTTCGATCACTGGATTCTCCTGTTCATGTCTTCACTGCTGATGGTACTCCACTTTCTGTTGCTAGTAGAGGCAATCTTATCACTCCTTATTCTGTTCCTGATGTTGCTCATGTTCCTCGACTTACCATGAATCTGTTTTCTGCTGTCAACTTACTGATTCTGGTTGTCGCGTCATCCTTGACGTTGACTCTTGTTCTGTTCAGGACCGTCGCACGCACACTCTGGTTGGGGCTGGCCCTCGCCGCCATGATTCTCAGGGTCTTTGGGAGTTGGACTGGCTTCATGTTCCTTCCGCTGCCACCACCATCGCCAGTCCTTCCGCTTCTGTCGCCTCCGTTACTGGTTCCTTCCAGCAGTGGCATCATCGACTTGGTCATCTGTGTGGTTCTCGGTTGTCTTCTTTAGTTCGTCGAGGTCTTCTGGGGTCTGTCTCAGGAGATGTCTCTGTAGAGTGTCAGGGTTGCCGTCTTGGCAAGCAGATTCAGTTACCATATTCACATAGTGAGTCAGTGTCCAAGCGTCCTTTCGATTTAGTCCATTCTGATGTATGGGGTCCGGCTCCTTTCGCTTCGAAAGGTGGTCATAAATACTATATTATTTTCATAGATGATTTCTCTCGTTACACATGGCTTTATTTCATGACTTCTCGTTCTGAGGTGTTGTCTATTTATAAGCGTTTTGCTGCCATGGTTCATACTCAGTTCTCTTCACCCATTCGTGTTTTTCGTGCTGACTCTGCTGGCGAGTATATCTCTAAGATGTTGCGTGGTGTTCTTGCTGAGCAAGGGACTCTCTCTCAATTCTCTTGTCCTGGTGCTCATGCTCAGAATGGTGTGGCTGAGCGAAAGCATCGACATCTTCTTGAGACAGCTCGTGCATTGATGATTGCTGCCTCTCTCCCGCCTCATTTTTGGGCTGAGGCCGTCTCCACGTCCACCTATCTTATCAATATACAGCCTTCCGCTGCTCTACAGGGTGGTGTTCCTTTCGAGCGACTTTTTGATCGTTCTCCCGATTATTTGATGCTTCGCTCGTTTGGTTGTGTTTGCTATGTTCTTCTTGCCCCTCGCGAACGCACCAAATTGACTGCTCAGTCTGTTGAGTGTGTCTTCTTAGGCTACAGTGATGAGCATAAGGGCTATCGTTGTTGGGATCCTATCGGTCGTCGGATGCGTATCTCTCGAGACGTGACTTTTGATGAGTCTCGTCCCTTCTACCCACGCCCATCTTCCTCGACTTTTTCAGTGCAGGATATCTCTTTCCTCACTTTTCCTGACTCGCCTATCGTCCCCGTCGAGCCTGTACCTCTCCGTTCTACTTCCTCTCCTTCTCCACCTCTAGTTGATTTGCAGCCACCATCCTCCCCGGTCTCCTCGCCTCGCATGTCACCGGGTTCTCCACCTTCATCTCCGGTGATTTCCTCCCCGGTCTCCTCTCCCAGCATGTCCCCGGATTCTACACCTGCGTCTCCGGTGACTTCTTGGTCGCCACCCCCTGATTCTACCTTGATGATTCCTCCTTCTATTATTCCATCTTTTCCTCAGCATTACACTCGTCGTCCACGATCAGTCGATGCCTCTGTGGATGAGTCGTCATCTTCCTCTCAGCCTACTTATGGTTTGCGTTCTCGTCCTCATCCGCCTGTTGATCGCTTTGGATTTCCCACCGCTGGTGCTGCTGTTCTTGAGCCAACTTCTTACCGTCAGGCTGTTGTTCATCCTGAATGGCAGTTTGCGATGGCAGAGGAGATTGCTGCTCTTGAACGCACTGGTACCTGGGATCTTGTTTCTCTTCCTCCCGGAGTCCGTCCGATCACTTGTAAGTGGGTCTACAAGGTTAAGACTCGCTCCGATGGTTCTCTTGAGCGTCACAAAGCTCGTCTTGTGGCCCGTGGTTTTCAGCAGGAGCATGGTCGTGATTATGACGAGACTTTTGCTCCTGTGGCCCATATGACCACTGTTCGTACACTTTTTGCCGTTGCCTCTGCACGCCACTGGTCTATATCTCAGCTTGATGTTAAGAATGCCTTTCTTAATGGTGAGCTGCGTGAGGAGGTGTACATGCAGCCACCACCTGGGTATTCTGTTCCTGATGGCATGGTATGTCGTCTTCGTCGCTCTCTCTATGGCCTTAAGCAAGCCCCCCGTGCTTGGTTTGAGCGCTTTGCCTCTGTGATCACTGCTGCTGGTTTTTCAGCAAGTGCTCATGATCCAGCATTGTTTATTCACCTTTCTCCTCGTGGTCGGACTCTTCTTCTTCTCTATGTTGATGACATGATCATCACGGGGGATGACCCCGAGTATATTGCCTTTGTAAAGGCCCGTCTTAGTGAGCAGTTTCTTATGTCCGATCTTGGACCTCTTCGCTACTTTCTTGGGATTGAAGTCTCTTCTACCTCTGATGGCTTTTTTATATCCCAGGAAAAGTATATCCAGGATCTTCTTGCTCGTGCTGCTCTTACTGACGAGCGCGTTGTTGAGACTCCTATGGAGCTCAATGTTCACCTCCGTGCTACTGATGGTGATCCTCTTCCTGACCCGACACGTTATCGTCATCTTGTTGGCAGTCTTGTTTATCTAGCTGTCACTCGTCCGGACATCTCTTATCCGGTTCATATTCTGAGTCAGTTTGTCTCTGCTCCCACCTCGGTTCACTATAGTCATCTCCTTCGTGTTCTCCGATATCTTCGAGGCACGATCTCTCACCGTCTATTCTTTCCTCGCTCCAGTTCTTTACAGCTTCAGGCCTATTCGGATGCTACGTGGGCTAGTGATCCTTCAGATCGCCGTTCACTTTCTGCTTACTGTGTTTTTCTTGGTGGTTCTCTCATTTGCCTGGAAGACGAAGAAACAGCTTGCAGTTTCCCGTTCGAGTGCCGAGGCTGAGTTGCGAGCAATGGCTCTTTTGACGGCAGAGGTGACTTGGTTACGGTGGTTACTTCAGGATTTTGGTGTTTCTGTCACTACACCGACTCTGCTCTTATCTGACAGTACATGTGCTATCAGCATTGCGCGCGATCCTGTGAAGCATGAGCTCACCAAGCATATTGGTGTTGATGCTTTCTATGTGCGCGCTGGTGTGCAGGATCAGGTTATTGCTCTTCAGTATGTGCCTTCCGAGTTACAGTTGGCGGATTTCCTGACGAAGGCCCAGACTAGAGCACAGCATGGCTTCTATCTCTCCAAACTCAGTGTTGTTCATCCACCATGAGTTTGAGGGGGGGTGTTAGAGTTATAATATAAGTCATGTACCCCTTTGTATTTATCCCGTTGTATAAGGGGTTTCCTGCATATGTTCCACACCTGTACATGTATATATATATATATCGGCCTATGGCCTCATGGTAATACAAGTTGCTTATTCCTAACAGTTACAAATATCTTTGGACCTTTTCCATGAAGTATTATTTGTTGGGAAACAAGGAAAATGCAGCATGAACTATATTATTTATAGGAAACATTATGATGGGTCGATGTTACATTATTTTGCATTTGTACCATCAGTCTTGACAAGATGCTTGGCCTATAATTTCCTAGTGGATTCCCTGATGCACTCTTCATTTCGTTGCTTCACAGTTGCTTCTTATTTCTCCTGTCTGCGGGAAGAGAAAATCACAGTATTCAGTTTTAAATATATCTGAACGAACAGATAATTCAGTTAATTACTCAGAACCAAAAGAGGGTCAAAGATCTTCTAGTGTGGTTACTGAGCTGGAGGAAACACGGCTAAAGAACATTGTAGAGCGGCCGTCAAAATCACTCTCTAAGGTAATTCAGTGTGATGATGTATTGGTGAAAATTCCCCCCTTGTCAAATTACTTGGTTCATCAAATTAGCTTTATGCAGAGCAGCGAATGTACACTGGGACCAAGGGAATGCATACTTATTGTTGGTTGGAGGCCAAAAATTACTGATATGATTCGAGAATATGATAATTACCTTGGACCTGGTAGTGTACTGGTATGTATAGACTCAGAGGGTACAAGAAATTAATATACTGCTCTCAGTTTTAATACTAGTGCTTAGGGTGGAACTTGTATAACAAATTCACTTAATGTGCAGGAAATATTGTCAGAAACCCCTATTACAGAGCGGACGAGTGTTGTCAACCCCCTTATGCAGAGCCAACTTAAAAATATTAAAGTTACTCATAAGGTCCTCTCTCTCTTTTATGCAGTAACCTTTGAAGCTCACGGACAGAATGCTGCATGGACTTGATCTTAGCCCTACTCTTATTATTTCCTAATTTTTATGTGATAATGTTTCATACAGGTGGGATGTCCTATGAACTATGATACTTTGAAGGAAGCGATTATTAACATTAGGAAATCTGCCAAGTGTGACAAAAATGTTCCACTTTCAGTCGTGGTGATATCTGATAGAGACTGGCTCATTGGAGGTACAAGTAACATGCCAACAACAGAAATATGCTATTTCTTACATCAGTAAATGACTACAAGCTGCACCTGCACCTGAGATGAACAGTAAATTCGATTTTTTTGCATCAAAATATAGTATTGAATGCACAGCCAGCTCAACCAAAAAATTCAAGTTGACGGGAAAAGTGCGCAATGTACCCCCCCCCTCTCTAAAGTGAGCTGCAATTGTTTATTTAAAAATGCAGTAGCCAGGTTTTGAACTATGTCTGCCCTTCTCTATTAGTTCGGACTCTTGGGCGAACTGAGAGGTGCATGCAATTCAATATGAGGTATTAGAGCCAAGAGGTCCTGAATTTAAGACCTGTCTAACAAAAATATTTGTGGCCTCATCAATTCCATGTCTAAGACCTGACATAGCCTAGACATGTGGGAAGTGTTGAAGTACCTACTCTTCTCCGTCAATTTGGACTTTTAAGTGAATTGGCTGGTGCATGCAAATCTATATGGTGTTAGAGCCAACAGGTCTCGATCTGAAGACCCTGCCAAAACACTATTAATAAGAACCATTGTGGCTTACATCAGTTCCACGTGTGAAATGGTCGGTTGCGTACAACTTCCAACCAAGAGGCTTAGGCTTCAAAACCCAATTAATGCTATAAATAATTCTGGTCTGCCCCGGCTTTCACTGCCCACGTGTCTCCCATCTCTCTCGGTTCGGACCTTTGGATGAAAAAATTGGCTGGTGCATGCAATTCTACAAAAAAAAAAAGTTACATATGTCGGGAGTCATTCGTATGCGTGTATATTTGTATGGAAAAGGAACTTTTTTGCCCTTTGAAAATAACAAATTCAGCTCTAAAAAGGTACAGCACTAAACTTGTTTCCTTACACCGGGCGCAAAACTGATATTCTTTTGCAGAAAATTTGCATGCACAATAAGGGCTCAAATTTTTACATGCGTAATTGTTATCAGAAACGTTTGACATTTGGAAAATAGGTTTTCTCCGTCCAGGAGCATGTGCTCTCTAATGCACCTTTGAATTACTGTACTATTTCCCTGTTATATATGGAGAAGTTTCATCTGTGTATGTGGCTTTGCAGATACTGTACAGGCTGATAAGCAATTGGCATATACCCTTCTCCTTGCTGAAAATATTTGCCAGAAAAATGACATTAAGGTCAGTTCTCACTACAAATAATGTTAAGAAATGTGAAACTGAACCTCTGTGTTTCTCATCAAAGCGCTGCTATGCATTTCTTGTGGGGCATGTAACATATTGATAATGTGAACTGTCTGGAAAGACTAAAACTTGACCCTGAATCAACAAATCACTACTCTTTTGCGTTGCTAGTGGCTCAACAAAATAGAAAGTTCTCCAAGGCTATTTTGTTTCGTGCTCCCTGGACTTAAACTTAATCTGGCCTGGTTCAGTTAGTCATGTTATCTGATAAATACTACCATGCTAAAAGAAATACCAATTTGCTCGAATTTACAAATTCTCACTTTAATGCGCCCTATAGGTTCAGCATCTTGTATCAGAAATTGTAGACACGGGGCTGGGAAAGCAAGTAAGAATCTTATTATATCTCAACTGCTCAGTTCATCAAATGTATTTAAATGTTGGAAATAAGTAACTACCTCTGCATTTTATGCAGATAACTAGAATAAGACCCTCCCTTTCATTTATTGGAGCAGAGGAAGTTATGAGTCTTGTGACGGCACAAGGTTGGTTGTGTACTTATTAGTTGTCTCTTTATTTTCCTAAAAAGGCTCTATCTCATGATAAAAATGAAATGTAGTTGCGGAATGTAGTGAGCTGAATGAAGTATGGAAGGATATTCTGGATGCTGAAGGAGATGAGATTTATATTAAGGTAATATGATCGTAATGGTATCCCTGTGCATTCTCTGCTTGTGGTCAGTAAATCATCTGTCCTGCTGCATGTGCTCATTGTAGGAAGTAGGACTGTACATGAAGGAAGGAGAGAAAATATCATTCACTGAACTGTCTGAAAGGGCAGTTTTGCGTCGTGAAGTTGCCATTGGTTATGTTAAGGACCAGAAGCAGGTTAATACTCTCTTTTTATTTGTTAGATAATGCGGAAATGGTGTTCTCTAAGTACATAAGATCCTAACATAAGGTTCTTTCTAACTTCACTATTCAGAAGCTATCTAGCTTCTTTAGATCTATTTTTTGTGGACTGGCGCTCTTTTCAGTTTTTACTTTGGGAATATTGGCAACCATAATTCATCTATTGTTTAACCATGGCAGCATATAAATCCTACGAACAAGTTGCAGCCACTTTCTCTTGAAATGACAGATTCACTCATCGTGATATCAGAGTTTGAAGGTGAACAACCAATTGTGAGGGGCAGCAAAACTTTGGCATGATATTTTCAGCTTGCCATTCTTCTGAAATTTTGACAGTTTTTGCTACCCAAGGAGATGAAATATAGCCTGTTACTTATCTATTCAAAGAGATAAAAAATGTCATTTGATCAAATATAACTTGTCTCCGTAGCTATAGAAATTTTGTGGCCACTTATATTATTGTAAATGACAATAGTTATATTAGATTACCCAATGGCATGTTTTTTTTTGCGGGGTTACCCAATGGCATGTTTGGTAGGCTGCATGTGGGCCATGCATGCTCTGGGAAGCCCAATTTGGCCTGTTTGGATGTCTACTTTTACTGTGTGGCCTGCATGGCATAAATGTTTAAAGCATTGTTGAGCTTAGCTCAGGAGGAACGTTGGAATGGGCCATTTCCAGCGAGCCAAACCTGAGCGATGCAAGCGAGTGCATGTGGCTGCATGCGTGGCAACCAAACTATGTATAGAACGTTATTTTTTGCCTGCATTTACTTAAGCAAGCCCAACCGAAATACAGATGCAAGGAGGCCAAAATCCATGCATGTAACTAAGGGCCAGTTCTTTTGGGCAATTCTCCGAGAATTGACCCCCTCCCCAGTTTCTCGAAGAATTGCCACTCCATTTTTTTTAATAATTCCTAGCTAGTTAAGGTCTAATTAGTTAGGAATTGTAAAAACAAATGGAGTGGCAATTCTGGGAGAAGCTGGGGAGGGGGTAAATTCTGGGAGAATTGCCCAAAAGAACTGACCCTAAACATGCCCCCAAGTGCTTTGACCCTGCAGTTTTGCTAGCCTGATGCCTCTTCACTGATTTGGGCAAAGATGATCATTGAACGGTCACTACTAGGGAAAACCTTATACACAGAATTTTAACTGTAGCGAGGGTCAAAAAAGCACACTGGTGCTAAGTAGCAGTAGCGCGCCTGCGCAAACCACGCTGTAGATAATGTTCTAGCAGTAGCGCGTCTTCTTCTAAACACGTTACTACTAAAATTCCCACGGCTTAGCCGATAGGCTACACATAGTAGTAGTGACCTATAATGAACCGCGCTACCGCTACTTTTTTTGTAGCAGCGCGTTTTATTTTAAACTCGCTACTGATAGAGGATATAAAATTAAATGGAAAGCAAATAGAAAGGTAATTGAAAATGAAAGAAATAGAATAAGGTGAAAGGAAAAAAATAAAATGTGAAGAAAACTAAATGAAAAAGGGAAAAGAAGAGAATGGTGTACCAGTAGCGTCTATTCCAGAATGCGCTGTAGCTAACGTAGCAGTAGCGCCCTTTCTGGAACGCGCTACTGGTACTTCTAACTTAACCACGGGGTTCGTCCTTCCCCACGGCCAGTTCATCCTTCAAATCCAACTCCACTTTCGCCGCCGCCGTCGCCCCTCGGCCGTCGCGTGCTCTCTGCACACCCTCTACGCCGCCCCCGCCCCGACCTCAACGCCGCCCCGGACGCCGCCCCCGACCCCGACCTCAACGCCGCCCCCGCCCCCGACCTCAACGCCGCCCCGAGGGCCTGACCACGACCTCGACGCCGCCTGCCCCTCCCTCGTCGCAGGCACCCGAGGCGTGCACGCCTGCTCCTCCCTCTCCCCTACCTCTGCCTAGGTTTTCTACCTCCATCAAATTAGTTAGGGTTCATGTAAGGGTGGAAACGAATCGGATGCGGATGCGGCTCAAATGAGTTAGGGTTCATGTAAGGATGGAAACGAATCAATTTATTAAGATGAATCATAAAACGAGTAAAATTTGACCACTTATTTCACTTTATAGTTGGATAATTGGAATATCCGCTACCACTTTCCGCCCCTATAGGTTCATCAAATTAGATGGCAATTAGGGCAGTAGTTCCTAGGTACTAATTAGTTAGTAAGAACTAGGTACTAATTAGGTACTAGAATATTTTTATTTATAGTAAGTTTATTTTTAGTAAGAACTAGTTGAATTAATAGAACTAGTAAGTAAGAACTTGTTGCTATTTTTTTAGTTAAAGCAATTTTCCCGCATCGACGTGGACGATGCCCATCCCGCATCCTCGTCGTCGAGTCGGCGGAGGACGACACCTGCTTGACCAGATGGGCCATGTCCGGGACTGGGCTCCGCCGGGGTGGTACTGGGAGGCGCTACCTACCGGGGGGCGCAGGTTGATGAGGAGCCAGCCTGTCGTTGACCCGAACCTTCTTTGGTGGCGGTCGCGTGGGCCAGTGACGGTCCAGAGGCTCGAGGACTCCGCGGAGGTGGTGCGTCACCGTGTCAGTGAGGAGGACGCGCACGTCCGTCGCTACTTGTTTGCGCTGGAGCACAGGTTCTCCAATACCTGGCAGGTTCTCCAGGGATCTCACTGGAGCTATGATCCCGTGATGGTTCCTTCTCTGTGGGTGTCCACCGACCGCGCCGATACCCGTCGTGTGCTAGGGTTTTAGTTATACTAGTGATGTTATATGTATGACACTATTCGGGATGTATTAGTGATAATATTTGACGATGTACGGACGCATGAGATGATTTACTTTTGCTTATTGAATGCATGCTAATTTGAGTCTTATAAGATATTTTGAAATGTATATCTTGTGTTGCTCAATATCCAAGTGGCCGATCATGTTTGCAGGTTACACCTGCGAGTGGCCTATGTTTTGCCGGAGTGTTGATTCATTTCCGTTCCGGCAAATTTCAGGCGCTCGATATGTCCTATTTTAGCAAAGGTCATGCCGGATTTTTCTGTGAATTTTGGCATGACTTTTGCCAGAATATGTAGGAAATATCGAGTGCCCCGGATTTGTGTGTTGAGTATCCTGGTAGTTGTCTTCTATCGATTTTCAATTAATGTTTTAACTATGAACATAGGAAATGTCTGACGACAAAAAGGATTTCGGTATTTGCAAATACTGCGAAGACGAGCGCGGCCTGTGCGACGGAATCTTCCTAGATGATGATAGGCGCTTCAACATCAAGCTGGACGAGAACTTCGAAGTGGATACAGTAAGTCACAACGACAAGTCTTTTTTCATAATTAAGCATGACATCTGCTTCATTTGCTTCTAACTTATATTTTTTTTACTATTCTACTAGCGTATCCCCTGCCATGCAAGAGTTTTTGTATTGGATAAGATAGGTTTCAGTCATACTATGGAGGTAAAGAAAGTTTACTTGAAGACCGAGCATGGTTATATTTTCCACGCAAAATTATACAATTCAGACGACTACACCTATTTTGGATGCAAAACATGGCGAGCACTATGCAAGACTTATGCATTTGAGCCTGATATGGTTATCACCTTTAATATTCGTTCGGAAGATGATATTGAAGGTAATACGACATCTGGGTCGATGTGCAGACGCCTCCAGTTATACCATTATGTAAGTTTCTCAACCATATTTATGTCTTTGATATTGTTTATTCAAAAATAGTTGACAATTAATTTGTATTGTCAGCTTATTTTGGTGCAAGCAAACATGTCCGACGCTTGGTAGACAGGACCTACTACTGTCCCGGTGCTGAACTAAACTGCGAGGAGCTAAGTCATTATGTTTCATGCAAGGTTGTCAGAATCGCGAAATTGAATCGGATCGGAGCTCCGATGGTAGGATCGCAAATCGTAAAATCTTCACTATCAGGATCGTAGAAACGTAGATTCTATGAACTAAAATCGTAGAATCATAGGTGTTAGTTTGGATCGTAAAGTCGTAGAATCATATAACAGAATCGCGATTCTGACAACCTTGGTTTCATGGCTTGAGGATCTTGATACTGTCAAGACAAATTTTCTTCCTGGACTTAGAAATGTTAGTACTGAAAACGTGCGATCAATAGTGTTCGTAATAAACTACGGTCACATCTATTTAGGAAGGATGGTAAGATTTTTACTATTTGACCTCAGTGCATCTTTTCCATACATTATTTGTGAAGCTAAACTCCATTGCTAAGTATGTGACCATACGATGTTCTTCAACAGGGACTCCCGACGAATGTTGTGCCTTATGGGATCGAGACTAAAGGTACCATGAGTATTATTAGCTTACGGCCAAGATATCCTACATGTTACTTTAGTGCATTCAGGATCAGCGATGAATGCTTAATAGTGCAAGACTGGACCAGATATGTGATGGGGGAGCGCAGACAAGTACTAGGGGGCAGCAAACAGATGTGCTACCCAAAATTAGGAGACAGGTTCATCTGCATGCTCCAACTTGATCAAAGAGGAGAGCTACACATGTTTTATGTTGTTTTACCTAAGAGAGAGCAGCAGGAGTGATTAGCTAGAAATGAGTTTGAGGATGATGATGTGTTACACTATTACTATGATGATAAAATAGCTAGTGTTGGTGGTAATGACTGATGATTATTATTAGCTAGTGTTAGTGGTGATTAAATAAATATTGTTGGTGGTAATGAATATGATGATGATTAAATAGCTTGTGCTGGCGGATTAGATTCAAGTGAAGGCAACATGTGGTGCACATGGAAAGTACTACTAGTCCAAACTAGATCAAGTTTGGATTAGTAGTATACTTTTGACATGCAGCACATATTGCCTCCACTTGAACCTAATCCACCTTCATTTGACACACTGTTATGGACATAATGATGTAAACCTCATAACTGGTATTGTACCAATATTTGTACGATGGCGCATAAATACACAAAAAATAAAAAAAATAAAAAAAATACTAGTAGCGATGGAGGGAAAACACGCTGCCAGTAGTTACATTAGCAGCAGCGTGGGAGTGAACAAGCGTTGCAGCTATTTGTCCTAGCAGTAGTGCGTGCGACACGCATTACTGCTAAGCAATAGCTGTAGCGCCTTATTTATAGCGCGCCTACCCGCGCTACTAGTGAGCACAAAACCCGCGCTGCTGCTAGGGTTTTCCCTAGTAGTGGGTGGTCGGAAAATGAGCTGGTGGATTGGGATGGACTCCTGAATGGCTCCCCTCTCTTTCCCTCCTAGACCCAAGCGGGCCACAATTTTTTTTGAAACGCAGTTCCTTAGGACCTGGCTCGTTAAAAAAGGTAGAAGAGAGCTGTCTGGTTAATTAACGAAAACCTAGGTGAAAACCGTTACAACAGGGAACTATCAACAACACATGCCGACCCCAAGGCTGTGCACGAGGCGAGCAGCTGGCTTTGTCACCCGAGCAACCTGTAGCCGACACGCCGCTCCGACATCCATAACGACCCGAGGCCGTGCACCAGGCGAGCCCCCTGCTCGAGCAACCGGAGATGACACCCTACAACCATCTCCGGAGTCGCCGCTTCGATGTACAGATGTAAACCCCACCCCGAGGCCGTGCACCAGACGAGCCGCTAGCTTCGCCGCCCGAGCAACCGAAGCCGACACCGAACAATCATACCCGGAGCCACCGCTCCGACATCCACGCTGACCCCGAGGTTGCGTACCAGACTGGCCACCAACATACCACCTACGAGACCAATGCCGACACCCCTCCATGACGACGAGATCCGGAGCCGCCACTCTGACTTCCACGCCAGCCCCGAGGCAGAGCACCACCCGAGCCGATGGCTCTCAAGCCAAGACCACTCCAAAACGACGCCACGACACTGAAGCGCCGCCATCGTCTACTCCAAAATCACGTCCCACCTGTAGCGTAGAATTGACATCCACTCCGAGCAAGGCCACAACCTGATCCCATAGAGCTATTGTTGTCCGATATTCCGATTCGCGCTAATTTGTTTTAAATAATACATTTCTTTTATTAAATTTCAGAAATATTACGCCGTAATTATATTTTTTAAAAATATTACCCAGTCGGCCTACTGCTGGCTGATTGGACCCAGTCGGCCCACTGCTGGCCGATTGGCACCCAGTCTGCTTCCTCTAGGCCGACAGGTGCATGCACCCATTTATCTGTTGAATAGGTATTTGAAAATGTTGAAGAAGTATTTGAAAAAATGTTGATCATGCGTATAAAAATGTTAATCAAGCATTTGGAAAAAAATATTGAACAAGTATTTGAAAAATGTTGAACAAATATTTGAGAACTGTTGAATAGGTATTTGAAAAATGTTGAAGAAGTATTTAAAAAAAATATTAATCATGTATATAAAAATGTTAATCAAGCATTTGGAAAAAAATGTTGAACAAGTATTTAAAAAATGTTGAACAAATATTTGAAAACTGTTGAATTGGTATTTAAAAAATGTTGATGAAGTATTTAAAAAAATATTGATCATGTATATAAAAATGTTAATCAAGCATTTGCAAAAAAAATTGAACAAGTATTTGAAAAAAAATGTTGAACAAGTATTTAAAAAAAATATTGATCATGTATATAAATTTTGAATAAGTATTTGTAAAAATGTTGATCATATTTTCAAATACTTGTTCAAATTTATTTAAATACTTGTTTAACATTTTTTAAATACTTGTTCAACATATTTTCAAATACTTGTTAAACATTTTTATATACATGATCAACATTTTTACAAATACTTGTTCAACATTTTTATATACGTGATTAATATTTTTTCAAATACTTGTTGAACATTTTTTCAAATACTTGTTCAACATTTTTTTCAAATGCTTGATTAACATTTATATATATATGATCACATTTTTTAAAATACTTCTTCAACATTTTTCAAATACCTATTCAATAGTTTTTAAATATTTATTCAACATTTTTCAAATACTTGTTCAATATTTTTTAAATGCTTGATTAACATTTTTATATGCATGGTTAACATTTTTTCAAATACTTCTCCAACATTTTTCAAATACCTATTCAGCAGATAAATGGGTGCATGCACCTGTCGGCCTACAGGAAGCAGACCGGGTGCCAATCGGCCAGCAGTGGGTGCCAATCGGCCAGCAGTGGGTCGACTAGATCCAATCAGCCAGCAGTGGGCCAACTGGGGGCCAATCGGCCAGCAGTAGGCTGACTGGATCCAATCGGCCAGCAGTAGGCCGACTGGGTAATATTTAAAAAAATATAATTATGGCATAATATTTATGAAATTTAATAAAAGAAATGTATTATTTAAAAAAAAATTAGCCCGATTCGCCATCCTGACTTCCGTTTTGAGGATCCACCGCCCAGAGTCAATGCCCCGACATGGAAAGATCCACCTCCCCTGGCAAATCCATTATTGCCACTGTCCAACACCGAGCAATGGTACATCTACAAAAGGTTACTCCACCTTTTTTACAAACAAGTTGATGCGGTGGATTAAACATCAGAGAGAAGTGGCATGGGAGGGGGGCAAAAACTGCCAAATCACGGTTGCGCTGGTCCTAGGCCGTGGAGTTGCATCGTTCTCGTGGATGACCCAGGCTATGACGACACACAACACCACAACTCCAGCCCTTCAGGTTGCGGCCTGCTACCATCATTGGATGATTTTTTTAATAGCAAAATGAGTGCAACACAAGGACTTCCTAGAAGGCCATCCATCCTAATAGGGCAATTTGAGGAAATGAGGGAAGCATAGATGTCCAACTATCAATTTGTGGTATCTTGTCCAACTATCAATCAAAGATGTGTTATTTACTCCAATAAAAGAAAAGGTGTGCTATAGGAGCAAAGTCCTAGGAAAATTGTGGCATTTTCTCAAATTGCTCATCCTAGGACAATCAAATGATGCCCTCCCCTTTGAGAAAGGGGTCCACTGCCACCACGATAACATAGGACGTGGTTAGCCAATTAGGAATTAGGAAGGACATCCACGCCGCTAGGAATTTTGCCTTCGATCACTCGTTTTCGTGCGAGTTTTGAATGTTGAGGTGGCGACCTTGAGAGTTGGCGTGGCGGTCGTGGTCTATGGCTGGACAACTGGGGTAGCTTGTGCTGTGTAGCGTCGTGGCTTGCGTGCAAGTGGTGGATGTGCGTTCCAACGACAGGGTCACCACGTAATTATAGCTATCTCGCTGAATAGAAAAGGACAGTTACAAGTCAACAACACTTTACTGTGTACCAACTGGCCGACGCCACAACGACAAGGTCACCACATATTTATAGCCTAGCTACACACCCACTCCTTTGGCTCGACGGCTCGCGGGCCGCTTGTTAGGGAGAACCTGAGAGCAACTCTAACGCGCCGATCTAAACGGACACACAGTTTGTCCGTTTGGGTCGGCGTGTCCGTTCACTTTTGCGTTTGGATTGACAGTGCGCCTAACGCGCAGATGCATTTGTTGGAAATATGCCCTAGAGGCAATAATATTTGTATTATTGTATTTTCATATTCATAATAAATAATTTATATTCTATGCTATAACTGCTATGATCCTGAAATATGCAACTCAGTGAAAAAACTCATATGCACGTGTGGAATGATAAACGACAAATAAAAGATTCCTAGTCTCGCCTCTAAGACCAGCTCAAGTGTTGTTGGTGATCACGTTTTCAGGATCTTAGGATAGTTAAGTGTAACGATAGTCCTAAAACAACATTGAGATTATGACGTTGGAAGAACAATCATATTGAATCGACCCAATCTTGTTTGCTATGAGTTGAGTAAATATCATCTGCATTCAATTGTAATAACACGGAGTGTTACTGTGTGATATTGCTCCTTAGACCATGAGAGTATCATGGTCACTTCTTACCGTACGGTGGGCTTTGGGATTGCTCAAACATCACCTGTAACACGGTGATCATAATGATAATTTACAGGTTCATTGAAAAGTTTGACAAGTGGCCAGATAGCTCGAGAGTGGGATTTGCTCCTCCGACGATGAAGATTTATTCTTAGGGCCCTCTCGGTGTGATGACATCCATCATCGTCTGGCCAGACACAGGTGACTACGTCATGGGGATGCCGGAACACGTCAACGAGAAAGAAAAACAAAACCGGTAATGGGAGCAACGATATTGTGAGCATGATGATCACTCAGGAGGATACCGATGCATACCGGGTTCTGTAAAGTATCGTGAAGCAAAGGGAAGATCACATGATAACCAAAGGTTCACTCGATCATTCTTGTAATCATAGGGACCGATATGGATGTCCACGATTCCGCTATTCATGTCTATGATTTTCCGAACCTACGGGGTCACAAACTTAAGGTAATCATGATCTGCTGAGTGTTAATACTGCGGGAGTGATGAGAATATATTTGTGAAATCGTTTCATTAATACCCGGAATAGTTCCGAGAGCTTACGGAAACGTTTCGGGGTCACCGGAAGGGTTCAAGTGAATATCGGGTAAAACCGGGTATTATCGATAATATATATATATATATATATGTGGAAAATGTTTCTGAGGATGTTAAATTATATATATATATATATATATATATAATACTCTGATTTTTTAGAACAAATATATATTTAATTTAATATCAATGGGCCTAATAAGGCAAGAGGTGGAGGGAGATATGGGCCACAAAGGCCCATATGAAAGTGGCGCCCCCTTTCCTATCAAGGGGGGAGGGGGGGGGGGCGAATCCTACTTGGGGTGGGTGGACTCCCCCCAATGCTGGCGCACCAAGGGGACTCCTTTCCCTTTGGTGGCTGCCCTCCGTCTCCCCTCCAACCTATATATACTAGAGGATTTCTCCCTATTGGAGACACAAGTTTTGGAGCCTCCTCTAGTTGATCTAGTTCTAGTTCTAGTTGGTCCTAGTTGACTTAGCCCTAGTCGCCTCTAATCCTCATAATTAGAAGCCCAATGTGGTTCTAATCTTCTCCCTCTAATTCTCGGGCATCGATTAGCTTTGGGCGGCGAAGCATTGCCGGATCGTGAAGACTGTACGCTTGCAACCAAGTAGAGAGGCCGTGCTTTCGTCTTCTGTTCGAGGGATCGTCATCGACGTTCGAGGGACCCCAAGTACGATCCACACCGATTCATCTGCTGCACTCCCGGAGTTGGTAATGATCATTGATCACAACCAGTTATGCATCTTCATATTGTTCCCTCGTGATCGTAGGGCGATTTTTCTTGTTTTCTAGTACGTTTCCCAACAATGATATCATGAGCGGTTCTATGAGTAGATGCAGGTTGCGATCTAGATCACATGTGGATGTGAGGGTGATGTTCTTGCTATGCTTCCCTCGAGTGTTGCTTCGGTTTACTTCATTGACGGCATGTTGTCGCTTTTCACAAGGTTCTGACAAACGCTCGGCTTTGGCTACGATGATTTGCTAATAGTTCCTTGGGCTACACCATAGTCAAGAATAGTGAATCATCGCATACGCAAGAGGGCGATGAAGATGGATGATCTTCTAGGGGGTCACGCGTATTAGACGAAGTTAAGTGTGGGGTAACGAGATTTTTTATTAAGTTTCTTCTTTCACACACACCGAAAGTTAATCTAGCAGCTGGCGCGTTACAATCCTTCCTAAGTGGACCCGCGAGGAGCTCCCGTGACCCGCGAACTAGGGTTCCTCCCCGCCGCCGCCGGCCACCCTCGCCCCTCCCGCCGGCGCCAGCCGCCGGCGCACGCGCCCCCCGGCCCACCTCCCTCTGCCCCTCCTCCTCCCCTCCCTCGGCGCTCCTGTCGCCCCCGAGGCGGCGGAGCGCCCCCGGCCTTCCTCCCCGTCTCGGTCCCTCCCTTTGCCGCTGCCGGCAGCGGCCTCCAGCGTGCCCGGGTGGCGCTGGCGGCGGCAGACGTCCCTTTCCCGCGTGCCTGGAGGGGGAGTCGGGGCTCCCTCCTGCCCGGCGGCGGAGTTCTGCGGGCCTCGGGTGCCCTCGACGCGGCGGCGCGGCCGTTGGCTGCGGGGCGGCGCCCGCTCGGCCCAGATTTGGGCCCTTTCGGGCCCCATCTGGGCTGGGGCGGACCTGCGGTCCTGGGCGCGACGACGTGGCTCCCTGGTGGTGAGACGAGGGGGCCGTGGTTGCGGCGGTGGTGGCTTCGGCGACCGACGTGCTGCAGGGACTGTCCGGACCCGCTGGGGTCCGGCCGGGCCGGTAGTAGCCTGGCAAGTCCCTGTCGCTATGTCCGGTCGGCTCCGCACGGCGGTGGAGGTTGTTCCCCCTGTCGGCTACATTGCAGTTGCCTCCGAGCCCCGTGTCTTCTCGTCCTACCTCCAGGTCTCGTGTTGGTGGCCTCAGTGAAGCGGTGAAAATGGTGCGGTATCCGTGGTGGCACAGGCGGGTGGGCGGCATGTTGGGCGGTACGCTTCTGATTGTCTAAGGTGGCGGTGGTGGTTTCAGGGCGGGAGAAATCTCTGGCGACTCGTTCGCTACCGGCGCGGCTGCGCCCGTGGGCGTTGCCGGACCCTCCCGAGGGGCGTCGGTGATACCCCCTTCCCCACTGCCATCCGTGTACCAGGGGAAACCCTGGGACTTGTCCGGGCAGCATCGACGTTGTCATCACATTTCTTCATGAAGATGTTTCTTGGTACATGAGGCTTCGGAGTGCTTGGCGGGCAGTGGTTCTTCTCCCGTGGGTGCAGCGGGTGTCGGTCATCTTTGCTTAGTTGAGTTGCTGGCGTCGTCATTTTTTCTTTCTCTCCTTTTTTAGGCTTGTTTGTGCTGCGGCCCCAACAAGCTGGTTGCATCGGTTGGACGTTGCTTTATAATCTAAAGCAGGGGGAAACCCTTTTTCGTTAATCTAGCGACAAGGATTATCACTTTATGGTGTGCATGTAGGTAGCTAGGTTTATCCAGAAACCCTAGAAACCACGTAATTAAAATTTTCCAAACCGATTAGAGGATGTCTAACTTGGTTTTGTAGGGTTTGCATATGATGTGGTATAGCCTTCGTCATGATAATGAGTTTATGTATGAGATGGCTATATATTGTAATGTTAAGTGGCCTGGACGTCATGCCATGATGGCTGGAGCCACGAGATTGCCACCTTAATGTAAAATACCATAGATATAGGTTACAGGTGACGGTGGAAAGACGCACACGGATGACCCCGACGAGGAGAAGGTGTATCAGGCGCGGGACGAGGAGCTTCAATTTCGTAACACGACGGAATTTCAGATATTGGTGCCACGACAACATTTTCTGAAACGGTCGCCACGACAACGTTTTCTGAGATTGCCGCCTCGGCAATGTTTTTGAAGCATTTGCCAAGGGAACGAAATATTGGCCGTCACGTCGCTTCAACTGGAGATTGAACACGATCATGGAGAGCTCCTAGCGCCCAGGGCTATGAATTGCATGAGATGTTTATCCCTTTTGTTGTTTGCACCCTTTGATTGCAAAGTAGTCAATTATTAGGGCGATCTCTCACAGTTAATATCCAACTAAAAGGTGCTCTTCCTAGTGTTGCAACCATGTATAACACGTAACTTTCCGGAGTGCGTCATGTACACATGAGTACAAATCGATCGTGAGGTGTAAGACGGGGATGGTCAGACCATGCATGCAGAAATCACTAGGTTGTCTTGAAGTTCTAGCAGAATAGTTCTGAGCTCGGAGCATGAAGCATCGAAAGATGAACAAGAGTCATATGAAGATATGATCAGCAAAAGCTTGCCCACCGGTCAAAATTCTCATCATCAGTTATGTACACATCAATGGCCGAGAACTAGACTTGGATCTTGAATCACTTAAAATCAATTATGAGAGATACTGATTTGAGTGGGAGCACAATTATATATTAATTTAGTTTAATCACTAGTGAAAATTAATTATGAATAATGTCTATCTGTAGTTTGCATTATAGTTGTAGAATTATGGCTCACGGTTCCACCTTTATTATTAGAATTGATTGACTGCTATTTATCTGGTTGAATCTTTATGATTCATCTTCTAAAAGTGCCAAGAAGGACTTTTGTCCTACTGCATGCTTGCAATGTTCTCCTGCTAATGCTATGGATAATGAGACTCACGTCCTTTCATCCAAAAGCAAGAATTGCATTACGGTCTGCTTGCTTCCGAGAAACCTGAATTTCAAAATGTTTGGGATAGTTATATGATATTCTTGGAACTGAAAATTGTTTTTAGAAACAAACAAAGGTTAAAAGATATGTGATATCTAAAAGAAGTGTTTTGTTTGCAAGTTCTAGTGAAGCGTTAAACTATGTTTAAGACTTAAATATGTAAGATCTGGAAGAACACCAGTCGTGAGTTGATGGTGAGAACTTAAAAACAAAGAACAAAACCAAAGGATGTAATGAGACTTACATACCTAGGGAAGTTTGGGGCTCACGACACTCTTAAGAAGTTAGATGAATTCTTCTGTTAAGTGGGATAAACATTGAAAGTAAAGCTACAAGAAGTTCAGAGGCAGAAAGAAAAGAAGACTGGAATGTCCAGCTCAGGTATGAATGTCATACAAGTTATAAGATGTAGATAAAGTTGGTCAAATAAAGTATGATTCTTGAGAATTGTGATTAAATTGATAAACACTAAATTCTTTAGGAATTGTGGTTAAATGTTGATCACAAGGATACCGACTCGATTGCATGATGTTGCGAATCGATGTAAGAATTGCTATGGCCTAATGACCAACAAATTAATGATGTTAAAATATGTGTTGAAAATTTTATAAAAGTTATGATACTTTTTCATCAACATATTACCTCTGATTGTATTGTCATAATTTATTTTAGAGTTTTGTACACTCTATCCCATTGCGTAGAACTTGCAAGAGGTTGTTCATAAGAGAACAATAGTTGTTCGATGTATGAACAAAAGGGCGATACTCCTATTGTGAATAGGATTGAAGTTATGAACATTTATTAGTATTGAACACCCATAACACTAACGCTAAATGTCGCAAGACTAAAAATACCACATACGTGTGGCACTGCATTTAGTCACATTGGAGAAACACGCATGAAGAAATTCCATAATGATGGATTTTGGAGTCATGTGATTATGAATCATCTAACACTTGCAACTTTCATCCAAATAGTGAAGCAAACTAAAATATCGTTCACATGCCATAAAGAGCAAGCAACAATAAATAATTGGAAATACGCATATTGCGTATGTAATCCAGTAAGTGTTGCTGCAAGCAGCGGATTTATCTATCTTCAAGATGACTCAGGTAGATATTTATATTAACTAATTGAGACATAAATCTGGATCTTTTGAAATGTTTCAAAATGATTTTCAGCATGAAGTAGAAATTATTGTAACAAGAAAATTATGTTTCTACAATTGGATTGCAGAAAAGAATATTTGAGTTACAAATTTAGCGAATGTCTGATGAGCTATAAAAGAATTTTATAGCTTAACACTACTAAGAGTAGAGTGTTTTGAGTAGATGTAATCAAGCTATGTATGACATGGTGAGATTAGAGATGACATTGATTGTTCCACCAATATACTTTTAAAGTGATGCTTTAGAGACTATGGTTTTTACACTGAAAAGGGTGCCATCATATTTGTTGAAATAAGTGCTACTTTGTTGGTTATCCCAAATGGTTGGGTATTCCTCAATCACTATGCCGAGGCAAAGTGTTTTGTCACAAAGTGTGGAACTTTTGAAGAAATATATTTTCTGCAAAAGAGTGAGTGGGAGGACAGTGCAATTCGACAAGATTACATAATCTTCGTGATCAGGTCAAATAAAAGAAACGCTAGAAGTGGTTCTAAAATTTCTTACCGCGACTGGTACAACAACCTCTACATAGGACATAGAGACTTCGGTCGAACGTGTAACTGAACTATATAGGTTGGAAAAATTCATACAGACCTTCATGGTGTGCAGACGAAATATTGTTGAAACAAACAATGAACCTATAATATACAAATAAGTGTTGATGGGCCCTAAACCCGGAATTGGCTATACGCCAAAATAATCCGAGATAGTATCCATACACATAATTTAAGTTTAGAACTTGATAGACCCTCTGAAAGACTTAAAGTCTAAAGTGTAGTGATGGATCTATAAATTGACAAAGATAAAAATGTTTTATAATGCTTGACTTGTTACAAATAGTTATGAAAAGATCGAGGAGTTGATTATGATGAGATTGTCTCATCATAATGATACTTAAAGTAAGTTTGGATTAAACTAGCAATTACTAAATATTTTAGTTATGAGATATAACAGATGGATGTCAAAATGATTCACATGAGATGGAAATATGACCAAGGATTTATATTTGATATGATCCAAGGTAATTTTCTCGATGCATAGGATGCTAGTAAAGTGTGCAAACTTCAAGAGATCCAGTAATGATCTGAAGCAAGCATAGTGGAGTTGGAATCTTTGTTTTGATGAATTGATCAAGTAATATGATATCAGCGATAGAAACAAAGATGCTTGTATTCACAAGAAAGTAAGTGAGAGCATGATAATATTTCTAAACACTATGTGTGGATTACACATTATTGATTGGAAATTATATAAATTTCTTGACATGGATTAAGAATTTATTGAAAATAGTTTTCAGTAAAGTACTTAGGCAATATCTTTATTCCTAATGGAGCAGTTGGTAGGCCGTCTCGTCGCTTTGTACCCCCTCCTAATGGAAGGCCGGCCTCCCCCACCGATTTTTCCAATGCGAACCAATCAAACAATAAACGAAAACATCAATCAAACAATCAAGACTTTCCAGATACAACACCAATCAACACCAATCAAGAATTTCTATACAAAACTTTCTCCTAGACGAACAATCAAGACTCTCCAGATACAACACCAATCAGCCATACAACAGAAAACAACAATCAAGACTTTCCATGTACATAACTTTCTCCCGTACGACAAATATTCAATCACAGTTCAAAACTTTCTTCTGGGTGGGCAGTGAGCTCTCGTTCTTCGTGCCCCCTTGGCGGTAGTACGAGCCCTAGTTCTCTGTCATATATACTCCTAAAGGGGGAATCTGGGATGGTGATGGTAAGTTGGTTCGGTCCCATCATTTCATTTTAGTTTCCATCGTACACCGCATGTCTCTCCCTTCACCCAGGTCTCTCGAGGGAATAAATCAAAATGTAATCCCATGTTTTCCGGCAAAGAAAATCTCTTCCAGAAAAATCAGGAACGTAATAGGTCGACTCCAGGCTGCCAGTGAGAGAGAGAGAGAGATAGAGAGAGAGAGAGATGTGTGCTAGAGGGGGAAAATAGTGGCACCTCCACCCTAGCACGCTGCCTCCACATCGGCGGGGCTGACACCGGCGCCCCCACCACGCCACCTTCCCATCAGCAAGTCCAGCACCTAAGCCATGACGACGCCTCCACATCATCGATGCCGGCACCCCCACCTTGCCACCTTCCCATCAACAACTTGGTCATCCTAAGCCGTGATGCTGCCTCCACATCGGCGATGCCCACACCCCCACCATGCCACCATACCATTGGCGACTTTTGGCAACTTAAGCTATGACGCCGCCTCCAGACACGCCCGCCCCGCCGGATTCTTGCACTTCAACGCCGGCCTCCTCAACGTGCAGGTCATCAGCTTCCCTGCACTCCACGCCCGTTTTCCACACACTGGTGCAGCGACCAAGTCACCGCAATTCTCCCCGTTCATTCTTGAAGCCTACTCATATATGACTTTTTTTACTTTTTAGAAAGTAAAGTTCTTTTTCGAAAGATTTCCCCTGTATCTAAGATTCCTTCCTTCGCTCCCCCATCGTAGATGGTTCAGCCACACCCGGTGCCATGAAATGATTGAGAACTAGGACGGGGTCGAAATGGTATGATCAGGGTGCTTTATCTAAACTAGGTAGGATAACTTGGCTAACTTTCCTACTATGGTAACATCTCTGAACGACAGGTACCCCCAACCGCCTTAACGAAGGAATGAATCTATTAAGTGGGAAAGAGCCCTCGTGGCAGCTATATCCACGGGGATTCCAAGTGTTCTTTCCTTACGACTCCCGTGCTTAATACGAAAAACGGTTCTTGTGTGAAAAGTGCCAACTGACTATCTCCTTATTTTCTGATTGTTCTTCTGATAGGAATATTCCCTTGATCAACTAACCTGGCCCAAGCATAACAATAGTGCATTTCCCCTTGATGGTACGGATTACATATCTTCTACCTCTGCTACTTCTGTTTAGGAAGGTTAGTTTAGGCATTCCATCCCTGAGGGCCGCATCAGCTTATCTTTCTTATTATTGACCAGAAATTGAGTGAATAGCGAGTTTTCGTATCACTAAGGTATAGGTACAACCGATCACAGGTTCCATAGGGAGTTTGACTTCCTTTCCAATTTCATATTTCTTCGTCTTGCCCAAGACCCACGGAGACCTACCTGTAGTGACGTTAAAGTACCAGTGAGCATGGAGGTTTGGTTGAAATTGGTTACGACGACATCGAGTTGGCAGCGGAGGAAGACTCGGCATGAAGGTCAGAAAATGGTGTGGAACGTAGTGGTAATAGTACACGCCCCGCTCCGAAACAAAGAAAAAGGTGTGTGCCTTTTCCTCTTTTGTGCTGGCCATTTGCTGTCAGTAACATGATCTACAGAATCAATGGAAGAACAAAGCCCAGTTCGAAGTGAGGTCTTCATTTTCTGTTGATTTGTCGGACAAAGCAATTGAAATGGCCAAATTTCATGTTACAATTTATATAGTAGGTGATTGGACTTGAATTTGGATACTTTCACGCAGCTCAAAGAAGGAAGTAGAATATCAGATTTGTTGTGTTGAAGTCATTATGGAGGTGACGAGGAATTTATATTGCTCTGTAGACCACGGTGTTGTGCCTTGCAATCTATATTGCTCTGTTCAAAAATACATTTATGTGTATGCTTCATGTATTTTCCAATGCATGTGTTTCATCATTACTTTTTGATTATTAACTGTACTTTGGTTACATACATGAGCAAGTGTCTAATAAAATAAAAGTTCCCCATTGGGTTCTAACTTTTGTTGAAACAAGTTGAAAGAAAAAAGTTCTAAACCTGGAGTTGCCTGATCCTAACTGATAGCCAGAACCAAATTTAAATACAATACTAGATGTTTTAATTCATAGGTACATGCAATCCAACTTGTGATTAAGAAGCATATTGTAGGGCAATAAATTTTTCTTATCTTCACAAGTCAGGGGAAGGCCAATAATCTTGGTTATGTATTTGACTTCAGTCCCGGGAGGAATAAACTTGCATCTTTTCTTTGTGATTTCATTGAAATGTATTCAAAATTCTTATACCATGATGTGCTCTAATTCTTGTTAGACTGTTCTCACACGAACATTAATAATTGAACAATTGTTCATCTAACTTTCATGTTCATAATTTTGCAGATCGGAGTGGATAGTAGATGATGCAGTGAAGGCACACTTCAGTACTCTTTTATTTTAGTCTTCCCTTTAGCCTATGTGCCCAAGATATCGTTACCAGCATTTGTTTCCAAAAATGTATTACTATGGAAGTCTAATTTTTATTCCAGTCCTTCCCTTTCCTCTCCACTAGATCTGTTTTTTACATTGGTGCCAAAGGGAGATGTTGACCTCACTTACGATGAAGGCATGTTGCCGAAGAGGTCAACATTTGTTTCTCGGGATCTGATTAAGTTTAGATGTTTAAACAATAATTACTACTTCCAACTAAAATTGATCAGGACGTGATATATAAATACGACCTTGCATTTTTTTCTTTATGTCCAGGTGTCCATACTAAAGGTTAGAATACGTCACTTCCATTTATATCGGACAGGCACAACAATTCTGTAACATCCCAATTGTCAATTTGGATGTTAATCATTAGGTCATCATATGCATCTATGATTCTTGCATTTGAATTGGTTTTATTTTGACATTTTGATCCTAGAGACCTTAAGCAACTCAAGGACCATTTGAGAGAGTTGGAGGTTTTCATAAAATTCCATTTTTGAATTTTCAAAATTGGTAAATTGGATGAAGGTGATTTTTATTTGGAATTATTTTTCCAATTATATCAAACTAAATAAAATAATGAGAGAAGATAATATGACTTCTTCAAAATAGAGGAAATAATGGAAATTTAATTTTAAATAAAAAATATATTTTGTTTGATGTTAATTTGAGATTTTATTTGGGTAAATTAGGGGAAAATTGCATTTTTAAAAAATTGCATTTTAGCCCTAAAAAATGTTCATGTTGTCCTAAATATTAGGAGAGGACCGTGAAAATTATTTTTGGGATTTTAGGATTTCTATTTATTTTATTTTGGATTTTTCTTTTTCGGTGAAATTATTTTAAAAAGAAATCTTCGACCGACTGGGCCGAAGCCCAGCCGGCCCACGCGCGCCGCCGCCTTCCACGAGCCGTGGTCGAGGCGGACTCGCTGGAGTCCGGCGCCGCCACGCGCCCTGCGTCGCCCCCGCCCCAAGTCGGCCTCACTCCCCTCCTTTAAAGCCGCAGCCCCGCCACCCTGTCCTCCTCATCAAGCCGCCGCCGCAACCCCGCATCTCGCCGCCGCCGTTTTTGCGCCGCCGCCGTCGCTGCCGCCGCCGCCCGCGACGCCCCGCACCTGCACGCCGCCGCGCCGCCTCCCGTCGACACCGGAGCCGCCCGCTGCCCCGCTCGTTGGAGTTCGCCGCCGCCGCCGCCGATCCCGATCCGCCGGCGGTTTTCGCCGAAAACCGCCGAACCAGTTCTTTAGTTTTTTTTTCGAATTTTCTTTTAGATCGGTTTTATTTTTTTAGGTTTTGCTAAATAGCGAACGTTCACCTGATTTTCTCTATTAGTGAACGATTTCGTTCGTTAGTCTCTGTTAGCGGACGTTCGTCCGATAGATTTTTCTTTTTAGTTTTATTTTTGGCTAGGGACCTATCCGCGAATAGTTTTCTTATAGATTAGTCGCTGATCTTCAAACCCTCACTACTTTTTGCTCGTTTATCCAAATCCAGTGAAACCAATGCCAAAATCTTCGTCTTGTTCCCCTCTATTCAGATAAACAACTTGAACATGATTTTGAAAATTTAAAATTTGGTTCAAGCAGATTTGATTTTGAACTTTTTTTGATCGTAGTTTGAGTTTAGTAACTCCGGTTCGATTTATTCTTTTTGCAAATTGAAGCTCTTCACTTGAACTTTCTGTTTAGATATTTTTCTTTTGGTTTTACCTTTGCATATTATACTTGAGTGCTTATGTATGCTATTGTTTGTTCACAATAGAGTTTCGGGAGTGCGAGGCTTGCTACTACGAATCTCTAGGGTTTTCCGATCGTCAACAAGGCAAGTAACACTTTGATCATATCTCTTCATTACCCAGTTTTTATGCATTAGTTTCAACCTTCAAACACTGCATGGTTAGGTTTTGATTAATATGTGGGTATTGGGAAGTAGTTGATGAGGTAGGAACCTATTGTCTTGCATTCAAACCCTGGGTATTATTGCGTTATGATTACACTACTACGCTATGATCGTAGACATGGTTTTGGTTCGAGAGGATTCATGAAAGATGAGAGACTTGTTTATATCTAAGGGTTAACTTAAGGTGGCTACTTTAATACACATCTGGGTTGATTGTTTGTGGGCACCTGGGGTTATACCAGTGTTGTCCAAGGAGATCCCGGGGAACCCGTGTGATCATCCTGTAGTTTGCCTCCTGGGCTCAAAGGGATCATAAGATTATTCATACTAGAAACTTCCATGTGCAGCCACAAGCCATTATGAGCTCTGGCATAGTTGAGTAAGTTGTGGGAATCCTTTCCATGATGGGCTAGCAGATGTAGGGGATTGTAGGTGTACCGGCCTATCTATCGGTTAAGGGGACCTCTTCGGAAAGACTGTGTCTCGGTCATCCATTTCTCAAACATCATGCAGTGCGAGAAATACAACAGAGGAGATCGAGTCTTGTGGGGAAAAGTGCGCAAACCTCTGCAGAGTGTACAATCTAATCATGGTTAGCCGTGTCCCCGGTTATGGACATCTTGAGTATCTGGTACTTGAATTATTGATTTGATCTCATCACTTTACTTAATAAACTTGTTGGGTTGTTCAAGTTAATTTGGGATTGAGTTGGGGGTACCTTCTCAATAATTTCAACAAACTTTGTAGTTAAATATAATATATTCCTTTGTTGTAGGAAAAAATTAGCTTTATGCAAATGATAACCGTAGAGCCTCCACCAGCCATATATGCATGTAGTGATAGCTGTTATCTTGTTCATTGCTCTGTGGTGTTATCTTGCCAGCATATTCCATGTGCTGACCTACATGGCTGCAACGTATTATGTTGCAGAATTTTCAGACGAAGAGTAAGGTGCGCTAGGTCGTTGTCGTGCACTCAGTATTGCCGTGGAGTTGGATGGACTCATTTATCTTCGATGCTTCCGCAGTTATCTTATTTTAGATGGCCTTCAGTTATATTATTGTAATAAGTAGTCTTTTTGAGACACTTGATGTAATAAGTGTGTGATTGAACTCTGTTATAATTCCTCGAGTACTGTGTGTGTCAGCAATACCGATCCAGGGATGACACTTAAGCACAGAGGCTTGACCGTCTGAGGCCGGGTCGCTACAAAATCAATTGGTTACAATTTTGTAGATTTTCCTTTTACCCTTTGGATTGTAGTTAGTAGCGAGTAGTATAGTCCCTTATGGCCTAGGATGGAAGTTAAAGAGTTGCATAGGTTATGGGAGAAATAGGTTAGGTGAAAAATCCTTTAAGCCTAGGATGGATTTTTTTGTAGGCTTGCAGTGCACATTCCGTCTTATGATCTAGGACCTCCTGTGTTTTTTGTAAAATGGTGTGTCCAGTATTTGTAATTGTGAATCATGGCATGCAATCAATCATGGATCAGATGTCTTAGTAGGCTGGTTCATTTTTTATATGGCAATGAGAGATACTCTTTTGCTCTGGTCAATCAATGATAGATCAAATAGCTTAGAGTTAAGCTTGCCATACGCAGTGCGTTATAATTAGTGCAATCTTTATTTGTTTATCCCTTTACCCTTTATATTTCTTACAGAATCATTTTTTTACTTTGCTTGACAGGAGTATAGGACTACAATTTCTTGTCCTTTTGTTAGATGATACATACCTGCAGTGCAAAGGCTCTGAAATCAGCATGCATATGTCAGCTTTTCTCGCAAGCCCGAGTCGGTTATCTTGCTCTATGGCAAAGAAAATACATTTCAAGTTTGTCGGGCGGATATATTATGGTTCAATATGCTAAGGTGGATTTCACCAGGTCAGCTTATCGATCTAAGAACTCTTCAATCTCAAATGGTCGTCTTCCATTCTAGCCAACATGTAGGAAAAAACTCCCTGGTGATCCCAACATCAAGAGCTATTCCTAATCTATTGGAGTTCAACGATATTGTTTCTAACAAGCATGTGAGTTTTGATGTAGTCTTCAGATGAATCAACACTGAGTGATAAGTGTACCCGGAGGTGGAGTAGGCTAATGGCCATGTACAAATGTAATGTAAGTTGTTGAGTACTCTTGATTAATCCAAATATGCAATGTCTTTTGTATGTTTCACGAAAGAATATTAATGCGTTTGGTTGCATTGCACGGGTAGGCTTGTTTATGATAATTATTATATCATTTTTTGAGAATCTTATAATTTTTTTGAGAAACATTATTTTATTATTTGGATCCTATAAATGGCATGTACATCATCTCTATTTGGTTTCTATCAAGAGAGAAGCTATGCTTGATAATGCTCTCCACATTGGCTTAACGAGCGAATGCTTCGTTGTTGTCTGGTTTGGAGTTATGATATGCATGGATAGAGGAAGAAGCGAAAGGAGCAACGTTAGCGCTTACTTGTGCAGGTGAACGTTCTGTTTTCAAGATCCTAATGTTACCCTTTTCCGCTGTAATTTTTTAATAAATATGAAATGTATTTTATTTCTTCTGGATATGATCGTACTATTTTTGGACTCATGGTAACAAGATGGAAGAGCTAACAATTGTTGTTTGTTTTACACCGGTATAACTGCTCTTGAGAGGTGGAGCACTTGGAAGGTGGGTGCATGAAATAGTAGAACACGTGGGTTGAAGCCCTTGTGGCTATGTTGGAAGTTGAAACAACAACAACAAGAAGATGGGGATGAATGGAGCGATCTTAAAGGAGAAACTACAACATTTTTGTATGAAAAATTCACTAACTGTTGACGAAATTGTTAAAATGTGGCCGCTGTAAGTCCACGATATGAAGTTTGTGTTTGAGTCAAGTACTATTGGGTGTATGAAACTTCTTATGTTGACCATGCTGAAATTGAGAATGCAAGCCATGTCTTGGTTTACTTTCGTCACACCTACTTTCCAAAAAAGTTTGGTGATATCGATATTTGTACTAATCTTAAGATGTGAGGAGATCATTGTTGTTACTCTCAGAAGTTTCATTAACTTTATCTATGTCATTTAATAATTTGTTTTATTCATTTAATTACACTGTTTCCCCTTAATGTTTTAGCTTCTAGGATATACTGTAGCCGACGAATGTTAACACTGAGCAAAAATTAAGTTGAGCCAAAATTAAATTTTGAGTCATGCGAGAGGGAGTGTGTGTGTGTGTGTAGGGTGGGATAGATAAGGGAGGGAGAGAGATTGAGGGAGGTAGACAAAGTGGGGGAGCAAGAGATAGATATGCATTGTATTCATATGTGCAATTGGAGAAACAATTTAAATGGCTCGTGGCAACGCACGGGCATTCTACTAGTAGTCCTTATATTAGACATAATAATCTATGGAGATACTAGTGTCTAATCAACATATTTAAAAAATAATACTAAAGCAGTTTAGTATGAAAAATTTCAAGAAGAGTTTTCTTGTCAAAGTCACATGGAAGGAGTTCACACCAAGAATCAGTATCTTAAAATACTAATGATTGAATTACATGATTCCAATCATACTTGTGTTAAGTCCATGGTATGTAAATAACCAGATGTGTCCAAATACTTAAGTTGTGAGTAAAGTTACCAGAAAGGTTAAATTGTTGATCATAGGACAATAGTGAAAATGTCATTGAGTATTGACGACATGTTTCTCACATATGGAGAAATTGAAGAGATTGGTGTAAGGAGTTTACATCAATACATGCTTGATGTAAGTAGTACATCGACAAAAATCTTCAATCGGTGCTCCAAGCGAATTTCGATTTCAATTAAATGATTTATGGTGGCACAATAAGTTTTAATTGGTCCAAGAAAGTTACTATGGCGAATTCTATAACAGAAGGCTGCGTATATTATCGCTTTAGAAGCAACAATAGAGGGTGATGAATCAAAAGGTTCACCTATGAACTTGGTATGGTTTCTAGATGATTGTGCAAAAAGAACACTGTTCTCATATAGTGGTTCCGTAGCTCAATCTAAGGATTCAAAGGTCTTACGGAAGATTCAATACATACTTAGCTTGTTTCACAAAAATTATGAATTTATGTGAAAGCATTACAGATGCATTGAAATGAAAAAGACACACACGAATCTGAAGTTGTCAGATTCAATAGGACGAAGTCTATACCACAAGCAAAGCATGGACTGACACCGGATTGCCATTGCTATAAAAGTTAAAAGTGCTAACTAGATTATTGACTCTAGTGCAAGTGGAAGACTGTTGGAAATATGCCCTAGAGGCAATAATATTTGTATTATTATGTTTCTATATTCATAACTAATGGTTTATATTCTATGCTATAACTGCTATGATCCTAGAATATGCGATTCAGTGGAAAACTCGTATGCACGTGTGGAATGATAAACTGTAAATAAAAGGTTCCTAATCTACCTCTAAGACTAGCTCAAGTGTTGTTGGTGATCACGTTTTTCAGATCTTAGGATATCGTTAAGTGTAAGGATAGTCCTAAAACAACATTGAGATTATGACGTTGGAAGAACGATCATATTGAATCGACCCAATCTTGTTTGTTATGAATCGAGTAAATATCGTCTGCATTCAATTGCAATAACACGGAGTGTTAACATGTGATATTGCTCCTTAGACCATGAGAGTATCATGGTCACTTCTTACCATATGGTGGGCTTTGGGGTTGCTCAAACGTCACCTGTAACACGGTGATCATAACGACAACTTACATGTTCATCAGAAAGTTTAACAAGTGGCCAGATAACTCGACAGTGGGATTTTCTCCTCTAACGATGGAGAGATATTCTTAGGTCTCTCTCGGTGTGACGGCATCCATCATCATCTGGCCATACACAGGTGACTACGTCACGAGGATGGCGGAACACGTCAACAAGAAAGAAGAACAAAATCGATAACAGGAGCAACGATATAGTGAGCATGATGATGACTCAGGAGGATAGCGATGCACACCAGATTTTGTAAAGTATCGTGAATCAAAGGGAACATCACATGATAACCAAAGGTGTAGGATCGAAAGTATGTCTAGAGGGGGGGGGTGATTAGACTACTTAACCAAGTAAAAATCTAGCCTTTTCCCAATTTTAGTTCTTGGCAGATTTTAGCAACTTTGCACAAGTCAAGCAATCAACCTACACATGCAATTCTAAGAGTATAGCAGAGGAATGTAAAACAATTGCATATGAAGGTAAAGGGAGGAGTTTGAGGGAGCAAACGCAATGATGACATATAGATTTTTTATCCGTGGTTCCGATAGGTGGTGCTATCGTACATCCACGTTGATGGAGACTTCAACCCACGAAGGGCAACGGTTGCGCGAGTCCAAGGAGGGCTCCACCCACGAAGGGTCCACGAAGAAGCATCCTTGTCTATCCCACCATGGCCATCACCCACGAAGGACTTGCCTCACCCGGGTAGATCTTCACGAAGTAGGCGATCTCCTTGCCCTTAAAAACTCCTTGGTTCAACTCCACAATCTTGACGGAGGCTCCCAAGTGACACCTAGCCAATCTAGGAGACACCACTCTCCAAGAGGTAACAAATGGTGTGTTGATGATGAACTCCTTGCTCTTGTGCTTCAAATGATAGTCTCCCCAACAGTCAACTCTCTCTCACAGGATTTGGATTTGGTGGAAAGAAGATTTGAGTGGAAAGCAACTTGGGGAAGGCTAGAGATCAAGATTTATGTGGTTGGAATGGAATATCTTGACCTCAACACAAGTGTAGGTGGTTCTCTCTCAGGAAATGTATGTTGGAAGTGTAGGCATGTTCTGATGGCTCTCTCCACGAATGAAGAGTGGGTGGAGGGGTATATATAGCCTCCACACAAAATCTAACCGTTACACACAAATCACCAAACTCGGTGGGACCGAATCATGAAACTCGGTCGGAACGATTTAGTTCAAAATGTGACCGTCAGGAATTTCGGTGGGACCGACATGTCAACTCGGTGGGACCAATTTCGTTAGGTTTAGGGCATAATGTAATCTCGGTGAGACCAATTACACAAACTCGGTGAGACCGATTTTGGTAATAGACTAACAGAGAGTTGGTCACGCAAACAGAGAGTTTGCATTGCAATCTCGGTGGGAACGATCGCTCATCTCAGTTTGACCGAAACATTACGAAGGGAAACAGAGTGATTACAATCCCATCTCGTTGAGACCGAGATCCCTATCGGTGAGATCGAAAAGACTAGGGTTTCTGGCAGTGGCTATGTCAACTGAACTCGGTGGCGCCAGATGGAAAGATTCGGTCTGGCCGAGTTTGACTTTTGGTTTGGGACATATGTGGATGTGAGAAAGTAGTTGAGGGTTTTGGAGCATATCACTAAGCACTTTGAGCAAGAAACTCATTAAGCAACACCTCACCCCCTCTTGATAGTATTGGCTTTTCCTATGGACTCAATGTGATCTTGGATCACTAAAATGAAAATGTAGAGTCTTGTGCTTTGAGCTTGAGCCAATCTTTTGTCCTTAGCATTTTGAGGAGTCCACTTTCTAATCCATGCCATGCCAATCATTGAGCTTTCCTGAAATATTTATCTCGAAATGACATTAGCTCAATGAGCTACATGTTGTTAGGAATTACCAAAACCACCCAGGGATAGTTGCACTTTCAAAAGGTTCGCTCTAATATCATTCATGTAATCACATGGACCGATATGGATGTCCACGGTTCCGCTATCGGTCATTGAACGAAGGGGTTTTGTTCATGTCTATGTTTACCGAACCTACGGGGTGACAAGCTTAAGGTAATCACGATCTGGTGAGTGTTAGTAGTGTGGGAGTGATGAGAATATATTTGTGAAATTGTTTCATTAATATCCGGAATAGTTCTGAGAGGTTTCAGAAGCGTTTCAAGGTCACCGAAAGGGTTTCCTGAATATCGGGTAATACTGATTAATATATATAGGTGGAAAATGTTTCCGGGGATGTTAAATTATATATAATGCTCTAAAAATGTTTAGAGCAAATATATAATTAATTTAATATCAATGGGCTTAATAAGGCCAAGAGGTGGACGGAGATATGTGCCACAAAGGCCCATATGGAAGTGGCGCCCCCTTACCTATCAAAGGGGGGCCGAATCCTGCTTGGGGTGGGAGTTGGACTCCCCCACAAGGCTGGTGCACCAAGGGGACTCCTTCCCCTTTGGTGGCTGCCCTCATTCTCCCCTCCAACTTATATATACTAGAGGATTTTTCCCTATTGGATACACAAGTTTTGGAGCCTCCTCTAGTTATCTAGTTCTAGTTCTAGTTGGTCCTAGTTGACTAATTAGAGCTAGCACTAGCCACCTCTAATCTCATAATTAGAAGCCCAATGTGGCTCTAATCTTCTTCCTCTAGTTCTCCAGCAATGATTAGCTCTGGACGACGAAGCGTTGCCGGATCGTGAAGATCTTACGCTTGCAACCAAGTAGAGAGGATGTGCTTTCGGTCTTCTGTTCGAGGGATCGTTCGAGGGAGGTTCGCAGGACGTCATCGATGTTCGAGGGACTCCAAGTATGATCCACACCGACTCGTCTACTTTTGCTGCACTCCCGGAGTCGGTAACGATCATTGATCACAACCCATTATGCATCTTCATATTGTTCCTGGATGATCGTAGGGCAGTTTTTTTGTTTTCTACTACGTTTCCCAATAGCATTTTTGTCCTCGCGGTCATTTTTGAGCTCTTCTTGCAACATATCAAAAAAAAATTGGCCCAAATTCACACAATTCAAACAAATACAAATATCTTATAGTTTAACAACCAAATAATATCTCAAAGTTTACAATGCAAATAAAATTTTAATTGTCACAAATACACTTGAAAGAAAAAATAGATGATACATCTATTGGTTGCCAACATGAGCCCACATATGCTCAACCAAATAATCTTGCGCTTGAATGTGAATTTCCCAATCACGCATTTGATGATGAAATTCAGTGAATTGTGGGAACGTTGTCGCTCCTCCATGCTCAAGCACAACATTTTCACCCTGAAATTGAAACCCTTGGTCGTAGATTTCGTCCGTATGCTCATCCTCTATGATCATGTTGTGCACGATCACACAAGCAGTCATCACCTCCGTCAATTTCTTGGTTGTCCAACTTCTAGCAGGATACGGAATGATGCCCCATCGAGATTGAAGAACACCAAAGGCACGCTCCACATCCTTCCTGGCACTCTCTTGTACTTGGGCAAATCTCTTCCTCTTCTCTCCTACAGGGTTGGGGATTGTCTTCACAAGAGTAGTTCATTAAGGATAGATACCATCAGCTAGGTAGTATCCTTTGTTGTAGTGGTGGCCATTAATCTCAAAATTGACCTTTCGTCAGTTGCCTTCTACAAGTCCTGCGAACACCGGAGAGAGCTGGAGCACATTGATGTCATTGTAAGAGCTGACCATGCCTAAGAAAGAGGGTCAAATCCATAGATCTCATGAAGCCATGACCTCAGTATGATAGTGCAAGCTTTCACATGGCCCCCATACTGTCCCTACCAAGCAGAAGGGAAGTTCTTCCACTCCTGGTGCATACAATCTATGCTACAAAGCATCCTCGGAAAGCCCCTACTGGCATTTATTGCCAACAACCGGGCTGTATCTGCAGCAGTTGGCTCTCTCAAGTACTCAGGGCCAAACACTGCTACCACAACCTTGCAGAACTTGTACATGGAGTCTAGGCACGTGGAATCGCTCATTCGGACATACTCATCAATGAAATCACTAGGTACTCCGTATGCAAGCTTCCAAATAACTGTAGTGCATTTCTAATAATAGGAGAAGTCAGTATTTCCTAGGGCATCCTCCTTGCACTCGAATTAGTTATCGTATGCCACCACCTCCTCCTGGATATGGTTGAACACATGTCTAGCCATCCATAAGCGACGCTGGAATAGGTTGCGTTTGAAGAGCGGGTTAGAGGACTCAAAATAGTCCTGCCAAAGTAGGCAATGGTCGCTCGCTCTGTTGCGATTCAATTCTAGAGTATGCCCCGAGATCAAGACCCTAAACATCGGTTGCTGCCTACTAATGTGGTCAAGGACCACCAAAGCAGCAACCATAATGTCCTCATCGTTGGATGATGAATCATCTGAATCGCAAATGAAATTGTTGAAAAAGTACTCGTCGCCGGAGTCCATTTGTACCTTGCGGGAGTGGTGGAAGAAGCCGGCCGGTGAAGAGCCTCGTGCCTCTCCGAGACTAGGCAGTAGGCCTGTCGGCGTGGAGGCGAACATGGCGCCGGCTGACGAGCGAGGTAGATGCGCAAGGCGGTGCTACCCACGACGGAGACGAGGGGGTTCTGTTGATGTTTGAGTATCGCGACAGTGGTGAAAATAGTCCACTAATGCTGGAGTATGGGGGCCGTCGAGGGGTGGCATACTGCTGGGGGGAGGTATCTGGGTACGGGCGGCCGGCCAAGCCTCCGAACTAGGTGGTGACGGCAAGGAGGGGAGGGGTGTCAGGTTTGTGGCGGTCAATGGGAGGAAGGGGCGGGGGGACAAGGGCGGTCCAAAGGGAGGACAAGGGTGGGCGTCGCACGCGTTTACTGCGTGTCCGCGCCGACACAAACGCGACCAAAATTTGGGCCTGAAATGGGTCACGTGTGGACAAAAGGCGGACGTTGGTCCATTCCAAATGGACACGCACGGACAGTTTGGGTCGGTGCGTTGGATTTGCTCAGACCGCCTGCTCCTATGACCTCTCCAAGTGCATCAGGCGACGTAGTAGATCTAACTGATCCGTCCCCAACGTATCTATATTTTTTGATCATTTCATACTATTATGTTATCAATCTTAGATACTTTATATGCAATTTTTTTATCATTTTTGGGAACTAACCTATTAACCTAGTGCCTAGTGCCAGTTGCCGTTTTCTGCTTGTTTTTAGTTTATAAGAAAATCCATACCAAACGGAGTCCAGGCACGACAAATTTTTTTGAAGACTTTTCTTATGGACATAACAGACCCTAGAAGCTTCGGGGGGAGGACTAGAAGACCTATGAGGAGACGAAAAAGCAACAAGGTGCTCCCTATTGTCTTGTGGCTCCCTCATGGCTTCGTCTGACCTAATTCCAATGCTATAAATTCTCTAATGTTGGAAAATCCCCATAGCATCCACCGAAACAATTTTTCCACCGCCACAAGTCTCTGTTTTTCCGTGATCCCGTCTGGAAGCCTTCATCGGTACTCTTCCAGAGGGGGAATCGATCATGGAGTGCTTCTACATCAACCTTGTTGCACCTTCGATGATGTGTGAGTAGTTCCCATAGGATGTATGGGTCCATAGCGATTAACTAGAAGTCTCTCTCTCTCTCTCTGATCTTCAATACAATGTTTTCATCGGAGTTTTATTCGATGTAGTCTTCTTTTGCGGTGTGTTTGTTGGGATCTGATGAATTGTGGGTTTATGATCGGATTATTCATTCAAAGTAATTTAGTCTTTTCTGAACTTTATTATGTGCTATTGTTATAGCTATGTAATGCTTTCCGATCTATGAATTTTCTTTGGAAGTGGTGCATAATAGTAGGTTCAATCTTGTTGTCTCCTCACCTACTGACAGCAGGGGTAGGGAGACATGTAATTGTTGCTACTAAGGAGAAAATGATGGGATTCAATCATATTGCTTGGTTTTATTCTATCTACATTATGTCATCATACTTCATGCATTACTCTGTTTGTCATGAACTTAATACCTAGAGAGGCGACGAAGTGGAGTAATAGTGGTAGATTGATACGTCTCCAACGTATCTATAATTTTTTATTGTTCCATGCTATTATATTATAAATCTTGGATGTTTTACATACTTTTACTAGCAACTTTATATTTTTTTTGGACTAACCTATTAACCTAGTGCCTATTGATGTTTTTTGCTACTTTTTTACTTTGCAGAATATCAATACCAAACGAAATCCAAATGCCACGAACATTTTGGAGATTTTTTCTGGCAGTAGGAGACCCTGGAAGCTTCTGGAAGCCACGAGAGGAGGCCCGTGGGGCCCACTAGGGACCAGGGCGCGCCAGGGGCCTCTGGCGCGCCCTGGTGGGTAGTGGATCCCACGGGCACCGTCTTGACCTACCTCCGCCTCTATAAATACTCTAAAATCCCAAAATCCCGCCCCTGGCGCGCCCTGGTGCCTAGTGGGCCCCACAGGCACCGTCTTGACCTACCTCCGCCTCTATAAATACTCTAAAATCCCAAAATCCCTATGGGAGTCGACAAAATACTTTTTCCGCCGCCGCCGCAAGTTCCAAAACCATGAGATCCAACCTAGAGGCATTTTTCGGCACTCTCCCGGAGGGGGCAATGATCACTGAGGGGTCCTGATACGTCTTCGTCGTATCTATAATTTTTGATTGTTTGTTGCCAATATTATACAACTTTCACATACTTTAAAACATTTTATATGATTTATTGGACTAACCTATTGATCCAGTGCCCAGTGCCAGTTCCTGTATGTTGCATGTTTTTTTGTTTCAGAGAATATCCATATCAAATGAAGTCCAAACGTGATAAAAATTTACGGAAAATTATTTTGGAATATTTGTGATTTTTGGGAGGTGGAATCAACGCAAACGGAGGCCCACGACTTCCACAACCCATCAGGGCGCACCGGGCACCCCTAGCATGCCCAGGTGTCTTGTGCCCTCCTCGTAAGTCAGTTGGGGCCCTTCTTCGGGCGCAAGAAAGATAGCTTATGGAAAAAATCATGTAAAAATTTCAACGCAATTGAAGTTACGGATCTCCGGGAATTTAAGAAACGGTGAAGGGCCAGAAAACAGGATTGCGAAACAGAAGAGAACAAACAGGGAAATCCAATATCGGGGGGTCTCCTGCCCCTCCGTCGCCATGGAGGCCATGTACTAGAGGGGGAACTCTCCTCCCATCTAGGGGGGGGGGCAAGGAAGAAGAAGAAGGAGGGGGGCTCTCCCCCTCTCTCCCGGTGGTGCCGGAATGCCGCCGGGGCAATATCATATGACGACAATCTACTTCAACAAGTCTGTCATCTTCACCAACAACCCCATCACCTTACCCCATCTATATTCAGCGGTCCACGCTCCCGCAACCCGCTGTACCCTCTACTTTAACATGGTGCTTTATGCTTCATATTATTATCCAATACTATGTTGCCATCCTATGATGTTTGTGTTTGAACACGTGGTACCCTACGCTAGCGCCAAATAAAATTTTTCCACCGTGCACCCAAGATCATACTGCTGGAAATAGATTACGAGACCGGGTTTACCACTAGACGCGCAATCACCGCAGTGAAAGTAGAGTGGGTGATACATGTAGTTGATCTCTCGGCCTGTCTCCTCCTTGCGTTGCCGATCTCCCACGAACAGCGAAGACCCGCGAACGATGATCTCCCACGAACGACACCTCGCGGTTCCCTTGAACAGCCTGTCCAAGCATCGTAGATGCGATGCTCCCAAGGTATCCACACGTACAGGGAGCAACATCGAGCGACGGACTGCTAGGTCCGGTCCCGCGACATGGGCGTGGGGAGTGGCGGTGGCTGTCCTGGGTGAGAAAAGATGAACCCTAAGTGATGCGCCCACTCCCCTTTATATAGACCTCTGAGGTGGGCTCAACACTTGAGCCCACTAGGAGTCCACATCCACTTTCCACTCAGATCCAATCCGAATGGGCTGCAGCCCCTTAAGTGTGAGACCCCTATAGGTTCACGTACACATGGACACGACCAGAGTCGATAGTTGGTAGCGGCTCCTAGCAGAACGTGCCAACTCTGATGTGTGCGTAAAGTCATTTGACGAACCTCGACAATGTGTCATATGCAACATCCCTTTTGCCTCACGATATCTTTTTTCGAGCTCAAGGTGAGTACTTGTCACCCTTGTGATAGCTCGACCTCTCTTCTCGAAACCATGATACAAATTCCCGAACTGGGTTAAAACTTAACCCAAGTCGCATGGCCATACTTTCCGAATCTGATCACTCGAGAGGGCCCATAGAATATCTCTCCATATAGGACGGGCAAATCCCATCTTGGTCAGCCATGTCTCGCGGAAGGTCTGACGACTCACCCAAAAGCTACCTTTGTAACTACCTAGTTACAGAGTAGCGTTTGATAGACCCTAAGTGAGTAGATCTTCATCCCGAGAACAGGCGAGGACCTCGGGTCTAGGACATGGCATAAACATTGCACTTGAGACTAACAGATGACTATATCTCACTACGTCCCAAAGTGGGTCTGTCTGACTCGGTGATCTCCATCCTTGAGCCCATACTATCGGTTTAGCATCTCCATGCACATGACTTGTGAAACATAGTCATCAACCGAGTCGTATACTAGTCAAGGATATGTGTCCACATAACCTTATCAACTAGGGACCATTAGAACAATCATCATACTATACATAGTTCCACAAACAAGTCACATACTTATTGATACATATCATTGATGATGTTCAAGGACAAAACAAAGGACTCATGAATACATATGGAAATATCATCACCACATGATTGCCTATAGGGCATATCTCCAACAATCCCCCACTTGCACTAGAGTCAATCATTTAGGCATCATATGCCCATGGAGCTCATGTGCACCTCATGCTTCGGCCGTGGGAGAGGCTTCATCAATGGATCAACAACATTTGCATCCGTGTGTACCTTGCATATGTTTACATCATCTCTTTCAACAATGTCGCGAATAAGGTTTAAATGCCTGAGTAGGTGGTGGGTTTTATGATGGTTCCGTGGTTCCTTGACTTGCGCGATGGCACCACTATTATCACAGTAGAGGTGCAATGGCTTGGACGCGCTCTCAACCACACCAAGATCAGAAATAAAATTCTTCACCCAAACACCTTCTTTTGCAGCTTCAGAAGCCGCAATGTACTCGGCCTCTGTTGTAGAATTAGCTACCGTATCTTGCTTGGAGCTCCTCCAGCTCACTGCTCCTCCATTCAGAATGAACACAAACCCAAATTGCGATAGACTATCATCCCTATCGGTTTTGGAAACTAGCATCGGTGTAACTCTTTACAACGAGCTCATCCTCACCTCCATAAACCAGGAACATATCCTTAGTCCTTTTCAAGTACTTAAAGGATATTCTTAACCGCTGTCCAGTGACTCTCACCTAGATCAGCCTGGTATCTACCCACCACACTAAGAGTGAAGCTAACATCAGGACGAGTACATACCATAGCATACATGATGGACCCAACAACCAAAGCATACTGAATCCCATCCATGCTTCTTCGCTCATCAGGAGTCGAAGGACTCTGAGTCTTGCTTAGACTAATGCCATGTGACATGGGCAAGAAACCCTTCTTGGCATCTTGCATGTTGAGCCACTTCAACACTATGCACTTTGGCTTAATCCAATAAGCCTCCTCGATCTATCCCTATAGATCTTGATTCTCAAAATGTAAGCTACTTCTCCCAAGTCCTTCATCGAACAACTATTTTTCAATGAGTCCTTAACAGATTCAAGCATTTGAACATCATTTCCAATCAATAATATGTCATCCACAGATAAGATCAGAAATGCGACTAAGCTCCCACTAACCTTTTTAAATACACAATGATCACAGTCGTTCTTGATGAAGCCAAACTCTTTGACCGCTTCATTACAATGAATGTTCCAATTCCAAGATGGTTGCCTCAATCCATAAATGGATCTATGAAGCTTGCATAACATGCTAGACTTCTTCGGATTGACAAAACAATCGGGCTGTGTCATATACACATCCTCGGTTAAATTTCCATTAAGGAAAACCATTTTGACATCCATCTGCCATATCTCATAGTCAAAATATGCAGCTATAGCAAGAATGATCCGAATTGGTTTAGGCATTGCTACCGGTGAGTAAGTCTCATCGTAGTCAACTCCTTGAACTTGTCGATAACCTTTAGCGACAAGTCGAGCCTTATGGACTGTGACATTTCCGTCCATATCAGTTTTCTTCTTAAAGATCCACTTGCTCTCAATGGCTCGAACGCCATCTGGCAGATCAACCAAGTTTTAAACTTGATTATCATCCATGGACTTTAATTCGGATCTCATGGCTTCAAGCCATAAACCAGAATCAGGGCTCTCCATCACTTCCGCATATGTAGTAGGATCATTGTTCTCCAAGAACAACACATTGCAGTCATGCATATTGCGTAACCTTTCTGACCTCCATGGAAACGACGTCGACTCCACCATGGGTTCCCTGACTAATTCTGTTGTGACAGAATCACCTACCGGAACGTCCCCATGTGGTTCTCGAATTTCTTTGAGTCAGACCGTCCTCCCACTAGCCTTCCAATTGAGAAACTCTTTCTCTAGGAAAACTCCATGTCAAGTGACAAACACTTTGCCCTCTTCACAGTTGTAGAAGTAATATCCCAAGGCTTCCCTTTCATATCCCACGAATATGCACTTGTGAAATTTGGGTGTGAGCTTGTCCGTCTAGAGTCACTTGATATATGCTTCACATCCCCAAACTTTCGAAAAAGACAAACTATGACTCTTCGCAGTCCACATCTCATATGGTGTCTTATATACGGACTTAGATGGTACCCTATTTAGTGTGAAAGCTGCAGTTTCTAGAGCGTATCCCCAAAATGACAAGGGTAAATCCGAATGACTCATCATTGATCGGACCATGTCCAATAGGGTCCGATTTCTCCGTTCCGACACACCATTTCTGTGTGGCGTGCCCGGAGGAGTCAGCTGTGGTACTATTCCATGACTCTTTAGATGATCATCAAACTCCTGGCTCATATACTCACCGCCACGATCAGACCGTAGAAGTTTGATTCTTTTGCTGAGTTGATTTTCCACTTTGTTTTGAAACTCCTTGAACTTTTCAAAAGTTTCTAACTTTTGACTCATCAATTAGACATATCCATATCTACTCAAGTCGTCGATAAAAGTCACGAAGTATTGGAAACCACCTCTGGCTGTCGTGCTCATTGGTCCACATACATCACTGTGTATAAGTTCCAACAGCTCAAATGCCCTCTTGTAACTCTTTGCAAAAGGAGTCTTAGTCATCTTGCCGAGTAGGCAAGACTCGCATGTATCGAATGATTCAAACTCAAACTAAGTTAGAATTCCATCATCATGGAGCTTCTTCATGTGCTTTTGACTAATGTGTCCTAGTCGAAAATGCCAGATGTAAGTTGGATTTATCTCATTAGGCTTATGCCTCTTGACATTTATGTTATAGACTGACTCACCTTCAAGATCTAGGATAAATAACCCATTCACAACGGGTGCAAAGCCATGAAACATATTATTCAAGTAAATAGAACAACCATTGTCCTTAATACTGAATTCATAACCTTGTCTCATCAAACATGAGGCAAAAATAATGTTTCAACTCAAAGCAGGAACATAATAACAATCAAGTTCCATTACAAATCCTAAAGGTAAATTAAGTTGTATAGTGCCGACGGCCAATGCAGCAACGCTTGCTTTATTCTCGACGCGTATGTCAACTTCTCCTCTTGCGACATTCCTAGTTCTACTTAGCCCCTGCATCGAGTTGCATATCTGAACAACCAATTCGGTATCATACACCCAAGAGCTACTAGAAACATCAGCAAGATAAATGTCTATAACTTATTGATGTCAACTACGCAACTTTATTCTTGTAGACACGTGTTGGGCCTCCAAGCACAGAGTATTGTAGGACAGTAGCAATTTTCCCTCAAGTGGATGGCCTAAGGTTTATCAATCCATGAGAGGTGTAGGATGAAAATGGTCTCTCTCAAATGACCCTGCAACCAAATACAAGAAATCTCTTATGTCCCCAACACACCCAATACAATGGCAAATTGTATAGGTGCACTAGTTCAGCGAAGAGATGGTGATAAACGTGTAATATTGATGGTAGAAATATATTTTTATAATCTGAATAAATAAAAACAGCAATGTAGCAAATAGTAAACGGGCACAAAAACGGTCTTGCAATGCTTGAAAACAAGGCCTAGGGTCCGTATTTTCGCTAGTGCAATTTCTCAACAGTGCTAACATAGTTGGATCATATGATTATCCCTCAAAGTGCAATAAAGAATCACTCCCGAGTTCCTATTAGCGGATAACAAAAGATAGATATTGTTTGTAGGGTATGAGATCACCTCAAAGCTATTCTTTCCATTCGATCTATTCAAGAGTTTGTACTAAAATAACACAAAGTATTTTTCCGTTCGATCTATCTTAGAGTTCATACTAGAATAACACCAAAGAAAATTCATATTCATAATACTCAATCCACACAAAGAACTACAAAGAGACCGCAAAGTTTCTATCGGAGAAAAGATAATAAAAACGTGCATCAACCCCTATGCATAGATTACCCCAATGTCACCTCGGGAATCCGCAAGTTGAGTGCCATAACATATATCAAGTGAATCAATACAATACCCCAATTATCACCTCAAGTATTCATACCACAAGACATACATCATGTTTTCTCATATCTGAATATTCAATCCGACCAAACAAAACTTCAAAGGGTAAAGACTCAATTCATCACAACAAGAGTATAGAGGGGAGAAACATCATATGATCCGACTATATTAACAAAGCCCATGATATAGATCACGAGAGAGAGATTAAACACATAGCTATTGGTACAAACCCTCAGCCCCGAGGGTGGACTACTCCCTCCTCATCATGGTGGCCGCCGGGATGATGAAGATGGCCACCGGAGATGATTCTCCCCTCCGGCGGGGTGCCGGAACGGGTCTAGATTGGTTTTCGGTGGCTACGGAGCCTGGCGGCGACGGAACTTCTTATCTAGGTTAACCCCGATGGGTTTCGAAATATTTGGGAATTTATAGTACAAAGAGGGGGTGCGGGAGGCCACCGAGGTGGGCACAACCCACCTGGGCACGCCAGGGGGGCCTGGCGCGCCCTGGTGGGTTGTGCCCCCCTCGGGGCACCCCCAGGTGCTGCTCTGGCCCAATGGATGTCTTCTGGCCCATAAAAAAATACCCATGGAGTTTTGTTGCATTTGGACTCCGTTTGATATTGATTTCCTGCGATGTAAAAAACAAGCAAAAAACAACCACTGGCACTGGGCACTGGGTCAGTAGGTTAGTCCCAAAGAGTGATATAAAGTTGCTATCAAATGATTGTAAATCATCCAAGAATGATAAAATAACAGCATGAATACTTCATAAATTATAGATACGTTGGAGACGTATCAGCATCCCCAAGCTTAATTCATACTCGTCCTCGAGTAGGTAAATGATAAAAGAAATAATTTATGAAGTGTGAATGCTATCGAAGTGCATAAGTTTGATCAATGATAATTTCAATCACTTTTCCTAGCATCATAACATCAATTCTTTCTTATAAAACTTCTCATGTTATAGTAGCAACCAATTCACATGTTAAGGTTCAAACAATGAACTGTCTTGAAACTCAACAGCCTATGTTCTTAGTCACCAAGAAATTGGAATTCAACTTATTCACATACTCAACCATCATATAGTCTTCTATGATTGTTAACACTAACCGCATACACATGAGCAAAACGTTTCAACCGAACACATAGAAAGATAGGGGTTTATTGTTTTGCCTCCCAACGTATTCACCTGAAGGTTGAAGTCAACAATAATAACTCATGCTACCCATATTCAACTAGACATATGTGCCTAGATCTTTCCTCAGCACATGATGCTTGCCAAAAGAGAAAAATAAAAAGGAATAGAGAGAATAACTTTGACTCTTTGCATAAAAATAAATACTGAAAATTAAAAGATAGCCCTTTCGCAGAGGGAAGCAGAGGTTGCCATGCGCTTATTTGTTTGTATGCCCAATCCTTTAGTGCAAAAGAACGTCACGTTATATTGCCCCTTATGATAGCAACCTTTACTATGGAGTCCGTCGCTTTTATTGCTTTGCCATCATAAGTTCGTACAACGCTCAATTTTCTCTTACACTAAATGATCTAACACTTTTAGAAGCAATTTTTATTGCCTTATTGCACCGATAACAACTTAATTGAAGCATCTTGCTCAATCCTTAGGTCGGTATGGTGGACTCTTGAAAATAATATTTGGGTTTAAGGATTTTTGGATGCACAAGTAGTATCTCTACTTAGTGCGGAATTTTCGGCTAGCAAAGATGGGGGGCAAGTACCACATGTTGAAGGATCTATGACAATATGACTTCTATGTGAATATGAGCAAACATAAATCATTACGTTGTCTTCCAGTCCAATGTCAACAGTTTTTGGCATATAATATTTTGATGGGGGCTCACAATCACAAAACATTTCCATGATAGTGTATTTGCATGTGAAAGTTCTCTTCCTTATACTAATTATTTGTGAATTGCTTGTATGACCAATATTGCGATTGTCAAACCTCAAAAGATTTCACTTTCTAAACCCAATGTGAAGCTACCACTAGGCACGATATGATTTAAACTTCATGACATTCAATTTATTCAACAATTTACTCATAGGATATAAGTGAAGCACAAGAGTAAATGACAAACTACTCCAAAAAGATATAAGTGAAGATCAAATGAGTAGTTAAGTAAATAGATAGCTATGTGTGGACTGTCTCTTATTTAAAACTTTTAGATCTAAGTATTTTATTAAAACAGCAAGCAAGATGAAAATAAAATGACATTTCAAGGATAGTACAACTCATGTGAAGAAGCAAAACCTTAGGCTCAACCGAGACTAACCGATAATTATTGATGAAGAAAGGTGGGATGCCTACCGGGGCATCCCCAAGCTTAGATGCTTGAGACTTCTTGAAATATTATCTTGGGATGCCTTGGGAATCCCCAAGCTTGAGCTTTTGTGTCTCCTTAATTCTTCTCGTATCACGGTTTCCCTAAATCTCAAAAGCTTCATCCACACAAAACTCAACAAGAACTCGTGAGATAAGTTAGTATAAACTAATGCAAAAACCTTATCAATCTCTACTGTAGCAAATAACTAAAATTATTATTCAACATTGCATACTAAATGCCTCAGCGTATTTAATACTCCTATCCTCAAATAGTATCATTAGACAAGCAAACATATGCAAACAATGCAAACATAAGAGCAATCTGCCAAAACAGTACAGTCTGTAAAGCATGCAAGAGTATCAATATTTATTCAACTCCAATGTAACGCCCTCGATGCGGCTATATCTCCCACGTGTCGAAGCACGACTTAGAGGCATAACCGCATTGAGAGCAATGTCGCAAGTGAGGTAATCTTCACACAACCCATGTAATACATAAGGGAAAGAGATACATAGTTGGCTTACAATCGCCACTTCACACAAATACATGAGTAAAACATTACATCATACAGTTACAATCAGGGCCCGACTACGGAGCGAAAATAAAAGAAGAAACCCCAAAAGCGATAAAGGTCCACGATCGACCCCAACTGGGCTCCACTACTGATCGACTAGAACGAAACAACACAATGAACAAAGATCTTCATCGAACTCCTCCCTGAGCTCAGGTGCGTCACCTGCACGGTTTCATCGGCACCTGCAAACTGGTTTTGGAAGTATCTGGTGAGTCACGAGGACTCAGCAATCTCACACCCGCGAGATCAAGACTATTTAAGCTTAAAGGTATGACAGGGTAGTGAGGTGGAGCTGCAGCAAGCGACTAGCACGTATGGTGGCTAACAAACGCAGAAAGAGAGCGAGAAGAGAAGGCAAAGCACGGTTGAAACAACTATGATCAAGAAGTGATCCTGAACTACTTACGTCAGACATAACTCCAACAACCATGTTCACTTCCCGGACCCCGCCGAGAAGAGACCATCATGGTTACACACGCGGTTGATGTATTTTAGTTAAGATCGACTTCAGGTTTTCTACAACCGGACATTAACAAATTCCCATCTGCCCATAACCGCGGGCACGGCTTTCGAAAGTTCAAACCCTGCAGGGGTGTCCCAACTTAGCCCATGATAAGCTCTCGCGATCAACGACGGATATTCCTTCTCCCCGGGAAGACCCGATCAATCTCGGAATCCCGGCTACAAGACATTTCGACAGTAATAAAACAAGTCCAGCAAAGCCGCCCGATGCGCCGACATCCTGATAGGAGCTGCACATATCTCGTTCTCAGGGCAACACCGGATGAACACTCCGTACAACTAAAACCAGCCCTCAAGTTTCCTTGAGGTGGCACTGCAAAGGGCTCTAGTTCGGACCAACACTTAGACAAGCATTGGCCCGGGGGGGGGGGGGCTGAAACAAAGATGACCCTCGGGATGCGCGACTCCCAAGGGAAAAAATAATAGGCTGAGGCAAATGGTAAAACCAATGTTGGGCCTTGCTGGAAAAGTCTTATTCAAAGCGAACTGTCAAGGGGGTCCCATAAATCACCCGACCGCGTTAGGGACGCAAAATCCGGGAACATAACACCGATATGACGGAAACTAGGGCGGCAAGAGTGGAACAAAACACCAGGCATAAGGCCGAGCCTTCCACCCTTTACCAAGTATATAGATGCATTAATTAAATAAGATATATTGTGATATCCCAACAAGTAAACATGTTCCAAACAAGGAACAACATCTCCATGTTCCAACAAGGAACAAACTTCATCTTCACCTGCAACTAACAACGCTATAAGAGGGGCTGAGCAAAGCGGTAACATAGCCAAACAACGGTTTGCTAGGACAAGGTGGGTTAGAGGCATTGGTTTAACAATATAGGAGGCATGATACGCAAGTGGTAGGTATCGCAGCATAGGCATAGCAAAAGAGCGAGCAATCTAGCAAGCAAAGATAGAAGTGATTTCGAGGGCATGGTCATCTTGCCTGAGATCCCGCAAGGAAGAAGATCGAGTCCATGAAGAAGACAAACGGACGTAGACGAACGAATCCTCACAATCGCAACAGTATCGGAACTAACCCGAAGAAGCAACACCGGAAAGAAGCAAACAACAAAGTAAACAACCAACACATAAACATGGCATGATATGCGAGATGGTATGCAATGCATATGCATGCTCCGGAAGGAAAAGGATGAACAAGGCATAATCTTGAAAAACCAAGTATGCCACTGGATAGATGAGGTGATTTCGGTTGAAATCGATATAAAGATCACCGCAATCGGATGCACGGTTTGCAAATGACAAGCAAAACAAGAATGACTAGAATCTGCCATTAACAGCATGATGCTACTTAGCAAGCAACAAGAAATTAAGCTACTGCACCCAAACATGTCAACAAAACATATGACAGTAATCTACACAAGATGCACGACAAAAGATGAACACTGAGCTACGGATAAATCACACCACAACAGGTTCAAACAAGCATCGCAAAAGTGCAAAAGATAACAGGTTCACAGACTTGGTGAAATTAACAACATAGCAGAAACTAACATCAGGATGACATGTTTAGAGCAATGAAACAACATGCTACAGGATCAGAACATATCAAAGTAAGGCATGGCATGAATCTAATCAAAGCACTTGACAAAAGCCCCTTACTGACCATAAGCCAAAGAAGACTAGAAAATATGATTACACCCATGTCAAATAAGCAAGTTTCGTTACAGGTTTCAGACTTAGCAGAAAACTGGACATGACAGAAACAAATAACGACTAGGCATGTTCGTGAGCTCGATGCACTCACTACAGAGTATTGCATGATAAACTAAGCATACATACATCAAGAAGAAATGGCATAGTAACAAAACATGGCAAGAATAACATCATAGCATGAAAGGATCAACTACACCAAGCTTGGCAAATTCGAATAACATGTAAACAATCTGCCAGCAACATTTAGAAGCAAAAGTAGAGCTCGATTGACTCAAGCTATGGCACTCCATAATTGCAAACAAAGGCACGGATGGATAGAGCAAAAACTCAAGTTCAAAACACCCTTACTGGTCATGCTCAAAATATGCATAGATCTCTCGGAAACAACATGAATACATGGCATGAAAATAACAGCAGTCAGGGACAGTGAAATTACTAAGTCTCTGATATCAGCAACATCAAGTAACCTAGTTTGTATGCTTGTGCTAGTCACCACATAGATCACAAAAATACATGGCATAATTCCCTAGAAAGGTAACATGGCATATTACAAAACTCATGTAGGACTCAACTTCATAGGAGGTACACATCAATCATGGCAAAAATGACAAAAGTGCATGTTCTGATAAGATCCAGCAACTAATATCAACTAGCCCTCTTCTAACAGCATTTAGGGCATCAAGACGAGCTCAAATGAAAATGATGCAATGAGATGAAATGATATACTCGTCGATACGAACAATTTGATATATTATACGCCCAAAACGGAGCTACATGCAGAGAGTTATGGCATGATGAACGTGGCAACAAAATGATAGAATGCCGGGGACTTGGTGAAAATATTACCCCGCGGAAAAAGTCAACCGGGACGAGGATGTTCCGGAACGGAGCGGTGCGGGGACGGGCGAAGGCGTTTGGATCGGGGACCGGTGGATCTGGTCCCGATCCGGATCCGGCCGGAGTCTGGCCGGAGTTGACGCCGGCGATGGTGTGGACGACGAGGAGGCGGCGGGGCGACGGCGAGGCGAGACGGAGAGGCGGCGGCGCGCGAGCAGAGAGGCGGGGTGGCGCGCGGGCACTCGCCGGCGGCGGCGGAGGACGGCGCGGGCGGCGGAGGCTTGCGGCGGCGGAGCTTGGCGGCGCGGCGGGAGAGCGGCGGCGGCGGGCGTGCGAGGCGCGCGGGAGGCGAGGCGCGGGCCTCGGGAGGCGCGCGGCGAAGGGCGCGGAGAGGCGGCGGAGGTAGGCGGCGGCGCACGCGGTGGCGGGGCGCGCCGGCGAACGGCGGCGGAGGGAGCGCCGGCGGCGGGGCAGAGGCACGGGAGGCGCGCGAGCTCGGATCTGGGCCGGGCGGGCGGACGGCGGCGGCAACGCGGGCTCGCGCGGGCCCGTTCCGGGTCCCGCGGGCCGCGGCGGGAGGAGAGAGAGTGAGGCGGCGAGGTGGCGCACGCCGGTTGGCTGTGGGCGGCGGGCGCTGATTGGTCGGAGTGAGGTGGAGGGCGGACATGTCCGTCGGTGGTGGTTTTGTCCGGCGGCGCGCGGAGGAAGAAGCTAGGGTTTGGACTGCGGGATTTTCGGGAGGGGATCACATATTTATAGGTAGAGGGGGCTAGGAAGCTCCAAATGGAGAGCGGTTTTCGGCCACGCGATCGTGATCGAACGACCGAGAATATGGAGATGACTTAGGTGGGTTTTGGGCCACTTTGAAAGGGGTGTTGGGCTGCACCAAAAGAGGCCTTCACGGTTACCCGGTTAACCGTTGGAGTACCAAACGAACTCCGATTGACCCGGAACTTGACAGGCGGTCTACCGGTGCTATACCGAGGCCACATGTCAAGCCTCGGTCCATTCCGAGAATGTTTAATACCCGCTCACGAAGAAATGTAAACGGGGACGCTGGGAGACATAGGAGCGCCCGATTGCAAAATGGACAACGGGAAAAATGCTCGGATTCATGAGACGAACACGTATGCGTATGCGATGCACATGATGACATGATAAGAAATGCAGATGATGACATGGCAAGAAGCGACACGCAAGCAAAGATATGGCAACGACGGCGAATAACTAGAGGACAACTGGCACATTGGTCTCGGGGCGTCACAACACTCCACCACTACGAGAGGATCTCGTCCCGAGATCTAGAATGGCACCAGAGGGAAAAATGGAAGAGAAAGAGAAGAGGTAAAACTAAGTTGCTTCTTTGACAAACGAGTGAAACCAAAGAACCTTGAGGGATTGAGCAAAAAGAAAAGAAGAATACCATGGAGATGAACGGAATGAAATACTCCGTTGAACAAGGAATACGGCGAGAAAGAAGAGCTTAAGTGACAAGATAGACGTTGAAACCACTCCGGTTAGAATAAGATAGAGAAGGAATAAGAATGACATAATTTTTGACAGCACTCCGACTGAAAATGGAAGGGATTTGAACATGAACGTGGCAAAATGAAAGCACTTGGATGAGACTCCGGTTAAAAGAGGAATGATAGACACAACACTCCGGTTAAATGGATAACCAAGGAAAAGGAACATGATCTTGGCAAAACAAAATGATGGGTCGATGAGAGCAACATCACAATGCCTCCGGAACAAAAGAATGGAAAACTAGATGGTTGGAAAGAAAAGAACGGAGAAGATGAATGACAACTCTCGCAAATAAAATTGAAAGAGAAAGCTTACGATGAAAAAGTTGAACGGAGTTGTTGGATTATCAACAACGAAAGCTTAAACTTGATGTGGACTTATGGAAGACATCCCAAAATTATGAGGTGACAACCTGCCACTAACGAAAAACCAAAGATTGGATTGATATCACCAAGGAGACGAGAGACTTATTTCGCCGGGAGGACAAACGAAGGATTTGGGTCATTGATAAACACCACAATAGCAACAAACCTTAGAGAAAGCCTTAGGTGAAATATAACCCAAGATAACTCCAACGAAGAGATAGATTGGTAGAAAAGATCTCTTGAACGAAGAGAAAATGATGAATTTAAATATCTCATTCTTGACAACATGTGAGTCATGAGACGTGAACTCCAATTATCAAGAATGACATAATACCACCTCAAATGATACGGTTGAAGGAATTGCACTTTGGAAAGCAAGATGAAGAATACTTGAACTCCTCAAGACAAAACATGTGTTGAAACACCATGTTTATTTTTTGAGTAGATTGGCGGATCATAACTTCAAGAAAAATCTTGAAGAACAAATGAAGAATGAAAAGAATCCTTAACGTACCACCATGTAGAGCCTCCATGAAGAACTCCGGTAATGGAAGGATGATAAAAATAAAGAGAAGTTGAAAACACAAGGTGAAGCCTTGCGATGATTTAGATGGATCTTCGTGATGATATAACCGAGAAAACTTGGAACTCCGGAAAGAAAGTCGAACAAATGAAATCAAGAATTTTGATGAACCTCCGGAATAAGGGATTAATCACTTGGATGAAACAAGAACAAGAATTGTGTTATGCGTATCCTTCACCAATTTAGATTGATGACAAGCAACGGATTTGGTATACTACTTATTCTCGTAGAAAGGATTAAGATAGATATGGCGCAAACTTGGGAAGGTATTGATGGGACCACCGGTGGAATTAGAACGAACGAATGAAATGATACCATAATAAAGGAATAGAAATGTTGAATAAACCACCGTAAGAATTGGAAATGAAAGTAGCAAAGGCACAATTCACCGGGAAGAATTAGAAAACGAATGAAGATGCTTGCTAGGATTTACATACATGAGAACGAAGAGATCATGAGCTGATTAGATACTACTAGAATGATGCACCGGTAAGATTTGGGGAACAAGAGCTAAAAGCTGAGAATGAAGAATTATGACATGATGGCCTTCGGAGGAAAGAAATGGAAACAACTCATGAAATGCTCCGGATGGGTGAAAAGAATTCTCACAATCGAAAACAATTATGAGAGGATGGCATCAAGCTAGAACCATGAATCTTGAAGAGAACGGACCAAGATTTAAGGGAAACTCTTCTTCGGTCTTCAAAATCCGAGAATGACGACGAGAAACACCACCATGAATTGTTGAGGCACTCCGGAATGAAGAATAGAAAGGTTGAACCAACGATGAAAAGAATTTGCAAGCGATCTTGAAGAAAGACATTTGACTGATGATAATTCATTCTTACATCAAACTTTGAATTGAATTTGGGACTAGCTTCGGGATGATTAGAAGAGTCAGTTAAGATCCTGGAAAAAGACCTGTGGGTTAGGGCCCACTCAAAAGAAAACACCGTTGAACGATTGCTTGAAAGGGATATTGCACCGATTGAATTAAATGGCTAGAATGAGATAACAACCTCGAAATAGGTTGAACTGATCTTGAAAGACAAGACGAGTCTTCTGAGATATCTTCAGCACTCCCGAACAAATGAATAGCAAGAAGTGAATGATTAAGAGGTGCACCGGCATAAGAAAGCATTTGAAATAAGAAAAAGAATATGATCAACACTGAAAGCTTGAATTTAACCCACCCGAGAAGAAAAGAATGACGAATGATGAACTTGAAGCTCCGTTAGTATCTTCATGGAAATCACTGGATAAAAACATTGAAGGAGAAGAATGGAGAGGCTTCACATCAATAAGATGGATACTTGATCAAGAAATATGCGTCCTCGAAGAAAATAAGGGTGGGAGGGCGGGAAAACAAAGGCAACTTGGGTCGGATGAAACAAGCAACGTTGAGAAAACCAAGAATTGGTCTTGCCCAAATTGAAAGGATCGGGTTAACTTGAAGAGAATCACGCCGGTTGAAAAGAATTGACATGGCGCTCTCAGTTATCATGAAGGATTGGTATTCACATGAAAGTATGAGAACACCGTTTAGGAAAAAGGTATGGAATCAACACTTGACTTCGAAGCAACTCGAATACCAAAACTCAAAACAAAACAAAGGATTGGCTTGTCAAATAAGCCGGAAACAAACATATGATAGATCCCATGTCGTATCATGTGTCTGTTGGAAAGATATCCTACGAGATACTTGAATTCCCACTTATAAACTCCCGGAACTTTCTGGTTATGCAATCAGGTGTTGGGGATACAGGGGAAGCCTAATATCTCACCCAAACTAGCAAATCCTACAACCAGCTGTATCCATCCTTCAACACATAACCAAGAAACCTTCGGAAATCGTCTACCTCAACCTTCGAAAAGCATCCGTTATACAAGTCATGGCAATACTCCCGCACTCGCCTCAGTACTGGGCTATCAGGGTTATCTCACCAACAACTATACAAAAGAGATTTTCGATGTCGGCATACTAAACTCAGGTAAACGAAAACCGCAACGATAAGATTATGACGACAACACCTCGGAGCTCAACTCCCCGGGACACTGCCACAACCCCTAAATGTCAGGAGGCAACCAAGACAATGTTGTCATCATAAAACCATCGGAACGATTGTAATATACCCGCGTGATCCTAAAATTTTTTTAGTGAAATTTGAGAAGAGAAGAGTCAAAACTCTACGTCAGGAAGCCTTACTAGAAGGTCGAAGGGACTGGGGAGTAAAAAGAATTCCTAAACTCTCCGATATATAATTCCTAAATGACTCAAAACATTTTTCTAGACACAACTCGACCACTAAAGACGATCAATCAGAGGGGGCTCCTAAGGTCGGGGAAGGCTCTGATACCAACTTGTAACGCCCTCGATGCGGCTATATCTCCCACGTGTCGAAGCACGACTTAGAGGCATAACCGCATTGAGAGCAATGTCGCAAGTGAGGTAATCTTCACACAACCCATGTAATACATAAGGGAAAGAGATACATAGTTGGCTTACAATCGCCACTTCACACAAATACATGAGTAAAACATTACATCATACAGTTACAATCAGGGCCCGACTACGGAGCGAAAATAAAAGAAGAAACCCCAAAAGCGACAAAGGTCCACGATCGACCCCAACTGGGCTCCACTACTGATCGACTAGAACGAAACAACACAATGAACAAAGATCTTCATCGAACTCCTCCCTGAGCTCAGGTGCGTCACCTGCACGGTTTCATCGGCACCTGCAAACTGGTTTTGGAAGTATCTGGTGAGTCACGAGGACTCAGCAATCTCACACCCGCGAGATCAAGACTATTTAAGCTTAAAGGTATGACAGGGTAGTGAGGTGGAGCTGCAGCAAGCGACTAGCACGTATGGTGGCTAACAAACGCAGAAAGAGAGCGAGAAGAGAAGGCAAAGCACGGTTGAAACAACTATGATCAAGAAGTGATCCTGAACTACTTACGTCAGACATAACTCCAACAACCATGTTCACTTCCCGGACCCCGCCGAGAAGAGACCATCATGGTTACACACGCGGTTGATGTATTTTAGTTAAGATCGACTTCTGGTTTTCTACAACCGGACATTAACAAATTCCCATCTGCCCATAACCGCGGGCACGGCTTTCGAAAGTTCAAACCCTGCAGGGGTGTCCCAACTTAGCCCATGATAAGCTCTCGCGATCAACGACGGATATTCCTTCTCCCCGGGAAGACCCGATCAATCTCGGAATCCCGGCTACAAGACATTTCGACAGTAATAAAACAAGTCCAGCAAAGCCGCCCGATGCGCCGACATCCTGATAGGAGCTGCACATATCTCGTTCTCAGGGCAACACCGGATGAACACTCCGTACAACTAAAACCAGCCCTCAAGTTTCCTTGAGGTGGCACTGCAAAGGGCTCTAGTTCGGACCAACACTTAGACAAGCATTGGCCCGGGGGGGGGGGGGGGCTGAAACAAAGATGACCCTCGGGATGCGCGACTCCCAAGGGAAAAAATAATAGGCTGAGGCAAATGGTAAAACCAATGTTGGGCCTTGCTGGAAAAGTCTTATTCAAAGCGAACTGTCAAGGGGGTCCCATAAATCACCCGACCGCGTTAGGGACGCAAAATCCGGGAACATAACACCGATATGACGGAAACTAGGGCGGCAAGAGTGGAACAAAACACCAGGCATAAGGCCGAGCCTTCCACCCTTTACCAAGTATATAGATGCATTAATTAAATAAGATATATTGTGATATCCCAACAAGTAAACATGTTCCAAACAAGGAACAACATCTCCATGTTCCAACAAGGAACAAACTTCATCTTCACCTGCAACTAACAACGCTATAAGAGGGGCTGAGCAAAGCGGTAACATAGCCAAACAACGGTTTGCTAGGACAAGGTGGGTTAGAGGCATTGGTTTAACAATATAGGAGGCATGATACACAAGTGGTAGGTATCGCAGCATAGGCATAGCAAAAGAGCGAGCAATCTAGCAAGCAAAGATAGAAGTGATTTCGAGGGCATGGTCATCTTGCCTGAGATCCCGCAAGGAAGAAGATCGAGTCCATGAAGAAGACAAACGGACGTAGACGAACGAATCCTCACAATCGCAACAGTATCGGAACTAACCCGAAGAAGCAACACCGGAAAGAAGCAAACAACAAAGTAAACAACCAACACATAAACATGGCATGATATGCGAGATGGTATGCAATGCATATGCATGCTCCGGAAGGAAAAGGATGAACAAGGCATAATCTTGAAAAACCAAGTATGCCACTGGATAGATGAGGTGATTTCGGTTGAAATCGATATAAAGATCACCGCAATCGGATGCACGGTTTGCAAATGACAAGCAAAACAAGAATGACTAGAATCTGCCATTAACAGCATGATGCTACTTAGCAAGCAACAAGAAATTAAGCTACTGCACCCAAACATGTCAACAAAACATATGACAGTAATCTACACAAGATGCACGACAAAAGATGAACACTGAGCTACGGATAAATCACACCACAACAGGTTCAAACAAGCATCGCAAAAGTGCAAAAGATAACAGGTTCACAGACTTGGTGAAATTAACAACATAGCAGAAACTAACATCAGGATGACATGTTTAGAGCAATGAAACAACATGCTACAGGATCAGAACATATCAAAGTAAGGCATGGCATGAATCTAATCAAAGCACTTGACAAAAGCCCCTTACTGACCATAAGCCAAAGAAGACTAGAAAATATGATTACACCCATGTCAAATAAGCAAGTTTCGTTACAGGTTTCAGACTTAGCAGAAAACTGGACATGACAGAAACAAATAACGACTAGGCATGTTCGTGAGCTCGATGCACTCACTACAGAGTATTGCATGATAAACTAAGCATACATACATCAAGAAGAAATGGCATAGTAACAAAACATGGCAAGAATAACATCATAGCATGAAAGGATCAACTACACCAAGCTTGGCAAATTCGAATAACATGTAAACAATCTGCCAGCAACATTTAGAAGCAAAAGTAGAGCTCGATTGACTCAAGCTATGGCACTCCATAATTGCAAACAAAGGCACGGATGGATAGAGCAAAAACTCAAGTTCAAAACACCCTTACTGGTCATGCTCAAAATATGCATAGATCTCTCGGAAACAACATGAATACATGGCATGAAAATAACAGCAGTCAGGGACAGTGAAATTACTAAGTCTCTGATATCAGCAACATCAAGTAACCTAGTTTGTATGCTTGTGCTAGTCACCACATAGATCACAAAAATACATGGCATAATTCCCTAGAAAGGTAACATGGCATATTACAAAACTCATGTAGGACTCAACTTCATAGGAGGTACACATCAATCATGGCAAAAATGACAAAAGTGCATGTTCTGATAAGATCCAGCAACTAATATCAACTAGCCCTCTTCTAACAGCATTTAGGGCATCAAGACGAGCTCAAATGAAAATGATGCAATGAGATGAAATGATATACTCGTCGATACGAACAATTTGATATATTATACGCCCAAAACGGAGCTACATGCAGAGAGTTATGGCATGATGAACGTGGCAACAAAATGATAGAATGCCGGGGACTTGGTGAAAATATTACCCCGCGGAAAAAGTCAACCGGGACGAGGATGTTCCGGAACGGAGCGGTGCGGGGACGGGCGAAGGCGTTTGGATCGGGGACCGGTGGATCTGGTCCCGATCCGGATCCGGCCGGAGTCTGGCCGGAGTTGACGCCGGCGATGGTGTGGACGACGAGGAGGCGGCGGGGCGACGGCGAGGCGAGACGGAGAGGCGGCGGCGCGCGAGCAGAGAGGCGGGGTGGCGCGCGGGCACTCGCCGGCGGCGGCGGAGGACGGCGCGGGCGGCGGAGGCTTGCGGCGGCGGAGCTTGGCGGCGCGGCGGGAGAGCGGCGGCGGCGGGCGTGCGAGGCGCGCGGGAGGCGAGGCGCGGGCCTCGGGAGGCGCGCGGCGAAGGGCGCGGAGAGGCGGCGGAGGTAGGCGGCGGCGCACGCGGTGGCGGGGCGCGCCGGCGAACGGCGGCGGAGGGAGCGCCGGCGGCGGGGCAGAGGCACGGGAGGCGCGCGAGCTCGGATCTGGGCCGGGCGGGTGGACGGCGGCGGCAACGCGGGCTCGCGCGGGCCCGTTCCGGGTCCCGCGGGCCGCGGCGGGAGGAGAGAGAGTGAGGCGGCGAGGTGGCGCACGCCGGTTGGCTGTGGGCGGCGGGCGCTGATTGGTCGGAGTGAGGTGGAGGGCGGACATGTCCGTCGGTGGTGGTTTTGTCCGGCGGCGCGCGGAGGAAGAAGCTAGGGTTTGGACTGCGGGATTTTCGGGAGGGGATCACATATTTATAGGTAGAGGGGGCTAGGAAGCTCCAAATGGAGAGCGGTTTTCGGCCACGCGATCGTGATCGAACGACCGAGAATATGGAGATGACTTAGGTGGGTTTTGGGCCACTTTGAAAGGGGTGTTGGGCTGCACCAAAAGAGGCCTTCACGGTTACCCGGTTAACCGTTGGAGTACCAAACGAACTCCGATTGACCCGGAACTTGACAGGCGGTCTACCGGTGCTATACCGAGGCCACATGTCAAGCCTCGGTCCATTCCGAGAATGTTTAATACCCGCTCACGAAGAAATGTAAACGGGGACGCTGGGAGACATAGGAGCGCCCGATTGCAAAATGGACAACGGGAAAAATGCTCGGATTCATGAGACGAACACGTATGCGTATGCGATGCACATGATGACATGATAAGAAATGCAGATGATGACATGGCAAGAAGCGACACGCAAGCAAAGATATGGCAACGACGGCGAATAACTAGAGGACAACTGGCACATTGGTCTCGGGGCGTCACAACACTCCACCACTACGAGAGGATCTCGTCCCGAGATCTAGAATGGCACCAGAGGGAAAAATGGAAGAGAAAGAGAAGAGGTAAAACTAAGTTGCTTCTTTGACAAACGAGTGAAACCAAAGAACCTTGAGGGATTGAGCAAAAAGAAAAGAAGAATACCATGGAGATGAACGGAATGAAATACTCCGTTGAACAAGGAATACGGCGAGAAAGAAGAGCTTAAGTGACAAGATAGACGTTGAAACCACTCCGGTTAGAATAAGATAGAGAAGGAATAAGAATGACATAATTTTTGACAGCACTCCGACTGAAAATGGAAGGGATTTGAACATGAACGTGGCAAAATGAAAGCACTTGGATGAGACTCCGGTTAAAAGAGGAATGATAGACACAACACTCCGGTTAAATGGATAACCAAGGAAAAGGAACATGATCTTGGCAAAACAAAATGATGGGTCGATGAGAGCAACATCACAATGCCTCCGGAACAAAAGAATGGAAAACTAGATGGTTGGAAAGAAAAGAACGGAGAAGATGAATGACAACTCTCGCAAATAAAATTGAAAGAGAAAGCTTACGATGAAAAAGTTGAACGGAGTTGTTGGATTATCAACAACGAAAGCTTAAACTTGATGTGGACTTATGGAAGACATCCCAAAATTATGAGGTGACAACCTGCCACTAACGAAAAACCAAAGATTGGATTGATATCACCAAGGAGACGAGAGACTTATTTCGCCGGGAGGACAAACGAAGGATTTGGGTCATTGATAAACACCACAATAGCAACAAACCTTAGAGAAAGCCTTAGGTGAAATATAACCCAAGATAACTCCAACGAAGAGATAGATTGGTAGAAAAGATCTCTTGAACGAAGAGAAAATGATGAATTTAAATATCTCATTCTTGACAACATGTGAGTCATGAGACGTGAACTCCAATTATCAAGAATGACATAATACCACCTCAAATGATACGGTTGAAGGAATTGCACTTTGGAAAGCAAGATGAAGAATACTTGAACTCCTCAAGACAAAACATGTGTTGAAACACCATGTTTATTTTTTGAGTAGATTGGCGGATCATAACTTCAAGAAAAATCTTGAAGAACAAATGAAGAATGAAAAGAATCCTTAACGTACCACCATGTAGAGCCTCCATGAAGAACTCCGGTAATGGAAGGATGATAAAAATAAAGAGAAGTTGAAAACACAAGGTGAAGCCTTGCGATGATTTAGATGGATCTTCGTGATGATATAACCGAGAAAACTTGGAACTCCGGAAAGAAAGTCGAACAAATGAAATCAAGAATTTTGATGAACCTCCGGAATAAGGGATTAATCACTTGGATGAAACAAGAACAAGAATTGTGTTATGCGTATCCTTCACCAATTTAGATTGATGACAAGCAACGGATTTGGTATACTACTTATTCTCGTAGAAAGGATTAAGATAGATATGGCGCAAACTTGGGAAGGTATTGATGGGACCACCGGTGGAATTAGAACGAACGAATGAAATGATACCATAATAAAGGAATAGAAATGTTGAATAAACCACCGTAAGAATTGGAAATGAAAGTAGCAAAGGCACAATTCACCGGGAAGAATTAGAAAACGAATGAAGATGCTTGCTAGGATTTACATACATGAGAACGAAGAGATCATGAGCTGATTAGATACTACTAGAATGATGCACCGGTAAGATTTGGGGAACAAGAGCTAAAAGCTGAGAATGAAGAATTATGACATGATGGCCTTCGGAGGAAAGAAATGGAAACAACTCATGAAATGCTCCGGATGGGTGAAAAGAATTCTCACAATCGAAAACAATTATGAGAGGATGGCATCAAGCTAGAACCATGAATCTTGAAGAGAACGGACCAAGATTTAAGGGAAACTCTTCTTCGGTCTTCAAAATCCGAGAATGACGACGAGAAACACCACCATGAATTGTTGAGGCACTCCGGAATGAAGAATAGAAAGGTTGAACCAACGATGAAAAGAATTTGCAAGCGATCTTGAAGAAAGACATTTGACTGATGATAATTCATTCTTACATCAAACTTTGAATTGAATTTGGGACTAGCTTCGGGATGATTAGAAGAGTCAGTTAAGATCCTGGAAAAAGACCTGTGGGTTAGGGCCCACTCAAAAGAAAACACCGTTGAACGATTGCTTGAAAGGGATATTGCACCGATTGAATTAAATGGCTAGAATGAGATAACAACCTCGAAATAGGTTGAACTGATCTTGAAAGACAAGACGAGTCTTCTGAGATATCTTCAGCACTCCCGAACAAATGAATAGCAAGAAGTGAATGATTAAGAGGTGCACCGGCATAAGAAAGCATTTGAAATAAGAAAAAGAATATGATCAACACTGAAAGCTTGAATTTAACCCACCCGAGAAGAAAAGAATGACGAATGATGAACTTGAAGCTCCGTTAGTATCTTCATGGAAATCACTGGATAAAAACATTGAAGGAGAAGAATGGAGAGGCTTCACATCAATAAGATGGATACTTGATCAAGAAATATGCGTCCTCGAAGAAAATAAGGGTGGGAGGGTGGGAGGGCGCACGCCGGTTGGCTGTGGGCGGCGGGCGCTGATTGGTCGGAGTGAGGTGGAGGGCGGACATGTCCGTCGGTGGTGGTTTTGTCCGGCGGCGCGCGGAGGAAGAAGCTAGGGTTTGGACTGCGGGATTTTCGGGAGGGGATCACATATTTATAGGTAGAGGGGGCTAGGAAGCTCCAAATGGAGAGCGGTTTTCGGCCACGCGATCGTGATCGAACGACCCAGAATATGGAGATGACTTAGGTGGGTTTTGGGCCACTTTGAAAGGGGTGTTGGGCTGCACCAAAAGAGGCCTTCACGGTTACCTGGTTAACCGTTGGAGTACCAAACGAACTCCGATTGACCCGAAACTTGACAGGCGGTCTACCGGTGCTATACCGAGGCCACATGTCAAGCCTCGGTCCATTCCGAGAATTTTTAATACCCGCGCACGAAGAAATGTAAACGGGGACGCCGGGAGACATAGGAGCGCCGGATTGCAAAATGGACAACGGGAAAAATGCTCGGATTCATGAGACGAACACGTATGCGTATGCGATGCACATGATGACATGATAAGAAATGCAGATGATGACATGGCAAGAAGCGACACGCAAGCAAAGATATGGCAACGACGGCGAATAACTGGAGGACAACTGGCACATTGGTCTCGGGGCGTCACATCCAAACATTATGAAATTCTACCACACTATAGAAAATTTATCATAGCTTATTACGCAAAAAATTCAAAATTTTATCACATTCCGACTTTCCTCGGGAGTTTTTGCAACATCGATAAACTTTCTGTTTTCAAACAGCAACATGTATACTTGCAAGATAAGCATGGCAAAGGCTATCAATGCCACTTTTATTGAAATAAAAGATGCAAAACATTATTCTGAATAACAGAAAGCAAATTCCAAAAAAATAAATTGATGCTCCAAGTAAAACCCATATCATGTGACGAATAAAAACATAGCTCCAAGTAAGGTTACCGATAATGTTGGAGACGAAAGAGGGGATGCCTTCCGGGGCATCCCCAAGCTTAGTTGCTTGGATCTTCCTTGAATGTTACCTTGGGGTGCCTTGGGCATCCCCAAGTTTAGGGTCCTATCACTCCTCATTCTCCTCATATCGACATCTCACTCAAAACTTGAAAACTTCAATCACACAAAACTTAACGAAACTTTGTGAGATAGGTTAGTATGATATAGAGCAAACCATTTCACTTTTGGTACTGTCAAATAAAAGATTCATAATTGTTCTCACACAATGTATACTGTATCATATCATTTCCACAATTTATATTGAGCAATATAAGCCATAGAAACTAGAAAGCAAGCAAACTATGCATTGAAAACAGAATCTGTCAAAAACAGAACAGTCTATAATGATCTGGATAATTACCATACTTATGCTACTCCAAAAATTATGAAAAACCTATAACCACGTGAGAAATTTGTATATTGAACTTCTTCAAAAAGAATCAACTCAATATCACTCTTCTATTAAAATTAGACCTATTTTTGTGAGCGCAAAAGTTTCTGTTTATCAGCAAGATCAAATCAACTGTCACCCAACATGATCCCAAAGGCTTTACTTGGCACTTTATTGAAACAGAAGCAATAAACATGATCAATACAGTAGCATAACCATTTGAACACACAAAAACAGTAAGTAAAAATGTTGGGTTGTCTCCCAACAAGCGCTTTTCTTTAATGCATTTTAGCTAGGCATGATGAGTTCAATGATGCTCGCATAAAAGTAAAGAATTGAAACATAAAGAGAGCATCATGAAGCATATGACTAGCACATTTAAACCTAACCCACTTCCTATGCATAGAGATTTTGTGAGCAAACAATTTATGGGAGCAAGAATCAACTAGCATAGGAAGGCAAAACAAGCATAACTTCAAAACTTTCAACAAATAGAGAGGGAACTTGATATTATTGCAATTCCCACAAGCATAAGTTCATCCCTCATAATAATTTTCAGTAGCATCATGAATGAACTCAACAATAAAACTATCACATAGAGAATTCTTTTCATGATCCACAAGCATAGAAAATTTATTACTCTCCACACAAGCAAATTTATTCTCATGAATAATAGTGGGAGCAAACTCAACAAAATAACTATCATGTGATTGGAAATTAAAATCATGATGAAAAGTTTTATGGTTATAATTATGCAATATAGCATACATGTCATCACCATAATCATCATATATAGGAACTTTGTTGTCATAATCAATTGCAACCTCATCCGAAATAGTGGACTCATCATTAAATAAAGTCACGAACTCTCCAAATCCACTTTCATCAATATAATAATCACAAATAGAAGGCATGCAATCATAATAAATTTTCTCATCAAAACTTGGGAGAGTAAAAATATCATATTCATCAAATATAGCATCCCCAAGCTTATGGCTTTGCATATATTAGCATAATGGATATTCAAAAAATTAATACTAACAACATTGCAATCATGCTCATAATTTAAATATTTTGTGCCAAACATTTTATTGACTTATTCTTCTAACAATTGAGCACAATTTTCTGAACCATCATTTTCAAGAAAGATATTGTAAAGATGATCAATAATATGATGGAACCTCAATTCCATTTTCTGTAGTTTTCTTTTTATAAACAAAACTAGTGATAAAACAAGCTAAAAGATTCAATTGCAAGATCTAAAGATATACCTTCATGCACTCACCTCCCCGACAACGGCGCCAGAAAAGAGCTTAATGTATACTACGCAACTTTATTCTTGTAGACACGTGTTGGGCCTCCAAGCGCAGAGTTTTGTAGGACAGTAGCAATTTTCCCTCAAGTGGATGACCTAAGGTTTATCAATCCGTGAGAGGTGTAGGATGAAGATGGTCTCTCTCAAATGACCCTGCAACCAAATACAAGAAATATCTTGTGTCCCCAACACACCCAATACAATGGCAAATTGTATAGGTGCACTAGTTCGGCGAAGAGATGGTGATAAAAGTGTAATATTGATGGTAGAAATATATTTTTATAATCTGAATAAATAAAAACAGCAAGTTAGCAAATAGTAAATGGGCATAAAAACGGTATTGCAATGCTTGAAAACAAGGCCTAAGGTCCGTACTTTCGCTAGTGCAATTTGTCAACAGTGCTAACATAGTTGGATCATGTGATTATCCCTCAAAGTGCAATAAGTAATCACTCCCGAGTTCCTATGAGCGGAGAACAAAAGATAAATATTGTTTGTAGGGTATGAGACCACCTCAAAGCTATTCTTTCCGTTCGATCTATTCAAGAGATTGTACTATAATAACACAAAACTATTTTTTCTGTTCGATCTATCCTAGAGTTCGTACTAGAATAACACCAAAGCAAATTCATATTCATAATACTCAATCCACACAAAGAACTACAAAGAGACCCCAAAGTTTCTATCGGAGAAAAGATAATAAAAACGTGCATCAACCCCTACGCATAGATTACCCCAACATCACCTCGGGAATCCGCAAGTTGAGTGCCATAACATATATCAAGTGAACCAATGCGATACCCCAATTTTCACCTCAAGTATTCATACTGCAAGACATACATCATGTGTTCTCATATCTGAATATTCAATCCGACAAAACAAAACTTCAAAGGGTAAAGACTCAATTCATCACAACAAGAGTATAGAGGGGAGGAACATTATATGATCCGAATATATTAACAAAGCCATGACATAGATCATGAGAGAGAGAGATTAAACACATAGCTACTGGTACAAACCCTTAGCCCCGAGGGTGGACTACTCCCTCCTCATCATGGTTGCCGCCGGGATGATGAAGATGGCCACCGGAGATGATTCCCCCTCCGTCAGGGTGCCGGAACGGGTCTAGATTGGTTTTCGGTGGCTACAGAGCCTGCGGCAGTGGAACTTCTGATCTAGGTAAACCCCGATGGGTTTTAGAATATTTGGGAATTTTTAGTGCAAAGAGGGGGTGCGGGAGGCCACCGAGGTGGGCACAACCCACTTGGGCGTGCCAGGGGGGCTTGGCGCACCCTGGTGGGTTGTGCCCCCCTCGGGGCACCCCCCAGGTGCTGCTCTTGCCCAATGGATGTCTTCTGGCCCATAAAAAAAATCCCCGTGGAGTTTCATTGTGTTTGGACTCCGTTTTATATTGATTTCCTGCGATGTAATAAACAAGCAAAAAACAAGAGCTGACACTGGGCACTGGGTTAATAGGTTAGTCCCAAAAAATGATATAAAGTTTCTATAAAATGATTGTAAATCATCCAAGAATGATAAAATAACAGCATGAATACTTCATAAATTATAGATACATTAGATACGTATCACATATACAACAAGTGTACCTGAAGCAGAAGTCATACTTCTAGTCTTCTTGCCCTTCTCGGCAAGCCACTTGCTGCAGTTCCTTTTCCAGTGTCCGGGTTCCTTGCAATGAAAGAGAATAGTCCCCGAGGTCGTCCCTGACTTAGGCGCAGTGGTAGCAGTTAGAGTTGCCTCCTTCTCCTTGCCCTTTGCCTTAGCCCTTTTCTTGGACCAGCTCTTCTTGGACTTAGCCGAGTTCTGCACCATCAACACTTGACGATGCGCACCTTTCTTGATATCCTGCTCTGCCACCTTGAGCATCCCATGCAATTCAATGAGCTTCTTTTCCATCCCATGCATATGGTAGTTCGAGATGAACGTCCCATAGCTCTCTGGAAGAGAACCCAGAGTTGTATCTGTGAACAACTCATCCCCAAGTGGGAAGCCCAACCGATATAGAGCTTGCATGTACCCGATCATATTGATCACATGCAGGCTCAGTGGATCACCCTCTTTCAGCTTACAATCCATCAAGGATCGCCAGACGTTGAACCTTTTGGTCCTAGCCTGCATTTGAAACACGCCCTTGAGGTTGTCGATCATATCGAAAGCCTCAATATTTTTGAACTGTACTTCAGATAGGGCTCCATAGAAGCCAGCATGAGACAACTGATCTCGTCTGATTCATCAATGAGGTTCTAGTAGGCATTTCTAGTTGTAGCATTAGCATTATCGGCAGGTTCCTCTGGAAGCGGATTCTCTAGAACTTGTTCCTTTTTCTCATGCCTAAGGACAATTCTTAGGTTTCTATACCAGGTGGTAAAGTTTGTTCCATTCAATTTATCATTTTCCAGGATTGATTTCAACGCAAAAGGGGTAACTCGAGCAGGTGGTGCCATTGATCTACAGCAGAAATATGCAAAAGCACAAGACATGTATTCATGAAGAGTAATTCATATTAAACATTTTAATAGGATCATTGCTCCCACTAAAATCAACATCCCTCAGTTGATACTTAGTGATTCAAGATCCAAGATCAACATGTCAACTAGTGAGCTTTTGCATCACCGCTAGAAGACAAGATCAGTCGGTAAGCAACTCTTGCTAATCGTATCTTCATACGACTCTTGTTGTTGGGGACATCTCATGCCGCGCCAACTCCTATGCCTCATGGCTCAAAACTATTTTGATAGCCACGACAAGTCAACCAATGCTTCGCGTGTAAGTGTCCGACACAAACCCATCACTTCAAGGAGATCTAGTGGCACCCTAATTTTATAGGCCCACCACTAAATATACTTGACATGTGAAGGTGCAACAATTGGGGAGGCATTTATACTTGACATTCTTTGAGGGATCACCCTACTTAAAACATCTACCATGCAAAAGAAGGGTGCATAAAAGGGATAAACTTTCACATGCAGTTTATATATGTGTGATATGGTATAGCCCCTTTTCACAGTGCATGGTGATCTCCATCTCCACGTGCGCAGTCTGCCCATGGTGATCTCCATCTACATGCATGGTTGTCCTCGTGGTGATTTCCATCTCCACGCCATTGTGTCAACCGCCAAGTGTTACATAAGATATTATGCTATTACAAACTAATAGCTACTGAAAGTAAATTACATTACATGGCTTCTCATGTTGACACGCAGGTCATAAATACAATAATGGGACAACCATATGTCTCCTACCGGTTGCCGCATTCATGACACACAGGTCATGAAACAGTAATTTACAAGCAACAATCATGGGCTATACCAAATCACAGTCATTCCCTGCAGAAACGAGTCAGACGTTCTATTGCCGAAGATAAAACCTCCTGAAACTCTATTTTCCAAGTGGATTTTGGCCTATCCCCAAGCGCCAAAATCTCATTTCGAATTTCTTTGCTAATCCAACTTTTTGTGAGCTTCAGTCTGACAGCCGTGGAGCAAAAACGAAGTTCATATGCAAAAGTTACAACCGTTTTACCGAGACCGCTCCAACAGATTTCAGCACTGCGGAAATCACATTTCCACGGTGTTGATCTATGCTCCGATTCGATCAATCTCATTGATCTTCATGTGCTGCATCCAGATTTACGTTCCATTGTCTACCCCGATGGCGGAAACCGACCAGTAGGGGTAACTCGTGTGATGACCTCTGCGTCACGATCACAAATACAAGATCATGAAACCAACCTTCAATAATGACGTGTGCGGCCGATCTCATCGACCCACACCTGAACCAATCTACATATCTCATATACATATCAACGAATCTATCACCACACAACAGAGGCTCGACTACCACTGTTGGAACATGCGGTACGCTACGCTAGCGCCAAATAAATTTTTTTCTACCGCGCACCCAAGATCATGCTGTTGGAAATACATTACGAGATCAGGTTTACCACTAGACGCGCAGTCACCGCAGCGTAAGTAGAGTTGGTGTGCGTGTAGTCGATCTCTCGGCTAGTCTCATCCTCGTGTTGCCGATCTCCCGTGCACACCAAAGACCTGCGAGTGGTGATCTCCCACGAACGGCACCTCTCGGTTCCCTCAAACGGTCCGTCCGAGCACCGCAGATGCGATCCCTCCAAGGTATCCACGCGTACGGGGAGCAGCGTCGAGCAGTGGATTGCTAGGTCCGGTCGCGTGGCCTGGGCATGGGGAGTGGCGGCGGCTGTCCAGGGTGAGAAAAGATCAACCCTAAGTGGTGCGCCCATTCCCCTTTGTATAGACCTCCGAGGTGGGCTCAACACTTGAGCCCACTAGGAGTCCACATCCATTTTCCACTCGGATCCAATCCGAATGGGTGGCAGCCCCTTAAGTGTGCGACCCTATAGGTTCACGTACACATGGACATGACCAGAGTCGATAGTTGGTAGCAACTCCTGAAGAAAATATGCCCTAGAGGCAATAATGAAGTTGTTATTTTTTATTTCCTTATTCATGATAAAGGCTTATTATTCACGCAAGAATTGTATTGATCGGAAACATAAATACATGTGTGAATACATGAACAAATATCGTGTCCCTAGTAAGCCTCTACTAGACTAGCTGTTTGATCAAAGATGGTTAAGGTTTGCTAACCATAGACATGTGTTGTCATTTGATAATGGGATCACATCATTAGGAGAATGATGTGATGGACTAGTCCCATCCGTTAGCTTAGCATATTGATCGTTCAGTTTATTGCTATTGCTTTCTTCATGTCAAATACATATTCCTCAGACTATGAGATTATGCAACTCCCGAATACCGCAGGAATACCTTGTGCGCTATCAAACATCACAACATAACTGGGAGATCATAAAGATGCTCTACAGGTATCTTTAAAGGTGTTTGTTGAGTTGGCATAGATCGAGATTAGGATTTGTCACTCTGAGTATCGGAGAGGTATCTCTCGGCCCTGTCGGCAATACACATCATAAGAAGCGTTGCAAGCAAAGTGACTAATGAGTTAGTTACAGGATGATGTATTACGGAACGAGTAAAGAGACCTGCCAGTAACGAGATTGAAATAGGTATGAAGATACCGATGATCGAATCTCGGGCAAGTAACATACCCATGGACAAAGGGAATTACGTATGTTGTCATAACGGCTCAACCGATAAAGATCTTCGTAGAATACGTAGGAGCCAATATGGGCATCCACGTTCCGCTATTGGTTATTGACCGGAGAGGTGTCTTGGTCATGTCTACATAGTTCTCGAACCCGTAGGGTCCACGCTTAACGTTCGTTGACGATATAGTGCTATATGAGTTATATGATTTGGTGACCGGATGACTGAATTTTGTTCAGAGTCCCGGATGAGATCATGGACATGACAAGGAGTCTCGAAATGGCCGAGAGGTAAAGATTGATATATAGGACGATGGTATTCAGACACAGAAAGAGTTTTGGGATGCACTGGGTAGTCATCGGGTCACCGGAAGGGGTTCCGGACACCCCCCGGTAGGTATATGGGCTTAATGGTCCAAGCAGGGGACAAACCAGCCCACAGGGGGCTGGTGTGCCCCTGTCCCTGGACGGCCAGCCCTAGGGAAGGAAAGGGGGAGGGCTATCCCCTCCCGCCTTCCCATTCTCATGGGAGAAACGAAAAGGGGGGCGCCACCCTCCCCTGCCTTTCCCCACACCTATATATGGAAGTGGGGGGGGGGGGGCTTGGGAGAGACCCCAAGTAGGATTCCTCCTATTGGGTGCCCCCCTTGGCCGCTCCTCCCTCCCTCCCACCTATATATATGTGGGAGGGGGCGCCTAGCACATTACAGACAATATCTTAGCCGTGTGCGACGCCCCCTATTTACACCCCATGTCATATTTCCATAGTGCTTAGGCGAAGCCCTACGGAGATCACTTCACCATCACCATCACCACACCATCGTGCTGCCAGAACTCATCCACTATCTCACCATCTTGCTAGATCAAGAGGATGAAGGACGTCATCGAGCTGAACATGTGCTGAACGCGGAGGTGTCGTGCGTTCGGTGCTCGATCGGTTGGAATGCGAAGAAGTTCAACTACATCAACCGCGTTGTCAAACACTTCCGCTTATGGTCTACAAGGGTACGTAGACACACTCTGCCCTCTCATTGCTATGCATCTCCTTGATAGGTCTTGCATGTGCATAGATTTTTTTTGTTTTCCATGCAACATTTCCCAACAGTGGCATCCGAGCCAGGTCTATGCGTAGATGATATGCACGAGTAGAACAAAAAAGAGTTGTGGGTGGTGATAGTCATACTGCTTACCACCAACGCCTTATTTTGATTCGGCGGCATTGTTGGATGAAGCGTCCTGGACCAACCTTACACGTCCACGCACATGAGACCGGCTCCACTGACAGACATGCAACTAGTTTTGCATATAGGTGGCTGGTGGGTGTCTGTTTCTCCTACTTTAGTTGAATCGAATTTGACTACAGCCTGTCCTTGAAGAAGGTTAAAACAACAAACTTGATGAATCATCGTTGTGGTTTTTGCCATAGGTAAGAACGATTCTTGCTAGAAGCCCGCAGCAGCCACGTAAAACTTGCAACAACAAAGTAGAGGGCGTCTAACTTGTTTTTGCAGGGCATGTTGTGATGTGATATGGTCAAGATATGATGTGATATATGTTGATGTATGAGATGATCATGTTTTGTAATATCGACAACCGGCAGGAGCCTTAGGGTTGTCTCTTTATTTTATGAAGTGCAAGTGCCATGTAATTGCTTTACTTTATCGCTATGCATTAGCAATAGTTGTAGAAGCAATAGTTCGCGAGACGACCCTGACGCAATGATGGAGATCAAGGTGTCGAGCCGGTGACGATGGAGATCATGACGATGTTGTGGAGATGGAGATCAAAAACATAATATGATGATGGTCATATCATGTCACATATTTTTATTACATGTGATGTTTATCCTTTATGCATCTTATTTTTATTAGAACGATAGTAGCATTATAAGATGATCCCTTCACTAAATTTTAAGATAAAAGTGTTCTCCCCGGATATGCACCGTTGCCAAAGGTCTTCGTTTCGAAGCACCACGTGATGATCGGGTGTGATAGACTCTATGTTCACTGATAACCCACAAGTATAGGGGATCAATTGTAGCCTCTTTCGATAAGTAAGAGTGTCGAACCCAACAAGGAGCTAAAGGTAGAACAAATATTCCCTCAAGTTCTATCGACTACCGATACAACTCTACGCACGCTTAACGTTCACTTTACCTATAACAAGTATGAAACTAGAAGTACTTTGTAGGTGTTGTGGGATAGGTTTGCAAGAATATAAAGATCACGTAAATAAAAACTAGGGGCTGTTTTAGGTAAAGAAGCAATAAAGTTAGTATAGCGAGTGTGGAAAAGTGGTGGTAGGAGTTGCGAAATTGTCCCTAAGCAATTGACTACTTTACTAGATCGATAGCAAGTTTTATGTGGGAGAGTCCACTGCTAGCATGTCATCCCTGACTTGGAATACTATGCACTTATGATTGGAACTACTATCAAGCATCCGCAACTACTAACATTCATTAAGGTAAAACCCAACCATAGCATTAAGATATATTGGTCCCCCTTCAATGCCGTATGCATCAATTTCTATGCTAGGTTGAAGCTTCTGTCACTCTTGCGCTCCAATACATAGTCCTATCAACATACAACTAACCCTATGGTGTGACCCACGCGCGTGCTCATATGATGGGCACCAAAGGACAGCAACATAGCACAAGCAAATTAAACCAATCATAGCAATTCACCAATTATCGATAGGACAACAAAAATCTACTCAGACATCGTAGGATGGCAACACATCATTGGATAATAGTATGAAGCAGAAAGCACCATGTTCAAGTAGAGGGTACAGTGGGTTGCGGGAGAGTGGACCGCTGTAGATAGATGGGGGAAGGTGATGAAGATGTTGGTGAAGATGACGGAGGTGTTGGTGTAGATTGCCGTCGCACGATGATGGCCCCTGCGGCGTTCCGGCGCCACCGGGAGAGAGGGGGAGAGCCCCCCCTCTTCTTCTTCATTGACCTTCTCCCTAGATGAGAGAAGGGTTTCCCCTCTGGTCCTTGGATTCCGTGGCATGGAAGGGGCGAGAGCCCCTCCGAGATTGGATCTGTCTCTCTCTGTTTCTGCGCTCCCTGATTCTGCCCTTTCACCGTTTCTTAAATTCCCGGAGATCAGTAACTCCGATTGGGCTGAAATTTGGACACGATTTTATCCAGATATTGGCTTTCTTGCGGCGAAAGAAGGGCACAAACCGCCTTACGGGGTGGCCACGAGGGTCAGGGACGCGCCCACCCCCCTGGGGCGCGCCCCTACCTCGTGGCCCCCTCAGGCATCGTCTCGCGTTGATTCTTTTTCCCAAAAATCACATATATTCCAAAAAAAATCTTCGTAAGTTTTTATCCCATTTGGACTCCGTTTGATATGGATTTGCTGCAAAACAAAAAACATGCAACAAACAGGAACTGACACTGGGCACTGGATCAATACGTTAGTCCAAATAGTATAAAAAGTTGCCAAAAATATATGAAAGTTGTATAATATTGGCATGGACCAATAAAAAATTATAGATACGATGGAGACGTATCAGCATCCCCAATCTTAATTCCTGCTCGTCCTCGAGTAGGTAAATGATAAAAAAGATAATTTTTGATGTGGAATGCTACCTAGCATAATCTTGATCACATAATCTAATCATGGCATGAATACGAAGATATGAGTGATTCGAAGCAATAGTCTATCATTTGACATTAAGACGATAATACTTCAAGCATACTAATAAAGTAATCATGTCTTTTTCAAAACAATATGGCCAAAGAAAGCTTATCCCTACAAAATCATATAGTCTGGCTATGCTCCATCTTCACCACACAAAATATTCAAATCATGCACAACCCTGATGACAAGCCAAGCAATTGTTTCATACTTTTGATGTTCTCAAACCTTTTCAACTTTCACGCAATACATGAGCGTGAGCCATGGATATAGGTGGAATAGAATATGACGATGGAGGTTCTGCAGAGAAGACAAAAAGGGAGAAAGTCGCACATCGACGCGGCTAATCAACAGGTGGAGATGCCCATCAATTGATGTCAATGCGAGGAGTAGGGATTGCCATGCAACGGATGCACTAAGAGCTATAAGTGTATGAAATCTCAAACTGGAAACTAAGTGGGTGTGCATCCAACTTGCTTTCTCATGAAGACCTCACACATTTGAGGAAGCCCACCATCGGAATATACAAGCCAAGTTCTATAATGAAAATTCCCACTAGTATATGAAAGTGATAACTCAAGAGACTCTCTATATGAAGAACATGGTGCTACTTTGAAACACAAGTGTGGTAAAAGGATAGTAGCATTTCCCCTTCTCTCTTTCTCTCTCTCCTTTTTTTGTTTTTTTGTTTTGTTTTCTCGGTGGGCTTCTTTGGCCTCTTTTATTTTTTGTGGGCTTCTTTGTCCTCTTTTATTTTTTGTGTAAAGTCCGGAGACTCGTACCAAATTGTGAGGGAATCATAGCTTCCATCATCCTTTCCTCACATGGGACAATGCTCTAATAATGATGATCATCACACTTTTATTTACTTACAACTCAATATTACAACTCGATACCAGAACAAAAATATAACTCTATATGAATGCCTCTGGTGGTGTACCGGGATGTGCAATGATCTAGCATAGCAATGACATCAAAAAACGGACAAGCCATGAAAACATCATGCTAGCTATCTTACGATCATGCAAAGCAATATGACAATAAATGCTCAAGGCATGTATATGATGATGATGGAAGTTGCATGGCAATATATCTCAGAATGGCTATGGAAATGCCATGATAGGTAGGTATGGTGGCTGTTTTGAGGAAGATATAAGGAGGCTTATGTGTGATAGAGCGTGTCGTACCACGGGGTTTGGATGCACCGGCGAAGTTTGCACCAACTCTCGAGGTGAGTAAGGGCAATGCACGGTACCGAAGAGGCTAGCAATGATGGAAGGGTGAGAGTGCGTATAATCCATGGACTCAACATTAGTCATAAAGAACTCACATACTTATTGCAAAAATCTATTAGTCATCAAAACAAAGTACTACGCGCATGCTCCTAGGGGATAGATTGGTAGGAAAAGACCATCGCTCGTCCTCGACCGCCACTCATAAGGAAGAGAATCAATAAATACCTCATGCTCCAACTTCGTTACATAACGGTTCACCATACGTGCATGCTACGGGAATCACAAACTTCAACACAAGTATTTTTACAATCCACAACTACCCACTAGCATGACTCTAACATCACCATCTTTATATCGCAAAACTATTGCAAGGAATCAAACATATCATAATCAGTGACCTACAAGTTTTATGTAGGATTTTATGACTAACCATGTGAATGACCAATTCCTGTCAACTCTCTAAATAGATATAAGTGAAGCAAGAGAGTTTAATTCTTTCTACAAAAGATATGCCCACGCTCTAAAAAATATAAGTGAAGCAAAAGAGCATTCTACAAATGGCGGTTTTCTATGTGTAGGGAAACAGGCAATCCAAACTTCAAATGATATAAGTGAAGCACATGAAGCATTCTATAAAGCCATACTCAAAGAATATAAGTGAAGTGCAATGAGCATTCTATAAATCAACCAAGGACTTTCTCATACCAGCATGGTGCATAAAAGAAACATGAAAACTAAATGCAAAAGACGCTCATAGATTTGCTATCACATGAACGAAACGAAACCGAAAACATACCGATACTTGTCGAACAAAGATGGGATGCCTTCTAGGGCATCCCCAAGCTTAGACGCTTGAGTCTCCTTGAATATTTACTTGGGGTGCCTTGGTCATCCCCAAGCTTGAGCTCTTGCCTCTCCTCCTTCTCCTCATATCGAGACCTCCTCGATCCTCGAACACTTCATCCACACAAAACTCAACAGAAAGTTCGGTAAGATCCGTTTGTATAATAAAGCAAATCACTACTCTAAGTACTGTTGCAAACCAATTCATATTTTCTTTTATCATTGTAGCTACTGTAATATAACTTTTCCATTGCTTAATCCACTGATAGAAATCGATAGTTTCATCAAAACAAGCAAACTATGCATAAAAAACAGAATCTGTCTTAAACATGACAGTCTGTAGTAATATGAACATTCACCATACTTCTGGTACTCCAAAACATCTGACAAAATTAGGAAAAATAAAATATTTGTATAGAAAGATAGTGCAAAAAGTTTCCGAACCGTTTGACGTTGTGACACCCAAAATTTTTGGCCTTGTTTTATTAATTAAAATATTGCCAGGAATTTAAACTTTTATTTTCTGAACTCCCTTTTAATTTTTGAACCATTCTCTCTCTTGTTATTATGGAGTTTTTCCCCCATAGTGGAAACTTTTCAAACATGTTATTGGACTTGTTTAAACCCCTCAAGAAAAACTTTTCTCTTATTAGTAGGACTAATTACATAATTAATTTGCTTAATTTGTATTTTTATTGAAAAATGGTTTTCCAAGGTTTATGGCCATTTTTGAACTACAACCATGTGATAAATTATTAAAAAAATCCCACCAAAATTTGGAGGTGTCATGTGATGTTTTTGAATCACTTTTGTGCAAAAATATCTTTTATTCTTGAAATAATTTGAGCTCTACACCTAATTTTTGTTCTCTGGTCCAGTGGGTAATTTTGCACTACAACCCTTTTAAATACTTCTTTCTAGCCTCCACCAAAATTATGGGATGTTAGTAGCAGCACATGACTCAACTTTATGCAAAACCCCAGTGATGTTATTTGAAAGTTTTGAGTGAATCAACCTCATCTTCTTTCTGGTCCAATTTGATGGTTTGTACAGCAACCATATTCTTGCTTGTTCTTTGGCCCTTGAACTTTCTCTTGCTTATAGTGCTCCTTGCCAAACCCTTAAGTCCAGGAGAGTGGGCCCATTGGATGACTCTAAGTGCTTGCAACCATGCTCTTTTCTTTCTGTCCAAAATTGTAGTTTTGCAAAACTTGCACTAGCAAGTTTCTCCTTGTGGCAAACTAACTTTACCACCTTCTTATGCATCTAAAGAGACCACCATTTGGAGTTTTTGACCCCTCCAAGAACTTCCTAAATGCCTCTGGCATTTTGACAAACACCCTGAGTGCATAGCCAGATTTGACATGATTTCAAGTTTACATTGTGAACTTGAGCCCCTGACCCATCCACCATGTCCCTTGATTCCCTTGCTAAACCTAAACTAGCCCTGGTTCTTGCCAACCTCACCCGAGACCCCTAGCATACATGGGCATTTCGTCGAACATGTACTATGCGTGCTCTAGGCGCGAGCAGAGCGCGCGTTTTGCACGTGCCGCGCCCGAGCCGACGCGTCGCACCCCTGGCTTGCCACCACTCTGCCAAGCCGCGCCACTCACTTGACCTCTCGCTGCGTCGTGCCAAGCACCCCGACTGCCTCTGCAGCGTTGCCAGCAAGCCGTTTGGCGGCACGCCCGTGGCCGCAACCGCCACTGCCATGAGCAACACCAACCAAGCCCCCAGCGCTCGCCACCTGCCCCCTGGAGCAGCGCGAGCTCATCCGCAGCCATGTCCACTAGCGCCCGTCGCCGCCATGTCGCCCTGCAGCACAGAGAGGCGGTTTGCCGCCGTTCTTATCCCCGGCCGCCGCAAACCGACTTGGACGTGCTATAAAGGGAGGTCCCCGAACTCCCCCGAGCACGCAGGCAACCTCAGGCCACCCTAATGGCGCTCCCCTAGCTCGCATTCGACCCAGGGAGGCTTTCTTCCCCGTCTCCGGCAACTCCAGCCACCGCCACTGCCCCGGCCGTTCCGGCGCCACCAAGGCCTCCCCCTCTTCGTTCTCCTCACCAGGAACTTCCCCTTCCTCCCAGGAACCCAACCCCCTACTCGATTTTGATCGGGAACCACCGCCGCCTCAAAAACACTTTACCACCGAAGCTTCCCTCCGCCGCGGAGCTCGCCGCCGGCGATTTCCTCCACCTTCGACGACCCTACGACTACCGGAGTGACCACCTCGGCCCCCTGTATCCGCTGGTGGTCTCAACTTTCCGAACGGAGCCACCGTTCACCGGCGACGATCGCCGGAGCCCCGCTCCACTCGGGTAGAGGAGGGAGACGACGCGAGCGACTGGTCGAACCTGACTAGTGGGCCAGGCGGGCCCACCGTCAGAGACCCAGCGCCGGTCCACGTGGTTAAGTGGAGGCGTAAAACCTCAAGTACGCCTCCTCTGACCGAAAGCGTAATCTCGTTTGAAACGTTTTCTTTTTCTATTTTTATTAAAAACAGTTTTTGACCAAATGTTTGACTGGCTATAACTTTTTAATTACAACTCCAAATAAATTAATTCTTTTCCTACCTCTCTCAAATATTGTCTAGCTTATTTTAAGATTTATTTGAAAAAATTTCAAAACAACTTTTTGTGCTGTTTTGATTTTGTGTGTTAATTCATATATATATTTTTAAATAGGATTCTTGAAGATTTCAAGATGTTTTGGAATGCACCCTGCTTTCCCATGACTTGAAGGCAAGCATTCTGAACCCCGGGATAATAATTTTGATGTGTTAGTTGATACGTTTATAACACCACCTTATTTCGGAGTATTGTTATTTCATGTGATATGATCATTTGCATGGATGCATTATTGTGATTTCCTTGCTGTTGGAAATGAGCATACTCGTGTGATGGCAATCATCCTCATGTGCCTTACATACATGCCGACAAGGAATCCGGGAAAGCCTTTGCCTTGGGTAGGTGGGAGCTTGTCGCCGGTCTCCGTCGGGACGGTTATATCTGGTATGGCATGGTAAGGTATAATGGGTGGTGATTTGTTGGTTGAAGTAATTTTGTTGTGCTAACAATGCAGGGAACATTTATGAGCCTCCTGAGTCGGCTGTAGATCGAGTCTTGTTCCGGTAACCCCCATACTTGTTTCGTGCTGCCACTGGTCCCTACCGTAGGTGGGGTATGGTTCAGTAAGTTGTTAACCCTTGTCTTGGCACACACCGTACAGAGAGGCCATGGTGGAAGATACCGGCTGCATCCGGTAGGCATGCCACCTGACCCGGGGGCATGGGTGTTTCGGTTGTAGCCGAGGGGGTAGCTCCCCTAGTTTGCGCGCGGTATAAATTTTGTGAATCCATGCTACGTCGAGGTTGTAGCCTCCCCACTTAGAGTTTGCTTGACAGGTGTCGTGGGTGATTCCAGACATTGGCGAGTTAAGCTGGTGTGTGCAAGTCAGGTGTGTTTTCAACTAAAAGACCGTAGACGGAATTAGTCCCGATGGACTAAAGGAATCCGTTACTCGTGGGTAAAGAGTACACCCTCTGCAGAGATTAAACCTATTCGAATAGCCGTGTCCATGGTTAAGGACTACAGTCTGGGATGGGTCAAGTGTCGGTCTTAGCGTCGGTCTTCGGAGGGAAAAAACCACTAAAACCGAAAATTGATTATGACTTGTGAGATGATGGTTATGATTGTTATCATTATGCACTGACCATTTGCATTGTTTTAAATAAGGAGTATCCCTGGGACGGTACCACCTCCCGGATATTTACTATGCTTATAAGCCCTTTATGTGGTGTCGCTCAGACGCCCGACTGCGGCATTTCTTTTAAAGCCCTGTATGTGGTGTCGCTCAGACGCCCGACTACGGCATTTCTTTTAAAGCCCTGTATGTGGTGTCGCTCAGACGCCCGACTGCGGCATTTCTTTTAAAGCCCTTTATGTGGTGTCGCTCAGACGTCCGACTGCGGCATTTCTTTTAAAGCCCTGTATGTGGTGTCGCTCAGACGCCCGACTGCGGCATTTCTTTTAAAGCCCTGTATGTGGTGTCGCTCAGACGCCCGACTGCGGCATTTCTTTTAAAGCCCTTTATGTGGTGTCGCTCAGACGCCCGACTGCGGCATTTCTTTTAAAGCCCTATATGTGGTGTCGCTCAGACGCCCGACTGCGGCATTCCTTTTAAAGCCCTGTATGTGGTGTCGCTAAGACGCCCGACTATGGTATTCCTTTTAAAGCCCTTTATGTGGCGTCGCTCAGACGCCCGACTGTGGCATGTTTTGTTATTTCCTTTACTTGATTGTTTACCCATGATTTACTTAAATAATACACTCGTGTGCATCATGAACCTTACTCCCTAGTTATCAGAATGATCAAAGAATGTTTTGAAGCATGATTATTTGTGGCTATATTATACCGGTGTTCTTAACGTTTGCGAGTACATTCAAAGTACTCACTGGCTTGTCCCTGGCTATTGTCTTGGCCAGATATCTGCTTGGAGAGGAGCGTTGTGACGACAACCCCGGAAACTAGGCAATGGTGTTAGCAGCCTCGCGAAGATGGGAGTTAGCCTGGTCAGCTGTTCCCGTGGGAAATGGAGTCCCATAGACCGTGGTGATCCACAAAACCGCTTCCGCCATCAACCACTAGAAACCATTTGTTGTACTCATAGGCCACAATGGTCTTGTACTGCATATTTTGTACTTTTGCTTTGAATTTCTGTAACAAGTTGGTGGCTCATCAGCTAACAGTAATCCTAGGGCTGGTGAGCACGGCGGCCCTTTTTCGGGAAATTAAAGCCCGGAAAACCGGTCGTGACAGACTTGGTATCAGAGCCAGGCTGACCATTGGCTAACCCTATCTTAGCCAGGGCAATAATCTTAGGCAAACCAACCCACCAAGCCATAACCAAAGCCCTAGCCAAGCTTCTCATGCAAGATAGCCGCGCAGTGACCCGACACCTTTTGGCCATCAGTGCCCAACCTGCCAACCTAGCCGTCAATCATGCACCAGTGACCGAATCCTAAATAGTCCTTTCTAGCAAGCGCGCGAAGGAAGACTCCGTCCCTTTTCCTATAAAAAGGGGCACGCTAGCCTCACAGCACAGCCGCTATCCCAAACCGAGCCACAATGCCTGGTCTTGTCATGCACAATGAGACCACAGCAACCAACCTTGGAGGTTTTGCGACCATACTCGCAAACCTCACCCATCGTGCCTATGCATTAGAAGAGCCCCCAGAATATGTGGTGTACCAAGGGTCCATGAGCGGTGAGAGCCGTCAATTTTGGGCCACTGTGCACATCTATGGTAGGGGTCTACACCTGAGCGCCCCTACAGGTTCACTGGAAGGACGACTTCCTTTGAGCCTCAAGCCATCCAACTAGCCGCCCGAGAAGCTATAATTCATCTCCGGCACTTGTCGCTCAGAGTTAACTGTCGCTCGTTCCGCTACTACCCCAGGTAAGAAGGGTATGGTAGACCACCCCAAGTTGCCAACGGAGATCACGAGGCAGATCCTGCATTGTTGCACCTAGTGCGCTACGTAAGTGCACTAGAGGAACTGTGCGATCAGGTCACTATTGATCTAATCGCAGCTCGTGGTGAGCTGGTTCGTCGAGCCCCGGCGAGAGAAGAGGACGAACCCAATGCCAACAACCCAGTCGTGCTGTTTGGACAACCGATCGAGTCCCTGAGAGCTGCCCTAGCCATCGGCCAAGGTGCTGCGATAACCCCAGAAGTGCTTCGTCGCATTTTGGGAACAGACTCCAACGGAGTTGTGGCCAGCAATCCCCGAGATGGTCATCATCGCTACCCCGAGCCTGCAGCCCCTCAACCCACCCCAGCTAATGCCGACGGTGAGACCCGTGGAGGAGCCTCAACATCCACCAGGCACGCCCGCTTGGATGTAAACGAGGTAGACTAAGTCACCCGAGTAATATTGAGTCCTGGTGTATTCTCGCTTTTAACGGTGTGACCTTGTAAATAAACGCCGCCTGTCGTTGTGCCCCTGTAGCCTTGCATGGATATGCCAGCATTTCTATCCCACGCACAGTTATCAAAGACCTCCCCAACAACCCCCACAGTAACACGTCACCTCGGTGAAATATGTGTGGCTTGACTCCGACCCATGGAGCAGAGCTGGAGGTTTCCTTACCATTCACCATGGTAAAAGTGACCCAGCTCCAGTGCTATAAAAGGCCACCGCATGACCTTGCCAAAGCACCTCTCACCTTGTGCACCACCCTCACAACCATTTCTTGCCATGCCGAGCCCCAGCATTCATCTAAGGACCCCAGATGCAGCCCGGGTAGTTTTGTCAGAGTATTGTGGGATTTTACCTGCAGTACCATGGGCGCTACCCAGCCACCCCAGTACGAGTTGTTCAAATCAAGAATCACCTCTTCCACCTCGAGATATTGGGCAGCAGTGCACATCCCTCCTGTGAACTCAGACCAAGACCCAACGGAGGTCTCCTTTGTGGGGAAATCTATGCCAACCCCGCTTAAGGCCATAGAAGCTGCTGCATATGAAGCGCTTGCTCGCCTTCGATTCGCGGTTCCCTATGCCAGCGAACAAGGGTACTATTACTTTCTGAGCCGTGCAGCACCCGGTGGAGTAACATCTTTTCCCGGTGGACGAATTGAGAAAGACCCAGTCCTAGCCAACCTGGTCCAGTACGTCATCGCTCAAGAACGCTTAACCCAACATGTGATGGGTTATCTCCAGAGCCTCGCGGATTTAAATCCACAGATCGCATACATCGACTGGTTAAACCCCTTCCCCTGATAGAAGAGGAATGTATCCCAGTACCAGAAACGTTTTCGCAGGACCCCGTTCAGTTACCATTTCCATTTTAGACGTAACTGCTGTGTTCATTATTGCAACATTTAATTGTGCATTGTGACTTATGCATAGTAGCCTGAGCTTGCACGACAAATAAGTTATTTGGCTTCTACTAATATGTATAGTTTTGTGGTGACTTATGCTCCTCTATTGTAACCATTCTCCCCTCGCGAAAAATCCCGGAGAGTTTTTGTTTTTCAAAACAACCCCTGGCAAATCTCGAGGACGAGATTTTTCTTAAGGGGGGGTAGTGTTGTGACACCCAAAATTTTTGGCCTTGTTTTATTAATTAAAATATTGCCAGGAATTGAAACTTTTATTTTCTGAACTCCCTTTTAAATTTTGAACCATTATCTCTCTTGTTATTATGGAGTTTTCCCCCATAGTGGAAACTTTTCAAACATGTTATTGGACTTGTTTAAACCCCTCAAGAAAAACTTTTCTCTTATTAGTAGGACTAATTACATAATTAATTTGCTTAATTTGTATTTTTTTTTGAAAAATGGTTTTCCAAGGTTTATGGCCATTTTTGAACTACAACCATGTGATAAATTATTTCAAAAATCCCACCAAAATTTGGAGGTGTCATGTGATGTTTTTGAATCACTTTTGTGCAAAAATATCTTTTATTCTTGAAATAATTTGAGCTCTATACCTAATTTTTCTTCTCTGGTCCAGTGGGCAATTTTGCACTACAACCCTTTTAAATACTTCTTTCTAGCCTCCACCAAAATTATGGGATGTTAGTAGCAGCATATGACTCAACTTTATGCAAAAACCCAGTGATGTTATTTGAAAGTTTTGAGTGAATCAACCTCATCTTCTTTCTGGTCCAATTTGATGGTTTGTACAGCAACCATATTCTTGCTTGTTCTTTGGCCCTTGAACTTTCTCTTGCTTATAGTGCTCCTTGCCAAACCCTTAAGTCCAGGAGAGTGGGCCCATTGGATGACCCTAAGTGCTTGCAACCATGCTCTTTTCTTTCTGTCCAAAATTGTAGTTTTGCAAAACTTGCACTAGCAAGTTTCTCCTTGTGGCAAACTAACTTTACCACCTTCTTATGCATCTAAAGGGACCACCATCTGGAGTTTTTGACCCCTCCAAGAACTTCCTAAATGCCTCCGGCATTTTGAAAAACACCCTGAGTGCATAGCCAAATTTGACATGATTTCAAGTTTACATTGTGAACTTGAGCCCCTGACCCATCCACCATGTCCGTTGATCCCCTTGCTAAACCTAAACTAGCCCTGGTTCTTGCCAACCTCACCCGAGACCCCTAGCATGCATGGGCATTTCGTCGAACATGTACCGTGCGTGCTCTGGGCGCGAGCAGAGCGCGCGTTTTGCACGTGCCGCGCCCGAGCCGACGCGTCGCGCCCCTGGCTTGCCACCACTCTGCCAAGCCGCACCACTCACTTGACCTCTCGCTGCATCGCGCCAAGCACCCCGACCGCCTCTGCAGCGTTGCCAACAAGCTGTTTGGCGGCACGCCCGTGGCCGCAACCGCCACTGCCATGAGCAGCACCACCCAAGGCCCAGCGCTCGCCACCTGCCCCCTAGAGCAGCGCGAGCTCATCCGCAGCCATGTCCACTAGCGCCCGTCGCCGCCACGTCGCCCTGCAGCACAGAGAGGTGGTTCGCCGCCGTTCTTATCCCCGGCCGCCGCAAACCGACTTGGACGTGCTATAAAGGGAGGTCCCCGAACTCCCCCGAGCACGCAGGCAACCTCAGGCCACCCTAATGGCGCTCCCCTAGCTCGCATTCGACCCAGGGAGGCTTTCTTCCCCGTCTCCGGCAACTCCAGTCGCCGCCACTGCCCCGGCCGTTCCAGCGCCACCAAGGCCTCCCCCTCTCCGTTCTCCTCACCAGGAACTTCCCCTTCCTCCCAGGAACCCAACCCCCTACTCGATTTTGATCGGGAACCACCGCCGCCTCAAAACCACTTTACCACCGAAGCTTCCCTCTGCCGCGGAGCTCGCCGCCGGCGATTTCCTCCACCTCCGACGACCCTACGACTATCGGAGTGACCACCTCGGCCCCCTGAATCCGCTGGTGGTCTCAGCTTTCCGAACGGAGCCACCGTTCGCCGGCGACGATCGCCGGAGCCCCGCTCCACTCGGGCAGAGGAGGGAGACGACGCGGGTGACTGGTCGAACCTGACCAGTGGGCCAGGCGAGCCCACCGTCAGAGACCCAGCGCCGGTCCACGTGGTTAAGTGGAGGCGTAAAACCTCAAGTACGCCTCCTCTCACCGAAAGCGTAATATCGTTTGAAACGTTTTCTTTTTCTATTTTTATTAAAAACAGTTTTTGACCAAATGTTTGACTGGCTATAACTTTTTAATTACAACTCCAAATAAATTAATTCTTTTTCCTACCTCTCTCAAATATTGTCTAGTTTATTTTAAGATTTATTTGAAAAAATTTCAAAACAACTTTTTGTGCTGTTTTGATTTTGTGTGTTAATTCATATATATATTTTTAAATAGGATTCTTGAAGATTTCAAGATGTTTTGGAATGCACCCTGATTTCCCATGACTTGAAGGCAAGCATTCTGAACCCCGGGATAATAATTTTGATGTGTTAGTTGATACGTTTATAACACCACCTTATTTCAGAGTATTGTTATTTCATGTGATATGATCATTTGCATGGATGCATTATTGTGATTTCCTTGCTGTTGGAAATGAGCATACTCGTGTGATGGCAATCATCCTCATGTGCGTTACATGCATGCCGATAAGGAATCCGGGAAAGCCTTTGCCTTGGGTAGGTGTGAGCTTGTCGCCGGTCTCCGTCGGGACGGTTATATCCGGTATGGCATGGTAAGGTATAATGGGTCGTGATTTGTTGGTTGAAGTATTTTTGTTGTGCTAACCATGCAGGGAACATTTATGAGCCTCCTGAGTCAGCCGTAGATTGAGTCTTGTTCCGGTAACCCCCATACTTGTTTCGTGCTGCCACTGGTCCCTACCGTAGGTGGGGTATGGTTCAGTAAGTTGTTAACCCTTGTCTTGGCACACACCGTACAGAGAGGCCATGGTGGAAGATACCGGCTGCATCCGGTAGGCATGCCACCTGACCCGGGGGCATGGGTGTTTCGGTTGTAGCCGAGGGGGTAGCTCCCCTAGTTTGCGCGCGGTATAAATTTCGTGATCCCATGCTACGTCGAGGTTGTAGCCTCCCCACTTAGAGTTTGCTTGACAGGTGTCGTGGGTGATTCCAGACATTGGTGAGTTAAGCTGGTGTGTGCAAGTCAGGTGTGTTTTCAACTAAAAGACCGTAGACGTAATTAGTCCCGATGGACTAAAGGAATCCGTTACTCGTGGGTAAAGAGTACACCCTCTGCAGAGATTAAACCTATTCGAATAGCCGTGTCCATGGTTAAGGACTACAGTCTGGGATGGGTCAAGTGTCGGTCTTAGCGTCGGTCTTCGGAGGGGAAAAACCACTAAAACCGAAAATTGATTATGACTTGTGAGATGATGGTTATGATTGTTATCATTATGCACTGATCGTTTGCATTGTTTGAAATAAGGAGTATCCCTGGGACGGTACCACCTCCCGGATATTTACTATGCTTATAAGCCCTTTATGTGGTGTCGCTCAGACGCCCGACTGCGGCATTTCTTTTAAAGCCCTGTATGTGGTGTCGCTCAGACACCCGACTGCGGCATTTCTTTTAAAGCCCTGTATGTGGTGTCGCTCAGACGCCCGACTGCGGCATTTCTTTTAAAGCCCTTTATGTGGTGTCGCTCAGACGCCCGACTGCGTCATTTCTTTTAAAGCCCTGTATGTGGTGTCGCTCAAACGCCCGACTGCGGCATTTCTTTTAAAGCCCTGTATGTGGTGTCGCTCAGACGCTCGACTGCGGCATTTCTTTTAAAGCCCTTTATGTGGTGTCGCTCAGACGCCCGACTGCGGCATTTCTTTTAAAGCCCTGTATGTGGTGTCGCTCGGACGCCCGACTGCAGCATTCCTTTTAAAGCCCGGTATGTGGTGTCGCTAAGACGCCCGACTGTGGTATTCCTTTTAAAGCCCTTTATGTGGCGTCGCTCAGACGCCCGACTGTGGCATGTTTTGTTATTTCCTTTACTTGATTGTTTAACCATGATTTACTTAAATAATACACTCGCGTGCATCATGAACGTTACTCCCTAGTTATCAGAATGATCATAGAATGTTTTGAAGCATGATTATTTGTGGCTATATTATACCGGTGTTCTTAACGTTTGCGAGTACATTCAAAGTACTCACTGGCTTGTCCCTGGCTATTGTCTTGGCCAGATATCTGCTTGGAGAGGAGCGTTGTGACGACAACCCCGGAAACTAGGCAACGGTGTTAGCAGCCTCGCGAAGATGGGAGTTAGCCTGGTCAGCTGTTCCCGTGGGAAATGGAGTCCCATAGACCGTGGTGATCCACAAGACCGCTTCCGCCATCAACCACTAGAAACCATTTGTTGTACTCATAGGCCACAATGGTCTTGTATTGCGTATTTTGTACTTTTGCTTGGAATTTCTGTAACAAGTTGGTGCCTCATCAGCTAATAGTAATCCTGGGGCTGGTGAGCACGGCGGCCCTTTTTCGGGAAATTAAAGCCCGGAAAACCGGTCGTGATAGACGTTCCAGTAAAAAATGTAAAATCGCGCACTACAGCCAAAGTTTCTGTTTTGCACCGCACAAACCAACAAGAAATGTAAACATCCTAAAGGCAAATCTTGGCACATTATTTTTGTTTTTAAACTTTATAAAAGAACACAACAGAAATAAATGACTCTCTAAAACTTCCAGGTTGTCTTGCTGGTAGCGCTTTCTTTAAAGCCATTAAGCTAGGCATATAGTGCTCAAGTAATGGATCCATCCGGATCCCAAGGTATATCAAAGCCAATTTTAATTAACAATTATTTGTGATTTACTAGTGAGCACAAAGTAACATATATCATGTAACAACGAATTCTAACTCTCTTCCTATGCATCGGCATGTCATAAAAGAACAATTCATGCACACATAGTAAAGGCCAATGCATAGTATAAACAGTTTCTTGCAATTTTATCATATTGGAAACATGGAGAGGCAGAGATGTAGTTCCTCTATCATAATAATTGCAAGTAGGAGCAACAAGAACATGCATATTATATCTACCAAAATCATCATGTGTACTAGTAAAATGTAACCCATCAATATAATCCTTAATAAGGGCAAACTTCTCCGATATAGTGTAGTCGGGAGAATTCAAAAAGATAATAGGACTATCATGCGTGGGTGCAATAGCAAAAATTTCATGTTTAACATAAGGAACTATAGCAAGTTCATATCCGTAAGCATAATTCATATTGGCATCTTGGCCACAAGCATAGCAAGCATCATCAAAAAGGGATATTTCAAAAGAATCAACGGTATCGTAACAATCATCATAGCATTCATCCTTCGGTAATTTCGAAGGGAAATTAAAAAAATGTATGGGATAAAGAGTTACTCTCATTAGATGGTGGAAACGGGTGATCAATCCGCTCTTCCTCCTTTTGTTCTTCGCTCTCCTCCTCATCTTTTTCATCCAATGAGCTCACAATCTCATCAATTTCGTCTTCCATAGACTCCTGCAAAATATTGGTCTCTTCTTAGACAGCGGAGACTTTCTCAATAAATTCATCAATATCATAATTGTATTTATATTCTCATAGAAATATTTACGGATAGCTAAATTTTCAGGTCTATAAACTGAATCATCAAAATCTTCAAACTCTTTAAACAAAGATTCAATTTCTCAAGCACCCTTAAAAGCAACAAATTCTTCTATTTGTTCTACATCATGGTAATCATATATACCATTAGCATAAGAAGCTAAGGTTTCATTATCATTAAATTTGCATGAAAAGGGAAGGTGTGGAGCCTTCATCCTAGAGCAAGAAGTATAATCATGTCTCAAGCATAGATCCCGAGCATACCAACACAACATATAAATTTGATCCCATAATAGTTTCCCTTTTTGAGTCAAGCGATAATCCCTAAAGTATTCACGTTGATCCAACGTGTATCCCATTATATAATTGAATGGGGTTTTATCAGGATTATTAAAGTAGTACATAATATCTTTCACATAATGAGCATCGAGGGTTTTAGGAGGTTCCCCATCTCCATGAGTAGCAAGTACACATATTTTTTTGTATTTCATGTTCCATATCCATAACTAAAGATAGAGAACAACTTAGAACAGCAAATAAAAATTACTTAGTGATAAAGCAAACAAGCACACATGAGAATATTCAGCCCACGCTATTGCTCCCCGACAACGGCGCCCGAGAAAGGTCTTGATAACCCACAAGTATAGGGGATCAATTGTAGCCTCTTTCGATAATTAAGAGTGTCAAACCCAACAATGAGCCAAAGGTAGAATGAATATTCCCTCAAGTTCTATCGACCACCGATACAACTCTACACACGCTTAACGTTCGCTTTACCTAGAACAAGTATGAAACTAGAAGTACTTTGTAGGTGTTGTGGGATAGGTTTGCAAGAATATAAAGAGCACGTAAATAAAAACTAGGGGCTGTTTTAGGTAAAGAAGCAATAAAGTTAGTATAGTGAGTGTGGAAAAGTGGTGGTAGGAGTTGCGAAATTGTCCCTAAGTAATTTACTACTTTACTAGACCGATAGCAAGTTTTATGTGGGAGAGGCCACTGCTAGCATGTCATCCCTGACTTGGAATTTTGTGCACTTATGATCGGAACTATTAGCAAGCATCCGCAACTACTAACGTTCATTAAGGTAAAACCCAACCATAGCATTAAGATATATTGGTCCCCCTTTAATCCCGTATGCATCAATTTCTATGCTACGTTGAAGCTTCTGTCACTCTTTCCCTCCTATACATAGTCCTATCAACATACAACAAACCCTATGGTGTGATCCATGCGCGCGCTCATATGATGGGCACCAAAGGACAACAACATAACCACAAGCAAATTAAACCAATCACAGCAATTCACCAATTATCGATAGGACAACGAAAATCTACTCAGACATCATATGATGGCAACACATCATTGGATAATAATATGAGGCATAAAGAACCATGTTCAAGTAGAGAGTGGACCATTATAGATAGATGGGGTAAGGTGATGAAGATGTTGGTGAAGATGACGGAGGTGTTGGTGTAGATCGTCGTCGCACGATGATGTCCCCTGCGGCGTTCCGGTGCCACCGGGAGAGAGGGGGAGAGGGCCCCCCTTCTTATTCTTCTTCCTTGACCTTCTCCCTAGATGGGAGAAGAGTTTCCCCTTTGGTCCTTGGCTTCCATGTCATGGAAGGGGCGAGAGCTTGTAGCGACCCGACCTCAGACGGTCAAGTCTCTGTGCTTATGTGTCATCCCTGGGTCGGTAATGCTGACACACACAGTACTCAAAGGATTTATAACAGAGTAGCAATCACACACTTATTACATCGAATATCTCAAAAGAGAACTTATTACAGAAAATATGGCTTAAGGCCATCCAACACGATAACAGCGGAAGGCTTGGAAGATACAGTGAGTCCATCAACTCCAACGGCATAGCTGAGTGCATGACAACGGCCTAGCGAACCTTACTCTTTGTCTGAAAAGTCTGCAACATAATACGTTGCATCTCGAAAACGGGTCAGCACATGGAATATGCTGGCAATATAACACAGTAGAACAATGAATAGATAAATACTATCACTATATGCATATATGGCTGGTGGAGGCTCTATGGTTATATGTTTTTGCGAAAAGCCAATTTTTCCCTACAACAAAAGAATAAATTTTATTTAACTATCATGGTAGTTGAAACATCATTGAGAAGGTTCCTCCAACTCAATCCCAATTAAAGGTAATTATCAACCCAACAAATTAAATTAGAGTGTTGAGATACAATAGGATAATCCAAGGACTAGATACTCAAGATGTCCATAACCGGGGACACGGCTAACCATGATTAGTTTGTACACTCTGCATAGGTTTGCGCACTTTTCCCCACAAGACTCGATCTCCTCCGTTGGATTTCTCGCACAACATGGTGTTTGAGAAACGGATGACCGAGACACAGTCTTTCAGAAACATTAACTCTTTACTGTGGATGGACAGTTACACCTACTTTCCCTCTACATTTGCTAGCCCACCACTGAAAGAGGTCATGCAACTTACTCAACTATGCTAGAGCCCATAATAGCTTGTGGTTGCACACGGAAGTTTCTAGCATGAATAATCTTATGATCCCTTTGAGCCTGGGTGGCAGACCGTAGGATAATCACACGGGTACTCCGGGATATCCTAGGGCAACACTGGATTCTCCAGGTGCCCAAATAAGCAATCCACCCAGATGTGTATTAAAGTTGCCACCTTAAGTTGAAACATTAATTAACAATCTCACATCTGTCATGGATACACTCAAACCCAAATCCACGTCTACGAGCATAGCATGGCAATAAGCATAACGTAGAAGTAACTCCCAGGGTTTGATAATAAATCAGGGCAATAGGTTCTACCTCAACATCTACTTCCCAAACCCACATGTTAAGAGATCCTACTCATGCAATGTGTGAGGATTGTATCTAATGCATAAAAACTAGGTAATAAAGGGGTATGATCAATGTGCTACTTGCCTTGCTGACGATCTGCAGAACCTAGTGACTTGTAGTAGCACGCTTTGCACTCCGAGAATTCTATCGCAAACAAACAATAACACACATAAGCAATGAAGAAAAGATGCACAGGTAAAACTCAAATAAAAAGATCTAACCAGAAAGTTCAACTTAACAACTCCGGTTTGCAAAAAAAAATCAAATCAAACGGAGCAACGAAACTCAAACTGCGAAAGAAACAAGATTCAATTACTAATCTAGACTAAAGTCAAATTTTACAGTACCAAAATCTTGTTCAAGTTGGTTAAACAGAAAGAGGGCTCCAAGACGAAGATCTAGGCGCTTGAATCGCCTGATTCTGATAAACGAGCGAAAAGACAAACTAAAACGAAAATCGGGTCAGAAATCACGATCGGAAATAATCGCGAAAAACCCTGGAAAAAAAACTGACGAACGGGCTAACGAACGAACGTTCACTGTCTGTGACTAACGGGTGAACAGTGTTCGTTTAAACAAATGAACGGACAAACGTCCGCAAAATAAATAAACCGACGGAAAAACCGATCTAATGAAATAAACCGGAAATTAAAAAACGGATCTAGATCTAGGGTTTACCGAAATAAACCGACGAAAAAAAGGCAGCGGCGACGACTAACTCCGGCGAAGTCAGCGGCGGCGCGGCACGGCGGCGTGGTGGGCTGCGGGGGCGGCTCGGGCGGCTTATAAAGGCGGCCTGGCCTGGGGAGTCCGGGCCAGTTACGGCTCGTAGGTCGCTTACTTTTTTTATAAATAATTCCGACACGCAGAAAAAGAAAGAAAAAGAATACTAAACAGACTCCAAAAATCCTGAAATAAATTTTTCGCGTCCTCTAAAATTACGTCGAAAAAGGTGAACATTTATTTGGGCCTAAAATGCAATTTTGAAAAACGCGTATTTTCCTAATTCAAATAAAATTGCAATAAAATTCAAATAAAATCAAATATTTGATTTTAATATATTTCCTCCAATAGTTCATTTATTTTGGGAGAAGTCATATTATCTCCTCTTAGATATTTTAATATGAAATATTTTCGGAGAGAAAATAAATTAAAACCAAAGTGATCCTTGTTTCAATATTTGATAAAAGTCAAATATGAAAAACGTGAAATCCCCAACTCTCTCTGAGGGTCCTTGAGTTGCTTAGAATTTCAAGGATCGCGAAACAAAATGCAATAAAATATGATATGCATGAATGACCTATGTATAACATTCCAAATTGAAAATTTGGGACGTTACAAACCTACCCCCCTTAAGATGAATCTCGCCCTCGAGATTCGGGTTGGCTAGAAAATAGGTGCGGGTGGTCTTTGCGTAGATCATCCTGTCGTTCCGAAGTGGCTTCGTCCTCCGTATGGTGGCTCCACTGAACTTTGCAAAACTTGATAACCTTGCTGCGAGTAACCCGGCTGGCAAACTCAAGAATCTTGACAGGTTTCTCCTCATATGTCAAATCACTGTCCAACTGGATCGTTTCCAGGGGCACTGTATCTCTCATTGGTACATCGGTCATCTCCGCATGACACTTCTTCAACTGGGAAACATGAAACACATCATGTACTCCCGACAGTCCTTCAGGTAACTCCAACTTGTAGGCAACCTCTCCCATACGTTCCAAAACACGGTACAGTCCTACATATCTCGGGGCTAACTTTCCTTTAACTCCAAAATGTTTAACTCCTCGAAGAGGTGACACTCGCAGATAAGCTCTGTCTCCGATTCATAGACTACCTCCTTGCGTTTCGAATCTGCGTAACTCTTCTGTCGGGACTGAGCTACCTTCAGTCTATCTCAAATCAGCTTAACCTCCTCTTCAGATTCCTTTATCAAATCCGGTCCAAACAACTGGCGTTCTCCAACTTCATCCCACATCAACGGTGTTCGGAATCTTCTTCCATACAAGGCTTCGAACGGTGCCATCTTCAAACTGGCCTGGTAGCTATTGTTGTTTGAGAACTCCGCGTAGGGCAAGTTGTCATCCCAACTAGTGTCGGCGTTCTAGGAACGGGGGTCCCCAGACTTGCTTGCCTGCGGCCTGCAGCGTGGCTCAAGTGGGGGCCCAGCGCGTCCCATCTTCATCAGCTCAAGCTCAAGACCCTTGCAAGGGGCCAAGCCTCGCGGGGTGGACGACAGGAAGCTTCCTCTGAAGCAGCCTCATCAGGCAGGCTCGCGAGGAGGCGGAGAGATCAAGGTAGGGGTACCTCGCGAGGAGCCCGTGACGCAAGCCATGACGATCGAGACCAGGCGGGCGCCAGGCGGGCGCCGGCCTGCGCAGTGTCCTTGTTTCCCTTTTGGTGCAAAGGGGGCAAGCACAGGCCAAGGCATCAGGCAAAGATTACCATTCTGGTGCAACGAGACCAAGACCAGCAGAGCGGCAGGACGGAGGTCACCGTGGAGCCCAAGACGGCGTCATCACCAGCGCTTTTGGCAGCCGAAGACCACCTTTGGTCAGGATAACTTGTACTAGATGTTCCCCTTCAAAATGGCCAATTGTTGGCGCCCTTCCCGCTCATTATTCGGGGAGAGGCCCAGGGCCTCTATAAATAAAGCTAGCCACCACAGAGTAGACGAGGACGACGGACGAACCGAATCTGGAGCAGCCCAGACCAAGTAGAACACATCGCACCAACTCAAGAACACCCCTCGCGAGGCTGTTCTTCCATGGTACTGTTCATCATCAGCCCCTGAGGCAATCCACCACACCACACACTAGAGTAGGGTATTACACCACAACGGTGGCCCGAACCAGTATAAACCTCGTGTCCCTTGTGTTGTTCATCGTTCCCAGCTTAGATCACGCGAGGAGATCGGACGTAGACCGGTAGGGGAGAGATCTCCGCGCGCACCCCAGAGTTCGAACCTTAAGGGTCTGCCAGAACCCGAAATCCGACAACTAGATCCGTAATCTAGCGCACAAGCTCTCAACATGTCCTCCATAATCTGATGGACTCTCTCAGTCTGTCCATTTGTCTGTGGGTGAAAAGCTATACTGAACTCCAGTCTGGTACCCAAGGTATGGTGCAGCTGGTGCCAAAATTTTGAAGTAAACCGTGTTCCTCTATCTAATACGATGGTCCTCGGAACTCCGTGCAGACATACGATACTGGTCATATATATCTTAGCCAACTTAGCACTGGTATAGGTGGTTTTCACGGGGATAAAGTGAGCTACTTTGGTCAAGCGATCCACTACTACCCAGATAGAATCATATCCCGATCGGGTCCTGGGTAATCCGGTGATAAAATCCATGCCAAGCTTATCCCACTTCCATTTGGGTATCGGCATAGGCTGCAGTAATCCTGCTGGCTTCTGATGTTCTGCCTTCACTCTCTGACATACATCACATATGGCTACATACTCGGCAATATCCTTCTTCATACCAGTCCACCAGAAATGCTCCTTCAAATCCAAATACATCTTAGTGTTTTCGAGGTGTATCGAGTATGGTGACTCATGAGCTTCCTGTAGTATCAACTTCCTGATCTCTGTATTATTGGGAACATATATACGGTCCTCAAACCATAAGGTGTCATGCTCATCCTCACGAAAACCTTTGGCTTTCCCTTCACTCATATTCTCCTTTATCTCGGCAATCTCCTTGTCATCCATCTGAGCTTCTCGAATCTTTCCCAACAAGGTAGACTGAACTTCCATTGCTGCAACATAACCTCTAGGAACAATCTCCAAACGAAGTTCCCTGAGATCCTCGGCTAACTCCTTTGGCATCCCTCCGCTTACGAGGGTGTTAAGATAACTCTTACGGCTCAAAGCGTCTGCTACAACATTGGCCTTTCCTGGATGATAATGCAACTTCATGTCATAATCCTTTATGAGTTCTAACCATCTCCTCTGCCTGAGGTTCAGCTCCTTCTGAGTAAAGATATACTTCAAGCTCTTCTGATCCATGTACACATTGCAACTATTTCCAATGAGAAAATGTCTCCAGGTCTTGAGCGCATGCACCAGTATCGAAAAGAACAATTGCAGTAAAAGGCTTAACCAAAAACTTACCGATAACTACATCAGGTTGCTCCTCAACTTCCTCCACGTTCACGTGGTTCACTTGTCCCCTATTGAAAGGGTTGGGCTTCTTCGCGCAGCTTCCATTGCCATTACCATTCTTTGCTTCAGAGCACTCAGTGGCATAGTGTCCAGTCTTCCTGCACTTGAAACAAGTAATGTGACTTAAGTCCTTCTTGGCGGGTGTGGCTGGGTTAGAGCAGTTCTGATTGCTGCCTGCTCCGTTCCCGTTTCCATTCTTGGAGCCATTATGGTTGTGAGAACTCCCTCCATTGTGGGTGTGGCCTCCATGGTTATGGACAAGTCCTCCCGAGTTCAGGGTGAAACGAGGCTTCTGCCGAGCTCCCGAATTGTACTTTCCTTGTCCATACTTCCTCTTGCGGCTCTCAATCTGCTGCTGCTTCCCTTCAATCATAAGAGCCTTGTCTACCAACTCCTAGTAGTTGTTGAATGTTGCCACCATCAACTGCATGCTCATCTCATCATTTAGCCCTTCCATAAACTTCTCCTGCTTCGCGGCATCTGTGGCCACATCATCAGGGGCATAACGAGATAGCTTACTAAACTCATCTACGTACTGAGCCACAGTACGGTTTCCCTAGCGTAAGTTGCGAAACTCACACTTCTTCATGCTCATAGCTCCAGTTGAGACATGGGCTGTGCGGAATGCTTGTTGAAACTGATCCCAAGTGACATTGGCTATGGGAAAAGTGGCTGTGTAATTCTCCCACCATGACGCTGCTAGTCCATGCAATTGGTGTGCGGCAAAGCGCACCTTCTCAGCATCTGTGCAACCGGCGGTGGTCAACTCCCTTACAATCCTACGTAGCCAATCATCCGCAACTATCGGCTCGGTGCTACTGGAAAACACCGGCGGCTGTAACCTCAGAAAACGGGCTAAGTTGTCAACTGCAGGAGGGTTGTTGTTGTTGTTGTTGCCTTGGTTCTGGACTAATATCTGCATCAGGGCATTCTGCTGCTGGATCAACTGGGTGACCTCCGGTGGGAAGACAAATCCGATGTCACGTCTTGGAGGCATCTGATGGGTTTAGAGGGAAGAGAGTAGAATAGAAATTAGGTCTAGTGAGAAAACACTACCCATATGCACATGAGACAAACACAATCTTATCACTCAATCAATCAAGCAAGGGCATACAATCGATCTAACTATCGTTACAGTGTTCAGACTATAATATTTACATGGCGGAAATACTGCTGATCATATGGTGGTCTACTAGAAATTTTGATCGGTGGAAGACTCCCTGATATCCGCTCCAGTTTCGTATTCATAATCATCATCACTATCATCAGGGTCGGAGTCGGTGTCGTCGATGATGATGTAGTTCTCCGGACAAGTGGAATCGTCGGCTTCTCCTCCTGGCGTGGGGTCTCCCATGAATACTCCGATCTTATTTATCAGGTCGTCGTTCTTCTCCAATAATGTCGCGATTTCCTCCTCATAACCATCGCATGTAGACTTGAGTTCCTCTTCTAGATCGATGATCCTAGTCATCGCCTTCTTCAAATATATCATGTCTGCGCACATCTGGTTCTCCTGGCGTCGAATGTGTTGGTTTAACTCCTGGATGAATGCTGCAATGGACCTGTCCTTCCTGGTGCTGACTATCTCCCATTGCTCATCTCAGCACCCGCATATCTGGTAGATAGTATCCTTGAGATCCTTGTGGTAAACTTCGCCAATGCGTCCCATGGCGATGTGGGCTGCCATGCTCTTTCCCAGACTCCAGGTTGGGGCATCAAAGGAAAACTCTATGGGCTCCGTGACTGGCATGAATGTCCTTCCTGGAACTTGAACTTGAATCATCCAGCGCTCCTCTTCTGGTCAAGTGGCGTTGTAGGTCCCGGTGAAGCTTGGTATTCCAATGTTCAGGTATCTAGTGACTTCCTTCAAGTGTCGTCCAAAAGGTGTATCTTCATCCGGTTGTGCAAACTTGTTCCTCGAGTCCGCCATCCTAAAGAGTAGAAAATGGAGAGGAGTTAGAAATGAGTAGAGAAGAGTGACCTATGGCTTTCTTACTGGTCGTGTCCTACATTCAGCATGGGCTCTGATACCATCTTGTAGCGACCCAACCTCATACGGTCAAGTCTCTGTGCTTCTGTGTCATCCCTGCATCGGTAATGCTGACACACACAGTACTCGAAGGATTTATAACAGAGTAGCAATCACACACTTATTACATCGAATGTCTCAAAAGAGAACTTATTACAGTAAATATGGCTTAAGGCCATATAACACGATAACAGCCGAAGGCTTGGAAGATAAAGTGAGTCCATCAACTCCAACGACATAGCTGAGTGCATGACAATGGCCTAGCGAACCTTACTCTTCGTCTGAAAAGTCTGCAACATAATATGTTGCAGCCCGAAAATGGGTCAGCACATGGAATATGCTGGCAATATAACACAGTAGAGCAATGAACAGATAAATACTATCACTATATGCATATATGGCTGGTGGAGGCTCTATGGTTATATGTTTTTGCGAAAAGCCAATTTTTCCCTACAACAAAAGAATAAATTTTATTTAACTATCATGGTAGTTGAAACATCATTGAGAAGGTTCCTCCAACTCAATCCCAATTAAAGGTAATTATCAACCCAACAAATTAAATTAGAGTGTTGAGATACAATAGGATAATCCAAGTACTAGATACTCAAGATGTCCATAACCGGGGACACGGCTAACCATGATTAGTTTGTACAATCTGCATAGGTTTGCGCACTTTTCCCCACAAGACTCGATCTCCTCCGTTGGATTTCTCGCACAACATGGTGTTTGAGAAACGGATGACCGAGACACAGTCTTTCAGAAACATTAACTCTTTACTGTGGATGGACAGTTACACCTACTTTCCCTCTACATTTGCTAGCCCACCACTGAAAGAGGTCATGCAACTTACTCAACTATGCTAGAGCCCATAATAGCTTGTGGTTGCACACGGAAGTTTCTAGCATGAACAATCTTATGATCCCTTTGAGCCTGGGTGGCAGACCGTAGGATAATCACATAGGTACTCCGGGATATCCTAGGGCAACACTGGATTCTCCAGGTGCCCAAATAAGCAATCCACCCAGATGTGTATTAAAGTTGCCACCTTAAGTTGAACCATTAATTAACAATCTCACATCTGTCATGGATACACTCAAACCCAAATCCACGTCTACGAGCATAGCATGGCAATAAGCATAACGTAGAAGTAACTCCCAGGGTTTGATAATAAATCAGGGCAATAGGTTCTACCTCAACATCTACTACCCAAACCCACATGTTAAGAGATCCTACTCATGCAATGTGTGAGGATTGTATCTAATGCATAAAAACTGGGTAATAAAGGGGTATGATCAATGTGTTACTTGCCTTGCTGACGATCCGCAAAACCTAGTGACTCGTAGTAGCACGCTTCGCACTCCGGGAATTCTATTGCAAACAAAAAATAACACACATAAGCAATCAAGCAAAGATGCACGGGTGAAAATCAAATAAAAAGTTCTAACCAGAAAGTTCAACTTAACAACTCCGGTTTGCAAAAAGAATCAAATCAAACGGAGCAACGAAACTCAAACTGCGAAAGAAACAAGTTTCGATTACTAATCTGGACTAAAGTCAAATTTTACAGTACCAAAATCTTGTTCAAGTTGGTTAAATAGAAAGAGGGCTTCGAGACGAAGATCTAGGCACTTGAATCGCCTGATTCCAATAAACTAGCGAAAAGATAAACTAAAACGAAAATCGGGTCAGAAATCGTGATCGGAAATAATCGTGAAAAAACCTTGGAAAAAGAAAAACTGACGAACAGGCTAACGAACGAGCGTTCGCTATCTGTGACTAACGGGTGAACGGCGTTCGTTTAAACGAACGAACGGATGAACGCCTGCAAAATAAATAAACCGACGGAAAACCGATCTTATGAAATAAACCGGAAATAAAATAAACCGGATCTAGATCTAGGGTTTACCGAAATAAACCGACGAAAAAAACGGCGGCGGCGGCGGCTAACTCCGGCGAAGTCTGCGGCAGAGGCGGCTTGCATGGCGGCTGGCGGCGGTGGCGCGGCGCGGCAGCGGGGTGGGCTGCGGGGGCGGCTCAGGCGGCTTATAAAGGCGGCCTGGCCTGGGGAGTCCAGGTCGGTTACGGCCCGTAGGTCGGTTACTTTTTTTTAATAATTCCGACGCGCAGAAAAAATAAAAAGAATACTAAACGCACTCCAAAAATCTCGAAATAAATTTTCCCCGTCCTCTAAAAATACGCCGGACAAGGTGAACATTTATTTGGGCCTAAAGTGCAGTTTTAAAAAACTCGTATTTTTCTTAATTCAAATAAAATTGCAATAAAATCCGAATAAAATCATATATTGATTTTAATATATTTCCTCCAATATTTCATTTATTTTGGGAGAAATCATATTATCTCCTCTCAGATTTTTTAATATGAAATATTTTCGGAGAGAAAATAAATTAAAACCAAAGTGATCCTTGTTTCAATATTTGATAAAAGTTCCGGCGAGCGCGCGGGGCGACGGTGGCGAACGCCGGCGTGGAGGCGGGCAGCGGGCGGCGAGCTCCGGCGCGGGGCTCGGGCGCGGGGGCGGGCGCCTCCGCGGAGACGGGTGGCGGCAGCGGGCCGCGGGGGCCAGCCCCGGGCCCGGCGGGCTGGCGGCGGTGGGGGGGGGGGGGGGGGGCGCGGGCGCCACATGGCAGCTCGCCACTGGCTGTGGGCGGCGGCGGCGATTCGTCCGGCGGCGCGTGGGCGACGGGGATCTAGGGTTAGGGGTATTTTGTCCGTGAATGGAGGAGGGGGAGGCCTTTTTATAGGCAGAGGGGGCTAGGAAGCTCCTAATGGAGAGCGGTTTTCGGCCACGCGATCGTGATCGAACGGCGGAGGACATGGGAGTGTCTTAGATGGGTTATTGGGCTGTTTTGAAGGGGTGTTGGGCTGCAACACACACGAGGCCTTCACGGTTACCCGGTTAACCGTTGGAGTACCAAACGAACTCCGATTGACCCGAAACTTGACAGGCGGTCTACCGGTGCTATACCGAGGCCGCTTGACAAACCTCGGTCCAATCCGAGAAAGTTTAATACCCGCTCACGAAGAAATGTAAAAGGGGACACCGGGGAACATAGGAGCGCCGGATTGCAAAACGGACAATGGGGAAAAAGCTCGGATTCATGAGACGAACACGTATGCAAATGCGATGCACATGATGACATGATATGAAATGCATGACATGACCAAAATACAAAACGAAGAGAAACCAACCACGGAGAGAATAACATATCACAATGCCGAAAATGGCAAGAGTTGGACTACCAATACGGCAAGTTACATCCGGGGCGTTACAGCCCAAGACGGCGTCATCACCAGCGCTTTTGGCAGCCGAAGACCACCTTTGGTCAGGATAACTTGTACTAGATGTTCCCCTTCAAAATGGCCAATTGTTCGCGCCCTTCCCGTTCATTATTTGGGGAGAGGCCCATGGCCTCTATAAATAGAGCTAGCCACCACAGAGTAGATGAGGACGACGGACGGATCGAATCTGCAGCAACCCAGACCAAGTAGAACACATCGCACCAGCTCAAGAATACCCCTCGCGAGGCTTTTCTTCCATGGTACTGTTCATCATCAGCCCCTGAGGCAATCCACCACACCACACACTGGAGTAGGGTATTACACCACAACGGTGGCCCGAACCAGTATAAACCTCGTGTCCCTTGTGTTGTTCATCATTCCCAGTTTAGATCACGTGAGGAGATCGGACGTAGATCGGTAGGGGAGAGATCTTCGCGCGCACCCCAGAGTCCGAACCTTAAGGGTCTGCCGGAACCCGAAATCCGACATTTGGCGCGGTAGGTAGGGGTGCGCCGGAATCTTTCTTCCGCTGTTCACCTGTGATCTTCCATCGTGTCCATGGCTGACGCTCGCCGAGCTCGCGCCGAGCGCCGGGCCGCTCTCGCCACCCGCTTCGCCCAGTCGGCGCCCGTCGGCGGACGCCCTCGTCGTTCCCTATCGCCTGCCGCCAACGCCGCTACCGGTCCGAAGGGGAACGAGCAGTAGGCCTCATCCCAGCATCCTTCGGTACGGCGGGAGGGCCGTACCGCCACCCCGTCGCTTACTCCGGCCGCTTCGTCATCCCACGCCCGTCGCGCCCCCACGGGCGCGCACGCCGCGTTGCTCCTAGCAAGAGAGCTTCTGCAATACCGCCCCATCGACGACCTCTACGAGGATTGGCTCGCCCGCATCACCGAGCTCGTCAGTGTCGCAGGGGGCTCCCCCTCGCCGTCTCTCTCGCTGCCTCGCCCTCCGTTCCACGCGGGAGGCGAGGATCAGGAGGTGCCTCCACTACCTCCTCCCTAAGAAGGCGCCCTGGCTCCAAGGCGCGCAGCCCCAGGGCGAGGTCCTCTGCGCCCTGCGCCCGCGCAACAAGAAAGGAGCTGCCAAGAGATCCCTCATCCCCAAGAAGGTGCTCACGCGCTCCCAGCGCCGGCGCACCAAGATCGCGTCCCTGCACCCCTACTCCAAGACCCCGTGCTGCTCCAAGCGGCGGCGCACGGTAATCCCCAGGAACAAGCCCAGCACCAGCAAAAGGTGCCAGTGGCCATAGCAGGCTACCGCGCCCTCACCCCCGAGCTGCATGGCGTAGCATGGCAAGGAAAGTTCAAGCCTGACCTCTCCCCTCGCTACGATGGTATGGCGGACCCCGCGGAGTTCCTACAGCTCTACGAGCTATGCATCAAAGCCGCCAACGGAGACGAAAGGGTCATGGCGAACTGGTTTCCCATGGCGCTCAAGGACGGGGCTCGCACCTGGCTCCTGAACCTGGCTCCTGGCACGATCTCCTCCTGGGACGAGATGCACACCCGCTTCATCGCCAACTTCCAGGGCACTCGCGACCGACCCCCGGCCGTGAGCAATCTGCGCCGCATCAAGCAACAGCAAGGGGAGACCCTGCGGAAATACATCCAGCACTTCAACAATGCTCGCCTCAAGATCCCCAAGGTGACTGAAGAAGCCATCATCTCAGCCTTCTCTGACGGCATGCGCGATATCAAGATGAAGGAGGAGCTAGCAATCCATGAAGACCTATGCACATCCCTGGAGCTGTTCAACTTGGCGACCAAGTGCTCCAGGGCTGAGGAAGGGCGCCTTTCCCTCCTTGAGCTCCCAGCTGCCGACCCAGAAGAGAAGAAGCCAAAGGCCAAGGACGTGAAGCGCAAGGGGGCTGCCGTGCTTGCAGCAGAACCAGACACCAAGCGAGGCAGGGGTCAGCCTGAGTTGTCCAGGGGCAACCGGTACTGCGTGTACCACGACCTCCACACCCACAACACCAAGGAATGTCAAGAGCTCAGGGCAGTGAGAGATGGACGTGTCGGCCGACGCCCGAGCGCAACGACAGGGGCTATGGCCGAGGAGGAGGAAGAGGTGGCGGACGATGGGAAGACCGTGGCCCTCTCCAAGGGTGGTGTGACCGACCTCGCGAGGATCGCTGGCAGGACCAGCCTCGCGAGGGAGGCTGGAGGGATCAGCCTCGTGAGGATCTCCCACACGGCAACGCAGGCCTTCCTCCTCTGCCGCCACCACCAAGGAGGAACAAAGACCAGCATCAAGACGAGGGGGCTGGGGGCTTCTAGGAGCCGCGCGCGATCGCTTGCATCTTGGGAGGCGCGCAGGTCCCAGCCTCACAGCGCATCTTCAAGCAGTTTGCTCGCGAGGTGAATGCAGTCCTCCCCAGGCTTGAGGCCACGCGCCCTCTCAGGTGGTCTGCATGCGCTATCACGTTCAGCTCAGGGGATCAGCTCAAGTGCGCGGCAATGGCCGGAGCCCTCCCGATGCTTTGCTCCCCGGTCATCAGCAACGTGCAGGTCACCAGAACCCTCATTGATGGCGGTGCAGGACTCAACGTCATGTCCGTCAAAACATTCGACGATCTCCAAGTGCCATACGATCAGCTTCAGCCAACCAAGCCTTTCTCAGGAGTCATTGATGGTTCCACTGTTCCAATAGGGCAAGTTCGCCTTCCAGTCACCTTCGGGCAGCGCAACAACTACCGCACCAAGCTCATCGACTTCGACGTCGCCCACATCCGTCTGCCATACAATGCCATCCTCGGGTACCCAGCCCTGGCCAAGTTCATGGTAGTGACTCACCATGGCTACAATGTCCTCAAGATGCCGGGAAGCGTTGGAGTCATCACCGTACCTTGTGAAGAAAGAGACGCAGTGTGTTCACTTGAGCGTGCGTTCCAAGCCGCAGCAATCGAAGACCCAGATCGCAGGAGCGGAAGACATCCCGAGGCGACCCTCAAGAAGAAGAAGGTTTCGCCTGGCCCAAGCCATACGGAAGAAGGCGCCTCCGGAGGTGTTGCGTCAGGATCTGCGCCCAATCAGGGAGCGCCACCCACTCTCGCATAGGAAGGCGCGCCCGGTGCCCTCCTCAGGCAGGGCTCGGGGGCTCTTTCTTGGAGAGCCACCGACTTTGCCAAGGTCGCGAGGGAGGCGCTCGGGCACCACTTGGAAGGGTGCTTTCAAGCATGTTTCCTCCAGAAAGGCACAAGGCAAGGAAGACCAAACCCTTAGGAGTTCATCGCAAGAAACACCCAGGAGCTACAGGAGTCAAGAGTCATGTGCGGCGGCCGCCGCTTACCCATCGTAGTCCCAAATCCAGGCGAGGATGGTGGGCTGCACGTCTGCATCGACGTACGAGGGCTCAACCGAGCCGCATCTCAGGAGCGCCTCTGGCCTTCGCGTGCGGGGCGTTGCGAGGGTCCACCTCACAGCTACGTTCGCATGCCTTTCGGCCTGCCGAATGCGGTCGCCGCTCATCAGCGCCTGCTGAGGAGCATTCTGGAGGCTCAAGAGGTCAGGCGTTGGGCGGTCCTGACGGAGATGGAGATGGCCCTCGAGGACCCACCTGTGCCCCCAGAGCCTCCCGAGGCCCCTGGGCCTGGGGGCTCGTGAGGGTCGACGTCTTCAGTGCGCATCGCTCGCTTCTTCAGCATCACTTCATCTTCAACAGCACCAGGTGACATCTTTCTAAGTTTCATTTTTAGCTGGGAGCGCCCACAGGGCCGCACCATTCCCAGGCCGCGTGGGTCCGTCCCTGCGGCATGTATCCGTTTTGCTTACGCTCTTTACTTACCTCGTTGGGGGCGCCCCTCGGGCTGCATCATCCCCAAGCTGCTCGGGCCTGACCCAACGACGTTTGCTTTTCCTGCATCTACCTAAAATGAATTCGCTCTCCGCGCTTAATCTGGTTCACATGATTATCACCTGCTACTTATCGCGGACCTCTCCGCTCTCATGCAAAGCGCTTGCATGTTAAAAGGGGGCACCTGAGCATCGTGACTCATGGGCTCCTACTGGCTCTCCAGCCCTCACCCCCTGGCCTTGACCCACGGCATCGCGACCTGTCATACCAGCGGCGACTGAGCTCGCTCGAGGGCCGGGACCAGAGGACGTAGAGCATTTGCATTCTAACCACCCTGCAGGAACACACCATTAATAAAGGCCCAGAGCCAGGCGCAACCCGCCTTGAGGTAGGGCCTCGTGAGTCCCGCGCTGGCTCACGAGTGCCCAGATACATCTCTCCTAGCCCTACCGTGCCGGCCACGTGTCAGGGCGGGGCTATACATGCCCCGGGGGCTCCTCCCGGAGGGGAGCCCCCTCCCACGTACCAGTGGAAGCACCATGCTCCGCACTGGCTGATGACACTCCGGGGAGCGGCTATGCCCGTACACATACGGAAGCGCTATGCTCCGCGCTGGTGATAAACAACTAAGGGGGCCCACGACCGTACCAACCTCAGGGAGCCCAGTGCTCAGTGTCCAGCACCGTCGCAACGCCTCCTCTCGGGAGCGCCGCGCGAGGGGGCTGGACACGGGGGCTACGCCCGGGCCTTGCCCGAGCGCACGCCACCCAGCCAGGTCTCTCGGACCTGGTCGTCGCGCGCCCTCCCCGAGCGGAGCCAAGGTATGAAGACCCATTTGAGCGTCAAGGGGGACTCCTGAGCACCGCGACTTAGGAGCCTAACTGGTCATGTAGCCCCTCACTCCTTAGTCACGTCCTGGTTTCTGGTCGGGGCTAACGCTGGGTGAGGTACGCGCGGGGCCGGGCCCTGCCGACGTAGAATGATCAATCCAATCCTTGCTCCCTCCTTCCCTACTTGTTGCTCGCACGTCAAGGGGGGCTCCTGAGCATAGCGACTCAGGAGCCTAACTTGCCACGTAGCCCCTCACTCCTTAGTCCCGTCCTGGTTTCCGATCGGGGCTAACGCTGGGTGAGGCACGCGCGGGGCCGGGCCCTACAGACGTAGAGCGCAAGCAAGTAGGAGAGAAAAATGCAAATTCCAGGAAATTCAAAGCAAATATTACAAGCCATAGACTGTTCCATAACGCCAAACACAAGTTTAAATGCCTCCGCGAGGCATGGTGCATGTTGCAGGAATAATAAACAGGACAGAAGCCGCGAAGGGATCACTCTCCAGTGGCGCCATCGCCTGTGGTGGAGTCACGCTGGGCGACCTCGCCTCCTGAGGTCGCGGAGTTGGCAGCACCGTGCCCGGGCAAGATGTTGAAGGAGCGGAACTTCCCCAGCAAAGCCTCTGCTCAGCCTTTCACGGCCTCCGTGGCAGCGGCGGCACGGTTGCCACTCACGGGTTCCAGCAGGCTGTCGACGTCGACGTTGGGGTCGCGCAGGTAGACGTGGCTGAGGACGTGCGTCAGCGCCGCAGAAGACAGAGTATGCGCCTCGGCCTCGACCGTGGGGCCAATGCCGTCCGCGACATCTTCAAGCGCATCGACCAGGAAGGGGAGCAGCTTGGCGGGACCGTCCTCTGCAACAGCCAACGACTCCTCCAGGCCGCTCTCGTAAAGCATCTTCAGCGTGGCGCGAGCTTTCTTCTCCAGCTTCGCGAAGGCCACCCGATCCTCCGCCAGGACCTTCGCCTTGGTGTCCAGCTCGGCCCTCTCCGCCTTCAGCGACCGCTCCAGCATCTCCAATTGGCTGTGGCGGTCATCAAGCTTGGCGTCCCGGTCCTCGACGGCAGCCTCCCGAGCCTTCATCTCCTTCTCCTTCTCCTGGCGTCCGTGCATCTCCTTGGCGAGCTCGTCGCGCAGGCCTTGCAGCTCGACCTCTAGCACCTTGCAGCAGTCCTGGGCGGCCGCAGCGTCACTCAGGGCAGGGTCGCGAGCAGCCTTGGCTTGGCTGGTGGCCTGTTTCTCCCCATCGGAGGCCAACACGGCCTGGCTCAACGCTGCTCGAATGGAGGCTGCAGAACGGGCCCAGGAAGAAGCTAGCTCCAGGCGCCCGGCCGCTAGGCGAGGGTCCGCGCTCAGAAGATCCTCCCGCAGCTGGCTCAGTTCGTTGGCAGCCTAGTCCAGGACGGCGGTAGAGGGAGCAGAAGATACGGGAGCAGGTGGAGCGGGTGGAGAGGACGGCAGCGTGATCACGGCTTGACAGGAAGGAACCCCCTGGGCCTTGGCTGCTCCGGCTGCAGCATCGAGCACGGCCGACTCCTCGCCAAGCTGTCCCAGTTGGCCTCGCAAAGGCGATCGGGCAGGGAGGCGCGAGCCTTGCTGTCTTCTTCCCCAGCGGATGATGGCACCGTCCCGACAGATGGACTCGCCCCAAGCAGGGCCGTGGAGGCCCCTCTCAGCTTCTTCGCAGCAGGCGCCTGCCTAGCAAAAGAATATAGACGTCAAGCCTCGGCGGTAGAAACCAAGCAAAGCACGAATCAAGCACTTACTGGTCGTCGTTCGTGGACTCAAGCAACCTCCGGCCGAACTTGAAGCCCGAAAGCCTACAACTGGGGGCGGCCTTGGGAGGCCTGGAAGCAGAAGGCACGTCAGAAGGGCCAGAGCCGGCCTCAGATCGCCCAGGGATCAGAGCAGACCCTGGGGGAACCAGCCCCGACCTGCCCTTCCTTGTGACCAAGGAAGAGTCCTCCCCTCCTCGCTTGGCGCCAGCCTCGTCATCGTCTGGCATGGAGCGGAGGGCCCGGGACCTGCATCGAGGGAAGGACTCCCCCGACTCCTCGCCATTTGCTTCAGAGTCGGACTCCTCCGCCTCTCCTCCCCCCTTTCTCCCGCTGGAGCTACCGGAGGACAAGTTCACCGTCGCCAGTGCTGCCAAATCCTTGTGAGCTTCCGCATGCACCAGCCCATCACCATTGAAGGTGGGCATGGCGTTCACTACCTGCTCCCAGTCGTCGCGAAGGAACAGGGGGACGTGGGCGCCCATCGGGCTCGCCACGTCTCCCCCAACCAAGGAATGGAGGGCCGCGACCAGATCCTCGTCGGTCAGGGCCTTGGAGCTCAGACGCAGGGTGGCGTCCGCGCCCCCAAGCCTCCACAACGGGAGCGAATGTTCCTGGAGAGGAGCCACCCGGTGCTCCAAGAACTCCCTCAGGTGCGTGGCCCCGGTCAACTTCGCCGCCCCTAAGTTGCTTGGCCTCAGGTCCGCGTTCATCCTCTTCAGTATCGCCCTCGCACGGGGATCGACGAGCTCCGCACGGGACCACGCGTCAACGGCCTTGGGCTGCCCCGTGGGCAACACCAGTCGGGGGTGGAGGCGCCCGACGTCCACCATGACCCACTTGCTCCGGAAGCCTTCGATCCTCTTCCCAGGCTTCGAAATGGCATTGGAGTTGGAGTATGCGATAAAGCTCGCGCATGCGGAGACATGGGTACCAGAAACCCGGAGGGAGAAAAAGTGGCGCAACAAGGCCACCGAGGGCTTTACCCCAACGTGAGCCTCGCAATAGTAAGCGAAGATCGCCACGAGAAGAACAGAGTTGGGGTGGAGATGCAGAGCCTGCAAGTTGTATTGGCGGAGAACGGCAAAGAATAACTCAGAGAAATGAGGCACTAGACCGGCGACGATGGCGCTCACGAAGAGCGGGTAAAAGGTGCTCCCCTTGCCCTCAGGCTGGTCGGAGCCGGCCTTGAGCACAGTCGCCCCCTGGCGGCCCTGCGCCACCATCATCAGGCGCGTGAGGGTGAGGTTCTTCTCCGACAAGTTTGGAGAATCCAGAGCCGGCGAGTACCAGGACTCGGTCGGGGACTTGCGAGGCGCCATGGCATGCCGGATGAGAAGAATTGAGGCATATTTGGAAGATTTCGGGAGCAGGAAGGAGAAGAGCGAGAAAGGGGATCTGGGGCGAGACGAGCGCGAACAAAGCAGGTAAGTCTGGCCCGGGCACCTCTTTTGTCAGATGGACAGTTGCCGAGGCGTCGTGGGAAGCACAGGCGCCCGCGCCCAATCAACCGCCACGCGGCGCCCAAGGCCGCATGCTATTGGGGCCCGCGATGCTTCACGCTTGCCCCTTCGCTTCTCTGCTAAGCCAAGCCCGTGCGCGCCTTGGGCCTGGGGCTACTGTCGGCGTTCTTTGAACGGGGGTCCCCAGACTTGCCTGCCTGTGACCTGCGGCGTGGCTCAAGTGGGGGCCCATCGTGGCCCATCTTCATCAGCTCATGCTCAAGACCCTCGCGAGTGGCCAAGCCTCGCGGGGCGGACGACAAGAAGCTTCCTCTGAAGCAGCCTCATCAGGAAGGCTCGCGAGGAGGCAGAGAGATCAAGGCAGCGGTACCTCGCGAGGAGCCCGTGATGCAAGCCATGACGATCAAGACCGGGCGGGCGGCTGCTGCCGGAGTTTGTCGTGTGGTCGGAGAACCCGGCCAGCACCTGGCTTCAGCTCCCGTGCTTCTTGGCCGGCGAACTGCCGGCCACGGGTCCAAGCGGTCTCTGGCTGCAGGCGGGCGGCTGCTGCAGCAAGGCTTCGTGGGTAGCGGTGGAGGTCTTCGTCGCGGGCAACGCAGCCCTGGCCCGCGGCTGGCAGATGGTTTGCCCACGCGTGCGGCCTGGGCAGGCGGTGTACCCTCCACTTCAAGTACGACGGCAATGCGACCCTCTACATCAGGGTATTCGGGGAAGATGGTCACCGCGTCAGATGCTGCCATGAGGACAATGACGGTGGCGAGGTGCTCGGCCTTGGCGACGGTCGTGACGAGGGTGAAGGTGGACTTGCCCTCGGCGCCGGCCGCGACTCGTCCAGCTGCGGTGGCTCTTCCTCCAACGACAGCTCCAGCAGCGGCGGCTATGACTAGCCGCAATGTCGCCGTGCCCGCTTCGAGGGCGGTAGCGGGTCGTCTGGTCGCCGCGCCCCAGTGAAGTGCGAGGAGGGGTCTGGCCGAGTCCAAGAGGGTGCCAAGGGCCTACCCTCACGAACCGCTGCGGGGGCGCGCGCTGCTTTTGTTTTGTTCTTTCCTTTCTTCCTACATTTGAAAAAGAAACAAGTATGTGGCCCTGCAAGGGCGTGCAACGAACCGTGATTTCCATGTTGCTATGTTATGTTTATTGTTCCTGTGTCGTGTTGCAGCATCAGTGTTTTATGTAGGCGTGTAGAGATAACTTAGATCGACGTGTCTGAAGTAGTTTCTGCCTCGTGAGGCGCGTATCTCCCAGCACCTGGTGAGACCTCCTTGCCATAGGCTTGGGAGGCGTCGAGGAACTGCAAAAAATTGTTAAGAAACTCTTATTCTTCCAAGCCCAGTGCCCCAGGCGTGGGCGGCCATGACCCAGCGCTCCGCGTCGCGGTACCCGAGGGGCACAGACTTAAGAGAGGGAGGTGCGCCAGCTTGCGAGCTCGAGCGAGGGTGCCTCATGAAGACCAGGGAAAACGCTCACGAGTGCACCTGTCCAGCCCCCTCGCGAGGCATGCGGGGGAGAGTACGAGCGAAAACAAAGAACCGAGGGAAGAAACAGAGAAAAAAGTCGATCGAACCAAGATGACAAGAAACACCATAATGCGAATTTCCATTAAAGAGGGGCAAGCCAACTACGGAAAGCAAATGAAAACAAAGAACCGAGGGAAGAAACAGAGAAAAAAGTCGATCGAACCTTGCCGCTCGAAGCATGGCTTCGCGGCGACATTCCTCCCCCAGCACAAGGTCCATCCCCCACATGGCTTCCTGCTGCGTCTCATCAAACGCCAGGACCCGCGCGGAGTGATGCTTGACCTCGTGAGGGAGAACCGCTTCCGCTCCGTAGACGGGGAGGAACAGGGTCTCGCCTGTTGGCTTGGTGGCGGTGGTGCGGATGGACCACAACATAGACTGGAGCTCGTCGTGCCAGCCCCTTCCGCAGGCCTCGAGCTTCTTCTTGAAGGTCCTGGTCTTGAGGCCTCTCAGGACTTCCGCGTTTGCGCGTTCGGCTTGACCATTGCTCCTGGAGTGTGCCACCAAAGTGTAGCAGATCTGTGTTCCAAGGTTAGCACAATATGTCTTGAAGAGATTGCTAGTGAACTGCGAGCCGTTGTCGGTGATGATGCGGTTTGGGACCCCGAACCGGGTTACGGGACCCTTGATGAACTTGACCGCCGATACGGCCGGGATGGTGCGGACAGCTTCTACCTCCGCCCATTTGGTGAACTTGTCGATGGCGACGTAGAGGTAGCAGTAGCCCCCAGGCGCTCGAGGGAACGGGCCTAGGATATCCAACCCCCAGATTGCGAACGGCCACGAGAGCAGGATGGTCTGGAGGCCCTGAGCTGGCTGATGGATCTGCTTGGCGTGGAATTGGCAGGCCTCGCAGGACTTCACCAGCTCGGTCGCGCCGTTGAGTGTCGTAGGCCAGTAGAACCCACTGCGGAACACCTTGCCGACGAGGGTTCATGACGACGAGTGGTGCCCGTAGTCTCTGCCGTGTATGTCAGCTAGCAACTCGTTCCCATATTTCCTAGAGATGCATTGAAACGTCATTTGGCCACTTCGTGTATAGCTCACCGTCTTGGATGTAGTACGCCGTAGCCTGTTGGGCCACGCGCTCCGTGTCCTCCTCTTTCTCCGGCAGCATCCCTTGCGTCGGGTATTCCTTGACCTCCTTGGTCCAGCACCCCTCCTGTGGCTCGAGCGCCAGAAGTAGGCGCGCTCCCGAGGTCGGGCCGCAGGCCGGGGCTCCCGAGGTAGGTGGTTGGGGGAGTTCCTCCCGAGCCTGCGCCGGCCCTGAAAGCTGAGGTGTTGCCGAAGGCTTGAAGAGCCGCTCCTCGATGATGCCAGGCTCTTGGGGTTGGCACTTGGATACCCTTTTGGCAATGTTGTCGGCCTCCTTGTTGGTGCCACGGGGCACGTGCTGCAACTCTAGGCCTAATAACTGCCTTTTCCATTTTGCGTACCTCCGCGAGGTATGCCTCCATGTGCTCGTCCCTCGGCTCGTATACCTTGTTGGAGAAGTTGACGAGGAGTTGCGAGTCGACCCTGATGGTGAGGCGCTTCACCCCTAGGGCCACCGCAGCCTTTAGGCTAGCGATGAGGCTTTCGTACTCTGTGATGTTGTTGGAGACCTTCTCGCCTTGCTGGAAGCAGAGCTGCACGGCGTAGTAGAGCTTGTCTTGAGTGGGTGAGATGAGCACTGCTCCAGCTCCCGTGCCCTGGCGTGCGAACGCGCACTTGAAATACATGACCCAGCCATCTGGTGCTTCACTTCCTGGTGAAAGGGATCAGTCCTCGCCTACTTCAAGCCCTGGGGTGTCGGTCCATTCCGCCACGAAGTCGGCGAGCGCAGCTCCCTTGATGACCTTGGTTGTGCTGAACTCCAGCTGGAATGCTTGCAGCTCGATGTTCCATTCAACGACTCTTCCAGCAGCGTTGGGGCTCCTGAGTACCCTCTCCAGCGGGTAGGCTGAGACGACCTTGTTTGGGTGACCTTGTAAGTAGTGACGCATCTTACGCGAGGCCACCAAGAGCGCAAGCAAGAGCTTTTGAGGCATGGGGTACCGTGCCCTTGCATCCCGCATCACCGTGCTGACGGAGTACACTGGGTGCTCGACAAGGGCGACTCCGGCGATTCCGGCGAGGTCTTGCGGCGCGGGGAGACGGCAGACAGCGGCGGGGAAGGCGGCGCGGGTCCCGGCGCGGGCGGCACGGTTCCGAGGCGGCGGCTCTAGCGAGCGCGCGGGGCGACGGTGGCGAACGCCGGCGTGGAGGCGGGCGGCGGGCGGCGAGCTCCGGCGCGGGGCTCGGGCGCGGGGGCGGGCGCCTCCGCGGAGACGGGCGGCCGCAGCGGGCCGCGGGGGCCGGCCCCGGGCCCGGCGGGCTGGCGGCGGTGGGGGGGGGGGGCGCGGGCGCCACGCGGCAGCTCGCCACTGGCTGCGGGCGGCGGCAGCGATTCGTCCGGCGCGCCCGGACACGTTCGGCGGCGCGTGGGCGACGGGGATCTAGGGTTAGGGGTGTTTTGCCCGTGAATGGAGGAGGGGGGGGGGCCTTTTTGTAGGCAGAGGGGGCTAGGAAGCTCCAAATGGAGATCGGTTTTCGGCCACGCGATCGTGATCGAACAGCGGAGGACATGGGAGTGTCTTAGATGGGTTATTGGGCTGTTTTGAAGGGGTGTTGGGCTGCAACACACACGAGGCCTTCACGGTTACCCGGTTAACCGTTGGAGTACCAAACGAACTCCGATTGACCCGAAACTTGACAGGCGGTCTACCGGTGCTATACCGAGGCCGCTTGACAAACCTCGGTCCAATCCGAGAAAGTTTAATACCCGCTCACGAAGAAATATAAAAGGGGACATCGGGGAACATAGGAGCACCGGATTGCAAAACGGACAATGGGGAAAAAGCTCGGATTCATGAGACGAACACGTATGCAAATGCGATGCACATGATGACATGATATGAAATGCATGACATGACCAAAATACAAAACGAAGAGAAACCAACCACGGAGAGAATAACATATCACAATGCCGAAAATGGCAAGAGTTGGAGTACCAATATGGCAAGTTACATCCGGGGCGTTACAACACTCCACCACTACGAGAGGATCTCGTCTCGAGATCTAGGACTGAAAGAACTCCGGATACTCGGAACGTAGGTGATCCTCATGCTCCCAGGTGGCTTCTCGGTCTGAATGGTGTGACCATTTCACTTTGAGGAATTTGATTGACTTGTTGCGAGTCTTGCGCTCAGTTGTTTCAAGAATAGCAACGGGATGCTCATGATAGGACAAATCTTCTTGAAGATCAATCTCTTCGAAGTTGATGGTGCGCTCAGGTGTCTTGAAGCACTTGCGAAGCTGTGACACGTGGAAGACATCATGCACATTTGCAAAGTTGGAGGGAAGCTCAAGTTGATAGGCGAGATCGCCTCGTTTGCCGATGATCTTGAAAGGACCAACGTATCTGGGAGCAAGTTTCCCCTTGATACCAAAGCGACGAGTCCCTTTCATTGGAGAGACACGGAGGTAGACATGGTCTCCGATCTCGAATGCCACATCACGATGTTTGCTATCGTAATAGCTGTTCTGGCGCGACTGCGCGGCTTTGAGGTTCTCACGAATCACCTTGCACATAGCCTCAGCCTCTGAGATCAAATCATTGCCGAGCAATTGGCGTTCACCGGTTTCAGACCAATTGAGAGGAGTACGGCACTTTCTGCCATAGAGGATCTCGAATGGGGCTTTGCCCGAGCTGGCTTGAAAGCTGTTGTTGTAAGAGAATTCAGCATATCCTCCCACTTCATGCCGAAAGAGATAACACAAGCTCTGAGCATATCTTCAAGAATTTGGTTGACACGCTCGACTTGTCCACTAGTCTGAGGGTGGAAAGCTGTGCTGAAGCGAATATTGGTGCCCATGGCCTTCTGAAAAGAATCCCAGAACTTGGAGGTAAAGATGCTGCCACGGTCTGAAGAGATCAATTGTGGAATGCCGTGCAAGGAGACAATTCTGGATGTGTAGAGCTCTGCCAGCTGCACTGCTGTAATAGACTCTTTGATAGGAAGAAAATGAGCCACTTTGGTGAGCTTGTCGATGACGACGAAGATAGCATCATTTCCACGCTTGGACTTAGGAAAACCAGTCACGAAGTCCATTTCGATATGATCAAACTTCCATTCTGGAATAGCAAGAGGTTGGAGAAGACCAGCTGGTCGTTGGTGTTCCGCTTTCACCCTTCTGCAGACGTCACACTCATTCACGAATTGAGCAATCTCTCGCTTCATTCGAGTCCACCAATACGACTGCTTGAGGTCATGGTACATCTTCGTACTTCCAGGATGAATTGACAGAAGAGAGTTGTGCGCTTCGTTCATAATGACTTTACGAAGATCACCCTTTGGAACCACGATCCGGTCCTCGAAGAAAAGAGTATCTCTGTCATCAACTCGATAGCACTTGTATTTGGAAATGCCCTTGTCAATACCGCGTTTCACCTTCTTCACCATGGTATCCAACAATTGTGCCTCACGAATTTGATCTTCCAAAGTAGGAGAGATGATGAGGTTGGCAAGAAAACCTTGAGGGACAACTTGGAGATTCAACTTGCGGAATGCCTCACAAAGATCCGGTTGAAAGGGCTTGAGGATTAAGCTGTTGCAGTAAGCCTTCCTGCTCAAAGCGTCTGCAATCACATTAGCCTTGCCTGGAGTATATTCAATACTCGGATTATACTCTTGAATCATTTCGACCCATCGAGTTTGCATGAGGTTGAGGTGAGGCTGAGTGAAGATGTACTTGAGACTCTTGTGATCGGTGAATATGTCCACTTTCCTTCCCAACAGGAGATGTCTCCATGTTATTAGAGCGTGGACAACTGCCGCCAACTCAAGATCGTGAGTGGGGTAGTTCCTTTCATTGGGCTTCAGCTGACGATAGGTATAGGCAACAACCTTCTTCTCTTGCATTAAGACGGCGCCGAGGCCCTGAAGAGAAGCATCACAGAATACTTCATAAGGCTTGTCTTCGTCAGGAGGAGTCAGAACTGGAGCAGTGACGAGTTTCTCTTTGAGAGTGTTGAAAGCAACGTCACACTCAGGAGACCAGACATACTTCACATGCTTCTGGAGGAGGTTGGAAAGAGGCTTTGCAATCTTAGAGAAATTCTCAACGAATCTTCGGCAATAGCTTGCAAGTCCAAGAAAACTGCGAAGCTGCTTGACATTCTGAGGGGGTTCCCAATTCAAAACTGCAGACACCCTCTCTGGATTAATAGCAATGCCCTTGGCAGAGATGATATGGCCAAGATAAAGAACTTCATCAAGCCAGAATTCACATTTGGAGAACTTCGCATATAATTGATACTCTCTGAGCTTGTCGAGCACCAAGCGCAAATGTTTGGCATGATCCTTCTTATTCTTGGAGAAGACCAAAATATCATCGAGATAGACCAAGACAAATTCGTTGATGTAGGGGTTGAAGATGAAATTCATCAAGCGAGTGAAAGCTGGAGGAGCATTGACGAGGCCGAAAGACATGACAGTATATTCATAAGAACCAAAGCTTGTTCTGAATGCTGTCTTGGGAATATCTTCTTCACGAATGCGAATCTGATGATAACCCATACGAAGGTCAAGCTTGGAGAACACCTTAGCACCTTTAAGTTGCTCAAATAGCTCATTGATGTTGGGAAGTGGATACTTGTTCTTGATTGTCTTCTTGTTCAATGGACGGTAATCGACGCAAAGTCGGTCCGTGCCATCCTTCTTCTTGACAAAAAGAACACCACAACCCCAAGGAGAAGAACTCGGTCTGATCAGACCCAGACGCTCTTGTTCATCGAGTTGTTTCTTCAATTCCTTCAACTCATCTGGTCCAAGCTTGTAAGGACGCTTGCAAACGGGTTCCGTGCCAGGCTCAAGATCAATAACGAATTCAACTGGTCGGTGGGGAGGCATACCCGGAAGCTCTTCTGGAAAAACATCTTGGTACTCACAAACGACTGGAATCTGAGAGATAGCTTCCAGTTCACCATTCTCATTGAGAGAAAACAACCGAATGGTATCATCATGAGAGGCATAGATGATCACATCGTCAGAAGAGTGAGTCAATTGAATTTCCCTGGTAGCACAATCAAGCTGAGCCTTGTGCTTATAGAGCCAGTCCATCTCGAGAATAAGATCAATATCAGAATCACCAAGAACCATAGGTTTAGCTAGAAACCTATAGTCGCCCATCTTGATAGAAACATCCGGAGCCATCATCTTGGTATTCATGAACAAACCCGGAGAGGAAACCGCCATTGGCTTGGGCAGATCGACAGTATGCAAATTGTTCATGGATGCAAAAGGTCTTGAAATGAAAGAATGCGATGCGCCAGTATCAAATAAGACTTTTGCAGGAATATCATTAACAGGTAGATTACCCATGATCACTTCTGAAGAATCCTCCGCTTGAGCTGCATACATCATGTTCACCTTTGCAGACTTAGGATTATGCTTGACCACTGCATTGCTGGAAGATTTCACAGGAGGAGGCGGAAGGCGCCTTTGGTTGAAGCACTTGTTCGCCTAGTGACCCTTTTGCTGACATTTCCTGCAAGTCACCTCTGAAAGCGGACGATGGTAAGGAGCACTTGGCCTTGGGGCTTGATTCTGAGACTTGTTCTGATAGTCAGGGTTGGGTGGGTGGGAAGATCCGCGACCACTTGAGTTCTTCTGCTGATAAGGCTGACGGAACGGAGGAGGAGGAGGCAACCCGAACTTTTGTTGCTTAGCTGTCACAAGTGAGGAAGAAGAAGACTGAACTGCGTCTCTGACTCTCTTCTTAGATGCCTCACACTTGAGTTGAGCAGCTTCTTGTTTCAGCGCCATGTTGTAGAATTCATCATACTTTAATGGCTCGAAAAGCACGAGAGCAAGTTGCAGATCTTCTCTGAGACCACGCCTGAATTGGTAGATCATACTCTTCTCATCAGGGATGTCTTGCCTTGCAAAACGAGAGAGTTTCTGGAACTGAGTGTTGTATTGATAGACAGACAAGGTGCCTTGCTTGAGATTGCGGAATTCCTCACGCTTAAGCTCAACAACACTTTCTGGAATGTGATGAGCTTTGAAGTCACGGCGGAAATCATCCCAGGTAATCACACGACCTCCTCTGGAATCTTTGTATTGCTGGAACCATTCAACAGCTTGATCTTTGAGTTGAAAAGAGGCAAACTTGACAAAGTCCTCAGGTCTGACATTGCTGCACTCAAAATGCTTGCTGATGTCCACGAGCCAATCCTCTGCGTCTGTGGCCTCGACACAGTAGCTGAAGGTCTTCGGCTGATTAGCAAGGAACTGGTTGAGTGAAGCGAAATGCGGCTGATTGTTGCCTTGGCCTTGATTCTCTTGATTAGCTTGCCCTTGGTTGCGATCTTGCAAGAGCTGAATCAGAATCTGAGCATTGGCATTTGTGGCAGTCATCAAGGCTTGCCAAGCCTCCGGAGGCGGAGGTGGTGGCGGAGGGTTAGCCTGATTTCCTTCATTGCGTTCCAGATTCTGACGCGTTGGCAGAGCCATCCTGAAGAGGGTGACATCCATTAGCATCTTGAAAAAGAAATATTCATGCTGAATCAAAGGAACGAAATTTCAACATATAGTCTTCACAAAAAACATTCGAACGAGAATGAACGAATGAATTCCAAAGTAAAGCATCACACTTCCATAAGCTGAGAAGCCACTTAGAACAAGGTAAGGAACAAAATCAACAAGGTACGGATGTGAACAAATACTTGGTAAGGATTACCCAATCACGAACCAAATATCTGCGGAAGAAGTACTAGAGCTACATGAATTCCCACTTATAAACTCCCGGAACTTTCTGGTTATGCAATCAGGTGTTGGGGATACAGGGGACACAAAATATATCACCCAAACTAACAATACCTAGATCCAGCTGTATCCATCCTTCAACACATAACCAAGAAACCTTCGGAAATCATCTACCGCAACCTTCGAAAAGCATCCGTTATACAAGTCATGGCAATACTCCCGCACTTGCCTCAGTACTGGGCTATCAGGGTTATCTCACCAACAACTGTACAAAAGAGATTTTCGATGTCGGCGTACTAAACTCAGGTATTCCAAAACCGCAATGATAAAATTATGACGACAACACCTCGGAGCTCAACTCCCCGGGACACCTCCTCTAAAACCCCTGCTGACGGGAGGCAACCAAGACAATGTTGTCATCATAAAACCATCGGAACGATTCTAAGATACCCGCGTGATCCTAAAATTTTTTTTAGTGAAATTTGAGAAGAGAAGAGTCAAAACTCTACGTCAGGATGCCTTACCAGAGCGATGAGGAGACTGGGAAGTAAAAAGAATTCCTAAACTCTCCGCTATATAAATCCTAAATGACTCAAAACATTTTTCTAGACACAACTCGGCCACTAAAGACGATCAAACAGTGGCGGCTCCTAAGGTCAGGGAAGGCTCTGATACCAACTTGTAACGCCCTCGATGCGGCTATAACTCCCACGTGTCGAGGCACGACTTAGAGGCATAACCGCATTGAAAGCAATGTCGCAAGCGAGGTAATCTTCACACAACCCATGTAATAAATAAGGGGAAAGAGATACATAGTTGGCTTACAGTCGCCACTTCACACAATACATAGATAAACATTCATCATTCAAATTACACTCAAGGTCCGTCTACGGTACCAAAATGAAAGAAGACTACCCCAAATGCTACATAGATCCCCGGATCGCCCCAACTGGGCTCCACTACTGATCATCTGGAAAAGAAACATAGTAACGGCCACGTTCCTCGTCGAACTCCCAAGTGAGCTCGGACGCGTCATCTGCACTGGCATCGTTGGAACCTGCAACTGTTGTGATAATATCTGTGAGTCACGGGGACTCAGCAATCTCACACCCGCGAGATCAAGACTATTTAAGCTTATAGGTAGGAAAAGGATAGTGAGGTGGAGCTGCAGCAAGCGACTAGCATATATGGTGGCTGCAACGCAAAAGAGAGTGAGAAGAGAAGGCAAAGCACGGTCGTGAAGCTAGAAGTGATCCTGAAACGACCTACGTCAAACATAACTCCAACACCGTGTTCACTTCCCGGACCCCGCCGAGAAGAAACCATCACGGTTACACGCGCGGTTGATGTGTTATAGTTAAGGTCAACTTCGGGTTTTCTACAACCGGACATCAACAAATTCCCATCTGCCTCATAACCGCGGGCACGGCTTTCGAAAGATAATACCCTGCAGGGGTGTCCCAACCTAGCCCATTATAAGCTCTCACGGTCAACGAAGGATATTCCTTCTACCGGGAAGACCCGATCAGTCTCGGAATCCCGGACTACAAGACATCTCGACAGTAATAAAACAAGTCCAGCAAAGCCTCCCAGATGTGCCGACAAATCCCGATAGGAGCTGCACATATCTCGTTCTCAGGGCACACCGGATGAGCAAGACGTCGGGTTGGCATAGACCCTGGTTGCCCAAGGGGCGCCGGACATCGCTCGGTTTGGACCAGCAATCGAAGGAGAACTGGCCCGGGGGTTAAAAATAAAGATGACCCTTGAGTCTGCAGAACCCAAGGGAAAAAGGCTTAGGTGGCAAATGGTAAAACCAATGTTGGGCCTTGCTAGAAAAGTCTTATTCAAAGCGAACTGTCAAGAGGGTCCCATAAATCACCCAACCGTGTAAGGAACGCAAAATCCGGGAACATAACACCGGTATGACGGAAACTAGGGTGGCAAGAGTGGAACAAAACACCAGGCAAAAGGCCGAGCCTTCCACCCTTTACCAAGTATATAGATGCATTAATTAAATAAGAGGTATTGTGATATCCCAACAAGTAAACATGTTCCAACAAGGAACAACAGGTCCATGTTCCAACAAGGAACAAACTTCATCTTCACCTGCAACTAGCAACGCTATAAGAGGGGCTGAGCAAAGCGGTAACATAGCGAATCAACGGTTTGCTAGGACATGAATGGTTAGGGGCTGACATGGCAATATGGGTGGCATGATATTGCAAGTGGTAGGTATCGCAGCATAGGCATAGCAAAAGAGCGAGCATCTAGCAAGCAAAGATAGAAGTGATTTCGAGGGTATGGTCATCTTGCCTGCAAGGTTCTCAGAGTTGTCGAAAGCTTGGTCCTCGAAAGCGTTCTCAACAGGTTCCTCGTTCACGTACATGTCTCCCGGCTCTACCCAAAGCAATAACACAAGCAAAGGAACAAATATCAACCACGATGCAATGCGCAAGCAACATGATGCAAAACACGGCATGATATGCGAGATGTGATATGCAATGCATATGCGTGCTCCGGAAAGAAAAGATGAACAAGGCATAATCTTGGCAAACCAAGTATGCCACTGGATAGGTGGGGTGATTTCGGTTGAAATCGATATAAAGATCACCGGAATCGGATGCACGGTTTGCAAATCACGAGCAATACAAGAATGACATAAATCTGCCATAAACAGCATGATGCTACTTAGCAAGCAACAAGAAAATTAAGCGACTGCACCCAAACATATCAACAAAGCATATGACAGTAATCTTCTCAAGATGCTCGACAAAAGATGAACACTGAGCTACGGCTAAATCACATCATAACAGGTTCAAACAAGCATGGCAAAAGTGCAAAAGATAACAGGTTCTCAGACTTGGTGAAAATAACACATAGCAGAAATTAACATCAGGATGATATGTTCAGAGCAATGAAACAACATGCTACATGATCAGTACATAGCAAAGTAAGGCATGGTATGAATCTACTCAAAGCACTTGACAAAAGTCTATTACTGACCATAGGCCAAAAAGGATCAGAAAATATTATTACACCCATGACAATTAAGCAAGTTTCGTTACAGGTTTCAGACTTGGCAGAAAACTGGACATGTCAAAAACACATAACAAGTACGCATGTTTACGAGCTCGATGCACTCACTACAGATCATTGCATGATAGACTAAGCATACATCCATCAAGAAGACATGGCATAGGAACTACACATGGCAAGAACAACATCATAGCATGCAAGGATCAACTACACCAAGCTTGGCAAGAACGAATAACACGTAAACAATCTGCTAGCAACATTTTGAAGCAAAAGTAGAGCTCCATTGACTCAAGCTATAGCACTCCATAAATACCAGCAAAGGCACGGATGGATAGAGCAAATACTCAAGTTCAAAACACCCTTACCAATCATGCTCAAAATATGCATAGATCTCTCAGAAACAACATGAATACATGGCACGAAAATAACAGCAGTCAGGGACTTAGTGAAATTACTGTCTCTGAAATCAGCAACATCCAGTGCCCTAGTTTGCATGCTTGTGCTAGTCACCACAAAGAACACAAAAATACATGGCATAATTCTCTGGAAAGGTAACATGGCATATTACAAAACTCATGTAGGACCCAACTTCATAGGAGGTACACATCAATCATGGCAAAAATGACAAAAGTGCATGTTCAGGTAAGATCCAGCAACTAACATCAAATAGCCCGCTTCTAACAGCATTTCGGGCATCAGGATGACCTCAAATGAAAATGATGCAATGGAGAGAAATGATGTACTCTTTTAGGCGAACAATTCGACATATTATACGCATGAATCAGAGCTACGGATGCAAAGTTACGGCATGATGAACAGGTGACGATGATATGAAAACCTTAGGACTTAGAGAAAAATCGGGAGGGGAACGAAAGTCAACCGATCCGGGGCGGAAAACGAGGTCCGCCGGGATCTCGATCGGATCCGGGATCCGGCGACTCCGGCGATTCCGGCGAGGTCTTGTGGCGCGGGGAGACGGCGGACAGCGGCGGGGAAGGCGGCGCGGGTCCCGGCGCGGGCGGCGCGGTTCCGAGGCGGCGGCTCCGGCGAGCGCGCGGGGCGATGGTGGCGAACGCCGGCGTGGAGGCGGGCGGCGGGCGGCGAGCTCCGGCGCGGGGCTCGGGCGCGGGGGCGGGCGCCTCCGCGGAGACGGGCGGCGGCAGCGGGCCGCGGGGGCCGCCGCCTCGGAACCGCGCCGCCCACGCCGGGACCCGCGCCGCCTTCCCCGCCGCTGCCCGCCGTCTCCCCGCGCCGCAAGACCTCGCCGGGCATTGAAAGCAATGTCGCAAGTGAGGTAATCTTCACACAACCCATGTAATAAATAAGGGGAAAGAGATACATAGTTGGCTTACAGTCGCCACGTCGCACAATACATAGATAAACATTCATCATTCAAATTACACTCAAGGTCCGACTACGGTACCAAAATGAAAGAAGACTACCCCAAATGCTACATAGATCCCCGGATCGCCCCAACTGGGCTCCACTACTGATCATCTGGAAAAGAAACATAGTAACGGCCACGTTCCTCGTCGAACTCCCAAGTGAGCTCGGACGCGTCATCTGCACTGGCATCGTTGGAACCTGCAACTGTTGTGATAATATCTGTGAGTCACGGGGACTCAGCAATCTCACACCCGCGAGATCAAGACTATTTAAGCTTATAGGTAGGAAAAGGATAGTGAGGTGGAGCTGCAGCAAGCGACTAGCATATATGGTGGCTGCAACGCAAAAGAGAGCGAGAAGAGAAGGCAAAGCACGGTCGTGAAGCTAGAAGTGATCAAGAAGTGATCCTGAAACGACCTACGTCAAACATAACTCCAACACCGTGTTCACTTCCCGGACCCCGCCGAGAAGAAACCATCACGGTTACACACGCGGTTGATGTGTTATAGTTAAGGTCAACTTCGGGTTTTCTACAACCGGACATCAACAAATTCCCATCTGCCTCATAACCGCGGGCACGGCTTTCGAAAGATAATACCCTGCAGGGGTGTCCCAACTTAGCCCATTATAAGCTCTCACGGTCAACGAAGGATATTCCTTGTACCGGGAAGACCCGATCAGTCTCGGAATCCCGGACTACAAGACATCTCGACAGTAATAAAACAAGTCCAGCAAAGCCTCCCAGATGTGCCGACAAATCCCGATAGGAGCTGCACATATCTCGTTCTCAGGGCACACCGGATGAGCAAGACGTCGGGTTGGCATAGACCCTGGTTGCCCAAGGGGCGCCGGACATCGCTCGGTTTGGACCAGCAATCGAAGGAGAACTGGCCCGGGGGTTAAAAATAAAGATGACCCTTGAGTCTGCAGAACCCAAGGGAAAAAGGCTTAGGTGGCAAATGGTAAAACCAATGTTGGGCCTTGCTAGAAATGTCTTATTCAAAGCGAACACCAGGCAAAAGGCCGAGCCTTCCATCCTTTACCAAGTATGTAGATGCATTAATTAAATAAGAGGTATTGTGATATCCCAACAAGTAAACATGTTCCAACAAGGAACAACAGGTCCATGTTCCAACAAGGAACAAAGTTCATCTTCACCGGCAACTAGCAACGCTATAAGAGGGGCTGAGCAAAGCGGTAACATAGCCAATCAACGGTTTGCTAGGACATGAATGGTTAGGGGCTGACATGGCAATATGGGTGGCATGATATAGCAAGTGGTAGGTATCGCATCATAGGCATAGCAAAAGAGCGAGCATCTAGCAAGCAAAGATAGAAGTGATTTCGAGGGTATGGTCATCTTGCTTGCAAGGTTCTCAGAGTTGTCGAAAGCTTGGTCCTCGAAAGCGTTCTCAATAGGTTCCTCGTTCACGTACTCGTCTCCTGGCTCTACCCAAAGCAAGAACACAAGCAAAGGAACAAATATCAACCACGATGCAATGCGCAAGCAACATGATGCAAAACACGTCATGATATGCGAGATGTGATATGCAATGCATATGCGTGCTCCGGAAGGAAAAGATGAACAAGGCATAATCTTGGAAAACCAAGTATGCCACTGGATAGGTGGGGTGATTTCAGTTGAAATTGATATAAAGATCACCGGAATCGGATGCACGGTTTGCAAATGACGAGCAATACAAGAATGACATAAATCTGTCATAAACAGCATGATGCTACTTAGCAAGCAACAAGAAAATTAAGCGACTGCACCCAAACATATCAACAAAGCATATGACAGTAATCTTCTCAAGATGCTCGACAAAAGATGAACACTGAGCTACGGCTAAATCACATCATAACAGGTTCAAACAAGCATGGCAAAAGTGCAAAAGATAACAGGTTCTCAGACTTGGTGAAAATAACACATAGCAGAAATTAACATCAGGATGACATGTTCAGAGCAATGAAACAACATGCTACATGATCAGTACATAGCAACGTAAGGCATGGTATGAATCTACTCAAAGCACTTGACAAAAGTCTATTACTGACCATAGGCCAAAAAGGATCAGAAAATATTATTACACCCATGACAATTAAGCAAGTTTCGTTACAGGTTTCAGACTTAGCAGAAAACTGGACATGTCAAAAACACATAACAAGTACGCATGTTTACGAGCTCGATGCACTCACTACAGAGCATTGCATGATAGACTAAGCATACATCCATCAAGAAGACATGGCATGGGAACTACACATGGCAAGAACAACATCATAGCATGCAAGGATCAACTACACCAAGCTCGGCAAAATCGAATAACACGTAAACAATCTGCTAGCAACATTTTGAAGCAAAAGTAGAGCTCGATTGACTCAAGCTATAGCACTCCATAAATACTAGCAAAGGCAAGGATGGATAGAGCAAATACTCAAGTTCAAAACACCCTTACTGATCATGCTCAGAATATGCATAGATCTCTCGGAAACAACATGAATACATGGCACGAAAATAACAGCAGTCAGGGACAGTGAAATTACAAAGTCTCTGAAATCAGCAACATCTAGTGCCCTAGTTTGCATGCTTGTGCTAGTCACCACAAAGAACACAAAAATACATGGCATAATTCTCTGGAAAGGTAACATGGCATATTACAAAACTCATGTAGGACTCAACTTCATAGGAGGTACACATCAATCATGGCAAAAATGACAAAAGTGCATGTTCAGGTAAGATCCAGCAACTAACATCAACTAGCCCTCTTCTAACAGCATTTCGGGCATCAGGATGACCCCAAATGAAAATGACGCAATGGAGAGAAATTATGTACTCTTCTAGCCGAACAATTCGACATATTATACGCATGAATCGGAGCTACGGATGCAAAGTTACGGCATGATGAACAGGTGACGATAATATGAAAACCTTAGGACTTAGAGAAAAATCGGGAGGGGAACGAAAGTCAACCGATCCGGCGCGGAAAACGAGGTCCGCCGGGATCTCGATCGGATCCGGGATCCGGCGACTCCGGCGATTCCGGCGAGGTCTTGCGGCGCGGGGAGACGGCGGACAGCGGCGGGGAAGGCGGCGCGGGTCCCGGCGCGGGCGGTGCGGTTCCGAGGCGGCGGCTCCGGCGAGCGCGCGGGGCGACGGTGGCGAACGCCGGCGTCGAGGCGGGCGGCGGGCGGCGAGCTCCGGCGCGGGGCTTGGGTGCGGGGGCGGGCGCCTCCGCGGAGACGGGCGGCGGCAGCGGGCCGCGGGGGCCGCCGCCTCGGAACCGCGCCGCCCACGCCGGGACCCGCGCCGCCTTCCCCGCCGCTGTCCGCCGTCTCCCCGCGCCGCAAGACCTCGCCGGGCATTGAAAGCAATGTCGCAAGTGAGGTAATCTTCACACAACCCATGTAATAAATAAGGGGAAAGTGATACATAGTTGGCTTACAGTCGCCACTTCACACAATACATAGATAAACATTCATCATTCAAATTACACTCAAGGTCCGACTACGGTACCAAAATGAAAGAAGACTACCCCAAATGCTACATAGATCCCCGGATCGCCCCAACTGGGCTCCACTACTGATCATCTGGAAAAGAAACATAGTAACGGCCACGTTCCTCGTCGAACTCCCAAGTGAACTCGGACGCGTCATCTGCACTGGCATCGTTGGAACCTGCAACTGTTGTGATAATATCTGTGAGTCACGGGGACTCAGCAATCTCACACCCGCGAGATCAAGACTATTTAAGCTTATAGGTAGGAAAATGATAGTGAGGTGGAGCTGCAGCAAGCGACTAGCATATATGGTGGCTGCAACGCAAAAGAGAGCGAGAAGAGAAGGCAAAGCACGGTCGTGAAGCTAGAAGTGATCAAGAAGTGATCCTGAAATGACCTACGTCAAACATAACTCCAACATCGTGTTCACTTCCCGGACCCCGCCGAGAAGAAACCATCACGGTTACACACGCGGTTGATGTGTTATAGTTAAGGTCAACTTTGGGTTTTCTACAACCGGACATCAACAAATTCCCATCTGCCTCATAACCGCGGGCACGGCTTTCGAAAGATAATACCCTGCAGGGGTGTCCCAACCTAGCCCATTATAAGCTCTCACGGTCAACGAAGGATATTCCTTCTACCGGGAAGACCCGATCAGTCTCGGAATCCCGGACTACAAGACATCTCGACAGTAATAAAACAAGTCCAGCAAAGCCTCCCAGATGTGCCGACAAATCCCGATAGGAGCTGCACATATCTCGTTCTCAGGGCACACCGGATGAGCAAGACGTCGGGTTGGCATAGACCCTGGTTGCCCAAGGGGCGCCGGACATCGCTCGGTTTGGACCAGCAATCGAAGGAGAACTGGCCCGGGGGTTAAAAATAAAGATGACCCTTGAGTCTGCAGAACCCAAGGGAAAAAGGCTTAGGTGGCAAATGGTAAAACCAATGTTGGGCCTTGCTAGAAAAGTCTTATTCAAAGCGAACACCAGGCAAAAGGCCGAGCCTTCCATCCTTTACCAAGTATGTAGATGCATTAATTAAATAAGAGGTATTGTGATATCCCAACAAGTAAACATGTTCCAACAAGGAACAACAGGTCCATGTTCCAACAAGGAACAAAGTTCATCTTCACCGGCAACTAGCAACGCTATAAGAGGGGCTGAGCAAAGCGGTAACATAGCCAATCAACGATTTGCTAGGACATGAATGGTTAGGGGCTGACATGGCAATATGGGTGGCATGATATAGCAAGTGGTAGGTATCGCAGCATAGGCATAGCAAAAGAGCGAGCATCTAGCAAGCAAAGATAGAAGTGATTTCGAGGGTATGGTCATCTTGCCTGCAAGGTTCTCAGAGTTGTCGAAAGCTTGGTCCTCGAAAGCGTTCTCAACAGGTTCCTCGTTCACGTACTCGTCTCCTGGCTCTACCCAAAGCAAGAACACAAGCAAAGGAACAAATATCAACCACGATGCAATGCGCAAGCAACATGATGCAAAACACGTCATGATATGCGAGATGTGATATGCAATGCATATGCGTGCTCCGGAAGGAAAAGATGAACAAGGCATAATCTTGGCAAACCAAGTATGCCACTGGATAGGTGGGGTGATTTCGGTTGAAATCGATATAAAGATCACCGGAATCGGATGCACGGTTTGCAAATGACGAGCAATACAAGAATGACATAAATCTGCCATAAACAGCATGATGCTACTTAGCAAGCAACAAGAAGTTAAGGTACTGCACCCAAACATATCAACAAAGCATATGAAAGTAATCTTCTCAAGATGCTCGACAAAAGATGAACACTGAGCTACGGCTAAATCACATCATAACAGGTTCAAACAAGCATGGCAAAAGTGTAAAAGATAACAGGTTCTCAGACTTGGTGAAAATAACACATAGCAGAAATTAACATCAGGATGACATGTTCAGAGCAATGAAACAACATGCTACATGATCAGTACATAGCAACGTAAGGCATGGTATGAATCTACTCAAAGCACTTGACAAAAGTCTATTACTGACCATAGGCCAAAAAGGATCAGAAAATATTATTACACCCATGACAATTAAGCAAGTTTCGTTACAGGTTTCAGACTTAGCAGAAAACTGGACATGTCAAAAACACATAACAAGTACGCATGTTTACGAGCTCGATGCACTCACTACAGAGCATTGCATGATAGACTAAGCATACATCCATCAAGAAGACATGGCATAGGAACTACACATGGCAAGAACAACATCATAGCATGCAAGGACCAACTACACCAAGCTTGGCAAAATCGAATAACACGTAAACAATCTGCTAGCAACATTTTGAAGCAAAAGTAGAGCTCGATTGACACAAGCTATAGCACTCCATAAATACTAGCAAAGGCATGGATGGATGGAGCAAATACTCAAGTTCAAAACTCCCTTACTGATCATGCTCAAAATATGCATAGATCTCTCGGAAAAAACATGAATACATGGCACGAAAATAAGAGCAGTCAGGGACTTGGTGAAATTACTAAGTCTCTGAAATCAGCAACATCTAGTGCCCTAGTTTGCATGCTTGTGCTAGTCACCACAAAGAACACAAAAATACATGGCATAATTCTCTGGAAAGGTAACATGGCATATTACAAAACTCATGTAGGACTCAACTTCATAGGAGGTACACATCAATCATGGCAAAAATGACAAAAGTGCATGTTCAGGTAAGATCCAGCAACTAACATCAACTAGCCCTCTTCTAACAGCATTTCGGTCATCAAGATGACCTCAAATGAAAATGATGCAATGGAGATAAATGATGTACTCTTCTAGGCGAACAATTCGACATATTGTACGCATGAATCGGAGCTACGGATGCAAAGTTACGGCATGATGAACAGGTGACGATGATATGAAAACCTTAGGACTTAGAGAAAAATCGGGAGGGGAACGAAAGTCAACCGATCCGGCGCGGAAAACGAGGTCCGCCGGGATCTCGATCGGATCCGGGATCCGGCGACTCCGGCGATTCCGGCGAGGTCTTGCGGCGCGGGGAGACGGCGGACAGCGGCGGGGAAGGCGGCGCGGGTCCCGGCGCGGGCGGCGCGGTTCCGAGGCGGCGGCTCCGGCGAGCGCGCGGGGCGACGGTGGCGAACGCCGGCGTGGAGGCGGGCGGCGGGCGGCGAGCTCCGGCGCGGGGCTCGGGCGCGAGGGCGGGCGCCTCCGCGGAGACGGGCGGCGGCAGTGGGCCGCGGGGGCCGGTCCCGGGCCCGGCGGGCTGGCGGCGGTGGGGGGGGGGCCGCGGGCGCCACGTGGCAGCTCGCCACTGGCTGCGGGCGGCGGCGGCGATTCGTCCGGCGCGCCCGGACACGTCCGACGGCGCGTGGGCGACGGGGATCTAGGGTTAGGGGTGTTTTGCCCGTGAATGGAGGAGGGGGAGGCCTTTTTATAGGCAGAGGGGGCTAGGAAGCTCCAAATGGAGAGCGGTTTTCGGCCACGCGATCGTGATCGAACGGCGGAGGACATGGGAGTGTCTTAGATGGGTTATTGGGCTGTTTTGAAGGGGTGTTGGTCTGCAACACACACGAGGCCTTCACGGTTACCCGGTTAACCGTTGGAGTACCAAACGAACTCCGATTGACCCAAAACTTGACAGGCGGTCTACCGGTGCTATACCGAGGCCGCTTGACAAACCTCGGTCCAATCCGAGAAAGGTTAATACCCGCTCACGAAGAAATATAAAAGGGGACACCGGGGAACATAGGAGCGCCGGATTGCAAAACGGACAATGGGGAAAAAGCTCGGATTCATGAGACGAACACGTATGCAAATGCGATGCACATGATGACATGATATGAAATGCATGACATGACCAAAATACAAAACGAAGAGAAACCAACCACGGAGAGAATAACATATCACAATGCCGAAAATGGCAAGAGTTGGAGTACCAATATGGCAAGTTACATCTGGGGCGTTACAGCCCAAGACGGCGTCATCACCAGCGCTTTTGGCAGCCGAAGACCACCTTTGGTCAGGATAACTTGTACTAGATGTTCCCCTTCAAAATGGCCAATTGTTCGTGCCCTTCCCGTTCATTATTTGGGGAGAGGCCCATGGCCTCTATTAATAGAGCTAGCCACCACAGAGTAGATGAGGACGACGGACGGATCGAATCGGCAGCAACCCAGACCAAGTAGAACACATCGCACCAGCTCAAGAACACCCCTCGCGAGGCTTTTCTTCCATGGTACTATTCATCATCAGCCCCTGAGGCAATCCACCACACCACACACTGGAGTAGGGTATTACACCACAACGGTGGCCCGAACCAGTATAAACCTCGTGTCCCTTGTGTTGTTCATCATTCCCAGCTTAGATCACGCGAGGAGATCGGACGTAGATCGGTAGGGGAGAGATCTTCGCGCGCACCCCAGAGTCCGAACCTTAAGGGTCTGCCGGAACCCGAAATCCGACATTTGGCGCGCCAGGTAGGGGTGCGCCGGAATCTTTCTTCCGATGTTCGCCTGTGATCTTCCATCATGTCCATGGCTGAAGCTCGCCGAGCTCGCGCCGAGCGCCGGGCCGCTCTCGCCACCCGCGTCGCCCAGTCGGCGCCCGTCGGCGGACGCCCTCGTCGTTCCTTGTCGCCTGCCGCCAACGCCGCTACCGGCCCAAAGGGGAACGAGCAGTAGGCCTCATCCCAGCATCCTTCGGTACGGCGGGAGGGCCGTACCGCCACCCCGTCGCTTACTCCGGCCGCTTCGTCATCCCACGCCCGTCGCGCCCCCACGGGCGCGCACGCCGCGTTGCTCCTAGCAAGAGAGCTTCTGCAATACCGCCCCGTCGACCACCTCTACGAGGATTGGCTTGCCCGCATCACCGAGCTCGTCAGTGTCGCAGGGGGCTCCCCCTCGCCGTCTCTCTCGCTGCCTCGCCCTCCGTTCCACGCGGGATGCGAGGATCAGGAGGTGCCTCCACTACCTCCTCCCCAAGAAGGCGCCCTGGCTCCAAGGCGCGCAGCCCCAGGGCGAGGTCCTCTGCGCCCTGCGCTCGCGCAACAAGAAAGGAGATGCCAAGAGATCCCTCATCCTCAAGAAGGTGCTCGCGCGCTCCCAGCGCCGGCGCACCAAGATCGCGTCCCTGCACCCCTACTCCAAGACTCCGTGCTGCTCCAAGCGGCGGCGCACGGTATTCCCCAGGAACAAGCCCATCACCAGCAAAAGGCGCCAGTGGCCACAGCAGGCTACCGCGCCCTCACCCCCGAGCTGCATGGCGTAGCATGGCAAGGAAAGTTCAAGCCTGACCTCTCCCCTTGCTACGATGGTATGGCGGACCCCGCGGAGTTCCTACAGCTCTACGAGCTATGCATCAAAGCCGCCAACGGAGACGAAAGGGTCATGGCGAACTGGTTTCCCATGGCGCTCAAGGACGGGGCTCGCACCTGGCTCCTGAACCTGGCTCCTGGCACGATCTCCTCCTGGGACGAGATGCACACCCGCTTCATCGCCAACTTCCAGGGCACTCGCGACCGACCCCCGGCCGTGAGCAATCTGCGCCGCATCAAGCAACAGCAAGGGGAGACCCTGCGGAAATACATCCAGCACTTCAACAATGCTCGCCTCAAGATCCCCAAGGTGACTGAAGAAGCCATCATCTCAGCCTTCTCTGACGGCGTGCGTGATATCAAGATGAAGGAGGAGCTAGCAATCCATGAAGACCTATGCACATCCCTGGAGCTGTTCAACTTGGCGACCAAGTGCGCCAGGGCTGAGGAAGGGCGCCTTTCCCTCCTTGAGCTCCCAGCTGCCGACCCAGAAGAGAAGAAGCCAAAGGCCAAGGACGTGAAGCGCAAGGGGGCTGCCGTGCTTGCAGCAGAACCAGACACCAAGCGAGGCAGGGATCAACCTGAGTTGTCCAGGGGCAACCGGTACTGCGTGTACCACGACCTCCACACCCACAACACCAATGAATGTCAAGAGCTCAGGACAGTGAGAGATGGACGTGTCGGTCGACGCCCGAGCGCAACGACAGGGGCTATGGCCGAGGAGGAGGAAGAGGTGGCGGACGATGGGAAGACCGTGGCCCTCGCCAAGGGTGGTGTGACCGACCTCGCGAGGATCGCTGGCAGGACCAGCCTCGCGAGGGAGGCTGGAGGGATCAGCCTCGTGAGGATCTCCCACACGGCAACGCATGCCTTCCTCCTCTGCCGCCACCACCAAGGAGGAACAAAGACCAGCATCAAGACGAGGGGGCTGGGGGCTTCCAGGAGCCGCGCGCGATCGCTTGCATCTTGGGAGGTGCGCAGGTCCCAGCCTCACAGCGCATCTTCAAGCAGTTTGCTCGCGAGGTGAATGCAGTCCTCCCCAGGCTTGAGGCCACGCGCCCTCTCAGGTGGTCTGCATGCGCTATCACGTTTAGCTCAGGGGATCAGCTCAAGTGCGCGGCAACGGCCGGAGCCCTCCCGACGCTTTGCTCCCCGGTCATCAGCAACGTGCAGGTCACCAGAACCCTCATTGATGGCGTTGCAGGACTCAACGTCTTGTCCGTCAAAACATTCGACGATCTCCAAGTGCCATACGATCAGCTTCAGCCAACCAAGCCTTTCTCAGGAGTCATTGATGGTTCCACTGTTCCAATAGGGCAAGTTCGCCTTCCAGTCACCTTCGAGCAGTGCAACAACTACCGCACCAAGCTCATCGACTTCGACGTCGCCCACATCCGTCTGCCATACAATGCCATCCTCGGGTACCCAGCCCTGGCCAAGTTCATGGTAGTGACTCACCATGGCTACAATGTCCTCAAGATGCCGGGAAGCGTTGGAGTCATCACCGTACCTTGTGAAGAAAGATACGCAGTGTGTTCACTTGAGCGTGCGTTCCAAACCGCAGCAATCGAAGACCCAGATCGCAGGAGCGGAAGACATCCCGAGGCGACCCTCAAGAAGAAGAAGGTTTTGCCTAGCCCAAGCCATACGGAAGAAGGCGCCTCCGGAGGTGTTGCGTCAGGATCTGCGCCCAATCAGGGAGCGCCACCCACTCTCGCATAGGAAGGCGCGCCCGGTGCCCTCCTCAGGCAGGGCTCGGGGGCTCTTTCTTGGAGAGCCACCGACTTTTCCAAGGTCGCGAGGGAGGCGCTCGGGCACCACTTGGAAGGGTGCTTTCAAGCATGTTTCCTCCAGAAAGGCACAAGGCAAGGAAGACCAAACCCTTAGGAGTTCATCGCAAGAAACACCCAGGAGCTACAGGAGTCAAGAGTCATGCGCGGCGGCCGCCGCTTGCCCATCGTAGCCCCACATCCAGGCGAGGATGGTTGGCTGCACGTCTGCATCGACGTACCAGGGCTCAACCGAGCCGCATCTCAGGAGCGCCTCTGGCCTTCGCGTGCGGGGCGTTGCGAGGGTCCACCTCACAGCTACGTTCGCATGCCTTTCGGCCTGCCGAATGCGGTCACCGCTCATTAGCGCCTGCTGAGGAGCATTCTGGAGGCTCAAGAGGTCAGGCATTGGGCGGTCCTGACGGAGATGGAGATGGCCCTCGAGGACCCACCTGTGCCCCCAGAGCCTCCCGAGGCCCCTGGGCCTGGGGGCTTGTTTGGGTCGACGTCTTCAGTGCGCATCGCTCGCTTCTTCAGCATCACTTCATCTTCAACAGCACCAGGTGACATCTTTCTAAGTTTCATTTTTAGCTGGGAGCGCCCACAGGGCCGCACCATTCCCAGGCCGCGTGGGTCCGTCCCTGCGGCATGTATCCGTTTTGCTTACGCTCTTTACTTACCTCGTTGGGGGCGCCCCTCGGGCTGCATCATCCCCAAGCTGCTCGGGCCTGACCCAACGGCGTTTGCTTTTCCTGCATCTACCTAAAATGAATTCGCTCTCCGCGCTTAATCTGGTTCACCTGATTATCACCTGCTACTTATCGCGGACCTCTCCGCTCTCATGCAAAGAGCTTGCATGTTAAAAGGGGGCACCTTAGCATCGCGACTCATGGGCTCCTACTGGCTCTCCAGCCCTCACCCCCTGGCCTTGACCCACGGCATCGCGACCTGTCATACCAGCAGCGACTGAGCTCGCTCGAGGGCCGGGACCAGAGGACGTAGAGCATTTGCATTCTAACCACCCTGCAGGAACACACCATTAATAAAGGCCCAGAGCCAGGCGCAACCCGCCTCGAGGTAGGGCCTCGTGAGTCCCGCGCTGGCTCACGAGTGCCCAGATACATCTCTCCTAGCCCTACCGTGCCGGCCACGTGTTAGGGCGGGGCTATACACGCCCCGGGGGCTCCTCCCGGAGGGGAGCCCCCTTCCACGTACCAGTGGAAGCACCATGCTCCGCGCTGGCTGATGACACTGCCGGGGAGCGGCTATGCCCGTACACATACGGAAGCGCTATGCTCCGCGCTGGTGATAAACAACTAAGGGGGCCCACGGCCGTACCAACCTGAGGGAGCCCAGTGCTCAGTGTCCAGCACCGTCGCAATGCCTCCTCTCGGGAGCGCCGCGTGAGGGGGCTGGACACGGGGGCTACGCCCACGCCACCCAGCCAGGTCTCTCGGACCTGGTCGTCGCGCGCCCTCCCCGAGCGGAGCCAAGGTATGAAGACCCATTTCAGCGTCAAGGGGGACTCCTGAGCACCGCGACTTAGGAGCCTAACTGGTCATGTAGCCCCTCACTCCTTAGTCACGTCCTGGTTTCTGGTCGGGGCTAACGCTGGGTGAGGTACGCGCGGGGCCGGGCCCTGCCGACGTAGAATGATCAATCCAATCCTTGGTCCCTCCTTCCCTACTTGTTGCTCGCGCGTCAAGGGGGGCTCCTGAGCATAGCGACTCAGGAGCCTAACTTGCCACGTAGCCCCTCACTCCTTAGTCCCGTCCTGGTTTCCGATCGGGGCTAACGCTGGGTGAGGCACGCGCGGGGCCGGGCCCTACAGACGTAGAGCGCAAGCAAGTAGGAGAGAAAAATGCAAATTCCAGGAAATTCAAAGCAAATATTACAAGCCATAGACTGTTCCATAACGCCAAACACAAGTTTAAATGCCTCCGCGAGGCATGGTGCATGTTGCAGGAATAATAAACAGGACAGAAGCCGCGAAGGGATCACTCTCCAGTGGCGCCATCGCCTGTGGTGGAGTCACGCTGGGCGACCTCGCCTCCTGAGGTCGCGGAGTTGGCAGCACCGTGCCCGGGCAAGATGTTGAAGGAGCGGAACTTCCCCAGCAAAGCCTCTGCTCAGCCTTTCACGGCCTCCGTGGCAGCGGCGGCACGGTTGCCACTCACGGGTTCCAGCAGGCTGTCGAAGTCGACGTTGGGGTCGCGCAGGTAGACGTGGCTGAGGACGTGCGTCAGCGCCGCAGAAGACAGAGCATGCGCCTCGGCCTCTACCGTGGGGCCAAGGCCGTCCGCGACATCTTCAAGCGCATCGACCAGGAAGGGGAGCAGCTTGGCGGGACCGTCCTCTGCAACAGCCAACGACTCCTCCAGGCCGCTCTCGTAAAGCATCTTCAGCGTGGCGCGAGATTTCTTCTCCAGCTTCGCGAAGGCCACCCGATCCTCCGCCAGGACCTTCGCCTTGGCGTCCAGCTCGGCCCTCTCCGCCTTCAGCGACCGCTCCAGCATCTCCAATTGGCTGTGGCGGTCATCAAGCTTGGCGTCCCGGTCCTCGACGGCAGCCTCCCGAGCCTTCATCTCCTTCTCCTTCTCCTGGCGGCCGTGCATCTCCTTGGCGAGCTCGTCGCGCAGGCCTTGCAGCTCGACCTCTAGCGCCTTGCAGCAGTCCTGGGCGGCCGCAGCGTCACTCAGGGCAGGGTCGCGAGCAGCCTTGGCTTGGCTGGTGGCCTGTTTCTCCCCATCGGAGGCCAACACGGCCTGGCTCAGCGCTGCTCGAATGGAGGCTGCAGAACGGGCCCAGGAAGAAGCTAGCTCCAGGCGCCCGGCCGCTAGGCGAGGGTCCGCGCTCAGAAGATCCTCCCGCAGCTGGCTCAGTTCGTTGGCAGCCTAGTCCAGGACGGCGGCAGAGGGAGCAGAAGAGACGGGAGCAGGTGGAGCGGGTGGAGAGGACGACAGCGTGATCACGGCTTGATAGGAAGGAACCCCCTGGGCCTCGGCTGCTCCGGCTGCAGCATCGAGCACGGCCGACTCCTCGCCAAGCTGTCCCAGTTGGCCTCGCAAAGGCGATCGGGCAGGGAGGCGCGAGCCTTGCTGTCTTCTTCCCCAGCGGATGATGGCACCGTCCCGACAGATGGACTCGCCCCAAGCAGGGCCGTGGAGGCCCCTCTCAGCTTCTTCGCAGCAGGCGCCGGCCTAGCAAAAGAATATAGACGTCAAGCCTCGGCGGTAGAAACCAAGCAAAGCACGAATCAAGCACTTACTGGTCGTCGTTCGTGGACTCAAGCAACCTCCGGCCGAACTTGAAGCCCGAAAGCCTACAGCTGGGGGCGGCCTTGGGAGGCCTGGAAGCAGAAGGCACGTCAGAAGGGCCAGAGCCGGCCTCAGATCGCCCAGGGATCAGAGCAGACCCTGGGGGAACCAGCCCCGACCTGCCCTTCCTTGTGACCAAGGAAGAGTCCTCCCCTCCTCGCTTTGCGCCAGCCTTGTCATCGTCTGGCATGGAGCGGAGGGCCCGGGACCTACGTCGAGGGAAGGACTCCCCCGACTCCTCGCCATTTGCTTCAGAGTCGGACTCCTCCGCCTCTCCTCCCCCTTTCTCCCGCTGGAGCTACCGGAGGACAAGTTCACCGTCGCCAGTGCTGCCAAATCCTCGGGAGCTTCCGCATGCACCAGCCCGTCACCATTGAAGGTGGGCATGGCGTTCACTACCTGCTCCCAGTCGTCGCGAAGGAACAGGGGGACGTGGGCGCCCATCGGGCTCGCCACGTCTCCCCCAACCAAGGAATGGAGGGCCGCGACCAGATCCTCGTCAGTCGGGGCCTTGGAGCTTAGACGCAGGGTGGCGTCCGCGCCCCCAAGCCTCCACAACGGGAGCGAATGTTCCTGGAGAGGAGCCACCCGGTGCTCCAAGAACTCCCTCAGGAGCGTGGCCCCGGTCAACTTCGCCGCCCCTAAGTTGCTTGGCCTCAGGTCCGCATTCATCCTCTTCAGTATCGCCCTCGCACGGGGATCGACGAGCTCCGCACGGGACCACGCGTCAACGGCCTTGGGCTGCCCCGTGGGCAACACCAGTCGGGGGTGGAGGCGCCCGACGTCCACCATGACCCACTTGCTCCGGAAGCCTTCGATCCTCTTCCCAGGCTTCGAAATGGCATTGGAGTTGGAGTATGCGATAAAGCTCGCGCATGCGGAGACATGGGTACCAGAAACCCGGAGGGAGAAAAAGTGGCGCAGCAAGGCCACCGAGGGCTTTACCCCAACGTGAGCCTCGCAATAGTAAGCGAAGATCGCCAGGAGAAGAACAGAGTTGGGGTGGAGATGCAGAGCCTGCAAGTTGTATTGGCGGAGAACGGCAAAGAATAACTCAGAGAAATGAGGCACTAGACCGGCGACGATGGCGCTCACGAAGAGCGGGTAAAAGGTGCTCCCCTTGCCCTCAGGCTGGTCGGAGCCGGCCTTGAGCACAGTCGCCCCCTGGCGGCCCTGCGCCACCATCATCAGGCGCGTGAGGGTGAGGTTCTTCTCCGACAAGTTCGGGGAATCCAGAGCCGGCGAGTACCAGGCCTCGGTCGGGGACTTGCGAGGCGCCATGGCATGCCGGATGAGAAGAATTGAGGCAGATTTGGAAGATTTCGGGAGCAGGAAGGAGAAGAGCGAGAAAGGGGATCTGGGGCGAGACGAGCGCGAACAAAGCAGGTAAGTCTGGCCCGGGCACCTCTTTTGTCAGATGGACAGTTGCCGAGGCGTCGTGGGAAGCACAGGCGCCCGCGCCCAATCAACCGCCACGCGGCGCCCAAGGCCGCATGCTATTGGGGCCCGCGACGCTTCACGCTTGCCCCTTCGCTTCTCTGCTAAGCCAAGCCCGTGCGCGCCTTGGGCCCGGGGCTACTGTCGGCGTTCTGGGAACGGGGGTCCCCAGACTTGCCTGCCTGTGACCTGCGGCGTGGCTCAAGTGGGGGCCCATCGTGGCCCATCTTCATCAGCTCATGCTCAAGACCCTCGCGAGTGGCCAAGCCTCGCGGGGCGGACGACAAGAAGCTTCCTCTGAAGCAGCCTCATCAGGAAGGCTCGCGAGGAGGCAGAGAGATCAAGGCAGCGGTACCTCGCGAGGAGCCCGTGATGCAAGCCATGACGATCAATACCGGGCGGGCGCCGGCCTGTGCAGTGTCCTTGTTTCCCTTTTGGTGCAAAGGGGGCAAGCACAGGCCAAAGCATCGGGTAAAGGTTACCATTCTGGTGCAACGAGACCAAGACCAGCAGAGCGGCAGGACGGAGGTCACCGTGGAGCCCAACACGGCGTCATCACCAGCGCTTTTGGCAGCCGAAGACCACCTTTGGTCAGGATAACTTGTACTAGATGTTCCCCTTCAAAATGGCCAATTGTTGGCGCCCTTCCCGCTCATTATTCGGGGAGAGGCCCAGGGCCTCTATAAATAGAGCTAGCCACCACAGAGTAGACGAGGACGACGGACGGACCGAATCTGGAGCAGCCCAGACCAAGTAGAACACATCGCACCAACTCAAGAACACCCCTCGCGAGGCTGTTCTTCCATGGTACTGTTCATCCTCAGCCCCTGAGGCAATCCACCACACCACACACTAGAGTAGGGTATTACACCACAACGGTGGCCCGAACCAGTATAAACCTCGTGTCCCTTGTGTTGTTCATCGTTCCCAGCTTAGATCACACGAGGAGATCGGACATAGACCGGTAGGGGAGAGATCTCCGCGCGCACCCCAGAGTTCGAACCTTAAGGGTCTGCCGGAACCCGAAATCCGACAACTAGATCCGTAATCTAGCGTACAAGCTCTCAACATGTCCTCCATAATCTGATGGACTCTCTCAGTCTGTCCATTTGTCTGTGGGTGAAAAGCTATACTGAACTCCAGTCTGGTACCCAAGGTATGGTGCAGCTGGTGCCAAAATTTTGAAGTAAACCGTGTTCCTCTATCTAATACGATGGTCCTCGGAACTCCGTGCAGACATACGATCCTGGTCATATTTATCTTAGCCAACTTAGCACTGGTATAGGTGGTTTTCACGGGGATAAAGTGGGCTACTTTGGTCAAGCGATCCACTACTACCCGGATAGAATCATATCCCGATCGGGTCCTGGGTAATCCGGTGATAAAATCCATGCCAAGCTTATCCCACTTCCATTTGGGTATCGGCATAGGCTGCAGTAATCCTGCTGGCTTCTGATGTTCTGCCTTCACTCTCTGACATACATCACATATGGCTACATACTCGGCAATATCCTTCTTCATACCAGTCCACCAGAAATGCTCCTTCAAATCCAAATACATCTTAGTGTTTTCGAGGTGTATCGAGTATGGTGACTCATGAGCTTCCTGTAGTATCAACTTCCTGATCTCTGTATTATTGGGAACATATATACGGTCCTCAAACCATAAGGTGTCATGCTCATCCTCACGAAAACCTTTGGCTTTCCCTTCACTCATATTCTCCTTTATCTCGGCAATCTCCTTGTCATCCATCTGAGCTTCTCGAATCTTTCCCAACAAGGTAGACTGAACTTCCATTGCTGCAACATAACCTCTAGGAACAATCTCCAAACGAAGTTCCCTGAGATCCTCGGCTAACTCCTTTGGCATCCCTCCTCTTACGAGGGTGTTAAGATAACTCTTACGGCTCAAAGCGTCTGCTACCACATTGGCCTTTCCTGGATGATAATGCAACTTCATGTCATAATCCTTTATGAGTTCTAACCATCTCCTCTGCCTGAGGTTCAGCTCCTTCTGAGTAAAGATATACTTCAAGCTCTTCTGATCCATGTACACATCGCAACTATTTCCAATGAGAAAATGTCTCCAGGTCTTGAGCGCATGCACCAGTATCAAAAAGAACAATTGCAGTAAAAGGCTTAACCAAAAACTTACCGATAACTACATCAGGTTGCTCCTCAACTTCCTCCACGTTCATGTGGTTCACTTGTCCCCTATTGAAAGGGTTGGGCTTCTTCCCGCAGCTTCCATTGCCATTACCATTCTTTGCTTCAGAGCACTCAGTGGCATAGTGTCCAGTCTTCCTGCACTTGAAACAAGTAATGTGACTTAAGTCCTTCTTGGCGGGTGTGGCTGGGTTAGAGCAGTTCTGATTGCTGCCTGCTCCGTTCCCGTTTCCATTCTTGGAGCCATTATGGTTGTGAGAACTCCCTCCATTGTGGGTGTGGCCTCCATGGTTATGGACAAGTCCTCCCGAGTTCAGGGTGAAACGAGGCTTCTGCCGAGCTCCCGAATTGTACTTTCCTTGTCCATACTTCCTCTTGCGGCTCTCAATCTGCTGCTGCTTCCCTTCAATCATAAGAGCCTTGTCTACCAACTCCTGGTAGTTGTTGAATGTTGCCACCATCAACTGCATGCTCATCTCATCATTTAGCCCTTCCATAAACTTCTCCTGCTTCGCGGCATCTGTGGCCACATCATCAGGGGCATAACGAGATAGCTTACTAAACTCATCTACGTACTGAGCCACAGTACGGTTTCCCTAGCGTAAGTTGCGAAACTCACAATTCTTCATGCTCATAGCTCCAGTTGAGACATGGGCTGTGCGGAATGCTTGTTGAAACTGATCCCAAGTGACATTGGCTATGGGAAAAGTGGCTGTGTAATTCTCCCACCATGACGCTGCTAGTCCATGCAATTGGTGTGCGGCAAAACACACCTTCTCAGCATCTGTGCAACCGGCGGTGGTCAACTCCCTTACAATCCTACGTAGCCAATCATCCGCAACTATCGGCTCGGTGCTACTGGAAAACACCGGCGGCTGTAACCTCAGAAAACGGGCTAAGTTGTCAACTGGAGGAGGGTTGTTGTTGTTGTTGCCTTGGTTCTGGACTAATATATGCATCAGGGCATTCTGCTGCTGGATCAACTGGGTGATCTCCGGTGGGAAGAGAAATCCGATGTCACGTCTTGGAGGCATCTGATGGGTTTAGAGGGAAGAGAGTAGAATAGAAATTAGGTCTAGTGAGAAAACACTACCCATATGCACATGAGACAAACACAATCATATCACTCAATCAATCAAGCAAGGGCATACAATCGATCTAACTATCGTTATAGTGTTCGGACTATAATATTTACATGGCGGAAATACTGCTGATCATATGGTGGTCTACTAGAAATTTTGATCGGTGGAAGACTCCATGATATCCGCTCTAGTTTCGTATTCATAAGCATCATCACTATCATCAGGGTCAGAGTCGGTGTCGTCGATGATGATGTAGTTCTCCGGACAAGTGGAATCGTCGGCTTCTCCTCCTGGCGCGGGGTCTCCCATGAATACTCTGATCTTATTTATCAGGTCGTCGTTCTTCTCCAATAATGTCGCGATTTCCTCCTCATAACCATCGCATGTAGACTTGAGTTCCTCTTCTAAATCGATGATCCTAGTCATCGCCTTCTTCAAATATATCATGTCTGCGCACATCTGGTTCTCCTGGCGTCGAATGTGTTGGTTTAACTCCTGGATGAATGCTGCAATGGACCTGTCCTTCCTGGTGCTGACTATCTCCCATTGCTCATCTCAGCACCCGCATATCTGGTAGATAGTATCCTTGAGATCCTTGTGGTAAACTTCGCCAATGCGTCCCATGGCGATGTGGGCTGCCATGCTCTTTCCCAGACTCCAGGTTGGGGCATCAAAGGAAAACTCTATGGGCTCCGTGACTGGCATGAATGTCCTTCCTGGAACTTGAACTTGAATCATCCAGCGCTCCTCTTCTGGTCAAGTGGCGTTGTAGGTCCCGGTGAAGCTTGGTATTCCAATGTTCAGGTATCTAGTGACTTCCTTCAAGTGTCGTCCAAAAGGTGTATCTTCATCCGGTTGTGCAAACTTGTTCCTCGAGTCCGCCATCCTAAAGAGTAGAAAATGGAGAGGAGTTAGAAATGAGTAGAGAAGAGTGACCTATGGCTTTCTTACTGGTCGTGTCCTACATTCAGCATGGGCTCTGATACCATCTTGTAGCGACCCAACCTCATACGGTCAAGTCTCTGTGCTTCTGTGTCATCCCTGCATCGGTAATGCTGACACACACAGTACTCGAAGGATTTATAACAGAGTAGCAATCACACACTTATTACATCGAATGTATCAAAAGAGAACTTATTACAGTAAATATGGCTTAAGGCCATATAACACGATAACAGCCGAAGGCTTGGAAGACAAAGTGAGTCCATCAACTCCAACGGCATAGCTGAGTGCATGACAATGGCCTAGCGAACCTTACTCTTCGTCTGAAAAGTCTGCAACATAATATGTTGCAGCCCGAAAATGGGTCAGCACATGGAATATGCTGGCAATATAACACAGTAGAACTATGAACAGATAAATACTATCACTATATGCATATATGGCTGGTGGAGGCTCTATGGTTATATGTTTTTGCGAAAAGCCAATTTTTCCCTACAACAAAAGAATAAATTTTATTTAACTATCATGGTAGTTGAAACATCATTGAGAAGGTTCCTCCAACTCAATCCCAATTAAAGGTAATTATCAACCCAACAAATTAAATTAGAGTGTTGAGATACAATAGGATAATCCAAGTACTAGATACTCAAGATGTCCATAACCGGGGACACGGCTAACCATGATTAGTTTGTACACTCTGCATAGGTTTGCGCACTTTTCCCCACAAGACTCGATCTCCTCCGTTGGATTTCTCGCACAACATGGTGTTTGAGAAACGGATGACCGAGACACAGTCTTTCAGAAACATTAACTCTTTACTGTGGATGGACAGTTACACCTACTTTCCCTCTACATTTGCTAGCCCACCACTGAAAGAGGTCATGCAACTTACTCAACTATGCTAGAGCCCATAATAGCTTGTGGTTGCACACGGAAGTTTCTAGCATGAATAATCTTATGATCCCTTTGAGCCTGGGTGGCAGACCGTAGGATAATCACACAGGTACTCCGGGATATCCTAGGGCAACACTGGATTCTCCAGGTGCCCAAATAAGCAATCCACCCAGATGTGTATTAAAGTTGCCACCTTAAGTTGAACCATTAATTAACAATCTCACATCTGTCATGGATACACTCAAACCCAAATCCACGTCTACGAGCATAGCATGGCAATAAGCATAACGTAGAAGTAACTCCCAGGGTTTGATAATAAATCAGGGCAATAGGTTCTACCTCAACATCTACTACCCAAACCCACATGTTAAGAGATCCTACTCATGCAATGTGTGAGGATTGTATCTAATGCATAAAAACTGGGTAATAAAGGGGTATGATCAATGTGTTACTTGCCTTGCTGACGATCCGCAAAACCTAGTGACTCGTAGTAGCACGCTTCGCACTCCGGGAATTCTATTGCAAACAAACAATAACACACATAAGCAATCAAGCAAAGATGCACGGGTGAAAATCAAATAAAAAGTTCTAACCAGAAAGTTCAACTTAACAACTCCGGTTTGCAAAAAGAATCAAATCAAACGGAGCAACGAAACTCAAACTGCGAAAGAAACAAGTTTCGATTACTAATCTGGACTAAAGTCAAATTTTACAGTACCAAAATCTTGTTCAAGTTGGTTAAACAGAAAGAGGGCTTCGAGACGAAGATCTAGGCACTTGAATCGCCTGATTCCAATAAACTAGCAAAAAGATAAACTAAAACGAAAATCGGGTCAGAAATCGTGATCGGAAATAATCGTGAAAAAACCTTGGAAGAAGAAAAACTGACGAACAGGCTAACGAACGAGCGTTCGCTATCTGTGACTAACGGGTGAACGGCGTTCATTTAAACGAACGAATGGATGAACGCCTGCAAAATAAATAAACCAATGGAAAACCGATCTAATGAAATAAACCGGAAATAAAATAAACCGGATCTAGATCTAGGGTTTACCGAAATAAACCGACGAAAAAAACGGCGGCGGCGGCGGCTAACTCCGGCGAAGTCCGCGGCGGAGGCGGCTTGCGTGGCGGCTGGCGGCGGCGGCGCGGCGCGGCGGCGGGGTGGGCTGCGGGGGCGGCTCAGGCGGCTTATAAAGGCGGCCTGGCCTGGGGAGTCCAGGCCGGTTACGGCCCGTAGGTCGGTTACTTTTTTTTTTAGTAATTCCGACGCGCAGAAAAAATAAAAAGAATACTAAACGCACTCCAAAAATCTCAAAATAAAATTTCCCCGTCCTCTAAAAATACGCCGGACAAGGTGAACATTTATTTGGGCCTAAAGTGCAGTTTTGAAAAACTCGTATTTTTCTTAATTCAAATAAAATTGCAATAAAATCCGAATAAAATCAAATATTGATTTTAATATATTTCCTCCAATATTTCATTTATTTTGGGAGAATTCATATTATCTCCTCTCAGATTTTTTAATATGAAATATTTTCGGAGAGAAAATAAATTAAAACCAAAGTGATCCTTGTTTCAATATTTGATAAAAGTCAAATATGAAAAACGTGAAATCCCCAACTCTCTCCGAGGGTCCTTGAGTTGCTTAGAATTTCGAGGATCGTGAAACGAAATGCAATAAAATATGATATGCATGAATAACCTATGTATAACATTCCAAATTGAAAAATTGGGATGTTACAGAGCGCCTACGAGATTGGATCTATCTCTCTCTGTTTCCGCGCTCCCTGATTCTGTCCTTTCACCGTTTCTTAAATTCTCGAAGATCCGTAACTCCGATTGGGCTGAAATTTGGACACGATTTTTATCCGGACATTGGCTTTCGTGCGGCGAAAGAAGGCATCAATCGCCTCACGGGGTGGCCACGAGGGTCAGGGGCGCGCCACCTGCCTTGTGGCCCCCTCAGGCATCGTCTCGTGTTGATTCTTTTTTCCCCAAAAATCACATATATTCCAAAAAAATCTCCGTAAGTTTTTATCCCGTTTGGACTCCATTTCATATGGATTTTCTGCGAAACAAAAAACATGCAACAAACAGGAACTGACACTGGGCACTGGATCAATATGTTAGTCCCAAAAATAGTTTAAAAAGTTGCCAAAAATATATGAAAGTTATATAATATTGGCATGGAACAATAAAAAATTATAGATACGACGGAGACGTATCATTCACATACAACGGGTGTAAGACGGTTTGCACATGCATAATACTTGGGTTAAACTTGATGAGCCTAGCATGTATAGACATGGTCTCGGAACACTGTACACCGAAAGGTCGAACGTGAGTCATATAGTAGATATGATCAATATATAGATGTTCACCATTGATGACTACCCCATCTCGCGTGATGATCGGACATGGGTTAGTTGATTTGGATCATGTATCACTTAGATAACTTGAGCGATGTTAATTTAAGTGGGAGTTCATTAGTAATTGGATTAATTGAACTTAAATTTATCATTAACTTAGTCTTAGTAGTTTTTGCATAATTATGTCATAGATCAATAGCTCGCGATGTAGCTCCCCTATTTTGATATGTTCCTAGAGAAAACTAAGTTGAAAGATGATAGTAGCAATGATGCGGACCGGGTTTGTGATCTGACGATTATCCTCATTGCTGCACAGAAGAATTATGTCCTTGATGCACCGCTAGGTGACAGACCTATTGCAGGAGCAGATGCAGACACTCTGAATGTTTGAAAAGCTCAATATGGCGACTACTTGATAGTTTAGTGCGCCATGCTTTACAGCTTAGAACCGGGACTTCAAAGAAAATTGAACGCCACAGAGCATATGAGATGTTCCAAGAGCTAAAATTGGTATTTCAGGCTCATGCCCGTGTTGAGAGGTATGAGACCTCTGACAAATACTTTGCCTACAAGATGGAGGAGAATAGCTCAGCCAGTGAGCATGTGCTCAGAATGTCTGGGTACTACAATTGCTTGAATCAAGTGGGAGTTAATCTTCCAGATAAGATAGTGATTGACATAGTTCTCTGGTCACTATCACCAAGCTACTAGAACTTCGTGATGAACTATAATATGCAAGGGATGACGAAAACGATTCTCGAGTTTTTTGCGATGCTGAAATCGACAAAGGTAGAAATCTAGAAAGAGCATCAAGTGTTGATGGTTAACAAGACCACTAGTTTCAAGAAAAAGGGAAAGGTAAAGAAAGGGAACTTCAAGAAGAATGGCAAGCAAGTTTTTTCTCCCATGAAGAAGCCCAAAGCTGGACCCAAGCCTGAAACCGAGTGCTTCTACTACAAAGGAAATGGTCACTAGAAGCAGAACTGCCCCAAATACTTGGCGGATAAGAAGGATGGCAAAGTGAACAAAAGTATATTTGATATACATGTTATTGATGTGTACCTTACTAGTGTTCGTAGTAGCCTCTGGGTATTCAATACCGGTTCAGTTGCTAAGACTAGTAACTCAAAACAGGAGTTGCATAATAAATAGAGACTAGTTAAGGGCGAGGTGACGATGTGTGTTGGAAATGTTTCCAAGGTTGATACGATCACCATCGCACACTTCCTCTACCTTCGGGATTAGTGTTGAACCTAAATAAATGTTATTTAGTGTTTACGTTGTGCATGAATATGATTAGATCATGTTTATTGCAATACTTTTATTCATTGAAGTTAGAGAATAATTGTTGTTCTATTTACATGAATAAAACCTTCTATGGTCATACGCCCAATGTGAATGGTTTATTGAATCTCGATCGTAGTGATACACATATTCATAATATTGATGCCAAAAGATGCAAAATTGATAATGATACTGCAACATACTTGTGGCACTGCCGTTGACGTCATATTAGTGTAAAGCGCATGAAGAAACTCCATGCGGATGGAATTTTGGAATCACTTGATTATGAATCATTTGATACTTGCGAACCATGCCTCATGGGCAAGATGACAAAAACTCCGTTCTCCGGAACAATGAAGCGAGCTAATGACTTATTGGAAATAATACATACCGATGTATGCAGTCCGATGAGTGTTGAGGCATGCGGCGAGTATCGTTATTTTCTGACCTTCACAAATGATTTAAGTAGGTATGGGTATATCTACTTAATGAAACACAAGTCTGAAACATTTGAAAAGTTCAAAGAATTTCAGAGTGAAGTGGAGAATCATCATAACAAGAAAATAAAGTTTCTACAATCTGATCGTGGAGGCGAATATTTGAGTTACGAGTTTGGCCTTCATTTAAAACAATGTGGAATTGTTTCACAAATCACGCCACCTGGTGTCGGATTTCGGGTTCCGGCAAAACCCTCAAGGTTCGAACACTGGGGTGCGCACGCAGATCTCTCCCTTCCCTAACTCACCCACTCCCCATGATCCCAAGGCTCAACACGTCAAACTCGAAGAACAAAGGACACAAGGTTTATATTGGTTCGGGCCACCGATGTGGTGTAATACCCTGCTCCAGTGTGGTGTGGTGGATTGCCTCTTGGGCTGAGGATGAACAAGTACAAGGGAAGAACAGCCTCCTGAGGAGAGGTGTTCTTGAGCTTGGTGAGCTTGTGTGGTTGAGGATGATCGGAATGATCCAAGATCAGTTGCCTCCTACTGTGGTGGCTTGTCCTATTTATAGAGGCCCTGGTCCTCTTCCCAATTATAGGCGGGAAGGGATCCAACAACAACCAAATTTGAAGGGGGACAACCATTACAAGTTATCCTGACTAAAGGTGGTCTTCGCCTGCCAAAGGCTCTGGCGGTGACGCCGTCCTGGGCTCCACGGTGACCTCCATCCTGCCGTCCTGCTGGTCTTGGTCTTGTTGCACCGATATGGAAACCTTTGCCTGATGCCTCAGGACTCCTCGCCTGTGCTTGCCTCTTTAGAACCAAAGAGGAAACGAGTACACTGCCCGCGTTGGCGCCCGCCTGGCCTTGGTCGTCATGGCTTGCATCACAGGAACCTCGAGAGGTGCCCCTCGCCTTGATCTCTCCGCCCCTCGCGAGCCAGCCTAGTGAGGCCGCCCCTGAGGAGGTCTTGCGTCGTCTGGCTCGCAAGGCTTGGCCCCTCGCGAGGGTCTTGAGTGTTTGCTGATGAAGATGGGTTGTACAGGGCCGCTGGTGGAGCCACGTCGTGGGCCACAGGCAGGCAAGTCTGGGGACCCCCGTTCCCAGGACGTCGACAGTAGCCCCCGGGCCCAAGGTGCGCTCGGACTTGGCTTCGAGGCGAAGCCAAGGGGCAAGTGCGGAGCGCTGCGGGCCCCAACAGCCTGCGGCCTCGGTTGACGCATGGCGACTGATGGGACGTGGGAGTCTTCGCTTCCCCATGCTGCCTCGGCAACTGCCCAATTTGACGAGTCCCTGATGCATGTAGAGAAAACCATCATTACCTGTGATCGTGGAGGTCGTCGGTTGGCCTTCTCCCGCTATAAATGAGGAGGGGGTAGAGCCCCCGTCGCCCATCTCTTCCTGTTCCGTTTGCTTCTTCTTCCTTGCTTCATTGCTAGCAGCGACACCCATGGCGCAGGTGAAGAGGTTCTCGGCCGCAGAGAAGGGGAAAGCCCGCCAGGAGGGGCCCGGCTCGCCGCCGCCCAAGTGGGGGCGCCCTCGCCTGCGTAAGCACGTCGCGACCCATGCCGTGGCCCCTTGCGCCCGCGGTGGCGCCTCCTCGCGTGGTGGGAGCCGCCCAGGTCGTGGCAGCCCCGTCGATGAAGTGAGGCGCGCCATGGTTGCGCGGCCTTCCCGGCCGCGCTTCCACTCGGCGGAGGTGCTGCCGGAGTTTGTCGTGTGGTCGGAGAACCCGGCCAGCACCTGGCTTCAGCTCCCGTGCTGCTTGGCCGGCGAACTACCGGCCACGGGTCCAAGCGGTCTCTGGCTGCAGGCGGGCGGCTGGTGCAGCAAGGCTTCGTGGGTAGCGGTGGAGGTCTTCGTCGCGGGCAACGCAGCCCTGGCCCGCGGCTGGCAGATGGTTTGCCCACGCGTGCGGCCTGGGCAGGCGGTGTACCCTCCACTTCAAGTACGACGACAATGCGACCCTCTACATCAGGGTATTCGGGGAAGATGGTCACCGCGTCAGATGCTGCCATGAGGACAATGACGGTGGCGAGGTGCTCGGCCTTGGCGACGGTCGTGACGAGGGTGAAGGTGGACTTGCCCTCGGCGCCGGCCGCGACTCGTCCAGCTGCGGTGGCTCTTCCTCCAACGACAGCTCCAGCAGCGGCGGCTATGACTAGCCGCAATGTCGCCGTGCCCGCTTCGAGGGCGGTAGCGGGTCGTCTCGTCGCCGCGCCCCAGTGAGGTGCGAGGAGGGGTCTGGCCGAGTCCAAGAGGGCGCCAAGGGCCTACCCTCACGAACCGCTGCGGGGGCGCGCGCTGCTTTTGTTTTGTTCTTTCCTTTCTTCCTACATTTGAAAGAGAAACAAGTATGTGGCCCTGCAAGGGCGTGCAACGAACCGTGATTTCCATGTTGATATGTTATGTTTATTGTTCCTGTGTCCTGTTGCAGCATCAGTGTTTTATGTAGGCGTGTAGAGATAACTTAGATCGACGTGTCTGAAGTAGTTTCTGCCTCGTGAGGCGCGTATCTCCCAGCACCTGGTGAGACCTCCTTGCCATAGGCTTGGGAGGCGTCGAGGAACTGCAAAAAATTGTTAAGAAACTCTTATTCTTCCAAGCCCAGTGCCCCAGGCATGGGCGGCCATGACCCAGCGCTCCGCGTCGCGGTACCCGAGGGGCACAGACTTAAGAGAGGGAGGTGCGCCAGCTTGCGAGCTCGAGCGAGGGTGCCTCATGAAGACCAGGGAAAACGCTCACGAGTGCACCTGTCCAGCCCCCTCGCGAGGCATGCGGGGGAGAGTACGAGCGAAAACAAAGAACCGAGGGAAGAAACAGAGAAAAAAGTCGATCGAACCAAGATGACAAGAAACACCATAATGCGAATTTCCATTAAAGAGGGGCAAGCCAACTACGGAAAGCAAATGAAAAGCCGCGTCCGGCACCTAGTCTAGTCTTCTCACCAGCGCGGAGCTAATTGTTGCCACTAGGACGTGGGAGGGAGCTCCCGAGGCTCGAGGGCGGCACTCATGAGACTCCGGGGCATGTACAGCCCCACTCATTATTACGTGAGAGAGTCACGAGCGGAGACCTTCACAGGCAGGGGGGCTTGCTTCACAGACGCTGGGCCTTGCTTCATGGGTAGAACTTCCGGAGGTGCTGGATGTTCCAGGCGTTCTAGATGGGGACCCCGTCCTGCGTCTCCAGGCGCACGTCGCCAGGCCTGGAGACGTGCGCGACCCTAAACAGGCCCTCCCACAAGGGCAAGAGCTTATGCATCCCTTCCCTTGAGAGCACTCGCCTTAGGATGAGGTCGCCCACCTCGAGCGTCTTGGAACGGACGCTGTGGCAGTGATACCGCCGCAGCGTCTGCTGGTATCTTGCCGCTCGAAGCATGGCTTCGCGGCGACATTCCTCCCCCAGCACAAGGTCCATCCCCCACATGGCTTCCTGCTGCGTCTCATCAAACGCCAGGACCCGCGCGGAGTGATGCTTGACCTCGTGAGGGAGAACCGCTTCCGCTCCGTAGACGGGGAGGAACGGGGTCTCGCCTGTTGGCTTGGTGGCGGTGGTGCGGATGGACCACAACATAGACTGGAGCTCGTCGTGCCAGCCCCTTCCGCAGGCCTCGAGCTTCTTCTTGAAGGTCCTGGTCTTGAGGCCTCTCAGGACTTCCGCGTTTGCGCGTTCGGCTTGACCATTGCTCCTGGAGTGTGCCACCAAAGTGTAGTAGATCTGTGTTCCAAGGTTAGCACAATATGTCTTGAAGAGATTGCTAGTGAACTGCGAGCCGTTGTCGGTGATGATGCGGTTAGGGACCCCGAACCGGGTTACGGGACCCTTGATGAACTTGACCGCCGATACGGCCGGGATGGTGCGGACAGCTTCTACCTCCGCCCATTTGGTGAACTTGTCGATGGTGACGTAGAGGTAGCAGTAGCCCCCAGGCGCTTGAGGGAACGGGCCTAGGATATCCAGCCCCCAGATTGCGAACGGCCACGAGAGCGGGATGGTCTGGAGGCCCTGAGCTGGCTGATGGATCTGCTTGGCGTGGAATTGGCAGGCCTCGCAGGACTTCACCAGCTCGGTCGCGCCGTTGAGTGTCGTAGGCCGGTAGAACCCACTGCGGAACACCTTGCCGACGAGGGTTCATGACGACGAGTGGTGCCCGTAGTCTCTGCCGTGTATGTCAGCTAGCAACTCGTTCCCATATTTCCTAGAGATGCATTGAAACGTCATTTGGCCACTTCGTGTATAGCTCACCGTCTTGGATGTAGTACGCCGTAGCCTGTTGGGCCACGCGCTCCGTGTCGTCCTCTTTCTCCGGCAGCATCCCTTGCGTCGGGTATTCCTTGAACTCCTTGGTCCAGCACCCCTCCTGTGGCTCGAGCGCCAGAAGTAGGCGCGCTCCCGAGGTCGGGCCGCAGGCCGGGGCTCCCGAGGTAGGTGGTTGGGGGAGTTCCTCCCGAGCCTGCGCCGGCCCTGAAAGCTGAGGTGTTGCCGAAGGCTTGAAGAGCCGCTCCTCGATGATGCCAGGCTCTTGGGGTTAGCACTTGGATCCCCTTTTGGCAATGTTGTCGGCCTCCTTGTTGGTGCCACGGGGCACGTGCTGCAACTCTAGGCCCAATAACTGCTTTTTCCATTTTGCGTACCTCCGCGAGGTATGCCTCCATGTGCTCGTCCCTCGGCTCGTATACCTTGTTGGAGAAGTTGACGAGGAGTTGCGAGTCGCCCCTGATGGTGAGGCGCTTCACCCCTAGGGCCGCCGCAGCCTTTAGGCTAGCGATGAGGCTTTCGTACTCTGTGATGTTGTTGGAGACCTTCTCGCCTTGCTGGAAGCAGAGCTGCACGGCGTAGTAGAGCTTGTCTTGAGTGGGTGAGATGAGCACTGCTCCAGCTCCCGTGCCCTAGCGTGCGAACGCGCCCTTGAAATACATGACCCAGCCATCTGGTGCTTCACTTCCTGGCGAAAGGGATCAGTCCTCGCCTACTTCAAGCCCTGGGGTGTCGGTCCATTCTGCCACGAAGTCGGCGAGCGCAGCTCCCTTGATGACCTTGGTTGTGCTGAACTCCAGCTGGAATGCTTGCAGCTCGATGTTCCATTCAACGACTCTTCCAGCAGCGTTGGGGCTCCTGAGTACCCTCTCCAGTGGGTAGGCCGAGACGACCTTGTTTGGGTGACCTTGTAAGTAGTGACGCATCTTACGCGAGGCCACCAAGAGCGCAAGCAAGAGCTTTTGAGGCATGGGGTACTGTGCCCTTGCATCCCGCATCACCGTGCTGACGAAGTACACTGGGTGCTCGACAAGGGCGGGAGCACCGACGGAGCCTGCGTCTGCCGGAGGTTGGGGCATCTCCTGAGGTGACGGGACCCTAAGAGCCTAGTCGCCCACTAGGGCCTCTGCAGGCCTGCGAACACCGCCCTACTGGGCCTGATCACTCGTGGGCATTGCTGCAGCTTCTGTGGTGCCCTCTAGGTCCCGTATCGCCTCGGCTGGAGGTGTGGCACGGCGTGGCGGACCCTTGGCCTGGCGCTCTTCCCGCACCGCCACTAGAGCTGCGCTAGCAGAGTAGGGAGTGGCGGCAAGGTAAAGCACCAGGGGCTCGAGAGGGCGAGGCACCACCATCACCGGAGGGCTGGTCAGGTATCTCTTGAGGTCTTGAAACGCTTGGTCGGCCTCCGGGGTCCACTCGAACGGGCCCTTCTTCTTCATCAGCTTGAAGAATGGCAGGGCGCGCCCTCCCAGCTTGGAGATGAAGCGCCCCAGCGAGGTCATGCATCCCGCAAGCTTCTGCATCTCCTTGAGAGTTTGTGGTGGCTCATGTCTTCTATGGCCTTGACCTTCTCCGGGTTAGCCTCGATCCCCGTGTGGGACACGAGGAAGCCCAACAGCTTGCCGGAGGGGACACCGAACACGCACTTCTCCGGGTTGAGCCGCAAGTCCACTTGGCGCAGGCTCACGAAGGTCTCCTCCAGGTATTGAATCAAAGTTCTCGCCTCCCGAGATTTTACCACGATGTCGTCGATGTAGGCTTCAGCATTCCTCCCAAGCTACTGACCCAGGGCGATGTGCATCAACCGTTGGAAGGTCGCGCCTGCGTTGCGCAGCCCGAACGGCATGCAAGTGTAGCAGTACACCCTACACGGGGTCAGGAAGGCCGTCTTCTCCACATCCTCTACTGCCATCTTGATCTGGTGATAGCCCGAGAACGCGTCCAGGAAACACAACATGTCGCACTCGGCGGTGGAGTCGACAATCTGGTCGATGCGCGGAAGCGGGAATGGGTCTTGGGGACAAGCCTTGTTGAGGTTGGTGAAGTCGACACTCATGCGCTCCTTCCCGCCTTTCTTCGGTACGATGACGGGGTTCGCCAGCCACTCAGGGTACCGAACCTCGCGAATGACACCTGCTGCCTCCAGCTTGCGGGTTTCCTGGACGATGAAGGACTGCTTCTCCGTGGACTATCGCCGCGCCTTCTGCTTCACAGGGCGCACATTGGGGCACACCCTCAAATGATGCTCAATCACCCCCTCGGGACCCCTACTAGCTGCTTGGGTTCCCAGGTGAATACATCCTTGTTTGCACGCAGGAACCTCACCAATGCCTCCTCTTGATCTGGGTCGAGGTTGGCGCCTATGGTGAAGGTGGCTCCTGAGGACCCATCTTCCTCGATCGGCACCTGCTTGGTTTCGGCCCGATCTTGAGTGAACAACTGCTTCTTCTGTGCTGGCATGGCCTCCTTAGCTCCAAGGGTGGCCTCGTTGGCCGATCGCGCCACCGCGGAGGTTTTGAGGGCAAGCTTGAGCGTCGCCAGAGCCTCCTTGGTGTCTCCAACTACGGTGAGGACGTCCTTGCTCCCGGGCATCTTCATGAGGTTGTAGGCTAGATGGGTTGCTGCCATAAACTGAGCCAGAGCCGGGCACCCGAGGATGGCGTTGTATGGGAGGCCAATGCGGGCGATGTCAAAGTCGATCAAGTCGGTGCGGTAGTTGTCGCGAGTGCCGAAGGTCACAGGAAGGCGGATCTGCCCCAGGGGGCTGGCGGAGCCGCCGCCAACTCCGGAGAAGGGCTTGCTGGGGCAGAGCCATTCGAGTGGTAAGTGAAGAAGGCTAAAAGCCTCCATGGAGAGCACGTTGAGGCCGGCGCCACCGCCGATGAGGGTCTTGGTGACAGCTATGTTGCAGATGGTGGGCTTGCAAAGCATTGGGAGCACGCCCGAGCCGACGGTGGTGACGGGGTGATCCCCCGAGTCGAAGGTGAGGTCGGCTTTGGGGGCCGCCCAACCTGGGGGAGCTCCTTGCTGCACGGAAGCGACTCCGATCCGGCAAAAGAACTGCTTGGTGTGACGGTCCGAGGGCGGCGCTTGCGAGCCGCCGACGAGGGCTGCGACGGCGAGGGGCGCTGGTGCTGTGAAGCGCGCTACGAAGACGCCGCACAGCTCCTCCCAAGATGCCACTGAGGATCCTGGGAGGGTGAGCAGCCAGGCGCGTGGTGCACCAGCGAGGGCCATGGGAAGCCAGTTGGCCATGACCTTGTCGTCGCCCCCAGCCTTCAGGACGGCCTCTTCATATGCCAGCAGGAAGGCCGACGGGTCCGCCGTGCCATCGTAACGCGGCGGCATCTCCGGCTTGAACTTGGGCGGCCATTGTACCCGTCGCAAGGCGGAGGCAAAGGCTCTGAGCCCCCTGGCACCATCGTGGGCGTCCGTCATCCTAGCCGGAGGAGCAACGCCGGCCATGTGGGCAGGCGCGGAGGTGGTGGAGCGTGGGTTGATGAAAGGAAAGCTTCAACGCACCCCTTCCTGGCGCGCCAAATGTCGGATTTCGGGTTCCGGCAAAACCCTCAATGTTTGAACAGGTGCGCATGAAGATCCCTTCCTTCCCTAACTCACCCACTCCCCACGATCCCAAGGCTTAGCACGTCGAACTCGAAGAACAAAGGACACAGGTGTAACGCCCACGATGCGGCTATATCTCCCACGTGTCGAGGCACGACTTAGAGGCATAACCGCATTGTGGTTTTGTCGCAAGAAGGGTCATCTTTAGACAATACCATGTGATGAACAAGAAAAGGATAAAGAGAGTTGGCTTACAGTCGCCACTTCACACAATGAACAAATAATTCATACATCATTCAAAGTACACACATAGTCCGACTAAGGACAAAACCAAATGAAAAGAAGATAACCCCAAATGCTAGATCCCCGATCATCCCAACTGGGCTCCACTACTGATCATCAGGAAAAGACACGTAGTAACGACCAAGGTCCTCGTCGAACTCCCACTTGAGTTCGGTAGCATCACCAGCACTGATATCATCGGCACCTACAACTGTTGTTGTAGTAATCAGTGAGCCACAAGGACTCAGCAATCCCATTACCATGGGTATCAAGACTAGCAAAGCTTAATGGGTAAGGAAGGGGTAAAGGTTGCAGCAGCGACTAAGCATGTATGGTGGCTAACTTACGAATACAAGAGTAAGATGAGAAACTATGCCAATGGTCACAAACTAGAAATGACCAAGAAGTGATCCTGAAACTACTTACGTTCAAACATAACCCAGCCATGTTCTCCTCTCGAACTTCCTCAAAAAGAGACAATCATGGTTACGCACCGCGGTTGGTGTATTTTAATTGAGTTTACTTCAGGTCCTCTACAACTGGATATTAACAAATTCCCATCTGCCACATAACCGCAGGCATTGCTTTTGAAAGTTTAAACCCTGCAGGGGTGTCCCAACTTAGCCCATGACAAGCTCACGATCCGCGGAGACAATCCTCCACCGCGGGACATCCGATCAGACTCGAGGTCCCGGTGCCCAAGACATTTCGACAATGGTAAAACAAAACCAGCAAGACCGCCCGAATGTGCCGACAAATCCCAATAGGAGCTGCACATATCTCGTTCTCAGGGCACACCGGATGGGTCAAACTACGAGTAAAACTATCCCTCGAGTTTCCCCGAGGTGGCCCCGCAGGCTGCTCGGTTCGGACCAACACTCAGAGGAGCACTGGCACGGGGGTGCTAAAATAAAGATGACCCTCGGGATGGCGACTCCCTAGGGAAAAGTATAGGTGGTGGTTAGGCAAATGGAAAACCAATGTTGGGCCTTGCTGGAAGAGTTTTATTCAAGGCGAACTGTGAAGAGGGTCCCATACCCCTCATCGTGTTAGGGACGCAAAATCAAGGAACATAACACCGGTATGACGGAAACTAGGGCGGCAAGAGTGGAACAAAACACCAGGCATAAGGGCGAGCCTTCCACCCTTTACCAAGTATATAGATGCATTAATTAAATAAGAGATATTGTGATATCCCATGATATCCATGAAATCCATGTCCCAACATGGAACAACCTGCAACTGTACCTGCAACTAGCAACGCTATAAGAGGGGCTGAGCAAAGCGGTGACATTGCCAAACAATGTTTTGCTAGGACGGGTGAAAAAGATTAGAGGCTATCATGGCAATTTGGGAGGCTTGATAACAAGTGGTAGGTAGCACGACATAACGATAGCGTCGAGACAAACTAGCATAGCAATGATAGTAGTTCATCTTGCCAGAAATCGCGCTAGGAAGAAGAACAAGTCCATGAAGAAGACAAACGGACGTAGTCGAACGAATCCTCACAACTCCGGTATGAAACCGAAGCTTGGAAGCATGCAAACGGGACGGTTCGAGTTCGGTGCAATGTAGATGTCAGGACCCCAATTCTAAGTCACACCGATCTAGCCTGCAACACCTCATATCACTTTGGGCCTCACGCACAGTATTCCAACGGGTGTCGCCTTACCATGGCCCGGGACTGTTTGCGCCTTTTGGCTCACGTATATGATAGTGTCTCTAGCATCCATATGACCGAGAACCCGGGCCAGCATGGCTAGTCGTGAACCCAAAGCGGCGCTAACTTATGGGGACATGCATACATGAATCAACATCGAGCATGTCGGTCAACAGCGTGTGAATCCGGGTTGTAGCACTGGGCTAACAGGACTCCGGGAACCCGGGCTGTAGCAGGCTAGGCAGGACTCCGAATGTCACCGTGTGACATTTCCCCGAAGGGACAGACATAGGAACGAAGTGAAACACATGCCGGCCAGTCTAGGTGTTCCGGAGCAGTAGTGTTGGGCTAGCAGGACTCCGGTAAACCAGGCTGTAGCGGACTACCAAGGCTCAGTGGAGACACCAGACTACATTTCCCCATAAGAGAGTGTGGGATCTTGAGAATATGTGTCTAGAGGGGGGGGGGGTGATTAGACACTTAGTGCTAAAGTTGCAGGTTTTAAACTTTTTCGGTTTAAGTGGAGTTTAGGCACAATTACACAATACATATCAAGCAAGCATGCAAAGAGTATATGAGTAGCGGAAAGCAAAGCATGCAACTTGCAAGAATGTAAGGGGAAGAGTTTGGAGAATTCAAACGCAATTGGAGACACGGATGTTTTTGGCGTGGTTCGGATAGGTGGTGCTATCCTACATCCACGTTGATGGAGACTTCAACCCACGAAGGGTAACGGTTGCGCGAGTCCACGGAGGGCTCCACCCACGAAGGGTCCACGAAGAAGCAACCTTGTCTATCCCACCATGGCCATCGCCCACGAAGGACTTGCCTCACTAGCGGTAGATCTTCATGAAGTAGGTGATCTCCTTGCCCTTACAAACTCCTTGGTTCAACTCCACAATCTTGTCGGAGGCTCCCAAGTGACACCTAGCCTATCTAGGAGACACCACTCTCCAAGAAGTAACAAATGGTGTGTTGATGATGAACTCCTTGCTCTTGTGCTTCAAATGATAGTCTCCCCAACACTCAACTCTATCTCACAGGATTTGGATTTGGTGGGAAGAAGATTTGAGTGGAAAGCAACTTGGGGAAGGCTAGAGATCAAGATTCATATGGTAGGAATGGAATATCTTGGCCTCAACACAAGGGTAGGTGGTTCTCTCTCAGAACATGTGAGTTGGAAGTGTAGATGTGTTCTGATGGCTCTCTCCACAAATGAAGAGGAGGTGGAGGGGTATATATAGCCTCCACACAAAATCCAACCGTTACACACAATTTACCAATCTTCGTGGGACCGAATCAAAAAACTTGGTCGGACCGATTTAGTAAATCTAGTGACCGTTAGAGATTTTCGGTGGGACTGGCATGCAACTCGGTAGGACCGATATGGTTAGGGTTAGGGCATAACGTAATCTCGGTGAGACCGATTACACAAACTCGGTGAGACCGATTTGGTAATAAGCTAACCAGAGAGTTGGTCAGGCAAACTCGGTGGGACCGATTACTAAACTCGGTTGGACCGATTTTGGTAATAAGTTAACCAGAGAGTTTGCATTGTAATCTCGGTAGTACCGATTACCTAAACTCGGTGAGACCGATTTTGGCAATGGACATATACAGAGAGATTACAATCCCATCTCGTTGAGACCGAGATCCCTATCGGTGAAACCGATTTGCTAGGGTTTGGTAGTGGCTATGACAAATGAAACTCGGTGGCGCCGGATAGAAAGAATCGGTAGGGCCGAGTATGACTTTAGGTTTAGGTCAAATGTGGATATGGGAAAGTAGTTGAGGGTTTTGGAGCATATCACTAAGCACATGAAGCAAGAGGCTCATTAAGCAACACCTCATCCCTCCTTGATAGTATTGGCTTTTCCTATAGACTCAATGTGATCTTGGATCACTAAAATATAAAATCAAGAGTCTTGAGCTTGAAGCTTTAGCCAATCCTTTGTCCTTAGCATCTTGAAGGAGTTCCCACAACCTTTAGTCCATGCTACTCCATTGTTGAACTTATCTGAAACATACTAGATAAAAGTGTTAGTCCAACAAGAGATATGTTGACATTAATTACCAAAACCACCTAGGGAGCACTTGTGCTTTCAATCTCCCCCTTTTTGGTAATTGATGGCAACATACATCAAAGCTTTAGATTAAGATATAAAGAATAGCAAGTAAATCTTTGGAAGGACATGTAACAAACATAGGCTCCCCCTACATGTATGCAATCATGTGAATATGAAATATAGAAGCATTTTAGAGCATAACCATGACAGAGTAGGCAATGTGTTACATGTATCTTGGCCATATGCATCAGAGCAAAAGATTATTAAGAAAAATACCTTCATCCTCATGAGTCCTTCTTGCAAACAGTATGTACATAAGGAAGAATTCCTCATTCTCATGATTTCGATGCGTATACTTACCTTGTAGTCTTGAGTTTGCTTAGGATGGAATGAACCTGCACAAACAAGGTTAGATAACACAGGTGCGTCCACTAGCCAGAACAAACCAAAGGAAACCACAAGAATACCAAGACTGGGATGACATGTAGAGAGTGAGTACAAGGTACCACATTGGTTTAGACATGTCCCCAAGAGTAAAGATATGCAATGAATTTGAATGATTTCTTTCCCTTAGATGTCTTGCTCCCCCTGAATCTGACATGGGATATTGGGAGAAGATAGGGAACAGAAAAACAGAGATGAAAGATATGAATGAATAGAGCTTAATGCAAATAAGCACATATGAACATGTCTTTCCCCCAAAAAGACATGTGGCATCTCTCCTCTTGAACATCAAGCATCTGGGATCCTTGAGTATTCTCTCCCCCTGGAGATCTCTTTCTCCCCCTTAATATTCTCTCTTGTAGGTGATAAGCTTTGATGTGATCTCTCTCCCCCCCTTTGACATCAATTTCCAAGAAGGGCTTTCTGGAATCTGTCGAATGGGTTTGGTCCTTGAGACTCAGCACAAAGTAATGGATAAAACTATGATGCTTGTAGAGGACAAGATTCATTGAGTGGAGCTAGATCAGAAGAAGTATAGAACAAGTGGCAAACTGTTTTTCCTGTTGTGAATTCGGTGGCACCGAGTGGCATGTTTCGGTGGTACCGAAAGGATTCGTTTGGACCGAAAACTACAAGTCGGTGAAACCGAGTTCATCACAGAGAAAAACACTTGTCACCTCAGCTCACTAGACAAGTAAGATTTCACAAAGATTTGCAATGAATTATCTGAAAGATTTGCAATGAATTGGATGCAGAAAATGCAGAACAAAAAGCAAAAAGAAAAGAATGAAATTTCTAGATGAAGTTTTTTTTGTGTTTGAAAAAGGAAAACAAATATGCAAGGGACAAATGCAATAACATAGAAAAGAACACAAGAGAACTTCATCTAGAGTTGGGCGGTGACATAGTCACCTATGTTAGAGTATATTGACTTAGGTGTCAAGTGAGATCACTTGATCATAGGTCATACTCATCGTTTAAGCTCAAAATGGGGTTACCATTTTTCGTTTAAGCATCTTGATGTATTCACATCTTGTTGAGTTGCTTTGAGTCATGACTTGGAGTAAAGCTTCTCTAAGATGGAATTACATACCTTGGGTGGTGGTGTGGATCTTGCTCATGTAGTTGAACTTGTGTGGGTGCTCAAGGTTGATGTAGTTCATCAGAAGTTGGGAGCACCACTTGGAGTTTGAGTTCATCTACCTACATGGATTAGTTCTTGCAAGGAAGAGCACTTATGTATCCAAAAATGATAATCATGAAGATCAACATAGAATTTGTCAAAGGATATGTTTGAATGGTTTTGTGCTTCCTTGTCTTCAACTACCATTTTGTAGAGACTTGGTAATGTAGAGATTGCTTAAGATGTGAGTGAGTTGCAATCTCATAGAATTTGATTCAACCAAGTACCTACATGGGTTAGATAACATGCAAGATGCAAATTTGTCCAAGACATAAGATAATCATCATAAGAGATATATCATGGATTAGTCATAAGCTCATGTCTTGCATGTCTCCAATGGAGTTCCTACTCCAAGTTCGAAGCATCAATAACGTTCAATTCACCTCTCAACCTGCAAAACACTTTCTCATCAAGTGGTTTAGTGAATATATCTGCTAATTGCTTATCGGTGCGAACATGCTTAAGATCAATGTCACCCTTAGGAACATGATCTCGAATGAAATGATGACGAACTTCAATATGCTTAGTTCAAGAATGTTGTACAGGTTTATGACCAATTTTGATAGCACTTTCATTGTCACAAAGCAATGGAACATGTTTTACATAGATCCCATAATCTTTAAGAGTTTGGGTCATCCAAAGTAATTGGGCACAAAATGAACCAGCGGCAATGTATTCCGCTTCGGTGGTGGATAAGGATACTGAGTTTTGTTTCTTGGAGGACCAAGACACAAGGGATCTACCAAGAAATTGACAAGTACCCGAAGTGGACTTTCTATCAACCTTGTCTCCGGCATAATCCAAGTCAGAATAGCCAACAAGATCAAAAGAAGACCTCTTAGGATACCAAATGCCAAAATTTGGTGTATGAATTAAGTATCTCACTATCCTTTTCACGGCCTTAAGATGACATTCTTTAGGAGCAGCTTGATATCGTGCACACATGCACACACTTAGCATAACATCGGGACGTGAAGCACATAGGTATAACAATGAACCAATCATAGAGCGATAAACCTTTTGATCAACCGGTTCACCATCTTTGGTCAAATCATTATGTCCACTAGTAGGCATGGGTGTAGGCATACCTTTGCATTCTTGCATATTGAACTTCTTGAATAAGTCTTTGGTGTACTTCGTTTGAGAGACAAATGTACCTTCCTTAGTTTGCTTGATTTGCAAACCGAGAAAGAATTTGAGTTCACTCATCATAGACATCTCAAACTTCTTCGACATTAGCTTTCCAAACTTTTCACTAAAAAGAGGGTTAGTTGAACCAAATATGATATCATCAACATAAATTTGGCATACAAATAGTTCTCCATTAACTCTTTTAGTAAAAAGTGTGGAATCAAATTTTCCAATTTCAAAACCACTTGCAATAAGGAACTTGGTCAAGCATTTATACCATGCTCTAGGAGCTTGTTTAAGACCATAAAGGGCTTTGTGAAGTTTGTAAACATGATTTGGTTTCTTAGGATTGACAAAGCCGGGAGGTTGTTTGACATAAACTTCCTCCTCTATTTCACCATTTAGAAAAGCACTTTTAATGTCCATTTGGTACAAGGTGATATTATGGTGATTAGCATAGGCAAGTAAGATGCGAATGGACTCAAGTCTAGCAACGGGAGCATATGTCTCACCATAGTCCATACCTTCGACTTGTGTGTACCCTTGGGCGACGCGACGTGCTTTGTTGCGAACCACTTGTCCATCTTCATCTTGCTTGTTGCGAAACACCCATTTGGTACCAATGATGTTGTGGTTGTTGTCGGGCTTCTTAACCAATGTCCAAACTTGGTTTCTCTCAAAGTTGTGTAGCTCTTCATGCATAGCGTTTATCCAGTCCGGATCTTCCAATGCTTCTTCAACCTTCATAGGTTCAATGCTAGAGATGAATGAATAGTTTTCACAAAAGTTAGCTAAACGAGTTTTTGAGCGAGTGATTCTCCCGGTTTGAATATCATTGTAGATTTGCTCGACGGGATGGTCCTTAGCAATTCTTGCTCGAACTCGTGAAAGCTTTTGCTTGGGTCTTCATTGAACATCTTCTTCATCTTGTTCTTCTTATTGGCCTTCTTCATTGTTGGCGTTGTCGTTCTCTTGTCGTGGTGGAGAAGGAGGTTGTTGGTGTTCGTCTTGATGCATTTCCTCATCTTCTTCATCTGGGTGTGTCCCACTTGTGGATGCTTCCGTGTCAATTCTTGGTTCACCTTGTCGTGAAGTAGAAGCTTCCACTTGGACGGACGAGGTACTCTCCTTCACCTCCGTTGGACGAATTTTGCCAATAGACAAGTCTTGGATTGCTTCTGAAGGGTCTTTGTCTCCTACATCAATTGACAATTGCTCTACTTATGAGCCATTAGATTCATCAAACTTCACATCTACCGTCTCTTCAACCTTTCGGGTGAAATTGTTGTAGACATGGTAAGTGTGAGAGTTTGATCCATAACCAAGTAGGAAACCTTCATCAGATTTAGGAGCAAACTTTGAACGACGATGCTTATCAAGAATGTAGCACTTTGAGCCGAATACTCGAAAGTATCCAACTTGGGGTTTGTTACCGGTGAGAAGCTCGTATGCCGTCTTGCCGAGTAGCTTGTGAAGATACAAGCGATTTGTTGCATGACAAGCTGTCTCAACCGCTTCTGCCCAAAAGTGCTTCGGCGTCTTGTACTCATCAAGCATCGTTCTCGCCATTTCGATGAACCGGTTCTTCCTCTCAACAACTCCATTTTGTTGAGGTGTGTACGTAGCCGAGAACTCGTGTGAAATCCCTTCTTCATCAAGAAAGGTGTCCACATTTGCGTTCTTGAACTCCGTTCCGTTGTCACTCCGAACCTTCTTGATCTTCACTTCAAATTGATTTTGGGCCTTCCTAGCGAAGTTTTTGAAGATCTTTTGGACCTGCGATTTGTCATCAAGAAAGAACACCCACGTAAATCTTGAAAAATCATCAACTATAACTAGACCAAAAGAATTTCCACCGAGACTTTTGTAAGCGTTGGGACCAAAAAGATCCATATGAAGTAGCTCGAGTGGCCTCCTTGTGGTCATGATGTTCTTGACGGGATGCCTTCCTCCAACCTGTTTACCTGCTTGACAAGCACTGCAAAGTCTATCCTTATCAAATATAACATCGTTAACTCCAAGGATATGATTTCCTTTAATAAGCTTGTCAAGGTTTCTCATGCCAACGTGACCTAGTCGTCTATGCCACAACCAACCTTTTGAGGATTTAATGATAAAGCAAGTTTTAGGTTGTGCCTTTTTAGAGAAATCGACAATGTAAAGATCACCTCTACGTATACCGGTAAAGACCATTTTATGATTGTCTCGACGAAACACTTGGCAATCTACCTCAGTAAATAGGACATTCAAACCGAAATCAGCAAGTCTAGATACTGAAAGTAAGTTGTATCCAAGAGATTCAACGAGCATGACATTTTGTATGGAGCTATCGTGTGAGATGGCCACCTTACCAAGGCCAACCACCTTACCCTTTGAATTATCACCAAAGGTGACATATTTTCGAGGGCCGTCATTTTCAGCAAGCTCACGGAACATCTCTTCATCTCCGGTCATATGATCAATACGTCCACTGTCAAGAACCCATTCCTTTCCTCCTGACACATATCCCCGAAGATTTGCCATAAGACCAAAATGTCTCATTGCATCATCAAGATCGAAGTCACTATCATCATCTTCATCATAGTATCCATGTTCAACATCATCTTGTGATTGATCATATCCTAGAGAGGGTAATTCATTAGGTACATGATCATCAAAGTGGTTACCTTTATGAATTCTAATAGCTTCGGATATGATATCACTAATGATTCCAACATTTCCTGTAGCACGCATGAGATTGGTAAGCTCAAATAGACAATTACCAAAACTAGGATCACTAGAGTTCATCTTACTCAAGGCAATAGATTTATGGAGAATTTCATCTAAATTTTTCAAGGAATAATCGGGAAATCGTTCCTCAAGAAATTTCCATATAGTATAAGCACACTCAAGAGTAGGCAAACATCTAATCAAGTTTCTAGGCAATCCTCTAATGATGAGCTCAACAGTTCTAAGATTGTGAATCATGTCAATATCTTCATCTAGGGTAGCGTGCATAGGATCCACATGAGGCGCACAGGGACTAGCAATGTACTTGTTCAAATGATATTGATTGAAAATTACAAGCATCTCATTTTTTCACTCATGAAAATACTCTCCATCAAGAATAGGCACTCTATGTCTAAGACTCCCCAAAGTAGACTAATCCATCTTCCTCCAATGATGATTAAACCAAGGCAATGGAGACCAAAGCTCTGATACCACTTGTGGGATCTTGAGAAGATGTGTCTATAGGGGGGGTGATTAGACACTTAGTGCTAAAGTTGTAGTTTTTAAACTTTTTCGGTTAAAGTGGAGTTTAGGCACAATTACACAATACATATCAAGCAAGCATGCAAAGAGTATATGAGCAGCGGAAAGCAAAGCATGCAACTTGCAAGAATGTAAGGGGAAGAGTTTGGAGAATTCAAACGCAATTGGAGACACGGATGTTTTTGGCATGGTTCGGATAGGTGGTGCTATCCTACATCCACGTTGATGGAGACTTCAACCCACGAAGGGTAACGGTTGCGTGAGTCCACGGAGGGCTCCACCCACGAAGGGTCCACGAAGAAGCAACCTTGTCTATCCCACCATGGCCATCGCCCACAAAGGACTTGCCTCACTAGCGGTAGATCTTCACGAAGTAGGCGATCTCCTTGCCCTTACAAACTCCTTGGTTCAACTCCACAATCTTGTCGGAGGCTCCCAAGTGACACCTAGCCAATCTAGGAGACACCACTCTCCAAGAAGTAACAAATGGTGTGTTGATGATGAACTCCTTGCTCTTGTGCTTCAAATGATAGTATCCCCAACACTCAACTCTCTCTCACAGGATTTGGATTTGGTGGGAAGAAGATTTGAGTGGAAAGCAACTTGGGGAAGGCTAGAGATCAAGATGCATATGGTAGGAATGGAATATCTTGGCCTCAACACAAGGGTAGGTGGTTCTCTCTCAGAACATGTGAGTTGGAAGTGTAGATGTGTTCTGATGGCTCTCTCCACGAATGAAGAGGAGGTGGAAGGGTATATATAGCCTCCACACAAAATCCAACTGTTACACACAATTTACCAATCTCGGTGGGACCGAATCAACAAAATCGGTCGGACCGATTTAGTAAATCTAGTGACCGTTAGAGATTTTCGGTGTGACTGACATGCAACTCGGTAGGACCGATATGGTTAGGGTTAGGGCATAACGTAATCTCGGTGAGACCGATTACACAAACTCGGTGAGACCGATTTGGTAATAAGCTAACCAGAGAGTTGGTCAGGCAAACTCGGTGGGACCGATTACTAAACTCGGTTGGACCGATTTTGGTAATAAGTTAACCAGAGAGTTTGCATTGTAATCTCGGTAGTACCGATTGCCTAAACTCGGTGATACCGATTTTGGTAATGGACATACACAGAGAGATTACAATCCCATCTCGGTGAGACCGAGATCCCTATCGGTGAAACCGATTTGCTAGGGTTTGGTAGTGGCTATGACAAATGAAACTCGGTGGCGCCGGATAGAAAGAATCGGTAGGGCCGGGTATGACTTTAGGTTTAGGTCAAATGTGGATATGGGAAAGTAGTTGAGGGTTTTGGAGCATATCACTAAGCACATGAAGCAAGAGTCTCATTAAGCAACACCTCATCCCTCCTTGATAGTATTGGCTTTTCCTATAGACTCAATGTGATCTTGGATCACTAAAATGTAAAATGAATAGTCTTGAGCTTGAAGCTTTAGCCAATCATTTGTCCTTAGCATCTTGAAGGAGTTCCCACAACCTTTAGTCCATGCCACTCCATTGTTGAACTTATCTGAAACATACTAGATAAAAGTGTTAGTCCAACAAGAGATATGTTGACATTAATTACCAAAACCACCTAGGGAGCACTTGTGCTTTCAGAGAGGCTGCCAAGGATAAACAACTAGATTTGTTCATCTTCATTGTATTTTCTTTTCTCTCAATTTGTTCAACCTTGCAAGGTTCTTTGGTTTCACTCTTTTGTCAAAGAAGCAACTTAGCTTTACCTCTTCTCTTTCTCTTCCGTTTTCCCCTCCGGTGCCATTCTAGATCTCGGGACGAGATCCTCTCGTAGTGGTGGAGTGTTGTGACGCCCCGGATCCGATGCGCCAGGTGTCCGCCAGTTATTCGCCATCCTTGCCATGTCATTTGCTTGCGTGTCGCATCTTGCCATGTCATCATCCGCATTGCATCATCATGTTTTCAAAAACTTGCATCCGTCCGGGTTCTCCGAGTTCTCTCCCTTGTCCGTTCTGAGACCAACCACACTTGCACGCGCCCGCGGCACGTCCGAAATATTATTTTATAAGTGGCCGGAAAATGTTCTCGGAATGGGATGAGAGTTGACGTGTGGTCTTGTTATAGTGAAGATAGACCGCCTGTCAAGTTTTATCGCATTCGGAGTTCGTCTGATAGCCCAACCGTTAATCTATAGCGGCAGTATAGCCGGTCTAACGTCGGACGTTTTCGGTCTCCGGAAACCGTCTCGGGCCGCACTTCTCCCCCTCTCTTCTCAGCCCGAGGCATTCTACACGGTCACTTGCAGCCCACCTGGGCCCAGCCTTCCCCTTCTCACGCCCGAAGCCGTCCGATGGCGATCGCACGGTCCAAAAACCTCTCCTAACCCCCCAAACCCTAATCCTGTCTATAATAGGAAGCCCCCTTCCATTTTTGGCAGCAGACCACCCTCCTCCTCGAAATCAGCGCCTCCCCAGCCTCCTTCCGTCACTTGTCGCCGCCAGATCTGCTCCGCCGACGCCACTTGGCCTCCTCTCGCGCCGCCACCTCGCCGTCGCCACGTGGCGCCACCCCAGTGTGCAGCGCCGCCGCCCCGTCCAACCAGAGGGCGCCACGTCGCCCCCCTGGCAGCTCCCCTCGCCGCGGCCCGTCCAGGCCCGGGCCAGACCCGCTGAAGCCCATCGGAGCCCGCCCGGGGCCCGGATCTCCGCCGCAGGCGCCCGTGGCCTCGCCCCGAGCGCTTCGTCCTCTCCCCCGCCTCCTCGCCGGCGTGCGCGGCCCCGCCGCCTCGACTTCGCGCCGCCCAGCGCCCGTGGCCTCGCCCCGACCTCCGTCCAGGCGAGTCCCGCCGTCCCGGCCTTCTCCTCCCTCTCCCGTCGTTCTTCTCTCTCCCTCACGAACTCTCTCTCTCTCTCTCTCTCTCTCTCTCTCTCTCTCTCTCTCTCTCTGCAGTAGGAGCCGCCGCCGCCTTGGAGACCTCGTCGCCGGCCTCCTCGTCTTCAAGCCTCGCCGGATCCGGGGTCCCCAGGCCCGGATCCGCCCGTTCCCGTCTGTCCCGGCCATCCCCGCGATCGTCGCCGGCGATGTTGCCGTTGGCCGCCGCCGCCTTCCAGATCAGTCGGGAGGAGCCCCGATCCACGCCGCCCTCCCCGTTGACCGCGGCCCTCGCCCGCGTGGGCCACAGGCAGGCCGGCCCAGCGCGCCCCCTTGCGGGCGTCTCTCCTCCACAGTTCCGGGCCAAGGCCCATGGTGAGCGCCCAGCCGCCCCTGGTTTCGGCCCAGTGGGTTTTTTTTCAGATCGGTGTATTTGTCCAATTTTCCAGAGCTTTGCAGTTTTGCAGAAAAACCCCTAAACTTCATGCATTTAATAACTCACAAACGGTGCATCATATTAAAATGAATTATATATGAAACTTGCTCAGAATTTTGTCTAGTTTAATAATATGTCATTGTCACCCATGTTTGAAATGTTTAAAATGATCTTTGATTAAACTTGCTCCTATGCCATGTTAAAATGATTTAATTCATAACTAATTAACCGTAACTCGGATTTAAATAAATTATATATGTAAATGGGGTAGAAAAATGCCTAGTGTAACATGTTGCACTTTATTTTCCTATTTAACAACATTAAAATATGCGTTAGGTCAGATCAGTACCATATCTAAAATATGCACATGAGGTTTTTCCGGAATTGTTGTTCGTTGCTTCCGGCCTCATTTAAACTTGACTAGATAGGTAGTTTTACTTTGCTTCACCCCCTTGCCATGTTTAACAACATTTAATATTGTTGGGTACATAATCGAGAGAGAACTAAATATTTGTTGTGGTGTTTCGTCAATATGCAACTCGTTGCATATTGAACTCCACTTAATTTGTAGAATTGTCTGTTGCACCTTGCCATGCCATGCATATTTAAACCGGACATGCATCATACTTGTTTGTGCATCATGCCATGTTTATGTGTTGGTTGTTTACTTTGTTGTTTTGCTTCTTTCCGGTGTTGCTTCTTCGGGTTAGTTCCGATAACGTTGCGATTGTGAGGATTCGTTCGTCTTCATCCGTTTGTCTTCTTCATGGACTCGTTCTTCTTCCTTGCGGGATCTCAGGCAAGATGACCATACCCTCGAAATCACTTCTATCTTTGCTTGCTAGTTGCTCGCTCTTTTGCTATGCCCATGCTGCGATACCTACCACCTGCTTATCATGCCTCCCATATTGTTAAACCAAGCCACTAACCCACCTTGTCCTAGCAAACCGTTGTTTGGCTATGTTACCGCTTTGCTCAGCCCCTCTTATAGCGTTGTTAGTTGCAGGTGAAGATGAACTTTGTTCCTTGTTGGAACATGGAGATGTTGTTCCTTGTTTGGAACATGTTTACTTGTTGGGATATCACAATATATCTTATTTAATTAATGCATCTATATACTTGGTAAAGGGTGGAAGGCTCGGCCTTATGCCTGGTGTTTTGTTCCACTTTTGCGCCCTAGTTTCCGTCATATCGTTGTTATGTTCCCGGATTTTGCGTCCCTAACGCGGTCGGGTGATTTATGGGACCCCCTTGACAGTTCGCTTTGAATAAGACTTTTCCAGCAAGGCCCAACCTTGGTTTTACCATTTGCCTACCACCTATCCTTTTCCCTTGGGTCCGATCAACCCGAGGGTCATCTTTATTCAGCCCCCCAGGGCCAATGCTTGTCTAAGTGTTGGTCCAAACTAGAGCCCTTTGCAGCGCCACCTTAAGGAAACTTGAGGGCTGGTTTTAGTTGTACGGACTGCTCATCCGGTGTTGCCCTGAGAACGAGATATGTGCAGCTCCTATCAGGATGTCGGCGCATTGGGCGGTTTTGCTGGACTTGTTTTATTGCTGCCGAAATGTCTTGTAGCCGGGAATTCGAGACTGATCGGGTCTTCCCGGGGAGAAGGAATATCCTTCGTTGATCGCGAGAGCTTATCATGGGCTAAGTTGGGACACCCCTGCAGGGTTTTGAACTTTCGAAAGCCGTGCCCGCGGTTATGTGGCAGATGGGAATTTGTTAATGTCCGGTTGTAGAAAACCAGAAGTTGATCTTAACTAAAATACACCAACCGTGTGTGTAACCGTGATGGTCTCTTCTCGGCGGGGTCCGGGAAGTGAACACGGTTGTTGGAGTTATGCTTGACGTAAGTAGTCCAGGATCACTTATTGATCATAGTTGTTCGACCGTGCTTTGCCTTCTCTTCTCGCTCTCATTTGCGTATGTTAGCCACCATATATGCTAGTCGCTTGCTGCAGCTCCACCTCACTACCCTGTCCTACCTATAAGCTTAAATAGTCTTGATCTCGCGGGTGTGAGATTGCTGAGTCCTCGTGACTCACCAGATACTTCCAAACCAGTTTGCAGGTGCCGATGAAACCGTGCAGGTGACGCACCCGAACTCAAGGAGGAGTTCAATGAAGATCTTGTCCTTTATGTTGTTCCGTTCTAGACGATCAGTAGTGGAGCCCAGTTGGGGTCGATCTTGGACTTTTGTCGCTTTTGGGGTTTCTTCTTTTATTTTGGCTCCGTAGTCAGGCCCTGATTGTAACTGTATGATGCAATGTTTTATTCATGTATTTGTGTGAAGTGGCGATTGTAAGCCAACTATGTACCTCTTTCCCTTATGTATTACATGGGTTGTGTGAAGATTACCTCACTTGCGACATTGCTTTCAATGCGGTTATGCCTCTAAGTCGTGCTTCGACACGTGAGAGATATAGCCGCATTGAGGGCGTACCAAGTTGGTATCAGAGCCTTCCCCGACCTTAGGAGCCCCCACTGATTGATCGTTTTAGCGGCCGAGTTGTGTCTAGAAAAAATGTTTTGAGTCATTTAGGAATTATGTATCGGAGAGTTTAGGAATTCTTTTTACTTCCCAGTCTCCTCATCGCTCTGGTAAGGCATCCTGACGTAGAGTTTTAACTCTTCTTTTCTCAAATTTCACTAAAAAATTTTAGGATCACGCGGGTATCTTAGAATCGTTCTGATGGTTTTATGATGACAACATTGTCTTGGTTGCCTCCCGTCAGCAGGGGTTTTATTGGAGGTGTCCCGGGGAGTTGAGCTCCGAGGTGTTGTCGTCATAATTTTATCGTTACAGTTCTGGAATACCTGAGTTTAGTACGCCGACATCGAAAATCTCTTTTGTACAGTTGTTGGTGAGATAACCCTGATAGCCCAATACTGTGGCGAGTGCGGGAGTATTGCCATGACTCGTATAACGGATGCTTTTTGAAGGTTGAGGTAGATGATTTCCGAAGATTTCTTGGTTATGTGTTGAAGGATGGATACAGATGGATCTAGGTATTGTTAGTTTGGGTGATATATTTTGTGTCCCCTGTATCCCCAACACCTGATTGCATAACCAGAAAGTTTCGGGAGTTTATAAGTGGGAATTCTAGTATCTCTTAGAATATCTTTCCAACAGACACATGATACGATATGGGATCTATCATATGTTTGTTTCCGGCTTATTCTGCAAGCCAATCCTTTGTTTTTGTTTTGTTTTGTGGTATTCGAGTTGCTTCAATGTCAAGTGTTGATTCCATACCTTTTCCAAGCGGTGTTCTCATATTCCTATGTGGATACTAATCCTTCTTGATCATCTAGATTGTCATGTCAATTCTTTTCCAACCAGTGTGTCCCTCTTCAAAGTAAATCCGATCATTTCAACATTCGCAAGACCAATTCTTGGTTTTCTCAACGGTGTTTGCTTCATCCTTTCCAAGTTGTCTTTGTTTTCCCGCCCTCCCACCCTTTTTCTTCAAGGATTCAGATTTCGTAATCAAGTATTCTTTTTATTGATGCGAAGTCTCTTCATCCTTTTCTTTCAATGTTCTTATCCGGTGAATTCCCATGAAGATTCTAACGGAGCTTCAAGTTCATCAATCTTCGTTTTTTTCCTTCTCCGGTGGTTCCAATTCAAGCTTTATCGATCATATCTTTTCCTCGTTTCTAATGTTTTCTCGTGCCGGTGCACCTCATAATCATTCACTTCTCGCTATTCTTTTGTTCCGAAGTGCTGAAGATATCTCAGAAGATTCAAGTTTCCATTCTCAATTCACTCAAGTTCTTTTGAGGATGCTATCTCATTCAAGCCATTTAATTCAACCGGTGCAATCTCTCTTCCAAGTAATCTTTTCAACGGTGTTTCTTTTGAGTGGGCCCATAACCCACAGGTCTTTTTCCAGGATCTTACCTGACTCTTCTAATTTTCCCGGAGCTATTCCCAAATTCTTTTTGAAGTTTGACGTAAGAATGAATTATCATCAGTCAAATGTCTTTCTCCAAGATCTTTCAAATTCTTTTCATCATTGGTTCAACCTTTCCAATTCTCATTCCGGAGTGTCTCATCAATTCATGGTGGTGTTTCTCATCATCATTCTCAACATTTCAATACCGAAGAAGAGTTTCTCTTAAATCTTGCTCCATTCTCTCAAGATTCATGGTTCTAGCTTGTTGCCATCCCCTCATAATTGTTTTCGATTGTGAGAATAATTTTCACCCATCCGGAGCATTTCAGAAGTCTTTTCAGTTTGATTCTCCGGGGTCCATCATCTCAGAATTATTCATTCTCAGCTTTCAACTCTCGTTCTCCAAATCTTACCGGTGCATCGTTCAAATATTCTCTAATCAATTCATGATCTCTTGTTCTCACGTATATAAATTCTGTCAAGCATCTTCGTTCATTTGATAATTCTTCCCGGTGTTTCTTTATCTTTTCTTCATCCATTTTAAATTCTTACGGTGGTTCGTTCAAGAGTTCTCTTCCTTCGTTATTATATAGACTCATTCGTTCTTCCCAAATCCTACCGGCGGATCATTGAAGACCTTCCCAAGTTTGTGCTATATCTCTCTTCAATCCTTTTTCAACGAGAATAAGTAGTATGCCAAATCCGTTGCTTGTCATCAATTTAAATTGGTGAAGGGTAAGCATAATGTAATTCTTGTTCTTGTTTCATCCAAGTGTTTAATTCCTATTCCGAAGGTTCTTCAAATTCTTGATTTCAATTGTTTTCATCTTTTCTTTTCCCGGAGTTGCCAGCTCTCATCATCACGAAGATGCATCTAAATCGTTGCAAGGCTTAAATCTTATTCTTTTCATCCTACATTTCTTTGTGATCATTCTTTTATTACCCGAATTCTTCATGGAGGCTACATGATGATTCACAAAGGACTTAATTCCTTCTCGAAATGTTCATCGAGATTCTTTTCAGAGGAGTTCAAGTATTCTTCTTCTTGCATTTTTAAAGTGCAATTCTTTCAACCGTATCATTCGAGGTGGTATTATGTCATTCTTGATAATTGGAGTTCATGTCTCATGACTCACATGTTGTCAAGAATGAGGTATTTTAAATCCATCAATCTCTTCATTGGAGTTATCTTGGGGTAGATTTCACCTAAAGCTTTCCGTAAGGATTGTTGCTAGTTATGGTGCTTATAAATAACCCAAGTTCTTCATTTATCCTCCCGGCGACATAGCTTTCTCGTCTCCTTGTTTGTATCAATCCAATTAATTTATCGTTAGTGTCCGGTTGTCACCTCATCATTTTGAGATGTTTCCATAAGCCCACTACAAGCTTATTCGTTTTGTTGTTGGTTCTCCAACAACTCCGTTCAATCCTTATTTTAAGGAGGCTCTTTCAAATTCAATTGTGATAGCAGTTGTTGTTCTCTTCTCTGTTCTCTTGATTCCACTCTTTCGTTTGTCCCGAAGGCATTGTGATATTGCTCTCTTCGAACCATCTTCTTGTTTTGTCAAGATCATCTTCTTTTCTTGCTTATCCTTTTAACCGGAGTGTTGTATCATCTCTTCAATAACTGTTCATCTCATCAAGTTTTCTTCTCTTTTCTACCTGAATGCTGGCCATATCATGTCATTCTTATTCCTTCTCTATCTTGTTTTAACCGGAGTGGTTTCAATATCTACCTTGTCACTTAACCTCTTGGTTCTCGTCGTATCCCATGTTCCTCTTTCCTAACAGAGTGTTTTCCACTTCGTTCATCTTCATTGTATTTTATTTTCTCTCAATTTGTTCAACCTTGCAAGGTTCTTTGGTTTCACTCTTTTGTCAAAGAAGCAACTTAGCTTTACCTCTTCTCTTTCTCTTCCGTTTTCCCCTCCGGTGCCATTCTAGATCTCGGGACGAGATCCTCTCGTAGTGGTGGAGTGTTGTGACGCCCCGGATCCGATGCGCCAGGTGTCCGCCAGTTATTCGCCATCCTTGCCATGTCATTTGCTTGCGTGTCGCATCTTGCCATGTCATCATCCGCATTGCATCATCATGTTTTCAAAAACTTGCATCCGTCCGGGTTCTCCGAGTTCTCTCCCTTGTCCGTTCTGAGACCAACCACACTTGCACGCGCCCGCGGCACGTCCGAAATATTATTTTATAAGTGGCCGCAAAATGTTCTCGGAATGGGATGAGAGTTGATGTGTGGTCTTGTTATAGTGAAGATAGACCGCCTGTCAAGTTTTATCGCATTCGGAGTTCGTCTGATAGCCCAACCGTTAATCTATAGCGGCAGTATAGCCGGTCTAACGTCGGACGTTTTCGGTCTCCGGAAACCGTCTCGGGCCGCACTTCTCCCCCTCTCTTCTCAGCCCGAGGCATTCTACACGGTCACTTGCAGGCCACCTAGGCCCAGCCTTCCCCTTCTCACGCCCGAAGCTGTCCGATGGCGATCGCACGGTCCGAAAACCTCTCCTAACCCCCCAAACCCTAATCCTGTCTATAAAAGGAAGCCCCCCTTCCATTTTTGGCAGCAGACCACCCTCCTCCTCGAAATCAGCGCCTCCCCAGCCTCCCTCCACCACTTGTCGCCGCCAGATCTGCTCCGCCGCCGCCACTTGGCCTCCTCCCGCGCCGCCACCTCGCCGTCGCCACGTGGCGCCACCCCAGTGGACAGCGCCGCCGCCCTGTCCAACCAGAGGGCGCCACGTCGCCCCCCCTGGCAGCTCAACTCGCCGCGGCCCGTCCAGGCCCGGGCCAGACCCGCTGAAGCCCATCGGAGCCCGCCCGGGGCCCGGATCTCCGCCGCAGGCGCCCGTGGCCTCGCCCCGAGCGCTCCGTCCTCTCCCCCACCTCCTCGCCGGCGTGCGCGGCCCCACCGCCTCGACTTCGCGCCGCCCAGCGCCCGTGGCCTCGCCCCGACCTCCGTCCAGGCGAGTCCCGCCGTCCCGGCCTTCTCCTCCCTCTCCCGTCGTTCTTCTCTCTCCCTCACGAACTCTCTCTCTCTCTCTCTCTCTCTCTCTCTCTCTCTGCAGTAGGAGCCGCCGCCGCCTTGGAGACCTCGTCGCCGGCCTCCTCGTCTTCAAGCCTCGCCGGATCCGGGGTCCCCAGGCCCGGATCCGCCCGTTCCCGTCTGTCCCGGCCATCCCCGCGCTCGTCGCCGGCGATGTCGCCGTTGGCCGCCGCCGCCTTCCAGATCGGTCGGGAGGAGCCCCGATCCGCGCCGCCCTCCCCGTTGACCGCGGCCCTCGCCCGCGTGGGCCACAGGCAGGCCGGCCCAGCGCGCCCCCTTGCGGGCCTCTCTCCTCCACAGTTCCGGGCCAAGGCCCATGGTGAGCGCCCAGCCGCCCCTGGTTTCGGCCCAGTGGTTTTTTTTTTCAGATCGGTGTATTTGTCCAATTTTCCAGAGCTTTGCAGTTTTGCAGAAAAACCCCTAAACTTCATGCATTTAATAACTCAGAAATGGTGCATCATATTAAAATGAATTATATATGAAACTTGCTCAGAATTTTGTCTAGTTTAATAATATGTCATTTTCACCCATGTTTGAAATGTTTAAAATGATGTTTGATTAAACTTGCTCCTATGCCATGTTAAAATGATTTAATTCATAACTAATTAACCGTAACTCGGATTTAAATAAATTATATATGTAAATGGGGTAGAAAAATGCCTAGTGTAACATGTTGCACTTTGTTTTCCTGTTTAACAACATTAAAATATGCGTTAGGTCAGATCAGTACCATATCTAAAATATGCACATGAGGTTTTTCCGGAATTGTTGTTCGTTGCTTCCGGCCTCATTTAAACTTGACTAGATAGGTAGTTTTACTTTGCTTCACCCCCTTGCCATGTTTAACAACATTTAATATTGTTGGGTACATAATCGAGAGAGAACTAAATATTTGTTGTGGTGTTTCGTCAATATGCAACTCGTTGCATATTGAACTCCACTTAATTTGTAGAATTGTCTGTTGCACCTTGCCATGCCATGCATATTTAAACCGGACATGCATCATACTTGTTTGTGCATCATGCCATGTTTATGTGTTGGTTGTTTACTTTGTTGTTTTGCTTCTTTCCGGTGTTGCTTCTTCGGGTTAGTTCCGATAACGTTGCGATTGTGAGGATTCGTTCGTCTTCATCCGTTTGTCTTCTTCATGGACTCGTTCTTCTTCCTTGCGGGATCTCAGGCAAGATGACCATACCCTCGAAATCACTTCTATCTTTGCTTGCTAGTTGCTCGCTCTTTTGCTATGCCTATGCTGCGATACCTACCACGTGCTTATCATGCCTCCCATATTGTTAAACCAAGCCACTAACCCACCTTGTCCTAGCAAACCGTTGTTTGGCTATGTTACCGCTTTGCTCAGCCCCTCTTATAGCGTTGTTAGTTGCAGGTGAAGATGAACTTTGTTCCTTGTTGGAACATGGAGATGTTGTTCCTTGTTTGGAACATGTTTACTTGTTGGGATATCACAATATATCTTATTTAATTAATGCATCTATATACTTGGTAAAGGGTGGAAGGCTCGGCCTTATGCCTGGTGTTTTGTTCCACTTTTGCGCCCTAGTTTCCGTCATATCGTTGTTATGTTCCCGGATTTTGCGTCCCTAACGCGGTCGGGTGATTTATGGGACCCCCTTGACAGTTCGCTTTGAATAAGACTTTTCCAGCAAGGCCCAACCTTGGTTTTACCATTTGCCTACCACCTATCCTTTTCCCTTGGGTCCGATCAACCCGAGGGTCATCTTTATTCAGCCCCCCAGGGCCAATGCTTGTCTAAGTGTTGGTCCAAACTAGAGCCCTTTGCAGCGCCACCTTAAGGAAACTTGAGGGCTGGTTTTAGTTGTACGGACTGCTCATCCGGTGTTGCCCTGAGAACGAGATATGTGCAGCTCCTATCAGGATGTCGGCGCATCGGGCGGTTTTGCTGGACTTGTTTTATTGCTGCCGAAATGTCTTGTAGCCGGGATTTCGAGACTGATCGGGTCTTCCAGGGGAGAAGGAATATCCTTCGTTGATCACGAGAGCTTATCATGGGCTAAGTTGGGACACCCCTGCAGGGTTTTGAACTTTCGAAAGCCGTGCCCGCGGTTATGTGGCAGATGGGAATTTGTTAATGTCCGGTTGTAGAAAACCAGAAGTTGATCTTAACTAAAATACACCAACTGTGTGTGTAACCGTGATGGTCTCTTCTCGGCGGGGTCCGGGAAGTGAACACGGTTGTTGGAGTTATGCTTGACGTAAGTAGTCCAGGATCACTTATTGATCATAGTTGTTCGACCGTGCTTTGCCTTCTCTTCTCGCTCTCATTTGCGTATGTTAGCCACCATATATGCTAGTCGCTTGCTGCAGCTCCACCTCACTACCCTGTCCTACCTATAAGCTTAAATAGTCTTGATCTCGCGGGTGTGAGATTGCTGAGTCCTCGTGACTCACCAGATACTTCCAAACCAGTTTGCAGGTGCCGATGAAACCGTGCAGGTGACGCACCCGAACTCAAGGAGGAGTTCAATGAAGATCTTGTCCTTTATGTTGTTCCGTTCTAGACGATCAGTAGTGGAGCCCAGTTGGGGTCGATCTTGGACTTTTGTCGCTTTTGGGGTTTCTTCTTTTATTTTGGCTCCGTAGTCGGGCCCTAATTGTAACTGTATGATTTAATGTTTTATTCATGTATTTGTGTGAAGTGGCGATTGTAAGCCAACTATGTACCTCTTTCCCTTATGTATTACATGGGTTGTGTGAAGATTACCTCACTTGCGACATTGCTTTCAATGCGGTTATGCCTCTAAGTCGTGCTTCGACACGTGGGAGATATAGCCGCATTGAGGGCGTTACATGTACTCGGCAAGACTTACATCAGAACTAGCTACATATGCATCGGTATCAACAAAGGGGGTGGTGGAGTTTAACTGCAGCAAGCCAGCTTTGACTTAGTGGCTAGCCCGAACTATGACTGCAAGTAACTCTTTTGAGGTGGCACACACGAGTCCACATATTCACCAATCAATACACCCCTATGGATCCGCTCCCGTCTCCTTACGAGAACGCCATCCATAGCACTCACGCTTATCTTGCGTGTTTTACAGTATCCACTTTCAGTTGTCTATGAACTGTTATAGGCAACCCAGAAGTCCTTTACCGCGGACGCGGCTATTCGAATAGATAATTTATAACCCTGCAGGGGTGTACTTCGTCACACATGTTTCCACCACTTAGCGTCTGCACACGACATGTGCTCGGCAGACTTCAAGCGAAAGCCGACGTGGGTGTAGACCACGACCTACCTAAACACTCAAGTCTCTAGTCCAGGTTTATCGCCTATCCAGGTTCCATCCGTAGGTAGTGCGGCCGAGGTTTCCACATACGGCCCCGAACAATGTGTACATGGTTCCGCGACACCAAACGGGCGCCTGGCATACCCGGCCACGTGCCTACCACATCACAGCCCACCCCTCGGGTCAGTGCTGCACACGGCCTCCAGCATACTACAAACACCAGAAACTACTTGCAACTCCTGGACAGAGGACTAGGGTGGTTAAGAAGTCGAGCGGGGTCATATTTCAGGGCCCAACGTGTGGTAGTAGCTGTTTCATGGATCACAAACACAGAACTCAGTTCCTAAGGACGGTTTCAATGAGACAACCCACCATGTACTCCTACATGGCCTATCACCGCTACCTTTACCAGATCGTGTTCACACACTTAGCTCACACACAGTAGGACATGTTCACAACATTCCAATTCATCCCCGATGAATCAGACCTGACCCAACTCTAAGCAATAGTAGGCATGACAAACAAGCATGAATGAGTAGGCACATCAGGGCTCAAACAAGTCCTACTCATGCTAGTGGGTTTCATCTATTTACTGTGGCAATGACAGGTCATGCAAAGGAAAGGGGTTCAGCTACCGCAACATGTAACAGTTGAATCGTTGTTGACCTAATGCAGTAAAAGAGAGCAGGAGCGAGAGAGTGGGATTGTATTGGAATGAACAAGGGGGTTTTGCTTGCCTGGCACTTCTGAGGATAACAGAGCTCTTCATCGGTGTCACCGAACTCATCGTCGGAACATACGTCTGCCGAGAGGGAACAACCACCGGCAAACAAGAGGGAACGCAATCAATGCAATGTACAATATGATGCATGATCACGATATGTCAATATGTTGTGATCTGAGCTAATGCAGCTAGTAACAGAAGGGTTTGGGTTGATTTGAACTCAAGGTTCAAATTCAAATTGAAACTATGAATTCAAATAGTGCATTATCATGTTTTGAACTAAACAGTGAGATTAAGTTGTTCTAACATGCATGAAACTAATACCGATGGATAGATTGGATTTCTCTTATCATTTTTCATATATAACTTATTTCATTCTGAGTAATGGTTGAATTTCTATGAATTTTAGAAGTTTTGGACATTTTCTAGAATTTCTGAATTATTCTAATTTAAACTAAAACCAGAAAATGATTTATTGCGTCAGCATGTCGTCGGTGTGACCTTAGCAAGTCAACAACGTGCGGTCCAGGTCAAACCTGACCTGCAGGGCCCACCGGTCAGTGACACAGAGTCAGCTACAGAGAAGTTAAACTAATCTAACAGAGAAGTTAAACTAATTAATTTAGGCACTGGGGCCCGCATGGCAGTGGCACTAGGGGTGATTACCGGGGTGCTTAGGCCCTAATTAAGTGGCCACATCGGCGGCTAACCGCCGGTGACACATAGCCGTGGCGGCGTCGTTCGTCCCGACGGTTCCGACGATGAGAGGGGGCGGGGTTGGGCTCTACGACTGCGGAGCGACGAGGCACGTCGGGTGGTGGTCGTGGGCGGTGCCGGGGCGGACTACGGCGGCGACGGCAAAGACGACAGCGGCGGCCGGAGCACAGCTATGCGCGGGCGCGGTGCTGCAGCTCGAGGGTGAGCGAACGGAGGTGCTAGGCAGCACCTAATGGGCAGCAGGAGCACGCCGAAGCAACTAGTAAGAGCGGAGGGGCTCGGGGGCACGGAGCTCGCCGGCCATGGCGGACGGCGGCTTTGGGTGCTCGCGGGGCAGCTGCTACGGGGCATGCGCGAAGGAAAAGGCGGAGGGAACATGTTCAGTGGCGCACGGCGAGTCTTCCGGTGCAGTCGGCGGGGCTGGGAGGTGTCGGAGCGAGCGGGGCGGCGAGGCGGATCTCCGGTGACCCGAGGAGGATGAAGGGGTCGGGGACGGTGCTTCGAGGCGTCCGGCGCGGCGTGGCTCAGCGGAGAGGGATAGGCAACGAGGCGGAGCTTCTGGACTGCTCAAGGGGACGAGGGAGAGGCGATGGCCGCGGTGGTGCTAGTCGGCGGCGGCGGGCGCGTTCGGTGAGGTGGGGAACGGTGAGGGGGTAGCAGGGGGGTAGAGTGAGCGAGCCGGAGGGATTGGGACGGCACCGAGGAAGCAGCCACACGTCCAGGGCTCGTCGGCAAGCATGAGGTGGCGCGGAGCGTGCTCGCGTGCGGAGCGTGCTCGCGCGCGTCGGGCACGCGTCCTCGTCCTCCTGGTAGACGAGGAAGACGACAGGGGAGGCTGCTGGGCTGCGCCAGCCAGTTGGGCCGCCAGGTAAGCCAGGTTAGTTCTCCTCTCTCTCTGCTTTTTTTCTATTTATTTCTGTTTTCTATTTTTGTCTTGGTTTTCTAATTTAGCAAAAATACTAAACCACTTCAAAACTTCATGAAAATAGTTGTGTGAACTAAGTGGTCTTTAACCCAAACCACACAACAATTTCCAAAATTATTGAACATATATTTATTGGATTCAAATATTATTGAACTAAGTGGTCTTTAAGTGGTCTTTAACCCAAACCACACAACAATCGAATTCAAATATTTATTGGATTAATTCAAGGGTCCAAAATAATTATTCCTGAGATTCTAAAAATATTGGTTTGAATTTTATCTCTTACCAATATTTCCAGAGGATAACAGGAACATTTTCTTGGACTTATTTGAAGCAATTTTATCTTGATCATTTTTAAAAGGATTCTAAGGCTTTGAAAATTCCTCAATTCAAATTTCATTTGAATTTAAACATGATGCAACAACTAAGCTAGTCCAAGGCCAAGGTAAAGTTAGGGATGTGACAGTAGAGGAAGTAGACGTTCTCGGGACGGTCGTAGTGGAAGTAGTGGTACACGCCATCGGTAATGGAAGTAGTGATACACGTTTTCGTAGAGGGACTTGATGAACCCAACGTCTTCGGGGCGACGGTAGTGGTACACACGACGTTGGTGTACTTGTTGGTCTGGTCTTGACGGAGTAGATGTACATGTTGTCAGGGTACTTGTCGCATCACCTGGTGTAGTCGTACACGTTCGGAGCGGAACTTGGCGTGTCCATGTACTTGGCAGTCTCTGTCTTCACGGAGATGCAACAGAACGATGACGGTCAAGTGTAGTGAGACCCCAGGTCTACCGAGGCTTGGGATGAAGCAAACGAAGTAGCACAACGTCTGGGTCTTGGCGGTCAACGAAGAGGGCCGGTCATGCCTCGGTCTCGCGGGCAGCAAGGGAAGGAGCAGGGGCTCGCTGGGCCTTGGCGCAGGCTGCATCCCACAACGAAGCAGAGAGGAGGTGAGCGGCGCTACGGGGTCGAAGCAGAGGGCCTAGTCAACGCGGCTGGGACAAGCAGCGAGGTAGGAGAAGCGGAACTTGGAGGAGCGGCGGCTTGTCCTTGCAGAGGAGGTTGAGGCGGTCGGCCACCAGGGAGACGGAGGCAAGCTTGATGACGAGGTGGCCATGGACGCTGGCGTGCGATGAAGAGAAGGAGGCAAGCGCGAGGTGGCTGACGGAGGAGAGCATCTTAAGCGCGGGGAAGGAGGTGACAGAGGTAGGGCTTGGCAGGGGATGAGACGGAGGGAGGCTGGGCATCCACGAGCTCGGGCAGGAGAAGGAGAGTTGGGGGGGGGGTCCTGCGGTGGCGCTGCTGCATCGGCTAACGGCGGCGAAGTTCTGCGACGGCGCGCGGGGTCGCTCTGGCATCTGGAGCAGCTTCGCTCCGACGAGGTCGAGGTCCGGTGGCGAGGGAGCCCCGGCCTAGAGGACGTCGGGAGGTGCGAGGGGATCAGGCATGGCCCTGTGTGTGGAAGTGGTGGCGGGCAGGAACAAGGGAGAGATGGGGAACGAGATGAGCGGTGGCAGAGGGAGAGTTCGAGAGGAGGGGGTCGGACCTAGGGTTAGATAAGCGGCTGGGCTTAGGGGGACATGGGCCGGCCTGGGCATAGATTGCAGCTGGGCTGGGCTCTCTCTCTCTCACTCTAAAGAAAATAGAAATAAAACAGAGATAAGAAAGAAAAGAAAAGGAGGTTAGGGGAAGAAGTTGGACACGCAGATAATTTTTCTGGACTCACAAAAAATGATCTTGTTCCGAGAAAATAGGAATGGCCATGGTTGCAAGATTTAAATTCAAATGCATTTGAATTTAATTCAACTGGTTTGAACAAGGAGTAGGAATCCGAAGTTTCCAAAATTTTGGACCTTTAGGAAGCGCCTCGATAAAGCGATAAAAGAATATGAGGACTAGTCGGAGACCAAGAATTGAGATAACAAATGCATTGAGATTTATTTGCAAGTGTGTCAAAGGTAATTCCACATCAATGGAATATTTTATAATAGCTCCCTAATATTGGGAGGATAAGTTATAAAGAACAGTCACCATTGTGAACATCCCTCGATTTAAATGGATCAAAGATCCATACAATTTATTATGTGAGTTTTAGAATGGGTTGCAAGATGACATGATGCAATGCAAATGATGCAATGATGAATGCAACAAACCAACAATTCACACGACGAATCTTGGAATCCATGGAAAGGCATCTGGAACATCGGTCTTGGGGCGTCACAACTCTCCTCCACTTACAAGAGATCTCGACACGAGATCTGAGGATGGCACTGGGAGAAACGGAAGAGGAAGAGGTAAAACAAAGTTGCTTCTTAGACAAACTAGTGAAACCACGAACCTTCACAAGTTGAACAAAGTGAAAGAAAGAATACAATGGAGATGACGAGATTGCAAACACTCCATTATGAAAGAGGAACAAGGAACATTACAAGAACCTTGTAGGTTGAAAGACATAAGGAAAGGGTTACAATGGACAAGAAGTACATGCAAGCACTCCGGTTGAAACGAGATGTATAAGGAACGATAAGAACAATTACGACAACACTCCGGTTGGAAATGGAAGGAATAGAATATGAACTTGGCAAAATGAAAGCACTTGGATGAGACTTCGGTTAAAAGAGGAATGATAGCCACAACACTCTAGTTAAATGGATAATCAAGGAAAAGAACATGATCTTGACAAAACAAGATGATGGGTCGAAGAGAGCAACATCACAATGCCTCTGGAACAAATGAAAGAATGGAATGAATGGAACCGAGAAGAAAACAAGATGTTCTGCCTCAAATGAATTTGAGAGAGCATCCTTAAAAAGAAGGATTGAACGGAGTTGTTGGAAGATCAATACGAAAGGATATGATCCTCGTGGGCTTATGGAGACATCCCAAAATTATGAGGTGACAACCTGCCACTACCAAAAGATTGATTAGCTGAGAGGAACGAAGAGATGGAAAAACTTCTTTCACCACGAGAATAGGAGGACACTTGGATCATTGATAAACACCTTAATAGCGACATTCCTTAGAGAAGGCTTTAAGTGAAATCTATACCAAGATAGCACTAACGAAGAAATTAATGGGTTGAAAAGATCTCGTGAACGAATTAAAAATGATGGGTTTAAAATATGTCACTCTTGAAAACTTGTGAATCATGAAACACGAAGGGAATTTATCAAGAAAGACATAACACCACCTCAAAAGATAATGGAGAAGAATTGCACTTCGGAATGCAAGATGAAGAATGCTTAAACTCCTCAAAAGAAGACATGTGTTGAACACCATGTTTATTTTTTAGTATAGCTTGGCAGATCATAACTTCAAGAGAAATCTTGAAGAACAATTGAAGAATGCAAAGAATCCTTGACGAACCACCATGTAGAGCCTCCATGAAGAACTCCTATAATAAAAGGATGATAAAAATACATAGAAGTTGAAAACACAAGGTGAAGCCTTGCGATGATTTAGATGGAGCTTCGCCACGAGATAATGCAGAAAACTTGGAACTCCAAAAAAGAAAAGATGAAGCATCTCGGACCGAGAAATGTAGCATGATGAACAACTCTGGAAAGAAGAAACTAGATCATTTCGATGGAACAATAATAAGAATTACATTATACGTATCCTTCACCAATTAAAATTGATGACAAGCAACGGATTTGGCATACTGCTTATTCTCATAGAAAGGATTAAGAGAGATATAGTGTAAACTTGAGAAAGGTCTTCAACGATCCACCGGTAGGATTTGGAAAGAGCGAATGAGTTGTATGATAACAATGGAGGAGGAATGTTGGACGAACCACCGTAAGGATTAAAGGGACGAACAAAAAAACAAATGCATCACAAGGAAGAATTTGGAAAGTGAACGAAGATGCTTGATAGAATTTAGATACAAGTGAACAAATAGATCACGAGCTGATTAGAGAATACTTGAACGATGCACCGGTAAGATTTGGAGAACGAGAGCTGAAAGCTGGAATGAATAATTCTGAGATGATGGGCTACGGAGAATCAAACTGAAAGACTCCTGAATTTCTTCGGACGGGTGAAAAGAATTCTCACAATCGAAAACAAATATTAGAGGATGGCATCAAGCTTGAACTACGCATCTTCAAGAGAACGGAGCAAGATTTAAGAGAAAATCTTCTTTAGTCTTAAAATGCAGAGAATGACGATGAGAAACACCACCACAAATTGTTGAAATACTCCGGGAGAATGAAAAACAAAGAGGTTGAGCAAACAATGAAAAATTATTTGAAATCGATCTTGGAAAACATCTGACTGATGAAATTCATTCTGACGTCAAACTTTGCAATGAATTTGAGCATAACTCCGGAAAAACTGGAAGAGTCAGGTAAGATCCTGGAAAAAGACATGTGGGTTAGGGCCCACTCAAAAGATACACCGTTGAACGATTTAAAAGAGAGATTGCGCCAGTTGAGTTAAATGGCTCAAAAGAGATAACAACCTATAAATAGTGTGAAAGGGTTAAGAATAGAAACTTGAATCTCCTGAGATAATCTTAAGCACTCCGGAACAAATGAATAACAAGAAGTGAAAGATTACAAGGTGTGCCGGTATGGGAAAACATTTGAAATGGGGAAAAGGATATGATCAACAAAGCTTTAATTGAATCCAACGGAGAAAAAAAATAGAGAATAATAGACTAGAAGCTCCGTTAGTATCTTCCTGAGAATCACAGGATAAGAACATTGACGGAAAATAATGGAGAGACTTCCCATCAATAAAAAAGGATACTTGATTAAGAACTGTGAGTCCTTGAAGAAAAGGGTGGGAGGGCGGGAAAACAAAGGCAACTTGGTGCAGATGGAATGGATACCGTTGAGAAAACTAAGAATTGATCTTGCGAATGTTGGAATGATCGGATGCACTTGAAAAGAAACACGCCGGCTGGAAAATAATTGACTGTAACGCCCTCGATGCGGCTATATCTCCCACGTGTCGAGGCACGACTTAGAGGCATAACAGCATTGAAAGCAATGTCGCAAGTGAGGTAATCTTCACACAACCCCTGTAATACATAAGGGAAATAGATAAATAGTTGGCTTACAGTCGCCACTTCACACAATACATAAATAAACATCCATCATTCAAATTACACTCAAGGTCTGACTACGGTACCAAAAATGAAAGAAGACTACCCCAAATGCTACACAGATCCCCGAATCACCCCAACTGGCCTCCACTACTGATCATCAGGGAAAGACACATAGTAACGGCCATGTTCCTCGTCGAACTCCCACGTGAGCTCGGTCGCGTCATCTGCACTGGCATCATTGGTACCTGCAACTGTTGTGGCAGAATCTGTGAGTCACGGGGACTCAGCAATCTCACACCCGCGAGATCAAGACTATTTAAGCTTAAAGGTAGGATAGGGTTGTGAGGTGGAGATGCAGCGAGCGACTAGCATATATGGTGGCTAACAACGCAAAAGAGAGCGAGAAGAGAAGAAAAGCACGGTCGTGAAGCTAGAAGTGATCAAGAAGTGATCCTTGAACAACCTACGTCAAACATTACTCCAACACCGTGTTCACTTCCCGGACCCCGCCGAGAAGAGACCATCACGGTTACACACGCGGTTAATGTGTTTTAATTAAGGTCAACTTCGGGTTTTCTACAGCCGGACATTAACAAATTCCCATCTGCCTCATAACCGCGGGCACGGCTTTCGAAAGATAATACCCTGCAGGGGTGTCCCAACTTAGCCCATTATAAGCTCTCACGGTCAACGAAGGATATTCCTTCTACCGGGAAGACCCGATCAGTCTCAGAATCCCGGACTACAAGACATTTCGGCAGTAATAAAACAAGTCCAGCAAAACCGCCTGATTGTGCCGACAAATCCTGATGGGAGCTGCACATATCTCGGTCTCAGGGCACATCCGGATGAGACATCCTACGAGTAAAACCAAGCCTCGAGTTTCCCCGAGGGGGCCCCGTAGTCTACTCGTTTCGGGCCAGCACCCAGAGGAGCACTGGTCCGGGGGGGGGGGGGCTAAAATAAAGGTGACCCTCGGGCTCGCGAAAACCCGGGGGAAAAGGTGTAGGTGGTAGGCAAATGGTAAAACCATGGTTGGGCCTCGCTGGAGGAGTCTTATTCAAAGCAAACTGTCAAGGGGGTCCCATAAATCACCCAACCATGTGAGGAACGCAAAATCAAGGAACATAACACCGGTATGACGGAAACTAGGGTGGCAAGAGTGGAACAAAACACCAGGCATAAGGCCGAGCCTTCCACCCTTTACCAAGTATATAGATGCATTAATTAAATAATAGGTATTGTGATATCCCAACAAGAAAACATGTTCCAACAAGGAACAACATCTCCATGTTCCAACAAGGAACAAACTTCACCTCCACCTGCAACTAGCAACGCTATAAGAGGGGCTGAGCAAAGCGGTAACATAGCCAATCAACGGTTTGCTAGGACATGGATGGTTAGGGGCTGACATGGCAATATGGGTGGCATGATATAGCAAGTGGTAGGTATCGCAGCATAGGCATAGCAAAAGAGCGAGCATCTAGCAAGCAAAGATAGGAGTGATTTCGAGGGTATGGTCATCTTGCCTGCAAGGTTCTCAGAGTTGTCGAGAGCTTGGTCCTCGTAAGCGTTCTCAACAGGTTCCTCGTTCACGTACTCATCTCCCAGCTCTACCCAAGACAAGAACACAAGCAAAGGAACAACTATCAACCACGATGCAATGCGAGATGTGATATGCAATGCATATGCATGCTCCGGAAGGACAAGGATGAACAAGGCATAATCTTGGCAAAACAAGTATTCCTCTGGAAAGATGAGGTGATTTCGGTTGAAATCGATATAAAGATCACCGGAATCGGATGCACGGTTTGCAAATGACAAGCAAAACAAGAATGACAATAATCTGCCATTAACAGCATGATGCTACTTAGCAAGCAACAAGAAATTAAGCTTCTGCACCCAAACTTATCAACAAAGCATATGACAGTAATCTAATCAAGATGCTTGACAAAAGATGAACACTGAGCTACGGCTAAATCACAACATAACAGGTTCAAACAAGCATGGCAAAAGTGCAAAAGATAACAGGTTCACAGACTTGGTGAAAATAACAACATGCCAGAAATTATCGTCAGGATGACATGTTTAGAGCAAGAAAACAGCATGCTACAGGATCAGGACATAGCAAAGTAAGGCATGGCATGAATCTACTGAAGTCACTTAACAAAAGTCCCTTAGTGACCATAAGCCAAAAAGGATCAGAAAATATGATAACACCCATGTCAAATAAGCAAGTTTCGTTACCGGTTTCAGACTTAGCAGAAAACTAGACATGTCAAAAACAGATAACAAGTAGGCATGTTCGTGAGCTCTATGCACTCACTACAGAGCATTGCATGATAAACTAAGCATACATCCATCAAGAAGACATGGCATAGAAGCTATACATGGAAAGAACAACATCATATCATGCAAGGATCAACTACACCAAGGCTGGCAAAATCGAATAACATGTAAACAATCTGCCAGCAACATTTTATAGCAAAAGTAGAGCTCGATTGACTCAAGCTATGGCACTCCATAATTACAAACAAAAGCGTTGATGGATATACGAAAACCATATTCTCAAAACAACCTTAATGATCATGCTCAAAAGAGGCATAGATATCTCTGAAACAACATGAACACATGGCATAAAAATAACAGCAGGCAAGGACTGTGAAAATACCAAGTCTCTGAAATCAGCAACATTATGTACCCTAGTTTGCGTGCTTGTGCTAGTCACCACAAAGATCACAAAAATACATGGCATACACCCCTGAAAAGATAGCATGGCATATTTCAAAACACATGTAGGACTCTACTTCATAGGATGCACACATCAATCATGGCAAAAATGATAAAAGTGCATGTTGTGAAACAGATCTGAAACTAACATCACATAGCCCTCTTCCAATAGCATTTCGAGCATCAAGGTGAACTCAAATGAAGATGGTGCAATAGAATGAAATGATTTACTCATCGAGACGAACAATTTTACATATTACACGCATGACACGGAGCTACGGATGCAGAGATATGATGCGTTGAACATGTGACAGTTATCCAAAAATCCCGGGACTTAGAATATTTCGAGGGGGAAAGAAAGTCAACCGCGGGCTCTCGCGGATCTGGATCGGACGACCGGCCGGAGGTCGTCGCCGGAGAGGAAGAAGGAGGCCGGTGGGCGGCGGATCGGGCGCGGGGCGGCGGAGGACGGCGCCGGCGAGGGAGGCGCGGCGGACGAAGGCGGCAGGGCCGACGGAGCTCGGGGAGGCGAGGCGCGGGCGCAGGCGGCGCGCGCCGGCGCGGCGGACGGCGGCGACCCGGGCGGCGGCGGCGGTCGGCGGTGCGGACGAAGGCGTGGGGCGCGGGCGCGCCGCGGGCGGAGGCGACGGGGCGGCTGGGCCCGGCGCGGCCCGACGCGGGCTCGGCGGGCCGGGGCGGCTGCGCGGTGGCCGGGGGCCATGTGGCGGCCTGGGATTGGCCCAGGGCGGCGGCGCTGGCGTGTCCGGCGGCGGGCGGACACGTCCGGCACGGAGAGGGAGCGTGGCTAGGGTTTTTGGACCCGAAATTGGAGGAGGAGGCACATATTTATAGGTAGGAGGAGCTAGGAGGCTCCAAATGGAGAGCGGTTTTCGGCCACGCGATCATGATCGAACGGCGATGGACATGGGAGTGTCTTAGATAGGTTATTGGGCTGTTTTGAAGGGGTTTTGGGCGGCAACACAAACGAGGCCTTTACGGTTACCCGGTTAACCGTTGGAGTACCAAACGACCTCCGAATGACGCGAAACTTGACAGGCGGTCTACCGGTGCTATACCAAGGCCGCTTGGCAAACCTCGGTCCATTCCGAGAAGGTTTAATACCCACTCACGGAAAAAGGTAAAAAAGGACGCCGGGGAACATAGGAGCGTCGGATTGCAAAACGGACAAATGGGAAAATGCTCGGATTCATGAGACGAACACGTATGCAAATGCGATGCACATGATGACATGATATGAAATGCATGACATGAACAAAATGCAAAACGACGGGAAACCCAACCACGGAGGGAATATCATATCACATAGCCGAAAATTGCAAGAGTTGGAGTTACAAATATGGCAAGTTACATCCGGGGTGTTACAACACTCCACCACTACGAGAGGATCTCGTCCCGAGATCTAGGACTGAAAGAACTCCGGATATTCGGAACGGAGGTGGTCCTCGCGCTCCCAGGTGGCTTATCGGTCTGAATGGTGTGACTACTTCACTTTCAGGAATTTGATTGACTTGTTGCGAGTCTTGCGCTCAGTTTCTTCAAGAATAGCAACGGGATGCTCATGATAGGACAAATCTTCTTGAAGATCAATCTCTTCGAAGTTGATGGTGCGCTCAGGCGTCTTGAAGCACTTGCGAAGCTGTGACACGTGGAAGACATCATGCACATTTGCAAATTTGGAGGGAAGCTCAAGTTGATAGGCGAGATCGCCTCGTTTGCCGATGATCTTGAAAGGACCCACGTATCTAGGGGCAAGTTTCCCCTTGATACCAAAGCGACGAGTTCCTTTCATTGGAGAGACGCGGAGGTAGACATGGTCTCCAATCTCGAATGCCACATCTCGGTGTTTGCTATCGTAATAGCTCTTCTGGCGCGATTGCGCGGCTTTGAGGTTCTCACGAATGACCTTGCACATTGCCTCAGCCTCTGAGATCAAATCATTGCCTAGTAGTTGGCGTTCGCCCATCTCAGACCAATTGAGAGGAGTACGGCACTTTCTGCCATAGAGAATCTCGAATGGGGCTTTGCCCGAGCTGGCTTGAAAGCTGTTGTTGTAAGAGAACTCAGCATAAGGAAGACAATCCTCCCACTTCATGCCGAAAGAGATAACACAAGCTCTGAGCATATCTTCAAGAATTTGGTTGACACGCTCAACTTGTCCACTAGTTTGAGGGTGAAAAGCTGTGCTGAAACGAATATTGGTGCCCATGGCCTTCTGAAAAGAATCCCAAAACTTGGAGGTAAAGATGCTGCCACGGTCTGAAGAGATCAATTGTGGAATGCCATGCAAGGAGACAATTCTGGATGTGTAGAGCTCTGCCAGCTGCGCAGCTGTGATAGACTCTTTGATAGGAAGAAAATGAGCCACTTTGGTGAGCTTGTCGATGACGACGAAGATAGCATCATTTCCACGCTTGGACTTGGGAAATCCAGTCACGAAGTCCATTTCGATATGATCAAACTTCCATTCTGGAATAGCAAGAGGTTGGAGAAGACCAGCTGGTCGTTGGTGTTCTGCTTTCACCCTTCTGCAGACATCACATTCATTCACGAATTGAGCAATTTCTCGCTTCATTCGAGTCCACCAATATGACTGCTTGAGGTCATGGTACATCTTCGTACTTCCAGGATGAATAGACAGAAGAGAGTTGTGAGCCTCGTTCATAATGACTTTACGAAGATCACCCTTTGGAACCACAATCCGGTCCTCGAAGAAAAGAGTATCTCTGTCATCAACTCGATAGCACTTGTATTTGGAAATACTCTTGTCAATACCACGTTTCACCTTCTTCACCATGGTATCCATCAGTTGTGCCTCACGAATTTGATCTTCCAAATTAGGAGAGATGGTGAGGTTGGCAAGAAAACCTTGAGGGACAACTTGGAGATCCAACTTGCGGAAAGCTTCACAAAGATCCGGTTGAAAGGGCTTGAAGATTAAGCTGTTGCAGTAAGCCTTCCTGCTCAAAGCGTCTGCAATCACATTAGCCTTGCCTGGAGTATATTCAATACTCGGATTATACTCTTGAATCATTTCGACACATCGAGTTTGCCTGAGGTTGAGGTTGGGCTGAGTGAAGATGTACTTGAGACTCTTGTGATCGGTGAATATGTCCACTTTCCTTCCCAACAGGAGATGTCTCCATGTTATTAGTGCGTGGACAACTCCTGCCAACTCAAGATTGTGAGTGGGGTAGTTCTTTTCGTTGGGCTTCAACTGACAAGAGGTATAGGCCACAACTTTCTTCTCTTGCATTAACACGGCACCTAGGCCTTGAAGAGAAGCATCACAGAAAACTTCATAAGGCTTGTCTTCGTCAGGAGGAGTCAAAACTGGAGCAGTGACGAGTTTCTCTTTGATAGTGTTGAAAGCTACGTCACACTCAGGAGACCAGACATACTTCACATGCTTCTAGAGGAGGTTGGAAAGAGGCTTTGCAATCTTTGAGAAATTCTCAACGAATCTTCGGCAATAGCTTGCAAGTCCAAGAAAACTGCGAAGCTGCTTGACATTCTGAGGAGGTTCCCAATTCACAACTGCAGACACCTTCTCAGGATTAACAGCGATGCCCTTGGCAGAGATGATATGGCCAAGATAAAGAACTTCATCAAGCCAAAATTCACATTTGGAGAACTTCGCATATAATTTATACTCTCTGAGCTTGTCGAGCACCAATCGCAAATGTATGGCATGATCCTTCTTATTCTTGGAGAAGACCAAAATATCATCGAGATAGACCAAGACAAATTCATTGGTGTAGGGGTTGAAGATGAAATTCATCAAGCGAGTGAATGTTGGAGGAGCATTGACAAGGCCGAAAGACATGACAGTATATTCATAAGAACCAAAGCTTGTTCTGAATGCTGTCTTGGGAATATCTTCTTCACGAATGCGGATTTGATGATAACCCATACGAAGGTCAAGCTTGGAGAACACTTTAGCACCTTTAAGTTGCTCCAAAAGCTCATTGATGTTGGGAAGTGGATACTTGTTCTTGATTGTCTTCTTGTTCAATGGACGGTAATCGACGCAAAGTCGGTCCGTGCCATCCTTCTTCTGGACAAAAAGAACACCACAACCCCAAGGAGAAGAACTCGGTCTGATCAGACCCAGACGCTCTTGTTCATCGAGTTGTTTCTTCAATTCCTTCAACTCTTTTGGCCCAAGCTTGTAAGGACGCTTGAAACGGGTTCCGTGCCAGGCTCAAGATCAATAACGAATTCAACTGGCCGGTGAGGAGGCATACCCGGAAGCTCTTCTGGAAAGACATCTTGGTACTCACAAACGACTGGAATCTGAGAGATAGCATCCAATTCTCCCTTCTCATTGAGAGAAAATAACCGAATGGTATCATCACGAGCGGCATAGATGATCACATCGTCAGAAGAGTGAGTCAATTGAATTTCCCTGGCAGCACAATCAAGCTGAGCCTTGTGCTTAGAAAGCCAGTCCATCCCGAGAATAAGATCAATATCAGAGTCACCAAGAACAATTGGTTTAGACAAGAATCTATAGTCGCCCATCTTGATGGAAACATCGGGAGCAACCAAACTAGAAGTCAATAGTTTTCCAGGAGAAACAACTTGCATAACTTTGGACAAAATCTCTGTGTCAACATTATGCTTCGATGCAAACGGATATGACATGAAAGAATGCGATGCACCGGTATCAAATAAGACTTTTGCAGGAACATCATTAACTGAGAGATTACCCATGATCACTTCAGAAGAATCCTCCGCTTGAGCTGCATTCAACATGTTCACCTTGGCATGCTTGGAATTATGCTTGACCACTGCATTGCTGGAAGATCTCACAGGAGGAGGAGGCGGAAGGCGCCTTTGGTTGAAGCACTTGTCCGCATAGTGACCCTTTTGCTGACATTTCCTGCAAGTCACCTCTGAGAGCGGACGATAGTAAGGAGCATTTGGCCTTGGAGCTTGATTCTGAGACTTGTTCTGATAGCCAGGGTTGGGTGGGTGGGAAGATCCACGACCACCTGAGTTCTTCTGCTGATAAGGCTGACGGAACTGAGGAGGAGGAGGCAACCAGAACTTCTGTTGCTTAGCTGCCACAAGTGAGGAAGAAGAAGACTGAACTGCGTCTCTGACTCTCTTCTTAGAAGCCTCACACTTGAGCTGAGCAGCTTCTTGTTTCAGCGCCATGTTGTAGAATTCATCATACTTTAACGGTTCAAAATGCACGAGAGCTAGTTGCAAATCTTCTCTGAGACCACGCCTGAATTGGTAGATCATGCTCTTCTCATCAGGGATGTCTTGTTTCGCAAAACGAGAGAGCTTATGGAACTGAGTGTTGTATTGATACACGGACATGTTGCCTTGCTTGAGATTGCGGAATTCCTCACGCTTACTCTCAACAACACTTTCTGGAATGTGATGAGCTTTGAAGTCACGGCGGAAATCATCCCAGGTAATCACACGACCTCCTCTGGAATCTTTGTATTGCTGGAACCATTCAGCAGCTTGATCCTTGAGTTGAAAAGAGGCAAACTTGACAAAGTCCTCAGGTCTGACATTGCTGCACTCGAAATGCTTGCTGATATCCACTAGCCAATCATCGGCGTCTGTGGCCTCGACACAGTAGCTGAAGGACTTTGGCTGATTTGCAAGGAACTGATTGAGGGTAGCGAAATGCGGCTGATTGTTGCCTTGGCCTTGATTTTCCTTATTACCTTGCCCTTGGTTGCGATCTTGCAAGAGCTGAATCAGAATCTGAGCGTTGGCATTTGTGGCAGTCATCAGGGCTTGCCATGCCTCCGGAGGCGGAGGTGGTGTCGGAGGGTTAGCCTGACTTCCTTAATTGCGTTCCAGATTCTGACGCGTTGGCGGAGCCATCCTGAAGAGGGTGACATCCATTAGCATCTTGAAAAAGATATATAATCAAGCTGAATCAAAGGATCGAAATTGCAACATATCGTCTTCACAATAAGCATTCGAACAAGAATGAACGAATGAATTCCAAAGTAAATCATCACACTGCCATAAGTTGAGAAGCCACTTAGAAAAAGGTATGGAATAAAATCAACAAGGTAGGGATGTGAACAAATACTTGGTAAGGATTACCCAATCACGAACCAAATATCTGCAGGAAGAAGTACTAGAGCTACATGAATTCCCACTTATAAACTCCCGAAACTTTCTGGTTATGCAATCAGGTGTTGGGGATACAGGGGACACAAAATATATCACCCAAACTAACAATACCTAGATCCAGCTGTATCCATCCTTCAACACATAACCAAGAAATCCTCGGAAATCGTCTACCTCAACCTTTGAAAAGCATCCGTTATACGAGTCATGGCAATACTCCCGCACTCGCCTCAGTACTGAGCTATCAGGGTTATCTCACCAACAACTGTACAAAAGAGATTTTTGATGTCGGCGTACTAAACTCAGGTATTCCAGAACTGCAACGATAAAATTATGACGACAACACCTCGGAGCTCAACTCCCCGGGACACCTCCACTAAAACCCCTGCTGACGGGAGGCAACCAAGACAATGTTGTCATCATAAAACCATCGGAACGATTCTAAGATACCCGCGTGATCCTAAAATTTTTTTTTAGTGAAATTTGAGAAGAGAAGAGTCAAAACTCTACGTCAGGATGCCTTACCAGAGCGATGAGGAGACTGGGAAGTAAAAAGAATTCCTAAACTCTCCGATATATAATTCCTTTATGACTCAAAACATTTTTCTAGACACAACTCGGCCACTAAAAAACGATCAATCAGTGGGGGCTCCTAAGGTTGGGGAAGGCTCTGATTACCAACTTGTAACGCCCTCGATGCGGCTATATCTCCCACATGTCGAGGCACGACTTAGAGGCATAACCACATTGACAGCATTGTCGCAAGTGAGGTAATCTTCACACAACCCCTGTAATACATAATGGAAATAGATACATAGTTGGCTTACAGTTGCCACTTCACACAATACATAAATAAACATCCATCATTCAAATTACACTCAAGGTCCGACTACGGTACCAAAAATGAAAGAAGACTACCCCAAATGCTACACAGATCCCCGAATCACCCCAACTGGGCTCCACTACTGATCATCAGGGAAAGACACATAGTAACGGCCACGTTCCTCGTCGAACTCCCACGTGAGCTCGGTCGCGTCATCTGCACTGGCATCCTTGGTACCTGCAACTGTTGTGGTAAAATCTGTGAGTCACGGGGACTCAGCAATCTCACACCCGCGAGATCAAGACTATTTAAGCTTAAAGGTAGGATAGGGTTGTGAGGTGGAGCTGCAGCGAGCGACTAGCATATATGGTGGCTAACAACGCAAAAGAGAGCGAGAAGAGAAGCAAAGCACGGTCGTGAAGCTAGAAGTGATCAAGAAGTGATCCTAGAACAACCTACGTCAAACATTACTCCAACACCGTGTTCACTTCCCGGACCCCGCCGAGAAGAGACCATCAAGGTTACACACGCGGTTGATGTGTTTTAATTAAGGTCAACTTCGGGTTTTCTACAACCGGACATTAACAAATTCCCATCTGCCTCATAACCGCGGGCACGGCTTTCGAAAGATAATACCCTACAGGGGTGTCCCAACTTAGCCCATTATAAGCTCTCACGGTCAACGAAGGATATTCCTTCTACCGGGAAGACCCGATCAGTCTCGGAATCCCGGACTACAAGACATTTCGGCAGTAATAAAACAAGTCCAGCAAAACCGCCCGATTGTGCCGACAAATCCTGATAGGAGCTGCACATATCTCGGTCTCAGGGCACATACGGATGAGACATCCTACGAGTAAAACCAAGCCTCGAGTTTCCCCGATGGGGCCCCGCAGTCTGATCGTTTTGAGCCAGCACCCATAGGAGCACTGTTCCGGGGGGGCTAAAATAAAGATGACCCTCGGGCTCGCGAAAACCCGGGGGAAAAGGTGTAGGTGGTAGGCAAATGGTAAAACCATGGTTGGGCCTCGCTGGAGGAGTCTTATTCAAAGCAAACTGTCAAGGGGGTCCCATAAATCACCCAACCATGTGAGGAACGCAAAATCAAGGAACATAACACCGGTATGACGGAAACTAGGGTGGCAAGAGTGGAACAAAACACCAGGCATAAGGCCGAGCCTTCCACCCTTTACCAAGTATATAGATGCATTAATTAAATAAGAGGTATTGTGATATCCCAACAAGAAAACATGTTCCAACAAGGAACAACATCTCCATGTTCCAACAAGGAACAAACTTCACCTCCACCTGCAACTAGCAACGCTATAAGAGGGGCTGAGCAAAGCGGTAACATAGCCAATCAACGGTTTGCTAGGACATGGATGGTTAGGGGCTGACATGGCAATATGGGTGGCATGATATAGCAAGTGGTAGGTATCGCAGCATAGGCATAGCAAAAGAGCGAGCATCTAGCAAGCAAAGATAGGAGTGATTTCGAGGGTATGGTCATCTTGCCTGCAAGGTTCTCAGAGTTGTCGAGAGCTTGGTCCTCGTAAGCGTTCTCAACAGGTTCCTCGTTCACGTACTCATCTCCCAGCTCTACCCAAGACAAGAACACAAGCAAAGGAACAACTATCAACCACGATGCAATGCGAGATGTGATATGCAATGCATATGCATGCTCCGGAAGGACAAGGATGAACAAGGCCTAATCTTGGCAAACCAAGTATACCACTGGAAAGATGAGGTGATTTCGGTTGAAATCGATATAAAGATCACCGGAATCGGATGCACGGTTTGCAAATGACAAGCAAAACAAGAATGACAATAATCTGCCATTAACAGCATGATGCTACTTAGCAAGCAACACGAAATTAAGATACTGCACCCAAACTTATCAACAAATCATATGACGGTAATCTACTCAAGATGCTTGACAAAAGATGAACACTGAGCTACGGCTAAATCACAACATAACAGGTTCAAACAAGCATGGCAAAAGTGCAAAAGATAACAGGTTCACAGACTTGGTGAAAATAACAACATGCCAGAAATTATCATCAGGATGACATGTTTAGAGCAAGAAAACAGCATGCTACAGGATCAGGATATAGCAAAGTAAGGCATGGCATGAATCTACTGAAGGCACTTAACAAAAGTCCCTTAGTGACCATAAGCCAAAAAGGATCAGAAAATATGATAACACCCATGTCAAATAAGCAAGTTTCGTTACCGGTTTCAGACTTAGCAGAAAACTAGACATGTCAAAAACAGATAACAAGTAGGCATGTTCGTGAGCTCGATGCACTCGCTACTGAGCATTTCATGATAAACTAAGCATACATCCATCAATAATACATGGCATAGAAGCTATACATGGCAAGAACAACATCATATCATGCGAGGATCAACTACACCAAGCTTGGCAAAATCGAATAACATGTAAACAATCTACCAGCAACATTTTATAGCAAAAGTAGAGCTCGATTGACTCAAGCTATGGCACTCCATAATTAAAAACAAAAGCATGGATGGATATAACAAAACCATATGCTCAAAACACTGTTAATGATCATGCTCAAAAGAGGCATAGATCTCTCGGAAACAACATGAACACATGGCATAAAAATAACAGCAGGCAAGGACTTAGTGAAAATACTAAGTCTCTGAAATCAGCAACATTATGTACCCTAGTTTGCGTGCTTGTGCTAGTCACCACAAAGATCACAAAAATACATGGCATATACCCCTGGAAATATAGCATGGCATATTTCAAAACACATGTAGGACTCAACTTCATAGGATGCACACATCAATCATGGCAAAAAGATCACAAAAAGTGCATGTTGTGAAACAGATCTGAAACTAACATCACATAGCCCTCTTCCAATAGCATTTCGGGCATCAAGATGAACTCAAATGAAGATGGTGAAATGGAATTAAATGATATACTCATCGAGGCGAACAATTTGACATATTACACGCACGAAACGGAGCTACGGGTGCAGAGATATGATGCATTGAACATGTGACAGTTATGCAAAAATCCTGGGACTTGGAATATTTCGAGGGGGAAAGAAAGTCAACCGCGGCTCTCGCGGATCTGGATCGGACGACCGGCCGGAGGTCGTCGCCGGAGAGGAAGAAGGAGGCCGGAGGGCGGCGGATCGGGCGCAGGGCGGCGGAGGGCGGCGCCGACGAGGGAGGCGCGGCGGACGGAGGCGGCGGGGCCGGCGGAGCTCGGGGAGGCGAGGCGCGGGCGCGGGCGGCGCGCGCCGGCGCGGCGGACGGCGGCGGCGGTCGGCGGTGCGGACGGAGGCGCGGGGCGCGGGCGCGCCGCGGGCGGAGGCGGCGGGGCGGTTGGGCCCGGCGCGGCCCGGCGCGGGCTCGCCGCGGGCTCGGCGGGCCGGGGCGGCTGCGCGGTGGCTGGGGGCCACGTGGCGGCCTGGGATTGGCCCGGGGCGGCGGCGCTGGCGTGTCCGGCGGCGGGCGGACACGTCCGGCGCAGAGAGGGAGCGTGGCTAGGGTTTTTGGACCCGAAATTGGAGGAGGAGGCACATATTTATAGGTAGGAGGAGCTAGGAGGCTCCAAATGGAGAGCGGTTTTCGGCCACGCGATCGTGATCGAACGGCGATGGACATGGGAGTGTCTTAGATGGGTTATTGGGCTGTTTTGAAGGGGTTTTGGTCTGCAACACACACGAGGCCTTTACGGTTACCCGGTTAACCGTTGGAGTACCAAACGACCTCCGAATGACCCGAAACTTGACAGGCGGTCTACCGGTGCTATACCAAGGCCGCTTGGCAAACCTCGGTCCATTCCAAGAAGGTTTAATACCCGCTCACGGAAAAAGGTAAAAAAGGACGCCGGGGAACATAGGAGCGCCGGATTGCAAAACGGACAACGAGGAAAATGCTCGGATTCATGAGACGAACACGTATGCAAATGCGATGCACATGATGACATGATATGAAATGCATGACATGAACAAAATGCAAAACGACGGGAAACCCAACCACGGAGGGAATATCATATCACATAGCCGAAAATGGCAAGAGTTGGAGTTACAAATATGGCAAGTTACATCCGGGGTGTTACAATACCGTTGAGAAAACTAAGAATTGATCTTGCGAATGTTGGAATGATCGGATGCACTTGAAAAGAAACACGCCGGCTGGAAAATAATTGACATGACAATGTGGATGATCGAAAGGATTAGTACTCCCATAGAAATATGAGAACACCACTTTGGAAAGGTATGGGATCAACACTTGACTTTGAAGCAACTCGAATACCACAATCAAAACAAAACAAAGGATTTAGCTTACAGAATAAGCTGGAACAAATACATATGATAGAGATTTACCCAATCCCATATCATGCATATGTCGAAAAGATATACTAGGAGCTACTTGAATTCCCACCTATAACTTCCTGAAACTTTCTGGTTATGCAATCTGGTGTTGGGGATACAGGGGAAGCATAACATCTCACCCAAACTAACAATCCCTATATCCAGTTGTATCCATCCGTCAACACATAACCAAGAAAACTCCGGAAATCGTGTACCTCAACCTTTGAAAAGCATCCGTTATACGAGCTACAACAATACTCTCGAACTCCCGCCCCAGTACTGGGTGGCGTCGAGGTTATCTCACCACTAACTGCATAAAAGAGTTTCGATGTCGACGAAACTCAGGTATTCCAGAACTGCAACGATAAAATTGTGACGACAACACCTCGAAGCTCAACTCCCCGGGACACTGCCACAACCCGTAAATGTCAGGAGGCACCAAGAACAATGTTCTCGCCACAAGAATATCGGAACGTTCCCAAGATACCCGCGTGATCCTAAATTTTTTTTAGTGAAATTTAAGGAGAGGAAAGACAAAACATCTACGTCAGGAGACCTCACCAGAGCGACGAAGGGGATAAGGAGTAAAAATAATCCTACTCTCTGATATATATAAACCTACATTTTGTTCTAACTCAACAACGCCAGCGATTCGATCAAGCAAGGGGCTCCTAAGTCGGAGATGGCTGTGATTACCAACTTGTAACGCCCACGATGCAGCTATATCTCCCACGTGTCGAGGCACGACTTAGAGGCATAACCGCATTGTGGTTTTGTTGCAAGAAGGGTCATCTTCACACAATCCCATGTAATGAACAAGAAAGGGATAAAGAGAGTTGGCTTACAATCGCCACTTCACAAAATGAACAAATAATTCATACATCATTCAAAGTACACACATAGTCCAACTACGGACAAAACCAAATGAAAAGAAGATAACCCCAAATGCTAGACCCCCGATCGTTCCAACTGGGCTCCACTACTGATCATCAGGAAAAGACACGTAGTAACGACCAAGGTCCTCATCGAACTCCCACTTGAGTTCGGTAGCATCACCTGCACTGATATCATCGGCACCTGCAACTATTGCTGTAGTAATCTGTGAGCCACGAGGACTCAGCAATCCCATTACCATGGGTATCAAGACTAGCAAAGCTTAATGGGTAAGGAAGGGGTAAAGTGGTGAGGTTGCAGCGGTGACTAAGCATGTATGGTGGCTAACTTACGAATACAAGAGTAAGATGAGAAACTACGGTCGCAAACTAGAAATGACCAAGTGATCCTGAAACTACTTACGTTCAAACATAAACCAACCATGTTCTCCTCTCGAACTTCCCCAAAAAGAGACAATCACGGTTACGCACCGCGGTTGGTGTATTTTAATTGAGTTTACTTCAGGTCCTCTACAACTGGATATTAACAAATTCCCATCTGCCACATAACCGCAGGCATTGCTTTTGAAAGTTTAAACCCTGCAGGGGTGTCCCAACTTAGCCCATGACAAGCTCACGATCCGCGGAGACAATCCTCCACCGCGGGACATCCGATCAGACTCGAGGTCCCGGTGCCCAAGACATTTCGACAATGGTAAAACAAAACCAGCAAGACCGCCCGAATGTGCCGACAAATCCCAATAGGAGCTGCACATATCTCGTTCTCAGGGCACACCGGATGGGTCAAACTACGAGTAAAACTAGCCCTCGAGTTTCCCCGAGGTGGCCCCGCAGGCTGCTCGGTTCGGACCAACACTCAGAGGAGCACTGGGACGGGGGTGCTAAAATAAAGATGACCCTCGGGATGGCGACTCCCTAGGGAAAAGTATAGGTGGTGGTTAGGCAAATGGAAAACCAATGTTGGGCCTTGCTGGAAGAGTTTTATTCAAGGCGAACTGTGAAGAGGGTCCCATACCCCTCATCGTGTTAGGGACGCAAAATCACGGAACATAACACCGGTATGACGGAAATTAGGACGGCAAGAGTGGAACAAAACACCAGGCATAAAGACGAGCCTTCCACCCTTTACCAATTATATAGATGTATTAATTAAATAAGAGATATTGTGATATCACATGATATCCATGAAATCCATGTCCCAACATGGAACAACCTGCAACTAGCAACACTATAAAAGGGACCGAGCAAAGCGGTAACATAGCCAAACAATGGTTTGATAGAACGGGTGAAAAAAGATTAGAGGCTATCATGGCAATTTGGGAGGCTTGATAACAAGTGGTAGGAAGCGCGACATAGCGATAGCATCGAGACAAACTAGCATAGCAATGATAATAATAAGATCCAAGGTGACGGTCATCTTGCTTGAAATCCCGTTAGGAAAAAGAACGAGTCCATGAAGAAGACAAAGGGACATAATCGAATGAATCCTCACAAATCCGGAACGAAACCGAAGCTTCGAAGCGTGCAAACGGGATAGTTCGGGCACGGCGTTGATAATGGAAGTAGTGATACACGTTTTCATAGAGGGACTTGACGAATCCAATGTCTTCAGGGCGACAGTAGTGGTACACACGACGTTGGGGTACTTGTCGGGCCGGTCTTGACGGAGTAGATGTACACGTTGTCGGGGTACTTGTGGCATCACCGGGTGTAGTCGTACACGTTCGGAGCAGAACTTGGCATGTCCATGTAGTTGGTGGTCTCTGTCTTCACGGAGATGCAACAGAACGACGACGGTCAAGTGAAGTGAGACCCCGGGTCTACCGAGGCTGGGGATGAACCAAACGAAGCAACACAATGTCTGGGTCTTGGTGGTCAACGAAGAGGGCCAGTCATGCCTCGGTCTTGCGGGCAGCGAGGGAAGGAGCAGGGGCTCGCTGGGCCTTGGCGCAGGCTGCAGCCCACAACGAAGCAGAGGCGAGCGGTGCTGCGGGGTCGAAGCAGAGGGCGTAGTCAACGCGGCTGGGACAAGCAGCGAGGTAGGAGAAGCGGAACTTGGCAGAGCGGCGGCTTGTCCTTGCAGAGGAGGTTGAGGCGGTCGGCCACCAGGGAGACGGAGGCAAGTTTGATGACGAGGCGGCCATGATCGCGGGCGCGCGATGAAGAGAAGGAGGCAAGCGCGAGGTGGCTGACGGAGGAGAGCATCTCACGCGCGGGGAAGGAGGTGACAGAGGCAGGGCTTGGCAGGGGACGTGACGGAGGGAGGTCGGGCATCCACGAGCTCGGGCAGGAGAAGGAGAGTCAGGGAGGTCCTGCGGTGGCGCTGCTGCACCGGCTGACAGCAGCGAAGTTCTGCGACGGCGCGCGGGGTCGCGCTGGCATGTGGAGGAGCTTCGCTCCGGCGAGGTCAAGGTCCGGTGGCGAGGGAGCCCCGGCCTGGAGGACGTCGATAGGCGCGAGGGGATCGGGCACGGCCCTATGTGTGGAAGTGGCGGCGGGCAGGAACGAGGGAGAGATGGGGAACGAGATGAGCGGCGGCAGAGCGAGAGATCGAGAGGAGGGGGTCGGACCTAGGGTTAGATAAGCGGCTGGGCTTAGGAGGACACGGGCCGGCCTGGGCATAGGTTGCAGCTGGGCTGGGCGCTCTCTCTCTCTCTCACTCTAAAGAAAATAGAAACAAAACAGAGATAAGAAAGAAAAGAAAGAGAGGTTAGGGGAAGAAGTTGAACACGCGGATAATTTTCCCAGACTAAAAAAAATGAGCTTGTTCCGATAAAATAGGAATGGCCATGGTTGCAAGATTTAAATTCAAATGCATTTGAATTTAATTCAACTAGTTTGAACAAGGAGTAGGAATTCGAAGTTTCCAAAATTTTGAACATTTAGGAAGCGCCTCGATAAAACGATAAAATAATATGAGGACCTGTCGGAGGCCAAGAATTGAGATAACAAAGGCATTGAGATTTATTTGCTAGTGTGTCAAAGGTAATTCCATATCAATGGAATATTTTATAATAGCTCCCGAATATTGGGAGGATAAGTTATAAAGAGAAGTCACCATTGTGAACATCTCTTGATTTAAATGGATCAAAGATCCATACAATTTATTATGTGAGTTTTAGAACGGGTTGCAAGATGACATGATGCAATGCAAATGATGCAATGATGAATGCAACAAGCCAACAACTCACACGACGAATCTTGGAATCCATGGAAAGGCATCTGGAGCGTCGGTCTTGGGGCGTCACAACAGGGTTTGTACTGGTTCGGGCCACCGCTGTGGTGTACTACCCTACTCCAGTGTGGTGTGGTGGATTGCCTCTTGGGCTGAGGATGAACAAGTACAAGGAAAGAACAACCTCCTGAGGAGAGGTGTTCTTGAGTTCGGTGAGCTTGTGTGGTTGAGGATGATCTGAATGATCCAAGATCAGTTGCCTCCTACCACTACAAAAAAAGACACATGTGTGACATTTTGGGCCGAACGATATTTTTTTCTGTCATACTTATGACACTTCTATGATGATAATTGTGACAAAACTCGGTATCATCATAGATGTGGCGGGGTCCTACTTCTATGACAAAAAATCATGACAGAAAATGGGCTTTTCGTCCTGGGCGGGCCGGAGACGCAGCTGGATGACATTCTTTGGGATGTCCATAGAAAAAAACAGTGGTAGAAGCAAGGGCAAGGAAAATATCGGGGTGTTCCCAGTTACGGTGGGTGTGGTCGGGCCGAGCGATGCGTGTTTCTCATGTACACGCACACGCGTGGGTGCGAGGCGTTGGGCTCTAACTGAACCCGAGCGAGGCGTTGGGCTCTAACTGAACCCGAGCGATTGCACTGCAGGCTACGCGTTACTGAACCTGAGCGATCGATCGATGGCTGTTAACTGAACCCAATCGAGCGATTCCTTCGCTATTGCTGCTAACTGAAGCCGATCGATGCTGCCTCTGGATGAACAGTGAGCGTTGCTGGGGGGTTTGGATGGACAGTTCCCGGTGGGAGTGGATGAACATGACCCCGTGGTGTTGCCTCTGGATGAACAGGACCCCGATCGATCGAGCCGGTTGGGGCTGGATGAACAGGACCCCGTGGAGGTTGGATGAACAGGACCATCCCGTGGAGGGCTGGATGAACAGTAGACGGTGGAGGGCTGGATGAACAGTAGCCCGTGGAGAGGGCTGGTTGAATAGTAGCCGATGGAGTAGCGTGCGGTGGAGGCTGGCTGGACAGGAGCCCGTGGATGAACAGTCGCAGGTGGAGGCTGGAGGAGGTCGACGGTGGATGAACAGTAGCTCGTGGAGGCTGGAGGGGGTCGACGATGGAGATGAACAGTATCCCGTAGAGTCCCATTTTGCGGTACGCCACATCCCTCCCGATGAACAGGACCCCCGTTTCGACCGTAGCACTCCAACACAAGTCTGTTTCCTCCGTTTTGCGGTACGCCACACCCCTTCCGATCAACAGGACCCTGTTTCGACCGTAGGAGGTCCGTTTCCTCCGTTTTGCGGTACGCCAGACCCCTCCCGATGAACATGATCCCATTTCAAACATGGCCGGTCGAACACAAGGCCGTTTCCTCCGATCTGCGGTACAGCAGGCCTCGTTTTCATCGGTTGTTCCGTCCAAGCCCTCCCGATGAACACAACGACGCATTCTGTTCCGACCAAGCCGGTTGGCTCCCCATGAACACGACGACGACGCAGTTTCTCCGTTCTGACCCAGCCATGCACACGAGCCCTGGCCATACGTATGCGCGAGTAAGCGTTTGAGACCCTGCCCATACGTACGTACATGGCCGTATTTTCTTTCTTGTACACTGGACAATGTATGTACGTGTACATGCTACGTGGGCGGCTCTACTACGACACATGCGCGCCTCTACATCGACCAGTATGTATGTACACGTTCGCGACCAGAATGACAATGCTACGTACGCTTCGATCAGGTGGGTCCCGACTGTCAGGCACTTACTTGCCTGTGAAGATGTAGCTGGTGGGTCCCAGCAGTCACGGGGCGAATCATTTTTTTTGCCCGGACGCACTTCCTTGCATTCGAAGATGTAGCTGGTGGGTCCCAACAGTCAGGGGGAAACGTTTTTTTCGCGAAATTCGGTGGCCCTTTCGATGGGTCCCTGCTGTCAGGTGGAGGAATAAATATTTTGCGCGTCATAAGGAGGCACTTCCTTGGTGCGACCGTGGACCCAGCTGTCAGCCTCTCCACGTACAGTCCACGTCCGATGGAAGCCGTTCCTTGACCACGTTGACCACACCGCATGGAGAGCACCAGGGCGGTGGACGAAGCGGAGCCGGGGAAGACGCAGTAGTGGATGCCCACGCGTAGAGGAGTATGAGGGTTCACTGGTTCGCTGCGGTGTGAGGTTGCCGTCGCCGCAGAATAACATGGGGTGTGGGTGAGTAGAGGGATGGCCTGGCCAGCGGTGGGAGTAGTAGGGGCGGTGAGGCCTCCGCTGCATCGCAGCCGGCCACGGGAGGCAGGAGCGTGAGGCACGACCGACGCTAGTTTGGGCGGCTGGAGCAAGAAGACCAGAGGTTAAAGAAGCACTACGGCCGTTGGAGATAGAATCGTGCATATTGACTAAGTTTACAAAGCCCTTCGTCCCCGTCAACTTAGTAGGCCCACAAGTCAGCCTGCCACTATACTGGGTCCCAGCTAGCAGGGGGAGTATTCATTTTTTGTGCGTAATAAGGAGGCACTTCCTTGCGTGCGAAGATATAGCTGGTGGGTCCAAGCTGTCAGCCGCGGTAATGTTTCTTTCGCAAAATGCATAGGCCCTTTCGGTGGGTCCTAGATGTCAGGTGGAGGAATCATTATTTTGCGCGTAATAAGGAGACATTTCCTTGTGTGCGGCCGTGGACCCAGCTGTCAGCCTCTCCACGTACAGTCCACTTCAGATGCATGTTGGTCGTTGACCATGTTGACCAGGCCACGCCGAGAGCACCAGCGCGGTGGACGACAGCGAGGCCTAGGAAGGGAATGACATGCAGGCAGGGAAGACTCGACAGTTGTTTCCCACGCGGAGGTGAGTACGACTGTACGAGGGTTTATTGGTTCGTCTGCCGTCGCCGGAGAATAACAGTAGGTGTGGGTGAGTAGAGAGATGGTTAGGCCAGTGATGGGAGTACGGTGGGGAGGTGAGGCCTGCGCGGAAGCACAGCCAACCGCGGGGAGGAGAGAGCAGGCAGTCCCGACGGCGCTTGTTTGAGCTGCTGGAGCAGGAAGAGCAGAGATTGAAGAAGCACGACGACCATTGGATGGACATCCAACAGTCACTGCTTGTGCGTCAACCTTTTTTTAGGAAAGCCTCAAATCTGTGGAAAACATCATACATCCCATCTGCCATTATTTTTAATAATTTACAGCCCATTTGCTAATTCTTAAGGTTTTTTGAGCCCATATTCTTTTTGTTAGCATTACAGCCCATATTGTGGCCACGGTTAAAAATTATACAAAATTTTGCATATTTTGGTGCGGTCCGAACTGTTTTTAATCCCGAAATTTCGAGTCACAATTAAACTGATTTTAAAAATAAATGTATATCAATATAAAATCCAACAAATTGTCCACGCATAAAAATCAATGCAATTTAAAATCTCGAAATGAAAAAAAAGAAATTTGAAACTAATTGCCGGTTTGATGTGTTTTAAAAATGTACAACCCATTTCTCATTACTGATAGGCCATTTTCTCGGCCAGCCGAATGAAGCTCTCCTCGTCTTGAAAGATTTGCAGCCCAACAGGCCTAACAAAGCGACTTACTTGGCAAATCACAAAAAAACTGTGTTGTGGCCCAGCTGCGGCCGTGGACCCAGCTGTCAGCCTCTCCACGTATAGTACTCTTCCGATGGAAGTCGGTCGTTGACCACATTGACCACGCTGCGCCAAGAGCACCAAGGCGGTGGACGACGGCGAGGCCTAGGAAGGGGACGACGCGGAGCCGGGGAAGACGCGGCAGTGGATGCCCACACGGAGAGGAGTACAAGGGTTCACTGATTCGACTGTGGTGTGAGGCTGCCGTCGCCGCAAAATAACAGGGGGTGTGGGTGAGTGGAGGGATGGCTTGGCCAGCGGTGGGAGTAGTATGGGGGCGGTGAGGACTCCGCGATAGCACAGCCGGCTACGAGAGGCAGGAGCGGGCGGCACGACCGGCGCTCCTTTAGGCGGCTGGAGTAAGAAGACCAGAGGTTGAAGAAGCACTAAGGCCGTTGGATGGACATCGTATGGTCACTGGAGCTAGAATCGTTCATATTGACTAAGTTGACAAAGCCCTCCGTCCCCGTCAACTTAGTAGGCCCACAAGTCAGCCTCCCACTGTGGTGGATCCCAACTGGCAGGGGGTATTCATTTTTTGTGCGCAATAAGGAGGCACTTCCTTGCGTGCGAAGATATAGTTGGTGGGTCCGACGTGTCAGCGGAGGGAACATATTTTTCATGAAATATAGAGGCCCTTCCAGCGGGTCCCAGATGTCAAGTGGAGGAATCATTATTTTGCGTGTAATAAGGAGGCATTTCCTTGTGTGCGGCCGTGGACCCAGCTGTCAGCCTCTCCACGTACAGTCCACTTCCGATGGATGTCGTTCGTTGACCACGCCGCGCCGAGAGCACCAGGGCGGTGGACGACAGCGAGGCCTACGAAGGGAATGACACGGAGCGGGGGAAGACATGGCAGTGGCTTCCCACGTGGTGGAGAGTACGAGGGTTGACTGGTTCGGCTGCCGTCGCCGGAAAATAACAGGAGGTGTGGGTGAGTAGAGGGATAGACAGGCCAGTGATGCGAGTATATGATGGGCCGTGAGTCCTGCCCGACAGCATAGTCGGCCACGGGAGGCGGGAGCAGGCGGTTCCGACGGCGTTGATTTGGGCCGCTGCAGGAAGATCAGAGACTGAAGAAGCACGATTGCCGTTAGATTGACATCTAGCGGTCTGACGCTGGTAGAGTCGATTGTTGACTAAGTTTCTTTTTTGATAAACCTTGTGTACACATGAACTTAGTAGGCCCACAAGTCAGCCTCCAAATCTGTGGCAAACAACATAGAGCCCATTTGCTATTTTTTAATAATTTGCAGCCCATTTGCTAATTCTTAAGTAATTTATTACAATCCATTTTCTGCCCAGGACCACGGTCAAAAAGTTCAACCTTATTTTGCATATTTCGGTGGAGTTCGAACTTTTGCAATCCTGAAATGATAAACATTTTTTAAGAACTTATTGATTTGCCAAAAAAATCGTTTCGTTTTTGTAAGCAAATAAGACGTGGGACAACTGAGTTGGTTTAAGGGAAAACCAGTGGTAAAAAAAATCAGCGCTGGGAGCGAAAACAACAACAAAAATAAGGATGTAAATATGAAAAGGGAATTTTATGTATTTTCAATATAATGATACGTGTATATGAACTAGTAAAACTGTAGGTAGAGATTAGAAAACAGATGTAGGACATGCATTTCAAGAGGAAAATGGAACTGGGCTGTGTGTTTGATTCAGTAAAAAAACTGCATGCGGATGTTGTAACACAAAATATAACTAACGCTGGCAGGCCAGAGGCCAGTAGACACCTGCTGGATCTTTCTGCCCTGTTGTCGTCATGGGCTGGGCCTGGTAAAAGCAAAACCAAGCCCGGGCAGTCTACAGCCTAGTTGAAACTTGCTCGACATGAAAAAACAATATACGTGCTCAATAAACGAGAGAATTCTGCAAGTACAAACTGATAATTGGTATGCAGCAGGGATATTGTTTTTTCATCGTGATAATAAGAGCATGAACTTGTTTCAAAAAATTTGGAGAACTGGGAATTCGAACCATAGGTCCTTATACTATCCATCAAATAAAAAACAGGTGCCTAAAAATTTGTTTCGAAACAAATGATTCAGCTTTATATCCACGTCGACCCTCGGCATGATGGTTGGAAGCAAATGCCAAGTTCATACCAAAAGATCATTAACAACAATACCAAATTGCGGACGACAAGTTAGTACAAGTACCAATACCAAACTAACCTATAATCTTTTTACTCCTGGCTCTAGTGTTCGTCTGGTAGAAAATCTTGCAGAGGACCAGCTCCCGCTCCTTCTCTTGCTCCAGGTCCCCGAGGTGGTACTGGTGCATCACCTAGTTGGTCCTCTGCTGGTTGAAGTTCTTGTTGGTGTGCAGCACCAGAACCTTTTTGCTGCTCGTCTGCCGGCCGTTGACCATCACCGGCAAGGTATTGCCGGTGTTGTGCCACATCGCGTGCATGCCGCACTCCGACTGTATCTTGTGACGCGTCCACATGCCCCTTTTGAATGCCCTGGAATTGCGCTGGAAGAAATGCTTGCTTAGGCCACTCAGTTTGAAACATGCAGTATTGTCGAATACAGGTTTTAGTGTACGTAGTTGGCATTTTCATAACATCTTTGGCATGTTGCAGTCACTTGTTTCACTTTTTATTAACTGTCAAATTGTAATTGCTTCACTAGGTCTGCTTCTAAAAATAAAAATAGAGCTATAAACAAAGGGGTATGTTTGTGCAAGTAGACGGTCGATCGGTGTCTTACCTGGAAGTTTCTAAGGATCGGTGTAGCATATGCCGTGCTCGCTGTCGATGGTTGGTATGAAAAAATCGATGAGAGGGTGAGATCTCGCGCTGTTAGCACTCACTTTGGCCTCAAGGTGCTCGATCAGCTCCTGATTCGTGGGATCGAACTTGACGCCAGCCGGCAGCACCGGCCAATCCTTCTTCGACTTCCATGGGTTAATTACAGTTATATGGTACTCAATGTATGATCAATCAACTGTTTTAAGTGAATGATGAAAGATTTCGACAAATAAGTGGTACTCCAAATCTGAAGTCCAGAATACCTGAACACGCCGCCGGGATTCTTGTATTACCTCATGCGCAGCGTGTTGATTCAATGTGTGGACATGATGAATAATTTGACCGACGTATAGTAGTACTGCTACTATACTACTTACTAGTCATATTTAGTGTCACATTTTAACCATAGGGTTAACTAACAAGTACGCACTTGAAGTCTAAGTGATATATATATATATATATATATATATATATATATATATATATATATATTTATATATATACTGCATAGCATCTCCATCATCATTATCAGTACATCCTGCGCAGGTGAGTTAGGATGCACTTGATCCCAGAAAGGTATCTATCCTTCAAACCAGAGGAGTGCTTCAAACTAACAATAGTACATAATATCCAATAAAAGAGGGTCGTGCTACAACAGCAGAATACATGGCTCAGTCTACATATCAGTACGAATCAAGTTGTGCATATTTGCTGTTAGCATGAAACACATCGCGGCATGTCGGGTTTGCAAAAGCCATCCATCACATGGAAGCTTGATACCTTTCACACACTGAAGATTATCTGGCAACAAGTTGTGTCGACGAATCTCTGGATATGGTGATTCATGAAACCCATGGTATGATGTGTAAACACAGTCACCCCTGGCGAATGGAAATTGCATAGCACGGTAATCATCGCCGATGATATGATCGATGATTGGTTGGATGATCGGATAATTGAGCCTGAGGAATATGGAGTGGTTGCCGAGGCTGTAAATCCGCCTCCAGTTGAATACACCTGGCCCAACGGAGCTGGGATCTTTCTCGAACATGAAGCAGCCATAGCCATCAATGTCACGAATGCCCCAAGCATTGTACTGCATGTGGTTTGATGAAATGGCTTGGTCAATTTGGTATGTGCAAATGAGCATCAAATGACCACCGTCAGCTGAACGAGCGATAAACCACCACCCATCGGCTGGTATCATTCCAGGTCCCGGAATCATGAAGGCCAGCGCATTTGCATCTGCTGCAAGAATTCAAATTGGAGACCAAAAGGACAAAAATAAACAATCATGTTTAGAGTATGCGTGGAATTAAGATTATTATAACAGTGACACATATCATAGACAGAGAATTGCAATGTCGTGGTCATAATCATACCCCAAGTTAAAAAAATAAGCCAATGGCTTTCATATTCTAGCAATATATCATGGTTCAAACATCATGTAACAATGAGAGGAAAACAGATATGACAGGGCCTACTCATATTCTACCATAGCACTTACTACAGTTATCATATCAACTCTAAGCAATAACATGTGTTGTTCAATGAGAGTAACATATAGCAATCATGAGGTTATACTCATAATATCTATTCTAACAATCATTAGATACCAATTGTTCTCATATCAACTCTAACAATAACATGTGTGGTCATAAAAATCTAGGAAATGAGAGGAACATATATCAATGATGTGGTTATAGACATACTATATATATTCTAAATTTGTAACAATGAACAGGCAGTCGTATTCTTAAGGTAAAGATGAGATGACATAGAACAATTACACGACGATAGATTCCACCAGTATAGGCAGCCAATCTGTGCGTCGACCGCATAAACGATGCCATCGTGCACTATAGCATCAGACAGAAGTGTTGGGTAAAGAGAATCGACGATGAGCCATAACCATGTATGGCGACCGGATTCTAGATAGACTAATCTCATGTTGAACATGGCAATGAGCTTGTAATCCATGTAGTCTTCTGATGGTGTGGGCACTACGCAGATTACAACCTTCAGCAAACAGAGGTCGAGCCAAAAGCTCGACGCGTCTCGTGCGTAGTAGGCAGGAGTGTCCGGTGGGCCGCGAGGCTCGATAGCGGCGGTATCCAAAGATGGAAGGGTGATCTCTCGCCGGGTGTAGATATCCACGAGACGCCACAGACTACCGGATTGGTGGATGAGGACGATCCAGTTGGCCTTCATGCCTGCCCAGTAGTGGCCGCGCATGAAGGACAGGTGGACGGGTAGTGGTAGCATCTCGAGGGGCACGACGACAACCTCCGTAGGATCGTCAAGTCGGTGTCTGGGCCATCTACGAGGATTGGGCATCAGCAAGCAGGGTGTCTTGAAAAGAGCCGGCTGGTTGCAGATGAGTAGACGGTACAAAGACACCGAGCATGCGGCCAGATGGACGGTGCTGAGTAGGTCCATACGATTACAGATCTGCTCCAAGAGAACATCAGGGAGGGAATTCCAATCACGGCTTTGCGTGTCAGTCGGTTCTGCCATTAGGGGTTTTGGTGCCTGGGAGCCAGCGGGGAAGTGTATTCAGGCGGGCGAGCGAAGAAGCTAGCAAATAGAGCGGGCGGGAAGTGGATTCGGGCAGGTGGCCGACCAGTGAGCGGGGGGATATGGTATGCGCGAGCTACCAAGGAAGATAGAGCGGGCGGGCGAGCAGTGAGCGGGGGGATATGGTGTGCGGCCGACGATGGGGAAGAGAGGAGGAAGAAGAAGAGAGGAGGAAGAAGAGTGGAAGACAGCGAAGAAAGTGCATTAAATCTCAATTCTACTGCTACTACCAGGATATACCTGTTGGGGAACGTAGTAATTTCAAAAAATTTCCTACGCACACGCAAGATCATGGTGATGCATAGCAACGAGAGGGGAGAGTGTTTGTCTACGTACCCTCGTAGACCGAAGCGGAAGCGTTGACACAACGTAGAGTAAGTAGTCGTACGTAGAGGAAGTAGTCGTACGTTCTCCTCGCGATCCAACCGATCACAGCACCGTTACTCCGGCACCTCCGAGTTCTTGGCACACGTTCAGCTCGATGACGATCCCCTGGCTCCGATCCAGCAAAGCGTCGGGGAAGAGTTCCGTCAGCACGACGGCGTGGTGACGATCTTGATGTGTTACAGGCGCAGGGCTTCGCCTAAGCACTGCAACGATATAATCGAGGTAGAATTTGGTGGAAGGGGGCACCGCACACGGCTAAGGAACGATCCGTAGATCAACTTGTGTGTCTTTGGGGTGTCCCCTGCCCCCGTATATAAAGGATGAAGGGGGGGAGGCTGGCCGTCCAAAGGAGGGAGGCGCAGGAGGAGTCCTACTCCCTCTGGGAGTAGGATTCCCCCCCCCCCCCCCCCAATCCTAGTTGGACTAGGATTCTTCAAGGGGGAGAGAGAAGGAGAGGGGGGCGCCCACCTCTCCTAGTCCTAATAGGACTAGGGGAAGGGGGGAGGCGCGCAGCCCCTAGGGCTGCCCTCTCACTTCTCCTCCAAGGCCCATGTTGGCCCATTATGCTCCCGGGGGGTTCCGGTAACCCTCCCGGTATTTCGGTAAAATCCTGATTTCACCTGGAATGCATCCGATGTCCAAACATAGGCTTCCAATATATAATTCTTTATGCCTTGACCATTTCGAGACTCCTCGTCATGTCCGTGATCACATCCGGGACTCCGAACTCCTTCGGTACATCAAAATGCATAAACTCATAATAACTGTCATCGTAACGTTAAGCGTGCGGACCCTACGGTTCGAGAACAATGTAGACATGACCGAGACACGTCTCTGGTAAATAACCAATAGCGGGACCTGGATGCCCATATTGGCTCCTACATATTCTACGAAGATCTTTATCGGTCAGACCGCATAACAACATACGTTGTTCCCTTTGTCATCGGTATGTTACTTGCCCGAGATTCGATCGTCGGTATCCAATACCTAGTTCAATCTCGTTACCGGCAAGTCTCTTTTCTCGTTCTGTAATACATCATCTCGCAACTAACTCATTTGGTTGCAATGCTTGCAAGGCTTTATGTGATGTGCATTACCGAGAAGGCCCTGAGATACCTCTCCGACAATCGGAGTGACAAATCCTAATCTCGAAATATGCCAACTCAACATGTACCTTCGGAGACACTTGTAGAGCACCTTTATAATCACCCAGTTACGTTGTGACGTTTGGTAGCATACAAAGTGTCCCTACGGTAAATGGGAGTTGCATATTCTCATAGTTGAAGGAACATGTATAAGTCATGGATAAAAGCAATAGCAACATACTAAACGATCGGGTGCTATGCTAATGTAATGGGTCATGTCAATCAGATCATTCAACTAATGATGTGATCTCGTTAATCAAATAACAACTCTTTGTTCATGGCTAGGAAACATAACCATCTTTGATTAATGAGCTAGTCAAGTAGAGGCATACTAGTGACACTCTGTTTGTCTATGTATTCACACATGTATTATGTTTCCAGTTAATACAATTCTAGCATGAATAATAAACATTTATCATGATATAAGGAAATAAATAATAACTTTATTATTGCCTCTAGGGCATATTTCCTTCAGTCTCCCACTTGCACTAGAGTCAATAATCTAGATTACAAAGTAATGATTCTAACACCCATGGAGTTTTGGTGCTGATCATGTTTTGCTCGTGGAAGAGGCTTAGTCAACGGGTCTGCAACATTCAGATCCGTATGTATCTTGCATATCTCTATGTCTCCCACCTGGACCAAATCCCGGATGGAGTTGAAGCGTCTTTTGATGTGTTTGGTTCTTTTGTGAAATCTGGATTCCTTTGCCAAGGCAATTGCACCAGTATTGTCACAAAAGATTTTCATTGGACCCGATACGCTAGGTACAACACCTAGATCGGATATGAACTCCTTCATCCAGACTCCTTCATTGGCTGCTTCCGAAGCGGCTATGTACTCAGCTTCACATGTAGATCCCGCCACGACGCTTTGTTTAGAACTGCACCAACTGACAGCTCCACCGTTTAATGTAAATACGTATCCGGTTTGCGATTTAGAATCGTCCGGATCAGTGTCAAAGCTTGCATCGACATAACCGTTTACGACGAGCTCTTTGTCACCTCCATAAATGAGAAACATATCCTTAGTCCTTCTTAAGTACTTAAGGATGTTCTTGACCGCTGTCCAATGATCCACTCCTGGATTACTTTGGTACCTTCCTGCCAAACTTACAGCAAGGCACACATATGGTCTGGTACACAGCATTGCATACATGATAGAGCCTATGGCTGAAGCATAGGGAACATTTTTCATTTTCTCTCTATCTTCTGCGGTGGTCGGGCATTGAGTCTTACTCAACTTCACACCTTGTGCCACAGGCAAGAATCCTTTCTTTGCCTGATCCATTCTGAACTTTTTCAAAACTTTGTCAAGGTATGTGCTTTGTGAAAGTCCTATTAAGCGTCTTGATCTATCTCTATAGATCTTAATGCCTAATATGTAAGCAGCTTCACCGAGGTCTTTCATTGAAAAACTCTTATTCAAGTATCCCTTTATGCTATCCAGAAATTCTATATTATTTCCGATCAGCAATATGTCATCCACATATAATATCAGAAATGCTACAGAGCTCCCACTCACTTTCTTATAAATACAGGCTTCTCCGAAAGTCTGTATAAAACCAAATGCTTTGATCACACTATCAAAGCGTTTATTCCAACTCCGAGAGGCTTGCACCAGTCCATAAATGGATCGCTAGAGCTTGCACACTTTGTTAGCTCCCTTTGGATCTACAAAACCTTCTGGTTGCATCATATACAACTCTTCTTCCAGAAATCCATTCAGGAATGCAGTTTTGACATCCATTTGCCAAATTTCATAATCATAAAATGCGGCAACTGCTAACATGATTCGGACAGACTTAAGCATCGCTACGGGTGAGAAAGTCTCATCGTAGTCAATCCCTTGAACTTGTCGAAAACCTTTTGCGACAAGTCGAGCTTTGTAGACAGTAACATTACCATCAGCATCAGTCTTCTTCTTAAAGATCCATTTATTCTCAATTGCTTGCCGATCATCGGGCAAGTCAACCAAAGTCCATATTTTGTTATCATACATGGATCCCATCTCAGATTTCATGGCCTCAAGCCACTTTGCGGAATCTGGGCTCACCATCGCTTCTTCATAGTTCGTAGGTTCATCATGGTCTAGTAACATGACTTCCAAAATAGGATTACCGTACCACTCTGGTGCGGATCTTACTCTGGTTGATCTACGAAGTTCAGTAGAAACTTGATCTGAAGTTTCATGATCATTATCATTAGCTTCCTCCCTATTTGATGTAGGTGTCACAGGAACAGATTTCTGTGACGTACTACTTCTCAATAAGGGAGTAGATACTGTTATCTCATCAAGTTCTACTTTCCTCCCACTCACTTCTTTCGAGAGAAACTCCTTCTCTAGAAAGTTTCCGATTTTAGCAACAAAAATTTTGCCTTCGGATCTGTGATAGAAGGTATACCCAATAGTCTCCTTTGGGTATCCTATGAAGACACATTTCTCCGATTTGGGTTCGAGCTTATCAGGTTGAAGCTTTTTCACATAAGCATCGCAGCCCCAAACTTTAAGAAACGACAACTTTGGTTTCTTGCCAAACCACAGTTCATAAGGCGTCGTCTCAACGGATTTTGATGGTGCCCTATTTAACGTGAATGCGGCCGTCTCTAGAGCATAACCCCAAAAAGATAGCGGTAAATCGGTAAGAGACATCATAGATCGCACCATATCCAGTAAAGTACGATTACGACGTTCGGACACACCATTACGTTGTGGTGTTCCGGGTGGCGTGAGTTGCGAAACTATTCCGCATTGTTTCAAATGTAGACCAAACTCGTAACTCAAATATTCTCCTCCACGATCAAATCGTAGAAACTTTATTTTCTTGTTACGATGATTTTCCACTTCACTCTGAAATTCTTTGAACTTTTCAAATGTTTCAGACTTGTGTTTCATTAAGTAGATATACCCATATCTGCTTAAATCATCAGTGAAGGTGAGAAAATAACGATATCCGCCACGAGCCTCAACATTCATTGGACCACATACATCAGTATGTATGATTTCCAATAAATCTGTTGCTCTCTCCACAGTACCGGAGAACGGTGTTTTAGTCATCTTGCCCATAAGGCACGGCTCGCAAGTGCCAAGTGATTCATAATCAAGTGACTCCAAAAGTCCATCAGTATGGAGTTTCTTCATGCGCTTTACGCCGATATGACCTAAACGGCAGTGCCACAAATAAGTTGCACTATCATTATTAACTCTGCATCTTTTGGCTTCAACATTATGAATATGTGTGTTACTACTATCGAGATTAAGTAAGAACAAACCACTCTTTAATGGCGCATGACCATAAAAGATATTACTCATATAAATAGAACAACCATTATTCTCTGATTTAAATGAATAACCGTCTCGCATCAAACAAGATCCAGATATAATGTTCATGCTCAACGCTGGTACTAAATAACAATTATTTAGATCTAATATTAATCCCGAAGGTAGATGTAGAGGTAGCGTGCCGACTGCGATCACATCGACTTTGGAACCATTTCCCACGCGCATCGTCACCTCGTCCTTAGCCAATCTTCGCTTAATCCGTAGCCCCTGTTTAGAGTTGCAAATATTAGCAACAGAACCAGTATCAAATACCCAGGTGCTACTGCGAGAATTAGTAAGGTACACATCAATAACATGTATATCATATATACCTTTGTTAACCTTGCCATCCTTCTTATCCGCCAAATACTTGGGGCAGTTCCGCTTCCAGTGACCAGTCTGCTTGCAATAGAAGCACTCAGTTTCAGGCTTAGGTCCAGACTTGGGTTTCTTCTCTTGAGTAGCAACTTGCTTGCTGTTCTTTTTGAAGTTCCCCTTTTTCTTCCCTTTGCCCTTTTTCTTGAAACTAGTGGTTTTGTTAACCATCAACACTTGATGCTCCTTTTTGATTTCTACCTCCGCGGCTTTTAGCATTGCGAAGAGCTCGGGCATAGTTTTGGTCATCCCTTGCATATTATAGTTCATCACGAAGCTCTTGTAGCTTGGTGGCAGTGATTGGAGAATTCTGTCAATGACGCAATCATCCGGAAGATTAACTCCCAGTTGAATCAAGTGATTGTTATACCCAGACATTCTGAGTATATGCTCACTGACAGAACCATTCTCCTCCATTTTACAGCTATAGAACTTATTGGAGACTTCATATCTCTCAATCCGGGCATTTGCTTGAAATATTAACTTCAACTCCTGGAACATCTCATATGCTCCATGGTGTTCAAAACGTCGTTGAAGTCCCGGTTCTAAGCCGTAAAGCATGGCACACTGAACTATAGAGTAGTCATCAGCTTTGCTTTGCCAGACGTTCACAACATCTGGCGTAGCTCTTGCACCAGGCCTGGCACCTAGCGGTGCTTCCAGGACGTAATTCTTCTGTGCAGCAATGAGGATAATCCTCAAGTTACGGACCCAGTCCGTGTAATTGCTACCATCATCTTTCAACTTTGCTTTCTCAAGGAACGCATTAAAATTCAACGGAACAACAGCACGAGCCATCTATCTACACAACATAGACAAGCAAGATACTATCAGGTACTAAGTTCATGATAAATTAAAGTTCAATTAATCATATTACTTAAGAACTCCCACTTAGATAGACATCTCTCTAATCCTCTAAGTGATCACGTGATCCAAATCAACTAAACCATGTCCGATCATCACGTGAGATGGAGTAGTTTCAATGGTGAACATCATTATGTTGATCATATCTACTATATGATTCACGCTCGACCTTTCGGTCTCTGTGTTCCGAGGCCATATCTGTATATGCTAGGCTCGTCAAGTTAAACCTGAGTATTCCGCGTGTGCAACTGTTTTGCACCCGTTGTATTTGAACGTAGAGCCTATCACACCCGATCATCACGTGGTGTCTCAGCACGAAGAACTTTCGCAACGGTGCATACTCAGGGAGAACACTTCTTGATAATTTAGTGAGAGATCATCTTATAATGCTACCGTCAATCAAAGCAAGATAAGATGCATAAAAGGATAAACATCACATGCAATCAATATAAGTGATATGATATGGCCATCATCATCTTGTGCTTGTGATCTCCATCTTCGAAGCACCGTCATGATCACCATCGTCACCGGCGCGACACCTTGATCTTCATCGCAGCATCGTTGTCGTCTCGCCAATCTTATGCTTCTACGACTATCACTACCGCTTAGTAATAAAGTAAAGCATTACATCGCGATTGCATTGCATACAATAAAGCGACAACCATATGGCTCCTGCCAGTTGCCGATAACTCGGTTACAAAACATGATCATCTCATACAATAAAATTTAGCATCATGTCTTGACCATATCACATCACAACATGCCCTGCAAAAACAAGTTAGACGTCCTCTACTTTGTTGTTGCAAGTTTTACGTGGCTGCTACGGGCTTTAAGCAAGAACTCATCTTACCTACGCATCAAAACCACAACGATAGTTTGTAAAATAGACTCCGTTTTAACCTTCTCAAGGACCGGGCGTAGCCACACTCGGTTCAACTAAAGTTGGAGAGACAGTCTTCCGCAAGCCATCTATGTGCAAAGCACGTCGAGGGAACCGGTCTCGCGTAAGCGTACGCGTAAGGTTGGTCCGGATCGTCTCGTCCAACAATACCGCTGAACCAAAGTATGACATGCTGGTAGGCAGTATGACTTGTATCGTCCACAACTCACTTGTGTTCTACTCGTGCAAATAACATCAAACCATAAAAACCTAGGCTCTGATACCACTGTTGGGGAACGTAGTAATTTCAAAAAAATTCCTACGCACACGCAAGATCATGGTGATGCATAGCAACGAGAGGGGAGAGTGTTTGTCTACGTACCCTCGTAGACCGAAGCGGAAGCGTTGACACAACGTAGAGGAAGTAGTCGTACGTAGAGGAAGTAGTCGTACGTTCTCCTCGCGATCCAACCGATCACAGCACCGTTACTCCGGCACCTCCGAGTTCTTGGCACACGTTCAGCTCGATGACGATCCCCTGGCTCCGATCCAGCAAAGCGTCGGGGAAGAGTTCCGTCAGCACGACGGCGTGGTGACGATCTTGATGTGTTACTGGCGCAGGGCTTCGCCTAAGCACTGCAACGATATAATCGAGGTGGAATTTGGTGGAAGGGGGCACCGCACACGGCTAAGGAACGATCCGTAGATCAACTTGTGTGTCTTTGGGGTGTCCCCTGCCCCCGTATATAAAGGATTAAGGGGGGGAGGCTGGCCGGCCAAAGGAGGGAGGCGCAGGAGGAGTCCTACTCCCTCTGGGAGTAGGATTCCCCCCCCCCCCAATCCTAGTTGGACTAGGATTCTTCAAGGGGGAGAGAGAAGGAGAGGGGGGCGCCCACCTCTCCTAGTCCTAATAGGACTAGGGGAAGGGGGGAGGCGCGCAGCCCCTAGGGCTGCCCTCTCACTTCTCCTCCAAGGCCCATGTTGGCCCATTATGCTCCCGGGGGGTTCCGGTAACCCTCCCGGTATTCCGGTAAAATCCTGATTTCACCTGGAATGCATCCGATGTCCAAACATAGGCTTCCAATATATAATTCTTTATGTCTTGACCATTTCGAGACTCCTCGTCACGTCCGTGATCACATCCGGGACTCCGAACTCCTTCGGTACATCAAAATGCATAAACTCATAATAACTGTCATCGTAACGTTAAGCGTGCGGACCCTACGGTTCGAGAACAATGTAGACATGACCGAGACACGTATCCGGTCAATAACCAATAGCGGGACCTGGATGCCCATATTGGCTCCTACATATTCTACGAAGATCTTTATCGGTCAGACCGCATAACAACATACGTTGTTCCCTTTGTCATCGGTATGTTACTTGCCCGAGATTCGATCGTCGGTATCCAATACCTAGTTCAATCTCGTTACCGGCAAGTCTCTTTTCTCGTTCTGTAATACATCATCTCGCAACTAACTCATTTGGTTGCAATGCTTGCAAGGCTTTATGTGATGTGCATTACCGAGAAGGCCCTGAGATACCTCTCCGACAATCGGAGTGACAAATCCTAATCTCGAAATATGCCAACTCAACATGTACCTTCGGAGACACTTGTAGAGCACCTTTATAATCACCCAGTTACGTTGTGACGTTTGGTAGCATACAAAGTGTCCCTACGGTAAATGGGAGTTGCATATTCTCATAGTTGAAGGAACATGTATAAGTCATGGATAAAAGCAATAGCAACATACTAAACGATCGGGTGCTATGCTAATGTAATGGGTCATGTCAATCAGATCATTCAACTAATGATGTGATCTCGTTAATCAAATAACAACTCTTTGTTCATGGCTAGGAAACATAACCATCTTTGATTAATGAGCTAGTCAAGTAGAGGCATACTAGTGACACTCTGTTTGTCTATGTATTCACACATGTATTATGTTTCCAGTTAATACAATTCTAGCATGAATAATAAACATTTATCATGATATAAGGAAATAAATAATAACTTTATTATTGCCTCTAGGGCATATTTCCTTCAATACCATCCTTCGGAGTGTAAATAGTTACACTGATGACATGTGGGTCTACCACAAGAGGGCCCATATGTCAGTTAATGGAGGACAGAATCGTGCTCTACTAGCAAACATGATGGCAGTACTGGGTAGGGCTGATTTAGTAACACCAACATGCTGGTTCAGCTTATTAATTAAGTGTCCCATCTGCTGCAGCGTGTATTGACACTTCACTGCGAAGACTAGTTGAATAGTTCTCTCTGACCGAGATGGGGAACAATGGATCGTGAAGACTTCCTTTCTACATTATCCCTGTGCCTCTACGCTCACTTCGCTCATTTTGCTTCGTACGTAGTCACTTGTTGAAATCTCTAGAAAGACAAATACTCCATATTTGGGAACAGAGGGAGGATTTTACTCCGTATTTGGGAATAGAGGGAGGATTTTACTCCGTATTTGGGAACAAAGGGAGTATCACCATATGGAGGGAACAGAGGAAGCTTGAAATATAAACATGTCAATGGGAGGGAGTAAGCCCCATGCATGCATGCAACATGCAACACTCACACGTACACAGGGACGCACGCAACACTCACGCACCCATGTGGCACACAACACACGACACAACACACACGCTCACGCTCAAGTGCTCAACCTACTCCCTATGTCCGTGAAAGACTGTACATTTAGAGATTTACACATTGGCCAGGGCATAATCAACGTCCAAAAGTAGCAGACTTATATGTGCATGCGACCATTGAGAGAAGAAGATTAAATGAAGGTCATTGCATGCTGTAATTAAGGATAGACATGTAGCCTATACCTAGAGCACAAGTTGGTGCATTAGTCAATCAATATCGATTTAGATTAAAGGCTAAATGCATTGGAAGTGTAGATGTACTACACTCTTTGTTTTTAAGCTGATTTCTTTGCTCTGCCAACTGACAGGTGGGACCTAGAAACCAGGTGACAATTTAACCAGTCAACAAAGTGCCACGTCAACTATGTGACCTGTCACTAGGGTGCAATACGGTGCTCTAGGATGAGCTAGTGATCGTATAATCACCGCAAAACTATATATAGTGACCGTAAAGAGCGTATTGTTACATACGTTGACCGCCGGTGTATTTTTCTCGTTTCAAATTAAGCCATATTAATCGGAAAGGACACAGTATGGACTAGTACTAGTACTGCTTTGATGTGTCCCATCAACTCGCCGAACAAGGAGAAGCTTGCTTACTATGCCTCTCCCTCGCCCACGCGTGCGATGGTTCGCAGGACGAGGAGAGGGTTTTTACTACAGCGCCCTCTCCCTCTCCCTCGCCCTTGCCCTCGCGGTGGACGTGCAGCAGTTCAATCGGTGTCGGATTGCCAGAAGCATATGTGTACTGTAGTATCATCATTGTTGGACCTTCCGAAGAGGCGAAGAGCCAAGTGCAAGGTTCACACGAGTACGAACTGTTGAACCTCCCGAAGAGGCAAAGAGCCAAGCACAAGGTTTTATAGGAGTCGTCGTCCTAGTAGGAGCGTACTACAACTATAGCGAACGATGCCACTGTATGATGCCTCCACGTCACGTATATCCAAAGTTGTGCCACCTTTTTTTCTCAAAGAGCGTGTTGGAGCCGGTGCAACAACCACACAAGTTGCACGTACACATAACACATTTACTAGTAATAAATTCTAAAGGCCAAATGCCAGTATGCTACACAAGTTCATCTCCAATCCATGTGATAAATTTGTGCACGACTAGTCTACATATATTCACAGCGCTACCGTACCCCACTTACACGTTATAGATGGTCTACATGTCCTCCTCCAGGTTCCAGTCCCAGGTGTTCTTCATGGATGACACGATCCATAGCGCTGGGCAACGGGAATCATTGTCGCAACTTTCTAGTCTGGTTCCACACGATGGAGACTCATCCAAGCTGAAGCGGCATAAATCAGGGATAGTGTTTCCCAGCATGTCGTTCATCCGTCGGTGCGCACTGAAGACACAACCATGCTTCTGAACGGCAGGCCTTCCGTTCGTGCATGAAAGGTGGCATCTGCTTCATAATGGGGTTGTTGTCCCCAATGAAAAGCGAGTACTCTCCAAGAGTGTTCCTCGACACCCACGTAGCATCACGGGGGTCGAACTCGACGCCGTTCATTTGGTACACGTGACATCTCATATCTGGACACATGGTGACGTACATAGTCAAGGTCCTTGCATAATAATGTTGTGCTCAAATATGGCAGTCAGTAATACTGTGCAGCAAATAGTACTACGAGTACTCCGGTATAGAGGAAGTAAAATAAACGGCTTATTATATATAGCCACTCTTGGCTACATGGATGAGATAGTAAGACATGGAAAAACAAAAATGGTGGCAGCTAGTGGGTTAAAGTCTTCAAGGGCCTAGCTAGCTATACGCGTCCTCCAAGGTAAAAAGTACTCCTACTAGTACGTAAGTAGAGTACTAGTACAACAATGAAAGAGAAGGCGAGAGGGTTAAAAAATGGAATACCTGGGTAGATGGTGACGGTCCGATCGTGGTAGATTGTGTGACCATGTTGCACATCAGTGGTACCATGGGTAACGACTGCTAAGATAGTTGATCCCAATATGCAAAGTCAGGTACAAGGTTCCAGGTTAGACCAAATCATGGATGCAAATGCACATCCAGGATCGGCGATCTTATTTTGATCGCGGGATGACTGGTCCCTGCAAAATAATGGAGTATCGTTAGGGATGCAAATGATCGTTTGTGCATTCCGTTTGTAATCTCCCGTACCGTAGGATGGCAACCAGATGAAACAAGTCCCCTGGCTTGTCACCGCGAAGATGCCGCCTAGATGGCGCACAGCGTTGATACGTCTCCATCGTATCAACTTTTCCAAACACTTTTCCCCTTGTTTTGGACTCTAACTTGCATGATTTGAATGGGACTAACCCGGACTGACGCTGTTTTCAGCAGAATTGCCATGGTGTTATCTTTGTGCAGAAACAAAAGTTCTCGGAATGAGCTGAAACTTCACGGAGATTATTTTTTGGAAATAATAAAAAATACTGGCGAAAGAATCAAGGCCAGGGGGCCCACACCCTTTCCACGAGGGCGGGAGGCACACCTGCCCCCTGGGCGCGCACCCTGCCACATGGGCCCCCTGGAGCTCCACCGACCTCAACTCCAACTCCATATATTCACGTTCGGGGAGAAAAAAAAATCAAAGAGAAGGATTCATCACTTTTTACGATACGGAGCCGCCGCCAACCCCTAAACTCTCTCGGGAGGGCTGATCTGGAGTCCGTTCGGTGCTCCGGAGAGGGGAATCCATCGCCATCGTCATCATCAACCATCCTCCATCGCCAATTTCATGATGCTCACCGCCGTGCGTGAGTAATTCCATCGTAGGCTTGCTGGACGATGATGGGTTGGATGAGATTTATCATGTAATCGAGTTAGTTTTGTTAGGGTTTGATCCCTAGTATCCACTATGTTCTGAGATTGATGTTGCTATGACTTTGCTATGCTTAATGCTTGTCACTAGGGCCCGAGTGCCATGAATTTAGATCTGAACCTATTATGTTTTCATGAATATATGTGAGTTCTTGATCCTATCTTGCAAGTCAATAATCACCTACTATGTGTTATGATCCGGCAACCCCGAAGTGACAATAATCGGGACCACTCCCGGTTATGACCATAGTTTGAGGAGTTCATGTATTCACTATGTGGTAATGCTTTGGACCGGTACTCTATTAAAAGGAGGCCTTAATATCCCTTAGTTTCCATTAGGACCCCGCTGCCACGAGAGGGTAGGACAAAAGATGTCATGCAAGTTCTTTTCCATAAGCACGTATGACTATATTCACAATACATGCCTACATTACATTGATGAATTGGAGCTAGTTCTGTGTCACCCTATGTTATGACTGTTACACGACGAACCGCATCCGGCATAATTCTCCATCACCGATCCAATGCCTATGAGTTTTTCACATATTGTTCTTCGCTTATTTACTTTTCCGTTGCTACTGTTATAATCACTACAAAACCCAAAAATATTACTTCTTTTCTACTAAATACTTTGCTGCAGATACTAAGTTATCCAGGTGTGGTTTAATTGACAACTCAACTGCTAATACTTGAGAATATTCTTTGGCCCCCCTTGTGTCGAATCAATAAATTTGGGTTGAATACTCTACCCTCGAAAACTGTTGTGATCCCCTATACTTGTGGGTTATCAAGACTATTTTCTGGCGCCGTTGCCGGGGAGCATAGCTCTATTCTTGGAGTCACTTGGGATTTATATCTGCTGGTCACTATGAAGAACTTGAAAGATGAGAAAACTAAGATTTATCCCTCAACTACGAGGGGAGGTAAGGAACTGCCATCTAGCTCTGCACTTGATTCACCTTCTGTTTTGATTAAGCTTGCGATACCTAAACCTGCTTCTGCTATTAATTCTGATATGTCGCATGTTATTGATGATGTCACTTCTTCTATGCATGATACTTATGATGAAACTACTTCTATGCTTGATACTACTGTGACACTTGGTGAATTTCTTGATGAACAACTTGCTAGGGCTAGAGAGAATGAAATTATTGAATATGCTAATATTGATGAAAGTGATGATGAAGATTCTCCCCCTAGATATGAATTGCATGTTGTTCCTGAAGGATATGTTATGGATGAAGAAACTGCTAGAGACTTTCTTGCTTGCAATGATAGAAGTGATCTTAAGAAATTATTAGCTAAGCTGAAACAAAAAACTCTGAATGCTAGAATGAAATATGATCCTGCTTATGCTACTTCACCTATCTTTGTTACTGATAAGGATTATGAATTCTCTGTCGACCCTGATATAATTATTTTGGTTGAATCTGATCCTTTCTATGGCTATGAATCTGAAACTGTTGTGGCACATCTTAGTAAATTAAATGATATAGCCACCCTGTTCACTAATGATGAGAAAACTCGCTACTATTATATCCTTAAGATATTTCTGTTCTCATTAAAGGGTGATGCTAAGATATGGTTTAATTCTCTTGATCCTGGTTGTGTGCGTAGTCCCCAGGACATGATTTATTACTTCTCTGCTAAATATTTCCCTGCTCATAAGAAACAAGCTGCTTTAAGGGAAATATATAATTTTGTGCAAATTGAAGAAGGCAGTCTCCCACAAGCTTGGGGGAGGCTTCTCCAATTACTTAATGCTTTGCCTGATCATCCTCTTAAGAAAAATGAAATACTTTATATCTTTTATAATGGACTAACCGATGCTTCTAGAGACCACCTGGATAGTTGTGCTGGTTCTGTTTTCAGGGAAAGAACACCAGATGAAGCTGAAATTCTATTGAATAATATGTTGACTAATGAAAATAGTTAGACACTTCCTGAGCCAGCTCCTGAGCCTATTCCTAAACCAACTTCGAAGAAAAGGGGTATTCTATTTCTCAGTCCTGAAGATATGCAAGAGGCAAAGAAATCTATGAAGGAAAAAGGTATGAAAGCTGAAGATATTAAGAATTTACCTCCTGTTGAAGAAATACATGGTCTTAATTTTCCGCCTATTAAAGAAATACATGGTTTTAATCCATCACCTATTGAAGAAACACATGGTCTTGATAACCCGACACAGGTAGTAAAGGTAAATTCTCTCTATAGATTTGATGAAGGTGATATTCCTCGTTATAAGTCTGCTAGCCAACGCTTACATGAGTTTGATAATTTTATTGTCAAACAAGAAAACTTCAATGCTTATTTTAGTAGAGAATTGAAACGCAATGCTTATATGATTGAACACTTGAGTGATTATATGTCTAGAGTTAAAGGTGAACTTAAACTCATTAGTAAACATGTTTCTATGTTTACCACTCAAGTAGAACAAGTACTTAAAGCTCAGAAGGATTTGCTCAATGAAATGAATAGTAAGAATAATCATTATGCTGTTAGAGTGGCTACTAGAACTGGTAAAATGACTCAGGAACCTTTGTATCCTGAAGGCCATCCTAAGAGAATTGAGCAGGATTCACAGAGAAATAATATTGATGCACCTAGTCCTTCTGAAAGAAGAAAAAGAAAAATGATAGGACTTTGCATGCTTCTAGTAAACCTGTTGTTGACACACCTGAGAATCCCAATGATATTTCTATTTCTGATGCTGAAACACAATCTGGTGATGAACATGAACCTAGTGATAATGATAATGATAATGTTCATGTTGATGCTCAACCTAGCAATGATAATGATGTAGAAACTGAACCTGCTGTTGATCTTGATAACCCACAATCAAAGAATCAATGTTATGACAAGAGAGACTTTGTTGCTAGGAAGCACGGTAAAGGAAGAGAACCATGGGTTCAAAAACCCATGCCTTTTCCTCCCAAACCATCCAAGAAAAAGGATGATGAGGATTTTGAGTGCTTTGCTAAAATGATTAGACCTATCTTCTTGCGTATGCGTTTGAATGATATGCTCAAAATGAATCCTTATGCTAAGTATATGAAAGAAATTCTTACAAATAAAAGAAAGATACCGGAAGCTGAAATTTCCACCAAGCTTGCTAATTACACTTTCAAGGGTGGAATACCTAAGAAACTTGGAGATCCAGGAGTACCCACTATACCATGCTCCATTAAAATAAATTATGTTAGAACTACCTTATGTGATCTTGGAGCCGGTGTTAGTGTTATGCCTCTCTCGTTATATCATAGACTTGATTTGAATAAGTTGACACCTACTGAAATACTTTGCAAATGGCTGATAAATCAACTGCTATACCTGTCGGTATTTGTGAGGATGTGCCTGTTGTGGTTGCAAATGTTATTATTTTAACGGACTTTGTTATTCTTGGTATTCCCGAGGACGATAATATGTCTATTATTCTTGGAAGACCCTTTTTGAATACTGCAAGGGCTGTTATTGATTCCAACAAAGGCAATGTCACTTTTCATGTTAATGGCAATGAGCATATGGTACACTTACCGAGGAAACAACCTCAAGTTCATAGTATAAACTCTATTGGAAAAATTCTGTCAGTGTGGAACGACACCTATGGGATCACAAGAATCCCTACTACGGTTGCTGGGGCGCAGGGTTGCGAGGAGAGCAGGGCTAGTAGACAGCATAAGGATCATTTACCCAGGTTCAGGCCGCGAGGATGCGTAAAACCCTAGTCCTGCTTTGGTGGGTGTATTTCTGAGAGTTCTTGAGCTCTCGAACTAGCTGTGGTCAGTTCATGGTTCGAAAGAGCCAAATCCTCCTCCAGTATGCCATGGGCCTTCTTTTATAGTCGGAAGGGGCTGCCATAGTGGCACACATGAGGTGGAAAGGCGTACAGTGCCCTGAACTTATCGCTCGTATTACAGGACAATACGCATTTAATGCGTAGCTTAGGTGTCCCCTTGCTTTATTGGGGACGGGGGCGAGGCCCGTCCCGTCCGTCGTCGCTCCTCCTCGCCTTGACACACGCCCTCGCCAGTGAGGTGCGTGGTGCCATGTAGGCTGTCAGGCAGCTGAGGTGGCGCGATGGCGGAGCCTTCACGAAGATCTTCATGCCGCCACGCAGGCGCTCGATGAGTTGGCCTGGGAGCTGTATGTTGCCATGCAGGTGCCCGCCCAGCTAGTTGGGCTGGCAGCTGCATGTGAACGGTGATGGAAGCTTGGTTGGCGCGGGCCTGGCGGTGGCCCCGCTGGCGTCCTTGGTGAGGGCCTTGCCGGGTGGCCCGGCAAGGGTCTTGCCGTGGCGCGTTGTCGTCCCCAGCAAGGGCCTTGCCGGGGGTCTGGTGGCCTTCCTCGGCAAGGATCTTGTCGAGAATCGTCGTCTTCTAATTCTCATCTGATCTTGAATATGTCTTCACAAAGATCTGCATGCCACCACAGATGTGCCTTCCCGAGCCCTGGCCCCACGTCGATGATGGCGTTGGGGACCATGGGCTCAAGGGTGGCTCGCTTTGTTGGTGTGGGGCGAGCCGTCCTGGCAAGGATCTTGCCGGGGCCGCTGAGGCTTCCCCGGCAAGGGTCTTGCCGGTGGAGCCTGCTTCGTCCCTCTGCTCTTTGTGGTCTTTGCCTTGGCGTTGCTCTGATTATCTTGGGTTTCGGTCTTACCTTGGCTCACCTCCCCCGTTCTGCTTGGTGTGGCCGTGGGAGCGCCTCAGACTACCCGTGCACAGGTAAAGGGCTACAAAAGCGTGCCCCTCTTCTTGAACACCGACAGGAGCCCTCGGGCCTGGGCCACACATAAGCGCGACACGTTGTTGGGCCAGGCCCAAAACGGTGCGCTGGCAGGCGGGCGGTTTTTACCGCGGTAAGACTCTTTGCGCACTTCACTTCCCATGACCCGCGTGCGCGATGCGGCGTGGAGGGGCGTGCGTGATGTGGGCGGCATGCGTCATATCGCAGTAAAGAGGCGGCTCGTGCCTTTCCCGTAAAAAGAAGGAGGCGTGGAGGCGCGACTCATTTACTAAGCGAGGCCGCAGTGCGGTCTTCAAGGCGTCCACTCCCCACGATCACGGGGTGGGGAGAGGTCGCTTCACCCGTCCCCTCAGTCTTGCACGTCTGCCACGCGTCTTTCATGCGCCTGGGATGGTAAGGGGTGGAGGCGGGAAACCGGGCCGTCGCTGGTTGGGGCAGCGGGTCAGTCCTGATTCCCCGCGCCTCCGGTGTCTGGATTGGTCGAGCGGGGCGGCCAGCCCCAACCCCGTTCCTTTATAAAGAGTGGGGAGGGGGGATGGTATCCCGCATTCTTCCATCTTCTATCTCCTCCTGCTTCTGCTTCTTCCTCTCACCCGACATGGAGAAGGGGAATCCTGGTCCCTCGACGGTGGCAGCAAGAGTCGCTGCTCGCGAGCGCGTCCCTCCTCCTTCTGAGCCCGCGGTGGTGGAACCGGCCGCGAGGGGAAGGGGAGGGGACGATTCCGGGGCAGAGGCCATAGCGGTCCGGGAAGAGGAGGACGGGGCGGCGCGCCATCCTTGCCCCCGCCAATGATGCCCTTCCCGATGGAGGGCCACGTTGAAGACCAGCCTTGCGAGTTCTTCATCAGGATGCGCCGGCCTCCGCGTCGTCGTCTTCGTCTCCCTGCCCCGTTTCCTCGAGTGATGGAGCGTGACCTGCCCCAGACCCTCAGGTTGCACATGAGGGGCTGTGGGAACGGGGGCACGCGGGTCGACGTCGACTTCCCGACTCCTCGGATTATGTACCTCTGCCGTGGATGGAAGACGTTCGCTCGCATCCACTGCCTGATGGCGGGGCTCATCCTCGACTTCAAATTAAGGGAGGACGACCTGCTCTCTGTCAAGATCTTCAGAGAGTTTGGAACTCGCCTGAAATGCTGCGTGGAGATCTCCTCTGATGGAGATTCCGACGATGGAAGCTCTTCCTCGAGCAAAAGTGACGAGGAGGACTGCGGGGACGAGTCCGACTAGGCGTCGGACGCCCCGCGCCTGGGCGGGTGCGGCAGCAGCAGCATCTGCACCTGGCCGCTCCTCCGGCAGGTTTTTGCCAGGGTCAGGGCCAACTCCTTGAACTTCTTGGGGCCGTCTCCTTGGGCGGCTGGCCTCGGGAGGCTGCGGAAGAGGAAGAGGGCGGGCGGAAAGGCCGTCAACTCAGAGTACGCGGGCACCGACGCCTTCATCGCGTATTGCAGGTCCTGCCGCCTCGTCTTCCAGCTCCTTTCCCGGATGTCGGTGTGGAACGACACCTATGGGATCACAAGAATCCCTACTACGGTTGTCGGGGCGCAGGGTTGCGAGAAGAGGAGGGCTAGCAGACAGCACAAGGATCGTTTACCCAGGTTCGGGCCGCGAGGATGCGTAAAACCCTAGTCCTGCTTTGGTGGGTGTATTTCTGAGAGTTCTTGAGCTCTCGAACTAGATGTGGTCAGTGCGTGGTTCGAAAGAGCCAAATCGTCCTCTAGTATGCCATGGGCCTCCTTTTTGTTGGAAATATGCCCTAGAGGCAATAATAAATTGGTTATTATTATATTTCCTTGTTCATGATAATAGTTTATTATCCATGCTATAATTGTATTGATAGGAAACTCAGATACATGTGTGGATACATAGACAACACCATGTCCCTAGTAAGCCTCTAGTTGACTAGCTCGTTGATCAATAGATGGTTATGGTTTCCTGACCATGGACATTGGATGTCGTTGATAACGGGATCACATCATTAGGAGAATGATGTGATGGACAAGACCCAATCCTAAGCCTAGCACAAAGATCGTGTAGTTCATATGCTATAGCTTTTCTAATGTCAAGTATCATTTCCTTAGACCATGAGATTGTGCAACTCCCGGATACCGTAGGAATGCTTTGGGTGTACCAAACGTCACAACGTAACTGGGTGGCTATAAAGGTACACTACAGGTATCTCCGAAAGTGTCTGTTGGGTTGGCACGAATCGAGACTGGGATTTGTCACTCCGTGTAACGAAGAGGTATCTCTGGGCCCACTCGGTAGGACATCATCATATGCGCAATGTGACCAAGGAGTTGATCACGGGATGATGTGTTACGGAACGAGTAAAGAGACTTGCCGGTAACGAGATTGAACAAGGTATCGAGATACCGATGATCGAATCTCGGGCAAGTGCAATACCGCTAGACAAAGGGAATTGAATACGGGATTGATTGAATCCACGACATCGTGGTTCATCCGATGAGATCACCGTGGAACATGTGGGAGCCAACATGGGTATCCAGATCCCGCTGTTGGTTATTGGCCGGAGAGTTGTCTTGGTCATGTCTACATGGTTCCCGAACCCGTAGGGTCTACACACTTAAGGTTCGGTGACGCTAGAGTTGTTATGGGAAATAGTATGTGGTTACCAAAGGTTGTTCGGAGTCCCGGATGAGATCCCGGACATGACGAGGAGCTCTGGAATGGTCCGGAGGTGAAGATTGGTATATTGGACGAAGGGTACTGGAGTCCGGAATTGTTCTGGGGGTACCAGGTGATGACCAGCGTGTTCGAAAGGGGTTTCGGAGGCCCCGGCAAGCGTTGGGGGGCTTTATGGGCCAAGGGGAGAGGGCACATCAGCCCACTAAGGGGCTGAGCGCCCCTCCCAACCCCATCTCACGTAACCAGAGAGGTGGGGGCGCCCCCCCTAGGGCAGCCGCCCCTCCCGGCTTGGGGGGCAAGTTTCCTAGGGGGTGGGGGCGCCCAAACCCATCTAGGGTTTCCCCTGTGGCCGCCGCTCCTCCCCTAGGGAACCCTAGGGAACCTCCCCCTCCTCCCTTACCCCTATATATAGTGAGGAAGAGAGAGGGTAGCCGCACCCTTCCCCTGGCGCAGCCCTCTCCCTCCTCCAACACCTCGTCTTCCTCCGTAGTGCTTGGCGAAGCCCTGCCGGAGAACCACGAACTCCATCACCACCATGCCGTCGTGCTGTCGGAGTTTTCCCTCAACTTCTCCTATCCCCTTGCTGGATCAAGAAGGAGGAGACATCCCCGGGCTGTACGTGTGTTGAACGCGGAGGTGCCGTCCATTCTGCACTAGGATCATCGGTGATTTGGATCACGACGAGTACGACTCCATCAACCCCGTTCACTTGAACGCTTCCGCTTAGCGATCTACAAGGGTATGTAGATGCACTCTCCTTCCCTCGTTGCTAGATTACTCCATAGATTGATCTTGGTGTTGCATAGAAAATTTTGAATTTCTGCTACGTTCCCCCACAGTGGCATCATGAGCTAGGTCTATGCATAGATTCTATGCACGAGTAGAACACAAAGTAGTTGTGGGCGATGATTTGTTCAATTTGCTTGCCGTTACTAGTCTTATCTTGATTCGGCGGCATTGTGGGATGAAGCGGCCCGGACCGACCTTACACGTACTCTTACGTGAGACAGGTTCCACCGACTGACATGCACTTGATGCATAAGGTGGCTAGCGGGTGTCTGTCTCTCCCACCTTAGTCGGATCGGATTCGATGAAGAGGGTCCTTATGAAGGGTAAATAGAAATTGGCATATCACCGTTGTGGCTTTTGCGTAGGTAAGATGCGTACTTGCTTGAAACCCATAGCAGCCACGTAAAACATGCAACAACAATTAGAGGACGTCTAACTTGTTTTTGCAGGGTATGTTATGTGATGTGATATGGCCAAAAAGAATGTGATGAATGATATGTGATGTATGAGATTGATCATGTTCTTGTAATAGGAATCACGACTTGCATGTCGATGAGTATGACAACCGGCAGGAGCCATAGGAGTTGTCTTTATTTATTGTATGACCTGCGTGTCACTGAATAACGCCATGTAATTACTTTACTTCATTGCTAAACCGTTAGCCATAGTAGTAGAAGTAATAGTTGGTGAGACAACTTCATGGAGACACGATGATGGAGATCATGATGATGGAGATCATGGTGTCATGCCGGTGACGATGATGATCATGGAGCCCCGAAGATGGAGATCAAAAGGAGCAAAATGATAATGGCCATATCATGTCACTATTTGATTGCATGTGATGTTTATCATGTTTATACATCTTATTTGCTTAGAACGACGGTAGTAAATAAGATGATCCCTCATTAAAATTTCAAGAAAGAGTTCCCCCTAACCATGCACCGTTGCGAAAGTTCGTCGTTTCGAAGCACCACGTGATGATCGGGTGTGATAGATTCTTACGTTCACATACAACGGGTGTAAGCCAGATTTACACACGCGAAACACTTAGGTTGACTTGACGAGGCATGTACAGACATGGCCTCGGAACACAAGAGACCGAAAGGTCGAGCATGAGTCGTATGGTAGATACGATCAACATGAAGATGTTCACCGATGATGACTAGTCCGTCTCACGTGATGATCGGACATGGCCTAGTTGACTCGGATCATGTAATCACTTATATGACTAGAGGGATGTCTATCTAAGTGGGAGTTCATAAGATGAACTTGTTTATCCTGAACATAGTCAAAAGGTTTTTGCAAATTATGTCGTAGCTCGCGCTTTAGTTCTACTGTTTTAGATACGTTCCTAGAGAAAATATAGTTGAAAGTTGATAGTAGCAATTATGCGGACACTAGAAGGCTTATGTCCTTAATGCACCGCTCGGTGTGCTGGACCTCGAACGTGGTCTGTGGATGTTGCGAATATCTAACATACATGTTTTGATGACTACAAGATAGTTCGGTAATGTTAAATGGTTTAGAATTGAGGCACCGAAGACATTTTTGAAATGTCGCGGAACATATGAGATGTTTCGAGGGCTGAAAATGGGATTTCAGGCTCGTGCCCACGTCAAGAGGTATAAGACCTCCGACGATTTTCTTAGCCTGCAAACTAAGGGAGGAAAGCTGAATCGTTGAGCTTGTGCTCAGATTGTCTGAGTACAACAATCACTTGAATCGAGTGGGAGTTGATCTTCCAGATAAGATAGTGATGTTTCTCCAAAGTCATGGCCACCAAGCTGCTAGAGCTTCGTGATGAACTATAACATATCAGGGATAGATATGATGATCCTTGAGATATTCGCGATGCTTGACACCGCGAAAGTAGAAGTCAAGTAGGAGCATCAATTGTTGATGGTTAGTGAAACCACTAGTTTCAAGAAGGGCAAGGGCAAGAAGGGATACTTCATGAAATGGAAAATGAGCTGCTGCTCTAGTGGAGAAACCCAAGGTTGAACCCAAACCCGAGACTGAGTGCTTCTGTAATAAGGGGAACATCCACTGGAGCAGAATTACCCTACATACTTGGTAGATGAGAAGGCTGTCGATAGAAGTATATTGGATATACATTATGTGAATGTGTACTTTACTAGTACTCCTAGTAGCATCAGGGTATTAGATACCGGTTCGGTTGCTAAGTATTAGTAACTCGAAATAAAAGCTACGGAATAAACGGAGACTAGCTAAAGGTGAGCTGACGAGATGTGTTGGAAGTGTTTCCAAGGTTGATATGATCAAGCATCGCTCGCTCCCTCTACCATCGAGATTGGTGTTAAACCTAAATAATTGTTATTTGGTGTTTGCGTTGAGCATAGACATGCTTGGATTATGTCTATCGCAATACGGTTATTCATTTAAGGAGAATAATGGTTACTCTATTTATTTGAATAATACCTTCAATGGTCTTGCACCTAAAATGAATGGTTTATTGAATCTCGATCATAGTGATACACATGTTCATGCCAAAAGATATAAGATAGTAATGATAGTACCACCTACTTGTGGCACTGCCATGTAAGTCATGTTGGTATAAAACGCATGAAGAAGCTCCATGTTGATGGATCTTTGGACTCACTCATTTTTGAAAAGGATTGAGACATGTGAACCATGTCTATTAGTATATACGCATGAAGAAACTCCATGCAGATGGACTGTTTGGACTCACTTGATTTTGAATCGCTTGAGACGTGCAAATCATACCACATGGGCAAGATGACTGAAAGCTTCGGTTTCAGTAAAATGGAACAGGAAAGCAACTTGTTGGGAGTAACACATTTTGATGTGTGCAGTCCAATGAGTGCTGAGGAACGCAGTGGATATCGTTATGCTCTTACTTCACAGATGATTTGAGTAGATACTGAGCATATTTACTTCATGAAACACAAGTCTGAATTATTGAATGGTTCAAGTAATTTCAGAGTGAAGTTGAAGATCTTCGTGATAAGAGGATAAAATGTCTATGATATGATCACAGAAATGAATATCTGAGTTACGAGTTTGGCACTGTGGAAATTGTTTCACAACTAATGCCGCCTGGAACACCATAGTGTGATGGTGTGTCCGAACATCACAGTTGCACCCTATTGGATATGGTGCGTACCATGATGTCTCTTATTGAATTACCACTATCGTTCATGGGTTAGGCATTAGAGACAACCGCACTCACTTTAATAGGGCACCACGTGATTCCGTTGAGATGAAACCGTTTGAACTATGGTTTGGAGAAACCTGAGTTGTCGTTTCTTAAAAGTTTGGGGCTGCGACGCTTATGTGAAAAAGTTTCAGGTTGATAAGATCGAACCCAAAGCGGATAAAATACATCTTCATAGGACACCCAAAACAGTTGGGTATACCTCCTAATTCAGATCCGAAAGCAATAGGGATTGTTTCTAGAATCGGGTCCTTTCTCGAGGAAAAGTTTCTCTCGAAAGAATTAAGTGGGAGGAAGATAGAACTTGATAAGGTTGTTGAACCTTCACTTCAGGCAGAGAGTAGCGCAAGCACAGGAAAAATGTTTCTGTGGCCCCTGCCTCAGTTGAAGAGAAAGCTAATGATGATGATCATGGAGCTTCAGATCAAGTTACTATCGAACCTCATAGGTTGACAAGGGTGTGTACAACTTCTAAGTGGTAACCCTGTCTTAAAAGGTCACGTTGTTGGACAACGATGAACCTATGAGCTATGGAGAAGCGATGGTGGGCCGGGATTCCGAAAAATGGCTCGAGGCCATAAAATCCGAGAGAGGATCCATGTATGAAAACAAAGTGTAGAGTTGAAAGAACTACTTGATGGTCGTAAGGCTGTTGGGTACATATGGATTTTAAAAGGAAGATAGACAATGATGGTAAGTGTCACCATTGAGAAAGCTTGACTTGTCGTTAAGGTGTTTCCCGACAAGTTCAAGGAGTTGACTACGATGAGACTTTCTCACTCGTAGCGATGCTAAGAGTCTGTTGGAATTAGCAGGTACTGCATTATTTATGAAGTCTTGCAGATGGGATGTCAAAATATTGTTTCCTTGTTCTTGAGGAAAGGTTGTATGTGATACAACCAGAAGATTTTGTCGATCCTGAAAGATGCTAACCAGTATGCAAAGCTCCAGCAATCCTTCTAAGGACTGGAGTAAGCATCTCGGAGTTGGAATGTACACTTTGATGAGATGATCAAAGATTTTGGGTTTATACAAAGTTTATGAGAAACTTGTATTTCCAAAGAAGTGAGTGGGAGCACTATAGAATTTCTGATGAGTATATGTTGTTGACATATTGATGATCAGAAATAATGTAGAATTTCTGGAAAGCATATAGGGTTATTTGAAAAGTGTTTTTCAATGGAAAACCTGGATTAGGCTGCTTAAACATTGAGCATCAAGATCTATAGGGATAGATCAAAACGCTTAATGGTACTTTCAAATGAGCACATACCTTGACATGATCTTGAAGGTGTTCAGGATGGATCAGTCAAAGAAGGAAGTTCTTGCCTGAGTTGTAAGGTACGAAGTTAAGACTTAAAGCTTGACCACGGCAGAACAGAGAGAAAGGACGAAGGTCGTCCCCTATGCTTAGACATAGGCTCCATAGTATGCTATGCTGTGTACCGCACCTGACATGTGCCTTGCCACATGTCTGGCTAGAGGGTACAAAGGTGATCTAGGAGTAGATCACGAGATAGCGGTCAAGATTATCCTTAGAGGAATAAGGATATGTTTCTCGGTTATGGAGGTGATAAAGAGTTCGACGTAAAGAGTTACGTCGTTGCAAGCTTAACACCTATCCGGATAGCTTTGAGTAGAGATGTCGGATAGCTTTGGTATAAAACGCATGAAGAAGCTCCATGTTGATGGATCTTTGGACTCACTCATTTCTGAAAAGATTGAGACATGTGAACCATGTCTGTTGGTATATACGCATGAAGAAACTCCATGCAGATGGGCCGTTTGGACTCACTTGATTTTGAATCGCTTGAGACATGCAAATCATACCACATGGGCAAGATGACTGAAAGCTTCAGTTTCAGTAAAATGGAACAAGAAAGCAACTTGTTGGAAGTAACACATTTTGATGTGTGCAGTCCAATGAAAGCTGAAGCACGCAGTGGATATCGTTATGCTCTTACTTCACAGATGATTTGAGTAGATACTGAGTATGTTTACTTGATGAAACACAAGTCTGAATTATTGAATGGTTCAAGTAATTTCAGAATGAAGTTGAAGATCGTTGTGACAAGAGGATAAAATATCTATGATATGATCATAGAGATGAATATCTGAGTTGCGAGTTTGGTACACAATTGAGACATTGTGGAAATTGTTTCACGACTAGCACCGCCTGGAACACCATAGTGTGATGGTGTGTCCGAACATCATAACTGCACCCTATTGGATATGATGCATACCATGATGTCTCTTATCGAATTACCACGATAGTTTATGGGTTAGGCATTAGAGACAACCACATTCACTTTAAATAGGGCACCACACAATTCCGTTGAGACGACACCATATGGTTTAGAGAAACCTAAGCTGTTGTTTCTTAAAAGTTTGGGGCTACGATACTTATGTGAAAAGTTTCAGGCTGATAAGCTCGAACCCAAAGCGGATGAATGCATCTTCATAGAATACCTAAAACAGTTGAGTATACCTCCTATCTCAGATCCGAAAGCAATAGGGATTGTTTCTAGAATCGGGTCCTTTCTCGAGGAAAAGTTTCTCTCGAAAGAATTGAGTGGGAGGATGGTGGAGACTTGATGAGGTTACTGAACCGTCACTTCAACTAGTGTATAGCAGGGCACAAAGAGTTGTTCATGTGGCACCTACACCAATTGAAGTGGAAGCTTATGATAGTGATCATGAGACTTCGGATCAAGTCACTCCCAAACCCCGTAGGATGACAAGGATGCGTACTACTTAAAAGTGGTACGTAATCCTGTCTTGGAAGTCATGTTGCTAGACAACAATGAACCTACGAGCTATGGAGAAGCGATGGTGGGCCCGGATTCCAAAAATGGCTCAAGGCCACAAAATCCGAGAGAGGATCCATATATGAAAACAAAGTGTAGACTTTGGAAGAACAACTTGATAGTCATAAGGCTGTTGGGTGCAGATGGATTTTAAAAGGAAGACGGACAATGATGGTAGGTGTCACCATTGAGAAAGCTCGACTTGTCGTTAAGATGTTTCCCGACAAGTTCAAGGAGTTGACTATGATGAGATTTTCTCACTCGTAGCGATGCTAAAAGTCTGTTGCAATTATGTTAGCAGTTACTGCATTATTTATGAAATCATACAGATAGGATGTCAAAATATTGTTTCCTTGATGATTTTCTTGAGGAAAGGATGTATGTGATACCACCAGAAGATTTTTGTCAATCCTGAAAGATGCTAACAAGTATGCAAAGCTCCAGCAATCCTTCTAAGGACCGGAGTAAGCATCTCGGAGTTGGAATGTACGCTTTGATGTGATGATCAAAGATTTTGGTTTATACAAAGTTTATGAGAAACTTGTATTTCCAAAGAAGTGAGTGGGAGCAATATATAATTTTTGATGAGTATATGTTGTCAACATATGGTTGATCAGAAATGATGTAGAATTTCTGGAAAGCATGTAGGGTTATTTGAAAAGTGTTTTTCAATGGAAAACCTGGATTAAGCTACTTGAACATTGAGCATCAAGATCTATAAGGATAGATCAAAAATCGCTTAATAGTACTTTCAAATGAGCAAATACCTTGACATGATCTTGAAGGTGTTCAAGACGGATCAGTCAAAGAAGGTGTTCTTGCCTGAGTTGTAAGGTATGAAGTTAAGACTTAAAGCTCGACCACGACAGAAGAAAGAGGAAGGACGAAGGTCGTCCCCTATGCTTTTGTCATAGGCTCTATACGGTATGCCATGCTGAGTACCGCACCTCATCTGTGCCTTGCCACATGTCTGGCAAGAGGGTACAAAGATGATCTAGGAGTAGATCACCAGATATCGGTCAAAATTATTCTTAGAGGAATAAGGATATGTTTCTTGGTTATGGAGGTGATAAAGAGTTCGACGTAAAGAGTTACATCGATGCAAGCTTAACACCTATCTGGATAGCTCTGAGTAGAGATACCGGATTCGTATAGTAGAACAGTTATTTGAAATGGCTCCAAATATAGCGTAGTAGCTGCATCCACAAGATGACATACATACGGATCTGAATGTTGCAGACCCGTAGACTACAACCTCTCTCACAAGCATAACATGATCAAACCCAGAACTCATTGAGTGTTAATCACATAGTGATGTGAACTAGATTATTGACTCTAGTAAACTCTTTGGATGTTGGTCACATGGCGATGTGACCTGTGAGTGTTAATCACATGGCGATGTGAACTGGATTATTGACTCTAGTGCAAGTGGGAGACTGTTGGAAATATGCCCTAGAGGCAATAATAAATTGGTTATTATTATATTTCCTTGTTCCTGATAATCGTTTATTATCCATGCTATAATTGTATTGATAGGAAACTCAGATACATGTGTGGATACATAGACAACACCATGTCCCTAGTAAGCCTCTAGTTGACTAGCTCGTTGATCAATAGATGGTTATGGTTTCCTGACCATGGACATTGGATGTCGTTGATAACGGGATCACATCATTAGGAGAATGATGTGATGGACAAGACCCAATCCTAAGCCTAGCACAAAGATCGTGTAGCTCATATGCTAAAGCTTTTCTAATGTCAAGTATCATTTCCTTAGACCATGAGATTGTGCAACTCCCAGATACCGTAGGAATGCTTTGGGTGTACCAAACTTCACAACGTAACTGGGTGGCTATAAAGGTACACTACAGGTATCTCCAAAAGTGTCTGTTGGGTTGGCACGAATCGAGACTCGGATTTGTCACTCCGTGTAACGGAGAGGTATCTCTGGGCCCACTCGGTAGGACATCATCATATGCGCAATGTGACCAAGGAGTTGATCACGGGATGATGTGTTACGGAACGAGTAAAGAGACTTGCCGGTAACGAGATTGAACAAGGTATCGAGATACCGATGATCGAATCTCGGGCAAGTGCAATACCGCTAGACAAAGGGAATTGAATACGGGATTGGTTGAATCCTCGACATCGTGGTTCATCCGATGAGATCATCATGGAACATGTGGGAGCCAACATGGGTATCCAGATCCCGCTGTTGGTTATTGGCCGGAGAGTTGTCTCGGTCATGTCTGCATGGTTCCCGAACCCGTAGGGTCTACACACTTAAGGTTCGGTGACACTAGAGTTGTTATGGGAAATAGTATGTGGTTACCGAAGGTTGTTCGGAGTTCCGGATGAGATCCCGGACATGATGAGGAGCTCCGGAATGGTCCGGAGGTGAAGATCGGTATATTGGACGAAGGGTATTGGAGTCCGGAATTGTTCTGGGGGTACCAGGTGATGACCAGCGTGTCCGAAAGGGGTTTCGGAGGCCCCGACAAGCGTTGGGGGGCTTTATGGGCCAAGGGGAGAAGGCACATCAGCCGACTAAGGGGCTGAGCGCCCCTCCCAACCCCATCTCACGTAACCAGAGAGGTGGGGGCGCCACCCCTAGGGTAGCCGCCCCTCCCGGCTTGGGGGGCAAGTTTCCTAGGGGGTGGGGCACCCAAACCCATCTAGGGTTTCCCCTGTGGCCGCCGCCCCTCCCCTAGGGAACCCTAGGGCGCCTCCGCCTCCTCCCTTACCCCTATATATAGTGAGGAAGAGAGAGGGAAGACGCACCCGTCCCCTGGCGCAGCCCTCTCCCTCCTCCAACACCTCGTCTTCCTCCGTAGTGCTTGGCGAAGCCCTGCCGAAGAACCACGAACTCCATCACCACCATGCCGTCGTGCTGTCGGAGTTTTCCCTCAACTTCTCCTCTCCCATTGCTGGATCAAGAAGGAGGAGACGTCCCCGGGCTGTACGTGTGTTGAACGCGGAGGTGCCGTCCGTTCGGCACTAGGATCATCGGTGATTTGGATCACGACGAGTACGACTCCATCAACCCCGTTCACTTGAACGCTTCCGCTTAGCGATCTACAAGGGTATGTAGATGCACTCTCCTTCCCTCGTTGCTAGATTACTCCATAGATTGATCTTGGTGTTGCGTAGAAAATTTTGAATTTCTGCTACGTTCCCCCACACTTTTATAGTCGGAAGGGGCTGCCACCGTGGCATACAGGAGGTGGAAAGGCATAAAGTGCCCTGAGCTTAGCGCTCGTATTATAGGACAAGACGCATTTAATGCGTAGCTTAGGTGTCCCCTTGCTTTATTGGGGACGGGGGCAAGGCCCGTCCCGTCCATCGCAGCTCCTCCTCGCCTTGACACGCGCCCTGGCCAGTGAGGTGCTTGGTGCCATGTATGCAGTCAGGCAGCTGAGGTGGCGCGGTGGCGGAGCCTTCACGAAGATCTGCATGCCGCCATGCAGGCGCTCGATGAGTTGGCCTGGGAGCTATATGTTTCCATGCAGGTGCCCGCCCAGCTGGTTGGGCTGGCAGCTGCATGTGAACGGTGGTGGAAGCTTGGTTGGCGCGGGCCTGGCGGTGGCCCCGCTGGCGTCCTTGGCGAGGGCCTTGCGGGGTGGCCCAGCAAGGGTCTTGCCGTGGCGCGTTGTCGTCCCCGGCAAGGGCCTTGCCGGTGGTCTGGTGGCCTTCCTCGGCAAGGATCTTGCCGAGAATCGTCGTCTTCTAATCCTCATCTGATCTTGAATATGTCTTCACAAAGATCTGCATGCCACCATAGAGGTGCCTTCCCGAGCCCTGGCCCCATGTCGATGATGGCGTTGGGGACCGTGGACTCAAGGGTGGCTCGCTCTGTTGGTGTGGGGCGAGCTGTCCCGACAAGGATCTTGCCGGGGCCGCTGAGGTTGCCCTGGCAAGGGTCTTGCCGGGGGAGCCTGCTTCGTCCCTCTACTCTTTGTGGTCTTGGCCTTGGCGTTGCTCTGATTATCTTGGGCTTCGGTCTTACCTTGGCTCACCTCCCCCGTTCTGCTTGGTGTGGCCGTGGGCACCACTCCGACTGCCCGTGCATAGGTAAAGGGTTACAAAAGCATGCCCCTCTTCTTCTACACCGATAGGAGCCCCCGGGTCTGGGCCACACATAAGCGCGACACGTTGTTGGGCTAGGCCCAAAACGGTGCGCGGGCAGGCGGGGCGGTTTTTACCGCGGTAAGACTCTTTGCGCGCTTCGCTCCCCACGACCCGAGCGCGCGGCGTGACGTGGAGGGGCGTGCGTGACATGGCCGGCATGCGTGGGGCGGTTTCCACACGCATGTGTCATATCGCAGTAAAGAGGCGGCTCACGCATTCCCCGTAAAAAGAGGGAGGCGTGGAGGCGCGGCTCATTTACTGAGCGGGGCCGGGGTGTGGTCTTCAAGGCGTCCACTCCCCACGATCACGGGGTGGGTAGAGGTCGCTTCACCCGTCCCCTCAGTTCTGCACGTCTGCCACGTGTCTTTCATGCGCCTGGGGTGGCAAGCGGTGGAGGCGGGAAACCGGGCCGAATCTGGTTGGGGCAGCGGGTCGGTCCTGATTCCCTGCGCCTTCGGTGTCTGGATTGGTCGAGCAGGGCAGCTGAGCCCCTACCCCGTTCCTTTATAAAGAGGGGGAAGGGGATGGCATCCCACATTCTTTCATATTCTATCTCCTCCTGCTTATGCTTCTTCCTCTCACCCGCCATGGAGAAGGGGAATCCCGTCCCCTCGACGGTGGCGGCGACGGTCGCCGCTCGACAACGCGTCCCTCCTCCTCCTGAGCCCGTGGTGGTGGAATCGGCCGCGAGGGGAAGGGGAGGGGGCGAGGCCATGGGTGAGGCCGTGGCAAAGGCCATAGCGCTCGGGGAAGAGGTGGACGGGGCGGCGCGCCGGCCTTGCCCCCGCCAATGATGCCCTTCCCGATGGGGGGCCACGTTGAAGACCAGCCTTGCGAGTTCTTCATCAGGCTGCGCCGGCCTCCGCGTCGTTGTCTTCGTCTCCCTGCCCCGTTTTCTCGGGCGATGGAGCATGACCCGCCCCAGACCGTCAGGTTGCACATGAGGGGCTGTGGGAACGGGGGCACGCGGGTCGACGTCGACTTCCTGGCTCCTCGGTTTATGTACATCCGTCGTGGATGGAAGAAGTTCGCCCGCATCCACAGCCTGACGGTGGGGCTCGTCCTCTACTTCAAATTAATGGAGGACGGCCTGCTCTCCGTCAAGGTCTTCGGAGAGTTTGGAACTCGCCTGAAATGCTGCGTGGAGAGCTCCTCTGATGGAGATTCTGACGATGGAAGCTCTTCCTCGAGTGAAAGTGACGAGGAGGACAGCGGGGACGAGTCTGACTAGGCGTCGGACGCCCCGCGCCTGGGCGGGTGCGGCAGCAGCAGCATCTGCACCTGGGCGCTCCTCTAGCAGGGTTTTGCCGGGGCCAACTACTTGAACTTCTCGGGGCCGTCTCCTTGGGCGACTGGCATCAGGAGGCTGCGGAAGAGGAAGAGGGCGGGCGTCAAGGCCGTCAACTCGGAGTATGCGGGCACCGACACCATCATCGCGTATTACCGGTCCCGTCGCCTCGTCTTCCAGCTCCTTTCCCGACACCGTCATCACCGGCCCGCCCGTGGGCAGCCACCGAGGTGTTCTCTTGGTGCTTTCTGCTGCTCGTAGCTCGCCTAGGCGCCGCTTTTGCCCTCTCGCCTCCTTGACCTACCTCCTGAGGAGAGGGACAAGAAAGGGATCAAGGGAACCATATCTCTTTTTTAATCTATAAGCCTGCGGGCCTTGTTAAATTTAAAGCTTGTAATCCCCTTTGTTCATGTTTTCCATTTCGTACGAACTGTACCTGTATGGGATGTTTTTAATGAAAAAGGGATGCTTGCCGGGTTTTTCGTTCGTGGGTAAGTCCCGCGACAAGGAGTGAATCCTTGTTATTGTTTTAAGATAAACGTTTTTCGCCCGGCAACAGGCCTTGCCGTCCCCCCACCCCACTCGACCGTTCTCGCGCTCTTGGCGGAGGCAGGGATGAGGTGGGCTTTAGGCTCCTCGTTCTACCTCCTTGCCGCCGCGGCTACAACCAAATCCGGACCTAGGAAATAATCCTTAGGTATAGGAGAAAGGGGAGCACGGCAGCCTAGAGATAAAAACGAGGTTTCACATGCCCCAGTCCTGTTCCGAAATGCATGACAGAGGATAAAAGACTTATCTGGATCTGCAGCCCCCGACAACTTTGTCTTGCCGCGGTTGGATCCCCGTGTTTGCAGCCCCCAGCAACTCTGGTTTGCCGGTGTTGGGACGCCGGTCCGTTTCCCTTCTTCCAAGTAGCTCAGCAAAAGTGCTCATGTGCCCTGCAAACCAAAGGAGTACAGAAAAGAAACAGATAGACGCGCACTCGACCTCTAAGCTAGGGGTTAGTCGCTGCTGAGCACTATCAACCCTAACCAAGGAAGAGACTCGACCTAGCATGCATGCTATGACTTAGGGCGCCAGCACTTCATTTATTTATGCTCAGGGTCTGCGCCTGGCTTTGTACAAAGGGTCACATGCCTTGCCGGCAAAGCTTGTACAAAAGGTGGCTTGCCGGGAGGCCCGGCAAGCCGTGCCTTACGGGTAAAACTTGCGAAGATGCTCGATGTTCCAGGAGTTGCTCACTGGGACAACATCCTCGGTCTCCAGGCGGACTGCGGCAGGCCTGGTGACTCGCATTACCCGATAAGGGCCTTCCCACTTCGGGTCAGCTTGTTGGAATTCTTGGCTGACTAAACGCGCCAAAGAACAAGGTCGCCTTCCTCAAAGCTTCGGGCATGAACCTTGCGGCTATGGTAGCGGCGCAAGGCTTGCTGGTAGTGTGCCGCTCTCACAGCCACCCGAAGACGATCTTCCTCAAGGAGCGTCGTGTCATCTTGGCGCAACGGCTCTTGCTCAAGCTCATCATAAGCGAGCACTCGAGGTGACCCGTATATGAGTTCCATGGGGAGAACTGCTTCTGCCCCGTATACCAGGGCAAAAGGTGTCTGGCCGGTGGCTCGATTTGGCGTCGTCAAGATCGACCAAAGAACCACCGGCAACTCATCAATCCAGCGCCTTCCACTCTCATGCAGCTTGTCAAAGGTCTTCGTTCTTAGGCCTCGCAACACTTCAGCATTTGCCCTCTCTGCTTGTGTTGGCGTTCTGGGAACGGGGGTCCCCAGACTTGCCTGCCTGCGGCTTGCGGCGTGGCTCAAAAGGGGTTCCAGCACGGCCCATCTTCATCAACACAGACTCAAGACCCTCGCGAGGGGCCAAGCCTCGCGGGGCGGACGACACGGAGCTTCCTCAGGCACGGCCTCATCAGGCTGGCTCGCGAGGAGGCAGAGAGATCAAGGCGGGGTACCTCAGGAGCTGCCCATGACGCAAGCCATGACGACCAAGGGCGCCAGGCGGGCGCCAGCCCGTGCAGTGTCCTCCTTTCCTCTTTGGTGCAAAGGGGGCAAGCGCAGGCGAGAGCATCAAGCAAAGGCACCCGTTTCGGTGCAACAAGAGCAAGACCAGTCCAACGGAAGGAAGGAAGTCATTGTGGAGCCCAAGCCAGCGTCGCCACCAGAGCCTTTGGCAGGCGAGGACCAACTTTACTCAGGATAAGTGTACCAGATGTTCCCCTTCAAATTGGACAATTGTTGGCACCCTTCCCGCTCAATATTTGGAAAGAGGCCCAGGGCCTTTGCCTATAAATAGGACTAGCCACCCCCATGGAGAGGCATCGAGAAATCTAATCAGCTAGGATCCAGAGAGAGAGAGAGAGAGAGAAGGGCGACTGAACTCCTCCTTGCAGTTCATCGCCCCGTCCAAGAACAGACCCTCGCGAGGCTGTTCTTCCTTGTATTGTTCATCATCAGCCCAAGAGGCAATCCACCACACCACCACACTGGAGTAGGGTATTACACCACATCGGTGGCCCGAACCAGTATAAACCCTGTGTCTCCTGTGTTGTTCTTCTTGTAGCTTAGATCCTTGCGAGGCGGAGGGGTACAGGTAGGTAGGAAGCGTAATCTCCGCGCGCACCCCAGAGTTCGAACCTCAAGGGTCTGCCGGAACCCGAAATCCGACATTTGGCGCGCCAGGTAGGGGTGCGTCGGAATTCGTTTTCCACCGCCCGTTTCACCTCCGACCATCGCGTCCATGTCTGACGCTCGTCGGGCCCGCGCCGAGCGCCGAGCCGCTCTCGCTTCCCACGTCGCCCAGACGGCCCCTGTCGGCGGGCGTCCCCGCCGTTCCCCGTCGCCTGCCATCAACGCCGCCACCGGCCCGGCGGGGAACGAGCAGCAAGCGTCGTCTCAGCATCCTTCCGTGCGGCAAGACGGCCGCACCGCTACTCCCTCGCTCACCCCGGCTGGTTCTTCGTCTCGCGTGCTCCGCGCACCCATGGAGGCTCGAGCTGCGCTCATCGCGGCAAACAAGCTCCTGGGCTACCGTCCCGTCGACGACGTCTACGAAGAGTGGCTCGACCATGTCACCGAGCTCGTCCGCGCCGCGGGGGGCTCTCCTGCACCATCCGTCCCGCTGCACCGCACCCCGCCCCGCGCGGGCGATGAAGCTCCGGGGGCGCCCCAGCCGCCCCCTCATCAAGAAGACGCCCCGGCTGCAAGGCGCGTGGCCCCTGGCCGGAACCCGCTCCGCCAGGCGCCAACACGAGAAGAGCAGAGCTGCCAAGAAGTTCCTCACCCGCAAGTTGCCGCCTGGGCGCTCCCTGCTCCAGCACGTCGCGGCCATGCTCCTGCTCCCGCACATCAAGACCCCGCGCTGCTCCCGGCTGCAGCGCGTGGGGACCTGCAAGACCAAGCTCTCCGTCACCCAAGGCCCCCCGTGGCCACGGCGGGCTGCCGTGCCTTCACCACCGAGCTGCGCAGCGTCGCGTGGCCCGGCAAGTTCAAGCCAGACCTGCCTCCTTGCTACGACGGCATGGCCGACCCTGCGGAGTTCCTCCAGCTCTATGAGCTAGGCATAAAAGCTGCCAACGGAGATGAGAAGGTCATGGCGACCTGGTTTCCCATGGCGCTCAAGGATGGGGCCCGCACCTGGCTCCTGAACCTGGCCCCAGGCACGATCTCCTCTTGGGACGAGATGCGCACCCCCTTCATCGCCAGCTTCCAAGGTACTCGCGACCGGACGCCCGCCGTGAGCGACATGCGCCGCATCAAGCAACAGCCTGGAGAGACCCTGCAAAAGTACATCCAGCGCTTCAACAACGCACGCCTTGAGATTCCCAAGGTGTCCGAGGAGGCCATCATCTCAGCCTTCTCTGACGGCGTGCGCGACGTCACGATGGAGGAGCTGGCGATGCATGAAGACCTGTGCACTTACTTGGAGCTGTTCAACTTGGCGACCAAGTGCGCCAGGGCAGAGGAAGGGCGTCTCTCCCTCCTCGAGCTGCCTGCCGCAGACCCAGAAGAGAAGAAGTCCAAGGCCAAGGACGTGAAGCGCAAGGGGGCTGCCGTGCTCGCGGAAGAACCGGACATCAAGCGGGGCAGAGATCAGCCCGAATCTTCCAAGGGCAGTCGGTACTGTGTGTACCACGACCTCCACACCCACAACACCAATTAATGCCAAGAGCTCCGAGCCGTGCAAGAAGGAAGGATCGGCCGTCGCCCCGATCGTGCCAACCGGGGTTACGGTCATGGAGGAGGAAGGAACGCAGGACGCTGGGAATACCGCGGCCCACGCCGAGGGTGGCGCGATCGACCTCGCGAGGACCGCTGGCAAGACCCACCTCGCGAGGGAGACTGGAGGGATCAGCCTCGCGAGGATCGCCCACAAGGTAACGCAGGCCTCCCTCCGTTGCCGCCGCATCCAAGAAGAAACGAGGACCGCCACTAGAGCCTTTGGCAGGCGAGGACCAACTTTAGTCAGGATAAGTGTACTAGATGTTCCCATTCAAAATGGCCAATTGTTGGCGCCCTTCCCGCTCAATATTTGGGAAGAGGCCTAGGGCCTTTGCCTATAAATAGGACTAGCCACCCCCATGGAGAGGCATCGAGAAATCTAATCAGCTAGGATCCAGAGAGAGAGAGAGAAGGGCGACTGAACTCCTCCTTGCACTTCATCGCCCCGGCCAAGAACAGACCCTCGCGAGGCTGTTCTTCCTTGTATTGTTCATCATCAGCCCAAGAGGCAATCCACCACACCACCACATTGGAGTAGGGTATTACACCACATCGGTGGCCCGAACAAGTATAAACCCCGTGTCTCCTGTGTTGTTCTTCTCGTAGCTTAGATCCTTGTGAGGCGGAGGGGTACAGGTAGGTAGGAAGCGTAATCTCCGCGCGCACCCCAGAGTTCGAACCTCAAGGGTCTGCCGGAACCCGAAATCCGACAGCTTGGCCGTTGCTCCGTGGGTGTGCCACGGAAGCAAAACAGACCTTGCTACCGAGGTCTTGGATGTACTGCATGAAGGTGTGGCTTGTGAACTGCGTGCTCTTGTCGGTGATGACTCTGTTTGGCACACCAAAATGGCACGGCAGTCCTTTGAAGAACTTGACGGCTGACTGAGCAGTCACCTTTCTCACTGCTTCCACCTCCGGCCACTTTGTGAACTTGTCGATTGCAACGTACAAGTACTCAAAGCCCCCGATAGCGCGGGGGAAAGGGCCCAGTATATCGAGCCCCTAGACCGAGAATGGCCAGGAGAGAGGGATTGTTTGAAGGGCTTGAGCTAGTTGATGAAGCTTCTTTGAATGGAACTGGCACGCTTCACACTTGGTTACTAGTGTCGTCACATCCTGGAGGGTGGTGGGCCAGAAGAAACCTTGCCGGAACGCTTTCCCGGCAAGGGCCCTCGACCCTATGTGGGAAGCCACATATGCCTCCATGTATCTCCGCCAACAGCTCCAGTCCTTCCTCCCGGGGGATGCACTTGAGTTTCACACCGTTTGGACTTCTCCTGTACAGGACGTCCTCGACGAACTGGTACAGGGTGGACCGATGGGCTACTTTCTCCGCTTCTTCCTGATCCTCAGGAAGATCCCCTGTTCGGAGGAATTGGACGGTATGCTGCGCCCATGCAGGAGCCTGGGGCTCGACGACAAGGGCCAAAGGCATCGCTTCCGCCATGGGAGCGGTTGTCTCTTTGGCCAGGGCTTGGTGCCCTGCCGGAGCCAGTTGCTCTTGGGCAGGCTCAGCGTCCGCGGCAGCACCCTTGTCGGCAACCCCAGGGGGCTCGGTAGGAAAGTACTTGCCGGGACCTGATTTCCTCCGCTTGTTCTACCCCGCTGATGGTTCGATGGATGGTTGAGTTAACTGGAGCAAAAAGGTACCTGGTTCCACAGGTAGCTTGAATGCGGCCCGCTTTGACAGGTAATCGTCGACGTCGTTCTCCGCTCGGGGGACGTGCTCCGCCTGGATACCGTCAAAGCGTTCCTCCAGCTTCCTCACCTCATCTACGTAAGATTCCATCAATGGGCTCTGATAATCCTTGTTGACCTGTCTGACAACGAGCTGCAAGTCACCCCTGACGATGAGCTTCTTAACCCCTAGGTCTGCCACGATCTTGAGGTGTTCTTCGGTGGGTGCGACGAGCAGCACACCGGCACCGGAGCCTTGCAGCGAGAAAGCCCCATCAAAGTACATGATCCAGTCGTGGTCTGCTTCCTTGCCGGGGAGAGTGGTCTCCTGGATTTCTTCGTCAGGCGTCGAGGTCCACTCTGCGATGAACTCCGCCAAGACTCTGCTCTGAATTGTCGAGGTACTTTCAAACTTTAAACCGAAACTTGATAGCTCCAAGGCCCATTCCACAATCCTTGGGCTTGGAAGTAATGGCGCAGCTTCCTCGAGGCCATAAGGAGGCCGAAGAGCAATTTTTGCACACCGGAATACCTCGACCTAGCCCCCTGCAAGAGGGAGCTGACAAAGTAAACTGGGTGCTGCATCATCTTCTTCTTTGGCACCACCTCACTCGATTGCGCAGGCACTGCCTTGGTGGCACCAGACTCTGCTAGGGGCCGCGCCTTGTCGGCACCAGGCTCTGCCGGGGGAATCTTTGGCTTGCCATCCGCTGGTTCTGCCGCCGTCGCTGCCTCCTCATCGACCTCCCTCTGTGCCACTAGTGTGGCGCTGACCACTTGATTCGTCGCCGCCATATACAACAACAACGGCTATTGTGATTTAGGCGCAACCAGTATTGGCGTGGAGGAAAGGTATTTCTTTAGATCCTACAGTGCTGCCTCGACTTTTGGGGTCCACTCTATTGGGGGGAAGGGCGCGCTCGGCGGACTTGGAGATGAATCGGCTCATGGCGGCAACGCAGCCGGTGAGCCGATGCACATCCTTGATCCGCTTGGGCGCCTCAATCTGCTCAATAGCCTTGATCTTGTCTGGGTTTGCCCCGATCCCGCGTTGTGACACAAAGAACCCGAGAAGCTTGCCGGACGGAACGCCGAAGACACACTTCTCAGGGTTCAGCTTGAGGTTGATCTTGCGCAGGTTAGCAAATGTATCTTCTAGATCTTGCACAAGAGTTGGCCCGTCCTTGGTTTTGACCACTATGTCATCCATGTAGGTCTCCATATTTCTATGGAGCTGAGGTTCGAAACCAATTTGGACTGCTCTTGCGAACATTGAGCCAGCACTCTTCAACCTGAAAGGCATCCGTAAAAAGCAATACGTACCACATGGGGTGATGAATGTTGTCTTCTCTTCATCCTCTCTCATCATGAAGATCTGGTGGTAGCCTGAGTAGGCGTCGAGGAATGATAACAGATCACACCCGGCCGTGGAGTCAACAATCTGGTCGATGTGTGGCAACGGGAAGGGGTCCTTAGGGCAAGCCTTATGGATATCTGTGTAATCAATACACAGTCTCCACTTCCCATTCGCCTTGTGCACCACTACCGGATTGGCCAACCACGTTGGGTGGAGCACTCCTCTCATCAAACCTGCCACTTCCAACTTCCCGATCTCCTCTCTGATGAACTCCTGCCTCTCTAGAGCCTTCTTTCTGACCTTCTACTTGACGGGCTGTGCGTGGGGGCAGACAGCTAGGTGGTGCTCAATCACGTCCCTGGGAACACCGGGGATGTCGGATGCTTGCCATGCAAACACGTCGACATTCGCCCGCAGGAAGGTGACGAGCGCACCTTCCTATTTGCTGTCGAGGGTGGAGCCTATGGTGAAGGCCCCTCCCGTGCCATCCTCCCTGACGGACACCTTCTTGGTCTGCGGGGGCTCGGCCCTGGCTCTCTTGCTCTTGTCGGTAGAGCTCTCTGGCACGTCCTCGATGGTAGCACAACACTCCGAGGAGGTGCGCTTGCCGGAGTGGGTGCGAGAGGTCTTGCCGGGCTTATTCTTCCCTCTCAGGGCTTCAGCGGCAGGAGTAGGTGCCTTGGCGGCAGCCGCTGCAACTGCCTCTCGGTAGAGCTGGTCGGCGCAGATTAGCGCGTCCTTCTTGTCGGAGGGGACGGAGATGATGGTCAACGGCCCGGGCATCTTTAGCACGTCGTAGGTGTAGTGTGACGCCGCCATGAACTTGGCTAGTGTCGGGCGACCGAGGATCCCGTTGTAGGGCAAGGGGATCTCGGCTACGTCGAAGACGATCCACTCTGTCCTATAGTTCAACTCTCCTCCAAATGTCACGGGCAGTGTGACCTTTCACTTCAGCTGGCTCCTCCCCAGATTGACCCCTTGAAACATGCCCATTTCCTCGAGGTCACCATCAGGGATTTGCAACTTTATGATCATGGCAGGCGAGATCAGGTTCAGGCCGGCCCCGCCGTCAACCAACATCTTGTTCACTCTGAGGTTGCGTATCGTTGGTGAGACCAACAATGGCAAACACCCGACCGCGGTAGTGCGGTCAAGGTGGTCCTCGGCGTCAAAGATGAGGGGCGTGCTGGACCACTTCAGCGGCTTTTGAGCGTCGAACGACGGATCTGCTGCTGTAATCTCATGCGCCTACTGCTTGAGCTGGCGGTGAGAGGTATGCAACGTGGAGCTGCAAACGACGCACATGGCCTCCGTAGCCTTCTGGAACCCTTGCTCACCAGACTCGTTGTCCTCGTCGTGATCATCGTCTTCTTGTTTCTTGTCGTGGCGCCGGGCGGGCCTCTCTTGCTGGTTGTCCTTGCCGGGGCGGCCTCCTTGGCCGCCACGCTTCTTGCCGGATCCCTCCGCACCGTCCTGGTCTTTCTCCTTGTCCCGCCTCTCGTACTCAGCCTTTTGCTTCTCAGCAAGCAGCTCGACTTGCTGGCAGTTCTGGAGGTCGTGGCCCTTGGTGCGGTGGATCTTGCAGTATTGCTTGCCGGAGCTGGCTTGTCGGTAGCCGCTAAGTCCCGGCAGGTGGCGCACCCGACAATCTCCTTGTCGGGGGCGTCTACTTTGACCATCTTGCCGGCACCGGTGTCGTCAGATCCCTCAACGGCAAGCACGGTCTTGCCTTTGCGTTTCCTGTTGCGGCGCCGACCCTTCTTCGTCGGGGTAGCGGCGTCTTCATCGGTAGAGTCGGTTTCCGCGCCGGCGTCTTCCCCGGGGTACTTCCTTCCCTCTTCAGCCCGGGCGCACCTATCGGCCAGAACGTAGAGGTCGGCCACAACCTTAACTTTGGTCATCGCCGGCTCTTCGCGCATCTTGTGATTGCGCATGTTCTGGTGGAACGCGCTAATCACAGCGGCGGGATGAACATCGGGGATGTTGTACTGCACCCGGCTGAATCTATGGATGTACTTGTCGGGGTCTCCCCTTCCTTCTAGGGAATGATGTGCAGATCACTGGCCTGGCCATGAGCTTGGTGGCCTCCTGTGAAGGCGCCAACGAACTCATGGCACAGATCCGACCAAGAAGAAATGGAATCCACCGGCAAGTGCATCAACCAAGACATCACATTGGGCTCGAGCGCCAGCGGGAAATAGTTGGCAAGCACCTTGTCATCGCGAGCCCCAACAGCCTGCATCGCGATGGTGTAGATGCTGAGGAACTCGGACGGAATGGTCTTGCCAGTGTATTTCTCGCCGACGTCGGGCTTGAACGTGCGGTGGGACGACCACTGGAACTGCCGCAACTCACGGGTAAAGGCCGGGAAGCCCACCTTGTAAGGTAGGCCTCCGGAGCCCCCCGGTGCCGGGTGGCCCATAGCGGGTCCCGCCCGCTTGTCCGACTGGCGGCGTGTTTCGCGCCGAAGCTCGACGGTGGTTCGAGCATCTTCGTGAGATCGTTCACGAGGGACCTGGCGCTGGTCCTGGAGGGTCCGCGGGTCGGACGACGCTATGGAGATGTTATCACAAGCGTCGTCACGATGGGCCGACGCCCGCGACAGCTGGCGAGAAGGAGGAGAGTGCACCGTGGTCGCAGCTCCCCCGGTCCTCCCAGCGCCAGCATGTGGTGGCTCGATGGAGCGCCGACCCGAGGGCCCCGCTGGTCGTGGATCGTCTTTGTTGGCGAAGGCGACGAGGCTCCGGATGGTGGCCCTCCACTCGTCGAGCTTCTCCGTAGCAAGAGGGAAGTGGAGGAGCAGCTACGCGCGCGCCAAAGCTTCCACTGGTGTGGGCGGCGGCGACAGCTGCATGGATTGCGGCGCGCTTCGACTTCTAACTATGTTTGAAGGAGCTCCGTCACGACCCAGCGGCTGCGTGGCATTTTCGCCAGCGCTTCGGCGAGCGTGCTGAATCTCTTCATCTTGCCGATGACGCACATGGATCTTCCCACGGCGGTTGTCACAGCCCCAGTTTAGTCTTTGCTTGTCCTTGCATGATCACCATATCATCATGTTTAAATTCCAAAGAAATTTGAAATGGGGATTGTTTAAACCCTAGCATTAAGGAATCCAACTAGGTTCAACTAAAATATTTTCAGTAAATCCAAATGGCTTTCAAAAATGTTCATCATTTATGGAAAATACTGTAAACAGTAACCAGAGGTGATGCACATTTTTCCATGACCATTTGGGATCTGAATTAAATCTTATACTATTTGCATTTGGGCATTTAAATGCTACTAATTATTTTTAAATGTCCAAATAATCCTAAACTAAAATGTTCCATGTTGTTTATATCCTAAACAATGGGCATGAGCAGTTTGGTGATTTTTGAAGATGCCTAAGCATTTTTAGAAAAGCCACAAACCTACAGAAATAATAGAAAACAGAAAATAAAAGGAAAAAGCACTTACCTGGCCAAACCCACGCCCCGGCCCACCTGGCGGCCCAGCACTATGCTGGCCCGTGCCAGCCAGCTGCTTCGTCCCCGCCAGGCAGGCAGGGAGGTGAAGCCGACGAGCGCGAGCTCGCCACGGCGCCACCTGCTTGCCGCTTCGCCGCTGGACGGGCTGGACGACCTCCACGTCGTGCCCCCGACCCCTTGGACACGTCCACTCTCCCCCTGCCTCTCTCCCTCGTTCCCCTCCGCCATGGCCGAAGCAGCCGCTGCCGTCCCGCCGCCGTAGCCGTAGCCACCGTCGTCTCTGCGCCGCCCGACCGTTTCCACGAGCTCCGCCACCCTCCTCTCCGTCGAGCAGGCCGAGCCCCGAGCGCTCGCGTGCCTCGAAGCCACCACATCGACCTCGCCCGACTCCGCCACCGCCGGAGATCCCCTTCACCGTCACCGTCGCAGCAGGCCGTCCCCGACCTCGCCGTCAGCTCCGTCGCAACCGCTGTGAGCCTGGCTACCTCCCCACCCTCTCTGTTCTCTCTCTCGAGCCCCGTAACAACTTCACGTAGCTCACCCGCACGCGCCGCCACGGAGCTCATCGCCGACGAGGCTCCGGCCACCCAACGGCCGCGCCACCTTGTCCACTAGCCCTACCGCACCCCCAGGAGCTCAACGCACTAACCCACGCGCTTCACCCTGCCCCCTAGCGACGAGTCCGAGCTCACCCGAGCTCCGGCCGCCGCCAAACTCGTCGCCGGCGTCGTTTCCGGCGACCCCGAGGCCAGCCACCACCACCACTCAATGCGGTTCACTTCCCGCATCACGTAGACGTGCTCCGCCGTCGATTTGGTCGCCGGAGCGCGAAACTGCACTCCCTCCGCCGCGTCTGGCCCTGTCGGCGGGTAAACACCGGCAGGTTTGACCCGTTGACCTTGACTGGTGGGCCCAGGTTGACCCTCCTGGGTCTATGACAGGTGGGCCCCGCCCGCTAACTAATCCAGGATTAGGATTAATCTAATTTAGTTAAACTAATGGCCCTGACACGCGGGTCCCACAGTCAGGTTGACCTGGACCTGGCGTGTTGACCTGCTGATGTCACCCTGTTGTCATGCTAACGCAATAAACTAATTTCTGGATTTAATTTAATTCAGAAATTCCAGAAAATGTCCAAAACTTCTAAAATTCATAGAAAATAAACTATAGCTCAGAATGAAATAAGTTATATATGAAAATTTATCAGAAAAATTCAAGGAATCCATCTGTACCATTTTCAAGCATGTTTGAACAATGTTTGTCCTCTGTTTTGGACAAAATAAATAAAGGGCATTTAAATAATCATATATGGAGTTGGAATTTGAATCATGTATTCAAACCAACTTCATTTAAATCATAGCTAGATGCATTAGCTCAAATCACAGCATATTGCCATGTCATGATCATGCATCATATTGTGGCATTGCATTGATTGTGTTCTTTCTCAGTTGCCGGTGTTTGTCCCCTCTCGATAGACGTGGTTCCGACGATGTGATCGATGACACCGATGAAGAGCTATACTATCTTCAGAAGTGCCAGGCAAGCAAAAACCCCTTGTTCATTCCGATACAATCCCACTCTCTCGCTCATGGTCTCTTTTACTGCATTAGGACAACAATGAATCATCTGTTACATGCTGCGGTACCTGAACCCCTTTATCCTTTGCATGACCTTTCATTGCCACAGTAAATAGATGAAACCCACTAGCATGAGTAGGAGTTGTTTGAGCCCTGATGTGCCTACTCATTCATGTTTGTTGTCATGCCTGCTATTGCTTAGAGTTGAGTCGGGTCTGATTCATCGGGAATGAATTGGAATGGTGTTGAACATGTCCTACTGTTGAGAGCTAAGTGTGTGAACATGATTTGGTAAAGGTAGCGGTGAGAGGCCATGTAGGAGTACATGGTGGGTTGTCTCATTGCAGCCGTCCTCAGGAACTGAGTTCTGTGTTTGTGATCCATGAACAGTTACTACCACACATTGGGTTTCGGTAACTCGACCCCTCTCGACTTATTAATCCACTTGATCTCTGTCCAGGAGTTGCAACTAGTTTCTGGTGTTTGTAGGTAGTGTTAGTAGTCTACCAAGTGGTACCCTGTACAGGTGGGCTTGGGACAGACTAGGCACCGTGGCACGGTGTACCAAGCGTAGATCTACCCGTCAAGGTGGGCTTGGGAACCCTGCACACATCGTTTGGGGCCGTCAGAGACACCCCGGCCGGATCTCCTTGCGGATGGAACCCGAATAGGCGATAAACCTGGACTAGAGACTTGTGTGGTTAGTCAGGTCGTGGCCGACTCCCTCGCCCGGCTTCCGCTTGAAGGTTGCCGAGGTACATGACGTGTACAGGGCGGTAAGTGGCGAGAGCGTGTGTGAAGAAGTACACCCCTGCAGGGTTATCATTATCTATTCGAATAGCCGGATTCCTCGGATATGGAAACTTGGACCCCTTGCATAGTTCATAGACAAGTGAAAGTGGATACTCTAAAATACGCAAGATAAGCGTGAGTGCTATGGATGGCCTTCTCGTAGGGAGACGGGAGCGGATCCATAGTGGTGTATTGGTATGGTGAATATGTGGACTCATGTGCGCCACCTCAAAAGAGTTACTTGCAGTCGTAGTTCAGGATAGCCACCGAGTCAAAGCTGGCTTGCTGCAGTTAAACTCCACCACCCCTTTATTGATACCGATGCATATGTAGATAGTTCTGATGTAAGTCTTGCTAGGTACATTTGTACTCACGTTTGCCTATTTTATGTTTTTGCAGAGAGACTTCAGTATCGCTAGTAGTACCGCTTGGACTTCGACGTTTAGCTTGTTACCTCAGCTACGATCTTCTGCCCTCGGCAGGATCTGGTAGATAGTCAGGTTTCTCAGCCTTTTTCATTTGTAGATGTCTGTACTCAGACATGTTGAGCTTCCGCATGTGCTTGTTGCTTGTATGCTCTGAATGTTGGGTCATGAGACCCATGTTTGTAATATCTCGATCCTCGGAGCCTAATGAATAAATATTGGAGTCGTAGAGTTATGTTGTGATGCTATGTTGTATTTACACATATCGAGCATATTGTGTGTATGATTGAAATGCTTGCTATGTGTGGGATCTGACAATCTAGTTGTTTATCTTTGGCAGCCTCTCTTATGGGGAAATGTAGTCTAGTGCTTCTGAGCGATAGTAGTCCGCTACAGCCCGGTTCACCGGAGTCCTGCTAGCCCGCACTACTGCTCAGGACACTTGACTGGCCGGCATGTGATTCATTTCGTTCATGTGTCTGTCCCTTCGGGGAAATGTCACGCGGTGTTATCCGGAGTCCTGCCTAGCCTGCTACAGCCCGGGTTACCGGAGTCCTGTTAGCCCAGTGCTACAGCCCGGATTTATACGTTGATGACCGACATGCTCGATGTGATTCATGTATGCCTTTCCTCATAGGTTAGTGCCGCCTTGGGTTCATGATTGGCCATGTCGGCCCGGGTTCTCGGTCATATGGATGCTAGCGACACTATCATATACGTGAGCCAAAAGGCGCAAACGGTCCCGGGCCAGGTAAGGTGGCACCCGTGGGAGTACCGTGCGTGAGGCCGCAAAGTGATATGATGTGTTACATGCTAGATTGATGTGGCTTAGGATCGGGGTCCTGACAGCGTTGGTATCAGAGCCTGACTGCCTGTAGGATTACCAAGCCAAACTGGTCGAAGTTGTGTCTAGAAATGCTTTAGTTATGTAGGGGAATTGATTGTGGAAGGGAACGTAAGGCTCTTTTTACTCCTTATACCTCATGGGCTTCTGATCTGAGTCATCCTCTTCTCTTCTGCGGGGATTAAGAACTAGGCTTCTCTTCTATCTCTCAGGATGACGTGTTACTAAACCATAGTTGTCTAGGATTGTTGAGTTTAAGCCGCAGTTCTGTTTCTTCTACTTCTGTGTATTGTTGGTTAATCTCAGAACCTTTGATATTGTGACATTAAGTGGTTATGCCACCACTTTGTAGGATGTCTCAAATAATTTTGAGCATTTACAACCGTTATGCTGTCCGAGTCATTCCAGGTTTCTATACAATCTGATGCATTTGCAAATCCTTTCCATGTTCCTGATGTCCTTTTGGGCCAGTTTAACCACACTAATCGGTAAGTTGAGGTACTCTGTTGCCTCGACATATATGTTGGAGCTATTATTATGACCCTTGGTGTCTAGAGTATCACCTAGTAATCTAGCAATGTTTTGTGTTCCCAGTGTGATGAATCTGGCCACCATTCTCGAAAGCATCCCGTGATGCTAATTAGTAGTAGGTATTCTACTCCTGGGTTTCTGAACCCGATATTCACCCTACTTACCTCATGTCGATAGTGTTTGCTAGTTCCTTTAGGATATTAGTAACCTTTGCATTAGTCCTCGAGGTCCGTGGTATTTCCTTCTTCCAAATACCATGAACCATCCCTGGCAGAAATTCGTTTGAATCAAAAGGTCACAACCAGGGTGTTGTTGAGGAGTACTCCATTCATATTGTGACTCTGCCAGTTCTATCATTATGCATGTGTTATCCGGAAAAAATTTGTTGAAATCGTTTGACATACTAACCCATGAATCCACAACTCAGAAAGTTATATGTTCCTTGAGTTGACCCTCCTCAGCTATATTCCGACCCTAGTCTATCAGTTGATAGCCAAGAGTATGTGTGCATTTGTGATCATCGATACCTATTACTCTTGTGGTCCGTCAAGCCATTCTATTTTAGAATGACTAGGAGAAACAAACTCCAGTACCTCGTCCATTTCCGGGATTGGGTCAAAGTAATTGTATTCCGTAGAATGAATGCCAATCCAGCTTTTGTTCTGTTCTACCTTGGAGTGTTACCATCTTTATGTCAAGAATCTCATGAGAATTGCACCACCTCTTATGAATTCTTGACGTAGTAATACTTCTTGCTATCATTATTCATTCCTTGGTCCTGTGTTGTTACAACCGGAATACCGACAAGTGAATTGTGATGTGTGAAATCAATACTCCGAGCAACTCGTTGCTTGGTAGTAAATGGACAATATTCTCATTCTTAGCGTGTTGGTTATGGAATCATCATTCTAAGATTGATCGTGCTACCTAGTCCTTATTTCTCGTGCACTCTTCGATCTTTGAGTTAGGATTGAACCCCTTACTCTTCTGATCATGTCGTCTTGCCTTGAAAAGCAAGATTGCTCCTGAGCTTAATAACATATCGGTGGTTCGTGAAGTTCCGAATATCTTCTCGGAAGTGTTACCAGGTTGTCACCTGACCACTATGTTGAGTTCGTGATCAAGTTGGTTTCCCTCTAAACCAGCCATTCTCCAAGAATCTGTGTCGGATATCCCTGAGCTAGTTGGTTAAACCAAACAACAACTTGGAGAGTTGGAAGATAAAAGCTTGTCCTACCACGCTCATCCCTAAGGGATATCTTGTATCTGTGTTGAAGAAAGATGATATCTTCATCGATTGGTCCCTGTGATCAGTTGCTGGACCTATTGTCTTATCAATCCTTTGATTTGAGTGTGGGCTATCGTCAAATCAAATCAGTACCAACGATGTTCGTAATGTTGTCTTACTCGTGGTTGGTCCCTCGAGCATACACCATTACATCTTTTGGTCTGACCAATACTAACACATTGTTCACATAATGGTGGAAGTCCAGTGATATGGAAATTCCGATGAGTTGTTGTTGAGCCCAAAAGCAGCATTTTGTCTCCCCCATGATTCATGTTGAACATCAACCTTGTATCGGAAACTTTGTAAGCAATGCCTTCGTGTTCCATTCATGAAGCTTATGCTTGGATGGAAGAAGTGACTTCCTTTAATTCACGTGCATTTGATGAAAGTTGTCGCCGTGAATTTGAGAAAGCTTGTTTCTGCTTCCTTTGGAATCATCCCAAGTTAGTCACGCATATGTGTGAAGTACTCTATGGTTTGATAGGTTGGCCGCCTCCATTCCATATGTGTTTCCTAGCACGCCAAGCCACTGATTGACCTGTTCAAGGATAAGAAGTTCATCGATAAGTATACAAGGACTTCGATATCCTCGATGATGGTTCCTCACCTGAACTTTGGTAGTGTTTTATCGTAAGACTACTCTGTGGTCATGCTTGTCTTGGACAACATGTTCACATGTGTGTAGCAGAACCAGCTCATGTTTTGGAGCTTGCTATCGTAGTTCATCTCCCGAGAGTCTCGCAACGTTATCTCGTCGACTTGTGTTGCAACCTTTCTTTTCTAGACATGTTGTCTGGAAAATTCTGTTACCCGCCGGATCTGAATCTCAGGCAGATGTGATGGTTGGAACATTCCCGACATTTGCGTCTTGTTTCCAGCTTGCGCCGCCTTGTGCCAACTTTCCATGGGCTGCCCTTCTCAGCAATTGCTGTCCAGGATCATCCCCAACGTGGTCCTGTCATGGGTCCATTCCATTTTCGATGATAAGCAAAAGTCATCCATTGCGTTGTCTTCAACAAGGTAGTCCGCATCATCCAACCTAGTCCGAGTATGACATTTTTTTGAGCTCTTTCAAACGATCAATCGTAAATTGCCTCAGGCTGGTGAAAAGAGTTCCAATGATCTATGGATCAAAAGTAATTCTTTTTGCCACTTAAGGGAATAGTTATTCGAGTCACCTTCCCCGAGCTGTTCCGTTATGGTATCATGGGCAACTTAACTCCTCGCAACTTCGAAACCCCCCCTCACCATCTAGATAAGCGTTGATTTGTTGCCTACCAATTTGAACCTTGGTCGTATGTTCCTCATCCATCATCTCTGATGTGTGTTTTGCGTCTCAGCTCCAGAGATGTTTCTACATCTCATTCGATGAGTTGATCCTGAGTGCTCGATCTTCGAGGAGATTGTTTCCTATAGAATTTCTTTCTGTCGCCATCGTGTTGGATGAAGATCTCGAAAGCAAGGACGTCAAGAGCAATTGGAGTAATGAACCAACATCTTCGGGAACGGGAAATTGGATCATGAAGATCGTGTTAGCTTGTGCCCCCTCTGACCTCTTACCTCACGTCTTGAATCTCGGGACGAGATTCTTGTTTAGTGGGGGTGAGCTGTCACAGCCCCAGTTTAGTCTTTGCTTGTCCTTGCATGATCACCATATCATCATGTTTAAATTCCAAAGAAATTTGAAATGGGGATTGTTTAAACCCTAGCATTAAGGAATCCAACTAGGTTCAACTAAAATATTTTCAGTAAATCCAAATGGCTTTCAAAAATGTTCATCATTCATGGAAAATACTATAAACAGTAACCAGAAGTGATGCACATTTTTCCATGACCATTTGGGCTCTGAATTAAATCTTATTCTATTTGCATTTGGGCATTTAAATGCTACTAATTATTTTCAAATGTCCAAATAATCCTAAACTAAAATGTTCCATGTTGTTTATATCCTAAACAGTGGGCACGAGCAGTTTGGTGATTTTTGAAGATGCCTAAGCATTTTTAGAAAAGCCACAAACCTACAGAAATAATAGAAAACAAAAAATAAAAGGAAAAAGCACTTACCTGGCCAAACCCACGCCCGGCCCACCTGGCGGCCCAGCACTGTGCTGGCCCGTGCCAGCCAGCTGCTTCGTCCCCGCCAGGCAGGCAGGGAGGTGACGCCGACGAGCGCGAGCTCGCCACGGCGCCACCTGCTTGCCACTTCGCCGCTGGACGGGCTGGACGACCTCCGCATCGTGCCCCCGACCCCTTGGACACGTCCACTCTCCCCCTGCCTCTCTCCCTCGTTCCCCTCCGCCATGGCCGAAGCAGCCGCCGCCGTCCCGCCGCCGTAGCCGTAGCCACCGTCGTCTCTGCGCCGCCCGACCGTGTCCACGAGCTCCGCCACCCTCCTCTCCGTCGAGCAGGCCGAGCCCCAAGCGCTCGCGTGCCTTGAAGCCACCACATTGACCTCGCCCGACTCCGCCACCGCCGGAGATCCCCTTCACCGTCACCGTCGCAGCAGGTCGTCCCCGACCTCGCCGTCAGCTCCGTCGCAACCGTTGTGAGCCTGGCTACCTCCCCACCCTCTCTGTTCCCTCTCTCGAGCCCCGTAGCGACTGCACGTAGCTCACCCGCACGCGCCGCCACGGAGCTCGTCGCCGACGAGGCTCCGGCCACCCAAGGGCCGCGCCACCTTGTCCACTAGCCCTACCGCACCCCCAGGAGCTCAACGCACTAACCCACGCGCCTCACCATGCCCCCTAGCGACGAGTCCGAGCTCACCCGAGCTCCGACCGCCACCAAACTCGTCGCCGGCGTCGTTTCCGGCGACCCCGAGGCCAGCCACCACCACCACTCGATGCGGTTCACTTCCCGCATCACGTAGACGTGCTCCGTCGTCGATTTGGTCGCCGGAGCGCGAAACTGCACTCCCTCCGCCGCGTCTGGCCCTGCCGGCGGCTAAACACCGGCAGGTTCGACCCGTTGACCTTGACTGGTGGGCCCAGGTTGACCCTCCTGGGTCTATGACAGGTGGGCCCCGCCCGCTAACTAATCCAGGATTAGGATTAATCTAATTTAGTTAAACTAATGGCCCTGACACGCGGGTCCCACAGGTCAGGTTGACCTGGACCTGGCGTGTTGACCTGCTGATGTCACCCTGTTGTCATGCTAACGCAATAAACTAATTTCTGGATTTAATTTAATTCAGAAATTCCAGAAAATGTCCAAAACTTCTAAAATTCATAGAAAATAAACTATAGCTCAGAATGAAATAAGTTATATATGAAAAATTATCAGAAAAATTCAAGGATTCCATCTGTACCATTTTCATGCATGTTTAATCAATGTTTGTCCTCTATTTTGGACAAAACAAATAAAGGGCATTTAAATAATCATATATGGAGTTGGAATTTGAATCATGTATTCAAACCAACTTCATTTAAATCATAGCTAGATGCATTAGCTCAAATCACAGCATATTGCCATGTCATGATCATGCATCATATTGTAGCATTGCATTGATTGTGTTCTTTCTCAGTTGCCGGTGTTTGTCCCCTCTCGATAGACGTGGTTCCGACGATGTGATCGATGACACCGATGAAGAGCTATACTATCTTCAGAAGTGCCAGGCAAGCAAAAACCCCTTGTTCATTCCGATACAATCCCACTCTCTCGCTCCTGCTCTCTTTTACTGCATTAGGACAACAACGAATCATCTGTTACATGCTGCGGTAGCTGAACCCCTTTATCCTTTGCATGACCTGTCATTGCCACAGTAAATAGATGAAACCCACTAGCATGAGTAGGAGTTGTTTGAGCCCTGATGTGCCGACTCATTCATGTTTGTTGTCATGCCTGCTATTGCTTAGAGTTGAGTCGGGTCTGATTCATCGGGAATGAATTGGAATGGTGTTGAACATGTCCTACTGTTGAGAGCTAAGTGTGTGAACACGATTTGGTAAAGGTAGCGGTGAGAGGCCATGTAGGAGTACATGGTGGGTTGTCTCATTGCAGCCGTCCTCAGGAACCGAGTTCTGTGTTTGTGATCCATGAACAGTTACTACCACACATTGGGTTCCGGTAACTCGACCCCTCTCGACTTATTAATCCACTTGATCTCTGTCCAGGAGTTGCAACTAGTTTCTGGTATTTGTAGCTAGTGTTAGTAGTCTACCAAGTGGTACCCTGTACAGGTGGGCTTGGGACAGACTAGGCACCGTGGCACGGTGTACCAAGCGTAGATCTACCCGTCGAGGTGGGCTTGGGAACCCTGCACACATCGTTTGGGGCCGTGAGCGACACCCCGTCCGGATCTCCTTGCGGATGGAACCCGAATAGGCGATAAACCTGGACTAGAGACTTGTGTGGTTAGTCAGGTCGTGGCCGACTCCCTCGCCCGGCTTCCGCTTGAAGGTTGCCGAGGTACATGACGTGTACAGGGCGGTAAGTGGCGAGAGCGTGTGTGAAGAAGTACACCCCTGCAGGGTTATCATTATCTATTCGAATAGCCGGATTCCTCGGATATGGAAACTTGGACCCCTTGCATAGTTCATAGACAAGTGAAAGTGGATACTCTAAAATACGCAAGATAAGCGTGAGTGCTATGGATGGCCTTCTCGTAGGGAGACGGGAGCGGATCCATAGTGGTGTATTGGTATGGTGAATATGTGGACTCGTGTGCGCCACCTCAAAAGAGTTACTTGCAGTCGTAGTTCAGGATAGCCACCGAGTCAAAGCTGGCTTGCTACAGTCAAACTCCACCACCCCTTTATTGATACCGATGCATATGTAGATAGTTCTGATGTAAGTCTTGCTGGGTACATTTGTACTCACGTTTGCCTATTTTATGTTTTGGCAGAGAGACTTCAGTCTCGCTAGTAGTACCGCTTGGACTTCGATGTTTAGCTTGTTACCTCAGCTACGATCTTGTGCCCTCGGCAGGATCTGGTAGATAGTCAGGTTTCTCAGCCTTTTTCATTTGTAGATGTCTGTACTCAGACATGTTGAGCTTCCGCATGTGCTTGTTGCTTGTATGCTCTGAATGTTGGGTCATGAGACCCATGTTTGTAATATCTCGCTCCTCGGAGCCTAATGAATAAATATTGGAGTCGTAGAGTTATGTGGTGATGCTATGTTGTATTTACACATATCGAGCATATTGTGTGTATGATTGAAATGCTTGCTATGTGTGGGATCTGACAATCTAGTTGTTTATCTTTGGCAGCCTCTCTTATGGGGAAATGTAGTCTAGTGCTTCTGAGCGATAGTAGTCCGCTACAGCCCGGTTCACCGGAGTCCTGCTAGCCCAGCACTACTGCTCAGGACACTTGACTGGCCGGCATGTGATTCACTTCGTTCCTGTGTCTGTCCCTTCGGGGAAATATCACGCGGTGTTATCCGGAGTCCTGCCTAGCCTGCTACAGCCCGGGTTACCGGAGTCCTGTTAGCCCAGTGCTACAGCCCGGATTTATACGTTGATGACCGACATGCTCGATGTGATTCATGTATGCCTGTCCTCATAGGTTAGTGCCGCCTTGGGTTCACGGCTGGCCATGTCGGCCCGGGTTCTCGGTCATATGGATGCTAGCGACACTATCATATACGTGAGCCAAAAGGCGCAAACGGTCCCGGGCCAGGTAAGGTGGCACCCATGGGAGTACCGTGCGTGAGGCCGCAAAGTGATATGATGTGTTACATGCTAGATCGATGTGGCTTAGGATCGGGGTCCTGACAGCGTTGGTATCAGAGCCTGACTGCCTGTAGGATTACCAAGCCAAACTGGTCGAAGTTGTGTCTAGAAATGCTTTAGTTATGTAGGGGAATTGATTGTGGAAGGGAACGTAAGGCTCTTTTTACTCCTTATACCTCATGGGCTTCTGATCTGAGTCATCCTCTTCTCTTCTGCGGGGATTAAGAACTAGGCTTCTCTTCTATCTCTCAGGATGACGTGTTACTAAACCATAGTTGCCTAGGATTGTTGAGTTTAAGCCACAGTTCTGTTTCTTCTACTTCTGTGTATTGTTGGTTAATCTCAGAACCTTTGATATTGTGACATTAAGTGGTTATGCCACCACTTTGTAGGATGTCTCAAATAATTTTGAGCATTTACAGCCGTTATGTTGTCCGAGTCATTCCAGGTTTCTATACAATCTGATGCATTTGCAAATCCTTTCCATGTTCCTAATGTCCTTTTGGGCCAGTTTAACCACACTAATCGGTAAGTTGAGGTACTCTGTTGCCTCGACATATATGTTGGAGCTATTATTATGACCCTTGGTGTCTAGAGTATCACCTAGTAATCTAGCAATGTTTTGTGTTCCCAGTGTGATGAATCTGGCCACCATTCTCGAAAGCATCCCGTGATGCTAATTAGTAGTAGGTATTCTACTCCTGGGTTTCTGAACCCGAGATTCACCCTACTTACCTCATGTTGATAGTGTTTGCTAGTTCCTTTAGGATATTAGTAACCTTTGCATTAGTCCTCGAGGTCCGTGGTATTTCCTTCTTCCAAATACCATGAACCATCCCTGGCAGAAATTTGTTTGAATCAAAAGGTCACAACCAGGGTGTTCTTGAGGAGTACTCCATTCATATTGTGACTCTGCCAGTTCTATCATTATGCATGGGTTATCCGGAAGAAATTTGTTGAAATCGTTTGACATACTAACCCATGAATCCACAACTCAGAAAGTTATATGTTCCTTGAGTTGACCCTCCTCAGCTGTATTCCGACCCTAGTCTATCAGTTGATAGCCAAGAGTATGTGTGCATTTGTGATCATCGATACCTATTACTCTTGTGGTCCGTCAAGCCATTCTATTTTAGAATGACTAGGAGAAACAAACTCCAGTACCTCGTCCATTTCTGGGATTGGGTCAAAGTAATTGTATTCCATAGAATGAATGCCAATCCAGCTTTTGTTCTGTTCTACCTTGGAGTGTTACCATCTTTATGTCAAGAATCTCATGAGAATTGCACCACCTCTTATGAATTCTTGACGCAGTAATACTTCTTGCTATCATTATTCATTCCTCGGTCCTGTGTTGTTACAACCGGAATACCGACAAGTGAATTGTGACGTGTGAAATCAATACTCCGAGCAACTCGTTGCTTGGTAGTAAATGGACAATATTCTCATTCTTAGCGTGTTGGTTATGGAATCATCATTCTAAGATTGAACGTGCTACCTAGTCCTTATTTCTGGTGCACTCTTCGATCTTTGAGTTAGGATTGAATCCCTTACTCTTCTGATCATGTCGTCTTGCCTTGAAAAGCAAGATTGCTCCCGAGCTTAATAACATATCGATGGTTCGTGAAGTTCCGAATATCTTCTCGGAAGTGTTACCAGGTTGTCACCTGACCGCTATGTTGAGTTCGTGATCAAGTTGGTTTCCCTCTAAACCAGCCATTCTCCAAGAATCTGTGTCGGATATCCCTGAGCTAGTTGGTTAAGCCAAACAACAACTTGGAGAGTTGGAAGATAAAAGCTTGTCCTACCACGCTCATCCCTAAGGGATATCTTGTATCTGTGTTGAAGAAAGATGATATCTTCATCGATTGGTCCCTGTGATCAGTTGCTGGACCTATTGTCTTATCAATCCTTTGATTTGAGTGTGGGCTATCGTCAAATCAAATCAGTACCAATGATGTTCGTAATGTTGTCATACTCATGGTTGGTCCCTCGAGCATACACCATTACATCTTTTGGTCTGACCAATACTAACACATTGTTCACATAATGGTGGAAGTCCAGTGATATGGAAATTCCGATGAGTTGTTGTTGAGCCCAACAGCAGCATTTTGTCTCCCCCATGATTCATGTTGAACATCAACCTAGTATCAGAAACTTTGTAAGCAATGCCTTCGTGTTCCGTTCATGAAGCTTATGCTTGGATGGAAGAAGTGACTTCCTTTAATTCACGTGCATTTGATTAAAGTTGTCGCCGTGAATTTGAGAAAGCTTGTTTCTGCTTCCTTTGGAATCATCCCAAGTTAGTCACGCATATGTGTGAAGTACTCTATGGTTTGATAGGTTGGCCGCCTCCATTCCATATGTGTTTCCTAGCACGCCAAGCCACTGATTGACCTGTTCAAGGATAAGAAGTTCATCGATAAGTATACAAGGACTTTGATATCCTCGATGATGGTTCCTCACCTAAACTTTGGTAGTGTTTTATCGTAAGACTACTCTGTGGTCATGCTTGTCTTGGACAACATGTTCACATGTGTGTAGCAGAACCAGCTCATGTTTTGGAGCTTGCTATCGTAGTTCATCTCCCGAGAGTCTCGCAACGTTATCTCGTCGACTTGTGTTGCAACCTTTCTTTTCTAGACATGTTGTCTGAAAAATTCTGTTACCCGCCGGATCTGAATCTCAGGCAGATATGATGGTTGGAACATTCCCGACATTTGCGTCTTGTTTCCAGCTTGCGCTGCCTTGTGCCAACTTTCCATGGGCTGCCCTTATCAGCAATTGCTGTCCAGGATCATCCTCAATGTGGTCCTGTCATGGGTCCCATCCATTTTCGATGATAAGCAAAAGTCATCTATTGCGTTGTCTTCAACAAGGTAGTCCGCATCATCCAACCTAGTCCGAGTATGCCATTTTTTTCGAGCTCTTTCAAACGATCAATCGTAAATTGCCTCAGGCTGGTGAAAAGAGTTCCAATGATCTATGGATCAAAAGTAATTCTTTTTGCCACTTAAGGGAATAGTTCTTCGAGTCACCTTCCCCGAGGTGTTCCGTTATGGTATCATGGGCAACTTAACTCCTCGCTAATTTGAAACCCCCCCTCACCATCTAGATAAGCGTTGATTTGTTGCCTACCAATTTGAACATTGGTCGTATGTTCCTCATCCATCATCTCTGATGTGTGTTTTGCGTCTCAGCTCCAGAGATGTTTCTACATCTCATTCGACAAGTTGATCCTGAGTGCTCGATCTTCGAGGAGATCGTTTCCTATAGAATTTCTTTCTGTCGCCATCGTGTTGGATGAAGATCTCGAAAGCAAGGACGTCAAGAGCAATTGGAGTAATGAACCAACATCTTCGGGAACGGGAAATTGGATCATGAAGATCGTGTTAGCTTGTGCCCCCTCTGACCTCGTACCTCACGTCTTGAATCTCGGGACGAGATTCTTGTTTAGTGGGGGTGAGCTGTCACAGCCCCAGTTTAGTCTTTGCTTGTCCTTGCATGATCACCATATCATCATGTTTAAATTCCAAAGAAATTTGAAATGGGGATTGTTTAAACCCTAGCATTAAGGAATCCAACTAGGTTCAACTAAAATATTTTCAGTAAATCCAAATGGCTTTCAAAAATGTTCATCATTTATGGAAAATACTGTAAACAGTAACCAGAGGTGATGCACATTTTTCCATGACCATTTGGGCTCTGAATTAAATCTTATTCTATTTGCAGTTGGGCATTTAAATGCTACTAATTATTTTTAAATGTCCAAATAATCCTAAACTAAAATGTTCCATGTTGTTTATGTCCTAAACAGTGGGCATGAGCAGTTTGGTGATTTTTGAAGATGCCTAAGCATTTTTAGAAAAGCCACAAACCTACAGAAATAATAGAAAACAGAAAATAAAAGGAAAAAGCACTAACCTAGCCAAACCCACGCCCCGGCCCACCTGGCGGCCCAGCACTGTGCTGGCCCGTGCCAGCCAGCTGCTTCGTCCCCGCCAGGCAGGCAGGGAGGTGACGCCGACGAGCGCGAGCTCGCCACGGCACCACTTGCTTGCCGCTTCGCCGCTGGACGGGCTGGACGACCTCCACGTCGTGCCCCCGACCCCTTGGACACGTCCACTCTCCCTGCCTCTCTCCCTCGTTCCCCTCCGCCAAGGCTGAAGCAGCCGCCGCCGTCCCGCCGCCGTAGCCGTAGCCACCGTCGTCGCTGCGCCGCCCGACCGTGTCCACGAGCTCCGCCACCCTCCTCTCCGTCGAGCAGGACGAGCCCCAAGCGCTCGCGTGCCTCGAAGCCACCACATCAACCTCGCCCGACTCCGCCACCGCCGGAGATCCCCTTCACCGTCACCGTCGCAGCAGGTCGTCCCCGACCTCGCCGTCAGCTCCGTCGCAACCGCTGTGAGCCTGGCTACCTCCCCACCCTCTCTGTTCCCTCTCTAGAGCCCCGTAGCGACTGCACGTAGCTCACCCACACGCACCGCCACGGAGCTCGTCGCCAACGAGGCTCCGGCCACCCAACGGCCGCGCCACCTTGTCCACTAGCCCTACCGCACCCCCAGGAGCTCAACACACTAACCCACGCGCCTCACCATGCCCCCTAGCGATGAGTCCGAGGTCACCCAAGCTCCGGCCGCCGCCAAACTCATCGTCGGCGTCGTTTCCGGCGACCCCGAGGCCAGCCACCACCACCACTCGATGTGGTTCACTTCCCACATCACGTAGACGTGCTCCGCCGTCGATTTGGTCGCCGGAGCGCGAAACTGCACTCCCTCCGCCGCGTCTGGCCCTACCGGCGGCTAAACGCCGGCAGGTTTGACCCGTTGACCTTGACTGGTGGGCCCAGGTTGACCCTCCTGGGTCTATGACAGGTGGGCCCCGCCCGCTAACTAATCCAGGATTAGGATTAATCTAATTTAGTTAAACTAATGGCCCTGACACGCGGGTCCCACAGGTCAGGTTGACCTGGACCTGGCGTGTTGACCTGCTGATGTCACCCTGTTGTCATGCTAACGCAATAAACTAATTTCTGGATTTAATTTAATTCAGAAATTCCAGAAAATGTCCAAAACTTCTAAAATTCATAGAAAATAAACTATAGCTCAGAATGAAATAAGTTATATATGAAAAATTATCAGAAAAATTCAAGGAATCCATCTGTACCATTTTCATGCATGTTTGAACAATGTTTGTCCTCTGTTTTGGACAAAACAAATAAAGGGCATTTAAATAATCATATATGGAGTTGGAATTTGAATCATGTATTCAAACCAACTTCATTTAAATCATAGCTAGATGCATTAGCTCAAATCACAGCATATTGCCATGTCATGATCATGCATCATATTGTGGCATTGCATTGATTGTGTTCTTTCTCAGTTGCCGGTGTTTGTCCCCTCTCGATAGACGTGGTTCCGACGATGTGATCGATGACACCGATGAAAAGCTATACTATCTTCAGAAGTGCCAGGCAACCAAAAACCCCTTGTTCATTCCGATACAATCCCACTCTCTCGCTCCTGCTCTCTTTTACTGCATTAGGACAACAACGAATCATCTGTTACATGCTGCGGTAGCTGAACCCCTTTATCCTTTGCATGACCTGTCATTGCCACAGTAAATAGATGAAACCCACTAGCATGAGTAGGAGTTGTTTGAGCCCTGATGTGCCGACTCATTCATGTTTGTTGTCATGCCTGCTATTGCTTAGAGTTGAGTCGGGTCTGATTCATCGGGAATGAATTGGAATGGTGTTGAACATGTCCTACTGTTGAGAGCTAAGTGTGTGAACACGATTTGGTAAAGGTAGCGGTGAGAGGCCATGTAGGAGTACATGGTGGGTTGTCTCATTGCAGCCGTCCTCAGGAACTGAGTTCTGTGTTTGTGATCCATGAACAGTTACTACCACACATTGGGTTCCGGTAACTCGACCCCTCTCGACTTATTAATCCACTTGATCTCTGTCCAGGAGTTGCAACTAGTTTCTGGTGTTTGTAGGTAGTTTTAGTAGTCTACCAAGTGGTACCCTGTACAGGTGGGCTTGGGACAGACTAGGCACCATGGCACGGTGTACCAAGCGTAGATCTAACCGTCGAGGTGGGCTTGGGAACCCTGCACACATCGTTTGGGGCCGTGAGTGACACCCCGACCGGATCTCCTTGCGGATGGAACCCGAATAGGCGATAAACCTAGACTAGAGACTTGTGTGGTTAGTCAGGTCGTGGCCGACTCCCTCGCCCGGCTTCCGCTTGAAGGTTGCCGAGGTACATGACGTGTACAGGGCGGTAAGTGGCGAGAGCGTGTGTGAATAAGTACACCCCTGCAGGGTTATCATTATCTATTCGAATAGCCAGATTCCTCGGATATGGAAACTTGGACCCCTTGCATAGTTCATAGACAAGTGAAAGTGGATACTCTAAAATACGCAAGATAAGCGTGAGTGCTATGGATGGCCTCTCCTAGGGAGACGGGAGCGGATCCATAGTGGTGTATTGGTATGGTGAATATGTGGACTCGTGTGCGCCACCTCAAAAGAGTTACTTGCAGTCGTAGTTCAGGATAGCCACCGAGTCAAAGCTGGCTTGCTGCAGTCAAACTCCACCACCCCTTTATTGATACCGATGCATATGTAGATAGTTCTGATGTAAGTCTTGCTGGGTACATTTGTACTCACGTTTGCCTATTTTATGTTTTTGCAGAGAGACTTCAGTCTCGCTAGTAGTACCGCTTGGACTTCGACGTTTAGCTTGTTACCTCAGCTACGATCTTGTGCCCTCGGCAGGATCTGGTAGATAGTCAGGTTTCTCAGCCTTTTTCATTTGTAGATGTCTGTACTCAGACATGTTGAGCTTCCGCATGTGCTTGTTGCTTGTATGCTCTGAATGTTGGGTCATGAGACCCATGTTTGTAATATCTCGCTCCTCGGAGCCTAATAAATAAATATTGGAGTCGTAGAGTTATGTTGTGATGCCATGTTGTATTTACACATATCGAGCATATTGTGTGTATGATTGAAATGCTTGCTATGTGTGGGATCTGACAATCTAGTTGTTTATCTTTGGCAGCCTCTCTTATGGGGAAATGTAGTCTAGTGCTTCTGAGCGATAGTAGTCCGCTACAGCCCGGTTCACCGGAGTCCTGCTAGCCCAGCACTACTGCTCAGGACACTTGACTGGCCGGCATGTGATTCACTTCGTTCCTGTGTCTGTCCCTTCGGGGAAATGTCACGCGGTATTATCCGGAGTCCTGCCTAGCCTGCTACAGCCCGGGTTACCGGAGTCCTGTTAGCCCAGTGCTACAGCCCGGATTTATACGTTGATGACCGACATGCTCGATGTGATTCATGTATGCCTGTCCTCATAGGTTAGTGCCGCCTTGGGTTCACGACTAGCCATGTCGGCCCGGGTTCTCGGTCATATGGGTGCTAGCGACACTATCATATACGTGAGCCAAAAGGCGCAAACGGTCCCGGGCCAGGTAAGGTGGCACCCGTGGGAGTACCGTGCGTGAGGCCGCAAAGTGATATGATGTGTTACATGCTAGATCGATGTGGCTTAGGATCGGGGTCCTGACAGCGGTGCCTAGGGTCACCAACATGGTGACGCTGCTCGGCGCGCACACCATGGGAAGAACGCGCGGTGGTCGCCGGTGTACGTGTCCTGGAGGTTGCCGCGCCGCCCGGAGGCAGCACAACGAGACCCCTGGAGGGCCCCGCGCTGCCTGCGGGGGCCCCAGCTCCGTCTTTGGATCCGGCGACGTGTAGCCGGTCGTCTGGCGCGCTAACGATGCCACTCGCCAGGCTCTGACTGCCTGGGCGATGCTGGTGCTCGCGGCCGCGACCCGGGTCCTGTCTGCGACCGGTCCGCTGCTTGTCCGCACCGGCGCGGGCCGGTCGGCTCCCAACGAGCCGATCGCCGTGGCCGTCTTCTTCTTAGAGGCCATGGCGACGAAGAACTGCTAGGCTAACTACCAGACCAGATTCTCATAATTGCGCCACCTACCTGGCGCGCCAAAGATGTCAGTGTGGAACGACACCTATGGGATCACAAGAATCCCTACTACGGATGTTGGGGCATAGGGTTGCGAGGAGAGCAGGGCTAGTAGACAGCACAAGGATCGTTTACCCAGGTTCGGGCCGCGAGGATGCGTAAAACCCTAGTCCTGCTTTGGTGGGTGTATTTCTGAGAGTTCTTGAGCTCTCGAACTAGCTGTGGTCAGTGCGTGGTTCTAAAGGGTCGAATCCTCCTCCAGCATGCCATGGGCCTCCTTTTATAGTTGGAAGGGGCTGCCACAGTGGCACACAGGAGGTGGAAAGGCATATAGTTCCCTGAGCGTATCGCTCGTATTATAGGACAAGACACATTTAATGCGTAGCTTAGGTGTCCCCTTGCTTTATTGGGGACGGGGGCGAGGGCCGTCCCGTCCGTCGCCGCTCCTCCTCGTCTTGACATGCGCCCTAGCCAGTGAGGTGCGTGGTGCCATGTAGGCAGTCAGGAAGCTGAGGTGGCGCGGTGGCGGAGCCGTCACGAAGATCTGCATGCGGCCACGCAAGCGCTCGATGAGTTGGCCTGGGAGCTGTATGTTGCCACGCAAGTGCTCGCCCAGCTGGTTGGGCTGGCAGCTGCATGTGAACGGTGGTGGAAGCTTGGTTGGTGTGGGCCTGGCAGTGGCCCCGCTGGCGTCCTTGGCGAGGGCCTTGCTGGGTGGACCGGCAAGGGTCTTGCCGTGGCGCGCTGTTGTCCCCGGCAAGGGCCTTGCCGGGGGTCTGGTGGCCTTCCTCGGCAAGGATCTTGCCGAGAATCGTCATCTTCTAATCCTCATCTGATCTTGAATATGTCTTCACAAAGATCTGCATGCCACCACAGAGGTGCCTTCCCGAGCCCTGGCCCCACGTCGATGATGGCGTTGGGGACAGTGGGCTGAAGGGTGGTTCGCTCTGTTGGTGCGGGGCGAGTTGTCTCGACAAGGATCTTGCCGGGGCCGCTAAGGCTGCCCCGACAAGGGTCTTGCCGGGGGAGCCTGCTTCGTCCCTCTGTTCTTTGTGGTCTTGGCCTTGGCGTTACTCTGATTATCTTGGGCTTGGGTCTTACCTTGGCTCACCTCCCCCGTTCTGCTTGGTGTGGCCGTGGGCGCGGCTCCGACTGCCCGTGCACAGGTAAAGGGGTACAAAAGCATGCCCATCTTCTTGTACGCCGACAAATTCCATCGATTATTTTTGGAGGTTTTGTTTCCTCTACCTACTGTCAAGAAGAAATATGATATTCTTATTATTGCGGATGTGCATATCCCCGTTGAGGTAACATAGTGTTATTCGAAATTTCTCCGGTTCCATGTTATTCGGAATGAGTTTGTTAACAAGACCTGATCAACCTTGTTAGTGGATTCCTTTTGAAAGCACAACCTTTTGTACCCTCCTTTTACTTTCTGTTATTTAGTTGAAATAAAGTAAAATTAGTATTTTTTGTCTGTTTTCCGAATTATCCGTGCAATAAAAAATACCCCGAAAATAAAAGTTCTCCAAATGCCCCGAAATTGAGATATAGTTTTTTCTGGATTATTTGAGAATATCTGGCACTGAGAACACATCAGGGGGAGCTGGCACCTGCCACGAGGGTCCAGGGCACGCCCCTGCCTCGTTGGCCCGTGGTGGCTCCCCTCCACTTATTCCTGCACCCACACACTCCTTCCTCCCAAAAAAATCACCAACCAGCTCAAGCACGAGTTGTAGCTCATTTTGCTGCGATTTTCGATCTCCTTGCTCAAAGCACCTCTCACAAAACTGCTTTGGGGGATTGTTCCTTGGTATGTGACTCCTCCAATGGTCCAATTAGTTTTTGTTCTAGTGCTTTATTCATTGCAAATTTGTGCTGCCTAGGTGATCATGTTCTTGAGCTTGCATGTCAAATTTACATGGTTCCAAGTAGTTCTAATGCATGACATAGTCTCTAGGCACTTGTGAGAGTAGTTGCTATCAATTTTTGTTGAGCTTGGTTCACTTTTATTTGAAGTTACTAAAAATTTCGGAAAATTTCAGAAAATGATGAAGAGATTTTTGAGGGGCTCTTCGAGCCGAAGCTCGAAGGATAAGCAAAGCAAAGAAGAAGAGAGGCCCAAATATAATCTGCCTCGCACTGCGGAGGTTCGGCCATGTGAATGGCCTTGTGATGATTTCTTGAGAGCAGCCGGGATTTATGATGATTTCTACGAGTTGGCTGAGAATGCAGGCCTCACCGATTTCCTCCGCGACCAACGCGAACAATATCTCTTACTCACTAATATCTTTGTGCAAAATTTTCATTTCCATTCTAGGAGGTCACCACCTACGGTGGATTTTTATTTATATGATGAGTATAAGGAGATGACCCTTCGTGAATTTTGTGAGGTTTGCAAGATGCCCTTTTTGGGCATCATAGAGGAACCACATCGTGACGATGTGGATAGGTTTATTGATACCATTGTTGTAGGGGAAACGAGGAAGGTTTCCGACGCACGAATTACTAGCATACACTTTCCTGTTCTACGTTACGTTGCTATATTTGCTAGTAGATGCTTAATTGGTCGTGGAAACTGTGGAAACCCGAGTGCCCCTGATATTGTTATTTTGTGCCATGCCTTATTTTGTGATGACACATTTAGTATGGGCGCTATTGTTGCAAAGCGGTTAAACCTTAACTGTACTAAGGGCCCTATCTTGGGAGGCATTTTCGCATCGCGCCTCGCTGCATACTATAACATACCTATTAGGCATTATGAGAAAGAAGAAAAATTGCTGCCTCCTGTTTATCTAGATTATAAGAGTATGGTAGAACATGATTTCATTGTTAAGAATAGGGAAAGCCACTTAAGTACAAATTAATATTTGGTAAAAATCACCCTGAGACTATTACTCTGCCTGCTCCTTCCTCGTTTGATTTGTCTGCAGGCAAGTACCTTGTTCCGCCGGAGACTATTCGCGCCCACCTAAACCCCGCATCAGTTACAGAGCCAGAGCCGGAACCACAATTTGATCGTCCATGAAAGTATGATTACCAGTGGGATCCGGAGGTGATTGCCAACCAATGGCAATCTGAGGCTTCTTCTCAGTACAACCCCAACTATAACTTAGGATATCCGCCAGGCCAGCCGTGGCAATAGACCAACTTAGGCCAAAATCCTAAGCTTGGGGGAGTATGTATTTCTCACCGACATTACATTTATGTGCACACACTCATGCTAGTTGTCGGTGCTCATACTTTTTCACTGTAATATCCATGCTAGTTTATTTTCCTTTTATGTTTTCTTCTTGTGTGTTTGAAAATTTTGAGAAAACCAAAAAAGAATTAGTAGTAGCTTTTAGTTAGTTACTTTCCTTGTCTGTAGTAGTAATAATTAAAAGAAAACCCAAAAAGATTTCTTGTTCTTCTTTTGTTTGTTGGGAGCTTTCCCGTGTAAATAGTTTTATTTCTTTTCTTTTTTTTGGGGGTCAAGAGGAGAAGACCATAATGAAAATGTTGAAGTGGCTCTTATATGCATTATTGTTGATTTAACCAAGAGCCCATATTGCCTTGTCTTCTCCTTTGTATTAAATGCCTGTAGATTCCAGCTTAGTCCAATGCACGTGCACTATTATTATTATTCACATCGTTCGGTCGTGCAAGTGAAAGGCAATTATGACGATATATGATGGACTGATTGAGATGAGAGAAGCTGTCAAAATATGATTAGTTCATCGTTCCTGATTCAGCCTATTATGAATAAACATGTTTGTAATGACAATTAGAGATTATAGTTGCTTGTGCCATGCTTAATTAGCTAGGAGTTTATAATGGTTTACCTTGCGTGCCAACATGCTATTAAAATGGTTGTGATGTGGTATAATAGGGTGGTATCCTCCTTTGAATGATTCGAGTGGCTTGACTTGGCACATGTTCACGCATGTAGTTGAAACAAATCAACATAGCCTGCACGATATTTATGTTCATGGTGGATTATATCCTACTCATGCTTTCACTCAATGTTTATTAATTTTAATGCATGTTCAGGACTGTTGTCGCTCTCTAGTTGGTCGCTTCCCAGTCTTTTTCTAGCCTTCACTTGTACTAAGCGAGAATGTTGCTTGTGCATCCAATCCCTTAAACCCAAAGTTATTCCATATGAGTCCACTATACCTTCCTAGATGCGGTATCTACCTGCCGTTCCAAGTAAATTTGTATGTGCCAAACTCTAAACCTTCAAATGAAATTCTGTTTTGTATGCTCAGATAGCTCATGTATCAACTAGGGTTGTCCGTATCTTCCATGTTATGCGGGTTATTCTCAAGAGGAGTGGACTCCGCTCCTCACTCACAAGAAAATGGCTGGTCACCGGGATGCCCAGTCCCATGCTTTATGCAAATCAAATCAAAATAATTGCAAACAAAACTCCCCTAGGATTGTTGTTAGTTGGAGGCACCCGTTGTTTCGGACAAGCCATGGATTGATGTTTGTTGGTGGAGGGGGAGTATAAACTTTACCATTCTGTTTGGGAACCTCCTATAATGTGTGTAGCATGGAAGATATCGCCATCTCTTGGTTGTTATGTTGACAATGAAAGTACGCCGCTCAAAATATTAGTTATCTCTATTTCAAAACCAAGCTCTGGCACCTCTACAAATCCCTGCTTCCCTCTGTGAAGAGCCTATCTATTTACTTTTATGGTGAGACATCACCCTCTTATTAAAAAGCACCAGCTGGAGAGCACCGCTTTCATTTGCATTCCTTACTATTAATTTATATTGGGTATGACTATGACCGGATCTCTTTTACAATTCCTACAAGCATATATTCCACCCTCATAATAATTTTCAGTAGCATCATGAATGAATTCAACAATATAACCAGCTCCTAAAGCATTCTTTTCATGATCTACTAGCATAGAAATTTTACTACTCTCCACATAAGCAAATCTATTCTCATCAATAGTAGTGGGAGCAAACTCAACAAAATAACTATCATGTGATTAAAAATTAAGATTAAGATGACAAGTTTCATGGTTATCCTTATTGTGTAAAGCATACGTGTCATCACTATAATCATCATAGATAGGAGGCATGCTTTCATCATAATAAATTTGCACATCAAAACTTGGGGGACTAAAAATATCATATTCATCAAACATAGCATCCCCAAGCTTGTGGCTTTGCATATCATTAGCATCGTGGATATTCAAGGAGTTCATACTAATAACATTGCAATCATGCTCATCATTCAAAGATTTAGTGCCAAACAATTTAATGCATTCTGCTTCTAACACTTTGGCACAATTTTCCTTTCCATCATACTCACAAAAGATATTAAAAAGATGAAGCATATGAGGCAAACTCAATTCCATTTTTTGTAGTTTTTTCTTTTATAAACTAAACTAGTGCTAAAACAAGAAACAAAAAGATTCGATTGCAAGATCTAAAGATATACCTTCAAGCACTCACCTCCCCGGCAACAGCGCCAGAAAAGAGCTTAGTTGATGGGGTGTGAGTGCCGCTTACCTAGCCTCCCCGGCAACAGCGCCAGAAAAGAGCTTGCTGTCTACTACGCAACCTTCTTCTTGTAGACGTTGTTGGGCCTCCAAGTGCAGAGGTTTGTAGGATAGTAGCAAATTTCCCTCAAGTGGATGACCTAAGGTTTATCAATCCGTGGGAGGCGTAGGATGAAGATGGTCTCTCTCAACCAACCCTGCAACCAAATAACAAAAAGTCTCGTGTGTCCCCAACACACCCAATACAATGGTAAATTGTATAGGTGCACTAGTTCGGCGAAGAGATGGTGATACAAGTGCAATATGGATGGTAGATATAGGTTTTTGTAAACTGAAAATATAAAAACAACAAGGTAACAAGTGGTAAAAGTGAGCGTAAACGGTATTGCAATGCTAGGAAACAAGGCCTAGGGTTCATACTTTCACTAGTGCAAGTTCTCTCAACAATAATAACATAGTTGAATCATATAACTATCCCTCAACATGCAACAAAGAGTCACTACAAAGACACTAATAGCGGAGAACAAACGAAGAGATTATGGTACGGTACGAAACCACCTCAAAGTTATTCTTTCCAATCAATCCGTTGGGCTATTCCTATAAGTGTCACAAACAGCCCTAGAGTTCGTACTTGAATAACACCTTAAGACACAAATCAACCAAAACCCTAATGTCACCTAGATACTCCAATGTCACCTCAAGTATCCGTGGGTATGATTATACGATATGCATCACACAATCTCCAGAGCCGTCAGCGGCAGAAGATCAAGCTCGGCAGGGCAACATCGCGAAAGCTCCTGAGGACGGCCAAGTCTCAGGAAGTCCTCCGCCCCAGGATACGCCACAATCTCCGCAAGACCCGAGCCCCAACAGTGTGCCGCCCGTCATCGAGCACCCGGTGTACTTCGTAAGCACCGTACTATGGGACGCAAGGGCACGCTACCCCATGCCGCAAAAGCTCCTGCTCGCACTCTTGGTGGCCTCACGCAAGCTGCGACACTACTTCCAGGGCCACCCCATCAAGGTCGTCTCATCTTACCCATTGGAGAGGGTACTCAGGAGCCCGAACTCGGCCGGAAGGGTCGCCGAATGAAACATCGAGCTGCAAGCATTCCAGCTGGAGTTCAGCACAACTAGGGTCATCAAGGGAGCCAGGCTCGCCAATTTTGTGGCGGAATGGACCGATGCCACGGCCCTTGAGGAAGGAGAAGACCGGTCCACCTACCCAGGGAGTGAGGCACCAGACGGCTGGGTCATGTATTTCGATGGCGCCTTTGCGGACCAGGGCGCGGGGGCTGGAGCAGTGCTCATCTCGCCCTCTCAGGACAAGCTCTACTACGTCGTGCAACTCTGCTTCCAGCACGACGAGAAAGTCTCCAACAATATCGCAGAATACGAAGGCCACATAGCTGGCCTGAAGGCTGCGGTAGCTCTAAGGGTGAAGCGCCTCACCATCAAAGGCGACTCGCAGCTCCTCGTCAACTTCTCTAACAAAGTGTACGAGCCGAAGGACGAGCACATGGAGGCCTACCTTGCGGAGGTGCGCAAGATGGAAAAGCAGTTCTCGGGCCTGGAGCTGCAGCACGTGCCCCGTGGCACCAACAAGGAAGCCGATGACATCACCAAAAGAGCCTCCAAGAGGCAACCGCAAGAGCCCGACGCCTCCTCTTTCAAGCACAACTCAGCCTCGGGAGGAGCTCCCATAGCCCCCATCCACGGGAGCCTCAACTTGTGGCCCAACTTCAGGAGCTCGGCTACTCTTGGCGCTCTAGCCCCAAGAGGAGTGCTGGACCAAGGAATTCAAGGAGTACCTGGTGCATGGAATGCTTTCGGAGAAGGAAGAAGACGCGGAGCGCGTGGACTGATAGGCCACGGCCTACCGCATTCAAGTCGGCGAGTTGTACAGGAAACGCCCGAACGATGTCACGCTGCGTTGCATCTCTGGCGATCAAGGAAGGGAGCTGCTGATTGACATACATGGCGGGGACTGCGGACATTACTCATCGTCACAGACCCTCGTCGGCAAGGTGTTCCGCAGCGGATTCTATTGGCCCACAACACTCAACGATGCAGCCGAGCTGGTGAAGTCTTGTGAAGCTTGCCAATTCCACGCCAAGCAGATCCATCAGCCTGCGCAGGGCCTCCAAACCATTCCACTCATGGGGCCGTTCGGGGTCTGGGGGCTAGACATCTTGGTCCCGTTCCCACGAGCGTCAGGAGGCTACCGCTATCTCTACGTTGCCATCGACAAGTTCACCAAGTGGGCGGAAGTGGAAGCCGTCCGTACCATTCCAGCCGGCCCTGCCGTCAAATTCATCAAGGGCCTTGTAAGCCGCTTGGGGGTTCCCAACCGCATCATCACATATAACGGCTCGCAGTTTACTAGTAACCTCTTCAAAACCTTCTGTGCTAACCTTGGAACGCAGATTTGCTACGCTTTGGTAGCCCACGCCATGAGCAATGGTCAGGCCGAACGCGCCAACGCTGAGGTCCTGTGGGGCCTCAAGACCAGGACCTTCAAGAAGAAGCTGGAGGCCTGCGGTAGGGGCTGGCATGACGAACTCCAGTCCGTGTTGTGGTCCATTCGTACCACTGCCACCAAGCTAACGGGCGAGACTCCATTCTTCCTCGTCTATGGAGGTGAAGCAGTCCTCCCTCACGAGGTCAGGCATCGCTCCGCGCGGGTACTGGTGTTCGACGAAGCGCAACAGGACGGCGTGCGGGGGATGGATCTCGTGCTGGGGGAGGAGCGCCGTCGCGAAGCTGCATTGAGGGCGGCAAGGTACTAGAAAGCTCTGCGGCGGTACCATTGCCGCAACATCTGCTCCAGAATGCTCGAGGTAGGCGACCTCGTCCTGAGGCGGGTCCTCTCCAGGGAGGGGCTGCACAAGCTTTCCCCCATGTGGGAGGGCCCGTTCAGGGTCGTTCATGTCTCCAGGCTGGGTGCAGCGCGCCTGGAGACGCAGGATGGGACACCTATCCAGAATGCCTGGAACATCCAACACCTCCGAAAGTTTTATCCATGAAGCAAGGCCCAGAGCCTGAGAAGCAAGGCCCAGAGCCTGAGAAGAAATGCCCAGAGCCTGTGAAGAAGGCCCGGTGCCTGTGAAGAATCGCCGCCCGTGACACTCTCACGTAATAATGAGTTGGGGTTGTACACGCCCCGGAGTATCAGGAGCACCGGCCTCAGGTCCTGGGGCTCCCTCCCACGCCTAGTGGACAACACTTAGCTCCGTGCTGGTGAGAGGACTTGAAGACTAGATTAGGTGCCGGACGCGGCTTTTCATTTGCTTTCCGAAGTTGGCTCGCTTTTCCTTAACCAGAGTTGCTCTTGGCATTCGTTGCTGATTTGGTTCCCCAGCCTTTTACCGCTTCTTTTTGTTTTGGCTCCGGTTTGCTCTTATCCTCTCTCTCGCATGCCTCGCGAGGGGCTAGGTAGGTGCCCTCGCAAGCATTTCTCTTCTCGTTGCTTTTTTGCGAGCCACCCTCGTTCGAGCCTGGAAGTTGGCACACCTCTCCAAAATCCGTGCGCCTCGGGTACCGCGATACAAAGCGCCCAGTCAAGGCTTGGGTGCACGGCAAGTCTTTGGTGCACCCCCTAACAAAATTTTGCATTTTCCGAGCGACACGGACACCACGCGAGGGAAAGGGGTGTCCTAAACGCGCCAGGTTAAGTTATCTCTGCATAAAATAGCAGCACGGCGTGGGAAACGACTTGCACAATGCATTAACCAAAGTACCACAGTTCGATACACGCCCCTATGGGCCCATACTGGTTTCATTTTCTGATGCAGGAAAGAAAGAAAAAACAAAGCAAAGTAACGTTGCAGCAGTCCGTGGAGGCAGGCCCTTGGCGACGCCCCAAGCCTAGCCAGACCCCTCCTCTCGCTTCACGGAGGCGCGGCGGCGAGATGACCCGCAACCTCCTTCGAAGCGGGCGCGACGACGTGGCGGCTGATCGTAGCCACCGCTTCTGGAGCTGTCACCGGAGGAAGAGCCGCCATAGCTGGAGGAGATGCGGTCGCCGCCGAAGGCTGGTTCGCCCTCATCCCCATCACGATCGTCACCAAGGCCAAGCACCTCCTCGCCGTCGTTCGCCTCGGGGCAGCACCCGGCGCGGCGACCATCCTCCCCGAACACCCTTACATAGAGGGTCGACTCACCATTGTACCTGAAATGGAGGGTGCCTCGCCTGCCCAGGCCGCGCGCGCGGGCAAACGTCTACCAGCCACAGTCCAGGGCTATGTTGCCCGCAGAGGAAGTCTCGACCGCAACCTAAGAGGCCCTGCTGCAGCAGCCGTCCGCCTGCAGCCAGAGCCCGCCCGGACCGGAGGTCGGCAGTTCGCCGGCGAAGAAGCGCGGAAGTTGGAGCCAGTTGCCGGCCGGACTCTTTGACCAGACAACGAACTCCTGCGACACCTCAGCAGAATGGAAGCGCGGGCGGGTAGGCCGCACCACCATCGCGCGCCTCCCCTCATCGGCTGGACCACCATGGATGGGATGATCCCCGCTGCGTGCCATGGTGCCACCATGACGGTGGGCCACGGCGGGGGTCGCGGCGTTCTTGCACGGACGGCCACGGCCGCGCTTGGGCGCCGGGGAGCCAGGGGCCTCGCCAGGGGCCTTCCCTTTCTCGGTGGCAGAGAACTTCTTTCATGGCGCCATCGATGGCACTGTCAGCAGTGGAGCAAGGAAGACGAAGCAAGCGAGCGAGGAAAATATGGGAAACGGGGGCTCCGCCCCTCCCCATTTATAGCAAGAGAAGGCCAACCGGCGCCTGCCACGATCGCAGGCAATGATGATTTTCCTTGCATGTCGCAGGGACTCGTCAAATCGTGCAGTTTCCGAGGCAGCATGGGGAAGCGGAGACGCCCACGTCCAATCAACCGCCACGCGTCAACCGAGGCCGCATGCTTTTGGGGCCCGCGGCGCTCCGAACTTGACCCTTGGCTTCACCGCGAAGCCAAGCCCGAGCGCACCTTGGGCCCGGGGGCTACTGTCGGTGTTCTGGGAACGGGGGTCCCCAGACTTGCCTGCTTGCGGCCCACGGCGTGGCTAAGCAGCGGGCCGTATGGCCCATCTTCATCAACAAGACATCCAAGACCTTCGCGAGGATCCGAGCCTCGCGAGGTGGACGACACAAGGCTTCCTATGGAGTGGCCTAGCTGGGTAGGCTCACGAGGAGCGGAGATATCAAGGCAAGGCAAACCTCACGAGGGTCTCGTGACGTGAGCCATGACGAACGGCGCCAAGTGGGTGCCAGGCGGGCACCAATGCATGCAGCGTCCTTGTTTCCTCTTTGGTTCTAAGGAGGCAAGCGCGGACAAGGATTACCGAGGCATCATGAAGAGGTTGCCATATTGGTGCAACAAGACCAAGACCAGGAGGACGACAAGGTGGAGGTCATCGTGGAGCCCAAGACGACATCATCCCAGGGCTTTTTGCAGGCGAAGACCTCTTTTGTCAGGATAGCATGTACTAGCTGTCCCCCTTCAAATTTGCCCGCCGTTGTTGGCTCCCTTCCCGCTCGATATCTGGGAAGAGGACCAGGGCCTATATAAGTAGAGCTAGCCACCATAGTTGAGGCATATGATCTAAGCTTGATCCAACTCGATCGAGAGCCTTCCCACAAGAACACCTCAACCTCAGGAGGCTGTTCTTCCCTTGTACTGTTCATCATCAGCCCAAGAGGCAATCCACCACCACACTGGAGTAGGGTATTACACCGCAACGGTGGCCCGAACCAGTATAAACCTCGTGTCTCTTTTTGTGTTGTGAGTTCGTCGAGTTCGTCCGCAATATCTTAGTGACCTAGAGCATAGACCGGTAGGAGGGAAAGACTACGCGCGCACCCAGTGTTCGAACCTTAATGGTTTGCCGGATCCCCACATCCGACAGCGTTGGGCCATTAACAGGCTGAATATTGTACTGGCCTGTTACGGCCCAGATGAAACCATGGGCCTTTAGCTGATCGAAATGCATATTAGGCCTCAATTTTCACTAGTCATCGACGGGCCTTCAGCAAGCTGAAATGTAGACGGGGCCTTTTTGGGCCCAGTTATGTCATGGTCAGTTACTAGGCCGAAACATATCTCGAGCCTTAGTCGGCCCACTGATATCATGGGCCTTTAAGAGGCCGAAAGCTTAGTACAGACAACAATGGCCCGAATTATGCGATAGGCCTTTAACAGGCCCAAACTCACGTTGGGCTTAACTGTTGCCACCTTTATCATGGGCCGTTAGTGGGCCCGATGTCCTGTCGGACCATATATGGGCCATGGGCAGCACGGGCCATTCCCAGGCCGAAAGTCACATCGGGCTGAAATGGGCCCATGTCTACATCGGGCCTCTAACAGGACGACAATCACTCGGCTGTAATTTGGCCCAAATATTTGACGAGCAATTAATTGGCCATATCTCGCTTCGGGCCGTAAATGGGCCCAAATATCAGGCCAACAATTAACGGGCCAGATCTGGCTTCAGGCCATAAATGGGCCTTTATTAAGCAGGCCGTTATTTGGCTAGCCCACTAGTACCCGAGTAAGTACTACGGGCCTTTGACTAGGCCGGCCTTTTTAACCTATATGGGCCTTTGTTGGGCCATGCCACATGTCGATGTATCATAGGCGCTTTGGGTCCAATGAGTGGATGACATCTGTCCCAATGGTGAGCTGACACGTGTTTCCTCCAGCCAATGATGATTTTACACGTGGAAAATCCCCATTGGTCGGGGCTGTTAACGGGTTATTGGATCCAAAACCGGACCCGATAGCTTAACAGCGTTCCGTTATGGTGGATGCCACGTGTCGGTCACCCTTGACGAAAGCACTTCTGTGACGCGCGATTTATCGTCATGGAAGTGGACACTTCCATGATGATAATTTTGGTAATGTCATGGAACACTTCTATGATAGCACAAGTATTACTATCTTGATTCTGTCATAAAATTGTCATGGATGTACATGCATGACAGAAAACGTGACCTACTATGACAAACACGTATCATCACAGAAGTGTATTTTTTTGTCGTGATGATTTGGTGACCGGATGTTGTTTGAAGTCCCAGATGAGATCACGTACATGAAGAGGAGTCTAGAAATGGTCGAGAGGTAAAGGTTTATATATAGGATGATGGCATTCGGACACCGGGAGAGTTTCGGGATGCACTGGGTAGTCATCGGGTCACCGGAAGGGGTTCCGGACACCCCCTAGTAGGTATATGGGCTTAATGGGCGAAGGAGGGGACAAACCAGACCACAGGGGACTGGTGCGCCCCTCTCCCTAACCGGCCAGCCCTAGGGAAGGAAAGGGGGGAGGGCTAGCCCCTCCTGCCTTCCCCTTCTCATGGGAGAAAGGAAAAGGGGGTGCCACCCTCCCCTGCCTTTCCCCCGCACCTATATATGAAGGGGGCACGGCTTGGGAGAGACCCCAAGTAGGATTCCTTCTACTTGGGCGCCCCCGTTGGCTACTCCTCCCTCGCTCCCACCTATATATATATATATATATGTGGGAGGGGGGCGCCTAGCACATAACAGACAATTGTTTAGCCGTGTGCGGCTCCCCCTCCACTGTTTACACCCCCAGTCATATTTTCGTAGTGCTTAGGCGAAGCCCTGCGGAGATCACTTCACCATCAGGATCACCATGCCGTCGTGCTGCCGGAACTCTTCCACTACCTTGCTGAATTTTTGGATCAAGAAGGTGGAGGACGTCATCGAGTTGAACGTGTGTTGAACACGGAGGTGTCGTACGTTCGGTGCTCGATCGGTTAGAACACGAAGAAGTTCGACTACATCAACCGCGTTGTCAAATGCTTCCGCTTATGGTCTAGGAGGGTACGTAGATACACTCTCCTCTCACGTTGCTATGCATCTCCTTGGTAGATCTTGCGTGTGTAGATTTTTTTTGTTTTCCATGCAACATTTCCCAATAGCTCCTAGCAGAATGTGCTAACTCCCATGTGTGCGTAAAGTCGTTTGACGAACCTCGACAATGTGTCATATGCAACATTCCTTTTGCGTCATGATATTTTTTGTCGAGCTCAAGGCAAGTACTGGTCACCCTTGTGATAGCTCGACCTCTATTGTCAAAACCGTCATACGGATTCTCGAACTGGGTTAACACTAAACCCAAGTCGCATGGCCATGCTTTCTGAATCTGATCACTCAAGAGGGCCCAGCGGATATCTCTCCATATAGGAGGGGCAAATCCCATCTTGGTCAGCCATGTCTCGCGGCATGTCTCATGATTCACCCGAAAGCTACCTTTATAACTACCCAGTTACGGAGTATCGTTTGATAGGCCCTAAGTGTGTCGATCCTCATACCGAGAACATGCGTGGACCTCAGGTCTAGGACATTGCATAAACATTGTACTTCAGACTAGCAACTGACTATATCTCGCTGCGTCTCAAAGTGGGTCTGTCCGACTCAGTGATCTCCATCCCCGAGCCCATACTATCAGTTTAGCATCTCCATGCACATGACTTGTGAAACATAGTCATGAACCGAGTCGTATACTAGTCAAGGATATGTGTCCACATAACCTTATCAACTAGGGATCATTAGAACAATCATTCATACAGTACATAGTTCCACAAATAAGTCACATACTTATTGATACATATCATTGATGATGTTCAAGGATAAAACAAAGGACTCGCGAATACATATGGAAATATCATCATCACATGATTGCCTCTAGGGTATATCTCCAAAACAAGAAGCTTAGTGGCTCTCACTAAACACGTGGCATTATGATGGAAGGCAGATCATGATCATTTGACACTCGTCCAAAGGCGTGTCAAGATGATAATCAAAAGATGGTTAAGTGGCACGGCAGGCTTGCCGGGCTTCACCCTCAGCAGGACACCTAGCAGTGCATTATGCACTTTGTCCTAACTACCAGAGTTAGGTATGATAGCACTATTGGCTATCTAATCATGAGATAATGTCTGTTTTGCCACTGTGGTTACCCCTTGAGCTATAAAAGGTGGCCCAAGGCAACATAGAGAGGGATTCGGACCCCCTCACACTTGTACGCACGTAGCAGCTCCCCCAAGGCCACCTTCCCGGGCTTGAGCGTTGCGTGTTATTGTGATTCCTTCATCCAATCCACCAAAAGGAGGAGTAGGGTTTTAGGCTTCTCAGCAGCCCAAACCAGGGTAAAAACCACAAGTGTCATCGTCGTCGTGCTGCTCCACGGCTTCTGCTCTTTGTGCAAGGTGACCTCTGATACGTCTCCAATGTATCTATAATTTATGAAGTATTCATGTTGTTTTATTATCATTCTTGGATGTTTTAAAACCATTTTATAGCGACTTTATATCATGTTTTGGGACTAACCTATTGACCCAGTGCCCAGTGCCAGTTGCTGTTTTTTGCTTGTTTTTTCCATCACGGGAAATCAATATCAAACGGAGTCCAAACACCGCAAAACTTTTGAGGATATTTTATGGACCAAAAACTCCCGATGGGCCAGAGCAGCACCTGGGGGTGCCCCGAGGGGGCACAACGCACCAGGGTGCGCCTGGGGGCCGAGGCTGTAACGCCCTCGATGCGGCTATATCTCCCACGTGTCGAGGCATGACTTAGAGGCATAACCGCATTGAAAGCTATGTCGCAAGTGAGGTAATCTTCACACAACCCATGTAATACATAAGGGAAAGAGATACATAGTTGGCTTACAGTCGCCACTTCACACAATACATAAATAAAACATTCATCATCCAGATTACACTCAAGGTCCGACTACGGTACCAAAATGAAAGAAGACTACCCCAAATGCTACATAGATCCCCGGATCACCCCAACTGGGCTCCACTACTGATCATCAGGAAAAGACACATTGTAACGGCCACGTTCTTCGTCGAACTCCCAAGTGTGCTCAGTTGCGTCATCTGAACTGGCATCGTTGGCACCTGCAACTATATTGGTAGAATCTGTGAGTCACGGGGACTCAGCAATCTCACACCCGCGAGATCAAGACTATTTAAGCTTATAGGTAGGAAAGGATTGTGAGGAGGAGCTGCAGCAAGCGACTAGCATATATGGTGGCTACAACGCAAAAGAGAGCGAGAAGAGAAGGCAAAGCACGGTCGTGAAGCTAGAAATGATCAAGAAGTGATCCTAGAACAACCTACGTCAAACATAACTCCAACACCGTGTTCACTTCCCGGACCCCGCCGAGAAGAGACCATCACGGTTACACACGCGGTTGATGTGTTTTAGTTAAGGTCAACTTCGGGTTTTCTACAACCGGACATCAACAAATTCCCATCTGCCTCATAATCGCGGGCACGGCTTTCGAAAGATAATACCCTGCAGGGGTGTCCCAACTTAGCCCATTATAAGCTCTCACGGTCAACGGAGGATATTCCTTCTACCGGGAAGACCCGATCAGTCTCGGAATCCCGGACTACAAGACATCTCGGCAGTAATAAAACAAGTCCAGCAAAGCCGCCCGATTGTGCCGACAAATCCTAATAGGAGCTGCACATAACTCGGTCTCAGGGCACATCCGGATGAGCTGTCCGTACAACTAAAACCAGACCTCAAGTTGCCTTGAGGTGGCGCTGCAAAGCGCTCTAGTTTGGACCAGCAATCGAAGGAGAACTGGCCCGGGGGGGTTAAAATAAAGATGACCCTTCAGTCTGCAGGGGGTCCCATAAATCGAAGGAGAACTGGACCGGTGGCAAATGGTAAAACCAATGTTGGGCCTTCCTAGAGGAGTCTTATTCAAAGCGAACTGTCAAGGGGGTCCCATAAATCACCCAACCGTGTAAGGAACGCAAAAATCAAGGAACATAACACCGGTATGACGGAAAGCTAGGGTGGCAAGAGTGGAACAAAACACCAGGCATAAGGCCGAGCCTTCCACCCTTTACCGAGTATATAGATGCATTAATTAAATAAGAGGTATTGTGATATCCCAACAAGTAAACATGTTCCAACAAGGAACAACAAGTCCATGTTCCAACAAGGAACAACCTTCGTCTTCACCTGCAACTATCAACGCTATAAGAGGGGCTGAGCAAAGCGGTAACATGGCCAATCAACGGTTTGCTAGGACATGGATGGTTAGGGGCTGACATGGCAATATGGGTGGCATGACATAGCAAGTGGTAGGTATCGCAGCATAGGCATAGCAAAAGAGCGAGCATCTAGCAAGCAAAGATAGAAGTAATTTCGAGGGTATGGTCATCTTGCCTGCAAGGTTCTCAGAGTTGTCGAAAGCTTGGTCCTTGAAAGCGTTCTCAATAGGTTCCTCGTTCACGAACTCGTCTCCCGGCTCTACCCAAGACAAGAAAACAAGCAAAGGAACAAACTATCAACCACGATGCAATGCGCAAGCAACATGATGCAAAACATGGCATGATATGCAAGATGGGATATGCAATGCATATGCGTGCTCCGGAGGGACAAAGGTGAACAAGGCATAATATTGGCAAACCAAGTATGCCCCTGGATAGGTGAGGTGATTTCGGTTGAAATCGATATAAAGATCACCGGGATCGGATGCACGGTTTGCAAATGACAAGCAAAACAAGAATGACAAGAATCTGCCATTAACAGCATGATGCTACTTAGCAAGCAACAAGAAATTAAGCTACTGCACCCAAACATATCAACAAAGCATATGACAGTAATATACTCAAGATGCTTGACAAAAGATGAACACTGAGCTATGGCCAAATCACAAAACAACAGGTTCAAACAAGCATGGCAAAAGTGCAAAAGATAACAGGTTCACAGACTTGGTGAAAATAACAACATGCCAGAAACTAACATCAGGATGACATGTTTAGAGCAATGAAACGACATGCTACAAGATCAGGACAGAGCAAAGTAAGGCATGGCATGAATCTACTCAAAGCACTTAACAAAAGTCCCTTACTGACCATAAGCCAAAAAGGACAAGAAAATATGATAACACCCATGTCAATTAAGCAAGTTTCGTTACAGGTTTCAGACATAGCAGAAAACTGGACATGTCAAAAACAGATAACAAGTAGGCATGTTCGTGAGCTCGATGCACACACTACAGAGCATTACATGATAAAATAAGCATACATACATCAAGGAGACATGGCATAGAAACTAGAAATGGCAAGAACAACATCATAGCATGTAAGGATCAACTACAACAAGCTTGGCAAAATCAAATAACATGTAAACAATCTGCCAGCAACATTTTATAGCAAAAGTAGAGCTCGATTGACTCAAGCTTTGGCACTCCATAAATACAAACAAAGGCATGGATGGATATAGAAAATCAATATGCTCAAAACACTCTTACTGATCATGCTCAAAACAGGCATAGATCTCTCGGAAACAACATGAACACATGGCATAAAAATAACAGCAGGCAGGGACTTAGTGGAATTGCTAAGTCTCTGAAATCAGCAACATTAAGTACCCTAGTTTGCATGCTTGTGCTAGTCACCTCAAAGATCACAAAAATACATGGCATAATTCTCTGAAAAGATAACATGGCATATTACAAAACTCATGTAGGACTCAACTTCATAGGGTGCACACATCAATCATGGCAAAAATGACAAAAGTGCATGTTCTGATAAGAATCAGAAACTAACATCACCTAGCCCTCTTCTAACAGCATTTCGGCCAGCAAGATGAACTCAAATGAAAATTATGCAATCATATGAAATTATGTACTCTTCGAGGCGAATAATTTGACATATTACACGCCCAAAACGGAGCTACATACAGCAAGTTATGATGCGATGAACATGTGACATTTATGCAAAATTTCGGGACTTGGAGGATTTCGAGGGAGGGGAAAAGTCAACCCTTCGGGAGTCGGGGCGCGCGGCGGCCGGGGGTCGCGGCGGGCGGCGGCGGGCTCCTGCGCGAGGGCGAGGCCGCGGGCGGTGGCGCTGGCGGCGGGACGGCGGCAGGCGACGGGCTCGGGCGCGCGGCGGCGCGGTTGGTGGCGCGGGACGGCGCGGGCGGCGCCGGCCGCGGTCGGCGGCGGCGCGGGCGGGCGGCGCCGGCTGGCGAGGCGGGCGAGGCGGCGCGCGGCTGGAGCGGGAGCGGGAGGCGCGGGGGCGGCGAACGGGCTCGGGGGGCCCGACCCGGGCTCGTGCGGGCCGGCGGCGAGGTGGGCGCGGGGCGCTGACGTGGCGGTCGGTGGCTGGTCCGGGCGGCGGCGCGGACGTGTCCGGCCCGATCCGGACGCGTCCGGCGGCGCGGAGAGGAGCGGGACTAGGGTTTAGGGGCGGATTTGATCCGGAAATGAAGGGGATGCCTTTTTATAGGTAGAAGGAGCTAGGAAGCTCCAAATGGAGAGCGGTTTTCGGCCACGCGATCGTGATCGAACGGCGGTGGACATGGGAGTGTCTTAGATGGGTTATTGGGCTGTTTTGGAGGGGTTTTGGGCTGCAACACACACGAGGCCTTCATGGTTACCCGGTTAACCGTTGGAGTACCAAACGACCTCCGATTGACCCGAAACTTGACAGGCGGTCTACCGGTGCTATACCAAGGCCGCCTGACAAACCTCGGTCCATTCCGAGAAGGTTTAATACCCGCTCACGAAGAAATGTAAAAAGGGGACGCCGGGGAACATAGGAGCGCCGGATTGGAAAACTGACAACGGGGAAAATGCTTGGATTCATGAGACGAACACGTATGCAAATGCGATGCACATGATGACATGATAAGAAAAGCATGACATGACCAAAATGCAGAAAGAAGGAAAACCCAACCACGGAGGGAATAACATATCACATTGCCGAAAATGGCAAGTGTTGGAGTTACAAATATGGCAAGTTACATCCGGGGTGTTACAACACTCCACCACTACGAGAGGATCTCGTCCCGAGATCTAGGACTGAAAGAACTCCGGATACTCGGAACGTAGGTGATCCTCACGCTCCCAGGTGGCTTCCCGGTCTGAATGGTGTGACCACTTCACTTTCAGGAATTTGATTGACTTGTTGCGAGTCTTGCGCTTAGTTTCTTCAAGAATAGCAACGGGGTGCTCATGATAGGACAAATCTTCTTGAAGATCAATCTCTTCGATGTTGATGGTGCGCTCAGGCGTCTTGAAGCACTTGCGAAGCTGTGACACGTGGAAGACATCGTGCACATTTGCAAAGTTGGAGGGAAGCTCAAGTTGATAAGCGAGATCGCCTCATTTGCCGATGATCTTGAAAGGGCCCACGTATCTAGGGGCAAGTTTCCCCTTGATACCGAAGCGACGAGTTCCTTTCATTGGAGAGACGCGGAGGTAGACATGGTCTCCGATATCGAATGCCACATCTTGGTGTTTGCTATCGTAATAGCTCTTCTGGCGCGACTGCGCGGCTTTGAGGTTCTCACGAATGACCTTGCACATAGCCTCAGCCTCTGAGATCAAATCATTGCCAAGCAATTGGCGTTCACCGGTTTCAGACCAGTTGAGAGGAGTACGACACTTTCTGCCATAGAGAATCTCGAATGGGGCTTTGCCCGAGCTGGCTTGAAAGCTGTTGTTGTAAGAGAACTCAGGATAAGGAAGACAATCCTCCCACTTCATGCCGAAAGAGATAACACAAGCTCTGAGCATATCTTCGAGAATTTGGTTGACACGCTTGACTTGTCCACTAGTTTGAGGGTGGAAAGCTGTGCTGAAGCGAATATTTGTGCCCATGGCCTTCTGAAAAGAATCCCTAAACTTGGAGGTAAAGATGCTGCCACGGTCTGAAGAGATCAATTGTGGAATGCCATGCAAAGAGACAATTCTGGATGTGTAGAGCTCTGCCAGCTGCGCTGCTGTGATAGACTCTTTGATAGGAAGAAAATGAGCCACTTTGGTGAGCTTGTCGATGACGACGAAGATAGCATCATTTCCACGCTTGGACTTAGGAAAACCAGTCACGAAGTCCATTTCGATATGATCAAACTTCCATTCTAGAATAGCAAGAGGTTGGAGTAGACCAGCTGGTCGTTGGTGTTCTGCCTTCACCCTTCTGCAGACATCATACTCATTCACGAATTGAGCAATCTCTCGCTTCATTCGAGTCCACCAATACGACTGCTTGAGGTCATGGTACATCTTTGTACTTCCAGGATGAATTGATAGAAGAGAGTTGTGCGCTTCGTTCATAATGACTTTACGAAGATCACCCTTAGGAACCACGATCCGGTCCTCGAAGAAAAGAGTATCTCTGTCATCAACGCGATAGCACTTGTATTTGGAAATGCCCTTGTCAATACCACGTTTCACCTTCTTCACCATGGTATCCAACAGTTGAGCCTCACGAATTTGATCTTCCAAAGTAGGAGAGACGATGAGGTTGGCAAGAAAACCTTGAGGGACAACTTGGAGATTCAACTTGCGGAAAGCTTCATAGAGATCCTGTTGAAAGGGCTTGAGGATTAAGCTGTTGCAGTAAGCCTTCCTGCTCAAAGCGTCTGCAATCACATTAGCCTTTCCTGGAGTATATTCAATACTCAGATTATACTCTTGAATCATTTCGACCCATCGAGTTTGCCTGAGGTTGAGGTGGGGCTGAGTGAAGATGTACTTGAGACTCTTGTGATCGGTGAAAATGTCCACTTTCCTTCCCAACAGGAGATGTCTCCATGTTATTAGTGCGTGGACAACTGCCGCCAACTCAAGATCGTGAGTGGGGTAGTTCTTTTCGTTGGGCTTCAACTGACGAGAGGTATAGGCCACAACCTTCTTCTCTTGCATTAAGACAGCACCGAGGCCCTGAAGAGAAGCATCACAGAATACTTCATAAGGCTTGTCTTCGTCAAGAGGAGTCAGAACTGGAGCAGTGACGAGTTTCTCTTTGAGAGTGTTGAAAGCAACGTCACACTCAGGAGACCAGACATACTTCACATGCTTCTGGAGGAGGTTGGAAAGAGGCTTAGCAATCTTTGAGAAATTCTCAACGAATCTTCGGCAATAGCTTTCAAGTCCAAGAAAACTGCGAAGCTGCTTGACATTCTGAGGAGGTTCCCAATTCAAAACTGCAGACACTCTCTCAGGATTAATAGCAATGCCCTTGGCAGAGATGATATGACCAAGATAAAGAACTTCATCAAGCCAGAATTCACATTTGGAGAACTTCGCATATAATTTATACTCTCTGAGCTTGTCGAGCACCAATCGCAAATGTTTGGCATGATCCTTCTTATTCTTGGAGAAAACCAAAATATCATCGAGATAGACCAAGACAAATTCGTTGATGTAGGGGTTGAAGATGAAATTAATCAAGCGAGTGAATGCCGGAGGAGCATTGACAAGGCCGAAAGACATGACAGTATATTCATAAGAACCAAAGCTTGTTCTGAATGCTGTCTTGGGAATATCTTCTTCATGAATGCAAATTTGATGATAACCCATACGAAGGTCAAGCTTGGAGAACACTTTAGCACCTTTAAGTTGCTCGAATAGCTCATTGATGTTGGGAAGTGGGTACTTGTTCTTGATAGTCTTCTTTTTCAATGGACGGTAATCGATGCAAAGTCGGTCCGTGCCATCCTTCTTCTTGACAAAAAGAACACCACAACCCCAAGGAGAAGAACTCGGTCTGATCAGACCCAGACGCTCTTGTTCATCGAGTTGTTTCTTCAATTCCTTCAACTCATCTGGTCCAAGCTTGTAAGGACGCTTACAAACGGGTTCTGTGCCAGGCTCAAGATCGATAACGAATTCAACTGGCCGGCGGGGAGGCATACCCGGAAGCTCTTCTGGAAATACATCTTGGTACTCACAAATGAATGGAATCTGAGAGATAGCATCCAATTCACCATTCTCATTGAGAGAAAACAACCGAATGGTATCATCACGAGAGGCATAGATGATCACATCGTCAGAAGAGTGAGTCAACTGAATTTCCTGGCAGCACAATCAAGCTGAGCCTTGTGCTTAGAAAGCCAGTCCATCCCAAGAATAAGATCAATATCAAAGTCACCAAGAACAATTGGTTTAGCCAGAAATCTATAGTCGCCCATCTTGATGGAAACATTTGGGAGCAAATATTAGCTGTCATTTGCTTACCCGGGGACACCACTGATAAAGAGCTAGGCAAAACTTGATAACCCAACTCATGCTTAGATGCAAAAGGTCTTGAGATGAAACAATGCGAAGCACCAGTATCAAATAAGACTTTTGCAGGAATATCATTAACAGGAAGATTACCCATGATCACTTCTGAAGAATCCTCTGCTTGAGCTGCATTCAACATGTTCACCTTTGCAGACTTAGGATTATGCTTGACCACTGCATTGCTGGAAGATCTCACAGGAGGAGGAGGAGGCGGAAGGCGCCTTTGGTTGAAGCACTTGTTCTCATAGTGACCCTTCTGCTGACATTTGTTACAAGTCACCTCTGAGAGCGGACGATGGTAAGGAGCACTTGGCCTTGGAGCTTGGTTCTGAGACTTGTTCTGATAGCCAGGGTTGGGTGGGTGGGAAGATCCACGACCACCTGAGTTCTTCTGCTGATAAGGCTGACGGAACGGAGGAGGAGGAGGCAACCAGAACTTCTGTTGCTTAGCTGCCACAAGTGAGGAAGAAGAAGACTGAACTGCGTCTCTGACTCTCTTCTTAGATGCCTCACACTTGAGATGAGCAGCTTCTTGTTTCAGCGCCATGTTGTAGAATTCATCATACTTCAACGGTTCGAAAAGCACGAGAGCAAGTTGCAGATCTTCTCTGAGACCACGCCTGAATTGGTAGATCATACTCTTCTCATCAGGGATGTATTGCCTCGCAAAACGAGAGAGCTTCTGGAACTGAGTGTTGTATTGATACACGGACATGGTGCCTTGCTTGAGATTGCGGAACTCCTCACGCTTACTCTCAACAACACTTTTCGGAATGTGGTGAGCTTTGAAGTCACGGCGGAAATCATCCCAGGTAATCACACGACCTCCTCTAGAATCTTTGTATTGCTGGAACCACTCAGCAGCTTGATCTTTGAGTTGAAAAGAGGCAAACTTGACAAAGTCCTCAGGTCTGACATTGCTGCACTCGAAATGCTTGCTGATGTCCACGAGCCAATCATCGGCATCTGTGGCCTCGACACAGTAGCTGAAGGTCTTTGGCTGATTAGCAAGGAACTGGTTGAGTGAAGCGAAGTGCGGCTGATTGTTGCCTTGGCCTTGATTCTCTTGATTACCTTGCCCTTGGTTGCGATCTTGCAAGAGCTGAATCAGAATCTGGGCGTTGGCATTTGTGGCAGTCATCAAGGCTTGCCATGCCTCCGGAGACGGAGGTGGTGGCGGAGGGTTAGCCTGACTTCCTTCATTGCGTTCCGGATTCTGACGCGTTGGCGGAGCCATCCTGAAGAGGGTGATATCCATTAGCATCTTGAAAAAGATATATTCAAGTTGAATCAAAGGATCGAAATTGCAACATATAGTCTTCACAATAAACATACGAACGAGAATGAATGAATGAATTCCAAAGTAAAGCATCACACTTCCATAAGTTGAGAAGCCACTTAGAAAAAGGTATGGAATAAAATCAACAAGGTACGGATGTGAACAAATACTTGGTAAGGATTACCCAATCACGAACCAAATATCTGCGGGAAGAAATACTAGAACTACATGAACTCCCACTTATAAACTCCCGAAACTTTCTAGTTATGCAATCAGGTGTTGGGGATACAGGGGACACAAAATATATCACCCAAACTAACAATACCTAGATCCAGCTGTATCCATCCTTCAACACATAACCAAGAAACCTTCGGAAATCATCTACCTCAACCTTCGAAAAGCATCCGTTATACAAGTCATGGCAATACTCCCGCACTCGCCTCAGTACTGGGCTATCAGGGTTATCTCACCAACAACTGTACAAAAGAGATTTTCGATGTCGGCGTACTAAACTCAGGTATTCCAGAACTGTAACGATAAAATTATGACGACAACACCTCGGAGCTCAACTCCCCGGGACACCTCCTCTAAAACCCCTGCTGACGGGAGGCAACCAAGACAATGTTGTCATCATAAAGCCATCGGAACGATTCTAAGATACCCGCGTGATCCTAAAAAAAATTTAGTGAAATTTGAGAAGAGAAGAGTCAAAACTCTACGTCAGGATACCTCACCAGAAGGTCGAAGGAACTGGGGAGTAAAAAGAATTCCTAAACTCTCTGATATATAATTCCTAAATGACTCAAAACATTTTTTCTAGACACAACTCGGCCACTAAAACGATCAATCAGTGGGGGCTCCTAAGGTCGGCCACTAGTGTTGGGAAGGAAGACGAAGAACGTGGCCGTTGCTATGTGTCTTTTCCTGATGATCAGTAGTGGAGCCCAGTTGGGGTGATCCGGAGATCTATGTAGCATTTGGGGTAGTCTTCTTTCATTTTGGTACCGTAGTCGGACCTTGAGTGTAATCTGGATGATGAATGTTTTATTTATGTATTGTGTGAAGTGGCGACTGTAAGCCAACTATGTATCTCTTTCCCTTATGTATTACATGGGTTGTGTGAAGATTACCTCACTTGCGACATTGCTTTCAATGCGGTTATGCCTCTAAGTCGTGCCTCGACACGTGGGAGATATAGCCGCATTGAGGGCGTTACCAAGTTGGTATCAGAGCCGACCCTCGCGGTTACACGGATGTTTGCGGACAGGTGCGCGGTCATGTTGTTCATGACGTTTGTGACCCATCGTGGCACCCGGCATGGCACATGTACCGGACTGGAAGCACAGACGTTTGTGCCAAGAGGGAACGTTCCTGTGGCCCATCAAGGACGTCGGTTCCTCTGAGTGGGGGTGTATGTGATAGCATGGCTTATTAGGGACGATAGACTACTCATATCAATAAGGAATTCCTTCTTTTCCGGGAGCCCATTCGGACAGAACTCCAAAGTTAAGTGTGCTCAGCTTGGAGTAGTGTCAGGATGGGTGACCGACTGGGAAGTTGCTCCCGGGTGCACACGAGTGAGGACAAAGTGTGCAGAAAAGACAAGTATTGATCTGTGGGGCCAGTCTAGATCCCGCCAGGAGTAACGACCACCGGCGGGTGTGTCCGGGGCGTTACAGAGGCGCTCCCAGGTGGGTTATGCCCACCTCGGTGGCCTCCCGCACCCCCTCTTTACCCTATAGATTCCCGAATATTCGGAAAACCCTCGGGGTTAACCTAGATCAGTAGTTCCGCCGCCACAAGGCTCTCTAGCCACCGAAAACCAATCTAGATCCCGTTTCGGCACCCTGCCGAAGGGGGGAATCATCTTCGGTGGCCATCTTGATCATCTCGGCGGCCACCACGATGAGGAGGGAGTAGTCCACCCTCGGGGCTGAGGGTTTGGACCAGTAGCTATGTGCTTAATCTCTCTCTCTCTCATGTTCTTGAGATGTCACGATCTTGATGTATCACGGGCTATGTTAATATAGTCAGATCATATGGTGTTTTCCCTTCTCTATCTTGTTGTGATAAATTGAGTTTTTCCCTTTGAGATTTCTTGTTATCAGATTGAATACTTTTATGGATTTGAGAGCACTTAATATATATCTTGCATATGAATACTCGTGGTGACAATGGGGTGTCAGATTGATTCACTTGATATGTGTTTTGGCACTCAACTTGTGGATTCTCGCGGTGACATCGGGGTAATCTATGCATAGGGGTTGATGCATGTTCTTGTCTTTTGTTTCTCCGGTAGAAATCTAGGGGCAATCTTTGAAGTTCTTTGTGTTGGATTGAGTATTATGAATCTGAAATTAATTAGTGTTATTTTAGTACGAACTCTTGGATAGATCGAACGAAAAGAATAGCTTCGAGGTGGTTTTGTACCCTACAAACGATTTCTTCTTATGTTCTCCGCTACATTGGAAGTTTGGAGTGATTCTTCGTTGCACTTTGAGGGGTGGTTATATGATCCAATTATATTAGCACTGTTGAGAGATTGCACTAGCGAAAGTACGAACCCTAGGCCTCATTTCCAAGCATTGCAATACCGCTTTTGTGCCCGTTTACTATTTCTTACCTTGCTGTTTTTATTTTTTCAGATTATAAAAAATATATTTCTACCATCAATATTACACTTTTTTCACCATCTCTTCGCCGAACTAGTGCACCTATACCAATTGCCATTTTATTGGGTGTGTTGGGGACACAAGAGATTTCTTGTATTTGATTGCAGGGTCATTTGAGAGAGACCATCTTCATTCTAAGCCTCCCACAGATTGATAAACCTTAGGTCATCCAGTTGATGGAAAATTGCTACTGTCCTACTAAACTCTGCGCTTGGGGGCCCAACACGTGTCTACAAGAATAATGTTGTGTAGTAGACATCAAGCTCTTTTCTGGCGCCGTTGCCGGGGAAGTGAGTGCATGAAGGTATATCTTTAGATCTTGCAATTGAATCTTCTAGTTTCTTGTTTTATCACTAGTTTGGTTTATAAAAAGAATACTACATAGAAAATGGAATTGAGGTTGCATCATATTATTGATCATCTTTATAATACATTTCTTGAAAATGATGGTTTGAAAAATTGTGCTCAATTGTTAGAAGAAGAAGACAATAAAATGTTTGGCACAAAATATTTAAATGATGAGCATGATTGCAATGTTGTTAGTATAAATTCTTTGAACATCCATTATGCTAATGATATGCAAAGCCATGTGCTTGGGGAATGCTATATTTGATGAATATGATATTTTTAGTCCCCCAAGTTTTGATGAGAAAATTTATTATGATGATTGCATGCCTCCTATTTATGATGATTATATTGATGAAAGTGGATTCGGAGGTGTCATGACTTTATTTAATGATGAATCCACTATTTTGGAAGAGGTTGCAATTGATTATGACAACAAAGTTGTTATCTATGATGATTATGGTTATGACATGTACGCTATATTGAATAATGATAACCATGAAACTTGTCATCATGATTTTTATTTTCAATCACATGATAGTTATTTTGTTGAGTTTGCTCCCACCATTATTGATGAGAGTAAATTTGCTTATGTGGAGAATAATAAGTTTTCTATGCTTTTATGTCATGAAAATAATGCTTTATGTGATGGTTATATTGTAGAATTTCTTCATGATGCTACTGAAAATTATTATGAGGGAGGAACTTATGCTTGTAGGAATTGCAATAATATCAAGTTTCCTCTTTATGTGTTGAAAATCTTGAAGTTATGCATGTTTTGCCTTCCTATGCTAGTTGATTCTTGTTCCCATAAGTTGTTTGCTCACAAAATCCCTATGCATAGGAAGTGGGTTAGACTTAAATGTGCTAGTAATATGCTTCATGATGCTCTCTTTATGTTTCAATTCTTATCTTTTATGCGAGCATCATTGAAATCATCATGCCTAGCTAAAAGGCATTAAAGAAAACTGCTTGTTGGGAGACAACCCAACACTTCTACCTACTGTTTTTGTGTGTTCACATTATTAGGCTATTGTATTAATCATGTTTTATTGCTTTTGTTTCAACAAAATGCCATGTAAGACCTTTGGGATGGCTTACAGTGATAGTTGATTTGATCTTGCCGAAAAACAGAAACTTTTGCGCTCAGGAAAACAATTCTCATTTTTAACAAAAGAGTGATAAAATGTTGATTATCTTGCAGAAGATTAATAGACAAATTTACCAGGTTTTTGTATTTTTTCAGGATTTTTGGAGTAGTACAAGTATGGTTGGAGTACAAATTACTACAGACTGTTTTGTTTTTGACAGATTCTGTTTTCAATGCATAGTTTGCTTGTTTTCTAGTTTCCATGGCTTATAATGATCAATATAAATTGTGGACATAATTTGCTACAGTAGGCATGGTGTGAGAACAATTATCAATCTTGTCTTTGACAGTACCAAAAGTGAAATGGTTTGCTCTTTATCATACTAATCTATCTCACAAAGTTCTGTTAAGTTTTGTGTGATTGAAGTTTTCAAGTTTTGGGTGAGATATCGATATGAGGGGAATAAAGAGTGACAAGACCCTAAGCTTGGGTATGCCCAAGGCACCCCAAGTTAATATACAAGGAATATCCAAGCAACTAAGCTTGGGGATGCCCAAGGCACCCAAGTTAATATCCCAGGAAGATCCAAGCAACTAGTGCTTCTGAAAGACTGTGTCTCGGTCATCCGTTTCTCAAACACCATGTAGTGCGAGAAAATCTAATGGAGGAGATCAAGTATTGTGGGGAAAAGTGCGCAAACCTCTGCAGAGTGTACAAACTAATCATGGTTAGCCGTGTCCCCGGTTATGGACATCTTGAGTATCTGGTTCTTGGATTATCATGTTGATCTCATCACTCTAAATTAATTTGTTGGGTTAATAATTACTGCTTAATTGGGATTGAGTTGGAGGAACCTTCTCAATGTTTAACAACTACCATGATAGTTAAACAAAAGATATTCCTTTGTTGTAGGGAAAAGTTGGCTTTTCGCAAAACATTATAACCATAGCTTCTCCACCAACCATATATGCATGTAGTGATAGCATTTATCCTGTTCATTGCTCTACTGTGTTATATTGCCAGCATATTCCATGTGCTGACCCATTTCGGGCTGCAACATATCATGTTGTAGACTTTTCAGATGAAGAGTAAGGTGCGCTAGGTTGTTGTCGTGCACTCAGCTATGCTGTTGGAGTTGATGGACTCACTTTATCTTCCAAGCCTTCCGTTGTTATCTTATTTAGATGGCCTTAAGCCATATTTATTGTAATAAGTTCTCTTTTGGGACATTTGATGTAATAAGTGTGTGATTGCACTCTGTTATAAATCCTTCGAGTACTGTGTGTGTCAGCATTACCGATCCAGGGATGACACTTATGCACAGAGATTTGACCGTTTGAGGTCAGATCGCTACACGAGTTCTAGTTGGGAACCATCATCGAGGATAACGAAATCTTGTGCAAATCTGTCTGGTACCTTCAGGACTAGCACTTAGAAATTATTATCCTTGAACAAATCAATCAGTGGCTTGGTGTGCTAGGGACACATATAGAATGAAGATTGAAAGTCTCCAAACCACATAATACTTTGCACGTATGCATGACTGACTTGGGATGATTCTAGAGGAAGCAAAACAAACTTCCTCATATTCACGATGACAACTTGCACCTCATGCACGTGAACTTGCAGAAAGTCACTTCTTACACCAAACATATACTTCATGAATGGGACATGAAGATAATGCTTACAAAATTTTCCAACACTAGCTTGATGTTCATCAAGAATCATGGAGAAAATAGAATGCTGCTGATGGGCTCAACAACAAATCATAAAGATTTCCATGAAGATAGAATTCCATAACTATGTGAACAAAGCGATAGGATTGGTCAGAACAAAAGCTATAATGTGTATGCTCGAGGATCAACCAAGAGTAAGACAACATTACGAACATCGTTGGTTCTGATTTGATTTGATGGTAGCCACACTCAAATCAAAGTTTTGTCAAGACAATAGATCCAACAACTGATCACGAAGATCAATCGATGAAGATATCATCTTTCTTCAACTAACACACAAACACAAGGATATCCCTTCAAAATGAACTAGGTGGGACAAACTTTCATCTTACAACTCTCCTAGTTGTTGTTTAGCTCAACCAACTAGCTCAGGGGTATCCAACACAGATTCTTGGAAAAAGGGTGGTTTACACGAAACCATCTTGATCACGAGCTCAACATAACAGTCAGGGGACAACCTGGTGATACCTCCGAGAAGATATTCGAAGAATCACAAACCACCGATATGTTATTAAGCTCGGGAGAGATCTTGCTTTCGAGGCAAGATGATATGATCAATTAAGGAAGGATTGGCACAATCCTAACTCATTGATCGAAGAGTGCGCCAGGGAAATAAGGATTAGGTTGCACGATCAATCTTAGAGTGGTGATTTAATAATCAACACACTAAGAATGAAATTATTGTCCATTAACTACCAAGCAACGAGGTTGCTAGGAGTATTGATTTCACACATCACGATTCATCTGTCGGCATTCTGGTTACAATAACAAGGGGACCGATGAATGAATAGTTATGGCGAGAAGTATCACTATGTTAAGAACTCATAAGATGTTGTGCAATTCCTATGATATTCCTGACATAAAGAGGGTAGCACACTCCAAGGTAGAATAGAACAAAAGCTGGATTGGCATTTTGATCTGCGGAATACAACTGCTTTGACCCAATCCTAGAAATGGATGAGGTACTGGAATTTGTTTCTCCTAGTCATTCCAGAATAGAAGGGCTTGACAGACCACAAGAATAATAGGCATTGATAACACGAATTCACAACTACTCCTGATTATCAACTGATACAAGAGGGTCAGAATACAACTAAAAAGGGACAACTCAAAGGGACATATCACTTTCTAAGTTGTGGATGCATAGATTATCATGTCGAACAGAGCTCAATATATTTCTTCCGGATAACCCATGCCGAAGGGTAGGACTGGCAGGTTCACAATATAGAATCGAGAACTCATCAAGAGCACTCTGGTTGTGATCTTTTGGTTCAAAAGAACTTCTGCCGAGGATGGTTCATGGTACTAGAGGAATGATATACCACGGACCTCGAGGACTATCACAAAGGTTACTACTATCCTAAAGGAACTAGCAAGCACTATCTACATGAAGTAGGTAGGGTGAATCTCGGGTTCAAGAACCCAGGAATAGAATGCCTACTAACTAAATTGCATCACAGGATGCTTTCGAGGAAGACGACCAAAATCATCACACTAAGAATATAAAGCATTGCTAGATTACTGGGTGGTTCTCTAAGACACCTAGGGTCATAATAATAGCTTCAACATATATGTCGAGGCAATGGAGTACCTCAACACACTGGTTGGTGTGACTAATCTAGCCCAAATGGACATCAGGAACATGGAGGAATGATTTGCAAGTGCATCAGACTATTTAGAAACCTGGGATGACTCGAATAGCATAACGGCTGTAATGCTCAGAAAGATTTGAGACATCCTGCAAAATGGTGGCATAACCACTCAACATCACAATATCAAGGTTCCGAGATCAACTGTCAACACACGGAAATAGTAGGAACTGAACTAAGAATTGAATCCATCATTCTTATAAGTCTACGGATTAGTAACACGTGATCCTGGTAGAAAGATGAGAAGCCTAGTTCCTTAACCCCGTAGGAAAGATAGTATGACTCGGATCAGAAGGGCATAAGGTAAAGGAGTAAAAAGAGCCTTACGTTCCCTTCCACAATCAATTCCCTTATATAACTAAAGAATTTCTAGACTCGACTTCGACAAGTTTGGCTTGGTAATCCTACAGGTAGCCAGGCTCTGATACCAAAGCTATCGGGACCCCAATCCTAAGTCACCCCGATCTAGCACGTAACACATCAGATCACTTTGCGGCCTCACGCACGGTATTCCCACGGGTGCCACCTTACTTGGCCCGAGACCGTTTGCGCCTTTTGGCTCACGTATATGATAGTGTCGCTAGCATCCATATGACAGAGAACCCGGGCCGACATGACTAGTCGTAAACCCAAGGTGGCAATAACTTACAGGGACAGGCATACATGACCCAGCAACGAACGTGTCGGTCATCAACATATGAACCCAAGTCGTAGCAAGCTACAAGGACTTAAAGGAACAACGCGTGACATTTCCCGAAAGGGACAGACACAGGAACGAAGAAGGACACATGCCGGCCAACATAAGTGTTCCAGAGCAAGCTACCATGGCTCAGTGGAAGCACTAGAAGACATTTCCCCATAAGAGAGGCTACCAAGAATAAACAACTAGGTTGTCGGACCCCACACATAGCAATACACGTTACACGTTCGCATAACATGCAAGTATGTGTTGTACAGCATGGCATCACAACATAACTCAACAACTCATATAGATAAAGGCCCAGAAGAGCCACATAGCATTTATTACAACTAGGGGTCACATGACCCAACATACAGAGCATACAAGCAATGGAAGCAAAACATGTTTGAGTACAGACAACTACAAATGAAAAAGGACGAGAAGCCTGACTATCTACAAGACCCTCCCAAGGGTACAAGATCGTAGCTGAGGTAACAAGCTAAACATCGAAGTCCACGCGGAACTACTAGTGAGGCCGAGGTCTAGCAAGACTTAAAAATGTACCTAGCAAGACTTACATCATAACTAGCTACATTTGCATCAGTATCAACAAAGGGGTGGTGGAGTTTAACTGCAGCAAGCCATCTTTGACTCAGTGGCTATCCTGTACTACGACTGCAAGTAACTCTTTTGAGGTGGTGCACACAAGTCCACATATTCACCATATCAATACACCACTATGGATCCGTTCCCGTCTACCTATGAGAAGGCCATCCATAGCTAAGGGAGTCCTGGATTAGGGGGTATCCGGACAGTCGGACTATATCCTTTGTCCGGACTGTTGGACTATGAAGATACAAGATTGAAGACTTCGTCCCGTGTCCGGATGGTACTCTCCTTGGCGTGGAAGGAAAGCTTGGCAATACGGATGTGTAGATCTCCTTCCTTGTAACCGACTCTGTGTAACCCTAGCCCCCTCCGGTGTCTATATAAACCGGAGGGTTTAGTCCATAGGACAAGAAAAATCGTACCATAGGCTAGCTTCTAGGGCTTAGCCTCTACGATCTCGTGGTAGATCAACTCTTGTAATATTCATATCATCAAGATCAATCAAGAAGTAAGTAGGGTATTACCTCCATCGAGAGGGCCCGAACCTGGGTAAACACCGTGTCCCCGCCTCCTGTTACCATCCGCCTTAGACGCACAGTTCGGTACCCCCTACACGAGATCTGCCGGTTTTGACACCGACATTGGTGCTTTCATTGAGAGTTCCACTGTGCCGTCACCGTAAGGAAGGATGCCTCGTCTCATTGTCAAGGAGAACTTCACCTCTGGGGGAGCCCTGACTGTCGGCCAAACTCTTCGGCTAGGCGGCTTCGTCATGACCGCCCCTTCGGCTGCTGCACCGACGATGACTTCTCGGGTCATCGAAAACAGCCTCCACGTCGGCTCAGAACTTGCCGAGCAGATAAATCCAATGGAGCTCTCTTCGCTAAACGAGCTCTTGGATCGCATCGCCGCTTTGGGAGTTGCTACGGACTATGATCGGATTGGGCTTAAACCCGACCAAAGGGAGATTAACTCTCCGCCGGTCACCCATCAGATAGCGGTGGTGGAGGAACAATGCGGCGACTCTTCCTCTATCTTGAGGACAAACTATGTCCGGATTCCCGAGCTCTCCGAGCCGGATACCCGTTTACAGAAGGACATTGCCCAAGACCTGAACCTAGAATCAGGCAGCGGGCAAGACTTATTGGGCAACATCCCGGAGCCCGAACTTCCAAGATCGGAAACTCCTTTGCCCCTGGGTCTCAGATCAGGTCAGGGTTCGGACTCAAATCCACCCACCCACCCAGATATAAACGATCTTTCCCACATTAGGCAAGAGCCCCAGGAAACTTTACATCATTATTGGCCCAGATTCCTCCTTGTAATGAACAACGTTAAGGACTGTCGCGAGGAAGACACAATCTCATTTTTCTGCAATAATTGCATGGACAAGGGAATCTTTAACGCCATAAGTCGCCGTGACATAGCACGCTTCGCTGATTTGGCGGCCATAGTACGGAAGTACTATGCGATGGAAAGTGCCTGGAGAACCGAAACAAAATTCTGGGACAATCCGGCCCTGACTAAACACCCAGTCCGAATTAAAAGGGTGCACTGTCATAAGACACCCGACTTGATTACAAAGAAGCAAAGGCCCACTACAGGGCATGGAACAGTATTGGAGGGATGGCTTAACGGGCCCTGCAAAATCCATAGTACAACGGATACCATACCAACACACAGCCTTAGAGCATGTTGGATACTCAGGCAGGTGGCCAAGAGCGGTGAGGATCTCCTCATTCCAAACACCGCAGATCACCATCCTGGGGATAACAATATAGTATTGACAGTCTTCGAGACCTTCGCCTCAAATAATAGGCGCAAGCGAGCACTCCGTAGCCTTGCCGAAGTCTACCACGTGGTAGCAATAAATCCATGGAGCGACACGGCTATCACCTTCAACACCAGTGACAAACCTAAATTCCTAACAGCCTGAGTACCAGCCGCATTAGTTCTCAGTCCAATTGTGGACGGCTTTCGGCTCACTAAAGTGCTGATGGACGGTGGCAGCGGATTAAACCTCATTTATGAGGAAACTCTTCAAAAAATGGAAATAGACAGGAACCGCATTGAGCAAAGCAACACGACCTTCAGAGGAATCATCCCTAGATGGGAGGCACGCTGCGCGGGGAAAATCACACTAGATGTGGTATTCGGCACTCCAGAGAATTATAGGTCCGAAGAAATTACATTCCAAGTGGCCCTGTTCAGTAGCAGATACCACGCCCTTTTAGGGCGGGAGGCATTCACGATCTTCGAAGCCATACCCCATTACGGGTACATGAAGCTCAAAATGCCCGGGCCCAATGGAATCAGCACTCTAGCTAGTGATCTGGACATAGCGCTCCGTGCCGAAAACAAAACAGCCACACTGGCCCTCGAGGCATTATCTGAAGCCCTCACGATAGAGGAATTAACTGCGCTACGCTCCATAGTGGACAGGGACGATGTGATACTCGACAAAAGACCCAAATCCACTTCTTTTAAACCAGCGGATGAAATAGTCAAATTCCAAGTCCACCCAACGGACCCTACAAAAACAGCCTCCATCGGGGCACAGTTAAACCCTGCCGTAGACGCCGCACTACAGGAGTTCCTGCGCGAGAATTGGGACATATTTGCCTGGCATCCCTCAGATATGCCAGGAATCCCACGCAGGCTGGCCGAGCATATCCTTAACATTCTAAAGGGATTCAAGCCAGTCAAGCAGACTCTTCGGCGTTTCTTTGAACCTAAGAGACAAGCTATGGGAGAGGAACTAGCCAAGTTATTGGAGGCCGGATTCATTAGAGAAACAAAACATCCGGACTGGCTAGCAAACCTGGTGATGGTACCAAAAAAGGACAAATCCTGGCGCCTATGTGTCGATTTCAAGGACCTCAGCAAGGCTTGCCCAAAGGATCCCTTCCCCCTCCCTCGCATCGATCAAATTATCGACGCTACCGCAGGACACGACTCATTGTGCTTCCTCGACACGTACTCCGGCTACCACCAAATTAAGATGGCGGTGTCCTACCAAGCCACAACGACATTTATCACGCCATATGGCCCCTTCTGTTTCAACACAATGCCCTTCGGGCTCAAAAACACCGGCGCAACGTATCAAGGCATGATTCAGACATGTCTGGAAAAGCGGATCGGCAAAATAGTGGAGGCATACGTAGATGATGTGGTCGTTAAAACCAGACACGTTGACTCTTTAATAGATGACTTGAGGCTCACGTTCGACAATCTCCGAACATATGACATCAAGCTCAATCCGAAAAAATGCGTTTTCGGCGTACCCGCCGGAAAGCTCTTGGGCTTCATCGTCTCCAGTAGAGGAATTGAAGCAAATCCGGCTAAAATCCGAGCTCTGTCACAGTTGGCCTTCCCAACTGATCTCAAGCAAATCCAGAAATTAACTGGATGCGTGGCGGGCTTAAGCCGCTTTATCTCCCGATTAGGAGAAAAGGCATTACCCCTTTATCGCCTTCTTCGGCACACCGAACACTTCGAGTGGATGGACGCAGCCACAGCCAGACTGGAAGAAATAAAAGCCATACTGGCCACCAACCCAATCCTGGCAGCGCCAAACATCGGCGAACCAGTGTTGCTATATATAGTGGACCCTCATCAAGTCGTAAGTGAAATGCTCGTCGTCGAACAAGAAACGGACGGACATAAATTCCCACTTCAAAAGCTGGTATATTATGTATCCACTGTCCTCACTCCGTGCAAATCACGGTACCCGCACTATCAAAAGATAGCATATGCGGTATTCATGGCATCCCGGAAGCTAAGACACTACTTTCAAGAGTGTTCATTCACAGTGGCCTCGGAAGTACCACTCAACGACATAATAAACAACCGCGACGCCACGGGCCGGATTGCCAAATGGGCCATTGAGCTCCTCCCGTTCGAGACAACATATAAACCTCGGCGAGCCATTAAGTCGCAAGTATTGGCCGATTTTGTCGCCGAATGGACAGAAGCCGAACTCCGTAAAGATTACGGCGCATACTCCAATTGGATCATGTACTTCGACGGCTCTAAAATGCTGGCTGGTCTGGGGGTTGGCATCATTCTGACGTCCCGCACCGGAGATACAGTCCAATACGTACTCTAGATACTGTACACAGACTCCAACAACGCAGCCGAATACAAGGCCCTGTTACATGGTCTTCGGATGGCAGTTTCCATGGGCATTCGACGCCTGGAGGTGCATGGGGACTCGAACCTCGCAATATCCCAAATAAATGGAGACTTTGATGCCAAGGATCCGAAAATGGTGGCTTATCGCAACGCCGTCCTCAAGATGTCAGCTCGGTTCGAGGGGCTCAAATTCCACCATGTGGCTCGGGAAAACAATCAGGCGGCGGATGTCCTCGCCCGTATTGGCGCTAAGAGCGACCCTGTCCCACCTAACATCTTCTTGGGAAGACTGTTTAAGCCATCCGTGGTATGGGAAGGGGACACCAGTAACAATAGTACGGACCCGGCCGCAATGCCAGATACCGATCACTCTGACACAATCGGAGGCTCTGCCACTGAAATAACACCTTCAGCCCACGTAATAATGGCCGTCATCACCCCGTGGACAGAACCATTCCTGGCCTACCTAACCAGTCAGGAACTTCCTGAGGATCAAAATGAGGCACGCTACATAGTGCGGCGATCTAAAGCCTACAAGGTCCATGAGGGAGAGCTTTATAAGAAAAGCACTACCGGAGTCGTTCAAAGGTGCATCTCCGAAGAGGAAGGGCGGAAGCTTTTGGCAGAAATCCATGCTGGACTCGGCGGCCGCCACGCCGCAGCCCAGGCCCTTGTAAGCAAGGCCTTCCTTACAGGTTTCTATTGGCCGACGGCCCGGGCAGATGCACAAGACTTGGTCCAACGCTGCGTCGGTTGCCAGCTTTTTGCAAACCAAAGCCATATGCCGCCCACCACTCTCCAAACAATCCCCATTATGTGGCCCTTTGTGGTCTGGGGGCTTGATATGGTTGGACCCCTTAAAGGGGGAACCCATAAGAAAAAATACCTACTGCTCATGGTGGATAAATTCACCAAATGGATAGAAGCCAAACCCGTTAAAACGGCCGAATCCAGACCAGTGATAGACTTCATATCTGGGGTCGTACACCGTTATGGCGTCCCCCACAGCATCATCACTGACAACGACACGAACTTTACAGTCGACGAGGTAAAACTTTGGTGCAGCAACATGGGCATCAAGCTCGATTATGCTTCTGTCAATCACCCGCAAACTAACGGTTAAGTCGAGCGAGCAAATGGTCTTATCATGAGCGGCATAAAACCCAGATTAGTGCGGTCCTTAAAGGAATCCAACACGCACTGGGTAGAGGAGCTCGACTCCGTCTTATGGGGGCTACGGACCACGCCGAATCGCACTACCGGATACACACCATTCTTTATGGTGTACGGCGCAGAGGCGGTTCTGCCCTGTGACATAATTCATGACTCACCTCGAGTGCGCATGCATGAAGAAAAAGAGGCCGAGCTTGATCGGCAGGACAATTTGGACGCCCTAGAGGAGGAGCGTGACGTGGCAAAAGCCCGTTCCGCATTCTATCAGCAAGAGGCTCAAAGATACCAAAGAAGAGAAGTACGGGCCAAAACTTATAACATTGGCGACCTAGTTCTACGCGTGCCGGAGAAGAAAAAGAACAAGCTTAAGCCCAAATGGGAAGGTCCCCTCATTATTGACCAAGTTTTGACCGGCGGAGCGTACCGTCTGCGGGATGCATGAGACAATCGAGTTGAGCCAAACCCATGGAACGCAGCCAGACTCCAAAGATTCTACGCCTAGTGTCGGACTCTATGTTCATCTCCTTACCCCTGTCCATTTTTCGCATATACATTATCTGTCTTTTCTCTCTTTCTTTCTTCTTTTTTCCTTCTTTTCAAGGCCTTAAAAGGCCAACTTGTGTCTTGACTACACAATATTAACGCGCTAGCCGAGCCCATTATACCTTGGGGCTTCTTATATAGAAGCTTAATATAACTATTTTTTGGGCTTCATGCCCCGCACATGTGTTATTCTTCTGCATGTACCTTTTTTCACCATTATATGCATCGATATGACTTAAGTTTTGGCCAAGCTGGGTTGCCTGGCTCTTGTATTTATGCCCTACGTTCTCGTTAATTCGGCTAGGGCATAAGGGGATCACCTCTGTGATTGTTACTGCCGGGTCAGCCGTATGTGTACCTCAGACTGGGTGAAGCCAAAAGCTAGCGTTCTTAAGGGAATATTCGGTCGGTGAACAAAAGATGACTTTTATTTACTTTGATACATGCCCCCAGATGTTTTTTTCCTGTGTGTCTTCTCGCAGTCCGGACATGCACATTAGGGCATGCGTACCCAGGGAAAGGAACTCTTAACAGAACTATTCTCCCTAGAAGATACTATCCATGTAATATGACATAACTAGTTGGGTACTTGTCTGTTCAAGCACTTATGACCCCTACGCGTGGTTTCCATGCATACCCTGGTTTTTACATAACTGAGCGGGTATTCGGACACACTCCGGACTATTGGGTCCTGAGGTCGAAGTGAAAAGGTCCTCCATGACAAATGAATTACAATCCGGCTAGAGACATTATACATGTCACTTAAATTAAAAAGTCACTTAGATTGACTAAATTCTTCTTCTATCCCATCCAACAGGCTGTCTAGCCTACAATCTTGTTGGGAATACTTTGCGGCTAATTCTACTTGGTTATTCACCAAACTGATGGGGATCTCTTTCCCATCGGGCCCCACAGGTCCGACCTCGGCCACGTGGTTTGGGTGAGCCTTGGTATACCGCGTCTTCACCATGGCCCAGGCTTCCCTACCACCTTGACGGCAGGCCGCTATCTTCCATAATCGGAAGCGCCGCCGCGCTCCCTTGAGCTTCTCTGCAAGCTCTCCAATGCCTTCTGACAAGGAGACGGATGGCCACAAGGCCTGGGCAATACCCTGCATCACCTGCCGAACTTGTTCGTGCAGGTGTGAGAGCTCTGGTAGAAGATCACCCGCAGACCCGGGCATCTCCTCCGCGAGACGACCCGTCAGCATACCTGCAGACATAACTCTGTTAGCCGGTTTATTCGTCGAACTCTTTAAAAAAAGTCCGTTCAAGCACTTACTGAAAATGCCACGTCGAAGCTGCTTATTCTCCTTCACAGAGTCCGCAAGATGGGCTCGAACATCCTTCAGTTCCACGCTCAGCTGGGTATTAGCGTCTTGGAGATCGTTTTTCTTCTGCCTAACTTTCGTAAGCACACGCTCGCCAGCCTTTAGCTGCCGTATGGCATGTTGCTCATCCGGATTCACTCCGGAGTCATCTTCAATATCTATTGTTAGATTTGCAGGCATGCCGCATACTATATGGTACCTATCATTCTTTGAAACAAGTGATACTAGATGGGGCCTTCTAGGACTCCTTCAATGTGGCAACTACGACCCGTAGCTGGGCCTTGCACTCTTCCAGCTCTTGAGACAATTGGGTATTCTTCTCTGTAAGAACCTGCACAAATAATGATCCTTAAATCAGTTGTGCCAACTGTTTCAAGTCTCAGGGGCTACTGATATATATATATAATCATCAAATGTTCTTACCCGTATATCCTTCACATACTGGTCCGTGGCTCTGGAAAGACCATTTTGAGAAGCACGGATGTACATGTCTCCTGAGTTGAAGGCATCAAACGCCTCTTGGGAGAAACAAGCGTCACGGAGTACGGCCCGACGACGCCTGTGATTCATGGCGCTCTCCACTTCGGAATTTGTAGTGGATATTTTATCCGCATCCTCTGTAGGAGGAGCATCCGGCGCGTGCCCCGTGTCAGCTTCCGCCTATATGTCCGGCCCTGGAGCCCGACTGGTAGAGGCGTGATCGGCAACCTTTCCGGATATAGTCTGGTGAGCGTTTTTTATTTTAGGAAACATGGGTGTCATTATATTTTAAAATACGATAACCACAGAGCGGGGTTTCGTATCATACCTCTGCGCCGGCGTCTCCGTCCGGACCGCCTTCCTTTTTAGCCTGCCCGGCTTCGACGCCCCTTGTTGGCAGGTCACCGCGGGTTCGCCATGGCGTCCCGAGGACCTTCCTTGTAAAGCAGCGTACTAGTGCGGTAGGTGAAGTGCATAAAAGGGTATCCTTCTCGGAAGTCGGGACTCTGGTTTTACTTACATGCGAGGCAGGGAGCAACCCAGGATAGTCAGCTATAATGGCCACCATGGCATCATCACAGCTTAATTGATAGAATATCTTGTCGATCAACTCCACAAATATGTCCGAATCCTCTTCAAGACCGGGGTCGAGGGCCCGGTCAGGATCTTCCGGTTGTGGAGGCGGGCTGTTGACCTCCCTTACAGCCTTTCGCAATTCCTGCTATGAAATGGCAAGGTAAATACTTATTGCAAAAATACGGGAAGGGTGGGAGTAAAAAGTGGCAGCTCGCCCAGCTTGGAGGGTTGTACATGGAGATTCCATCCTGTGGCTTGATGCAGAGGAACTCCTCCTCCTCTCCCTTATACAAATCGGATAGAATTTTTGCTAGAGCAGCAGCGTAATCCGGTCCTTTACGACAGTAGCGAGTGGCATCATCTTCCCCGTTGAAGTGCCACATGGGGTGGCCTCGATATTGAAGTGGCTGCACCCCCACATAATGCATATTAACATAACCTCGGTTATTGTTAGTCCTAATTGAGCCAGCGCCTTTATCCGGCCCATCAGATAAAGGACGTCTCTGCTATCTTCCTCCCGAGGGCTCCGTGGGTGCCAACTTCGGCGTTTCTTCAAAGGGGCATCGTCGAACTCGGGAAGACCAATCCGAATAGGATCCGGAAGGGGGACGTCCTCCGTATAAAACCACTCCGAAGGCCAGTCTTCGGACATCTTCTTCGGGGTACCGGACAGGTATCCGGTCCCGGCGATGCGCCATATTTCGGCTCCGCCCACTTGATATATTGACCCCCTCGGTGTACGGGGCACAAGGCAGAATAGCTTCGTCCACAACGTGAAATGAGCTTCGCAGCATAGAAACAGCTCACAAAGGGCTACGTAACCAGCGATGTGTAAAATGGAAGCCGGGGTGAAGTTATGCAACTGGAGGCCGTAAAACTCCAGGAGTCCTCAGAGGAATGGATGGATTGGAAATCCAAGTCCCCTTAGTAAATAAGGGACAAGGCATACTCCCCCTTGGAGGGGTTGGGAAGGCTCTCAGCTTGCTCCCCGTCATTATAGGTGGCGAGCCCGGCTCGAACGGGGACCATGTACGCTGGAGGGAGAAATCCCTGGCTCTGTAGCTCCACTAATTGACTGTGCGGGACGGAACACTTTTTCCAATCTCCGGGCTTAGGGCTACGGGAGCGAGAGGAGGAGCTCCGATGGCCGGCCATGTCGGGGTGGATCTTTTTTTGGGCGCGCTCCGATGAATGCTCGCTGGGGGGAAGATGGTGTGATTTGGATCTGAGAATCTCCGTCTCTTTTATAGACAGTTTATTCACATAGCTAGGGTGGCAAATATAAAAACGCCCTGGCTTCTCGCATTCGCTCAACACGTGGAAGATCGCCATTATTGGACGTGGAAGCCAAGAAGCGCAACATTTATGAGGAGCCGAACACTATTCAACAGGTATTCATGATTTGGAAAAGAACCTGCCTTGCAATGCTTGAAACAATCTGTGCGCCGGACTCATCGTCATTGAAGCCTGGTTCGGGGGCTACCGAGGGAGTCCTAGATTAGGGGGTATCCGGACAGTCGGACTATATCCTTTGGCCGGACTGTTGGACTATGAAGATACAAGATTGAAGACTTCTTCCCGTGTCCGGATGGGACTCTCCTTGGCGTAGAAGGCAAGCTTGGCAATACGGATATGTAGATCTCCTTCCTTGTAACCGACTCTGTGCAACCCTAGCCCCCTTCCGGTGTCTATATAAACTGGAGGGTTTTGTCCGTAGGACAAGAACAATCATACCATAGGCTAGCTTCTAGGGTTTAGCCTCTATGATCTCGTGGTAGATCAAATCTTGTAATATTCATATCATCAAGATCAATCAAGCAGGAAGTAGGGAATTACCTCCATCGAGAGGGCCCGAACGTAGGTAAACATCGTGTCCCCCGCCTCCTGTTACCATCCGCCTTAGACGCATAGTTCGGGACCCCCTACCCGAGATCCGCCGGTTTTTACACCGACAATAGCACTCACGCTTATCTTGCGTAGTTTAGAGTATCCACTTTCACTTGTCTATGAACTATATAAGCAACCCAGAGGTCCTTTACCGTGGACGCGGCTATTCCAATAGATCATTTATAACCCTGCAGGGATGTACTTCTTCACACACGCTCTCGCCACTTACCGCCATGTATCTCGGCAGCCTTCAAGCGGAAGCCTGACGAGGGTGTCAGCCACGACCTGACTAACCACACAAGTCTCTAGTCTAGGTTTATCGCCTATTCGGGTTCCATTCGCAAGGAGATTCGGCCGGGGTGTCGCTCACAGCCCCAAACGATGTGAGCAGGGTTCCCAAGCCCACCAAACGGGCAATGCTTGGTACACCGTACCACTACACCTAGTCTGTTCCAAGGCCACCTATACCGGGTGCCACTTGGTAGACTACTAGCACCACATACAAACACCAGAAACTAGTTGCAACTCCTGGACAGAGATCAGGTTGATTAATAAGCCGAGAGGGGCCGAGTTACCGGAACCCAATGTGTGGTAGTAGCTGTTCATGGATCACAAACACAGAACTCAGTTCCTGATGATGGTTTCAATGAGAGAAGCCACCATGTACTCCTACATGGCCTCTCACCGCTACATTTACCAAATCGTGTTCACACACTTAGCTCTCAACAATAGGACATGTTCACAACTTTCCAATTCATCCCCGATGAATCAGACCTGACACAACTCTAAGCAATAGCAGGCATGACAAACAAGCATGAATGAGTAGGCACATCAGGGCTCAAACAACACCTACTCATGCTAGTGAGTTTCATATATTTACTGTGGCAATGACAGGTCATGCAGAGGAAAGGGGTTCAACTACCGCAGCATGTAACAGTTGAATCGTTGTTGACCTAATGTAGTAAAAGAGAGCAAGAGCGAGATAATGGAATTGTATCAGAATGTTCAATGCGGGTTTGCTTGCCTGGTGATAACCCACAAGTATAGGGGATCAATTGTAGCCTCTTTCGATAGGTAAGAGTGTTGAACCCAACGAGGAGCTAAAGGTAGAACAAATATCCCCTCAAGTTCTATCGACCACCGATACAACTCTACGCACGCTTAACGTTCGCTTTACCTAGAACAAGTATGAAACTAGACGTACTTTGTAGGTGTTTTTGGATAGGTTTGCATGATAATAAAGAGCGCGTAAATAAAAACTAGGGGTTGTTTATGTAAATAAGCAATAAAGTTCGTATAGAGAGTGTGGAAAAGTGGTGGTAGGAGTTGCGAAATTGTCCCTAAGCAATTGACTACTTTACTAGACCGGTAGCAAGTTTTATGTGGGAGAGGCCACTCCTAGCATGTCATCCTTGACTTGAAATTCTATGCACTTCTGATTGGAACTATTAGCAAGCGTCCGCAACTACTAACGTTCATTAAGGTAAAACCCAACCATAGCATTAAGATATATTGGTCCCCCTTCAATCTCGTATGCATCAATTTCTATGCTAGGCTGAAGCTTCTGTCACTCTTGCCCTCCAATACATAGTCCTATAAACATACAATTAACCCTATGGTGTGATCCACGCGTGCACTCATATGATGGGCACCAAAGGACAACAACATAACCACAAGCAAATTAAACCAATCATAGAATCATCAATCACCGATAGGACAACGAAAATCTACCGAGACATCATAGGATGGCAACACATCATTGGATAATAATATGAAGCATAAAGCACCATGTTCAAGTAGAGGGTACAGCGGGTTGCGGGAGAGTGGACCGCTGTAGATAGATGGGGGGAAGGTGATGGAGATGTTGGTGAAGATGACGGAGGTGTTGGTGTAGATTGTGGTGATGATGATGGTCCCGACGGCGTTTCGGCACCACCGGAAGCAAGGGGGAGAAAGCCCCCCTCCTTCTTATTCTTCCTTGACCTTCTCCCTAGACGGGAGAAGGGTTTCCCCTCTGGTCCTTGGTCTCCATGGCATGGGAGGGGCGAGAGCCCCTCCGAGATTGGATCTGTCTCTCTTTCTCTCTCTGTTTCTGCGCTCCCAGATCTGGCCCTTCACCGTTTCTTTTATAACCGGAGATCCGTAACTCCGATTGGATTGAAATCTTCGCCATGATATTTTCCGAAAATTAGCTTTCTTGCGGCCAAAGAAGAGCAGCAACCGCCTTACGGGGTGCCCACGAGGGTTAGGGGCGCGCCCACCCCCCTCGGGCGCGCCCTTGTCTCGTGGCCCCCTCGGGCACCGTCTCGCATTGATTCTTCTTCCCAAGTATCACAAATATTCCAAAAATATTCTCCGTCTATTTTTATCCTGTTTGGACTCCATTTGTTATGGGTTTTCTGCGAAACATAAAACATGCGACAAACAGGAACTAGCACTGGGCACTGGATCAATATGTTAGTCCCAAAAATAATATAAAAAGTTGCCAAAAGTATGTAAAATTTATAGAATATTGGCATGGAACAATAAATAATTACAGATATGACGGAGATGTATCAGCATCCCCAAGCTTAATTCCTGCTCGTCCTCGAGTAGGTAAATGATAAAAAAGATAATTTTTGATGTGGAATGCTACCTAGTATAATCTTGATCACATAATCTAATCTTGGCATGAATATTAAGACACGAGTGGTGTCGGGGGTTGGGTGCGACATATGCCAAGGGATGGCTTATCATGGTGGGAGCGAGTAGAACATCGCCGGTGCCTGGAAACGGGATGAGGCGAAGACATGCACGCCGGTGAATCTTACCCAGCTTCAGGGCTCTCCGGGGAGATAACACCCCTACTGCTGCTCTGCGGGGTCTCCGCATGATCACTATGGCAAAGTGTGTACACGGTTGCTCCTTGAGCTGTTTCCTGGAGGTAGGAGAAGGCAAGGCTAGCTCTCTCCTTCATATATGATCTGGTCTAGTGCTACTGGGTTCGAACCCTTTGCATGGGTGCCCTGGGGGTTTACATAGGCCAACCCCCCAGGGGTACAATGGTAATATGGCTGGGCGCGGGTCCCAGCCGTCTGTCTCTCAGGCCGCCGTCTTCTCCGCCGACTGCCGGGGCACGCCGTCTGGCGGGCCCCGCCGACTGGTCCGGTATGGAGCCGACAGGCCATGTCCGCCGCGGGCGGGTCTTGCCGTCTGGGGATTACTGTAGCCGTGCTTCTAATGACGCTGGCTTGGTCGTGGGGTCAGGGCAACAGTGCCGCCGCCTGACGGGCGATCACCGTTGCCATTCCCCGTCTTGTCTGGTTAATGGCGTGCAGGGCCCGTGGGAGGGGCTAGCCGACTCCTGGAGGCCGGCTCCCACCGGGTCAGACTGGTGGCACTCTTGTGGTCTTCTGGACCCTCGCTGACTGGTGGGACCCGCCGTCTCTGGGTCGTACAGACAGGCCATCGTGGGCACAGGGTTCCGCCCGTTGGGGCTGATGCCAAGGCTGGCATGGCAACAGTGTCGCGCCGGACGGAGATCTCCGATGGTACGGCGTACTGTGGCCATGCCTGCCCTTGGTAAGGGGCGGGTGTGGACCTTACTGAGGCCATGCCCCATCCCGTCCCTCCTTACGAGAGCATGAGGTGGTTGGAGTCGCGCTCCGACTCCCCATAGCCGGCTTCTCTGGAAGCCGCCGGTTAGGAGTCGTCACATCTCAAAGTCGCCCCTGGGACTCGGCCGCGAGTGGGTAGTCGGCTGCGCTGCTGCCGACTCCCAGAGGCGGCTGTCCATCCTGGGGTCTTGAGGGGCGCAGCCTGCCCCGATGTCTTGAAAGGTTCTAGGCTTCGGGTTAGCCTACCCGTGGCCCATTACTCCGACAGTAGTCCCCGAAGCTGGTGAGGCGCCGAGGGAGACATGTCGAGGAGCGTCAACCGTTTCTTCCTTCCGGTGGTTGAATTTGGGCGTGGCTCGCCGTCTTTCTTCGGGTCGACTAGCTGGAGCCGGACTCGCAGAAGGCCGTCCTGCCCTCAAAGATTTTGAAAGTCGTAGCGGGGTCCAGGTAGCGTGCCTGATAAGCTTCCGGGTTGCCACCCGTTGCGGATCCGTCGCGTGGCGCCACGTGGCCGGGCCAGTCTGCCCACCCACGCGCGCGATGGGACAGGCCTACAGTCAGGGCCCGCCCCTACCGCGCGTCGACATGCGAACGAATCCGTTGTGGCCGCGCGGGCGGTTGGGTTTCCCGCGCAGTAACTACAGCAGTAACTTCGTGTGGTAAATCATGGGGGTCGTGGGGCTCTGGGCACAGTTAATCCCACGATCGCCCCCTCGACTTCTTAGCCCATGACCTATAAGTAGGCGGGAGGAGGGGGGCGGCAGAGCACGCGCGCCCATCTTCCCTACTCCCTTCCGCTCCCTCTTGCTTCTTCTTCATCTCGCTACCGCTGCGCCGAACCACGCCACGCCCGCAGTGATGAGCTCTTTTTCCGCCGCCGCGCCTCCTGCCGTGCGCTCCGGCGTGTGGGATGGTTCCGAGGTCGACGATGACCACATTGATTTCCTTCGCAAGACGCGTCGCCTCCCCGGCAAGGACCTAGTGCGGGCCCGCGCCGCGCCGGCGGGGGAAGTATCATCGGCGCCGGAGGAGGGCGAGCGGGTCATATTCCGCTCGCACCTCATGCGCGGCCTAGGGTTGCCGGCGAGCAGTTTCTTCCGCTCCTTCTTGGAGTTCCATGGGCTCCAGCCGCACCACCTTACACCGAACACGGTGGTGCTGCTGGCTGCCTTCGCCACCCTGTGTGAAGGCTTCCTCGGCGTTCTCCCCACCATCGAGCTGTGGGGGGAATTCTTCTAGTCCAAGCTCGGCACGCACGTCGCCGACGTGCCATCCCAGTGCGGTGCATTCACCGCGATGCGGAGAACGGGTGTAGGATCGAAAGTATGTCTAGAGGGGGGTGATTAGACTACTTGACCAAATAAAAACTTAATCTTTTCCCAATTTTTAGTTCTTGGCAGATTTTAGCTATTTTAGGACAAGTCAAGCAATCATCACACAATTCAAGCAAGCATGCAAAGAGTATACAGGCAGTGGAAAGTAAAGCATGCAACTTGCAAGAATGTAAAGGGAAGGGTTTGGAGAATTCAAACGCAATTGGAGACACGGATGTTTTTGGCGTGGTTCAGATAGGTGGTGCTATCCTACATCCACGTTGGAGACTTCAACCCACGAAGCGTAACGGTTGCGTGAGTCCACGGAGGGCTCCACCCACGAATGGTCCACCAAGAAGCAACCTTGTCTATCCCACCATGGCCATCGCCCACGAAGGACTTGCCTCACTAGCGGTAGATCTTCACGAAGTAGGCGATCTCCTTGCCCTTACAAACTCCTTGGTTCAACTCCACAATCTTGTCGGAGGCTCCCAAGTGACACCTAGCCAATCTAGGAGACACCACTCTCCAAGAAGTAACAAATGGTGTGTTGATGATGAACTCCTTGCTCTTGTGCTTCAAATGATAGTCTCCCCAACACTCAACTCTCTCTCACAGGATTTGGATTTGGTGGAAAGAAGATTTGAGTGGAAAGCAACTTGGGGAAGGCTAGAGATCAAGATTCATATGGTAGGAATGGAATATCTTGGCCTCAACACAAGGGTAGGTAGTTCTCTCTCAGAACATATGAGTTGGAAGTGTAGATGTGTTCTGATGGCTCTCTCCACGAATGAAGAGGAGGTGGAGGGGTATATATAGCCTCCACACAAAATCCAACCGTTACACACAATTTACCAATCTCGGTGGGACTGAATCAACAAACTCGGTCGGACTGATTTAGTAAACCTAGTGACCGTTAGAGATTTTCGATGGGACTGACATGCAACTCAGTCGGACCGATATGGTTAGGGTTAGGGCATAACATAATCTCGGTGAGACCGATTACACAAACTCGGTGAGACCGATTTGGTAATAAGCTAACCAGAGAGTTGGTCAGGTAAACTCGGTGGGACCGATTTGCTCTTTCGGTGAGACCGAAAAGTTACAAAAAGGAAACAGAGAGTTTACATTGCTATCTCGGTGGGACCGATCCGCTCTTTCGATGAGACCGAAAAGTTACGAAAAGGAAACAGAGAAATTGCAATCCCATCTCGGTGAGACCGAGATCCCTATCGATAGAACCGATTTGCTAGGGTTTGGCAGTGGCTTATGACAAAGGAAACTCGGTGGTGCCGGATTGAAATAATCGGTAGGTCCGAGTTTGGCTTTGGGTTTAGGTCAAATGTGGATATGGGAAAGTAGTTGAGGGTTTTGGAGCATATCACTAAGCACATGAAGCAAGAGGCTCATTAAGCAACACCTCATCCCTCCTTGATAGTATTGGCTTTTCCTATAGACTCAATGTGATCTTGGATCACTAAAATGTAAAATGAAGAGTCTTGAGCTTTTGAGCTTGAGCCAATCTTTTGTCCTTAGCATTTTGAGGGATCTACTTTCATCATCCATGCCATGCCAATCATTGAGCTTTCCTGAAATAATCATCTTGGAATAGCATTAGCTCAATGAACTATATGTTGTTATGAATTACCAAAACCACCTAGGGATAGTTGCACTTTCAACGGGGCTAGACAACCCGTTCCCCACCATCACGCTGATTAAATCGGTGAAGATGTGGCAGCGATCTTATTTTTGCGTGAAGAACGTTGCCCCAGAAGGCGACTGGGTCAACCTGCCGGCTTACGAAGCCGGCGCGCCGGCTGGAAGGCTCCCCAGCTGGTCCCACCGGGCCAAGATGCTGACTCCTGCCGGCGCCACCGCCGTCGCACGACTCCGAGTGCTGACGCAGTCGGAGGGTCTGACCGGGGCCGACCTGCTGGCCGCCTTCGTGGCGCGCCGAGTCCTCCCGCTCCAAGGCTGACCTCATCTGATCTGTCAGATGAGCGGCCACCGGGACCCGAGTCGGATGTGCTCCAAGGACATGCCCCACGCGGAGGTGGCGGACGCGGTGAACTACATCGCAAACTGCGGCCTCTCGGCGGATTGGCGGTTCGGCAAGGAGCCGTACTCGCGCGCCAACCCCCCGCCTGTTGTAAGTCGTCTCTCTTCTTCTTATGCTTTCTTTTGCAGCCGAATCTGACTTCTAATCTTTTTTAGTCTTTGAATCAGAACCCTCTCGTCCAGCCTTCGGCTGGCACCACGGGACCAGCCCGCCAGTTCGTCCCCGACCGAGCGGAGAGCGATGTCGACGACCCCGACTTGGGGGCAGCGGCCATGGAGGCCGACGCCGAAGGAGGAGGAGGAGGAGGAGGCTTCAGGCCTTCGGCCACCTTTGCCAACTGGCCTGATGACGACGCCGAGGGGGAAGTCGCCCCGCGCCACTAGCCAAAGGCCGGCTAGCCCGGCGCGAGTTCCTCCGCCGTCTTGGATGGTCAAGGCGGTGCGAGGAAGCGCCACGCCAGGCCGAGTACGCTTGGCGGCCGGACGAAGAAGTTCAAGGGGGCAGCCGCCGTGACCAAGCGTGAAGAGGCGGTCGCGAAAGCCAACCGCTTCCGTAGGGAAGTGAAGAAGCCGCCGCTGGTCTCTGGGTAAGTGCCTCCGCCCTTTGTCTTATTTTTTGTTTGTTGATCTTGTCTAAGTCTTTTCATGCTTCCCCCCGCTCCAGGGCTCCCCTCACTCTTGAGAGGGTCGCCGCCGCCTCCATCATGGGGTCGGCAGAGACGTCTGCCACTACTCGGCGGATTGACCCCGCCGCCGACCTTCGGGAGGCGACGGAGCAGAACGCGCAGGAGAAGCGCGACGAGGAAGAAGCCGCCCGCCTGGAGAAGGCGGAGGCCGAGAAGGCGGCCGCCACCACCCAGAAAAAGCTGGATGAGGCCGAGGCCACCGTGGCGGCAAGGCGGCAGGCTGAGGAAGCCGCACACTGCCAGTCGACAGTGTTTGCCATCCCGCTGAACTTAGCGCGGCCACCTCCGGAGTTCACGGCGCAGTAGGAGGAAGCCGGCGGCGAGTTCCCGATCATCGAGAGGGGAGGCGGCGATGCCTCCATGTCGGGCATGGTCGCGCCGCCGCTACCCCCGCCACCATCTGGGGGCGCACGTGATAAACAGCCGGCGGACCCGCCGGTGCCGCCGACTAAGGACGAAGCCGTGGCGAAGCTACTCCTTCAAGTCGGCTCGCCAGAGCGCCGCCATCTTGAGAAGGCGACTTCGGCGCCACGCCCCTTGGAGACCGGCGCCGCCAGCTCGACAATCCCAGACGCCGAGGCGACGAGCGCCGCGCCCATTGGGTGGGTGCGAGGAGGCGGCACAGGCCCGCTGAACCAGGCGCTTCTGGACGTCCAGGCTAAGCTGCGAGCCGAGGGCGACGCCATCCAGAGCTGCACCAAGGCGCACCTGGCGTAGCGGGCCGCCATCCGGGTAAGTGTTTTTTTCTTTGTCTCCGTCTTCTTGTTCTTCTCTGTGGGGGCGCGCCAGCGCACCCACTGGGTGTAGTCCTCGAGTTCCGGGCCGGCTGCTGAGCAGGCGGCTAGGAACTCCATCTGGCGAGTTCTAAGTACTTACTTTTGTCTGAAATACTTATCACAGGATTATCACAACCTCTGGGTCACCTCCTTCAACCGCAATGTTGAGGAGCTGGGCAAGCGGACTGCCGACTTGTCGGAGAGCCAGAGTGAGTTCTTTTTCTTCTTCGCGGGGGCGCGCTGGCGCACCCGCGGGCTATAGTCCCCGAGATTCGGGCCGACTGCTGAGCAGTCGGGCCGGATCTTCCTGGCGACCTTCCTCATTGATGACTTAACGTCTTCTTTCTTCTTTTCCTTCAGAGGCCAACGCCACTCTTCAGCAGCAACTGGGCGAAGCCAACACCGCCTTGCGTGCCAAGGCGGAGGAGTGCAGCAAGCTCGCCGCAGAGCGTGACCTGCTGGCTGCATAGCTGGCGAAGCAGAAGGAGCTGCTTAAGAAGGCGCAGGAGGAGGCACACGACAAGGAGACTGCCCTCCTGGTCGAGTTCGCAAGCGAGCGCTCCTCCTCGACTGACAAGGAGGCATTGCTGGCCTCCGGCTTCCACGAGATCGAGGACATCGTCGACGGTAAGCTTCTTTACTTTTCTTCTTTGAGTTGCCAACTATAGGTCGAGCCGACTCCTGTTTTTTGACTTGCTCTTCCTTCTTTTTGCCTCGGTAGACTTCTTCCCCGGCTACCCGCAAGCCGCCAATCAGGCCATCGAGGCTGATCGCGAGAGGCGGAGGGCAGAAGGCGTGGAGGTTGCCGCCGATGCCCCCCGGACCCTTGACGAGCAGATTCTGAGCATCGAGGCTCGCCTGCAGCCTGCCCACCGGATGATGCGCCGGCTTCAACGCGTCGGTGCCCAGGTGATCTCTGCCCTGTGGCCAGACATGCAGGCACTACACACCCCAGTCGGACTGCCGACTGGCTGGAGGTCGCAGCTGTCCGTCTTGAGGCTTGGAAGGGTTCCTCGGCCCAGGCTAGAGCGCGCCGGGCCTTGGAATTCGTCAAGGCGTGGTATCCGGGGCTGGACCTGGACCGGCTGGCCACGCTCCGGTCAGAGGCCCAGCCGGAGCTGGCAGCCGCAGAAGACGCCCTCGTCAAGCGTGCCGTGGCGATCGCCGAGTACACCGACACCAGCGTCTTCGTCCCCGAGCGGGCTGAAGACAGCGAGGAGGCACCGCCGGAGTGGTTTGGGATGAACCCAGACTACGATGAGGACTCGGCGGAGGTGGTCGGCTCCAGCGTCGAGGAGGAAGGCGAGGCGGAGGATGGAGGCGAGACGGAGGCGCCAGAAGGCGGAGCGGACGGCCAGCCTCAGCTCGACCGTGCCTCCAGCAACGAGCCGCGCCCAACCAAGCCGGCTGCCGCCGGAGGTGATCAAGCCGAGACTGCCCAGCCGGCCGCCCCAACGTATGACACCGCCATCTCCTCCGACCCTCCGAACCCGTCTGCCGCTTCCTAGGCTGTTGCCTTGTATTTATTTTATCTGCTTAGTAGTCTTTGAAGAACTTGTTAATTCGCACAATTCCACCCGCGGGGTGTATTTTGAACTTCTGCTCGAAGATTCGGCCAAGGGCCTATGTTATGTAAATATTCATCTGAGGTCTATCTTTTCTTACTCATTGCTCCTTTGGCTTTTTCCTTTGCCGCCTTCCCTTAGTTGTCGTCTTGCCAGCCGGACAGCCGCTCTGTGGACTGTCGCTGGATCAAATGTTTGGCTACTTTTGGGAAGGCAAGTACTTAGCCGTTTTAGAGTTTCTTAGCAAGTTGAATAGAAGGCGGCGAGCCGACTGCTCAAGAGTCGGTTTGCGAAGAGAGGCTGGAAGCCGTCTTAAGCTATGTTTATGCTTTGAGTCCTTAGCCATTTTTCATGTGGGCGTCCATTCTTCCTTACTCCTACCCGCCAGACAGTCGCTCTGCGAGCTGCGGCTTCTTACAGGAGACGGCTTAGGCACCACTCACTACTTGTCCGACTGCAGGAAGCATTTCATAGCGGAAGGCGGCGAGTCCCCGGGCCGACTATTGTAACCCGGTGCCAAGCGGCATAACAAAGAGTAGCATACTCGAAGGCATAATTCTTATCATATAGATAACAAAAAGGGCAGTCCCCGATCTCGTCTCGAGGGGCCCGAAGTCTTGATACTTAAATACAAAAGGTAGCATGGTACATACTGCATCAACTTTAAAATCTTCGGAGGAGATTTGCATTCCATGGCCGCTCCGTCTCTTTGTCGGAGTCGTCCCTCTTGCGTGCTCGGGGCTTCTGAGCGTCGTTCAGGTAGTAGGAGTCGTTGCCCAGCACTTTGCTGATGATGAAGGGGCCTTCCCAAGGCGCCGACAGCTTGTGCTGGCCGACTGTCCGCTGGATCAGTCGGAGCACAAGGTCGCCCTCTTAGAAAGATCTCGGCCTGACCTTCCTGTTGTAGTATCGGTGCAGGCTCTACTGGTAGATGCTGGACCGGCTGAGTGCCAATAGTCGTCCCTCTTCCAGCAGATCCACGCCATCTTGACGTGCTTCTTCTGCTTCCTCCTTGGTGTACATGGTGACTCGCGGGGAGTCGAACTCTATGTCCGTTGGGATGACGGCTTCAGCAACATAGACGAGGAAGAAGGGCGTGAAGCCGGTCGACTTGTTTGGAGTCGTGCGCAGACTCCAGAGGACGGCTGGCAACTCGTCAAGCCGACAGCTGGTCGAACGCTCCAGCGGTTCGACCAGTCGAGGCTTGATGCCAGACAGGATGAGGCCATTTGCTCGCTTCACTTGGCCGTTTGACCGCGGATGGGAAACAGACGCTAAGTCCAGTCGGATGCCCTGTGTCGCACAGAAACGGGCCAAGGCGCCTTTGGCAAAGTTTGTGTCGTTGTCGGTGATGATGCTGTGTGGTATGCTGTACCGAATTGTGATGTCGAAGATGAAAGTCACGGCAGTCGGGCCATTCAACTTCTTGATGGGATTTGCTTCTATCCACTTGGTGAACTTGTCCACTGCGACAAGTAAGTGAGTTAGGACGCCTCGCGCCGTCTTGAATGGTCCCACCATGTCCAGGCCCCAAACTGCAAAGGGCCAGGCGACGAGGATAGTCTTGAGTGCGGAAGCCGGCTGATGCGGCTTGGAGCGGAACTTCTGGCACCCCTTGCATTTTTGGACCAATTCCTTGGCCTCCTCTAGGGCAGTCGGCCAGAAGAAACCGTGTCGAAAGGCTTTGGCGACGAGTGCTCTTGAGGCCGCATGGTGGCCGCACTCGCCTTGATGGATGACTTTGAGAATTGCCTGGCCTTGCTCTGGCTCGACGCAGCGTTGGTAGACGCCCGTGACGCTGCGCCTGACCAACTCTCTGTTGACTATGGTGTAGGCTGCTGCTCGGCGTTGTACTTGCCGAACTAGGATCCCATCAGTTGGCAGCTCTTTGCTCACCAGAAATTTGAGGAAGGTGCTGCTATTTCTTCGACTGCCAGAACTGCGACTTGGACGAGGGCCGCTGGGCTGGGAGGCGGCGGGCTGGAGTCCGCGGCCGCTTGCTGGATCGATGAAGTCCCCGGGCCGACTGGTGCAGTCCCCGGGCCGAGTTCTGGAGTCTTCGGGTTGGTCGCCGCAGTCCCCGGGCCGGGTTCTGAAGTCCCCGGGCCGGCTTCGACTGCGGCGTTCTTGGAGCCATCTGTAAGAATTCTCGTGCCGTCTGCTGGGGCTCTTGAGTCGGATCCGACTTCTTCGGGGGGAGCCGGCACAAAGATGGAGTCTAATTCTGGTGAAGGCTTGACAGACGGCTTGTGGAGGCGCTGAAGGGCGATGCCGGATGGTATTGCTTGGCGGGTCGAGCCGATTCATGCCAGGGTGTCTGCTTGGTTGTTGTCATTTCTTGGCACGTGAAGGAACTCGCACCCCTCGAAATATCCGCTGAGTTGCTGTACGAGGAAACGGTAGCTCGCCATGTTTGCATATTTGGCGTCCCAGTCGCCAGATGACTGCTGGACCACCAAATCGGAGTCACCATAACACAGGATCCGGCGAATGCCAAGTTCTTTGGCAAGCCGAAGCCCGTGAATGAGCGCCTCGTATTCGGCGACGTTGTTGGAGGCGGCGAAATGGATTTGCAGCGCATATTTGAGCTGGTCGCCTTTGGGAGAAGTGAGGACAACGCCGGCTCCCAAGCCGGTGCGCATCTTGGATCCATCGAAATGCATCCGCCAATGGGTGGAGTCGGGCGCTGGCGGCAGGTACTGGGCCTCGGCCTAGTCAACGAGGAAGTCGGCCAATGCTTGCGACTTGATGGCTGTGCGGGGCTGATAGTAGATGGTGTAGGGGGCCAGCTCTATGGCCCATTTGGCCATTCGGCCAGAAGCATCTCGGCTTCCCATGATCTCGGCTAGTGGGGCTGTGCAGACCATAGTGATTGGACGTTCTTGGAAGTAAGGCTTCAACTTCTTGGCGGTTAAGTGCACGCCATAGCACATCTTCTGGTAGTGGGGGTAGTTCTGCTTGGAGGTTGACAGCACTCCGCTTAGGTAATATACCGGTCTCTGGACAGGTAGTGCTTTGCCTTCCTCCTTGCGTTCAACTACAATGACTGTGCTGACTACCCGGCTGGTGGCGGCAATGTACAGGAGCATGGGCTCTTTAGGAGTCGGAGCCGCCAGCACACGGGGAGTAGTAAATATCTTTTTCAACTGGAGGAAAGCTTCGTCCTCCTTGTGGTTCCACTCGAAAAAAGTGGTCTTCTTCATGAGCTGGTACAAGGGGAGAGCTTTCTCGCCCAGCCGACTGATGAATCGGCTGATGGACGCCAGGCAGCCAGTGAACTTTTGCACATCAAGAAGTCGGCTGGGTACCTCCATCCTCTCAATAGCCTTGATCTTTACAGGGTTGCACTCTATGCCGCGTTCAGAGACCAGGAAGCCAAGGAGTTGGCCGGCTGGTACTCTGAAGACGCACTTCTCAGGGTTGAGCTTGATCTGGAATCGGCGTAGGTTCTCAAAGGTCTCCTTGAGGTCTTCCAGCAGCGTTCCACGCTTTTCCGTCTTCACCACCACATCATCCACGTAGACGTGGGCGTTTTTGCCGATTTGCTTGAGGAGGCACTTCTGCATGCAACGCTGAAAGGAGGCGCCGGCATTCCTCAAGCCGAACGTCATGGTCAGGTAGCAGAAGGCTCCAAACGGCGTGATGAAGGCGGTCTTCAGTCTGTCTGCCGGGTTCAGCTTGATCTGGTGATATCCTGAATATGCATCTAAGAAGCTCAACAGCTCGCATCCGGCTGTGGAGTCTATCACCTGATCAATTCTCGGCAGAGCAAACGGGTCCTTGGGGCATGCTTTGTTGAGGCTAGTGTAGTCAATACACATTCGCCACTACTTGTTCTTCTTCAGCACCAGGACCGGGTTGGCTAGCCATTCTGGAAAGAATACTTCCATAATGAAGCCGGCTGCTAGGAGTCGGGCTATCTCTTCTCCAACAACTCTTCTTTTTTCTTCTGACAGTCGGCGCAAGGGCTGCCTGACTGGCTTGGCACCAGATTGGACATGTAACTTGTGCCCGGCGAATTCTGTCGGTACACCTGGCATGTCTTTAGGGGACCATGCGAAGATGTCCCGATTCTCACGGAGGAAATCGACGAGCTTGCCTTCCTATTTGCCGTCGAGGTTCGCACCTATGACAGCGTACCTTTCTGGGTGCTCCGGGTCCAAGGGTATCTTCTTCGTCTCTTTGGCCGGCTTGAACGAACCCTCAGCCTCCAACTCCTTAGGGTTGGGCGACATCTCCGGCCGCTTGTCGGCCATCGCCACAACCCGATCAAGGAGCCGCTTCTCAGCTGCGATCACCAGGGACTCGGCTAGCCGACTGCTTTCAGCCGCACAGGCGGACGACTTCCTGTAGTCGCCGGCTATGGTCAGAATCCCCTTGGAACTCGGCATCTTCATCTTGAGGTAGGCGTAGTGGGGAACCGCCATGAATTTGGCCAAAGCAGGTCGGCCGAGCAAGGCATGGTATGGGCTCTCAAGGTCCACCACTTCAAACCAAACTGACTCTCGGCGGAAATGATCTTTGTCCCCAAAGAGGACGTCTATCAGGATCTTGCCGATTGGTGAGCAAGAAAGGCCAGGAACAATGCCGTGGAACACAGTCCGGCTATTCTGAAGCTGTCTTTGCTTGATTCCTAACTTCTCCATTGTGTCCTTGTACAGTATGTTGATGCTGCTGCCTCCGTCTATTAGCACACGCGAGAAGCGAGCGGCTCTTTTATCCGTGGCAAAGGTGGCGTCCAGGACCAGAGCGTAGGAGCCTGGACTCGGCATCACCTTTGGGTGATCAGCCCTGCTCTAGCTAATAGGCTTCTCGGACCAGAGCATGAACTCTGGCGTCTCTGACGCTACTGCGTTCACCTCCTGCTACTGCTGCCGCCTGCTGCGTCGGTCGTCTTTTAGGCCACGCTGGTGAACACCACATAGGCTCCATGCTCTTCTGGGTACAAGTCTTGTACTGCGCCGACTGGCCTGACAGCCGGCTGCTGGGGCGGATGCGGAGGCGGCTGCCCAGCAGGTGGGGGAGGCAGGAGGCCGTCTCCCTTGGCGATCCTGGTGAGCCAGTGGCACTTCCGGGTGGTGTGGTTGGACGGCTTCGCGCCGCTATGGAACTTGCAAGGGCCATCAAGAGTTTGCTCATAGGAGAAAGCCGGCAACCAGTTGGGCTTGCCGCCTTTCTGTCGCTTGGGTGGAGGATGTCCCTCCGGCTGCTGGTCCTCGACCGTTGCCACCTGCCGGCTACTGGAAGCCGACTGTGGGGCCTTGCGCTTGTGGTCGTTCTGCTGTTGCCGCCGGCTTGCGTCTCCAGCCAGAGTTCTGGGGGCTTGAGGGGACACTTTGCCAGTTGCACTAACTTGAATCTCCGCCTTCATGGAGGAGTCGGTTGTGGCATACTTGTCTGCTATGATCAGCAACTCGTCGAGGGTTTCTCGCTCGTCGCATAGGAGCTTGTGCTTGAGGAGGGTGCCTTCTCCGCACCCGGCGGTGAAGTACTCGATAGCCTGCACCACGTGCACGCCCTCGCAGGAGTTCCGAAGCTCGGCCCAGTGTGTGAGGTAGTCGTGAGTTGACTCGCTGGGGCCTTGCACGCACAAGGAAAGCTGGCGAGGCTTGGGAGGTCGCTTGTACGTGCTTGTGAAGTTGCGGACGAAGGCATCGGTGAAGTCAACCCAGCTGTTGATGCTGCGGGGCTTCAGGTTGTTCAACCATGTCCGAGCCGTGCCCTGGAGCATGAGTGGAACATACTTCACGGCAACTCGCTTGTTGCCGTTCGCTATACTGACGGCCGTGGAGTAGTCAACCAGCCAGTCTTCCGGCTTCACAGAGCCGGTGTACTTGGGCGTATCCCTGGGGAGCGTGAACCCTCTGGGAAAGGGCTCATCTCGGATGCAGGGACCGAAACACGGCGGGCCCAGCTCGTCTTCTTCTAGCGCCAGGGATCGGTGGAGTCGGTCGATCCGGTGGCGTGCGTCGTTTTCTACGACTCCCTCTCGACGGACAAGGCGGTCGCCCAGAGTCGGATGTTCAACAGGCGGCGGGGAGACTTGCCTTTCCTTGCGGGGGAGGAGGCGGACAGTCGTCCCGCCGTTCCACTGCTCTTGGGCGGCCGTCTTGGTCGCGCTCGATGGTGACGCGAGTCCGACTGTGGCTGACAGCCGGATCCTTGTCTTTTCTTCCGTGGACGCCGCCAGTCGGCGTCCGTGACGTCGCGCCTTGGTCTTGGCGGGGAGGCGGGTCGTCATTCTGCCTTCGCGGTGCATCTGTGCGGCAGCCGGCCTCGTTTTGCTCGGCGGCCGCGTCGAGGAGCCGCTGGACGCGCTCTGTCATCAGGCGACGCTCTTCGCCCTTGAAATTGTCCAGCTCGTCAGCCGCCGCCTGAGCGGCTCGGATGTTCTCCGCAGGCGTGGCGTATACGGGGAGATTTTCCCCGAGCAAGTTGGCGATGGCAACGCCGTGCTGCTGGACCGCGCCAAGGCGGCTAGGCCCAGCCGGAGCCGGCGAGCCGCCCACAGCGCGATCCATCTCACGCTGGTAGGCCTCTGACAAGCGCCTCATGCTGGCCAGCTTCTTCGCGCCTTCGATGAGCTGGAGGCGGCATGCCTCCAGCGTCTCGGCGTCGGCGTCTTCGGGAATGGGCGCGGTTAGGTCTTGTAGTGCCGCGTCGAGCGGGTCATGAGCTCCTCCACCGGAATGCTCGCCATGATCGATGACGAGCACCTCTGTGACGGTGCTTCCGCCGCTCTCCGCACGAGGGAGCGGTTCGTCGTAGACCACCATGTTGGTGGGAAACGCGTCAAGCGATGAAGTGTCGAAGTCGACCAACATCGGGTCGGCGGAGCCTACGGACTCCAAGTCCACGGCAGGCTCGCCGGCGATGTGGAGTTGGTCAAGGAGGCCTGCGGGGAGTCTCTCGGGACCTCGCCGACAAGTTCGGCGAGGCAGCTGGCTGCACAGGCGATCACGACGCCGTGCAGCGCATCGGCGCAGACTCCGTCTGGCGTGCCGGGCTGGCTGCGCTCGCCAGGGAGGAAAAGTGTTCCCGTCCAGAGCAGGTCTCCGGACGACGGTGCACCTTGCCCCACGGTGGGCGCCAAATGTCGGGGGTTGGATGCGACATATGCCAAGGGATGTCTTATCATGGTGGGAGCGAGTAGAACATCGCCGGTACCTGGAAACGGGATGAGGCAAAGACATGCACGCCGGCGAATCTTACCCAGCTTCAGGGCTCTCCGGGGAGATAACACCCCTACTGCTGCTCTGCGGGGTCTCCGCATGATCACTATGGCAAAGTGTGTACACGGTTGCTCCTTGAGCTGTTTCCTGGAGGTAGGAGAAGGCAAGGCTAGCTCTCTCCTTCCTATATGATCTGGTCTAGTGCTACTAGGTTCGAACCCTTTGCATGGGTGCCCTGGGGGTTAATATAGGCCTACCCCCAGGGGTACAATGGTAATATGGCTGGGCGCGGGTCCCAGCCGTCTGTCTCTCAGGCCGCCGTCTTCTCCGCCGACTGGTCCGGTATGGAGCCGACAGGCCATGTCCGCCGCGGGCGGGTCTTGCCGGCTGCGATCTTGCAAGAGCTGAATCAGAATCTGAGCGTTGGCATTTGTGGCAGTCATTAGGGCTTGCCATGCCTCCGGAGGCGGAGGTGGTGGCGGAGGGTTAGCCTGACTTCCTTCATTGCGTTCCGGATTCTGACGCGTCGGCGGAGCCATCCTGAAGAGGGTGACATCCATTAGCATCTTGCCTGCAAGGTTCTCAGAGTTGTCGAAAGCTTGGTCCTCGAAAGCGTTCTCAACAGGTTCCTCGTTCATGTACTCGTCTCCCGGCTCTACCCAAGACAAGAACACAAGCAAAGGGGGCAAACATCAATCACGATGCAATGCACAAACAACATGATGCAAAACATGACATGATATGCGAGATGTGATATGCAATGCATATGCGTGCTCCGGAAGGAAAAGATGAACAAGGCATAATCTTGGCAAACCAAGTATTCCGCTGGAAAGATGAGATGATTTCGGTTGAAATCGATATAAGGATCACCGGAATCGGATGCACGGTTTGCAAATGACAAGCAAAACAAGAATGACAATATTCTGCCATTAACAGCATGATGCTACTTAGCAAGCAACAAGAAATTAAGCTACTGCACTCAAACATATCAACAAAGCATATTAAAGTAAACTACTCAAGATTCTTGACAAAATATGAACACTGAGCTATGGCTAAATCACAACATAACAGGTTCAAACAAGCATGGCAAAAGTGCAAAAGATAACAGGTTCACAGACTTGGTGAAAATAACATGCCAGAAATTAACATCAGGTTGACATGTTTAGAGCAATGAAACAACATGCTACAGGATCAGGACATGGAAAAGCAAGACACTGAAAGAATCTACTCAAGGCACTTGACAAAAGTCCCTTACTGACCATAAGCCAAAAAGGAATATAAAATATAATAACACCCATGTCAAATAAGCAAGTTTCGTTACAGGTTTCAGACTTTGCAGAAAACTGGACATGTCAAAAACAGATAACAAGTAGGCGTGTTCGTGAGCCCGATGCACTCACTACAGAGCATTGCATGATAAACTAAGAATACATCCATCAATAATACATGGCATAGAAACTATAAATGGCAAGAATAACATCATATCATGCAAGGATCAACCATACCAAGCTTGGCAAAATCGAATAACATGTAAACAATCTGCCAGCAACATTTTATAGCAAAAGTAGAGCTCGATTGACTCAAGCTTTGGCACTCCATAAATACAAACAAAGGCATGGATGGATAGATAAAATCCATATCCTCAAAACAATCTTACTGATAATGCTCAAAATAGGCATAGATCTCTCGGAAACAACATGAACACATGGCATAAAAATAACAGCAGGCAGGGACTGTGAAATTGCAAGTCTCTGAAATCAGCAACATTAAGTACCCTAGTTTGCATGCTTGTGCTAGTCACCACAAAGATCACAAGAATACATGGCATAATTCTCTGGAAAGGTAACATGGCATATTACAAAACACATGTAGGACTCAACCTCATAGGAGGTACACATCAATCATGGCAAAAATGACAAAAGTGCATGTTCTGATAAGAATCAGAAACTAACATCACATAGCCCTCTTCTAACAGCATTTAGGACATCAAGATGAACTCAAATGAAAATGATGCAATGATATGAAATGATGTACCCCTCGAGGCGAGCAATTTGACATATTATACGATCAAAATGGAGCTACATACAGCAAGTTATGATGCTATGAACATGTGACATTTATGCAAAAATTTCGGGACTTAGAGGATTTCGAGGAAGGGGAAAAGTCAACCCTTCGGGATCCAGATCGGATCTGGCGCGGGCGCTCGCCGGAGTCGGGGCGCGCGGTGGCCGGAGGTCGCAGCGGGCGGCGGCGGGCTCCCGCGCGAGGGCGAGGCCGCGGGCGGTGGCGCGGGCGGCGGGACGGCGGTAGGCGGCGGCGCGGTTAGTGGCGCGGGGCGGCGCGGGCGGCGCGGACGCGGCGGCGACCATCGACGAGGGCAGCGGGGCGGCGCGAGGCGGCGCAGGCGGCGGGGTCGAGGCGCGGGGCGGCGGCGCCCGGTGCGGGCCGCGGGGGCCGCGCGCGGGCCGCGGGGGCCGCTCGCGGGCCGGCGGCTGCGGGCGCGGTCTGGGCACCACGTGTCGGCCCCTGAGTGGCTGCGGGCGGCGGCGCGGACGCGTCCGGCCCGATCCGGACACGTCCGGTGGCGGCGGAGGAGCGGGGCTAGGGTTTAGGGGCGGATTTGATCCGGAAATGGAGGAGGGGATGCCTTTTTATAGGTAGAAGGAGCTAGGAAGCTCCAAATGGAGAGCGGTTTTCGGCCACGCGATCGTGATCGAACGGCGGTGGACATGGGAGTGTCTTAGGTGGGTTATTGGGCTGTTTTGGAGGGGTTTTGGGCTGCAACACACACGAGGCCTTTACGGTTACCTGGTTAACCGTTGGAGTACCAAACGACCTCCGATTGACCCGAAACTTGACAGGCGGTCTACCGGTGGTATACCAAGGCCGCTTGACAAACCTCGGTCCATTACGAGAAGGTTTAATACCCGCTCACGAAGAAATGTAAAAGGGGACGCCGGGGGACATAGGAGCGCCGGATTGCAAAACGGACAACGGGGAAAATGCTCGGATTTATGAGACGAACACGTATGCGAATGCGATGCACATGATGACATGATATGAAATGCATGACATGAACAAAATGCAAAACGAAGGGAAACCCAACCACGGAGGGAATATCATATCACATAGCCGAAAATGGCAAGAGTTGGAGTACAAATATGGCAGGTTACATCCGGGGTGTTACACAAGGCTAGCTCTCTCCTTCCTATATGATCTGGTCTAGTGCTACTGGGTTCGAACCCTTTGCATGGGTGCCCTGGGGGGTTTATATAGGCCTACCCCCAGGGGTACAATGGTAATATGGCTGGGCGCGGGTCCCAGCCGTCTGTCTCTCAGGCCGCCGTCTTCTCCGCCGACTGGTCCGGTATGGAGCCGACAGGCCATGTCCGCCGCGGGCGGGTCTTGTCGGCTGCGGATTACTGTAGTCGTGCTTCTAATGACGCTAGCTTGGTCGTGGGGTCAGGGCAATAGTGCCGCCGCCTGACGGGCGATCACCGTTGCCATTCCCCGTCTTGTCTGGTTAATGGCATGCAGGGCCCGTGGGAGGGGCTAGCCGACTCCTAGAGGCCGACTCCCACCGGGTCCGACTGGTGGCACTCTTGCCGTCTTCTGGACCCTCGCTGACTGGTGGGACCCGCCGTCTCTGGGTCGTACAGATAGGCCATTATGGGCACAGGGTTCCGCCCGCTGGGGCTGATGTCAAGGCTGGCATGGCAACAGTGCCGCGCCGGACGGAGATCTCCGATGGTACGGCGTACTGTGGCCATGCCTGCCCTTGGTAAGGGGCGGGTGTGGACCTTACTAAGCCCACACCCCGTCCCGTCCCTCCTTACGAGAGCATGAGGTGGTTGGAGTCGCGGGCCGACTCCCCATAGCCGGCTTCTCTGGAAGCCGCCAGCTAGGAGTCGGCTCATCTCAAAGTCGCCCCTGGGACTCGGCCGCGAGTGGGTAGTCGGTTGCGCTGCTGCCGACTCCCAGAGGCGGCTCTCCATCCTGGGGTCTTGAGGGGTGCAGCCTGCCCCGATGTCTTGAAAGGTTCTGGGCTTCGGGTTAGCCTACCCGTGGCCCATTACTCCGACAAGTGATTCAAAGCAATAGTCTATCATTTGACATTAAGACAATAATATTTCAAGCATACTAACCAAGCAATTATGTCCTCTCAAAATAACATAGCCAAAGAAAGCTCATCCCTACAAAATCATATAGTTTGGCCATGCTTCATTTCCGTCACACAAAATGCTCCCATCATGCACAACCCCGATGACAAGCCAAGCAATTGGTTCATACTTTTTGACGCGCTTCAGCCTTTTCAACCCTCACGCAATACCTGAGCGCAAGCCATGGATATAGCACTATGGGTGGAGTAGAATATGATGATGGAGGTTTGTGTGAGAAGACAAAAAAGGAGAATGTCTCACATCGACGGGGCTAATCAACGCGCTATGGAGATGCCCATCAATTGATGTCAATGCGAGGAGTAGGGATTGCCATGCAATGGATGCACTAGAGCTATAAGTATATGAAAGCTCAAACTAAAACTAAGTGGGTGTGCATCCAACTTGCCTGCTCATGAAGACCTAGGGCATTTGAGGAAGCCCATCGTGGGAATATACAAGCCAAGTTCTATAATGAAAGTTCCCACTAGTATATAAAAGTGATAATTCAAGAGACTCTCTATATGAAGAACATGGTGCTACTCTGAAGTACAAGTGTGGTAAAAGGATAGTAACATTGCCCCTTCTCTCTTTTTCTCTCATTTTTGTTTTTTTTGTTTTTTTTGTTTTTTTGTTTTGGTGGGCTTCTATGGCCTCTTTTTTTATTTGGGCTTCTTTCGCCTCTTTTATTTATTTATAAAGTACGGAGTCTCATCCCGACCTGTGGGGGAATCATAGTTTCCATCATCCTTTCCTCACCGGAACAAATATATGACTCTATATGAATGCCTCCGTCGGTGTACCGGGATGTGCAATGATCTAGCGTAGCAATGACATCAAAAAAACGGACAAGCCATGAAAACATCATGCTAGCTATCTTACGATCATGCAAAGCAATATGACTATGAATGCTCAAGTCATGTATATGATGATGATGGAAGTTGCATGACAATATATCTCGGAATGGCTATGGAAATGCCATAATAGGTAGGTATGGTGGCTGTTTTGAGGAAGATATAAGGAGGGTTAGGTGTGATAGAGCGTATCGTATCACGGGGTTTGGATGCACCAGCGAAGTTTGCACCAACTCTCGAGGTGAGAAAGGGCAATGCACGGTACCGAAGAGGCTAGCAATGATGGAAGGGTGAGAGTGCGTATAATCCATGGACTCACATTAGTCATAAGAACTCATATACTTATTGCAAAAGTTTATTAGACCTTGAAGCAAAGTAATACTATGCATGCCCCTGGGGCGATAGATTGGTAGGAAAAGACCATCGCTCGTCTCCGACCGCCACTCATAAGGAAAGCAATCAAAGAACACCCCATGCTTCAAATTTGTCACACAACGTTTACCATAGGTGCATGATACGGGACTTGCAAACTTCAACACAAGTATTTCTCAATTTCACAATTACTCAACTAGCACGACTCTAATATCACCACCTTTATATCGCAAAACTATTGCAAGGAATCAAACATATCATATTCAGTGATCTACAAGTTTTATGTAGGATTTTATGACTAACCATGTGAATGACCAGTTCCTGTCATCTCTCTAAATAGATATAAGTGAAGCAAGAGAGCTTAATTCTTTCTACAAAATATATGCCCACGATCTAACTAATATAACTGAAGCAAAAGAGCATTCTACAAATGGCAGTTTTCTATGTTAGGAGAAACATGCAATCCAAACTTCAAATGATATAAATGAAGCACATGAAGCATTATATAAAGCCATACTCAAAAGATATAAGTGAAGTGCAATGAGCATTCTATAAATCAACCAAGGACTATCTCATACCAGCAAGGTGCATAAAACAAAAGTGAAAACTAAATGCAAAAGACGCTCCAAGATTTGCACATATCGCATGAACGAAACGAATCCGATAACATACCTATACTTGTTGAAGAAAGATGGGATGCCTTCCGGGGCATACCCAAGCTTAGACGCTTGATTCTCCTTGAATATTTACTTGGTTTGCCTTGGGCATCCCCAAGCTTGAGCTCTTTCCTCTCCTCCTTTTCCTCATATCGAGACCTCCTCGATCCTCGAAAACTTCATCCACACAAAACTCCACAGAAAGCTCGGTAAGATCCGTTAGTATAATAGAGAAAATCACTACTCTAAGTACTGTTGCAAACCAATTCATATTTTGTTTTTGCATCTTAGCTACTGTAATATAACTTTTCCATGGCTTAATCCACTGATAGAAATGGATAGTTTCATCAAAACAAGCAAACTATGCATCAAAAACAGAATCTGTCTTAAACAGGACAGTCTATAGTAATCTAAACATTCACCATACTTCTGGTACTCCAACAATTCTACAAAAACTAGTAAAAATAAAAAAATTGTTTATAAAGACATTGAAAAAAGTTTCATAACCATTTCACATTCCAGTAAAAAATGTAAAATCGCGCACTACAGCCAAAGTTTATGTCCTGCACCGCACAAACCAACAAGCATTGTAAACATCCTAAAGGCAAACCTTGGCACATTATTTTTATTTTTAAACTTTATAAAAGCACACAACAGAAATAAATGACTCTCTAAAACTTCCGGGTTGTCTCCCTAGCAGCTTTCTTTAAAGCCATTAAGCTAGGCATATTGTGCTCAAGTAATGGATCCACCCGGATCCCAAGGTATATCAAAGCCAATTTTAATCAACGTTGATTTGGCATTTAGTAGCGAGCATAAAGCAACATATATCATGTAATGACGAAGTCTAACTCTCCTCCTATGCATCGGCATGTCATAAAAAAACAATTCATGCACACATAGTAAAAGCCAATGCATAGTATAAGCAGTTTCTTGCAATTTTATCGTGTTGGAAACGTAGAGAGGTGGAGATGTAGTTCCTCTCTCATAATAATTGCAAGTAGGAGCATCAAGCACATGCATATTATACTCATCAAAATCATCATTTGTAGTAATAAAAGGCAACCCATCAATACAATCCTTAATAAGCACAAACTTCTCCGATATAGTGTAGTTTGGAGAATTCAAAAAGATAATAGGACTATCATGTGTGGGTACAACAACAACAATTTCATGTTTAACATAAAGAACTATAGCAAGTTCATCTCCATAAGCATAATTCATATTGGCATCTTGGCCACAAGCATAGCAAGCGTCATCAAAAAGGGATATTTCAAAAGAATCAACGGGATCATAACAATCATCATAGCAGTCATCCTCCGGTAAGCACGAAGAGAAATTAAAAAATGTATGAGTTGAAGAGTTACTCTCATTAGAAGGTGGGCACGGGTAGTTAATCCGCTCTTCCTCCTTTTATTCTTCGCTCTCCTCCTCATCTTTTTCATCTAATGAGCTCACAGTTTCAGTAATTTCTTCTTCCATAGTTTCCTGCAAAATATCAGTCTCTTCTTGGACAGTGGAGACTTTCTCAATAAATGCATCAATATCGGAATTGTATTCATAATTCTCATAACAATATTTAAGTATAGCAAAATTCTCAGATCTGTAAACAACATCATAAAGATTTTCACACTCTTTAACAAAGATTCAATTTCATAAGCACCCATAAAAGCAACGAATTCTTCTATTTCTTCCACATCATAGTAATCTTATATACCATTAGCATAAGAAGCCAAGATTCATCATCATTAAATTTGCATGAAAAGGGAAGGTGTGGAGCCTTCATCCTAGAGCAACAAGTATAATCATATCTCAAGCATAGTTCCCAAACATACCACTTCAATATATGAATTTGATCCCATAATAGTTTCCCTTTTTGAGTCAAGGGATAATCCCTAAAGTATTCACGTTGATCCAACGTGTCTCCCATTACATAATTGAATGGGGTTTTCTCAGGATTATTAAAGTAGTGCATAATATTTTTCACATAACCAGCATCGAAGGTTTTAGGAGGTTCCCCATCTCCATGAGCAGCAAGTTCACCTAATTTTTTTTTGGTATTTCATGTTCCATATCCATAACTAAAGATAGAGAACAACTTAGAATAGCAAATACAAATTACTTAGTGATAAAGCAAACAAGAACACACGAGAATATTCACCCCACGCTATAACTCCCCGGCAACGGCGCCAGAAAAAGGTCTTGATAACCCACAAGTATAGGGGATCAATTGTTGCCTCTTTCGATAAGTAAGAGTGTCGAACCCAACGAGGAGCTAAAGGTAGAACAAATATTCCCTTAAGTTATATCGACCACCGATACAACTCTACGCATGCTTAACGTTCGCTTTACCTAGAACAAGTATGAAACTAGAAGTACTTTGTAGGTGTTTTTGGATAGGTTTGAAAGATAATAAAGAGCACGTAAATAAAAACTAGGGGCTGTTTAGGTAAAGAAGCAATAAAGTTAGTATAGCGAGTGTGGAAAAGTGGTGGTAGGAGTTGCGAAATTCTCCCTAAGCAATTGACTACTTTACTAGACCGATAGAAAGTTTTATGTGGGAGAGGCCACTCCTAGCATGTCATCCCTGACCTGGAATTCTATGCACTTATGATTGGAACTATTAGCAAGCGTCCACATCTACTAACGTTCATTAAGGTAAAACCCAACCATAGCATTAAGATATATTGGTTCCCCTTCAATCCCGTATGCATCAATTTCTATGTTAGGCTGAAGCTTCTGTCAGTCTTGCCCTCCAATACATAGTCCTATCCACATACAACTAACCCTATGGTGTGATCCACGTGCGCGCTCATATGATGGGCACCAAAGGACAACAACATAACCACAAGAAAATTAAACCAATCATAGCAATTCATCAATCACCGATAGGACAACGAAAATCTACTCAGACATCATAGGATGGCAACACATCATTCGATAATAATATGAAGCATAAAGCACCATGTTCAAGTAGAGGGTACAGCGGGTTGCGGGAGAGTGGACCGTTGTAGATAGATGGGGGAAGGTGATGGAGATGTTGGTGAAGATGACAGCGGTGTTGGTGTAGATTGTGGTGATGATGATGCCCCGGCGGCGTTCCGACACCACCGGAAGCAAGGGGGAGAAAGCCCCCCTCCTTCTTATTCTTCTTTCACCTTCTCCCTAGACGGGAGAAGGGTTTCCCCTCTGTTCCTTGGTCTCCATGGCATGGGAGGGGCGAGAGCCCCTCCGAGATTGGATCTGTCTCTCTTTCTCTCTCTGTTTCTGCGCTCCCAGATCTGGCCTTTCACTGTGTCTTTTATAACTAGAGATCCATAACTCCGATTGGATTGAAATATTCGCCATGATTTTTCCCCAAAACTAGCTTTCTGGCGGCCAAAGAAGAGCAGCAACCGCCTTACGGGATGCCCACGAGGGTCAGCTGTGCGCCCACCCCCTGGGGCATGCCCCCTGCCTCGTGGCCCCCTCGGGCACCATCTCGCGTTGATTCTTCTTCCCAAATATCACAAATATTCCAAAATATTCTACGTCCGTTTTTATCCCGTTTGGACTCCGTTTGATATGGGTTTTCTGAGAAACATAAAACATGCAACAAACATGAACTAGCACTGTGCACTGGATCAATATGTTAGTCCCAAAAATAATATAAAAAGTTGCCAAAAGTATGTAAAAGTTATAGAATATTGGCATGGAACAATCAAAAATTACAGATACGACGGAGTCGTATCACCTGGCAGGGGACAAATATAGGCGAACAAGGAACAACACAATCAATGCAAGGCAACAATTATGATGCATGATAATAACATGGCAATATGCTATGATTTGAGCTAATTCAACTAGCAACAAGTTAAATGAAGTTGGTTTGAACCCTAGGTTCAAATTCAAATTCCATATGTTAATATTCATATGCCAGTTATTTGATTTGCCCTCAACAGTAGTCATAAGTTGTTCTAGCATGCATGAAAATGGTACAGATAAATAAATTGGATTTTTCTGATCATTTTTCATATATAATTTATTTCATTTGGAGTTACAATTTATTTTCTATGATTTATTCAAGTTCAAATTATTTTCTGGATTTTCTGGTTATTTAGAATTAAACAAAATCTAGTAAACGATTTATTGCATTAGCATGACATCACGCTGATGTCAGCGGTCAACGGAGCGACCCAGGTCAAACTGACCAGTGGGTCCCGCGTGTCAGTGACTCAGAGGGGAGTCAAACCCAGCCAGCCGGGGTCAAACTCGCCGGAGTTGACCCACGGCTCGTCACCGGGGAGGCCAGAGACGGCGGAGGCATTCGGGTTTCATCCCACGGCGACCAAATCAAAGGTCGAGGCCATCTACGGTACGAGAAGACTCGTCCGCGTCGAATGGTGTGAGCCGGAGGAGCTAGGGCGGAGCGAGCTCGCCGTAGTCGAGCTCGTGGCGGTGGCCGACGTTCGGCGTTAGCGGGTTAGGCGCTATGGCGCATCTAAGGATGAGCTGGTGAGGTCCACGGCTTCCTAGGAGTGTCCTGAGTGCGGCGACGCACTCGGTTTGGAAGGTGGCAAGCCAAAACAACGACGGCGACAAGTCCGGCACCGACGAGGTCTCGGCCTCGACCGAAACAAGGACTACGCTGAGGTATTGAGCATGGGAGCAGGGGGTTCGGTAGAGGAGCTCACGGCGAGTCGGAAAAGGGTCTCAACGAGCTCGGGGAAGGTCTAGAGTCGTTGGGCCGGCGGATGCGATCTCTGGCGTTTGAGCTTGAAGGCGATGATGATGAGGACGTTGCGGCGCTTCCGGCGGCATGCGGCTCGTCGTGGAGGTCGAGGGAGTCGAGGCGGAGCTCGTGGACGCATCAACAAGGCTAGGGGAGGCTGTGGCTACGGCAACTACGAGCGGCAGCGACGGCAGCGCTCGACTGTTCGCGGGAGAGAGCGACGGAGAGGAGGGAATGAGCACGGGGGAGCAGTGAGAGGAGCCGGGGGGTTGCGTGGCGACGTCCAGGGCGTCCAGGCATCGAGGGAGAGGGGCAGGCAGGCAGGAGGTGGCGCAGCGCATGCGTGCGCGTGGACACAACGCACGCCTGGCCTCCTAGCCAGAGGTTGGGGGTGACTGGCGCTGCCAAACGGCAGGGCCGACCACTTGGGATCCATGTGGGCTGCACAGGTAAGGTTTGCTCTCTTTCTCTCTATCTATCTCTCTCTCTCTCTTTTCCATTTCTGTTTTCTATTTCTGTAATTGTTTTTGATTTAGTTTTGGCACTAAACCATTTTGTAAATTTTTGTAACTTTTTATGGGCACTAACTGAATTATTTAAGAGACCGTCGGCGAGTTTCAAAATATTTGGAGCTGTAAAAATATTTATAGAATTTTAAAGATCCAATTCAAATACATGCTGGATTAATTCAAAGCCCATTTATTTCCTGAAAAAATGTCCACCATTTTTGGTTTAGGTTTTCACCTTGTTCCATAAATTATGAACATTTTTAAGGGCATTTTGGGTTCATAAAAGATTTTACTTGAGGCTATTTGACTTAATTTGATGCTAGGGTTTGTTCAACCCCCATTTCATATTTAAATGAAATTTAGACATGATGATCAAGCAAGGACAAGCAAAGGCTAAGCTAGGGCTGTGACATGCTATATTTGGTTCCAATTATTCCTGGTGTAGTTAACACATGCCCTTTATTTCAGTTTTACACATTTATCCAGTGTGATGTTTAAGCATTACCTATGTTCTATTCATTTTCAACAATACCAGTTTGAATTTCAATATTTGATGGCTGTTAAGCCTGCTATCGGTAACATTGCCTTCCATTTTATATCTGCTTTAACAGCATGCTGAAACCAACACATTCTAGCTATCATTTGGAGATGATGTTGTTTGCCTTTGCTATATTTGTTTGATGTTAAGTTCGTTGTACTTATCATGCCTTTCCACTACTTATGCAGGACAACAACGTGAGTTGCCACCATTTTCCGCCGAGGTTAGCTTCATCCCTCGGCTTGTACTCCCCCGTCGTTCCACAATGTAGTGCATATAGATCCAGGCCTGGACACTAGTTAGCTTGTAATATTGACTTGTTGCTTGTAGGTGCATATGCCCTTGGCAAGGATCGACGCATCGACCCTTTTTGCGTATGGGGCAATGAGATATTGATGAACAAGCATCAAGTGAGGAAACTGATAAGGATTATTAGCAAAAAGATACAAATGGTGGCAAGCAAATTATTTGTTTATGCTCTATCCAACACAACAGTGAGCTATAGGATGGTAACTACAAACTCTGCAGCCTTCTCTTTTTACTGCCCATAATGAGTTGTTATACAACTATGTCTGAATCTTTTTCGTTCCCAGTGGTTCCCAAAGCAGTTCACTCAAGATTACCTCGCAAAGTACATGATTGGTGGACACGCAATGAAGGTTAAAGTCTTTCATCCAGACTACAATGAGCATCGAGAAGTCCTAATGAAGACAATGAAGGATGGACAGGCAGCCATCACAAGGGGTTGGCCTAGAGTCGTGCGCGCCTTACGCATGGAGGAGGGCACAATATGGGCATTCCGCTTCACCTTCTCCAGCAACCAGAATGTCTTTCGACTCTCTCTTTATAGTCTTTAGTACAACTGTGGTTCATCATTCTTTACTTGGTGCTTCTGTAGTTCTTCAGTATATGTACCTCTGCATTGAATTATGGATTCGTGGTTGAACCTATATTTGTAATAAACATGGTTCGATATGAAATAAGTGATTGTCTACTTTCAAATTCAAAACATGTGATTTTTAAATTAGGGATTAATTGGATTAATTATGGATTAATTAGGGATTACACTACACAAGGTTTGCGAAGCGAAACGCCTACGATATACCTGGAGATCATAAATGTTTCTAGGATCCACTACGTGTGCGATCAATCTCCACTTCACAGACGACTTTCTCTTGAAAACTGTTTGCGTTAGGCCACCTTGCGCAAACGTTTATCACATAAAAAGTGTGTGTGATGGACAATCTTTGCCACACAGTTTCTTCTACGCACCGTGTGTGATGCATTCAATAACGCAAACAATAAAATTATTAATATCATGTGCAATGGCAACGCTATCACAAAAGATTTAACGGGAAAAATTGTGCGTGATGTACATGTGAACGGAAACGTTTTCCTTGGAGCGACTGTGTGGGATGTACATACGAACGGAAACGTTTAGTGGGGACTGACTGTGTGGGATGTACTTGTGACCGGAAACAATTTCGCTATATAATTGTATTTTTTAGCTCTACTGTATGTATTTCCGTATTTGATCACTCGCCGGTCGCACATGACCTCATTTTACCGAACGTGTGTGCCAGGAGGGCATATCCCTGACGGTTTCTGGGTCGCGTGGGAAGGACCCCCCAATCGCCCACACTAACTTGGCGACGGTTCCAAATGTCGTCACGGAAAGCGGTTTTAAACCGTTTGTTTAGGACCAACGTGCACCAGTGTTTAGATTATCCTGAACATCTCGCTACCTAGACCAATGTACTGTGATTTGAATTCAACATAAAATGGACAAGAATTTGAATTGGAGATTGTATGGTACATGTAGTTCATAGTGAAATATGATTACTGCTATATGCATGTTTTTTCTTATCAAGATAATATTTAAATGATGGTATAAGCTGACAACAATTGTATTCAAATAAGGAAAATTGATTCAAATTTAGTCCATATAGTAGACGACAATATATATGTTCATAGGGTGGAGTAAAATATTCATATATGATGGGAGATCAAAATGTAGGACTACATCCATTATAAACCGCAAGGTCACCTAACTATATATTCAAATTCAACATAACATGGATTCAAAAATTGAAATTTGAGATCCTCGCATTGTAATCACATAAAAAGGGACATGACTCTTTTTTGTGGTGGGAATTGATTTGTTTTTTGTTGTTGTTGAGGGAAGTGCGAATTGATTTGGTACTATACAGGGTAGTCTTGTTCTCCTGATATTTTAGTTTTTTCTTGTAGTTTTTTCAATGGCATTTATAGCAATATAGTAAAAGGGGACATTACTCTCTTGTGTCTTGTATGAATTGTTTTGTGTACATGTTAAGTTTGTTGTGCCGAACATGGAATCCGCGCCTTGTTATCCTGAAATTTTCAAGCTCGAGTATATTTTGTCTCAGCTGCTAGGAAACTCCCGCCTCTTCAACCCGCGCCACACCTTGTTATCCTGAAATTTTGACGCACATGCAAAAAGTCCCTCCTCGTCTGAAATCGGTCCCGCAGCCCAGACATGTGAAATCCCCCTTCTACCCCTCAGCCAGAAATGCCGGCTCGACGTCGCATGGTCAAAACCGGTGGGGGTACGCTGTTAACTCTCCCTACATTTCGGACAAGCACGTCTCCAAGCCATGGCTCCCCCTACCTTCCCCTTTGCCCCCATTCGTACACCGAGGCCGCCAAAACCCGCGAAACCCCACGCTCCTTCGTCGGCCTCCCGAACGCCGCCCAGCCGGAGACTCTTCCCCGATGATGTTGTCCACCTTAACAGCTCGCCGTCCCTCATCCACCGCACTCGATGAGGACCCGTCGTCGATATGTCGTCCCGCCAGATCAACCGCCCCGTCCTCCACCTCCAAGGAGCTGCCCCGATGTTCGCCTCATCTAACGCGCCACCTCCATCCCCACAGAGCCGTCTTGACCTGCCCCACCGGAAACGCAGCACGCTCACCAATTCCTCTAATGAAGCCGAGGACTACTCGGCGCCACCAAGGAGGTTCTACACTCACCGCTGCATTTTATCTTTTATTTGATCTCACGGTGCTGCCGGTGCTCGATACCGAGCAGCCATGGCGGGTCTCCATCGATGGCGCTGTCGCCGGCCACTTCATCCACGCCGTCTCTCCCCCATGTCGTTGCTTCCTCGATGGCGACTTCCACACCAGCACTAGCTGCTGCTTCTCTAGCTCTCGCTCACGTTGTTGCTGCTGCTGCTGCTGCTGCTTCGGCTCTGGCTCACGCCGCGGCTCTATTCTTGCTGTTGGTCGCGCTGCTGCACTGCTCTTGCTTTTGGTCGTTCTGCTACCCTACTGCTATTACTGTCGGTCGCGCTGCTGCTATACTCTTGCTCTCATTCGTGCTGGTGCTCTGCTCTTGCTCTCGCTCGCGCAGCTACTACTGCTGCTGCATGACCTTCGGTAGCTACAGGAGTTGCAGCTTTAGCACTTGATCGTGGTGCTGCTGCACGACTTGCTCTCTCCTAGTGTGTTCTCTGCTTGAGCGACTACTGATTTAGATCACTGCTTCTCTGCTACTGGTGCTCGAATGCCCTAAACTTCGATTGCAATGCTCTACTACTAGTTCAATCAATTTCGACAGAAAAAATGAGTTTTTCCCTAAACTTCAGATGAACGTTGTATGTCTTGTCCTTTTCAGCCTTGCCGCCATACACCTCATCGGAGCTGCTCCAACGACTGAACCGTCCATCACAGCGGAGCAGTACCCTCGACGTCATTTCCAGAGGCCTCGGATCTTCTTCCCTGCATCCTATAGTCACACCAGTATCACCATCCTCCACGTCCAACCCAATGATCCTAAGGTCGACAAGGCTATGCCAAAGAGGTTGTACACTCTCGCATCACTTTGTTACTCTGCATTCATGTCGATCCCTCAGGGATCTTTTGGTTCAAAGCAGTTGCAAATCTAGAAATAAATGAATCGTGGTCACAAAGTTAACAGGGAGAAAACTAAATGCTCTTTTGAACCACAATTTTAATCGGTTTAGCAAGATAGCCATTATATGATACTAATATGGACCAAATGTAAGCTCACGAAATATTTCGAGGGTAGGCTTCAGCCTATTGAAGACTGCCGCCACTGGTTCAAAGAAAAGTGAAGGAAAACATAGGAATCGGAAACTTTACTATGGTACTACTATTCGTGCATTTGGTTAGAAGGAATGGAGCAAAGCAAAACTGAAGGATTTTTTGCTTGAAGGAAATATGCCCTAGAGGCAATAATAAAGTTATTATTTATTTCCTTATATCATGATAAATGTTTATTATTCATGCTAGAATTGTATTAACTGGAAACATAATACATGTGTGAATACATAGACAAACAGAGTGTCACTAGTATGCCTCTACTTGACTAGCTCATTAATCAAAGATGGTTATGTTTCCTAGCCATGAACAAAGAGTTGTTATTTGATTAACGAGATCACATCATTAGTTGAATGATCTGATTGACATGACCCATTCCATTAGCATAGCACCCGATCGTTTAGTATGCTGCTATTGCTTTTATCCATGACTTATACATGTTCCTTTAACTATGAGACTATGCAACTCCCATTTACCGTAGGAACACTTTGTGTGCTACCAAACGTCGCAACGTAACTGGGTGATTATAAAGGTGCTCTACAGGTGTCTCCGAAGGTACATGTTGAGTTGGCGTATTTCGAGATTAGGATTTGTCACTCCGATTGTCGGAGAGGTATCTCAGGGCCTTCTCGGTAATGCACATCACATAAAGCCTTGCAAGCATTGCAACCAATGAGTTAGTTGCGAGATGATGTATTACAGAACGAGAAAAGAGACTTGCCGGTAACGAGATTGAACTAGGTATTGGATACCGACGATCGAATCTCGGGCAAGTAACATACCGATGACAAAGGGAACAACGTATGTTGTTATGCGGTCTGACCGATAAAGATCTTCGTAGAATATGTAGGAGCCAATATGGGCATCCAGGTCCCGCTATTGGTTATTGACCGGAGACGTGTCTCGGTCATGTCTACATTGTTCTCGAACCATAGGGTCCGCACGCTTAACGTTACGATGACAGTTATTATGAGTTTATGCATTTTGATGTACCGAAGGAGTTCGGAGTCCCGAATGTGATCACGGACGTGATGAGGAGTCTCGAAATGGTCGATACATAAAGAATTATATATTGGAAGCCTATGTTTGGACATCGGATGCATTCCAGGTGAAATCAGGATTTTACCGGAATACCGGGAGGGTTACCGGAACCCCCCGGGAGCATAATGGGCCAACATGGGCCTTGGAAGAGAGGTGAGAGGGCTGCCCTAGGGGCTGCGTGCCTCCCCCCCTTCCCCTAGTCCTATTAGGACTAGGAGAGGTGGGCGCCCCCCTCTCCCTCTCTCTCCCCCTTGGAGAATCCTAGTCCAACTAGGATTGGGGGGGAATCCTACTCCCAGAGGGAGTAGGACTCTCTGGCGCGCCAAGGCTTGGCCGGCCAGCCCCTCCCCCTTGGCTCCTTTATATACGGGGGCAGGGGGCACCCCAAAGACACACAAGTTGATCTACGGATCGTTCCTTAGCCGTGTGCGGTGCCCCCTTCCACCAAATTCCACCTCGATCATATCGTTGCAGTGCTTAGGCGAAGCCCTGCGCCGGTAACACATCAAGATCGTCATCACGCCGTCGTGCTGACGGAACTCTTCCCCGACGCTTTGCTGGATCGGAGCCCGGGGATCGTCATCGAGCTGAACGTGTGCCAAGAACTCGGAGGTGCCGGAGTAACAGTGCTGTGATCGGTTGGACCGCGAGGAGAACGTACGACTACTTCCTCTATGTTGTGTCAATGCTTCTGCTTCGGTCTACGAGGGTACGTAGACAACACTCTCCCCTCTCATTGCTATGCATCACCATGATCTTGCGTGTGCGTAGGAAATTTTTTGAAATTACTACGTTCCCCAACAGTGGCATCCGAGCCTAGGTTTTATGGTTTGATGTTATTTGCACGAGTAGAACACAAGTGAGTTGTGGACGATACAAGTCATACTGCCTACTAGCATGTCATACTTTGGTTCAGCGGTATTGTTGGACGAGACGATCCGGACCAACCTTACGCGTACGCTTACGCGAGACCGGTTCCCTCGACGTGCTTTGCACATAGATGGCTTGCGGAAGACTGTCTCTCCAACTTTAGTTGAACCGAGTGTGGCTACGCCCGGTCCTTGAGAAGGTTAAAACGGAGTCTATTTGACAAACTATCGTTGTGGTTTTGATGCGTAGGTAAGATGTGTTCTTGCTTAAAGCCCGTAGCAGCCACGTAAAAACTTGCAACAACAAAGTAGAGGACGTCTAACTTGTTTTTGCAGGGCATGTTGTGATGTGATATGGTCAAGACGTGATGCTAAATTTTATTGTATGAGATGATCATGTTTTGTAACCGAGTTATCGGCAACTGGCAGGAGCCATATGGTTGTCGCTTTATTGTATGCAATGCAATCGCGATGTAATGCTTTACTTTATTACTAAGCGGTAGTGATAGTCGTAGAAGCATAAGATTGGCGAGACGACAACGATGCTGCAATGAAGATCAAGGTGTCGCGCCGGTGACGATGGTGATCATGACGGTGCTTCGCAGATGGAGATCACAAGCACAAGATGATGATGGCCATATCATATCACTTATATTGATTGCATGTGATGTTTATCCTTTTATGCATCTTATCTTGCTTTGATTGACGGTAGCATTATAAGATGATCTCTCACTAAATTATCAAGAAGTGTTCTCCCTGAGTATGCACCGTTGCGAAAGTTCTTCGTGCTGAGACACCACGTGATGATCGGGTGTGATAGGCTCTACGTTCAAATACAACGGGTGCAAAACAGTTGCACACGTGGAATACTCAGGTTTAACTTGACGAGCCTACCATATACAGATATGGCCTCGGAACACGGAGACCGAAAGGTCGAGCGTGAATCATATAGTAGATATGATCAACATAGTGATGTTCACCATTGAAACTACTCCATCTCACGTGATGATCGGACATGGTTTAGTTGATTTGGATCACGTGATCACTTAGAGGATTAGAGAGATATCTATCTAAGTGGGAGTTCTTAAGTAATATGATTAATTGAACTTTAATTTATCATGAACTTAGTACCTGATAGTATCTTGCTTGTCTATGTTATGTAGATAGATGGCTCGTGCTGTTGTTCCGTTGAATTTTAATGCGTTCCTTGAGAAAGCAAAGTTGAAAGATGATGGTAGCAATTACACGGACTGGGTCCGTAACTTGAGGATTATCCTCATTGCTGCACAGAAGAATTACGTCCTGGAAGCACCGCTGGGTGCCAGGCCTGGTGCAAGAGCTACGCCAGATGTTTTGAACGTCTGGCAAAGCAAAGCTGATGACTACTCTATAGTTTAGTGTGCCATGCTTTACGGCTTAGAACCGGGACTTCAACGACGTTTTGAACACCATGGAGCATATGAGATGTTCCAGGAGTTGAAGTTAATATTTCAAGCAAATGCCCGGATTGAGAGATATGAAGTATCCAATAAGTTCTATAGCTGTAAAATGGAGGAGAACGGTTCTGTCAGTGAGCATATACTCAGAATGTCTGGGTATAACAATCACTTGATTCAACTGGGAGTTAATCTTCCGGATGATTGCGTCATTGACAGAATTCTCCAATCACTTCCACCAAGCTACAAGAGCTTCGTGATGAACTATAATATGCAAGGGATGACCAAAACAATGCCCGAGCTCTTCGCGATGCTAAAAGCCGCGGAGGTAGAAATCAAAAAGGAGCATCAAGTGTTGATGGTTAACAAAACCACTAGTTTCAAGAAAAAGGGCAAAGGGAAGAAAAAGGGGAACTTCAAAAAGAACAGCAAGCAAGTTGCTACTCAAGAGAAGAAACCCAAGTCTGGACCTAAGCCTGAAACTGAGTGCTTCTATTGCAAGCAGACTGGTCACTGGAAGCGGAACTGCCCCAAGTATTTGGCGGATAAGAAGGATGGCAAGGTTAACAAAGGTATATATGATATACATGTTATTGATGTGTACCTTACTAATTCTCGCAGTAGCACCTGGGTATTTGATACTGGTTCTGTTGCTAATATTTGCAACTCAAAACAGGGGTTACGGATTAAGCGAAGATTGGCTAAGGACGAGGTGACGATGCGCGTGGGAAATGGTTCCAAAGTCGATGTGATCGCGGTCGGCACGCTACCTCTACATCTACCTTCGGGATTAATATTAGATCTAAATAATTGTTATTTAGTACCAGCGTTGAGCATGAACATTATATCTGGATCTTGTTTGATGCGAGACGGTTATTCATTTAAATCAGAGAATAATGGTTGTTCTATTTATATGAGTAATATCTTTTATGGTCATGCGCCATTAAAGAGTGGTTTGTTCTTACTTAATCTCGATAGTAGTAATACACATATTCATAATGTTGAAGCCAAAAGATGCAGAGTTGATAATGATAGTGCAACTTATTTGTGGCACTGCCGTTTAGGTCATATCGGTGTAAAGCGCATGAAGAAACTCCATACTGATGGACTTTTGGAGTCACTTGATTATGAATCACTTGGCACTTGCGAACCGTGCCTTATGGGCAAGATGACTAAAACACCGTTCTCCGGTACTGTGGAGAGAGCAACAAATTTATTGGAAATCATACATACTGATGTATGTGGGCCAATGAATGTTGAGGCTCGTGGCGGATATCGTTATTTTCTCACCTTCACTGATGATTTAAGCAGATATGGGTATATCTACTTAATGAAACACAAGTCTGAAACATTTGAAAAGTTCAAAGAATTTCAGAGTGAAGTGGAAAATCATCGTAACAAGAAAATAAAGTTTCTACGATCTGATCGTGGAGGAGAATATTTGAGTTACGAGTTTGGTCTACATTTGAAACAATGCGGAATAGTTTCGCAACTCACGCCACCCGGAACACCACAACGTAATGGTGTGTCCGAACGTCGTAATCGTACTTTACTGGATATGGTGCGATCTATGATGTCTCTTACCGATTTACCGCTATCTTTTTGGGGTTATGCTCTAGAGACGGCCGCATTCACGTTAAATAGGGCACCATCAAAATCCGTTGAGACGACACCTTATGAACTGTGGTTTGGCAAGAAACCAAAGTTGTCGTTTCTTAAAGTTTGGGGCTGCGATGCTTATGTGAAAAAGCTTCAACCTGATAAGCTCGAACCCAAATCGGAAAAATGTGTCTTCATAGGATACCCAAAGGAGACTATTGGGTATACCTTCTATCACAGATCCGAAGGCAAAATATTTGTTGCTAAAATCGGAAACTTTCTGGAGAAGGAGTTTCTCTCGAAAGAAGTGAGTGGGAGGAAAGTAGAACTTGATGAGATAACAGTATCTACTCCCTTATTGAGAAATAGTACGTCACAGAAATCTGTTCCTGTGACACCTACATCAAATAGGGAGGAAGCTAATGATAATGATCATGAAACTTCAGATCAAGTTTCTACTGAACTTCGTAGATCAACCAGAGTAAGATCCGCACCAGAGTGGTACGGTAATCCTATTTTGGAAGTCATGTTACTAGACCATGATGAACCTACGAACTATGAAGAAGCGATGGTGAGCCCAGATTCCGCAAAGTGGCTTGAGGCCATGAAATCTGAGATGGGATCCATGTATGAGAACAAAGTATGGACTTTGGTTGACTTGCCCGATGATCGGCAAGCAATTGAGAATAAATGGATTTTTAAGAAGAAGACTGACGCTGATGGTAATGTTACTGTCTATAAAGCTCGACTTGTTGCAAAAGGTTTTCAACAAGTTCAAGGGATTGACTACGATGAGACTTTCTCACCTGTAGCGATGCTTAAGTCTGTCCGAATCATGTTAGCAGTTGCCGCATTTTATGATTATGAAATTTGGCAAATGGATGTCAAAACTGCATTCCTGAATGGATTTCTGGAAGAAGAGTTGTATATGATTCAACCAAAAGGTTTTGTCGATCCGAAGGGAGCTAACAAAGTGTGCAAGCTCCAGCGATCCATTTATGGACTGGTGCAAGCCTCTCGGAGTTGGAATAAACGCTTTGATAGTGTGATCAAAGCATTTGGTTTTATACAGACTTTTGGAGAAGCCTGTATTTACAAGAAAGTGAGTGGGAGCTCTGTAGCATTTCTGATATTATATGTAGATGACATATTACTGATCGGAAATAATATAGAATTTCTGGATAGCATAAAGGGATACTTGAATAAGAGTTTTTCAATGAAAGACCTCGGTGAAGCTGCTTACATATTGGGCATCAAGATCTATAGAGATAGATCAAGACGCTTAATAGGACTTTCACAAAGCACATACCTTGACAAAGTTTTGAAAAAGTTCAAAATGGATCAGGCAAAGAAAGGGTTCTTGCCTGTGGCACAAGGTGTGAAGTTGAGTAAGACTCAATGCCCGACCACCGCAGAAGATAGAGAGAAAATGAAAAATGTTCCCTATGCTTCAGCCATAGGCTCTATCATGTATGCAATGCTGTGTACCAGACCTGATGTGTGCCTTGCTGTAAGTTTAGCAGGAAGGTACCAAAGTAATCCAGGAGTGGATCACTGGACAGCGGTCAAGAACATCCTTAAGTACTTAAGAAGGACTAAGGATATGTTTCTCATTTATGGAGGTGACAAAGAGCTCGTCGTAAACGGTTATGTCGATGCGAGCTTTGACACTGATCCGGACGATTCTAAATCGCAAACCGGATACGTATTTACATTAAACGGTGGAGCTGTCAGTTGGTGCAGTTCTAAACAAAGCGTCGTGGCGGGATCTACATGTGAAGCTGAGTACATAGCCGCTTCGGAAGCAGCTAATGAAGGAGTCTGGATGAAGGAGTTCATATCCGACCTAGGTGTTGTACCTAGCGTAACGGGTCCAATGAAAATCTTTTGTGACAATACTGGTGCAATTGCCTTGGCAAAGGAATCCAGATTTCACAAAAGAACCAAACACATCAAAAGACGCTTCAACTCCATCCGGGATTTGGTCCAGGTGGGAGACATAGAGATATGCAAGATACATACGGATCTGAATGTTGCAGACCCGTTGACTAAGCCTCTTCCACGAGCAAAACATGATCAGCACCAAGACTCCATGGGTGTTAGAATCATTACTTTGTAATCTAGATTATTGACTCTAGTGCAAGTGGGAGACTGAAGGAAATATGCCCTAGAGGCAATAATAAAGTTATTATTTATTTCCTTATATCATGATAAATGTTTATTATTCATGCTAGAATTGTATTAACTGGAAACATAATACATGTGTGAATACATAGACAAACAGAGTGTCACTAGTATGCCTCTACTTGACTAGCTCATTAATCAAAGATGGTTATGTTTCCTAGCCATGAACAAAGAGTTGTTATTTGATTAACGAGATCACATCATTAGTTGAATGATATGATTGACATGACCCATTCCATTAGCATAGCACCCGATCGTTTAGTATGCTGCTATTGCTTTTATCCATGACTTATACATGTTCCTTTAACTATGAGACTATGCAACTCCCATTTACCGTAGGAACACTTTGTGTGCTACCAAACGTCGCAACGTAACTGGGTGATTATAAAGGTGCTCTACAGGTGTCTCCGAAGGTACATGTTGAGTTGGCGTATTTCGAGATTAGGATTTGTCACTCCGATTGTCGGAGAGGTATCTCAGGGCCTTCTCGGTAATGCACATCACATAAAGCCTTGCAAGCATTGCAACCAATGAGTTAGTTGCGAGATGATGTATTACAGAACGAGAAAAGAGACTTGCCGGTAACGAGATTGAACTAGGTATTGGATACCGACGATCGAATCTCGGGCAAGTAACATACCGATGACAAAGGGAACAACGTATGTTGTTATGCGGTCTGACCGATAAAGATCTTCGTAGAATATGTAGGAGCCAATATGGGCATCCAGGTCCCGCTATTGGTTATTGACCGGAGACGTGTCTCGGTCATGTCTACATTGTTCTTGAACCATAGGGTCCGCACGCTAAACGTTACGATGACAGTTATTATGAGTTTATGCATTTTGATGTACCGAAGGAGTTCGGAGTCCCGAATGTGATCACGGACGTGATGAGGAGTCTCGAAATGGTCGATACATAAAGAATTATATATTGGAAGCCTATGTTTGGACATCGGATGCATTCCAGGTGAAATCAGGATTTTACCGGAATACCGGGAGGGTTACCGGAACCCCCCGGGAGCATAATGGGCCAACATGGGCCTTGGAGGAGAGGTGAGAGGGCTGCCCTAGGGGCTGCGTGCCTCCCCCCCTTCCCCTAGTCCTATTAGGACTAGGAGAGGTGGGCGCCCCCCTCTCCCTCTCTCTCCCCCTTGGAGAATCCTAGTCCAACTAGGATTGGGGGGGAATCCTACTCCCAGAGGGAGTAGGACTCTCTGGCGCGCCAAGGCTTGGCCGGCCAGCCCCTCCCCCTTGGCTCCTTTATATACGGGGGCAGGGGGCACCCCAAAGACACACAAGTTGATCTACGGATCGTTCCTTAGCCGTGTGCGGTGCCCCCTTCCACCAAATTCCACCTCGATCATATCGTTGCAGTGCTTAGGCGAAGCCCTGCGCCGGTAACACATCAAGATCGTCACCACGCCGTCGTGCTGACGGAACTCTTCCCCGACGCTTTGCTGGATCGGAGCCCGGGGATCGTCATCGAGCTGAACGTGTGCCAAGAACTCGGAGGTGCCGGAGTAACGGTGCTGTGATCGGTTGGATCGCGAGGAGAACGTACGACTACTTCCTCTACGTTGTGTCAACGCTTCCGCTTCGGTCTACGAGGGTACGTAGACAACACTCTCCCCTCTCGTTGCTATGCGTCACCATGATCTTGCGTGTGCGTAGGAAATTTTTTGAAATTACTACGTTCCCCAACATTGCTTTGGTGTCTCTTTCAAAGAAAAAACGTAGGAATTTTAATATCCACTTGGACGTCCTTTTCAAATTAATATGCATGAAGAACATGACTAATTGCATTACTGCCATAATAAGTACTTAGTTTTTCATTTTCACATGGTTTGAATTTAATTTGACAATGTTTCTCCATTCCTGTGTTCTTCCAATTCATGTGAACCAAACACCCAGGTTGACAGAAATCCTATGTTTGCAAATGCTCTATTTTGCACGTGCATTCCTATCCTATTCATGTATTTTTCCTGTCCCTGGGTTTATAGAATCCTCCAATTGTAAGGAGCCCTTACAGATTTACTTCATTTTCAGATAGGCGTCAAAGAAAACTCTGTGTGTTATGTCCTGCTCCTGCCGTGCCGTCATCCACCCCACCTGAGGTGCACCATCCATGGAAGCGTTCACTACAGCAGAGATTCCCCATGCAAACCTTCTTTCGCCGCCTTAGATCATCTTCCCTGTTGCCGACAGCCAGCCAACTGCAGTACCATCATCGACTGAGCAGATGAACCTGAGGACTACACAGTTCCGGAAGAGAGGTCACACTCTTTCGTGTCTGCTTAAGTTATACATCGGTTTTTATTACCTGCTACTTTATCGTCCTGTTCACCTCTTAGACTCCGAGTCAGGTCCAAACTAATGTTCAAACTTGAGTTTTAAAATGCCTGTGGGGCAAATATCAAGGCAGCAATGAATAGTATCTGTCTACTATCTAGTTCATCAAGGGTCTTCTGTGTGGTTCATGTTGGGTGGGCAACAAACACAGTAGATGATCCATCGTCTATGTTTTTAAACTGAAGCTATAATCTACCTGCTATCATTAGTTTTGGATCTATCCACTCGTTTGCTACCATCAGTCTTAATTTCTGCATGCATCCCTTAGGCCTTGCATAATCTATCTATCTTTTTTTAGTATGCATGTCAGTTATTGTACACAATCGTACTGAACATGTAGAGAAAAAGAGAAGACAGTTGCATGGGAATATAATGTCATGCAGACGCCGCTCCATGGTGGGCGAAGTGGGCCCCCTCCCGCCATTCCAGATTGTATTCCATAGGAAGATAACTATTCAAAGGGGGGTTCAGAGGGAGCCGACCACTCCTATTTACCCTCTCAGGTGTTTGCTCTAACCTGGCATGCTCATGTTGGTCATATCATGCCTATGGCGCCTCGCATTGTTTACATTGTACATCTTATATGTCATCAGCTTAGTTTAGATTTGCTTTGTGTGAATGCCACCTGTTTGGTTTCTATATCATACTCCCACCGTTTCTAAATATTTGTCTTTTTAGAGATTTCAACAAGTGACTACATACGGAGAAAAATGAGTGAATCTACACTCTAAATATGTCTATATACATCCGTATGTGGTAGTCCATTTGAAATCTCTAAAAAGATAAATATTTAGGAACGGAGGGAGTATATGGGAATTATGCAATGTCATCTTCTTTAGCCAGGCATCATATATGTGAATCATGCAATGCCATTCTGTTTAGCCAGGCATCATATATGTGAATCATGCAATGTCATCCTGTTTAGCCAGTCATCGTATATGTGAATTGTATCGTGCCATTTTTTTCATAATGTATTCCATTTGTCAACAATGTTTATACATTCATCTACTCTTCCTGTGCATCATCCATTTGAGTCGGTCATGGGAAAATCTAGAGTGAAATAAGGTCTTCTGAGCAGTCAGTACTACCTGTCGATGCAGATTTCTTGCTAGTTACAGATAGCTCCTCAGAGGAGGATTTAGAGACAGATGACCAGTCGTATTCCCCCCGGAGGTGCATGCTCTAACTTGGCAGGGTTATATTGCTCATATCATGCATATCGTGTCTTGCATTGTTATGCCATCTGCTTAGATTAGACATGCTTTGTGTGAATGCCTCCTGTTTGCTTTCTATAATAGATATGTGAATTAGGCAATGCCATGTTTTTCAGCCAGTTATCATATATGTGAATTATGCACCCCCATGTGGCCAGGCATCATATATGTGAATTATCTCATGCCATCCTTTTTTCATTACGTATTTCATTTGTCGATAATCTGTGTATATTGAACTACTCTTCATGTGTATCAGCCATTTGAGCCGGTTATGGAAAAATCAGGCGTGAAAACAAGGTCTTCAAAGCAGGCAATTGTACCTATTGAAGCATATATCTCGATGGTTATAGCTAGCTCCTCAGAGGAGGATTCAGAGACATATGACCAGTCCTATATCCCACCTGAGGTGTATTCTCTAATTTGCCATGTTTATATTTCTCATATCATGCATATGGTGTCTTGTGAGTTGCACGGAACATCAAGATGCCCGTGAGTTGCACGGAACATCAAGATGCCCGTGAGTTGCATGAAACATCAAGATGCATTTGTATGAGTAGTTTATCTTTTGGGAGAAAAGGATTAATGAGGGAAGGCCTTATCTGCAAATGTGGAGAAGAGTGCAGGTAAATTGTCATAGTTTCCTTCCTATCAGTTAGATATAGATCGGACGGCCTATATTGCAGGATGGTAGGCACACCATCATCACCAACTCTGCTTTTTATAATTTATATAAATATATAGACATCGTATGCACAATATTCAATTTCATCTGCTTAATTTAGAGATCATACATGCGAGTGCCAACTCCTTAGTATATGAATCAATTATGTCAATTATATCATGCAATGTTGCATATTTAGACAACATGTATGTGAATTATTTCATCCGAACCTATTTTAGAAACGCATCATATAGTTTTGTCGTGTCATCCAGTTTAGATACTCATCATATGTTGAATTATGCCATTATATCATGTTAAGCTATCCATCATAGATCTGAAATTGTGTCATGCTATCATGTTTAGTTAGCCATCATATATGTGAAATTGTGTCATGCTGTCCTGTTTGGTTAGACAACATATATGTGAATTACCACATTTGTCTATCATACAATGTCTGTACGTTCAATTTATTTTCTTGTTTATCAGCCATTTGAATTGGAGGGGGTGATGGTAGTATCTAAGGGAGCAAAAACCCGTTCTTCACAAAAGACGGTGCTACCCATCGATGCAGATAGAACCATGGTTGTACTGGCCCACGAACTAGCCCCACAATACATAATCGAGACTCTTCCAGATTGCACACTTACACCGTTGAATAGAGAACCAGCTACAATCCATCTAACCCCACCCTCAGCGGGGAGTAACCCACTTCTAGTTGACACAACACCATGTCCAGCATAGAGTACCCCCACATGAGCAGTTTGTAAAGAAACTGTAGTGCCCAAAGCACGAAGACCACCACAGCAAACCCAAACTCCATGTTTAAAGCAGAAGAGTAACTATTCTCAGGTCAGATTCCGTAGCTATGGTCCATACTCCTTTGCTGTTGCATCACTGTATTTACTCATACCAACTACTTTCAAATTTGAAGGATCCAATTGGAACTCCAATGGCACAGCAGGTATATTTTAAACCTATTTCTTTAACTGGATTGTTGTTCTAACTTCTTGCACTATGTTGATTTCAATTTCAGTTGTATAAACAGTTATGTTCTCATGTGATGCACATTAGAAGTGTTTCCAGTGCCGTGTAGTTTCTCGCACTTATATTCTGTCTATGCTGATGTGTCTTAAAAATATATGATTAGAACTGTGTCTCTATCTTGATTTGGCAACATAAACTAGAATGATATAGACAATACAGTGACCATAGTACGTAGATATATGTTTGTTTCATGTTGTTATCCTATCCACCTTACTACTGAACTGGTTTACCAAAATGAGTTTCGTATACTACACGCTAAACCTGTGATGTGTCTTCTTGATTCTCTTGTAGAGTGCGAACATAATATTGGAGAAGAGCACCCACTATGCAATGGTAGAGAAAGAAATGCAGATAAGGTTCAAGATAGTGAGACAACCCTGTTGGTCTCCAAGAAAGGTGATAAAAATGATCTTGTAGACAGTGAGACAACCCCACAGTCATGCGTTGATACAGTGTTAAAGTTACTGGCCAGTACCGCTGGCACAAGCTCTTCGCACTCGCTGCCTGAATCACTTCGGCTTCTTCAGTCTCAGCTACAAGCTGAAAGGCATCAGTCAGTTGTGCTGCAGCATGAAGCCGAAGGACTGAGGAAGTCCCTGCAGAATTCAGATGCATACTTTCTGGTGGAACAGCAAGCGCTAGAGGATTTAAGCGCCAAACAAGAGAAAGTTAATAAGCTTGCTAAGCATCTTGCCAGCATTATGGGTACCCATGATATTTTTTCTTGAGCTCTTCTGAAGTGGTTTCAGTTCTGGACTTGTTTTGCTACGGTGTTTATTTGCACTGGTCGCCAACTTTGACAACCAGTGTATGTGATATGTTGCTTTCTTCCCTATATTTGCACTGGTGGTGAACTTTGATGCCTAGTTGATGTAATATGTGTAATAGCCATGATACCCTAGCATAAGTTGCTTGGTTATTTATTTCCTTGTTGTCTTGTTTATTTGTTTGCTTGTAGTCGGCGCAGTTCTTTTTCCGCGGTTTGCTAGTGGCCGCAATAACCTATTTTTTAAAACTAGGACAAAATAACCATGGGCCACATATTTACTGTAGTGACCCTGGGCCTCCTACGATCCGTAGAAACAATGGGCCTTCTACGAGCCGTAGAGACAATGGGCCTTCTACGGGCCATAGAGACAATGGGCCTTCTACGAGGCATGGGCCTCCTACGGGCCGTATGATCGATTGGCCAAACATGGCCCAATAACAGACCACATTATGGACCGTAAATGGGCAAGAGTTGGAATCGTCCGTTCATGGGCCGACCATAATGGGCCGTCGTTAATCGGTCGTATCTGATGATGCTATGAAAATGGCCCAATGGATTAATGGGCCACAAACGGGCCGACTGTAACCACGAGCTGAATTTGGCCCAAAAGCAGAAAAGGCCGGTAACGGGCCATAAGTAACCGAATGTTGGATATGAGCCCAAAAATAAATGGGCCCTGAGAAGGCTGAAAGATAACATGGGCTGGAAACGGCCCAATGGAATAATGGGCCGTTAATGGGTATAAAGTGATACACAATTCATTACGGGCCAGTTTCACCACGAGCCGTTAATGGGCCAAGAGTTACAAAGGGCCTCATATGGGCCGAAAGATGTCATGGGCCATACATGGGCCAAAAGTTACAAGGGGCTGGAATCATATTGGATGGCCTAGATGATGCTACTGGGCCTAATTCGGATAGGCCGTAACTGGCCCTGGGTTAGCGGGTTGTAAATGGGCTATATGCGAACAGGTCGTTAATAGGCTTTCCGTGGGCCGGCCCGCTACTGAGGGAGTCCTAGATTAGGGGGTCATCGGGTGTCCGGGCTATTCGATATGGGCAGGACTGATGGGCCGTGAAGATACAAAGCAGAAGGCTTTCCCCCGTGTCTGGGTAGGACTCTCCTATGCATGGATGACAAGATTGGTGTCCGGATATGTAATTTCCTTCCTCTACAAACCGACTTTGTACAACCTTAGGCCCCTTCAGTGTGTATATAAACCGAAGAGTTTAGTCTGTAGAGGCCACCAGAATTCACATAGGCTAGATATATAGGGTTTAGCCATTACAGTCTCGAGGTAGATCAACTCTTGTAACCTTTATACTCATCAGATACAATCAAGCAGGACGTAGGGTTTTACCTCCATTAAGAGGGTCCGAACCTAGGTAAACACCGTGTCTTCCTTATCCCTTGTTACCCTTGATCCTCAAACACACAGTTCGGGACCCCCTACCCGAGATCTGCCGGTATTGACACCAACATTGGTGCTTTCATTGAGAGTTCCATTGTGTTGTCGATAGAAGGATCAATGGCTCGCCTTGTCATCAATGATGATATCACTTCTGGAAGGGCCCTAACTCTAGGACCGAACCTCCAGCTCGGTGGTTTTACCATGGGCGGTCGCTCGGCCGTTAAGCGAACGTTGGCCTCCACACTAGCCAAACGTCATCTCCGCATCGGCCTCGAACACTCTAAAAAGATGGATCCTGCAAATATCTTGTCCTTGAGCGAGCTGCTAGATCGCATCGCTGCCCTGGGGCTCGCAACAGACTATGATCGGATCGGTCTTAAACCCGATCGGAGGGAAATCATGTCCCCACTGATCATCCATATGGTAGCGGTCGTTGAGGAACGAGCCGAGAATGCTTCTTCCCCTATGTTAAAAACCAGCTATGTTAGGATTTCCAAGCCCTTCGAGCCGGACACCCATCCTCGGGAAGAGACTTCATGTCCTCCGAACTCAGGATCAGGCATTGAGCCCGGAAGTCACCTGGACCTTCCTGATCTTGAACTAGTGACCTGAGAGATTATTCAAGCTCTGGATTCAATCTTGGGTCAGGCTTCGGGTTTTAGCCCACCCACCCACCACAATCAATATTCCCCAAGTAATTCAGGCCCTCCAAACATATGTGGCCTAATGTATGTACGTCAGCAACCTCAGGAAACGGTCCATCACTTTTGGGCCAGATTCCTCCTTGTTAAAAACAAGATTAAAGATTGTTGCGACGAGGATGCAGTTTCGGTTTTTTGTCGTAACTATACGGATGAGGGAATTATCAATGCTCTCAACCGTCGCCGCATACAACACTTCACAGAATTGGCACACATAGTACAGAAGTACTGCATGATGGAAAGCGCATGGAAGGCCCAGACAGCCCAGTGGGAACCCCGTGCCTTTAACCAGCTCACTGTACGGGTAAAACTGATGCACCCTTACAAGGCATCCGATCACAAGCCCATTGACAAGAAAAACAAACCCTTCACGTGATACAAAACCGTCCTTGATGAAATACTCGACAAGCCCTGTCAGAGTGACGCCGAGCACCGAACCAAAGCACAACCTTCGGGCATGTTGGGTACTCCGGCAAGTGGCTAAAAGCGGTGAGGCTATCCTCACCAGTACTACTCCAGAGTGGCATTCTCTAGAGAACAATGATCTTAACATCTTTACGGTCTTCGAGACCTTCTCCTCGAATAATCAGCGTAAAAGGGCGCTTCGCGACCTCGCCGAAATCATCCAAGTAACCGCAATAAGCCCTTGGAACAACGCGGCGATAACTCTTACCGCGGATAACAAACCAAGGGCCCGATCAGTCCGAGCACCCGTCGCCTTGGTCTTAAACCCAATTTCGGATGGATTTGGACTCACTAAAGTGCTCATGGACGACGGTAGCGGACTTAACCTCATCTATGAGGACACGCTCGACAAAATGCATATTGACAAAAGCCGAATCGAGCAAAGCAGTACCACCTTTCGAGGCATCATCCCCAGTTAAGAAGCACGATGCTCGGGGAAAATCAAACTTGATGTAGTATTCGGCACGCCTGAGAATTACAGGTCTGAAGAGTTGCTCTTCCATGTTGCCCCTTTGAACAACAGATATCACGCCCTCTTGGGGCGGGACGCCTTCGCACGCTTCCAAGCCATACCCCATTACGGGTACATGAAGCTTAAAATGCCACGGGCCAATGGAGTGATCACTATCACCGGTGATCCGGATATAGCACTACGCGCCGAAAACAAAACCGCATCCTTGGTCCTCGAGGCACTATCCGAAGCCCTCGCGACCGAAGAGCTAACCACTTTGCGTTCCACAGTGGAGGAAGACGATGTGATCCTCGACAAGAGGCCCAAATCCACCTCTGTAGGATCTAGAAGTAGGTGTGTCTAGAGGGGGGGGTGATTAGACACTTAGTGCTAAATTTGCAATTTTTAAGCTTTTTCGGTTTGAGTGTAGTTTTAGGCACAATTTCAACATACACAATACATATCAAGCAAGCATGCAAAGAGTATATGAGCAGCGGAATGTAAAGCATGCAACTTGCAAGAATGTAAAGGGAAGGGTTTGGAGAATTCAAACGCAATTGGAGACACGGATGTTTTTCCCGTGGTTCGGATAGGTGGTGCTATCCTACATCCACGTTGATGGAGACTTCAACCCACGAAGGGTAACGGTTGCGCGAGTCCATGGAGGGCTCCACCCACGAAGGGTCCACGAAGAAGCAACCTTGTCTATCCCACCATGGCCATCGCCCACGAAGGACTTGCCTCACTAGCGGTAGATCTTCATGAAGTAGGCGATCTCCTTGCCCTTACAAACTCCTTAATTCAACTCCACAATCTTGTCGGAGGCTCCCAAGTGACACCTAGCCAATCTAGGAGACACCACTCTCCAAGAAGTAACAAATGGTGTGTTGATGTTGAACTCCTTGCTCTTGTGCTTCAAATGATAGTCTCCCCAACACTCAACTCTCTCTCACAGGATTTGGATTTGGTGGAAAGAATATTTGAGTGGAAAGCAACATGGGGAAGGCTAGAGATCAAGTTTCATATGGTAGGAATGGAATATCTTGGCCTCAACACAAGGGTAGGTAGTTCTCTCTCAGAACATATGAGTTGGAAGTGTAGATGTGTTCTGATGGCTCTCTCCACGAATGAAGAGGAGGTGAAGGGGTATATATAGCCTCCACACAAAATCCAACCGTTACACACAATTTACCAATCTCGGTGGGACCGAATCAACAAACTCGGTCGGACCGAAATAGTAAACCTAGTGACCGTTAGAGATTTTCGGTGGGACTGACATGCAACTCGGTAGGACCGATATGGTTAGGGTTAGGGCATAACGTAATCTCGGTGAGACCGATTACACAAACTCGGCGAGACCGATGTTGGTAATAAGCTAACCAGAGAGTTGGTCAGGCAAACTCGGTGGGACCGATTACTAAACTCGGTTGGACCGATTTTGGTAATGAGTCAACCAGAGAGTTTGCATTGTAATCTCGGTAGTACCGATTGCCTAAACTCGGCGAGACTGATTTTGACAATGGACATACACAGTGAGATTGCAATCCCATCTCGGTGAGAGTGAGATCCCTATCGGTAGAACCGATTTGCTATGGTTTGGCAGTGGCTTATGACATGTGAAACTCGGTGGTGCCGGATAGAAAGAATCGGTAGGTCCGAGTTTGACTTTGGGTTTAGGTCATTTGTGGATATGGGAAAGTAGCTGAGGGTTTTGGAGCATATCATTAAGCACATGAAGCAAAAGGCTCATTAAGCAACACCTCATCCCTCCTTGATAGTATTGGCTTTTCCTATGGACTCAATGTGATCTTGGATCACTAAAAATGTAAAATGAAGAGTCTTGAGCTTGAAGCTTTAGCCAATCCTTTGTCCTTAGCATCTTCAAGAAGTTCCCACAACCTTTAGTCCATGCCACTCCATTGTTGAACTTATCTGAAACATGCTAGATAGAAATGTTAGTCTAACAAGAGATATGTTGACATTAATTATCAAAACCACCTGGGGAGCACTTGTGCTTTCAATCTCCCCCTTTTTGGTAATTGATGGCAACATACATCAAAGCTTTAGATAAAGATATAAAGAATAGCAAGTAAAGCTTTGGAAGGACATGTAACAAACATAGGCTCCCCCTACATGTATGCAATCATGTGAATATAAAATGTAGAAGCATGTGAGAGCATAATCATGACAGAGTAGGCAATGTGTTACATGTATCTTGGCCATATGCATCAGAGCAAAAGATTATTAAGAGAAATACCTTCATGCTTATGAGTCCTTCTTGCAAACAGTATGTACAAAAGCAAGAATTCCTCATACTCATGATTCTGATGCATATACTTACCTTGTAGTCTTGAGTTGACTTAGGATGGAATGAACCTGCATAAACAAGGTTAGATAACACAGGTACATCCACTAGCCAGAGCAAACCAAGAGAAACCACAAGAATACCAAGACTGGGATGACATGTAGAGAGTGAGTACAAGGTACCACATTAGATTAGACATGTCCCCAAGAGTAAATATATGCAATGAATTTGAATGATTCTTTCCCTTAGATGTCTTGCTCCCCCTGAATCTGACATGGAATATTGGGAGAAGATAGGGAACAGAAAATCAGAGCTGAAAGATATAAATGAATAGAACTTAATGCAAATGAGCACATATGAACATGTCTTTCCCCCAAAAAGACATGTGGCATCTCTCCTCTTGAACATCAAGCATCTGGGATCCTTGAGTGTTCTCTCCCCCTGGAGATCTCTTTCTCCCCCTTAATACTTTCTCTCTCTTTCTCCCTGGTGATAAGCTTTGATGTGATCTCTCTCTCCCCCTTTGACATCAATTTCCAAGAAGCTTTTTCTGGAATCCGTCGAATAGGTTTGGTCATTGAGACTCAGCACAAAGCAATGGATAAAACTGTGATGCTTGTAGAGGACAAGATTCATTGAGTGAAGCTGGATCAGAAGAAATATAGAATAAGTGGCAAACTGTTTTTCCTGTTGCGAAGTCGGTGGCACCGAGTGGCATGTTTCGGTGGTACCGAAGGGATTCGGCTGGACCGAAAATTACAATTCGGTGAAACCGAGTTCATTACAGAGAAAACACTTGTCACCTCAGCTCACTAGTCAAATAAGATCTCACAAAGATTTGCAATGAATTAACTGAAAGATTTGCAAGGAATTTGATGCAGAAATATGCAGAACAAGAATCAAAAAGAAAAGAATGAAAGTTCTAGATGAAGTTTTTTTTGTGTGTGTTGAAAAAGAGGGAAACAAATATGCAAGGAACAAATGCAATAACACAGAAAAGAACACAAGAGAACTTCATCTAGAATTGGGCGGTGACATAGTCACCTATGTTAGAGTATATTGACTTAGGAGTCAAGTGAGAACACTTGATCATAGATCATACTCATCGTTTAAGCTCAAATGGGGTTACCATTTTTCGTTTAAGCATCTTGATGTATTCACATCTTGTGGAGTTGCTTTGACTCATGACTTGGAGTAAAGCTTCTCTAAGATGGAATAACATACCTTGGGTGGTGGTGTGGATCTTGCTCATGTAGTTGAACTTGTGTGGGTGCTCGAAGTTGATGTAGCTCATCATGAGTTGGGAGCACCCCTTGGAATTTGAGTTCATCTACCTACATGGGTTAGTTCTTGCAAGGAAAAAGCACTTGTATATCCAAAAATGACAATCATGAAGCTCAACATAGAATCTGTCAAAGGATATGTTTGAATGGTTTTGTGCTTCCTTGTCGTCAACCACCGTTGTGTAGGGACTTGGTGATGTAGAGATTGCTCAAGACGTGAGTGAGTTGCAATATCATAGCATTAGATTCAACCAAGTACCTACATGGTTTAGATAACATGGAAGGTACAAATATATCCAAGACATAAGATAGTCATCATAAGAGATATATCATGGATTAGCCATAAGCTCATGTCTTGCATGTATCCAATGGAGTTTCTATTCCAAGTTCGAAGCATCAATGATGTTCAATTCTCCTCTCAACCTGCAAAAAACTTTCTCATCAAGTGGTTTAGTGAATATATCAACCAATTGCTTATCGGTGCGAACATGCTTAAGATCAATTTCACCCTTAGCAACATGATCTCGAATGAAATGATGACGAACTTCAATATGCTTAGTTCGAGAATGTTGTACAGGATTATGACCAATTTTGATAGCACTTTCATTGTCACAAAGCAATGGAACATGTTTCACATAGACCCCATAATCTTTAAGAGTTTGGGTCATCCAAAGTAATTGAGCACAACATGAACCAGCGGCAATATATTCCGCTTCAGCGGTAGATAAGGATACCGAGTTTTGTTTCTTGGAGGACCAAGACACAAGAGATCTACCAATAAATTCACAAGTACCCGAAGTGGACTTTCTATCAACCTTGTCTCCGGCATAATCCGAGTCGGAATAGCCAACAAGATCAAAAGAGGACCTCTTAGGATACCAAATGCCAAAATTTGGTGTATGGATTAAGTATCTCACTATCCTTTTCACGGCCTTAAGATGACATTCTTTAGGAGCAGCTTGATATCGTGCACACATGCACACACTTAGCATAATATCGGGACGTGAGGCACATAGGTATAACAATGAACCAATCATAGAGCGATAAACCTTTTGATCAACCGGTTCACCATCTTTGGTCAAATCATTATGTCCACTAGTAGGCATGGGTGTAGGCATACCTTTGCATTCTTGCATATTAAACTTCTTGAATAAGTCTTTGGTGTACTTCGTTTGAGAGATAAATGTACCTTCCTTAGTTTGCTTGATTTGCAAACCGAGAAAGAATTTGAGTTCACTCATCATAGACATCTCAAACTTCTTTGACATTAGCTTTCCAAACTTTTCACTAAAAAGAGGGTTAGTTGAACCAAATATGATATCATCAACATAAATTTGGCATACAAATAGTTCTCCATTAACCCTTTTAGTAAAAAGTGTGGAATCAATTTTTCCAATTTCAAAACCACTTGCAATAAGGAACTTGGTCAAGCATTTATACCATGCTCTAGGAGCTTGTTTAAGACCATAAAGGGCTTTGTGAAGTTTGTAAACATGATTAGGTTTCTTAGGATTGACAAAGTTGGGAGGTTGTTTGACATAAACTTCCTCCTCTATTTCACCATTTAGAAAAGCACTTTTAATGTCCATTTGGTACAAGGTGATATTGTGGTGATTAGCATAGGCAAGTAAGATGCGAATGGACTCAAGTCTAGCAACGGGAGCATATGTCTCACCATAGTCCATACCTTCGACTTGTGTGTGCCCTTGGGTGACGAGACGTGCTTTGTTGCGAACCACTTGTCCATCTTCATCTTGCTTGTTGCGAAACACCCATTTGGTACCAATGATGGTGTGGTTGTTGTCGGGCTTCTCAACCAATGTCCAAACATGGTTTCTCTCAAAGTTGTGTAGCTCTTCATGCATAGCGTTTATCCAATCCGGATCTTCCAATGCTTCTTCGACCTTCATAGGTTCAATGCTAGATATGAATGAATAGTTTTCACAAAACTTAGCTAAACGAGTTTTAGAGCGAGTGATTCTCCCGGTTTGAGTATCATTGTAGATTTGCTCGACGGGATGATCTTTGGCAATTCTTGCTCGAACTCGTGAAAGCTTTTGCTTGGGTCTTCGTTGAACATCTTCTTCATCTTGTTCTTCTTCTTGATCTTCTCCATTGTTAATGTTGTCGTTCTCTTGTCGTGGTGGAGAAGGAGATTGTTGATGTTCGTCTTGATGCATTTCCTCGTTTTCTTCATCTTGGTGTGTCCCACTTGTGGATGCTTCCGTGTCAACTCTTGGTTCACCTTGTCGTGAAGTAGAAGCTTCCACTTGGACGGACGAGGTACTCTCCTTCCCCTCCGTTGGACGAATTTTGCCAATAGACAAGTCTTGGACTGCTTCTGAAGGGTCTTTGTCTCCTACATCAATTGGCAATTGCTCTACTTGCGATCCATTAGATTCATCAAACTTCACATCTACCGTTTCTTCAACCTTTCGGGTGAAATTGTTGTAGACACGGTAAGTGTGAGAGTTTGAGCCATAACCAAGTAGGAAACCTCCATGAGACTTAGGAGCAAACTTTGAACGACGATGCTTATCAAGAATGTAGCACTTTGAGCCGAATACTCGAAAGTATCCAACTTGGGGTTTGTTACCGGTGAGGAGCTCGTATGTCGTCTTGCCGAGTAGCTTGTGAAGATACAAGCGATTTGTTGCATGACAAGCTGTCTCAACCGCTTCTGCCCAAAAGTGCTTTGGCGTCTTGTACTCATCAAGCATCGTTCTTGCCATTTCGATAAGCGTCCGGTTCTTCCTCTCAACAACTCCATTTTGTTGAGGTGTGTACATAGCCGAGAACTCGTGTGAAATCCCTTCTTCGTCAAGAAAGGTGTCCACATTTGCGTTCTTGAACTCCCTTCCGTTGTCACTCCGAACCTTCTTGATCTTCACGTCAAACTGATTTTGGGCCTTCGTAGCGAAGTTTTTGAAGATCTTTTGGACCTGCAATTTATCATCAAGAAAGAACACCCACGTAAATCTTGAAAAATCATCAACTATAACTAGACCAAAAGAATTTCCACCGAGACTCTTGTAGGCATTGGGACCAAAAAGATCCATATGAAGTAGCTCGAGTGGCCTCCTTGTGGTCATGATGTTCTTCACGGGATGCCTTCCTCCAACCTGTTTACCTGCTTGACAAGCACTACAAAGTCTATCCTTATCAAATATGACATTGTTAACTCCAAGGATATGATTTCCTTTAATAAGCTTGTCAAGGTTTCTCATGCCAACGTGACCTAGTCGTCTATGCCACAACCAACCTTTTGAGGATTTAGCAATAAAGCAAGTTTTAGGTTGTGCCTTTTTAGAGAAATCGACAATGTAAAGGTCACCTCTACGTATACCGGTAAAAACCATTTTATGATTGTCTCGACGAAACACTTGGCAATCTACCTCAGTAAATAGGACATTCAAACCGAAATCAGCAAGTCTAGATACTGAAAGTAAGTTGTAGCCAAGAGATTCAACGAGCATGACATTTTGAATGGAGCTATCGTGTGAAATGGCCACCTTACCAAGGCCAACCACCTTACCCTTTGAATTATCACCAAAGGTGACATATTTTCGAGGGTCGTCATTTTCAGCAAGCTCGCGGAACATCTCTTCGTCTCTGGTCATATGATCAGTACATCCACTGTCGAGAACCCATTCCTTTCCTCCTGACACATATCCTCGAAGATTAGCCATAAGACCAAAGTGTCTCATTGCATCATCAAGATCGAAGTCACTATCATCATTCTCATCATAGTATCCATGTTCAACATGATCATGTGATTCATCATTTCCTAGAGAGAGTGACTCATTAGATAAATGATCATCAAAGTGGTCACTTTTATGAATTCTTATAGCTTCGGATATAATATCACTAATGATTCCAACATTTCCTTTAGCATGCATGAGATTAGTAAGCTTAAATAGACAATCACCAAAACTAGGATCACTAGAGTTCATTTTACTCAAGGCAATAGATTTATGGAGAATTTCATCCAAATTTTTCAATGAATAATCGGGGAATCGTTCCTCAAGAAATTTCCATATAGTATAGGCACAATTAAGAGTAGGTAAACTAGCAATCAAGTTTTTGGGCAATCCTCTAATGATGAGCTCAACGGTTCTAAGATTGCGAATCATGTCAATATCTTCATCTAGGGTGGGATGCATAGAATCAACATGAGGTGCATAAGGACTAGCAATATACTTGTTCAAATGACATTGATTGAAAATCACAAGCATCTCATTTTTCCACTCATGAAAATACTCTCCATCAAGAATAGGCACTCTTTGTCTAAGACTCCCTAAAGTAGACACATCCATCTTCCTCCAATGGTGATTAAACCAAGGCAATGGAGACCAAAGCTCTGATACAACTTGTAGGATCTAGAAGTAGGTGTGTCTAGAGGGGGGCGTGATTAGACACTTAGTGCTAAAGTTGCAATTTTTAAGCTTTTTCGGTTTGAGTGGAGTTTTGGGCACAATTTCAACATACACAATACATATCAAGCAAGCATGCAAAGAGTATATGAGCAGCGGAATGTAAAGCATGCAACTTGCAAGAATGTAAAGGGAAGGGTTTGGAGAATTCAAACGCAATTGGAGACACGGATGTTTTTCCCGTGGTTCGGATAGGCGGTGCTATCCTACATCCACGTTGATGGAGACTTCAACCCACGAAGGGTAACGGTTGCGCGAGTCCACGGAGGGATCCACCCACGAAGGGTCCACGAAGAAGCAACCTTGTCTATCCCACCATGGCCATCGCCCACGAAGGACTTGCCTCACTAGCGGTAGATCTTCACGAAGTAGGCGATCTCCTTGCCCTTACAAACTCCTTGGTTCAACTCCACAATCTTGTCGGAGGCTCCAAAGTGACACCTAGCCAATCTAGGAGACACCACTCTCCAAGAAGTAACAAATGGTGTGTTGATGATGAACTCCTTGCTCTTGTGCTTCAAGTGATAGTCTCCCCAACACTCAACTCTCTCTCACAGGATTTGGATTTGGTGGAAAGAAGATTTGAGTGGAAAGCAACTTGGGGAAGGCTAGAGATCAAGATTCATATGGTAGGAATGGAATATCTTGGCCTCAACACAAGGATAGGTAGTTCTCTCTCATAACATATGAGTTGGAAGTGTAGACGTGTTCTGATGGCTCTCTCCACGAATGAAGAGGAGGTGGAGGGGTATATATAGCCTCCACGCAAAATCCAACCGTTACACACAATTTACCAATCTTGGTGGGACCGAATCAACAAACTCGGTCGGACCGAAATAGTAAACCTAGTGACCGTTAGAGATTTTCGGTGGGACTGACATGCAACTCGGTAGGACCGATATGGTTAGGGTTAGGGCATAACGTAATCTCGGTGAGATCGGTTACACAAACTTGGTGAGACCGATGTTGGTAATAAGCTAACCAGAGAGTTGGTCAGGCAAACTCGGTGGGACCGATTACTAAACTCGGCTGGACCGATTTTGGTAATGAGTCAACCAGAGAGTTTGCATTGTAATCTCGGTAGTACCGATTGCCTAAACTCGGTGAGACCGATTTTGACAATGGACATACACAGTGAGATTGCAATCCCATCTCGGTGAGACCGAGATCCCTATCGGTAGAACCGATTTGCTAGGGTTTGGCAGTGGCTTATGACATGTGAAACTTGATGGCGCCGGATAGAAAGAATCGGTAGGTCCGAGTTTGACTTTGGGTTTAGGTCATTTGTGGATATGGGAAAGTAGCTGAGGGTTTTGGAGCATATCATTAAGCACATGAAGCAAAAGGCTCATTAAGCAACACCTCATCCCTCCTTGATAGTATTGGCTTTTCCTATGGACTCAATGTGATCTTGGATCACTAAAAATGTAAAATGAAGAGTCTTGGCTTGAAGCTTTAGCCTATCCTTTGTCCTTAGCATCTTGAAGGAGTTCCCACAACCTTTAGTCCATGCCACTCCATTGTTGAACTTATCTGAAACATGCTAGATAGAAACGTTAGTCCAACAAGAGATATGTTGACATTAATTACCAAAACCACCTGGGGAGCACTTGTGCTTTCAACCTCTTTCAAACCAGCAGATGATATAGTCAAATTTCAAGTGCACCCAATGGATCGTAACAAAACAACATCGATTGGAGCACTACTGGATCCGAATGTTGACGCCGCCCTATGAGTGTTCCAGCGTGAAAATTGGGATATCTTTGCCTGGCACCCTTAAGACATGCGGGGTCCCACGCAGACTGGCCGAGCATGTACTCAAGATAATAAAGGGGTTTAAACTAGTCCAGCAAACGCTGCCGCGATTTTCCAAACACAAACGACAAGCTATGGGGGAGGAGCTAGCCAAAATACTCGAGGACGGTTTCATTAGAGAAATCAAGCACCCAGACTGGCTAGCCAACCTGGTCATGGTGCCGAAGAAGGATTAATCCTGGCGCCTTTGTGTCGGTTTCAAAGACCTCAATAAGGCTTGCCCTAAGGACCCCTTCCACTGCCTTGAATTAACCAAATTTTTGACGCAACCGCGGGACACAACTCATTGTGTTTCCTCGACGCTTACTGATCCGGATACCATCATATTTAGATGAAGGAGTCCGACCAGGCCGCAATTACATTTATTGCCCCGTATGACCCCTTTTGTTTTAACACTATGCCCTTCGGGATTAAAAACACTGGTGCCACTTACCAATGCATGATTCAAACATGTGTGGAAAACAAATAAGCAAGATAGTGGAAGCATATGTGGACGTCGTGGTTATCAAGACTAAACACGTCGACTCATTGGTGGACGATCTCCACCTCACATTTGATAACCTCCAAACATATATGACATATGGCTTAATCCGGAAAAATGTGTTTTCAGCGTTCCAGCTGGAAAACTGCTCGGGTTCATCGTCTCCAATAGAGGAATCAAAGCAAACCCAGCCAAAATCCGAGCCCTGTCACAATTGCCCATACCAACAGATTTAAAGTAAGTCCAAGGGCTAGCTGGGTGCATGGCAGCCTTGAGCCGTTTCATCTCCAGATTGGGAGAAAAGGCTCTACCACTTTATTGAGTGCTACGGTGCACAGACCGCTTCGAATGGAAGGACGCGGCTACAGCCGGATTGGAAGAAATAAAAACCCTGTTAGCAAGCAACCCAATCCTGGCCGCCCCAGGTGTTGGCGAGCCTATGTTGCTCAATATATCCGCGACTCACCAGGTAGTGAGCGCCGTACTCGTCGTTGAGCAAGAGGAAGAGGGACATAAATTCTCCATCCAGAAACTAGTATACTATTTTGTCGGTGTTCTGGGAACGGGGGTCCCCAGACTTGCCTGCCTGCGGCCCGCGGAGTGGCTAAGTCAGCGGGCCGTATGGCCCATCTTCATCAACAAGGCATCCAAGACCCTCGCGAGGCGGACGATGCAAGACCTCCTCAGGAGTGGCCTAGTCAGGCAGGCTCACAAGGAGCGGAGATATCAAGGCGGGGCAAACCTCACAAGGCTTTCTTGACGCGAGCCATGACGATCGAGACCAGGCAGGCGCTAGGCGGGTGCCAGCGCACGCAGCATCCTTGTTTCCTCTTTGGTGCTAAGGAGGCAAGCGTAGGTGAGGAGTACCGAGGCATCAGGCAAAGGTTGCCATATCGGTGCAACGAGACCAAGAGCAGAAGAACGGCAAGACGGAGGTCACCGTGGAGCCCAAGACGGCACCACCACCAGAGCCTTTCGCAGGCGAAGACCACTTTTGTCACGAAAGCTTGTACTAGCTGCCCCCCTTCAAATTTGCCCGCCGTTGTTCGCTCCCTTCCCGCTCAATATTTAGGGAGAGGACCAGGGCCTATATAAGTAGAACTAGCCACCACAGTAGGGGCATCTGAGCTTGATCTGATTTGATCGAGAGCCTACCCTAGTCATAAGAACACCTCAACCTCAGGGGGCTGTTCTTCCACTTGTACTGTTCATCATCAGCCCAAGAGGCAATCCACCACCACCACACTCGAGTAGGTTATTATACCACAAGGTGGCCCGAACCAGTATAAATCTCGTGTCTTTCTGTGTTGCGAGTTTGTCGAGTTCGTCTGCGAGATATTATTGAGCTAGGGCGTGGACCGGTAGGAGGGAAAGACTTCGCGCGCACCCTAGAGTTCAAACATTAAGGGTTTTGCCGGAACCCCACATCCGACATTTGGCGCGCCAGGTAGGGGTGCGCCGTAGCTTCCCTTCCGTCGATTCTTCGCTCCGTCGCTCCGACGTCTCCATGGCGGACGCTCGCTGCACTCGAGCTGAGCGTCGGGCTGCCTTCACCGCCCGCGTTGCTCAGACGGCTCCAGTCGGCGGGCCACCTTGTCATTCTCCGTCTCTCGCCGCCAACGCAGCCACCGGCCCGGCGGGGAACAAGTAGCAAGCGTCCTCGCTGCATCCATCGGTGCGGCAGGACAGCCGCACCGCCACTCCATTGCTGACCTCGGTCTGTTCCTCGTCCCACGCACGCCGCACTCCCATGGAGGCGCGGACCGCACTCCTCGCCGTGAATGAGCTCCTGCGCTACCGCCCGGTCGACGACCTCTACGAGGAGTGGCTCGACCGCGTCGCCGAGCTCGTCCGTGCCGCAGGGGGCTCCCCGGCGCAGTCCCTCTCTCTGCCTCACCCTCCGCAAGCCATAGGCGACGTGGCTCATGGCGCGCCTCCACCACCTCTGCCCCAAGACTGCGCCTTGGCGCCAAGGCACGCGGCCCCCACGGCATGACCCGCCACGTCCGGTGCCCGCGCGCGAAGAGAGAAGCTGCCGAGAAATCTCTCGGCCGCGAGAAGCTGCACCTGCGCTCCCCGTGCCGCATCGTCAAGACCGCGCACCGCCTACAGCGGCGCCGCGCGGACCTCATCAAGACCAAGCTCCACCTCCGAGGCGGGCCCTGGCAACCACGGCCGGCTACCGCGCCTTCAACCCTGAACTGCATAGGCCAGGCAAGTTCAAGCCGGATCTGCCTCCCCGCTGCGACGGCACCTCGGATCCCGCAGAGTTCCTGCAGCTCTACGAGCTGAGCATCGAAGCGGCCAACGGCGACGAGAAAGTCATGGCGAACTGGTTCCCTATGGCTCTCAAGGATGGTGCCCGCTCCTGGCTCCTGAACCTGCAGCATGGCTCGATCTCCTCCTGGGATGAGATGCGCGACCGCTTCATTGCCAACTTCCAGGGTACCCACGACCGCCCACCGGCCGCGGGTGACCTGCGCCGCATCAAGCAACAACCAGGAGAGACCCTCCAGAAGTATATCCAACGCTTCAACAACACTCGCCTCAAGATCCCCAAGGTCACGGACGAGGCCATCATCTCCGCGTTCTCAGACGGCGTCCGTGACGTCAAGATGAAGGAAGAGCTCGCTATCCACGAGGAGCTGTGCACATCTCAGGAGCTATTCAACCTGGCGACCAAGTGCGCAAGAGCTGAGGAGGGGCGCCTTTGCCTCCTCGAGCTACCAGCTGCGGCTGCAGAGGAGAAGAAGGCCAAGGCCAAGGACGTGAAGCGCAAGGAGGCAGCTGTACTCGCAGCAGAGCCGGACACCAAGCAGGGCAGGGATCATCCCGAATCGTCCAAGGGCAGCCGACCGTTCTGCGCCTTCCACAACCTGAACACCCACAACACCAGTGACTGTCAAGAGCTCAGAGCCATTCGCGAAGGACGCTTCGGTCGACGCCCCGAGCGTAGCGACCGGGGCTACGGCCGTGGAGGAGGACTTGGAGGCGGACGCTGGGACAACCGTGGTCCACGCCAGGAGTGGCGCGATAGGCCTCGCGAGGACCGCTGGCAGGACCATCCTCGCGAGGGCACCTGGAGGGACCAACCTCGTGAGGATCGCCCCCAGGGCAACACCGGTCTTCCCCCGCTGCCGCCACCAAGAAGGAACGACAATCACCATCAGGATGAGGGGGCGGGGGGCTTCTAGGAGCCGCGTGCAATCGTCTGCATCTTGGGCGGCACGCAGGCCCCAGCCTCTCAACGCATCTTCAAATAGTTCGCTCGTGAAGTGAACGCGGTGCTCCCCAAGCACGAGGCCACGCGCCCGCTCAGGTGGTCCCAATGCGCCATCACTTTCAACTCGGCAGATCAGCTCAAGTGCGCGTCCACCGCTGGCGCTCTCCTGATGCTTTCTTCACCAGTCATCAGCAATGTGCAAGTTACCAAGACCCTCATCGACGGCGGAGCAGGGCTCAACGTCCTGTCCGTCGACACGTTCGTCAACCTCCAAGTGCCATATGAGCAGCTTCAGCCTACCAAGCCTTTCTCAGGAGTGACCGACGGCTCCACTATACTAATAGGGTAGGTCCGCTTGCCTGTCATCGGGGAGCGCAAGAACTATCGTACCGAGCTCATCAACTTCGACATCGCGCACATCCGCCTGCCGTACAACGCCATCCTCGGGTATCCAGCCCTGGCCAAGTTCATGGCAGTCACCCATCACGGCTACAACGTCCTCAAGATGCAGTGTGCTCCCTCGAGCACGCCTTCCAAGCTGCAGCAATCAACGACCCCGACAGCAAAAGCGAGGGCCCTCCTGAGGCCCTCCCCAAGAAGAAGAAGCAGTTGCGCCGAGCAGGATCTCAGGAGGGCGGCGACACAGCTGGAGCCTCATCAGGATCAGCGCCCGCTTCAGGGGCGCCTCCCTCCACCGCATAGGTAGGCGTGCCTGGCGCCCTCCTCGGGCAGGGCTCGAGGGCTCTCTTCTGGAGGGCCTCAGACCTTTCCAACTTCATGAGGGAGGCGCTTGGGCACCACTTGAAGGCGTGCTTCACGACATGTTTCCCTTAGGAGAAACATAGGGCAAGGAGTGCCTACCACTCAGGAGTTCATCACCAAGACCACTCAGGAACTGCAATACGCAAGGGCCATGCGCGGCGTTAGCCGCTGACCAGGCGCAGCTCCCCATCCTGGCGAGGATGCCGGGCTGCGCGTCTGCATCGACGTCCCAGGGCTCAACAGGGCCGCTTCTCAGGAGCGCTTCTAGCCTTCGCATGTGGGCCGTTGAGAGGGTCTGTCGCACAGCTACATTCGCATGCCCTTCGGCTTGCCAAGCATGGCGTCAGCTTATCAGTGCAACATGCGGTGCGTCATGGCGACTCAGGAGGCTAGGTACCACGCCGTCCTGGAAGAAATGGAGATGGTCTTCAAGGAACCTCCCGAGCCCCCAGATCCTCCCGAGGCTTAGGGCCCCGGTGGCTCGTGAGGAGCCATTTCTTCGACGCACACCCTAAACTGCACCAACTCTACCTCGTCTACAGAACCAGGTGACATTTTCCAAGCTCGTTCAGCTGGGAGCGCCCCTCGGGCTGCATTATTCCCAAGCCGCATGGGTCCAAACCTGTGGCATGTATCCCTTTGCTTATGTCTTAGCTTACCTTGTTGGGGGCGCCCCTCGGGCCGCATCATCCCCAAGCCGCTCGGGCCAGACCCAGTGGGATGTATCTTCCTGCATTTACCCAAGCTAATTTGCCTTCCATTCTTAACCTGCCTACGGTTATCACCTGCTTGATCGTCGCCTCCCACGGGGCCCCCTCCCATTGGCATGGCGCTGGTGCATGGGTCCGTCCCTGCCACGTTGACAAACCTGAGCGGTCGAGCTTCGGCTCGCGGCACGCCCCACGCACGTCACCTCACCAGGCCCTCAGTGCCCTCGCCTCTTCGCAGAACAACCAGCGGCAGGCTGGTAGCTATAACGGCAAACCGTATTTCTTCCTGTGCCTGTTCACAGGTATCCCCTGGGGAGGATAGCAGGTGGCACCGTGAGTCTCTTTTTCTCTCATGCAATTCTCTTGTGCATTGAAAGGGGGGCTCCTGAGCATCGCGACTCAGGAGATCTTACTGGCTCTCCAGCCCTCATCCCCTGGCCTTGACCACGGCATCGCGACCTGGCATGCTAGCGGTGGCTGAGCTCGCCCTAGGGCCGTGACCTGAGGACGTAGAGCACTAAGGAGAGCATGGGAGGAGGGAAACTAGTATAGGCCGACCTAGCTGTACCGCACAAGCTGGCGCGCAGGCCTAGCGCACCACCAGGAATCGCCACGGAATCGACAAGATAAGTCGCGCTCTCGGATTGGGTAATTGTTGGGGCCTAAGGGTCACCCTCGCCGCATCCCCGTTGCGGCCACGTCAACTCCCTTTCTTGCCTTACCATGGCTGCTTGAGCGCTAAGGGGGACCTCCTAAGCATCGCGCCTCAGGGGCTCTTACTGGACCTCGGGCCGCACACCTCCTGGCCTTGACCACGGCACGCGACCTGGCATACCAGCGACGGTTGTAGCCTGCCTGGGGACCGGGACCTGTCAGTGTAGAGCAACAAGCTATCGCGAGGGAAGAAAGGGGGGACCGAGCCTTAACAGGACATGCGTTCACCAAATTTTCATAATAGGGAAGATGAGCGCGAAAAACATTACAGACCCTTTACACGCCCCCGCGGGGTACTTCAGGATTCTTCGCAGGGAACAAAAGCTAGAACTAATAGGGATCCTATCTACACCCTCCCGTGGCAGACGCCATCACCAACAGTGGGCCACGGGAGGCCGGCGCCAACCCCATCTAGATCAGCGGCGGTGACGGCCGGATGCGCGCGGCTCTGCTCCGAGCGCGGCAAGAGCTTGGGGGCACGTAGCTGTCGTCGCTCGTCTTCGGAGTCTCGTAGCGCTCAAGAGAGCTACTGGACTCCCAAGGGTTGTTGCTTGAGTGGCCGCGAGTGGAGCGCGCGGTAGCCTGACGCTCCTCTCTGGAGCAGCACTCCAGGCGGCGGCCCTCCGCATCAAAGACCTTGAATAAGAGCGTAGAGGCGTCATCGTACTCGAAGTGGATCACGAGGGCGCCCCTCGCACGGCAGACCCGCGCGACATCGCCCCAGCCGCGAGTCATGAAGATCTTGCCGGTGGGGACCACTTCGATCTCTGCTCTGGTCGCCGGAGCATCGCAGTCGGCGTGATGCAACCAGAGCTCGAGAGGCCCCCTCAGCGGCATCACGTCGGAGAAGAACCATGGGAAGCGGATCCAAGAGCTTGGAGGCATCGGCGCCCATAGCACAAGCTCGCGCGAGGAGTCCTCGGCGTGGATTCCAGGGGCGGTAGCGCGTGTTGCCGTGGCGCGGCGACTACAGGCGCGGCACGGGTGACGCCGCTCGTCGCTCCGTCCTCCTGAGCCCTCGGCTCGGGCGTACAAGGGTAGAGGATACCCTGGAGGAGGCCGCTCGCACCAAGGCCTCGTCACCACCTGCATCGCCGCTTCATCACGGCGGTGGACCGACCTCTTCTTCGGCGGAAGCGGCCCTGGATCATCGCGCGGGGCCTTTCCCTTCTCTTCAGCGGAGAACCTTCTGATAGGCGCCATTGTCGCTAGCAGTGGAGCGAGCAGGAAGAAGCAAGCAAGCAAGGAAAAGACGGGCGACGGGGGCTCTGCCCCCTCCCCATTTATAGCAAAAGAAGGCCAATCGGCGCCTCCCACGATCGCAGGTAATTATGGTATTCCTTGCATGTCGCAGGGACTTGTCAAGTCATGCAGTTGCCAAGGCAGCGCGGGGAAGCAGAGACGCGCACGTCCAATCAACCGCCACGCGTCAACCGAGGCTGCAGGCTTTTGGGGCCCGCGGCGCTCCATACTTGATTCTTGGCTTCGCCGCGAAGCCAAGTACGAGCGCACCTTGGGCCCGGGGGCTACTATCGGCGTTCTTGGAACGGGGGTCCCCAGACTTGCCTGCCTGCGGCTCGCGGCGTGGCTAAGTCAGCGGGCCGTACGACCCATCTTCATCAACAAGGCATCCAAGACCCTCGCGAGGGGCCAAGCCTCGCGAGGCAGACGATGCAAGACCTCCTCAGGAGTGGCCTAGTCAGGCAGGCTCACGAGGAGCGGAGATATCAAGGCGGGGCAAACCTCACGAGGCTTTCGTGACGCGAGCCATGACGACCGAGACCAAGCGGGCGCCAGGCGGGCGCCAGCGCGCGCAACGTCCTTGTTTCCTCTTTGGTGCTAAGGAGGCAAGTGTAGGCGAGGAGTACCGAGGCATCAGGAAAAGGTTGCCATATCGGTACAACGAGACCAATACCATAAGGACGGCAAGACAGAGGTCACCGTGGAGCCCAAGACGGCGTCACCACCAGAGCCTTCCGCAGGCAAAGACCACTTTTGTCAGGATAGCTTGTACAAGCGGTCACCCTTCAAATTTTTCCGCCGTTGTTGGCTCCCTTCCCGCTCAATATTTGGGGAGAGGACCATGGCCTATATAAGTAGAACTAGCCACCACAGTAGGGGCATCTGAGCTTGATCTGATCTCATCGAGAGCCTACCGTAGCCACAAGAACACCTCAACCTCAGGAGGTTGTTCTTTCCCTTGTACTGTTCATCATCAGCCCAAGAGGCAATCCACCACCACCACACTAAAGTAGGGTATTACACCACAACGGTGGCCCGAACCAGTATTAATCTCGTGTATTTCTGTGTTGCGAGTTCGTCGAGTTCGTCCGCGAGATCTTAGTGAGCTAGGGCGTCGATCGGTAGGAGGGAAAGACTTCGCGCGCACCCCAGAGTTTGAACCCTAAGGGTTTTGCCGGAACCCCACATCCGACACATGTATGGTCAGTCCTTACACCATGCAAATCCCGATACCCTCACCATCAGAAGATATCCTATGCGGTCTTTATGGCATCCCGAAAGTTGTGACACTATTTTCAAGAGTGTTCGATCACGGTAGCATCTGAAGTACCACTCAATGACATCATACGTAATCGGGATGCCACCGGCCGCATAGCCAAATGGGCGATTGAGATCTTGCCATTCGAAATAACATACAAGCCGCACCGAGCTATTAAATCTCAGGCGCTGGCCGACTTTGTCGCCGAGTGGACGGAAGACGAGCTCCCTAAAGAGTACAGTGCATACTCCAACTGGGAAATGTACTTTGATGGCTCTAAAATGTTAGTTAGGCTGGGGGCTGGTGTCATCTTGACATCACCTACGGGTGGACACAGTCCGCTACAAGCTGCAAATCATGTATACGGACTCTAACAATGCAGCCGAATATGAGGCACTTCTACATGGTCTCCAAATGGCTATCTCCATGGGCATACACCACCTAGAGGTACGCAGGGGAATCAAACCTCGCAATATCCCAAATAAATGGAGAGTTCGATGCAAAAGACCCCAAAATGGCGGCATATCGAAACGCCGTACTTAAAATATCGGCTCGGTTTAAGGGGCTCGAGTTCCATCATGTTGCTTCTGACAGTAACCAAGCAGCGGACATCCTTGCTCAAATGGGTGCCAAACGCGATCCCCTTCCGTCTAACACCTTTGTGGAAATGCTCTTTAAGCTATTTGTGGTATGCAGGAAGAGAGCGGAAATATTAGTCCAGAACTGGTCATACCCCCGGCAGCCGAACACAATACAGATATCATCGGGGGTTCAGGTACTGAAATAACACCCTCAGCCCATGTAATCATGGCCATTATTGCTACTTGGACCGAACCCTTCTTGACCTACCTTAATAGGCAGGAACTTCTTGATGATCAAAATGAGGCTCGTCGAATAGTTCGGCATTCTAAAGCCGACAAAGTTCACGAAGGTGAACTATACAGGAAAAGCACTACTGGAGTACTCCAGCGGTGCATCTCTGAAGTGGAGGGACGACAACTCCTAGCAGAAATACATGCTGGTCTAGGCGGCCATCACGCCGCAGCTCGGCCCCTCGTAAGCAAGGCCTTCCGTACAGGTTTCTTTTTGCCAACGGCCCGAGCAGACGCACAGGCCCTTGTGCAACGCTGTGTGGGATGTCAGCTTTTCGAAACTCAAAGTCATATACCACCCACTTCCTTAAGAACAATCCCCATCACTTGGCCTTTTGCAGTCTGGGGGCTAGATATGGTTGGACCCCTTAAAGGGGGAAGCCATAAGAAGTAATATTTAGTGGTTATGGTGGAAAAATTCACTAAGTGGATAGAGGCCAAACTAGTAAAAATGGTTGAAGCAGGGCGAGTGATCGACTTTATATCCGGCGTGGTACATCTCTACGGTATCCCTCACAGCATCATCACTGATAATGGCTCCAATTTCACAGCCGATGAGGTGAAAAATTGGTGCACTAACCTGGGCATTAAGCTCGGTTATGCATCCGTATATCACCCTCAAACAAACGGTCATGTTGAACGAGCTAATGGCCTGATAATGAGCGGCATCAAACCCAGACTGGTGTGATCCCTTCGGGAGTCAGATAAGCACTGGGTTGAGGAACTTGATTCCATGCTCTGGGGCTGCGGACTACGCCCAATCACACGACCGAATATACACCTTTTTTCATGGTGTACGGCGCAAAGGCTGTCTTGTCTTGCGACATTATTCATGATCCACCTCGCATGTGCATGTATGAAGAGAGAGAGAGAGAGAGAGAGAGAGAGGCTGAGCTCGACCAGCAGGACAACCTGGACGGCGTTGAGGAGGAGCGTGATATTGCACAAGCCCGTTCCGAATTTTATGGTGGCTTCAAAGTCCTGAAATCATCACTTGTAACTCCGTTCTTGTTCCCCTTGTGCATGCCATCAACTCCATGCTTGTTCTTGCTTGTCGGTGTACAAAAAGGGGGGTACACTTTTTGTACCCCTATAACTGTGCACAGGCAGTCTGAGCCACGGGCACCTCCACACCGAGCACGACAAGGGAGGTAAGCCAAGGTAAGGCCGAAGATGAAGAGAAGCAGAACGACGCCAAGACCAAGACCACAAAGAGCAAAGGGGACAGAGCAGGCCCCCCGGCAAGATCCTTGCCCGGGGGCAGCTTTAGCTAACCCGGCAAGACCCTTGTCGTGGCAGCTCGCCCCACACCCACGGAGCGAAGCCACCCTTGAGTCCACTGCCCCCATGGGGCAAGGATTCGGGAGACATCCCTGTGGTGGCATACAGATCTTTGTGAAGACATTCAAGATCAGATACCCACTTAAGAAGGAGATGATCCTTGGCGGGATCCCAGCCAAGGAGGACCACAAGGCCCCCGACAAGAGCCTTGCCAGGGATGACATCGGGCGCCACGAGACAGGGCTCTCCCCCGTCCCCGATAAAGTAAGGATACCTTGGCAAGGCGCATTAAATGCGCCTTGTCATGTAATGCGAGGGATAACCTCGTATTACTGTACCCTTTCCACCTCCTGTGTGCCACTGTGGCAACCCCTTTCCTATAAAAGGAGGCCCGAGGCGACCAGGAGGAGGATTCGGCTTTTTGGAGCTCTTCACGCCCATTGCTAGCTCAAGAACACACATAAACAATCCACCAAAGCAGGAGTAGGGTTTTACGCATCTTCGCGGCCCGAACCTGGATAAAGGAACCGTGTGCTATCTGTTTGATCCGCTCTTCTCGCGACCCCGCGACCCGCAACCGTAGTAGGGATTCTTGTGATCCCATAGGTGTCATTTTCCACCGACATCTTTGGCGCGCTAGGTAGGGGGCAGCGCAGTTGTGAGAATCGGCTTTAGCAGTTAGTTCGACACTCCTTCATCGTCATGGCGCCCAAGAAGAAGACGACGGTGGCGGTTGGCCCGTCGGAAGCCGGACATCCCGTCCCGACGCGGACGAGCAGCGGACCGGTCGCGGAAAGGACCCGGGGCGCCGTTCACGAACACCAACACCGTGCCAGCAGCCGGAGTTTGGGAGGCGGCGATGTTCGTGTGCCTGGTAACGGGCTGCACGCCGCCAAATCCAAAGACGGAGCCAGGCCCTCCACGGGTGGCGCGGGGCCTTCCAAGATCGCTGCCACCCCGCCCGAAGGCGACGCGAGGGCTTCCCAGACTCCCATGCCGGCGCCGACGGCGCGCTCCTCTCAAGCGGCGCGCGACGAACGGCGTAATCACACCGAAGACCCCGGGCGTCGCCGCGGGAAGAGCCCCGAGCGCCCCTCCCGGGATGTAGAAGACCTGCCCGCTCACCGAGGTGCTGGCGAAGATGGCATGCGACCGCAGGGTCGTGATAGAGCTCCTTCTGACATGGTCAGAAGTCGAAGCGCGTCGCGATCCGGGCAGGTTTCGTTGCCACCAACGCCAGCAGAAGCCCTGGCGCATGCGCAGTTGCTCCTCGATTTCCCTCCCACTACGGGGAAACTCGACGGATGGAGAACCACTATCTAAAGCCTTGTTGCGGTGGCCAACAAAGACGAACCGTGTCTGGTGGAGCCCCCGGGTCGACGCTCCAACGGAGTCCCACGCACCAGTGGCAAGTGAGCCGGCGGCGCCGCGACCATGGTGCACTCGCCCCCTCCTCGCCCGGTGCCGCGGACGCCAGCCCGTCGTGACGTCACGGGCGACGAAATCTCCATAGCGTCGTCCGACCCGCGGACCCACTGTGACCAGCGCCAAGTCCTTCGGGAACGAGAACATGAAGACACTCGGACCACTATCGAGCGCCGGCGCGGAGCGCGCCACCAATCAGACAGGCGAGCAGGGCCTGCTGTGAACCACCCGGCACCGGAGAGCCCTGGAGGCCTACCTTACAAGGTAGGCTGTCCGGCTTTTACCCGTGAGCTACGGCAGTTCCAATGGCCCACTCACCGCACTTTCAAACCTGACGTGGGCGAAAAGTACAGCGGCAAGACCCACCCATCCGAGTTCCTCAGCATTTACACCATCGCGATGCAAGCTGCCGGAGCCCGTGACGATAAGGTGCTTGCGAATTACTTTCCGTTGCCTCTTAAACCCAACGCCATGTCATGGTTGATGCACTTGCCGGTAGACTCCATTTCCTCCTGGTCGGATTTGTGCCATGAGTTCGTGGGCGCCTTTACTGGAGGCCACCAAGCCCATGGCTAGGCGAGCGACCTGCACGTCATTCCCCAGAAGGGAGGCGAGAGTCTCCGCAAGTATATACAGAGGTTCAGCCGGATACAGTACAACATCCCTGATGTTCACCCTGCCGCCATCATCAGCGTGTTCCATCAGAACGTGCGTAACCGCAAGATGTGCGAAGAGCTGGCGATGAACAAGGTGAAGGATGTAGCAGAACTCTATGTTCTTGCTGACAGATGTGCCTGGGCTGAAGAGGGAAGGAAGTACCCCGGCGAAGATGCCGGCATGGAAACCGACTCCTCAGATGAGGATACTGCCGCCCCGTCGAAGAAAGGCCAGCGCCGCAATAGGAAGCGCAAAGGGAAAGCCGTGCTTGCCGTCGAGGGATCTGATGACACTGGCTCCACCAAGAAAACCAAGGCAGATGACCCCGGCAAGGAAATTGCCGGATGTGTCGCCTGCCGGGTCTTGGCGGCTGCCGAGAAGTCAGGAAACTCCGACAAGCGGTACTGCCGTGATCGAGAAACTGCAGATTCCTGATGGAGACCTCGAAGAGACGAGCATGTTTCAAGGGGTCAACCTTGTTGGATCACGGGCTCCGGCAGACCCTTAAGGTTCGAACTCTGGGGTGCACGCGGAGATGATGCCCTCTACCTCTCCGTCTCGCAAGGATCTAAACTACAGAAAGAACAGCACAAGAGACACAGGGTTTATACTAGTTCGGGCCACCATTGTGGTGTAATACCCTACTCTAGTTTGTGGTGGGTGGATTGCCTCTTGGGCTGATGATGATGAACAATACAAGGGAGAACAGCCTCGCGAGGGTCTGTTCTTGGCTAGGGGGATGAACTGCTAGGGGGAGTTCGATCGCCCTTCTCTCTCTCTCTCCTTGCTCTAAAGGCTTGATCAGACCTCTCTTCCAAATTGCTAGATCGATCTCTAGATGCCTCTACCCTGGGGGTGGCTAGTCCTATTTATAGGCAAAGGCCCTAGGCCTCTTCCCAAATATTTGAGCGGGAAGGGCGCCAACAATTGGCCAATTCGAAGGGGAACATCTGGTACACTTATCCTGACTAAAGTTGGTCATCGCCTGCCAAAGGCCCTATGGTGACGCCGTCCTGGGCTCCACGATGACCTCCTTCCCACCGTTGGACTGGTCTTGGTCTTGTTGCACTGAAATGGATGCCTTTGCTTGATCCTCTCGCCTGCGCTTGCCCCCTTTGCATCAAAGAGGAAAAGGGAGGACACTGCGCGGTCTGGCGCCCGCCTGGCACCCTTGGTCGTCATGGCTTGCGTCATGGGCACCTCGCGAGGTACCCTGCCTTGAACTCTCCGCCTCCTCGTGAGCCAGCCTGAGGAGGCCGCGCCTGAGGAAGCACCGTGTCGTCCGCCCCGCGAGGCTTGGCCCCTCGCGAGGGTCTTGAGTCTTGTGTTGATGAAGATGGGTCGTGTTGGGCCCCCATTTGCGCCACGCCGCAGGCCGCAGGCAGGCAAGTCTGGGGACCCCCGTTCCCAGAACGCCGACAGTAGCCCCCGGGCCCAAGGCTCGCATGGACTTGGCCGCGCCGAGAGGCGAAAGGGCGAGGGCGAAGCGCCACGGGCCCTAACAGCCAGCAGCCTCGGGCGCCGCGTGGCGGTTGATTGGACGTGGGCGGTACTGTTTGCCCATGCTCCCTTATCTTGCGCCGTGCTAGGTTGCCGCACAGTTGTACACAGCCTCCCTTCTTCCTGTTGCTCGACTGTCCCTTGTTCTTCCTTCCTTCAAACCCTGACTCTTGCCTCTAATCCCATCTCACATCTCCTCTCTCCCGTCCTCAGCCATGGCTCCGACGAAGAAAGAGAAAGGGAAGAAGCCTGTGCTCCCATCTCATCCACCGTCGTCGGCCGCCCCCGCCGTCGGCCAGTCAATCATACTCAATCTGGAGTGCCTGGATATGCTCAGCCTGGCTCTGGCCACTGTCTTCAACGAGTGCGGGAGGACGACGGCCTGGCCTACGTCTCACTTCCCCACCGACAGGATAATCACCGAGGTCCATTACTTTGCTGATGCCTTGTGGGCGGGTCTGGTTCCCCCCTTCTCGGATTTCTTCGACGCCGTCCTCACCCATTACCAGACCCACATGATGCATCTGGGCCCTGAATCCATCGCCCTCCTTTCGGTCTTTGCTTTTGTTTGCGAGGCGCTGATGGGCATCCCTCCTTCCGTTGCCTTGCTGCGCCACTTCTTCTCTCTGCGTCTTGCCGACCCCGCTCAATGCTCGGCATGCATGAGCTTCGTCGCTGCGCCTGAGACTGCAGCTTCTGGCATTCACTTCAAGCTCCCCCCACCTTCAGCTGGGTTCCGTGAGCGGTGGTTGTACGTTGATGTCGGGGTGCCCAGCCCCCTGCTGGTGAAGCCAACTTTGCCTGCTGTACCCAACTCTGGCTGGGGCTAGGAGACGCTCGAGAGCCCCCGGCTCGCCTTCGTCTGGCGCCGCTTCACGTTCTTGAAAACGCTCGGCGTGACGGCGCCCAAGGTGGTGAAGGAGTTTCTGTTGCTCCGCCTTGCCCCGCTTCAGCACCATTCTCGCCGGATGTGGGCCTTCAGCGGGCATGATGATCACATGAGCCTTCAGGAGGAAGACCTGATGCCTGGAGTGCTAAGGACAGTGCTCTTGGTCCTGACCGGCGACCCCAACCCGGGCAGCATCCAGCGGGGAGGAGCTCTGCTGTACCTCTGCCAGAACAGGGATGATTTCGTGAGGCAGATGCCCTCCTTCGACGAGTGGGGGCTACGCCCTGCCGGCTTCCAAGGGCCTCGCGAGAACCCTGTGGTGGTGACCGCCCTTCTGGTCGGCTTAGGTGAATCCTCCTCGAGTGGTGGAGCAGGGAGGCTGGAGACAGCGGGAGCCGAGAAAGCTCCTGAGGAGGTGACTGTGTCGGGCGGTGCTCTCGAGGGGGCAGCTCCTGAGACCCATGCTGCCAAGGCTGTTGGTGTGGCGCAGCTGCTTCCAGTGCTTGGGGCCGTGGCTCCTGAGGCCCCGGCCGTGTCTTCTGGCGAGGTGACTAATAGCGCGCGCCAGGCAGGCACCCCCGACGCATGTTGATTTGGTGCCCCGTCCTCATCGCAGATCGATTCCTGCGCACCTCTCTTGGGTTGCTTCCGTGTGGACTTTGAGGCCCTCCGGAGGAAAAGAGAGGTCCCTGGGGGACGACTTCCCCTGCCGCTTGCTGAAGCGCCGGAAATACTTTGCTACCGATGAGTAAGTCCTCTCCCTTCCTATCTTCTGATCCATTTGTTGTGTTTACTGATCCTTGCTTCACAGACCTCTTCCGGCTGAGCTCGTGGAAGTCGCTGAGGTGCCGCTTCCCTTGGCTTCGTCTCCCCCGTCGCCCCAAGTGCCCCGAGCAGCACTGCCCTTGTGGTGAGGACGAACGACGGGGTGGATTGTCCTGTAGCGCGCTGCGGTCCTTCTCTTCCCGCGATCTCCTATCGCGGGCCCTCTCTTGGCATAGCTAGTCTGCCATGGGCTTCTCGTCTGGTCGCGAGCTGCGACTGGCTGAGGCGCCCCCTGCGCCCTTCTTCTAGAAGCGGGCCGGCCTCAGGCCGGGCTTCTGGTACGGCGCACCCGGCCGTCGTGAGGACGCCAGCCCCCAGCCCCCTGCCCGGAGGGGGAGCGATGGTTCGTTGTCCCCGGCGCTTGTTTGGGGCAGGCGATGGCGTGGAAGACGTGCTCGAGCGCGCTCGGGAGCGTCGTGCTCGTCGCCATGAATTCCTTCGAAGGGCGAGCGGCGCGGTGGACCTGCTTGGGCAGGAGCTCGCTGATGAAGACGCGTGCCTGGAGGCCGAGGGCCTCCGCCTGGCCGCAGAGAGGCGCGAGTGAGAGGCCGTCGTTGCCCTCGCGCGTCATCAGCGCGACCTCGATGATGAAGAGGCGAAGGCGTTGCTGGAGGCCTCCCGGGCGGCTCGATCCCAGGCCGCCGAGGAGGCCCGGGAAGCTGACCGACAGCGAGAAGCAGCAGAAGAACGGACTCGGGAGCTCCTGGCCCGGTGCCGCTCGTTGGAGGAGCAAGTGGAGCTGCGCGAGGCGGCCCTTGTGTTGGTGAAGGTGGCCTCAGGTGACCCGGTTGAGCTTCGGAAGCGGTGGTGCTGGAAGCTGCCGAACGCTCCCGCGAGTATGAGCGGCTGGAGACGAGAGAGCGCCTGGTGACGCAGGTGGAAGATGATGTGGCCGCGCGGGAGACGCGTGTCTTGGAGGAGGTTGGTCATCGGGTGACGACGACGCGTCAAGGCCTCGAGCGCGAGTTCGAGAGGAAGCTGGAGCTGATCCGGGTCGAGGCCGAGGGGAGGACCACAGCCTTGCGGGCCCAGCGGGAGGAGGCAACGCGGCGAGCCGATGCTTCCCGGACCGCCCTTGAGGCAGCGCAGAAGGAGTCGGCTGCCTTCCAGGCCGAGGTGCTCCGTCTCCGTCAGCGGGTGGAAGAGGCTGAGGCCGTCGAACGTCAGAACGCCGATGAGATACACCAGCGGCAGGTCCTGGAGCACGTGCACGGCCCCATGCTGGCTACACTCAGGGAGAGGGCTAACGCAGCCTTGGGCAACATCTGCGAGGCAGCTGTCGGTGAGCCGCACATGATCAACTATGCCGGCAACCTGCAGTTCTTCACCGCCGTGGTGACGCAGCTGGAGGCGCGGTCGGTAAGGGCCGACAGGTTGGTGGAGGAGAGGAGACGTGCCCTACTAGGGCGCGCCTTCTCTCTTGCCTTCAGCCATCTCCGGAACATGGATCCCCACTTCGACTTCGACGCCGCCATCGCCCCAGCCCCCCAGGCCGTCCGAGGCGACCTAGCGCACTGGGTGGAAGACAACGTGGATGCTCTCGTCCGGGACTTCACTTTGGATGACGACGACGTGATCGTGGCTGCCGACGAGGGCGGTGTGGTGGATGGCCCTGATGCTGCTGGTGACGACGCAGGCGGCGAAGGCGAGTTCAGCGATGCCAGCGACAGTTCGGGAGGTGCCCCTGAGGATGCGTTAGGAGATTTGTCTGACTGACCATGTATTGCTCCTATCCTTTTACCCTGCATGGATAGAACTCAGGTGTTTGGCCTGACGGTTGTGAGAGCATTTTGAGAGGGGAAGCCCCTCATGTAAAAACTTGTGTTCAGCATATCCGTAGTGGTCATGTCGCGCGCGTGCCTGATGGTAGGCTAGTTTACCTTTGTTTCATACTGGCTCCGAGGCGGCCTGCAGGAGGACGCGACGCCTTGGATGTTCTCTAGTTGAGTGCTCAGGATGTGAGATCATTGCTGATGGGAAACTTCACAGGCCTTGGCCTTCTTCACAGGCTCCGGGCCTTGTCCCGAGCGAAACGGCTTCTCAGGCGTTCGCCTTCTTCACGGGCTCGGGGCCTTCTCCTGAGCGCGAGGGCTTCACAAGCGTTTGCCTTCTTCACAGGCTCCGGTCCTTCTCCTGAGCGCGAGGGCTTCACAGGCGTTTGCCTTCTTCACAGGCTCCGGGCCTTCTCCTGAGCACAACGGCTTCACAGGCGTTCGCCTTCTTCACAGGCTCCGGGCCTTCTCCTGAGCGCTTGGGCTTCACAGGCGTTTGCCTTCTTCACAGGCTCTGGGCCTTTTTATGAAAAGACAACCTCCGCAGGTACCAAAAGGTCATCTCGTGAGGGAGTAACAGCGGCAGTCTGGGCTGCGCTCGAGCTAGGCCCGGCCCGTCACGCGAGGGGCTCGCAAGGGGAGGCAGATGTGGTGAGGCAGTGACCAGAACGCAGGAAATGGTTTGAACGAGACCAAGCACCCCTTCCCCGAACACATGCAAAGTTCAAATTCGAATTCAACTTAAATCCATCGGGGAAAAAGTTACAGCCAAAGGGAAAAGGCAATGAAAGCAGACAAAAAAGCCGCGTCCGGCACCTAATCTAGTCTTGGACGTCTTCTCACCAGCGCGGAGCTAAGTGCTGTCCACTGGGCGTGGGAGGGAGACCCAGGGCCTGAGACCAGCACCCCTGAGACTCCGGGGCGTGTACAGCCCCACTCATTATTACGTGAGAGTGTCACGGGGCGGCGAGCTTCACAGGCACTAGGCCTTCTTCACAGGAACCGGCCTTGCTTCATATCGCCAGACGAGGGCCCCGCCTTGCACCACACTCTAGTGCCACCAACGACGACCGGAAACTAGGACGCCGCCGGTGGGGTAGAGCGGTCGCCAGCGGTTCCCCCGACGACCACGGGTCCTCCGCCAGGGGCAGGCCTTCCGGCGCCTCCCCAGCGGAGGGCCTACCTTCTAAGAACGCCTTTCTCCGAACGCCGCGGTGGTGATGTAGGATCCCTGCCCCTTTCCTGCAGCCCCCTGCGTCCTCCTCCCGAGGGGTAGGAGGCCGCGGGAGCGGGGCAGCTGCTCGCTGCGGCGACCTGCACCTCCTGTGACCCATGATTAGCGAACGCCTGCTCTTGAGGAATTAACGGTACCCGATAGTCGCCGCCTTCAGCGTGGCCGATGGAGCCGTCCCGGGGCTCCTGGAAGGGCTCGGCCTCTGGCGTCTCGTCTCCCCAGCTGGGGCTGAAGAGTGAGCTTGCTCGCCCTCGTGAGTGTGCCCTTGGTCCACCATGTGGGTCACGTATTCTTCTGGCGCCGCCATCCCGAAGGCTGTGCTATATTGCTCCATGCGCCATGTGGCGTTGCCTGACGTGCCCACCGTGGGGTGGTAGCGCGGCTGCCTGCTGGCGCCGTGGGCCGCACTGAGCCCCTCCCCTTCGCGTGCCGGGGGCGGGGGAAGCGCCACCGCCAGTCCAGCACCGTCGGATTCGCCGGTGTTGGGGTAGCCCTGAGGCCCGCGGGAGCGTGCGGGGCCTCCTCGTGCGCCGCCCTGGGCTTGAGGCGGGAGATGGATGCAGAAGGGGTGAGCCCCCGAAGCGGCAAAGCCCAGGAGTTCGGCGACCCGCTCCAGCAGCACGTCGCGGCCGCCTTCCAACAGCCTACACTGCAGCAGCTCCCAGGCCACCATGAGCGCGGCCCTCGAATTCGCTTGCTCCCGGCGGGTGTATGGTGTTGTGGTTGCGGCGTGGTTAAAGGCTCTCGCCGCCGACCGCTTTTGCCACGGTGTGAGGGTTGCGGAAGCCTGTCCGTGCCGCCTGCGGCCCGCAGCGCCCTGCGGACCACGGGCTGCCTGGGGTGCGGGGTCGCCCGAGGCGGGTGGCCCCGCGCAGGCGGGCCACGCCGCCCATGGATCTTGGTTGCCCTCCTGGTCGCCGGACATGGTGACGACGATGCGACGAGAGGCGGAGCGGTAGGAAGGCAGATTCCGGCGCACCCCTACCTGGCGCGCCAAATGTCGGATCACGGGCTCCGGCAGACCCTTAAGTTTCGAACTCTGGGATGCGCGCAGAGATGATGCCCTCTACCTCTCCGTCTCACAAGGATCTATACTACAGAAAGAACAGCACAAGAGACACAGGGTTTATACTAGTTCGGGCCACCATTGTGGTGTAATACCCTACTCTAGTTTGTGGTGGGTGGATTGCCTCTTGGGCTGATGATGATGAACAGTACAAGGGAGAACAGCCTCGCGAGGGTCTGTTCTTGGCTAGGGGGATGAACTGCTAGGGGGAGTTCGATCGCCCTTCTCTCTCTCTCCTTGCTCTAAAGGCTTGATCAGACCTCTCTTCCAAATTGCTAGATCGATCTCTAGATGCCTCTACCCTGGGGGTGGCTAGTCCTATTTATAGGCAAAGGCCCTGGGCCTCTTCCCAAATATTTGAGCGGGAAGGGCGCCAACAATTGGCCAATTCGAAGGGGAACATCTGGTACACTTATCCTGACTAAAGTTGGTCATCGCCTGCCAAAGGCCCTGTGGTGACGCCGTCCTGGGCTCCACGATGACCTCCTTCCCACCGTTGGACCGGTCTTGGTCTTGTTGCACCGAAATGGATGCCTTTGCTTGATCCTCTCACCTGCACTTGCTCCCTTTGCACCAAAGAGGAAATGGGAGGACACTGCACGGTCTGGCGCCCGCTTGGCACCCTTGGTCGTCATGGCTTGCGTCATGGGCACCTCGCGAGGTACCCTGCCTTGAACTCTCCGCCTCCTCGTGAGCCAGCCTGAGGAGGCCGCGCCTGAGGAAGCACCGTATCGTCCGCCCCGCGAGGCTTGGCCCCTTGCGAGGGTCTTGAGTCTTGTGTTGATGAAGATGGGCCGTGCTGGGCCCCCATTTGTGCCACACCGCAGGCCGCAGGCAGGCAAGTCTGGGGACCCCCGTTCCCAGAACGCCGACAAACCCGGGAAGAAGCCAACCCAAGGGAAAGGTCACGCTGCCCGTGACTTTTGGAAGCGACCTGAACTACAGGACGGAGAGGATCGTGTTTGATATTGCCAAGATCCCCTTGCCCTACAACGGTATCCTTGGCCGCCCAGCGCTGGCCAAGTTCTTGGCGGCGTCACACTACGCCTACAACACCCTGAAGATGCCAGGACCTGTGACGATCATCACAATCCCCTCCGATAAGAAAGATGCGCTGATTTGCGCTGACCAACTATACCAGCAAGCAGTTGCAGCAGCTGCCGCCACTAGGGCACTTGCTCCTGCCGCTGGGGCCCTGGGAGGGAAGAAGAAGAAGAAGACCGGTGAGACCTCGGACACCCACTCCGGCAAGCGCACCTCTTCGGAGTGTAGCGCTGCCATCGAGGACGTGCCAGAGAGCTCCATCGGCGGGAACAAGAAGTCCAGGGCCATACCGCCGGGAACCAAGAAGGTTTCCGTCAATGAGGATGACGTGGGAGGAGCTTTCACCATAAACTCCACCCTTGACGACAAATAGGAAGACGCGCTCGTCACCTTCCTGCGGGCGAATGTCGATGTGTTTGCATGGAAAGCTTCCGACATCCCCGGCGTTCCCAGGGAGGTGATTGAGCACCACCTCGCTATCTGTCCTCATGCGCGTCCCGTCAAGCAGAAGGTCAGGAAGCAAGCTTTGGAACGACAAGAGTTCATCACAGAAGAGATACGAAAACTGGAGGCAGCGGGTTTGGTAAGAGGAAGCAAGCTTTGGAACGACAAGAGTTCCATCCAATGTGGTTGGCCAATCCGGTCGTAGTGCGCAAGGCAAACGGGAAGTGGAGGCTGTGTATTGATTACACAGATATCAATAAGGCTTGTCCTAAAGAGCCCTTCCCGTTGCCGCGCATCGACCAGATTGTTGACTCCACAGCTGGGTGTGATCTGTTGTCATTCCTCGATGCCTACTCCAGCTACCACCAAATCTTCATGATGAGAGAAGACGAAGAGAAAACAGCATTCATCACCCCATGTGGTACGTATTGTTTCATGCGGTTGCCTTTCGGGTTGAAGAGTGCTGGTTCGACATTTGAGAGGGCGGTCCAGATTGGTTTTGAACCCCAGCTCCATAGAAATATGGAAGCTTATATGGACGACATAGTGGTCAAAACCAAGGACAGGGCAACCCTCATACCAGATTTGCAAGAGACATTTGCAAACCTGCGCAAGATCAATCTCAAGCTGAACCCTGAGAAGTGCGTCTTTGGCATCCCGTCCGGCAAGCTTCTCGGGTTCTTTGTGTCACAGTGTGGGATAGAGGCCAATCCGGACAAGATCAAAGCTATAGAGGAGATTGAGGCACCCAAGCGAATCAAGGATGTGCGTCGGCTTGCTGGTTGCGTTGCCGCCATGGGCAGATTCATTTCCAAGTCTGCCGAGCGTGCCCTTCCCTTTTTCAAGATCCTGAAAAATGCGGGCCCGATGGAGTGGACGTCAGAAGCCGAGGCGGCATTGCAAGATCTGAAGAAGTACCTCTCCTCCGCGCCAATACTAGTTGCGCCCAGGCCACATGAGCCGTTGCTGCTATACCTGGCGGCAACGAACCAGGTGGTCAGCGCCGCACTAGTGGCCCAGAGAGAGGTTGACGACGAGGTGATGGCAGCGACAGAGCCCGACACCACCAATGCGGAGACGACACAGCCAGTCGAAGTGTCGCCGAAGAAGAAAATGACGCAGCACCCGGTCTACTTTGTTAGCTCCCTCCTGCAAGGGGCTAGATCAAGGTACTCCGGTGTGCAGAAACTGCTCTTCGGCCTTCTTATGGCCTCGAGGAAGCTGCGTCACTACTTCCAGGCACACGAGATCACTGTCGTCACTCGCCTCCCTCTGCAACGGATATTGCACAATCCAGATGCGACGGGGAGGGTTGTGGATTGGGCACTGGAGCTGTCCAGCTTTGGCCTCAAGTTTGAAAGTACTTCGACGATCCAGAGCCGAGTCTTGGCAGAGTTCATTGCAGAGTGGACCGCAACACCTGACGAAGAAGCCCAAGGGACTGCTCTCCCCGGCAAGGAGGCAAGTTGCAATTGGATCATGTACTTTGATGGAGCTTTCGCCCTACAAGGTGCCGGGGCTGGCGTACTGCTTGTCGCCCCCACTGGAGAGCACCTCAAGTACGTGATCCAGATGCACTTCCTCAGGGAGGTGTCAACAAACAATATGGCAGAGTACGAAGGGCTGCTTGCCGGTCTTAGGATCGCGGCGGACCTCGGAATCAAGAAGCTCATCGTCAGGGGCGACTCGCAGCTTGTCGTCAAGCAAGTCAACAAGGATTACCAGAGCCCATTGATGAAGGCCTACGTAGATGAAGTGAGAAAGCTGGAAGAGCGTTTCGACGGTATACAGGTTGAATATGTTCCCCGAGCGGAGAACGATATCGCCGATTACCTGTCAAAACACGCTGCCCTCAAGCTACCTGTGGAACCAGGTACCTTTGTGCTTCAGCTAACTCAGCCATCCGTTGATCCATCAACAGAGCAGAAGAAGAGGAGGAAATCAGGGCCCGGCAAGTACTTTCCCGCCGAGCTCCCCGGAGCCGCCGGCAAGGATGTTGCCGGGGACGCTGAGCCCGCCACGGGACGGCTAGCTCCGGCGGAGCATCAAGCTCTTACCGTCGAGACAACCGCCCCTATAGCGGAGGAAATGCCTTTAGTCCTCGCCGTCGAGCCCCAGGCTCCAGCGTGGGCACAACATACCGTCCGATTCCTCCAAACAGGGGAACTTCCTGAGGAGAAGGAAGAAGCGGAAAAAGTAGCCCGTCGCTCTACCATGTACCAGTTCGTCGATGACGTCCTATACAGGAAGAGGCCGAACGGTGTGAAATTGAAGTGTATCCCTCGAGAGGAAGGACTGGAGCTGTTGGCGGAGATACACGGAGGCATATGTGGATCCCACATCGGGCCAAGGGCCCTTGCCGGCAAGGCATTCCAGCAAGGTTTCTTCTGGCCCACCGCCCTCCAGGATGCGATGACACTAGTCACCAGGTGTGAAGCGTGTCAGTTCCATTCAAAGAAGCTTCATCAGCCAGCTCAAGCCCTTCAAACCATTCCTCTCTCCTGGCCCTTCTCGGTCTGGGGGCTCGACATACTGGGCCCTTCCCCCGCGCTGTCTGGGGCTTTGAGTACTTGTACGTTGCAATCGACAAGTTCACAAAGTGGCCGGAGGTGGAAGCAGTGAGGAAGGTCACAACTCAGTCAGCCGTCAAGTTCTTCAAGGGGCTAGTGTGCCGTTTCGGTGTACCCAACAGGGTCATCACCGACAACGGCACACAGTTCACAAGCCGCATCTTCATGCAATATACTCAAGACCTCGGCAGCAAAGTCTGTTCCGCTTCCGTTGCCCACCCACGAAGCAACGGTCAAGCTGAGAGGGCAAATGCTGAAGTACTGCGGGGCTTAAGGACAAAGACCTTTGACAGGCTGCACAAGAGCAGAAGGCGCTAGATCGATGAGTTGTCGACGGTTCTTTGGTCGATCAGAACGACACCAAATCAAGCCACCGGCCAGACACCCTTTGCCCTAGTATACGGGGCAGAAGCAGTTCTCGCCACTGAACTCATACACGGGTTACCTCGAGTGCTCGCTTATGATGAGCTTGAGCAAGAGCAACTGTGGCAAGATGACGCAACGCTCCTTGAGGAAGATCGTCTTCGGGCGGCTGTGAGAGCAGCACACTACCAGCAAGCCTTGCGCCGCTACCATAGCCGCAAGGTTCATGCCCGAAGCCTTGAGGAAGGCGACCTTGTCCTTCAGCGCGTTCAATCGGCCAAGAATTCCAACAAGTTGACGCCAAAGTGGGAAGGCCCTTACCGGGTAATACGAGTCACCAGGCCCGGCGTAGTCCGCCTGGAGACCGAAGATGTCGTTCCGGTGAGTAACTCCTAGAACATTGAGCATCTTCGCAAGTTTTACCCATGAGGCGCGGCTTGCTGGCCCCCCCGGCAAGCCACCTTTTGTACAAGCATTGCCGATGATGCATGTAACCCTTTGTACAAAGCCAGGCGCAGACCCTGAGCATAAATAAATGAAGCGCTGGCGCCCTAAGTTATAGCATGCATGCTAGGTCGAGTCTCGTCCTTGGTTAGGGTTTATAGTGCTTAGCGGCGACTAACCCCTAGCTTAGAGGTCGAGTGTGTGTCCCTTTGCCGTTATTTCGTCTTCTTTGGTTCGCAGGACTCACATATATCCTTGCCGGATCACTTAAGGATGAAAGAGAGAAGGAGGACAGACTAGCATCTAGACCCCGGCAAGCCAGTATTACCGGGGGCTGCAAGAGCAAAGATTCACCCACGACAAACCAAAGTTGCCGGGGGCTACAGCTTCAGATAAGTTCTTCATCCCTTATCATGCATTCCCTTATGGACTGAGGTATGTGAAACCTCATTTTTCCTAAAAGCTATCGTCCTCCCCTAACTCTAGGCCCTAGGACTCATTCATGGGGCCAAGTTTGATCGTAGTCGCGGCAGCGAAAGGATGAAACGAGGAGCTTGAACCCGCCTCATCCCCGCCTCCGCCAAAGGCGTGAGAAAGGTCGAGTGAAGTGGGGAGACGGCAAGGCCTGTTGCCGGGCAAGGAAATGTTTATCTTAAAGATATCAAGGATTTACTCCTTGTCGTGGGTTCTACCCGCAAACAAATGACCCGGCAAGCATCCCTTTTTCATTAAAAACATTCCACTCAGGTACAGTCCCTAGGGAATGAAAAACATGAATGATGGGATTACAAGTTTTAAATTCAGTTAAGGCCCGAAGGCTTACAAACTAAAAAGAGATAAGGTGCTCGTAATCCCTTTCTTGCCCCTCTCCTCAGGAGGCAAGTCAAGGAGGCGAGAAGGATAAAACGAGTGCCTAGGCGAGGTACGAGCGGCAGAAGGCACCAGGAAAACATCCCGGCGGCCACCTCCACGGGAAGCTGGTGATGATGATGATGGTAGAAGAGCTGGAAGACGAGGCGGCAAGGCCGGCAATACGCGACGAAGGCGTCGATGCCCGCGTTCTCCGAGCCGACGGCCCGCCATCCGCCTTCTTCGCCCTCCCGCACTTCCTACGCCAGCCACCCAAGGAGACGGCCACGAGGAGTTGGTGGGGGCTCGGTGCAGATGCTGCTGCTGCCAACATTGCCCCAGGATCACGGGACCGACGCCTAGTCGGACCCATCATCCTATCGCCTACCACCCTCGTTGCCGCTGTCGCTGTCCTCCTCGTCAGTCTCGCCTGAGGAGGAATCTTCATCGTCGGAGGAGCTCTCCACGCAGCACTTCAGGCGAGTTCCAAAATCCCCGAAGACCTTGACGGAGAGAAGGTCGCCCTCCATCGGCTTAAAATGGAGAGTGAACCCCTCCGCCAGGCGGTGGATATAAGCAAATGTCTTCCATCCCTGGCAAAGATACATTACGTGAGGAGCGGGGAAGTTGACACGGACCCGCATGCCGGCAATCCCACAGCCCCTCATGTGCAGCCGCAATGATTCCGGTGGATCCAGCTCCATCTCCCGCGCGAATGGGGTCAGGAGACGAAGGCGACGGCGAGGCGGGCGGTGCAGCCTGACGAAGAACTCACAAGGGTCGTCCCCAACATGGCCCTCCATGGGGGGAGGAACTGCTGGCGGAGGCAAGGCCGGCGCGCCGCCCCGTCCTCCTCTTCCCCGAGCGCCTCGGCCTCGCCCATGGCCTCGCCCCCTCCCCCTTCCCCTTGCGGCTGGCTCTGCCATCGCGGGTGTAGGAGAAGGAGGGACGCGTTGTCGAACGGCAACCCGCGCTGCCACCGTTGAAGGACCAGGGTTCCCTCTCTCCATGGCGGATGGAAGGGGGGAGCAGAAGCTGAAGGAAGAAGGAGATGAAGGAATGCGGGACGCCATCCCCCCTCCCGCTCTTTATAAAGGAATGGGGTGGGGGCTCGGCCGCCCCGCTCCGCCAATCAAGAAACGGAAGGCGCAGGGAACTGGGACCGACCCGCTGCCCCAGCCCGCGGCGGCCCAGTTTCCCGCCTCCACCGATCGCCACCCCAAGCGCATGGGAGCCACGTGGCAGGCGTGCAGGACCGAGGCGACGGGTGAGGCGACCTCTCCCCACCCCGTGATTGCAGGGAGTGGACGCCTTGAAGACCACGCCTCGGCCCCGTTCAGTAAATGGGTCGCGCTTCCACGCCTCCCTCCGTTTATGGGGAAACCGCAAACCGCCCCCTTTACTACGACGTGACGCATGCATGTAGAGCTCAGCCCCACGCATGCCGCCCACGTCACGCATGCCTCCCCACGCCGCGCCACGCGCGGATGCGTGGGAAGCGCAGCACGCGAAGGAACTTACCGCGGTTAAAACCGCCCCGCCTGCCCGCGCACCGTTTTTGGGCCTAGCCCAACAACGCGTTGCGCTTCTGTGTGGCCCAGGCCCGGGGGCTCCTGTCGGTGTAAAAAAGGGGGGTACACTTTTTGTACCCCTATAACTGTGCACGGGCAGTCTGAGCCACGGGCGCCGCCACACCGAGCACGACAAGGGAGGTAAGCCAAGGTAAGGCCGAAGCTGAAGAGAACCAGAATGACGCCAAGACCAAGACCACAAAGAGCAAAGGGGACAGAGCAGCCCCCCCGGCAAGATCCTTGCTGGGGGGCAGCTTTAGCTAACCCGGCAAGACCCTTGCCATGGCAGCTCGCCCCACACCCACGGAGCGAAGCCACCCTTGAGTCCACTGCCCCCATGGGGCAAGGATTCGGGATCCCCGTGGTGGCAAGCAGATCTTTGTGAAGACATTCAAGATCAGATACCCACTTAAGAAGGAGATGATCCTTGGTGGGATCCCAGCCAAGGAGGACCACAAGGCCCCCGGCAAGAGCCTTGTCGGGGATGACAGCGGGCGCCACGACAAGACCCTTGTCGGGGCCCAGGCAAGGCCCTTGCCAAGGACACCCGTGGGGCCACCATCAGGCCCGCACCAGTCGCACCCCCACCGCCGTTCGCATGCAGCTGCCGACCCAACCAGTTGGGCAAGCACCTACATGGCGGCGTACAGATCTTCATGGAGACCCACCACTGCGCCACCTCAGCTGCCTGCCTGCCTACATGGCACCACAAGCACCGCTGGCCAGGGCGCGTGTCGACGCAAGGGGGAGCGGCGACGGACGAGACAGGGCTCTCCCCCGTCCCCGATAAAGCAAGGAGACCTAAGCAAGGCGCATTAAATGCGCCTTGTCATGTAATGCGAGGGATAACCTCGCATTACAGTACCCTTTCCACCTCCTGTGTGCCACTGTGGCAACCCCTTTCCTATAAAAGGAGGCCCGAGGCGACCAGGAGGAGGATTCAGCTTTTTGGAGCTCTTCACGCCCATTGCTAGCTCAAGAACACAGATAAACAATCCACCAAAGCAGGAGTAGGGTTTTACGCATCTTCGCAGCCCGAACCTGGATAAAGGAACCGTGTGCTATCTGTTTGATTCGCCCTTCTTGCGACCCCGCGCCCCCAACCGTAGTAGGGATTCTTGTGATCCCATAAGTGTCGTTTCCCACCGACATTGCTCCAATGTTCATCCCTCCTGATAATTTAATTGGCGTGCCCGAGCTCTAGTAATTGGTCCAGTATATGTAGTAGTAGGGGCTGTGGGTGTAACAATGGTATTGATGTCCTCATCATCCTCCCCTTCTTGAAATGAAGTCGTCCTCGACGGAAGCTCATCTTCCTCACCCAAATAAGGCTTCAAATCTGCAATGTTAAAAGTGGGACTAACCCCAAAATCTGCAGGCAGCTCAAGTTTATATGCATTATCATTTATTTTCTCTAACACCTTAAAAGGACCATCAGCACATGGCATTAGCTTTGATTTGCGCAAATTAGGAAACCTATCCTTACGCAAATGTAACAAAACAAGATCTCCAGGTGCAAAGACAACATGTTGTCTACCCTTATCTCCAGCAAGTTTATATTTAGCATTCATATGCTCAATGTTGTCCTTAGTTAACTCATGCATTTTTAAGATCAATTCAGCACGTTGTTTAGCGTCAAAATTAACCTTTTCCGAAGATGGAAGAGGCAACAAATCAATGGGTGCACGAGGTAGAAAACTATACAAAATTTCAAAAGGGCACATCTTAGTAGTAGAATGCAACGAACGATTATAAGAAAATTCAATATGAGGCAAGCATTCTTCCCACATTTTCTTATTATTCTTCAAAACCCTAAGCATAGTAGACAATGTTCTATTGACTACTTCAGTTTGACCATCAGTTTGGGGGTGACAAGTAGTACTAAATAGCAGTTTAGTCCCCAACTTAGCCCATAAACATCTCCAAAAGTGGCTAAGAAATTTAGTATCACGATCTGAAACAATAGTATTTGGCACACCATGCAAGCGAATAATTTCACGAAAGAAAAAATCAACAACATTAACAACATCATCGCTTTTATGACATGGTATAAAGTGTGCCATTTTCGAGAATCTATCCACGACAAAAAATATGCTATCACTCCCCTTCTTTGTTCGAGGTAAACCTAAAACAGAGTCCATAGATATATCCTCCCAAGGAACACTAGGTATAGGCAAAGGCATATATAAACCATGAGGATTGAGTCATGACTTAGCTTTTTGACATGTAGTGAAGCGAGCAACAAAACGCTCAACATCCCGTCTCATCTTTGGCCAAAAGAAATGTGTAGCAAGTACGTCCTCCGTCTTCTTCACGCCAAAATGTCCCATTAATCCTCCTCCATGCGCCTCCTGCAACGACAAAAGACGAACAGAGCTAGTAGGAATGCATAGCTTGTTAGCACGGAACAAAAAGCCATCATTAGTAACGAATTTGTTCCATGTTCGTCCTTCTTTACAATTCTGCATTACATTTTTTAAATCAGCATCATGCACATATTGATCTTTGATGGTCTCCAAACCAAATATTTTGAAGTCAAGTTGTGAAAGCATAGTTGTCGGGACCCCGATCCTAAGTCACACCGATCTAGCATGTAACACATCATATCATTTTGCGGCCTCACGCACGGTATTCCCACGGGTGCCACCTTACCTGGCCCGGGACAATTTGCGCCTTTTGGCTCACGTATATGATAGTGTCGCTAGCATCCATATGACAAAGAACCCGGGCCGACATGACTAGTCATGAACCCAAAGTGGCACTAACTTACAGGGACATGCATACATGAAACAACATCGAGCATGTCGGTCAGCAGTGTGTGAATCCGGGCTGTAGCACTGGGCTACCAGGACTCCGGGAACCCGGGCAATAGCAGGCTAGGCAGGACTCCGTATGTCACCGCGTGACATTTCCCCGAAGGGACAGACACAGGAACGAAGTGAATCACATGTTGGCCAATCAAGTGTCCCGAGCAGTAGTGCTGGGCTAGCAGGACTCCGGTGAACCGGGCTGTAGCGGACTACTATGGCTCATGGAAGCACAAGACTACATTTCCCCATAAGAGAGGCTACCAAGGATAAACAACTAGGTTGTAGGATCCCACACATACTAAGTATTTCAATCATACACACAATATGCTCGATATGTGTAAATACAACATGGCATCACAACATAACTCTACGACTCAAGTATTTATTCATTAGGCTCCGAGGTGCGAGATATTGCAAACATGGGTCTCATGACCCAACATTCAAAGCATACAAGTCAAAACACATGCGGAAGCTTAACATGTCTGAGTACAGACATCTACAAATGAAAAAGGCTGAGAAGCCTGACTATCTACCAGATCCTGCTGAGGGCACACGATCGTAGCTGAGGTAACAAGCCAAACATCGAAGTCCACGTGGAACTACTAGCGAGACTGAAGTCTCTCTGCAAAACATACAATAGGCAAACATGAGTACAAATGTACCCACCAAGACTTACATCAGAACTATCTACATATGCATCGGTATCAACAAAAGGGGTCGTGGAGTTTAACTGCAGCAAACCAGCTTTGACTCAGTGGCTAACCTAAACTACAACTGCAAGTAACTCTTTTGAGGTGGCGCACACGAGTCCACATATTCACCATATCAATACACTACTATGGATCTGCTCCCGTCTCCCTACGAGAAGGCTATCCATAGCACTCATGCTTATCTTGCGCATTTTAGAGTATCTACTTTCACTTGTCTATGAACTATGCAAGGTGTCCAAGTTTCCATATCCGAGGAATCCGACTATTCGAATAGATAATTATAACCCTGCAGGGGTGCACTTCTTCACACATGCTCTCGCCACTTATCACCATGTACACGTCATGTACCTCGGTAACCTTCAAGCGGAAGCCTGGCGAGGGAGTCGGCCACGACCTGACTAACCACACAAGTCTCTAGTCCAGGTTTATCGCCTATTCGGGTTCCATCCGCAAGGAGATCCGGCCGGGGTGTCGCTCACGGCCGCAAACAATGTGAGCAGGGTTCCAAAGCCCACCATCCGGGTGCCACTTGGTACACCGTGCCACTGTGCCTAGTCTGTCCCAAGCCCACCTGTACCGGGTGCCACTTGGTAGACTACTATCACTACCTACAAACACCAGAAACTAGTTGCAACTCCTGGACAGAGACCAGGTTGGTTAATAAGTCGAGAGGGGCACTTAAGCATTCCAATGCGTGGTAGTAACTGTTCATGGATCACAAACACAGAACTCAGTTCCTGAGGATGGCTGCAATGAGACAACCCACCATGTACTCCTACATGGCCTCTTACCGCTACCTTTCCCAAATCATGTTCACACACTTAGCTGTCAACAGTAGCACATGTTCACCACATTCTGATTCATCCCCGATGAATCAGACCTGACTCAACTCTAAGCGATAGCAGGCATGACAAACAAGCATGAATGAGTAGGCACAAAAGGGCTCACACAACTCCAACTCATGCTAGTGGGTTTCATCTATTTACTGTGGCAATGACAGGTCATGCAGAGGAAAGGGGTTCAACTACCGCAGCATGTAACAGTTGAAGCGTTGTTGTCCTAATGCAGTAAAAGAGAGCAGGAGCGAGAGAGTGGGATTGTATCGGAATGAACAAGGGGGTTTTGCTTGCCTGGCACTTCTGAAGATGATATAACTCTTCATCGGTGTCATCGAACTCATCGTCGGAACGTCGTCTACTGAGAGGGGACAAATACTGGCAAACACAGAAAGAACACAATCAATGCAATGCAAAAAATGATGCATGAATGTGACATGGCAATATGTTGTTGATTGGACTAATGCAACTAGCAACAAGTTAAATGGAGTTGGTTTGAACCAAAGGTTCAAATTCGAACTCCATATGTGAGGGTTTAAATGCCATTTATATGATTTGGCCTAAACAGCAGTCATAAGTTGTTCTAACATGCATGAAAATGGTACATATGGATAGATTGAATTTTTCTGATCATTTTTCATATATAAGTTATTTCATTCTGAGTTACGGTTGATTTTATATGAATTTTAGAAGTTTATACTAATTTCTGGAATTTCCTGGATTATTAATAATCCAGAAAAACACTTATTGCGTCAGGGTGACGTCACTGTGTTGTCAGCAGTCAACAGGGCCGGTACAGGTCAAACCTGACCAGTGGGGTCCATCAGTCAATGACACAGTGCTGGTTAGTGTCGCTAACAGGTGGGGCCGGGTCAACAGACACGTCAGCAAAGTCAACCTGACGTGTGGGCCTAGTGGATTAGTCTAAGTTAAATAGGAAATAAATGCCCGGGATTAATTAGGGCATGGGGCCCATCCGTCAATGGCACATGGGTTAAGCTAACCGCGGGGTTAGTGGCTAAACTAACCTGCCACGTCACCTAACCGGCGTTTAACCGCCGGTGCTAACAGAACGCGGCGACGCTCCTTGTCCGGCCATCTCCGGCGACGCTCCTTGTCCGGCCATCTCCGGCGACGGGAGCTTGCGTGGCTGGGCTCTATGGACGCGTTGCGGTGAGGCGCATCTAGTGGAGCACGCGGGGTGAGCTAGAGTGGTCAGTGGCAGCGACGGTAGCGAGCTAGGCGGCGGCCGGAGCTCGGGTTCGCGGGGACGGCAGCTAGCGAACGGGAAGGAAGGGGGTGAGCAAGGGGGAAGGGGCGGGTGCTCACATCGGTCCATATAAGCAGCTCAGCCGGCCCGGGGAAGCTCTAGAGCGGACGGAGCGGCGGAATCGATCTCGGTGAGCCGAGGTTGAAGAAGACGGCGTGGACGTTGCTTCGGGGCGTCCGGCGTTGCTTGGCTCGGTGGAGATGACTAGGAAGATGTCGCGGAGCTCGTAGGCACGTCAGAGGGGCAAGGCAGAGGCAGTGGCCACGGCAGCAGTGATCGGCGGCGACGAGCTCGCTCGGATGCGAGAGAGAGAGAGATACAAGAAAGGGGGAGAGAGCGAGGGAGAGTGAGAGAGAGTCGAGGGGGTCTGCGTGGCGTGCACGGAGGCATCCAGGGCGTCGGCGGCAAGCAGGAGTTGGCGAGGCGCGTGCCGGCGCGCGACGACCACGCGCGTTGCATCCTCCTGGCAAGAGGAGAACGATGACTGGCCACTTGGCTAGTCGGGCCGGTTGGGCTGTCACAGTGCCGGGCCGGTTGGGGCGCTAGGTGGGCTGCGGTAAGTCCCAGGTAGGTTTATGATTCCCTTTTTCCTTTTTGTTTTGTTTGTTTTTATTTATTTATTTGCCACTGATTCCAAATTCAAAACAATTTCAATCTAGTGCCAAACTTTCTGTAAGTATTTATGTGGCTTAGATAGGACTTTCCAAAGGCACACAAATATTTGAGAGGCATTTGAGGATACATTCCATATACTAGGAATATAAATTCAAATTCAAATACAATAGTGGTTTAAATTCAGTGCCCAAAATATTCCTCAAAAATGTTCACTATTTTTGGTTTGGTCTCAAAGCCATGCCAAAAATTATCGAACATTTATGAAGGAATTTTGGAAACAATGAATGCAATTTAAAGGGTTCTTGCCCTTCTTTTAAAATGTTTTCTGAGGCTCTCACTTTTCTTATTTCAACTTTCTGAATTTAGACATGATGCACACATGAACCTAGCTTAGTGCAAAACCAGAAGCTAGGGATGTGACAACTCACCCCCACTAAACAAGAATCTCGTCCCGAGATTCAAGACGTGAGGTAAGAAGACAGAGGGGAGACAAGACCAACACGATCTTCACGATCCAGGTTGCACCTCATAAGGTTGTTGATTCATTGCAAACGTTGATCTTGACATCCTCGCTTTTGAGATCTTCATCCACACGATGACGACGGAAAGAAACTCTATTAGGATTGATCTTCTCGAAGATCGAGCTATACAAAATCAACTCACGGAATGAGATGTTGAAACATCTCGAGTTGAGACACAAAACACATTGAGAGGGATGGAAGAAGAAACGACGGGGTTTGATTTGGTGGGCAACAATTCCATGCTTAGAAAGATGGTGGATGGTGTCAAGGTGGCGAGGAAATAATTGCCATGATCCCGTAACGGGGCACCTTGGAAAAGGTGACTCGTTGAACTGTTCCCTTAAGTGGCAAAAATAATTACTTCTGATCCATAGATCATTGAAACTCTTCATACCAGCTTAAGGAAATTTACAATGGATCATTTGAAATAGCTCCAAGAAATGGCATACTTGGACTAGGATGGATGATGTGGACTACCTTGTTGAAGACAACACAATGGATGACTTTTGCTTATCATCGGAAATGGATGGGACCCATGACAAGTCCACTTTGGAAGATGATCTTGGACAACAACTGCTGAAAAGGGCAGCCCATGGGGAATTGGCACAATGGCGGTGCAAGCTGGGAACAAAATGCGACTATTGGGAATGTTCCAACCATCATATCTGCCTGAGATTCAGATCCGATTGGTGATAGGATACTTCAGACTCAGCATGTCTGAAAAGAAAGTCTGCAACACAAATCGATGAGATGACGTTGCGAGATTCTCGGGAAATGAACTACGATATCAAGCTCCAAAACATGAGCTGGTTCTGCTACATACATGTGAACACACTATCCCAGACAAGGATGATCACGTAGTAGTCTTGTAATAAAACACTACCGAGTTCAGGTGGGGAACCATCATCGAGGATATCGAAGTCCTTGCGTAAGTCTAGCTCTTAAGAAGAAACTTCTTCTCCTCGAACAAATCAATCAGTGGCTTGGTGTGCTAGGGATTTATATAGCATGAAGGTTACAAGTCTCCAGACCACAAAATACCTCGCATGTATGCATGACTGACTTGGGATGATTCCAGAGGAAGCGAAACAAACTTTCTCAAATTCACGGCGGCAACTTGCATCACATGCACATGAATAAGAGGAAGTCACTACTTTCATCCAAACATATGCTTCATGAACGGAACATGAAGGCATTGTTTACAAAGTTTCCAACACTAGCTTCATGTTTAACACGAATTACGGGGGAGACAAGATGATGCTGATGGGCTCAACAGAAACTCATCAAAATTTCCATATCACTTGACTTCCACCATCATGTGAACATGATGATAGCATTGGTCAGACCAAAAGATGTAATGGTGTATGCTCGAGGGACCAACCACGAGTAAGACAACATTACGAACATCATTGGTTCTGATTTGACTTGATGATAGCCCATACCCAAGTGCAAGTTTTGACAAGGCAATAGATCCAACAACTGATCACGAGGACCAATCGATGGAGATATCATCTTTCTTCAACACACACACACACACACACAAGGATATCCCTTAACATGAACTAAATCAGACAAGCTTTTATCTTCTAACTCTCCAAGTTGTTGTTTGGCTTAACCAACTAGCTCAGGGGTATCCCACATAGATTCTTGGAGAATGGGTGGTTACAAGAGAACCAACTTGATCACGAGCTCAACATAACGGCCAGGGGACAACCTGGTGATACTTCCGAGAGGATATTCAGAAAATCACGAACCACCGATATGTTATTAAGCTCGGGAATAACCCTGCTTTTGAGAGCAAGACGATATGATCAAATAAGCAAGGGATTGAATAATCCTAACTCATTGATCGAAGAGTGCACCAGAATTAGCGACTAGGTTGCACGATCAATCTTAGGATGATGATTTAATAACCAACACGCTAAGAATGAGAACATTGCCCATTTACTACGAAGCAACAGAGTTGCTAGGAGTATTGATTTCACACATCACGATTCACTTGTCGGCATTCCGGTTACATCAACACGGGACCGAGGAATGAATAATGATGGAGAGAAATATCACTGCGTCAAGAATTCATAAGAGGTGGTGCAATTCTCATGACATTCTTGACATAAAGATGGTAACACTCCAATGTAGAACAGAGCAAAAGCTGGATTGGCATTTTGATCTGCGGAATACAACTGCTTTGACCCAATCCTAGAAATGGATAAGGTACTGGAGTTTGTTTCTCCTAGTCATTCCAAAGTAGAATGGCCTGACGGACCACAAGAATAATAAGCATCGATAACACGAATGCAAAACTACTCCCGACTATCAATTGATAGCCGAGGGTCCGGATACAACTAAAGAGGGACAGCTCAAAGGAACATATAACTTTCTGAGTTGTGGATGCATAGATTAGTATGTCGAATCAAGTTCAACAGGTTTCTTCCGGATAACCCATGCAGAGAGGTAGGATTGGCAGAGTCACAATATAGAATGGGAAACTCATCGAGAGCACTCCCGTTGTGATCTTTTGATCCAACAAACTTCTGCCATAAGTGGTTCATAGTATTTGGAAGAAGGAAATACCACGGACCTCGAGGTCTAATGCAAAGGTTACTAATAACCTAAAGGGACGAGCTAACACTATCAACATGAAGTAAGTAGGGTGAATCTCGGGTTCAAAACCCAGGAATAGAATACCTACTAGTAAATGGCATCACGGGATGCTTCCAAGAATGGTGGCCAGAATCATCACACCGGGAACACAAAACATGGCTAGATTACTAGGTGACACCCTAAAACACCTAGGGTCATAATAATAGCTCCAACATATATGTCGAGGCAATAGGGTACCTCAACAGACCGGTTAGAGTGCTTAATCTGGCCCAAAGGGACGCGAAACAGAGGGAAAGGATTTTGCAAATGCATCAGATGGGTTAGAAACCTGGGATGACTCGGATAGCATAACGGTTGTAAATGCTCAAAAAGATTTGAGACATCCTGCAAAATGGTGGCATAACCACTCAGAAGCACAATATCAAGGTTCTGAGGCCAGCTATGAACATACAGAAGTAATAGAAACTGAACTAAGACTTGAATCCATCTATCCTATAAGTCTATGGATTAGTAACACGTCATCCTGATAGAAAGATGAGAAGGCCTAGTTCTTAATCCCCGTAGAAAAGAAGAAGTTGACTCAGATCAGAAAGGCATAAGGTAAAGGAGTAAAAGAGCCTTACGTTCCTTTCCACAATCAATTCCCTTATATAACTAAAGAATTTCTAGACTCAACTTCGACCAGTTTGGCTTGGTAATCCTACAGGCAGTCAGGCTCTGATACCAAAGCTGTCGGGACCCCGATCCTAAGTCACACCGATCTAGCATGTAACACATCATATCACTTTGCGGCCTCACGCACGGTATTCCCACGGGTGCCACCTTACCTGGCCCGGGACCGTTTGCGCCTTTTGGCTCACGTGTATGATAGTGTCACTAGCATCCATATGACAAAGAACCCGGGCCGACATGACTAGTCGTGAACCCAAAGTGGCACTAACTTATAGGGACATGCATACATGAAACAACATCGAGCATGTCGGTCAGCAGCGTGTGAATCCGGGCTGTAGCACTGGGCTAGCAGGACTCCGGGAACCTGGGCTGTAGCAGGCTAGGCAAGACTCCGGATGTCACCGCGTGACATTTCCCCGAAGGGACAGATACAGGAACGAAGTGAATCACATGTCGGCCAGTCAAGTGTCCTGAGCAGTAGTGCTGGGCTAGCAGGACTCCGGTGAACCGGGCTGTAGCGGACTACTATGGCTCATGGAAGCACAAGACTACGTTTCCCCGTAAGAGAGGCTACCAAGGGTAAACAACTAGGTTGTCGGATCCCACACATACCAAGCATTTCAATCATACACACAATATGCTCGATATGTGTAAATACAACATGGCATCACAACATAACTCTACGACTCAAGTATTTATTCATTAGGCTCCGAGGAGCAAGATATTACAAACATGGGTCTCATGACCCAACGTTCAAAGCATACAAGTCAAAACACATGCGGAAGCTTAACATGTCTGAGTACAGACATCTACAAATGAAAAAGGCTGAGAAGCCTGACTATCTACCAGATCCTGCCGAGGGCACAAGATCGTAGCTGAGGTAACAAGCTAAACGTCAAAGTCCACGCGGAACTACTAGTGAGACTGAAGTCTCTCTGCAAAACATAAAATAGGCAAACGTGAGTACAAATGTACCCAGCAAGACTTACATCATAACTATCTACATATGCATCGGTATCAACAAAAGGGGTGGTGGAGTTTAACTGCAGCAAGCCAGCTTTGACTCAGTGGCTAACCTGAACTATGACTGCAAGTAACTCTTTTGAGGTGGCGCACACGAGTCCGCATATTCACCATATCAATACACCACTATGGATCCGCTCCCGTCTCCCTACGAGAAGGCCATCCATAGCACTCACGCTTATCTTGCGCATTTTAGAGTATCCACTTTCACTTGTCTATGAACTATGCAAGGGGTCCAAGTTTCCATATCCGAGGAATCCGGCTATTCGAATAGATAATGATAACCCTGTGGGGGTGTACTTATTCACACATGCTCTCGCCACTTACCACCATGTACACGTCATGTACCTCGGTAACCTTCAAGCGGAAGCCTGGTGAGGGAGTCGGCCACGACCTGACTAACCACACAAGTCTCTAGTACAGGTTTATCGCCTATTCGGGTTCCATCCGCAAGGAGATCCGGCCGGGGTGTAGCTCATGGCCCCAAACGATGTGAGCAGGGTTCCCAAGCCCACCGTCCGGGTGCAACTTGGTACACCATGCCACTGTGCCTAGTCTGTCCCAAGCCCACCTGTACTGGGTGGCACTTGGTAGACTGCTAACACTACCTACAAACACCAGAAACTAGTTGCAACTCCTGGACAGAGATCAGGTTGGTTAATAAGTCGAGAGGGGCACTTAAGCATTCCAATGCGTGGTAGTAATTGTTCATGGATCACAAACACAAAACTCAGTTCCTGAGGACGGCTGCAATGAGACAACCCACCATGTACTCCTACATGGCCTCTCACCGCTACCTTTGCCAAATCGTGTTCACACACTTAGCTCGCAACAGTAGGACATGTTCACCACATTCCGATTCATCCCCGATGAATCAGACCTGACTCAACTCTAAGCGATAGCAGGCATGACAAACAAGCATGAATGAGTAGGCACATTAGGGCTCAAACAACTCCTACTCATGCTAGTGGGTTTCATCTATTTACTGTGGCAATGACAGGTCATGCAGAGGAAAGGGGTTCAACTACCGCAGCATGTAACAGTTGAAGCGTTGTTGTCCTAGTGCAGTAAAAGAGAGCAGGAGCGAGAGAGTGGGATTGTATCGGAATGAACAAGGGGGTTTTGCTTGCCTGGCACTTCTGAAGATGATATAACTCTTCATCGGTGTCATCGAACTCATCGTCGGAACGTCGTCTACTGAGAGGGGACAAATACTGGCAAACACAGAAAGAACACAATCAATGCAATGCAAAAAATGATGCATGAATGTGACATGGCAATATGTTGTTGATTGGACTAATGCAACTAGCAACAAGTTAAATGGAGTTGGTTTGAACCAAAGGTTCAAATTCGAACTCCATATGTGAGGGTTTAAATGCCATTTATATGATTTGGCCTAAACAGCAGTCATAAGTTGCTCTAACATGCATGAAAATGGTACATATGGATAGATTGAATTTTTCTGATCATTTTTCATATATAAGTTATTTCATTCTGAGTTACGGTTGATTTTATATGAATTTTAGAAGTTTATACTAATTTCTGGAATTTCCTGGATTATTAATAATCCAGAAAAACACTTATTGCGTCAGGGTGACGTCACTGTGTTGTCAGCAGTCAACAGGGCCGGTACAGGTCAAACCTGACCAGTGGGGTCCATCAGTCAATGACACAGTGCTGGTTAGTGTCGCTAACAGGTGGGGCCGGGTCAACAGACACGTCAGCAAAGTCAACCTGACGTGTGGGCCTAGTGGATTAGTCTAAGTTAAATAGGAAATAAATGCCCGGGATTAATTAGGGCATGGGGCCCATCCGTCAATGGCACATGGGTTAAGCTAACCGCGGGGTTAGTGGCTAAACTAACCTGCCACGTCACCTAACCGGCGTTTAACCGCCGGTGCTAACAGAACGCGGCGACGCTCCTTGTCCGGCCATCTCCGGCGACGGGAGCTTGCGTGGCTGGGCTCTATGGACGCGTTGCGGTGAGGCGCATCTAGTGGAGCACGCGGGGTGAGCTAGAGTGGTCAGTGGCAGCGACGGTAGCGAGCTGGGCGGCGGCCGGAGCTCGGGTTCGCGGGGACGGCAGCTAGCGAACGGGAAGGAAGGGGGTGAGCAAGGGGGAAGGGGCGGGTGCTCACATCGGTCCATATGAGCAGCTCAGCCGGCCCGGGGAAGCTCTAGAGCGGACGGAGCGGCGGAATCGATCTCGGTGAGCCGAGGATGAAGAAGACGGTGTGGACGTCGCTTCGGGGCGTCCGACGTTGCTTGGCTCGGTGGAGATGACTAGGACGATGTTGCGGAGCTCGTAGGCACGTCAGAGGGGCGAGGCGCAGGCGGTGGCTACGGCAGCAGCGATCGGTGGCGACGAGCTCGCTCGGATGCGAGAGAGAGAGATACAGGAAAGGGGGTGAGAGCGAGGGAGAGTGAGAAAGAGTCGAGGGGGTCAGCGTGGCGTGCACGGAGGCATCCAGGGCGTCGGCGGCAAGCAGGAGCTGGCGAGGCGTGTGCCGGCGCGTGGCGACCACGCGCGCTACATCCTCCTGGCAAGAGGAGAACGATGACTGGCCACTGGGCCAGTCGGGCCGGTTGGGCTGTCACAGTGCCGGGCCGGTTGGGGCGCTAGGTGGGCTGCGGTAAGTGCTAGGTAGGTTTATGATTCCCTGTTTCCTTTTTGTTTTGTTTGTTTTTATTTATTTATTTGCCACTGATTCCAAATTCAAAACAATTTCAAACAAGTGCCAAACTTTCTGTAAGTATTTATGTGGCTTAGATAGGATTTTCCAAAGGCACACAAATATTTCAGAGGCATTTAGGATACATTCCATATACTAGGAATATAAATTCAAATTCAAATACAATAGTGGTTTAAATTCAGTGCCCAAAATATTCCTAAAAAATGTTCACTATTTTTGGTTTGGTCTCAAAGCCATGCCAAAAATTATCGAACATTTATGAAGGCATTTTGGAAACATTGAATGCAATTTAAAGGGTTCTTGCCCTTCTTTTAAAATGTTTTCTGAGGCTCTCACTTTCCTCATTTCAACTTTCTGAATTTAGACATGATGCACACATGAACCTAGCTTAGTGCAAAACCAGAAGCTAGGGACGTGACAATAGTATAGCGACGAGACAAAGCATCAGCAATAACATTTTCTCTACCCTTCTTGTGTTTAATGACATAAGGAAAAGTCTCAATGAATTCAACCCATTTAGCATGTCTACGATTCAGTTTAGCTTGACTTTCAATATGTTTCAAAGATTCATGATCAGAATGTATAACAAATTCTTTGGGCCATAAATAATGTTGCGATGTCTCTAAAGTCTGAACAACAGCATATAATTCTTTATCATAAGTAGAATAGTTCAGACTAGGCCCACTCAATTTTTCAGAAAAGTATGCAACAGGTTTGTCATCTTGTAATAACACACCTCCTAATCCAATTGCACTAGCATCACATTCAAGCTCAAAAGTCTTATTAAAATCAGGAAGTAGCAGTAAAGGAGCATGTGTCAACTTATCTTTCAATACCGTGAAGGCTTCTTCATGTGTGGTACCCCAAACAAAAGGCACATCCTTCTTTGTAAGCTCATTGAGAGGTGCAGCAATGGTGCTAAAATCTCTCACAAAACGCCTATAGAAACCAGCGAGTCCAAGAAAACTCCTCACTTGTGTGACCGTTTTGGGCTGCGGCCAACTCTCAATAACTTCAATCTTGGCTTTATCAACTTCAATTCCCTGTGGAGTAACAACATAGCCAAGAAAAGATACTCAGTCGGTGCAAAAGGTGCACTTCCCAAGGTTACCAAACAAACATGCATCACGTAGAGCAATAAAAACAACATGTAAATGTTCCAAATGTTCTTCCAAAGATTAACTATAAACACTCATATAAACCAAACTTAGTTTTAAATGTTGTTTTCCATTCATCTCCCAATTTCATACGAATTTGATGGTATCCACTACACAAATCAACTTTGGAGAATATTGTAGAGCCACTCAATTCATCAAGCATATCATCTAGCCTAGGAATAGGATGACGATAACGAATAGTAATATTATTAATGCCTCTACAATCAACACACATACGCGACATACCATCCTTTTTAGGCAGTAGTATAATAGGAACAACACAAGGACTAAGAGATTCGCGTATATAACCTTTGTCGAGCAGCTCCTGTACTTGACGCATAATCTCCTTCGTCTCCTCTGGATTGGTACGGTATGGTGCACGGTTGGGTAGCGATGCACCAGGAATTAAGTCAATTTGATGCTCAATCCCTCGAATAGGTGGTAATCCTGGTGGCACGTCTTGTCAGAAGACGTCAGCGAACTCCTGCAAAATGTTAGTGACTGCAGGGGGCAAAGAGGAAGGCACGTCCTCGAATGAAAATAATGCCTCAATGCACACAAAAGCATAGCAAATAGATTTGCTAAAAACTAGCTCATCAATATCAGATTTGGTGGCAAGTAAACATGCACTTTTCAATTTAATTTCAGAAGCAACACTAGATGGTTTATTATTAGGCTTCATTTGTTGCTCAAATTCTTTTGCCACAATCTGATTTTCACTCTTATTTTTCTCCTGTTTTGCTTTATTAGCTCTATGAATATCATCTTTCAAAATGGAATCAGGAGTCATAGGAAGCAAAGTAATATTTCTATCCTTATGAACAAGAGTATACTGATTGTTTCTACCATGGTGTACAGATTTTTTATCAAATTGCCATGGTCTACTAAGTAATAAGGAACATGCTTGCATAGGTACCACATCACAATCAACATAATCAGCATATGTAGAGATACTAAAATGCACCCAAATAGTATGTGTTACCTTAACCTTGCCGCTGTTGTTGAACCATTGGATGTAGTAAGGATGTGGATGTGGTCTTATGGTGAGAGATAGCTTCTCCACCATCTCCATGCTAGCCAAGTTGTTGCAGCTCCCTCCATCTATGATGACATGAATAGAACGTTCCTTCACAACTCCCTTTGTATGGAACAAATTGTACCTCTGATTTTGCTCAGCTTGTGTAACCTGCACACTCAAAACACGTTGAGCAACTAAACATTCATACCTGTCAGCATCTTCAGCAGCCATGTATTGCGTCTCATGATCAGAATCATCTCCACCGTGTTCTTCATGTGTAATAAGTGCCAAAATCTCCTCATCATAGTCACTAGCGGACTCATACCCACCATCCTCAGTAGCAATCATCACACGCTGAGATTTGCATTCTCTCGCAAAATGTCCTCTTCCCTTACAACGATGACAAATAATATCACTTGTGTGCCCTGTTGACGCCATGGAAGAAGAAGAGCTCTGTGTAGGCCCGGCAGGTGTGCTCTTGGCAGATAGTGGTGGTTGTGTCTGCTGTCTTGTATCACGGTTGGAGGTGGAACCTGAAGGAGATGATGGTGCAGTGGAAGTAGATGATGCACGTGGTGTCCATGATGAAGGTCAACCTGCAGAAAAGTTAGTTCGCGCCAATGTCTGTCGATCCTGCACTTCACGTTCAGCTTTACAAGCAAGATGGAATAAACGAGTGATATTATTATAATCCTTATACTCTAGAATGGTCTGAATCTCTCAATTTAATCCACCCATAAAACGTGCAAGCATAGCTTCATTCTCCTCAACAATACCACATCTAATCAAGCCAGTTTGTAATTCCTGATAATATTCTTCTATAGAATTTTTTCCTTGTCTTAAGCGCTGCAATTTTTGAAGTAATTCACGTTGATAATATGGTGGAACCCAACGAGTACGCATAACAGTTTCCAAAGCAGCCCAAGTAGCTGGAACAGGATATAATCTACAATGTTCAGACCACCAAACACATGCAAAGCTAGTGAAAGCACAAACAGCAGCAGGAACACGTCTCTCCTCGGGATATTGTAAACCTGTAAATTGTTGTTCATTTTCTAACTCCCAAGTAAGATATATATCAGGAACATATCTACCCTCAAATGGTGGTGTATTCAATTTTAGTTTAGGGAGATGGTCACGATCTCGTACCTGAGGGGGGGCCCTAACATTGCCATTATTTGCATGTGGACGACCTGGTGGTTGTGGTGCTGGTGGTTGCACGTAGTTCTGCTTTTGATCAACTTCATCCTCGTAATCTCCCACATAATCATCCTCCTCCGCATTAGCAGCAGGAGCCACATAAGTATCAACAGTAGCACCAACAGTTTGGCCAAGCACAAGAGGGACACGGCTCGCTCGGCGGAGGGTTGTTTCGCGCCGTGGAGGTAGTCGTTGTTGTTGTTGTTGTAGATGTGCGCTAGGTGTAGCCGATGGTGGTGGTGGAAGACGCGCGAGCAATTCATTAAACTTGTTATTGAGCTTTGTTTCGAACATCTTCTCCATGCCATCTATCTCCTCCATGGCCTCTTCAAATCTGTTTAGCACATCTTGCACCTGTCCACTCATCATTTGCGGAAATTTATCATGCAACTCCTTATTCGTCATGTTCTCCCAGTCAGTCTCGTCGGCTTGTGATCCTGCCATGGTTAGCAGCAATAGAAACACACAAGAATATGATCCTACAGACTACTAACAAGAGGTGGTGGTGGGTGTCACAAATCCGTCAAGCAAATCTCAAATTCTTACTAGTTCTTACCCAGCAGCAGGCGGTGATTGGCAACCGTTGTAGTCAAAACTCTCAAAAGCTTGGATAGAGCGATTGCCAGGGAGAGTCAAGCGCACGATGTAGATGTATGTGGAGCTGGGAAGGCTTATAGTATGGTAGCAAAAAGGGTCAGCAATAATGAAATCAGAGATGCAAAGTTGAATAAACGCTCAACGACGGTATTGTGCTGGTCCTAGGCTAGACCGTGCTAAAGACGCGAGCCTAGAACACTAACAAAATCACGGTGCTGCACGCAAATAAGGGAGGAGCACACTCTGATTTTTTTCTCTTTTTTTCCACTTTTTTCCCTCTTTTTTTTGCTCCGCAACAAATTTTTTTTCGAAAAAGTCTACAAATGGTCTAAAACTGCCTAGCCAGAATTTTCCAGACTTAGTTTTTTTTAGTTTGGAACTATTTTTCTACTACGGGTAGCGCAGAAGTTGGGGAGTCCTCCTTTGTCACGACTCGGAGTATGGCGTGATCTGGAAATCCAAAACAGAGTAACAAAATACTGGACTCGGAATAGGACTGGTGGCGGAGATGAATCTGGTGGAACTCGGACTGGTGGCGGAGATGAATCTGATGGAACTCGGACTGGTGGCGGATATATGTTGCAGGTGGACTCGGATTGGTGTGATGGCGACAGATATGTGGTGGCGTATATGGACTTGGATTGGCGTTGAATATGTGGTGATATATGGTAGCAGCGATGATGATGATGCGGTGGTGATATATGGCAGCAGCGATAATGATGATGCGGTGGTGATATATGGCAGCGGCGACGTGACAACCTGTGAACAGAACTCGAAACTCTAAAGGACTAGACGCTAAGACCAGCAACTTGACACGACGATGCAACCACAAATTCAACAAAGCAAATAAAGAAAAGATTATGCAAAGGCTCAGATTGGTTCGGATATGATGAACTAACCCTAATTTTTTTTGGCTTTTTCGTGGACTGTAGGTATTAAAAACAGACTCGATCTAAACTATGAAAAATTGTAAAATCTCACTGAGCAACCTGGAAATCTGATACCACTTGATAGAGGCAAAGGTGTCCCGATGTTTCGATGAGATGGTGGCTATCGTTTTCTGTGGGAGTCGACCTTGATGATCCGACTACGAACGTGCGAGACGTCGTGCCTTAGCAATTGCTAAACCAACTTTCGAGGGTTATTGACCACGCCGGAGCACGATCAACCTGACCACGAGGGCCTGTTTCCTGCGAGCAAACGAAGAACAAGCAAGAAACTAAGATTGCAATGTGGATATTGCGAATATAAGAGGAAAGCTTTATTAATGAAGTTGGGGTTATGTGACGCCTTGGTCTGGTCGTTGAACACAAATGAAGTACGCGAAATTGCAGCTATGGCGAACTTTTAATCTAAACAAAACCCAATGTCTAAACGGTGCCCTAAGGGTTGTATATATGGAGGAAGAGGGGGGAATTTCGTGGCCCTTGGGGAAGGGGTCCGAAACCAACCCTAACTCTTGTTTCCCCACACATACGGACTCTATAAACAGCCTATACTTATGTATTTTGAAATTACATGGGCCTGGCCCAATAATAAGGTGACGCAACACCTAGAATAGCCTCTGGACGAAGTTTATGAAGTGGCATCTTGTATATTTCGTCCAAGGCTTCATGCACTCATTATGGTGGCTTCAACGTCCTGAAATCATCACTTGTAACTATGTTCTTGTTCCCCTTGCGCATGCCATCAACTCCATGCTTGTTCTTTCTCCAATGTTCACCCCTCCTGATAATTTAATTGGCGTGCGCGAGCTCTAGTAATTGGTCCAGTATATGTAGTAGTAGGGGTTGTGGGTGTAACAATGGTATTGATATCCTCATTAGAGCCACTTCAACATTTTCATTATGGTCTTCTCCTATCGACCCCCAAAGAAAAGAAAGGAAAACTATTTACACGGGAAAGCTCCCAACAAGCAAAAGAAGAACAGGAAATATTTTTGGGTTTTCTTTTTAATTACTACTACTACAAGCAAGAAAGCAAACTAGCTAAATGCTACAATTAATTTTTTTGGTTTTCTTAAGATTTTCAAACACACAAGAAGAAAGCATAAAAAGGAAATAAACTAGCACGGATATTACAATGAAAAAGTATGAGCACCGACAACTAGCAATGAGTGTGTGAGCATAAATGTAATGTCGGTGAGCAATATGTACTCCCCCAAGCTTAGGATTTTGGCCTAAGTTGGTCTATTGCCACGGCTGGCCTGGCGGATATCCAAAGATATAGTTGGGGTTGTACTAAGATGCAGCAGTTATTGCATCGTGGGCTGCAGCTTGGAGGCGAGCTATCTCAACCCTCCTCTCGTACTTGTTCGCCTCCTCCCTAGTTATGAAATATCTCCCCTTCGCCTGAAAGTCAAAGAAAGTAGGAGCAGGGAGAGCGACGTGATAGGTGCATCGTCTGTCAAAGATTAGTCGGTACTGGAGGAACTGATCGTTCCTCTCAACAAAATGATGACGAACCATAGCCTCATAATCTGAATAAACAGGAGGCAACTCAATATCATACTCACGTATGGGTATATTAAGAAAAATAGCTAAACGGGTTGCATAAATTCCACCAAAGAAATCTCCATTAAATCTATTATTATGCAACCTACGTGCAACAATGGCTCCCAAATTATAATGTTTATCTCCTAATACAACACTCCTGAGAACACTCAGGTTGGGGACATACATTTGACATGCTTCATCCTTACCATTTATGCACCTACCTATGAAGAGAGCAAAATAATGTATAGCAAGAAAATGAATGCTCCCTATGGTAGCTTGTGCTATGTCTCTAGATTCCCCCACAGTTATACTAGCAAGAAAATATCTAAATTCAGATTTGCGAGGTTCACTAGGACTACCCCGTTGTGGAAGTTTGCAAGCAGTATTAAAATCCTCTAAGTCCATAGTATAAGAATTTTTATAAAGATCAAACAGGACAGTTTGAGAATTGCGTGACGATGAAAATTCAAACCTCCTCACAAAGGAATCAGTGAGATAGTGGTACTGACGGCATTTATCTGCCTCGAAGCTCACAAGATCAGCGTTACGCACATATTCTTTAAATTCTTCCTTGATTCCTGCTCGATCCATGAAGTCCTCTGAAAGGCCATTCACAAGCCCGCACTTGAGCGTCCCTTGGTGGTTCATCGTCGGCATCGTGCATTGCGAGCCTGGATCCTTGCTTCCTTGAAGGGACACCTTGGTACATTTACCTAAACATATTTCTTCCTCTGAAAAATTTCTTAAAATCTTAGTAACTTCAAATAAAAGTGAACCAAACTCAACAAAATTGATAGCAACTACTCCCACAAGTGCCTAGAGACTATATCATGCATTAGAACTACTTGGAACCATATAAATTTGATATGCAAGCTCAAGAACATGGTCACCTAGGCAGCACAAATTTGCAATGAATAAAGAACTAGAACAAAAACTAAGTGGACCATTGGAGCAGTCACATACCAAGGAACAATCCCCCAAAGCAGTTTTGTGAGAGGTGCTTTGAGCAAGGAGATCAAAAATCGCAGCAAAATGAGCTAGAACTCGTGCTTGAGCTGGTTGGTGATTTTTTTTGGGAGGAAGAAGAAGTGTGTGGGTGCAGGAATAAGTGGAGGGGAGCCACCATGGGCCCACGAGGTAGGGGGCGCGCCCTGGACCCTCGTGGCCAGGTGCTTGCTCCCCCTGCTGTGTTCTCAGTGCCAGATATTCTCAAATATTCCAGAGAAATCATATTTCAATTTCGGGGCATTTGGAGAATTTTATTTTCGGGGTATTTTTTATTGCATGGATAATTCAGAAAACTGATAGAAAATACTATTTTTACTTTATTTCAACTAAATAACAGAAGGTAAAAGGAGGGTACAGAAGTTTGTGCTTTCTAACTTCATCCGTCTCATGCTCATCAAAAGGAATCCAGAATCAAGGTTGATCAAGTCTTGTTAACAAACCCATTCTGAATTGCATGAAACCGGAGAAATTTCGAATAACACTATGTTACCTCAACGGGGATATGCACATCCCCAATAATAAGAATATCATATTTCTTCTTGACAGTAGGTAGAGGAAATTCAAAACCTCCAAAAATAATCGATGGAATTTTTCCAATAGAGTTTATACTATGAACTTGAGGTTGTTTCCTTGGAAAGTGTACCGTATGCTCATTGCCATTAACATGAAAAGTGACATTGCCTTTGTTGCAATCAATAACAGCCCCTGCAGTATTCAAAAAGGGTCTTCCAAGAATAATAGACATACTATCGTCCTCGGGAATATCAAGAATAACAAAGTCCGGTAAAATAGTAACATCAGGCACATCCTCACAAATATCGACGTGTATAGCAGTTGATTTATCAACCATTTGCAAAGATATTTCAGTAGGTGTCAACTTATTCAAATCAAGTATGTGATATAAAGGGAGAGGCATAACAGTAACACCGGCTCCAAGATCACATAAGGCAGTTATAACAAAATTTCTTTTAATGGAGCATGGTATAGTGGGTACTCCTGGATCTCCAAGTTTCTTAGGTATTCCACCCTTGAAAGTGTAATTAGAAAGCATGGTGGAAATTTCAGCTTCCGGTATCTTTCTTTTATTAGTAACAATATCCTTCATATACTTGGCATAAGGATTCATTTTAATCATATCGGTAAAATACATACGCAAAAAGATATCTCTAATCATTTCAGCAAAGCGCTCAAAATCCTCATCATCCTTTTTCTTGGATGGTTTGGGAGGAAAAGGCATGGGTTTCTGAACCCATGGTTCTCTTTCTTTACCGTGCTTCCTAGCAACAAAGTCTCTCTTATCATAATGTTGATTATTTGATTGTGGGTTATGAAGACCAACAGCAGCTTCAATTTCTACATCATTATCATTGCTAGGTTGAGCATCAACATGAACATTATCATTAACATTATCACTAGGTTCATGTTCATCACCAGATTGTGTTTCAGCATCAGAAATAGAAATATCATTGGGATTCTCAGGTGTGTCAACAACAGGTTCACTAGAAGCATGCAAAGTCCTATCATTTTTCTTTTTCTTCTTTTTAGAAGGACTAGGTGCATCAATATTATTGCTCTGAGAGTCTTGCTCAATTCTCTTAGGATGGCCTTCAGGATACAAAGGTTCCTAAGTCATTTTACCAGTTCTAGTAGCCACTCTAACAGCAAAATCATTATTCTTAATATTCAATCAATTGAGCAAATCATTCTGAGCTTTAAATACTTGTTCTACTTGAGTGGTAACCATAGAAGCATGTTTACTAATGAGTTTAAGTTCACCTTTAACTCTAGACATATAATCACTCAAGTGTTAAATCATATAAGCATTGCGTTTTAATTCTCTACCAAAATAAGCATTGAAGTTTTCTTGTTTGACAATAAAATTATCAAACTCATCTAAGCATTGGCTAGCAGACTTATAACGAGGAATATCACCTTCATCAAATCTATAGAGAGAATTTACCTTTACTACCGGTGTCGGGTTATCAAGACCATGTGTTTCTTCAATAGGTGATGGATTAAAACCATGTATTTCTTCAACAGGCGGTAAATTAAGACCATGTATTTCTTCAACAGGAGGTAAATTCTTAATATCTTCAGCTTTAATACATTTTTCCTTCATAGATTTCTTTGCCTCTTACATATCTTCAGGACTGAGAAATAGAATACCCCTTTTCTTTGAAGTTGGTGTAGGAATAGGCTCAGGAGTTAGCTGAGGAAGTGCCCAATTATTTTCATTAGTCAACATATTATTCAATAGAATTTCAGCTTCATCTTGTGTTCTTTCCCTGAAAACAGAACCAGCACAACTATCCAGGTGGTCTCTGGAAGCATATGTTAGTCCATTATAAAAGATACCAAGTATTTCATTTTTCTTAAGAGGATGATCAGGAAAATCATTAAGTAATTGGAGAAGCCTCCCCCAAGCTTGTGGGAGACTCTCTTCTTCAATTTGCACAAAATTATATATTTCCCTTAAAGCAGCTTGTTTCTTATGAGGAGGGTAATATTTAGCAGAGAAGTAATAAATCATGTCCTCGGGACTACGCACACAACCATGATCAAGAGAATTAAACCATATCTTAGCATCACCCTTTAATGAGAACGGAAATATCTTAAGGATATAATAGTAGCGAGTTTTCTCATCATTAGTGAACAGGGTGTCTATATCATTTAATTTAGTAAGATGTGTCACAACAATTTCAGATTCATAGCCATTGAAAGGATCAGATTCAACCAAAGTAATTATATCAGGGTCGACAGAGAATTCATAATCCTTATCAGTAACAAAGATAGGTGAAGTAGCATAAGCAGGATCATATTCCATTCTAGCATTCAGAGTTTTTTGTTTCAGCTTAGCTAATAATTTCTTTTTGAGCGGCAGATAACTGAGCCTTTAAGCTCTCTAGCTCTTCGGATTGTTTGTCTTTTTCGTCATCATGTTTATTCTTCTCGGAAGTGATCATTGCGGCCTTTTTCATTTCCACAAGTTCGGCGGTGACGACATTAAGCTGTGTCTGGTTTGTTTTCAGCTCTTGGGATCGAGCAGTATTCTTCTCCTTGAGAACATGCAGGTCATATCGATCCTTAAATCGGTTGGCCCCACCACTTCAAGTCTCGGGGGCTACTATAATATGTCTATTAAAATTGCACAAACTCTTACCTGTATATCCTTTGAGAACAATTGAGTAACTCCGGCAAGTCCGTCTCGAAAGGCTCGGATATATGCATCCACCGAGCTGAGTGCGGTAAATTCCTACCCAGAAAAGGCTGGAGCGCACATGGCCTCTTTCAGTCGATGGTGAGTCATTACGCTCTCAACCTCGGAATTCGTGAAAGATACGTCATCCGAATTCTCATGAGGGGGCGGAACTGGCATTGCATCAGCCCGCGTCCTAGTCGACGAGTTTGGTGCCGGATTGGCTGATGATAACCCACAAGTATAGGGGATCGCAACAGCTTTCGAGGGTAGAGTATTCAACCCAAATTTATTGATTCGACACAAGGGGAGCCAAAGAATATTCTCAAGTATTAGCAGTTGAGTTGTCAATTCAACCACTCCTGGATAACTTAATATCTGCATCAAAGTATTTAGTAGCAAAGTAGTATGATAGTAACAGTAACGGTAGCAAAAGTAATATTTTGGGGTTTTGTAGTGATTGTATCAGTAGCAACGGAAAAGTAAATAAGCGAAGAACAATATGTGAAAAGCTCGTAGGCATTGGATCGCTGATGGAGAATTATGCCGGATGCGGTTCATCATGTAACAGTCATAACATAGGGTGACACAGAACTAGCTCCAATTCATCAATGTGATGTAGGCATGTATTCCGAATATAGTCATACGTGCTTATGGAAAAGAAATTGCATGACATCTTTTGTCCTACCCTCCCGTGGCAGCGGGGTCCTAATGGAAACGAAAGGATATTAAGGCCTCCTTCTAATAGAGTACCGGACCAAAGCATTAACAGACACTACAAAAAAAGACACATCCGTGACATTTTGCGCTGAACGAAAATATTTTTTGTCATACATATGACACTTCTATGACGATAATTGTGACAAAACCCGGTATCATCATAGATGTGGTGGGCTCCTACTTCTATGATAAAAAATCATGACAGAACATGGGCTTTTCGTCCTGGGCGGGCCGGAGACGCAGCTTCATGACATTCTTTGGGCCGTCCATGATGGAAAAAACCGTGGTAGAAGCAAGGGGGGAGGAAAATTTCGAGGAGTTCCCGGTTACGGTGGGAGGTCGGGGGCCGAGCGATGCGCGTTTCTCTCGTACATGTACGCGCATGTGTGCGAGGTGTTGGCTCTAACTGAACCCGAGCGAGGCGTTGGGCTCTAACTGAACCCGAGCGATAGCACTGCAGGCTACGTGTTACTGAACCCGAGCGACCGATCGATGGCTGTTAACTGAACCCGATCGAGCGATTCCTTCGCTGCTGCTGCTAACTGAAGTCGATAGATGGGATGAACAGTGAGCATTGCGGGGGGGGGGAGGGTTTGGATGAACAGTGAGCGGTGGCGTTGCCTCTGGATGAACAGGACCCCGTGGTGTGGTGGAGGGCTGGATGAACAGTAAACGGTGGAGGGGTGCCCGTGGAGGGGTGGTTGAACAGAACCCCGTGGTGTGCAGGGCTGGATGAACAGTAGACGGTGGAGGGGTGCCCGTGGAGGGGTGGTTGAACATGACCCTGTGGTGTGGAGGGCTGGATGAACAGTAGACGATAGAGGGGTGGTTGAACAGTAGCCGGTGGAGTAGCGCGCGGTGCAGGCTAGATGAACAGGAGCCCGTGGAGGCTGGAGGAGGTCGACGGTGGAGATGAACAAAATCCCGTGGAGTCCCGTTTTGCGGTATGCCACACCCCTCCCGATGAACAGGACCACCGTTTCGACCGTAGCACTCCAACACAAGTCTGTTTCCTCCGTTTTGCGGTTCGCCACACCCCTCCCGATCAACAGGACCCCCGTTTCGACCATAGGAGGTCCGTTTCCTCTGTTTTGCGGTACGCCACACCCCTCTCGATCAATCGGACCCCGTTCCGAACATAGGAGGTATGTTTCCTCCATTGTGCGGTATGCCAGGCCTCGTTTCCATCGCATGTTCCGTCCAAGCCCTCCCGATGAACACGACCACGCATTCCGTTCCGACCCAGCCGGTTGGCTCCTCACACGTTCTGTTGCCTCCCGATGAACCCAACACATTCTGTTGCCTCCCCACGAACACAACGCATTCCGTTGCCTCCTCATGAACACGACGACGACGTTGTTTCTCTGTTCCGACCCAGCCATGTCAACGAGCCCTCGCCGTACGTATGCGCGAGTAGGCGTTCGAGACCCCGCCCGTATGTACACATATGTGGCCATATTTTCTTTCTTGCATCATGGCCGTTGTACGTACATGTACATGCTACGTGCGCGCCTCTACTATGACACGTACGTGCCTCTACTACGACACGTGCGCGCCTCTACATCCACCAGTATATATGTATGTACACGTTCGCGACCAGAATGACAACGCTACGTACGCTTCGACCAGGTGGGTCCCGACTGTCAGGCACTTCCTTGCGTGCGAAGATGTAGCTGGTGGGTCCCAGCAGTCAGGGGGCGAATCGTTTTTTTTTTGCCCGGACGCACTTCCTTGCGTGCGAAGATGTAGCTGGTGGGTCCCAGTAGTCAGGGGGGCGAATCATTTTTTTGCCCGGACACACTTCCTTGCGTGCGAAGATGTAGCTGGTGGGTCCCAGCAGTCAGGGGAAACGTTTTTTTCGTGAAATACGGTGGCCCGTCCGGTGGGTCCCCGCTGTCATGTGGAGGAATCATTATTTTGCGCGTAATAAGGAGGAACTTCCTTACTGCGGCCATGGACCCAGCTGTCAGCCTCTCCACGCACAGTCTACTTCCGATGGTGTCATTCGTTGACCACGTTGACCACGCCACGCCGAGCGCATCCAAGGTGGTGGACAACGGCGAGGCCCCGGACAGCAACGAGCCGGAGATGGGAAGACGCGGGAGTAGAGTCGCAAACGGAGAGGTGTACGAGGGATAACTGGTTCTAGTGCAGTGTGGTTCAGTAGTCGGTGGAGAAGAACAGGAGGTGTGGAGGGGTGGGGGATGGCCTGGCCAACGGTGGAGTAGCGCTTCATAGCAAAGCGTGCTAAGGAGAGCTGCTAGCAGCAAGAGGCAGGAGGTGGTCCCGGCGACGCTGGAGGAAGAAGACGCGAGATTGAAGATGGATGTTGTTCGTTGGATGTAAATCCAACGGATAACATGTCAAAATCATTTGTTGACTAAATTGACAATGACTTGCGTTGGCTTCGACCTATAGGCCCACATTTCAGCCTCCAAAAATGTGGCACGTATTCAACCCAATTTTTTTCAGAATTTACAGTCTTTTTTTGCGCAGTAGAATTTACAGTCAATTTGATCTCTTTTTTTGAATTACAGCCATTAGTTGGGCTGGGTGAACAAATAATGTAGCGTCCATGCGGCCCATTTATTTTATTTCCTAAAAAATTACAGGCCCTTTGCACTTTCTCGAAATAGACGATTTTGCTGGGCTGATTCTAGTTATAATGTTGGGTTGGGCCAGCAATGTTATCAAAAAATAAAAAGGGGCTGAGCATTTTGTTATAAATATATTTAAATAATAAGTGATATTATTAAATTCGTCCTTAAATATTACCAAGCTTTTGTACACAATCACTAGGATTTGCGTGCCAAAACAATCCAGGATTTTATTTGTTAAGAAATTATTTTTACAAGTTAATAAGATGTGGGATATTGTTTTCTTACATATGTAAGTATCTGTTAAATATATGATGACAATAAAAATAATATATTATAACATATAAAATAATTTAAATATATATAATATAGTTAGAAGGGAAACAAAAGTTGGACCTGGCGTTCCTATTCTTATATAGAAAAATAGAATAGATCTCTGCGTTTTCTTCAAAAAATAGATAAATTGGGCTGCCAAAAATAAAACCTCAGATGGGAGGTCCATAGGCCGGTCGATACATGACGGCCCTAAGAAAATACAAACAGGCCTATGGACCTCTCATCCGAGGTCGTGGGCTGCGCATGTTAAAAATGAAAGCCTACACGGGGCAGCCCAAAACCACGACCAACACTTGCCAAAACTTCGTCCCTCGCTTTCTCTATGTTTCGCACACTCGACATTGTGTGGGCATTTTGATTGTGCATCATATGAAGATGTGCTATGCATGAATGTTGATCAGCATGATGTTAACTGGCTGGTAGTTCCATTTTCAACCATGAATAAAACTTCCAACATGATGTTAACCCTGTTTGAAAAGGTCGTGTTAATATAAATGCTCTGCCTCTGAAAGTTGCAGTTTCTTATCAGTTTCTTATCTGAAACTGAACTTACAGTTTCTTATCTGAAACTGAAACTTGCAGTTTCTACTCTGAGAATCACATTTTCTGCACTTTTATAATCCTATGAAACTACATTTTTTAAGTGCTAAAAATAGATCTCTAGAATTCATAAAATACTTCATATGCTCAATACTGCAAATATGAAATTCAAAGGACATTCATATCTGAAAGTACTCTCAAAATACACAACACAAAACACAATTCACAACCTGCAAATACTGACAACCCTAAGCTCCTCCTGACAATTCACAACCGGCCCGACTATTGGGCTGGGGGGCAGCCCCCTCCTATTCCTTGGCGGCAGACAACCACCTCGTGAGACGATTTGAACGGCGAGGGAGACGATGGCAGGGAAGCGTCATCGGGCCAACTGCTCTTCTCCTCTTGCAGTTGGGTTCGGTCGACGAAGACTCCACCGGCTCGATCTGGTAGGACACCCTCACAAACGGCACCCTGTAGATGCTCGGTCCTTCAATCTCTGGTGGATGCTCCATCTGGGATCGATACTCCCACCATCGCTCCGTCATGATCGGATTCGGTGAATCTGTTTGCTCCATGGCCCAGAGGAGTAGCTCTATGGACTCCAGCGCAACTCCCTCCGGGAGTATCGCTGTCGGGGGAAATCGGCCTCCACGAGCACCTACGGGGACGGAGCCCCTTTTCGGTTCGGCGGGGGGCGGAGGTTGCACAAAGAGCAGATCGAGGCGACACACACACAACGATTTTACCCAGCTTCGGGCCGCACGGATGCGTAAAACCCTACTGCTGCTTGTCTGGTTGATTCGAGCTCTTGCTCTGGAGCGCAAGGAGCTACAGTAAGTCGGAGCTGGACGTAGACGAGGGTCTACTGGGTGTCCTCCTTCCGGTTCCCCCTTCCTATGTGCGCCTGGGCCTCCTTTTATATGCTAAGGGGTTTCCCATAGGTAGCGACGCAGGTGAGGGTAAAAATGGCAAGGAACTGCGCGAACAGTGGCCGCACAGTGCTATCGCACCTAACTCTGACGGCGGGGGACAAAGGCATTAAATGCCCGTCTGGATCGCCCGAACAGTACCGAGGTGGACCGTTGGGGGCGCCTCCGTTTGCCACGGGGGCGACTCCGCCAACGTCGCATGCCACCGCGCGCCTCAGGTTGTGCGGCGCCCCGCCACGTGCCTCTGGGGAAGCTCTAGAGTGACGCGTGGTCGGGTGAGTTGGAGCGCAGGCCTGAGGTGGTGGTTTGCCGTGGCAAGTGGCTTGCCGCGGTGGTTGTCTTGCCGCACCTGAAAGCTTGCCGCTCGTCAGGCCTTGCCGGGGTGCGTGGCGCGCCGCGGCGGGCTTTTCTTGGGGTGCCTTGGCTTGGCCGTCCCGGCGAGCTCCTCCCGCCGGGGCCTTGGTGCTTCGGCTTAGTCGTCCCGGCAAGCTCCTCTTGCCGGGGCCTTGTCGCCTTGGCCCGGCAAGCTCCTCTTGCCGGACCTCGCCTCCTTGGCTCGGCAAGCTCCTCTTGCCGGGGCCTGATCTTCTAGGCTCGATCACTTGGCCTTCGTCCGGCCCTGAAAGGGCCGTGGAGACTCTTGTCGCTCCCCTGGCAAGCCTTGCCGCGGGACGCTACTACTACCCGTGCACAAGTTCGGAGTACTAAGGTACCACTACTTTAGTACACCGACAGGAGCCCCCGGGTCTGGGCCATACACGGTGCCGAGCGTTGTTGGGCCAGGCCCTAACAGTGCACGGGCACGCGTGGCTTGGGTTGCGCTGCTCCTTAACTCCGTGCTCGTCGCGCCCTCCCCAAGTGGCGCATGCTTATCGCAGCGTTGTGGGGGGGCGAGGCGTGCGAGGCGTGCGTGACGTGGGTGGCGCGCGCGGGGCTGAGGCCCGCAGGCACGCGTCACGTCGGGCACGACTTCTTTATTTGGAAAGGCGAAACGTCCGCCCCCACTTTCAAGTGGGGGGAGACGTGGAGGCGCGGCTTGGTGAGCGAACGGGGTCGAGGCGCGGCTTTCGGGGCGCCCGCCCCCACAATCACGGGGTGGGGAGAGGTCACCTCATCTGTTGCCTCGACCGTGCTCACCCGCCACGCGTCCTCCATGCGCTTGGGGTTGCGGTGGTGGAGGCAGGAAACCGGGCCGACGCGGGTCGGAGTAGAGGGTCGGCCCCGTCGCCTGCCCTTCCTCTGCTTTGATTGGTTGGGCGGGGCGGCCGAACCCCCACTCCGCCCCTTTATAGGGAGCGGAAGGGGGTGATGAGGGTCCGCACTCCTTCCTTCTTTCTTCTCTTAGATCCCTGGTCCCCTCTCCCCAACTGTCATGGAGAAAGGGAACCCTGGGCCTTCTTCGGTGGCGACAAGGGTTGCCGCCAGGCAGCGTGCCCCTCCTCCCCTTGCACCCGTGGTGACGGAGCCAACCGTAAGGGGAAGGGGGAGGGGGCGAGGTCGTGGACGAGGCCGTGGACGGGGCCGAGGCGCTCGAGGCGGGCGGGACGGCGCGCCGGCCTCGCCTCCGCCGGCGGCTCCGTTTCTCCCGGCGGTTCATCTCGGGGACGACCCCTGCGAGTTCATCATCAGGCTGCGCCGGGCGCCTCGCCGTCGCCTCCGCCTCCCGGCTCCCTTCGTGGATGTCCTGGAAGCGGAGCAACACGAGACGCTGAGACTGCGCATGAGGGGCTGCGGGATCAGTGGTACGCGAGTCCACGTCGAATCCCGAGCCCCCGGCGTGATGTGTCTTGGCCGAGGGTGGAAGTCGTTCACCCGGATCCTCAGCTTGATGGAGGGGTTCACCCTCCATTTTAAGCTGATGGAGGGTGATCTCCTCTCCGTCAAGGTCTTCGGGGACCTCGGCACCCGGGCCCGGTGCTGCGTGGATAGCTCCTCCGACAGCGAAGGCTCTTCCTCGAGCGAGAGTGGCGAGGAGGGGAGCGACAGCGATGACGAGGGGAGCGGTCGCCGGGATGACGGGTCCGACTAGGTGCCGGTCGCAGCTCCGCGTGGCACCGGCGACCCCCATCGTCCGCGTCGCTGGCGCCGTGAACTCCCCGGGGTCGTCTCCTTGGGCGGCTGGCGTAGGGAGGCTGCGGAAGAGGAAGAGGGCGGGCGGCAAGGCCGCTGCCTCGTCTTCTAGCTTCGCCCCAGACGCCGTCACCACCCCTGCTCGCGGCGACGACCACCGGGGTCTTCTCTCCGGCCCGGCAAGCTCCTCTTGCCGGGGCTTCGTCTTCTCGGGCGGCCGGAGTGGCGAGGCTGCGGAAGAGGCCGGCGGCAAGGCCGTCAACTCGGAGTACGAGGGCTAGATGCCCTCGACAGCGTGTTGACGTCCCACAGCCTCCTTTTCGAGCTTCGCTTCCGGTGTCGCCGTCTCCATCCGGCCTCCGGAGCCCCCGGGCGGAGCCCCGGATGCTCTCTTGGCGTCTTCTGCCACCCGTAGCTCGTCTAGGCGCCCCTTTTGCCCTTCTCGCCTCCTTGCCCTACCTCCTGAGGAGAGAGACAAGAAAGGGATCACGGGCACCTTATCTCTTTTTATCTTGTAAGCCCTTGGGCCTTAATTGTGTTTAAATCTTGTAATCCCATCTTTCATGTTTTTCATTCTCTCTGAGCTGTACCTGAGTGGAATGTTTTTAATGAAAAGGGAGTGTTTGCCGGACTATTTGTCTCGCGGGTACGTCCCGCGGCAAGGAGCGAACCCTTTGCATCATTAAGATAGACACTTCCCCGCCCGGCAACGGACCCTGCCGTCTCCCCGCGCCCCTTGGCCCTCCTCACGCTCTTGGCGGAGGCAGGGAGAAGGCGGGTTCTGGCCCTTCGCTTCCTCCTCTTGCCGCCGCGGCTACTATCAGAAGCGGGCCCCGGGAACGCGCTCCGGGGTTTGTCGCTTAAGAGAGCACGGCAGCTTTTAGGAGGAAGCAAGGTTTTCGCATTCCGCAGCCCACGAGAGAATGCATGATAAGGGATGTAAAGACTTATCTAAGGTTGCAACCCCCGGCAACTCTGGCTTGCCGAGGCGTGGGTGCTGGCTCGCCCTTCTCCCCTTCTTCGTCCTTGAGCGGCTCGGCAAGGGTATGCAATTCCTGCGAGCCAAAGGGAAAGGACGGGAAAAAGACGCAGACTCGACCTCTAAGTTAGGGGTTAGCGACTGTTAGGCACTATCAACCCTAACCAAGGACGAGACTCGACTCAGCATGCATGCTAAAACTTGGGGGCGCCAGCGCTTCATCATCTGCTGCCAGGGTCTGTGCCTGGCTTCGTACAAAGGATTACATGCAACGGCGGCAAGACTTTTGTACAAAGAGTTGGTTGCCGGACGGGGTCCGACAACCGCGCCTTACGGGTAAAACTTGCGAAGATGCTCAATGTTCCAGGAATTGCTCACCGGAGTACCATCTTTGGTCTCGAGGCGGACGGCGCCGGGCCTCGTGACTCGTTTCACCCGGTAAGGGCCTTCCCACTTCGGCGTCAACTTGTTGTGTATCTTGGCCGACTGAACGCGCCGAAGAACAAGGTCGCCTTCCTCGAGGCTCCTGGCTTTAACTTTGCGGCTATGATAGCGATGCAGAGCTTGCTGGTAGCGAGCGGATCGCACAGCAGCCTGGAGACGATCCTCCTCGAGGAGCAGTGCGTCATCTTCACGCGACCGCTCTTGCTCAAGCTCATCATAAGAGAGCACTCGAGGTGACCCGTATACGAGTTCCGTGGGGGTAACTGCTTCTGCTCCATAGACTAGAGCAAATGGTGTCTGGCCGGTGGCTCGATTTGGCGTCGTTCTGACCGACCAAAGAACTGCCGGCAGCTCCTCGATCCAGTTCCGTCCGCGCTTGAGCAGCTTGTCAAAACTTCTGGTCTTGAGCCCGCGCAGTACCTCGGCGTTGGCCCTTTCCGCTTGACCGTTGCTCCGGGGATGAGCAACAGAAGCGAAGCAGACCTTGGTGCCAAGGTCTTGGGTGTACTGCATGAAAGCGTGGCTTGTGAACTGCGTACCGTTGTCGGTGATGATCCTGTTGGGGATCCCGAAGCGGCAAACAATCGACCTGAAGAATTTGATCGCGGACTGGGCTGTCACCTTCCTCACCGGTTCCACTTCTGGCCACTTTGTGAACTTGTCGATGGCAACGAACAAGTACTCAAAGCCCCCGACGGCTCGGGGGAAGGGGCCGAGGATATCGAGCCCCCAGACCGAGAAGGGCCAGGACAAAGGGATCATCTGGAGAGCTTGAGCTAGCTGGTGTATCTTCTTGGAATGGAACTGGCACGCTTCACACTTGGTTACTTGTGCAGTTGCATCCTGGAGGGCTGTTGGCTAGAAGAAACCTTGCCGGAACGCTTTGCCGGCAAGTGCTCTGGCGCCAATGTGGTGTCCACATATGCCTCCGTGTATCTCCGCCAACAGCTCCTGTCCGTCTTCCCGGTGAATGCACTTCAATTTCACCCCATTGCGTCCTCTTCTGTACAGTGCGCTGTCGACGAACTGGTACATACTGGACTGCCGGGCTACTCTTTCCGCTTCTTCTTATTCTTCGGGAAGTTCTCCTGTCTGGAGGAAACGGACGATCTGTTGTGCCCATGTCGGAGCCTGTGGCTCGACGACGAGGACTAAAGGCATGTCGGCGGCTGCGGGAACATCAGCTTCTACGGCGAGGACTTGGGGCTCAGCCGGAGCTTGACGTTCCCCGGCAAGCTTGCCGGGGCATGGCTTGCCGGGAGCGCCTGCTTCGTCGGGACAAACCCTGGGGCTTGCCGGAGCGGGCAGCTCCTCAGCACTCTAGGCGTCGATCCTGGGGACTCTCTTGGCGGCGGCTTCGGGAAGCTCTGCCGGGAGGTAGTCACCGGAGACCGATTTTCTCTTCTTGGTTGGCCCAGTCGATGGTGTCACGGATGGCTGAGTCAGCTTGAGCCCAAAAGTCCCTGGTTCCACAGGTAGCTTTAGTGCGGCGCATTTTGACAGGCCGTCGGCGATGTCGTTTTCTGCTCTTGGAACGTATTCCATTTGCAGGCCGTCAAAGCGCTCTTCCAGCTTCCTCACTTCATCAACGTAAGCCTCCATCAACGGGCACTGGTAATCCTTGTTCACTTGGCGGACGACGAGCTGCGAGTCACCCCTGACAATGAGCTTCTTGATCCCAAGTTCCGCCGCGATCCTGAGACCGGCGAGCAAACCTTCATACTCTGCCGTATTGTTGGTTGCTTGCTCCTTGGGAAAGTGCATCTGGACGATGTACTTGAGGTGCTCTCCGGTGGGCGCGATGAGCAGCACGCCGGCACCGGCACCTTCCAGCGAAAAGGCACCATCAAAGTACATCAGCCACTCTTTGGTTGCTTCCTTGCCGGGGATGCTCGTCTCTGGAATTTCTTCGTCCGGTGTCGGCGTCCACTCTGCTATGAACTCTGCCAATGCTCTGCTCTGGATGGTCGATGTGCTCTCGAACTTGAGGCCAAAGCTTGACAGTTCTAGTGCCCACTCGACAATCCTGCCTGTTGCTTCGGGATTCTGCAGTATCCTCTTAAGCGGAAAGCGAGTGACCACTGTGATCTCGTGTGCTTGGAAGTAATGGTGCAGCTTCCTCGAGGCCATGAGGAGGCCGAAGAGCAATTTCTGCACACCAGAGTACCTCGACCTAGCCCCCTGCAGGAGGGAACTGGCGAAGTAAACTGGGCGCTGCACCATCCTCTTCTTCTGCACTTCCCCTTGCGCTTGCACGGATTCGCCTTTGTCGGGGCCAGAGCTTGTCGGGGAAGCCCCCTGCTTGTCGTCGGACGCGCTTGCCGTGGTTGCTGGCTCGTCATCAGCTTCCCTCTCCGCTACTAACGCAGCACTAACCACTTGATTGGTTGCCGCTAGGTAGAGCAGCAACTTCTCTTGCGGTCTAGGCGCGACAAGTATAGGAGCGGAGGACAGGTATTTCTTCAAGTCTTGCAGCGCAGCCTCCGCTTCCGGAGTCCATTTTACTGGACCTACCTTTTTCAAGATTTTGAAAAACGGCAGGGCGCGTTTCGCAGACCTGGAAATAAACCTGCTGAGAGCTGCCACGCAGCCGGCAAGTCTTCGCACGTCCTTGACACGCGTTGGTGCTTCAATCTGCTCGATGGCCTTGATCTTGTCGGGGTTGGCTTCGATCCCACGCTGAGACACGAAGAACCCGAGAAGCTTGCCGGAGGGAACTCCGAACACGCACTTCTCGGGGTTGAGCTTGAGGCTGATCTTGCGCAAGTTCGCAAAGGTCTCTTCTAAGTCTTGAACCAAGGTTGCCTTGTCTCTGCTCTTGACCACAATGTCGTCCATGTAGGCCTCCACATTTTTGTGGATCTGTGGCTCGAAAGCAGTGTGGACAACCCTCGCAAACGTCGAGCCTGCGTTCTTCAGTCCAAAAGGCATCCGCACAAAACAGTACGTGCCGCATGGAGTGATGAACGCAGTCTTCTCTTCATCTTCTTTGGTCATGAAAATATGGTGGTACCCGGAGTAGGCGTCGAGGAATGAAAGCAGGCCACATCCGGCCGTGGAGTCGACAATCTGGTCGATGCGCGGCAAGGGAAATGGATCTTTAGGGCAAGCTCTGTTGACATCGGTGAAATCGATGCAAAGCCTCCACTTCCCGTTTGCTTTGCGCACGACAACAGGATTGGCCAACCACGTCGGATGGATCACGCCTCTGACGAGACCTGCCGCTTCCAACTTCCTGATCTCCTCCGCAATAAACTCTTGGCGCTCCACCGCTTGTTTCCTGACTTTTTGCTTGACGGGCCGCGCATGAGGACAGACGGCAAGGTGGTGCTCAATCACTTCCCTGGGAACGCCGGGGATGTCAGATGGTTGCCAGGCAAACACATCAACATTCGCCCGCAGGAAAGCAACGAGCGCGCCTTCCTATTTGGGGTCGAGAGTGGCACTGATGGTGAAGGTACCACCAGTGCCGTCCTCCTTGGCGGGCACCTTCTTGGTCGCTGGTGGAGCAGCCGTTGTCTTCTTGTGTTTACTGGCGGGGCTCGATGGTGCGTCCTCAACGGCAGAGCAGCGCTCCGAAGAGGCGCGCTTGCCGGAGTGGGCGCCAGAGCATTCGCCGGGCTTGGCCTTCTTGCCGGGAGAGCTCGATGGCACGTCCTCGACGGCAGCGCAGCACTCCGAGGAGGCGCGCTCGTCGGAGTGGGCGCCAGAGCATTCGCCGGGCTTGGTCTTCTTGCCGGCGGGGCTCGATGGCACGTCCTCGACGGCAGCGCAGCACTCCGAAGAGGCGCGCTTGCCGGAGTGGGCGCCAGAGCACTTGCCGGACTTCGTCTTCTTGCCGGCGGGGCTCGATGGCACGTCCTCGACGGCAGCGCAGCACTCCGAAGAGGCGCGCTTGCCGGAGTGGGCGCCAGAGCACTTGCCGGACTTCTTCTTCTTGCCGGCGGGGCTCGATGGCACGTCCTCGACGGCAGCGCAGCACTCCGAAGAGGCGCGCTTGCCGGAGTGGGTGCTAGAGCACTTGCCGGACTTCTTCTTCTTGCCGGCGGGGCTCGATGGCACGTCCTCGACGGCAGCGCAGCACTCCGAAGAGGCGCGCTTGCCGGAGTGGGCGCCAGAGCACTTGCCGGACTTCTTCTTTCCCCCGGAAGCTCCAGCGGCAAGTGGGCCGCGGGCCGTTGCTGCTGTTGCGTCCCGGTATATTTGGTCGGCGCAGATAAGGGCATCCTTCCTGTCGCCAGGGACAGAAATGACGCTTATCGGGCCAGGCATCTTGAGCATGTTATACGCGTAGTGAGAGGCCGCCATGAACTTGGCGAGCGCTGGTCGGCTGAGGATCCCGTTGTAAGGCAACGGAAAGTCGGCAACGTCAAAGGTGACCTTCTCAGTCCTGAAATTCAGCTCGCTGCCAAATGTTACCGGCAGCATGATCTTTCCCTTCGGCTTGCTCCTTCCCGGGTTGATTCCTTGGAATGTGCCGGTTTCTTCGAGCTCGCTGTCGGGAACTTGGAGTCTCCGGAGAACAGCAGAGGAGATCAGATTCAAGCCAGCCCCGCCGTCAACTAGCATCTTAGTGACCTTGAGGTTGCGGACCGTTGGGGAAACCAACATCGGCAAGCACCCGACCGCGGTTGTGCAATCAGGGTGGTCCTCAATGTCGAAGATGATAGGCGTGCTGGACCATCTCAGGGGTCTGCGTGACTCGACGGGTGGCTCCGCTGCATTGACCTCCCGCACCCACCGTTTAAGCTGGTGGTGGGAAGCGTGCAGGGAGGTACCGCCGTCCACACACAAGACCTCAGTGGCTTTCTGAAACTCCTGCTCGTTGGTCTCGGGGTCTTCCATGTCTTCGTCGTCGTCATCGTCTTCGTCCTTGTCGCGTCCCCGGGGAGGTCTGTCTGCTTGCCGCTGCTTGTCCTTGCCGCAGCGCTCCCCCAGGCCGGGACGCTTTGTGCCGGATCCCCCGCCGCCTGCTTGGGCTCTCTCCTTGTCGCGTCGTGCGTACTCGGCCTTCTGCAGCTCGACGAGTCGCTCGACTTGCTTGCAACTCTGGAGGTCGTGGCCCCTGGTACGGTGGATCTTGCAGTACTTCTTGTCGGTACCGTCCCGCTTATCGGCAGCAGCCACCGCCCGGCAGTTGGCGCACCCGACAACCTCCTTGCCGGGGCCTCCCGCCTGGGCTTTCTTGGCGGAGCCCTCGCTGCCGGACTTCTCGACAACCAGTACCTCTGGGTTTTTCTTCTTTTTGCCGTTCCGCCGCCGGCCTCTCCTTGCCGGGGCGGTACCTTCACTGTCGGATTCTCCTTCTCCAACACTTTCTCCGGGGAGCTTCCTCCCCTCCTCAGCGCGTGCACACTTGTCGGCTAGGGCGTAAAGCTCGCTGACCTCCTTGATTTTGCACATCGCCATCTCCTCCCGCATCCTGCGGTTGCGCACGTTCTGGTGGAACGCGCTGATCACCGCGGCGGGGTGGACGTCTGGGATGTTGTCGTGCACACAGCTGAACCTCTGGATGAACTTGCGCAAAGGCTCCCCCTCCTTCTGAACAAGCAGATGAAGGTCGCTTGCCTGGCCATAGGGTTTGTGGCCGCCCGTGAAGGCGCCAACGAACTGATGGCATAGATCTGGCCATGAGGAGATGGAGCCGTCCGGCAAGTGCATGAGCCAGGATCTGACGTTGGGCTTGACTACCAGCGGGAAGTAGTTGGCAAGGATCTTGTCGTCCTGTCCCCCGGCAGCTTGCACCGCAATAGTGTAGATGCTGAGGAACTCCGACGGGTGCGACTTGCCGTCGTACTTCTCGGGCATGTCGTGCTGGGCCACTGGACTTGCCGCAGCTCGCGGGTGAACGCGGGGCAGCCTTCCGAATACGGCAGTTCGCCTGGTTCCCCCGGTGCGTGCATGTTTCCAGAGGGCTCAACGCGCTGGTCTGATTGACGCCGCGCCTCTCTTCTGCGCTCGATGCGGGTTCGAGCGTCTTCTTCCCTTCGTTCGTGAAGGACTTGGCGTTGGTCGCGGCGAGTTCGCGGGTTCGACAACGCGGTGGAGTCGTTGTCGAGGTGAGCCCGGCGAGTCGGCGACCGCGGCTTCTGGGGCAGGGAGTGCACGGTGGTCGCACCCCCGCCATTCTTGGCGCCATTGGTTCTCGCCTGGGTGACTGGCCGCGGCTGCGACGCGCTGTGCTGCCGCGGTGTGTCGCCGTTGGCGAAACCGATGAGGCTCTGGATGGTTGCCCTCCAGTCGTCGAGCTTGTCCGCCGTCGGAGGGTAGTCTAGGAGTAGCTGAGCTCGCGCGAGAGCTTCCGCTGGGGTGGCGGGAAGAGGCGGCGAACGGCGCGAGGAGTGGGATGTGCTCGAACTCCTAACTATGTTAGAAGGAGCAGCACCCGGTCCAGGCAGCCGCGCGACGCTCGTTCCGGCACGCTGGATCGCATGCTGGCCCTGAGCGCCTTGGGACCCACCAGCACGGTCTGGGTCCAGCGAGCGTATGGTACCATGGGTACCATGACGCTGCTGGTTTCGCGCCTCCTGGGAGGGGCGCGAGGCGAGCTCGGACGTCGCGGGACCAAGAACTGGTTCGACGGCGCCCGTTCCTCCGCCGGCGTCCTCCCCACCACCCGTCTGCTCCATGGGCGGTGGGTTCGACGCTGACGGACCAGTCACCTCCGGAGCTTTCTTCTTCGGCGCCATGCCGGCGAAAACAATGAGAGTCTGGCTCGCGCGGACGCCGGATCTGGTTCACACAACCTCGACGCACCCCCTACCTGGCGCGCCAAAGATGTCGGGGGAAATTGGCCTCCACGAGCACCTATGGGGACGGAGCCCCTTTTCGGTTCGGCGGGGGGCGTAGGTTGCACAAAGAGCAGATCGAGGCGACACACACACAACGATTTTACCCAGCTTCGGGCCGCACGGATGCGTAAAACCCTACTGCTGCTTGTCTGGTTGATTCGAGCTCTTGCTCTGGAGCGCAAGGAGCTACAGCAAGTCGGAGCTGGACGTAGACGAGGGTCTACTGGGTGTCCTCCTTCCGGTTCCCCCTTCCTACGTGCGCCTGGGCCTCCTTTTATATGCTAAGGGGTTTCCCACAGGTAGCGACGCAGGTGAGGGTAAAAATGGCAAGGAACTGCGCGAACAGTGGCCGCACAGTGCTATCGCACCTAACTTTGATGGCGGGGAACAAAGGCATTAAATGCCCATCTAGATCGCCCGACCAGTAAAGAGGTGGACCGTTGGGGGCGCCTCCGTTTGCCACGGGGGCGACTCTGCCAACGTTGCATGCCACCGCGCGCCTCAGGTTGTGCGGCGCCCCGCCACGTGCCTCTGGGGAAGCTCCAGAGTGACGCGTGGTCGGGTGAGCTGGAGCGCAGGCCTGAGGTGGTGGCTTGCCGCGGTGGTTGTCTTGCCGCACCTGAAAGCTTGCCGCTCGTCAGGCCTTGCCGGGGCGCGTGGCGCGTCGTGGCGGGCTTTTCTTGGGGTGCCTTGGCTTGACCGTCCCGGCGAGCTCCTCCCGCCGGGGCCTTGGTGCTTCGGCTTAGTCGTCCCGGCAAGCTCCTCTTGCCGGGGCCTTGTCGCCTTGGCCCGGCAAGCTCCTCTTGCCGGACCTCGCCTCCTTGGCCCGGCAAGCTCCTCTTGCCGGGGCCTGGTCTTCTAGGATCGATCACCTAGCCTTCGTCCGGCCCAGAAAGGGTCGTGGAGACTCTTGTCGCTCCCCTGGCAAGCCTTGCCGCGGGATGCTACTACTGCCGTGCACAAGTTCGGGGTACTAAGGTACCCCTACTTTAGTACACCGACAATCGCCGCCTTTTCGCTCTGTTGCAGATATTTGGCCATGGATGTCGTTGTCGCCGCTAGTTGGTCCTTGTTGTCAAACCAAGACTGTATCTCCAACATCCTAGCTAGCTTCACAGGGTCGCCGTCTGCGATCCTCACGTATCGGTTGTACTCCTCCGTCGATCTACTTCTCCATAGCACCTTCACTCGCTGGTGGTGGTTTTTGAATGGAAGAGGAGAGGAGCAGCACTGGTTTTGGATTAGAACGGGGGAGGAGCGACGCTGGTTTTGGACTGGAACAGGAGAGGAGGGGCGGTGATTTTGAAATGGAAGAGGAGAGGAGCGGCGCTGCATTTAGATTGGAACAGGAGAGAAGCGGCGATGGTTTAAGAGGAGAAGAGCGGAAGAGCGGCGCTGGTCTTGGAAGTATTTTTTGTTGTTTTGCGTATTTTGGGTCAAAGTTTGACCATGTACTGTATTTGACAAGCAAAATGTGAATTCATGTCACCAAAAATTGTATCGTTTGGTCGTATCTGAATGTACTTTCAAATTATATTACTTTTACAACGTATAACATATATTTTATGTGCAAAAATAATGGTCAATTATGACCCAGAATAAAAGGGAGACTAGTTAATGTGGGGTCGCTTTCTTAATTGAAGGTTAAATTGATTTTGATTTTGATCCAGTCACAGCGCGCCGGCCCTCTCGTCCAATCCTAAATCGCTGCCGCACGCTCCTCTCCCTCTTCTCCATTGCAAAACCACCTCCTCTCCTCTCCATCATCTCCATTCCAAAACCACCGTCTCGCCTCTCCCTCTTCTGATCTTCTCCATTGCAAAACCACCTCCTCTCCTCTCCATCATCTCCATTCAAAAACCACCGTCTCGCCTCTCCCTCTTCTGATCTTCTCCATTGCAAAACCACCTCCTCTCCTATCCATCATCTCCATTCCAAAACCACCTCTCGCCTCTCCCTCTTCTCTATATAGTGGAGTAGTACTAGTTTTATTTTGTCTACCGGAGCCGGCTTGACCTCATCAATGACTGTCGAGAAGTCTTCATGCACGTGGCTCGGAGGCGCAGTTGTCATCATTTTGATCTGAAGCGCCGGATTATAACATGTAATACAAAAAAATGCCACATGACAAGAAATCATAACCTCAATGCCCAAAGGAGCCAACATGAATCCCGACGGACAAACTAGATGAGGAACAAAGCTCGAATTAAAGATAAACTCGTAGAAAAGGGGTCCGTCGATAGATGTCCTAATTAACATAGCCGGCTTGACCTAGATGGCAGCCGAGTAATCACTGTTCGTGCATGTGCCCCCAATGACTAGCCCAACTCAGTTGTCGCTGTTTAACCCTCGCAGTGATCCGAAGCACATGACACCTAATTTTGCGAGATGACAAGAAACCTTTTTTTAGATTTCTCACCACAACTACGGCCATGTACAACACAGCCTGCACGATATGTAGATGATAGCCAATCCAGGCGTGTCTACTGGAGTCTGGTCACATGCATGGACGAACTGATCTTCCGTGTCTTGCAGGGATCGTCCAGGCACCAACATAGTACAACACTTCTCTACTACTATCGCTCGTCTCCCTCTTCTATTAAGTCACCCGACTTGCAGGGCCGGGGAGTGTGCCTATGGTCGATTCTCAATTGCCATCCCACATGTGTGTGCAAACGCAATATGACGTGCATTCCATTCGGAGAGCAGTGTGCCAGATCGACCGACCGTCTGGGGTGCGACGCGAACGCGACGGGCGTGTTGTATACTCCGTACATGTGTACCGCCGTTTTCTAGACGCCTTGCTCCATGGCGTGGGCGCAATTCATGGATACAAAATTAGTATACTTTATACTATTTAAAAGTCGAGGGTGGGGCTTTTCCTGCGCGGTAGGCGGCGGGGCAGTTCCGCCTAGTCAGTTCGACAGAGACGCGAGAAGACGAGGGAGTAGGCTGCTGCAAACGTAGGGCTGTGTGATTTGACAGTGAGTTAATGCTGGACAGGTGGGCCCCGTGATTTGACTTGGCATTATCATTTTAACTGCGGCGCTACGACCGGCGTGAGTCTCCCGATTCCTGACCACCTCCATACAGGTGCCTCTCCCAATGCTCCACCATGTAGTAGAGGCTGGCTCTTGCATGAGAGCCCACTTCTCCACTTTCTCCTTGCCTCTCTTTCCTCCACATATGCAAAAATGCCATGTAAAGTGCACTATTGTACTTATGTTTACTTGCTCCTACAGGTGCTTAAGCTTGCCACATAGGCATAAAGTCTGATGTGGCAAGTTAATCAAGAAGAGAGAGACTAATTTGGTGACCCAAGGAAGAAATGGTGCTAAGCGCGTGTACCTAGGTGAAAAGACAATTTTGAGTCTATAGCTAATTAAATGAAGCAAACTTAGCAACATCATTTCATTGGAAGAGGTCACTCCTTGGCAAATGCAATAAATACTGGTACTCCCTGTGTCCCATAATATAAGAACGTTTTTGGCACTACACTAGTGTCAAAAACGTTCTTATATTATGGGACGGAGGGAGTACGAAGAAAGAGATAGAGAGGAGTAAAAAAATACACTTATAGCCAACCTTATAGCCAACCTTGTTGTAGTACGAGTGACTAAGTGATGACTATGTATGACATGCCAACATCAGATAGCCTAACGCACCGTGTTAAATCTCCAAGGGCGCCAGCGACGCGACGGTCGTGGTAGGCGCGACCATGATACGGGCTGCTGGCAGCCCTTGGATCTGAGATCAAACGGTCGCATGCTAAGTTGTTGAAAATTTGCAGAATAACCCTCCAGGATAGGGTATTCACCCATAGGTATAGAATCATGCCATGCAACCGTTCGATCTTAGATCCAAGGGCTCTCGGAAGCATGTATCATGGGAGAATGGAAAGCCACTACCCTGTCGTTCACACGCTGGTAGTTCGCTCCTACTCGTCCCCGCACGTCCTTCAATACTACGGCAGTTCGCTCATAGTCATCCCGTCCATTCACATTACAACAGTTCCACTAATCCTGACCCTCCTCCCAAATCCATGGCGTCCGAAATCTCCACGGTCGACGGTGAGTACAAGGTTAGAACCATCACCGGCGATGAGTTCGACGTCATGTACACCCGTTCTTCCGCGACGGTGAAAGGATGCCTTTCTCGCTTCAGATGCATGTTCGAAAACTCAGATGATGAGTGGGTCGCTGGGCTAGATGTTGAGTACACCATAGTCCTGGGACGAGAGAAGGATCTAAAGGACGAAGAGAGGAAGAATCCCGCCGTGATCCAGGTTTGTGTGCATGACTTATGCTTGGTCTACCACATATGCCATGCCGACATTGAGTGCCAGGATTTGAAGGACTTCCTCGGGAGCAACCTAGTCAAATTCGTTACTGTAGACTTTGTTAACGACAAAGAAGTCCTGCGTCGGATAGGCCTCATTGTAGGCCACACCTTCGACCTCCAGAAGAATCGGCTGGTGTCCTCTCTTCAGCCTTCAATGCTGACCCTGGCAGGAGCCATGGTTCATCCTTCATACGTAAACTGGAGAAACCTCCATACAGGTTTCATCATCATGCATGGCAACGGAATGTACTAGATATAGAGCACATCCACTACACTGCAATGGATGGCTACCTTTGCTTCAATATCTACAAGGGTTGGATGAAGAGCAATAGCCAAGTGTGCGGTTCAAGCAAAGAAGTATCGACCAAGAGGAAGAGGGACAAGGACGAAGTCGAGGACGTGGAGGAGGACTCTGAGTAAGGTGCCAGTGTCGTTGCTCATGGTGGTTCTAATGCAGTGTCTACCGAAATAGTTGCAAAGTTTAATTTCAGGTGTGCTTAATTTAATTTGAGGGGTGTGTTGTGCTGAGACCCCAGCAAAACTATGTTATGTTTCTTCTTGTTACTTTAACTCTTCAGTACGTACATACTAGTATTTCTTACATTTCATCTTTTAGTTGGTATAGTACTACCACTCGTTTCTTCACATTATATACGTACAATATATATGGCCAACATCATATAGCCAGCAGTTTAGTTGTCAAAGAATTTCAGGGTGCTTAGTTTTGTCAAAGAATTCCAGGATGCTTAGAGGGTGCTTGGATCCAAGGGACTTATTTTAATCTGACTAAAAATAGTCTCTTTAAGAGGCTAAAGTTCCAAGCACCCCTGGCTAAAGAGGGGCTAAAACTAGTCTTGAGACTAAATTTTTTTAGTCAGGGGTACCCCTACTAAAATGTGGATTAGTCCTCTCTCTACTCATTTAACTCCTCTCCTTTAACACATACGAGTTCTGGATTGGAGGGTTTGGAGGATAACAAATGCTCATTAACTTGATTTTAGCCTTTTTAGTATTTGGATCCAAGCATGGGTGATGCTAGCATGTTTTAGTCCCACTACTTTTAGTCATGGGACTAAAACGTATCCAAGCACCCTCTTAGTTTTATTTGAGGGGTGGGTTGTGCTCGACACCATTATTGTGACTAACCTTTTTCATACTACTATATGCATAATTTGGCGACGAGCGCTCTCTATATGTACCAACTTTTTCTTAATTTCAAGTTTTGCTCCATGGCGCAATCCATCGATACTACTGCTGTACAAAACTATACATTTTTTAAAAGGCTAGAGGGCGGGTGTCGGTGTCAAAACCGGCGGATCTCGGGTAGGGGGTCCCGAACTGTGCGTCTAGGCGGATGGTAACAGGAGACAAGGGACACAATGTTTTTACCCAGGTTCGGGCCCTCTCGATGGAGGTAAAACCTTACTCCTACTTGATTAATATTGATGATATGGGTAGTACAAGAGTAGATCTACCATGAGATCAGAGAAGCTAAAACCTAGAAGCTAGACTATGGTATGATTGTTGTTCTTCTGTCCTACGGACTAAACCCTCCGGTTTATATAGACACCGGAGGGGGTAGGGTTACACAGAGTCGGTTACAATGGGAGGAGATCTACATATCCGTATTGCCAAGCTTGCCTTCCACGCCAAGGAAAGTCCCATCCGGATACGTGACGAAGTCTTCAATCTTGTATCTTCATGGTCCAACAGTCCGGCCAAAGGTTATAGTCCGGCTGTCCGGACACCCCCTAATCCAGGACTCCCTCAATAGCCCCTGAACCAGGCTTCAATGATGACGAGTCCGGCGCGCAGATTGTCTTCGGCATTGCAAGGCGGGTTCCTCCTCTAAATACTTCATAGAAGATTTTGAACACGAGGATCGTGTCTGGCTCTGCAAAACAAGTTCCACATACCACCGTAGAGAGAGAGTAATATTTCCACAAATCTAATTTGCTGACGTATTCTGTAGTGCGACATCACACCATAGCCAAGCCCTTATTCGTTTTTCCTTGCTTCCCACCTCAGCGTGTTTCGCGAGGCGGTTTCTTTGGCACGTCTTGTCGAAGCAGAGATCGTGTCCCCTTTATTCACGGGATCCTCATCATTACGGACATGGGTAACCCAGTCGTGTCCATTGGTATATCCCCTTGATCAAAGGTAAGTCCCAAACAGTCACGGGGAGGGCTCTTGGTATTCAACCTCTTATAAAGAGACCAAGGCTTTACTCCTTTCTTTCGATCTCAATCGAGTCCGCCTCCCGCCCCGAGTTTCAGCACCCAAGGATCCAGATTTAGGCGCTTCGGACCTTCGATGATGTCCGGCTCTGACCTTCGAGGCCGATGGATGCCTTCCTCCGTCACGGAGGAAGACGTACTAAAGCTAAGAGAGGTCAAGTATTTGACCGGCGAAATCCCGCATAGGCTGCCTGCTCAAGGGCAGGTTATTCCCACTCCCAAGCCTGGTGAGAGTGTTGTGTTTGTATCTCACTTCCTCTGAGGGCTAGGCTTCGCGACGGATCCCTTCGTGAGGGGGCTCATGTTCTATTATGGGCTGGAATCATAGGGGTTGTAATCTGTGAAGAATACATGCTCGCCAAAGAAGTCTTCAGCCTTGAACTTTTGCTTCCTTGAGAACGGATCCTTTGGCTTGGGCAGAGGAGTGTTAGTGAGTTGCATCACTACCTCAGGAATCACGATCTCAGGTTCTTCAGGCTGAGGAATTTCAGGTTCTTCCTCAGGTGCAGTCACATTTTCAGCAGCAGCAGCAGTTTCTTCAGCACTAGTGGCTGGAATTTCTTCATGCATAGATGTAGTGGGATGAGTTTCTTCAGAGCCCAATTGAACTGTTGGTGCAGGAGAGTGAGGGACTTGCTGCAGTGGGGTGAAGATTGGAGAAATGGGATGCTGACTTTCCCAAAAGTCGTCATTCATCACTGGAGTTGTGCTTCCAATGTCCACATCTTCATCATCAATTTCTTCAACACCATCCTCTTCAGCAGTAAACTGAGGCATTGGTGATGAGACCACTGGGGTTGAGGGATTGTATCCACTTCAATTTCTTCATCATTCTGCTCTGAAGAAGCAGCAGATTGAGTTTCTTCATCAGATCTGCTTGGGATCACATATTCTTCATCAAAAGGAACAAGGTCCTTTGATGGCATGGTGGAAATCGGAACAGCATCGATCGGATTCTCATATGAGCTGGTCATAGGCTTCATCTTCTTTGGAACTGAAGATTCTGAAGCACTTGATGCTTTCCTTTTCTTCACTGCAGCTCGCTCTGCAGCCTTGGTCTTCTTCACATCTAATGCAGATGGAAGGATAGGAGTTGGTGTAGGCGCAGGTGGAGCTGAGGAATCTGGTTGAATTTCCTCAGGTGCAACTGATGCAGTTGCCCTGACTTCTTCAGTTTCTTCAGGCGCACCACTAGTGGATGCCCTGGCAATTTCTTCAGCGGCTGGAATGGAGTCATCGGCCCTGGAACTAGCATTTTCTTCAGCAGCCTGAAAATCATCAGCGGTGCTGGCATGTTCTTCAGTTGGCTGAGCAGAAGCTTTAGCTTGAGGAACTTCTTGTTGCGTTGGAGCTGCAACATTGGTGAAAGTTCAGTCAGTCTCACAAACCTGACTTTGGCTCCTTGCCAATCAGCATGGTATGAGTTGAAGTTATCACTGAGGGCTTTGATTTCAGCCTGCATCTTGATAAGTTCTTCAGTTGTCATTTTGACAACATGTTTCTTCAGTAGTTTCTCTTTTCTGTACTGCGATTTCTTGATTTCTCTGGCCCTATCATATTTCCACTTCTCCTCTTGGATGAAGTGAGTCAGCATGTGACTTTGGCCAGGTGTCAGCTTGAAGTCAGGCATAGGTGTGTTGGGATCCTTATGCCAGAGATCAATGTAATCGAGGATCGCCCTTGGATCCAACAGTAGCGGCATAGGTGTGCCTTTGGCTCTAGCGGCCCTTTCTTGTCGGTCCCTGATGATTTCTGCAAGTTCTTCTTCATCAGCTTCATCTTCGTCAGATGGTACATTGAAGACTACCTGCTTCTTCTTAGGACAAGGGCGAGTACCACGTCCAGCAGTAGCCTTTTTCTTCAGCAGAGAGGGTCCAGCTGAGGAACTTGGTGCAGCTGAGGAACTTGCTGAGACACCAGAGGCAATAGAGATGCCTACAGTCCTTTGACACGTGGCAAGATGCGCAGGTGCTGAGGACTTTGGCGGAACAGCTGGGGACTTTGGAGGAGGTGCTGAGGATTTTGGAGGAGCAGGGGCAGCTTGAGGAATTTGCCTTAAAGATTTTGCAGTTTCTGGCCGTGAGGGCGCAGTTGAGGAACTTGGCCGTGAGGGCATTGTTGGTGAAGCACTTGGCTTTCGAGCGGGCTTCTTAAGCATTGATTTCCTCTGATTGACAGAGGCCTCAATGGCCGCAGCAGCTGCAGAATCTTCATTGAATTTCCTCACTGCTTCTCTGGCTTGTCTTGCCAATTTGGCTTGGCGCTTGGCCCATTCTTCAGGAAAATCCTCACCGCGTTTGATGCTAGTGGGATCAGCCACTTGGCCAGGTGCCAATGGGGCTCTTGGGCATGGAGGATTCAGTGTGAATTTCTTCATGTACTTTGGAGTGACGTATCTGTACTCCCTCCATTCACGTGCCCATCTCCGTTCTATCCTCTGAATGCGCACCTTGCGCTGATTTTTATCTTCTTTGCCAAACTTGGCTTCATCAGGCGTGCGGTAATCTTTATATAAGTCCTCAAGAATTTCGAAGGTAGTCATGACCTCAGGCTGCTTTCCTCCTTTCTGTGGCCTTTTACCTTCAGCCATTTTCTTCAGTTGAGGAATTTGAACAATCGAATTCTCTGAAGAAGTATGCAGTTTTTCTTCGAGGAACGCTGCAAACGAGTTAAGTTGATGAGAACCTAATGATTCAGCAGCGGACATGTGTACCTGTGAACAGAGTATAGTTGTGAGGAATTTGGAGAGGTCATATGCGTTCTCAGAGAGTTTTTCAAAAAGAACAAGTTTGAGGAATTTGACCAGATACCTCTTGAAGAATTTCACTAAGCGCGCTATATCTTAGGTTCCAGAGTTGTATAGATCGAAGATCCACACAATTGAGGAATCTTGAAGAAAATGATGCTTAGGGAAATGAATCAAGAACAGATGACATGTGAGGTGTTTTGTGTGTGAGGATCTGAAGAATAAAAGACCTTTGAAGATTTTGTAGAAAAATTTTGAATCAAAGAGGGCAGTAAAAGTAACTTTTAATTACCCTGAATGAAGAACATGACGAACAGAGAGGTGGAACAGTGAAGTTTGTCGATGTAGATCTTCCACGCCCTAACTCGGCGGAGGAAGACGTCTACGGCGGCGGAGGAGGTGAAGATTTCCATGGTCGGCGCGAGTACGACGGCGACGAGGTCGAGGCAGTGAAGCTCTTCCTCACCGGCGACGATGGAGTAGCGGCGGCGCTAGGGTTTGAGAAGCTCGAGCGGGAGAGAGAGAACGAGCGGAGTAAAAGAAGTGAGGAAGGGGCAAGGAGTATTTATAGAGGCAGTGAAAAACTGTTCGCCCGAAGATTTAGGACGAACATGCCCCTAACCATTCTCCTTCTCACGACATGTGTCACCCACGTACTGTGTAGTGGAGATCATGTAAGATCGTGGGTGAGTAAACTAATGCATCGTGGGATGCGGAACGGTTTGAGCGGCAAAACCGAAAATTTGGATAAGATTAGTTTCAACGTTCCGTTTGCAATTTCTTCAGCTGACAAGGACACAGTGAAGATTTTGTGAATAGATTGGATTGAGTATAGCATAGAGGGGAAGGGTCCGATCACATTCACTTAGCAACAAAACCAACTTGAAAAAATAGCTATAAGTGGATGTTGTAGAGGACATAAACTCATATATATATATATAGCCAATGAAGAAAAACGACGGCACAAGTGAAGATTTTGCAAGTTGAAGAATTTGAACAACTGAGGAATTTCAAAACTGAGAAAAAACTCAAATTGAAGATTTTCAACTTTTGTGGTGGCGTGACCCACCGTATAAGAATGATGATTTCAGACACTGCGTACAATTGTCGTAGGGTTCTGAGAATCAAATTCTTCGTTAATTTCTTCACACTTAGAGTGTTATTCTTCATTGATTGAAGAAAAACGTTTCTTCATGTGTTGCACATCTAAGTCATCAATTTTGCATAAGTGTTAGGATGAGTGCCTTTTTCAAAGTACATTTGAAGACTCTAAGATATTTAGCTCACACCGCAACTTGCTAAATCTCTTCTCATCCAAGGGCTTAGTGAAGATATCGGCTAGCTGTTCTTCAGTCTTCACATGCTCAATAGAAATATCGCCCTTCAACACATGGTCACGAAGAAAATGATGACGAATCTGAATGTGCTTTGTCTTCGAGTGCTGAACTGGGTTGTGACCAATCTTGATGGCACTCTCATTGTCACAGAGGAGAGGCACATTCTTCACGTTGACGCCATAGTCCTTGAGTGTTTGCTTCATCCATAGCAGTTGAGCACAGCAAGAACCAGCAGCAATGTACTCAGCTTCAGCAGTAGACAGTGATACGCAGTTCTGTTTCTTCAAGGACCAACAGACCAAGGATCGTTCGAGGAAATGACATGTACCAGATGTTGACTTGCGGTCCACACGGTCACCAGCATAGTCAGAGTCAGAATATCCAATGAGATCAAAATCTGAGCCCTTGGGATACCATAATCCAAGTGTTGGTGTGTGAGCTAGATATCGAAGAATATGCTTCACAGCCTTATGGTGTGATTCCTTTGGTGCAGCTTGAAATCGGGCACACATGCAAACACTAAGCATTATATCTGGCCTAGATGCACATAAGTACAATAAAGAGCCAATCATGGAGCGGTATACCTTATGATCGAAGTCAATAACATGGTGATGAATTTTGATGCCTTTGCAATCTTGCATGCCGAATTTCTTCAGGACATCCTTGAGGAATTTCTCCTGAGATATGAATATGCCATTGTGTTGTTGACGAATTTGAAGACCTAAGAAGAATTTCAACTCTCCCAGCATAGACATTTGATATTCTTCACTCATCATGTAGGCAAATTCATCACTATAACGTTGGTCAGTACAGCCAAAGATGATATCATCAACATATATTTGACACACAAACAATTCACCATCATAAGACTTAGTAAAGAGAGTGGGATCGAGTGAACCGGGTGTGAAGCCTTTCTTCATGAAGAATTCCTTCAATGTATCATACCACGCCCGTGGGACCTGCTTGAGGCCATAGAGGGCCTTGTTAAGTCTGAAGACTTTGTCAGGATGTTTTGGATCTTCAAAACCTGGGGGTTGAGCAACATATACTTCTTCCTCAAGCTTACCATTGAGGAATGCACTTTTTACATCCATTTGATATAAGATGATATCATGATGGTTAGCATAAGCAAGAAATATGCGAATTGCCTCAAGTCTAGCAACAGGTGCAAAAGTTTCATCGAAATCAACTCCTTCAACCTGTGTGTAGCCTTGAGCTACTAGTCGTGCCTTATTCCTCACCACAACACCATTTTCATCTTGCTTGTTGCGGTAGATCCACTTTGTGCCAATGATGTTATGCTTGCGAGGATCGGGACGATTGACTAGTTCCCAGACGTTGTTGAGCTTGAACTGATGTAATTCTTCTTGCATGGCCTGAATCCACTCAGGCTCCAGAAATGCTTCATCTACCTTAGTGGGCTCTGTGATAGAGACAAAAGCAAAATGCCCACAAAAGTTAGATAGATGTGAAGCTTTTGAGCGTGTGAGAGGACCTGGTGCTCTAATGTCATCGATGATCTTCTCCACTTGCACTTCTTTTGCAACGCGAGGATGAGCTGGTTGTCGTTGAGGAATTTGATCAGCATTTTCTTCAGCGTCAATTTCCTCAGCATTTTCTTCAGATTAATCAGCTCGACGTTCTTCACGTTCTGGAATGAATTCTTCAGCAGATTCTTCAGTAGGAATGACATCTTCAGTAGCCTTGTGCTTGATCGAATCCTCTGGTGCTGGTTCATCTAACACAGAAGGTAGGTGCTCTCTTTGCGAGCCATTAGTTTCATCGAACCGCACCTACAGTTTCAACAATCTTGTGAAGAACATTGTTGAAGACTCTGTAGGTGTGCGAGTCCTTTCCGTAACCAAGCATAAAACCTTCATGTGCTTTCGGTGCAAACTTAGAGTTGTGATGAGGATCTCTAATCCAGCATTTAGCACCGAAGACTTTGAAATAACTCACATTGGGTTTCTTATCAGTGAGGAGTTCATAGGCAGTCTTCTTGAAGAATTTGTGAAGATATACTCTGTTGATGATATGGCACGCAGTATCAATTGCATCAACCCAGAAACGACGAGGGGTTTTGTACTCATCGAGCATAGTGCGAGCCATCTCAGCAAGAGTCATGTTCTTGCGCTCCACAATGCCATTCTGTTGAGGAGTATAAGGAGCAGATAACTCATGAGTAATACCAAGTTCATCAAGATATTCATTGAGGCCCGACTTCTTGAACTCAATGCCATTGTCACTTCTGATGTGCTTGATCTTCACACCAAAGTTAGTTGAAGCCCTCAAGGAAAATCATTTGAAGACTTCCTGCACTTCATGTTTGTAAGAGATAAGGTGTACCCATGTGTAACGAGAGTAATCATCAACAATAACAAAGCCATATTGACATGCTTCATTTAAAACAGAGGAATAGTGATTAGGACCAAAGAGATCCATGTGAAGCAATTCAAATGGTCGAGTAGTGGTCATGATGGTCTTTGCTGGATGCTTGGCCTTCGTCATCTTTCCAGCTTCACAGGCACCGCATAAGTGATCCTTGAGGAATTTGACATTCTCAATGCCAATGACATGCTTCTTCTTTGCAAGCGTGTGCAAATTCCTCATGCCTGCATGACCAAGTCGTCGATGCCATAGCCATCCTTCTGAAGCTTTTGCAAGTAGGCACACGGCTGGTTGTGAATCTGCAGAGTAATCAATAATATACAAGTCTCCTCTCCTAAAGCCTTCGAAGACTTTGGAATTGTCAGCTTCCATAATCACAACACAACGATACTTGCCAAAGACAACAACTATATCAAGATCACAAAGCATTGAGACAGACATAAGGTTGTATCCTAAGGACTCAACAAGCATGACTTTGTCCATGTGTCAATCCTTTGTGATAGCAACTTTACCTAGACCCAATACCCGACTTTTGCTTTTATCAGCGAAGATGATATGCTTTAGATGTGATGACGATAAGGGAGCATCCATCAACAGATTCCTGTCACCAGTCATGTGATTTGTACAACCACTATAAAGTACCCACTCAGTGGCTTTGGGTTGATCATCCTGCAGATGAATTAGTGCAACTTACGAACTCATATACTTCAGCAGTGAAGAATATGATATCACAATTCATCAGATCAATTTCATCAAGCAGTAGAACAGATAAAGCAGAGGGAGGACGTGTGAAATGAGAGTTCATTTCATCATGGTTAGCTTGCGTCCTTTCAGGCACTTTGTCAGGTCCCCAGCAAATTCAGTACGTCTGGAGACCTGACCCTGCATAAGGGATTAGTTCTTTTTCTTCACCACCCACATCTTAAGGGGTGGCAAAGAGTTCATCACTCTGCGAGCTCCATATGAGAATTGTGGCATAGCGGCCAAACCATTACGTTTCACATAAGAGGGGTTAGGGTAAGCATATGAATAAGCAGAGAAATTCTTCGAGGACTTATGAACATAATAATTTGAAGAATAATGCTCATATTCATAGCCCTTGGCTCTTCCCTGCGAAACAGAGTTGTTAGCACGATGATGTTCATATGAGGACTTTGATCCATGTGAGGAATTTGATCCCCTTGAGGAATTTGGTCCGTATGAAGACTTGGATCCATATGAGGAATTTGGTCCATATGAAGAATTTGATCTGGGGTTCCTATTCTTCACTGGTGGTGTCATGAGGACATTCACCTGAAGACTTTCAAGGCACCTTTTGGGAACCCAGATTTTATTCACAGGGGAACCGTTCCTACAGTTAGTGCCAACATATCTAGCAAATACTTCACCATTCTGATTTTTGAGCAGTTTATAGTTGGAGTCAAATGACTCATCAGAAGAATGAGAAGATTCACATGTATAACCAGATAAATTAGATGGATCAACTGGAGGTCCCTTTGCAGCAACCCATGAGGTTTTGGGGTAGTACTCAGGCTTCCAATATGTACCATCAGCATTGAGTTTTCTCTCAAAGGCAATACCCTCTTTTCTAGGGTTCCTGTTGAGGATCTGCTTTTTAAGCACATCACAAAGAGTCTGATGCCCTTTGAGGCTTTTGTACATGCCTGTCATGTACAATTCCTTCAGCCCTGCATCATCAGTGATACTAGCAATGTCCTCAGATGAGGAATTAGTGATAGCAGAGACAGGTGAAGAATTTGTAACATTAGAAGCATTTGAACATTCAGGTGAAGAATTAGCAGATTCTCGTTCAATGCATTTTAAACATGGAGGCATAAATTCTTCCTGAGCAGCGCTGATTTGTTGAGCAAGTAATGAATCGCGCTCCTTCTGAAGATCTTCATAACTCACTCTTAGCTCCTCAAGATCTTGCTTTCTTTGAAGAAATTCATAAGAAAGCTTCTCATGATCAGATAAGAGAGCGTTATGATGACCTTGAAGGTTATCAAACCTGGTCTAAAGTCTCTGAAGATTTTCAGTTAAGGCTTTAGTGCGATCCATTTTTTCACCCAACATATCATCACTTTTGTCTAGCATGTTTTGAACCTTTTCAAAAGCCTTTTGTTGTTGTACAACAATCTTAGCAAGTTTAGAGTAGCTAGGCTTAAGATTTTCATCAGATTCATCTTCACTAGATTTAGAGGAGGTATATTTAGGTACCTTGGCACCCTTTCCCATGAAGCAATAGGTGTGAGCATAGTCATCGTTGCCTTCATCAGCCTTGTTGGTGAGGTCATTTTCTTCAGAGTTGAAGATAGACTTGCCGACGAATGCAGTAGCGAGGGCCAGGCTTGCCATACCAGACTCAGAGTCCTCAGAAGCCTCATCTTCTTCTTGTTCCTCAGATTCAGCTTCAGAGTCCATTTCCTTGCCAATGAATGCCCGAGCCTTCTTGGAGCTGCTCTTCTTGTAAGATGAAGACCTTGAGGATTTTCATGATGAAGATTTTGAGGACTTCTTCTTTTTCTTCGCATCATCAGAACTATAATCCTTGTATTTCTTCTTCTTTGATTCCTTTTCCCACTGAGGACAATCTTGAATGTAATGTCCTGGTTTCTTGCACTTGTGACAAAGCCTCTTCTTATAGTCACTGGATGAGGAATTATTGCTCCTTGAGGGTTTTCCAAAGCGACCACGTCTTGAGAACTTCTGGAATTTCTTCACTAGCAGTGCTAGATCATGACTCAGTTCTTCGGGGTCACCAAGGCTGCTACCAGAGTCTTCATCTTCGGAATCAGATACTACCTTGGCCTTCAGTGCATGTGATCTGCCATAGCTCGAACCATAGAGATCTCTCTTTTCAGCAAGCTGGAACTCATGAGTGTTTAGCCTCTCGAGGATATCAGCGGGGTCGAGTGACTTGTAATCAGCACGCTCTTGTATCATCAGTGCTAGAGTGTCAAATGAGGAATCAAGCGATCTCAGCAATTTCTTCACCACCTCATGGTCGGTGATGTCAGTGGCACCAAGTGCTTGAAGCTCATTTGAGATGTCAGTGAGGCAATCGAAGGTTTGCTGAACATTTTCATTGTCGAGTCTTTTGAAGCGGTTGAAGAGATTTAGAAGAACATCAACTCGAGAGTCACGCTGAGTTGAAACTCCTTCATTGACTTTGGACAGCCTATCCCAGATAAGTTTAGCAGTCTCCAAAGCACTCACTCTTCCATACTGTCCTTTGCTCAGATGGCCACATATGATATTCTTCGCTTGAGAGTCGAGTTGCTTGAATCTCTTCACATCGGTAGCGTTCAGTGAGGGTGAGACGGAGGGAACACCATTTTCCACAACGTACCAGAGATCATTATCAATTGCCTCAAGATGCATTCGCATCTTATTCTTCCAGTAGGGGTAGTCCGTCCCATCGAAGGTAGGACACCCAGCAGAGACCTTGATCATACCTGCGGTCAACATAACTAAAACTCCAGGCGGTTAAACCAAAATCACACAGAACAAGGGAGTACCTTGCTCTGATACCAATTGAAAGTGTGTTATATCGACTAGAGGGGGGTGAATAGGAGATTTTTATGAAATTCTTCACTGAGGAATTTGCTAGTGAGTAAATTCCTTAGCAAAGAACTACTAGAAGCGGAATAAGTACTCAGAAGTAAACATAACAGAATACATGCATGGTCATCATGATGAAATGAAGACAAACACAGAGTACAGGAAGCGTAAACACAGGATAGCACAAGATGAAGACAAACAGACTGAATAAATTGAACTGAGGAAATTGAGAAAGTCTTCAGTCAAAGTCTTCAAACACAGATATGAACAAACATGCAACACAGTAATGAGGAAATGAAAGTGTTGAGGAAATAGAACCAGTTGGCTTGGTGAAGACAATGATTTGGTAGACCAGTTCCAACTGTTGTCTCAGTTGTATGTCTGGTTGGAGCGGCTGAGTATTTAAACTCGAGGACACCCAGTCCCGGACACATAGTGTTCACTGTATTCTCCTTGAGCTAAGGACACACAGTCCTCGCCCAATCACTCGTGGTAAGTCTTCAGGTGACTTCCAAACCTTCACAAACTCGGTCACTCGGCGATCCACAATTCCTCGTGGATGCTCTAGACATTGATGCCTAACCGTCTGGAAGAAGCACAGTATTCAAAGGTAACAAGCGTCGGATCCACGCAGGATCAATCTCTTCAGTGATGCTCAATCACTTTGGGTTTGTTGGTGTTTTGGGTTTGGGTTTGGATTTTCCTCACTTGATGATTTTCGCTCAAAGTCCTCGGAGGATGGGTTGCTCTCAAATGACAAGTGTCAAGTTCTCGCGGAGCAGCCAACCAGCTAGTGGTTGTAGGGGGCGGCTATTTATAGCCTAGGGAGCAGCCCGACATGATAAGACATAGATGCCCTTCAATGATATGACCGTTAGGTGGATAAGATATTTTGCAACAGCTGGCGCGTAGCACATCAACGGTCGAAAACTTGAGGTACAAATTCCTCAGGGCTATCATGTTCCTCACTGTGTAGGCAATTCGCACTGGCGAATTCCTAACTCCTCAGTCAGAGCAAGATCCTCAGTGACCAAAAGAACTGCGTCTCTGTCACTGAAGAAATTGACTGATCTGTATGAGATTTCCAGTGGCTTCACTCGAAGGGATTGGTAGGTGTAGGATTTGAGTTGAGCATCAAGTGGAAATTTTCTCCTTAGTATTTCCTCGACCCCCTTTAACAGTACAGTGTTTCCTATGACTCAAGAAAGAGAAAATGAAACTACAAAAACAAAAGTCTTCACGCTTCATGTTCCTCGAATGATAACCAAGTCTTCAAGGTCACACCAATTTCTTCACTTTCAAAGTCTTCAGAAAGTCTTCAGAATATCAAAGTCTTCAGTCGAAGAACTTCATTTTTAGGGGTCGACTTTCTCTGTAAATATCAAACTCCTCATAGACTTATAGACCTGTGTACACTCATAAACACATTAGATCCTTAACCTATAAGTCTTCAATACACCAAAATCACTAAGGGTCACTAGATGCACTTACAAAGAGGTAAGTGGGTTGTGCGGGACGGCTGTTGCTGGGCTGCGGGCGGCCTCTTCCTCTATGCATTCTTCTCTTTCTTTCTTTTCTTCAAACAGAAAATAGAGAAAATAACTGCACAGGGGTAATGGAGAGGTGTGGGACTGAGACAAGGATATCCCTGGACTCCTGGATTTATGCAGGATTAGAATAAATTGACTTGGCAATTTTTAGAGGTAGAAAATAATCCAAGTTTGAATTAAATTCAAACTTGAGCCTTTTTTAACCCAACCAAACAACTCCAAAATGGATGAAATTTGACAGAGACGTATAAGGCATGGAGTATGATTATCGGGAAATAAATGAACATTAATGGAGGCACCAAAAAATGTCACTTGGCATGAAAGCGAAAATTTGAAAGAAAGGAAGAAGCGATAAGGTTTGCACGTGGAGAAAGGTCTTGATGAAATGATGAAGATCCATGGGTCATATGCATAGGGCAAGAAACATAGACAAACATAGTGCAAGTACAACAAGATGAATACCACAATGCATATGACATGATTTTGACAACAACATAGGATGGCACAATGCAATATAATGGCAAGAGGCACAATGCAAACACATGGCACAACAAGTGAAATGAGCATGGTTCAAGAAGCAAAGATATGACAAGGCACTCAACATGATCATCGCATAAACATATAGGAATGAAATATGCAAAACAATAATGATAATGCAACAAACATAATAAACACACATCAACAACTAAAATAAATGGAAGGGCAACTGAAGCATCGGTCACGGGGCAATACAACTCTCCTCCACTAACAGAAGATCTCATCCCGAGATCTTAGGAATGAGGCAAAGAGAAAGAGGATGAGGTAAACAAGAGCTGATGAGAGAAGATGAACAAGGTCAAGAACACACGGGTGGAAAAGAGAACGGTGATTATGACGAGAATCAAAATCTCAAGGAGCAAGATAGACTCTGAAACTACTCCGGTTAGAAGAAGGTAGAAAAGTAATACAAACAAAAGAATGTGGATAGCGTCCGAGTAGAAAAGGAAAGCAGAGATTGACAAGAAAAAGGACTTCAAAAGGGGACTTCACACTCTGGTAAAATGGATAAGCAAGGAATAAACTAGATGATGGATGAAAAGAGCAACATCACACTACCTCCGAAACGGAAGAATAGAAGGTAAACACTGGAAGGAAAATAAAGGGGGGAAACAAAAGACAACTTCCACCATAATAGAATTGAGAAGCATCCTTGCAAGGAAGTATTAAACGGATTTTTTGGAAATTCAACAACGGAAGGAATAAGCTTATTGTGGGCTTATGGAAAACATCTCAAAACTCGAGGTGAAATTATGCCATAACCAAATGTCTGAATAGCTAAGAAGAACGAAGAAATGCAAAACTCCACTTCAAAAGAATAGGGAGAATTGATTGCACTTTGAGACGCAAGAAGAAAAGATACTTGAGCTCCTCCAACAAGAATCTTGATGAATTAAATCCATGACGAGAATGAGTTAAATCCTTTATGAACCACTATGAAGAACTTCCGTAACAAAAGGATGATGAGATAGAATTGAAGGATGAAAAGAATAATATTAAAGCATTGTAGTGATTTAGATGGAGGTTCTGACGAGATGGCCGAGGAAACTTTGAACTTCGGAAAAGAAAATATGAAAACACTTCGAATCAAGAATGTGATATGATGAACAAACTCTGGAAAGAAGAGGTTAATCAACTTGATGAAAGAAGAATAAGGATTATGTTATGCTTATCCTCCACCAATTAAATTGATGATAAGCAATGGATTTGCATACTACTTATTCTTCTTGCAAGGATTGACGAGATATATAGCGCAAACTTGGGAAAGTCTTCAACGAACCACCGATAGGATTTGGAAGAACGAATGAATTGATATGATAACAAAGGAAGAGAAATCTTGAACGAACCACCTTAATCATTGAAAACGAACGAAGAAAAGAGAATGAATCGCTGGGAAGAATTAAATGAACAATTATACTTGAGGGGATTTAGATACAAGAGAATGAAGACACCACGAGCTGATTAAAGGAAACTTGAACGAAGCAATGGAAGAATTTGGGAACGCGAAAAGAATGTCGTGAGTGAAGAATTCTTTTGAAGTGACAGCCTCCAGAGAATCGAAAAGGAAAGAACTCATGAAATGCTGCGGATGAGTATGAAACAATTCTCATAATTGAAAACAATTATGAGGATGGCATTAAGCTAGAACCATGAATCTTCATGTGAACGGACAAGATTTAAGAGAAACTCTTCTTCGGTCTTCAAGGCTAATAATGACGACAAGAAATATTGTGAAGAATTACATAGATGCTCCGGAACAATGAATACTAGAAATGTTGAGCCGAAGTTGAAAAGAATTTGAAAGCAATCTCGTAGTCGGCAATTGGCTGATGAAAATTCATTCTTACGTCAAACTTTGAAAGAAATGGAGAATAAATCCAGAAAAGAAATTAGAAGAGTCTGGTAAGATCCTGGGAAAGACCTGTGGGTTATGGGCCCATTGAAAAGAAACACCGTTGATAAGGATTGAAGAAGAGATGATGCACCGGAACAATTCAAAAGACTTATGAGGTGACAACGTAGAAATAATTCAATGCAAACACGAATCTTCTGAGATGTCTTGAGCACTCTAGAACGATAAACTGGGGAGAGGCGAACGAGCAGGGGGAAACATTTTGAGTTAATGAAAGGAATATGAACAATTCTAAAAGCTAGAATTGAATCCACCGGAAAGGAAGATGAGATGAACAATGATGAACTAGATGACAATTCACCGGTTGAAACAATTAAGGAAAGAATGAGGAGGCTTCACACGAACAAAAGGATACTCGATTAGATTCTTCAACTCCGGGAAGAAAAGGGCGGGTGGGTGGGAAAAACAAAGTAAACTTGGGATGGAAGGAATGGACTCCATTGAGAAGAACTAAGGATTGAACTTGAAAAGGTTCAAACTCCGTTGGGATAACTGAGAATCGATGTTGCAAAAGTTGAAGAGGATGGAATTACTCAAAGAGAAGTGCACCGGTTGAACAAAGGATGGACAACGAACAAAAACACCTCCGTGATCCTAAAGAAAATTTTTGAAGGGGGAGAGGAGTAAGTCAAAACACCTACATCAAGATTTCTCACCAGAGCGACGAAGAGACTGAGGAGTAAAAATAATTCCTACTCTCCGATATAACTGTGGATGAGTATGAAACAATTCTCATAATCAAAAACAATTATAAGGATGGCATTAAGCTAGAACCATGAATCTTCACGTGAACGGACAAGATTTAAGAGAAACTCTTCTTCGGTCTTCAAGGCTGATAATGAAGACAAGAAATACTGTGAAGAATTAGAGATATGCTCCGGAACAATGAATACTAGAAAAGTTGAGTCGAAGTTGAAAAGAATTTGAAAGCAATCTCGGTGTCGGCAATTGACTGATGAAAATTCATTCTTACGTCAAACTTTGAAAGAATTGGAGAATAACTCCGGAAAAGAAATTAGAAGAGTCAGGTAAGATCCTGGGAAAGATCTGTGGGTTATGGGCCCACTGAAAAGAATCACCGTGGAGAAGGATTAAAGAAGAGATGATGCACCGGAACAATTCAAAGACTTATGAGGTGACAACCTTGAAATAATTCAATGCAAATACGAATCTTCTGAGATGCCTTGAGCACTCCAGAAGGATAAACTGGCAAGAGGCGAACGAGCAGGGGAAAACATTTTGAGTTAAGGAAAGGAATATGACCGGTTCTAAAATCTAGAATTGAATCCACCGGAAAGGAAGACGAGATGAACAATGATGAACTAGACGAGAATTCACCGGTTGAAGCAATTAAGGAAAGAATGAAGAGGCTTCACACGAACAAAAGGATACTCAATTAGATTCTTCAACTCCGGGAAGAAAAGGGCGGGTGGGTGGGAAAAACAAAGTAAACTTGGGATGGAAGGAATGGACTCCCTTGAGAAGAACTAAGGATTGAACTTGAAAAGGATGGAACTCTGTTGGGATAACTGAGAATCAATGTTGCACAAGTTGAAGAGGATGGAATAACTCAAAGAGAAGTGCACTGGTTGAACAAAGGATGGACAACGAACGAAAACACCCCCGTGATCCTAAAGAAAATTTTTGAAGGGGGAGAGGACTAAGTCAAAACACCTACATCAATATTTCTCACCAGAGCGACGAAGGGACTGAGGAGTAAAAAGAATTCCTACTCTCCGATATAACTAGACTCCAAAAAGTGTTTTCTTCTAGACTCAACAACGGCCAACTACGATCAATCAAGGGGGATCCTATGGTCGATCGAGGCTCTGATACCAACTTGTCACGCCCAATATGCGATCCTATCCGAGCGGAACTTGAAGGTCCAATCCAAGGATAGAGACGCATATTGAAACACTTTTGCAAGGTGGATATCATTACATCGTACCATTACATAATAGCTAGGGATACATACAAAGGCATACAGATGCCACGTGAATACATCAAACATCATACATAAGAACAACATTCGACTACGGATGAAACACAAAAATAAACTCAAACTACATCCACCTTGCTAGCCCAGGCTGCCGACCAGGAACCTATCCCAAGATCGACGAAGAAGAAGAAGAACTCCAAAGTAAGCAAGCATCGCTCTCACATCAGATCATCGCATTACCTGTACCTGCAATTGTTGTTGTAGTAATCTGTGAGCCATGAGGAATCAGCAATTCCATTACCATGGGTATCAAGACTAGCAAAGCTTAATGGGTATGGAATGGATAAGTGGTGAGGTTGTAGCAACACTAAGCATAGTATGGTGGCTAACTTACGAGTACAAGAGTAAGATGAGAAGCTACGCAAACGGTCCCAAAATAGTAATGATCAATATGTGATCCTGAACTACTTACGTTCAAACATAACTCCACCGTGTTCTGTTCTCGAACTCACTCGAAAAGAGACGGTCATGGTTACGCACGCGGTTGGTGTATTTTAGTTGAGTTTAGTTCAAGTCCACTACAACCGGATATTAACAAATTCCCATCTGCCACATAACCGCGGGCATGCCTCTCAAAAGTTTAAACCCTGCATGGGTGTCCCAACTTAGCCCATGACAAGCTCACGATCCGCGGAGACAATCCTTCATCTCAGAACACCCGTTCAAACTCAGGATCCCGGTGCACAAGAGATTTCGACAATGTTAAAGTTGCTAAACAGCAAGTTAAAGTGCATCATGTTAATCTATGCATTTTTTACCCCATTTACATATAAAGTGTATTTAATTCGAAACTACGGTTAATTAGTTATGAAATAAAACATTTTAACATGCCAACTATGCAAATTAATTTAAACAGCATGTTTAAACATTTTATACATGGACGTAAGTTCCAAATTGTGAAACTGCATGAAATTCTAAGCATTTTACATATATAACATGTTTCATTTGGATGCATGGATATATAGCTATGAACAATTCAAAATGATGGCATTTTTGTACATATGCAAAAGAAATTAAAACGACGGGGAACACAGGCTGGGCCAACCACTGTCAATGATGAGGGGGGCCATGGTGCTGAGGTGGCAGGAGTGTGGGTGTGGAGAAGGGTGTGTGGACAAAGAGGAAGTCAAGTGGGTTCCCACTATCATAGAGACCAAAATGGTACAAACTTGGGCATTTTCACCACTCGCCCGGTGGGGTTTCGAACCTGGCTCTGCGGGGTAAGCGGGAGAGGGTTAAGCCACTACGCTAGGGTCGGGTGGTTTGGAAAGGTGGGAGGTCGAGCTGCTTTTAACCAGTCCAAGGCCCTGCCTTGGATTCTTCTGTAGAGACAGAGGAGATGCCGTCGTTGTCGGCGATCAACGGCTGCACGGAAGGGCTCCGTAGGCGGCGGCGGGCATGCGGGAACAACATGTGAGCGCGGGATCAAGCGGCTGCTGCTTGTCGGTGTCATGTGCGTGCGTACGCTCGAGTACAAGCAGGAGCTTGACTCAGACACATCGAGGCATGGGGCTAGCAGTGCTGGGCGAAGCAACGACGCGGGCGGGCAGCACGGACGTGGGGCAAGAGCTATGTTGTGGGCGTGTGCATGAAAGGATAGATTGTGCCGAAGGCTCGGGTGCGCGGGAAGACTCGAGGAAGAGCTCGAGGTCGCCTCGGACATGGTGGCGGCAAGACGAAGCAGGGCCACAGACTCGCAATCGAGTGCAGCCGTGCGCGGGTGTAGATGCATGTGCGTGGAGCTGTGCAGCGAAGGTGCAGCAAAGCAACGAAGCCAGCGGCATGTGTGGGAGCAGGGGCTTGGGGGCCATGGCGGCGACCACGGCGATGCATGGGACGACTGCAAGGCGACGGGCGAGGCTCTGATTGCGCGCGAGAGCTGCTGGTGTGCGTGCATGCGAAAACTGGTGAGGTTGTGGGTGTCGTGCGCAAGGGTCCGAACAGAGGAGCTAAAGGCACGAGCTTCCGCTCGCTACCATGGCAGGTCATGGTGGTCGGAGCTCCTGTTCGCGAAGGGTGGCGACTACAGCGTATGGAACGAAGCAGGAAAAACGGGAGAAGGAGCGGAGCATCATCGTGGGTTTTCCCGTGACGACGGACTCGCCGGGAAGCAGAGGAGACGCCGTGGGGACGCGCTGACTGGCGGCGATGGTTTGGCCCGAAGTAGAGGACGACGAGGACGTCATGGAAGAAGCTCCGGAGACCGTGTGGACGCGTGCGTAGGCGAGGAAGATGGCGGTCGACGCGCTGGTGCTCCTAGTGGAAGAAGCCGTACGGAGACGGGCGGATCAACCTGAGCTCAAACTCAAGTTCAGCTCGACCATGGCGATGAAGAGGGCGTCGAGGAGGAAGCCTCGGAGTCCTTGTGGTTGCGGCAAGGGTGAGGAAGACGATGAAGACATTCTCAACGCTCCCAAAGAAGAAGACGGTGGCTGCAGGGGGTGGGTCACGCCGGAGAGGAGCTTGGGCTCCCTCTCGGCCATGGCGACGGTTTGGCATGGAGAGGCTTACCTGGGTGGCGGCGAGGGCAGGAGAGGAGGGAATGGAAAGAGGAGGTCTAGGGCAAGGCACAGGATATGCTAAATAGGGCTCTCGGGCAGTCTCCGGCCGTCAAATCACGGAGGATGTCGACGTGGACACTCCTGATGGTCTGCCGTACGGGAGGTAGAAGAAGTAAAGAAGGATCGGTGGAGTTGGGCTGATCGAAGAGGTAAGTGGGTTGTGCAGGACGGCTGTTGCTGGGCTGCGAGCGGCCTCTTCCTCTATGCATTCTTCTCTTTCCTTTCTTTTCTTCAAACAGAAAATAGAGAAAAGAAATGCACACGGATAATGGAGAGGTGTGGGACTGAGACAAGGATATCCCTAGACTCCTGGATTTATGCAGGATTAGAATAAATTGACTTGGCAATTTTTAGAGGTAGAAAAATAATCCAGGTTTGAATTAAATTCAAAGTTGAGCCATTTTTTAACCCAACCAAATAACTCCAAAATGGATGAAATTTGACAGAGACGTATAAGGCATGGAGTATGACTATCAGGAAATAAATGAACATTAATGGAGGCACAAAAAATGCACTTGGCATGAAAGCCAAAATTTGAATGAAAGGAAGAAGTGATAAGGTTTGCACGTGGAGAAAGGTCTTGATGAAATGATGAAGATGCATGGGTCATATGCATAGGGCAAGCAACATAGACAAACATAGTGCAGGTACAACAAGATGAATACCAAAATGCATATGAGATGATTTTGGCAATAACATAGGATGGCACAATGCAATATAATGGCAAGAGGCACAATGCAAACACATGGCAGAACAAGTGAAATGAGCATGGTTCAAGAAGCAAAGATATGACAAGGCACTCAACATGATCATGGCATAAACATATAGGAATGAAATATGCAAAACAATCATGATAATGCAACAAACATAATAAACACACATCAACAACTAAAATAAATGGGAGGGCAACTGAAGCATCGGTTTCGGGGCGTTACACCACCTCTCTATGTTTCCAACACGATAAAAGTGCAAGAAATTGCTTATGCTATGTATTGGCCTTTACTTGATGTGCATGAATTGTTCTTTTATGACATGCTGATGCATAGGATGAGAGTTAGGATTCGTCATTGCATGATATATATTACTTGGTGCTCACTACTAAATTACAAATCATTGTTAATTAAAATTGGATTTGATATACCTTGGGATCCGGGCGGATCAATTATTTGAGCACTTTATGCCTAGCTTAATGGCTATAAAGAAAGCATTGCTAGGAAGACAGCCCGGATAGAGAGTCATTTTATTATGTTGTGTGCTTTTATAAAGTTTAAAAACAAATAAATATAGAGGGGAACTTAAAACTTTTCAAAAGGAAAAGTGAAAATAAGATAGACGAGCATTGTTGAAGTGGGGGAGCTCCTTGAACTTCGTTCATGCCAATGGAAACTTTGCAAACCTTGATTACCGAAAAAATCAACAAAAATAAATATCCCTTTGTGCAAATCCATTGTATTATAAAATGTAACATCCCAAATTTTCAATTTGGAATGTTATACATTAGATCATCATGCATATCATATTTTCTTCCATTTTAGTCGATCCTAGAAATTTCACGCAACTCAAGGACCCCCGGAGAGAGTTGGAGATTTCGTTATTTTCATATTTGAGTTTTCTCAAATTTTGAAAAGAGGATCATTTGATTTTATTTGTTTCATCTTCAATTACTTTCCCAATATCAAAAATATGAGAAGGGAATAATATGACTTTCCCAAATTTAGGAAAAAATGAAGATTTAATAAATAAATCAAATTTTGGATTTTTCCGCAGTTTATTTGCATTTTAATTGCATTAGGGAAAAATGCGTGTTTTTAAAATATTGCATTTAGGCCCCGAGTAAAAGTTCATTTTGTTCGACTCATTTTTAGGAGTCGGGAAAAATTAACTTCGGGATTTTTGGAGTTCGTTTAGATTTTCTTTTATTGGTTTTTCTGCGCGCGTATTTTTAAAAAAAATTCGCAGCGCCAGACTGGGCCAAGGGCCCAGCCGAGCCGGCCCGCACCGCGCCCCTCCGGATCGGACTCCGCCGCCGCCGCCTCTTTCTTGCCCCCTCCCCCAAGTCTCCTCCCCCCTTTATATATCCAGCCACCCCCCCCCCTCCTCCCCACACTGCCAGCCCCGCCGCCTGCGCCTCGCCTCGCCCCGCGCCACCCCGCCGCCCGCCCGAGCCCCTCGCCGCCGAGGTAGCCTCGCACCGCACCACCCCTCACCTCGGTTCGGTTTTTTTTTAAACCGTTCCGGTTTATTTTTTTTGTTTCGATGTTTCGGTTTTTTTTCTCGAAACCCTAGATCGGTTTTTTTTCGGTTTAATTGTTTAGCGAGCGTTCGCCGGACCGTTCGTCTTAAAGAACGTGATCACCGGTTAGTCTCGGTTAACGAACGTCCGTTCGTTTAACCGTTCGTCGTTTTTCTTTTTCGTCGGATTTATTCCGCGATTCTCTGATCGCGATTTCAGAATCCGATCTTCTTTCTAATTTATCTTCTCGCTCGTTTATCGGAATCAGGTGTTTCAAGCGCCTGGAGTCTCGTTTCGAAACCGCCATTCCGACTAATCAACTTAAATAAGTTTTTGCTACTGTAAAATTTGACCTAGTTTCAAATTGCTAGAACCGAGTTGCTTTCTTCCGCAGTTTGTTTTTCGTTGTTTTGTTCGGTTCATTTCTCTTTGCAATCGGAGTTCTTAAGTTGAACTTTCTGGTTTGATCTTTTGTTCGAGTTTTACCTGTGCATTAGATGAGTACTTATTGTATGCTTGTTGTTTGTCTGCGATAGATAACCCGGAGTGCGCCGCCTGTTATTTCGAAGCTCTAGGTTTCGCAGATCCTCAGCAAGGCAAGTAACACTTTGATCATACCTTTTCTACTACCCAGTTTTATTGCATTAGATCAATCCTCAAACATTGCATGATTAGGATCCTATTAAATTGTGGGATGGGAAGTAGTTGAGGTAGTACCTATTACCTGTTTTACTTATGAAACCTCTGGGAGCTACTTCTACGTTTGCTTATTATGCCATGCTATGCTAGTAGACGTGGATTGGGTGAGTGATATCCATGACAGATGTGAGTATTGTTAATTAATGGTTTATCTAAGGTGGCAACTTAAACACACATCTGGGTGGATTGAGGCACCTGGTTTCTATCAGGACTTGCCTGTTTTTCTTTGGACCGCCACCCAGGCTCAAAGGGATCATAAGATCATTCATGCTAGTAACTTCCATGTGCAGCCACAAGCCATTATGGGCTCTGGCATAGTTGATTAAGTCATGCGAACTCTTACAGGGTAGACTAGCAGATGTAGGGGAAAGTAGGTGTACCGGTCTATCCAAACGTAAGGTGCTAGCCTTCTGAAAGACTATGTCTCGGTCATCCGTTTCTCAAACACCATGTAGTGCGAGAAACCAAACGGAGGCGATCGAGTCTTGTGGGGAAAAGTGCGCAAACCTCTGCAGAGTGTACAAACTAATCATGATTAGCCGTGTCCCCGGTTATGGACAACTTGAGTATCTAGTACTTGAATATCATGTGAATCTCATCATGTTACCTCTAATTAATATTGTTGGGTTTTAATTGTTCACTTAATTGGGATCGGAATGCTGTCAACCATTCTCGATGTTTCAACCACCATGATAGTTAAATAAAATCTATTCCTTTGCAGTAGGAAAAAATTGGCTTTACGCAAAACTGTAACCATAGAGCTTTTCCATCAGCCATGTATGCATGTAGTATAGGCTTATCATTCATTACTCTCTATGTGTTACATTGCCGGCATATTCCATGTGCTGACCCGTTTTCGGGCTGCTACTTTCATGTTGCAGACTTTTCAGACGACGAGTAAGGTGCTTTTAGGTCGTGGTTCTATACTTAGTGATGCCGTTGGAGTTGATGGACTCACTTATCTTCCAAGTCTTCCGTTGGTATCATTATTAGATGGCCTTAAGACATATTTATTGTAATAAGTTCTCTTTGAGACAACGATGTAATAAGTGTGTGATTGCTACTCTGTTATAAATCCTTCGAAGTACTGTGTGGTGTCAGCATTAGTGATGCAGGGATGACACCGGAGCACAGAGACTTGACCATCTGAGGTTAGGTCGCTACAGAGATGGTATCAGAGCACACGCTGACTGTAGGACACAACCACTAAGTTAAAGCCATAGATCACTATTCTCCTCTCATTTTCTAACTCCTCATCTTTTCCACTCTTTTAGGATGACGGACGCGAAGATCAAGTACGCTCAACCGGATGAAGGCACACCTTTTGGATTTCACTTGAAGGAGTCACCAAGTACCTAAACATTGGACTACCAAGCTTCACCGGGACCTTCAACGCCACTCTGCCTGAAGAGGAGCGCTGGAAGATTCAAGCTCATGTTCCGGGAAGGACATTCGCGCCAATCACGAAGCCCATAGATAGTGTTTTCAGTGCACCAACCTGGAGTCTGGGAAAGAGCATGGCAGCTCATATCACCATGGGACGCATTGGAGAAGTTTATCAAGAAGACCTCAAGGACACTATCTACCAGATTTGCAGACGCCGAGATGAACAATGGGAGATAGTAAGCACCAAGAAGGATAGATCCATTGCAGCTTTCATCCAGGAGTTAAACCAGCACATTCGACGCCAAGAGAATCAGATGTGCAATGACATGATAGAGTTGAAGAATGCGAAGGCAAGGATCATCGAGCTAGAAGGAGAACTGAAGGGTACACGCAAGGACTACATGGACGAGATCATTGCTCTAGCAAGGCACAATGTCGATCTTAAGCAGGAGATTGAAGAACTCAAAGGGAAATTAGCATCCAAGAGGGAAGACAAGTACATCGCATGTCCAAACAACTACATCATCATCGACGACACCGATTCGGATCCAAGTGAACCCAACTTCGAAGACGAAGCTGGAGCAGACATCATGGAGTCTTCCACCGATTCAAATTTCTAGATGACCACCAAATATTAGTAGTATTTCCTCCATGTATATATTATAGTTCGAGCACTTTTTCGATAGTTCTAGACTGTTTGTATGCCCTTGTTTGAATTGAATGAAGTGATTTTGTGTGCATTTGTCTCATGTGCATTGGGTAGTGCTTTCTCCTTAGACCTCACTCTATTCTTAATTCTCATCTTTTCTAAAACCCTCAGATGCCTCCGAGACGTGACAATGGATTCCCACCGGAGCTCACCCAGTTGATCCAGCAGCAGAACCAATTGATGCAGTTGTTAGTCCAGAACCAGCAGAAGAACAACAACAACAACAACAACAACAACAACAACAACAACAACAACAACAACAACAACAACAACAACAACAACAACAACAACAACAACAACAACAACAACAACAACAACAACAACAACAACAACAACAACAACAACAACAACAACAACAACAACAACAACAACAACAACAACAACAACAACAACAACAACAACAACAACAACAACAACAACAACAACAACAACAACAACAACAACAACCCTCCGCTGCCGCCACCTATTGATCACCTAACCCGTTTCCTTAGGCTGAATCCGCCGGTGTTTTCCAGTAGCACCGAGCCAATAGTAGCAGACGATTGGCTCCGCAAGACGGGAAGGGAGTTGACCACTGCACGATGCACAGATGTTGAGAAGGTGAAGTTTGCCGCACATCAGCTTGACGGACCCGCGGCAGCATGGTGGGAAAATTTCACAGCCACTTACCCAGTTGACACTGTCACATGGGATCAGTTTCAGCAAGCTTTCCGCACTGCCCACGTTTCAGCAGGAGCTATGGCCATGAAGAAGCGTGAGTTTCGCAACTTACGCCAAGGAGGAAGGACAGTTGGCCAGTACGTTGACGACTTCAGCAAGTTAGCACGTTATGCCCCAGATGACGTTGCTACGGATGCAGCTAAGCAGGAGAAGTTTCTGGAAGGACTGAATGATGAGCTAAGCATGCAGTTGATGGCAGCAAGTTTCAACAACTACCAGGAGTTGGTAGATCGTGCCATCATGATTGAAGGGAAGCAACAGCAGATTGAGAACCGCAAGAGGAAGTATGGATAGGGGAAGTATAACTCTGGAGCCCAGCAGAAGCCCCGTTTTACCCCTAAACCGGGAGTTCAGTTTCAGCATACCCATGGAGGAGGTAGTTCGCACAACCATAATGGCCACAAGAATGGTAATGGGAATGGAGGAAGCAACGGCCAGAACCGTACCACCCCATCAACCCCAGCCAAGAGAGATCTGAGTCAAGTCACCTGTTTCAAGTGTTCCAAGACCGGACATTATGCCAATGAATGTCCCGAAGGCCAAAATGGAAATGGAAGCTCTGGAAAGAAGCCGAACCCTTTCAACAGGGGACAGGTGAACCACGTTAATGTGGAGGAGGTTGAAGCTCAGCCTGATGCAGTAATCGGTAAGTTTTTGGTTAAGTCATTTACTGCACTCGTTCTTTTCGATACTGGTGCATCGCATTCATACATATCAAGGGGATTTGTGGAAAAGTATAACATGCCCACTAAGATTCTTAAAACACCTATGCTAGTAAGCTCGCCAGGAGCAGAGTACATGGCCAGACAAGGATGTTTTCAAGTGCCATTAAGTATAGGGAAGCATGTTTTTCCAACGGATTTAATCATTCTGGAATCCCAAGGTTTGGATGTAATTCTCGGTATGGATTGGTTGTCGATGTATGGAGGGAACATCGATTGCGCCAGTAAGACAATTTTGCTTACAACGCCCGAAGGAAGAAGGATCAAGTATGTATCCCGACATGCGCCCAACAGGACACAATTAAATTCCTTATCAGGAGTTGTACAGGAGGAAGTACCAGTAGTAAAGGATTTTCCTGACGTATTCCCAGAAGAGTTGCCAGGCATGCCACCGGATAGAGACATTGAGTTTTTTATTGAGCTTTTGCCAGGCATTGGGCCAATATCGAAGAGACCGTATAGGATGCCAGCACAAGATTTGGTGGAAATTGAGAAGCAGATTAAGGAGTTACTGGATAAAGGTTACATTCGCCCAAGTTCTTCGCCTTGGGGATCTCCGGTACTTCTAGTGGAGAAGAAAGATGGATCATTAAGGATGGTTGTTGATTACCGTGGATTGAATGAAGTAACCATCAAGAACAAGTACCCACTACCAATGATTAATGATCTGTTTGATCGTTTGCAAGGAGCTAAAGTGTTTTCCAAGATCGATTTACGATCAGGGTACCATCAGTTGAAGATTCGGGAGCAGGACATACCAAAGACAGCTTTTACCACGAGATACGGATTGTACGAGTATACCGTTATGTCATTTGGTTTGACTAACGCACCTGCCTATTTTATGAACCTGATGAACAAGGTATTTATGGAGTTTTTGGATAAGTTCGTCGTAGTGTTCATTGATGACATTCTGATTTTCTCAAAGAATGAAGAGGCGCATAAGGAGCATTTGCGTTTGGTTTTGGAGAAACTAAGGGAACATCAGTTATATGCCAAATTCAGCAAATGTGAATTTTGGTTAAAGGAAGTTGGATTTCTTGGACATGTTATATCCAGAGAAGGGATAGCAGTTGACCCCACAAAGGTTGAGACCGTAACCGAATGGGAAGCACCAACGATAGTTGGAGAGATCCGGAGTTTTCTTGGACTCGCAGGATACTACCGGAGATTCATTGAGAATTTCTCAAGGATTGCAAAGCCTATGACTGAATTGTTGAAGAAGGATACCAAGTTCAATTGGACCGAGGAATGTGAGGCCAGTTTTCTGGAGTTGAAGAAACGATTGGTTTCCTCACCAGTGTTGATTCTGCCAGATCAGACCAAGGATTATGAGGTGTATTGCGACGCTTCACGTTGAGGACTTGGAGCAGTGCTTATGCAGGAAGGAAGAGTTGTTTCATATGCCTCACGACAATTGAAACCTCATGAACTAAATTATGCTACGCATGATTTGGAGTTAGCAGCCGTAGTGCATGCATTGAAGACGTGGAGACATTTCCTCATTGGAAATCATTGTGAGGTGTACACGGATCACAAGAGTTTGAAGTACATTTTCACGCAAAAGGAGTTGAACCTCAGACAAAGGAGATGGTTGGAGCTCATCAAGGATTATGATATGAGATTGCATTACCATCCAGGAAAGGCTAATGTTTTAGCTGACGCATTGAGCCGTAAGAGCCATGTCAATACACTAATAACGGGATTAATACCAAAGGAGTTAGCAGAAAATCTTCGTGAACTATGTTTGGAGATAGTTCCGAGAGGCTATGTAGCAGCATTAGAAATTCAATCTACCTTGATGGATAAAATCAGAGAAGCTCAGAAAAATGACAAGGAGATTGCAGATATAAAAGAGAAAATGAGCGAAGGAAAAGCAAAGGGATTTCGTGAGGATGAGCACGATACCCTATGGTTTGAGGACCGTGTTTATGTGCCCAATGACCCGGAGATCAGGAAGTTGATTCTGCAAGAGGCACATGATTCACCCTATTCGATTCACCCAAGAAATACCAAGATGTATTTGGATTTGAAGGAAACATTCTGGTGGACCGGAATGAAGAAGGATATTGCAGCATATGTAGCAGTTTGTGATGTGTGTCATAGAGTGAAGGCAGAACATCAGAAGCCAGCCGGATTGTTACAACCATTGCCGATACCCGAATGGAAGTGGGATAAGATAGGCATGGATTTTATCACAGGACTACCCAGGACGAAGGCAGGCTATGACTCGATATGGGTAGTAGTTGATCGTTTGATGAAGGTAGCACATTTCATCCCAGTTAAGACCACTTACACCAGTGCTAAGTTGGCAAAGATATACATGACTAGGATCATTTGTTTGCATGGAGTTCCGAGGAGTATCGTATCAGATAGAGGAACCCAATTTACCTCAAAGTTTTGGAATCAGTTGCATGAAACTTTGGGAACCAGACTAGAGTTCAGCACAGCTTTTCACCCACAGACGGATGGACAGACTGAGAGAGTAAATCAGATTTTGGAAGATATGCTGAGAGCCTGTGCACTAGATTATGGATCTAGTTGGGACGATAACTTGCCATATGCGGAGTTTTCTTATAACAACAGTTACCAAACCAGTTTGAAGATGGCACCTTTCGAAGCTTTATACGGAAGGAGGTGCAGGACACCGTTGTCATGGGACGAAGTTGGAGACCGTCAGTTCTTTGGACCAGATTTGATTAAGGAGTCTGAACAGAAAGTTAAGTTGATTCGCGATAGGCTCAAGGTAGCCCAGTCCAGGCAGAAGAGCTACGCAGATTCTAAGCGCAAGGAGACAGTTTACGAAACAGGAGACAGAGTTTATCTTTGAGTATCCCCACTTCGAGGAGTTAAGCGCTTTGGAGTTAAGGGAAAGTTAGCACCACGTTTCGTTGGACCGTATAAGATTTTGCAACGTATGGGAGAAGTCGCTTATAAGTTGGAATTACCAGAGGGACTGTCAGGAGTTCATGATGTATTCCATGTTTCTCAGCTGAAGAAATGTCACGCCGAGATGGCGGAGGTACCGCTAAGAGATACAGTGCCGCTTGAAGCGATTCAGTTGAAGGATGACTTAACGTATGAAGAGACACCAGTCAAGATTCTCGATTATGCCAGCAGAGTAACCCGCAGCAAGGTTATCAAGTTTTACAAAGTTTAGTGGAACCCCCACTCAGAGGATGAAGCCACCTAGGAGAGAGAAGAAGATTTGCTCAAGGACCACCCTCACCTATTCTCTAGCCAACCCGAATCTCGAGGGCGAGATTCATCTTAAGGTGGGTAGGTTTGTAACATCCCAAATTTTCAATTTGGAATGTTATACATTAGATCATCATGCATATCATATTTTCTTGCATTTTGGTCGATCCTAGAAATTTCACGCAACTCAAGGACCCCCGGAGAGAGTTTGAGATTTCGTTATTTTCATATTTGAGTTTTCTCAAATTTTGAAAAGAGGATCATTTGATTTTATTTGTTTCATCTTCAATTACTTTCCCAATATCCAAAAATATGAGAAGGGAATAATATGACTTTCCCAAATTTAGGAAAAAAAATGAAGATTTAATAAATAAATCAAATTTTGGATTTTTCCAGAGTTTATTTGCATTTTAATTGCATTAGGGAAAAATGCATGTTTTTAAAATATTGCATTTAGGCCCCGAGTAAAAGTTCATTTTGTTCGACTCATTTTTAGGAGTCGGGAAAAATTAACTTCGGGATTTTCGGAGTTCGTTTAGATTTTCTTTTATTGGTTTTTCTGCGCGCGTATTTTTAAAAAAAAATTGCAGCGCCCGACTGGGCCAAGGGCCCAGCCGAGCCGGCCCGCACCGCGCCCCTCCTCTCGCGCGCGCGCCGCACGCAGCCGCCGTCGCCGCCCGCCGAGTCCGGATCGGACTCCGCCGCCGCCGCCTCTTTCTTGCCCCCTCCCCCAAGTCTCCTCCCCCCCCTTTATATATCCAGCCACCCCCCCCCCTCCTCCCCACACCGCCAGCCCCGCCGCCCGCAGCAGCAGCAGCTGCCGCTCGCCAGCGCCGCCCGCCGCCGCCTGCCGTCGCCGCCTGCGCCTCGCCTCGCCCCGCGCCACCCCGCCGCCCGCCAGAGCCCCTCGCCGCCGAGGTAGCCTCGCGCCACACCACCCCTCGCCTCGGTTCTTTTTTTAAAAAAAAAACTGTTCCGGTTTATTTTTTTCTTTCGATGTTTTGGTTTTTTTTCTCAAAACCCTAGATTGGTTTTTTTTTCGGTTTAATTGTTTAGCGAGCGTTCGCCGGACCGTTCGTCTTAACGAACGTGATCACCGGTCAGTCTTGGTTAACGAACGTCCGTTAGTTTAACCATTCGCCGTTTTTCTTTTTCATCGGATTTATTCCGCGATTCTCTGATCGCGATTTCAGAATCCGATCTTCTTTCTAATTTATCTTCTCGCTTGTTTATCGGAATCAGGTGTTTCAAGCGCCTGGAGTTTCGTTTCGAAACCGCCATTCCGACTAATCAACTTAAATAAGTTTTTGCTACTGTAAAATTTGACCTAGTTTCAAATTGCTAGAACCGAGTTGCTTTCTTCCGCAGTTTGTTTTTCGTTGTTTTGTTCGGTTCGTTTCTCTTTGCAACCGGAGTTCTTAAGTTGAACTTTCTGGTTCGATCTTTTGTTCGAGTTTTACCTGTGCATTAGATGAGTACTTATTGTATGCTTGTTGTTTGTCTGCGATAGATAACCCGGAGTGCGCCGCCTGTTATTTCGAAGCTCTAGGTTTCGCAGATCCTCAGCAAGGCAAGTAACACTTTGATCATACCTTTTCTACTACCCAGTTTTATTGCATTAGATCAATCCTCAAACATTGCATGATTAGGATCCTATTAAATTGTGGGATGGGAAGTAGTTGAGGTAGTACCTATTACCTGTTTTACTTATGAAACCTCTAGGAGCTACTTCTACGTTTGCTTATTATGCCATGCTATGCTAGTAGACGTGGATTGGGTGAGTGATATCCATGACAAATGTGAGTATTGTTAATTAATGGTTTATCTAAGGTGGCAACTTAAACACACATCTGGGTGGATTGAGGCACCTGGTTTCTATCAGGACTTGCCTGTTTTTCTTTGGACCGCCACCCAGGCTCAAAGGGATCATAAGATCATTCATGCTAGTAACTTCCGTGTGCAGCCACAAGCCATTATGGGCTCTGGCATAGTTGATTAAGTCGTGCGAACTCTTACAGGGTAGACTAGCAAATGTAGGGGAAAGTAGGTGTACCGGTCTATCCAAACGTAAGGTGCTAGCCTTCTGAAAGACTATGTCTCGGTCATCCGTTTCTCAAACACCATGTAGTGCGAGAAACCAAACGGAGGCGATCGAGTCTTGTGGGGAAAAGTGCGCAAACCTCTGCAGAGTGTACAAACTAATCATGATTAGCCGTGTCCCCGGTTATGGACAACTTGAGTATCTAGTACTTGAATATCATGTGAATCTCATCATGTTACCTCTAATTAATATTGTTGGGTTTTAATTGTTCACTTAATTGGGATCGGAATGCTGTCAACCATTCTCGATATTTCAACCACCATGATATTTAAATAAAATATATTCCTTTGCAGTAGGGAAAAATTGGCTTTACGCAAAACTGTAACCATAGAGCTTTTCCACCAGCCATATATGCATGTAGTATAGGCTTATCATTCATTACTCTCTATGTGTTTTTTTTTTGATAAGGAACAAAATATATTCCACCTAAACTTGGGAAGCCATATCAGCGTTCACCAAGACAGAAACAAAGTCTGGGGCAACATTCGCCCACACATGAAGTGGTTCAGCAGCACCCATAGCAAACTGGGCCAAAGCATGCGCCACATGGTTACAGTTCTGGGGACAATACATGAATTCAGGGAAAACAAAGGAGGCATGGCACAGGCTTCTTGCTTCTCTGAAGAGAACTCCCAGCTCCGCAGCGTCGTAGTCCCGCCCTTTAAGTGCAGAAATCATTGTCAAACAGTCTGATTCAAAACTGATACGTTGTGCACCCAGGTCAGCTGCCCCTTCAATAGCTCGCATACAAGCGATCACCTCCGCGTGCAGGGCAGATCTTACATGGTTCATCTTGCCAGTAGCAGCTGCCAAGAAAGCGCCAGTTTCGTCTCTCGCAATAAAACCCCACGCACCCTTCTCAGACTCCACCTGAAAAGCAGCATCCATGTTGATCTTGATCAAGTTTGTAGCTGGAGGGACCCAAACCTGGGGTTGTTGCGGCTGGGGCATTTTTTGAATGTGCACCCAAGTGAAATCAGTCAAGTGTTTTGTGATGAAAGAACTGATTTCTGCTGCTGTCTTCTGTACTTCACCTGCATTAACTTTGTTCCTCGACGTCCACCAGTCCCATAGGAGCACAGCCACGCGCAACTTCTTTTCTCGCTGCATAGCGCAAACACGGCGTATCATATCTTGTGGATCTTGGCACTGGCTGAGGGAGGCGCGAACATCCTCCAGGAATTGTTCTCTCCAAACAGCTTTCACCTTCTTACATTTGAAGAATAAATGCCCTCCATCTTCGTCAAGCCTCCAGCACATGGGACATCTCGTGTCAAGTTCAATATGCTTCCTTTTGATATTCATCCGGGTTGGAAGACTGTTGTGAGCCAGACGCCACAAGAACATGCGGACTTTGCCCGGGAGTTCAAGCTGCCAGATTTGATTCCAGTTCGCCGAGCTAGGCCCTTGCTGACCAGATGTTCCTGCATCTTGACAATGACGAGACTCCTTTAGGCTCACCCCTAGGTGATATGCAGATTTGACAGAGAACACCCCCTTTTTGTCATAATGCCAGGAGATAAAGTCCTCCATATCCGCTCTCAAGGGTATTGCCAGGATAACCTTTGCATCATCTTCAGTGAATAGCTCTTTTACCAGCTCCTCATCCCAAGTTTTCGAAACTGGGTCAATCAGTTCGTTGACCTTAGTGATAATGGAGTGTCCCTGTAGAGCGACAGGCCTCCTGGTTGACCCCCTCGACAGCCATGGATCGGTCCATGGGTTCACTTGCATTCCATCCCCAATTCGCCACACGATGCCCTCCTTCAGCAAATCTCTTCCCCGGAGTATACTTCTCCATGTGTAGGACATGCCCTCTTGTTCTGTCGCCTCTAGGATAGAGCAGTTCGGGTGGTACTTGGCTTTGAGAACCACAGCACATAACGATTCTGGGTTTTGAGTTAGTCTCCAGCATTGTCGAGCAAGCATCGCCATGTTGAAAATGTGAAGGTCACGGAAGCCAAGGCCTCCATCCCTCTTTGCTTTCATCAGTCTCTCTCGCCCAATCCAGTGACACTTGTGCTGGCCATCCTGCTGGCTCCACCAATAACGGCAGATCATGGAGGTGATCTCTTCACATAAATTCTTTGTAAGATCGAAGCAGGACATTGCATATGTGGGTATTGCCTGGGCAACCGCTTTAATCAGTGTTTCCTTACCTACTTTGGACAAGAGCTTCTCTATCCATCCCTGGATTCTCCTCCAGATATTTTCCTTTATGTACTCAAATTCCTTACTCCTGGCTGGCCCAATATGCACCGGTAACCCGAGGTACCGCTCATTCTGTGATTCAAAAGGTATGCCAAGGACATGCAGCACCTGCTGTTTGGTATGGTTGTTTGTTCCCTTACTGAAGAAAGCACAAGATTTGTCCCTATTGATTTTCTGGCCAGACTGAGCTTCATACAACGCGAGGATCTCTTGCAGGCGAGTTGCACTCTCAGTTTTTGCCTCCATGACAATTAACGAGTCATCGGCGAAGAATAGGTGGTTGATCCTTGGGGCCCCAGGACAGATTTGTACCCCTTCAATCGAGCCCTCCAGCTCGGCTCGTTGCAACAGGATTGAGAACGCCTCCGCGCACAGGATGAACAGATATGGTGATAATGGATCGCCTTGCCGCAGACCTCGCTGTGGGAGGAAAACCTCAGTCAGTTTCCTATTATATCTCACGCGATACGAAACAGATCGGACACACAACATAATCAGACTCACCCATGCCAGAACGAAACCCATCGTGTGCATCATCCTCTCCAGAAAATCCCATTCCACCCTATCATATGCCTTACTCATGTCAAGCTTCACCGCAACGAGTCCGTGTCTGCCTCCCTTCCTCTTATGCATCAGGTGGGTAATCTCATATGCCAACAACACATTATCTGTGATCATACGCCCGGGGACGAAGGCAGACTGGGTAGGTGAAATTATCTCTGGGAGTACCACCTTCAGACGGTTGGCCAAAACCTTTGATATCAGCTTATAGAGGACATTACAGAGACTTATCGGCCTATATTGAGCAAGGGATTCTGGATTCTTTACCTTGGGGATCAACACAATCGTTGTTTCATTCCAGCCACTCGGGATATCACCACCATTCAAAACTACTAGCACCTCTTCCTGGATCTTCTGCCCCATCATGTGCCAAAACTTCTTGTAAAATATAGCGGGCATTCCGTCCGGTCCTGGAGCCTTCAGGTCCCCAATAGCGTCCAGAGCACTTCTGATTTCCTCCCCAGTGAAAGGTTTGGTCAGCAAAGCATTCATCTCTGGTGTGACTGAAATAGGGATGTGTTTGAAGATATCATCATTTGGAGGACCTGCAGAAGATACGAACAAACTTTTGTAGTAGTTAGTAATAGAAGGTCCTATCTCCTCCTCCCTCTCCACTACACCTCCATCTTCCTTCTTCAATTTTTTAATCCAGTTAACTCTTCTCCTCTCTGACGCCTGAGCATGAAAAAACTTTGTGTTTCTATCCCCATTCTGAAGCCAGTTGACATGAGATCTCTGCTGCCAGTAAGTATTATATTGGTCCTCAAGTCTGCTCAATTTATACCGAAGGAGCTGCTCTTTTGATACTTGTTGTTGATCTATCGCCTTCCTTCTACACCGTTCCAACTCCCGCTTTGCCTTTTTTATTCTGTCTTTCAGCTCCCCCAACACTTCTCTATCCCATCTTGCTAGATTCCTCCCCACCCTACTGATCGCCTCTCCCACCGAACAACCTCCCTCTCCAAAAGCTTCATTCCAAGCCCCCTCAACCACTTCCACGCATCCCTCCTCCTGCAGCCAGCGAGCTTCAAACCGAAAACAACTGGACCCACCTGCTTCCCTTCCTTCCCCCATATACTGGTCCCCAAGCTCTGCAATGACGGGTCGATGGTACGAGTGACGTGGATCACCGTTGATGATTTTGTGCAGCGGGAACATGCACCTCCACTTTACATTCGCAACCCCTCTATCCAACCTCTCCCGTGTATACCCCTCCACCTTACTCCAGTTATTCCGCCAGGTGAAGGGGTCACCCACAAAGCCAAGATCTTCTAGCTCACAGAATTCCAGGCATCTCCTAAATGACTCCATGCATCCCTGACCCCGAGCCGGCCCTCCTTCCTTCTCCCCCGCAAATAATATCTTGTTAAAATCCCCTAGACAAATCCAAGGCAGATCGGCCTGTCCATGCAACGTTCTAAGAAGCCTCCAGGTGTTCTCTTTTTCACCCGCTTTAGATTCTCCGTACACACCCGTCAACCGCCACTTACTCCCATCCTCTTCCACCACATCAACATCTATATGGTAACGTCCCTTCCACCTCAAACTTACATCCACCCCTCTCCTCCAGAACAGCGCCAAACCCCCACTCCGTCCAACACTATCCACCACCACCATGTTCACCATATTCAAACGCCACCTCAAGAACTCTATCTCCTTCACCTTCATCTTCGTTTCAGAGAGGAATAGAATATCAGGCTCTTCCGCCCTCTGGAGCTTCAGAAGGCTACGAACTGCCGGCGGGTTCCCAAGCCCCCGGCAGTTCCAAGCTATTATCTTCATTGGTCCTTGCAGGGCTGTTCTGACAGCCCCGCTTCAGTGGTGTGTGTTTCGTTTGCCCTCGTCTTGTAACGTTTCGCCTCCCCCTCCAGCACCTCGTCGCACTCCATTGCATCTCCACCCCGCTTCTCTCCAACGTTCACCTCCAGCTTAGAGGTATCTCCCTTCTTTTCCTTCCAGTCTTTCCTATGAAATTTTGCCCCCACCCTTCCACTTTTCTTGTCGCTATCCCGATCAGCTAGTGAGGTTTCCGCCGGTAACATATCCTTGTCCCCTCTCTTTACGTCCTCCTCTTTCCCTTCTAGCACATGTTCTGATGGTGCGACAACATGACTTGCGCCTAACAAGACCATCCCTACTCCCTTTTGTTCAGAACCCTCTCCCCCTATCCCATAGGTGAGTTGCTTATGTGCACTGTTGTTCATCTTCGTTCCTTCCGCCTTATTTCCAGCTGCACCGTTCTGCACCTTTCCACCGTGAACTTTCAATGGGCTGGTGACCTCCTCCTCACGAGTCTCTTTCCCTGCCGGTTGGTGTCGAGCCCCCGGTATTTCTTTCTTCCAGCTGTCGCTATCACTGCCCGAACGCCCCTTAGAGAGCCCTAGGTTCATGCTTCTTCCACCTCCAGAACTCCTCCCAGAAAGGTTGTTCCGAACTTCACTCCAGCTACCACTGCTTGTATCGCTCGCTGCTCTTGGTATGTGTGCTTTAAGCCAAGGGCCAAACTGCTTCTCTTCCCCTTTTTTCAGTCTTATGGAACAGTCCTTATCCACATGATCTAGCATGCCGCATATGTAGCACAAGTCAGGCAGAAACTCGTACTCAAACCGGCGCCAACTCTTCTCCTTTTTCCGCTTTTTCTCCTCATCGGTTAACATCCCTTCCCCATTCTCCTTTTCGTCCCCATCATCCAGCACAAAACCCCTCATTATCGGCTTCGAAATATCCATACGGACTTTGATCCTTAAGAACTTTCCCACTGCCATTCCGTCAGGTCCCGCATCCACCTCAAGAGCCTCCCCGATTATGTCTCCTATCGCCAAACCAGCCTCACGGTGCATCATACCTAGCGGCAAGTCAAAAACTCTAACCCATATCGGGATCGTTTTGAATACACATTCCTTCACACTCTTGCCCGGATCAAAATCTTCAACCACCAGTAGAGACTTCCCGAACGTCCAAGGCCCTTCATCTAGAGCCCTTCTTTTACCTGACTGTTGGTGGAAAGTGATCATGAAGATGTTGTCTCCCAGATCCTTGCATCGTATCCCCCTCATCGGACACCAGATCCTTCCCAGAGCAGTCTCCATCCCCTCTGCAAAGGCCGGTTTGTCTGACATTAATTTTGCCATTGCTTGTGGTTCCACAGCTCCCCCCTTTCTTCCATCTGTCCAAACGATCTTCCTCCCCTTGCTTTCCAGATCCGACAACTTTAGCCCCTTCATCAAGCCCTCAACACGCTCCATTGCCAGCTTCGAAATCGGGACAAAGGGATCTAAGGGATGAAGGGTGCAGGAGAGAGAGGCCGAAACCCGGCGCCCCGCGGGGTGGCTGATGCACAGCTAAGGGAAACTCTGACAATGGCGGGTGGGAGCAGGGTGGATCTAGAGTACCAGTGTGAGGGCTTGGAGGGGGTGGGGAACCTAGCGAAGCGGGGCGCCGCGCACGGGGTGGGCGGATCTAGCGGGAGCGGCGGCGCACGGGGCGGGCGGAGCTAGCGAGAGCGGCAGCGCAGGGTGGCGGCACTGGCACCAGGACGGCGGCGGGGATTGACTCGGGGTCGCCTAACCAATCGCGAGAGGGAAAACCACCCCGTCACCCTTGGGACGGGCCTAGGTCTACTCTCTATGTGTTACATTGCCAGCATATTCCATGTGCTGACCCGTTTTCGGGCTGCAACTTCCATGTTGCAGACTTTTCAGACGACGAGTAAGGTGCTTTTAGGTCGTGGTTCTATACTCAGTGATGCCGTTGGAGTTGATGGACTCACTTATCTTCCAAGTCTTCCGCTGTTATCATTATTAGATGGCCTTAAGCCATATTTATTGTAATAAGTTCTCTTTGAGACAACGATGTAATAAGTGTGTGATTGCTACTCTGTTATAAATCCTTCGAAGTACTGTGTGGTGTCAGCATTACTGATCCAGGGATGACACCGGAGCATAGAGACTTGACCATCTGAGGTCGGGTCGCTACATAAAAATAATGTGCCAAGATTTTCCTTTAGGACGTTTAGATTGCTTGTTTGGTATGTGTGGTGCAAAAACAGAAACTTTTGCTGTAGTGCGTGAATTTACATTTTTTTACTGGAACATGCAAAAATTCTAAAAAAAAATTACACAGTACTGCTATGCAAATTGTTTATTTTGTCCTAATTGTTCAGAATTTTTGGAGTTACAGAAGTACGGTCAATGTTTAGATTGCTATAGATTGTCCTGTTTTTGACAGATTCTGTTTTTGATGCATTGTTTTTCTTGTTTTGATGGAACTATGGATTGTCCATGCAAAAGTTAGAATACAGTAGGTATAATGCAAAAATAAAATATGAATGGGTTTGCAACAATACTTAAAGTAGTGATTTTATTTATTATACTAACGGATCTCGTGGAGGTTTTGTTAAGTTTTGTGTGGATGAAGTGTTCGAAGATCGAGGAGGTCTCGATATGAGGAGGAGGAGAGGCAAGAGTTCAAGCTTGGTGATGCCCAAGGCACCCCAAGTAAATATTCAAGGAGACTCAAGCGTCTAAGCTTGGGGATGCCCCGGAAGGCATCCCATCTTTCTTCAACAAGTATCGGTATGTTTTGGGTTTTTTTTGTTCACGTGATATGTGTAAATCTTGGAGCGGCATGTGCATTTTATTTTTCTTTTAATAATGCACCATGCTTCACTTATATCATTTGAAGTTTGGATTGCATGTTTATCTACATATAGAATTGTAGAATGCTCTTTTGCTTCACTTATATTTATTAAAGCATGGTCTTTTGCAGAAAGAAGTAAACTCTCATACTTCACTTATATCTATTTAGAGAGTCAATAGGAATTGGTCATTCACATGATTAGTCATAAAATCCTACATAAAATTTTCGGATCACTGAATATGATATGTTTGATTCCTTGTAATAGTTTTGCGATATAGAGATGATAATATGCGGCAGGTACTAGTGAATGATTGTGGTTAGTAAGAATATTGGTGTTAAGGTTTTTGATTCCCGAAGCATGCACGTATAGTCTCTCGTTATGATAAGAAGTTGGAGCATGATTTATTATTGATTGTCTTCCTTATGAGTGGTGCTCGGGGACGAGCGATTGTCTTTTCCTACCAATATATCCCCCTAGGGGCATGCGTAGTAGTACTTTGCTTCGAGGGCTAATAAACTTCTGCAATAAGTATGTGAGTTCTTTATGACTAATGTGAGTCCATGGATTATGTGCCTCTTACCTTGCAGCAATTTCCTAGCCTCTACGGTACCGTGCATTGCTCTTTCTCACCTCGAGATGTGGTGCAAACTTCGCAGGTGCATCCAAACCCTGTGATATGATACACTCTATCACACATAAGCCTCATTGTATCTTCCTCAAAACAGCCACCATACCTACCTATTATGGTATTTCCATAGCCATTCTGAGATATATTGCCATGCAACTTCCATCATCATCATATACATGACCTGAGCATTCATTGTTATATTGCTCTGCATGATTGTAAGATAGCTAGCATGATATTTTCATGGCTTGTCCATTTTTTGATATCCTTGCTATGCTAGATCATTGCACATCCTGGTACACTGCCACAGGCATTCATATAGAGTCATATTGTTCTAGGTATCAAGTTGTAATTTTTATTTATTTTGAGTTGTAAGTAAACAGAAGTGTGATGATCATCATTATTCATTACTAGAGAATGTCCCGGTGAGTAAAGGATGATGGAGACTATGATTCCCCCAGCAGTCAGGATGAGACTCCAGAAAAAGATAAAAAGGAAAGAAAAAAATAAGAAAAAAGTGAGGCTAAAAAGAGCCCAACAAAAAAAAGAAAAAGTAAAATGAGAGAAAAAGAGAGAAGGGGCATGCTAATTCCCCACTTGTGCTTCAAAGTAGCACCATGTTTTTCATATAGAGAGTCTCCTATGTCGTCACTTTCATATACTAGTGGGAATTTTTCATTATAGAGTTGGATGCACACCCACTTTGTTTTCAGTTTGAGCTTTCATACACTTATAGCTCTTAGTGCATCCGTTGCATGGAAATCCCTACTCCTCGCATTGATATCAATTGATGGTCATCTCCATAGCCCGTTTATTAGCCCCGTCGATGTGAGACTTTCTTCCTTTTTTGTCTTCTCCATATTAATCTTTATCACTGTATTCTATTCCACCCAAAGCGCTATATCCATGGCTTGCGCTCATGTGTTCCGTGGGGGTTGAAAAAGCTGAAGCGCGTTAAAAGGTATGAACCAATTGCTCGGTTTGTCATTGGGGTTGTGCACGATAAATACTTTGTGTCAAGAAATGGAGCATGACAAGACTATATGATTTTGTAGGAATAGCGTTCTTTAGCATTGATATTTTGAAAGACATGATTGTTTGTTGGGATGCCCGAGTATTGATGTCTTTATGTCAAATTATAGACCATTGATTTGAATCACTCGTGTCTTAATATTCATGACATGATTAGATTATATGATCAAGATTATGCTAGGTAGCATTCCACATCAAAAATTATCTTTTTTATCATTTACCTATTCGAGGACGAGCAGGAATTAAGCTTGGAGATACTAATACGTCTCCGTCGTATCTATAATTTTTTATTGCTCCATGACAATTTTACACAACTTTCACGTACTTTTGGCAACAATTTATATGATTTATTGGACTCACATATTGATCCAGTTCCTAGTGCTAGTTCCTGTTTATTGCATGTTTTTTGTTTCACAGACTATCCATATCAAACAAAGTCCAAACATGATAAAACTTTACGAAGATTTTTTTTGGAACATATGTGAATTTTTGTAAGAAGGATGTGACGCCCTCGATTCAATCGTACACTAATCATACACGCAAATGTGTACGATCAAGATCAAGGACTCACGGGAAGATATCACAACACAACTCTAGACACAAATTAAAATAATACAAGCTTTATATTACAAGCCAGGGGCCTCGAGGGCTCGAATACATAAGCTCGAGTACACAGCGGAAGCAACAATATCTGAGTACAAACATAAGTTAGACAAGTCTGCCTTAAGAAGGCTAGCACAAAAGCAACATCGATCGAAAAGGCAAGGCCTCCTGCCTCGGAGCCTCCTAACTACTCCTGGTCGTCGGCGGTCTCCACGTAGTAGTAGGCATCGACGGTGGAATCTGACTCCTGGGCTCCGACATCCGGTTGCATCAACCGGAAAGAAAAAAAGGGGGAAAAGGGGGAGCAAAGCGACCGTGAGTACTCATCCAAAGTACTCGCAAGCAAGGATCTACACTACACATGCAACATTATCAAAGGAAGGCTATATATGTGGACTGGGTTGCAGAAATGCCAGAATAGAGAGAAGGCCTAGTCCTATCGAAGACTAGCATCTTCTGGAAACCACCATCTTGCAGCAACAGGAAGGAGTAGAGTAGCATAAAGTAAAGTAGTAGTAATGTTATCAACCTCAGCCAGGGATCCTTTCTCAACTCCCTACGAGAAAGCAATCCCAGAGCCATACTATCCAGTTATCATCACAAACCATTACTCATATCCATGTCTCATCACAGTCCATTTCTCATATCCATGTCTCATCACAGTCCATTTCTCATCTCAGGTATCCAGTTCTAGTTGTATCGATCGGGATAAAACTCCAAGTGTCCGTTACCATAGGACAGGCTATCGATAGATGTTTTCTTCCCTGCAGGGGTGCACCAACTTACCCACCACGCTCGATTAACTCCGTCCTGACACACTTTCCTGGGTCATGCCCGGCCTCGGCCAAACAATACGCCGCAACCCAACCTAGGCTTAATAGAGAGGTCAGCACGCTGGACTAAACCTATGCCCCCAGGGGTCATGGGACATCGCCCCGGGAACTCCTGCACATTGCGTACGCAGCCGGTGAGCAGACCTAGCTACCCCCCTAAAAAGGCAGGAGCTTACCAGTCCAACCCGGCGCGCGCCGCTCAGTCGCTGACATCTATTAAGCTTCGGCTGATGCATACGACGCAGAACGACCATACTATGCCCACGTGATGGTTAGTGCTATCAGGCCAGAGGCCCCTCGGATCAAATATCCAAATCGTAGTGGATTAGGAACGCGCGGTAACAAGCATAGACTCACGAAAGATGTGACCCCGTTGCCCCGTCTCGAGGACTTGCGGCAAGGGCTAGGAATGCCCGACCACGCCTCGTAATTATCTCGCGGGCACCTTCCAGGTCCACCTGACTCCACATCACTCGCAATTAAGCTCGCGCGGGTACCCCTCAGGGTCGACCCGTCTTTCCAAGTATCAGTGGTAAAGTCCAAGTATCCGTGTGTCCAAACATCAAGGGGAAACCCGAGGAATCACCCTCGATGAATTCCACTAGATCTAATCATCAAGGTGAACGTAAGACGAATCACCCCCGATGTTCACACTTGAGGGGTTGCACGACAGAGTTGTATCGGAAGTGGTTAAGGAGGAAATCACCCTCGATGACCACGACCGAATGACTAGACTACAGGGTTAACATCAGAAGTGCTGAAGAGGTTCACCCTCGGTACTCGATAGTAACCCAGTAGTGTCGAGCAACTAAGGGGAAGTGATGTGCGGTGTCGGGGCCTGGTCTTCGATCACGTAGATCGAGTCGTCGATGATGAAGCAGGGGCAACAAGGACAAGTGGGGGTCACTGATGAATCACTAACGAACCTATACTAAGTAGTTTAGGATAAGCAGATAAGGTACGACAGCAGACACAAAAGCAGGCTATGCATCAGAATAGGAGCAAACAATGACAGTAGCAAAATTTAATGCAAGCATGAGAGAATGGAATGGGCGATATCGGGATGATCAAAGGGGGGGGCTTTCCTGGTTGCTCTGGCAAGGAGGGGTCGTCGTCGACATAGTCGATCACAGGGGCGGCATCGGTCTCGGGGTCTATCGGAGAGAAGGAGGGGGAGTGAAACAATAAATTTACGGCAATAATGAAAACAATATGCAGGACATGTCTAAATAATATGCAGACGTGTTCTACTGCCTAACTAAATGATTTAGTTAATTTAGGAATTTATTTGGATTTATTTAATTAAAGTTGGGCACTATTCATTCACTAAAATCGGTCTAAAAGTTCCATGCTCATATAGCTATGGGAATTTGACAGGAATACGGAGGACGTATTCGGGTTCGTATCGAAATTCTAAGCAAGTTTCATGTATAAAATAATTTCATCGGAGTTACGGATTATTTAATATGATTTTCCAAAGTTTTAAATGATTATATTGATTTATTTAGCTCCAAAATTTAATCAGTAAATACTATTGTCACGTAGTGCAGTGCCAGCCATAGTGTATGACAGGTGGGGGCAGAGTCAAAGTCAACAGTCTAGTCAGCTGTTGACTGGGTCAACGTTGACTGGTCAAACAGGGCAATGGGGCCCACTGTCATAGACTAGTTTAATTAAGCAGGTTTAATTAGACTAAATATGTTCATTAGGCTAATTAATCAAACTTAATTAGGTAGTTAACTAAGCAAATTAATTAATTAATCAAATTACTAATTAATTAAATAATTATTTCTATTTTTCAATTTCGTTTTTTTAACAAGGGCATGGGGCCCCCACGTCAGTGGCACAAGGCCAGGGGCTGTGCAGCCCAGGAGCGATCGTCGCGGCACCAAGAAGGTCACCGGCGGGCACGACACCGACGGGGGGAAGGGGCGAGGTCAGGTCGGGGTAGCAGGGGCCGTCGCCGGAAGGCGGCAGCCGAAGCGGGTGCTGCCGGGCGGCGCCAGCTGTAGTAGCAGTTCGGGAGCAGCAGCGGCAGCAGCGGTGACAGCGGGTGCGGGGGCGACGGGCGCGTGGGTGGAGCGGCAGGACGCGGTGAGCACACCGGAAGGGTCGCGGTGCCCGGGCGCGTGCGTTGGGCGTGGCTGGAGCGGCACGGGCGCGGTGAGCGCACCGGGATGTGGTGGCCACATCAAGGCAGAGGGGGAGAGAGGAGAACGGATGGCGGCTCACCCCCATTGTAGGGGAACACCGGTGAGGCTCGAAGGAGCCGTGGTTGAGGAGGAGGTCGAGGACGTCGCGATGATGAGGACGAGGCGGCGGGGCGACGTCAGGGCGAGGTGGCGCCGATGATCCGGCTTCAGCGCACAGTGGCGGGGGCGAAGGGGTCGGAGCGACGAGCGACGTGGACGAGGAAGTCTGGCGATGGGGGGATTCCGCGCGGCGACGTCGGCCTCAGGGCGCGGTCGCCGGGGTTGCTTCCCCTCGATCTGGATCGGGACGGGGGGCAGAGGAGTGAGGGAAAACATGGGGGAGTGGGGGCGCGTGGGGAGGGAGTGGGGGAACGGGGCGACCGGGTTAGGGTTAGCGAGGGAGTGGGGGGTAAGGAGGCTCGGTTGGGCCTGGTGGGTCGGCCAGTGCGGCGGCCAGCTGGGCCGTTAGGCCCGGCGTGTGGGGGGGCTTGTGTTCTTTTTTTTATTAAAAGCTTTAGTATTTTTCCAATTAGTTTCATATTATTTTAGTTTTATAAAAAGTAAAACTTGCCTCTAAATTAGTATAATAATTTAGGCCACTTCCACCATAAGTTTAGTAGTTAAATAAATTAGTCTAGCATTTTTTATAAGTGAAAAAGCATTTAAATAATTGATTTAGCCACTTAATTACCTTAGGGCATTAGAACACTTTACAAAAGGTTGGTTCACCACCACAATTAATTATGGAATATTTTCCACATGAGGAACATTTTAGCTTTCATGTTTGAGAAGTTTTGTATTTTGACATTAACTTGGATTTGAATTTGAATTCGTTTGAATGCAAATGAGGACTAGCAACAGTAAGAATGATGACGTGGCATCATTAGTAGGGGTTTACTGTAGCTTGTTTATCTGGACGTTACAAATCTCCTCCACTACAAGAAATCTCGTCCCGAGATTTAAGGGGTGGAGTAATGGGGAAAGACTCGGGAAGGACGGAGCTCAACACAAGATAGGTACCTGGGGGCTATCTCGGTGAACGTGGCATAGAGGCATCTCTCGAGTTGAAATTGATGAAAGTCAACGAGAGCAAGGTAAGAAGGTACAATAAGAAGTTTCAAGCAAATGGACAAACGATCGATGTCTGAAACAGAGTGTGAAAGGGGTTCAGAGCATCGGGAATAAGTATTGCATCTGATACGAGAACATATCACAAGAAGGTGGTTCATGAATTACATACGAAGCCAAGCGTGAGAGATAACCTTAGAAACAAGGGTGTACATGAGAGTCAGGTTTCGATCCTGTGGAACTGTGGGTTATGGGCCCACCATGTGGGTTAAAAGCAGGAAGGGTGCTAACATTTGCACGATCATGATAGCAAGGCAGGTCAGAGGACAACCTGTCAGTTATGTTGGCAACAATGTTGGTTCCAAGGGCAAGGGACGAAGAGAACCATTTTCCTGCTCGCTAAGACGAGGCGGACCAATAGGCAAAGTTCTCGTCCATCGGTGGCTACCGGAATGTCATCAACAATAGTAACAGGGTCTTACTAACACGGTTCTACACCAAGGTGTTTACATAAGCAGAAAAATATTACCGCTTGGATCATAAAATTTATAAGAGAGGATAATCAAACCAATGGAAAGGAAAATGTTTCTATCAAACTTAACAGACCAATGGAATGGAAAATGTGTTTCACACAAGAATTGGGAGTATATCCTTCCCAAAGAAAAGCGGAGCATGATATACATGATAGGACGTTAAGTGCAGAAGCATTTAAAAAAGGGGCGAGCGAAGAATTAGGATATTACCCATACAACGGTGTTTGGATAATAGATCAAGAAGCATTTAGCATCTCGCTTCAAATGTTCCTGTTGATATTCGGAATACCACAGTCATGCTTCGAGATAGCACTGATTGGTGTTTCAATTAAGGATTGGGTCTGTAGATCTTAAGAGATTCAAAGGAACATTTCCAAGATTATCTCGGAACGTAAGGTATAACCAAACAAAATCAGGTATGTGTTGGCAGGAAGTCAAGGACGTTGTCGATGATAACACAATCATCGAGGGGGGGAGGATGGTATTTCTCATCATGAATTCGATTGATAGACTGAAAAAAGTCAGTATATTGATGGGGATCATGACAGATTTTGTCTAGGTACTATGAAGAGGCCATCGAACAGCGACGACATCAAGCAAAAGGAATGATGAAGCGAAAGGTTATTGGAACCACAGATGTGACACAAGCTCGAAATCAAGCTTGTTGTTTGAGGTGAAATGATAAGATGAGGAAGATCGACGTAGGCTTAGCTCGTCGTCGGAAGTTGTGCTCCGGGAAGAAGGACCGGTTAGCACAGTTAAAATTAGCTCAATAATGATATAGCCGATCAGGCTAGGAATGATGTGATGGAGTATCATTCCAATGAGAATTCACAAGAGGTAGTGCAATGACACAATATCCTCGAGATAACAAGGGGCAATACTCGAGGTAGATCAAACATAGAGGTTGGACAGATGAAATGATCTGCAGAAGACAAGTATTTTAACTTGTCCGGGAAATGGAATCAAGGACAAAATATGGTCGAAACCACGATTGCAAAGAATCAATTTACAGATGCAAGATGAGCTTATACCAAGGGAACATTTGATTATAAGAGAAGCTTCCATGATAAGTTCTACATCAGGGTCCATGGGCATGAACACAAAGTTCAAGGTCGACTCCCACTTCTTCAATGCATAACCTTCCATTCACTTCTTGTTTTCGATGAAGTCATAGTGTTGAAATTATATCAGGCAAAATGCCAGAAGAGTAGGACTCGTGAAAACTCTCGGGTTCACATGGATTAAGGAAGGCATAGGTTCAACCCATAGGGGCATCTTGGGAACATATACCACAAACTCCACGAGTAAAATAACACAAGCTCGAAGGCAGAGCATGGTTGAGAAGGCAGAGGATACAATTTACCAAAGGCAATGTGTATCAGGGGAAGAACGCACAAAATTTTGAATATGAAGGAAACTGCCGGTTAACAATCCAACAAAGGATTCAGCGGTCCTTAATGGATCTGATGTGAGTATCAGTACTCAATCAGAAGAAGGAAAGAATGCAAGGCATCGGATTATAGATATATCTGGATAACTCCAAAGCTTGAATACAAAGGAATTACGATTTTCATATCAGAAGATCAGAAGCAGAGGCTCTGATCAAAAGATGAGTAAGTTGAATAGACTTAGAGGTGCACCTGATCAAATCTTGATTGAGCAAGAACCAGCTCATAACTGGAGCGATGTCGGAGCCGGAAAGAAAATTTCCAAGGATTAGTTGATGATTGCGAGTATTCGCTCACACGTTGAATCCATAGGAACAGAATGACAACCACAAAGAATTTTAAAGAATATCGCTAGACATATGGAATTAATCCTACTGCAAGCAGGCAAGGAGAATCAAGAGCAATAGGCTGCAGAGGATTTTCAGAAGATCAGATAGTATTTCCAAGTATTTTGGAAAGCATATGAACAACTGGGGATGAACAGACCCCGGTTAAGTGAATTATCCGCAGTGCAAAAAGAAGCCGCAAAGCAGAAGGCACAAAGGATTCTCGAAAGAACGACAAGTATTTCAAGGTATCTTGTAATAATAAGAGCAACTGGGGATGAAGGTATGAGCGACAAGGATATGCAATTAGTCAAAGGGGCTTATCGGTGGCAGGGAATTGCAAACGCGATGAGCACAAGTTGTCGGGATAACATCGGAGAGTATCTTCGGAATCTTCTGGTGCAACAGGCGATCATCTGTAATAAGGGGCTCTCCGGGAGGAAGTAGTTACGAGATCCTAATGTTAGAGTTAGCAAAATCGTTTAACCCTAATGGAAGAGAGATCAGAGTCCCAGAGTATAGACGAGGAATAAAAGATCCTAATACCACCCAATGGCGACATGGGCCCGTAAGGCACACAACCATGTTAGTAAAAGTATTGTAATGTCTAGACTCGACTTCGACCAAGAAGTGTGGAAGGGGGATTCCTACAGGCAGTCGGCTCTGATACCAACTTATGACGCCCTCGATTCAATCGTACACTAATCATACACGCAAATGTGTACGATCAAGATCAAGGACTCACGGGAAGATATCACAACACAACTCTAGACACAAATTAAAATAATACAAGCTTTATATTACAAGCCAGGGGCCTCGAGGGCTCGAATACATAAGCTCGAGTACACAAGAGTCAGCGGAAGCAACAATATCTGAGTACAGACATAAGTTAGACAAGTCTGCCTTAAGAAGGCTAGCACAAAAGCAACATCGATCGAAAAGGCAAGGCCTCCTGCCTGGGAGCCTCCTAACTACTCCTGGTCGTCGGCAGTCTCCACGTAGTAGTAGGCATCTACGGTGGCATCTGACTCCTGGGCTCCGACATGTGGTTGCATCAACCGGAAAGAAAAAAAAGGGGGGAAAGGGGGAGCAAAGCAACCGTGAGTACTCATCCAAAGTACTCGCAAGCAAGGATCTACACTACACATGCAACATTATCAAAGGAAGGTTGTATATGTGGACTGGGCTGCAGAAATGCCAGAATAGAGAGAAGGCCTAGTCCTATCGAAGACTAGCATCTTCTGGAAACCACCATCTTGCAGCAACAGGAAGGAGTAGAGTAGCATAAAGTAAAGTAGTAGTAATGTTATCAACCTCGGCCAGAGATCCTTTCTCGACTCCCTGCGAGAAAGCAATCCCAGAGCCATACTATCCAGTTATCATCACAATCCATTACTCATATCCATGTCTCGTCACAGTCCATTTCTCATATCCATGTCTCATCACAGTCCATTTCTCATCTCAGGTATCCAGTTCTAGTTGTATCGATCGGGATACAACTCCAAGTGTCCGTTACCGTAGGACAGGCTATCGATAGATGTTTTCTTCCCTGCAGGGGTGCACCAACTTACCCACCACGCTCGATTAACTCCGGCCTGACATACTTTCCTGGGTCATGCCCGGCCTCGGCCAAACAATACGCCGCAACCCGACCTAGGCTTAATAGAGAGGTCAGCACGCCGGACTAAACCTATGCCCCCAGGGGTCATGGGCCATCGCCCCGGGAACTCCTGCATGTTGCGTACGCAGCCGGTGAGCAGACCTAGCTACCCCCCTAAAAAGGCAGGAGCTTACCAGTCCAACTCGGCGCGCGCCGCTCAGTCGCTGACGTCTATTCAGCTTCGGCTGATGCATACGACGCAGAACGACCATACTATGCCCACGTGATGGTTAGTGCTATCAGGCTAGAGGCCCCTCGGATCAAATATCCAAATCGTAGTGGATTAGGAACGCGCGATAACAAGCAGAGACTCACGAAAGATGTGACCCCGTTGCCCCGTCTCGAGGACTTGCGGCAAGGGCTAGGAATGCCCGCCACGCCTCGTAATTATCTCGCGGGCACCTTCCAGGTCCGCCCGACTCCACATCACTCGCAATTAAGCTCGCGCGGGTACCCCTCAGGGTGGACCCGTCTTTCCAAGTAACAGTGGTAAAGTCCAAGTATCCGTGTGTCCAAACATCAAGGGGGAAACCCGAGGAATCACCCCCGATGAATTCCACTAGATGTAATCATCAAGGTGAACGTAAGAGGAATCACCCCCGATGTTCACACTTGAGGGGTTGCACGACAGAGTCGTGTTAGAAGTGGTTAAGGAGGAAATCACCCTCGATGACCACGACCGAATGACTACACTACAGGGTTAACATCAGAAGTGCTGAAGAGGTTCAGCCTCGGTACTCGATAGTAACCAAGTAGTGTCGAGCAACTAAGGGGAAGTGATGTCCGGTGTCGGGGCCTGGTCTTCGATCACGTAGATCGAGTCATCGATGATGAAGCAGGGGCAACAAGGACAAGTGGGGGTCACTGATGGATCACTAACGAACCTATACTAAGCAGGTTAGGATAAGCAGATAAGGTACAACAGCAGATACAAAAGCAGGCTATGCATCAGAATAGGAGCAAACAATAACAGTAGCAAAATCTAATGCAAGCATGAGAGAATGGAATGGGCGATATCGGGATGATCAAAGGGGGGCTTGCCTGGTTGCTCTGGCAAGGAGGGGTCATCGTCGACGTAGTCGATCACAGGGGCGGCATCGATCTCGGGGTCTATCGGAGAGAAGGAGGGTGAGAGAAACAATAAATTCATGGCAATAATGCAAACAATATGCAGGACATTTCTAAATAATATGCAGAGGTGTTCTACTGCCTAACTAAATGATTTAGTTAATTTAGAAATTTATTTAGATTTATTTAATTAAAGTTGGGCACTATTCATTCACTAAAATCGGTCTAAAAGTTCCATGATCATATAGCTATGGGCATTTGACAGGAATACGGAGGACGTATTCGGGTTCATATCAAAATTCTAAGCAAGTTTCATGTATAAAATAATTTCATCGGAGTTACGGATTATTTAATATGATTTTCTAAAGTTTTAAATGATTATATTGATTTATTTAGCTCCAAAATTTAATCAGTAAATATTATTGTCACATAGTGCAGTGCCAGCCATAGTGTATGACAGGTGGGGGCAGAGTCAAAGTCAACAGTCTAGTCAGCTGTTGACGGGGTCAACGTTGACTGGTCAAACAGGGCAATGGGGCCCACTGTCATAGCTTAGTTTAATTAAGCAGGTTTAATTAGACTAAATATGTTCATTAGGCTAATTAATCAAAGTTAATTAGGTAGTTAACTAAGCAAATTAATTAATTAATCAAATTACTAATTAATTAAATAATTATTTCTATTTTTCAATTTCGTTTTTTTAACAGGGGCATGGGCCCCCCTGGTCAGTGGCACAAGGCCAGGGGTTGTGCAGCCCAGGAGCGAGCGCCGCGGCACCCATAAGGGCACCGGCGGGCACGGCACCGACGGGGGGAAGGGGCGAGGTCAGGCCGGGGTAGCAGGGGCCGTCACCGGACGGCGGCAGCCGAAGCGGGTGCTCCCGGGCGGCGCCGGCTGTAGTAGCAGTTCGGGAGCAGCAGCGGCAGCAGCTTGCGGCAGCAGCTGCGACAGCGGGTGCGGGGGCGACGGGCGCGTGGGTGGAGCGGCAGGACGCGGTGAGCGCACCGGGAAGGGCCGCGGTGCCCGGGCGCGGGCGTTGGGCATGGCTGGAGCGGCACGGGCGTGGCGAGCGCACTGGGATGTGGTAGCCACATCGAGGCAGAGGGGGGAGAGGAGGACGGATGGCGGCTCACCCCCGTTGCAAGGGAACACCGGCGAGGCTCGAAGGAGCCGTCGTTGAGGAGGAGGTCGAGGACGTCGCGATGATGAGGACGAGGCGGCGGGGCGACGTCAGGGCAAGGTGGTGCCGGCGATCCGGCTTCAGCGCACAGTGGCGGGGGCGAAGGGGTCGGAGCGACGAGCGACGTGGACGAGGAAGTCCGGCGACGGGGGTGCTCCGCGCGGCGACGTCAGCCTCGGGGCGCGGTCGCCGGGGTTGCCGCCCCTCGATCTGGATCGGGATGGGGGGGCAGAGGAGCGAGGGAAAACGTGGGGAAGTGGGGGCGCGTGGGGAGGGAGTGGGGGAACGGGGCGACCGGGTTAGGGTTAGCGAGGGAGTGGGGGGTAAGGAGGCCCGGCTGGGCCTGGTGGGTCGGCCAGTGCGGCGGCCAGCTGAGCCATTAGGCCCGGCGTGTGGGGGGGGCTTGTGTTCTTTTTTTTATTAAAAGCTTTAGTATTTTCCTATTAGTTTCATATTATTTTAGTTTTATAAAAAGTAAAACTTACCTCTAAATTAGTATAATAATTTAGGCCACTTCCACCATAAGTTTAGTAGTTAAATAGATTAGTCTAGCATTTTTATAAGTGAAAAAGCATTTAAATAATTGATTTAGCCACTTAATTACCTTAGGTCATTAAAACACTTTACAAAAGGTTGGTTCACCACCACAATTAATTATGGAATATTTTCCACATGAGGAACATTTTAGCTTTCATGTTTGAGAAGTTTTGTATTTTGACATTAACTTGGATTTGAATTTGAATTCATTTGAATGCAAATGAGGACTAGCAACAGTAAGAATGATGACGTGGCATCATTAGTAGGGGTTTACTGTAGCTTGATTATCCGGGCGTTACAAAGGATCAACGCAAGACGGTGCTCACGGGGCCCACTAGGCATCAGAGCGCGCCATGGGGTGCCCGGGGCACTCTGATGGGTAGTGGGCACCTGGTAAGGCGGTTTCTTCCCTTCTTTCTCCGCAATAAAGATAATCTATGGATAAAAAACCCTCAAAATCTTAGCCCAATCGAAGTTACGGATCTTCAGGAATTTAAGAAACGGTGAAGGACTGAAAAACAGGAACGCGAAACAGAAGAGAACAGAGAGATAGATCCAATCTAGGAGGGGCTCCTGCCCCTCTGTTGTCATGGACTAGAGGGGGAGCCCTCTTCCCATCTAGGGAGGAGGCCAAGGAAGAAGAAGAAGGAGGGGGCTCTCTCCCCCTCTCTCTCGGTGGCGCCGGAGTGCCGCCTGAAGGAAATATGCCCTAGAGGCAATAATAAAGTTGTTATTTATATTTCCTTATATCATGATAAAGGTTTATTATTCATGCTAGAATTATATTAACCAGAAACTTGATACATGTGTGAATACATAGAAAAAACAAAGTGTCTCTAGTATGCCTCTACTTGACTAGCTCGTTAATCAAAGACGGTTAAGTTTTCTGACCATAGACATGTGTTGTCATTTGATGAAGGGGATCACATCATTAGGAGAATGATGTGATGTACAAGACCCATCCATTAGCTTAGCATAATGATCGTTAGGTTTTATTGCTATTGCTTTCTTCATGAGTTATACATATTCCTTTGACTATGAGATTATGCAACTCCCGAATACCGGAGGAACACCTTGTGTGCTACCAAACGTCACAACGTAACTGGGTGATTATAAAGATGCTCTACATGTGTCTCCGAAGGTGTTTGTTGGGTTTTCATAGATCGAGATTAGGATTTGTCACTGCGAGTATCAGAGAGGTATCTCTGGGCCCTCTCGGTAATGCACATCACGATAAGCCTTGCAAGCAATGTGACTAATGAGTTAGTTGCTGGATGATGCATTACCGAACGAGTAAAGAGACTTGCCAGCAAAGATTGAACTAGGTATGAGGATACCGACGATCGAATCTCGGGCAAGTAACATACCATTGACAAAGGGAATGACGTATGTTGTCATTGCGGTTTGACTGATAAAGATCTTTGTAGAATATGTATGAACCAATATGAGCATCCAGGTTCCGCAGCTGGTTATTGATCGGAGATGTGTCTCGGTCATGTCTACATAGTTCTCGAACCCGTAGGGTCCGCATGCTTAATGTTCGATGGCGATTTTTATTATGAGTTATGTGTTTTGGTGACTGAAGATTGTTCGGAGTCCCGGATGAGATCACGGACATGACGAGGAGTCTTGAAATAGTTGAGATGTAAAGATTGATATATTGGACGATGGTATTCGGACACCGAAATGGTTTCGGGACGTTTCGGATATTTATCGGAGTGCCGAGGGGTTACCGGACCCCCCCCCCCGGAGAAGTATTGGGCCTACATGGGCCATAGGGGAGAGAGGGGAGCCTGCAAGGGGTGGTGCCCCCCCTCCCATGGGCTATCCAAATTGGACAAGGGGAAGGGGGTGCCCCCCCTTCCTTCTCCTTCTCCCTCTCCCTCTCCTTCCCTTTTCCCCCTCTGAAAGAAAGGAAGGGGGGCAACTTGGACTAGGAGTCCTAGTCGGTTCCCCCCCCCTATGGCGCGCCCCTTGGCCGGCCTCCTCCCTCTCCTTCTTTATATACGGGGGCATGGGGCACCCCAAAGTACAGAAGTTGTTTCTTAGCCGTGTGTGGTGCCCCCTCCACAGTTTACTCCTGCGGTCATTGCCGTAGTGCTTAGGCGAAGCCTGATACGTCTCCAACGTATCTATAATTTTTGATTGCTCCATGCTATATTATCTACTGTTTTGGACCATATTGGCCTTTATTTTCCACTTTTATATTACTTTTGGGACTAACCTATTAACCGGAGGCCCAGCCCGGAATTGTTGTTTTTGGCCTATTTCAGTGTTTCGAAGAAACGGAATATCAAACGGAGTCCAAACGGAATGAAACCTTCGGGAACGTGATTTTCTCAACAAATAAGATCTAGGAGACTTGGACCCTTCGTCAAGAAAGGAGGGAGGCGGTCACGAGGGTGGAGGGCGCCCCCCCCCCCCTAGGGCACGCCCCCTGCCTCGTGGGCCCCCCTTTGCTCCACTGACGTACTCCTTCCTCCTATATGTACCTACGTACCCCCAAACAATCAGATACGGAGCCAAAAACCTAATTCCACCGCCGCAACCTTCTGTACCCACGAGATCCCATCTTGGGGCCTGTTCCGGAGCTCCGCCGGAGAGGGCATCCACCACGGAGGGCTTCTACATCATCATAGCCCCTCCGATGAAGTGTGAGTAGTTTACCTCAGACCTTTGGGTCCATAGTTAGTAGCTAGATGGCTTCTTCTCTCTTTTTGTATCTCAATACAATGTTCTCCCCCTCTCTCGTGGAGATCTATTCGATGTAATCTTCTTTTTGCGGTGTGTTTGTTGAGACCGATGAATTGTGGGTTTATGATCAAGTCTATCTATGAACAATATTTGAATCTTCTCTGAATTCTTTTATGTATGATTGGTTATCTTTGCAAGTCTCTCAGAATTATCAGTTTGGTTTGGCCTACTAGATTGGTTCTTCTTGCAACGGGAGAAGTGCTTAGCTTTGGGTTCAATCTTGCGGTGTCCTTTCCCAGTGACAGTAGGGGCAGCAAGGCACGTATTGTATTGTTGCCATCGAGGATAACAAGATGGGTTTTTTATCATATTGCATGAAACTATCCCTCTACATAATGTCATCTTGCTTAAGGCGTTACTCTGTTTTTAACTTAATACTCTAGATGCATGCTGGATAGCGGTTGATGAGTGGAGTAATAGTAGTAGATGCAGGCAGGAGTCGGTCTACTTGTCTCGGACGTGATGCCTATATACATGATCATACCTAGATATTCTCATAACTATGCTCAATTCTGTCAATTGCTCAACAGTAATTTGTTCACCCACCATAGAATACTTATGCTCTTGAGAGAAGCCACTAGTGAAATCTATGGCCCCCGGGTCTATTCTCATCATATCAATCTTCCATCACTTCATTATTTCTTTGCTTTTTACTTTACCTTTTATTTTACTTTGTATCCCTATATCAAAAATACCAAAAATATTATCTATCATCTCTATCAGATCTCACTCTCGTAAGTGGCCATGAAGGGATTGACAACTCCTAATCGTGTTGGTTGCGTTGAGCTATTTGTTTTGTGTAGGTACGAGGGACTCGCGCATAGCCTCCTACTGGATTGATACCTTGGTTCTCAAAAACTGAGGGAAATACTTACTCTACTCTGCTGCATCACCCTTTCCTCTTCAAGGAAATCCAATGCAGTGCTCAAGAGGTAGCAGGAAGATTTCTGGCGCCGTTGCCGACGAAGTCTACGCAAAAGTCAACATACCAAGTACCCATCACAATTCCTTATCTCTCGCATTACATTATTTGCCATTTGCCTCTCGTTTTCCTCTCCCCCACTTCATCCTTGCCGTTTTATTCGCCCTCTCTTTTCCTTTTGCCTTTTCCTCGCTTGCTTGTCATTATGTCTAGTCTTATATCTTCTCCGTTGTCTCCCAAGAACGAAGTTCTAAATTTTAAGCAAAGGGAAGGAGAAAATCTAAAAGACGCTTGGTATAGAATTTGCAATGCTCAAAATAGATCTACCAGGAAGCAATCTACTTCACTTCTTCTTCGCAATTTTTATGTAGGTGATAATCCTTGGTATAGATATATCCTTGATACCATTACCGGAGGGAATTTCTTGGGTAGCCACACTTTTGATTCTTACAATGCTATGATAGATTTATTTGGCTCACCACCTCTTTTGGTTAATGGAACTATGTTAACTTTGGAGCATGTAATGCAAAGACTTGAAATTATTGAAAATAAAGTTGCTAACATTGAATTAATTGAAAATCTAGATAAAAAGATCCACAATCAAATTACCTAATATGGATCTAAGGTGGGAGTAACTTTGAAAAATATTAAGGAAAAGGAACCCATAGTTAATGAGAGAATAAATCAAGATTCCACTAGAATCGATAAACTTGAGGGTATCATTGCCAACTTGGGAACCGCTTTTTCTTCCATTAAGAGTACTCCAAGTCCTTCTAATAAAGTTGCTAAGCTTATGTATGTTCCTAAGAATAAGGGTGATTCCTCTAGCAAGGAAACTGTGGATCTTAAATCTATAAGTATTCATCCCAATCTTTTTGCTATCATTAAGGAACCATTTGCTACAAATGAATTTTTCGATTTTGTGCCTAAAAGTTTGATAACTATTAAAAAGAAAGAAATCTCTAAGGAAGTTAGATGCCTCATTGAAGAATTGCCTACCAAAGATGGTAATACCTAGATCTATCCTTGCTTTTATGCCTAGCTAGGGCCGTTAAACGATAGCGCTTGTTGGGAGGCAACCCAATTTTATTTTTAGTTTTTTTTTGTTTTTGCTTATGTTTAGGAATAAATAATCCATCTACCTTATGTTTAGATGTGGTTTTATGTTTTAATTAGTGTTTGTGCCAAGTTAAACCTATAGGATCTTCTTGGATGATAGTTATTTGATCTTGCTGTAATTTTCAGAAACTTTCTGTTCACGAAAACAATTGTTAAAAATCACCAGAACGTGATAAAATATTGATTCCAATTGCTGCTGATCAATAAACAAATTGTCTAGGTCTTCCTATTTTGGTAGATTTTTTGGAGTTCCAGAAGTTTGCGTTAGTTACAGATTACTACAGACTGTTCTGTTTTTGACAGATTCTGTTTTTTCGTGTGTTGTTTGCTTATTTTGATGAATCTATGGCTAGTAAAATAGTTTATAATCCATAGAGAAGTTGGAATACAGTAGGTTTAACACTAATATAAATAAATAATGAGTTCATTACAGTACTTGAAGTGGTCTTTTGTTTTCTTTCCCTAACGGAGCTCACGAGATTTCTGTTGAGTTTTGTGTTGTGAAGTTTTCAAGTTTTGGGTGAAATCTTTTGATGGATTATGGAACAAGGAGTGGCAAGAGCCTAAGCTTGGGGATGCCCATGTTACCCCCAAGATAATTCAAGGACACCAAAAAGTCAAAGCTTGGGGATGCCCCGGAAGGCATCCCCTCTTTCGTCTACTTCCATCGGTAATTTTACTTGGAGCTATATTTTTATTCACCACATGATATGTGTTTTGCTTGGAGCGTCTTGTATGATTTGAGTCTTTTTTTGTTAGTCTACCACAACCATCCTTGATGTACACACCTTTTGAGAGAGCCATACATGAATTGAAATTTGGTAGAATACTCTATGTGCTTCACTTATATCTTTTGAGCTATATAGTTTTGCTTTAGTGCTTCACTTATATCTTTTAGAGCACGATGGTGGATTTGTTTTATAGAAACTATTGATATCTCATGCATCACTTAGATTGTTTTGAGAGTCTTAAATAGCATGGTAATTGCTTAATAATAATATGCTTGGTATTCAAGATTTGTAAAACTTTCTTTTGAGTGCGTTGAATACTAAAAAAAGATTGATGCTTGATAATTGTTTTGAGATATGAAGATGGTGATATTAGAGTCATGCTAGTTGAGTAGTTGTGAATTTGAGAAATACTTGTGTTAGAGTTTGTGATTCCCGTAGCATGCACATATGGTGAACCGTTATGTGATGAAGTCGGAGCATGATTTATTTATTGATTGTCTTCCTTATGAGTGGCGGTCGGGGACGAGCGATGGTCTTTTCCTACCAATATATCCCCCTAGGTGCATGTGTGTAATACTTTGCTTTGATAACTTCTAGATTTTTGCAATAAGTATATGAGTTCTTTATGACTAATGTTGAGTCCATGGATTATACGCACTTTCCTTCCTTCCGCCATTGCTAGCCTCTCTAATACTGCGCACTTTTCGCCGGTATCATACACCCACCATATACCTTCCTCAAAACAGCCACCATGCATACCTATCATGGCATTTCCATAGCCATTCCGAGATATATTGTCATGCAACTTTCCACCGTTCCGTTTATTATGACACGCTCCATCATTGTCATATTGCTAGCATGATCATGTAGTTGACATCGTATTTGTGGAAAAGCCACCTTTCATAATTATTTCATACATGTCACTCTTGATTCATTGCATATCCCGGCACATCGTCGGAGGCATTCATATAGAGTCATATTTTGTTCTAAGTATCGAGTTGTAATTGTTGAGTTGTAAGAAAAATAAAAGTGTGATGACCATCATTTTTAGAGCATTGTCCCAAGTGAGGAAAGGATGATGGAGACTATGATTCCCCCACAAGCTGGGATGAGACTCCAGACAAAAATAAAAAAAAGGGAAGAAAATAAAAAAGGCCATAAAAAAGAGAAAAGGCCCAGATAAAAAAATGAGAGAAAAAGAGAGAAGGGGCAATGTTACTATCCTTTTACCACACTTGTGCTTCAAAGTAGCACCATAATATTCATGATAGAGAGTCTCTCATTTTGTCACTTTCATATACTAGTCGGAATTTTTCATTATAGAACTTGGCTTGTATATTCCAATGATGGGCTTCCTCAAAATGCCCTAGGTCTTCGTGAGCAAGCGAGTTGGATGCACACCCACTTAGTTTCTTTTGTTGAGCTTTCATATACTTATAGCTCTAGTGCATCCGTTGCATGGCAATCCCTACTCACTCACATTGATATCTATTGATGGGCATCTCCATAGCCCGTTGATACGCCTAGTTGATGTGAGACTATCTTCCCCTCTTTTTGTCTTCTCCACAACCACCATTCTATTCCACATATAGTGTTATATCCATGGCTCACGCTCATGTATTGCGTGAAGATCAAAAAAGTTTTGAAAATGTCAAAAGTATGAAACAATTGCTTGGCTTGTCATCGGGGTTGTGCATGATTTAAATACTTTGTGTGGTGAAGATAGAGCATAGCCAGACTATATGATTTTGTAGGGTAACTTTTTTTGGCCATGTTATTTTGAGAAGACATAATTGCTTTGTTAGTATGCTTGAAGTATTATTATTTTTATGTCAATATGAAATTTTGTTTTGAATCTTTCGGATCTGAATATTCATACCACAATTAAGAAGAGTTACATTGAAATTATGCCAAGTAGCACTCCGCATCAAAAAATCTCTTTTTATCATTTACCTACTCGAGGACGAGCAGGAATTAAGCTTGGGGATGCCTGATACGTCTCCAACGTATCTATAATTTTTGATTGCTCCATGCTATATTATCTACTGTTTTGGATCATATTAGGCTTTATTTTCCACTTTTATATTACTTTTGGGACTAACCTATTAACCGGAGGCCCAGCCCAGAATTGTTGTTTTTTGCCTATTTCAGTGTTTCGAAAAAACGGAATATCAAACGGAGTCCAAACGGAATGAAACCTTCGGGAACGTGATTTTCTCGACAAATAAGATCCAGGAGACTTGAACTCTGCGTCAAGAAAGGAGGGAGGCGGTCACGAGGGTGGAGGGCGCCCCCCCCCTAGGGCGCGCCCCCTGCCTCATGGGCCCCCCTTTGCTCCACCGACGTACTCCTTCCTCCTATATATACCTGCGTACCCCCAAACGATCAGATACGGAGCCAAAAACCTAATTCCACTGCCGCAACCTTCTGTACCCACGAGATCCCATCTTGGGGCCTGTTCCGGAGCTCCGTTGAGAGGGCATCCACCACGGAGGGCTTCTACATCATCATAGCCCCTCCGATGAAGTGTGAGTAGTTTACCTCAGACCTTCGGGTCCATAGTTAGTAGCTAGATGGCTTCTTCTCTCTTTTTGGATCTCAATACAATGTTCTCCCCCTCTCTCGTGGAGATCTATTCGGTGTAATTTTCTTTTTGCGGTGTGTTTGCTGAGACCGATGAATTGTGGGTTTATGATCAAGTCTATCTATGAACAATATTTGAATCTTCTCTGAATTCTTTTATGTATGATTGGTTATCTTTGCAAGTCTTTCCGAATTATCAGTTTGGTTTGGCCTACTAGATTGGTTCTTCTTGCAATGGGAGAAGTGCTTAGCTTTGGGTTCAATCTTGCGGTGTCCTTTCCCAGTGACAGTAGGGGAAGCAAGGCACGTATTGTATTGTTGCCATCGAGGATAACAAGATGGGGTTTTTTATCATATTGCATGAAACTATCCATCTACATCATGTCATCTTGCTTAAGGCGTTACTCTGTTTTTAACTTAATACTCTAGATGCATGCTGGATAGCGGTCGATGAGTGGAGTAATAGTAGTAGATGCAGGCAGGAGTCGGTCTACTTGTCTCAAACGTGATGCCTATATACATGATCATACCTAGATATTCTCATAACTATGCTCAATTCTGTCAATTGCTCAACAGTAATTTGTTCACCCACCGTAGAATACTTATGCTCTTGAGAGAAGCCACTACTGAAATCTATGGCCCCCGGGTCTATTCTCATCATATCAAACTTCCATCACTTTATTATTGCTTTGCTTTTTACTTTACCTTTTATTTTACTTTGTATCCCTATATCAAAAATACCAAAAATATTATATATCATCTCTATCAGATCTCACTCTCGTAAGTGGCCATGAAGGGATTGACAACCCCTAATCGCGTTGGTTGCGTTGAGCTATTTGTTTTGTGTAGGTACGAGGGACTCGCGCGTAGCCTCCTACTGGATTGATACCTTGGTTCTCAAAAACTGAGGGAAATACTTACTCTACTCTGCTGCATCACCCTTTCCTCTTCAAGGAAATCCAACACAGTGCTCAAGAGGTAGCAAAGCCCTGTGCGGATCATATCACCATCACCGTCACCACGCCGTCGTGCTGACGAAACTCTCCCTCGACACTTTGCTGGATCAAGAGTTCGAGGGACGTCATCGAGCTGAACGTGTGCTGAACTCGGAGTTGCCGTACATTCGGTACTTGATCGGTTGGATCGTGAAGATGTTCGATTACATCAATCGCGTTAACCTAACGCTTTCGCTTTCGCTCTATGAGGGTACGTGGACACACTCTCCCCCTCTCGTTGGTATGCATGTCCTAGATAGATCTTGCGTGATCATAGGAAATTTTTGAAATTGCATGCTACATTCCCAACACCGCCAGGGCAAGGATCGTGACGGCGATCTACATCAACAAGCTTGCTACCGTCAACACCAACTTTCTCCCCCTCTATGCAGTGGTGTAACCTCTCTATTCCCGTTGTAATTCTCTAATTAAACATGGTGCTCAACACTATATATTATTGTCCAATGATATGTGGTTATCCTATGATATTTGAGTATATCTGTTTTGTCCTATGGGTTGATTGATGATCATGATTGGTTTGAGTTGTATATTTTATTTTGATGTTGTCCTATGGTGCCCTCTGTGTCATGCAAACGTGAGGGATCCCTGATGTAGGGTGTTGCAATAGGTTCATGATTCGCTTGTGGTGGGTGGCGTGAGTGACTGAAACGCGTACCCGAGTAAGTGGGTTGTTGCGTATGGGAGTAAAGAGGACTTGATACTTAATTTTATGGTTGGGTTTTACCTTAATCATCTTTGGTAGTTGTGGACGCTCGCTAGAGCTTCAACCATAAGTGCACATGATCCAAGTACGAAAAGTATGCTAGCTCATGCATTTCCCTTATATAAAATTGAAATGATGATTATCGGTCTACTTATCAATTGCCTAGGGACAAATAACTTTCTTGTGTGACAAAAGATTTCTACTAAACTACTAAATTTATTATGTTACAATTTATTCATAGTTTTATTCTCGTAAAGTATTTCTAGTTTTATTTTTGTTCTAGGTACAGCAAACGCTAAGTGTGCATAAAGTTATCGGTGGTCAATAGAACTTGAGGGAATATTTTTTCTATCTTTAGCTCCTTGTTGGGTTCGAGACTCTTATTTATAGAAAAAGGCTACAAACGATCTCCTATATTTATGGGTTATCATCCTTTTTCACCATTGTTGTTGAGGCTAGACATCTCCGTCATATCCCCCACTACAACTCGTGCCTGCTCGGCTGGCCATGCCGCATCCTCCTCGCGCCGCCGATGGATGGGGCGTTGCGCGTGCACAGTACCGGCGACCACCACAGCGCAGGACCAGCCACCACCATTGCTCCCCGGCCACCAGCACCACCCCAAACCCAACCCACCTTCGCCCCGCCCCGCATGCCTGGATAAAAGGCCAGGAATCCCCAGGGTGCCGCCGCATCACTCGCTAGGAGAGGTGTGGTGGACGGGAGAGAGGATACGGTAAGCGAAAATGAGAGCGAGTGGGTGACAAGGTGAGGGGGAAATGAACTCAGCTTTGTTCACTCTACATAACATCTTTCAAAGCAGCCAAATAGTCGGAGCATTATCATGATATAATCTACAATATTTAAACCACTAAATGAGAGCAAAATCAGTGAATTCACAAAAAGCTGTAGTAACAAAAATATCCTTGGGATATTGCAAGCATGGAGTCCTCCGGGTACAGCCCCACCAGCGCCGTCCGGTTGGTGTCAAACGTGGTGTTACTACTGCTCTACGAACGCCTTCGGCCACTGCGTCGTGGTCCTTTTCCACCGCCGCCGCCGTATCCCCAATACTACAACCTGTGACCGCTCGGCTGGCCACATCGCATCCCCTCGCGATGCCGGCGGCTGGGGCGTTGCTCGTGCTCCATGACCACCACCGTCGTGCAACACTGGCGACCACCACCGGCAGGCCGGGCCACCACCACCACCCAAGACCCAACCCACCCCCGCCCCGCACCACAGGCCTGGATAGAAGGCCAGGAATCCCCAGGCTGCCGCCGCGTCACCTCGCTAGGAGAGGTGTGGTGGACGGGAGAGAGGATACGGTGGGCGGAAATGAAAGGGAGTGGGTGACATGGTGAGGGGGAAATGAGCTCATCTTTGTTCACTCTGTACATAACATGCACGAACGATGTTGGAAGAGCGTTCGCTTTTTTTGGATAAAGGAAGAGCGTTCGCTTGGGGAGCCTAAAAATCAACGTCCTATTTTTATCATTTGAGTTTACTAAAGGATGTGCATCCGAAGCCAGAGGCGTTCTCTTTTCAAGAAAATAAATATGTTTGGCAGGGTGAGGCTCCAGCTTTTGTTTGTGATCTTGTAGCCAACGATTCGACAGCTCTTATTGGTTAATAATAATGTAAAGCTCTCTTCAGTCTAGCATATTTACACCGGCGAATTGAGTCCATATTTTCCTTTCTTGGCGTAAGGCAAATCGATCCATCATATATAGCATCAGGACATTCCCCAAATGAACCAAAATTACGATCAGATCCCCTCAAGGGGAGACCTGAAATCCATCCATCCCCGCTTGTTAAGGGAAAGGTGGCAAAATACCCCACTGGTGCAAGAGCCCCTGTCCGGTTGTTACCTCCAGCACCAGGAGAGCCAACACGGCCAGCATAGCAGCACGTCCATTCCATGTCTCGGCGCTCTTCGTCCAGCCCCACTCCCACACAATCACCGGAGGAGGCAGCATGTCGCGTTTCGAGTCGTAGGCTGCTAGCAGCTCCTCCACGCTTCCAAGTGGCACCAGTGACTGCAAAGATAATTCACCATTTTTCACTGGAAATTCTACTGTGAACGAGTGTAAGTCTGCTTCTTGATTAAATTAAAATTTTCAGTTCCTGATGCCAATTCCTTCAAATTTACAAACTACTGGATGTTCAATTATTTAGGATATCGTTCAAGGAATCACTACTATGCTGACCACGGAGTGATCAGCGCTTTGACCACAATCAGATTTTCATATAAGGGGTGTCCCATCTAGGGCATGTTTTTGCATGTCACTTATGTTTAAACCATTTTAATATTATCTGCTGACACTAATTCAGTATTTGGTCTTAAGTCTTATAATGCTACATAAAATCAGCTCCAATTTGCACCAGTATATTCTGAGTGATATAGGTTCATTGAATCACCAGGCCTGTGTTTAACTCTAGGTTGAAAAAACCACATGCATATTACTCCCTCCATATCAAAATATAAGACGTTTTTTGATACTCCATTTGTATAAAAAAAACGTCTTATATTTTGATAGAGGGAGTGGAATATTGGAAGCTGACATGATTGATTCACATACAAAACACGAATAGAAGGCATTTTGCATGTCCTGTGATACTTGTTACCTGTCGAGCCTCAAGGTTGGAAACTGCCATTGCGCCAACATAAGGCAGGCTTTCGATAACAGCATCCGCCAGATCTGAAATGAATGTGGGCTCACAACCTAAAGCGGGAACTCGTCTCCAGTGCTTGATACCAGATTGCAAAGCCAGCTCCTTGTATTCGACGTCAATTTCTTCTAACGTCTCAATGTGTTCGCTGACAAAACTGAAGAGAGAAGACAAGAATAAACTGTTAAATGTTGTAATTGTGTGCGTGCGTGTATATCTGTTGTAACCGGTTAGGCTAGAGATATGATCCCATGGTAGTTAAATAGATAGATTACTTGGAGATCAATCCTAAGCCTAACCAACTCTGTAATTCTCCTGGCCTCGTGCCCATATATACACGCACGCGTCCCTGCAAGCAAGATATGCTGCAAACGCTTAAGCCTCGCTTTTTACATGGTATACAGAGCTAGTCTCTTCCATCGCATCTAGCTTCGCTATGTCTTCATCCTCCTCCGCCATGGCCACGCCCGCCCTCGCCTCCCTTGGCCACACCATCACCAAGAAGCTGAACCGGGAGAATTTTCTCGTCTGGAGGGCCCAAGTGCTGCTGCACATCAGGGCGGCCGGCATGATGGGTTTCCTGGACGGCTCTGTCAAGGAGCCCGCCGCTGAGATCCAAGCGGAGACGGAGGTCGCTGGCAAGAAGACGGTCACCATCAGCCCCAACCCGCAGCATGCCATCTGGGTTACCCAGGACCAGCAGGTGCTCTCGTTTTTTATCGCAACTCTTTCTCGAGAAGTCCTTCTGCAGGTCAGCAACTGCTCGACGGCCGCCGCAACTTGGAGCGCTCTCCTCCAGAGCTTCTCCTCGCAGTCCCGCGCTCGCATCATCCAGCTCCGAGAGCAGATCGGGCACACCAGGAAGGGTGATCTCTCTGCAGCTGCCTACTTCACCAAGATGAAGGGGATAGCTGATGAACTCGCCGCCGCCGGAAGGCCTCTGGACGATGATGATATCGTCTCCCACATCATCCAGGGTCTCATGCACGAGCCGGAGTACAGCGGATTCGTCTCTGCCGTCTCCACACGCACCATCACCGATCAACCGATCGGCTTGAGCGAGCTGTTCTCGCTGCTGCTCGCGGCGGAATCACGGATCGCCGCGCAAACCTCCTCCTACTCCGCCAACCTTGCTGCAAAAGGAGGAGGCCGCGGCAACAACAACCGTTCGGGGAACGGCAACAGCAGCAACAACGGGGGCTCCCGTGGCTACAACAACACCAACACGGGGGGCCGCTTCTTCGACAACAACTCCGGCGGTGCTCCTCGTGGTGACCGCGGTGACCGTGGTGACCGCGAGAAGTGCCAAATCTACAAGCTTGAAGGCCACGGGGCATGGCGCTGCAGGAGGCGTTATGATCGCAACTTCAACAACAACGTACGCAATCCTGTTGAGGGTGGTGGTGGCGGAGGCAATGGCGGTGGTGGCAACCGCTCGGCCAATGCTGCTCACTCCTATGGAGTTGGTACCAACTGGTATCTTGACACTGGCGCAACCAACCATGTGACGGGTGAACTTGAAAAACTTGCCGTCCATGACCGCTACACCGGCTCCGAACAAATCCACACTGCAAGTGGTCAAGGTATGAACATTGCTCATGTTGGTCATTCAGTTCTATCTACTCCTCATGGCTCCTTAAACTTGAACAATATCCTCCACTCTCCACAAGCTGATAAGAGTTTACTTTCTGCCTATCAACTTATCAAAGATAATCATGCCTTTCTTGAAGTTTACCCTGAAACCTTTTTTGTTAAGGATCGGGCCACTCGGAGGACAATTCTGCAAAACGAGAGTAGGGATGGCTTGTTCCCTGTCTCCGGCCATCAAGATGCTCCTTCTCATGGTCAAGTTCTTAGCGTGGTCAAACCATCCACTTCACGGTGGCATAAGCGCCTAGGACATCCTGCTCTACCGGTGGTCCAGAAAATTCTTCGCGATTTTTGTCTTCCCGTATCGAATAAAAAGGACCACTTATTGGTCTGTGATGCTTGTCAGATGGCTAAAAGCCATCAACTTCCTTATCCTAAATCTTTTAGTGAATCTCAAGCTCCTTTAGAGCTTATTTTTTCAGATGTGTGGGGTCCTGGACCCGTCTCTGTAGGCAGACAAAAATATTATGTGAGCTTTATTGATGATTTTAGCAAGTTCAGTTGGATCTATTTGCTCAAAAATAAGTCTGATGTATTTGAGAAATTTCGTCTTTTTCAACAACACGTTGAACGCCTCTTTGATCGAAAAATTCTTGCTATGCAGACAGACTGGGGGGGTGAATACCAAAAGCTCAATTCCTTTTTTGAGCGCATTGGGATAACTCATCACGTTTCCTGCCCCCACGCTCACCAGCAAAACGGCTCTGCCGAGCGCAAGCATAGGCATATAGTTGAAGTTGGTCTATCTCTACTTGCTCACGCCTTTATGCCCTTGAAATTTTGGGATGAGGCGTTTCTCCGTGTCATCAAAAATCAGTCACCTCTTGAGCACCTCTTTGGCAAGAAGCCTGACTACACCTTTCTTCGCATTTTTGGGTGTGCCGTATGGCCAAACCTACGTCCCTACAATAAGCACAAACTTGAATTCCGGTCAAAGCAATGCGCTTTTCTAGGTTACAGTAGCCTCCACAAAGGGTACAAGTGCCTCGATATTTCTACCGGTCGAGTCTATATTTCTCGTGACGTGGTTTTTGACGAGCACGTCTTTCCCTTCGCCACACTACACCCTAATGCCGGTGCACAACTCCGCAAGGAGCTTGTTCTCTTGCCCTCTCATCTTCTCCCAGCATCCTTTTTTTATCAAGGGGGAGTACTATCAAGGGGGAGTACTAGATACTGATGATCGCATGTCAATGTCTCACCATAATACCTTTGACCAAAACTCTCATGCAAGCATGCAGGAAAACAGTTAAGAAAATGGAGAAAATGCGCATGATTTTATGTATGCAGGCACAGATGATCTTGGCGCTGACTCCGATGCAGATCTGGGTGGATCGGCCTCGGGATTCCCTGCGTCAGAGGTGCCAGGCGCGGCAGGAGAATCCGCTGCGGGATCACCGCGCGCCCCTGATTCGGTGGCCAGGCGGGCCACACCTGGGGCGGGATCAGGCGGGGCCCCAGCGCGTCACCTCGGTCGGCCGCCTTCGTCTGCGGGGCCAGGCGGGCCAACCTCGCGAGCAGACTGCAGCGAGCCACCTCACCCGTGCGGGGCCGCAGACTTGGGCGTGGTGCGCGCCCCCGACCAGCGCCTGCGGCGCGCTTCTGGAGCACCAAGTGGCAGTTCCCCAGCAGACGCCTCTGCTGTGCCTGATTCGCCTCGGATCCAGCAGGATTTACTACAGGAGTCGCCTGGAGGATCTTCTGTGGCAGATTCAGGGTCGCCTGTTTTACCTAATCGCCTCCAACAACACATTGAGCGACCAGCGCTGCCTCCTCCTGCACCTGTTCACACCAGATCAAGGAGCGGTATTGCTAAACCCAAAATATATAAAGATGGTTGTGTTCGTTGGGGTTCTTTTTGTGCAACAGGTGAACCGCAGAGTTTTGGTGAAGCCCTTGGTGAACCCCGGTGGAAAGAAGCAATGGATGAAGAGTATGCTGCCCTAATGAAAAATCGAACCTGGCGTTTGGTTCCACCAGTCAAGGGCAAAAACATAATTGACTGCAAGTGGGTGTTTAAGGTAAAAAGGAAATCTGACGGCACTATTGATAGATACAAGGCATGATTAGTTGCAAAAGGTTTCAAACAGAGGTATGGAATTGATTACGAGGACACGTTTAGTCCGGTAGTAAAGGCAGCTACCATCAGGTTAATTCTCTCAGTTGCAGTGTCTAGAAATTGGTGCATCAGACAGCTAGATGTTAAGAACGCGTTTTTGCATGGTGTTCTGGAAGAGGAAGTGTTCATGAGGCAACCTCCTGGGTATGAGCATCCTAAGGCACCTCATTATATTTGCAAGCTTGATAAGGCTTTGTATGGGCTGAAGCAAGCACCTAGAGCCTGGTATTCTCGGCTCTCTTCTAAATTGCAGTCACTTGGATTTGTTCCTTCTAGAGGAGATACCTCGTTGTTCTTCTATCACAGACGTGGGATAACTATTTTCATGCTCATTTATGTTGATGATATTGTTGTCACTAGCTCGTCCTCTAAAGCAGTTGAAGCCCTTCTTGCGGATTTGAGCAAAGAGTTTGCATTGAAGGATCTTGGCAGCCTTCACTTCTTCCTTGGGATTGAGGTAAAAAATGTAAAGAGTGGAATTTTGCTATCACAAGAAAAATATGTTCAAGAGATACTCCAACGAATGGGCATGAAAGGGTGTAAGCCGTCAGCTACCCCCTTGTCTACTTCTGAGAAGATGTCTCTTTATGATGGTGAAGTGCTTGGAGCAGAGGACTCCACCAGGTACAGGAGTATAGTAGGAGCATTGCAATACTTGACTTTAACTAGACCAGATATTTCATACTCAGTTAATAAGGTGTGCCAGTTCTTACATGCTCCTACTACCACACATTGGACAGCGGTAAAGAGGATACTCAGATATCTTCAAGGAACAAAGAGTCATGGACTTAAACTTGGCAAGTCCGACTCAATGCTTGTAAGTGCGTTCTCAGATGCTGATTGGGCAGGCTGTCCTGATGATAGAAGATCAACTGGAGGCTTTGCAGTGTTTCTTGGGAGTAACTTGATTTCTTGGAGTGCACGTAAACAACCAACTGTATCTAGATCGAGTACAGAGGCTGAATACAAAGCTCTAGCCAATGCCACTGCTGAGGTTATCTGGGTACAGAACTTGTTAACGGAGTTGGGTATTTCTCACCCCAGAGCAGCATCACTTTGGTGTGATAATCTTGGTGCTACATACTTGTCTGCTAACCCTATCTTTCATGCCAGGACTAAGCATATAGAGATTGATTATCACTTCGTTCGAGAACGGGTGGCTGACAAGTTGCTGAACATCAGGTTTATACCTACTGGAGACCAAGTTGCGGATGGGTTTACTAAACCCCTCTCCTTGAGGCAGCTAGAGATTTTTAGGCACAATCTCAACTTAGATAAGTTGTGATTGAGGGGGAGTGTTAAATGTTGTAATTGTGTGCGTGCGTGTATATCTGTTGTAACCGGTTAGGCTAGAGATATGATCCCATGGTAGTTAAATAGATAGATTACTTGGAGATCAATCCTAAGCCTAACCAACTCTGTAATTCTCCTGGCCTCGTGCCCATATATACACGCACGCGTCCCTGCAAGCAAGATATGCTGCAAACGCTTAAGCCTCGCTTTTTACATAAACAATGAAGATTATCAAACTAATAGTTTAGTTTGTAAGGGGCATACTGCATATAGAGTATCACTTTAATTACGACAGCAGAAACCAAGTTAAGAGAAGTATACCTAATGGGAACTGCTAGAAGACTCTTTACCCCCCTCTGCCCAAGAGCAATAATTGTCTCGTCAGTGTAGGGTTTCAGCCATTCCACTGGTCCTACTCGGCTCTGGAAATTTATGCCAATATGTTAGTTTAGAAGGCCAGGTAACACTTCAAATAAGACTAAGCATACTTGGACTGGAGCAACCACCATATCGATGTTATGCTAGCAATGCACACTACATAGGCTCCCCATTTGGATGGTGATTGCAAAAGCCAAGGAGTATTGTAGTTGCTTACGTAAAATACATGGGGTATCAGCATGTGATGTATTGACCTGATAAGCAAGTGTGCATGGATTTGCCATTCCTCTTTTTTCGAGCTCCTCCATGATAAGATCCACGCACTCTTCCATCTCTGCTTTATACGGATCACCAGCTTCTTCAACGTATGCCAGAGGAACTCCATGAGCACTGAAAAATATCATAACCTGCAAATCTCATGTCCCATCAGGTATAATATTTCATTCATCAGAACAAAGAAACTGAAAAGGCTAAGATCTGTCTGAAGTTAAGAAAACAAATGGATGCAAAATAGGAATAATCTAAGATGTATCTTCATCAATCATTAGATATTTTTGCTTGAAGCTTATCATACTAGGGTAACTGCTGTAGAACTGGATGAGGTGCTTTCTTTGTTGCAGGACTTTCGCCTTGAGCATCAGCCGGACCAAAAGTTCATCGTTCACGGTCTGCCCTTCTCCAAGAATGCGTACGCACAGATCATTGCAGAAGATGACGTCGACCCCAACGCAGCACTAATCTGGGTTTCCAAAGCTCCCAACAAGGTGAAGGTATTTGCATGGCTAATGTTCAAAGATAGGCTCAATAAAATAGCAAATCCACTCCGCAAAGGTATTGGGTCCAACAGCTCCTGCCCAATATGTGTTGCTCCTTCAGAAGATGTGCTACACCTCTTCCTCCTGCGCCCTTCTGCATGTCAGGTTTGGTGGCGGTTGGGGCTCATGCCGCCAGACAGTCTACACCAAGCTTGGGACGTCGGTGCACTAGAGGGGCTCAAACCTTCGGTTTGGCCCACTGTCCTCCTCTGTGACATCTTGACTTATTAGGAATGATAGACTACTCATATCAATAAGGAATTCCTTCTTTTTCAGGAGCCCATCCTAAAGGAATCTCAAAGTTAAGCATGCTTGGCTTGAAGCAATATGAGAATGGGTGACCGACCCGGAAGTTGATCCTAGATGCGCACGAGTGAGGACAAAGTGCACAAGAAAGACTAGTGTTGATCTGTGGGGACAGTCTCGATCCCGCCAGGCATAACAGTCGGGAACCGGTGGCTGTGGCCGAGGCGTTACAAATGGTATCAGAGCCGACCCTCGCGGTTTCATGGGCTTGTGCGGGTCAGTGGCGCAGACATGTACATGGAACGTGTGGCCCGTGGTGACACACGACATGGACACAAATGGATGTTGGTATTGGCGCATATACGTGTGCTCTGTTTCTGCAGCGCTTTGCAGTCATTGGCGATGTGCAGCGGCGACTTGAAGTAGTGCAAGAGGAAGTTGCTGCAGCAGCGCTCGTTCGTGGTTGGCGGCAGCCATGGAGTAACGAGAGCGCTTCTCTCTTTCCTTGATGGCGTCGCGTGCAGCGGAGGATCCAACCGGAAGTGAGCCGCCGCCGACAATAATGGTCCCCAACCCGTGATAGTCCTGGGGCACCTCTGCAGCCCCGAGACGCGGTGGGTCGTGGCGGACCGTCGCCCACGCAGCCGGCGAGCGGTGCCGGCCGGGGTTGATGTTGCCTCTCGTGACCAGTTGTCCCGATGGGTGCGGCATCGGTTGGGCAGCCATCATCTTAGGGGCTTGGAACATCCAATCTGGCGGCAATGGTGATGTCCACCTAAGTCAGATCGATCTAGATCTGCAGCAGGTGGTGCGGAGCTGTCGATGGTTCCCTTGTGGACTGGCAATTCCGTGGTCATTCATGTCTCAGATGATCCGTTCACTGCGTAGATGCATGACGGTATTTGTGTCCTTCCCTCGGTATGATTTGCTGTTGCGGATGAGGATGACAGAGATGGTGGCTGCGTGCGGTGTTGTTGTCTGGTTCTGATTAGCCATTGGCCGCTACTTGTGAGGATTGTCCCGAACATGGGATTTTGGCAGTGCCAGCGACCATCCTTCCTCATCGTTGACTTCGCTGTGTGGTGGTGAGCAATTTTGCCGTGGCTTGACCATCTGCTCGCCCTGCATGGCCATCACTCGGACTGTGCGCGTAAGCAGCTGCTAGGATTGTGGCAAGTGGAGGTGGCATCATATAATGACTTCGGTTGGGTGGTACTTCTCAAGTACCCGGTCTCGAGAAAATCAGAAGCCCGACCCCCGCTCCGCTCCCGCGAGCGGACGGGGGAATCCCTAGCCCTCCAGCCCCGTCCCTCTCCCTCCTGGCGCTCCCTCCCGCCGCCGCCTGGCGGCGCCAGGGCCTCTTCTTCCTCTCCGCGCGGGGGCTCGGGTTGGCGCGGAACAACCTGCCGTCGGGGGCGTCGAGCTGCTGCGGAGCTCGGCGGCGTCAGCGTCGTCTAGCGGCGGAGCCCAGCGGCGGCACAGCGGTGCCTTGCTGTTCCGGGGTGGTGTGGTGGCTGCATCATCGGTGGTGCCGGGTTGACCTTATCCCTGCCAGATCTGGCACGGGATTGGCTGACGACGCAGGGCCAGGGCGCGGGGACGGTGGGTGTGCTGCCGGCGTGGATCCAGCAGGGCAGCGCGTGCCCGTCGCGGTGGTGCGGCTCGACTGCGAGGCAGGTGGCGGCGCGTCCATCCTGGATCTGGCGTGGGATCGGGGTGGACGGCGTGGGTGGGACAGCGGCCTCGCGTAGCCGTTGCTCCGGCCATGGGCGGCGGCGCTCGGAGGTCCGGCACGTGGTGGTGGCCTCCCGGGGGCGCGGCGGCTACACGGTGGTTTGGCGGATCTACCCGCGGCGAAGGCCGGCTTTCTCCGGCATCAGCTCGTTTGCAGTCGGACCGCTTCGACCGTCGCTCCATCTCCTCGTCGTCCGGGCGATTCTTCGGTCGAAGGGCTGGCCCTCTCCCAGCTGCGGTTCATCGCTCGTCTCGCGCCCGGAGCTGCAAGACGGAGCTCGTCTTGCGCCCGGTAGCAAGACCGAGCTCGTCTCGTGCCCGGCTGCAAGACCGAGCTCGTCTCACGCTCGGGGCTGCAAGACGGGCGGTGGAGACCAATTTTGGCCGTCCTTTTGGGTCTCGGCGTTGGGGGTGGTACAGGGGTGCGAAAGGCGGGGCCTTTCCGCTCGTCTCTTCAGCTCGAGTAGCGGCGGGTCTCGGGTCAGGTGGTGCCTTGGTCTTGGAGATCGGGGCGGCAGCCCCGATGGTGGTAGCGTGGTGCTTTTGGGCAGAGCCCGCGGCCTGGTGCTGCCCGGCGGCCATGGCCGTGCGGGCGGCGTGGCAACCGGGGTGTGGCATTCAGTGGTGGTGAGGGGTGGCCGGGGTGAAAACCTGTTCTCTCTGCAAATAGAGCGGCGGCGGCGAAACTCGTTCCCTTCTTGAAGGCGTCATTGCGGCTCTCATCGTCCATCGTGTGCTCCAAGGGAAACTCTGATCCTTGGATCGGGCGATGGCGACGCTCCGGTGTCGTATCCTTGCTGAAGGCGCCGCCTTGGAGCCCACGGATCGTCGTATGCGGCTTCATCTCTTCATAGTTAGGGGTGGTTTGCTGCGCTCAGCGCCTGTGTTTCATGCCTTGGGTGTGTGCGTTTGCTGTGGTGGTGTGCGTTTGTATCGGGATGTTGGTGATCTTGGCTTTATATATAAAGCGGGGCGGAAGCCTTTTTCGGTAAGTACCCGGTCTCGAGCTCTGGGGTGAAAACCCTAAGTCTGACCATTGTTGGTTATACTTGGCGATGGCGGCGTCTTTTGCGCCGTTACCTTGATGTAGGCATTGCCTGGAGTTGACCGTGATCTTTAGGGTGAAAACCCACGATCTGACCTTCGTTGGTTGGATCAGGCGACGGCGGCATTTGCGTGTCGTTCCCTTCATGGAGGCGTCGTCTTTGAAGAACCTTTCTCGTAGCCTATGTATTGTCAAAAGTTGGTTGGTACAGATGGTTGCTGAGGTGCATCATCGATCGCTGTTTTGATCACTTCAGGATTTTTTTCGTTCTTATTTTCTTTATGCGTCTAGGCATTAGCTTCGGTCTTATTTGACTTTGCTATTTGTTGGCGTGATTTTGTGTGTGTGCGTGCATCCTAGCTATGCAGAGGCCGGGTGTATACTCCTGATGATTGTATCCCTCGATGCTACATTATGAGTCAATAAGAAACACCCTTTATCGAAAAAAATATACGTGTGCTAAGAGGGGACGGCCTGCTACGCCGATGAGGACATCGGTTCCTTTGAATGAGGGTGTATGTGACATCCTGGCTTAATAGGAATGATGGACTACTCATATCAACAACGAATTCTTCTTTTTCCAGAAGCCCATTCGCAAGGAACCTCAACGTCAAGCGTGCTTGGCTTGGAGCAATTTGAGGATGGGTGACCGACTGAGAAGTCCCAGGGGTGCGCACGAGTGAGGACAAAGTGCACAGAAAAGACTAGTGTTGGTCTATGGGGCCAGTCTAGATCCCGCTAGACATAACGGACAGGAACCGGGCCGGAGTGATGGAGTCAAACCCAGCAGATCACGGGTAGGGGGGCCGAGCCGGTAGTCTTGGCACTATGGTAACAAGGACACAAGAGTTTACTCAGGTTCAGGCCCTCTTGAAGAGGTAATACCCTACGTCCTGCTTCGATTTCAAGGGGGTACAGAGTACATGTGATCTACAGCAATATCGTGTGTATATGAGTTGTTGTCTACATAGGTCAGTTGCATCTAAGGGCAGTAATGGAGAAGACTACCTCTGAATCTATTGAGTACACGCCAAGTCTTTGGAATCTTCAATCCTGGCTCTCCTGGGCTCGACAAACGAGGCCCACTTGGTTTATCTTCATGGGGGTCCTCGGCCCAGCCTATATGGCTGGGGGCTGACGTGGCTAGCACCCCCTAGTCCAGGACACCATTACGAAGTGTTATAAATCTATGTGACATTTTGGCTTAATATGAATGATAGACTACACATATCAACAAGAAATTCTTTTTTTTTTTTGGGTAGTCCATCCGCAAGGAACCTCAAAGTTAAGCATGCTTGGCTTGGCACAATTTGAGGATGAGTGACCGACTAGGAAGTTGATCCCGGGTGCGCATGAGTGAGGTTATTCAGAATTTTTTTACTGAGGATGCGTTCTCTAGAAAAGAAACTTCCGAAAGAGTGATTCCTATTGCTCCCTTACAAAGTTAAATATTCTACCCCCTTAAGCAGTTCCAACCAGAGCCTGTGTCAGGATGAGTGGCTAAATTTTATTACGTTATTAGTAACCTAGATGACAACGTTTCTGTCTTAATGTATGCCCAGTTTGAAAATATTAAGCATTGGCAATTCGGCACACATAGATTGCCTGAAAGAATGGCCTAGTATTATATTTTGTGTTACAGCAAGGAAATCGCCTCCAATATCAACAGCCTTCTACTACTTTCAGTCAAGAGAGCACACCAAGAGCATGAAACATGGTTCTTACCTTCTGCGGTTTTGGAAATTTCAACAACTCCTTCTCGATCAAAGTTGTCATGGCCTTAATATATCCTTCACGCTGATACCAAGAAGGAATAACCGTATGTTGCATATTGACCAGATACTCATCCTCTCTAACATTGCAGCTGAATGTGTCACTCGTATAATCTTGAAAAGCGATGTGCAATTCATCATTTCAAATTACTGTACTTACCTGAATATGCTCTCCAGAAGACGGAGACTTGAACCACTGGTCGATATGGAGAACTGGGGGTAAAGAGGTAGTACGACAAGTTTTGTGATTCCATCCTTTTTTATCTGCAATGCAAAGAGGACAAACTAATATCTAGTGCAACGAAATACTATAAGTTACGGTAAGATATCTAAGTAATTTACCATATCTATAATAGCATTGATTTTGAAAGTTTTGTGAACTTTGAATATTCTTTTTGTATGTTAGAAGATTTAAAACTGCATCTCAGATTACCATACCATTGCCAATCACAATCCAAAAGTAAATAATGTGTTAAAGAGTATTAGTATAGGTCTAGGTCTCTTTACGTAGTAATCTAGATTTTCTTCCTTGTACCCCAGGTCTATTGTACTATACTATATTTGTCCCATTGGCCATGCAGTACAACCTAAGTTGCCCCTCCATGGTATCCTGAGCCCAGGTTTAGTGTTTTCTGCTCCGGTGCCGCAGCTCGTTTCTTCCCAATCGGATTGTTTTTCCCAGTGTCCACGGTCAATCTTGATCTCTCAGGGCTGATCAATTTTTGGTCTGATCCCCACCTCTGGAGTTCGTCCCTCTCTGTGACCATCAAAGGAACTCCAGACTTAGTCCCGACGGCGTCTGCTTACCTGGAGCTGTCACTGCCGCTCTTTGCACAATGCTGCTGCTAGCATTCTGCTCTTCCTATTGCTACCGCTAGGTGCTGTCGCTCGCCCATCAGCTTGCCACATCTTGCTCCCGTTGCTGTTCCAATGCTATCTTCAGCCTTTCTGCTGAGCTAGCTTCTATAAAAGAAAAAAGGTTAACATGGATCGTTTCGCCGAATCCGTCTTCCACATGCACCTTCCAATTGGTGTTGCATGCCCGGCGCGTGCGCTCTTTTTTTGTTTTTTCAGGGCTTGTTGAGCTATGCCCTCAGCATTAACCCTTTGACTACTTGTCTGTCTGGACCTTGTGTGTGTGTGGGTGTGTTTGAACCTTGTTGGATGTTGGCTTGGGCATTTGCTTTATAATATAAAGCGGGGCGGAAGCCTTTTTCGGTAATTGGTGTTGCATGCTCAACCGCTAGTTGCTACTCGTCACTGCTCCTTGTCGGCATCTCAACTGCACGGCCTCCTCCGTAGCCTCTTCTGCAAATACGATGGTTCCTGCATAATTATTGTTGTAATCTGGGGTAGCGACTCCGAAAAAGTCGAGTCTGCAGTTGCGACTAGTCGTGACTCGCGACTCGAGTCGACACTAAGTTGAGTCGACATTTTTTTTGCGACTCATCGACTAGTCACGCGACTCGAAAACCATGGTTGTAACAAAATCTAGCTATTGCTCTCATTAAAAAGCGCATTGGGCAATTTCCCTTTTTGGCACGTGCCTATGGAACCGCGCCTAAAGCCATCGAAGAGCTTAAATCCGCCGTTCAATGTCACCTTCTATCATAGCATTGTCGGCAGCCTCCGCTACTTGGTTCACACTCGCCCGGGCATCAGCTTTGCCATCGGCATGGTGAGCCACTTCATGGCGGCGCCCACAAGAGAGCACATGAGCACCATCAAGCACAGGTACATAGCGGGCACGCTCCACTACAGCTGCAGCTACAGCAGGAAATCCGGCGACACGAGACTCGTCGGCTACAACGACACTGACATGGCTGGCGACATCGACAACCGGAAGAGCACCTCAGTCACACTGCTCTTCTTCGGCTATTGCCCGGTGTCTTGGCAATGTCGGAAGCAGAAGGTCATCTCACTGTTCTCCTGCGAGTGTACATCGCCGCCGCCACAGTGGCATGCCAGGGCATATGGCTTGGGCAGCTCCTCGGCGATCTCCACGGGACAGATCCTCTCATCGCCAGCCTGGACAACAAATCTTCGATTCAGCTCTGCACTTCATCAAAAGGCTGCATTGAGGATGGAAAGATTGCCATATTCACCAAGGCACTTGGGCGTGTCCGGCTCGAGTTACTTCGGGAAAAGATCAGCGTCATGGAGGTGAAATAATTGAGCAACAATTAGCTTAGGAGGAGTTTCTTGTAATAATCTAGACGTTTGTGGTGTATGCTACAGCTTGTGTTTTCTTTTTTAGGACTTGTTGAGCTGTGCCCTCAGCAGAACCCTCTTGTACTCTCTCTGTGTTTGTCTGTACCGTACCTTCATGTGTGTGTGTGTGCGCGTGCATTGTGAACTTGTGTTGGGCTGTTGGGCTGTGGTGGTTTGCTTTTATCTATAAAGCGGGGCGAAAGCCTTTTTCGGTAATAATCTAGACGTTTCTCTCATTAGATAGCGCATTAGGCTATTTTTGTTTCCTTGTCATGGCAACACATTTTCTACCATTTGTTATCAGTAACTTCTGATACTGACAGTATTGAATTCATGCACCAACCAGTTGCTCCGAATGTCCAGACTCATGGAGAGAGGCGGGCAATGTATTTCAATAGACAGAAACAAATGCCAGAAAATTATCAATAAAGTAAACAGCAGAACCAAACTAGCGTAATGGAGACATGAAAAGCCCCTACTTGTTCTATAGCTTCCTCGGTGAAGGGATGCCAATACCGCATTCCCACGTACACCTTAGCAGGGATATCCTTTCCACATAATGCTTCCATAAGTGCTTCTCCCTGTACAAGGTTCCCATAAAATGGTAAAACCATAAAATGAAATATAATATAGGATGCATATAGTTTATGGGAAGATATGAATAATATAGGAGAAGTGAGGAGACCTTAACTAATTTACTTAGCATCATAATGATATAAATAGGTCAACGCCTAAGGGAAACAACATATTTTCTTGCTCAACATCAAATAGAAGTATTCTTGTCAGGTGACTCATTAACCCATCTAGTAGTGCGACATTGGCTTGAGGGAACATTACAAGAACGAAATGAGCCTAACTCAATTATTTGGGGAAGTGGATTTACAGCCCCACCACCTGAGTTCAAGTCCCCACGGATGCAAATATGGGTTCCTACATATACTGTATGGGTTTCCTCTATGGTTATTTTCTTCAAAACAAGTGAACATTATAAATGGTTAGAATAAATATTACAATAATTATTCACAACATGCATGGTTGTGCATTATGCTGCATCTTGCTCAGACAATTAGCTGCTGAACAGATCGCTATATTGTTAGGAGTTGTGACTCATGGACTAGGCGTAGGTGGTTTCGAGTGATCTTATATTATGAGTAGCAAGCAGTTTCTTTTGTTTTTGTTTCACTTATGCTCCTTGGTGATAAGTGCAATTCCAGTGCTTCCTAGGATTATGGAGACAATCTTTTTTCAACATTTTACTGTCATTTGGGCAGATAGCTTTAATTCTGCTGAACAGTAGGTTTAATGTGTGATACAGAACTATTTTTTAGTTATGTTGTTCAGTAGTGAGTGAATTTCAGTAATATCCATTGTGTTAAGAGATTCACTTGTGCAGGATCCATGAGAAGTTAGCAATTAAGACAATACAAGATTACAATGCACCTGCGCATCAGTAATTTGTCGAAGAGGTGAACCACCACCTATGGATGCATAACCTTCCTTGCTCTTTGGCGCTCTTGCAACAGAAATGAATTGTGCTAGCGGCTTCTGCAGAAAGCGGAACGCCCTAGGAAGACGGATGATATCCTGTCATAATGTATCATGAGATAGCCAATGAGTAGGAGAAAATAAGTTGCAGTGTGATTTCCTCAAAAGCACTTGTAAGGAGGCACATCTGAACTTCTGAAGCTCTTTATTTTTTAGCTACAAAATGTATCCCATGATTGTAGAACTTGATGCAAAGCTCCAAGGTTGATTTGGCCTTTACAATTCGATGAGAAGTACTCCCTCCGTAAACAAATATAAGACTACTTTAGTGATGTAAACGCTCTTATATTTCTTTACAGAGGGAGTACAAAGTAAATTGTTGTACATTTCCAGGAAAATGATAAATTCTTGCTCGACATAATCTTTTGGGCGAAATGAAGACTGGGAAATATAGCAAGTGAAAAAACTTAGGAGGCTCATAATTGCATATGAGGATGGTAATTACCGGATCAGCAAAGAGATTAAACAAGAAAGGCTGGACATCATCAAGGGTCTCTGGGCCTCCAAGGTTTAGCAGCAGAACGCCGATTTTCTCATTGGCAACAAAATGTTTCCGGATATCGGACTGCGCAGTGAGAACCGCCTCTGATGCGGATGAAGATGCACTAAAATGTTGCCTCGAGTCAGGTGGCGGCTGAGAAGACCTACCTAGCTTGCATTTGCAGGACAAAGGCTTGATGCGGCAACATTGCCCAAGACAAAGTCCCGTGGCGCTACCAATCGAAGAAGATTTAATTGAATATGTCCTCGAGAGACTGAGCCTGCTTGAACAAGGAACGGAACACCAACTATGTAGGTATGCGCTGGAATCCCATCTCCTGAACCAAAACCCCAAACCACCAATCCCCATTAGAGACCACATGCATCAAAACAATTAGTCCCAGCCGTATTAGGAGCTATTGGTAGTATTACCTAGATAAATTACGCGGTGCAGGCCCAGGAGCGAGCCTGACGTGGAGCATGGATATCGAAATTTGTTGGGAAACCGAGCGAAATTAGTACTCAGACGGGAGGGAAATCTGCAACGAACTGCATGGATAGGAGAAGACAGGAGATTCAGGTTAGAGCAAAAAATAAGAGGTAATCGGAACAAGCCAGTGCATTTCGGGTTCCTTATCGCCTACCGAAGAAATCAAATCCGAGGAGGCGCGGAGGTACAAGAGAACTTGTTTGAGGTCCCTGTTTATGACGGGGAGGAGAGAGAGGATTCGGGCTTCGGGGGAAGAAGCGGAAGGACGAAGTGGCAAATGGCAGCGGAAGGAAGCGAGAGGATAGGGTTCGAATGTTGGAACGGTGGAAACTTTTCTAGAGATTTATTATTATATTTGATTTGACTTTTGATCAAAATATCTTCCCAAGGGAGGGGCGCGCCACCGGCTTGCCTGCTCGCCCTGGTGCCCGTGCTGCCGGCCCATCCATTTTCCGTTCAACGTATGTGTTGAGTATATTGATTATTAGAAAAGACGAGATATATTAGGATTTGTTCTGTCTTGTATTGTACTCTAAATAGATCATTGTACTCCTATATATATATGCCCACGAGGCTCAAGCAATACAACGAACATTACACCAATCCCTCTCTCTTCCTTCTAACATGGTATCTATCGTAAGTCGATCCTAAACCCTAGCCGTCGCCGCTTCCACACCCGCGCGCCGCCCCTGGGGCGGTCGGCCTCCATGACCGCCGCCGGGGGCCGCACCGTCCGTACGTGGGGTTCGTCCGCCGGTCGTGTTGACCGGCTGCCCTAGAGAGTCTTTTCCCGAACCTTGCTCCGGGGTTTTTCTCTCTCCCGCCGGTCATCTTGATCGCGCGGATTCTTTTTGGTTTTCCGATCTCTACTTGATCGGTTTGCGTCGCCCACCGCCCCCGTCGACCCTGAGCGCCTCTACTCCGACCCCGGCGTGACCAACCGGTCTCTCCTCCGACCCGGCGGCCACAGCGCCGAGGCGGCCCGTTAGTGCCAGCCGCCGTCCGCGCGTCGGTCCGCCCGTCGCCCTGCGCCGGCCGTCACCGACCTGCTCCGACCGGGACTCCTGCATCACCCCGACCCGGCGGCCTCACGCCATGCGGCGGCCAATCATAGCCGCCCTGCCGCCCGCCGTCGCCGGCTTCATCTCGGACTCCGCCGCCACCCCGCCTCCACCGAGCGGCGCCCCCGACCTCGCGCGCGATCGGATTGATCACCCGCCCGCCGCCGCGATCCGCCTCAGCTATGCAGTGCGACCGACCTGGTCCGTTGGTTGCGCGCACCTTCGCAGGCCCCGTGAAGATCGTCCCCGAGTTCAGCGCGCCTCTCCATCGATCGAGCATCGGGCTGCCGCTGCATCGCCCCGTCGGGCCGCAGCGCCGCCGCCCCGTGGTTCTTCTCCCGGCTGCACCGACCCGCGTCACCGCTGCGTTACCCCTTCGGGCCGTAGTGCCACGGCCCGCGGTCCCCCGCCGCCCGTCCCGTGGCTGCATCGACCCTCGTGCCGCCACTGCGTTGCCCTGTCGGGCCGTAGCGAGCGTGGCACGCGGTCCACGCCTCCGTCCCGAGGCCGTCCCCGCGGTTGCACCGACTCGCGAACCGCCATTGCGTCGCCCCTTCGGGCCGCAGCGTCGCGGCCCGCTGTCCCCGATGCCGCCCCGAGGTCTTCCCGTTGTCGACCCGACCCGCCTGCCGCCGCTGCGTCACCCCTTCGGGCCGTAGCGCCGCGGCCCGCGGTCCACACCGCTGTCATCGCGCGTCGACCTCCCGTGGTATGTGCTGCGCCGTCTCCCTTGGCGCGGGAACACCACCGTCCGCGTCGGTCTTCGTCATGCTGTCGGGTTCTTCGCCTACTTCGAGCACCGCCGCCGCGCTCCTAACCTAGTCGCCGCTGCCGCCGCTCTTCTTTGGCTGCCGCTGCCGCTACCCACGTAGCCGCCGCCGCCGCCCGTCCACCTCCTTCGTCTTCGTCCAGCACCAGCCCGTCGCCAGCGTCGCCGTCATCTACCCCGACCACTTCATCTACTCCAACAACCGCAGGCGACATTGGCCCCGCGCCGATTGGCGCCGCAACCATCGTCGAGTCCTTCTCTGCTGGCCTCTCCGACCTCTTCGACATGGCGTACAGCTCGTGCAGGTCCCAGTCTACGCATACCCGGTGCTGGCAACACCGCCGCGTGCCTTCGTCCACGACGTGTCCCCGGGCCTGGCAAGCCTGGTGCGGTGCTTCGTCAACTTCGTCTTCGACCGTCTACGCATGTCCGGTGCTGGCAACACCGACGCGTGCCTTCGTCTACGATGTGTTCCCGGGGTTGGCAAACCCGGCGCGACGCGTCGTCAACACCATTCTCCTTCTTGGCGCATCACTTCTTCGACACCACTGCGCCCATGACTAACTCGGCGCCTCCTAGCACCCGCGGCTCCACGGCGACTCCCTCGACACCGGCTACCCGACTCGACATCGACCACGACGTTCTTCGCACGGCTACCTCGACCACGGCTCCACCACCCACGCTCTCGGCTACATCGATAAACGGCACAAAGGGCTACCGCCTGCTTGAGCAACCTCGTTGGTTTCCACTCCAGCCACTACTCTGCGATGCGTCGACCGTTACGACCGTGGGGGGTGTCCGTTGGCTTTCCTTCGAATTCTTCTTCAGTCTCACCGTCTGCGTCGCCACCGTTGTGACTGCGGGGGGGATGTTGAGTATATTGATTATTAGGAAAGACGAGATAGACTAGGATTTGTTCTGGCTTGTCTTGTACTCCAAGTAGATCATTGTACTCCTATATATATATGCCCACGAGGCTCAAGCAATACAACGAACATTACACCAATCCCTCTCTCTCCCTTCTAACAGTATGTCTCCTTCCCGCCGTTCCTTCCCGCCAAAGAAAAACCAAAGAAATCTCGTATTTCCTTGTAATAATCTTTTCAGAAGCAAAGTAACGAGTGTGGCCTGTCATTACTCCTGTAAAGAATATTGGAGTACCCATTTTCTCGGGCTTCGCGGGCAAGGAGGCTCTCCATGCCGTCTGTTTGCCAGTGGCGTGCCACGGGTGCCTTTCGTGGGCTCCCCATACCGTTTGATCTACCCGGGCAGCGTGCACTCAAACGACCCGCCTCGAGGTCCATGGCGGGTGGACCATGGGAGTGCTAGGGGGCATCATCATGCGGAGTTTTCGGTCATGCCCGTGTGCGAGGTCTTGCTCGTGATGGGGTGAAAGGGCCCGCCTATCCGCTGCCTTTGGCTCCGTGTAGGGTTGTCTGCTCACGCCACCCAGGCCCGCATAGCGAGCCCGTCCACACCGTCCCATTCCCGATGGCGTGCTGCAGGTGCCTTCTGGGTGTTCTTCGCGACGTCCGATCGGCCCGGACGGCGTGCGCCATCGCCACGAGCCTTAGGGGTCCATGGTGGGTGGACCACGAATGCACACGAGGCCAATGTCAATGGTGTTTTCAGTCGTGTCCACGGGCAAGCTCCCGCGCATGATGAGTGGTGGACCCGACTGCCAGCGGCCTTTGGCTCCAAGTGGGGTGGTCCGGTCGCGCTAGCTGGCCCGCGCGCGCGGTTGTCGGGGGTTGGCGCATGTCGGATGGGCCGAGCGGGTCAGCTAGCTAGGGTCGTGATGGCGGGACAATCGTCCATGAGTTCCATCTGGCCAGGGGGCGCGGAGGCAAGAGGACACCATGCGCGCGCACTCGACCCTGTCGGGTTGCTTCCTCGCTCTAGCCGAGCACTGCCGCTCGTAGCATCGCTTGCTTTGTGCCGAGTTGTTTCACTCTGCCAACTCGAGTTGCCTTGGGATGGAGGATCGGTTGCTCGGCCTAACAAGTTGGTTGTTTTCGTGGGTGTTTTGGTCTTTTCCTTAAGCCGGTTCTAATTTCCTATAAGTTTGTTGTTTTACACCTCTCATTGCGCATTGTGCGCGTTGGGCTCTCTTTCGCTTCATTTTGCTCCTGCTGGCGGCGGACGCATCTTTGAGGTGGACATTATCCGAAGCGATAGCCGGCAGGTGCAGGGCATCTGTGTATACCCAAAGTTGTCGACATGGAGGCCGGCGTGGGCGGCGGCAGCGTGGCGCCTGTGTTGGGGGAATTACCCTTGGATTGGACTCGGGTGCCCAAGACACAACCCGCCAAGGCCAGAAGGCCCAGGACCGGGTTGTCCAGGAAGCTACCTGGGTCGGGTCTTCATGGGATGGTGAGCCTGGAGAGAACCCGGCCGATGGAAACACGACCCGGCTTTTCCCAGAATCCCAATACTAGACGGGGTCCACAGCTTGGAAAGCACGATGGAGACTAGAGTAGGACTCTGACTACAGGTTGAACGGAATCTCTTGTAACCCCAGGGACCCTATTATTATATAAAGGGGGTTCTTGGGTCGTCAGAAAGAACAAGTTCTAAGCTCTCAAGACAGAGGTGGCTAAATAACACCCTTGTAATCCAGATCATCGTATTCAATAAGCAATCTAGGAGGAGCGGGTTTTACCCTTAATAGAGGGGCCGAACCTGGGTAAACTCGTGACTCTCGTTTTCGACCAACCCCATACAAGGCTTCACCTCGTAGCTATGGCCTCACGACTAAGTTCTCCTATGAGGACACTTGCCATGACAACCCCACAACAGTTGGCACCCATCGTGGGGTGTGCGCACAAGGGTGTTGTCTTCTTGGAGGGAGGCTTCCTAGGGATCGAGAAGCTTGCGATCGTTGGATGAAGAAGAGTTGGCGCAGAAGGATCTACATCAACGATGCAGGCTAGGGTCCCGAGACCGACTCCCTTGAGTCAGGATTCGGGTCCCCTTCGGCAAGATTGACGTCTTCATTGGGTTCATCGGCGGAACCGTGCAGGATCCAAAAATTGCCACCGACTGCGTCTCAGGAAATGCCACGCTCATCTGCTCTAACGGCGAATCATCGGGGCGATAATAACCACGATGAAACTGAGTCCTTCCTCTCGCTTTTCGACGAGAAGTTGGGTTGATATTCAGATGAGGAAGAGTACCCAGTCTCTCACGGGCCACCTCGTCACGCAACTGTCTACATGACAGGAGATCAACAGGTACAACCTCGTTACGACGGCAACGGAAACCTGATCACAACCCCGCCGGACGCATTCTCAAGCCAGAACCCAGTTTTTGGTATGCCGGGTCAGGTAGCTAACACCCTAGTGGTAGCCGACGCAGGTGTAGGATCGAAAGTATGTCTAGAGGGGGAGTGATTAGACTACTTGACCAAATAAAAATCTAGCCTTTTCCCAATTTTAAGTCTTGGTAGATTTTAGCAACTTTGCACAAGCCAAGCAATCAACCTACACATGCAATTCTAAGAGTATAGCAGCGGAATGTAAAACAATTGCACATGAAGGTAAAGGGAGGAGTTTGAGGGAGCAAACGCAATGTAGACACGAAGATTTTTTATCCGTGGTTCCAATAGGTGGTGCTATCGTACATCCACGTTGATGGAGACTTCAACCCATGAAGGGTAACGGTTGCGCGAGTCCACGGAGGGCTCCACCCACGAAGGGTCCACGAAGAAGCAACCTTGGCTATCCCACCATGGCCGTCGCCCACGAAGGACTTGCCTCACTAGGGTAGATCTTCACGAAGTAGGCGATCTCCTTGCCCGTACAAACTCCTTGATTCAACTCCACAATCTTGACGGAGGCTCCCAAGTGACACCTAACCAATCTAGGAGACACCACTCTCCAAAAGGTAATAGATGGTGTGTTGACGATGAACTCCTTGCTCTTGTGCTTCAAAATGATAGTCTCCCCAACACTCAACTCTCTCTCATACGATTGGATTTGGTGGAAATATGATTTGAGTGGAAAGCAACTTGGGGAAGGCTAGAGATCAAGATTTATGTGGTTGGAATGGAATATCTTGACCTCAACACAAGTGTAGGTGGTTCTCTCTCAGAAAATATATGTTGGAAGTGTAGGCATGTTCTGATGGCTCTCTCCACGAATGAAGAGGGGGTGGAGGGGTATATATAGCCTCCACACAAAATCTAACCGTTACACACAAATCACCAAACTCGATGGGACCGAAACTCGGTCAGACCGATTTAGTTCAAAATGTGAACGTTAGGGTTTTCGGTGGGACTGACATGTCAAATCGGTGGGACCGATTTTATTAGGGTTAGGGCATAACGTAATCTCGGTGAGACCGATTACACAAACTCGGTGAGACCGATTTTGGTAACAGGCTAACAGAGAGTTGGTCAGGCAAACTCGGTGGGACCGATTCGCTCATCTCGGTTGGACCGAAACGTTACAAAGGGGAAACAGAGAGTTTGCATTGCGAACTCGGTGGGACCGATCGCTCATCTCGGTTGGACCAAAACGTTACGAAGGGAAACACAGAGTTTGCAATCCCATCTCGGTGAGACCGAGATCCATATCGGTGAAACCGAAGTGACTAGGGTTTGTGGCAGTGGCTATGTCAACTGAACTCGGTGACGCCGGATAGAAAGTTTCGGTGGGGCCGAGCTTGAATTTTGGTTTGGGACATGTGTGGATGTGGGAAAGTGGTTGAGAGTTTTGGAGCATATCACTAAGCATTTTGAGCAAGAAACCCATTAAGCAACACCTCATCCCCTTTTGATAGTATTGGCTTTTCCTATGGACTCAATGTGATCTTGGATCACTAAAAGTAAAATGTAGAGTCTTGAGCTTTAGAGCTTGAGACAATCTTTTGTCCTTAGCATTTTGAGGGGTCCACGTTTCTAATCCATGCCATGCCAATCATTGAACTTTCCTGAAATATTCATCTTGAAATAGCATTAGCTCAATGAGCTATATGTTGTTAATAATTACCAAAACCACCCAGGGATAGTTGCACTTTCAATCTCCCCCTTTTTGGTAATTGATGACAACATATAGATCAAAGCTTCGACAAATGATAATAAGATTGAAGTACCTTGTCACTTTGAGAAGTATGTGATAAGCAAGAGCTCCCTCTAAATTTGTGCATTATTTAAGATTTGCTTTTGAATGCAAATGCACAATCCATTAGGATCATGGGTTACTCTTCCATGTCACATACATCTTGGTGGAGCGCTCAAAATGATATAAATTAAAAGCATGCACTCATCACCAAGCAAAGTGAATGATCATATATGGATATAAAGGATAATATCATCCAAGCAAGCATTAAAGTAGCATATGATCAAACACATGATCATACAAGTATCTCACACAAGGACATAAAGTAATAAAGTTCAACCAAAAGCAAGAGAGATAAAAGACAAAACACGGTCTCTCGAAGCCTATGATCTATACATATTTCTCCCCCTTTGGCAACAAGTTACCAAAAAGTTTGAAAATTCATAGAGCTATGCGTCTCTCAGGCTTGGTCTTCGGGAGGTGGTGTAGAGAGAACTCCAAGGACGAAGGCATCAGTTGATGTTGTTGGAGCTGGTGGAGTGTGATAACCCACAAGTATAGGGGATCGCAACAGTTTTCGATAAGTAAGAGTGTCGAACCCAACGAGGAGCTAAAGGTAGAACAAATATTCCTTCAAGTTCTATCGACCATCGATACAACTCTACGCACGCTTGGCGTTTGCTTTACCTAGAACAAGTATGAAACTAGAAGTACTTTGTAGGTGTTTTTGGAAAGGTTTGCAAGAATATAAAGAGAGCGTAAATAAAAGCTAGGGGCTGTTGTAAGTAAAGAAGCAATAAAGTAAATATAGCAAGTGTGGAAAAGTGGTGGTAGGAGTTGCGAAATTGACCCTAAGCAATTGACTACTTTACTAGACCGATAGCAAGTATTATGTGGGAGAGGCCACTGCTAGCATGTCATCCCTGACTTGGAATTCTATGCACTTATGATTGGAACTATTAGCAAGCGTCCGCAACTACTTACGTTCATTAAGGTAAAACCCAACCATATCATTAAGATATATTGGTCCCCCTTCAATCCCGTGTGCATCAATTTCTATGCTAGGCTGAAGCTTCTGTCACCCTTTCCCTCCAATACATAGTCCTATCAACATACAACTAACCCTAAGGTGTGATCCACGCGCGCGCTCATATGATGGGCACCAAAGGACAACAACATAACCACAAGCAAATTAAATCAATCATAGCAATTCATCAACCACCGATAGGACAACGAAAATCTACTCAGACATCATACGATGGCAACACATCATTGGATAATAATATGAAGCATAAAGCACCATGTTCAAGTAGAGGGTACAGCGGGTTGCGGGAGAGTGGACCGCTGTAGATAGAGGGGGGAAGGTGATGGAGATGTTGGTGAAGATGGCGGAGGTGTTGATGTAGATCGCGGTGATGATGATGATGGCCACGACAGCGTTCCGGCGCCATCGGAAGAGAAGGGGAGAGGGGGCCCCTTCGTCTTCTTCTTCCTTGACCTCCTCCCTAGATGTGAGAAGGGTTTCCCCTCTGGTCATTGGCCTCCATGGCATGGGAGGGGCGAGAGCCCCTCCGAGATTGGATATGTCTGTCTCTGTTTCTGTGTTCTGTTCTGTTGCCCTTTCACCGTTTCGGGTATATATGGAGATCCGTAACTCCGATTGGACTGAAACCTTTGCCATGATTTTTTTTCCAAAAAATAGCTTTATTGCGGCCGAAGAAGGGCATCAACCGCCTTACGGGTGGACCACGAGGGTCAGGGGCACGCCCTGGGGGGGTAGGGCGCGCCCCCTACCTCGTGCCCACCTTGGACACCGTTTCGCGTTGATCTTTCTCCTAGATTTTCCAAACATTCCAAAATAATTCTCCGTCCATTTTTATCCCTTTTGGACTCCGTTTGATATGGGGTTTCTGTGAAACATAAAACATGCAACAAACAGGAACTGGCACTGGGCACTGGATCAATATGTTAGTCCCAAAAATAGTATAAAAAGTTGCCAAAAAGTATATGGAAGTTGTTGAATATTCGCATGGAACAATAAAAAATTATAGATACGACGGAGATGTATCAGAGTGGCTGCTGGAGGTGGCACTGAAACTGTGGCTGCTGGTGCTGATGTGGTGGCTCTAGTGTCATCCATGGGTACTACAGCAGACCTCTGACCTCTAGGCACTCACTGAAAAGCATCAGTAGTTGCCTTCCCTTTCCTCTCTTCTGCTTCCTCCTGGAGCTACTCAACTGCTGTTTGGATCTCAGTTACCTTCAGATCAAGATCATAAATTTTGTCTCTATGATCCTCTCCAAACTCTCCTGATTCTGAGTCAGGGTGGCCAATCCCTTCTCAATCCTCAAAGTAGCTTAAATCAGATATCCAAGCTGGTCTTGTTTGCTCTTCAGGAAACTTGAGATGCTTCCTCAACACTAGGCATCTTGGCAGCTTTCTTTGCTTTAGCTTTTGCTCTCTTCTCTTGTGCTTGAGCTGATGAAGGTTCATTCTCATTCATGACAACTTCATTATCTTCAAACTCAGGGAACAAGGGTAAGTGCTCTTTGTCCAACAAGTATATTCCTGTGCCCATCTTAGCATTGATGAGATCCTGAATATGTGGAGGATACCCACAACTCCTCGTTTGATCAGCAGTTGTCCTGTTGATTGTCTCTACAATCAGGCTCATGACTTTAAACTTTTGAGGGACATCAAAAATTTGCAACATGTTAATGGAATGTCCTCTGATCATCTTGTGATCTTCTGACTTTGGTAGCAATGTGTGCCTTAGAATGGTGTTGATGGTAGGCAAACCAGACAACAAATAATGTACAGACCCAAGCTTGTGTGTCTCCAAAGCTTTATCAGGGATCTCTTTGTACATGTTAGCCATAGTGTTGTGGTCTTTCTTCTTCGTTGCATACACATCTAAGTCATCTTCATGTTCCTCTGGGGCATTGACCAGCTTGGCCCATTCTTCAATAGTGGATTGGTACCTAGTACCTTCAGACATCCAAATGATCTTCCCATCTGGGTAAAAGTGAGCAGTGGAGTAAAACTACATGATCAACTCATCATTCCATTTTCTGAGCTTCTGCCCAACAAATTTGTCAACTACACATGCTTTGAAGCTGTCATAAACTCCTGGGAAGTGATCTTCATTCTCCTTGATGTATTCCCAATCAACCCATCTCATGTCACAGACAATTGGCTTCTTGTCAAGCAGAATGGTCTCATAGAAGTCTTGTTTTTTTTGTATGAAACCTGTAGTCAACTGCAGTCCTCCTCCTCACAGCATAGGGATCAGACTGTCTCCACAATCTCAGTCCAGCATCCTTTCTGATATGCATGTCCTCAGCCACTGGATGAGCATCATTGTGGTCTAGAATCTTGGGGTTCGGCTTTCTCAAAACAAGAGACTCTTCATCCTCTTCTTCAGCTTGAGGCGCTGGGGCCTTGTTCTTCTCTCCTGCAGGAATGCTTCTAGTGTTTCTCTTGGGCTTTGGGGGTTTCTGAGCTTGAGCTTTGGGAGCAGACTTGGGCTTAGATGGAGCAGCCCCTGACTTAATTGCATCTCCCATAAGCTTCTGAACTTTGGGTGCTGGAGCATTCTCTTCTTCTTCTTCTTCTTCTTCTTCTTCTTCATCAGAAGAGTGCTTATCAAATTCAGCCATGGGGTCTACCTTTTGATGACCCACAAGTATAGGGGATCTATCGTAGTCCTTCCGATAAGTAAGAGTGTCGAACCCAATGAGGAGCAGAAGGAAATGATAAGCGGTTTTCAGCAAGGTATTCTATGCAAGTACTGAAATAAGTGGTAACAGATAGTTTTGTGACAAGATAATTTGTAATGAGCAACAAGTAACAAAAGTAAATAAAGTGCAGCAAGGTGGCCCAATCCTTTTTATAGAAAAGGACAAGCCGGAACAAACTCTTATATAATGAAAAGCGCTCCCGAGGACACATGGGAATATCGTCAAGCTAGTTTTCATCACGTTCATATGATTCGCGTTCGGTATTTTGATAATTTGATATGTGGGTGGACCGGTGCTTGGGTGCGCCCACGCGCCCCCACCCTCGCCAGCAGGGTGTGGGCCCCCTGGCCTTCATCTTTGGCGAGGATTTTTCTTTATTTCTTTTAAGATATTCCGTGGAGTTTCAGGACTTTTGGAGTTGCACAGAATAGGTCTCTAATATTTGCTCCTTTTCCAGCCAGAATTCCAGCTGCCGGCATTCTCCCTCTTCATGTAAATCTTGTAAAATAAGAGAGAACAGCCATAAGTATTGTGACATATCGTGAAATAACAGTCCATAATGCAATAAATATTGATATAAATGCATGATGCAAAATGGACGTATCAACTCCCCCAAGCTTAGACCTCGCTTGTCCTCAAGCGAAAAGCCGATAACAATAAATATGTCCTCATGTTTAGAGGTAGAGGCGTCGATAAAAAAATAAAATACGGACATGAAGGCATCATGATTATTCTCATAACAGCAACATATAAAGATTTTGTTATATGATTACTTATGTTCAAGTGATGATCTATTCACAATGCAAAAGTATCAATCAGAAACCTTATTGGGCACCAACAAATTATAACCTCAGTCATTGAAACAATTGCAATTTATCATAACATCGGAAAGAGTCTATGTCAGAGCTGAAAAGCAAGTCCACATACTCAACTATCATTTAGTCCTTCATAATTGCTAACACTCACGCAATACTTGTGGTTATGAAGTTTTAATTGGACATAGAGAAAGATAGGGACTTATAGTTTTTCCCCACAACCTTTTACCTCAAGGGTAATGTCAACAATAACAATTCATGCTCCCCTACATCCAATTAGGTATATATATCATGTTCTTTCCAACATGCTGGGCTTGCCAAAGGATAAAATGAAAAAGGAAAGGTGAAGGTCACCATGACTCTTGCATAAGATAGAGGATAATAATAAAAGATAGGCCCTTCGCAAAGGGAAGCAGAGGTTGCCATGCGCTTTTATAGTTGGATGCACAAAATCTCAATGCGAAAGAACATCACTTTATATTGCCCCTTGTGATATGAACCTTTATTATGCAGTCTGTCGCTTTTATTACTTTCACATCACAAGATCGTATAAAGCTTATTTCTCCCACACCAATCAATCATACATATTTAGAGCAATTTTTATTGCTTTGCACCGATGACAACTTACTTGAAGGATCTTACTCAATCCATAGGTAGATATGGTGGACTCTCATGGCAAAACTGGTTTAAGGGTTTTCGGAAGCACAAGTAGTATCTCTACTTGGTGCTAAGAATTTGGCTAGCATGAGGGGGAAAGGCAAGCTCAACATGTTAGAGGATCCATGACAACATACTTTATCTCAGACATAAGAAAACATAACTCATTACGTTGTCTTCCTTGTCCAACATGAACTCTTTAGCATGTCATATTTTAATGAGTGCTCCCAATCATAAAAGATGTCAACGATAATATATCTATATGTGAAACCTCTCTTTCCTTATTACTTCCTATTAATTGCAATGATGACCAAAGCTATGTCTGCCAACTCCCAACAACTTTTAATCATCATACTCTTTCTATGTGAAGTCATTACTCTCAATAGGATCAATATGAACTTTTGTTTCTTTTTATTCTTTTTCTTCTATTCACCCAAGATCATAGCAAGGAAATCAAGCCCTTGACTCAACACTAATCTTTATTATATAGCTCACGAACTCGATTACATAGAGAGATCACAAAGCAAAACTCAAAACTAGATCATGCCATCAACTTTATTCTACTAGATCAAGATACTACTAATAGGATCGAACTAACAAAACGGTAAGATAGGAGATGTGATGGTGATACGATACCGGAGCACCTCCCCCAAGCTTGGCAGTTGCCAAGGGGAGTGCCCATACCCATGTGATTATTTCTCCTTCTTGGTTGTTGGTGTAATATTCTTAGCGATGATTCCCCTCAGGATGCGGTTCTCCTCCTCGAGCTTATTGACTTGCTGCTTGAGGTCCATTATTTCCTTACGAAGCTTTCCTGTGACAGCTAAAGCTCCTTGCACCCAAGGGTGTTGCATAGCTGTGGGAGAACAAGTGACACTCCTCTTCATATTTTCTTAAGAAAGAAATCTAACATTGGAAGGGATAACCGAATTTGGAATAGCTCAGCTCTGTAGTTCCCCCATCGTGAATCTAGCTCGGAAGCGAGAGGTGACTTCTTGATCCTCCATGGCATCTACCCTCATCAAGTCAGCCTCCATCTCTTCCTCCGTTGCTGGCCCAAAGTGGTCAGCATCGCTGTTTGCCCTTGGTTCCGGTGCCGGATTTGATACCCGGCTCTCCCTGACTGACTCTTGAGAAGACATCTTGCACTTAATCTGCAGCAACAACAGCTCGAAACGAAAACAGAGGATATTTGCGTGACACAGGAGTCAAAACCTTCGGGAGTATAAATAATGAATTTTTACCGACCGAAATACGTATTGTGCAAGAAAACAGAATCCGAAGGGCACACGAGGTGCTCACGAGGTAGGGGGCGCGCCCAGGCAGGGGGGGCGCGCCCACCACCCTCATGGGGCCCTCGTGCCCTTCCCGGACTGCCACTTATTTTTCTATTTTTCTAAATATTCCAAAACGGAGAAATATTGCCTTAGAAATTGTTTTGGAGTCGGTTTACTTACCGTACCACATACCTATTCCTTTTCGGAGTCTGGAACATTCTGGAAAGTGTCCCTTATGTATTCCTCCGGGGTTACGGTTTCATTAATATTGGTTTCAACATTTATGGGATTACCTAAGATATAATGTTTGATTCTTTGACCATTTACCACCTTCGGATTTGTGCCTTCGAAATTGTTGATTTTTATGGCACCGAAACGATAGACCTCCTCGATAACGTAGGGGCCTTCCCATTTAGAGAGAAGTTTTCCTGCAAAAAATCTTAAACAAGAGTTGTATAGCAATACATAATCACCTACATTAAACTCACGCTTTTGTATCCTTTTGTCATGCCATCTTTTAACCTTCTCTTTAAATAACTTGGCATTTTCATAAGCTTGGGTTCTCCATTCATCAAGTGAGCTAATATCAAATAACCTCTTCTCACCGGCAAGTTTGAAATCATAGTTGAGCTCTTTAATAGCCCAATATGCCTTATGTTCTAGTTCGAGAGGTAAGTGACATGCTTTCCCATAAACCATTTTATACGGAGACATACCCATAGGATTTTTATATGCAGTTCTATAAGCCCATAATGCATCATCAAGTTTCTTAGACCAATTCTTTCTAGACCTATTAACAGTCTTTTGCAAAATCAATTTGAGCTCTCTGTTGCTCAATTCTACTTGACCACTAGACTGAGGGTGATAGGGAGATGCAATTCTATGATTAACACCATATTTAGCAAGCATTTTACGGAAAGCACCATGAATAAAGTGTGAACCACCATCAGTCATTAAATATCTAGGGACTCCAAACCTCTAAAAAATAACTTCCTTAAGCATTTTAATAGAGGTGTTATGATCAGCACTACTAGTTGGAATAGCTTCTACCCACTTAGTAACGTAATCAACAGCAACCAAAATATGAGTGTATCCATTAGAGGTAGAAAAAGGTCTCATATAATCAAAGCCCCAAACATCAAATGGTTCAATAACAAGTGAATAATTCATAGGCATTTCTTGATGTCTACTAATATTACCAATTCTTTGACATTCATCACACGACAAGACAAACTTACAGGCATCCTTGAAGAGAGTAGGCCAATAAAAACCGGATTGCAATACCTTGTGTGCAGTTCTGTCTCTAGCGTGGTGTCCTCCATAAGCTTTGGAGTGACACTTGCGTAGGATCTGTTCCTGTTCATGCTCAGGTACACAACGTCTGATAACACCATCTACTCCTTCTTTATAAAGATGTGGGTCATCCCAAAAGTAATGTCTCAAATCATAGAAGAATTTTTTGTTTTGCTGGTATGTGAAGCTAGTGGTATAAACTTAGCAACAATATAATTAGCATAACCAGCATACCAAGGAGTACTACTAGAAGTACTTATAACATTTAATTGCTCATCAGGAAAGTTATCATTAATAGGTAGTGGGTCATCAAGAATATTTTCTAACCTAGACAAGTTGTCTGCAACGGGATTCTCATCTCCTTTTCTATCAACGATATGCAAATAAAATTCTTGTAGCAAGAGAACCCATCTAATAAGTCTAGGTTTAGCATCTTTCTTTTCCATAAGATATTTAATAGCAGCATGATCAGTGTGAATAGTTACTTTAGAATCAACAATATAAGGTCTGAACTTATCACAAGCAAATACAACTGCTAAAAGTTCTTTTTCAGTAGTAGCATAATTTCTTTGAGCATTGTCTAGAGTCTTACTAGCATAATGGATAACATTTAATTTCTTATCAACTCTTTGCCCTAGAACAACATCTACAGCATAATCACTAGCATCACACATAATTTCAAAGGGTAAATTCCAATCAGGTGGCTGAACAACAGGTGCAGAGACTAATGCTTTCTTAAGTATTTCGAATGATTCTACACAATCATCATCAAAGACAAAGGGTACATCTTTTTGTAATAAATTAGTCAGAGGCCGAGAAATTTTTGAGAAGTCTTTAATGAACCTCCTATAAAATCCGGCATGACCAAGGAAACTTCTTATACCTTTGATGTCCTTGGGACATGGCATCTTTTCAATAGCATCAACCTTGGCTTTATCAACTTCAATACCTCTTTCAGAAACTTTATGCCCCAAGACAATTCCTTCATTAACCATAAGGTGGCACTTTTCCCAATTCAAGACAAGATTAATTTCTTCACATCTCTGCAAAACTCGATCAAGATTGCTCAAGCAATCGTCAAAAGAGGAACCATAGACGGAAAAGTCGTCCATGAAAACCTCACAAATCTTTTCACAAAAGTCAGAGAATATAGCCATCATGCATCTTTGAAAGGTAGCAGGTGCATTACATAGACCAAAAGGCATACGTCTATAAGCAAAAGTACCCAAAGGGCATGTAAAAGTAGTCTTTGATTAGTCTCTAAGCCGACACAGGTATTTGAGAGAAACCAGAATAACCATCTAGAAAGCAGTAATGTGTATGTTTGCATAGTCTTTCTAGCATTTGATCAATAAAATGTAAGGGGTAATGATCTTTCTTAGTGGCCTTATTTAACTTGCGGAAATCAATTACCATCCCATAACCTGTGATAATTCTTTGTGGAATCAATTCATCTTTATCATTAGGAACAACAGTAATACCTCCCTTCTTAGGGACACAATGGACAGGACTTACCCACTGACTATCAGCAACGGGATAAATTATACCTGCCTCCAGAAGCTTGAGTATTTCTTTTCTTACCACTTCTTCCATTTTAGGATTCAGACGTCATTGAGGATCATGAACTGGTTTGGCATCCGCTTCCAAATTTATTTTATGTTGACATAGAGTGGGACTAATGCCCTTAAGATCATCAAGAGTATATCCAATAGCAGCATGGTGCTTCTTCAGAGTTTTCAATAATCTTTCTTCTTCATGCTCTGAAAGGTTAGCACTAATAATAACAGGATATATGTTCTTTTCCTCAAGATAAGCATATTTAAGATTATCATGCAACGGTTTAAGCTCAAACACGGGATCACCCTTGGGTGGAGGAGGATCCCCTAGAATTTCAACAGGCAAATTGTGTTGCAGAATAGGTTCCTGTTTAAAGAATACTTCATCTATTTCCCTTCTTTCATTCATGAACATATCATTCTCATGGTCTAGCAAATAGTGTTCTAACGGATTACTAGGAGGTACGACAATAGAAGCAAGACCGATAATTTCATCCTTAATAGGTAATTCTTCCTCACGATGTTGTTTACTAAATTTAGAGAAATTAAACTCATGAACCATATCATCCAAGCCAATAGTAACAACATTCTTTTTGCAGTCTATCTTAGCATTAATAGTGTTCAAGAAGGGTCTACCAAAATATAATGGGGCAAAAGCTATCTTGCGGAGAAGTGAGAACAAGAAAATCAGCAGGATATTTAGTTTTCCCACACAATACTTCAACATCTCTAACAATCCCAATTGGTGAAATAGTATCTCTGTTGGCAAGTTTAATTGTGACATCAATACCTTCTAACTCAGCAGGTGCAATTTCATGCTTAATTTCTTCATACAAAGTATGCGGTATAACACTAGCACTAGCACCCATATCACATAAGCCATGATAACAATGATCTCCTATTTTAACAGAAAAAACAGGCATGCCTACCACAGGTCTATGTTTATCTTTAGCACAAGGTTTAGCAATTCTAGCAGTTTCACCTTCGAAGTGAATAACATGCCCATCAATATTATCAGACAAGAGATCTTTAACAATAGCAATATTAGGTTCTACTTTAACTTGCTCAGGAGGTGTATAAGTTCTAATATTGCTTTTACGAACAACAGTTGAAGTTTTAGCATGATCCTTTATTCTAACAGGGAAAGGTGGTTCTCAACATAAGCAGTAGGAACAATAGGATCATTATAAGTGACAGTCTTTTCTTCAAGTGCAACTACTTTTACTTCTATGGGAGGATGATATTTAAACCACTTCTCCTTGGGGAGATCAACATAAGTAGCAAAATATTCACAGAAGGAAGCTACTATCTCAGAGTCAAGTCCATATTTAGTGCTAAACTTATGGAAAATATCGGTATCCATAAAAGATTTAACACAATCAAACTTAGGTGTCATACCTGACTCCTTACCTTCGTCGAGGTCCCAGTCTTCAGAGTTGCGTTTAATTCTATCCAATAAATCCCATCTAAATTCAATAGTCTTCATCATAAAAGAGCCAGCACAAGAAGTATCAAGCATGGTTTGATTATTATGAAAAAGCCGAGCATAAAAACTTTGAATAATTATTTCTCTCGAGAGCTCATGATTGGGCATGAATATAACATTGATTTAAGCCTCCCCCAAGCTTGAGCGATGCTTTCTCCTTCGCGAGGCCAGAAATTATATATATATAATTGCGATCATGATTAACAAGATGCATAGGGTAATACTTTTGATGAAATTCCAATTTCAATCTTTTATAATTCCATGATCTCATATCATCACATAGCCTATACCATGTCAATGCGTCTCCCTTCAAAGATAAAGGGACGACCTTCTTCTTAGCAACATCATCGGGTATACCTGCAAGCTTAAATAATCCACAAACTTCATCCACATATATTAAGTGCTCATCAGGATGCTTTGTTCCATCTCCTGTGAAAGGGTTAGCTAGCAGTTTTTCCATCATACCCGAAGGGAATTCAAAAGGAGTTTCATTTTCAATAGGTTCAGTAGGTTGAGGAGAAACTCTTTGCTCTAATGGACGGGGTGAAGATACCCCGAACAAGCCCCTCAGAGAATTACTTTCCATAGTAACAAGTGACAGTAAATTTCAGCACACTATATAAATTTTTCCTTACCAAATTCCACCTACCAGAAGCGCTACACTCCCCGGCAACGGTGCCAGAAAAGAGTCTTGATGACCCACAAGTATAGGGGATCTATCGTAGTCCTTTCGATAAGTAAGAGTGTCGAACCCAACGAGGAGCAGAAGGAAATGATAAGCGGTTTTCAGCAAGGTATTCTCTGCAAGTACTGAAATAAGTGGTAACAGATAGTTTTGTGACAAGATAATTTGTAACGAGCAACAAGTAAAAAAATTAAATAAAGTGCAGCAAGGTGTCCCAATCCTTTTTATAGCAAAGGACAAGCCGGAACAAACTCTTATATAAGGAAAAGCGCTCCCGAGGACACATGGGAATATCGTCAAGCTAGTTTTCATCACGTTCATATGATTCGCGTTCGGTACTTTGATAATTTGATATGTGGGTGGACCGGTGCTTGGGTGCTGTTCTTACTTGAACAAGCATCCCACTTATGATTAACCTCTATTGCAAGCATCCGCAACTACAACAAAAGTATTAAGGTAAACCTAACTATAGCATGAAACATATGGATCCAAGTCAGCCCCTTATGAAGCAACGCATAAACTAGGGTTTAAGCTTCTGTCACTCTAGCAACCCATCATCTACTTATTACTTCCCAATGCCTTCCTCTAGGCCCAAATAATGGTGAAGTGTTATGTAGTCGACGTTCACATAACACCACTAGAGGCTAGACAACATACATCTTATCAAAATATCGAACAAATACTAAATTCACATGACTACTAATAGCAAGACTTCTCCCTTGTCCTCAGGAACAAACGTAACTAATCACAAAGCATATTTATGTTCATAATCAGAGGGTTAATAATATGCGTATAGGATCTGAACATATGATCTTCCACCAAATAAACCAACTAGCATCAACTACAAGGAGTAATCAACACTAATAGCAACCTACTAGCACCAATCCCGGACTTGGAGACAAGAATTGGATACAAGAGATGAACTAGGGTTTGGAGATGAGATGGTGCTGGTGAAGATGTTGATGGAGATTGCTCTCTCCCGATGAGAGGAGCGTTGGTGATGACGATGGCGATGATTTCCCCCTCCCGGAGGGAAGTATCCCCGGCAGAACAGCTCTGCCGGAGCCCTAGATTGGTTCCGCCAAGGTTTCGCCTCGTGGCGGCGGAGATTCGTCCCGAAAGGTTGCTTCTGGTTTTTTTCTTAATGAAAGACTTCATATAGGAGAAGATGGGCGTTGGAGGGCCACCAGGGGGCCCACGAGGTAGGGGGAGCGACCTAGGAGGGGGGCGCGCCCCCACCCTCGTGAGCAGGGTGTGGGCCCCCTGTCCTTCATCTTTGGCGAGGATTTTTCTTTATTTCTTTTAAGATATTCAGTGGAGTTTCAGGACTTTTGGAGTTGCACAGAATAGGTCTCTAATATTTGCTCCTTTTCTGGCCCAGAATTCTAGTTGCCGGCATTCTCCCTCTTCATGTAAATCTTGTAAAATAAGAGAGAACATCCATAAGTATTGTGACATATCGTGAAATAACAGTCCATAATGCAATAAGTATCGATATAAAAGCATGATGCAAAATGGACGTATCACCTTCTTGCACCATCTTCCCCTTTTTCTCTCCTTCTTTTTCTTTTCCTCAGCAGCATCTTCTCCTCTAGTTAACTTGGAGGGCTCCTGAGTGGATGCCCTGGCTTTAGACATTGGGACTCTTCTGGCAGGTGCCTTCTTGTTCAACCCTAGCTTAGTTGCAGCAGTTGTGCCATACTCTTTCGTCAGCACTTTCTTCTTTGAGGTGGCCTCATCCTCAACAACCACATAATCTTCATCCTCGGAGTCTAAGGTTCTCTTCTTCCTTGCTCTAGTGGCTGCCTTGGGCAAGTTACTAGGTGTGCTTCTACTGCCCTCATCATAGCTGCTTGAGGGATCTGAACCCTCACTCAGTTGCACTTGTTCCTCAGATCTGTTCTGACTATCACTCTGGTCAGACATCTTAGCAAACACACTGACAGCAGACCTTGTGAATAGATGTAGATGAGGTAGATTGGATGAGCATCACAAAGTGCAGAATTTTTGTAAAACAGATGACTTAAAAACTTAGTTTTAGTTCACCACAGAAAGCATTTCGGAGCTACCGATTTGATAAACTCGGTGATACCGAAGCAATTTTTGGAGCCTAAACATGTGAACTCAGTCAGACCGAGTCACAGTTCGGTGGCACCGAGACTGCTAGGGTTTCACAGAGAATTGAACTCGGTCACACTGATGTGCAGTTTTCGGCCAGACCGAAAATGCATGTGCTATGGCCTAAGCCAAATCAGTGAGACCGATTTCTACAACTCGGTCCGAGATGAGTTCGGCTGAGACCTAACCCTAAATTTCCAAATCAAATCTAACCTAAGGGATGTTTTCAGTGGATAGATCGTTTGCATCCGTGGTAAAGATCATGGCAAAGGAATGTGCTATGAATCAGAGTTAAAGGAATAGCACACACAGTCGAGCCCATACCCTAGTTCGGCGGAGGTTCACTATGGTGACAACGGCGGAGCAGATTCCTGTTGACGGCGATGGAAACCAGCGGCAGGAGGTCGCTGGCGGCGAGGAGACTATCCGGAGACCCGAGGAGGCAGAGCAGGACACGTGCGCGGGCGAAGGGAGTTGTCCACGGTGCATCAAAGGAGGCACCAGAGCCGGTTTCTAGCTGGGATAGGCCCGCTGGAGCCGCAAACACTTCTTCAAACACCATGAGACGCCCCTCTCCAGGCAATGCTGAGAGTAAACATAGAATCTGGCACGGGAGTAGCAGCAGTAGAGCCAATTGCAGGAATAGTTCCAGGAGCAGGAACCACCATGCCTAGTCGGCTCGAGGTGTCATGCCTCCAAACACGAACTAGCCCTAGATGCAATAGCAGCTGTCTCTGCAACAGTACCAGTTTGAGAACCAAGGTATCAATCCAGTAGGAGACAACACACAAATCACTAAATACCTACACAAACAATCAAACAACTTTCACCCAACGCGATAAAGTTGTTGTCAATCCCTTCATGGTTACTTGCAAAAGTGAGATCTGATAGAGATACATAAACGATAAAGTAAATATTTTTGGTATTTTGGGTCTATATATCGGAAAGTAAAAGATTGCAAAATAGTAGATCGGAAACTTATATGATGGAAAATAGACCCGGAGGCCATAGGTTTCAATAGAGGCTTCTCTCAAGATAGCAAATAATACGGTGGGTGAACAAATTATTGTCGAGCAATTGATAGAAAAGCGCAAAGTTATGACAACATCTAAGGCAATGATAATGAATATAGGCATCACATCCATGTCAAGTAGACCGAAAATTATTCTGCATCTACTACTATTACTCCACACATCGACCGCCATCCAGCATGCATCTAGAGTATTAAGTACATAAAGAACAGAGTAACGCATTAAGTAAGATGGCATGATGTAGAGGAATTAACTCAAGCAATGTGATGAAAACCCCATCTTTTTATCCTCGATGGCAACAATACAATATGTGCCTTGCTGCCCCTACTATCACTGGGAAAGGACACCGCAACATTGAACCCAAAGCTAAGCACTTCTCCCATTGCAAGAAAAACCAATCTAGTTGACCAAACCAAACTGATAGTTCAAAGAATTACAAAGATATCAAATCATGCATACAATAATTCAGAGAAGATTCAAATAATATTCATAGATAAGCTGATCATAAATCCACAATTCATCGGATCTCGGCAAATTAACACATCGCAAAAAAGTATTACATCGAATAGATCTCCAAGAACATCGAGGAGAACACGGTATTGCGAATCAAAGAGAGAGAAGAAGACATCTAGCTACTAGCTATGGACCCGTAGGTCTATGGTAAACTACTCACGCTTCATCAAAAGGGCAATAGGGTTGATGTAGAAGCCCTCCGTGATCGAATCCCCCTCTGGCAGGGTGCCGGAAAAGGTAGCTAGATGGGATCTCACGGGTACAGAAAGGTTGCGGCGGTGGAAAAGTGTTTTCATGGATGCTCTGGTGGTTTGGGGATATTTGGGAATATATAGGCGAAAGAATTAGGTCAGGAGATTCATAGGTCCTTGTGGCCGCCTCGCGGCTCCTCCAACTTCATCTCCAAGTCTCCTGGTTGTCTTTTGGTCTAAGAAAAATCATCGCGAATGTTTCATTCCGTTTGGACTCCGTTTGGTATTCCTTTTCTGCGAAACTCAAAAAAAAGGAAAAAAAGGAACTGGCACTGGGTTCTAGGTTAATAGGTTAGTCCCAAAAAGAATATAAAATAGCATACAATGCATATAAAACATCCAAAATAGATAATATAATAGCATGGACCAATAAAAAATTATAGATACGTTGGAGATGTATCAAACAGCTGGCTCCGCAGTTGTCGATCCAGCAGTAGCCGACACATTTTCATACACTAATTGGTAACTATTCTAACCTGGTGGACAATGTGTGGGCAGTGACACACAACCTCTCTTTGATCTGATCAATGGGAATAATCCGTTCAAAGTCGAGGCAAGGAAGGGAATTGACACTACAAAAGAAGACACTTCCGTGATGATACGTGTTTGTCACAGTAGGTCGCGTTTTTTTTCATGCATGTACATCCATGACAAATTTATGACAGAATCAAGATAGTCATACCTGTGCTGTCATAGAAGTGTTCCATGACATTACCAAAATTATCATCACGGAAGTGTCCACTTCCATGACGATAAATCGCGCGTCACAGAAGTGCTTTCGTCAAGGGTGACCGACACGTGGCATCCACCGTAAGGGAACGCCGTTAAGCTATCGGGTCCGGTTTTGGATCCAATAACCCGTTAACAGCCCCGACCAATGGGGATTTTCCACATGTAAAATCATCATTGGCTGGAGGAAACACGTGTCGGCTCACCGTTGGGACAGATATCATCCACTCATTGGACACAAAACGTCTATGATATGTCGACACGTGGCACGGCCCAACAGAGGCCCATTCCTGTGAAAAGGCCAGCCCGTTTGACTTGGTCAAAAGGTGGCGGGCCGGCCCACGGCAAGCCTGTTAACGGCTTGTTCGCATATAGCCCATTTACAGCCTACTAACCCAGGGCCCGTTTACGGCCTAACCGAATTAGGCCCAGTAGTGTGATCTGGGCCGTCCAATATAATTCCAGACTGTTTTAACTTTCGGCCCATGTATGGCCCATGACGTCTTTCGACCCATATGAGGCCCTTATTACTCTCGGCCCATTAACGGCCCGTGGTAAAACTGGCCCGTAATGAACAGTGTATCACTTTATACCCATTAATGGCCCGTGGTGAAACTGGCCCGTAATGAACAGTGCATCACTTTGTACCCATTAACGGCCCATTATTTCGTTGGGCCGTTTCCAGCCCATGTTATCTTTCGGCCTTCTCGGGGCCCATTTATTCTTGGTCTCGTTTCCACATTCGTTTACTTACGACCCATTACTGTCATTTTCTGCTTGTGGGCCAAATTCAGCCCGTGGTTACAGTCAGCCTGTTTGTGGCCCGTTAATACGTTGGGCCATTTTCATAGCGTCATCAAATACGGCCGATTAATGATGGCCCGTTATGATCGGCCCATGAACGGACGATTCCAACTCTAGCCCGTTTACAGCCATAAAGCGGTATGTTATTGGCCCATGTTTGGCCAATCGATCATACGGCTCGTAGAAGGCCCATTGATAATACGGCCCGTAGAAGGCCCATTGATGATATAGCCCATAGAAGGCCCATTGTTTGTACGCCCCGTAGAAGGCCCATTGTTTCTACGACCCATAGAAGGCCTAGTGTCACTACAGTAAATATGTAGCCCATGGTTATTGTGGCCTAGTTTAAAGAAAAGGTTATTGCGGCCACTAGCAAACCGCCGAAAAAGAACAACACTGACTACAAGCAAACAAATAAACAAGACAACAAGGAAATAAATTACCAAGCAACTTACGCTAGGCTATCACGGCTATTACACATATTACATCCACTGGGCATCAAAGTTCGTCACCCGTGCAAATATAGGGAAGCAGCATATCATATACACTAGTTGTCAAAGTTGGCGACTAGTGCAAATAAACGCCGCAGCAAAACATGTCCAGAACTGAAACCACTTCAGAAGATCTCAAGAAACAATATCCTGGGTACCCATAATGCTCGCAAGATGCTTAGCAAGCTTATTAACTTTCTCTTGTTTGGCACTTAAATCCTCCAGCGCTTGCTGTTGCACCAGAAAGTATGCATCTGAATTCTGCAGGGACTTCCTCAGTCCTTCAGCTTCCTGTCGCAACACATCTGATTGATGTCTTTCAACTTGAAGCTGAGACTCAAGAATATGAACTGATTCAGGCAGCGAGTTCGAAGAGCTTGTGCCAGCGGTAGTGGCCAGTAACTCGAACACTGCATCAAGACAAGACTTCTGGGTTCTCTCACTGTTGTCAAGGTAGTTTTTATCAGCTGAGACTCAAGAAGACAAACTGATTCAGGCAGCGAGTTCGAAGAGCTTGTGCCAGCGGTAGTGGCCAGTAACTCGAACACTGCATCAAGACAAGACTTCTGGGTTCTCTCACTGTTGTCAAGGTAGTTTTTATCAGCTGAGACTCAAGAAGACGAACTGATTCAGGCAGCGAGTTCGAAGAGCTTGTGCCAGCGGTAGTGGCCAGTAACTCGAACACTACATCAAGACAAGACTTCTGGGTTCTCTCACTATCGTCAAGGTAGTTTTTATCAGCTTTCTTGGAGACCAATAGGGATGTCTCACTATCTTGAACCTTATCTGCATTACTTCCTTCACCATTGCATAACGGGGTACTGTTCTCCAATATTTTTTCCGCATTCTAAAAGAGAAACAAGCAGACACATCACAGGTTTATCATGTTGTATATGAAACTCATTTTGGTAAATCAGTTCAGTAGTAAAGTGCACAGGATAACAGCATGGAACAAACATATATCTATGTACCATGGTCACTTTATGGTCTATATCATTCTAGTTTTTGTTGCCAAATCAAGATAGAGACACAGTTCAAATAATATTTGTTCAAGACAAAGCAGAATAGATAGAATATAAGTGTGGGAAACTATAGAGACACTTGTAATGTGCATGACATGAGAACAAAACTGTTTATTCAATTAAAACTGAAATCAATATAGAGCAAGTTACAACAGCATACCAGTTAAAGAAACAAGTTTAAAACATACCTGTTGGGCCATTGGAGTTTCAATTCCATCGTTCAAATTTGAAAATAGTTGGTCTGAGTAAATACAGTGATGCAAGAGCAAAGGAGTATGAACCATAGCTATAGAACCTGACCTGAGAACAATTCTTCTTCTCCTTTAAGAGTTGAGTTGGGATTCGGAGTGGTGGTCCTCGTGCTTTGTGCACTGCAGTTCGCTTACTAACTGCTCGTGTTTGGGTGCTTTGTGGTGGAGACGGTCCTGTGTCAACTGGAACTGGGTTACTATCTGCTAGGGTTGGGGTTAGAAGGGGTGTAGCTGGTTCTCTGTCCAACTGGGTAGGGGTACAATCTGCGAGAGTCTGGGTTATGTGTGGTGGGGCTGGTTCTTGGGCAAGTACAACCATGGTTCTATCTGCATCAACTGGTAGCACTATCTTTTGTGAAGACCGTGTTGTTACTCCCTTGGATACTGCCATCACCCTCTCCAATTCAAATGGCTGATAAACAAGAAAAGTAATTGAATGTACAGGCATTGTATGATAGACAGGTGCAATGGATAGTGGGGAATAAAAGAGGGCATGAGATAATTCACATTTATGTTGTCTAACCAAACAGGATAACATGACACAATTTCACATATATGATGGCTAACTAAACAGGATAGCATGATACAATTTCACATTATGATTGCTAACTAAAAAAGATGGAAAGACATAGTGCAAAATATGATGACTATGTAAACAGGATGACATGATATAACTATATAATGTGTTTATTAAATAGGTTGGCATGCCATAATTCACATACATGCCGCCTATGGAAACATGATAGCATGATATAATTCCCGGATAGAATGACATAATTAAAAATATGATGACTGTAAACACCAAACAAGATGAGATGATATAACTATATGATGTCTTTATTAAATGGGTTGCCATGCCATAATTCAGATAGATGTTGTGTATGTAAACATGATGGCATGATATAATTCAAATATATGATTTATATAGTAAGCAAGTAAGCAGATGGCAATCCATATATGATGTAAAAACTAAGCAATGCAAGACAACATGCATGACATGGGTAATATAACCCTGCCAAGTTTGAGCATAGACCTCAGGGGGGAAATAGGACTGGTCATCAGTCTCTGAATCCTCCTCTGATGAGCTCTTTGTATCCAGCAAGATGTCTGCTTCAGCAGGTAGCCTTGTCTTCTCTGAATACCTTGTTTTCACTCTAGATACTTCCATCACTGCTTCAAATGGCTGATGCACAGGAAGAGTAGTTGAATATACAAATGTTGTCGACAAATGGAACACGTAATACAAAAAAATGATAGCATGATATAATTCACATACATGATGATTGGCTCAACAACATGGCAGTGCATAATTCACATATATAATGGCTTTGCAACAAGATAGCATTGCATAATTCACATATATAATGTCTTGCAACAAGATGGCAATGCATAATTCACATATATGGTAATTAGACACTAAACAGGTGGCATTCACACAAAAGCATGTCTAAACTAATCAAATGACATCGCAATGCAAGACACCATACGCACGATATGAGCAACATAACCCTGTCAAGTTAATTAGAGCATACACCTCGGGGGGGGGGGGGAATAGGACTGGTCATCTGTCTCTGAATCCTCCTCTGAGGAGCTACCTGTAACCAGCGAGATATGCGCTTCGTCAGATAGCATAGTCTGCTCTGAAGACCTTGTTTTCACTCCAGAATTTTCCATCACCGTGTCAAATGGCTGATGCACATGAAGAGTAGTTGAATGTACTAACATTGTTGACAAATGTAATACGTAACAAAAAAAAGGATGGCCTGATATAATTCATATATAAGATGACTGGCTAAGCAGGATGGCATTGCAAAATTCACATATATGATGCCTGGCTAAACAAGATGGCATTGCATAATTCACATAAACGATGGATAAACTAAACAGATGGCATTCACACAAAGCATGTATAAACTAAGCAGTTGACATATTTGATGTATAAAGTAAGCAATGCAAGGCACCATATGCATGTTATAACCAACATCAGCATGCCAAGTTAGAGCGAAGACCTCATGGGGTAAATAGGAGTGGTCTTCAGCTTCTGAATCCCCCAGAACAGTTATCTTCCTCTTGATTACGATCCGAAATGGGTGGAGGGGGCTGCCTTTGCGCCCACCATGGAGCGACGTCTGCATGAAATTTTATTGCCACGCAAGGCTCGTCTCGTTTGCTCTACATGTTCAGTTCCATTGTGTACAATAACTAACATGCTTATGAATAAAACATAGTGAGATTATGTAAGGAGTGCATGCACAAATCCAGAGTGATGGTAGCAAACTGTGGATAGACCCAAAACCAATGATAGCAGGCAGATAATAGCTTTAGTTAAAAATACAGATAATGGCTCCTTTAATGTTTGTTTGCACCCAACATGAAACTCATAGTAGACACCCGAGATTAACCAGATAGTAGACAGATAGTACTGATTGCTGCCCAATATGTACCCCACAACCATTTAAAAACTCAAGTTTCGGCATAAGTTTGGACCTGACTCGGAGTATAATAGGTGAACACGATGATAAAGTAGCATGTCATCATATTAAGCGATGCATAATGTAAGCAGACACGGAAGAGTCTGACCTCTCTTGCGTGTAGTCCTCAAGGTCATCTGCTCAGTTGATGATGGTAATGCAGTTGTCGTGGCTGCCGGCGGCGGGGAAGAAGATATAAGGCGGCAAAAGACAGTCTGGAGAGCGGATCCCTGTTGTGGTGAACCCTTCCGTCATTGGAGTAGCTGAGCTGGGGTGGAACACAGCACCGCAGGAGCAGGACAAACCACACAAGGTTTTCTTTGACACATATCTGTAACAGAAGTAATTGTGTAAGGGCTTGTTTGAATTTGAGGATTCTAACAATGCAGGGATAGGAAATAGACAGGAATAGGATAGGAATGCATGTGCAAAACAGAGAATTTAAAAACATAGGATTTCTGCCAATCTGGGTGTTTGGTTCACAAGAATTGGAAGATCACAGGATGCACAAAAGTATGGTGAGATTAAGTCAAACCACAAGAAGTGTACAACCTCTTTGGAGAAGCCATGTTGATCTTAGCGTGATTGGGTTGGCCGGTGATGATGCTCCGGCTGACTTGGCTGTCGGAGGAGGGGAAGAAGATCTTAGGCGTCTGGAGATGGAGCCTGAGGTACTGCTCCACTGTGATGGACAGTTTCGTCGTTGGAGCAGCTCCGGTGAGTTGTACGATGTCGAGGCTAAAGCAGGACAAGAGAGAAAACGTTAACCTGAGTGGAATTCTAATAGCATCTCCAATAGATGACGTAAAATACATAACCACAAAGTGCTAGATGTATACATCAGCAACTCATCTCTGAACTTAACTGTCAAAACTGAATTTAACTGTCGGAACTGAACTTAACTGTCAAAACTGAATTTTGCTATCGAAACTGAATTTTACTATCGAAACTGAACGCACTAGAGGTGAGGCTACACGTTAGTCGACTGACTTTTTCATCTCTGGTCAGTCGATTTTGCAGCCGTTGGATACGAAATCAAGGGCCAACAGTTAATCTTCAACCTCCACCCCCTGAGCTGTCAGCCTCCACCGACCAAACAGCCGCCCCGCCCACCCCAAAAACACTCCCCACCGCCGGTCTGCCGCCGCCCCGGCCATCCCTCTAGCCCCCCCGTGCCGAGCTTTTTCTTCGGCGATCCCCACGCCACTGCCCCACCACCGCCGACGACCACCGCCCCCACCCTGAACCCTAAGATAGATAGTGGGGTACTTCTCTTGCGAGCCCCCCTCCCCGCTGCGGCTGGTTCTTCCTTAACTCCGGCGAGCCCCCCCCACCCCCTGAAAATCGACTGACCCAAAAGTCGATTCAGTCGACTGAAGTGTAGCTAAATCGGAGCAGCATCGCAAGCAAGAGCAAGAGCGAGTGCAGCAACGCGAGCAAGAGCAAGAGCAAGAGCAGACCAGGCAGGGGACCGAGAGCAAGAGGAGAGCAGCAGCAGCTCCTATTGATGTGGACATCACCGCCGAGGGAGCGACGCCGTGGAGGAAGTGGCCAGCGATGCCACAGTGGATGGAGTCGCGCCGTGTCGGCTCGGGACCGAGCGCCGGCAGCACCGTGAGATCGAATCAAGAAGAAAATGCGGCGATTAGTGTACAACCTCTTTGGTGGCGCCGATTAGGCCGCAGCTTCATCCGAGGAAATGGTGATGCTGATGCTCTTCCGGTGGTGTAGGTGAAGACGATGGTATGGGAATGGAGGTGGCGCGAAAGACGAGGGGAACGTCGGGGCAGCTCCTTGGAGTTGGAGGATGGGGTGGCTGAACCGGTGGGACGACCAGATCGACAACGGATCCTCATCCGATACGGTGGATGAGGGACGTCGAGGTGTTGTTGTGGATGACGTCGTCGAGGAAGAGGCTCCGGCTGGATGGCGGACGGAGGAGGGTGTGGGGCTTCGCGGGTTTTCCCAGCCTCGGTATACGAATGGGTGTGCGGATGGGATGTGAGTGGGGAACCATGGCTTAGGGACGCGCTGTCCGAAATGTGGGGTAAGTTACAAAAGTACCCCCACTCATTTGAGGCAGTTCTTTTGGTTCAGGGGTATCACGGGCATTTTGCGTGTCGGGATTTCACAGGAGGTGGGAGTTTTCGCGCGTGTTGTAATTTTGGAATAGCAAGGCGCGGGTTGAGATGGAGGGAGTTGTCGGAGCACAACGAGACAAAGATATATCTTAAATATTTCGGGCTAACAAGGCGCAGGTTGAAGAGGCGGGAGTTTCGCAGCACGATAGACAGAGACGCTAGCTTGAAATTTCGGCATAACAAGGCGCGGCTTGAAATTTTGGGAGAACAAGCTTAACGTGTACCCAAAAGAAAAAAAGATAATTTAGACTAGTATGATATACTACGTACAATGTGTTTAACACGCACAACACACACATAGACACCATTTAGACTAGTAAGGTACACGTGCATTGCACGCATGAGATTTGGCAACCAAATTATGAATAAATACCACATTATAGCATGTAAGCTTTTGAGTCATATATGCATGATGTAGATGTTCATTTAATTCATATAGTTCATTTCATTCAAAATCATCTAGTTTTTATAAGAAAGCTAATCTATTTTAAGATTCATGGAATTGTGCGTTGTATGGCATAAAGTAAAAACAAATCATGTAGAAAAACATCTGGGCAATTCTGATACAGAGGATTGTAGAACAAAGAAGAAGTGCTTGTGTTTTGAGGTTTGTGCATTATGCTTAAGTTCATCCATAGAGTCTTCTAGATTGTACATGTGGCAAGATCTGGTGGAATCTAGATGATATCCAACGGCCAGTAGTGCTCAAATTTGCCAGCTCTGCACCATCGGATTGGCCTCATCCAACGACCATCTTTCAAAGTTAAAGTTGTCCGCACACTATGTAAAATAATATAAAATATAATATATTTATATATAGGGGTATAGATATAGATATGTGATGCGAAAGACACCCATCATCTCCAATTAGAATAGTTTGTCCATGCACGGATGCAATGTGGCCAAACGATGTCTGCCATCGGTATCTCAAATTCAAACCAATCTGACCTTGTTCAATGTGTATACATTGCAACATGCTCGTTTCCAAACCACACCGCGCAGATCTCCGTTATATTCATGCATGCATGGGTTTCAAACATCATGATCTCTTATTCAAATATTTGAATTCAACTTTACATTTATTACGACCTCACCTAGTCTTTTACACCCACACATTGGTCTTCTCTTTATAATTGTACCACTAACTTCCTCTCATGCATGCATGCACACACACTACCAGTCGGCATTATCCATCGCACACATGCAATCTTTTTCTTCAGGTCGGTCTCCCATGAAGGCACACACACCCCCCTCTCCATCATATCGGGCATTCTTTATCTCTGACGTGCATGCGCAATGATCGATATTCCTCTATGTGTGTGTGTGTGTGTGTGTGTATAGCTAGGTCTTTCATAGTTTTCCACATAAACCGATCAATCTATATATCTAGTGAGGTCTCACCCTCTTTCCCACGTCCACATCGATCAATCTATACCTCTCTATATAGGATTACATATATAGCTAATACACCCACATTAATTATATATCCAACGCCCCCCTCTCATCATCCATGCCTTCTGCTTCATCTCTCAGACGCACGCACAATGGACAAGACAGGGGGTAGCAAGGGCCCTGCCCCCCCTAACATCACTATATATCGAGGCTAATATGAATGTGATCATTAGACAATTGTTGGTAAAAATGGTTTAAGTTGATGAATTGGCCCTCCTCGTAAAGGATTAGCAATGCTTGGCCCCCTAGCTCATGGGACATTTTTCATGGCTCCGCCACTGCGTGCAACAACGCACGTTCTCGCCCCCTCTCTCTAAATATCGATCTCACAGTTGTGCACGCCTTCATAGTCTCCCTCCACTCGGCCCCTCGCACCATCTTCTAGCCCCCCACCGGATTTTGCCACATGTACAATCTAGCAGACTCCATGGTTGAACTTAAGAATAATTGAGGGAGTCCTGGATTAGGGGGTGTCCGGATGGCAGGACTATACCTTCCGCCGGACTCCCGGACTATGAAGATACAAGATTGAAGACTTCGTCCCGTGTCCGGAAGGGACTTTCCTTGGCGTGGAAGGCAAGCTTGGCGATGCGGATATTTAGATCTCCTACCATTGTAACCGACTTTGTGTAACCCTAACCCTCTCCGGTGTCTATATAAACCGGAGGGCTTTAGTCCGTAGGACAACATACAACAATCATACCATAGGCTAGCTTCTAGGGTTTAGCCTCCTCGATCTCGTGGTAGATCTACTCTTGTACTACCCATATCATCAATATTAATCAAGCAGGACGTAGGGTTTTACCTCCATCAAGAGGGCCTGAACCTGGGTAAAACATCATGTACCTTGTCTCCTGTTACCATCCGCCTAGACGCACAGTTCGGGACCCCCTACCCGAGATCCACTGGTTTTGACACCGACATTGGTGCTTTCATTGAGAGATCCTTTGTGTCGTCACCATCAGGAAGGATGCCTTGTCCCGTCTTTAAAGACGGCACCGTCGCTAAAAGAGCTTTGGCTGTCGGCCAAACTCTCCGACTAGGTGGTTTTCTTATGACCGCATGTTCGGCTGCTACGCCAACAATGACCTCTCGGGTCATTAAAAGCAATCTTCATGTCAGCTCGGAGCTCGCCGAGCAGTTAGATCCAATGGAGCTCTCTTCCATGAACGAGCTCTTGGATCGCATCGCCGCCCTGGGGGTCGCTACGGATTACGACCAGGTTGGGCCTAAACCCGATCTAAGAGAAATTAACTCTCCCCAAGTCACCCATCACGTTGCCATGGTAGAGGGGCAGTGCGGCGACCCTTCATCTATCTTAAGGACCAACTACGTCCGGATTCCCGATCCCTCCAAGCCGGATATCCGCGGAGGGAAGGATGTAATTCAAGACCTGAACTTATAATCAGGCGACAGGCTAGATTCATTGGACAACATCCAAGAGTCCAAACTTCAGAGTTCGGAAACTCCTTGGCCTCTGAGTCTCAGATTGGGTGAGGTTTCGGGTTTAATAACTCCCGCCCACCCGAACATAAGCGATATATCCCAAATCAGGCAATAGCCCGAAGAAACAGTACATCATTACTGGGCCAGATTCCTCCTGGTTATGAACAGGATAAAGGAGTGCCACGAGGGAGACGCAATCTCAATCTTTTGCAATAATTGCACGGACAAGGGAATCCTCAACGCCATAAGTCGTCGTGATATCACACGCTTTGCTGACTTGGCGTCCATAGTACAAAGGTACTGTGCGATGGAAAGCGCCTGGAAAACCGAAATAAAATTTTGGGATAATCCGGCCCTGAATAGAAACCCCGTCCGGAATAAAAGGGTGAATCATCGACAGACACCTGGGTTAAATACCAAAAAACAAAAACCCTCTACAGGGCATGGAACCATACTGGAAGGATGGATTAATGGACCGTGTAGAATTCACAGTACAGAGGGCGCCACACCAACTCATAGCCTTAGAGCATGTTGGATACTCCCGCAGGTGGCCAAAATTGGCGAAGATCTCCTAACTCCGGAGGCCACAGAAAGCCACCCCAGGGACGCCAATATGGTATTAACAGTCTTCGAGACTTTCGCATCAAATAATATGCGAAAAAGAACACTCCGCAGCCTTGCCGAAGTCTACCAAGTAGCAACAATAAACCCATGCAGTGACACGGCTATTACTTTTAATGCCAGTGATGAACCTAAATTCCGAACAGCCCGAGCACCTGCCGCATTGGTCCTCAGTCCAGTAGTGGACGACTGTCACCTCACCAAAGTACTCATGGATGGAGGCAGCGGATTAAACCTCATTTACGAGGAAACCCTTCAAAAAATGGAAATAGACTGGAACCGCATTGAGCGAAGCAGCACAACCTTTAGAGGAATAATACCCAGCCGGGAAGCGCGCTGTACAGGAAAAATCACACTAGATGTGGTGTTCGGCACGCGGATAATTACAGGTCCGAAGAGGTCACGTTCCATGTGGCCCCGTTCAGTAGCGGATACCACGCTCTGCTCGGGTGGGAAGCATTTACAATCTTCCAAGCAATACCCCATTACGGGTACATGAAGCTCAAGATGCCCGGGCCAAATGGAATCATCACTCTCGCTAGTGATCTGGACATAGCACTCCGTGCCGAAAATAAGACAGCCGCACTGGCCCTTGAGGCACTATCCGAAGCCCTAGCGGCTGAGGAGCTGACTGCGCTGCGCTCCACGGTGAACACGGACGATGTGATACTCGACAAGAGATCCAAGTCCACCTCCTTTAAACCAGCGGACGAAATAATCAAATTCCAGGTCCATCCAACGGACCCCAATAAAACAACTTCCATCGGGGCGCAATTAAACCCTGATGTAGACGCCGCACTGCGAGAATTCCTACATGAAAATTGGGACATCTTCGCCTGGCTCCCTTCAGACATGCCAGGAATCCCACGCAGGCTGGCCGAACATAGCTTAAATATCCTAAAAGGATTCAAACCTGTCAAACAAGCTCTTCGGCGTTTTTCCGAACCTAAGAGACAGGCCATGGGAGAAGAGCTAGCCAAGCTATTGGAGGCCGGATTCATTAGAGATATAAAACATCTGGACTGGCTAGCAAACCTGGTGATGGTACCAAAGAAGGACTAATCCTGGCGCCTATGCGTTGATTTTAAAGACCTTAACAAGGCTTGCCCAAAGGATCCCCTCCCCCGCATTGATCAAATTATCGACGCCACCGTAGGACACGATTCGTTGTGTTTCCTCGACGCATACTCCGACTACCATCAAATCAAGATGGCAGAATCAGACCAAGCCGCAACGACATTCATCACACCATACGGCCCATTCTGCTTTAACACGACGCCCTTTGGGCTCAAAAACACCGGTGCAACATATCAGCGCATGATTCAAACATGTCTGGCAAACCAGATCGGCAAAACAGTGGAGGCATACGTGGATGATGTGGTCGTAAAAACAAGACATCTCGAATCTCTAGTAGACGACCTGAGGCTTACATTTGACAATCTCCGAACATACGGCATCAAGCTCAACCCGGAAAAATGCGTTTTCGGCGTTCCAGCCGGAAAGCTCTTGGGCTTCATTGTATCCGGTAGAGGAATTGAAGCAAATCCTGCCAAGATCCGAGCTTTGTCACAATTGGATATCCCGAAAGACCTCAAACAGATACAAAAATTAACCGGATGCGTGGCGGCTCTAAGCCGCTTCATCTCCCGTTTGGGAGAAAAGGCACTACCCCTCTATCGCCTCCTTCGGCGCACTGAACACTTCGAGTGGACGGTTGCCGCCACGGCTGGACTCGACGAAATAAAAGCCATATTGGCAACAAACCCAGTCCTGGCCGCGCTGAACATCAGCGAGCCAATGCTATTGTACATTGCAGCAGCCCATCTGGTTGTAAGCGCAGTGCTCGTCGTCGAACGAGAAACGAACGGACACAAATTCCCCCTTCAAAAGCCGGTCTACTATGTGTCCACTGTCCTCACTCCATGCAAATCACGGTACCCGCATTATCAAAAGATTGCATACGCGGTCTTCATGGCATCCCGGAAGCTGCGACACTACTTTCAAGAGTGTTTGATAACAGTAGCCTTGAAAGTACCACTCAACGATATTATAAACAACCGCGATGCAACGAGCTGGATTGCAAAATGGGCCATTGAGCTCCTCCCATTCGACATAACTTATAAGCCACGGCGAGCTATAAAATTGCAAGTTTTGGCCGACTTCGTCACAGAATGGACGGAGGCCGAACTCCCTAAAGAGTACGGCACATATTCAAACTGGATCATGCATTTCGACGGCTCCAAAATGTTGGCTGGTCTGGGGGCTGGCGTCGTTTTGAAGTCCCCCACAGGAGACACAGTTCAATATGTACTCCAGATTATGTACACAGACTCCAACTATGCAGCTGAATACGAGGCCCTTCTACATGGTCTTCGGATGGTAGTATCCATGGGTATTCAACGCCTAGAGGTGCGAGGGGATTCGAACCTCGCAATATCCCAAATAAACGGAGACTTCGATGCCAAGGATCCAAAAATGGCAGCTTATCGCAACGCCGTCCTAAAAATGTCAGCTCGGTTCGAAGGGCTCGAAATTCATCATATAGCCCGGAAGAACAATCAGGCGGCAGATGTCCTGGCACGCATCGGCACAAAACGCGACGCAGTCCCCCCCAACATCTTCTTGGAAAGGCTGTTCAAACCATCCGTAGTATGGGAAGGGGAATCCGGCAATAGTAGCCCGGACTCAACCGCACTGCACGATGCCGAACAATCTGACACAATTGGAGGCTCTGCCAATGAAATCACACCTTCAGCCCATGTAACAATGGCCGTCATCGCCCCGTGGACAGAACTGTTCCTAGCCTACCTTACTAGGCAGGAACTCCCAGAGGACCAAAATGAGGCACGCTGCATAGTGCGACGATCTAAAGCCTACAAAGTCCATGCGGGAGAGCTTTACAAGAAAAGCACTACCGGAGTCCTTCAAAGGTGCATCTCCGAAGAGGAAGGGCGAAACTTGTTGGCTGAAATTCACGCCGGACTCGGTGGTCATCACGCTGCAGCTCGGTCCCTTGTAAGCAAGGCTTTCCGTACAAGCTTTTATTGGCCAACGACCCAGGCAGACGCTCAGGACTTAGTCCAACGATGCGTCGGTTGCCAGCTTTTTGCAAACCAAAGCCATATGGCACCCACCGCCCTCCAAACTATCCCCATAACTTGGACCTTTGCGGTCTGGGGGCTTGAAATGGTGGGACCCCTTAACGGTGGAACCCACAAGAAAAAATACTTACTGGTCATGGTGGATAAATTCACCAAATGGATAGAAGCCAAGCCTGTTAAAACGGCCGAATCTGGACCGGTGATAGACTTCATATCTGGGGTCGTACACCGTTATGGCGTCCCCCACAGCATCATCACCGATAACGGCACGAACTTTACGGCCGACGAGGTCAAACTCTGGTGCAAAAACATGGGCATCAAGCTCGATTATGCTTCAGTCTATCACCCACAAACTAACGGACAGGTCGAACGTGCAAATGGTCTTATCATGGGCGGCATCAAACCCAGATTAGTGCGGTCCCTTAAGGAATCTAATACGCACTGGGTAGAGGAGCTCGACTCCGTACTCTGGGGGCTGCGGACCACGCCGAATCGCACCATCGGATATACACCATTCTTCATGGTGTACGGCGCAGAGGCAGTTTTGCCCTGCGACATAATTCATGACTCACCTTGAGTGTGCATGTACGAAGAAAGAGAAGCCGAGCTCGATCGGCAGGACAGTCTGGACGCCTTGGAGGAGGAGCGCGACGTGGCAAAAGCCCGTTCCACATTCTATCAACAACAGGCTCAAAGATATCAAAACAGAGAAGTACGGGCCAAAAATTACAATGTTGGCGAATTAGTTCTATGCCTACCGGACAAGAAAAAGGACAAACTCAAGCTCAAGTGGGAAGGTCCCTTCATCATCGACCAAGTCCTGACTAGTGGCACGTACCGCCTGCGAGATGCATCGGATAACCGACTCAAGCCGAACCCATGGAACGTAGCACGTCTCCAAAGATTCAATGCCTAGCGCCGTACTCTGTGTTCGTCTCCTTCCTCTATCCATTTTTTATACTTACCGTCTTACATTTCTCTCCTTCTCCCCTTACTTTCTATTATAAGCCGTTCAAGGCTCAATAAGTGACGCGCTACCCGCGCTTATTAAACCTAGGGGCTTCTTTCAATAGAAGCTTATTCATATGGGCTTCATGCCCAACACATGTGTCACACTTCCGCATGTACCTTTATTCACCATTATATGCATCGATATGACTTAAGTTTTGGCCAAGCTGGGTTGCCTGGCTCCTGTGCTTACCCCTACATTCCCGATTGTTCGGCTAGGTGGTAAAGGGAGCACCTCTGCGATTGTTACTGCCGGGTCAGCCGGATGTGTACCTCAGACTGGGTGAAGCCGAAAGCTAGCGCTGTTAAGGGAATATTAGGTCGGTGAACTAAAGATGATCTTTCACTTATTTACTTACGCGCCCCCAGATGTTTTTTTCCTGCGTGCCTTTTTTGCAGAATGGACATGCACTTTAGGGCATGCCTCCCAGGGAAAGGAACCCCTAACGGAACTATTCTCCCTGGAAGATGTTTCTTACTAACCATGTAATATAACATAACTAGTTGGGCACTTGTCTGTTCAAGCACTAATGACCCCTACGCCTGGTCTCCATGCATATCCCGGTTCTTATATAACCGCAAGGGTATTCGGACACACTCCGGACCGTCAGGTCCCGAGGTCGAAGCGAAAAGGTCGGCCATGACAAACGATCTACAATCCGGCTAGAAGGCATTTCACATGTCAATTAAAATTACATAGTCATTTTGACTAATTGTATTCCTCTTCAATACCATCTAACAGGTTGTATAGTTTACAGTCCTGCTGGGAATACTTTGCGGCCAATTCTACTTGGCCGTATACTAAGCTTACAGGGATCTCCTTCCCATCAGGCCCCACAGGTCCGACCTCGGCCATGTGATTTGGGTCAGCCTTCGTGTACCACGTCTTCACCATGGCCCAGGCCTCCCTAGCGCCTTGACGGCAGGCCGATATCTTCCACAATCGGAAGCGCCACCGCGCTCCTTTCAGCTTCTCTGCAAGCTCTCCAAGGCCTTCGGGCATGGAGAAGGATGGCCACAAGGCCTGGACGACGCCTTGCATCACCTGCCGGACTCTCTCGTGCGGTTGCATGAGCTCGGGGAGAAGATCACCCGTAGAACTTGGCATCTCCTCTGCAGGACGACTTGTTAGCATACCTACAGACATTACTCTGTTAGCCGACTTCTTCGCCGAACCTTTTTTTTTCAAAGTTCGTTTAAGCACTTACTAAATATGCCGCGTCGAAGTCGCTGATTCTCCTTAGCGGAGTCCGACAGTTGGGCACGAACATCTTTCAGTTCAACGCCCAGCTTGGTGTTGGCATCCTGAAGATAATTCTTCTCCCGCCTCACCTTTGTCAGCACGCTCTCACCAGCCTTTAGCCGGCGTAGGAGTTGTTGCTTTTCCGGATCTAGTCCGGCGTCATCTGCAAATTCATTGGTCGGATTTACAACTATGCCGCACTTCACATAAAACCTATCTTTTTGAAGCATATATTACCAGAGGGGGTCTCCTTTGGCTCCCCTGTCGTGGCTAGTGCGGCCTCAAGAAGGGCTTTGCACTCTTCAAGCTCCTGGGACAGTTGGGTATTCTTCCTTGAAAGAACCTGCATATTACATGATCCTTAAATCAGTTAATTTAACTGCTTCAAGTCTCGGGGGCTACTGATATACATAACCATCAAATCTTCTTACCCGTATGTCTTTCACATACTGCTCCGTGGCTCTGGCTAGACCATTTTGAGCGGCACGGAGGTACGCGTCTCCCGAATTGAAGGCATCCAATGCCTCTGGGGAGAAACAAGCATTGCGAAGAATGGTCCGGCGACGCCTGTGGTTCATGGCACTCTCCACCTCGGAATTGGTGGCAGACAACCTATCCGCATCCTCCGTTGGAGAAGTGCCCGGTGCGCGCCTCGTGTTCGCCTCCGCCTCCGGACCAGGCTTTGGAGCCTGGCTGGTAGAGGCGCGATTGGCAGCCTCTCCGGATATAGTCCGGCGAGGTCTCTTTGTCCTGAAGAGAGCACGGGCGATTACATGCCTTGAAGGAATAACATCAGGGGATGAGAGGACGCGTTGTACCTTTGCACCGGCGTCCCAGTCCGGACCACACTCCTTTTCAGCCCCTGGGGCCTTGTGGCCCCTCGTTGGCTGGCCGCCGCAGGCTCGGCCTCCCGCCTCAAGGACCTCCTCTGCAAAACACGGTTGTTATACGGTCATTGAAAACACGCGAGGACGGGTCCCTTTTCAAAGTACCGGGATTTCGGTCTCAGTTACCTGGGAGGCTGGGAGTAGCCCTGGGTAATCGGCCGTAATGGCCACCAAGGCGTTGTCCTTGCTTAATTGATGGAATACCCCATCAATTAGCTCCACAGATATGTCCGGATCCTCTTGGGAGGCCGGGTCGAGGGACCGTCCCGGATCCTCGGGTTGTGGAGGGGGGCTGTTTATCTCTTTAACAGCCTGGCGCAGTTTCTGCGTTGAAGTCGCCAGACTATATACTTGACAGTAGGAATACAAAACGGATGGACAAGTGAAAGTGCCCACTTACCCAGTTTGGAGGATTATACATGGTAAATCCACCCTGAGGGTTGACGCGGAGAAATTCCTCCTCTTCTCCTTTGTACAAAGTGGACAAGATCTTTATCAGAGCGGCAGCCAAGTCCGGCCCCTTACGGCCGTGACGGGTGGCGTCGTCCTCCCCGTTGAAATCCCACATGGGGTGGCCCCAATATTGAAGCGGCTGCACCCCCCGCATGATGCATATGGCCATGACTCCGATCATGGTTAGTCCGGAATGAGCTAATAATCTTATCCGGCCCATCAGATAAAGGACGTCCTTGTCACTTTCCCTCTGAGGGCTCCGTGGACGCCAGCTTAGGCGCTTCTTCAGGGGGGCATTGTCGAACTCAGGGAGGCCGATCCGAACAGGATCCGGAAGCGGGACATCCTCTATATAAAACCATTCCAAAGGCCAATTCTCGTACGCCTTCTTTGGGGTTCCGTATAAATATCCGGTCCCGGCGATGCGCCACACTTCGGCTTCGCCCACTTGATATATTGACCCCTCCTGAGAACGGGGCACCGGGCAGAATAGCCTCTTCCACAGCGCGAAATGAGCCTCAACACCCAAAAACAACTCGCAGAGGGCTACGAAGCCCGCAATGTGCAATATGGAGGCAGGCGTGAGGTTGTGCAGTTGGAGACCATAGAACTCCAGGAGCCCCCGGAGAAACGGATGAATTGGAAATCCGAGCCCTCTTATTAAATAAGGGACAAGGCATACCCGCTCTCCTTTGGAGGGATTAGGGGCGCTCTCCGCTTGCTCTCCGCCATTATAGGTGGCGAGTCCGGCTCGAACCGGGACCATATAGGCCGGAGGGAGGAATCCCTTGGTCTAAAGCGATACTAGCTCGCTATGCAGGATGGAACACCTCTCCCAGTCTCCGGGCTTAGGACTGGAAGGGCGAGAGGAGGAGTTGCAACGGCTGGCCATGGTGGAATGGACCTTTGTTGGATGCGCTCTGATGAATACTCGCGGAAGGGAGAAGATGTGGTTTGGATCTAAATCCCCATCCCTTTAAATAGGCGGCTCATTTACGTTGCTAGGGGTGTGAGTGTAAAAACGCCCAGACTTTTCGTATTCGTTTGACACGTGGAAGGCAGCCATTTTTGGGCGTAGAAGCCAAGGAGCGCTACATTCGCAAGAGACCAGAAATTATTCAGCAGGTACATGGAATTTAGAGAAGAACCCGCCTTGCAATGCCGAAGACAATTTGCGCACCGGACTCATCGTCATTGAAGCCTGGTTTGGGGGCTACTAAGGGAGTCCTGGATTAGGGGGTGTCCGGATGGCAAGACTATACCTTCCGCCGGACTCCCGGACTATGAAGATACAGGATTGAAGACTTCGTCCCGTGTCCGGAAGGGACTTTCCTTGGCGTGGAAGGCAAGATTGGCGATGCGGATATTTAGATCTCCTACCATTGTAACCAACTTTGTGTAACCCTAACCCTCTCCGGTGTCTATATAAACCGGAGGGCTTTAGTCCGTAGGACAACATACAACAATCGTACCATAGGCTAGCTTCTAGGGTTTAGCCTCCTCGATCTCGTGGTAGATCTACTCTTGTACTACCCATATCATCAATATTAATCAAGCAGGACATAGGGTTTTACCTCCATCAAGAGGGCCCGAACCTGGGTAAAACATTGTGTCCCTTGTCTCCTGTTACCATCCGCCTAGACGCACAGTTCGGGACCCCCTACCTGAGATCCGCCGGTTTTGACACCGACAATAATGCACAAATCTCAAAACAAAATTGGTTCTCCTTTGTTCTAGAATCTTCCGTATCGTAACTGCCCAAACTTTTTTTCTAGTTGAATTGCCATTCTTTGTTTGTACTTTATGCTTTACAACGCACAATTCCATGAATCATAAAATAGATTAAGGGCTTCTTTGATTCAAAGGATTCTCGAAGGAATTTTGGAGGATTCTAATCCTTAGGAATTTTTCCTATCTTGGTTGTTTGATTCGTAGGATTCTAAACCATAGGATTTTTTCCATATGGTTCATTTGCACTAGATTTCATAGGAAACATCCCATCCACTCAAAACTCTTTGAAAGAATTCTGCGTTTTTTCTATGCACAATCAAACACTCGTACCATCCTTTAGGATTCAAGACAACGTTCCACTCTAATCCCATGTTCTTCCTATTCCCGCGTTTTGGAAATCCTACGAATCAAAGAGGCCCTAGGTTTTTTATAAAAACTAATTGATTTTGAATGAGATGAACTATAAGAATTAAATGAAGGTCTACATCAGGCATATATGACTCAGAGCTTACATGCTACAGTGTGGTATTTATTCGTAATTTGGTTGCAAAATCTGACGCGTGCAATGCACGTGTACCTTACTAGTACTTCGAGTATGTGCAAAACCAATGGCACGCTACACAGTGTCTGTCTTACAGTTCATGAAGCCACGTGGGCACGTGGCACATGTGGAGGCGTTGTCGCGACATCCTTGTGTGGATTGATCACAGTGACGTGCTGTTGGTTCCAGAAGAATGTACTCGTCCTCCCTGAGCCGCACTGGCGGTACATGCACGAAGCAAAGATGTGCATGCACGCCACGCACACACTCATTCCCTCGCACGTACACGCGGGTACACGGGCGGACGCAATTTTGTACCAAGATCCACCCCATGTGATAATTTGACGCGTGTAAAGTCCTTCACTTCATTGATGGTCAATTAATACAGCGCATGCAAATTGAGTGGACGTGAGGGCGGAAGAAAGACATTACTACCCCACTGCACGCATGCGAGTAGTTAAATCATGGGTTGCTAGTAGTACTTCCATTGGTCTCCTTCGTATTTTGTGCCAATTTTTGACAGTAACATAATATTTACGCATTTGAGCAGTGCAGTTTACTTGAAATTTATGTTCCACTAAACTCATCAGGAGCTGCTTCGGGCCTCGAAACCAGAAACCATCAATTAATCTTTACCTTGTTCCCATCACATTCGAAAGTACTAGTGCTACAATTAAGTGCAAGCCTGCTCACACCTACCAGTACGTACCAAACCTGAACGTGTTCCCACTATGCAGGTTTTAGTACTAGTGCTAGTACTTAGGCTATAGAAAGGGGAACTACCTAACCAAAAATTGCTCTACCTTCCTCCTCATAAGTCTGCTTCTTCGTCTGTCCTTGCCATAGTCGGTGTGCAGAGCTCTAGGTCGAGAACTACTCGTAACAAGGGAGCGGCAACCAAGGCTGCGGAAAGAAAAGAGAGGGCTCGTCGCCACGCAGAGACCTCGAGAGATCTCTCATGGGCAGTCGATGGCTCCCAGGAGCGCCCTAGACGCGGAGTCGAACATGCCGAGCTGGCGGCGCTGGAGTCGTTATCCCTCGACAGCTTGCCCGATCAGCTCAATAAGCACCTCAATAAGCAGAAGGAGTTCATCCACGGCTTGGTGGAGCTGCTGAAGGAGAGCCTCGATGACATGCACGCTAAGCTCAATGAGTAGGGGGAGTTGACCGCCGGCTTGGTGATGCTGCTGAAGAAGAGCATTGTCTCGGAGAAGAAGGCCAGCGAAATCCTGCAACTTCAGGAGGACAACACGAAGCTCTGCCACGAGCTCGACCTTCTGAAGGAGGAGAACGCCGGCTGGAAGAAGCTGCATGAGAATAGTAGTTCCTCGAGGAAGATGTTGCAGGCCCTCGTCATGGAACAGAAGGAGGAGTTGGCGAAGTTCCGCATCGAGCACCCGGCTGTTGTCAAAGGTACGTAATGCGGCCGTGGAATATATGATGAAGGCTCGCGTCAAGAAATCCCGCGTCATGGACACAATGATGAAGATGGCGGAGGAGACGCGCAAGGAGATGGAGGTCGTGGAGGCGATGAAGAAGTAGTTACGACTCCGCGGCCAGCAACCCTTCACGTAGTGAGAGCAGCGCCCCAGACTTGTGTGTGCGCCTTCCTTCTTTTTTTGGGGTGATAATCCTCCTTCTTCTTTTGCTCCTGTGTTTCTTATTTTGCTTCGGGTGTTTCGCCGCGCGTGTCACCTTCTCTACGAGGCATGAATAGAACAATGCTAAAAATGAGATGACTAGCAAATTAGATCATTCTTTATCGCCAATAGAACAATGCCTCTTGCTAGTAATATATAGTAAGAGTAGAGAGTAGAGGATATGGCACTGGGCTGCCATGTTTCGTGCTCCTCCGTCGTACTCCCATGGAAAACTTGAGTATACCGCACGGTTCTTTACTCCTCCTCAGGTCGTCGGCACATTTATACAAGCAGTCAAATCACAAGGCCTCGCCTTCCAGCAGTAATGAGTCATCAAATCACAAAGGCCCTCGCCTCTCATGAAAAGGACCAAGCTAGACTGCCCCGCCATCTAGCCTTTTAAAAAATGTATACATTTATACAGTAGTAGTATCGATGGATTGCGCCATGGAGCAAAACTATGCATATACTACTACGTATATGACACGACCCACTATGAAGGTACTAGTAACATAGACTAGTAACCGGTCCATGTTAATCTCCACTATGACCAGCCAAAGTCGAGGCACGGATACCAACGAGGGCCTGGTTGTGTCTATACTTGGACAACTCACCCGACTGCACGTGCACCAGGCAGACGAAGCTCATGTCGTGTTGGTGCCGTGTGCGGCCCGCACATTAACCAAAACCTCGCGCCTCCATCTTAGCCTCCGCGTTTAAAACATCTCAATCTCAAGGCCAAGGAGCAACGTGAAACCTATGATAGAGCCAATCGGATGGTTGAGAACACTACAATTCGTAGCTATAGATGCGTGTGTGAGAGAGGACGAGTGCGTGCGTGCACCTCTTCTTAGAGTACAACTGTATGTGGGTGGCATCAGCCTAGGGAGAAGTGATGGTGCGTGCGAGAAGTCCCGAGAGATAGGTGTAATGCGTCTGAAAAAAAGACTAGTCTATAGCTCGCCACGAGGCTATTCCTATCGAACGCCAAGCGTATGATATGTATCTGACTGTGCCAGTTTTTGCACGTACACAATAGTAGAAAAAGAACTAGTAGTACCATGGCATATGCTACACCACGGCCGAGAAAACGTGCCGACGTTACGCCATCCGGGAATAGTGCCGCACTTCGAAACTAGAACCGTCAATAAATCTTGAGCGCGTCTCGTCACATTCCAAATTACTACTACTACCACGCTATATTTAATTGCAAACCTGTTCACACCGATCACAACCTAAACGGTTTCCCACTTAGGAGCGTATTAGTAGTACTCGGTTATAAGTACTACTATGCTAAGATGACTGCACATTCCTCCTCAACTCCTCATCCATAAGAAACAATCAAGCCATAGCCAGCGTGAGTTCTGGGTCGAGAGATTTCCACCAGGGAGAGGTGAGCATGGAAGAGGAAGCACGAGAGATGTCCCGCCTCACCGCGAAAGCAGCCGACATGTCCAGCCGTGCAACAGTAGCAGCACAGAGGTCCCGCCGTGCCGCCGAAGCAGCACGGAGGTCCCACCATGCCGTCGACGTAGCAGACTGGTCCGGCCACGCCGCGGATGCAACAAAGATGTCTCACCGCGCCGCTGAAGCAGCATGGAGGTCCCGCCGTGCCGCGGCGGCCTGGGAAAATTTCTTGCGGGCAGGCGAGGACTCTTACAGGCTCATGCATGCGATAGTCCATAGCCAGATGGATCGGATCTCCGGCTGGGCGAGGATGCAGGACGAGTCTACCGGCGTCATCCGGCAACTCAGGGAGGGAAATGTGAAGCTCCGGGGAGAGCGCGACCTGCTGAGGGCGAAGATCGCTGGAAGGGCGAAGTAGGAGGAGGAGACCGCTGCCGTGTTGCAGAGGACGGGCGTCCTCATCAAGAAACTTATGGACAAGAATGCCATGCTCCGCATCGAGCGCAACAGGCTGGTGGAGGAATCCATGGATGCTGCCAAGCAGCGTATTAAGGACATGAAACTGTTGAAAGAGATCATCGCCCATCGCAAGAACTAGTCTCCATGACCTGCAGCGCATAAAGGAAGTAGAGATCAGCGAGCCAGATCGTTGTATGCGTCTTCCTTCTTCTTTTGCCCTTGTGTATTTCGGGCATAGCCGCATGTGGCTTTTTTAATTATCTTCCTAATTATGTAAGAGAATTATTATCCACTCTCGTCGTCCTTATATATATTCACCAGTCTTGCTATAAGCCGCAGTAGATGCTATATAGGTCCGTCGGATCTTACATCAAGATCCGTGCAAAATTTTCTTTTCAAATTTTCTTTTTCTCTCTTAAATCTCAGTCGAGTGAGACATTGCCACGCCATTAAACAGAGGCTCGGGCGCCATTAATGGTACCTTGGGATAGAGGTGGACGGCAGATGGAGGTCAAATGGCTCTCCTCCCGATAAGCACGCACAGGGGTCTGACCGCACGTCTCCCGTACTCAAATAGCTACCCTGCACGACGCCTCCTAGCTAATAAAAAAAGGGGATGCGTGGCGGCACGTAAATGGTAAATAGAACGCCCACGGTTTCAATAATACTTGTGTTTCCGATTGTAACGTGACAACACTTGTTCCATAATGACTTTGTTGATTGTTAATGTGTGCGCCTTCGCAAATTAGACAGCAAAATTACCACAGCATGTTGGTGCCATGTCATGGCACCAAGCCAAGTTTCATGATTTTCATGCGTGTTTCGGATTTACAGGAATCAAAAACCAAGTTTCTCAATGTTTTCAGCCGAGCCATGATGCCCAGATGTTTGAATTTCATTCCCATTTCTGGCATGGGACCTAGAAATTTACTCGAGGACACACATGTGATTTTTCAACCAGCTTTGGTGCACTGGAGCATGTGCTTGTATTTAAAATTTGAATTATGCACACAAAGGTGACACGTTCCCTCTCAGAATCACGAGCCTTCATGAGAGAAGCTCCGGTTTGCAAGAAACTTATACCAAAACTTGTTCCTATTCTGCATTTTTTTACCACAGCATGGTAGTACCATGACATGACACCATGCCAAGTTTTATGATTTTCAGGCGTGTTTTTGATTTACAAGAATTTTAAAACCAAGCTTCTCAATGTTCTCGGCCGAACCACGATGCCCAGATGTTTGAATTTCATTCCCATTTCTTGCATGGGACCTAGAAATTCACCCGAGGACACACATGTGATTTTTCAGTCAACTTTGGTGCACGGGAGCATGTGCTTGTAGTTCAAATTTGAATTATGCACATCAAATGACCAAAAACTCAATTAATGTATAAAAAGGCCAAACGAACCCAGAATAATTCCAAAATTTAACAGGGCACTCATATAGTTCTATGTTGCCTCTGTAAAGAAAATCTGGCGGTAGGCAGCGTATATTGTTTCGCACACAAAGGTATAAAGAAATAAAGAAATTAGACCTATTTAATTCTTGGGTTCTTATTATTTATGCCACTAGTTGTGTATCACTACCAGTTTTGCCATTAGAAGTTACAACTACTCAAAAAATGCCATCGATCCGTGAGATGCCTGCTCAAAAATGCAATTAGATATCTAAAAAATGCCATCGTTAAGTTAGATGTTTGCTCAGAAATGCCATTAAACATTGTTATTTTCACGTCAAACCCTGTTGACCATGTTACATGATAAAAATAAGACGATTCTCACAATGATAAGTTAATGGTGTCCAGCACAACACACCCCTCAAATAAAACTAAGCACCCTGGAATTCTTTGACAAAACTAAGCACCCTGAAATTCTTTGACAACTAAACTGCTGGCTATATGATGTTGACCATATATATTGTACGTATATATTGTCAAGAAACGAGTGGTAGTACTATACCAACTAAAGGATGAAATGTACGAAATATGACGAGGAGAAACATAACATAGTTCTGCTGGGGGCTCAGCACAACACACCCCTCAAATAAAACTAAGCACATGAGAAATTAAACTAAGCAACTAATCCGGTAGACACTGCATTAGAACCACCATGAGCAACGACACTGCCACCTTACTCGGAGTCCTCGTCCACGTCCTCGACTTCGTCCTTGTCCCTCCTCCTCTTGGGTGATACTTCTTTGCTTGAACCACACACTTGGCTCTTGCTCTTCATCTAACCCTTGTAGATATTGAAACAAAGGTAGCCATCCATTGCAGCGTAGTGGATGTGGTCCATATCTAGTACATTCCACTGCCATTCATGACGATGAAACGTGTATGGATGTTTCTCTAGTTTACCGTACGAAGGATGAACCATGGCTCCTGCCAGGGTCAGCATTGAAGGCTGATCAAGGGAGGGCACCAGCCCTTCCTTCTAGAGATCGAAGGGGTCGCCTACAACGAGGCCTATCCGACCTAGGATTTCCTTGTTGTTCCTAAAGTCTACAGTAACGAATTTGACTCGGCCGCCCTTGAGGAACTTCTTAAATTCCTCGCACTCAACATCGGCATGGCATATGTGGTAGACCAAGCATAAGTCATGCACACAAACCTGGATCACGGCGGGCTTCTTCTTCTCTGCCTCCTTTAGTTTCTTCTCGCCTCCCAGGACTGTGGTGTACTCAACATCTAGCCCAGCGACCCACTCATCATTTGAGTTTTCGAACATGCATTTGAAGCGAGCAAGGCATTCTTTCACCGTTGTGGAAGAACGAGTCTAGATGACGTTGAACTCATCGCCGATGATGGTTCTAACCTTGTACTCACCGCCGATCATGGAGATTTGGGACGCCATGGATTTGGGAGGAGGGTTAGTATTAGTGGAACTGTCGTAATGTGAAAGGACGGGACGACTAGGAGCAGTTTATCGATTGTAAAAATGTCGAGTGGGGGGGGGCATGCGAATGGCAGGGTAGTGGCTTGCCTGGTGGATAAATGGATTCATGCACAGTACTATGGGGGCCCAATTAGATGTCATGTTTACTCGACGCCCAATTAAATGGCTTTCGGTGTCATGTCAAGCGTCGGGAAAATTACAGGTGATACGAAGCTTTCCATTATCCCATGATACGGGCTTCTGAGAGCCCTTAGATCTGAGATCGAATGGTTGCATGGCGTGATTCTAGACCTATGGGTGAATATCCTATCCTGGAGGGTTATTCTGAAAATTTTCAGCAACTTAGCATGCTACCGTTCGATCTCAGATCCAAGGGCTGCCAGCAGCCCGTATCATGGTCGCGCCTACCACCAAACTAGTCTATCATCTAGGTACACGCGCTTAGCACCGTTTCTTCCTGGGGTCACCAAACTAGTCACTCTCTTCTTAATTAACTGGCCACATCAGACTTTATGCCTATGTGGAAGGCTTAGCACCTGTAGGATCAAGTACAATAGTGGGCTATAAGCCCGCTTTACATGGCATTTTTGCATATGTGGGGGAAAGAGGCAAGGAAAAACTGGAGGAGTGGGATCTCAAGCAAGAGCCAACCTCTACATGGTGGAGCATCGGGAGAGGCACCTGTATGGAGGTGGTCAGGAATCGGGAGACTCAAACCGGTCATAGCGTCGCAGTTAAAATGATAATGGCAAGTCAAATCACCGAGCCAACCTGTCCAGCAGTAACTCATTGTCAAATCACACAGCCCTACGTTTGCAGCAGCCTACTCCCTCATCTTCTCGCATGTGGGAACCCCGACTCATAAGTCGTGATCACCGAATGCACATGTACAGTGATCTCAGAGATCAATGCTCACTAAACACATAGAAGCTGAATAACAAGAGTCTTACATCCATACATACCGTCTTACATAAATTATGACCATTATGGTCGAGTCTTGAGTATAACTTCGTAGCGGAAATCTTCATCGATAACTTGGACCCATGCCATCTGCCTTAACCCTATAGGCATTCTGACTGGGAAGCGTCCTAGCTCGCATGTTCGTCACCGAAGTATTCTTCATCATATCCTGTTCTTTCATGCCTGGCCAATAAAATAACCAGTGGCAAGCCAATGAGTACTTTGAATGTACTCACAAGCAACCCAAGAGTGATAACAGAATAATTATGCAGGATTCTACTGCTAAATTGGCAGTTTTGCGGAAAGCTATTTTTTTCATGCAAGTATGATCAACATTTATCAAGGATATGAATGCGTCTGCAACAAGTATCAGGAGGTTACAGACATCCACATCGAGAAAGAGTTATGGACAACTCATGATCAAGCTCATCGTGACTTCCTCATGAATCATGTCAACAGATTTACCAAACCGTGCTGTTTGTCAGAAACATATGGACATAGTCTAAGCAGCACCACCCAACTATCCTTGACCGTGGACACGGCTATTCGAATAGTTGTACACTCTGCAAAGGTTGCACACTTTACCCACAAGATCCGGGGAACTTCCGTGTCATCCACGACCCGCGGTACCTCAAGTACCCGGGGTAAGCACCCGATCACTATCTTTCCCTAGACGACACTAACATAGAGTCCACTCGATTGGTAGCAGCCCCCGTGCCCAACATTTCACATCTTAAAATTTGTGGAGCCACGCTCCCATATTCATCACATACCACAAGCACGGGGTACCAACGGTGTGTCCGGTGCCCTGTAAAAACAGTCATGGCCGCCCTACCTGGCACAACACCATCCCGAGAGAGCGCAACAATGACTCTCCCGTCACTAGTAATGCGGGCTCCAAGCTATTATCGGCCTAGGTAATCAATAGTGCCCTTTCCCATATAAGGGTAGAGTGGTCGCTCATGTTTGGTTGGTACGATCGACAAATCTTAAATCTAATCCGTCTCTATAAACAACACTTTTATCAAGCCTCGGTACACTACTTCTCCACTGATACGTCTCCAACGTATCTATAAATTTGGATTGCTCCATGCTATATTATCTACTGTTTTGGACTATATTGGGCTTTATTTTCCACTTTTATATTATTTTTGGGACTAACCTATTAACCGGAGACCCAGCCCAGAATTGCTGTTTTTTGCCTATTTCAGAGTTCTGGAGAAACAGAATATCAAACGGAGTCCAAACGGAATGAAACCTTCGAGAACGTGATTTTCTCACCGAACATGATCCAGGAGACTTGGACCCTACTCCAAGGAACAAAAGAGGCGGTCACGAGGGTGGGGGGCGTGCCCACCCCCCTAGGGCGCGACCCCCTGCCTCGTGGGCCCCTCGGTGCTCCACCGACATACTCCTTCCTCCTATATATACCTACGTACCCCCAAACGATCAGATACGGAGCTAAAAACCTAATTCCACTGCCGCAACCATATGTATCCACGAGATCCCATCTTGGGCCCTGTTCCGGAGCTCCGCCGGAGAGGGCCGTCATCACGGAGGGCTTCTACATCATCCCAGCCCCTCTGATTAAGTGTGAGTAGTTCACCTCAGACCTACGGGTCCATAGTTATTAGCTAGTTGGCTTCTTCTCTCTTTTTTGGATCTCAATACAATGTTCTCCCCCTCTCTTGTGGAAATCTATTCGATGTAATCTTCTTTTTGCTGTGTGTTTGTTGAGACCGATGAATTGTGGGTTTATGATCAAGTCTATCTATGAATAATATTTGAATCTTCTCTGAATTCCTTTATGTATGATTGGTTATCTTTGCAAGTCTCTTCGAACTATCAGTTTGGTTTGGCCTACTAGATTGATTTTTTCTTGCCATGGGAGAAGGGCTTAGCTTTGGGTTCAATCTTGCGGTGTCCTTTCCGAGTGACAGAAGGGGCAGCAAGGCACATATAGTATTGTTGCCATCGAGGATAACAAGATGGGTTTTTATCATATTGCATGAAACTAACCCTCTACATCATGTCATCTTGCTTAAAGCGTTACTCTGTTTTTAACTTACTACTCTAGATGCATGCTGGATAGCTGTCGATGAGTGGAGTAATAGTAGTAGATGCAGGCAGGAGTCGGTCTACTTGTCTCAGACGTGATGCCTATATAGATGATCATACCTAGATATTCTCATAACTATGCTCAATTCTGTCAATTGCTCAACAGTAATTTGTTCACCCAACGTAGAATACTTATGCTCTTGAGAGAAGCCACTAGTGAAACCTATGGCCCCCGAGTCTATTCTCATCATATCAATCTCCATCACTTTAATCTTGCTTTGCTGTTTACTTTGCCTTTTACTTTTCACTTTGCATCTCTATATCAAAAATACCAAAAATATTATCTATCATCTCTATCAGATCTCACCCCCGTAAGTAACCGTGAAGGGATTGACAACCCCTAATCGCGTTGGTTGCGTGGAGCTATTGTTTTTGTGTAGGTATGAGGGACTCGAGCGTGGCCTCCTACTGGATTGATACCTTGGTTCTCAAAAACTGAGGGAAATACGTACACTACTTTGCTGCATCATCCTCTCCTCTTCGGGGAAATCCAACGCAGTGCTCAAGAGGTAGCAAGAAGAATTTCTGGCGCCGTTGCCGGGGAGGTTCGCGCAAGTCAAGTCAAGATCTGACTCCCGACAACGAGCCATTTCTAGCGCCGTTGCCGGGGAGGCTTATGCAAGAGCAAGTCAAGATTTGGACTCCTAACAATGAGCCACTTCTGGCGCCATTGTCTATGCAAAAAGTCAACATACCAAGTACCCATCACAATCCCTATCTCCCGCATTACAATAGTTGCCATTTGCCTCTCATTTTCCTCTTCCCCACTTCACCCTTGCCGTTTTATTCGCCCTCTCTTTCCCAATCTCCTCCTCTTTTTCCCGTATGCCTTTTTCTTGTTTGCTCGTTGTTATGTTTGAAATTGGGGAAATTATCGCCGATATGGGCGATAATAATATCACAGAAAATTCTGAAGCTCCTGCTGAAGAAACCCCTACTTATCATACAAAAAGATTTTGAATCGGTAGTGGTAATATTATTGGAAAAGGAGTTCTTCAAGATTTCTTTACTTGTGCCGGTGCTTTGCCCTCTATGGGTGGTTCTATTCTTCATAGAACTAGTAGTCTTGCAGACGCTATTGCCATGCTTATTGTTGGACTTGAAAGGCAATTTATGCATATGCACCCTTCTATACAAAGAATTTTCCTAGAATTTTCTAATATCGAACACTCCTCTATTAAGTGTGCCGCTACTATCTTTTTGGCTCATGAATTCAGATTTATAATAAAAGAAGCCAAAGAAATCTTTGCGCATTATAGGGTGGACGCTGGCCGTCCTCCCATAGAATCTATCCTCTTTGATCAAGAAGAAATTATGCGTTTTCAATCTCTTGACTATGTTGCTTTCAATGAAAACCTTAGACAAAAGGTGCCAACCAATATTTTAATTGATAGAATCTCTGAACTTAATGATGATTTGTCTATTCGAAATAATGAGTTAGTATACTCTCTTGAGTTTAGGCTCACAAGGTTCTGTCAAAAGAACGCTTACAATGATGAATTGGTTGTGCATTATGAAGGGCCGAAGGAGGAACCTATACCTCCGAAAATTGATCTTGGGGACTTTTGTCCTATTAAATTTAGCCCTTTTGATTAATTTTGCTTGCCTCAAAGGAAACTTGCTGCTGAACGTAGAGAATACGAAATGAGTTTCACCGATCTATCTTATTACTACGGCACTACCTAGATCTATCCTCGCTTTTATGCCTAGCTAGGGGCGTTAAACGATAGCGCTTGTTGGGAGGCAACCCTATTTTATTTTAGTTTTTTTTGTTTTTGCTTCTGTTTAGGAATAAATAATCCATCTACCTGCTGTTTAGATGTGGTTTTGTGTTTTAATTAGTGTTTGTGCCAAGTTAGACCTATAGGATCTTCTTGGATGATAGTTATTTGATCTTGCTGTAATTTCCAGAATCTTTCTGTTCACGAAAACAATTGTTAAAAATCACCAGAACGTGATAAAATACTGATTCCAATTTCTGCTGATCATTAAACAAATTGTCTAGGTCGTCCTATTTTGGTAGATGTTTTGGAGTTCCAGAAGTTTGCGTTAGTTACAGATTACTACAGACTGTTCTGTTTTTGACCGATTCTGTTTTTCGTGTGTTGTTTGCTTATTTTGATGAATCTATGGCTAGTAAAATAGTTTATAATCCATAGAGAAGTTGGAATACAGTAGGTTTAACACCAATATAAATAAAGAATGAGTTCATTACAGTACCCTAAAGTGGTCTTTTGTTTTCTTTCTCTAACGGAGCTCACGAGATTTCTGTTGAGTTTTGTGTTGTGAAGTTTTCAAGTTTTGGGTAAATTCTTTTGATGGATTATGGAACAGGGAGTGGCAAGAGCCTAAGCTTGGGGATGCCCATGTCACCCCCAAGATAATCCAAGGACACCAAAAAGTCAAAGCTTGGGGATGCCCCGGAAGGCATCCCCTCTTTCGTCTACTTCCATCGGTAATTTTACTTGGAGCTATATTTTTATTCACCACATGATATGTGTTTTGCTTGGAGCGTCTTGTATTATTTGTGTCTTTGTTTGTTAGTGTGCCACAATCATCCTTGCTGTACACGCCTTTTGAGAGAGCCATATATGAATTGGAATTTGATAGAATACTCTATGTGCTTCACTTATATCTTTTGAGCTTAATAGTTTTGCTCTATGTGCTTCACTTATATCTTTTGAGCTTTATAATTTTTGCTCTGGTGCTTCACTTAGATCTTTTAGAGCACGGTGGTGGATTTGTTTAAAAGAAACTATTGATCTCTCATGCTTCACGTAGATCATTTTGAGAGTTGTTAATAGCATGGTAATTTGCTTAATATTAATATGCTTGGTATTCAAGATTTGTGGAACTTTCTTTTGAGTGCGTTGAATACTAAGAAAAGATTGGAGCTTGATAATTGTTTTGAGATATGAATAAGGTGATATTAGAGTCATGCTAGTTGAGTAGTTGTGAATTCAAAGAATACTTGTGTTAAAGTTTGTGATTCCCGTAGCATGCACGTATGGTGAACCGTTATGTGATGAAGTCGGAGCATGATTTATTTATTGATTGTCTTCCTTATGAGTGGCAGTCGGGGATGAGCGATGGTCTTATCCTACCAATCTATCCCCCTAGGAGCATGCGCGTAATACTTTGCTTTGATAACTTCTAGCTTTTTGCAATAAGTATATGAGTTCTTTATGACTAATGTTGAGTCAATGGATTATAAGCACTTTTTCCCTCCTTCCACCATTGCTAGCCTCTCTAATACCACACACTTTTCGCCGGTATCATACACCCACCATATATCTTCCTCAAAACAGCCACCATACCTACCTATCATGGCATTTCCATAGCCATTCCGAGATATATTGCCATGCAGCTCTCCACCGATCCGTTTATTATGACACGCTCCATCATTGTCATATTGCTAGCATGATCATGTAGTTGACATCGTATTTGTGGCAAAGCCACCGTTCATAATTCTTTCATACATGTCACTCTTGATTCATTGCATATCCCGGTACACCGCCGGAGGCATTCATATAGAGTCATACTTTGTTCTAAGAATCGAGTTGTAATTGTTGAGTTGTAAGAAAAATAAAAGTGAGATGATCATCATTTTTTAGAGCATTGTCCCAAGTGAGGAAAGGATGATGGAGACTATGATTCCCCCACAAGTCGGGATGAGACTCCCGACGAAAAATAAAAAAATAAAAGAGGCCATAAAAAAAGAGAAAAGGCCCAAATAAAAAAAAGAGAGAAAAAGAGAGAAGGGACAATGTTACTATCCTTTTACCACACTTGTGCCTCAAAGTAGCACCATGATCTTCATGATAGATAGTCTCTCATTTCATCACTTTCATATACTAGTGGGAATTTTTCGTTATAGAACTTGGCTTGTATATTCCAATGATGGGCTTCCTCAAATGCCCTAGGTCTTCGTGAGCAAGCGAGTTGGATGCACACCCGCTTAGTTTCTTTTGTTGAGCTTTCATATACTTATAGCTCTAGTGCATCCATTGCATGGCAATCCCTACTCACTCACATTGATATCTATTAATGGGCATCTACATAGCCCGTTGATACGCCTAGTTGATGTGAGACTATCTTCCCCTCTTTTTGTCTTCTCCACAACCACCATTCTATTCCACACATAGTGATATATCCATGGCTCACGCTCATGTATTGCGTGAAGATTGAAAAAGTTTTGAAAATGTTAAAGTATGAAACAATTGCTTGGCTTGTCATCGGGGTTGTGCATGATTTAAATACTTTATGTGGTGAAGATAGAGCATAGCCAGACTATATGATTTTGTAGGGATAACTTTCTTTGGCCATGTTATTTTGAGAAGACATAATTGCTTTGTTAGTATGCTTGAAGTATTATTATTTTTATGTCAATATGAACTTTTGTCTTGAATCTTTCGAATCTGAATATTCATACCACAATTAAGAAGATTTGCATTGAAATTATGCCAAGTAGCACTCCACATCAAAAATTCTCTTTTTATCATTTACCTACTCGAGGACGAGCAGGAATTAAGCTTGGGGATGCCTGATACGTCTCCAACGTATCTATAATTTTTTATTGCTCCATGCTATATTATCTACTATTTTGGACTATATTGGGCTTTATTTTCCACTTTTATATTATTTTTGGGACTAACCTATTAACCGGAGGCCCAGCCCAGAATTGCTGTTTTTTTTGCCTATTTCAGAGTTTCGGAGAAACAGAATATCAAACGGAGTCCAAACAGAATGAAACCTTCGGGAACATGATTTTCTCACCGAACGTGATCCAGGAGACTTGGACCCTACTCCAAGGAACAAAAGAAGTGGTCACGAAGGTGGGGCGCGCGCCCACCCCCCTAGGGCGCGCCCCCTGCTCGTGGGCCTCTCGGTGCTCCACCGACGTACTCCTTCCTCCTATATATACCTACGTACCCCCAAACGATCAGGTACGGAGCCAAAAACCTAATTCCACCGCCGCAACCTTGTGTATCCACGAGATCCCATCTTGGGGCCTGTTCCGGAGCTCCGCCGGAGAGGGCCGTCATCACGGAGGGCTTCTACATCATCCTAGCCCCTCCGATGAAGTGTGAGTAGTTCACCTCAGACCTACGGGTCCATAGTTATTAGCTAGTTGGCTTATTCTCTCTTTTTTGGATCTCAATACAATGTTCTCCCCCTCTCTTGTGGAGATCTATTTGATGTAATCTTCTTTTTACGGTGTGTTTGTTGAGACCGATGAATTGTGGGTTTATGATCAAGTCTATCTATGAATAATATTTGAATCTTCTCTGAATTCCTTTATGTATGATTGGTTATCTTTGCAAGTCTCTTCGAACTATCAGTTTGGTTTGGCCTACTAGATTGGTTTTTTCATGCCATGGGAGAAGTGCTTAGCTTTGGGTTCAATCTTGCGGTGTCCTTTCCGAGTGACAGAAGGGGCAGCAAGGCACGTATAGTATTGTTGCCATCGAGGATAACAAGATGGGGTTTTTATCATATTGCATGAAACTATCCCTCTACATCATGTCATCTTGCTTAAAGTGTTACTCTGTTTTTAACTAAATACTCTAGATGCATGCTGGATAGCGGTCGATAAGTGGAGTAATAGTAGTAGATGCAGGTAGGAGTCGGTTTACTTGTCTCGGATGTGATGCCTATATACATGATCATACCTAGATATTCTCATAACTATGCTCAGTTCTGTCAATTGCTCAACAGTAATTTGTTCATCCACTGTAGAATACGTATGCTCTTGAGAGAAGCCACTAGTGAAACCTATGGCCCCCGGGTCTGTTCTCATCATATTAATCTCCATCACTTTAATCTTGTTTTGCTTTTTTTTACTTTGCCTTTTACTTTTCACTTTGCATCTCTATACCAAAAATACCAAAAATATTATCTATCATCTCTATCAGATCTCACCCCTGTAAGTAACCGTGAAGGGATTGACAACCCCTAATTGTGTTGGTTGCGTGGAGCTATTGTTTTTGTGTAGGTACGAGGGACTCGAGCGTGGCCTCCTACTGGATTGATACCTTGGTTCTCAAAAACTGAGGGAAATACTTACGCTACTTTGCTGCATCATCCTGTCCTCTCCGGGGAAATCCAACGCAGTGCTCAAGAGGTACCATCCATCAAGTAGTGACCTAGTTCATCATCATCTCCCAGGGGCATCAGTGGCACCCACTGGGGTTTTCGAAAAGTCTTTTGGAAATACTTTGTCTCCATCACCATGCATATTCCCGTCCTTTTTTGCGTAGCAACTACTTTAGCATCCTATCTATTCCCACTGGCATAACCCTCATAAGAAGGTAGGGTCATGCACAATGCAAGTATCAACGAGGAAGTAGCAGAGGCGAACCATCAAAGTGGCTACCATCTCATCATGATTCCATTACAACAACAATATGGTGCTATATGACATGCATAAAAAGGTTTCATAGATATGGTCAAAGGGCTGCTTGTCTGTTTTAACAAAGTCTTCGAGGTCTTCAAATATCTCTGGCCCAACTCCGAGCATTTCGTCTACTTCATCAACTATCGTCGAAAGCAAGCATAATAAGCAACACAACAAGGCAGAAATAAAAGTGCTCTAAAAATGTTAATTTGACTTTTCTAGGACATCTCTGGTTATATGAAAAATAACCAGAGTGGTTTCATTAGAATTGGGTCAGTGGATATCTCTAAGCATTTTGATAGGATGGAATCAAGGGGGTTTATGGATTTGCAAGAAGTGTACAGAAATATATTTTGAAAAATGAGCAAAGGCACCCATTTAAAAAATCATGATTTTAGAAACATCTAGGAGTTGGTTTCACTGGATTTGGAGTTCAAATGAATTCCCTATGAATTGGCAAAGTTGACAAATATGAAGAAATGGCTCATTATATTGTGTGGCACAAAAAGTATTAATAAAAATGTTCATAACCTAAGTTTTAAACTTAGGAGCATCTAGGAATTTGAATCATGGCATTCGGATCAAAGATGATCTCTTTGTGATATTCTAAAGTTCATCACAGAAATGGAAAATGGGATTTTATTTAATTTGTGTGAGGAAAATTGTTCTGAAAAAATGTGAATGTTGCACCAAAAGGTAGGTCATGATTTATGGAGTCACTAGAAATTTGAATCATCAAAATTGGATATCATTTGAATTATTTGTGGACTTTACAAGTTCACAGAAAAAGAAAAAGGAAAGGAAAAAGGGTTTTACCCTTATCCTGTGCACAGGCGGGAGATAGCAGTGGGCCGGCCCAGCGGCTTAGCTGCGCGGTTGGCAGGGGCGACTTCGAAGGCGCCTTCATGGAGTATGCTTCTGCGCGGGGGAAGCGGATCGACTGGAGTCGTATCCACTTAAACAGACGGGCCCACCTGCTGGGTCGCTGACGTGCGGGCCCCAGCGGCAGGTCGTCTTCCACCTCCCGCGCACACTCTGGCCGTGGGAAGGAGCGGCTCCCGACGGAGATAACCGGGGCTACAGAGGGTCTCCAGCGACGCTCCACCCACCAGCGTTCTCAGGAGGATGAGCCGGATCCATCGGTGTATGACTCGCTTGCCGAGGAGAGCCATAGCGGCGACGGCCTGGACGACTGCGAAAGAGGCCATCGGCCATCTTCAGCTTTGAGCACACGACGCTCCTGGGGAAGAATGACGGTGAGGGTAGGGCTTGTGGTGGTGACAAGAGGGTGCGGGGCTGTCCAGGGGGAAGCGAGAGGGGCCGAGGCCTGCAGATTTGAGCAGCGGCCGACGGCTCAGCTCCGGCCTATGAGAAGGATGGAGAGCGCGAGGAGGGGAGTGGGTTGGTCCAGGGGGTGCACGAGAGGGAGAGAGAGCCAAATGGGTAGAGAGAGAGAGCTTGGGGGTGGCCTTAAGTAGCCGACCCGTGGCTCACCGTGGACGCGGCGCACGGGTGGCCGCGGCAACGGCTCGGGAGGCCAGGAGAGAGGGCGAGGGGCTGTCTACGGCGTTCATGGGAGTTGAGTGGGGCGCCAGGAAGAGAGAGGAGGAGCGGGGCGAGCCGCACGCGGCCATAGGAGCTGCACGAGCATTTGCCGAGCCGGGCGGCTCTGGGCACGCGCCGCGGGAGGTGAGAGAGAGGGAGAGACGAGGGGGCCTGCATGGTGGCGTGATGCGGACGTCGAGGCACCTCGACTGGCGCGAGGGGAGGCTCGAGTTGGTCGGGGGACACGGTGTAAATGCTCGGGTGCTCTACCACGCGCTCGAGAGCATGCAAACGGCCGGCATCCGCGGCTTTTTGCACGCACCCGCGCGCCCACTTGTGTCTGGCATCTGCAGGGAGAATAAACAAGAGGGAGGGAGGCTTTGGATGCTTTGGAACTTGCCAGGAGTGGGAGAGAGATGAGAAAGGGAGGGGAAAGTGGCTGTCTAGAGAAGGAAAATGGGTCTTTGTCCCCCTTAATCATTGCTCCTTGGGCAGCAAAGCATGTAGTAGTTAGAGGAGGACCAGATGAGGCTGTGGGAAAAAGTTGAGCTCGTAGAGATTAGTGGAAATGGACAAAACATGCATTTTAAATTTCTGCTAGGAGGTGTTTGATGTAGGTTTGGGCAAGCAAATGGACTCCCTTGTCATGAGGCTTGACAGGGTCAAATGGCCTGAGAAAATAAGAAGTTCCACCAAGATTGAGTTCATTTGGGCAAAGTTGCCAATGCAACTTTTGTAAACCCTAGAAATCAGCAGAAATGGACTTTCCAAGATTTAGTCATGCAAATCTATTCTCCTTGATGCACCACTTAGTGTAGTGTCATCATTTGAGGTTCTGAACATGTCCACAAAAGTTGAGATCAAAAGGAGAAAGTTGCGAATGTAAAGTTGTTGAAATTTGGTTCTGTACAGAGAGGGTTTTGGGGCACTTTGATCAAGGTAAAATTCTATCCAACTTATGCCATTTGGTATAGATGAATAATTAGACCATTTGAGCATGTGCACCAAGTTTAGAACATTTGGACATGTTTGGCAATGTAAAGTTGCTCAAACTTCAAAATGGACAGAAATGGTTTTGAGGGGATTTCATGGGGTTATACTATTCTCCATGACATGAGACTTGGCAAAATCATCAAACATGTCATATGTGACATGCTAGAATTTTCTTGGAATTTTTGGGGAATATTTCCTTTGTAAATATTTCAAAAGCTTGAAATATCCAGAAAGGGTTTTTGAGGGATTTGACCAATATTTTGAACATGACCATGTGTTCAAACTCTTATATATTGAAAATATATGTCCACTGAGTTTCCCTGTTTTTCTCAAATATTTTTGAAGCTTTAAAATAATTTTAACCTATTAAAGACCATTTTTGGCCTAAAGAAAAAGCCTTTAAATAAAATAGTAAAATAACTTTTAAAATTATATTTTTGTGGTTTTGGGCAGTCCTATATCTAATAGGAGTCAAATATAATTCCTGAAATATTTTTCGTGCCTTAAATTAAGTACTTGTTGTTCAAGTCTCAATTTAGAGGTTTTGGGAAAACCTAACTTAGAAAATACTTTTTGGCCAAAATATTTTTGTAAGAAAATACTATTATGTCCTATACACATGGCATGATCATTGAGGAAAGTTTTTGGATCAAGGATAAGGAGTATAAGAGTTGGAGGATTTATTTGATTTTTAGAGCACTTGCAAACATCAGTCAAACGTTCAATCAAAGCAAAGACAAAACACTCAAAAGTTTTTGTCAAACCACATTTTATCATGATTTTTTAGCTTAAGTGTTGTGGCATGAAAATCAGGGTGTGACATCGCGTCTCTGTCGAACCGACTAGGCGGAACTGCCCCACCTACCGCGCGGGAAAAGCCCCGCCCTCGACTTTTAAATAGTACAGTATACTAATTTTGTATCCATGGATTGTGCCATGGAACAAAGCCTCAAGACAACGGCGGTACACATGTACGGAGTATACAACACGCCTGTCGCGTCCGCGTCGCACCACATACGGTCGGTCGGTCTGGCACGCCGCTCTCCGAATGGAACGCGCATCATATTGCGTTTGCACACACATGTGGGACCGCAATTGAGAACCGACCATAGGCACACTCCCCGGCCCCGCAAGTCGGCTGAGTTAATAGAAGCACATACTCCACCTTGGTACCTGGACGATCCCTGAAAGACACGGAAGATCAGTTCGTCCATGCATGTGACCAGACTCCAGCAGACACGCCTGGATTGGCTATCGTCTACATATCGTCCAGGCTGTGTTGTACAGGGCTGTAGTTCTGGTGAGAAATCTAAGAAAAGGTTTCTTGTCATCTCGCAAAATGAGGTGTCATGTGCTTCGGATCACTGCGAGGGTTAAACAGCGACAACTGAGTGGGGCTAGTCATTGGGGGCACATGCACAAAGACTACTATCGACGGACCCCTTTTCTACGACTTTATCTTTAATTTGAGCTTTGATCCTTGTCTACTTTGTCCGTCGGGATTCATCTTGTCTCCTTTGGGCAGTGAGGTTATGATTTCTTATCATGTGGCATTTTTTCGTGTTATATGTTATAATCCGGTGCTTCAGATCAAAATTATGACAACTGCGCCTCCGAGCACGTGCATGAAGACTTCTCGACAGTCATTGCCGAGGTCAAGCCGACTCCGGCCGGTAGACAAAAGAAAACTAGTACTCCCCTATATAGGCAGGAGCCTCCGCGCTTGCTTGCTAGTGTTGCTCTCTTCACACTATCTCGCCCTCTCCAGATCTAAACACGACAGCGGTGGCCACTCTCTCTCTCTCTCTACTCATCGCTGGTCACAGATCCAGCCGGATCCTCTCCGTCGGGGAAGGTGAGAAGGTGCAACGTTCACGCGGTCATCCTCAGCAACGGCTCTTACCCACTGCCGGCGCGTCTCGATCAGCGTGCCTTGCCATTCTCTCCCAAGCATCACTGGCGAGGGAGGGCCTCCCACTCCTTCTTCCTCACTGCCGTAGTGTGGGCAGATCCGGCCTCCCGCCGCCCACCTAGCGACATCCCGATGACCCTCAGGTGTAACTTCCTTCGAAACCGGCCTTGCTCTACTTCCCGAGCTCCCGACGTCACTGCATTTGTATCTTTTACTATTTCTCAGGCCCCCTCGTGTAGATCCGAAAGATCGGCTGTTCGAAAACCACCTAATTTTTTACTGTTAAGAGGTAAAACTAGTTCATGCACTCGAATCTAGTAGTACTTGGTTCAAACAAGGAAGAAATGGGGTGGGGGTGGGGGAAGATTTGTTACCTGAATCTAGGACTTGGTTGAAAGAGGAAATAATGGGGGCGAAAAGTAGCAAAGACTAGCTATCCAACTGGTCTCTAGGTCTAATAGGGAAATAAAGGGAACGTAGTACAAACTCAATATAAACCCGATCTATTTGTTGAAAAAGGAAAGAAAGTGGGGACTGGGGGACAAGTCAACAGAGTAAGTCCAGCACTAGATTTGCTATCCTCACACAGTATAAGGTGGCTATATACCGAACAAAAATGGGACCAACCCAGATATCCTCTTTTGATGTTTGTTGCCCCGAGCCGCTCTTATGTAATGCCACTGGTAAAATGTAGCAGTCGCACTGTTAAAAGTAAGGACACGTTAAACCAATGTTGTTTTCAATGTAATGCCTCCAATAATATGAATCAATGGCACTTTTTTTCATGTCCTGCTAAATTTCCCATTAAGATAAGTTGCTTCTTTTCATTAGAGATGCAACTGTCCTGGTCCGCCTACTCTCCAGGAGCTTCACGACCAACCTTGATGTTGCTCAATTTTATTGCTACTAATGAAGAAGCTCTGTGGGTTTCGTTTTCTGATGGAAATGGAACCGGGGCTGGAGCCCTTTTCTTAAAAAAAGAAGAAGGAGAAGCTGCTAGCTCATGGGACATTGCTTCATTTTAGGTGAACTGCACCAAAAGGTCCCATGAATTGAATCATCCATGTTGGTGACTGGTGTCATCCCTTCTATGATGGCGTTGACTGCAGATATGGTTCCCATCACGAGGTATATTCCTTTTTGGTTTGACCGTTTGCCAAAGATCCTGCATGTTGATCCTGCTCTTGTGCTACTATTTTGGCACTGCCATGATAAAGCATTAATGTTATTATTTTGCACCTTAATTTAGTGGCACTCTTAATTTGAGGCAATGTTTTGGCACCGCTAGTGCCATTGTTTGTTTATATATCGAAAGAGGGGGTTCCCTCCGATTTCATTAAAGAAACCCAACCATAGAGAACCATCATCCGGCAACATCTCAGTGTAAAGAACTATGTTTGTTTTCTTGTTAAGGACTATGTGATGCTTGGGATTAGTTACTTCCAGCAGGGTTCTGGTCTATGGCGTACCGTAATCGCCATTTATCTTTCTTTTATTGTTAAGAACTATGTGATGCTTGTCTGCTGTGTGGGTCGGTTTAGGTCATTGCGTGGCCTATTTACTATGCTTTTACTTTTGGTTTGTAATGAATCAGACAAGATTTAAGGAGTGGAAGGTGCTATGTTGGAATGTTCGTGGCCTCAATTCTGAAGCGCGTCAGCTTGCAGTTAGGCAGAAGATCGATGAAAGTGGTTGTTCTGTTGTCTGTCTTCAGGAAACTAAATGCATGCAAATGGATCAGCAATTCATTAGGAAGTTTTGCCCGAGGCGTTTTGATAATTTTGTTTACGTACCTTCGGCTGGTGCGTCTGCTGGGATGGTGATTGTTTGGAATTCATCCTTTTTTGTAGGTTCTTTAATCGAGTCCAAATCCTATGGGATAATTGTGGAGTTTAAATCCAAACATACCTCAGAAACTTGGACTCTAGTCTCTGTTTATGGCCCGTGTCAAGGCTCTGCCCGGGATGAATTTGTACAGTGGTTATATAACCTTGATATTCAGTTTGGTCAGAACTGGCTGCTTATGGGCGATTTCAACTTCATGAGATCGTTGGAGAACCGCAATCTTCCGGGAGGTGATGTTAACGATATCTTCTTATTTAATGAGATAATTGGTCATTTGGGTCTTGTTGAGTTGCCAATCAAGGGGCGTCAATACACTTGGTCAAATATGCAAACCTCACCGCTACTAGAACAGATAGATTGGTTTTTCACTTCGGTTACTTGGACATCAGACCACCCCAACACAATGGTTTTTCCACTTGCACGCATTGCCTCAGACCATGTTCCGTGCGTGGTTTCGATTGCCACCTGTATCCCCAAGGCAAAGGTTTTCCGCTTTGAGAATTATTGGGTGGATTTGCCCGGGTTTGCTGACTGTGTTGCTGAGGTTTGGAATAGGCCAGTGGTAAAATCGTCGATTGCATTAACAATTTCGGCTAAGTTTAAGTCCCTCCGTTATGCTCTCAAGAAATGGCATTTAAACCTGTCCACAGTCAAAGCTTTAATTGCTGATTGTAATAAAGTGATTATTTTCCTGGATAATCTAGAGGAAATTAGGCCTCTGAGTTGGCCAGAGTTCAATTTTCGTAGAATTGTTAAATTGCATCTTGAGGAGATCTTACATTGGCAATTTATCTATTGGAAGCAACATTGCACGATCAGAAACATCAAAGTTGGAGAAGAGAATTCAAATATTTTTCATGCCATGGCTACGGAAAGATTCCGCAGGAACACTATCTCGCCGATCAAGTCTGTGGAGGGGGAGGTGGTTACGGACCATCAACAGTTGGCGGGAATGTTCTGGGCTGATTTTAATCAACGAATGGGCCAATCAAGAGGCATTCAGATGGGTTTTGATCTAGACACATCAATTACTCAAATTGATGGTCTAGAGGAGTTGTCTTTATCGTTCACTGATTCTGAGGTGGATGCGGTAATTAAGAATATGCCTACTGATCGTGCTCCGGGACCAGACGGGTTTACTGGGCTTTTTTTAAAGAAATGTTGGCCTATTTTGAAGGAGGACTTTATATAACTTGTGCAAGAATTCTATGAGGGAAAATGTAATTTGGAGTGTCTCAACACATCTCTTATCACCCTCATTCCGAAGAAGCTAAGCCCTGAATATGTTGGTGATTTTAGGCCCATATCTTTGACTAATACTTGTTTAAACTTCTTAACCAAGCTCTTGGCAAATAGTCTTCAGGGTGTGATCCTGAAATGTATCCACCGCAACCTGTCGGGGGATATCGGCCTCCACGAGCACCTATGGGGACGGAGCCCCTTGTCGGTTCGGCGGGGGGCGGAGGTTGCACAAAGAGCAGATCGAGGCGACACACACACACAACGATTTTACCCAGCTTCGGGCCGCACGGATGCGTAAAACCCTACTGCTGCATGTCTGGTTGATTGGAGTTCTTGCTCTGGAGCGCAAGAAGCTACAGTAAGTTGGAGCTGGACGTAGACGAGGGTCTACTGGATGTCCTCCTTCTCTCCTTCCGTCCACTCTCGCCTTCCCCCCCTCTACGTGCGCATGGGCCTCCTTTTATATGCTAAGGGGTTTTCCACAGGCAGCGATGCAGGTGAGGGTAGAAATGGCAAGGAACTGTGCGAACAGTGGCCGCACAGTGCTATCACACCTAACTCTGACGGCGGGGGACGAAGGCATTAAATGCCCATCTGGATCGCCTGAACAGTGCTGAGGCGGACCGTTAGGGGCGCCTCTGCTTGCCACGGGGGCGACTCCGCCAACGTCGCATGCCACACGCGCGCCCCAGGCTGCGCGGCGCCCCGCCACATGTCTCTGGGGAAACTCCAGAGTGACGCGTGGGCAGGTGAGCTGGAGCGCACGCCTGAGGTGGTGGTTCGCCGCGGCAAGTGGCTTGCCGCGGTGGTCGTCTTGCCGCACCTGAGAGCTTGCCGCTCGCCAGGCCTTGCCGGGGCGCGCGGCGCGCTGCGGCGGGCTTCTCTTGGGGTGCCTTGGTTTGGCCGTCCCGGCGAGCTCCTCCCGCCGGGGCCTTGGTGCTTCGGCTCAGTCGTCCCGGCAAGCTCCTCTTGCCGGGGCCTTGTCGCCTTGGCCCGGCAAGCTCCTCTTGCCGGACCTCGCCTTCTTGGCCCGGCAAGCTCCTCTTGCCGGGGCTTGGTCTTCTCGGCCCGATCACTTGGCCTTCGTCCGGCCCAGAAAGGGCCGTGGAGACTCTTGTCGCTCCCCTGGCAGGCCTTGCCGCGGGACGCTACTACTGCCCGTGCACAAGTTCGGGGTACTAAGGTACCCCTACTTTAGTACACCGACAGGAGCCCCCGGGTCTGGGCCATACACGGTGCCGAGCGTTGTTGGGCCAGGCCCTAATAGTGCACGGGCACGCGTGGCCTGGGTTGCGCTGCTCCTTAACTCCGTGCCCGTCGCGCCCTCCCCAAGTGGCGCGCGCTTATCGCGGCGTCGTGGGGGGCGAGGCGTGCGAGACGTGCGTGACGTGGGTGGCGTGCGCGGGGCTTGAGGCCCGCAGGCATGCGTCACGTCGGGCACGACTCCTTTATTTGGAAAGGCGAAACGTCCGCCCCCACTTTCGAGTGGGGGGGGGGGGGAGGTCGCCTCATATGTCGCCTCGGCCCTGCTCGCCCGCCACGCGTCCTCCATGCGCTTGGGGTCACGGTGGTGGAGGCAGGAAGCCGGGCCGACGCGGGTCGAAGTAGAGGGTCGGCCCCGTCGCCTGCCCTTCCTCTGCTTTGATTGGTTGGGCAGGGAGGCCGAGCCCCCACTCCGCCCCTTTATAAGGAGCGGAAGGGGATGATGAGGGTCCGCACTCCTTCCTTCTCTCTTCTCTTAGATCCCTGGTCCCCTCTCCCCAACCGTCATGGAGAAAGGCAACCCTGGTCCTTCTTCGGTGGCGGCAAGGGTTGCCGCCAGGCAGCGCGCCCCTCCTCCCCTTGCACCCGCGGCGGCGGGGCCAACCGTAAGGGCAAGGGGGAGGGGGCGAGGTCGTGGACGAGGCCGAGGCGCTCGAGGCGGGCGGGGCGGCGCGCCGGCCTCGCCTCCGCCGGCGGCTCCGTTTCCCCCGGCGGTTCATCTCGGGGACGACCCCTGCGAGTTCATCATCAGGCTGTGCCGGGCGCCTCGCCGTCGCCTCCGCCTCCCGGCTCCCTTCGCGGACGTCCTGGAAGCGGAGCAACACGAGACGCTGAGGCTGCGCATGAGGGGCTGCGGGATTAGTGGTATGGGAGTCCACGTCGAATCCCGAGCCCCCGGCGTGATGTGTCTTGGCCGAGGGTGGAAGTCGTTCGCCCGGATCCACAGCTTGATGGAGGGGTTCACCCTCCATTTTAAGATGATGGAGGGTGATCTCCTCTCCATCAAGGCCTTCGGGGACCTCGGCACCCGGGCCCGGTGCTGCGTGGATAGCTCCTCCGACAGCGAAGGCTCCTCCTCGAGCGAGAGTGACGAGGAGGGGAGCGACAGCGACGACGAGGGGAGCGGCCGTCGGGATGACGGGTCTGACTAGGTGCCGGTCGCAGCTCCGCGTGGCACCGGCGGCCCCCATCGTCCGCGTCCCTGGCGCCGTGAACTCCCCGGGGTCGTCTCCTTGGGCGGCTGGCATAGGGAGGATGCGGAAGAGGAAGAGGGCGGGCGGCAAGGCCGCTGCCTCGTCTTCCAACTTCGCCCCAGACGCTGTCACCACCCCTGCTCGCGGCGACGACCACCGGGGTCTTCTCTCCGGCTCGGCAAGCTCCTCTTGCCGGGGCTTCGTCTTCTCGGGCGGCCGGAGTGGCGAGGCTGCGGAAGAGGCTGGCGGCAAGGCCGTCAACTCGGAGTACGAGGGCTAGATGCCCTCGACAGCGTGTTGACGTCCTGCAGCCTCCTTCTCGAGCTCCGCCTCTGGCGTCGCCGTCTCCATCCGGCCTCCGGAGCCCCGGGGCGGAGCCCCGGATGCTCTCTTGGCGTCTTCTGCCACCCGTAGCTCGTCTAGGCGCCCCTTTTGCCCTTCTCGCCTCCTTGCCCTACCTCCTGAGGAGAGAGACAAGAAAGGGATTACGGGCACCTTATCTCTTTTTGTCTTGTAAGCCCTCGGGCCTTAGTTGTGTTTAAATCTTTTAATCCCATCTTTCATGTTTTTCATTCTCTCTGAGCTGTACCTGAGTGGAATGTTTTTAATGAAAAGGGAGTGTTTGCTGGACCATTTGTCTCGTGGGTACATCCCGCGGCAAGGAGCGAACCCTTTGCATCGTTAAGATAGACACTTCCCGCCCGGCAACGGACCCTGCCGTCTCCCCGCGCCCCTTCGCCCTCCTCACGCTCTTGGCGTAGGCAGGGAGAAGGCGGGTTCTGGCCCCTTGCTTCCTCCTCTTGCCGCGGCGGCTACTATTAGAAGCGGGCCCCGGGAGCGCGCTCCGGGGTTTGTCGCTTAAGAGAGCACGACAGCTTTTAGGAGGAAGCAAGGTTTTCGCATTCCGCAGCTCACGAGAGAATGCATGATAAGGGATGTAAAGACTTATCTGAGGTTGCAGCCCCCGGCAACTCTGGCTTGCCGGGGCGCGGGTGCTGGCTCGCCCTTCTCCCCTTCTTCGTCCTTGAGCGGCTCAGCAAGGGTATGCGACTCCCGCGAGCGAAAGGGAAAGGACGGGAAAAAGACGCGGACTCGACCTCTAAGCTAGGGGTTAGCGACTGTTAGGCACTATCAACCCTAACCAAGGACGAGACTCGACTCAGCATGCATGCTAAAACTTGGGGGCGCCAGCGCTTCATTGCGGCCAGGGTCTGCGCCTGGCTTTGTACAAAGGATTACATGCAACTGCGGCAAGACTTTTGTACAAAGAGTTGGTTGCCGGACGGGGTCCGACAACCGCGCCTTACGGGTAAAACTTGCGAAGATGCTCAATGTTCCAGGAATTGCTCATCGGAGTACCATCTTCGGTCTCGAGGTGGACGGCGCCGGGCCTCGTGACTCGTTTCACCCGGTAAGGGCCTTCCCACTTCGGCGTCAACTTGTTGTGTATCTTAGCCGACTGAACGCGCCGAAGAACAAGGTCGCCTTCCTCGAGGCTCCTGGCTTTAACTTTGCGGCTATGATAGCGACGCAGAGCTTGCTGATAGCGAGTGGATCGCACAGCAGCCTGGAGACGATCCTCCTCGAGGAGCAATGCGTCATCTTCACGCGACCGCTCTTGCTCAAGCTCATCATAAGTGAGCACTCGAGGTGACCCGTATACGAGTTCCGTGGGGGTAACTGCTTCTGCTCCATAGACTAGAGCAAATGGTGTCTGGCCGGTGGCTCGATTTGGCGTCGTTCTGACCGACCAAAGAACCGCCGGCAGCTCCTCGATCCAGTTCCGTCCGCGCTTGAGCAGCTTGTCAAAACTTCTGGTCTTGAGCCCGCGCAGCACCTCGGCGTTGGCCCTTTCCGCTTGACCATTGCTCCGGGGATGAGCAACAGAAGCGAAGCAGACCTTGGTGCCGAGGTTTTGGGTGTACTGCATGAATGCGTGGCTTGTGAACTGCGTACCGTTGTCGGTGATGATCCTGTTGGGGATCCCGAAGCGGCAAACAATCGACCTGAAGAATTTGATCACGGACTGGGCAGTCACCTTCCTCACCGGTTCCACTTCTGGCCACTTTGTGAACTTGTCGATGGCAACGAACAAGTACTCAAAGCCCCCGACGGATCGGGGGAAGGGGCCGAGGATATCGAGCCCCCAGACCAAGAAGGGCCAGGACAAAGGGATCATCTGGAGAGCTTGAGCTGGCTGGTGTATCTTCTTGGAATGGAACTGGCACGCTTCACACTTGGTTACTTGTGCAGTTGCATCCTGGAGGGCTGTGGGCCAGAAGAAACCTTGCCGGAACGCTTTGCCGGCAAGTGCTCTAGCGCCAATGTGGTGTCCACATATGCCTCCGTGTATCTCTGCCAACAGCTCCTGTCCGTCTTCCCGGTGAATGCACTTCAATTTCACCCCATTGCGTCCTCTTCTGTACAGTGCGCCGTCGACGAACTGGTACATACTGGACTGCCGGGCTACTCTTTCCGCTTCTTCTTGTTCTTCGGGAAGTTCTCCTGTCTGGAGGAAACGAACGATCTGCTGTGCCCACGTCGGAGCCTGTGGCTCGACGACGAGGACTAAAGGCATGTCGGTGGCTGCGGGAACATCAGCTTCCACGGCGAGGACTTGGGGCTCAGCCGGAGCTTGACGTTCCCCGGCAAGCTTGCCAGGGCATGGCTTGCCGGGAGCGCCTGCTTCGTCGGGACAAACCCTGGGGCTCGCCGGAGCGGGCAGCTCCTCAGCACTCTTGGCGTCGATCTTGGGGACTCTCTTGGCGGCGGCTTCGAGAAGCTCTGCCGGGAGGTAGTCACCAGAGACCGATCTTCTCTTCTTGCTTGGCCCAGTCGATGGTGTCACGGATGGCTGAGTCAGCTTGAGCACAAAAGTCCCTGGTTCCACAGGCAGCTTTAGTGCGGCGCATTTTGACAGGCCGTCGGCGATGTCGTTCTCTGCTCTTGGAACGTATTCCATTTGCAGGCCGTCAAAGCGCTCTTCCAGCTTCCTCACTTCATCAACGTAAGCTTCCATCAACGGGCACTGGTAATCCTTGTTCACTTGGCGGACGACGAGCTGCGAGTCACCCCTGACAATGAGCTTCTTGATCCCAAGTTCCGCCGCGATCCTGAGACCGGCGAGCAAACCTTCATACTCTGCTGTATTGTTGGTCGCGGCGAGTTCGCAGGTTTGACGACGCGGTGGAGTCGTTGTCGAGGTGAGCCTGGCGAGTCGGAGACCGCGGCTTCTGGGGCGGGGAGTGCACGGTGGTCGCACCCCCGCCATTCTTGGCGCCATCGGTTCTCGCCTGGGTGACTGGCCGCGGCTGCGACGCGCTGTGCTGCCGCGGAGTGTCGCCGTTGGCGAAACCGATGAGGCTCTGGATGGTTGCCCTCCAGTCGTCGAGCTTGTCCACCGTCGGAGGGTAGTCTAGGAGTAGCTGAGCTCGCGCGAGGGCTTCCGCTGGGGTGGCGGGCAGAGGCGGCGTACGGCGCGAGGAGCGGGATGTGCTCGAACTCCTAACTATGTTAGAAGGAGCAGCACCCGGTCCAGGCAGCCGCGCGACGCTCGTTCCGGCACGCTGGGTCGCATGCTGGTCCTGAGCGCCTTGGGACCCACCAGCACGGTCTGTCGTGGACTTGTCACGGCAGATGTCCTAGCGAAAGGACTTAGTCGTGGAGCCATCGCAACGGGTTAACTTGAAGGGGTTAAACGGATGCAAGGACACAGTGTTATACTAGTTCGGCCCCTTCGATGAAGGTAAAAGCCTACGTCTAGTTGTGATGGGATTGATGTGTTTCGAGGGCTAGGGAGCGATAAGCTTCGCCTAAACCTCGAGTTGTTGTTCTCTGTCCCTAAACCGTCGTCGGGTCGTCCCCTTATATACACGGGTGATGCCCGTCGGTCTACAAAATCCCAACCTCCGGTTCATAAACGTGCCCGGGTTGGTCTCTCTATTCCTAACTTACAATGCAAGTTTACCTCAGGCCGGTTTACGGCCATAAACCTTTAAACCTATTATAGACCTTGGGCCCTTCTATTTCTCCTTGGGCTTTAACATCTTGGGTCCATTGACGGAGCTAACCCGGGCCCTGTAGGCCGGTTTACCCAAATAGCAATATCCCCAACATTAGGCCCCAGATTGATTTGAACAGGTTCATGTCAATCCTTAATAAGAATTTCTGTCTTCAAATGTCTTCCAGTACTGTTAAACCGCCGTTTTCGTCGTCTCCTCTTGCTGCTGTAAACCGATATGACGTCAGCACAACGTTACCGTTTCTTTTTGCTAAATCCGCAATAATCAAGGCGACAGCTGGGCTCCCGAAATCACCGGCTCCTGGATTCGCGCGCCTGGCACGCGCGCCGCGCCTTATAAATAGGACTAGAAGGCCATCTTCCTTTCCTCCCTTTCGTCCCCTTCTTCGTCTTCCTCGCGACTCAGACTTCGGAGCTCCGCCGCATCCGTCAGCTACTGCATCAACTCAGGCCGCTGCATCAACCTGACCGGACCAGAGCACCGCGGCGACCCTCCGCATCCGCTTGGATCCCGGTAAGGCTCCTGTTCTTCTTGCTTTAGATCTGTTCTAGGGTTCGTCATCCTTATCCTGCCACTGTTCATTGCTCATCTCCATAGCAAGTTTTTGTGAACAGATTATGATACTTATATTGTGATTTGTAGTCACTCTCAGTATTCGCCATAAATCTGTACTCATCTCCTTAGATCCCACTCCTTTCCCTGCTTGTCGAACTTGTGCTGTTCTGCTGCGAGCCAAACCTCATATTTTTACTTCTTTTTTGCCCTAGCTGTAGATCCATTGTTTTGAAAGAATCCGTACGGGATCTGTTTCTGCTTTCATATTCATAACTGTTAGATCTGGTCGGTTTAACTTTTAGCAGAGCGAACAACCCAAACTATATATCCATTAGTCCCCTTGATGAACCGCCAGATGATATCATTCTAAATAACTCCGGTTTATATAAGAGCATCTTCGGTTTACAATCACACCTGTTCTCAAACCGGAATACCTTTGTCTTGTAGATTTCCTCATGGCAAAACAGGTATACGAATGCAACTGGGTTCCCTCTCGCATCACCGAGACCCAATTAAACAACTTAGTTCTGACTGGCGCCTTGAGTAGCAAAAATGCCATCCATTGGAGGGTTCCAGGGAATGAATGTCCTCCTACCCCACAGGAAGGAGAAGTTGTTGTGTTTGCGGATCACCTGGCCCGGGGTTTTAACCCACCCGGTTCAAAATTTTACCGGGACGTCCTGGCTAATTTTAAGTTGCGCCCACAAGATGTTGGTCCAAACTCAATCACGAATATCTGCCATTTTCAAGTGCTTTGTGAGGTGTACTTCCAGGAGGAACCTACTGTAGAGTTGTTCCGAGACTGTTTTCATTTGAACCGACGTACTGAATTCACCGACGGCCCTAACATGGAACTGGGTGGTATGGCGATTCAAAAGAGGAAAGAAGTGACTTATCCTCACGCCAAGCTACATAGTCATCCGCAAGAATGGAATCACACTTGGTTCTATTGCAAGGATACTTCCCCTGCTGAAGAAAATCCTCTGCCTGGCTTCCGTCCAGAGAGACTTAGCAATACACACCCCTTCCCCCCAAGGCTAACCGCCAAAGAGAGGAGTAAGTATGCCCCTCAACTGTCCAAGCTCAGAGCCTTCATGGCTAACGGTTTAACAGGAGTAGATCTTGCCCGTTGCTGGATTTCATGGAGCATCCTGCCCCTCAGTATTCGCTCCGGTTTAATGTGCAAATACACGGGCTGGGTTAATGATCCTTTGAGGCACTGCAACATTCAGCTGACGGAAGACGAAGTTACTGAAGCTGTGAAAAAGATGCTGAATGAACCGGAATATGTTTGCGCCCGAACCGGCCTGCTTCCCTTTTGCGCTACAAATAAACCACCTGCTGTAAGCATCTCACCTCTGTTTGTTATAGAATTTATGATCTCCTTATATGCATACTGTTAACTCCAATCCTTTCTGAAACAGGGAGATGATCCGTTTTGGAGCAAGAAGCTTCAAGAGCCAACAGAAAAGGTAACCCGACCCAAAACAAGGGTGAAGAAGCCTGCTCAGAAGAAAAGGAACACCGCTTCCTCTACCCCGGAATTGGATGAGGATGATGTGGGTAATCCGGACCTTGAGGTAGACCTCGATTCAGTTGGCTTACTTTTTATACGTCTTATTGATGATGACATTTGTCAGGACGACGCTGAAGTGAGTAATGCTGAAGGCCCAGAGGTAACTATTCCTTCTTCTGATACAGTTCCTTTGCCTTTGAAAAAACCTCGCCAAGCAAACCGGAAAGTTAAATTTTCTCATCCTCTTGCTTACTTGGATCCCAAATTTCTTGTGAAGACCCAGCAACATGAAGCTCGTCGCACCACCCGGCATAGTGGCCAGGTAGTTACCTCCGCCGGTTTACCGAACAGCCCGGTTCGGAAACGCCGCTCAGAGGTCTCCGATTTATGCGCTAGCTTTCCTCCTAAAGCAGGTTTAATTCGTCAGCCTCTTAATCCATCTGACTCCGATTATCAGGTCACTTCCCATTCATCTTCTGGTGAATCTTCAGCCACTCAACTGCCACCGCTAAAGACAGTTATTGGGTAAGTTTGACCGATCACAACATATTTCCATACGGGTTTCTTAATACATCTTACACCGTTCTTTCAATCTTTGGGTCTCTCCCAGGGCTAAACCTAGACCGAGCAAGAAGGCTCGTCTGGATAATCCGGCCGAAGGAACTGCCGCTCCTGAACCGGAGAAAACTCCTGGTGCTGATGCTCTAGTTCGTGAAGACATTCAGAATTATCTACCTCCACAAGATGACGCCTATGCTGAAGAGAGGCCTACCAATCCTGCCAGCCATACCGATCAGCCTGCCAGTCCTGTTCGGGTTGAGGAATCCATCCACCCTTCTGGAACTGTTGATAAACCGACAGTGCCAATGCAGAGCAGCGATTCCAAAGATGATGATGTTGTGATTACCGGCATTGGTCGCTCTGAACCGGGGAACTCTGCTACCTTAGCCAAGCATACTGCTAAGGAAGAAATCTCGGCCATAAAGGGCAAATGGGACGTTGACTCCTCAACGTATGCCGCTTTAGGCGCCCAAGATCTTTATTCTGGGTACCTGAACCGACTGTACACCAGTCGCGATTATGAAGCTGACATGATCAGGATGATGAAAGAAAAACTTGAGGTAACTCTCTTGTGCTTTATTCTATTGCAACTTAGCTTCTCAATTTCTTCCAATCCGAGATGGTAATCCGAATCATGCTGCCTTGACAACCAAGGTCCGGTTTGAAAAAAAAAACCAGGGCTTCAACATAGGTCGTAACCAGAAAACATCATCAAATAACCATTAGCCCCCAAGTGCCAAGTTTAAATACTTGTATTAATCTTGGGACTTTTGTAATGTAAAACATGCGTTAAGATCAAGTACGCATTAGCCCCCAAGTATCGAGCACATAACTTGCTTGTGTGGTTGATACTTCCAAACCGTGCAATATTTTCTGAACACTGCTGATGACCTGCTGCAGGGGGATCTGAAGACCAAAGAGAAACAAGTCTCGGACCTTCAGGAAATCCTAAAAACCCAGCAGGCTGAAACTGCAAAAGCGAAGGAAGAATTGACCAATGCCTTAACCGTTATGGAACAGCTGAAAGAAAACCACAAAAAGGAACAAGCTGATTGGGCTACTGAAAAGGCTCTTTTGATTAAAAGGGCTGAAAATGCCGAAGCTGCTCTTAAACCGGTGGTTGATGAATTATCCACCGTAAAGCGACAAATACACTCCATGACCTCTGCCGTCTTTGGTAAATTTCTTTCGATGCCCTTCCTCCAATTTGCACCTTGTCTGCTATATCCTATGTCCGGTTTGTAATCCATCTTGAAACACTGCAGGCACACGTATTGGACACTTGGGTTCTGATGTGCGGATGAAACTCAAAGCTGCTTATACTTTGATTGAACAGTTGTATACCGGAGCACAGAGAGCTATCACCACTGCATCGCATAACAACCCTGCACCGTCTCTGATTCAAGACACATTAAAAAGGTTATCCATGCTTCCTGCCCGGATTGAAGAGTTAAAAAGGTCAGCTGCTCGAACCGGAGCCATCACTGCCTTGATCCGGGCCAAAGCGTGGGTACCAGACTTTGATCCTGTCGAAGCGGCACAAGGATATCCCAGCTTGAAAGAAGACGGTTCAGACTTCGGCGAAAATGACTTGAGGGCGATAAACCGGGCGGTGCGCCCCCTAGCTTGTCAATTGGCTGAAGAAGCAGATCTGACACATTATCAGGCCCAATATGATAACCAGAACAAGCGAGTAGCTGCCCCGATCCCTGAAGCGGAAAACCTTATTCCTCCAATCCGTAAGCATACCTACGCCCCTGACATTGAACCGTCTTTGCTGATTCATGAAGAAGCTGTTTTTCAAGCGTTAATGGGAATCGACTGGACCACTGCTGATTTCCAGCCAATGGGTAGCCATGAGAAGGCTGAAGCGGCGCAAGATGATCCACAACCTTCGAACCGAGGCGGCGAACAGGCGTAATCAAAGCTCCGGTTCACCTTAATTGGTGACGTTAATCCGTCAAAAAACAATATATTCAGGCACTACGCTGCCTTGTAATAAGATAGTTAATACCTCTGCCTTTGAATGCGCCTTTGTGCACGGGTACTGATGCCCTTGCCATGACTTTTTCCAACTTGTGTTTCCTGTCTTTACTGGGCACAAAGGACGGTCTTTCGACCATACGAACCGTGCTGTGCCTTTGCCAAACCGGGCAACTTGCCTCCGGGTTAAAAAAATGGACCAGGCTGTGTCAGCTGAATCGGTTTAAAAGTATTTGTCGTTCCAAAGAACAAAAACACCACAAGAAGGAAGATAACAAACAACCAAATACGAGAGGAAAACGCAATAGTAAAACGCATGCAAATGGTGGTTGCTATGAACCGTTCAGAAGGCGTTACCATCGTCAAGACAAAAAACCAAGCCCCCAAGGGGTGTAGCTACGGTTTAAGTCGACTAGGTTCCTAACTGAATCGTGGCAAATATGCCGGTCAAATGGCATTGCATTGGTTCGGATTCGACCAAGCCCCCAAGTGACTCAGTGGCCTAGGGCCGATCAAGTGGCATTGCATTGGTTCGGACACGACCAAGCCCCCAAATGACTTATTGGCTGTTTAAAAGCCGATCAGAAGGCATTACCATCATCAAGACATGACCGAGCTCCCATAAGGTGTAACTACGGTTCAAGTCGATTAGGTCCCCAACTGACTTAGTGGCAAATGTGCCAGCCAGAAGGCATTACCGTCGTCAAGACATGACCAAGCTCCCCGGAGGTGTAGCTACGGTTCAGGTCGACTAGGTCCCCAACTGACTTTGTTGATCTTCTGTGAAGCGACCTCAAGGGGTAAACCGGAGGTTGCCCTAAAGCGAATCAACTCCGTGTAACCACGCATGATGTGAAGAAAACAGAGACCCCGCTTTACTCGAGGCTCCGGTTCATTATATTGATCATAATATATACATGGTCATGATATGTACATCAACAGAGCCCAAGGCTCATGTATAGTAAGGTCGAAGATGAGCTATGTTCCACGGCCTGCTGGTCTCCTCCTCTGATGTGCGTGAATCTTTACGCTCTCGAATATCAATCAGGTAGTATGACCCATTATTCAGATTCTTGCTGACCACAAAAGGTCCTTCCCAAGGCGGGGATAATTTATGCATATCAGACTGATCCTGGATGAGCCGGAGCACCAAATCCCCCTCCTGAAAGGTTCTGGTTCTAACCCGACGGCTGTGGTAACGGCGAAGATCTTGCTGGTAAATCGCTGAACGGGCAGCTGCTAAGTCACGTTCCTCATCCAACAAGTCAAGAGCGTTCTGCCGTGCCTGCTCGTTGTCCGCTTCAACATAAGCTGCCACACGAGGTGAGTCATGTCGTATATCACTTGGGAGAACCGCCTCTGCTCCATAGACCATAAAAAATGGCGTAAACCCCGTGGATCCGTTAGGCGTGGTGTTGATGCTCCATAATACAGATGGTAGCTCCTCAACCCAACAACCCAGCGTCCTTTGCAAAGGGACCAGAAGCCGGGGTTTGATACCTCTCAAGATCTCTTGATTCGCTCGTTCTGCTTGACCATTAGATTGTGGGTGAGCTACCGAAGAAACATCAAGCCGTATATGCTCACGTGCGCAGAACTCTTTCATGGCACCTTTGGATAGATTGGTACCATTATCTGTGATGATGCTGTGTGGAAAGCCAAACCGGAAGATCACCTTCTTTATAAACCGAACCGCCGTGGCCGCATCACATTTACTGACAGGTTCTGCCTCCACCCACTTTGTAAATTTGTCAACCGCCACCAATAGGTGGGTCTTCTTATCTTTGGAACGTTTAAAAGGCCCAACCATATCGAGCCCCCAAGTCGCAAACGGCCAAGTAATTGGAATCATCCTCAACTCTTGAGCCGGTATGTGCGCTCGTCTGGAAAATTTCTGGCAACCATCACATAACCTGACCAGGTCTTCTGCATCAGCATGAGCAGTTAACCAGTAGAAACCGTGGCGGAACGCTTTAGCCACCAATGATTTTTAACCGGCGTGGTGGCCGCAATCCCCTTCATGTATTTCACGTAATATCTCGCACCCCTCCTCAGGGGATACGCACCGTTGCAGCGCTCCTGACACGCTGCGATGATGTAGCTCCCCTTTGAGAATGGTCATAGACTTGGACCGCCGTACTATCTGCCGAGCCAAGGTTTCGTCTTCTGGCAACTCACCCCGGTTCATATATGCCAGATAAGGAAGCGTCCAATCCGGGCTGACGTGAAGAGCCGCCACTAATTGAGCCTCCGGATCAGGAATAGCCAACTCCAGTTCACCGGGTAGCTGTACCGATGGGTGATACAATACATCCAAGAAAACATTGGGTGGGACAGGTTTGCGCTGAGAGCCCAAGCGGCTTAAAGCGTCCGCTGCCTCATTCTTTCTGCGGTCCACATGGTCCACTTGGTAGCCTTTGAAATGCGCTGCCACCATATCCACTTCAAGACGGTATGCAGCCATGAGCGGGTCCTTAGAATCCCAGGTGCCAGATACTTGCTGAGCCACTAGATCCGAATCACCAAAGCACCTAACGCGGCTCAGATTCATCTCTTTAGCCATCCGAAGACCATGAAGCAAAGCTTCATACTCAGCCGCATTGTTTGTACAGGGGAACATTAAACGGAGGACGTAACAAAACTTGTCTCCTCGTGGGGAAGTTAAAACGACTCCAGCCCCCGAGCCTTCCAATTGTCTGGATCCTTCAAAATGAATAGTCCAATATGTGTTATCTGGCTTCTCCTCAGGTGCTTGTAACTCTGTCCAATCATTTATGAAGTCGACAAGTGCTTGTGACTTTATGGCCGTCCGGGGTACGTATCTTAAACCGTGCGGCCCAAGCTCGATAGCCCACTTGGCAATCCGACCGGTCGCCTCCCGGTTCTGTATGATGTCACCCAAAGGAGCAGAACTGACCACCGTGATGGGGTGCCCTTGAAAATATTGCTTCAGCTTCCGGCTTGCCATAAAAACACCATATACCAGCTTCTGCCAATGCGGATACCTTTGCTTGGACTCGATAAGCACTTCGCTGATATAGTAAACCGGACGTTGAACCGGATGCTCCTTCCCAGCCTCCTTGCGTTCTACCACAATCACCACACTGACCGCTCTGGCATTCGCAGCAACATATAACAGGAGTGGCTCTTTATCTACGGGGGCTGCCAACACTGGCGGATTGACTAACTGTCGCTTCAAATCCTCAAACGCTTTATCAGCCTCCGGACTCCAGACAAATTGATCTGTCTTCTTGAGCATTTGATACAAGGGGATCGCCTTTTCACCGAGGCGGCTGATAAACCGGCTTAACGCAGCAATCCGACCGGCCACGCGCTGAACATCATTGACGCATTTCGGTTTGGCCAGGGAGGTGATGGCTGTGATCTTTTCCGGATTGGCCTCAATTCCTCTATGGGACACTAAGAATCCCAACAACTTGCCTGCAGGTACACCGAAAACACATTTAGCTGGGTTGAGCATCATTTGGTACACTCTCAAGTTATCGAAGGTTTCCTTCAAATCGTCAACCAGGGTCTCCTTCTTTCGTGACTTGACCACAATGTCATCCACATAGGCATGTACATTACGACCAATCTGTTCGTGGAGGCAATTTTGCACACACCGTTGATAAGTAGCCTGCGCACTCTTAAGCCCGAAGGGCATAGAAACATAGCAGAAGGCTCCAAAGGGAGTAATGAACGCCGTCTTCTCCTGGTCCTTAACTGCCATCTTGATCTGATGATAACCCGAATAGGCATCCAAAAAACTCAAACGCTCGCAACCTGCCGTAGCATCAATGATTTGATCAATACGGGGGAGAGCAAAAGGATCCGCTGGACAAGCTTTATTCAAGTCTGTGTAATCCACACACATGCGCCAGGTGCCCTTTTTCTTAAGAACCAGCACCAGATTAGCAAGCCACTCGGGATGAAAAACCTCGATAATAAAACCAGCTGCCAGGAGCCTGGCTACTTCCTCACCAATCGCTTTACGTCTTTCTTCGTTAAACCGGCGTAGGAACTGTTTTACCGGTTTATACTTAGGATCCACATTAAGGGTGTGCTCAGCGAGTCGCCTCGGTACACCAGGCATGTCAGACGGCTTCCATGCAAAGATGTCCCGATTCTCACGGATGAACTCGATGAGCGCGCTTTCCTATTTTGGATCCAAGTTTGCACTGATGCTGAACTGCTTGGACGAATCGCCAGGTACGAAGTCAACAAGCTTAGTTTCGGCAGCTGATTTGAACTTCAAGGCCGGATCGTGGTCCATAGTTGGCTTCTTTAATGAAGTCATGTCCTCTGGATCAACACTGTCTTTGTACTGCTTTAGCTCCTCCGTAGCACAAACCGATTCTGCATAAGTCGCATCTCCTTCCTCGCATTCCAAAGTGATTCGACGGCTCCCATGAACCGTTATAGTGCCCTTGTAACCCGGCATCTTGAGTTGCAGATATACATAGCAGGGCCGTGCCATAAATTTTGCATAGGCTGGCCGTCCGAACAAAGCGTGGTATGGACTTTGGATTTTAACCACTTCAAACGTCAGCGTCTCTGATCTGGAATCATGACTATCGCCGAAGACCACTTCAAGGGCTATCTTACCGACAGGGTACGCAGACTTGCCAGGCACCACCCCGTGGAACATTGTATTGGTCAGTTTGAGATCCTTATCCACCAGTCCCATGCGACGGAAGGTCTCATAATACAAGATGTTAATGCTGCTCCCTCCGTCCATGAGTACCTTGGTGAGCTTATAACCTCCCACCTGAGGAGCCACCACTAATGCTAACTGACCCAGATTATAAACTCTGGGAGGATGATCTTCTCGGCTCCATATGATTGGTTGTTCCGACAAGCGCAGATAGTGAGGCGTAGCCGGTTCAACAGCACTAACTGCCCGCCTCTGAAGCTTTCTATCCCGTTTATCCAAGCTTGTAGTAAAAACATGATACCGTCCACCACTCAACTGTTTCGGGTTGCTCTGATAACCTGATTGCTGCTGTTGCTGCTGGCTGTAACCACTTTGATTACCTTGATTATTTTGGCCGTTCTGTCCGCCCGGATTACCATGGAACCCTGGACCGGAATTTCCGCCGCTGTACCCTGATCCGGAACCTGAACCGCCGCCAGAGCCGTGATCATATTAGAAAATGTTTGAGCTTTTGAATTCCTTCATGATGTAACAATCCTTCCAAAGATGGGTTGCCGACTCCTCTTTTGTTCCGTGCTTCGGACAGGGCTGGTTTAAGAAAAAGTTCAAACGCTCCGGATTAGGACCGGGATTTCCGCGAAAACTTGGCTGTTTCCCCTTACGTCGCTGGCCCTTATTCTGTGCACTGGTGTTGGCCACAAAATCCATGCTCCCATCCGGTTTACGCTTACCTCCGCCTCCATTGCCTGTTGGTTGATGCTGCTGGCCTTTGGTATTGCTATTCTTCCTTCCCTTCCCTGCTTTGTCGTCACCAGAATCAGGATCCTTGGTACTGTCAGAATCCGCATACTTCACTAAAGCGGTCATGAGCGTTCCCATATCCGTGCAATCACGCTTCATCCGGCCTAACTTTAGCTTCAAAGGGCCAAACCGACAGTTGCCTTCCAACAGCACCACGGCGGTGTCTGCGTTGATGCGATCTGATGAGTGCAAAACTTCCGATACCCGGCGTACCCAATGGGTAGTTGACTCCCCTTCTTGCTGAACGCAAGCTGCTAGGTCAACTATCGACTTTGGCTGTTTGCACGTGTCCTTGAAATTCTTGATAAACCGGGCTCGCAACTGGGCCCACGAACTAATGGAATTAGGCGGTAGGCTCTTTAGCCAAGTCCGGGCCGTCCCTTCTAATATCATGGTAAAATACTTCGCACACGCCGTGTCATCCACATCTAGCATCTCCATAGCCATCTCATAGCTCTCCACCCATGTCTCCGGAGGCTGATCCGCCGTGTAGTTTAGCACCTTGCGGGGGCCTTTGAAGTCCTTAGGCAGGCGTACGTTGCGCAAAGCGGGAACGAGGCACGGTACTCCCAAAGAACTAGAAACCACCCCCGGTTCAATCGCAGCATTTGGGAAGATAGGTGTGAGCTGACGAGCCTGATGCTGCGCCGCTAATCCGGCCTCCTGCGCACGGGCGCGATCCACCATCTCCTGAGCATTGTCGACGCCAGCCGGATTGTTGCCGCGGAGCGCTTCATGCCTGGCATTACTTGAAACAGCTGGCTCCTCCATGCGCCTACTATAGCTCCTGCTGGGGCGAGGGGTAGAGTGAATCCGATCAGGGCTTTGCGAATATGCTTCTTGTTGGGCCAAAGCGGTCCTAAGGAGCTCCTTGACTCGGCGTGTCTCTACATCCTGCGGTGAATCGCCTTCGATCGGAATGGCTTCCAACCGAGCTGCTGCCGCAACGAGGTTATCCATCGGGTTGGAATAATGGCCCGATGGCGTTGGCACGGCCTGTGGTGTACCAGTGTTGTGACGAGGCAGGTTTATTATACGGTGCTGAACCGGGGCGCCAACTGTTGCCTCCGCCCGGTTTACCCCCGGCGGATTATTGGCCCCCGCCCCAGGGGTGTTGAAGAGATTTCTGGCATCGAGGGCTGTGGGCAATCGAGATCGGAATTTCCTCTTCAGGACTTCCTGAGATGCATTCTGGTCCATCACGAGCTTGTAAGCCTGTGCATCTAAAGCGGCACGCTCTGCCATCATCCTGGCCTCTTCTGCTGCCAGCCCCGCTTTAGCTTGAGTGATCTGTTCTCTCACTTTGGCAATCTCGGCATTGTGAACCTCCTGATCCACCGGGTTGGCTTCCGCCATGAGCGCTGCCAGTGCGTCAAACAGATCCGACAATACTTGGGCTCGTGAGTCCGCAGGGCCCCCTGCCCGTGCAGCTGTTGCCGCTGCCGATCCGGAGATCACTGCTGCCGCAGTTGATGAATGTGGCGCCGCCTGTGTTCCAGCCATAAAGATCCCAACTCGATTGGGCAGACCAGAGGGGTCCGGAATACTGTCGCCATCGGAGCTGCCCCCAATCCGATCATCTTGCAGCTGGTATAGAGACTCGGTTTCCCCGGTTGACGTTTCATCGCCGGAGTAGATGGCGGTTTCGCCACCGGATTCGGATCCTTCCTCGTAGCTTCCTCCATGGATGACTCCCACGAAGGCGCGCTTCCTGGTCGGTTTAACCAGGGTCGATCTCGTGCACCGAGCTGTCTCGACGAGGTCGGTGCAGACGCCCAGCTCGGGGCCCGGTTCACCGATCTTGCCGATGAAAACATGGATGCCGCCAAAAGGGACCCGGTACCCGTACTCGATCGAGCCGGCGTCGGGGCCCCAGCCTGTGCTGTCGATGTAGAGTTTCCGCGACGACTTTTGGTCATCCGGCCCACAGCGTAGCCCTCGAGTCCTTCAAAGCGGCCCTCCAAGAACTTGAAACCATCTCGCGATAGCCCCACGGTGGGCGCCAACTGTCGTGGACTTGTCACGGCAGATGTCCTATCGAAAGGACTTAGTCGTGGAGCCATCGCAACGGGTTAACTTGAAGGGGTTAAACGGACGCAAGGACACAGTGTTATACTAGTTCGGCCCCTTTGATGAGGGTAAAAGCCTACGTCTAGTTGTGATGGGATTGATGTGTTTCGAGGGCTAGGGAGCGATAAGCTTCGCCTAAACCTCGAGTTGTTGTTCTCTGTCCCTAAACCGTCGTCGGGTCGTCCCCTTATATACACGGGTGACGCCCGTCGGTCTACAAAATCCCAACCTCCGGTTCGTAAACGTGCCCGGGTTGGTCTCTCTATTCCTAACTTACAATGCAAGTTTACCTCAGGCCGGTTTACGGCCATAAACCTTTAAACCGATTATAGACCTTGGGCCCTTCTATTTCTCCTTGGGCTTTAACATCTTGGGTCCATTGACGGAGCTAACCCGGGCCCTGTAGGCCGGTTTACCCAAATAGCAATATCCCCAACACGGTCTGGGTCCAGCGAGCGTATGGTACCATGGGTACCATGACGCTGCTGGTTTCGCGCCTCCTGAGAGGGGCGCGGGGCGAGCTCGGACGTCGCGGGACCAAGAACTGGTTCGACGGCGCCCATTCCTCCGCCGGCGTCCTCTCCACCACCCGTCTGCTCCATGGGCGGTGGGTTCGGTGCTGACGGACCGGTCGCCTCCGGAGCTTTCTTCTTCGGCGCCATGCCGGTGCAAACAATGAGAGTCAGGCTCGCGCGGACGCCGGACCTGGTTCACACAACCTCGACGCACCCCCTACCTGGCACGCCAAAGATGTCGGGGGATATCGGCCTCCACGAGCACCTATGGGGACGGAGCCCCTTGTCGGTTCGGCGGGGGGCGGAGGTTGCACAAAGAGCCGATCGAGGCGACACACACACGCAACGATTTTACCCAGCTTCGGGCCGCACGGATGCGTAAAACCCTACTGCTGCATGTCTGGTTGATTGGAGTTCTTGCTCTGGAGCGCAAGAAGCTACAGTAAGTTGGAGCTGGACGTAGACGAGGGTCTACTGGATGTCCTCCTTCTCTCCTTCCGTCCACTCTCGCCTTCCCCCCCTCTACGTGCGCATGGGCCTCCTTTTATATGCTAAGGGGTTTTCCACAGGCAGCGACGCAGGTGAGGGTAGAAATGGCAAGGAACTGTGCGAACAGTGGCCGCACAGTGCTATCGCACCTAACTCTGACGGCGGGGGACGAAGGCATTAAATGCCCGTCTGGATCGCCTGAATAGTGCCGAGGCGGACCGTTAGGGGCGCCTCTGCTTGCCACGGGGGCGACTCCGCCAACGTCGCATGCCACGCGCGCGCCCCAGGCTGCGCGGCGCCCCGCCACGTGTCTCTGGGGAAACTCCAAAGTGACGCGTGGACAGGTGAGCTGGAGCGCACGCCTGAGGTGGTGGTTCGCCGCGGCAAGTGGCTTGCCGCGGTGGTCGTCTTGCCGCACCTGAGAGCTTGCCGCTCGCCAGGCCTTGCCAAGGCGCGCGGCGCGCCGCGGCGGGCTTCTCTTGGGGTGCCTTGGTTTGGCCGTCCCGGCGAGCTCCTCCCGCCGGGGCCTTGGTGCTTCGGCTCAGTCGTCCCAGCAAGCTCCTCTTGCCGGGGCCTTGTCGCCTTGGCCCGGCAAGCTCCTCTTGCCGGACCTCGCCTTCTTGGCCCGGCAAGCTCCTCTTGCCGGGGCTTGGTCTTCTCGGCCCGATCACTTGGCCTTCGTCCGGCCCAGAAAGGGTCGTGGAGACTCTTGTCGCTCCCCTGGCAGGCCTTGCCGCGGGACGCTACTACTACCCGTGCACAAGTTCGGGGTACTAAGGTACCCCTACTTTAGTACACCGACACAACCAATATGGTTTTCTACGGTGTCGATCCATACAGGACTGTCTGGCGTGGTGTTTTAAATACATTCACCAATGCAAAGGTTCCAAGAGGCCTATCATTCTTATTAAACTTGACTTCACAAAGGCGTTTGACACCATTGAACATGAGCTGATTCTTAGGATTTTGAAATGTAAGGGATTTGATGATCGTTGGACAAGTTGGATTGACAGCATTCTGTCCACAGGCTCCTCTTCGGTTCTTTTGAATGGAGTGCCTGGTATTCACTTTGTCTGTCGGTCAGGTGTTCGTCAAGGTGATCCGCTATCTCCCTTACTCTTTGTCATCGCGGTGGACTTACTTCAATCGGTTGTAAACGAGATGTGCTCCAGGAATATTCTCACCTTGCCAATCCCAACAACCTTGATGGACTATCCAATCGTACAGTATGCGGATGATACACTCATCGTTCTTCCTGCTATTGATAGCCAGCTCATTGCATTCAAAGAGATGCTAGAAGTCTTTGCCAAATCAACCGGACTAAGGGTGAATTTTAGTAAGTACTCTTTGATACCAATCAATATGACGGATGACGAGGGCACGCGTGTTGCTGCCTTGCTTGGATGTGATGTTGGTTCCATGCCATTCACTTACCTGGGCCTACCAATGGGTACTTCCCGGCCAACAATTTATGATCTATTGCCTTTGGTGGATCGTATTGAGAGACGATTATCTGCATCCTCTTGTCTCTTAAATCAAGGAAGTCGGCTCCAACTTTTACAGTCCGTCCTTAGTTCTATGCCAATATATTTCTTGTGCACCCTTTCGCTACCGTAGGGTATCTTGAAGCAGATTGAGCGGATCATGCGACAATGCTTGTGGAGAGGGAACACGGATACGCCCCGGCAATATTTGGCGGCTTGGGACTTGGTATGTCGTCCTAAATCTCTTGGTGGTTTGGGAGTTATGGACTTAAGCATTCAAAATGATGCCTTGCTCATCAAACATCTTTTTAAGTTCTTCAATAAGATGGACGTACCATGGGTATCTCTTATTTGGGACACTTATTACGCCGCTGCGCCCCCCCAAGTCACACAAAGCTGCGGCTCTTTCTGGTGGGGAGATGTTTTCAAGCGGTATGATAAGTTTTGCAAGTTGGCAGTTCCACTACTTCAATCGGGGGATACGGTGATCTTCTGGCTTGACCGTTGGCAACTTGGCAACAATACGGTTAGCATGCAACATCAGTTTCCGAGGCTCCACTCCTTTGTGATCGATGACAGTCTAACAATCAAGGATATTCTGGAGCTACCAGACCCAACTGACAACCTACATCTGCCACTGTCTACTGAGGCCTTTGAGGAGTTTAATCAACTTCAGGAGTTGCTTACTATGGTTAATATTCAACATGGGGAGAATGATGTCTGGAAATGGCCTTCAAAGTCTGGTGACTACCAGTCCAAGCTTTATTACTTGTCATGCTTTTCGGATACAGTGGTTGATCCCATGTTCTTGTACCCTGAAGTTTAAGGTTTTTGGGTGGCTCCTTTTGATGGACCGCCTAAACACTAGAGACATGATGCAGCGGCGGCATTGGATTATCCAGGATGACACTTGTGTGCTATGTCACTTGGCATCACATGAGGACAGAGTACATCTTTTCTTCGCTTGCAATTTCAGCCAGCGTATCTGGAACTACCTTGGTATTTCATGGAGTCCTCAACCAAACCAGACCACTTATGACATGGCTTCTGATGCTAGGAGGGATTTCAGACATCCTTTTTTCTCTGAGATAGTATTGGCCACCACTTGGAATATTTGGACACAAAGAAATGGGAAGATCTTCAGGAATGAATCACCTTCCTTCAGGGCATGGAGGAGGAATTTTGTGCATGACATTTCTCTTTTAGCCCATAGAATCAAATGTAAATATAGGAATAGTCTAATCTCTTGGATAGCTTCCTTACCCTAATCATTTCTTTTGTAAGTATTACTCTCTCCTCCTCTCTCTTAACTTTGTAACTTTGTACACTTTGGCTCTGTGGTTTAATAAAAGACTGTGAGGCTATTGCCTTGCAGTACATAGTCAAAAAAACATCTCAGTGTAAACGGGCAGTTATGCAACTACTACTAGAACGGACTGAGTAGTAGCAGGAGACAAGTTCACCATATGAGCTAGGCAGGTAGGGGGACGCATCACCAGCTCGACCAAGTTTGGATTACAACCCAAATGCTACCACAAAAACATCAGGGGGAAGATAGGGACTAAAAGAGCTAGCTTCAACATCCCAGTCTAAGCACCCCCGGCCTTCATCCTTGCGACGCACGGTACACCTCGTTTGCCACCTGGTCGACCCTAGTGTCACTGATAAAATGAAGTAATAATACAGTTAAAATAGAGCGAGTGTCCTCTCTATCATTTCATTTCCAATGTAGATAAAGAAAGTGCTTCTCTTTGTTATGTATGCTTCATCAACTAGTCCCATTGTTAATGTTTAAGCGTTTTTGCAAACTGGGGTGCTTAATTTTAGTTGATCTGCACAAAATAGAGTTTTGAATGTCTCAAGGCCCCTCCTTGTACTACCGTTGTACACTGATGTTCATCACTGGCAGAAGGTGTATCGGGGAGACTTGGGTCGATTTCCAGTATGATGTAATATTTTCTTCTGTTTATTATTGTATGTTTCATCAACTAGTGCCACTATAATGTAATCATGCCTTTTCATTATCTGTGCAAACAGGGTTATTCGGCTGCATTTTGGTGGAACTGCACAAATGTACGGATGGAACCGGCATATATGCAGAGTGCTAGGTGCCAAGTAAAAATTACTGACACCAACCCTGCTCCATCTAAGCATTGGCATCCACCACCATCAGTGGGATGTGTGGCGCTCACTGTGGATGGATCTTTCTCGACAACAAATCCTCTAACCAAATACTAGTAGCTTAGACTTAAAAAAAATACTAGTAGCTTATATTGGCAGTTTTCTAGGGGTGTACTCTTTTCTGAAAGAAGCACCAATCTATTTTTCTTTATTTGTACACAATGTCACAACTTTGACCCAAAGGTCCAGAGCTATTTTAGGGTGATTGGCATAGTACTCGGAGACTGATTGTAAGCATGATTTTATTAGTTGTCACACTGATTGTAAGCATGAGCAGATGGAAGATTAGGTTAGTGCGAAGCTTACATTAAACCCTACCAACACCGTTGAAATGAGGCGAGCGTCGAGGGAACCGTGGAGAACGGCGGGGAAGCGACGTCGCGCCATCCGACCTCCTCTTGTGGTGGGAGAATGAATACTCCTGTGGCTCCGGCTGGCTCTGCACCCTCACGAACGGCACACCGTACTCGATCGATTCATTATGCTTTGGGTGCTCGACCTTCGACCTGTACGCCCACCACCTCCGCCCGACTTTCGCCTCGGGCAAATCTGTCAGCTCCATCACCCAGAGGAGATACTCGATGAACTCGAAGGACTGCAGCGTGACTACCGCCGAGGAGTACATCGCCGCCCTCATCGCCGTCGTCTCGTTCTTTCGCATACATTGCCACATGGCCCTCACCGTCCTTGAAATCTCCCACTCATTGTCAAACCAAGTAAGGATCTCCTTCAACCTGGCTAACTTTGCCTGGTCGCCACCGGCGATCTGCCAGATTTGCTGCTGCATCCCCTCCATAGATGTCCTTCTGAGTGGTCCGGTGCTAGCTTTGGAAGATGGGAGGAGAGACGGTGGTCTTGCAATAGAGAAGAGGGAGAGGCGAGACGGTGGTTTTGGAATGGAGATGATGGAGAGGAGAGGTTCCCCTGCCTTTCGGTCGCTGACAGGTGGGCCCCGCGCTTGGTGGAACCCATGTGTTAGTGTCTCAATGGCAGGATGGGCTACACCAGGGGATCCTCGTCCGAGGAGAGAAGAGGTGCTTTTGCAATGGAGAAGAGGGAGAGGCGAGACAGTGGTTTTGGAATGGAGATGATGGAGAGGAGAGGAGGTGGTTTTGCAATGGAGTAGAGGGAGAGGAGCGTGCGGCAGCGATTTAGGATTGGACGAGAGGGTCGGCACACTGTGACTGGATCAAAATCAAAATCAATTTACCCTTCAATTAAGAAAGCAACCCCACATTAACTAGTCTCCCTTTTATTCTGGGTCATAATTGACCATGATTTTCGCAAATAAAATATATGTTATACATTGCAAAAATAATATAATTTGAAAGTACATTCAGATACGTACCAAATGATACAATTTTTGGTGACATGCATTCACATTTTGCTTGTCAAATACAGTACGTGGTCAAACTTTGACCCAAAATACGCAAAACAAAAAAAATACTTCCAAGACCAGCGTCGCTCTTCCGCTCTTCTCCTCTTAAACCACCGTCGCTCCTCTCCTGTTCCAATCTAAATCCAGCGCCGCTCCTCTCCTCTTCCATTTCAAAACCACCACGCCTCCTATCCTGTTCCAATCCAAAACCAGTGTCGCTCCTCTCCCGTTATAAACCAAAACCAGCGCTGCTCCTCTCCTCTTCCATTCAAAAACTACCACCGGCGAGTGAAGGTGCTGTGGAGAAGTAGATCGATGGAGGAGTACAACCGATACGTGAGGATCGTAGATGACGACCCTGTGAAGCTAGCTAGGATGTTGGAGATACAGTCTTGGTTTGACAACAAGGACCAACTAGCGGCGACGGTGACATCCATGGCCAAATATCTGCAATAGAGCAAAAAGGCGGCGATACTCCCGGAGGGAGTCGCGCGGGAGTACATAGAGCTGCTCCTCTGGGCCATGGAGCAAACAAATTCACCGAATCCGATCGTAAGGGAGCGGTGGTGGGAGTATCGATCCCAGATGGAGCATCCACCAGAGACTGAAGGATCGAGCATCTATAGGGTACCATTTGTGAGGGTGACGTGCCAGAGTGAGCCGGTGGAGTCTTCGTCGACCGAACCCAACTGCAAGAGGAGAAAAACAGTTGGCCCGACGATGCTTCTCCGCCATCCTCTCCCTTGCCGTTCACATTGTCTCACGGGGCGGCTGTCTGCCGCCGAGGAATAGGAGGGATTTGCCCCCCCAGACCAATAGTCGGGCAGGTGGTGAATTGTCAGGGGGAGCTTTGGGTTGTTAGTATTTGTAGGTTGTGAATTGTGTTTTGTGTTCTGTATTTTGAGCGTACTTTTAGATATGAATGTCTTTTGAATTTCAGATTTGCAGTATTGAGCATATGGAGTATTTTATGAACTCTAGATATATATTTTTTGCACTTAAAAAAATATAGTTTCGTAGGAGAATAAAAGTGCAGACAATGTGATCCTCAGAGAAGAAACTGCAAGTTTCTGTTTCAGATAAGAAACTCCAAGTTCAGTTTCAGATAAGAAACTGCAACTTTCAGAGGCAGAGCATTTATATTAACACGGCCTTTTAAAACAGTGTTAACACCATGCTGGAAGTTTTATTCATGGTCGAAAATAGAACTACCAGGCAGTTAACATCATGTTGATCAACATTCATGCATAGCACATCTTCATATGATGCACAGTCAAAAAGATATGCTATTTTCAAAATGCCCACACAATGTCGAGTGTGCGAAAAACAGAGAAAATGAGGGACCAAGTTTTGACAAGTGTAGGACGTGGCATGCGTAGATGACAATTGGGACCCACATGTCAATAAAGGCAGAGGTAACAATTTTGGAGATATTTTCTCTGCACAGGTGGAATCAAACCCGGGCGGAACAACTGCCCCGTCTAGGCTTTCTTTTTTAACATGCGCAGCCCACGACCTCGGATGGGAGGTCCATAAGGCTGTTTGTATTTTCTTGAGGGCCGTCATGTATCGACCAGCCTATGGACCTCCCATCTGAGGTTTTATTTTTCCGAAACATCGGCAGCCCAATTTATGTATTTTTTTTTGAAGAAAACGCAGATGTCTGTTCTATTTTTCTATATAAGAATAGGAACGCCTGGTCCAACTTATGTTTCCCTTCTAACTATATTATATATATTTAAATTATTTTATATGTTATTATATATTATTGTTATTGTCATCATATATTTAACAGATACTTACATATGTGAGAAAACAATATCCCACATCTTGTTAACTTATAAAAATAATTTCTTAACAAGAAAATCCTGGAATTTTTTTGGCAACGAAAATCTTGGTGATTGTGTACAAAAGCTTGGTAAGATTTAAGGACCAATGTAATAATAAATCACTTATTATATATATATATATATATATATATATATATATATATATATATATATATATATCACAAAATGCTCAGCCCCTGTTTATTTTTTGATAACATTGCTGCGCCCACCCCAACATTATAATTAGAACCAGCCCAGCAAAATCGTGTATTTCGAGAAAGTGCAAATTGCCTGTATTTTTTTTAGGAAAAACATAAATGGCCGCATGGATGCTACATTATTTGTTCACCCAACCCAGCTAATGGACTGTAATTCAAGAAAAAAAGAGATCAAATGGACTATAAATTCTACCCCACAAAAAAAGACTGTAAATTCTGAAAAATGGGTTGAATATGTGCCACATTTTTGGAGGCTGAAATGTGGGCCAATAGGCCGAAGCCAATGCAAGTCGTTGTCAACTTAGTCAACAAATGATTCTGGCATCATTAGCCGTTGGATTTACATCCAACGACCGACATCCATCTTCAATCTCTCGTCCTCTTCCTCCAGCGCCGCCGGGACCACCTGCTCCCGCCTCCTGCTGCTAGCAGCTCTGCTTAGCATGCTTCGCTGTGAAGCGCTACTCCATTGTTGGCCAGGCCATCCCTCCACCCCTGCACACCTCTATTCTTCTCCACCGACTGCCGAACCACACCGCACCAAAACCAGTTAACCCTCGTACACCTCTCCGTCTGCGACTCTACTCCCGCGTCTTCCCATCTCCGGCTCGTTGCTATCCGGGGCCTCGCCGTCGTCCACCACCTTGGATGCGCTCGGCGCGGAGTGGTCAACATGGTCAACGAACGACACCATCGGAAGTAGACTGTGTGTGGAGAGGCTGACAGCTGGGTCCACGGCCACACGCAAGGAAATGCCTCCTTATTACGTGCAAAATAATGATTCCTCCACCTGACAGCTGGGACCTGCCGGAAGGGCCTCTGTATTTCGCGAAAAAAACGTTCCCACCACTGACAGGTCGGATCCACCAGCTATATCTTCACACACAAGGAAGTGCCTCCTTATTACGCACAAAAAAATGAATACTCCCCCTGCTAGTTGGGACCCACCTTGGTGGGAGGCTGACTTGTGGGCCTACTAAGTTGACGGGGACAGAGTGCTTTGTCAACTTAGTCTATATGAACGATTCTAGCTCCAGTGACTGTACGATGTCCATCCAATGTCCGTAGTGCTTCTTCAACCTCTGGTCTTGTTGCTCCAGCCGCCCAAAGCAGCACCGGTCGTGCCGCATGCTCCTACCTCCCGTGGCCGGCTGTGCTGCCGCGGAGGCCTCATCGCCCCCTACTATTCCCACCGCTGGCCAGGCCATCCCTCTACTCACCCACACCCCCTGTTATTCTACGGCGACAATGGCCTCACACCGCAGTGAACTAGTGAACCCTCGTACTCCTCTATACGTGGGCATCCACTGCCGCGTCTTCCCCGGCTCCGCGTCGTCCCCTTCCTAGGCCTCGCCGTCGTCCACCGCCCTGGTGCTCTCGGCGCGGCGTGGTCAACGTGGTCAAGGAATGACTTCCATCGGACATGGACTGTACGTGGAGAGGCTGACAGCTGGGTCCACGGCCACAGCAAGGAAGTGCCTCCTTATTACACGCAAAATAATTATTCCTCCACCTGACAGTGGGGACCCACCGGACGGGCCATCGTATTTCGTGAAAAAAACGTTTCCCCCTAACTGCTGGGACCCACCAGCTACATCTTCGCATGCAAGGAAGTGTGTCCAAAAAAAACGATTCGCCCCTGACTGCTGGGACCCACCAGCTACATCTTCGCAGGGAAGGAAGTGCCTGACAGTCGGGACCCACCTGGTCGAAGCGTACGTAGCGTTGTCATTCTGGTCGCGAACGTGTACGTACATACTGGTCGATGTAGAGGCGCGCACGTGTCGTAGTAGAGGCGTGCACGTAGCATGTACACGTACGTACATCGGCCAGGGTGCAAGAAAGTAAATATGGCCACACACGTACATACGGGCGGCGTCTCGAACGCCTACTCACGCGTACGTACGGCCAAGGCTCATGTACATGGCTGGGTCAGAATGGAGAAACAACGTAGTCGTCGTGTTCATGGGGAGCCAACCGGCTGGGTCGGAACGAAACGCGTCGTCGTGTTCATCGGGAGGGCTTGGACGACACAACTGATGGAAACGAGGCCTGGCGTACCGCAGAACGGAGGAAACGGCCTTGTGTTTGACCGGCCACGTTCGAAACGGGATCCTGTTCATCGGGAGGGGTCTGGAGTACCACAAAACGGAGGAAACAGACCTCCTACGGTCGAAACGGGGGTCCTGTTGATCGGGAGGGGTGTGGCGTACCGCAAAACAGAGAAAACAGACTTGTGTTGGAGCGCTACGGTCGGAACGGGGGTCTTGTTCATCGGGAGGGGTGTGGCGTACCGCAAAACGGGACTCCACGGGATACTGTTCATCTCCACCATCGACGCCCTCCAGCCTCCATGGGCTACTGTTCATCCACCGTCGACCTCCTCCAGCCTCCACCTGCGACTATTCATCCACGGGCTCCTGTTCGTCCAGCCTCCACCGCGCGCTACTCCACTGGTTGCTGTTCAACCAGCCCTCTCCACGGGCTCCTGTTCAACCACCCCTCCACGGACTCCTGTTCATCCAGCCCTCCATCGTCTACTGTTCATCCTGCCCTCCACGGGGTGGTCCTGTTCATCCTGCCCTCCACGGGGTCCTGTTCATCCAGCCCCAACCGGCTCGAATGATCGGGGTCCTGTTCATCCAGAGGAAATGCCACGGTGTCCTGTTCATCCACCCCCACCGGGAACTGTTCATCCAACCCCCCATCAACGCTCACTGTTCATCCATAGGCAGCATCGATCGGCTTCAGTTAGCAGCAGTAGCGAAGGAATCGCTCGATCGGGTTCAGTTAACAGCCATCAATCAATCGCTCGGGTTCAGTAACGCGTAGCCTGCAGTGCAATCGCTCAGGTTCAGTTAGAGCCCAACGCCTCGCTCGGGTTCAGTTAGAGCCCAACGCCTCGCACACACGCGCGTACGTACGAGAGAAACGCGCATCGCTCAGCTCCCGACCACCCACCGTAACCGGGGACTCCCTGATATTTTCCGCGCCCTCGCTTCTACCATGGTTTTTTCCGTCATGGACGGCCCAAAGAATGTCATGCAGCTGCATCTCCGGCCCGCCCAGGACGAAAAGCCCATTTTCTGTCATGATTTTTTGTCATAGAAGTAGGACCCCACCATATCTATGATGATACCGGGTTTTGTCACAATTATCATCATAGAAGTGTCATAAGTATGACATAAAAGATTTTCGTTCGGCCCAAAATGTCACGGATGTGTCTTTTTTTTGTAGTGTTAGATGTTGCAGATAACAGTCACACAACAAGCAAACTATTCAAATATGACCAAGAGGCTACACTGTACGCCTTACAACAGTCGTAGAAACTTGACAAGCAAAAGCTGACATGGAGACTTGCTTGTCCCTACATGTTCGAGCAATGCATGCGCTACAGGGAGCATCAAGCAAATAATCAGGAACCAAGGCCAGAGATCTCACACGTGCAAGCTATTACCGATTTTGGGCACGCAACATGCGCAACAGAGGCAGGCAGTGTGGTCAATGAGCACATCCAGTCGGCTCACCATTGGGCACGCCGAAGATTATCCGATCTTCGGAGAGCATCACGGCATAGACATTTGTTCTGGCCTTGAAGAAAAACTGCAAGTTTGAGCCTTTGATTCAGAAACTCGGGCGTATCAAGCAAACTGTGAATGACATGAGTGAGCTCATGGATGCAATGACCAAATACCGAGTTTGATAAAACCTAGGACCCATATTCCGGTGACGAGAAGTCTGGGGAAGGAAAGAAGAACAATGGTAAGGGCCATCAGAATAACAATAACAGGAATACCAACAACAATAACAAGCGGAAGAGTGCAGAAGGGGGTTCTGACCTGCTTGCCAACACCAATTCGGGCTACAAGTATCAACGGCAGAATGGCAACTTCAAAGGGCACAAGGATTTCGTCTAAGCAACTATCAGTAAACCCTCAAAGACCCGTGTCCACGCCATAGCAGGCCCGGATGACCGGCAAATCACTCTTGGGAGGATTGCTTCATCATGGATGAGTTTAAAAATGGGGGATCTGGTGGCAACAACAATGGAGCTAATGGTGGTGGCCATCCTGGAAATCCAGGAGCCAGCAATCGAGGAGCCGACGTAGGGACATGACACTAGGGAGGTTTGTCCAGGTTCTAGACTAATCCGAAGCAATTGAACAGAGGATAATATAATGTTTTACCACTAATACTTCCAGGAGAGATAGAAAGTTGCGGAAATGATCTCTCAATGTAGGGGCGCTAGCAGTTCCACAATCGTTGAATTGGTCAGAGCAGCCCATTACCTGGAGTCGAGCATATCCTCCTCCTCGGTTTGATAATCCTGAGAGTCTGGCTTTGGTTGTTGGTCCTAGGGTTTGGTGGTTATAAGTTGACATAACTGCTCATGGACGGGGGAACTGGTATCAACATACTATACTATGACACTTTCAAGAGGATGAATCTCACTGAGAAACAGCTGCAACCATCATCGACTATCTTTCACGACATTATTCCTGGGAAGTTAGCTCAGTCCATTGGCAAAATTTACTTGGAAGTCGCCTTTAGCACTGAGAAAAACTTCCCGTGTGAGATTCTTCCATTTGAGGTTGTGAAGTTCAAAAGCCCATATCATGCTCTGTTCGGACGGTCGACTTACGCAAGGTTCATGGCACGCCCATGTTACGCCTACCTCAAGCTGAAAATGTCAGGTCCCAATGGGACTATTACCGTCGACAAAGACAGAGACATCATGCTGGAATGCGAGGAAGGAGATGCCACTTATCCAGAGATGGCCTGTGTAGAGGAAGAGTTCAAACTCTACAAACTCTAGGTTGATCCTAAGGACATTGATGTGGTCACCTATTATAGGTAGGGTCAAGGACCCATCATTTGGGACCCACATGGGGCCCATCACCACCATAGGTAGGTCCTTGGACCATACCAACATTCGGATGCTCACATCAGGAAGTCCACTCGGACAGCTCGACAGCACTCGGACGATCACAAGTCACTCGGCTGATGGATCACCACTCGGACACAGATGGTAGGAGGAATCCTAAGTCATCCACTAATTGGAGTCATGACTACAGTTACCTGTAACTGTTCTAGTAGAGGCTCATTACACTAGTAACTGACTCATTCAATGTCATTAATTGCCTTGGCGGCGTGGGAGACATGGGGCTGCGGCACACTCTATATAAGCCGCACCTCCTCTCCATAGCCAGGCACGAACAATTTTTGTAACCATACCCATCAAATCAAAGCAAGCCTCGGGACACGAGACATAGGGCTTTTACCTTTGCCAAGAGGGGCCTGAACTCGTTAAACACCGAGTGTTACACTTGCGTTGTTGCTAGGTTGTGCCCCTTATTCGTACCCCTGGTACTCATTATTAGGATCGTAACCCCGACAGTTGGCGTCCACCATGGGGCTAGGCGTTTAGCAAAATTTCACGGCGCAGGTGGTTTTCTTCATCATCATGTCAGTCGGCGGCGAAATCCATTTCGGGGCAGTCTGCTTCATCAACGACGACTCAACGTGGCTTCGTGAGGCTCCGCTGGATGTGGAGGCGTTACCTGTCCGTAGCACGACGTATTTCCGCGCATCATCCTATGGAGTCCTTCTCTGGCAGCCCTCGGATCCGTACCGAGTGTCCATTCAACCTACCGTTGCGCGTCGCCGCAAGCGTTCTGGGCGCTTGCGGCTACAGCGCTGGATCAAGCACATTGTGGCCACCCAGGGCACGACTGAACATGTGGCGGCTCTCGAGTTCGACGAGCCCGCCCTCGACCTCTCAAGTGGGTCACTTGGCGATTCCTCTGAGGAGTCAGAGTGCGAAAAAGCATCGAGTCGACCGCCGAAATTCTCATGGTAGGCAACTCCGAGCGCCACACGCCTCGAGGTTCACGGACGCTCAGAGCAGTCGCGTGGGGTTGTCAAATGGCAATACTGACAGCGGTGCCATGGGCCACGAGCCATACGTGCCTCGATCTCTCACCCGAGAGCAGCGGGGCGAGCTCCATCGCAGGAACGATCAGCTCCTGAACACCCCCATCATTGAACGACCCTCGAGGCGTTGGCCACGAAGTCAACTCGCCTAGCCACCCTGGCCGAGCGCGATCGCCTTGAACGGCTTCAGAGGGAGCTGGACGAACGTTGCCGTCAGCCTAGTTCCAGTCGGCACAAGCGCCGGCTCTACTCGAGTGACCAGCCTCGTAAGTATCAAGTCCTCAGTACTCCATTGCAAAATCTGGCAGCCGCCACTCGGATCGTAGATTCCATCCAACCCTCTAGATCTTCGGCCGGGGAAGGGATTAGGCAGATCCAGGCACTCCTGAAAATGGCACTGTCGCAGAATGCGGCGGTGTCCCAGTCCATAGATCGGATCCACAACGCATTAGTGCGCGCGGAGACCATCCAGTCGGCTCATAGCCCACTCGACTCAGGCAGGCAGCTAGCGACTTCCTCCTCAAGGGATCATCACGAAGATTGGAGGCATGATCGAGCTGTGTCACCCCGGCGTTGTGACGACTACGATCGCGCCCTGATGCCTCCACCATGAGATGGCGATTACGGGCTCCAGCCCTATGATGACACGTGGACACACAACGGTGACCGCAGGTCCAGTCCTACTCATCCCACAAGAGATACTCGAGACCCTCTATTCAACGCGAGATCCGTTCTCGCTCAGAACCTGGTCGATAGAGGCCGGGCCCTGCAGGAAGGTCAAGATCATGATGTACTGAGTGGTTCCATATCATCAGGTCCCGAGTGCTTCGGCCGTTACATACGAGCAACTGAGATTCCCAACAACTTCAGGTTGGCCACGGGAATCAGCAAATTCACTAGCGAGTCCAAGCATGAGATATGGCTGGAAGATTACCGAGTGGCATTCCAGATTGGCGAAGGCAATGACAATGTGGCCATGCAGCATTTGTCGCTAATGCTGGAAGGCTCCGCTTGGGCCTCGCTTACACAGCTCCCGCCAGGTAGCATATTCTTTTGGGATGACTTGGCGAGAGTATTCGTCAAAACTTTTGAAGTCACTTACAAGAGACCGGGTGGCCTAGACGAGCTGCAGCACTGCATGCAGAAGTGAAAGTGCAACTATCCCTGGGTGGTTTTGGTAATTCCTAACAACATATAGATCATTGAACTAATGCTATTTTAGATGATCATTTCAGAAAGTTCAATGATTGGCATGGCATGGATTAGGAATGTGGACCCCTCAAAATGCTAAGCACACATATTGGCTCAAGCTCAAGACGCTACATTTTAATTTTAGTGATCCAAGATCACATTGAGTCCATAGGAAAAGCCAATACTATTAAAAGGGGATGAGGTGTTGCTTAATGGCTTGCTTGCTCAAAATGCTTAGTGATATGCTCCAAAAGCCCTCAACCACTTTCTCATATCCACATATGTCCCAAACCAAAAGGCAAACTCGGCCCCACCAAAATTATCTATCCGGCGCCACCGAGTTGCACTTGAAATAGCCACTGCCAGAAACCCTAGTCTTTCCCGTCTCGCCGATAGGGATCTCGGTCTCATCGAGATGGGATTGCAAACTCTCTGTTTCCCTTTGTAGCGTTTCGGAACCGAGATGAGCGATCGGTCCCACCGAGTCCGCAATGCAAACTCTCTGTTTCCTTTTCGTAATGTTTCGGTCTCACCGAAGAGTGATTCGGTCCCATCGAGTTTGCCTGACCAACTCTCTGTTTGCCTATTATAGAAATTGGTCCTACCGACTTTATGTGATCGGTCTCACCGAGATTACGTTATGCCCTAACCCAAATGAAATCGGTCCCACCGAGTTGACATGTCAGTCCCACCGAAAATCCTAACGTTCACAATTTGAACTAAATCGGTCTGACCGAGTTTCATGATTCGGTCTCACCGAGTTTAGTAAATTGTGTGTAATGGTTAGATTTTGTGTCTGATTCCCCAGGAAAGAGTTGATGGCATCTCAATGCAAGAAGGTAGAGAAGAATCCCAAGCGAAGATGTGCCGAGAGTGAGAAAGCCTGTCTTCCCCGAGATTATTTATTCCTCTTATTTCTTATATGAATAACTGAAATCAATCCTCACTTGTATTAACTTCATGAGTGAAGATATAGAGAAACCCTCAATACCGGCACTGCTCCTATCAAAATCAAATAATGGAGGCTATAAATAACCCTCCACCCACTCTTCATTCGTGGAGAGAGCCATCAAAACATGCCTACACTTCCAGCATACATTTTTTGAGAGAGAACCACCTACTCATGTGTTGAGACCAAGATATTCCATTCCAACCACAAGAATCTTGATCTCTAGCCTTCCCCAAGTTGCTTTCCACTCAAATCATCTTTCCTCCAAATCCAAACCTGTGAGAGAGAGTTGAGTGTTGGTGTAGCGCCCAAGATGCGATTCTATCCCAATCACGTGATGAACTCATGATTGGGGCTCAACCGCATTTCGAGCGCATAGCAAGGTGGATATCATTACAACATACCATGTACTGAATAGATGAGGATACAAGATAAAGGCTTACACTTGCCACAAGCTACAACATCAATACAATAATTCTTCAATACATGGCAATCATCATACAGAAGAGCGGGATCCGACTAGGGATGAAACCAAAAGAAAAGAAGAACGACATCCACCCTGCTAATCCCAGGCTCCCCGACCCGGAGCCCATCACTTGATCGAAGAAGGAGAAGTAGAAGAACTCCAAAATAAGCAAGCCTCGCTCTCAGGTCATCTCATCGCATTATCTGTACCTGCAACTGTTGTAGTAGTAAACTATGAGCCACGAGGACTCAGCAATCCCATTAGCATGGGTATCAAGACTAGCAAAGCTTAATGGGTATGGCATGGATAAGTGGTGAGGTTGCAGCAAGCGACTAAGCATTGTATGGTGGCTAGCTTACGAGTACAAGAGTAAGATGAGAAACTACGCAAACGGTCGCCAACTAGTAATGATCAATAAGTGATCCTGAACTACTTACGTTCAATCATAACCCCATCGTGTTCTCTTCTCAAACTCACTCAAAAAGAGACAGCCACGGTTATGCACACGGTTGGTGTATTTTAATTTAGTTTAGTTCAAGTCCACTACAACCGGATATTAACAAATTCCCATCTGCGACATAACCGCGGGCACGACTCACAAAAGTTTGAACCCTGCAGAGGTGTCCCAACTTAGCCCATGACAAGCTCACGATCCACGGAGACAATCCTCCATCTCAGGACCCTCCGACCAGACTCGGGATCCCGGTGCACAAGACATTTCGACAATGGTAAAACAAGTCCAGCAAGACCTCCTGACGTGCCGACACCCTGATAGTAGCCGCGCGTATCTCGTCTCAGGCCACGATCGGATTATGCAAACTTCCAGTAGGCCAAATCCAGAGTTGCCCCTGGCGGTCACAGGCGGTTGACAGGTTTGGACCAACACTCATGAGGAGCACTGGCCCGGGGGTTGATTAAGAGTCCCCGGGTGCTAGCCAGTCCCGATGCAAGTTTTAGTTGTTATTAGGCAAATGGTAAAAAACCAAAGTTGGGCCTTGCTGGAAGAGTTTTATTCAAAGCAAACTGTCAAGAGGGGCCAATAAACCCTCATCGTTTTAGGGATGCAAAATCAAGGAACATAACACCGGTATGATGAAAAATAGGGCGGCATGAGTGGAACAAAACACTAGGCAAAAGGCCGAGCCTTTCACCCATTACCAAGTATATATGTGCATTAATTAAATAAAAGATATTGTGATATCCCATGATATCCATGTCCCAACATGGAACAACCTGCAACTGCACCAGCAACTAGCAACGTTATAAAAGGGGCTGAGCAAAGCGGTAACATAGCCAAACAACGGTTTGCTAGGATGATGGAAAAGGTTAGAGGCTATCATGGCAATTTGGGAGGCCTGATAAACAAGTGGTAGGTAGCGCGACATAGCAATAGCATCAAGACAACTAGCATATCAAAGATAGTAGTGAGATCCAAGGTGATGAACATCTTGCCTAAGATCCCGCTAGGAAGAAGACCGAATCCATGAAGTCGATGACCCAACGTAGTCCAACGAATCCTCACAATCGCAACATTACCAGAACTATCAAGGAGAAGGGCAACCGGAAATAAGCAAACATCATGGTAAACAACCATCACATAAAGATGGCCTGATGCACAATCAACTATGATGCATGTCCGGTTTAATGAGTCATGGCATGGCAAAGGTGCAACAAACAATACTACAAGTTAAGTAGAGCTCAATATGCAACGAGTTGCATATTGACGAAACACCACATTCAATTACTTAGTTTGCTCTCGTTTATGTACCTAACAATATTAAATGTTGTTAAACATGGCAACAAGTGAATCATAAATAAACTAACTATTTAGGCAAGTTTAAATGAGGCCGGAACAACAAACAACAATACCGAAAAATCCTCATATGCATATTTTGAATTTGGTACTGTCCAGCCCTGGATCATATTATAATCTTGTTAAACAGGAAAATAAGGTGCACCAAGTTAATCTATGCATTTTTCTAGACAAGTTGCATATAAATTTTACTAAATTCCGGGTTACGGTTAATTAGTTATGAAATAAACCATTTTAGCATGACATTTAGCAAATTAAATGCAAACAACCATTTAAACATTTTAAACATGGATGAATGTGGCATATTATGAAACTAGATGAAATTCTAAGCATTTTTACATGTTTACATCATTTTAATCCGATGCACGGTTGTTGACGATATGCATGAACATGGAGGGTTTTTCTGCAAAATTGTAAATCCTGGAATAATAGCTAAATTCGCAGATCTGAAAAAAAACACATCGGGCCAAAATCTGGATTGGCTGGGCTGCTCACCATGGGCTGAGGCCCATGTCGGTGGAGAGGCAGGCAGGCCGGGCGAGGGGAGCGGCTTGGGCCTTGGGGCACTGTGGCGGGAGAGGCCCAGGCGGATCTGGGCATCGCTCGGTCGTCTCCCTCGAATAGGACGAAGCAGAGGACTTGGTCAACGGGCATGACGACGCACAGAACTTGGTGACGCGGACGACGCAGGGGTGCGCGGGAGGTTCGCTGGGAAGATGGCAGCGGGCGGCGGACTTCACGCGTGGGATCCGGCGAGGAGGCGTCAGAGATGGCCGGATCGGGCCAGTTCGTGTCGAGGAGGCAGGGGCTCATCCTCGTCCTCGAGTGCTCGTAGAAGCAGGGGAGGTTCGGGACGAGCGGGATGCGGTCACGGACAGCGGGGACGGGACCTTGCAGGTGGGATCCGGCCGGGAACGCGCAAGGGCGACGAAGGCCTGTCAGGTCTGGTAGCGGCGCCACGAACTGAGGAGGCGACGACCTCGGCTCCAGCGGGTGGCTCCGGCGAGCTGGTGACGAGGTGGTCGGGGCGCTCTTCTCCTGGCACCATGGATGGGAACTCCTTTGGGACAGAGACAAAAGAGAGAGAAAAGTGAGGGGGAGAGAGAGCTAGAGGAAAGAGGGGATGGAAGGAGAGGCGACGGGCAGGACGTGCGGATCCTGGTCGCCGGTGGCTGGAGAAGGACAAAGCTGCTCCCGATCCATCCTGGATCGAGGCACGGGACGAGGGGACGAGGCGCTCGGGCCTTGCGACATTGCGCGGGGCTGCGGAAGGAGGAGGCGCGAAGAACAAGGGAGGTGGTCGGAGGCTGGTTGGGATTGGGCAGTGGATCGAGGAGATCGCCAGTGGTTAGCTGGTTGGGGATGGATCTCGATGAAGGTGGAGGCTAGCCGCTGGTGGATTGGGCAGGAGAGGAAAACGAGGAGGTGGTGGCGGATGGGACGGATGGATTGGATGGGACGACTTGGACTAGGGTTTGACTCCTTAAATAGCTAGGTGGATTAGCTTAGGGGCAAAACGGATCTCCGATCAAGATCGAATGGTCGAGAATAAATAGGTTAGGAGAGTTCAAATGAGAAATCAAAGATGTTTTAGGGATGTTTGTGGATGATCTGGACCCAACAGTGACGACTGAGAGGTTCGGGTCTCTGGCAGTTTCGAACACACGCGAGGAGGGTCTGAGAGAAGTCGACAAAGACAAGCGGGATTGACAAAAGGCCAAAGGAGATGAAGCGAGAAGCGGCAACTACAAACGACTACTACAAAGGGATGCAAGTTTTATGAAACCATGCGGATGCAATGCGTATGATGCCATGATGAATGCAACAAACAAATGAAACAAACGACAACAAAGAGATAATTGGAAGGCTTTTGGAGCATCGGTCTCGGGTCGTCACAACACTCCCCCACTTACAAGAGATCTCGTCCCGAGATCTAAGGATGGCACCGGAGAGAAGCGGAAGAGGAAGAGGTAAAACAAGTTTTTTATTTGACAAACGAGTGAAACTACGAACCTTGAGAGGTTGAACAAATTGAAAGAAAGAGTACAATGGAGATGAATGAGATTGCAAACACTCCGTTAGCGAAGAGGAACAAGGAACATTAAGAGAACCTTATAGGTTGAAAGACATGAAATAAGAGCTTCACAAACCAAAGGAATATGACCACACCGGTATAATGAGATAGCCAAGGAACAAGAATGACAAAATTTTGGACAGCATTCCGGCAGAAAAGAGAAGGAATAGAACATGAACTTCACATAATGAAAGCACTTGGATGAGACTCCGGTTAAAAGAGGAATGATAGAGACAACACTCCGGTTAAATGGACAAGCAATAAACGAACATGATCTTGACAACACAAGATGATGGGTCGAAGAGAGCAACATCATAATGCCTCCGGGACAAATGAAGAAAACAAGATAGATTGAAAGAAAAGAATGGAGAAGAAAAATAAGAACACTCCCAATTAAAATTGAAAGAGCATCATTACGAAGAAGGGTTGAAGGGAGTTGTTAGAAAATCAACATTGAAATGATATACTCCACGTGGACTTATGAAAACATCTCAAAACTAGAGGTGAAATTCTGCCACTAACCAAAACAATTGTTTGCCTGAGAAGAACAACAGATGAAAAATTCCTTTTACCGAGAGAATAGGAGGAAACTTAGATTAGAGGCACCACAATTAGCAGCATTCCTTAGGGAAGGCTTTAGGTGAAATCTTTCCCAAGATAACTCCACAAAGAAATTGATGGATTTAAAATACCTCATTGTTGACAACATGTGAATCATGAAACACGAACTCAAATTGTCAAGAATGACATAACACCACCTCAAATGATAAGGTAGAAAGAATTGCACTTTGGAATGCAAGAAGAAGAATACTTGAGCTCCTCCAACAAGAATCTTGAAGAACACTTCGAGAATGAATTAAATCCTTGATGAACCATCATGTAGGGCCTCCATGAAGAACTCCGGTAATAAAAGGATGATAGAAAGAAAGAGAAGTTGAAAACACAAGGTGAAGCCCTACAATTATTGGATGGAGCTTCGCGATGATATAACCGAGAAAACTTGGAACTCCGTAAAAAGAAGGATGAAACAATTGAAATTGAGAATTTCTTGATCATGAAAAAACTCCGAAAGAAAGAATTGAATTGGATTGATGAAATAAGAATAAGAATTATGGCATGCTTACCCTTCATCAACTTAAATTGATGTCAAGCAATGGATAGGCACGGTACTTATTCTTCTTGCAAGGATTGAGGAGAGATATAGCACAAACTTGGGGAAGGTCTTTAACAATCCGCTGGTAGGCTTTAGGAAAGAACGAATGAATTGATATGATACCAAGAGAAGAGGAATCTTGAATGGACCACCGTAAGACTTTGAAAACAAACAAATAAAAGAGAACGAGACACCGAGAAAATTAGCAAACGAATGAAGATACTTGAGGGAATTCAGATACGAGAGAATGAAGAGATCATGAACTGATTAGAGGATATTTGAAGGATGCACCGAACGGTAGAATTGGGGAATGAGAGATGAATGTTGAGAACGAATAAATCTTCTGAAATGATGGCCTTTAGATGATGAAGAAACAAAAGCAACTCATGAAATGCTCCAGATGTGTATGAAAGGAATTTCTCACGATCGGAACAATTATGAGGATGGCATGAAGCTAGAACCATGAATCTTCAAGAGAACGGATAGGATTTAAAGGAACTCTTCTTCGGTCTTCAAAAGACGACGAGGAACACCACCAAAATTATTGAGATACTACGGACGAATGAAAAGAGGAAAGGTTGAACCAACAATGGAAATAATTTGAAATCGATCTTGGAAAAGCATCTGACTGATGAAATTCATTCTTACGTCAAACTTCGAAAAGAATTTGAGAATAACTCCGGGAAATTTAGAAGAGTCACGTAAGATCCTGGGAAAAGACCTGTGGGTTAGGGCCCACTCAAAAGGAAGCACCGTTGAACGATTTTAAAATAGAATTGCACCGATTGAATTAAATGGCCTGAATGAGACAACAACCTCAAAATAACTTGAACGGATTTTGAATGGAAACACAGATTTTCTGAGTTATCTTCGGCACTTCGAATATGAATAGAGAGAGGTGAATAAATAAGAGAGTCTTGGATAAGAAATTGCCACATGGGAAAGCATGTCAAACCAAAGGAAGACATATGATTAACACCGAGGCTTGAATTGACTCCACCGAGGAAGAAGAAGAGAATGAAGAATGATGAACTTGAAGCTCCTAAGCATCTTCACGAGGAAACACCGGATAAGAACATTGAAAGAAAAGACTAAAGAGACTTCTCACAAATAAAAGGATACATGATTATGAAATTTGAATCCTTGAAGAAAAAGGGTGGGATGGTGGAAAAAATAAAGGCAACTTGGGATGGACGAAATGGCCACCATTGAGAAAACAGAGAATTGATCTTGCGATTGTTGGAATGATCGGATCCACTTGAAGAGAAGCACGCCGATTGTAAAAGAATTGACATGACAATCTTGATGATCAAGGATTAGCACTCTGATAGAAAAGTATGGAATCAACACTTGACACTAAAGCAACTCGAATACCACAACTAAAGAAGAAAACAAAGGGTTTGGCTCACAGAATAAGCCAGAACAAACATATGATAGACCCCATATTGTATCATGTGTCTGTTGGAAAGAATTCCTACGTGATACTTGAATTCCCACCTAAAAACTCCTGAACCTTTCTGGTTATGCAATCTGGTGTTGGGGATACAGGGAGGCACAATATATCACATAACTAACAAGCCCTACGCTCCAACTGTATCCATCCGTAAACACATAACCAAGAAAACCTTGTACATCATGTACCTGAGAACTTTGAAAACATCTGATATACTAGATTTGGCAATACATCTAATCGCTCTCCCCGGTACTAGGTGTTGTCAAACTACTCTCACCACAAAGAGTATAGAAGCGTTTTCGATGTCGGCGACCTTTGGTATTCTGGAACTGAAACGATAAGCACTATGACGAAACACCTTGGATATCAACTCCCCGGGATACTGCCACAACCCCTAAATGTCAGGAGGCACCAAGACAGAATCCCCATCACAATGATATCGCAACGATCCAACAATACCCGCGTGATCCTAAAAAAATTGAGTGAAAAGAGAAGAGTAAAGCCAAAACATCTACGTCAGGTGTCCTCACCAGAGCGACGATGGGGATAAGGAGTAAAAAGAATTCCTACTCTCTGATATAACTAGACTCAAAATAGTTTTTTCTAGACTCAACAACGACAGCGGTTCGACCAATCAAGGGGGCTCCTAAGGTCGGTTAGGCTCTGATACCAACTTGTAGCGCCCAAGATGCGATTCTATCCCAATCAAGTGATGAACTCATGATTCGGGCACAACCGCATTTCGAGCGCATAGCAAGGTGGATATCATTACAACATACCATGTACTGAATAGATGAGAATAAAAGATAAAGGATTACACTCGCCACAAGCTACAACATTAATACAATAATTCTTCAATACATAGCAATCATCATACAGAAGAGAAGGATCCGACTACGGATGAAACCAAACAAAATGAACAACAACATCCACCCTGCTAATCCCAGGCTCCCCGACCCGGAACCTATCCCTTGATCGAAGAAGGAGAAGCAGAAGAACTCCAAAACAAGCAAGCCTCGCTCTCACGTCATCTCATCGCATTACCTGTACCTGCAACTGTTGTTGTAGTAAACTGTGAGCCACGAGGACTCAACAATCCCATTACCATGGGTATCAAGACTAGCAAAGCTTAATGGGAATGGAATGGATAAGTGGTGAGGTTGCAGCAAGCGACTAAGCATTGTAGGGTGGCTAGCTTACGAGTACAAGAGTAAGATGAGAAACTACGCAAACGGTAGCCAACTAGTAATGATCAATAAGTGATCCTGAACTACTTACGTTCAAACATAACCCCACCTTGTTCTCTTCTCGAACTCACTCGAAAAGAGACGGTCACGGTTACGCACACAGTTGGTGTATTTTAATTTAGTTTAGTTCAAGTCCACTACAACCGGATATTAACAAATTCCCATCTGCCACATAACCGCGGGCACGGCTCTCAAAAGTTTAAACCCTGTAGGGGTGTCCCAACTTAGTCCATGACAAGCTCACGATCCGTGGAGGCAATCCTCCATCTCAAGACCCTCCGATCAGACTCAGAATCCCGGTGCACAAGACATTTTGACAATGGTAAAATAAGTCCAGCAAGACCTCCCGACGTGCCGACACCCTGATAGTAGCCGCGCGTATCTCGTCTCAGGCCACGATCGGATTGTCCAAACTTCCGATAGGCCAAATCCAGAGTTTCCCCTCGCGGTCACCGGCGGTTGACAGGTCGGACCAACACTCATGAGGAGCACTGGCCCGGGGGTTGATTAAGAGTCCTCGGGTGCTAGCCGGTCCCTATGCAAGTTTTAGTTGTTATTAGGCAAATGGTAAAACCAAAGTTGGTCCTTGCTGGAAGAGTTTTATTCAAAGCGAACTGTCAAGAGGGGCCGATAAACCCTCATCATGTTAGGGACGCAAAATCAAGGAACATAACACCGGTATGACGGAAACTAGGGCGACATGAGTGGAACAAAACACCAGGCAAAAGGCCGAGGCTTCCACTCATTACCAAGTATATATGTGCATTAATTAAATAAGAGATATTGTGATATCCCATGATATCCATGTCCCAACATGGAACAACCTGCAACTAGCAACGCTATGAGAGGGGCTGAGCAAAGCGGTAACATAGCCAAACAACAATTTGCTAGGATTATGGAATATGTTAGAGGCTATCATGGCAATTTGGGAGGCTTGATAAACAAGTGCTAAGTAGCGCGACCTAGCGATAGCATCGAGACAACAAGCATAGCAAATATAGTAGTAAGATCCAAGGTGACGGTCATCTTTCCTGAGATCCCGCTAGGAACAAGACCGAACCCATGAAATAGACGACCCAACATAGTCGAATGAATCCTCACAATCGCAACATTACCAGAACTATCAAGGAGAAGTGCAACCGGAAATAAGCAAACATCATGGTAAACAACCATCAAATAAACATGATATGATGCACAATCAAGTATGATGCATGTCTGGTTTAATGAGTCATAGCATGGCAAAGGTGCAACAAACAATACTACAAGTTAAGTGGAGCTCAATATGCAACGATTTGCATACTGACGAAACACCACATTCAATTACTTAGTTCCCTCTCTTTTATGTACCCAACAATATTAAATGTTGTTAAACATGGCAACAGGTGAATCATAAATAAACTAACTATTTAGGCAAGTTTAAATGAGGCCGGAACAACAAACAACAATACCGGAAAATCCTCATGTGCATATTTAAATTTGGTACTGCCCTACCATGGATCATATTTTAATGTTTTTAAACAAGAAAATAAGGTGCACCAAGTCAATCTATGCATTTTTCTAGACAATTTGCATCTAAAGTTTATTAAACTCCAAGTTATGGTTAATTAGTTATGAAATAAACCATTTTAGCATGACATTCTGCAAATTAAATCCAAACAACCATTTAAACATTTTAAACATGGATGAATGTGGTATATTATGAAACTAGATGAAATTCTAAGCATTTTTACATGTTTACATCATTTTAATCCAATGCACGGTTGGTGAGATATGATACGAATGAACATAGAGGGTTTTTCTGCAAAACTGTAAATCCTGGAATAATAGCTAAATTCGCAGATCTGGAAAAAACAAATCGGGCCGAAATCTGGACCGGCTGGGCTGCTCACCACGGGCTGAGGCCCAGGTCGGTGGAGAGGCAGGCAGGCCGGGCGAGGGGAGTGGCTTGGGCCTTGGGGCGCTGCGGCGGGAGAGGCCTAGGTGCGGATCTGGGCATCGCTCGGTCGTCTCCCTCGAACAGGAGGAAGCAGCGGACTTGGTCAACGGGCATGACGGTGCACAAAACTTGGTGACGCGGACGAGGCAGGGGTGCGCACGAGGTTCGCTGGGAAGACGACAGCAGGTGGCGGACTTGAAGCGTGGGATACGACGAGGAGGCGTCGGAGATGGCCGAATCGGGCCAGTTCGTGTCGAGGAGGCGAGGAGGCAGGGGCTCGTCCACGTCCTCGAGTGCTCGTAGAAGCAGGGGAGGTCTGGGACGAGCGGGACGCGGTTACCAACAGCGGGGATGGGACCTTGCCGGTGGGATCTGGCCAGGAACGGGCAAGGGTGACGAAGGCCGGTCGGGTCTGGTGGCGGCGCGACGAACTGAGGAGGCGATGGCCTCGGCTCCTGTGGGTGGCTCCGGCGAGCTGGTGACGAGGTGGTTTGGGCACTCTTCTCCTGGCGCCAACCGGAAAGGCACTCTTCTCCTGCCGCCGAATTCATCCTAGAGGTGTACCATTCCAAGTGGCTTGCCAACATTGTCATGGTGCCGAAGAGAAATAACTCTTTCCAAATGTGTATCGGTTACAAGCACATCAATCGGACATGCCCGAAAGATCATTTCCCTCTCCCTCGCATATATTAGATAGTAGATCCTACTGCAGGGTGTGAGCGGTTGTCGTTTCTGGATACGTACTCCGGGTACCACCAGATCCGAATGTATGGTCCAGATCGGTCGGAACATGGAGGTTTACATGGATGACATCATGGTCAAGTCCAGGAAAGGTTCTGACCTCCTGACTGACCTCGCTGAGACCTTTGCGAATTTGCGCACTTTTGGAATCAAGCTCAACCCACATAAGTGTACATTTAGTGTACCCACAGGCAAATTACTCGGCTTCCTCGTTTCCGAATGTGGGATCGATGCCAATCCTGAGAAGATTGGGGCCATCATCCGAATGAGGCAATGATTATTACCTACAAGTATAGGGGATCGCAACAGTTTTCGAGGGTAGAGTATTCAACCCAAATTTATTGATTCGACACAAGGGGAGCCAAAGAATATTCTCAAGTATTAGTAGCTGAGTTATCAATTCAACCACACCTGAAAGACTTAATATCTACAACAAAGTATTTAGTAGCAAAGTATTATGGAAGTAACAGTAATGGTGGCAAAAGTAATAGCAGCAGTTTTATGGCAATCGTAACAGTGGCAACGGAAAAGTAACAAATCAAAGATCAATATGAAATGAGCTCGTAGGCAATGGATCAAGATGGATAATTATGTCGGATGTCATTCATCACGCAACAGTTATAACCTAGGGTGACACAAAACTAGCTCCAATTCTTCAATATAATGTAGGCATGTATTCTGAATATAGTCATACGTGCTTATGGAAAAGAACTTGCATGACATCTTCTGTCCTACCCTCTCGTGGTAGCGGGGTCCTAATGGAAACTAAGGGATATTAAGGCCTCCTTTAAATAGAGAATCGGACCAAAGCATTAGCACTTAGTGAATACATGAACTCCTCAAACTACGGTCATCACCGGGAAGTGTCCCGACTATTGTCACTCAGGGGTTGCCAGATCATAACACGTAGTAGGTGACTATAACTTGTAAGATAGGATCAAGAACACAAATATATTCATGAAAACATAATAGGTTCAGATCTGAAATCATGGCACTCGGGCCCTAGTGACAAGCATTAAACATAGCAAAGTCATAGCAACATCAATCTTAGAACATAGTGGACACTAGGGATCAAACCCTAACAAAACTAACTCGATTACATGGTAAAGCTCATCCGACCCATCACCGTCCAGCAAGCCTACGATGGGTTTACTCACGCACGACAGTGAGCATCATGAAATTGGTGATGGAGGATGGTTGATGATGACGATGGCGACGATTTCCCCTCTCTGGAGCCCAAACTGACTCCAGATCTGCCCTCCCGAGGAAGAATAGGAGGTGGCGGCGGCTCCCTATTGTAAAATGCAATGAATCCTTCTCTCTATTTTTTTCTCCCCGAACGTGAGGTCGGTGGAGCATCGTGGGACCCACAAGATAGGGGGCATGCCCAGGGGGGTAGGGTGCGCCCCCACCCATGTGGATAGGTGGTGGGCCCCCCTCGGTTGATTCTTTCGCCAATATTTTTTATTCATTCCAAAATATTTTCTGTGAAGTTTCAGGTCATTCCAAGAACTTTTATTTCTGCACAAAAATAACACCATGGTAATTCTGCTGAAAACAGTGTCACTTCAGGTTAGTTCCATTGAAATCATGCAAATTAGAGTCCAAAACAAGGGCAAAAGAGTTTGGAAAAGTAGATGGAGACATGTCAACTCCCCCAAGCTTAACCCATTGCTTGTCCTCAAGCAATTCAGTTGACAAACTGAAAGTGATAAAGAAAAACTTTTACAAACTCTTTTTGATCTTGTTGTTGCAAATATGTAAAGCCAACATTCAGGTTTTCAACAAAAATTATGAACTAACCATATTCACAATAACATTTAGGTCTCACATTTACTCATATCAATGGCATAATCAACTACCGCAGGATGCTGCTAACACGACACTACAATCAGAGACCCTTCGAGAAACTGTGTGTGATGCAATAATCACAAACGGCGCTGCATGAAAACCGTCAGAAATGATGCAAAATGTTTGCGATGGAGGATGCATCAAACACAGTTCAGATTTCAGTTGCGTGCGCGATGCAGGGCATACGGTTCAGCTCAATTAACCGTTTGCGATTATGAGGAACAAAAGAAACGGGTAGCCAGATGAAGGTGTGTGCGATGTACAACATACGATTCACTCGGATGAACTGTTTGTGATTAGGCAACACAAAAGAAACGGTCAGCAAGATTCAAGGTGTGTGCGATATACCGCATGCGGTTCACTCGGATGAACTGTTTGTGTTGAGACATGAGAACAGAAACGGTTCAAATGAACAAGATGTGTGTGATACGAGGCAAACAGGTCTGTAATCAGAAACGTGTGCGAAGACCGATAAGAACACAGACGATTACTGCTAACAAGCCGTTTGTTTTGTGAGCAAATGATTGCTGGTATACAATTGTGATTGATTGATGAAAACATCACCGACGGGTTCCATTGTTTAGTCCGTGTGCGATGTGATTTTCTTTGTCCGCACACCATCTATGCTCTGTCTACAGAGCATCAACATATATACTTAAAAAGACAACATTGCATAACCAAAGTAAGCATACAATTACACAAGTGACTACACACATAACATTTGCACACACCAAAGTAAGCAATTACATGCATACTAAAGTAGGAGAAACGAGGATCTAATCATCTACTTATTGTTGCAACGACGCTTGCCATTGCTCTGCTTCCAGCTGGATCCCTGGCCGTTTTGGGGAAGGAGGGACTTCCTCATGTCAACGATCCGCCGGTACATGTCGTAGATCGTGTACGCCTCCTTGGCCGCGTACACGGCGTGAGGTTTCTCGAGTTTCTCCATCTAGGTCGAGTGCCAGGCACGTTTGTCCTTGTTGCACGAATCCTTCATGTCTCTGTAGTAGGGGTCGATGATAGCCTCGGCGAGGTGAACCAGTGAGTCCTTCTCATGCTCCTTGCTGCCCCAGATCTTGTATTGGCCCTGGATGTCGACAAGATTCTGGCAGGCGATGCCCGAACTCTCGAGCGCCTTTACATTGTTGGTGATGTCCATCGTAGCGAACATGTTATGGGGCTGTTGACAAACCTAGCGAAATGCTCGCAAGGCCTTATGGCCAGGCAATAGTGGTAGACGAGGACGTGGTGGCGCACACACATCTAGGCAACGACGACCTTGGGACGAGACCCGGCATGAGCGCGGGTGTACTCGAGGTTGAACCCGACCACCTTGTACTTCTCCTCGGCAAGAAACAGCTCCATAACGTGGATGGAGTGCTCCGCCCAGACCGGGTCGTTGGTGTACACCACCGAGAGGTCCATGAACCTTCTGTGGGTGTCCACCACGACACGCATGGTGAACTGTTGCTCGTCGGCGGCAGCTGCCCGGAGCGCCATTGGAGCCGCGCAGGATACCCTCTAAGAATTTCTCGTGATGGGTGTGCTTCTTGCAATGGTTGGCGCGATCAAAAGGTTGAAGAGACACAAGGGTAGGTTAAATGGCCGCTGTAATAAATGGGGGCTGGCCGGCCTGTAGTCGTCATGTCTTGTCACGGCGTTCATAGCGGAGGATTCCAGAATCCAGTGCACGCTTGACAACACCGCACCCCAGGCGCGGACACTCGAGTGCGATAATTAATTCTGCGCTCTACAGTGCACACGGTGGAAGAAACCAACTGTGTGCAATAATGTCGAAGATCGCAGTCGAGTTAGCTATACAGATCGTGTGCTGTGAGATCAAAAAGGTAAACTGATTCGAGAGTGGTTAATAAATTCTAAGACCATTGCATATTAAGGTCAAAATAGTGCTAGCAATATAGGAGTCTCATACGATGCCATTTCAACGATTGTACCACAAAAGCTCGAAATGTTACGAGGTTCAAATTCCAGAGTTATATGGCTCAAATTCGAAGATTACAAGGTTCAAACTAATATTAGAAATGAAATTCAGCTCATCAGCTGCAAACGCTTGCGCTGATGCACTGAACATGGATATCAGAGGGGTTCAAACTAATATCACCGCTTCTAAGTCTGGCTTCGAAACCTCACAATTTTTGCAAAGGGGTCAGCCACTAAGAAGTCATGTATGGGGTTGACCCGATGACTTCCGATTATTCTGTCATTTGAAGTTCCAAAATAAATTCAGCATTTTTGGAGCCTACTCCATTCTGCCGTAGGCGCCGGCGCTGATGAACGGACCATTCATTTTGGTGAAATAAATGTAGGGCAAACCTCATTTCCTTCAGCACCCTTGCTCTGACAACAAAGAACCTGGCGAATATAATCTCCGGTAAGGTCCCTCAATAGGAGTTCAAAGTAATTTCTGAGAGATGCAGATCTAGGCATTCGACGTGATTGTTATATTGTATCACATTATCCACCACTGGGCCTAATCTTATCTGCAAAAGAAGAAAACATGTTAGTGCCTACCTGCAGTTTTGAAGATTACTACAGGACTAGCTATTTGGTTTGCAGGATTTGTAAAATGCACTAACATGCCATCTTTGATCTGACATGATTAACATGGGAATTTGATTACATTCTAGAAAAATGTAGCCTTCTTCACAAGAGGTTGGAGTGGATGAAAAGTTCCATAAGAAAACTAGTACAGATGAATCCAAAGGAGAAATGCTTATTGATTGTAACCATATGGATCAAGCAACCAATATGGGGGGGGGCATGTATGTACTGAAATCCTCCAAAAGAACCTTCAGAAATCGTAGTACATTGTGATTGTAAAATTAGAAAAAGGTGTCACAAATTGAACTCCCTTATGGTTAAAATTTAACAGGAAAGGAACATCACCTCGATATATAGTTTCTCCAGGCACGGAAAGCATCTCAGGAAACTGACAACTTGCTCCAGGTCGGGCCCGATAGATTCTAGTGCCAAGACCTTCACTGTGCACAGTTTCGGGGTCAAGCTTGTCGGAATCATTTTCTGAATGACAGACGAACAAACATCTTCAAAATTAGAAATAATGTTAATTTGTAGAAGGAGAGGTAGAAGGCGGACGATGTACCTGAACGGGTATGGATCCAATAACAAGTTCGGAGTATTGTCAGACGAGTAGCCCACCACTGTCAATTTTGGCGCAGAAATGACATTGATTCTTGTTGGACCTTCTTGATCAACTATAAGTAATCTCTCAAGTGCAGGTGTGTCCTGGATGACCATACCGTGGTCCACCTTTTGTGATGTCTTCTTGCCGCACCAACAACACACATAAATAGTCCGGAGAGTCATGGAGGTGATGTGGAAGGTACTCAACCCATTGATCGCCTAAAGACAAAGGTACTCGAGCGCAGTACAGCCACGGAGCAGGCGCTCCATGTCACCCTTTGAGAAGAAGACAACGACGAGCTCGAGGTGCTTCAGACGTCGTAGAATAAGAGCGGGCGCATCATTAAGGGGCGGGAAATGGCAGTTCCTGAACATGGCGATACGCAGCGTGGGCGCGAGGCGGAGTGCGGACGTTGGCAGCGACCGCATATGCCCATCATCAAAAGTGAGCTCCTTGAGCTGATCTAGGGCAGGGAATCGGAACCAGTCGTCAAGCTTGGCTCGGTCCTTGCCGTTGGAACAGAACTTGCCCATTCTAAGGCCTTTGGTTGGGCCAAGGTGACTGCCGAGGATCTTGGAGAACGCATCCAAGCTTTTGCGATAGCCATGGCAGAGCTCGTGGGTGTCGATCAGGTCGAGAGGGCTAGAGTTCCATAGGGGGCGCCACCGTCGGGAAAGGAGGGTTGTCCGCGCCCCATATTTCATTGGGACGAGGGAGATGATGACTCTCAACATATCATCGGGGAGGTTGCTGATTAAGTCTAGGCCTGCTGGAGTCGCTTGTGGTTCTAGCTCGCCCCGCCTCCGCTTGTTGGCAGCCCTGTTCTCCACCTCCGGAGTGATATAGACCGAAACCTCAATGGCGAGATCCGATCTGTTGTTGCGGCCCGATCTTTCAGGACACTCCACCTTCAGTAGCAGTAGCCTCTCACCCGCGCATGTGATATGCACGAAATAGAGGGTTTGAACCTTGCGGCACAACACGAGAAAATCAATCTCGACGATGATACTCACGCGCAAAAACAATTTCTACCAAGAAATCGCAACACAGAGGTTTTCTAAAGATTCCTCTAAAATTTGATACGGGTGTCTACCCTTGAAAACACATTGTGTCTATTTTATCAAAATATGACCTGCGTACATTGGCCATAGCCGGCCCTTTTTATAAGCAACACACAAATAACAAAACCGACCTAACAACTCTAGATTGGAACGGACTCTCTCTCCTATTTAAACTAATCAAAGATTTAACTAATAAAGTATCCGGCAGCCTTGATCACCTAGTACCGTCTAACAAACCAGGACTTCATATTTTGGTTGGTACGACTTCTCCTGGGGAAGGTGGACCCCACCCGCATCCTCTCAAGCTTAGCATGTCTCTAATTCTGCTTGTACACCTCATGCAATTGATATGCTTTAACTTGCGTGGGAGCGGAATAAACATAAAGATATCTATTCTTTTTATCTTGTTGACCGATGCAAACAAATCAGATCTTACATGATTCCTTCCATTAGCATAGGTTGCCTTTTCTTCCAAGGAATTAATGCACGTTGGTATTTCCTTGCCAAACCGAGCCTGGTCAATATTGCATGTATATCTCCTGTCTTGAGTTAGTAATTTACCTCACATGCAATTACCCCCCTTCAATACATGCACGTCCAGGGGCTTCTTTTTCTTCTTGTTGGCATAAAGATCAAATGAAGCAACGTCTTGTTTGCTTGTAACAGAAAATAGTTCCTTTAACCCACTGACATTAGTCGCGGCCATATCATCCTCTCCTCCTTGAAACGAAACCGTCCTCAGTTTCGAATCAGTATCTTCACCAATATTTGTATTTGCAGTTTTTACGACGCATGGAAAAATTTCAGCAGCCTCAAGTTTCTTCTTCTTTACTTCTGATGCAGCTTGAGCAATATCCCGCTTCTTGCAATCAGCCATATACTTCTCTGATGTGTACGCATCAAGTGGTACAAATTGTCCTCCACGAACAAAAGAAAATTCGCCAACTGAATGATATGTCAACTGTCTTTTATCTGTCCATGGTTTTCCTAGCAGTATTGAACAAGTATGCATGTGCATAGGAAGCACATCACACATGACTAGATCACCATATCCACATAGAATAAACCGTACCTCCATGCGGTGCATGATCTTGACAAATTTTTCCTTCCACCAAAGCTCATGCGGTTCTGGATGTTCAATCAACGGCAGGTTCAAAGCATCAACCATAGTTTGACTCACTAAATGCATCCCAGAATAGCAATTCATCAAGGTTGCATAGCTCACCGTCCCTACAAGCACACGCGTAAAGCATTGGTTGTTAGGGAATGTAGTAATTTCAAAAAAATTCCTACGCACACGCAAGATCATGGTGATGCATAGCAACGAGAGGGGAGAGTGTTGTATACGTACCCTCGTAGACCGAAGCGGAAGCGTTGACACAACCTAGAGGAAGTAGTCGTACGTTCTCCTCGCGATCCAACCGATCACAGCACCGTTACTCCGGCACCTCCGAGTTCTTGGCACACGTTCAGCTCGATGACGATCCCCGGGCTCTGATCCAGCAAAGCGTCGGGGAAGAGTTCCATCAGCACGACGGCGTGGTGACGATCTTGATGGGTTACCGGCGCAGGGCTTCGCCTAAGCACTGCAACGATATGACCGAGGTGGAATTTGGTGGAAGGGGGCACCGCACACGGCTAAGGAAAGATCTCAATGATCAATTGTGTGTCCATGGGGTGCCCCCTGCCCCCGTATATAAAGGAGCCAAGGGGGAGGGGCTGGCCGGCCAAGCCTGGCGCGCCAGGAGAGTCCTACTCCCTCTGGGAGTAGGATTCCCCCCCCCAATCCTAGTTGGACTAGGATTCTCCAAGGGGGAGAGAGAGAGAGAGGGGACAGCCACCTCTCCTAGTCCTAATAGGACTAGGGGAAGGGGGGAGGCGCGTAGCCCATGAGGGCAGCCCTCTCACCTCTCCTCCAAGGCCCATGTTGGCCCATTATGCTCCCGGGGGGTTCCGGTAACCCTCCCGGTATTCCGGTAAAATCCTGATTTCACCTGGAACACATCCGATGTCCAAACATAGGCTTCCAATATATCATTCTTTACATCTCGACCATTTCGAGACTCCTCGTCATGTCCATGATCACATCCGGGACTCCGAACTCCTTCGGTACATCAAAATGCATAAACTCATAATAACTGTCATCGTAACGTTAAGCGTGCGGACCCTACGGTTCGAGAACAATGTAGACATGACCGAGACACGTCTCCGGTCAATAACCAATAGCGGGACCTGGATGCCCATATTGGCTCCTACATATTCTACGAAGATCTTTATCGGTCAGACCGCATAACAACATACGTTGTTCCCTTTGTCATCGGTATGTTACTTGCCCGAGATTCGATCGTCGGTATCCAATACCTAGTTCAATCTCGTTACCGGCAAGTCTCTTTACTCGTTCCGTAATACATCATCTCGCAACTAACTCATTGGTTGCAATGCTTGCAAGGCTTATGTGATGTGCATTACCGAGAAGGCCCTGAGATACCTCTCCGACATTCGGAGTGACAAATCCTAATCTCGAAATACGCCAACCCAACAAGTACTTTCGGAGACACCTGTAGAGCACCTTTATAATCACTCAGTTACGTTGTGACGTTTGGTAGCACACAAAGTGTCCCTACGGTAAACGGGAGTTGCATAATCTCATAGTTAAAGGAACATGTATAAGTCATGGATAAAAGCAATAGCAACATACTAAACGATCGGGTGCTATGCTAATGGAATGGGTCATGTCAATCAGATCATTCAACTAATGATGTGATCTCATTAATCAAATAACAACTCTTTGTTCATGGTTAGGAAACATAACCATCTTTGATTAATGAGCTAGTCAAGTAGAGGCATACTAGTGACACTCTGGTTGCCTATGTATTCACACATGTATTATGTTTCCAGTTAATACAATTCTAGCATGAATAATAAACATTTATCATGATATGTAAGGAAATAAATAATAACTTTATTATTGCCTCTAGGGCATATTTCCTTCAGTCTCCCACTTGCACTATAGTCAATAATCTAGATTACAAAGTAATGATTCTAACACCCATGGAGTCTTGGTGCTGATCATGTTTTGCTCGTGGAAGAGGCTTAGTCAATGGGTCTGCAACATTCAGATCCGTATGTATCTTGCATATCTCTATGTCTCCCACCTGGACTAAATCCCGGATGGAGTTGAAGCGTCTTTTGATGTGTTTGGTTCTTTTGTGAAATCTCGATTCCTTTGCCAAGGCAATTGCACCAGTATTGTCACAAAAGATTTTCATTGGACCCGATACGCTAGGTACAACACCTAGATCGGATATGAACTCCTTCATCCAGACTCCTTCATTAGCTGCTTCCGAAGCGGCTATGTACTCAGCTTCACATGTAGATCCTGCCACGACGCTTTGTTTAGAACTGCACCAACTGACAGCTCCACCGTTTAATGTAAATACGTATCCGGTTTGCGATTTAGAATCGTCCGGATCAGTGTCAAAGCTTGCATCGACGTAACCGTTTACGACGAGCTCTTTGTCACCTCCATAAATGAGAAACATATCTTTAGTCCTTCTCAAGTACTTAAGGATGTTCTTGACCGCTGTCCAGTGATCCACTCCTGGATTACTTTGGTACCTGCCTGCTAAACTTACAGCAAGGCACACATCAGGTCTGGTACACAGCATTGCATACATGATAGAGCCTATGGCTGAAGCATAGGGAACATTTTTCATTTTCTCTCTATCTTCTGCGGTGGTCGGGCATTGAGTCTTACTCAACTTCACACCTTGTAACACAGGCAAGAACCCTTTCTTTGCCTGATCCATTTTGAACTTCTTCAAAACTTTGTCAAGGTATGTGCTTTGTGAAAGTCCTATTAAGCGCCTTGATCTATCTCTATAGATCTTAATGCCCAATATGTAAGCAGCTTTACCGAGGTCTTTCATTGAAAAACTCTTATTCAAGTATCCCTTTATGCTATCCAGAAATTCTATATTATTTCCGATCAGTAATATGTCATCCACATATAATATCAGAAATGCTATAGAGCTCCCACTCACTTTCTTGTAAATACAGGCTTCTCCAAAAGTTTGTATAAAACCAAATGCTTTGATCACACTATCAAAGCATTTATTCCAACTCCGAGAGGCTTGCACCAGTCCATAAATGGATTGCTGGAGCTCGCACACTTTGTTAGCTCCCTTTGGATCGACAAAACCTTCTGGTTGCATCATATACAACTCTTCTTCCAGAAATCCATTCAGGAATGCAGTTTTGACATCCATTTGCCAAATTTCATAATCATAAAATGCGGCAACTGCTAACATGATTCGGACAGACTTAAGCATCGCTACGGGTGAGAAAGTCTCATCGTAGTCAATCCCTTGAACTTGTCGAAAACCTTTTGCAACAAGTCGAGCTTTATAGACAGTAACATTACCATCAGCGTCAGTCTTCTTCTTAAAAATCCATTTATTCTCAATTGCTTGCCGATCATCGGGCAAGTCAACCAAAGTCCACACTTTGTTCTCATACATGGATCCCATCTCAGATTTCATGGCCTCAAGCCACTTTGCGGAATCTGGGCTCACCATCGCTTCTTCATAGTTCGTAGGTTCATCATGGTCTAGTAACATGACTTCCAAAATAGGATTGCCGTACCACTCTGGTGCGGATCTTACTCTGGTTGATCTACGAAGTTCAGTAGAAACTTGATCTGAAGTTTCATGATCATTATCATTAGCTTCCTCCCTATTTGGTGCAGGTGTCACAGAAACTGATTTCTGTGACGTACTACTTCTCAATAAGGGAGTAGATACAGTTATCTCATCAAGTTCTACTTTCCTCCCACTCACTTCTTTCGAGAGAAACTCCTTCTCTAGAAAGTTTCCGACTTTAGCAACAAAAATCTTGCCTTCGGATCTGTGATAGAAGGTGTACCCAACAGTCTCCTTTGGGTATCCTATGAAGACACATTTTTCCGATTTGGGTTCGAGCTTATCAGGTTGAAGCTTTTTCACATAAGCATCGCAGCCCCAAACTTTAAGAAACGACAACTTTGGTTTCTTGCCAAACCATAGTTCATAAGGCGTCGTCTCAACGGATTTCGATGGTGCCCTATTTAACGTGAATGCGGCCGTCTCTAAAGCATAACCCCAAAAAGATAGCGGTAAGTCGGTAAGTGTCGGGGCGGACGGCGTCCCCCGCGAGCACCTATGGGGCCGGAGCCCCTTTCGTTGTCCGGTGAGGGGGCGGAGGGAGCACGGAGAGCAGATCGAGGCGAGCACACGGGCGGTTTACCCAGGTTCGGGCCGCGATGGACGCGTAAAACCCTACTCCTGCTTGGTTGTATTGAACTGGGGAGCTCGGGAGCTTGGAGAGCTAGCTACACCGAGCGTATGGCGGTCTGGATCCCGAATCTCCGAACCCCCTCTACGTTGCACACGGGCCTCCTTTTATAGCGCAAAGGGGTCACCGACAGGTGTCAACGTAAGAGAAAGGGGTAAAAGTGTAAAAGGGGTGGAAGTTGTAACAGTGCGGGAACAGTGGCGCTACAGTGCGGCACAGTGTTATCATACCTACTTCTGACGGTAGGGGACAAGGGCATTAAATGCCCGTCACGGTCGCCCGGACAGCACCGAGGCGGATCGTTAGGTGCGCCACCGCTCGCCACGATGGTGGCTGCATGCCACCGCATACCCCAGGCTGCGCGGTGCCCCGCCACGTGCCCTTGGGGGAAGCCCCGGAGCGACGCGTGGGCGGGCGAGCTGGAGCGCAGTCCTGAGGTGGCGATTTGCCGCGGCAAGTGGCTTGCCGCGGGGGTCGTCTTCCTGTGCCTGATAGCTTGCCGGCTATCAGGCCTTGCCGGGGCGCATGGCGCGCCGTGGCGGGCTTCTCTTGTGGTGCCTGGGTTCGGCCTTCCCGACAAGCTCCTCTTGTCGGGGTCTCGATCTTCTGTCTCGTATACTTTGTTCTTGGATGGTATTACATGGGCTTAGTCGTCCCGGCAAGCTCCTCTTGCCGGGGTCTTGTCTTCTTGGCCCGGCAAGCTCCTCTTGCCGGGGGCCTTGTCTTGAATGCTTGGTCTTCTCTTGGCGCTTCCTGGGCGGGCCTCGCCGCAGGGTGCTACAACTGCCCGTGCACAAGTCTAGGGTACTAAGGTACCCCTACTTTAGTACACCGACAGGAGCCCCCGGGCCTGGGCCACACACGGTGCCGAGCGTCGTTGGGCCAGGCCCTAACAGTGCACGGGCACGCGTGGCCTTGGTCGCGCTGCTCCTTAACTCCGCACCCGTCGCACCTTCCCCAGGCGGCGCGCGCTTATCGCGGCGTCGTGGGGGCGGGGCGTGCGGGGTGAGCGTGACGTGGGTGGCGTGCGCGGGACTGAACCGCGCAGGCGCACGTCACGTCGCGCACGATCTCTTTATCCGGAGAGGCGAAGCGCCCCCCCCACCTCTTCCTCTTATAAGCGGAGGAAAGTAGGGGCGGTTCGCCCTTCCCTTGGTTGCTACCTCTCTAAAACCTCTGCCACCTCCTTCTCCCAGAGACAGCAGCGATCTGTCCTTGGAGCGCCCGGCGTCGTCAACTTCGACGATCCCCCTCCCCCGCCCCCGCCATGGCCCCGAAGAGCGATAAGGCGAAGGGGAAGGCCGCGAAATCGGCCGAGGCGCTACGGCTTGAAGTGCTTCGGAAGGAGACGGCGACGTTCCCCCCCCAGCTCGGTGTGGTGGAGCTGAGGGACAAGTACCGCCTCTTCTGGTCGACGAAGACGCGAGCGCATCCGCGCACGCGGGTGCTTCCCGCCGACGCCCAGAAGCAGTACCCGACCGGGTATCCTTTCTTCGTCGTCTTCTTCTACTGCGGGCTCTGCCCGCCTTACTCGGAGTTCTTCTGTGAAATCATGAACACCTATGGCCTCCACCTCCTCGACTTTACCCCCAATGCCGTCCTGACAATGGCGGTCTTCACGCACCTCTGCGAGAACTTCGTCGGAGTTCGTCCCAACGTGGCCCTCTTCCGACACTTCTTTGCCCCTCGGGTGGAGAAAGGAGAGCCGCTGTCCGGTGGGATCGCCTGGGTTTCCCGGTCCGGCAAGAAGGAGGCCTACTTAGATGGGGACCTCCGCGGCAGGTGGGAGGAGTGGAGGGCGGAATGGTGCTTGATTGTCGAGGACCATCCGCAGCCGTTCACCGTCGTGCGCCGAACTCCGGTGGTGCGCGGCGATGGCTGGAGCGAGGTGTCCCCGGACGATGCCAAATTGAAGATCGCCATCACCCGGATCCTGCGTCTCAGGCTCGCCGGTCTCACCGTCGGCGCCGTCGGCGTGGATTTCCTTCGCCGCCGGATCGCCCCCTTGCAAGAGAGGGGGAGGCCGGCCTGGGAGTTCCAGAATGCGGCGGACATCATGAGGCTGCGTCCGGGCCTCAATTTCAACTTCACCGTGCTGGAGCACGACGCGATGTTGAAGGAGTTGTTCAAGCACGACCCCGACCACCCGGAGTGGTTCTGGCTGCCGCCGGGCGTCGTTCCCTTGTGCAATAACTCGTCGCTCAGCCATATCCTTGCGATGATGCCATTGTGCGACTCGCATGGGATCAATGCGACCTGGCAGGAGCCGCCGGAGGATGTCGTGCGGGCCTTCTTCGACGGCCTGGAGGAGGAGCCAGTCAATCCCGCCGAGAAGGATGGCCTCATCCGAGACACCACCGCGGCGGAGTTTGCTTACATTGCCTCCAGGATGGAGGAGGCGGCGGCCGCCGCGGCCGCGGGCGAAGCTGGGTTCACCGGGGCCGAGGCGGAGGCGGCGGAGGCAGAGAGCCTCGCCGATCCGATGGAGCTTGTCGACCAGGGGGAACCAGCCGGGCACGGCGGCGAGGACGAGCCTGCCCAAGATGCGAGCGGCTTGCCGGAGGTCGGCGTTGCCTTCCTGCAGCCTCCGGGCGGCTCGTCGCAGGCGGAGCCCCCGGCCCAGCCGAGGAGGCGCCTCCGCAGGGCCGGGTCGGCAGCGGGAGCGGGGTCTTCGCGGGCTGGGGCTTCGGTTGCCACTGCGCCCCGCGCCGCGGCGTCGACGGGGGCGGAGTCATCTACTGCCCCTGCCAAGCGGCCCCGGGAACCCACTCCCCTGTCCCCCCGCGTCAGGGCCGAGCCGGTTTTCGACTATTCTGCGCTCAGCTCCGACGACGAGGAGGACGGAGAGTAAGTTCCCTATGGAGCTCATATCTTTTTCCCTGTTGGTTCGTCCTGTTCGACAGCTCGTTCGCCCTTCCCTTAACCCGGTCCCCTTTTCAGGACCCTGGCTCAGAGGAGAGCGAAGAGATCGAGGATCCCGTGGGTCATCCTTGATGACGAATCTCCCCCGGCAAGCGAGGTCGTGTCGGAGGCGCCCTTACCGGACCCGGCAGGGGATCCTCAGGGCAGCCCGCAATGCAGCCCCCAGCGTGAGCACATGACTTGCTCCTGCCGCTTGGCGCGTACGCGAGCTCTCCTTCTTCTTGTTGTTGATGCGAAGTTGTTGCTTTTGGGCAGGAGCGGAGCAGCTCCGGCGGGCGCGTCCAGAGGGCGCCCCCGCCGTGCCGACCGCGTCTACTACCCTGCCAAGGGAGAGATCCCCGGCGAGGGAGGAGCCCCCGGCAAGGGAGGACCTTCCGACGGGGGACGCGGCCAACGATCCCCCAGCCGCGGCGAGCGCGGCTTCGGACCCCGTCGCCGGTAACTCTCCCTTGCGCAGAAAAGCTCCCCTTGGTCTTTTCTTCCTTTGACTCGTTCGATTGATCTTTCTCCTTTCCTCAGACCCGCCCGCCTCGGATTCGATAGAGGCTGAGGTCGTCGTCGAGGAGGGCGCGCATGGCGATGCCGACGACGTTGCCGGCGCTCGGGAGGCGGACGGCGTCGATATCCCCGCGGGCGACGGGGAGGCCGAGGCCGCCAAAGCCGACGCGGCCGCCTGGGGCGAGGGGACCGGTAATCGTGCTGACGGCCCCGAGGTGACGGGGGCGTCGGGCACTCCGCCGGCCAGCGACCCTGCCGCCGCCGCCGCGGCGGACTCCGAGGAGCCCCCGGAGGGCGCCTACCTGAAAGCAGGCGACGGCGTCTTCATCAAGCTCCCCTGGGAGTCGAGCTCCAGGGCGCCTGTTGAGGGGGAGGCCTTGGACGGAGAGGTGCTTGCCTCCGTCGGGCTGACGGTGGTGGACGTGCCAAACTCCAGCGGCAATGAGCTCGAGGAGGAGCAGCTGTTCCGTAGGCTTGTGTCGCTCTACCGGGCCCGGCAGGCCAAGGTGGAGCGGCGAGAGGCCCTTGTCGCGAAGGCGGGTGCGGACATGGAGAAACGCGCCGCCGAGCTCCGGGAGCTCAACCAGCAGGCCGTCCAGTCCCTGGCGGAGGAGCGGAGGCAGCTTGGCGAGGCGCGGACGGCCTTTATCCTTGAGAAGGCGGAGGCCGAGGAGCAGCAGAGGCTTGCCGCCGCGGAGTTATCCGCGCGGGAAGGCGAGCTGGTGCTGAAAACGGCCAGCCTCGCCAACCACGAGGAGGAGGTTGCCGCGCGCGAGCGGGCGCTCAGCGGAGACCTGAAGAAGGCGCAGGACGCTGCTGCAGCCGCTGAGGTCACCAAGAAGGGGCTGGAGGCGAGGGTGGCGCAGCTCGATTCCGACTTCAAGGCGAAGGACGAGGAGCTCGCCGCGCTCCGGCAGGGGCGCGAGAAGGGTGCGCTCACCCTCGGCGAGCTTCAGGGTCGCTTCGCCGAGAAGATCCAGGAGCTTGACGCCGCCAAGAACTCCAACTCCACTCTGGAACTGAAATTGGAGGCGCTCGGCAAGGCGCTGGACAGCGCTAAGGAGCGGGAGGAGGCTTTACGGAAGGAGGTCGACGGCAACGAGGAGCTGCTGAGGCGCGCCGCCGTTTCCCAGAACACCTTCAGGGATACGGTGGAGCGGTGGACCGAGGGCCTCGTCGACATCGCCGCCACCATCGACAAGGAGCTGACGCTGCTGGGGATCGAGGGCCACCAGTCCATCACCGACGAGGACGTCGTGCCCAGCGCCAAGCTCACTTCCTTCTTCCAGGGGGTGGTGCAGGCGCTCCAGCACCTCCGAACGTCGCTTCCGAAGGAGCTGGCCGACGAGACGCGGGAGGCCATCTCCGGGGCCCTCGAGAGGGTGCTGGTGAAGATCGTTTTCCGCAACCCCGACATCAGGCTTACTAACGTCCTCAGGCCCTTGCCGGAGAACGCAGACCTGACGGGGATCCAGGCCCTCATCGCCCCTATCGTCAAGAAGGCGGCCGGGGTCAAGAGGATCGAGGGCGACCGCGTGGACTAGGCCGCCTGCCCCTTTCTTTTATCTCCTTTCCCTGCCGCTGTTAAATATGCCATGGAAACGGCTGGTTAGAGCAGCAGTAAGGCATTTTGTAATATAACTTTTTATCTTAGGCAATGCATCGCACTGTTATCTCCTCTACTTGACCGGCGCCTTGTTTGTTTCCGCCCTACGTTTTCGGGGACTTGCCGGCGTAGGCCTCCGCCTTGCCACGGGCGCCGAGTGCGGGACGTCAGCGACCCGCTGGCGGGGCTACCACCGGCAAGAAACCTCGCCGCGGCTGGTTGCCGCTCACTCAGATTGTTGAGCAGGCTCAAGGCAAAGTAAGAGGTGCGACTGCGGTCGCAGCACGCTTAGGGTGCCGGGCGAGCTCGAAACAAAGTGAGGACGCTACTCGGGGTGTAGCACACTCAAGTCGTTGAGCGGACTCGAAACGAAATGAGGGCGCAACCAGTCTCGTGCCGGTCCTTCCGCGCTCAGGCCTCTCAACCAAGGCTCGGTCGTTCGAGGGAGATAACTCTTAAAAATTGATGGGGCAATTGCTCGAGCTCCGGCAACTTATCTTTTCTTATCGCTTGCCGCCCGGTAGGGTAAAACCTCCTTGGGCAGCATCCAGCCCATCCTGGGGGTAGGCAAAGGCGCAGGGCCTCACGACCCTCCGGAGCTAGGCGTAGCTATGCTTGGGGATCCGCGCCCCTCTCTGCGCCAAGGATCACATGCAACTGCGGCAAGACTTGGGCAGAGAGGATGGTTGGCGGAACGGGTTCCGGCAACCGCGCTGGCAAGATTCCTCCCACGGTCGGCGTCAACTCGTTCGGCACCCCGGCGGACGAGGCGCGCCGGGGAACGAGGTCGCCTTTCTCGTGACTTCTGGCGCTAACTTCTGCGGCTACGGGAGCGGCGCAGAGTTCGCTGGAGGCGAATCGTTCGCCCAGCGGCCAGAAGGCGGTCCTCCTCAAGGAGCAGCTGCTTCTTGCCCAGTCTCTGCGCGAGTGGATACTCGAGGAGGGCCGCACACGAGCCCGTGGGAAAGGATGCCTCCGCAGCACGCGCTCCATGTCCCCCTACCTGGCGCGCCAAAGATGTCGGGGCGGACGGCGTCCCCCGCGAGCACCTATGGGGCCGGAGCCCCTTTCGTTGTCCGGTGAGGGGGGCGGAGGGAGCACGGAGAGCAGATCGAGGCGAGCACACGGGCGGTTTACCCAGGTTCGGGCCGCGATGGACGCGTAAAACCCTACTCCTGCTTGGTTTTATTGAACTGGGGAGCTCGGGAGCTTGGAGAGCTAGCTACACCGAGCGTATGGCGGTCTGGATCCCGAATCTCCGAACCCCCTCTACGTTGCACACGGGCCTCCTTTTATAGCGCAAAGGGGTCACCGACAGGTGTCAACGTAAGAGAAAGGGGTAAAAGTGTAAAAGGGGTGGAAGTTGTAACAGTGCGGGAACAGTGGCGCTACAGTGCGGCACAGTGTTATCATACCTACTTCTGACGGTAGGGGACAAGGGCATTAAATGCCCGTCACGGTCGCCCGGATAGCACCGAGGCGGACCGTTAGGTGCGCCACCGCTCGCCACGATGGTGGCTGCATGCCACCGCATACCCCAGGCTGCGCGGTGCCCCGCCACGTGCCCTTGGGGGAAGCCCCGGAGCGACGCGTGGGCGGGCGAGCTGGAGCGCAGTCCTGAGGTGGCGATTTGCCGCGGCAAGTGGCTTGCCGCGGGGGTCGTCTTCCTGTGCCTGATAGCTTGCCGGCTATCAGGCCTTGCCGGGGCGCATGGCGCGCCGTGGCGGGCTTCTCTTGTGGTGCCTGGGTTCGGCCTTCCCGACAAGCTCCTCTTGTCGGGGTCTCGATCTTCTGTCTCGTATACTTTGTTCTTGGATGGTATTACATGGGCTTAGTCGTCCCGGCAAGCTCCTCTTGCCGGGGTCTTGTCTTCTTGGCCCGGCAAGCTCCTCTTGCCGGGGGCCTTGTCTTGAATGCTTGGTCTTCTCTTGGCGCTTCCTGGGCGGGCCTCGCCGCAGGGTGCTACAACTGCCCATGCACAAGTCTGGGGTACTAAGGTACCCCTACTTTAGTACACCGACAGTAAGAGACATCATAGATTGCACCATATCCAGTAAAGTACGATTACGACGTTCGGACACACCATTACGTTGTGGTGTTCCAGGTGGCGTGAGTTGCGAAACTATTCCGCATTGTTTCAAATGTAGACCAAACTCGTAACTCAAATATTCTCCTCCACGATCAGATCGTAGAAACTTTATTTTCTTGTTACGATGATTTTCCACTTCACTCTGAAATTCTTTGAACTTTTCAAATGTTTCAGACTTGTGTTTCATTAAGTAGATATACCCATATCTGCTTAAATCATCAGTGAAGGTGAGAAAATAACGATATCCGCCACGAGCCTCAACATTCATTGGACCACATACATCAGTATGTATGATTTCCAATAAATCTGTTGCTCTCTCCATAGTACCGGAGAACGGTGTTTTAGTCATCTTGCCCATAAGGCACGGTTCGCAAGTGCCAAATGATTCATAATCAAGTGACTCCAAAAGTCCATCAGTATGGAGTTTCTTCATGCGTTTTACACCGATATGACCTAAACGGCAGTGCCACAAATAAGTTGCACTATCATTATCAACGCTGCATCTTTTGGCTTCGACATTATGAATATGTGTATCACTACTATCGAGATTAAGTAAGAACAAACCATTCTTTAATGGTGCATGACCATAAAAGATATTACTCATATAAATAGAACAACCATTATTCTCTGATTTAAATGAATAACCGTCTCGCATCAAACAAGATCCAGATATAATGTTCATGCTCAACGCTGGTACTAAATAACAATTATTTAGATCTAATATTAATCCCGAAGGTAGATGTAGAGGTAGCGTGCCGACCGCGATCACATCGACTTTGGAACCATTTCCCACGCGCATCGTCACCTCGTCCTTAGCCAATCTTCGCTTAATCCGTAGCCCCTGTTTTGAGTTGCAAATATTAGCAACAGAACCAGTATCAAATACCCAGGTGCTACTGCGAGAATTAGTAAGGTATACATCAATAACATGTATATCATATATACCTTTGTTAACCTTGCCATCCTTCTTATCCGCCAAATACTTGGGGCAGTTCCGCTTCCAGTGACCAGTCTGCTTGCAATAGAAGCACTCAGTTTCAGGCTTAGGTCCAGACTTGGGTTTCTTCTCTTGATTAGCAACTTGCTTGCTGTTCTTTTTGAAGTTCCCCTTTTTCTTCCCTTTGCCCTTTTTCTTGAAACTAGTGGTTTTGTTAACCATCAACACTTGATGCTCCTTTTTGATTTCTACCTCCGCGGCTTTCAGCATCGCGAAGAGCTCGGGCATAGTTTTGGTCATCCCTTGCATATTATAGTTCATCACGAAGCTCTTGTAGCTTGGTGGCAGTGATTGGAGAATTCTGTCAATGACGCAATCATCCGGAAGATTAACTCCCAGTTGAATCAAGTGATTGTTATACCCAGACATTCTGAGTATATGCTCACTGACAGAACCGTTCTCTTCCATCTTACAGCTATAGAACTTATTGGAGACTTCATATCTCTCAATCCGGGCATTTGCTTGAAATATTAACTTCAACTCCTGGAACATCTCATATGCTCCATGGTGTTCAAAACGTCGTTGAAGTCCCGGTTCTAAGCCGTAAAGCATGGTGCACTAAACTATAGACTAGTCATCAGCTTTGCTTTGCCAGACGTTCACAACATCTGGTGTTGCTCTTGCACCAGGCCTGGCACCTAGCGGTGCTTCCAGGACGTAATTCTTCTGTGCAGCAATGAGGATAATCCTCAAGTTATGGACCCAGTCCGTGTAATTGCTACCATCATCTTTCAACTTTGCTTTCTCAAGGAACGCATTAAAATTCAACGGAACAACAACACGAGCCATCTATCTACACAACATAGACAAGCAAGATACTATCAGGTACTAAGTTCATGATAATTTTAAGTTCAATTAATCATATTACTTAAGAACTCCCACTTAGATAGACATCCCTCTAATCTTCTAAGTGATCACGTGATCCAAATCAACTAAACCATGTCCGATCATCACGTGAGATGGAGTAGTTTCAATGGTGAACATCACTATGTTGATCATATCTACTATATGATTCACGCTCGACCTTTCGGTCTCCGTGTTCCGAGGCCATATCTGTTATATGCTAGGCTCGTCAAGTTAAACCTGAGTATTCCGCGTGTGCAACTGTTTTGCACCCGTTGTATTTGAACGTAGAGCCTATCACACCCGATCATCACGTGGTGTCTCAGCACGAAGAACTTTCGCAACAGTGCATACTCAGGGAGAACACTTCTTGATAATTAGTGAGAGATCATCTTATAATGCTACCGTCAATCAAAGCAAGATAAGATGCATAAAAGATAAACATCACATGCAATCAATATAAGTGATATGATATGGCCATCATCATCTCGTGCTTGTGATCTCCATCTTCGAAGCACCGTCATGATCACCATCGTCACCGGCGTGACACCTTGATCTCCATCGCAACATCGTTGTCGTCTCGCCAATCTTATGCTTCCACGACTATCACTACCGCTTAGTAATAAAGTAAAGCATTACATCGCGATTGCATTGCATACAATAAAGCGACAACCATATGGCTCCTGCCAGTTGCCGATAACTCGGTTACAAAACATGATCATCTCATACAATAAAATTTAGCATCATGTCTTGACCATATCACATCACAACATGCCCTGCAAAAACAAGTTAGACGTCCTCTACTTTCTTGTTGCAAGTTTTACGTGGCTGCTACGGGCTTAAGCAAGAACTCATCTTACCTACGCATCAAAACCACAACGATAGTTTGTCAAATAGACTCCATTTTAACCTTCTCAAGGACCGGGCGTAGCCACACTCGGTTCAACTAAAGTTGGAGAGACAGTCTTCCGCAAGCCATCTATGTGCAAAGCACGTCGAGGGAACCGGTCTTGCGTAAGCGTACGCGTAAGGTTGGTGCGGATCGTCTCGTCGAACAATACCGCTGAACCAAAGTATGACATGCTGGTAGGCAGTATGACTTGTATCGCCCACAACTCACTTGTGTTCTACTCGTGCAAATAACATCAAACCATAAAACCTAGGCTCGGATGCCACTGTTAGGGAACGTAGTAATTTCAAAAAATTTCCTACGCACAAGCAAGATAATGGTGATGCATAGCAACGAGAGGGGAGAGTGTTATATACGTACCCTCGTAGACCGAAGCGGAAGCGTTGACACAACGTAGAGGAAGTAGTCGTACGTTCTCCTCGCGATCCAACCGATCACAGCACCGTTACTCCGGCACCTCCGAGTTCTTGGCACACGTTCAGCTCGATGACGATCCCCGGGCTCTGATCCAGCAAAGCGTCGGGGAAGAGTTCCATCAGCACGACGGCGTGGTGACGATCTTGATGTGTTACCGGCGCAGGGCTTCGCCTAAGCACTGCAACGATATGACCGAGGTGGAATTTGGTGGAAGGGGGCACCGCACACGGCTAAGGAAAGATCTCAATGATCAATTGTGTGTCCATGGGGTGCCCCCTGCCCCCGTATATAAAGGAGCCAAGGGGGAGGGGCTGGCCGGCCAAGCCTGGCGCGCCAGGAGAGTCCTACTCCCTCTGGGAGTAGGATTCCCCCCCCCCAATCCTAGTTGGACTAGGATTCTCCAAGGGGGAGAGAGAGAGAGAGGGGCCGGCCACCTCTCCTAGTCCTAATAGGACTAGGGGAAGGGGGAGGCGCGCAGCCCATGAGGGCAGCCCTCTCACCTCTCCTCCAAGGCCCATGTTGGCCCATTATGCTCCCGGGGGGTTCCGGTAACCCTCCCGGTATTCCGGTAAAATCCTGATTTCACCTGGAACACATCCGATGTCCAAACATAGGCTTCCAATATATCATTCTTTACGTCTCGACCATTTCGAGACTCCTCGTCATGTCCATGATCACATCCGGGACTCCGAACTCCTTCGGTACATCAAAATGCATAAACTCATAATAACTGTCATCGTAACGTTAAGCGTGCGGACCCTACGGTTCGAGAACAATGTAGACATGACCGAGACACGTCTCCGGTCAATAACCAATAGCGGGACCTGGATGCCCATATTGGCTCCTACATATTCTACGAAGATCTTTATCGGTCAGACCGCATAACAACATACGTTGTTCCCTTTGTCATCGGTATGTTACTTGCCCGAGATTCGATCGTCGGTATCCAATACCTAGTTCAATCTCGTTACCGGCAAGTCTCTTTACTCGTTCCGTAATACATCATCTCGCAACTAACTCATTGGTTGCAATGCTTGCAAGGCTTATGTGATGTGCATTACCGAGAAGGCCCTGAGATACCTCTCCGACATTCGGAGTGACAAATCCTAATCTCGAAATACGCCAACCCAACAAATACTTTCGGAGACACCTGTAGAGCACCTTTATAATCACTCAGTTACGTTGTGACGTTTGGTAGCACACAAAGTGTTCCTACGGTAAACGGGAGTTGCATAATCTCATAGTTAAAGGAACATGTATAAGTCATGGATAAAAGCAATAGCAACATACTAAACGATCGGGTGCTATGCTAATGGAATGGGTCATGTCAATCAGATCATTCAACTAATGATGTGATCTCATTAATCAAATAACAACTCTTTGTTCATGGTTAGGAAACATAACCATCTTTGATTAATGAGCTAGTCAAGTAGAGGCATACTAGTGACACTCTGGTTGCCTATGTATTCACACATGTATTATGTTTCCAGTTAATACAATTCTAGCATGAATAATAAACATTTATCATGATATGTAAGGAAATAAATAATAACTTTATTATTGCCTCTAGGGCATATTTCCTTCATTGGTACCACGGCAAGGCACGCAATGGATCCTTCTCCGCCGACATCATCATTTGTGAGCTACAATCGTTCCTCGTGGTAAAAAATTCAATAGAACTCGAAGAAAAATATTGTACCGTGAGCAACCTTTGCTCTGAATACCAACTGATATAGACCGAAACCACGATAGCGAGATTCGATATGTTGTTGTGGACCGACCTTTCACGACACTCCACCTTTAGTATCAGCAACCTCTCGCTCGCGCACATGATATACACGAAGTAGAGGGTTTGAACCTTGCGGCCATATCACGGAGTTTCCTTGTCAGCGGCGCTTTCTGATAGAAATTGGAGTACAGGGAATATTTAGTTAAAACTGGGCAATAGAAAAGTGTATTGGTAACTAGAAGTTATTTGGTAGGAATATACTAAGATAAGGGAATAACAATTGGTTGCTTAAATACTACACAATTCATTTGACATTGCTGGGTAAGTCAACATATGCAGATAGTTGAAAACAAAACATACTTCGAACAAAGTCTGGACGGATGATTTTGTCGGGGAAGTTAGCATATATCTCATGACCAGGCCCTTCTATGTGCAGCGCAATTTTGGTGCCAGCTTTCAGTACATAAAACTTTGCAATTTCATTCCAAAAGCCAGTGCCAAAATAGGAGTCACCATGTTCATCAAGTCTTGCAGTAGCAACGATTGTAAATCCATGGTATGTGCGTAGTATGACATTCGTGGAGCCTTGATGTATGTAAAGGAAAAAATTGTGCACTACATAATCTGTTGCATAGCGAGGGATGTCCTGCAAAAAATGGTAGGGTTGTTAAAGAAAATATGGTAACATGCAAATATGGGCCCAAATTGAAAGAACTGTACATCAGTTGAAATCGAAGGACAAAAGTCTATAATTAAACAGATAGTGTAAACATGATGTCACGGAAATATGAGAGTAATCGAAAGAACAATACGTCATTAATTTGCCTAATATAGAAAGAAGAGGGAAAAAATCCCCTTTGACGTATATCGTGCATGTGGCACCTTTTATCCAAATGTAGCAATATTTAGAATATGTTAAGGAAAGTAGGCCATGCCAACCGATTTGGGGTGAGATTGAATATACCGCGCGCGTCCTCAAGTTATCTAGTACGATGAGATGGAACCTCTGGCGGCGGTCGCCAAGTCCTGAAGTATCGGCGCACTATACATTCTATGAATGAAAGAAAACCCTCAAATCAGCTCGAATAAAAATGAATTCATGGTGATTTCCGCCGGGTGATTAAAGGAGGCAGATGAACTGGGATAAGAGATGAGATAATATCTCATTAAATTAGTTACCTTGTCGTCCATGAGAAAGAACCCTCAGTACGACAGATTCCCCAACCGAGCAGAGCTGGGTCGACTACGAGCAGCATCGAGAAAGTCGATGGCGATAGGCGGCGGCAAGCGGAAGTGGCGAAATGCGGTGGGCTTTGCCGGTAGCCTCGCGGCGGCAGGCGTCGAGCTAAGTGTTTACCGCCATGATAGGCGGTGCCATGGCATAGACGCGGAGGAGCATGCATGTGTGAATGGGGAACCTACCGGAGGGGGTGGCGGGCGGGGTGAGGGTTTTGTGACGTGGAGATGGTGAGGGTTTTCTTTTTTCTTTTTTGAATTGGGTGGTGAGGGTTTTCTGTCCCACAAAGAATTTTGGGGGCGAAGGTTTGCTAGTGCGAACCGTGTGTGATTGACGCAGCAGGCAAAATGATAGTCATTGCACACGGTTTCAATTTTGGGAACCATGTGTGATTGACGTACTACCTCCGTCCTAGTTTATTGGTCCCCTGTTGTAATTTTTACCAAAATTTGGCGAAATATTTAACATACTCAGACATAGATAATAAGCGTACACATACATAAGCATAGTTCAACCACAAGTACATAGTTCAACCGTCATTAAGCATACTCAAGCGTACATAGTTTGATCCATCCCACATCTCATCTCACATGCGGCCAGCATGATCCTGAAGCTTCTCCAGGTACTCGGCGTCCGCGCCGTGCGCCACCCTACAAGAATACTTCTTCTTGAAGGAGCCAACGGCCCATCCTCTTGCATGCGCAAGAACACTTAGATACACGTCATGAATCTTGTGGTTGCAAAATGGGCATCCATAGCCATCGTTCCTGGTCCTAATACGCCTGTTATGCTTTCCCGCATAAAGCTCCCTCACGATTCGCCTCTTGTACCTCCTCTGGGCATCTTCATCCTCGCTCTCCACATCGTCAGACAACACCTATACATATAGTAAAACAAATTTGGCATCAAATCACTGATTACATGCCGTGAAGTAGGATTAGGAATTTATGGCTATTTATTTATACATATTCAGAGATTATGGTTCGATTTTTAAGCACAATCGTCTATGTACAGACCAATCTTGAAGAAAATAATGGCACAAACATATGTAGGTCATTTGAAATCAATTGTCAAGTCCTCGCTAGGAATTATTAGCACGAACACTAACCCTAGTCAGATTACTAGCAGAATTCATTTGCACAAATGAAACAACTAATCACTTATCACCTGTACCATTCAAACAATCAATACACTACACAGATCTAACGAAACTTACTCAGATTTCATGGATTTGGAGAACATAACCACATGATTTCTATTCCTAAAAGGGGAGGCAGGAGTAACCAGAGAAACCCTATGATCTATTTGACACATAAATGGGTATAGATGACTAACCAGCTATCCGTCGTCGTCGGAGTCGTCACCGGAGTGGTCGTCGGAGTTGTTGCCGGAGTGGTCGTCGGATTCGATGTGGAACTCCGCGTCCGGCTGTGGAAGCTTGACGCCGTCGACGATGTCAGGGTGCAGCATAACTCACCGGCGGTGACGGAAACCTCTGTCTCCATCTCCACGCCGTGCTCTGGTGCTTTAGCAGCCCAGGTGTCGCCACTCCCTCCGATGGGGCACTTCAGCGGCATCCTCATACACTGACGGCTTTGAGGACTGAGAGCGGCGTCGAGGTTGCAAGCGGAGAGAGAGGATTGCGTGTGCATAGTGAGGATGGGGGTGCGGCCACTTGGACGCACCATTAATATGGAGTAGTGGGAGAGAGGCGGGCGGCGGTCAAACCGATTGCTCGCCTCCCGGTGAGCCTATGCACCAGACTGCTGGCATGCCTACCAAAGTTTCACACGGCTACTCGCACGCCTCCCGATGACACTGCGTAGCGAGCACGCCTCCGTCAATTCACACACCTGCATGCACGCCTCCCCGTCTGCCTGTGCGGTGGACTGCTCGCATGCGTCCCGTCAGCTCACGCCTGCTCGCACGCCACATGGCTCGCGCGACGGCACATATATTGTTTTTCTATTTGGATGATTAATGCTGCCGCTTTATTGCTTAACCGAAGCATGGCATGTATCCATTGTTGGTCTAAGGCTCATGGTTCTAATAAATAATCCGTTTGGGATATTGGTTCCCAATTATTAATAATCTCCGGTCTGTAATTAGATAAAGATTACGTCAAAACGGGTCTCAAATTTGACCAAAAAAGTACAATGCCACTTTGTATTGGTGTCCATATGACAACGAGGTAAGTTTCATGAACTTCAAATAAGTTTTGGATGTACTAGAATTTAAAAATCAAGATTCTCAATGTTTGAAATTTGTTGCACGAGGAGTAAACATGCACCCAGTGAGACACATGTGTTTTTGCAATCCATTTAGGTGCACCTTCACGTGTGCATGTAGCTCAAATTTGATTTTTTGCACATTATGCCCATAGAAAATCAATCAATCAATGTATTAAAACGTCTTAATGATCTCTGTGATTTTTTTGAAATTAAAACGTCCCTCCTTTGGTAACATGTACGTTCACCGCGGGATAATTAATTTAACATGCATCGTAGTTGCGGTGGATTCGCGGTGTGTGTGTGTGGGTGTGCGTCTGGGGGTGGCGGGTGGCTCACAGTACACTACGAGTTGTGAGCCACTATGTGGGTTGGCCATTTTGTTAGGCAGGCTGGTGCCACATCAGAGTCGTGAAATCGTTATTTAAAACATTACACAACCCTTTCATACATAAATGTTTTCGCCACATGCAGTCGATGGTTGTCCTACACGACACTGGATACTCGCGTGTGACGCTTTCTGTGGGCCCGCGAGGTCGTCGTCCATCACTTTGACGAACAGCCGATAGTGAGATTAATTTGACCAGCAACGTAGAATCTTCTTTGTTTGTGTTATGGTGGTATATAGTATGCGTCGAAGAGGTGGGAGGGGACTAGCATATATACTATACGTATGCGTCCGTGAACAAGTGCACCCCACTCAGTGTCGGGACTTTTTGATTACCGAGGCACGTGCCACATCAAAATTGTGAAATTGGTTATTCAAACATCACACAACACCTTTTTCGGCCACATGCATATATATCCTAGCTAGGACACTCACGTGAGAGGCTTCCATCTGTTGGCCCACGAGACCATCATCAATGCATGCATGCATGCATCACTTTGACCTACATCAGGAGAGGTTAATTAATTTCACCATCGATGAGGATTCTTTTGGGTTGTACATATATTATCGTAGGAGCATATAGTATGCGGTGAAGAGGGGGGAAGGGGACCATCATATGTAGTACGCTTGATATGAACCTTGCTCTGTGTGGGTGCATGGTTTACGGTTTTTTAGGCATGTGGCACATCAAAGTTGCATTTTGGGTATTCAACATATATATGTTTGGCCCACATGCAAAGCGGTGGTGGTTGTCCTCTCGCACCCACTTACGCGGTTATCAGCAATATCGATGCTTTCCATCTATGGGCCCGCTTGCTCCATCACTTCTTTTTGCTTGACAATAAGAGAGGTTAATTTGACTTAGGAGGGGTTTATTATTTTTGCTCTGGGATGACATGCATGATACACTTTGAGCATACACACATGCAGGTGTACGCATGAATCCCTCCCATCGAGTCGAAGTGGCTAGTACAACGACACCATCATGAACCGATCTTGCTCTGTGTGGGGAGCTAGTGTACGATTTTTGACACACGCGCCAGATCAATGTTGTGTATTCAAACATGCATGCACACATCACCTCCATACATATGCATGTAGTGGTTGCCTTCAAACGATACACTCCCTCACGTGGTTATCGGCAACAAGCCTATATATTCGTGGGCCCGCATGGACATCCATGATCACCTTGACCAACAACAAGATAGGTTACCATGGCGAATTCTTCATTTGGTTCGTGTTATCGTAGTATAGTTCATGGTGAGATTCAGACCTAATTAAGTTTGAGCGCATATACTATGCACGCATGCATGCATATATGAATCCCCGTCGTTGGCTTGAAGTGTTGTGTAACATACATATGCGTCGTCAACCTAACCCTCACTCAATGTGGGGATTTCTTGTTCAAAGTCACAGTGCCACATCAAAGTTGTTCATTATTACTCAAAAACACACCTCTCCATACATATGTTTGGGCCACACGCATGCAGTGGTTGTCTTCGGGGACTAGCTACTTGCGTGATTATTGGCGAGCTAGCCCATCTCCAGGGTCGCATGGACGGCCACCACTTTGACCAACAACAAGAGAGAGGTTGTACGACCAAGGTGGATTATTCTTGGTCCGTTTTACGATCCATCTTGGTGAGATATATGCCTCTCTGGCCCGCCGATCGAAAGTGTGTGTGTGTGGGGGGGGGGGGGTTGCTACATTGCACTTTGCTAGGTGAACCTCGGTTGGGGCGGGCATGCATTCATAGCTTAATTAGGATTCCCTTCATGGCGACACGAGGGGGGTGGGGGCTGCTAGCTACTTCGCACTTTGCTAGGTGAACCTCGGTTGGGGGGGGGGAGGGGGCATGCTCATAGCTTAGGATTCCCTTCGTGCCGACACGAGGGGGCTGCTAGCTACTTCGCACTTTGCTAGGTGAACCTCGGTTGGGGGGTGGGGGTATGTGCATTCATAGCTTAGGATTCCCTTCATGCCGACACGAGGGAGGGGTTACTGCTAGATACTTCGCACTTTGCTAGGGTGAACCTCGGTTGGGGGGAGGACATGCATTCATAGCTTAGCTAGGATTCCCTTCATGGCGACACGAGGGGGGTGGGGGTTGCTAGCTACTTTGCACTTTGCTAGGTGAACCTCGGTTGGGGGGGGGCATGCATTCATAGCTTAGGAATCCCTTCGTGCCGACACGAGGGAGGGGGGGAGGCTGCTAGCTCTACTTCACACTTTGCTAGGTGAACCTCGGTTGGGGGGCATGCATTCATAGCTTAGGATTCCCTTCATGCCGACACGAGGGAGGGGCGCTGCTAGCTACTTCACACTTTGCTACGGTGAACCTCGGTTGGGGGGGCATGCATTCATATATAGCTTAGGATTCCCTTCATGCCGACACGAGGGAGGAGGGGGGCTGCTAGCTACTTCGCCCTTTGCTAGGTGAACCTCGGTTGAGGGGGAGGGGGCATGCATTCATAGCTTAGGATTCCCTTCGTGCCGACATGAGAGGGTGTGAGCAAGCAATACCATGCGCTTTGCGAGAGAGGAGCCACATCGAAGTTGCATTTGGTGTTTGAAAATCAAACCACCCTTTTGATACATAAATTTGGTCCACATGCAAGTGTGTTCATGTTCTGACCCTCTCCCGCGTCATTTTTCGCCAAGTTTATGAACATTAGACAAGTCGGATGACGCAACAGACACAGTTCACTCAAACTAACCGTGTGCAACGCTGGTGCACCTATCACGCACACATCCGCATAGTACATTGGGCTCCATGAGGCTCCCCCTCTCAAACATATCTGCCCGCTTCGAGGGTTTTTCTGTTTCATAACACACGGTTGTTATCTCCGGACCATGTGCGATGTTTCTTGTTCCCAATCCCACCTGCATTGAAAATATCTGCCTGCCTTGAGGGTTTTTCTTTTTCATAACACACGGTTGTTATCTCCAGGCCGTGTGAGATGCACTACCATCAAAATTTTCAATAGCCCGGCATTTCACTCCCGCGTAGTAAAATTTTCAGTACCCGCGTAATTTCCTCAAACACCCCGTGCCCCCTCCATACACACACACACACACACACCAAAACCTCCTCGGGTATGCGCGCGCGCACACACACACCCTCCCTCGCTCTAGACCCTAGCAAAGTCCCCCCCGCCGCCGCCGCCGCAAGGCCTCCATTGTCAACATCTGCCGGTTTGCCCGTGCAGCTTACCCACCAATCTCCATACCCAGGCCACCTTGAGTTTCTTATATGACGCCTGCCAAATGCCCCCTTTCCCACAGATCCCCATCCCCCACTCCAGAGCATCGCAGCCTAAGCCCGGCTATGCTTCCTGTGGAGCTCGAGGATTGACTGGCCAAAAGAGGTGTATAGTGGTCTCTTCGCCCAACGTCGCCGAGGAAGCTGACGACCATTACTGGCGGCAGGCACTCAAGCAGCGGGCTAGAGTATGCGGGCATGTCTCGTTCGCCGGCTACGACATCGAGGTCATCGACAGCGACGCCCTGAGGCGGGCTGTGTCACAGGTTAAGTGGCCCACCCCAACCCCTTGGGTTCAACCGCCGTCGATCTCATCCATGGCCCTACCGCTGATCTCCTCTGGCTCGCTGTCAACAATTTGCCATTCTACATCGCCATCAAGCCCCTTTTGTCATTTCTGAAGGACACGCTCTGCTATGCTGGCTTGGGATCCACAACTTCCAAGTCAGACCTTATCGACAGCGACCACGAGGAGGGCACCGTCTCCGGCTCTTCCAAGGGGAAAGAGCCCATCTGCTCTTCCAAGGGGAAAGCGCCCGTCTGCGACATCAGGGAGGGCACCCTACAACCGTGTTCTTCCAAGGGGAAGGATCCCATCTGCGACAACATGGAGCACATCCAGGGTCCGTGCTCTTCCCATGGGAATGAGCCCATCTGTGACAAGTGAGGAAACCCATGATTTGTTTATTTCAGTTGTTCACAATGTGATGCTCTATATGTGCAATTATTTACTGTGCAGTACATTTCATCAGTCCAGTTTTAAACATACCGATAGGAATGCATATATTTGCTTGCTGTTAAGCCTGTTATAGCTAGCATATGCCTCTTTTGAAGTTTTTTGGTTGTTCAGTTGTTTGTAGTTAGCATATGTTCAGTTTCAAATGCTATTTTTGATTTTCTTAGTATGCCTGTTTATTCCAGTTATTCACAACGTGATGTTCTATATGTGCAATTATGAACTGTGCAGTTCAATTTCATCAGTACCAGTTTCAACAATACCACTATGAATGACTACATTTGGTTGCTGCATCTTATAGTTAACACACCTTTCCATTTTTATTTAACCATAACCAGTGTACTTAGACCAGCACAATACCAGTTTGAATGACCATATTTGCTTGTTGTTAAATGTTAGGCCTGTTGCAGTTAGCACACCTTTCCACTTGTTTTGCTTCACTAGCCTACTTAAACCTGCACACTGAAGCTATCTTTTGGAAATTATTTTTTCTGCCATGTGTAATTTTGGTTGATGTTTAGCCTGTTGTGCTTAACATGCTTCTTGATGTACCTACATAGGACAATTTTGGGAATGACTGTTGTTTTCCATCGAGGTTAGTTTCATTTCATGGCTTATATCTGCTCACTGTTCAGGATATCCATAGCTGGTACCATATAGACCGGCGGCTGACAAGGGACTAATCGGTGAATCGGACTTTTAACTGAATATATCTACTACCCATTTTTCCTTAGGTTAACTAGGGCCATATGTAATATATCTGAGGCTACATAGCAACATGCACTATACTTAATGTCTAAATATGCAATCCTAGGCTACATAGCAACAAGGAAGAGTGTTACATTAATGTTCTAATGATGTCTAGATATACGTACAAGAGTAGCAGCAACAGCAACAACACAGCCCTGTTTGGATACTCAACTTAGCTAGAGGTTAGAGTTAGTTTCTAGCTCATTACTAACCCTGAACTAACTCCATCCAAAGAGTTCTTTGGATGGCAGGGTTAGATTGACAATAAATGCACTAGGAAAACTAGCTCTAATTAGCACCTCTTGGGTTGGATACTAGTTTTTTGGGTGGGTTATAGATGCAACTAGCTCAAACTAGCCCTCATGTTTAGATATACTTTAGGGCTATTTGAGCACGAACTACCTGAAACTAACTGTAACCCATGGATACAGCAGCAGATAATTTTTAAGAATGAACTAAACTCCTTCCGGCCCATAATATAAGATGTTAATTCATCTAATATGTGAGTATATTGGATGTTATAAGATACTCCCTCCGTTCCTAAATATTTGTCTTTTTGGAGATTTCAAATGGACTACCACATACGGATGTATATAGACATATTATAAAAGAGTGTTGTACTACATCATTGTGCAATTGTTGTTTAGCTTCTAATATTAACTTGGTGCTTTTAGGTACATATGTCATTGGTAAAGATCCGCGTTTCGACCCTTTCTACGTATGGGGCAACGAGATATCGATGAACCAACATCAAGTGAGGAAGCTGATAAAGATTGTTAGTAAAATGGGTCCAAAGATGGCAATTAAACTATTTGTTTACACTTTATCCAAGATAATAGCGAACTGCGCGATGGTAAGTAAGAACTCTGCAGCCTTCTTTTTACTGCCCATAATGAGTTGTGTTAGATGACAATGTCTGAAATCTTATTCCTTTGCAGTGGTTGCCAAAGCACTTTACTGAAGATTACCTCTCAAACTACATGATTGGTGGACATGTGCTACCTCTTGAGCACTGCGTTGGATTTCCCCGAAGAGGAAAGGATGATGCAGCAAAGTAGCATAAGTATTTCCCTCAGTTTTTGAGAACCAATGTATCAATCCAGTAGGAGGCTACACACGAGTCCCTCGTACCTACACAAAGCAAATAACTCCTCGCAACATATGCGAATAGGGGTTGTCAATCCCTTCATGGTCACTTACGAGAGTGAGATCTGATAGATATGATAGATAATATTTTTGGTATTTTTGGTATAGAGATGCAAAGTAAAATAAAAGGAAAAGTAAAAAAGCAAAGCAATAATAAAGTGATGGAAGATTAATATGATAAAGATAGACCCGGGGGCCATAGATTTCACTAGTGGCTTCTCTCAAGAGCATAAGTATTCTACGGTGGGTGAACAAATTACTGTTGAGCAATTGACAGAATTGCGCATAATTATGAGAATATCTAGGTATGATCATGTATATAGGCATCACGTCCGAGACAAGTAGACCGACTCCTGCCTGCATCTACTACTATTACTCCACTCATCGACCGCTATCCAACATGCATCTAGAGTATTAAGTTAAAAACAGAGTAACGCCTTAAGCAAGATGACATGATGTAGAGGGATAGTTTCATGCAATATGATAAAAACCCCATCTTGTTATCCTCGATGGCAACAATACAATACGTGCCTTGCTGCCCCTATTGTCACTGGGAAAGGACACCGCAAGATTGAACCCAAAGCTAAGCACTTCTCCCATTGCAAGAAAAACCAATCTAGTAGGCCAAACCAAACTGATAATTCGAAGAGACTTGCAAAGATAACCAATCATACATAAAAGAATTCAGAGAAGATTCAAATATTGTTCATAGATAGACTTGATCATAAACCCACAATTCATCGGTCTCAACAAACACACCGCAAAAAGAAGATGACATCAAATAGATCTCCACGAGAGAGGGGGAGAACGCTGTATTGAGATCCAAAAAGAGAGAAGAAGCCATCTAGCTACTAACTATGGACCCGAAGGTCTAAGGTAAACTACTCACACTTCAGCGGAGGGGCTATGATGATGTAGAATCCCTCCATGGTGGATTCCCTCTCCGGCGGAGCTCCGGAACAGGCCCCAAGATGGGATCTCATGGGTACAGAAGGTTGCGGTGGTGGAATTAGGCTTTTGGCTCCGTATCTGATCGTTTGGGGGTACATAGGTATATATAGGAGGAAGAAGTACGTCGGTGGAGCAAGGTGGGGCCCACGAGGGTGGGGGGCGCGCCTGGGGGGTAGGGCGCGCCCCCCTACCTCGTGCCCACCTCGTGGCTTTCTTGACGTAGGGTCCAAGTCTCCTGGATCATGTTCGATGAGAAAATCACGTTCCCGAAGGTTTTATTCCGTTTGGACTCCGTTTGATATTTCGTTTCTTCGAAACACTGAAATAGGAAAAAAAACCCCAGCAATTCTGGGCTGGGCCTCCGGTTAATAGGTTAGTTCCAAATGTAATATAAAAGTGGAAAATAAAGCCCAATATGGTCCAAAACAGTAGATAATATAGCATGGATCAATCAAAATTATAGATACATTGTAGACATATCAGGCATCCCCAAGCTTAATTCTTGCTCGTCCTCGAGTAGGTAAATGATAAAAAAGTATTTTTGATGCGGAGTGCTACTTGGCATAATTTCAATGTAATTCTTATTAATTGTGGTATGAATATTCAGATCCGAAAGATTCAAGACAAAAGTTCATATTGACATAAAAATAATAATACTTCAAGCATACTAACTAAGCAATTATGTCTTCTCAAAATAACATGGCCAAAGAAAGTTCATCCCTACAAAATCATATAGTTTAGTCATGCTCCATTTTCGTCACACAAGAATGCTCTCATCATGCACAACCCCGATGACAAACCAAGCAATTGTTTCATACTTTTAGTAATCTCAAACTTTATAAACCTTCACGCAATACATGAGCGTGAGCCATGGATATAGCACTATGGGTGGAATAGAATAATGATGATGGGGGTTATGTGGAGAAGACAAAAAAGGAGAAAGTCTCACATCATCGAGGCTAATCAATGGTCTATGGAGATGCCCATCGATTGATGTTAATGCAAGGAGTAGGGATTGCCATGCAACGGATGCACTAGAGCTATAAATGTATGAAAGCTCAACAAAAGAAACTAAGTGGGTGTGCATTCAACTTGCTTGCTCACGAAGACCTAGGGCAGTTGAGGAGGCCCATTGTTAGAATATACAAGCCAAGGTCTATAATGAAAAATCCCCACTAGTATATGAAAGTGACAAAACAAGAGACTCTCTATCATGAAGATTATGGTGCTACTTTGAAGCACAAGTGTGGAAAAAAGGATAGTAGCATTGCCCCTTTTTATTTCTCTTTTTTTGGGCCTTTTTTTTTTCTTTTGGCCTTTCTCTTTTTTGGGGGACAATGCTCTATTAAATGATGATCATCACACTTCTATTTATTTACAACTCAATGATTACAACTCGATACTAGAACATAGTATGACTCTATATGAATGCCTCCGGCGGTGTACCGGGATATGCAATGAATCAATAGTGATATGTATGAAAGAATTATGAATGGTGGCTTTGCCACAAATACTATGTCAACTACATGATCATGCTAAGCAATATGACAATGATGAATGTGTCATGATAAACGGAATGGTGGAAAGTTGCCTGGCAATATATCTCGGAATGGCTATGGAAATGCCATAATAGGTAGGTATGGTGGCTGTTTTGAGGAAGATATAAGGAGGTTTATGTGTGAAAGAGTGTATCATATCATGGGGTTTGGATGCACCGGCGAAGTTTGCACCAACTCTCAATGTGAGAAAGGGCAATGCACGATACCGAAGAGGCTAGCGATGATGGAAGGGTGAGAGTGCGTATAATCCATGGACTCAACATTAGTCATAAAGAACTCATATACTTATTGCAAAAATCTACAAGCCATAAAAAACCAGAGTACTACGTGCATGCTCCTAGGGGGATAGATTGGTAGGAAAAGACCATCGCTCGTCCCCGACCGCCACTCATAAGGAATACAATCAAAGAACACCTCATGTTTCAAATTTGTTACATAATGTTTACCATACGTCCATGCTACGGGACTTGCAAACTTCAACACAAGCATTTCTCAAATTCACAACTACTCAACTAGCACGACTTTGATATTATCACCTCCATATCTCAAAACAATTATCAAGTATCAAACTTTTCTTAGTATTTGACGCACTCAAAAGAAAGCTTTAAAAATCTTGAATACCAAGCATATTAAAATTTTAAGCAAATTACCATGCTCTTTAAGACTCTCAAAATAATGTAAGTGAAGCATGAGAGACCAATAGTTTCTATAAAACAAATCCACCACCATGCTCTAAAAGATATAAGTGAAGCACTAGAGCAAAACTATATAGCTCAAAAGATATAAGTGAAGCACATAGAGTATTCTATCAAATTCCAATTCATGTATGGCTCTCTCAAAAGGTGTGTATAGTAAGGATGATTGTGGTAAACTAACAAACAAAGACTCAAATAATACAAGACGCTCCATGCAAAACACATATCATGTGGTGAATAAAAATATAGCTCCAAGTAAAATTACCGATGGAAGTAGACGAAAGAGGGGATGCCTTCCGGGGCATCCCCAAGCTTTGAATTTTTTGTGTCCTTAGATTATCTTGGGTGTGCCATGGACATCCCCAAGCTTAGGCTCTTTCCACTCCTTGTTCCATAATCCATCAAAAGATTTCACCCAAAACTTGAAAACTTCACAACACAAAACTCAATAGAAATCTCGTGAGCTCCTTTAGCGAAAGAAAACAAAAGACCACTTCAAGCTACTGTAATGAACTCATTATTTATTTATATTGGTGTTAAACCTACTGTATTCCAACTTCTCTATGGTTTATAAACTATTTTACTAACCATAGATTCATCAAAATAAGCAAACAACACACGAAAAATAGAATCTGTCAAAAACAGAACAGTCTATAGTAATCTGTAACTAACGCAAACTTCTGGAACTCCAAAATATCTACCAAAATGGGAAGACCTAGACAATTTTTTTATTGATCAGCAGCAATTGGAATCAATATTTTATCACGTTCTGGTGATTTTTTTTTCGTGAACAGAAAGTTTCTGGAAATTACAACAAGATCAAATAACTATCATCCAAGAAGATCCTATAGGTTTAACTTGGAACAAACACTAATTAAAACATAGAAACACATCTAACCAGAGGCTATAAGAAAGATTTATTACTAAACAAAAGCAAAAGCAAAAAAACTAAAAATAAAATTGGGTTGCCTCCCAACAAGCGCTATCGTTTAACGCCCCTAGCTAGGCATAAAAGCAAGGATAGATCTAGGTATTGCCATAATAGTGGTATGGAAAATCATGAAAACTTCTATCATATTCTCTACGTTCAGCAGCAAGTTTTCTTTGAGGCAAGCAAAAATAATCAAAAGGGCTAAATTTAATGGGACATAAGTCCCCAAGATCAATCTCGGGAGGTATGGTTCCTCCCTAGGCCCTTTGTATTGCACAACCAATTCATCATTAAGAGCATTATTTTGGCAAAAAGCTACAAGCCTTCATTCAAGAGGAAAACCTAGTCCATTATTTTGAATAGCAAAATCATCATTAAGCTCGTAGACTTTATCAACTAGAACATCAGCAGGAACTTTTTTCCTAAGATTTTCATTATAAGCAATATGATCTAAAGATTGTAAATGCATCATGTCTTCTTGATTAAAAAGGATAGCTTCGATGGGAGGATGACTAGCATCTACCCTATAATGCGCAAAGATTACTTTGGCCTCTTTTATTATAAATCTAAACTCATGAGCCAAAAAGATAGTGGCGGCACGCTTAACAGAAGAATGCTCAATATTAGAAAATTCTAAGAAAATTCTTTGTATGCAAGGATGCATGTGCATAAATTGCCTTTCAAGTTCAACTATAAGCATGGCAATAGTGTCCGCAAGACTACTAGTTCTATGAAGAATAGAACCGCCCATATAAGGCAAAGCACCAGCACAAGTAAAGAAATCTTGAATAACTCCTTTTCCAATAATATTATCACTACCAACTCGAATTGTTTTGTATGCAAGGTAGGGGGTTCTTCAGCAGGAGCATCAGAATTTTCCATGATATTATTATTGTCCATATCAACAATAATTTCCCCAAATTCAGACATAACGACAAGCTAGCGAGAAAAAGGCAAACGGAAAAGAGAGGGCGAATAAAACGGCAAGGGTGAAGTGGGGGAGAGGAAAACGAGAGGCAAATGGCAAATAATGTAATGTGGGAGATAAGGGGTTGTGATGGGTACTTGGTATGTTGACTTTTGTGTAGACTCCCCGGAAACGGCGCCAGAAATTCTTCTTGCTACCTCTTGAGCATTGCGTTGGATTTCCCCGAAGAGGAAAGGATGATGCAGCAAAGTAGCGTAAGTATTTCCCTTAGTTTTTGAGAACCAAGGTATCAATCCAATAGGAGGCTACGCGCGAGTCCCTTGTACCTACACAAAGCAAATAACTCCTCGCAACAAACGCGAATAGGGGTTGTCAATCCCTTCCCGGTCACTTACGAGAGTGAGATCTGATAGATATGATAGATAATATTTTTGGTATTTTTGGTATAGAGATGCAAAGTAAAATAAAAGGCAAAGTAAAAAAGCAAAGCAATAATAAAGTGATGGAAGATTAATATGATAAAGATAGACCCAGGGGCCATAGATTTCACTAGTGGCTTCTCTCAAGAGCATAAGTATTCTACGGTGGGTGAACAAATTACTGTTGAGCAATTGACAGAATTGCGCATAGTTATGAGAATATCTAGGTATGATCATGTATATAGGCATCACGTCCGAGACAAGTAGACCGACTCCTGCCTGCATCTACTACTATTACTCCACTCATCGACCGCTATCCAGCATGCATCTAGAGTATTAAGTTAAAAACAGAGTAACGCCTTAAGCAAGATGACATGATGTAGAGGGATAGTTTCATGCAATATGATAGAAACCCCATCTTGTTATCCTCGATGGCAACAATACAATACGTGCCTCGCTGCCCCTACTGTCACTGGGAAAGGACACCGCAAGATTGAACCCAAAGCTAAGCACTTCTCCCATTGCAAGAAAAACCAATCTAGTAGGCCAAACCAAACTGATAATTCAAAGAGACTTGCAAAGATAACCAATCATACATAAAAGAATTCAGAGAAGATTCAAATATTGTTCATAGATAGACTTGATCATAAACCCACAATTTATCAGTCTCAACAAACACACCGCAAAAAGAAGATTACATCAAATAGATCTCCATGAGAGAGGGGGAGAACATTGTATTGAGATCCAAAAAGAGAGAAGAAGGCATCTAGCTACTCACTATGGACCTGAAGGTCTAAGGTAAACTACTCACACTTCATCGGAGGGGCTATGATGATGTAGAAGCCCTCCGTGGTGGATTCCCTCTCCGGTGGAGCTCCGGAACAGGCCCCAAGATGGCATCTCGTGGGTACAGAAGGTTGCGGCGGTGGAATTAGGTTTTTGGCTCCGTATCTGATCGTTTGGGGGTACATAGGTATATATAGGAGGAAGAAGTACGTCGGTGGAGCAAGGTGGGGCCCACGAGGGTGGGGGCGCGCCTGGGGGGGTAGGGCGCGCCCCCTACCTCGTGCGCACCTCTTGGCTTTCTTAACGTAGGGTCCAAGTCTCCTGGATCATGTTCGGTGAGAAAATAATGTTCCCGAAGGTTTCATTCCGTTTGGACTCCGTTTGATATTCCGTTTCTTCGAAACACTGAAATAGGCAAAAAACAGCAATTCTGGGCTGGGCCTCCGGTTAATAGGTTAGTCCCAAAAGTAATATAAAAGTGGAAAATAAAGCCCAATATGGTCCAAAACAGTAGATAATATAGCATGGAGCAATCAAAATTATAGATACGTTGGAGACGTATCAGCATGCAAAGGTTAAAGTATTTCTACCATAACATGATGATTATCTAGATGTTTTCATGAAGATGTGAAGGATGGGCGGTCGGCCATCACAAGGGGTTGGACTAGAGTCGTGCGTGCCTTCTGCATGGAGGAGGGAACAATATGGGCATTCCGCTTCACCTTGTTCAACAACCATAATATATTTTGCCTCTTTCTTTACCGTCTTTAATTATACAAGTATACAACTGTGGTTCATCATTCTTTATTTGGTTCTTATGTAATTCTTGAACATATGTACCTATGAATCGAATAATGCATTGGTTTTTTGAACCTGATGGATATGAATAAAGCTGTAGCATACATTCATATTCAAATCCAAATCCAGTACAATTTGGAAAAGCAGCAATTAAATTATGGTGAAATTACGCTCTCCAGGTTGTTACGGCACACACGGTTGGTAAAAAACATACATTTGCGATATGCACCATAATCCGAGATGGTTCACAGAGAGGAAACGTGTGCAAGCATGCACACAATTGTCGTTTGCAAAGCGTGTGCGATGTCAGACAATATCACAAATGGTGCGGGCAACAGGATTCACAACCATGAACTGTTTCTGATGAAGTATGCATCGTAAACGTTGCACCACAGAATAGCGTGTGTGATAGTTGTCGTGTAAGACGATGTTACGATGGTCCGATGTTTCGTAATCCTGTCCGACACTCATACGACGATTAGCTAATCTTCTTAACGGTGAACCATTTGTGATGGGCCGCACATCATACACGTTCTATAATAGTGAACCGTTTGTGATGGGCCGCACATCATAAACGTAGCACCACAGAATACCGACTGCGATGGCAATGCGAGCAGAAACGAGTAGGAGTACTATACGAGCCCTATCCCCAACGGTTTCTAGGTCGTGTGGGAAGGACCCCCCTATCGCCCACACTCACTTGGAGACGGTTCCAAATGCCGTCGCAGAAAGGGGTTTTAAACCATTTGTTTAGGACCGACGCGCACCAGTGTCATGATATGATATAACAAAATGGTATCTCGCTAGCCCTTTCTGAGACCGCAAAACACAAATGCAGAGCACGCCTAAAGATCAAGGACTGACTAGACATTGTAATTCGTGGCAAAAGAGATCCAGTCACAGTCATACTCAATATCAACTAATAGCAAAGCATACAAATGACAGTAGTGCTCTCTAACTGGTGCTTTTTATAAGAGGATGATGACTCAGCAATAAAAGTAAATAGATAGGCCCTTCGTAGAGGGAAGCAGGGATTCACAGAGGTGCCAAAGCTCGAGTTTTTGAAACAAAGATAAATAATATTTTGAGCGGTATGCTTTCATTGTCAACATAACAACCAAGAGATCTCGGTATCTTCCATACTAGATACATTATAGGCAGTTCCCAAACAGAATGGGAAAGATTATACTCCCCCACCACCAACAAGCACATTCCATGGATGGTCCGAAACAACGGGTACCGTCCAACTAACAATAGTCCTGGGGGAGTTTTGTTTGCAATTATATTTTGATTTGATTTAAGCATGGAACTGGGCATCCCGGTTACCAGCCATTTTCTCTTGAATGATGAGCGGAGTCCACTCATCGTGAGAATAACCCACCTAACATGGAAGACACTGACAGCCCCCAATCGCTACATGAGCGATCCAGGCATACAAAACAGATTATCATTTGAAGGTTTGGAGTTTGGCACAAGCAAATTTACTTGGACGACAGGTAAATACTGAAAGTGCAACTATCTCTAGGTGGTTTTGGTAATTTATAACAACATATAGCTCATTGAGCTAATGATATTCCAAGATAACTATTTCAGGAAAGCTCAATGATTGGCATGGCATGAATGGTGAAAGTGGAACCCTCAAAATACTAAGGACAAAGGATTGGCTCAAACTCAAAAGCTCAAGACTCTTCATTTTACATTTTAGTGATCCAAGATCACATTGAGTCCATAGGAAAAGCCAATACTATCAAGGAGGGATGAGGTGTTGCTTAATGAGCTCTTTGCCTTATGTGCTTAATGATATGCTCCAAAATCCTCAACTACTTTCCCATATCCAAAAATGACCTAAACCCTAAGCCAAACTCGGTCATACCGAATCTTTCTATCCGGCGCCACCGAGTTCTTCATATGTCATAAGCCACTGCCAAAACCCTAGCAAATCGGTTTCACCGATAGGGATCTCGGTCTCACCGAGATGGGATTGCAACCTCTTTGTTTCCCTTTCGTAACTTTTCGGTCTCACCGAAAGAGCGGATCGGTCCCACCGAGATTGCAATGCAAACTCTCTGTTTCCCTTTTGTAACTTTTCGGTCTCACCGAAAGAGCAAATCGGTCCCACTGAGTTTGCCTGACCAACTCTCTGGTTAGCTAATTACCAAATCGGTCTCACCGAGTTTGTGTAATAGGTCTCACCGAGATTACGTTATGCCCAAACCCTAACCATATCGGTCCTACCGAGATGCATGTCAGTCCCACCGAAAAACTCTAACGGTCACTAGGTTTACCGTTTTGGTCTGACCGAGTTTGTTGATTCGGTCCCACCGAGATTGGTAAATTGTGTGTAACAGTTGGATTTTAAGTGGAGGCTATATTACCCCTCCACCTCCTCTTCATTCGTGGAGAGAGTCATCAGAACACATCTACACTTCCAACTCATATGTTCTGAGAGAGAACCACCTACCCTTGTGTTGAGGCCAAGATATTCCATTCCTACCATATGAATCTTGATCTCTAGCCTTCCCCAAGTTGCTTTCCACTCAAATCTTCTTTCCACCAAATCCAAATCCTGTGAGAGAGAGTTGAGTGTTGGGGAGACTATCATTTGAAGCACAAGAGCAAGGAATTCATCATCAACACACCATTTGTTACTTCTTGGAGAGTGGTGTCTCCTAGATTGGCTAGGTGTCACTTGGGAGCCTCCGACAAGATTGTGGAGTTGAACCAAGGAGTTTGTAAGGGCAAGGAGATCGCCTACTTCATGAAGATCTACCGCTAGTGAGGCAAGTCCTTCATGGGCGATGGCCATGGTGGGATAGACAAGGTTGCTACTTCGTGGACCCTTCGTGGGTGGATCCCTCCGTGGACTCGCGCAACCGTTACCCTTCGTGGGTTGAAGTCTCCACTAACGTGGATGTAGGATAGCACCACCTATCCGAACCACGGGAAAAAACATATGTGTCTCCAATAGCATTTGAATTCTCCAAACCCTTCCCTTTACATTCTTGCAAGTTGCATGCTTTATTTTCCGCTGCCTGTATACTCTTTGCATGCTTGCTTGAATTGTGTGATGATTGCTTGACTTGTCCTAAAGTTATTAAAATCTGCCAAGAACTAAAACTGGGAAAAGGTTAAGTTTTTATTTGGTCAAGTAGTCTAATCACCCCCCCTCTAGACATACTTCCGATCCTACAAGTGGTATCAGAGCCAGGTTTCCATTTGCTTTGATTTCCATAGCTTTTGGTGGTCATAGCCTTGGTTTCACAACCTAGGAGAGTATGGCGTCTAGCAAGGGAAATTATCACCGTAGAGGTCCTTACTTTGATGGTACTAACTTTGCTAGTTGGAAGCATAAAATGAAAATGCATATTCTTGGACATAACCCTGCCGTTTGGGCTATTGTGTGTGTTGGCTTGCAAGGTGACTTCTTTGATGGGAAAGAACCAAACCGTGAAGCTACCGCGGATGAGTTGAAGATGCTACAATACAACGCTCAAGCTTGTGATATTCTCTTCAATGGATTGTGCCCCGAAGAATTCAACAAAATCAGCCGTCTTGAGAATGCAAAGGAAATTTGGGATACTTTGATTGATATGCACGAAGGTACCGACTCCGTCAAGGAATCCAAATTGGATGTGCTTCAAAGTCAACTTGACAAGTGCAAAATGAAGGATGGTGAAGGTGTCGCTGAAATGTACTCTAGGCCTGCTCTCATCACAAACGAGATTGCCGGCTTAGGGAGTGAAGAGATAACCGACAGATTCATCATCAAGAAGATCCTAAGAGCCTTGGATGGAAAATATGATACCGTGTGCACATTGATCCAAATGATGCCCAATTACAAAGATCTCAAGCCAACGGAAGTCATTGGAAGAATTGTTGCTCATGAGATGTCACTCAAGGATAAAGAGGAACTTCACAACAAATCAAGTGGTGCTTACAAAGCCTCATGTGAAGCCCCCACATCATCAAGTGAGAAACAAAACTTCAATGAAGAACTGAGCTTAATGGTGAAGAACTTCAACAAGTTCTACAAGAGTAGAAGCAAAGATAGAAGCTCCAAGTCAAGGTCCTACAATGACAAAAGATCTTCTAGTCGAGAGCGAAACTGCTACAATTGTGGAAGACCCGGACACTATTCCAATGAGTGTACGGCTCCCTACAAAAGAAGAGAAGATTCTCCAAAAAGAAGAAGCAAAGGAGAGGAATCACCATCACGAGAGAGAAGGAGTAGAGATGATCGTTATAAACGAAGATACTCACGGAGAAGCAAGGATTCGGAAAGGAAGGAAAGATCATCAAGGAGCTACACAAAACGAAGACATCAAGCTCATGTTGGTGAATGGGTATCCGGCTCCAACTCCGACAACCACTCCGAGAGAAGTTATCACTCCGACTCCGAATATACTCAAGATGAAGGTGTTGCCGGACTAGCACTTGTGTCAACCAACTCCTATGACATATTTGATTCACCCAATGAAGGAATTGGAAGATGCTTCATGGCCAAAGGTCCTAAGGTAACTCATCCTGAGTATGTTGATTTTAATAGTGATGAAGATGACTTGTTAGGCGATGATGATTTACTTGTTGACAACTCTAGTGATGAATCCTATGATGAAACGTCAATTAATCATGCTAAAACGAATGACAATGATAAGGAGAAAATTGAGGATCTAACTAAAGAACTAAACACTCTTACGTTAGCTCATGAAACTATCTTCGAAGATCATCGAGAACTTTTAAGGGCTCATGAGAAGTTACGCTTTGAAAAGCTCAATCTTGCCAAATGTTTACTCTTATCAAGTTACGCATGAGCTTTTAAAGGCAATCAATGATGATCTCTGCAAGAAAAGTTCTTCTCACATTGCCAAATGTTTACTCTTATCAACTTACATGCCTCAAGTCAAGTCTAGTAACAAGAACAAGAAAGATTCTTCTTCTAGTAGTAACAATGATCATGTTAAATCCAATATTGTTGCTTCTAGTAGTTCTCTTGATTCCACTAATGATTCTCTTAGCCAAGTTACACTTGAGCAAGAAAATAGCATATTGAAGGAAATCATAGAGAATGGAGTGTACAAAAGCCTTGCCGGAAGTAAGCAATTCGAGGAGATTGTACGCAAGCAAGGAAGGCACCGGAAGAATCAAGGTGTTGGTTTTGAACAAAAGTTCAATGCCAATGGAGTTGAGTGGGAAGAAGACCAATACCCCAAGACAAAGTTTGTTCCTCAACAAGAGAAGTATGATCCTACTTCTTTCAAGGGGACACAAACTCAAGATGATCTTCCACCACAAGACTACAAGCAAAAAGGCAAGGACAAGCTTCAAGAGGAAATAGATGCATTTGAAGAAGCCCCTAAGACCTTAGTCAAGTGGATTCCCAAGACTACTTCAAGTTCCACTTCATCAAGTATGACTACAACTCCAAGGATTCCCATCAAGATGGTGTGGATCCAAAAGAAGAAGAACTAGAGTGTTCTTGAGGGTGACTCCGCCAACAAACTTCACTCTTATCATTTTGGCAAGAACAAGTGCAATCAACCTCCACATCTTGCACTAGTTCAAGGAGTCACAAACCCTCTTGTTGGTAAGTCAAGGGACAAGGTAACCTAAAAGCTTTCATAGAAATCATCTTGTATGTGCATCACTCTATGTCTATGGATATACTTGCTTGTTCCTTGTGGGACTAACCCATGTAGGTATTGAAAGTGCAATTCACTCAAAAGGATAGATCCAAGTGATCTACATCAATATTGAGCATCCACATCTTCAACATCAACATGAAGTCATCATCGACAAAACCCAAGGTTAGTTCATCCCTCTTCGAGGGGATATCACATCTAGGGGGAGCTTTACTCTAAGACTTGAGCTAAAGCAACTCTAATGATGTGAACACAACAATGCTTTATGTAAAAGTGGTAACTCCACTTGAGCCTAAACGATGAGTATGATCTATGATCAAATGTTCTCATTTGACTCCTAAGTCAATATACTCATATATAGATGACCTAGTCATCGCCAATTGCTTGATAGATGCTAGAATTGGTTGTGCATGCTTTGTCACATATTTCAATTGCCATTTTATTGTGTGAGCATGTTGGTTGCATGTTTTACTCATTCGAGGACATCCACTTGTTGTTTTGATTGTTTGGTTTTATTGTTCTTCTGCCAAGTGGATGGACAAGAATGCCTAAGAACCCCCTCTAGCTATCTATGCTTTTCTCGTCTCAAACTCTATTCATGCTACATCACAAAATTGATCAAGTCAAATTCAAACCACTCTGTGTGAGGAGCACTCGGAGTCCCCGATTCGTCATAGACTTAAACTTCCAAAACCTCTTTGTGATTCTCGGTCTGACCGATATCCCACTTTTGGTCCTACCGAGATCATCAAGTTGATCTAAGTTTTCAATCTCGGTGCAACCGATTTGAACTATTCGGTCACACCGAGTTGCAATAACTGTACACAGTTTTGCATCTCGGTGCCACCGAGTTGTTCCACTCGGTCACACCGACAGGGTCGGGCTATATATAGACACGGGAAAAAATTTGGAAATTTCTCCGAACCCCTTCGCCCGCGCGATAGCTCGCTCTGCCAACGTGGTCTCCGGATCGTCTCCTCGCCGCCAGCAGCCTCCAGTCGCTGGTCTCCGTCGCCGTCAATGGGAATCAACCCCGCCGTTGCCGCCATAGCGAGTCTCCGCCGAACTAGGGTACAGACTCTATCTTTGTGCTATTCCCCAATCCGATTCCTAGCACATTGTGATCATAATGATTCTTGCCATGTTTGATAAACTTCTATCCAGTCAAAGAACTCATAGATTAGGTTTGATTCGAAAATTTTAGGGTTAGGTTTCCGCCGAAACCATCTCGGACCCACCGAGTTGAAAAACTCGGTCCCACCGATTTGGCCTATGCCATTGCACAAGTGAAACTCGGTCTGACCGAGTGTAACTAATCGGTGTGACCGATTTTTGAACTTTGTGAAACCCTAGCAGTCTCGGTGCCACCGAACTGTGACTCGGTCTGACCGAGATCACTAGTTTAGGTCCCAAATGCTGCTTTGGTATCATCGAGTTTAGAAATCGGTAGATCCGAGATGCTTTCTGTGGGAAATTAAAACTAAGTTTTTGAATCATTCTTTTGCAAAAATATCTGCATTTTGTGATGCTCATCCACTCTACCTCATCTATAAACTATTCACAGGGTCGGCAGTCAGCAGTCGGCTTGTTCATCATGTCAGACCAAAGTGATAGTCAGAATTAGTCAGAGCAGCTTGTGCAAATGAGTGAGGGCACTAGTCCCTCCAGTTACTCAGATGATGGCAGCAGGAGCACCCCTAGCAATCTGCCAAAAGCTGCCACAAGACAGAGAAAGAAGAGAACTTCAGACTCAGAGGATGAAGATTATGTGGCAGAGGAAGAGGCAACTTCAAATAAAGTTGTACTCAAGAAAGAGCATGGTTCAAGGCAGAGCACCAAGCCAGGCTTAAAGGTCAAAAGGCCAGCAGGCAGGCAACCAATGCCAAAGGCCAGGGCCTCAACCAAGATTCCTGAGAAGCCCACTCCCAAAGAACCAATTGTTGCTGTAGAGAAGAAAGAAAGAAAAAGAGGCAGATGGTGCAAGAAAGTAGATCCTATGGCTGAATTTGAACAACATTCTTCTGATGAAGAAGAAGAAGAGGAAGAGGAAGGTGCTGCACCAGCACCCAAGGCACCCAAGCTGATGGGTGATGCCATTAGATCAGGGGCAGCTGCATCCAAGCCCAAGGAAGCCCCCAAGCCAGCTCCAAAGCAAAAACCAAAGAGGAATACAAGAAGCATCCCAGCATCTGAGAAAAACAAGGCCCCAGTGCCTGAACCTGCTGAAGAAGAGGAAGGCCAAGTGTTGAGAAAATTGAAGCCCAAGATCCCAGACCATAATGATGCTCATCCTGTGGCTGAGGATATGAACATCAGGAGAGACTCTGGATTGAGAAAATGGAGAGCAGAGGATCCCTATGCTACCAGGAGAAGGACTGCTGTAGACTACAGGTTCCATACTAAGGAACAATAGGACTTCTATGAGACAATCTTGTTAGAAAAGAAGCCCATTGTATGTGACATGAGACGGGTTGATTGGAAATACATCAAGGACAACGAAGAGCACTACCCTGGAGTGCAGGACAGCTTCAAGGCGTGTGGAGTAGCAGACTTTGTTGGGCAAAAGCTCACAAAGTGGAATGAGGAACTTATCATGCAGTTCTACTCCACAGCACATTTTTACCCAGATGGGAGGATTGTCTGGATGTGTGAAGGTACGAGGTACCAATCAACTGTTGCTGAATGGGCACAACTGATCAATGCCCCAGAAGAAAATGAAGATGACTTGGATGTCTATTCCAAGAAGAAGATGGACCACAACTCCATGATCAACATGTACAAAGAGATCCCTGACAAGGCACTTGAAACTTTCAAGTATGGATCTGTACACTATCTTCTGTCAGGATTGCCAACCATCAATTGGATCTTAAGGCACACTCTGTTGCCCAAGTCAGGTGATCACAAGATGATCAGAGGCCATGCAATCAATTTGCTTCATATCTTTGACGTGCCTCAGAAGTTCAAAGTCATGAGCCTTATGATTGAAACAATCAAGAGGACTGCAGCAGACCAGAAGAGGAGCTGTGGATATGCCCCTCAGATCTAGGAACTGATCAACTCCAAGATGGGCACTGGCATATATCTTTTGGATAAGGAACATCTGCCTATTCATCCTGATTTTGAAGACAATGAGGTTGTGATGAACAGAGATGAACCATCTTCAGCCCATGCACAAGCACAAAAGGAGAAGGCAAGGAAGGAGAAAGCTGCAAGGATGCCAACTCAAGAGGAGGCATCTGAATACTTCTTGAAAACCAAGCAAGAGCAGCTTAGTTACCTGATTGCATCCACCCTGCGGATTGAGAAAGGTTTGGCCAACCTAACTCAGAACCAGGCAAGCTTAGAGAGAATCGGAGAACAGAAGTTCTATGACTTGGACATCAAGGTGACAGAAATTCAGACTGCAGTGGAGCAACTCCAAGATGACATGCATGAGAGGAGAGGGAAGACAACCACTGATGCATTTGCCAGAGTGCCACGAGGTCCGAGGTCGTCTGCAGTGCCAGTTCCTGACACAAGAGCAACCGCCTCAGCTCCAGCCGCAGCACCAACCCAACCTGCTCCAGCATCCACTTCAGCTCCAACTCCAACAGCGTCTACGGAAGCCTTCATCCTTGGAGTGATCCGGACTCCACCACCACCTGAAGATCAAGCTTGAGTGTCGATTTAGCACTATGCATTTTCTAGGAACCTTTTGGTAACTTGTTGCCAAAGGGGGAGAAAAATGTATAGATCATAGGCTTCGAGAGAGAGAGTGTCGCTTTTCTCTCTTGCTTTTATTTGGTGGTCTTTAAAACATTGTTTGCTTTTGGTTGATATACTTTGATATGCTTGTGAGACATTGATGATCATGTGTTTGATCATAAGCTACACTTATGCATGTTTGATATATCTTATCTATCTTATGTGATCATTCACTTTGCCTTGGTGATGAGTGCATGCATTTCATTATTAATCATTTTGAGCACTCCACCAAGATGTATGTGACATGGAAGAGTAACCCATAATTCTAACTACTTGTGCATTTGCAGTCCAAAGCAAATTTTATATATGCACAAATTTAGGGGGAGCTCTTACTTATCACATACTTCTCAAAGCGACGATGTAATTCATTCTTATTATCTTTTGTCGAAGCTTTGATCTATATGTTGTCATCAATTACCAAAAAGGGGGAGATTGAAAGTGCAACTATCCCTAGGTGGTTTTGGTAATTCATAACAACATATAGCTCATTGAGCTAATGATATTCCAAGATAACTATTTCAGGAAAGCTCAATGATTGGCATGGCATGAATGGTGAAAGTGGAACCCTCAAAATACTAAGGACAAAGGATTGGCTCAAACTCAAAAGCTCAAGACTCTTCATTTTACATTTTAGTGATCCAAGATCACATTGAGTCCATAGGAAAAGCTAATACTATCAAGGAGGGATGAGGTGTTGCTTAATGAGCTCTTTGCCTTATGTGCTTAACGATATGCTCCAAAATCCTCAACTACTTTCCCATATCCACAAATGACCTAAACCCTAAGCCAAACTCGGTCATACCGAATCTTTCTATCCGGCGCCACCGAGTTCTTCATATGTCATAAGCCACTGCCAAAACCCTAGCAAATCGGTTCCACCGATAGGGATCTCGGTCTCACCGAGATGGGATTGCAACCTCTCTGTTTCCCTTTCGTAACTTTTCGGTCTCACCGAAAGAGTGGATCGGTCCCACCGAGATTGCAATGCAAACTCTCTGTTTCCCTTTTGTAACTTTTTGGTCTCACCGAAAGAGCAAATCGGTCCCACCGAGTTTGCCTGACCAACTCTCTGGTTAGCTAATTACCAAATCGGTCTCACCGAGTTTGTGTAATCGGTCTCACTGAGATTACGTTATGCCCAAACCCTAACCATATCGGTCCTACCGAGATGCATGTCAGTCCCACCGAAAAACTCTAACGGTCACTAGGTTTACCGTTTCGGTCTGACCGAGTTTGTTGATTCGGTCCCACCGAGATTGGTAAATTGTGTGTAACAGTTGGATTTTAAGTGGAGGCTATATATACCCCTCCACCTCCTCTTCATTCGTGGAGAGAGCCATCAGAACACATCTACACTTCCAACTCATATGTTCTGAGAGAGAACCACCTACCCTTGTGTTGAGGCCAAGATATTCCATTCCTACCATATGAATCTTGATCTCTAGCCTTCCCCAAGTTGCTTTCCACTCAAATCTTCTTTCCACCAAATCCAAATCATGTGAGAGAGAGTTGAGTGTTGGGGAGACTATCATTTGAAGCACAAGAGCAAGGAGTTCATCATCAACACACCATTTGTTACTTCTTGGAGAGTGGTGTCTCCTAGATTGGCTAGGTGTCACTTGGGAGCCTCCGACAAGATTGTGGAGTTGAACCAAGGAGTTTGTAAGGGCAAGGAGATCGCCTACTTCGTGAAGATCTACCGCTAGTGAGGCAAGTCCTTCGTGGGCGATGGCCATGGTGGGATAGACAAGGTTGCTACTTCGTGGACCCTTCGTGGGTGGAGCCCTTCGTGGACTCGCGCAACCGTTACCCTTCGTGGGTTGAAGTCTCCACTAACGTGGATGTAGGATAGCACCACCTATCCGAACCACGGGAAAAACATCCATGTCTCCAATAACGTTTGAATTCTCCAAACCCTTCCCTTTACATTCTTGCAAGTTGCATGCTTTATTTTTCGCTGCCTGTATACTCTTTGCATGCTTGCTTGAATTGTGTGATGATTGCTTGACTTGTCCTAAAGTTATTAAAAGCTGCCAAGAACTAAAATTGGGAAAAGGTTAAGTTTTTATTTGGTCAAGTAGTCTAATCACCCCCCCTCTAGACATACTTCCGATCCTACAAATACCAAATATAGGTAGGTTTGGTGGACTAATATGGAACAACTTTGGGTTTATGGAAGTTGATGCACAAGTAGTATTCCCACTTAGTACAAGTGAAGGCTAGCAAGGGATTAAGGAGCGACCAGCTAGAGAGCGACAACAGACATAAACATGCATCAAGATTAACTAACATTGAGTGTAAGCAACAGAAGGATATAAATCACCATGAATATAAATATCGTGGATGCTATGTTGATTTTGTTTCAACTACATGCGTGAACATGTGCCAAGTCAAGCCACTCTAATCATTCAAAGGAGGATACCATCCTATCATACTACATCACAACCATTTTAAAAGCATGTTGGCACCCAAGGTAAACCATTATAAACTCCTAGCTAATTAAGCATGTCATGAATAACTATAATCTCTAATTGTCATCGCAAACATGTTTCATTCATAATGGGCTGAATCAGGAACAACGAACTAATCATATTTACAAAAACAAGATAGGTCGAGTTCATACCAAATTTTCCTCATCTCAATCAATTCATCATATATCATCATTATTGCCTTTAACTTGCACGATCGAACGGTGTGGATAATAATAATAGTGCATGTGCATTGGACTAAGCTGGAATCTGCAAACATTTATTCAAAGGAGAAGACAAGGTAATATGGGCTCTTTGTTAGATCAAGAATAATGCATATGTGAGCGCCACTCAACATTTTCATCGTGGTCTTCTCCTCTCGATCCCCAAAGAAAAGAAAAGAATTTCAAAGAAGCACACTGAAATGTTTTTGGAGTTTTTGTTTTTCTGAAGAAAGTAAAACAAGAACGAGAAAAACTATTTACACGTGAAAGCTCGCAACAAGCAAAATAAGAACGAGAAATCTTTTTGGGTTTTATTTTAATACTACTACTGAGTGAACATGGAAAGGAAATAAGCTACAACTAACTTTTTTGGTTTTTCTCAAAGTTTTTCAAACATACAAGAAGAAAGCGAGAAAAACAAATAAACTAACATGGATTATACAATGAAAAGTATGAACACCGGCAACTAGAATAAGTGTGCGAACATGAATGTAATGTCGGTGAGAAATACGTACACCCCCAAGCTTAGGCTTTTGGCCTAAGTTGGTCTAGGGCCACGACTGGCCCGGATTGTATCGGAAATCATAGTTGGGGTTGCACTGTGTTGTGGCAGCTTCCACTTGGTGAGATGCTTATTGGAGGCGAGCGGCCTCCGCTACTCTCTCATACTCGTTCGCCTCCTGTCTAGTTATAAAATATCTCCCATTTACCTGAAAGTTAAAGAAAGCAGGAGTAGGAAGGGTAATATGGATAGCACACCGTTTGTCAAAGATTAGTCCGTACTGGAGGGACTGTTCGTTCCTCTCAAGAAACTGACAGCGTACCATAGCATTATAATCTAGAAAATCAGGTGGTAACTCGATGTCATTCCCTCTTATGGGTATTCCAAGATAATTAGCTAAATGAGTTGCATAAATCCCACCAAATAAATCTCCATCTTTAGCATTAAGGTGTAACCTCCTCGCAATAATAGCCCCCAAGTTATATCGCTTATCACCTAACACCACACACTTGAGGACACTAAGATCTGGAACACAAAGGTGGCTATGCTCATGCTTATCGTTAATTCATCTACCTATAAAGAGAGAAAAATAATGTATGGTAGGAAAGTGAATGCTCCCTACGGTAGCTTGTGTGATATTTCTAGTTTCTCCCACAGTGATGCTAGCAAGGAAATCATTGTATTCAGTTTTGTGAGGCTCACGAAGAAGGCCCCATTGTGGGATTTTGCAAGCAGTATTAAAATCCTCAAGGTCCATGGTATATGATTCATCATAAAGATCAACTAAAACAGTATGGGTATTGCACTTAGATGAAAATTCAAACCTCCGCACAAAGGAATCAGTGAGGTAATAGTATTGTCGGCACTTATCTGACACGAAGTCCTCAAGGCGACATTTTGTACGTATGCATCAAACTCATCCTTGAAACATCATGAACCATGAATTCATCCAATGGCCATTCACAAGGCCGCACTTGAGCTTTCCTTGGTGGTTCAAGGTCCCACTCACGTATCGCGAGCCTCGGTGCTTGCTTCCTCGAAGAACCACCTTGGTAAATTTTCCTAGACATTTTTCTTCCTCTAGAAAATTTCTGAATTTTTAGTGACTCAAAATAAAAGTGAACCAAACTCAACAAAATTGATAGAAACTACTCCTACAAGTGTCTAGAGGCTATTACATGCATCAAAACTACTTTGGACCATACAATTTTGACATGCAAGCTCAAGAACAAGGTCACCACAACAGCAAAAAATTGCAATAAATAAAGCACAAGAACAAAAACTATTTGGACCATTGGAGAAGTCACATACCGAAGAACAATCCCCCAAAACAGTTTTGCGAATGGAGCTTTGCACAAGGAGATCGAAAATGGCAGCAAGATGAGCAAGAACACGGGTTTGAGCTACTGGATGATTTTTTCTGGAGGAAGACGAAGTGGATGGGTGCTGGAGTAAGTGGAGGGGACCCACGTGGGACCCACAAGGCAGGGGGCGCACCCAGGCGGGTAGGGTGCGCCCTCCACCCTTGTGGCCCACTGGTGAAGCCCCCTGGTGTGTTCTCAGTGCCAGAAATTCTCAAATATTCTATAAAAAATCATACTAAATTTTCAAGGCATTTGGAGAATATTTCGGGGCATTTTTTATTGTACGAATAATTCAGAAAACAGACAGAAATTACTACTTTTTCTTTATTTATTCTAAATAACAGAAAGTAAAAGATAGGTACAGAAAGTTGTGCCTTCTAAATTCATCCATCTCATGCTCATCAAAAGGAATCCATTAACAAGTTTGATCAAGTCTTATTAACAAACTTCTTCTGAATGACATGAAATCGGAGAAGTTTCGAGTAACACTAGGTTACCTCAATGGGGATATGCATGTCCCCAACAATAAGAATATCATATTTCTTTTTGATAGTAGGAAGAGGGAATTCAAAACCTCCAATAGTAATAGTTGAAAATTTTCCAATAGAATCGATACCATGAACTTGAGGTTGTTTCTTGGGAAAGTGTACCGTATGCTCATTACCATTAACATGAAAAGTGACATTGCCTTTGTTGCAATCAATAACAGCCCCTGCAGTATTCAAAAAGGGTCTACCAAGGATAACCGACATATTGTCATCCTCGGGAATATCAAGAATAACAAAGTCTGTTAAGATAGTAATGTTTGCAACTACAACAGGCACATCCTCACAAATACCGATGGGTATAGCAGTTGATTTATCAGCCATTTGCAAAGATATTTCAGTAGGTGTCAACTTATTCAATTCAAGTCTACGATATAAAGAGAAAGGCATAACACTAACACCGGCTCCAAGATCACATAAAGCAGTTTTAACATAGTTTCTTTTAATGGAGCATGGTATAGTTGGTACTCCTGGATCTCCAAGTTTCTTCGGTATACCACCCTTAAAAGTATAAGTAGTAAGCATGGTGGAAATTTCAGCTTCTGGTATCTTTCTTATATTTGTAACAATATCTTTCATATACTTAGCATAAGGAGACATTTTAAGCATATCAGTCAAATGGATACGCAAAAAGATAGGTCTAATCATTTCAGCAAAGTGCTCAAAATCCTCACCATCCTTTTTCTTTGATGGTTTAGGAGGAAATGGCATGGGTTTCTGAACTCATGGTTCTCTTTCTTTACCAAGCTTCCTAGCAACGAAGTCTCTTTTATCATAACGCTGATTCTTTGACTGTGGGTTATCAAGATCAACAACAGGTTCTATCTCAATATCATTATAATTACTAGGTTGAGCATCAAAATGAATATCATCATTAACATTATCACTTGGTTCATGTTCATTACCAGGTTGTGTCTCAGCATCAGAAATAGAAATATCATTGGGATTCCCAGGTGTGTCTATAACAGGTTCACTAGAAGCATGCAAAGTCCTACCAGTTTTCTTTTTTTTCTTTCTATTACTAGGACTAGGTGCATCAGTATTAACCCTCTGAGAATCTTGCTCAACTCTCTTAGGATGGCCCTTTGGATACAAAGGTTCCTGGATCATTTTACCACCTCTAGTCATAACCCTAACATCATAATCATTATTCTTACTATTCAACTCATTAAGAAAATCATCTTGTGCCTTAAGTACTTGTTCTACTTGAGTTGTAACCATGGAAGCATGTTTACTAATAAGCTTAAGATCATTAATAGTTCTACTCATATAATCCCCCAAGTAGTCAAGCATGTGAGCATTACGTTTCAATTGTCTACTAACATAAGCATTGAAGTTTTCTTGTTTAACAATAAAATTATCAAACTCATCCAAGCATTGACTAGCAGACTTATTATGAGGAATATCACCTTCATCAATTCTATAGAGAGAATTTACATTTACTACCTGTGTCGGGTTATCAAGACCATGTATTTCTTCAATAGGTGGTAAATTCTTAACGCCTTCAGCCTTAATACCTTTTTCTTTCATAGATTTCTTTGCCTCTTGCATATCTTCAGGACTGAGAAATAGAATACCCCTTTTCTTTGGAGTTGGCTTAGGAGTTGGTTTGGGAAGTGTCCAATCAGTATCATTACTCAATATATTATTCAATAGCAATTCAGCTTGCTCAAAAGTTCTTTCCCTGAAAACACAACCAACATAGCTATCTAGGTGGTCCCTAGAAGCATAGGTTAGTCCATTATAAAAGATATCAAGTATTTCATTTTTCTTGAGAGGATGATCAGGACAAGCATTAAGTAATTGGAGAAGCCTCCCCCAAGATTGTGGAAGACTCTCTTCTTCAATTTGCACAAAGTTAAATATTTCCTTTAAGGCAACTTTTTTTCTTATGAGCAGGGAAATATTTTTCAGAGAAGTAGTAAATCATATCCTGGGGACTACGCACACAACCAGGAAGAAGAGAATTAAACCATAACTTAGCATCACCCTTCAATGAGAAAGGAAACAACTTAAGAATATAGTAATAGCGAATTTTTTCCTCATGAGCAAATAGGGTGGCTATATCATTCAATTTAGTAAGATGTGCCACAACAGTTTCAGGTTCATAACCATAGAAAGGATCAAATTCAACCAAAGTAATTAACTCATGATCGACAGAGAATTCATAATCCTTATTAGTAACAAAGATAGGTGAAGTAGAAAACTTAGGATCATATTGCATTCTAGCATCCAAAGACTTTTCTTTTAGCTTAGCTAACAGTTTCTTAAGATCATCTCTATCATTGCAAGCAAAAAAGTCTCTAGCAGTTTCTTCATCCATAATATAACCCTCAGGTAAAATAGGCAATTCATATCTAGGGGAAGAATCATAATCTTCAGTCTCAATAATATCATCAGTTTCAGTAATTTCATTCTCTCTAACCCTAGCAAGTTGTTCATCAAGAAATTCACCTAGTGGCACGATATTATCAAGCAAAGAAGTAGTATCATCATAAGCATCATTCATAGCAGAAGTGGCATCATCAATAACATGCGACATATCGGAATTAATAACAGGTGTAGGTGTCACAAGTTTACTAAAAAAATAAGGTGAATCAAGTGCACAACTAGATGGCAGTTCCTTACCTCCCCTCGTAGTTGAGGGAAAAATCTTGGTTCTTTGATCTTTCAAATTCCTCATGGTGATCAACTGATATAAATCCCAAGTAACTTGGAGAATAGAGCTATGTTCCGCGGCAACAGCACCAGAAGAAGGTATTGATAACCCACAAGTATAGGGGATCACAACAGTTTTCGAGGGTATAGTATTCAACCCAAATTTATTGATTCCACACAAGGGCAGCCAAAGAATATTACCAAGTATTAGCAGCTGAGTTGTCAATTCAACCTCACCTAGAAGACTTAATATCTGCAGCAAAGTACTTAGTAGTAAAGTAGTATGGAAGTAACGGTAACGGTGGAAAAAGTAATAGTAGCAGTTTTGTAGCAATCGTAACAGTGGCAACGGAAAAGTAACAAAGCAAAGATCAATATGAAATGAGCTCGTAGGCAATGGATCAATGATGGATAATTATGTCGGATGGCATTCATCATGCAATAGTTATAACCTAGGGTGACATAGAACTAGCTCCAATTAATCAATATAATGTACGCATGTATTCTGAATATAGTCATACGTGCTTATGGAAAAGAACTTGCATGGCATCTTTTGTCCTACCCTCCCGTGGAAGAGGGGTCCTAATAGATACGAAGGGATATTAAGGCCTCCTTTTAATAGAGAACCGGACCAAAGCATTAGCACTTAGTGGATACATGAACTCCTCAAACAATGGTCATCACCCACAAGTGTCCCCACTATTGTCACTCCGGGGTTGCCGGATCATAACACGTATTAGGTGATTATAACTTGCAAGATAGGATCAAGAACACAAATATATTCAGGAAAACATAATAGGTTCAGATCTGAAATCGTGGCACTCAGGCCCTGGTGACAAGCATTAAGCATAGCAAAGTCATAGCAACATCAATCTTAGAACATAGTGGATATTAGGGATCAAACCCTAACAAAACTAACTCGATTACATGGTAAATATCATCCAACCCATCACCGTCCAGCAAGCCTATGATGGGATTACTCACACGTGGCGGTGAGAATCATGAAATCGGTGATGGAGGATGGTTGTTGATGACAATGGCGATGATTTCCCCTCTCTAGAGCCCAAAACGGACTCTAGATCTGCCCTCCCGAGGAAGAATAGGAGGTGGCGGCGGCTCCGTATCATAAAATGCGATGAATCCTTCTCTTTGATTTTTTTCTCCCCGAAGGTGAATATATGGAGTTGAAGATGAAGGAAATATGCCCTAGAGGCAATAATAAAGTTATTATTTATTTCCTTATATCATGATAAATGTTTATTATTCATGCTAGAATTGTATTAACTGGAAACATAATACATGTGTGAATACATAGACAAACAGAGTGTCACTAGTATGCCTCTACTTGACTAGCTCATTAATCAAAGATGGTTATGTTTCCTAACCATGAACAAAGAGTTGTTATTTGATTAACGAGATCACATCATTAGTTGAATGATCTGATTGACATGACCCATTCCATTAGCATAGCACCCGATCGTTTAGTATGTTGCTATTGCTTTTATCCATGACTTATACATGTTCCTTTAACTATGAGATTATGCAACTCCCGTTTACCGTAGGAACACTTTGTGTGCTACCAAACGTCACAACGTAACTGGGTGATTATAAAGGTGCTCTACAGGTGTCTCCGAAGGTACATGTTGGGTTGGCTTATTTCGAGATTAGGATTTGTCACTCCGATTGTCGGAGAGGTATCTCTGGGCCCTCTCGGTAATGCACATCACATAAGCCTTGCAAGCATTGCAACTAATGTGTTAGTTGTGAGATGATGTATTACGGAACGAGTAAAGAGACTTGCCGGTAACGAGATTGAACTAGGTATTGGATACCGACGATCGAATCTCGGGCAAGTAACATACCGATGACAAAGGGAACAAACGTATGTTGTTATGCGGTCTGACCGATAAAGATCTTCGTAGAATATGTAGGAGCCAATATGGGCATCCAGGTCCCGCTATTGGTTATTGACCGGAGACGTGTCTCGGTCATGTCTACATTGTTCTCGAACCGTAGGGTCCGCACGCTTAAGGTTTCGATGACAGTTATATTATGAGTTTATGAGTTTTGATGTACCGAAGGAGTTCGGAGTCCCGGATGATATCGGGGACATGACGAGGAGTCTCGAAATGGTCGAGACGTAAAGATCGATATATTGGACGACTATATTCGGACATCGGAAGGGTTCTGAGTGGTTCGGGTATTTTTGGAGGTACCGGGGAGTTACGGGATTACGGGAGAAGTAATGGGCCTTGATGGGCTTTAGTGGGAAAAGGAAAAAGGCTGCTGCGCCCCCCCTCCCCTCTGGTCCGAATTGGACTAGGGAAAAGGGGGCCGGCCACCTCTCCTTCTCCTCCTATTCCTTCTCCCTTCCTCCCCTTTTGGTGGACTCCTACTAGGACTTGGAGTCCTAGTAGGACTCCATATCCTGGCCGCACCTTTTGCCTTGGCCGGCCTCCTCCTCCTCCATCCTTTATATACGGGGGCAGGGGGCACCCCATAGACACACAATTGATCATTGAGATCTTTCCTTAGCCGTGTGCGGTGCCCCCTTCCACCAAATTCCACCTCGGTCATATCGTTGCAGTGCTTAGGCGAAGCCCTGCGCCGGTAACACATCAAGATCGTCACCACGCCGTCGTGCTGACGGAACTCTTCCCCGATGCTTTGCTGGATCGGAGCCCGGGGATCGTCATCGAGCTGAACGTGTGCCAAGAGCTCGGAGGTGCCGGAGTAACGGTGCTGTGATCGGTTGGATCGCGAGGAGAACGTACGACTACTTCCTCTATGTTGTGTCAACGCTTCCGCTTCGGTCTACGAGGGTACGTAGACAACACTCTCCCCTCTCGTTGCTATGCATCACCATGGTCTTGCGTGTGCGTAGGAAATTTTTTGAAATTACTACGTTCCCCAACAGAAGATGAGGTCAGTGGAGCTTCATGGGACCCACAAGATAGGGGGGCGCGCCTAGGGGGTAGGGCGCGCCCCCACCCTTGTGGACAGGTGGTGGGTCCCCCTCGGTTGATTCTTTCACCAATATTTTTTATTTATTCCAGAAGTATTCTCCGTGAAGTTTCAGGTCATTCCGAGAACTTTTATTTCTGCACAAAATAACACCATGGCAATTCTGCTGAAAACAGCATCAGTCCAGGTTAGTTCCATTCAAATCATGCAAATTAGAGTCCAAAACAAGGGCAAAAGAGTTTGGAGAAGTAGATACGATGCAGATGTATCAAGCAACCGGAGCATCTCCACGACGGACAATGCCTCACGGGTTGCCTGGCAACCCTGAGCAGGTTCATCTCAAGACTCGGTGAAAAGGCCCTGCCGCTTTACCGATTTATGAAGAAGTCTGATAGGTTCCAGTGGACTCCCAAAGTGCAGGCTGCGTTCCAGGAACTTAAAGCCCTGCTTTCCATCCAGTCGATGCTAGCTGCTCCGAGCAGCAAAGAGCCTTTGCTCCTATACATCGCGGCTACGGGTCGAGTTGTTAGCATGGTTCTCACTGCAGAAGGGAAGAACAAGGCAAAACCTTCAAGCTCCAACGACCAGTCTACTGCATCTCTGAAGTCCTGACCCCTTCCAAGCAAAGGTATCCGCATTATCAGTAGTTAGTATATGGAATATACCTAACTGCAAATAAGGTGGCGCATTACTTTCAAGAACACTCAGTCACGGTGATAAGTGACGCCTCTGTGTCTGAGATCATGAACAACGGAGATGCCACTAGCCGAGTGGCTAAGTGGGCCATCGAGCTCCTTTTGCTGAACATCAAGTTTAAAATAAAGAAAGCCATCAAGTCGCAAGCCCTGGTAGATTTCCTTGCCGAGTGGATTGAGCAAGAGCAACCCGTCCTGGGTGTTCCTGAACACTCAACGATGTTCTTCGACGGCTCCAAGATGCTCCACGGCTCCAGGGCCGGAGTGGTCTTGGTGTCTCCTAAAGGCGACCGACTCAATTATGTGCTTCATATTCACTTTGACTCCTCCAACAACGAAGCCGAATACGAAGCTCTCCTGTATGGGCTGCGAATGGCAATTTCTCTGGGAATTCGCCGACTATTGGTCTATTGCGACTCGGATCTGGTGGTTGACCAAGTCATGAAAGAGTGGGATATCCGCGGTCCAGCTATGACTGGCTACTGCAATGCCATCAAAAAACTGGAGAAGCACTTTGAAGGGCTAGAACTCCATCATATGCCATGCCTCAAGAACCAAGCAGCTGATGATTTGGCCAAGATGGGTTCCACCCAGAAGACAGTACCCCAGAATGTGTTCCTGGAACGCCTGCACTCGCCCACAACCAAGGAAGATCCTTTTGTGGAAGAGCCCCCACAACAAGTCGGTCCTTCCAATCTGACTTAGACATCCCTGCAGTAATCGACCTGGTCCAAGAGATCCTTGTTATCACTCCCGAGTGGACTGAACCATACCTGGCATACCTGCCCCGGCAGGAACTCCAAGAAGATGAAGATGAATCTCGCCAGATCTTCCGTCGATCTAAGGCTTTCATCGTCATGGGATACCAATTGTACAAGAAAAGCACGACCGGAGTTACCAGTGATGCATATCACCAGAGGAAGGGCAACAAATTCTGCAGGAACAAGGAGACATGTGGACACCACACATCCTCTCGAACCCTAGTTGCTAAAACGTTCAGGTCTGGGTTCTATTGGCCCCGAGCAAATGAAGTTGCCCGAGATATGGTGGATCAATGCGTCGGGTGCCAGTTTTACGCGAATCAATCACACAAGCCGACGTCTGCTCTAAAGACTACCCCCTCACTTGTCCGTTCACCGTCCGGGGACTCGACATGGTAGGCCCTCTTCGGACCGGGGCGAGTGGTTTCACGCACCTTTTGGTGGCAGTGGACAAGTTCACCAAGTGGATCGAGGCCAAGCCAATAAAGAAGTTGGACTCGGCCACTGCCATTCAGTTCATCAAAGAGATAATCTTCAGATTCAGAGTCCCTCACAACATCATCACCGACAGAGGGTCTAACTTAGACTCAAATGAGTTCCATGAGTTTTGCTACACCCAAGGCACTCGGGTCGATTACGCCTCTGTGGCGCACCCGCAGTCAAATAGGCAAGCCGAGCAAGCGAATGGGCTCATACTCCAAGGATTGAAACCTCGCCTCATGCGCGACCTAACTCACGCGGTAGGGGCCTCGGTGACTGTCATGGAATTGTCACGACAGATGTCCTAGCAAAAGGACTGAGTCGTGGAGCCATCGCAGATAGGTTAGCTTAAAGGGGTTAAACGGGACAAAGGACACATGAGTTTATACTGGTTCAGCCCCTTGCGGTGAAGCTAAAGGCCTAATCTAGTTTGAGGTGGTATTGCTTGGGTTTCGATTACCAGGGAGCGAATATGCTTGACCTAGCTTTCGATATCTTGTTTCTTTCCCTAAACCGCCGCCGGGTCGTCCCTTTATATACACAGGTTGACGCCCGACGGCTCACGGAGTCCCGGCCGGCTCATACAAACGTGTCTGGCTCAGTGACTATCTACGCTTGCCTTACAATACAAGTTATACATACATGGCGGTTTACACCTATGGGCCTTAAGTCGCCTTTGGGCTTTGGGCCCTTAGCAAGCCTGCTTTATGAACCACCATCTTCAACATCTTCATGGGCTTTGTCTTAATGAACCGCTATTGGTATAACCCGGCCCCTCCCGGGCGGGTCATACCCAATAGTTATATCCCCAACATTAGGCCCCAGGTTGATTTGAACTTGTTCATGTGAATCTTCAACACTTAGGAAAATCCTTCTTCATTTATTATTGCGAGACCCTGTAACCCACCGTGACGTCATCTTCTAAGATTTTGGTAACCCGCCATGATGTCACCTGTCATTAATATTACATAAATCCCAAATCTTAATATATCTTTCTCTTTTAATGAACCTCCGAAAATCGAGGCGTCCGCGCCGTCACATATCCATTTTTTAACCTCCTTGATTCCCGCGCATGTCACTTATCCTTTCGTCTTATAAATAGGGACAGGGGTCCCTTTCTCTTTCCCCCCTTGCCTCCTCGTCTGTCTTCCACCTTGTGTCGTCTCAGCACCCGAGCTCCGCAGCCGCCATCGACCTTCGCCTCTGCCTCAAACCACAGCCACTGCATTGACCTGATCTGACCAGAATTCGTCCTCGCGCCTCCACTGTTCAACAACTCTGGTGAGCTCTCCTTATTTCTTTTCCCATAGATCCCATTAGGGTTTCCATGAGTTCGTCGAAGTTCATCTTCGTTCTTCATTGTAGCACTTATTTTTGATTCAAACTTGGTACCTCTCCTGTGCGGTGGTAGCCATAAACTTATTTTCACTATTAAGTCATCTCCTTTTGCATAAAAAATCCGATCTAGACATATGAACTGCTCAGGCACTGCAACTTAGGTCTAGATTTTTTCCATTATCTGACGCGCCGTAGATCCAAAATTATGGTATCAATCTGTGAAACCTGTTTTTCCAACACTTAGTAATTTTCCCTTTCTTAGATCTGGAAATCAACAATTGTGTGGGCGGCTTAACACAGAAATAGTAACCCGCCAGGTACCATTAGTCCCCTCTTAAGTCACCAATAGCTCCTCTTTATAGCTTCAATGTCAATCTCCGGCTTAATACCTATGCATGCTTCATTACTGTTATTGACCATTTAACTCTTCAGCCGGCTTAACCATATAATCTTGAACCGGCACAATCTTTCTTTGAGCTCATCGATAATGGCTAAGACATATTCTGCTGGTAACTGGGTCCAATCCTGGGTTACCGAGGATGACTTGAACAACTATGTTGCAACTGGCGCTTTAGCCGAAAAAGAAGTCATTCACTGGAGGGTCCCTGGTGAAGAATTTCCTCCTAAACCCAAGGACGGAGAAGTGATTGTTTTTGCTGATCACCCGAGTCGGGGGTTCAGCCCACCCGGCTCAAAGTTCTTATGTGATGTGCTTCATTTTCTCCAACTTCACCCTCAAGATATCGGACCCAACTCTGTGTCCAATATTTGCAGTTTCCAAGTCTTCTGCGAAGCTTATCTTCAAGAGGAGCCCACAGTTGACATGTTCAGAGAGTTCTACTATTTAAACCGCCAGACTGAGTTTGTCGATGGGCCCAACACCAAACTCGGCAGGGTTTCCATTCAAAAGAGGAAAGACGCCAGCTTTCCCTATGCTAAGCCGCCAAGTCACCCCAAAGACTAGAACCAGATTTGGTTCTATTATCAAGACACATCTCCAGCCGTTGAAAATCCCTTACCGGGTTACTGCGATCACCGGCTTAGCAACACGCATCCACTCCCCTCACCAGTGCAAAGGATCGGGCCAAATATGCCCCATCATTTTCAAAGCTCAGAGCCCTTATGGCCAATGGTTTAACCGGCGTTGACCTTGTCCGGTGCTGGGTGTCCTAGAGTATCTTGCCATTAATCCGTCGCCCCGGCTTAATGTGTGAATACACTGGCAATGTGAACGATCCCCAGCGCCACTATGACATCTAACTGTCTGATGTGGAAATCAAGGAAGCCAGCAAGAAATTGTTGAATGGACCTTTAGAAGAATGCAGCAAAACAGGACTTAGTCCTTTTAGCACCTTCAATAAGCCGCCAGCCGTAAGCTTGCACACCATCTGCTCCATCAGTATTTTCAATAATTATGTCCACTCATGATCTTTTTGACTTTAACAGGCTGACTCTCCATTTTGGAAGAAGAAGTCGCAAGATAAGCCGGCTAAAACGGCTCGTACCAAAACCAAGGTCACCAAGAAACCTGCCAAGAAGAAGACCACCGAACCCGTCGGTGTAAACATTGATGATGACGATGATGATAATGAGTCAGAGGTAGAACTTGACTCTCTTGGCTCCTTTTTTATACATCTCATTGACAATGATTGTTATCTGGATGATGCAGAGGCCAGCCGTGCAGGCGACGCAGAGGTAATTATTCTTTCCTCCAGCTCAGAACCTCCGCCAACACAGAAAAATCAACAAGCAAGCCGAAAAGTAAGCTTTTCTCACCCTCTAGCTCACTTGGATCCCAACTTTCTTTTGAAGGAACAGCAACACGAAGCTCGTCGTAGCACCCGGCATAGCGGTGGTGTAATCACTTTGTCCGACTTACCAAACACACCAGTTCACAAACGCCGCCCAGAGGTCTTACATATTTCTGATATACTTAATCCCAAGGTGGGTCACTTCCGCCATCCTCTTAACCCATCTGATTCAAACTATCAGGGGACTTCTCATTCCTCTTCTGGCGAGTCAACTTCTCAATTCCCCGCTTTCAAGACTGTACCTGGGTAAGAATATGTTCAATTTTTTAGACCTTATACCTGATCAGTGAACTGACCTCTTTACACTTCTTATTTTCAGTGGCCAGGACAAACCCAGCAAGAAGGCCAAGCTGAACAAGCCGGTCGACGACGCCAACCCGTCTGAAGTGGAAAACAACAATCAGAACCTTCTAACCCGATTGCTGAGGCCACACTTGATGAGCCACCACCATAAGACCATGGAGTCTCCCCAGATGATATGGATATTGAACCGGCTATCTCTAAGCCGCCAAGCCCAATCAAGCCTGCTGAGGAAAAGACTGACGATGTTGTTGTCACTGGTTTTGGATTCACCGCCCCGGGTCAACCTACTGTCTTATCCAAGCACATCACTAAGGTAGAAATCTCCGCTAAAGATACGGGAAAATGGAAGGTAGACTTGGAGAGCTACACCCATTTTAGTACCCAAGACATTCACTCTGGTTACTTGAACCGTCTGTACACCAGCCGTGACTTTGAAGCCGGCTTAGTAAATCTGATGAAAAAGCGCTATGAGGTAAACGCTGTAACTCCATTTTATATGAATATAATTTCCTTAGCCGCCAAGTTTATTGGACATGATAGAATAGAATGTACTATAAACTTCAATAGTTGCATAGATCAAATCCAGTAGAACATTAACGGGGATTTTGGTCTGCGTCTTCTCACCCATACCGTTGTCTACCATAACATACCTGGATGACATGCAAATGGGACAATAGTTCAAGTCCGCATACTGAAGCCTAAATAAGACACATCCTTTCTCACATGCATGTATCTTCTCATAGGGCATCTTAAGAGAACGGAGAATTTTGTCTGACTGGTATAGGTTTGTAGGTAGTACATGGCCTTTTGATAGAAAACATCCAAATATTGTCATAATTGTGTCATACCATTCTCTACCCAATTGAATTGAGCCTTCAGAGCCATTATTTCTGAGATGGCATCCAGCTGACAAAGCTCGGTGTGCTCGTGGAGAGGATGTTTTGAAGACTCCAACATTTCATTGAAGGCCTTTGCAGATTCCTCCATCTCATCGTCCGAGTCCCGAGCATCATCAAAGTCTTGCACCATGTCTTGCATCTCGGTAACATGCTTGTCGGTGCGACCACGAAGCACCTCAACTCTGGCACGTTGGGCAGATTCGCCATGAAATGTCCACACCGTAAAATATGGTGTAAAACCCCACTTCTGCAGGTGTTTGCCCATTTCATCCTCTGTCCTATCGTGCCAATTTTTGCACCCGGCGCAAGGGCACCATGTTATCGTCTGGCCATTTGCAAATGCGGCTCGCAGAAACCCCTTGGTTTTTGTTAACCATTCACTGGTCATGTCTTTCTGACTAGTGTGACCGGTGTACATCCACGCATGATCAGTTATCTTGCCTAGCTAATGGACACATAAGAAATATATATATAAATCATCATGTATATATTCATCAGTTAAAGGAGTTTGTCACTTTTATTACGTCCATGCAACCTAGATGCTAATAGGTAAAGATAGGTTCTAATCCCACCCAAGTATGTGTAGATTGGGTTTTTTTTCCATGCTCTGCACCAGATCTGACGCAAAATTTCGGCAGCACCTCCCCGCTATTCTCCTGATACATGTCTCGGCAATAAGCAGAGAGGATGTGTACCCGGAGAACAACAGGGAGGCACTGACGAAATTCTGCATCGGGTCTGGAGTAGAGCATATGGGAAAACGAACCCAATCTACACATACTCGAGCTGTCCATGTATAATGTTGGACAATTCGAAAGAATCACGGTTATAAATATGAAAATGCATGCATATTTATAGATGTAACCCTTTCGAACGGGAGACGCATAGTGGTCACACATACTGATGATTGAAGACACCTATAGCTAGCAAGTTTCATCGGCACGAAGACCGGAACAGAGAAAATCAAGGGGGGGAGGAGATTTCATTTGTGCTAACCCACGAACGCAGGGGCGGAGCTCGTCGAACACTAGACCCTCGCAGCGACAAAAAACTGCACATTTTAATCGAAAGATGAGTTTCATAGCAATATTGTTTTTTCCGTCAACCTAACTAAATATTTACAACAGGACGAGCGGGTTAGGGGTTCCTCGGCGTCGATAGAATCCTAAATAGCAACTACCATCGGTGCAAGGTACATGAGGCGGTCGGCGTTGAACACTAGATCCACGTCCCACAAGTGACGCCGGAGCCCGACGTCCCGCAACAATAGTTCTGGTGGCCAATGACGGTCGAACACCTTGGCAAATTTGTCTGGCAGCCTCTGCGATGAGGATTAAAGCCAAGTTTTGAAATTTCAAACAACCAAACCGACTTGAGTCAGTTTGGGTGTTTCAAGTTTCAGCACTTAGCTTTCAATCGTCATCTCTGAGGCTGCCAGACAAATTTGCAATAGTGTTCGACCACCATCGACGCCGTGAACTGTTGTCGCGGGACGCAGGACCCCTGTGTCACTTGTGGGACGTGGATGTAGTATTCGACACCGACGGCCGCATATACCTCACACTGACGGTACTTGCTATTTAGGGTACCATCGACACCGAGGAACCCCCTAACCCGCTCGTCCCCGGGTAAACTAAATTAGCATGCATTCAATAAGCAAAACTACATCATCTCTTGCGTCCGTACATCGTCGAATATTATCACTAATACATCTCAAATAGTATCATACATATAGCATCGCTAATACAGCTAGAACCGTAGCGAACGACGGGTATCGGCGCGAGCGGTGGACACCCAAAAAGAAGGAACCATCACAGGATCATAGTTCCGATGAGATCCCTGAAGAACCTGCCGGGTATTGTCAAACCTACCCTCCAACGCAACCATGTAGCGACGGACATGCACGTCCTCCTCGCTGACACGATGATGTACCACCTCCGCGGTGTCCGAAAGCCTCGGCACCGTCACTAGCCCACGCGACCGCCACCAAACAAGGTTTGGGTCAACGACGGGCTGACTCCTCACCAACATGCGCCCCCCGGAAGGTAGAACCTCCCAGTACCAGCCCGGCGGAGCCCAGTCTCGGACATGGCCCCTCTGATCAAGCTGGCCTCCTCCGCCGAGTCGACGACGAGGATGCGGGAGAGGCATCGTCAATGTCGAAGCGGGAATAAATGCTTGAACTAAAAAAATAATAATAAATTTCACATGTTCAAAATAAACCAGAAACTTAACCTAAAGTAAACTAAACTAAACCTAAACTAAACTAACTAAATTAAACCTAAACTAAACGTAAACTAAACTAACTAAACTAAACCTAAACTAAACTAACTAAACTAAACCTAAACTAAGCGAGAAACTTGACCTAAACTAAACTAAAATGAACCTAAAGTAAACTAACTAAACTAAACAAAACCTAAACTAAATTATACTAAACCTAATTAAACTAAATCTAAAAAACTGGTTTTTTTTTTGAAAATATCTCACCTTGGAGCGGCTGGGGCGGCGACTCGGCGCGACAGGGTAGGGCGTCAGGGCGGCCGGGGCGGGGCCGGCGCGGCCTGTCGGGGCGGCGCAGGGCGGGGAGGCCGGTGAAGGGCAGGGCAGGGCGGGCGGCCGGTGCGGGGCGGGGCGGCCAGGGCGGCGACGCGGTCGGGGCGGGGCGGCGGTGAGGGGGGCGGCCGGGGCGGGGCGGTGGCGCGGGGTTGGGATGAGGGGATAGGGAGAGAGAGGGGCAGGACGCGATGGCGTTTTGATACATATAGGGCTAGGCCGCCGTCCGCTAGCTGACGGCAAAGAGCCTAGCTAACGGACGTTAGTGTTTGGCTTCACCCACCTAAGGTACTGAAAGTGTGTTATATCGACTAGAGGGGGATTGAATAGGCGATTTTTACCAATTCGTCAATAAGGAATTTCTAGGTGAGGAAATTCCTAAGCAACGAACTACTTAGTAGCGGAATAAGTACTCAGATGCATGCAAAATAGAACATTAGCACAGTCATCATGATGAAATGAAACATACACAGAGTACAAGTAGCGAGTGAACATAAGTAGGCTGGAGACAAAGTGACTGAAGAATTAGGATTGAGGAACTTGAGAAAGTCTTCAGTCAAAGTGTTCAAACAGTAACAATCAAGTTCACAATACAAGAATGAGGAAATGAAAGGGTCGAGGAAATAGAACCAGTAGCTTGGTGAAGACGATGATTTGGTAGACCAGTTCCAACTGTTGTGACAGTCGTACGTCTCGTTGGAGTGGCTAGGTATTTAAACCGGAGGACACACAATGTCGGTGTGGAACGACACCTATGGGATCACAAGAATCCCGACTACGGTTGCCGGGGCGCGGGGTTGCGAGAAGGGCTGGGCTAGTAGACAGCACAAAGATCGTTTACCCAGGTTCGAGCCGCGAGGATGTGTAAAACCCTAGTCCTGCTTTGGTGGGTGTATTTCAGAGAGTTCTTGAGCTCTCGAACTAGCTGTGGTCAGTGCGTGGTTCAAAAGAGTCGAATCCTTCTCCTGTATGCCATGGGCCTCCATTTATAGTCGGAAGGGGCCACAGTGGCACACAGGAGGTGGAAAGGCGTACAGTGCCCTGAGCTTACCGCTCGTATTACACGACAAGACGGATTTAATGAATAGCTTAGGTGTACCCTTGCTTTATTGGGGACGGGGGCGAGGCCCGTCCCGTCCGTCGCCGCTCCTCCTTGCTTTGACACGCGCCCTGGCCAGTGAGGCGCGTGGTGCCATGTAGGCAGGCAGGCAGCTGAGGTGGCGCAGTGGCGGAGCCTTCACGAAGATCTGCATGCCGCCACGCAGGTGATCGATGAGTTGGCCTGGGAGCTGCATGTTGCCACGCAGGTGCCCGCCCAGCTGGTTGGGCTGGCATCTGCATGTGAACAGCGGAGGAAGCTTGGTTGGTGTGGGCCTGGCGGTGGCCCTGCTGGCGTCCTTGGTGAGGGCCTTGCCGGGTGGCCCGGCAAGGGTCTTGCCATGGCGCGCTGTCATCCCCGGCAAGGGCCTTGCCGGGGGTCTGGTGGCCTTCCTCGGCAAGGGTCTTGCCGAGGATCGTCGTCTGCTAATCCTCATCTGATCTTGAATATGTCTTCACAAAGATCTGCATGCCACCACGGAGGTGCTTCCCGAGCCCTGGCCCAACGTGATGTTGGAGACCGTGGGCTCAAGGGTGGCCCACTCTCTTGGTGCAGGGCGAGCTGTCCCGGCAAGGAACTTGCCGGGGCTGCTGAGGCTGCCCCGGCAAGGGTCTTGCCGGGGGAACCTGCTTCGTCCCTCTGCTCTTTGTGGTCTTGGCCTTGGTGTTGCTATTATTATCTTGGGCTTTGGTGTTACCTTGGCTCACCTCCCATGTTCTGGTTGGCGTGACCATAGGCGCGGCTCTGACTGCCCATGCACAGGTATAGGGGTACAAAAACACACCCCTCTTTTTGTACACCAACAGGAGCCCCCGGGCCTGGGCCACACATAAGCGCGATACGTTGTTGGGCCAGGCCCAAAACGGTGCGCGGGCAGGCGGGGCAGTTTTATCGCGGTAAAACCTTTCGTGCGTTGCACTTCCAACGACCCGCACGCGCGGCGCGGCGTGGACGGGTGTGCGTGACGTGGGAGGCATGCGTGGGGCGGTTTCCACACGCATGCGTCACATCACAGTAAATGGGCAACGCGCCCCGCGGCTTCCCCATAAAAAGGGGTAATCGCGGGCGCACTGTTCCTTTTACTCTTCGCGCAACCCCAATCTCGGAAACCTCCGCCTGCCATCCTCTTCTTCTCCAAGCTTCGTTCCTGCTCGCCGCCGTTGCGCTTCCGCCGCCCTCTGTCCTGCCCTCCTCCCCCAGCCGCCATGGCACCAAAATCCACCAAGGGCAAGGGAGTGGCCAAGGACCCCAGAGCCGCGGAGCCGCCGGAGAGTGCACTGGCGGTGCAATGGACGCAGTCCGCCTTCTTCCCCTCGACAGTTGACGTGTTCGAGCTTCGGGACTCCTTCAGGCCCCTGTGGGGAGTGAAGATGGGGGGGGATTCGGGGCATCCAGCCATGTGTGTCATCCCCGCTGACTACGCCGAGGCTGCCCCAAATCGGTACCCCTTCTTTATCGATTATTTTTCCTGCGGCCTCGATCCTCCCTTCTCTGATTTCTTCAGCGACGTCATGCATACCTTTGGCTTCCGCCTCCTGGATTTTACTCCGAATGTGGTGGCATGCATGGCCCTTTTCGCGCATCTCTGCGAGGGCTTCTCCGGGGTGCACCCCAACACGGCGCTCTTCTGCCATTACTTCTCCCCTCGGATCCAACCAGGGGGCGCCATCTCCAGTTGCATTGCCTGGGTCTCAAGATCCAAGGGGGCGTATCCAGAGGGAACCATGAAGGAGAGGTGGGAAGAATGGTGGGGCTGGTGGTGCTGGATCGAGGAGAAGGACCCGCCGGCGTTCTGCGAAGTTCGCCGGGTGCCGCCGGTCCGCAGAAGCGATTGGAGCGACGTCGATGCTGACGATGAGAAGCTCACGGTCGCCACCACCAGGATCCTCCGGCCCACCGACACCGGCCTCACCCTTGAGATGATCGGGGCGGACTTCATCCGCCGCCGGATCGCTCCACTGCATAACAAGGGGAGGCCAGCCTGGCTCTTCACGAACCCCGCCGACATCATGCGGCTCCGTCCCGGCCTCGACCACAATTTCAAAGTGATGGGGCATGCCCATTTCTGCCAGCGGCTCTTCCAGCTTGACGTGGGCCGCGACGGCAAGGTCGAGTGGACCGGCAAGGTCGCGAGGGCCGCCGTGAAGGCCGGCAAGGTCCTCAAGGGGCCTCTGTTCAAGCTGCCGACGGGGGTGGTCCCGTTGTGCAATAACTCGGGTCGGTCTGATATCATTGCCATGATGCCGGACTGCAACGCGCATGGCCCTGACCCGAGCTGGAAGGAGCCGGAGGACGCCGAGGTGCAGCAGTTCTTTGACACTCTGCACAAGGGGTACGTCAATGCCAACGCCGAGCGGCTGCTTGTCTAGGACACCACCCAGGCGTAGCTAGACTACATCACCACCAGGACGAGGGAGGCACAACTTGCCAAGGAGGTCGGCAGCGCCGGCGGTGTGGAGGACAAGGCCGCGACGGCCGCGGAGGAGGAGGAGCTCGCCCGGTGGGCGGCGGCCGCCGGGGGAGCCAACAGCGCCGGCACCGAGGCTCCTCGGGTTGAAGATGTGACCGGCGAGTCGTCGTCGGAGGAGGCCGAGACCGCAGGCCCGACGCCGGCTATGGGGAGAGGGTGAGTCCTGTGGCGGGCCAGTTTCGGCGAGCCGGTCCGGCCCGGCAGGGCTGCGCGGCCACAGCTGAGCTTGGAGGGGTCCAGGCGCCACACGAGGGCAGCAGCGGCAAAGAAGCTAGCGAAGGAGGCGGTGAAGAAGAAGACAGCCGCCCCTTCTTCGTCCACGCGTGTCCACACACCACCTCCTTCTCCTCCTCCGGCGGATGTTAATACGGAGGTTACTTTTGATTTTGGATCTTTCAGCCCGAGGAGGAAGAGGAAAATAGCAGAGGAGGAGGCGGACGACGAGTAAGTGTCTGGTTCCTTTTCGTTATCTCTGCCTCCTCAATCTGTGTTGCTCGTCTTGACTTGTCTTCATCTTTGCAGGGACGTGCAGACGCTGGCCCAGAGAGTGAAGAGGGCCAAGGTCTCCGCGGGTGGCCAGCCCCCAGTTGGTACTTCGAGGGCGCAACTGGTGGTGTTGAGCAGCCCGGATAGCAGCCCCCGGCATAGCCCCCAGCGTAAGTTGATCACTCTTCCCCCGTCGACATGTGTCAGGGGCACGACACTTTGGTGCTGACCTTGCCAGGCATGCAGGAGGAGAGCAGCAGAAGGAGGAGCCACAGAGGGCTACTCCCAACACGCCACCCCCATCGACCATGCCGCCCCGAGGGGCGTCCCCGGCAAGGGCGCCAGGCACCGAGCCCACGCACATGCAGGAGGAGGAGGAGAACTTGGGCGCCGGCGACTTTGCCTCGATGCCAAATGTTGGCGGGGAGGGTACTTCCGTTTCCTAGCCGGGTACTGGCACAGGTAAGTCGTTCGCCGTTCGTCCCTGCTTCTTTTTCTTTCCGGCTCTTGGTCCTGGCCTTGCCTCACCCCCTTCTTTGGCGTCCAGATTCCTCCTCGGTGAACCCAGAGGACATGGACGCCGTCATCGAGGACGTAGCCAAGGCCGCGGAGGTAGACGCCGAGAAGATCGCCACCGAGGAGGCCGCCAAGGGTGTTGCTGAGGACGCCGCCGAGGGGCCTACCGGGGAGGCCGATAAGGCTGCCACTAAGGAGACCGGCAAGGGGCCTGCCGGAGAGGCTGGCGGGGCCGCTGCCGAGGAGGAGGAGGTGGCTGATGACCAGCCTTCCTCTTCTGCTACTTCCGGCTCCGGCAAGTACCTGAGGGTGAGCGACGACTTGTTCGTCCACCTTCCAGGCGCGTTGAGCACCAGGACACCCGTTGAGGGAGAGGTGTTCGATGACGAAGTGCTTTCCATTGCCGGTTTGAAGTCGTCGACGAGCCGATCGTTGGCGGCGATGGTTCGCAGGAAGTGCGGCTCCTCCACGCCATGGGCGCCAACTTCCGGAAGTTCCAGGCGCTCCACCGCGCCCGCCTGGACAAGGCTAAGTCCAGGACGGCGGTGGTGGAGAAAGCGGAGGTGGACCTCCAGAAGCGTGTTTCCGAGACGCAGGACTGGTTCCGCGAGGCCCACAAGGAGCTTAAGGCTGCCCAGGGCGAGCTGGCCAAGCGCGACGTGGAGCTCACCATGAAGCTCGCCGACGTCGAGAAAGCTCAAGAGACGACGAGGAAGTTGGTCGCGGCCGCCGAAGCCGTCCGGACCCAGCACGAGGCTGCGCTGAACTCCCAGGAGGAGGACCTCGCTGCACGCGAGGAGAAGCTTGCCGCCATGCTTCGTGGCAAGGATACAGAGGTGGAGAAGCTTGTCTTGCAGCGGACCAGTGAGCTGGAGCAGAGGCACAAAGGGGCAATCAATGCCCAGGCCCAGGTCCACATCGGCAAGGTGGAGGAGTTGGAGGCAGAGCGCGACGGGCTGAAGGAGTAGGCCTGAAGCTATCCCAGGAGAAGGATACGCTTAACAGTGCCCTGACAGAGGCGCAGGGCGCGGTCGTCAGCAAGGCTGGGGAGCTCTCCGAGGCCAACAACTCCATCAAAGACCTCAAGCTGAAGCTGGAGGGTCTCGAGAAGGTGCTGTCGGAGGCCAAAACCCGAGAGGGGACCCTGGCCAAGGAGCTGGAGGCCGAGAAGCAGTTGCGGAAGAATGAGGGCCTCAACTTCACTGATCACGTGGAGGGTGAGAACCGTTGGCTCGATCGCCTCGCCACCGTCGCCAGCTAGGCCACCGCGCAGCTGGCCATCATGGGGATGCTAGACATGAGGTATGTCCCGGACCGGAGCGTGAGCGCCAATTGCAGCCTGACCATGTTCTTTGAGAAGGTTGTCGTTGCTCTGGAGCGGCTCCACGCCAACCGGGCAGCCTCACTAGCGGACGAGTCCCGGAGGCTTTGCCAGGGTGCCATGACCAAGGTTCTCACCAAGGTGGCGCACTGGTACCCCGACCTCGACTTCGGCGCCACGCTGGAGAGCTTGCCGGAGGGTACTGACCTCGTGCCGCTCAGGGAGTGCATCAAGCCCATCATCAGCCGAGTCGGCGAAATCCAGAGGGTGGAGGGCCAGCGCTGGGATTAGGCATCCCATTCTTTATCGCTGCTGCAGGTTCATGTCGGCGTTCTGGGAATGGGGGTCCCCAGACTTGCCTGCCTGCGGCATGCGGCGTGGCTCAAAAGGGGCCCCAGCACGGCCCATCTTCATCAACACAGACTCAAGACCCTCGCGAGGGGCCAAGCCTCGCGGGGCGGACGACATGGAGCTTCCTCAGGCACGGCCTCATCAGGCTAGCTCGCGAGGAGGCGGAGAGATCAAGGCGGGGTACCTCACGAGGTGCCCATGACACAAGCCATGACGACCAAGGGCGCCAGGCGGGCGCCAGCCCGTGCAGTGTCCTACTTTCCTCTTTGGTGCACAGGGGGCAAGCGCAGGAGAGAGCATCAAGCAAAGGCACCCGTTTTGGTGCAACGAGACCAAGACCAGTCCAACGGAAGGAAGGAAGTCATGGTGGAGCCCAAGCCGGCGTCACCACCAGAGCCTTTGGCAGGCGACGACCAACTTTATTCAGGATAAGTGTACCAGATGTTCCCCTACAAAATGGCCAATTGTTGGCGCCCTTCCCGCTCAATATTTGGGGAAGAGGCCCAGGGCCTTTGCCTATAAATAGGACTAGCCACCCCCAGGGTAGAGGCATCGAGAAATCTAATCAGCTACGATCCAGAGAGAGAGAGAGAAGGGCGACTGAACTCCTCCTTGCAGTTCATCGCCCCGGCCAAGAACAGACCCTCGCGAGGCTGTTCTTCCTTGTATTATTCATCATCATCAGCCCAAGAGGCAATCCACCACACCACCACACTGGAGTAGGGTATTACACCACATCGGTGGCCCGAACCAGTATAAACCCTGTGTCTACTGTGTTGTTCTTCTGGTAGCCTAGATCCTTGCGAGGCGGAGGGGTACAGGTAGGTAGGAGGCGCAATCTCCACGCGCACCCCAGAGTTCGAACCTCAAGGGTCTGCCGGAACCCGAAATCCGACATTTAGCGCGCCAGGTAGGGGTGCGTCGGAGTTTTCCCTTCCGCCACCGCCACGACCTGCTTCGCGATGAGTAGCGCGCCGCCCGCTCCGGCCTCTGGCACCAGCACGGGGGCCAGGGGGCTCCGAGCCCTGGCCCCAGCCCTGCAACGGGTACAGTGGCCCGACAAGTTCAAGCCAGGGACGCCGCCGCGCTACAGCGGCGCGACTGATCCGCTGGCCTTCTTACTGGCATACGAGGAAGCCATCCTCGAAGCCAGAGGTGATGGTAGGGTCATGGCCAACTGGCTTCCCATGGCCCTCACCGGTGCTCCGCGCGCATGGCTGCTCCACCTACCGGCAGCCTCCGTGGCCTCCTGGGAAGAACTTCACAGCCTCTTCCTCGCCCAACATGCTACGCCAACACCCCCGGTCGTCGCGGCCCTCCTGGGCAGCTCGCAGGCGCCGCCTACAAGTCACCATGTCAAGCCGTTCATTCGCCGGGTTAGCGCCGCTGCCACGCGGCAGGGGGCTCTCCTGGACCGGTCGGCGCCAAAGGCCGGCCTGACCTTCGGCTCGGAGGACCACCCCACCAACTCGGCTGGCTCGGGCGTACTCCACATGCTGTGCACCCCCACCATCTGCCAGGTGGCCGTCACCAAAACTCTCATCGATAGCGGCGCGGGCCTCAGCGTGCTCTCGCTTGAGGCCTTCAACCTCCTCTGCATACCCCTGGAACGGCTGCAATCCAGTCGGCCCTTCTCAGGCGTTGGGGGCGGGTCATCCAGCTCCTTGGGACAGATCCGGCTCCCAGTGACCTTCGGCACCTACGACAACTTCCGCACGGAGCTGGTCAACTTCGACATCGCCCCCATCGGCCTCCCCTACAACGCCATCCTCGTCTATCCAGCGTTGGCCCAGTTCATGGCCGCGACGCACCCGGCGTACAACCTCATGAAGATGCCCGGGAGCAGCGGCGTCCTCACCGTGCGCGGGGACACCGGAGACGCGCTGCAAGTGCTCAAGCTCGCCTTCAAGACGGTGGCATCGGCACAACCCGCCGACTTGGAGACCCCCGAGCCCAAGGGGGCTGCACCCGCTAAAAAGAAACAGTTGTTCACCCAAGACAAGGCAGAAACCAAGAAGATACCCGTCGATGAGGACGGGTCCACCGACGCCGCTTTCACCATAGGCGCCAACCTTGAACCCGAACAGGAGGAGGCCCTAGTCAAGTTCCTGCGTGCAAACAAGAAGGTATTCGCTTGGGAGACTGACCAGTTGGCGGGAATCCCTAGGAGCGTAATCTAGCATCACCTCAACATGTGCCCCAACCTGTGCCCCGTGAAGCAGAAGGCAAGGCGGCAGTCCACAGAGAAGCAAGCCTTCATCGTCCAAGAGACCCGCAAACTAGAGGCCGCTGGGGTCATTCGCGAGGTCCGATACCCGGATTGGTTGGCCAACCCCGTCGTGGTGCCAAAGAAGGGAGGGAAGGAGCGCATGTGTGTCGACTTCACCAACCTCAACAAGGCATGCCCGCAAGATCCGTTCCCCCTCCCCCGCATCGACCAGATCGTCGATTCCACTGCAGAGTGCGACCTGCTATGCTTCTTGGATGCCTTCTCTGGGTATCACCAGATCAAGATGGCGGTGGAGGACGTCGAAAAGACAGCCTTCCTCACCCCGTGTGGGGTGTACTACTACACATGCATGCCATTTGGGCTGCATAATGCGGGGGCGACCTTTCAGCGGCTGATGCACATCACCTTGGCCCCGCAGCTCGGGAAGAATGCCGAGGCTTACGTAGATGACATTGTGGTGAAGTCTCGGGAGGCCAGGACCCTGATACAAGACCTGGAGGAAACCTTCGCGAGCCTCGATGCAGTGAACCTGTGGCTCAACCCAGAGAAGTGTGTGTTCGGAGTCCCCTCGGGCAAGCTCTTGGGTTTCCTCGTGTCCCACCGAGGCATCGAGGCTAACCTGGAGAAGGTCAAGGCGGTCGAGGACATGAGCCTGCCAAAGACCCTCAGAGAAATGCAGAAGCTCACTGGGCGCGTGACCGCGCTAGGGCGTTTCATCTCCAAGTTAGGGGAGCGAGCGCTACCTTTCTTCCAGCTAATGAAGAGAAAGGGGCCCTTTGAATGGACTGAAGAGGCCGACAAGGCGTTCCAAGATCTCAAGAGATACCTGACCAGCCCTCCGGTCATGGTAGCTCCGCGCCATCAGGAGCCCCTGGTGCTCTACCTCGCCGCCACTCCCTACTCCGCTAGCGCAGCCCTGGTGGCGGTTAGGGAGGAGCGTCGAATCAAAACCACAGCTGCGGCCCGGGACAAGGCAAAACAGGAACAAGGAAGGCCCACAGGAACCGCCACGGCGGCTGAGGAGAATCAGCCGCCGCAGAGGAGCGCACTGGAGGCGGAAGGAGCCCCTCACCCAGATGGTCAGCCTCCGGAGGCCTCATCGCCTCAGGAGGCGCCATTATCTCCGGAGGGCGCCACAAGCACTGATGCACCCAACCTCGTTGAGCACCCAGTATACTTCGTTAGCACAGTGTTGCGGGACGCGAGGGCACGGTACCCCATGCCTCAGAAGCTCCTCCTCGCGCTACTGGTGGCCTCGGGCAAGCTGCGGCACTATTTTCAGGGTCACCCCATCAAGGTCGTCTCGTCATACCCCTTGGAGAGAGTGCTTAGGAGCCCTAACTCGGCCGGAAGGGTCGCCGAGTGGAACATAGAACTGCAAGTGTTCCATCTCGAATTCAGCACGACCAGAGTCATCAAGGGAGCAACATTAGCGGATTTTGTGGCAAAATGGACGGAGGCACCAGGCCTCAAGGCCGACGAGGATCGGTCCCTCTCCCCCGGGAGAGAGGCGCCGAAAGGCTGGGTCATGTACTTCGATGGGGCATTCTCCAGGCATGGTGCTGGGGCTGGGGCGGTGCTTATATCGCCCACTCAGGACAAGCTCTACTACGCAGTACAGCTCTGTTCCCAGCAAGGCGAAAAGGTCTCCAACAACATAGCGGAGTATGAAGGTCTGATAGCGGGCTTGAAGGCCGCAGTTGCCCTGGGGGTGAAACGCCTCACCATCAAGGGCGATTCACAGCTCCTTGTCAATTTCTCCAATAAGGTGTACGAGCCGAAAGATGATCACATGGAGGCCTACCTTGCAGAAGTCCGTAAGATGGAGAAGCAGTTCTGGGGGCTGGAGTTGAAGCATGTACCCCGTGGCACCAATCAGGAGGCCGATAACATCGCCAGACGGGCGTCCAGGCGGCTACCTCAGGAGCCTGGCGTCTTCGAGGAGCGGCTCTTCAAGCCCTCAGCCCTGCCGTCATTGTCAAACACGGCTCAGCCTCGAGAAGAGCTCCCCCAGCCACCTGCCTCGGGAGCCCCGGTCTGTGGCCCGGCCTCGGGAGCGCGCCTGCTCCTGACGATGGAACCTCAGGAGGGGTGCTGGATCACGGAGCTCCGGAGTTACTTAACACAAGGGATCCTGCCGGAGAAGGAGGAGGAAGCGGAGCGCATGGCACGGCAGGCCACGGCATACTGCATCAAGGATGGAGAGCTCTATCGGAAGCGACCAAACGATGTATCCCTGCGCTGCATCTCCAGGGAGCAAGGAAAGGAACTGCTGGAAGACATACACGGCGGAGACTGTGGACATCATTCATCATCACAGACCCTCGTTGGCAAGGCGTTTCGCAGTGGGTTTTATTGGCCCACCGCACTCAATGACGCCGTCGAACTGGTGAAGGCTTGTGAGGCCTGCCAGTTCCACACCAAGCAGATCCATCAGCCGGCGGGAGGCCTGCAGACTATACCTCTTTCGTGGCCATTCGCAGTCAGGGGGCTGGACATCCTGGGCCCGTTTCCTCGGGCGCCAGGGGGCTACCGCTACCTCTACGTCGCCGTGGACAAGTTCACCAAGTGGGCTGAAGTAGAGGCCCTCCGCACCATCCCCGCGGGTTCCGCGGTCAAGTTCATCAGGGGCATCATGAGCCGGTTCGGGGTGCTAAGCCGCATCATCACAGATTGTCGGCGTTCTTGGAACGGGGGTCCCCAGACTTGCCTGCCTGCGGCCTGAGCATGGCTCAAAGGGGGGCCCATCACGGCCCAACTTCATCAACACAAGACCCAAGACCCTCGCGAGGGGCCAAGCCTCGCGGGGCGGACGGCACAGCACTTCCTCAGGCACGGCCTCGTCAGGCTGGCTCACGAGGAGGCGGAGAGATCAAGGCGGGGTACCTCGCGAGGTGCCCATGACGCAAGCCATGACGACCAAGGGTGCTAGGCGGGCGCCAGCCCGCGCGGTGTCCTCCTTTCCTCTTTGGTGCAAAGGGGGCAAGCACATGCGAGAGGATCAAGCAAAGGCATCCATTTCGGTGCAACAAGACCAAGACCAGTCCAACGGTGGGAAGGAGGTCATCGTGGAGCCCAAAACAGCGTCACCACAGGGCCTTTGGTAGGCGAGGCCCAACTTTAGTCAGGATAAGTTTACCAGATGTTCCCCTTCGAATTGGCCAATTGTTGGCGCCCTTCCCACTCAATATTTGGGAAGAGGCCCAGGGCCTTTGCCTATAAATAGGACTAGCCACCCCCAGGGTAGAGGGATCTGGCGATCGCATCATCGAGGAGAATTCGGTATCTAGCCATCAGAGCAAGCAGAGAGAGAGAGAGAGAGAGAGAGAGAGAGAAGGGCGGCTGAACTCCTCCTAGTAGTTCATCCCCCTAGCCAAGAACAGACCCTCGCGAGGCTGTTCTTCCCCGTATTGTTCTTCATCATCAGCCCGAGAGGCAATCCACCACACCACACTGGAGTAGGGTATTACACCACATCGGTGGCCCGAACCAGTATAAACTCTGTGTCTTTTGTGTTGTTCCTTTGGTAGTTTAGATCCTTGCGAGACGGAGAGGTAGAGGGCATATTCTCCGTGCACACCCCAGAGCTCGAACCTTAAGGGTCTGCCGGAACCCGAAATCCAACATTTGGCGCGCCAGGTAGGGGTGTGCCGGAATTTGTCTTCCACCGCTCCGCTCTCCGCCGACCGTCGCGTCCATGTCTGACGCTCGTCGGGCCTGCGCCGAGCGCCGGGCCGCCATCGCTTCCCGCGTCGCCCAGACGGCTCCCGTCGTGGGTGTCCTCGTCGTTCCCCGTCGCTCGCCGTCAACGCCGCCACCGGCCCGGCGGGGAACGAGCAGCAAGCGTCGTCTCAGCACCCGTCCGTGCGGCAAGACGGCCGCACCGCTGCTCCATCACTCGCACCAGTTGGCTCTTCATCCCGCGCGCTCCGCGCACCCTTGGAGGCTCGAGCTGCGCTCATCGCAGCAAACGAGCTCCTGCGCTACCGTCCCGTCGACGACGTCTACGAAGAGTGGCTCGACCGCGTCGCCGAGCTCGTCCGCGCCGCAGGGGGCTCTTCTGCGCCGTCCGCTCCGCTGCGCCGCACCCCGCCATGCGCTGGCAATGAAGTTCCGGGGGCGTACCAGCCGCCTCCTCTCCAAGAAGACGTCGTGGCTCCAAGGCGCGTGGCCCCTGGGCGGAACCCGCTCCATCAGGCGCCAGCCCAGCAAGAACGGAGCTGCCAAGAAGTCCCTCGACCGCAAGAGGCTGCCCGGGCGCTTCCTGCTCCGGCTCGCCGTGACCCTGCTCCGGCTCCGGCACGTCAAGACCCCGCACTGCTCCCAGCTGCAGCGCATGGGGACCCGCAAGGCCAAGCTCTCCCTCAACGGAAGCCTCCCGTGGCCACAGCAGGCTGCCGCGCCTACACCATCGAGCTGCGCAGCGTCGCCTGGCCCGGCAAGTTCAAGCCGGACCTGCCTCCTCGCTACGACGGCACGACCGACCCTGTAGAGTTCCTCCAGCTCTATGAGCTGGGCATCGAAGCTGCCAGTGGAGACGAAAAGGTCATGGCGAACTGGTTCCCCATGGCACTCAAGGAAGGAGCTCGCACCTGGCTCCTGAACCTGGCCCCAGGCACGATCTCTTCCTGGGACCAGATGCGCACCCGCTTCATCGCCAACTTCCAAGGTACTCGTGACCGGCCGCCTGCCGTGAGCGACATGCGCCGCATCAAGCAACAACCCGGAGAGACCCTGCAAAAGTACATCCAGCGCTTCAACAGTGCGCGCCTCAAGATCCCCAGGGTGTCCGAGGAAGCCATCATCTCGGCCTTCTCCGATGGCGTGCGTGACGTCAAGATGAAGGAGGAGTTGGCGATGCACGAAGACCTGTGCACCTCCCTGTAGCTGTTCAACTTGGCGACCAAGTGCGCCAGGGTTGAGGAGCGGCGTCTCTCCCTCCTCGAGCTGCCTGCCGCAGACCCAGAAGAGAAGAAACCCAAGGCCAAGGATGTGAAGCGCAAGGGGGCTGCCGTGCTCGCGGCAGAACCAGACACCAAGCGGGGCAAGGATCTGCCTGAATCTTCCAGGGGCAGTCGGTACTGTGTGTACCACGACCTCCACACCCACAACACCAACGAATGCCAAGAACTCCGTGCCGTGTGAGAAGGAAGGATCGACCGTCGTCCTGACCGTGCTGACCGGGGCTACGGCCGAGGAGGAGGAAGGAACCCAGGACGCTGGGAAGACCGCGGCCCAGGCCAAGGGTGGCGCGATCAACCTCGCGAGGACCGCTGGCGAGACTTGCCTCTCGAGGGGGACTGGCGGGATCAGCCTCGTGAGGATCACCTGCAGGGCAACGCAGGCCTCCCTCCACTGCCGCCTCAGCCAAGAAGGAACGAGGACCGCCACCAGGACGACGGGGCTGGGGGCTTCCAGGAGCCACGCGCAATCGCCTGCATCCTGGGTGGAGCTCAAGCCCCAGCCTCCCAACTCATCTTCAAGTAGTTTGCCCGCAAAGTGAATGCAGTCCTCCCCAGGCTCGAAGCTACGCGCCCTCTCAGGTGGTCGGCGTGCACCATCATGTTCAGCTCAGCGGATCATCTCAAGTGCTCGGCCACAGCCGGGGTCCTCCCGATGCTTTGCTCCCCAGTCATCAGCAACGTACTGGTCACCAGGACCCTCATCGATGGTGGAGCAGGGCTCAACGTCCTGTCCGTGGAAACATTCAACAATCTTCAAGTGCCCTACGACCAGCTTCAGCCGACCAAGACCTTCTCCGGAGTCACCGACGGTTCCACGATCCCGATCGGGCAGGTCCGCCTCCCTGTCACTTTCGGAGCCCGCAACAACTACTGCACCGAGCTCATCGACTTCGACGTCGCTCACATTCACCTGCCGTACAACGCCATCCTCGGGTACCCAGCGCTGGCCAAGTTCATGGCCGTGACTCATCATGGTTACAACGTCCTCAAGATGCCAGGAAGTGGCGGAGTCATCACGGTGCCGTGTGAAGAAAAGGATGCAGTGTGTTTCCTGGAGCGAGCCTTCCAGGCCGCGTCACTAGAAGACCCAGATCATGGAAGCAGGAGGCTTCCCGAGATCACCCCCAAGAAGAAGACATCGTCAGGCTTAGCCCCTCAGGAGGCAAGCCCCTCAGGGCCCGCGTCTGCCCAAGGGGACCCTCCATCCATCACATAGGAAAGCGCGCCCGGCGCCCTCCTCAGGCAGGGCTCGGGGGCTCTCACCTGGAGGGCCACCGACCTGGCCAGGGTCACGAGGGAGGCGCTTGGGCACCACGTGGAGGCGTGCCTCGAAGCACGTTTCCCTCAAGAAGGAGCAGGGCAAGGGAGGTCAGACCAGCAGGAGTTCGTTAACAAGGCCGTTCAAGAACTACAGGAGTCGAGAATCATGAGAGGTTGCCGCCATCTACCAGCTGTGGCTCCCCGTCTAGGCGAGGATGGTGGGCTGCGCGTCTGCATCGACGTACCAGGGCTCAATCGGGTCGCCACGATAGAGCGCCTCTGTCCCTCGCAAGTGGGGCGTTGCGGAGGCCCACCCCACAGCTATGTTCGCATGCCTTACGGCTTGCCGAGCGTGGCTGCTGCATACCAGCGCCTCATGAGGGGCATCATGGAGACTCAGGGAGACAGGCGTTCCGCGGTCCTGGCGGAGATGGAGACGATTCGCGAGGAGCCACCAACACATCCGGAGCCTCCTTAGGCCCCTGGGCCTGGGGGCTTGCGAGGATCGGCTTCCGCAGCCCACCGAGTCTGCTGCACCAACACCACTTCATCCTCGGCATCTTCAGGTGACGTCCTTCAAGCCTCATTTCCAGCTGGGAACGCCCTCCCAGGGCTGCTTCATTCCCAGGCCGCGTGGGTCCGTCCCTGCGGCGTGTATCCCTTTCTTATTTTTCGGTCATTAGCTTGCTTTGTTGGGGGCGCCCCTCGGGCTGCATCATCCCCAAGCCGCTCGGGCCAGGCCCAGTGGCGTGTATCTCCCTTGCGTTTATTTCTAGCTATGCTTTCGCCTATCATGCTTGATTACTGGATGCCTGTCCACTGCACCTCTCCTTCTCCATGTCGACCACTTGCACGTTAAACGGGGGGGTACCTGAGCATCGTCACTCAGGGCTCTTACTGGCTCTCCAGCCCTCACCCTCTGGCCTTGTCCATGGCATCGCGACCTGGCATACCAGCGACGGCTGAGACAAGCTCGAGGGCCGGGACCCGAGGACGTAGAGTGCCGGCATCTAACCCAATTTGTAGGAACACATCTCAAGATACGACCCAGTGCCAGGCGCAACCCGCCTAGAGGTAGGGCCCCGTGAGTCCCGCACTGGCTCACGGGTGCCCAGATACACCTCACCTAGCCCTACCGTGCTGGCCACGTGTCAGGGCGGGGTTGTACACGCCCCGGGGGCTCCTCCCGGAGGGGAGCCCCCTCCCACGTGCCAGTGGAAGCACCATGCTCCGCGCTGGCTGACGACACTGCCGAGGAGCGGCTATGCCCGTACACATACGGAAGCGCTATGCTCCGCGCTGGTGATAAACAACTGAGGGTGGCCTCCAGGCCGCGTTAACCTTAGGGAGCCCAGAGCTCAGTGGCTAGCCTCATCGCAACGCCTCCCCTCGGGAGCGCCGCGCGAGGGGGCTAGGCACGGGGGCTACACCTGGATCACGCCCAGACGTACCCTGCCCAGCCCGGCCCCTCGGGCCTGGCTCGTCGCGCGTCTCTCCCCGAGCGGAGCCAAGGTATGAAGGCCGTTTGAGCGTCAAGGGGGACCCCTGAGCATCGCGACTCAGGGGCCTAACTGGTCCCGTAGCCCCTCACTCCTTAGTTCCAAAAGGCTATGCTGGGTGAGGTACGCGCGGGGCCGGGCTCTGCAGACGTAGAACGGTAGTCTCGCTTGCATCTCACCTCATCGCCCGCTGTTTGCACGTTAAGGGGGACTCCTGAGCATCGCGAGTCAGGAGCCTAACTGGCTCCGTAGCCCCTCACTCCTTAGTTCCGAAAGGCTATGCCGGGTGAGGTACGCGCGGAGTTGGGCTCTGCAGACGTAGAACGGAAGATACACCTACATCACGCTTCCCTACTTGGTGTTCCTGTGCCAAGGGGGACTCCTGAGCATCGCGACTCAGGAGCCTAACTTGTCACATAGCCCCTCACTCCTTTGGTCTCATCCTGGTTTCCGGTCGGGGCTAATGCTGGGTGAGGTACGCGCGGGGCCGGGCTCTGGCGGCGTAGAACACAAGCAAGTAGGGAAGAAAAGCATAAAATTCAAGGAAATTAAAAGCAAAACATTATAGTCCATACTGTCGTCTCAGTACCAAACGCAAGTTTAAATGCCTCCCCGAGGCGTGATGCATGTGCAGGAACTAAAAGAAGAGCAGGAGCAGTAGCGGAGTCACTTGTTGGTGGTGGAGCAGCGCGGAGTGGCTTCGCGTCGTGGAGCAGCAGGACCAGGAGCGCCTTGCTTCAGCTTGGTGCTGAAGGCCCGGAACTTCCCCAGCAGCGCCTCCGCGCGCCCCTTCACAGCTTCGACAGTGGCGGCAGCACCCTCGCCGCTCACCGGCTCCAGTAGGCTGTCGAGGTCGGCGCTGGGATCGCGAAGGTAGATGTGGGCGAAGACCCGCGTCAGCGCAGCGGAAGACAGGACACGCGCCTCGGCCTCAGCCGTGGGGCCAAGGCCAAGGGCGACATCCCCAAGGGCCTGACCCAGGAAGGGAAGCAGCTTGGCGGGGCCGTCCCCGTCACCGGCCAGCGGGCTCTCCAGGCCGCTCTCGTAAAGTGTCTTCAGCGAAGCGGGAGCATCCTTCTCCATGTCCGCGAAGGCCACGCGATCCTCGGCAAGGACCCGGGCCTTGGCGTCCAGCTCGGCCTTCGTCGCCTCCAGCTCCTTCTTCAGCGCGCTTAGGCGGTCGCAGCGTTTCTTGAGCTTGGCCTCCCGGTCCTCGATGGCCGCCTCGCGAGCCTTCGTGCCTTCTTCCTGCTCTTGGCGAAGGTGGACCTCCTTCGCAAGCTGGTCTCGCAGGCCCTGCAGTTCGTCCTCCAGCTCCTTGCAGCGACCACGGGTTTCAACTGCCTCTCCCAGGGCCGCATCTCGGGCAGGCTTCGCCTCGAGGGTGGCCTCCCTCTCTCCGTCACAGGCTGTCGAGGCCTGAACCAGCGCCACCCGAATCGAGGCGTCGGAACGGATCCACCCCGAAGCCAGCTCCAGGCGCCCGGCCACCAGGCGAGGGTCGGCGCCAAGAAGATCCTGCCGCAGCCGGTCCAGTTCAGCAACGGCACGCTCCAGGACGGCAGAAGAAGACGGAGAAGCATCGGCACGCTCCAAGACAGCAGGAGGAGTTGGGGGAGCAGCGGTCGGTGGAACGGGAGGAGAAGGTAGCGGCGGCAAGACCATAGCATCCTGAGGCAGAGTCTGCTGCGCCCCGACGGCCGTGGTGGCGGCAGCAGGCAGGAGCACCTCGGGAGTCACTTGGGCCATGGGGGCTGGGCTCTCCCCAGCCAGCTCAGCCAGGCCTCGCAATGATGAGCGGGCAGGAGAAGCCCGTGCCTCACGATCGCCTTCACCTGCAGGCGGAGGTGTTGCCATGGATGGGGCCTCGGGAGCCCCCTTCGGTTTCTTCGCCGTGGGCGCCAGCCTATCCAAGAGGAGTGAACATCAAGCCTCAGCGGCAGGACAAGGAACAAAAAGATGAGGGACCGAGCACTTACGGGTCGTCGCTGGAGGGCTCGAGCAGCCTCCAGCCATACTTGAAGCCTGAGAGCCGGCTGGAGGGGTCAACCTTAGAAGCAGAAGGCGCGTCCGCGGATCGCCCCGGAGCCAGGGCGGACCCGCGGGGGATCAGCCCGGTCCTGTCCTTCTTCGGGATCGGGGGCGAGCTCCCGCTACCCAGCACGTCGTCACCCTCATCGTCATCGCTCAACAAAAGGCGGAGAGTACGGGACTTGCATCGGGGAAGGGGAGCCCTAGACTCTCCGTCAGTTGCCTCAGAGTCAGGGCCCTCTCCCCGCTCCTCTTTGCCCCCCTCTCCGCTGGAGTCGCCGGAGGACACATCCACCAGTCCCTCGGGAGCCACCACGGGCACGGGCCCGTCCTCGTTGAACACGGGCATGGACTCTACCACCTGCTTCCAGTCGTCGCGAAGGAACAAGGGCATGGGCGCGCCCTCCAACGTTGCCACCTCGCCCCCGACCAGAGATTGGAGAACCATGGTCAAATCCTCGTCGCCCACAGCCACGGGGCTCGGATGAGGCCTCCACATCGGAGGTGAGTACTGCCGAAGCGGAGCCAATTGGTGCTCCAGGAACTCCCTCAGCAGCGACGCGCCGGTCAGCTTCGTCGCCGCCGTGCTGGCCGGCTTCAGGTCCGCGTCCATCTTCTCCAGTACCGGCTTCGCGCGGGGGTCCGTAAGCTCCGCCCGGGACCAGTCGCCGGAACTCACGGGCTGCTCCGTGGGTAGGATCAGCCGAGGGTGGATGCGCTCGGCGTCCACCAAGACCCACTTGCTCCTGAACCCCTCAATCCTCTTCCCGGGATTCGAGATGGCAATGGCGCCACCACACGCGACAAAGCTCGCGCATGCGGAAGGGGAACCATGGGTGACCCGGAGGTAGAAGTAGTGGCGCAGCAAGGCCACTGAGGGTTGCACCCCCACATGAGCCTCGCAGTAGTAGGCGAAGATCGCCAGGAGAAGGATGGAGTTGGGGTGGAGATGCAGAGCTTGTAAGTCGTAATGGCGGAGGACAGAGAGGAAGAACTCAGAAAAAGGAGGCACCAGGCCCGCAGTAATGGAGCTTACGAACAGAGGGTAGAAGGTGCTTCCTTGGCCCTCAGGGGTGGCGGAGCTGACCTTGAACACCCGCGCCCCGTCGATGCCCCGTGCCGCCGCCATCCGGCACAGTCGGGCAAGGCTCGCCTCCGACACATTCGGCGAGTCCAGGGCAGGCGAAAACCAAGCTTCGGCCGGAGGCTGACGAGGCGCCATGACTTCCTAGGTCACACGGGAAGAGCAGATCTCGGAATTAGGCAGAAGGAAGGAGAGGCGCAAGAAAGGGGATCTGAGCAGCAACCGGAGAAAGAGAAGAGCAAAGCCTGGGCGGGCGCTGCACCTTTAATAACCTCCACGGTTGCTAAAGCACTCGCGTCCAATCAACCGCCATGCGGCGCCCAAGGCCGCAGGCTGTTAGGGCCCGTGGCGCTTCGCCCTTGCCCTTTCGCCTCTCGGCACGGCCAAGTCCGGGCGCGCCTTGGGCCCGGGGGCTACTGTCGGCGTTCTGGGAACGGGGGTCCCCAGACTTGCCTGCCTGCGGCCTGCGGCGTGGCTCAAAGGGGGGCCCAGCACGGCCCAACTTCATCAACGCAAGACCCAAGACCCTCACGAGGGGCCAAGCCTCGCGGGGCGGACGACACAGCACTTCCTCAGGCACGGCCTCGTTAGGCTGGCTCATGAGGAGGCAGAGGGATCAAGGCGGGGTACCTCGCGAGGTGCCCATGACGCAAGCCATGACGACCAAGGGCGCCAGGCGGGCGCCAGCCCGCGCAGTGTCCTCCCTTTCCTCTTTGGTGCAAAGGGGGCAAGCGCAGGCGAGAGGATCAAGCAAAGGTATCCATTTCGGTGCAACGAGACCAAGACCAGTCCAACGGTGGGAAGGAGGTCATCATGGAGCCCAGAACGGCGTCACCACAGGGCCTTTGGCAGGCGAGGACCAACTTTAGTTAGGATAAGTGTACCAGATGTTCCCCTTCGAATTGGCCAATTGTTGGCGCCCTTCCCACTCAATATTTGGGAAGAGGCCCAGGGCCTTTGCCTATAAATAGGACTAGCCACCCCCAGGGTAGAGGGATCTGGCGATCGCATCATCGAGGAGAATTCGGTATCTAGCCATCAGAGCAAGCAAAGAGAGAGAGAGAGACAAGGGCGGCTGAACTCCTCCTAGTAGTTCGTCCCCCTAGCCAAGAACAGACCCTCGCGAGGCTGTTCTTCCCTGTATTGTTCTTCATCACCAGCCCGAGAGGCAATCCACCACACCACACTGGAGTAGGGTATTACACCACATCGGTGGCCCGAACCAGTATAAACTCTGTGTCTTTTGTGTTGTTCCTTTGGTAGTTTATATCCTTGCGAGACGGAGAGGTACAGGGCATAATCTCCGCGCACACCCCAGAGCTCGAACCTTAAGGGTCTGCCGGAACCCGAAATCCAACACAGACAACGGTTCGCAGTTCACCAGTAACCTCTTCAAAACATACTGTGCTAACCTTGGGACGCAGATATGCTACGCTTCAGTGGCACACCCCCGAAGCAACGGCCAGGCGGAGCGAGCCAACGCAGAGGTCCTGAGGGGCCTCTAGACCAGGACGTTCAAGAAGAAGCTAGAGGCCTGCGGCAGAGGTTGGTACGATAAGCTTCTATCCGTGTTGTGGTCCATCCGCACAACCGCGACCAAGCCAACGGGAAAGACCCCGTTCTTCCTGGTCTACGGAGCCGAAGCGGTACTCCCTCACGAGGTCAGACGTCGCTCCGCGCAGGTCCTGGCATTCGATGAGGCGCAACAGGACGCCATGCGGGGGATGGACCTCGTGCTGGGGAAGGAATGCCGCCGAGAAGCCGCACTGCGGGCGGCGAGGTACCAACAAGCACTGCGACGATATCACTGCCGCAACATCCGCCCCAGAACTCTCGAGGTAGGAGACCTCGTGCTCAGGCGGGTCCTCTCCAGGGAGGGACTGCACAAGCTCTCTCCCATGTGGGAGGGCCCGTTCAAGGTTGTTCATGTTTCCAGGCCTGGCTCCGCGCGCTTGGAGACTCAGGAGGGGGTGCCGGTCCAGAACGCGTGGAACATCCAGCACCTCCGGAGGTTCTACCCCTAAAAAGGCCCAGAGCCTGTGAAGAAGGCGAACGCTTGTGAAGATTATCCTTTTTGGAAAAGGCCCAGAGCCTGTGAAGAAGGCGAACGCCAGTGAAGATGATCCTTTTTGGAAAAGGCCCAGAGCCTGTGAAGAAGGTGAACGCCTGTGAAGATTATCCTTTTTGGAAAAGGCCCAGAGCCTGTGAAGATGGCGAACGCCTGTGAAGATTATCCTTTTTGGAAAAGGCCCAGAGCCTGTGAAGAGGGCAAATGCCCGTGAAGCTCGTTCCCCCTAAGAAAGGCCCAGAGCCTGTGAAGAAGGCCAACGCCTGTGAAGCTCGCCGCTCGTGACACTCTCACGTAATAATGAGTTGGGGCTGTACACACCCCGGAGTCTCAGGAGCGCCGGCCTCAGGCCCTGGGGATCCCTCCCACGCCCAGTGGCAGCACTTAGCTCCGCGCTGGTGAGAAGACGTCGAAGACTAGATTAGGTGTCGGACGCGGCTTTTTCATTTGCTTTCCGCAGTTGGCTTGTTCATTCTCATTCGAAGTTTTATTGGAGCTATTACCGCCTTTGACTTATGGTTCTTCGACTTTTCACTCTCCTGCCTCGATTTCTCTTATGCAAGGCCTCGCGAGGGGAGGGGGTAACCGAGCGCCCTCGCGAGTGTTTCTGTCCTAGCCGTTCAAAGGTTTCGCGACCTAGGTCCATTACAAGAGAACCCCTCCAGTCCGTGCCCCACGGGCACCGCGACACGAACACAGGGCCTGGGTCGGTCGCCCCCCCCCCCCCGGCTGGGGTCGGAAACTATCTACACATGGGCACGTAGCCGGAAGGCATGATAGCGAAAGCAAAGCGGTAATTGACAGCAATAACCCAAACACGCCCCCGCGGGGCCCCACACTACTGTCTTTTTATGCAGGACAAAGGAAAAGAAAGAGCAAATCAGGCGCAGCTCGCCTCACACCGGCCTGCAGGGAAGACTCGAGCCGCCTCCAGGACTCAGGCAGACTCCCTCTCGCGCTTCACCAAAGCGCGACGGTTTGCAGACGCGCTACCACCTCCCAAGCAGGTACAGCGGCGTGGAGGCTGGCAGCGGCCACCGCTAGAAGTCACCGCCTGAGGAAGGACCGGTGAAGCTTGGGGAACCCTGAGCACCGCCAATCACGTGAGCGCTGTCCTCTCTATCATCGTCGGGGCTGGGTCCCCGGCCGCGGTCGTCGTCCTCAGGGCAGCACCCTGAGCGGCGACCATCTTCCCCGAACACCCTCACGAAGAGGGTGGCATCGCCGTCAAACTTGAAGTGCAGGGTGCACCGATGGCTCAGGCCCCGCGCGCGGGCAAACGTCTGCCAACCGCGGGCCAAGGCCAGGCTCCCAGCCGCGGAGACCTCCAGTTAAGCCCATGAGGCCCGGCTGCAGTAGCCATCTACTTGAAGCCAGAGGCTGCCCGGGGCGCCAGCCGGGAGCTCGCCGAGGAGGAAGCGAGGAAGATGAAGTCGGGTGCTAGTCGGCTCTGGCGACCACACAACGAACTCCGGCAGCACCTCTGTCACACGAGAACGTGGCCTAGGGGGACGCGCGACCGAGGCGCGCCCCCCGGTCACCGCTGCCCGCCCGTCACCGAGCTGGAAATCACCTCCATGGCCGTGGAGGGCTGTCGTAGTGGCCACAGGATGTTTGCGAGGGCGCCCTCGGCCGCGCTTGGGCGGTGGAGAGGCAGGCTCAACCTGGCGAGCCTTCCCTTTCTCTGCGGCCGAGAACCTCCTCAACGGCGCCATGAAGAAGAAGGAGAAGCAAGGGGGATGGACTGGAAGGGCGCGCGCCGTTCCGTACTTATAGCCGGCGAAGGCCAACCGCCGGCCTCCATGATCTCAGGTAATCATGACCCGTTTTGCATGCAGGGACTTGTCCAATCCGTGCAGATGCTGAGGCGTCGTGGGGAAGCGGAGACGCCCACGTCCAATCAACCGCCACGCGGCACCCAAGGCCGCAGGCTGTTAGGGCCCGCGGCGCTTAGCCCTTGTCCTTTCGCCTCCCTGCACGGCCAAGTTCGGGCGCGCCATGGGCCCGGGGGCAACTGTCGGCGTTCTGGGAACGGGCATCCCCAGACTTGCCTGCCTGCGGCCTGCGGCGTGGCTCAAAAGGGGGCCCAGCATGGCCCATCTTCATCAACACAGACTCAAGACCCTCGCGAGGGGCCAAGCCTCGCGGGGTGGACGACACGGAGCTTCCTCAGGCATGGCCTCATCAGGCTGGCTCGCGAGGAGGCGGAGAGATCAAGGCGGGGTACCTCACGAGGTGCCCATGACGCAAGCCATGACGACCAAGGGCGCCAGGCGGGCGCCAGCCCGCGCAGTGTCCTCCTTTCCTCTTTGGTGCAAAGGGGGCAAGCGCAGGCGAGAGCATCAAGCAAAGGCACCCGTTTCGGTGCAACGAGACCAAGACCAGTCCAACGGAAGGAAGGAAGTCATGGTGGAGCCCAAGCCGGCATCACCACCAGAGCCTTTGGCAGGCGAGGACCAACTTTAGTCAGGATAAGTGTACCAGATGTTCCCCTTCAAAATGGCCAATTGCTGGCGCCCTTCCCGCTCAATATTTGAGGAAGAGGCCCAGGGCCTTTGCCTATAAATAGGACTAGCCACCCCCAGGGTAGAGGCATCGAGAAATCTAATCAGCTAGGATCCAGAGAGAGAGATAGAAGGGCGACTGAACTCCTCCTTGCAGTTCATCGCCCCGGCCAAGAACAGACCCTCGCGAGGCTGTTCTTCCTTGTATTATTCATCATCATCAGCCCAAGAGGCAATCCACCACACCACCACACTGGAGTAGGGTATTACACCACATCGGTGGCCCGAACCAGTATAAACCCTGTGTCTCCTGTGTTGTTCTTCTGGTAGCCTAGATCCTTGCGAGACGGAGGTGTACAGGTAGGTAGGAGGCGTAATCTCCGCGTGCACCCCAGAGTTCGAACCTCAAGGGTCTGCCGGAACCCGAAATCCGACAGTTCACAGCCCAGACAATCGCTATCTCTAGTTAGAACCACAGCAACAATTCGATGGAATATAACTCTGCAGCACTTTCAGTATTATCCATGTTATTTTCCTGTTCGATTTTCCTTTGTATGTCCTCCCTACGTTACTAGGTAGGTTCGCCGGCGCGTAAACCCAAGGCGGCGTCTTGGGGATGGATCCCCATTGGCCTGCCGGGTGTGCTTGATGCCGGGCGAACCACCTTGCCGCCCTTAGCGCGGCCGCCCGAACTGTCGAGCTTGACTCGAGTCAGAGTCGGGAGCGTTGCCAAGTGCGGAAGGCTACCCCGCCACTCTCGACGCGGCCGCTTTGAGCTGTTGAGCGGACTCGAAACAGAACAAGGGTGTTGCCAATTGCGGGAGGGCCCCTTTGCGTGCAGGCTTCTCATACATAGGCAAGATCACCGAGGACGATAACCTTATGCATAGGAGGAAATAACTCAAAGCTCTGAATGACTTAGCTTTTCTGTTGCCGAGCTGGCGTCGTTCCTCCGGCCGCCTTCTTCTCAGGAGCCAAGGGCGATGAAGAACTGCTAGGCTAACTACTAGACCAGATTCTCACAATTGCGCCCCCTTCCTGGCGCACCAAAGATGTCGGTGTGGAACGACACCTATGGGATCACAAGAATCCCTACTACGGTTGTTGGGGCGCGGGGTTGCGAGAAGGGCAGGGCTAGTAGACAACACAAAGATCGTTTACCCAGGTTTGGGCCGCGAGGATGCGTAAAACCCTGGTCCTGCTTTGGTGGGTGTATTTCAGAGAGTTCTTGAGCTCTCGAACTAGTTGTGGTCAGTGCGTGGTTCGAAAGAGCCGAATCCTTCTCTAGTATGCCATGGGCCTCCTTCTATAGTCAGAAGGGGCTGCTACAGTGGCACACAGGAGGTGGAAAGGCATACAGTGCCCTAAGCTTATCACTCATATTATAGGACAAGACGCATTTAATGCGTAGCTTAGGTGTCCCCTTGCTTTATTGGGGACGGGGGCGAGGCCCGTCACGTCCGTCGCTGCTCCTCCTCGCTTTGACATGCGCCCTGGCCAGTGAGGCGCGTGGTGCCATGTAGGCAGGCAGGCAGCTGAGGTGGCGCAGTGGTGGAGCCTTCACGAAGATCTGCATGCCGCCACACAGGCGCTCGATGAGTTGGCCTGGGAGCTGCATGTTGCCATGCAGGTGCCCGCCCAGCTGGTTGGGCTAGCAGATGCATGTGAACAGCGGTGGAAGCTTGGTTGGTGTGGGCCTAGCGGTGGTCCTGCTAGCGTCCTTGGTGAGGGCCTTGCAGGGTGGCCCGGCAAGGGTCTTGCCATGGCGCGCTGTGATCCCCGGCAAGGGACTTGTCGGGGGTCTGGTGGCCTTCCTCGGCAAGGGTCTTGCTGAGGATCGTCGTCTTCTAATCCTCATCTGATCTTGAATATGTCTTTACAAAGATCTGCATGCCACCACGGAGGTGCCTCCCGAGCCCTGGCCCAATGTGATGTTGGAGACCGTGGGCTCAAGGGTGGACAGCTCTGTTGGTGCGGGGCGAGCTGTCCCGGCAAGGATCTTGCCGAGGCTGCTGAGGCTGCCCCGGCATGGGTCTTGCCGGGGGAATCTGCTTCATCCCTCTGCTCTTTGTGGTCTTGGCCTTGGCATTGCTATTATTATCTTGGGCGTTGGTCTTACCTTGGCTCACCTCCCCTGTTCTGCTTGGCATGACCGTAGGCGCGGCTCTGACTGCCCGTGCATAGGTATAGGGGTACAAAAACGCACCCCTCTTTTTGTACACCAACACAAAGTCCTGGACACACAGTCCTCACCGTATTCTCCTTGAGCTAAGATCACACAGACCTCGCCTAATCACTCATGGTAAGTCTTGAGGTGACTTCCAAAACTTCATAGACTCGGTCACTCGGCGATCCACAATTTCCTCTTGGATGCTCTAGACCATGACGCCTAACCGTCTGGAGGATGCATAGTCCTCAAAGGTAACAACCATCGGTTCCACATAGGAACAATCTCTTCAATGATGCTCAATCACTTTGGTTTTGTAAGTGTTTGGGTTTGGGTTTTCCTCACCGATGATTTTCGCTCAAAGTCCTCGGAGGACGGGATGCTCTCAATGACAAGTGTCAGTTTCTCTCGGAGCATCCAACCAACTAGTGTTTGTAGGGGGCGGCTATTTATAACCTAGCGAGCAGCCCGACATGATAAGACATAAATGCCCTTCAATGATATGACCGTTAGGTGGGTAGATATTTTGGGACAGCTGGCGCATAGCACAGCAATGCTCAGAAATTTGAGCTCTCAAATTCCTCAGGGCTATCTTGTTCCTCGCTTGTAGGCAATTTGCACTCGTGAATTCCTAACTCCTCAGTCAGAACAAATTCCTCAGAGGCCAGAAGATCTTCGTCTCTGTCACTGAAGAAATTGACTGAACTGTATGAGATTTCCAATGGCTTCACTCGAAAGGATTGAGTAGGTGTAGGACTTTGATATGAGCATCACTTGGAAACTTTTCCTTAGTTTTACCTCGACCCCCTTTAACAGTACAGTGTTTCCTATGACTAAAGAAAGAGAAAATGAAAATACGAAAATAGAAGTCTTCACGCTTCATAATCCATGCATCAATATCATGCCTTCAAGGTCACACCAATTTCTTCACTTTCAAAGTCTTCAGCTGAAGTCATTCATTTTTAGGGGTCGACTTTCACTGTAAATATCAAAATCCTCATAGACTTATAGACCTATGTACATTCATAAACACATTAGTCCCTTAACCTATAAGTCTTCAATACACCGAAATCACTAAAGGGCGCTAGATGCACTTACAATCTCCCCCTTTTTGGTGATTGATGACAAATAGGTTAAGTTTTCGACGGGGAAGAACATATGAAGTGTAAATATTGATATTGAGACATTTGATTGCAAGATATAGCAGAACTCCCCCTAAAGATGTGCATATTTGAGGAATTTGCTTTGAATAGCAAATGCACATTGTTGAGTAGAATCATGGATATCTCCCCCTATATCTTGTAATTCATACACGTGTTAACATATGATATGAAGAATTTGAGATGCATGATGAAATATGGACTATGACGAATTTAGCATGCGTGCATTAAGGCAGTTGAGGAATAAGCATGCAGAAAAGTGGTTCAAAAGAGTCAGAGCACCATAGGACTTAAGTTTACAACTCATCAGAGCAAACATTTCAGAAGAGCAAGACTTGTAACTTAGCAAAAAAAGACGCCCATATAGGAGACCCGCTTGAAGACTAACTCAAATTTCTCCCCCTTTGTCATCGAATGACCAAACGGGACGAAAAAATGAGGACTAACGCCCCTGAAGAATATCATCATGATGTCGATGGAGGAGCACCAGCATTGTTAGGGTCGTCTATTGGAGTAGGGCTTGCCGCGGTGTCGTTCAAGCCTTCAGCTTCATCCGTCTCGCGTGATGAGGAATATGTGCTGGCGACCAAGTGAGAAACTTTGACCTTCTTGAATTTCTTCGAAGGTGGTTGTGCCTGATCAAAGTCCTATTGGAAGTCCATTTCCTTGAGATCTTCAGCACTATAGAGATTAGACAGAATAGCCCAAGTACGGTCAAAGACTTCATGCAAGTAGTAGTGATTCTTCTTCACAGAGTTTTGAGTGACAGTCATGTTCTAAAGAATTGCACCAGAATGATGCTTGACCCACTTGTGATTTCTATCAACTTTCTGATGAAGACTGAGGAGAAGTTCATGATCAGTCATCACACGAGGAGCAGTGGCTTGTGGATATTGCTTTGAAGCATATGCGGCAGAATCTTGTGTTACAGAATCATCATTGGTGGAATAGGATGCAGCTTTGCGAAACTGTCCATCCAATGGACGAGTGCCTTCATCAATGACAGCAGCCTTGCCCTTCTCATCAGCTGAGGAAATATTCCTTTTGAGGACTTCAATTGGTGGCAAGTAGCTTAGATGATTTTGAACGTCAGCCTTATAGTGAATTGAAGACCTTGATCTGATGAATCTCATAATCCATTGTGCATAAGGCTTAACCTAAAAAGGTGACAGAGCAGCATTGGCCAAAGTCCTCATGAAGAAATCATGGTAGTTTATAGGGATATCATGAATGATATTGAACAGCAGATTCTTCATTATGCCAACAACCTCTTCTTCATGAGAGTAGTGGCCCTTGATCGGACTGAGGGTTTTTGTCAATATTTTGTATACTGTCCTTGGCACATAAAGCAATTTCTTGACAAGGAATGTGGTCCTTGGAGCTTGGCCAGGCTTCAAAGGCTTGATCAACACTTGCATTAGATAATTTGAAAGTTCTGGTTCTGCATAAATGAGCCTTGCACCTTCAGTGGGAGGACTGACTGGGACGGCGTGAAGCAATTCGAAGGCCGGAGCTTTGTAATGAGTGTTTTCAGTCATCCAATCGAGCACCCATGAATTCACATCTTGAACATTTCCAGTGATGTGCAGCGTGGCATAGAATTGAAGAATGAGTTCTTCATTCCAGTCGTAGATGTCGGTGCAGAAGTTGAGTAGCCCAGCGTCATGAAGAACACTGAGGACTGGGGTGAAGCATGGAAGAGACTCCATATCCACATGAGGAATTTTCTCATGATCAAATATCTTGTCCTTATCAAATAGTAGTGAGGAATAGAAATTCATTTGACTGGCAGTCCAGAAGCGCTTGCGACGAAGTCTAGCAGAGTCATAAGGATTATAATCCGCGAAGAAAAGATGCTCAACAAAGAAATCATCAGCTTTGAATTTCTGCTTCTTGGTGTGAGGATTCGGTGGCTTGGGCTGAAGATTAACTGTTCAAGTCTTCAAAACCTCTTGATGCACAACCTCTGGAGCCGCAGGCTGAGAAATTTTAGTAGCAGTTTCAGCAGCAATAGCCTTGGCCTCCATTTCTTCAGCACTAGTGGCTGGAACTTCTTCTGGAATAGAATGAAGTGAAGCTTGATGTCCTTCAGAGCCCGTATGAATTTCTTTAGTTTGGACCGGGGACTAAGGAAGTTGATGCAGAGGGGTTGTCAGTGGTGAATTGGGGTGATGACTTTCCCAATAGTCATCATTTAAAATCGGAGTTGTAGACCCAATGTCCACATCTTCATCTTCTTCATCAGTTTCTTCAACGCCTGCCTCTTCAGCTGTGAACTGAGGCATGGGTGAAGATAACAGCATAGTTGAAGGGATATCATCCACTTCAATGTCTTCATCCAACTGCTATGAAGAAGCAGCAGAGGGATTTTCCTCATCTGTGTCACTGGGAATGGCATATTCCTCACCAAAGGGAACAATCTCCTTTGATGGCATGCTTGATATCGGAACAACATCAATTGGGTTCGAGTATGAGCTTGTCAAAGTCTTCACTTTCTTAGGAGCTAAAGACTCTGAGGTTGTAGATGCTTTCCTTTTCTTCACTGCTGCCTTCTCCATAGCTTTGGTCTTCTTCACTTCTAATGCAGAAGGAAGGCTGATGCTTGTCATTTGTGATGACTTTATAGGAGGAGCAGATGAAATAGGTTCAATTTCTTCAGGCGCAACTGATGCAGTTGCCCTGGCATGTTCAGATTCCTCGGGCACAGTAGCAGATGCTTCAACTGACCTGGTTTGTTCTTCAGGTGCAACATTGGAGGTTGCCCTGGCAATTCCTTCAGAGGCTGGAATCTCTTCAGCAACCCTGGTGCTTTCATTTTCTTCAACAGTCTGATTTTCATCATCTATGCTTGCATGTTCTTCAGTAGGCTGAGCAGATGTCTCAGCCTGAGGAATTTCTTGTTGCGATGAAGCTGCAATATTTGGTGTGAATCCTTTCGCCATTCTGATGAATCTGACTTTGGCGCCTAGCCAATCTGCATGATATGCGTCAAATTCATCATTGAGTGCTTTGATCTCAGTCTGCATAGTCACACGTTCTTCAGGAGATATTTTCACAACATTTTTCTTCAGAAAATGCTCCTTCTTGTACTAAGATTTCTTCACTTGCCTGGCCTTTTCAAATTTCCATTTTTCTTCGCCTATGAAGGCCGTCAACATATGACTTTGGCCAGGAGTGAGATTGAAATTGGGCAGAGGAGTGTTAGGATCCTTGTGCCACAAATCTATGAAATCAAGGATCAACTTTGGATCCAGCAGGAGGGGCACTTCACTGCCTTTGGCTCTAGTGGCCCTTGCTTGCATGTCTGTGATGATCTCAACCAATTCTTCAACATTAGCTTCGTCGTCACTTGACGGAACTTGAAAGGCAACCTGCTTCTTGTGAGGACTTGGCGTTGTGCCTCGTCCAGCAGTGGCCTTTTTCTTCAACAAGGTTGGACCAGTTGAAGACTAAGGCGGAGCTGAGGAACTTGTAGAAGCTCCTGAAGCAATAGAGATTCCTGTGGTCCTTTGGCAAGGGGCAATATGCATAGGTGCCGAGGACTTTGCAGCAGTTTCTAAGGATTTTGCAATAGAGGGAGCTGGAGCTTCTTTTGAGGATGTTGCTTGAGGAATAGGTTGTGAGGGCCTTGAAGAGCTTGGCCATGAGGGCATTGCAGCTAAGTAACTAGGCTTGACAGCTGGTTTCTTCGGCATGGCCTTCTTGGGCTTGCTAGCAGAGGCCTCGGCATTGGCAGCAGTAGAATCTTCATTGAATTTCTTCACTACTTCTTTGGCCATTTTGGCCAACTTAGCTTGCCGCTTGGCCCACACCTTGGGAAAATCTTCACCACTCTTGAAGCTAGTGGGATCAACAACTTGGCCTAGTGCCAATGGAGGTCTTGGGAATGGAGGGTGTACGGCGAATTTTTTCATGTACTTCGGAGTCACATATCTGTACTCCTTCCATTCTCTGGCCCATCTCCTTTCAATCCGTTGAATGCGCACCTTGCCCTGATTTTTGTTCTCCTTGCCATGCTTGGCTTCGTTAGGAGTGCAATATTCCTCATATATGTTATCAGGGATTTCAAAAGCAGTATTCGATTCTGGTCTCTTTCATCCCATCTGAGGTCTTTTACCATCAACCATTTTCTTCACTTGAAGATTTTGAACAATCAAATTTTCTGAAGAGGTATGCAATTTGTTTTTAAGAAACGCTGCAAATGAGTTAAGTTGATGAGAACCTAGAGATTCAGTAGCGGACATGTGTACCTATGAACAGAGTATAGGTGCGAAGAATTTGGAGGGGGTATATGCGTTCTTAGAAGTTTTTCAAAAGAATCAAGTTTGAGGAATTTGACCATGGGTGTCTTGACGAATTTCACTAAGCGTGCTTGACTTAGGTTCCAGAGTTGTATAGATTGAAAATCCACACAATTGAGGAATCTTGAGGAAAAACGTTGCTTATAGAAACAAATCAAGAACACATGCAAGTTGGTGTTTAAGGACATGGAAGTTGAAGATTAAACACCTTTTGAAGATTTTGAGGAAATCATGAGAATCAATAAGGGCAGTAAAACTAGATTTTATTTACCCTTGACAAAGAACATGACGAATTGAGAGTAGTAGTGGAGAAACTCGTCCGTTCAGATATTCCACGCCCTAGCTTGGCGGCGGAAGACAACTATGGCGGAGGAGTGAAGATTTCTGTGGCTGGCGTGAGTACGACGTCGACGAGGTCGAGGAAGTGAAGCTCTTCCTCACCAGGAACAATGGAGAGTAGCGGTGGTGCTAGGTCAGAGAGCTAAACCGAGGGGAGTGAGATCGAGTGGAGTAAATGAGGTCTGAGGAGGGCGATGGGTATTTATAACCGAGGTGAAAAACCGCTTGTCCGAGGAAAATGGACGAACGTGCCCCTGACCCTTCCCATCCTAGCGACATGTGTCACCCACATACTTTGAAGTGGAGATCATGTTAGATCATGGGTGAATAGATTAATCTTATCGTGGGATGCGAAACGGATTGAGTGGCAAAAGCCGAAAATTCAGATAAGAATATTTTAATGTTTCGTTCACAAATTCTTCAGCTGACAAGGACACAGTGAAGATTTTGAACGGGTTTCAAATAGAACGCACGTGAAGAATTTGTGAGCAGACTGGGTTGAGTTTAGCATAGAGGGGTGATAACCCACAAGTATAGGGGATCGCAACAGTTTTCGAGGCTAGAGTATTCAACCCAAATTTATTGATTCGACACAAGGGGAGCCAAAGAATATTCTCAAGTATTAGCAGTTTAGTTGTCAATTCAACCACACCTGGATAACTTAGTATCTGCAGCAAAGTGTTTAGTAGCAAAGTAATATGATAGTAGTGGTAACGGTAGCAAAAGTAAAGAAGCAAAAGTAATATTTTTGGTGTTTTGTAGTTATTGTAATAGTAGCAACAGGAAAGTAAATAAGCGAGAACCAATATAGGAAAAGCTCGTAGGCATTGGATCGGTGATGGAGAATTATGCCGGATGCGGTTCATCATGTAACAGTCATAACTTAGGGTGACACAGAACTAGCTCCAATTCATCAATGTAATGTAGGCATGTATTCTAAATATAGTCATACGTGCTTATGGAAAAGAACTTGCATGCCATCTTTTGTCCTACCCTCCCGTGGCAGCGGGGTCCTAATGGAAACTAAGGGATATTAAGGCCTCCTTTTAATAGAGAACCGGAACAAAGCATTAGCACATAATGAATACATGAACTCCTCAAACTATGGTCATCACCGGGAGTGGTCCCGATTATTTTCACTTCGGGGTTGCCGGATCATAACACATAGTAGGTGACTATAGACTTGCAAGATAGGATCAAGAACACACATATATTCATGAAAACATAATAGGTTCAGATCTGAAATCATGGCACTCGAGCCCTAGTGACAAGCATTAAGCATAGGAAAGTCATAGCAACATCAATCTCAGAACATAGTGGATACTAGGGATCAAACCCTAACAAAACTAACTCGATTACATGATAGATCTCATCCAACCCATCACTGTCCAGCAAGCCTACGATGGAATTACTCACGCACGATGGTGAGCATCATGAAATTGGTGATGGAGGATGGTTGATGATGACGACGGCGATCAATCCCCCTCTCCTGAGCCCCGAACGGACTCCAGATCAGCCCTCCCGAGAGGTTTTAGGCTTGCCGGCGGCTTCGTTTCGTAAAACGCGATGATTTCTTCTCCTTGATTTTTTTCTCCCCGAAAGCAAATATATAGAGTTGGAGTTGAGGTCGGTGGAGCTCCAGGGGGCTCATGAGGTAGGGGGCGCCCCTAGGGCGCGCCCTCACCCTCGTGAATAGGTGGTGGGCCCCCTGGCCTTCATCTTTTGCAACGATTTTTTATTATTTCCGAAAAGATGTTCCGTGAAGTTTCAGGTCATTCCGAGAAGTTTTGTTTCTGCACATAAATAACACCATGGCAATTCTGCTGAAAACAACGTCAGTCCGGGGTTAGTTCCATTCAAATCATGCAAGTTAGAGTAAAAAACAAGGGCAAAAGTGATACGAAGGAGACGTATCAACTCCCCCAAGCTTAAACCTTTGCTTGTCCTCAAGCAATTCAGTTGACAAACTGAAAGTGGTAAAGAAAAACTTTTACAAACTCTGTTTGCTCTTGTTGTTGTAAATATGCAAAGCCAGCATTCAAGTTTTTAGCAAAGATCATGACTAACCATATTTGCAATAATTCTCAGGTCTCATATTTACTCATATCAATAGCATAATCAACTAGCGAGCCATCATAATAAATCTCGGATGACAACACTTTCTCAAAAAAATCATAATATGATATAACAAGATGGTATCTCCCTAGCCCTTTCTGAGACCGCAAAACATAAATGCGGAGCACCTTTAAAGATCAAGGACTGACTAGACATTGTAATTCATGGTAAAAGAGATCCAATCATAGTCATACCCAATATAAATTAATAGTAATGGATGCAAATGACAGCTGCGCTCTCCAGCTAGTGCTTTTAATAAGAGGGTGATGACTCAACATGAAAGTAAATAGATAGGCCCTTCGCATAGGGAAGCAGGGATTTGTAGAGGTGCCAGAGCTCGGTTTTGAAATAGAGATAAATAATATTTTGAGCAGCATACTTTCATTGTCAACATAGCAACTAAGAGATGGCGATATCTTCCATGCTACACACATATAGGCGGTTCCCAAAAAGAATGGTAAAGTTTATACTCCCCCTCCACCAACAAGCATCAATCCATGGCTTGCTCGAAACAACGAGTGCCTCCAACTAAAAAGAGTCCCGGGGGAGTTTTGTTTGCAATTAATTTGATTTAGTTTGCATAAAGCATGGGACTGGGCATCCCGGTGACCAGCCATTTTGTCGTGAGTGAGGAGCGGAGTCCACTCCTCTTGAGAATAACCCGCCTAACATGGAAGATAAGGGCAGCCCTAGTTGATACATGAGCTATTCGAGCATACAAAACAGAATGTTTATTTGAAGGTTTAGAGTTTGGCACATACAAATTTACTTGGAACGGCAGGTAAATACCGCATATAGGAAGGTATGGTGGACTCATATGGAATAACTTTGGGGTTTAAGGGATTGGATGCACAAGCAGTATTCCCGCTTAGTACAAGTGAAGGCTAGCAAAAGACTGGGAAGCGACCTACTAGAGAGCGACAACAGCCATGAACATGCATTAAAATTAATAAGCATTGGATGCAAGCATGAGTAGGATATAATCCACCATGAACATAAATGTCATGAAGGCTATGTTGATTTTATTTCAACTACATGCGTGAACATGTGCCAAGTCAAGTCACTTAAATCATTCAAAGGAGGATACCACGCCATCATACCACATCACAACCATTTTAATATCATGTTGGCACGCAAGGTAAACCATTATAACTCATAGCTAATCAAGCATGGCACGAGCAACTATGATCTCTAACTGCCATTACAAACATGTTTATTCATAATAAGCTGAATCAAGAACGATGAACTCATCATATTTACAAAAACAAGAGTGGTCGAGTTCATACCAGCTTTTCTCATCTCAGTCAGTCCATCATATATCATCATAATTGCCTTTCACTTGCACGACCGAACGAAGTGAATAATAATAAGAGTGCACGTGCATTGGACTAAGCTGGAACCTGCGAGCATTCAATAAACCGGAGAAGACAAGGCAATGTGAGCTCTTGGTTAAATCATCAATAATGCATATAAGAGCCACTTCAACAATTTAATTATGGTCTTCTCCTAACGACCCCCAAAGGAAAGAAAAGAAATAAAAACTATTCACACGGGAAAACTCCCAACAAGCAAAAGAAGAACAGGAAATATTTTTGGGTTTTCTTTTTAATTATTACTACTACAGCAAGAAAGTAAACTAACTAGAAGTTATTACTATTTTTTTTGGTTTTTCTCAAGGTTTAACAAACACATAAGATGAAAGCAGGAAAAAGAAAATAAACAAGCATGGATATTACAGTGAAAAAGTATGAGCACTGACATCTAGCAATGAGTGTGTGTAAACATAAATGTAATGTCGGTGGGAAATACGTACTCCCCCAAGCTTAGGCTTTTGGCCTAAGTTGGTTCATTGCCAGGGATGGCCTGGCGGATATCCATAGGTGTAGCTGGGGTCGTACTGCGATGAAGAAGACTCTGACTGCCACTGGCTGGCAGCCATCTCCGGACCCCAAGAACGAGATAAGGACCTTCAGAAAATTAAACAAAGAGGGAGCAGGCAAAGTAATAGTCTCAGGATGATGTTTGTTAAAGTACAATTTATATTTAAGCTCCCCTTCCCTGCCATTAACAATAAAATCATGCGCTAGCATACTCTTATAATCTAAATAAGCACTAGGCAGCAATTTTTCTTCTTTCTCATAAAGCCTAATGGGTATGTTAAAATGTGCAGCTAGGCGTGAAGCATAAATACCTCCAAAGATGGGTCCCTTAGTACAGTACAAACTTAACCGTTTAGCAATAATTCCGCCCATACTAACAGTGTTATCGGGGTATAAACCATGGAACAAAATTAAAATATCAGGAACACTAAGGTTTCCACAGTTTCCGCGACCAATCAAGCAACGACTAGCAAATAAAGCAAAGTAGCGTAAGACAGGAAAATGTATGCTAGTGATTCTTGCATCGGAAACCTTCCTGGTTTCCCCCACAGTGATGGTGTCAATAAATTCTTCCACATCTTTATGGTGTGGTTCATCTAAAGTACCCTCAAAGGGTATTTTGCAAACCTTGCAAAATTCAGCTAATGGCATTTTCTTAGCAACATCATATAAATGAAACTCTACTGAAGGAGGTGATTCCTTAGGAAAATAGTAGAAGTTTTGCACAAAAGTATTAGTGAGTAAGAGATACTGATGATGTTGGTCGCGGAGGAAGTCGGTGAGGCAAGCATTATCAGCCAATGAATAAAAATCCTCATGGATCCCGTCTTGTCTCAAGAAGTCATCGGAAGGCCATTCACATGGCCGGACCTCCGCGGTACGAGGCAAATTATATTTAGGCCTCTGTGCTTCTTCATTTTGCTTTTCCTTCGAGCTTCGGCTCGATGAGCCCCTCAAAAGTCTCTTCATCTTTTTCTGAAATTTTTAGTAACTTCAAACAAAAGTGGAAAAAGCTCAACAAAATTGATAGCAACTACTCCTACAAGTGCCTAGAGACTATATCAAGCATTAGAACTACTTGGAACCATATAAATTTGACATGCAAGCTCAAGAACTTGGTCACCTATGCAGCACAAATTTGCAATGAATAAATCACTAGAGCAAAAACTAATTGGACCAATGGAGGAGTCACATACCAAGGAACAATCTCCCCAAGCAGTTTTGTGAGAGGTGCTTTTAGCAAGGAGATCGAAAATCACAGCAAAGTGAGCTAGAACTCGTGCTTGAGTTGGATATTCGTGTTTGTGGGAGGAATAAGGACTGTGTGGGTGCAGGAAATGTGGAGGAGGGCCACCGTGGGCCCACGAGGCAGGGGGCGCACCCTGGGGGGTAGGGCGCGCCCTCCACCCTCGTGGCCAGGTGGTTCACCCCCTGGTGTGTTCTCAGTTCCATAAATCCTCAAATATTCCAGAAAAAATCATATTAAATTGGCAGGGCCTTTAGAGGACTTTTATTTTCGGGGTATTTTTATATTGCACGGATAAATCAGAAAACAGACAGAAAAAATACTATTTTAGTTTATTTCATCTAAATAACAGAAAGTAGAGAGAGGGTACAGAAGGTTGTGCCTTCTAGTTTCATCCATCTCATGATCATCAAAAGGAATCCACTAACAAGGTTGATCAAGTCTTGTTAACGAACTCATTCTAAATAACATGAAACCGGAGAAATTTTGAATAACACTATGTTACCTCAACGGGGATATGCACATCCCCAATAATAAGAATATCATATTTCTTTTTGACAGTAGGAAGAGGAAATTCAAAACCTCCAATAATAATCGATGGAGTTTTTCCAATAGAGTTGATACTATAAGCTTGAGGTTGTTTCCTCGGAAAGTGTACCGTATGCTCATTACCATTAACATGAAAAGTGGCATTGCCTTTGTTGCAATCAATAACAGCACCTGCAGTATTCAGAAAAGGTCTTCCAAGAATAATAGACATACTATCGTCCTTGGGAATATCAAGAATAACAAAGTTCATTAAAATAGTAACGTTTGCAACCACAACAGGCACATCCTCACAAATACCGACAAGTATAGCAGTTGATTTATCAGCCATTTGCAAAGATATTTCAGTAGGTGTCAACTTATTCAAGTCAAGTCTACGATATAAAGAAAGAGGCATAACACTAACACCGGCTCCAAGATCACATAAAGCAGATTTAACATAATTTCTTTTAATGGAGCATGGTATAGTAGGTACCCCTGGATCTCCAAGTTTCTTTGGTATTCCATCCTTAAAAGTATAATTAGCAAGCATGGTGGAAATTCAGCTTCAGGTATCTTTATTTTATTAGTGACAATATCTTTCATATATTTAGCATAAGGATTCATTTTGAGCATATCAGTCAACCGCATACGCAAAAAGATAGGTCTAATCATTTCAGCAAAGCGCTCAAAATCCTCATCATCCTTTTTCTTGGATGGTTTGGGAGGAAAGGGCATGGGTTTCTAAACCCATGGTTCTCTTTCTTTACCATGTTTCCTAGAAACAAAGTCTCGCTTATCATAACGTTGATTCTTTGATTGTGGGTTATCAAGATCAACATCAGGTTCAATTTCTACATCCTTATCGTTACTAGGTTGAGCATCATCATGAACATCATCGTTAGCATTCTCATTAGGTTCATGTTCATTGCCAGATTGTGTTTCAGCATCAGACATAGAGATATCATTTGGATTATCAGGTGGTTCATCAATACGTTCACTAGAAGCATGCAAAGTCCTATCATTTTTCTTTTTCTTCTTTTTAGAAGAACTAGGTACATCAATATTATTTCTCTGAGAATCTTGCTCAATTCTCTTAGGGTGGCCTTCAGGATACAAAGGTTCCTGAGTCATTCAACCAGTTCTAGTAGCCACTCTAACAGTATAATCATTTTGTTTACTATTCATTTCATTGAGCAAATCATTTTGAGCTTTAAGTACTTGCTCTACTTGAGTGGTAACCATAGAAGCATGTTTGCTAACAGTTTAAGTTCACCTCTAATATTAGCCATATAATTACCCAAGTGTTTAATCATATCGGTATTGTATTTCAATTGTCTACCAAAATAAGCATTAAATTTTTATTGTTTGACAATAAAATTATCAAACTCTTCTAAGCATCGCGTAGCAGACTTATAGTGAGGAATATCACCTTCATCAAATTTATAGAGGGAATTTACTTTTACTACCTGTGTCGGGTTATCAACACCAGGAGGTTCTTCAATAGGTAATGGATTAAGATCATATGTTTCTTCAATAGGCGGTAGATTAAGACCATGTATTTCTTCAATAGGAGGTAAATTCTTAACATCTTCAGCTTTAATACCTTTCTTTCATAGATTTCTTTGCCTCTTACATATTGAGGGAGTCCTGGATTAGGGGGTGTCCGGATAGCCGGACTATGACCTTTGGCCGGACTCTCGGACTATGAAGACACAAGATTGAAGACTTCTTCCCGTGTCCGGATGGGACTAGGCAAGCTTGGCAATACGGATATGTAGATCTCCTCCCATTGTAACCGACTCTGTGTAACCCTAGCCCCCTCCGGTGTCTATATAAACTGGAGGATTTAGTCCGTAGGATAGAACAACAATCATACCGTAGGCTAGCTTCTAGGGTTTAGCCTCTCTGATCTCGTGGTAGATCTACTCTTGTACTACCCATGTCATTAATATTAATCAAGCAGGAGTAGGGTTTTACCTCCATCAAGAGGGCCCGAACCTGGGTAAAAACATTGTGTCTCTTGTCTCCTGTTACCATCCGCCTAGACGCACAGTTCGGGACCCCCTACCCGAGATCCGCCGGTTTTGACACCGACATTGGTGCTTTCATTGAGAGTTCCTCTTTGTTGTCGTCATCAGGCTTGATGGCTCCTTCGATCATCGTTGGCGATGCAGTCCAGGGTGAGACAATTCTCCCCGGACAGATCTTTGTATTCGGCGGCTTTGCACTGCGGGCCAATTCGTTTGGCCATCTGGAGCAGATTGAAAGCTACGCCCCTGGACATCAGTTTAGATTTGGAAGTTTGAACTACACGGCTGACATCCGCGGAGACTTGATCTTCGACGGATTCGAGCCACGGCCGAGCGCGCCGCACTGTCACGATGTGCATGATTTAGCTCTGCCGCCGAACAGTGCCCTGGAGGCCGCACCCGCATCCGCTCTGACCCTTAGCTCGGAGCCGACTACGCCGATCGAGGATGGGTGGCTAGACCCCGCCGCGGGGCCTGCAGTCTCAACGGCGATCGAGCCGAACACCAGCCTTATCCTCTGCGAAGCCCGTGACTCCAAAGTGTCGGACTCTTCTCCGGACTCCGAACCCTCCGCGCCCTTGCCAATCGAATCCGATTGGGCGCCGATAATGGAATTCACCGCCGCGGATATCTTTCAGCACTCGCCCTTCGGCGACATTCTGAATTCACTAAGGTCTCTTTCTTTGTCAGGAGAGTCCTGGCTGGATTATGACCGGCAGGATTGGGATGCGGACGACGAAGAAATTCGACGCCCACCCACCACCCACTTCGTAGCCACTGTCGATGACTTAACCGACATGCTAGACTTCGACTCCGAAGACATCGACGGTATGGACGACGATGTAGGAGACGAACAGGAACCAGCGCCTATAGGGCACTGGAAAGCCACCTCGTCATATGACATATATATGGTGGATACACCCAAAGAAGGCAACGACGACGGATCAGCGGAGGATAACCCCTCCAAGAAGCAACCCAAGCGTCGACGTCAGCGGCGCCGCTCTAAGTTCCGCCAGAGCAAAAACAGTGATTCCGGCACGGGAGATAATAACACCCCGGACAGTGCCGAAGACAACTCCCTCCACCAAGATTCAGCGCAGGAGGATGGAGAAGCCATCCCTCCTGAGAGAGCGGCAGACAGAGAGGAAGAGGATGATAATTACATGCCTCCCTCTGAAGACGAGGCAAGCCTCGGCGACGACCAATTTGTTGTGCCTAAGGATCCCGTCGAACAAGAGCACTTCAAGCGCAGGCTTATGGCCACGGCGAATAGCCTTAAGAAAAAGCAGCAACAACTTAGAGCTGATCAAGACTTGCTAGCCAACAGATGGACTGAAGTCCTTGCGGCCGAGGAGTACGAACTCGAACGCCCCTCCAAGAGCTACCCAAAGCGCAGGTTGCTACCCCGATTAGAGGAGGAAGCACTTAAACCTACATCACCAGCGCATGATGCGGCTGATCGGCCACCTCGCGGCCGCGACAGAGAGGCCTCTCGGCCCTCCACTCAAGCCGCACCCCGGCATAGCTCAAAAAATACCAAGGCATGGGGAAATGTGCTAGACCTGCGAGATATGTTGGAGGACAACGCAAGTCAAACAAGATCGATCTATGGATCACGCGGGCGCCCCATGTCACGAGACGATAACCGTCGCGCCGGATACAGTAAATCCGGCCGGGCCGAACACAGCAGACAAAGCTCATTTGAGCTACGTCATGATATAGCCCAATACATAGGTGCCGCACACCCACTATGCTTCACAGATGAAGTAATGGATCATCAAATCCCAGAGGGTTTCAAACCCGTAAACATTGAATCATACGATGGCACAACAGATCCTGCAGTATGGATCGAGGACTATCTCCTTCATATCCACATGGCCCGTGGCGATGATCTACACACCATCAAATACCTCCCACTCAAGCTTAAAGGACCAGCTCGGCATTGGCTTAACAGCTTGCCAGCAGAATCAATTGGTTGTTGGGAGGACCTGGAAGCCGCATTCCTCGACAATTTCCAGGGCACCTATGTGCGACCACCAAACGCTGATGACCTGAGCCACATAATTCAGCAGCCAGAAGAATCTGCCAGACAATTCTGGACACGGTTCCTAACCAAGAAAAATCAAATCGTCGACTGTCCGGACGCAGAGGCCCTAGAAGCCTTCAAGCATAACATCCGTGACGAGTAGCTTGCCCGACACCTTGGACAGGAAAAGCCGAAATCTATGGCAGCCCTCACGACACTCATGACCCGCTTTTGTGCGGGAAAAGACAGCTGGCTGGCTCTTAGCAATAACATGACCAAGAGCCCTGGTAATTCGGATACCAAGGACAGCATTGGCAGGTCGCATCGCAACAAGCACAAGCGCCGCATTAACAGCGACAATGCTAAAGATACTGTAGTTAATGCCGGATTCAAAGGCTCCAAACCCGGTCAGCGGAAAAAGCCATTCAAAAGAAACACTCCGGGCCCATCTAGTTTGGACCGTATACTCGATCGCTCGTGCCAGATACATGGCACCCCCGAAAAACAATCCAAACACACCAACAGGGATTGTTGGGTGTTCAAGCAGGCTGGCAAGTTAAATGCCGAAAAGAAAGAAAATGGGGCTACATAGCGACGACGAGGAGGAGCCCCGGCCGCCGAACAATAGTGGGCAGAAAGGCTTCCCCCCACAAGTGCGGACGGTTAATATGATATACGCAACCCACATCCCCAAGAGGGAACGGAAGCGTGCGCTAAGGGACGTATATGCGTTGGAGCCAGTCGCCCCAAAGTTCAACCCGTGGTCCTCCTGCCCGATCACTTTTGATCGAAGGGACCACCCTACTAGCATCCGCCATGGCGGATTCACCGCATTGGTTCTAGACCCAATCATTGACAGATTTCACCTCACTCGAGTCCTTATGGACGGCGGAAGCAGCCTGAACCTGCTTTATCAGGACAAAGTGCGCAAAATGGGCATAGGTCCATCAAGGATCAAACCCACAAAGACGACCTTTAAGGGTGTCATACCAGGTGTAGAGGCCCATTGCACAGGCTCAGTCACACTTGAAGTGGTCTTCGGATCCCCGGATAATTTCCGAAGCGAGGAGTTAATCTTCGATATAGTCTCGTTCCGAAGTGGCTATTGAAGGAAATATGCCCTAGAGGCAATAATAAAGTTATTATTTATTTCCTTACATATCATGATAAATGTTTATTATTCATGCTAGAATTGTATTAACTGGAAACATAATACATGTGTAAATACATAGGCAAACAGAGTGTCACTAGTATGCCTCTACTTGACTAGCTCATTAATCAAAGATGGTTATGTTTCCTAACCATGAACAAAGAGTTGTTATTTGATTAACGAGATCACATCATTAGTTGAATGATCTGATTGACATGACCCATTCCATTAGCATAGCACCCGATCGTTTAGTATGTTGCTATTGCTTTTATCCATGACTTATACATGTTCCTTTAACTATGAGATTATGCAACTCCCGTTTACCGTAGGAACACTTTGTGTGCTACCAAACGTCACAACGTAACTGGGTGATTATAAAGGTGCTCTACAGGTGTCTCCGAAGGTACATGTTGGGTTGGCGTATTTCGAGATTAGGATTTGTCACTCCGATTGTCGGAGAGGTATCTCAGGGCCTTCTCGGTAATGCACATCACATAAAGCCTTGCAAGCATTGCAACCAATGAGTTAGTTGCGAGATGATGTATTACGGAACGAGTAAAGAGACTTGCCGGTAACAAGATTGAACTAGGTATTGGATACCGACGATCGAATCTTGGGCAAGTAACATACCGATGACAAAGGGAACAACGTATGTTGTTATGCGGTATGACCGATAAAGATCTTCGTAAAATATGTAGGAACCAATATGGGCATCCAGGTCCCGCTATTGGTTATTGACCGGAGACGTGTCTCGGTCATGTCTACATTGTTCTCGAACCGTAGGGTCCGCACGCTTAACGTTACGATGACAGTTATTATGAGTTTATGCATTTTGATGTACCGAAGGAGTTCGGAGTCCCGGATGTGATCACGGACATGACGAGGAGTCTCGAAATGGTCGAGACGTAAAGAATGATATATTGGAAGCCTATGTTTGGACATCGGATGCATTCCAGGTGAAATCAGGATTTTACCGGAATACCGGGAGGGTTACCGGAACCCCCCGGGAGCATAATGGGCCAACATGGGCCTTGGAGGAGAGGTGAGAGGGCTGCCCTCATGGGCTGCGCGCCTCCCCCCCTTTCCCTAGTCCTATTAGGACTAGGAGAGGTGGGCTCCCCCTCTCTCTCTCTCCCCCTTGGAGAATCCTAGTCCAACTAGGATTGGGGGGGAGGGGAATCCTACTCCCAGTGGGAGTAGGACTCTCTTGGCGCGCCAGGCTTGGCCGGCCAGCCCCTCCCCCTTGGCTCCTTTATATACGGGGGCAGGGGGCACCCCATAGACACACAATTGATCATTGAGATCTTTCCTTAGCCGTGTGCGGTGCCCCCTTCCACCAAATTCCACCTCGGTCATATCGTTGCAGTGCTTAGGCGAAGCCCTGCGCCGGTAACACATCAAGATCGTCACCACGCTGTCGTGCTGACGGAACTCTTCCTCGACGCTTTGCTGGATCGGAGCCCGGGGATCGTCATCGAGCTGAACGTGTGCCAAGAACTCGGAGGTGCCGGAGTAACGGTGCTGTGATCGGTTGGATCACGAGGAGAACGTACGACTACTTCCTCTATGTTATGTCGACGCTTCCGCTTCGGTCTACGAGGGTACGTAGACAACACTCTCCCCTCTCGTTGCTATGCATCACCATGATCTTGCGTGTGCGTAGGAAATTTTTTGAAATTACTACGTTACCCAACAGTGGCATCCGAGCCTAGGTTTTTATGGTTTGATGTTATTTGCACGAGTAGAACACAAGTGAGTTGTGGACGATACAAGTCATACTGCCTACCAGCATGTCATACCTTGGTTCAGCGGTATTGTTGGACGAGACGATCCGGACCAACCTTACGCGTACGCTTACGCGAGACCGGTTCCCTCGACGTGCTTTGCACATAGATGGCTTGCGGAAGACTGTCTCTCCAACTTTAGTTGAACCGAGTGTGGCTACGCCCGGTCCTTGAGAAGGTTAAAACGGAGTCTATTTGACAAACTATCGTTGTGGTTTTGATGCGTAGGTAAGATGAGTTCTTGCTTAAAGCCCGTAGCAGCCACGTAAAACTTGCAACAACAAAGTAGAGGACGTCTGACTTGTTTTTGCAGGGCATGTTGTGATGTGATATGGTCAAGACATGATGCTAAATTTTATTGTATGAGATGATCATGTTTTGTAACCGAGTTATCGGCAACTGGCAGGAGCCATATGGTTGTCGCTTTATTGTATGCAATGCAATCGCGATGTAATGCTTTACTTTATTACTAAGCGGTAGTGATAGTCGTGGAAGCATAAGATTGGCGAGACGACAACGATGCTGCGATGAAGATCAAGGTGTCGCGCCGGTGACGATGGTGATCATGACGGTGCTTCGAAGATGGAGATCACAAGCACGAGATGATGATGGCCATATCATATCACTTATATTGATTGCATGTGATGTTTATCTTTTATGCATCTTATCTTGCTTTGATTGACGGTAGCATTATAAGATGATCTCTCACTAAATTATCAAGAAGTGTTCTCCCTGAGTATGCACCGTTGCGAAAGTTCTTCGTGCTGAGACACCACGTGATGATCGGGTGTGATAGGATCTACGTTCAAATACAATGGGTGCAAAACAGTTGCACACGCGGAATACTCAGGTTTAACTTGACGAGCCTAGCATATAACAGATATGGCCTCGGAACACGGAGACCGAAAGGTCGAGCGTGAATCATATAGTAGATATGATCAACATAGTGATGTTCACCATTGAAACTACTCCATCTCACGTGATGATCGGACATGGTTTAGTTGATTTGGATCACGTGATCACTTAGAGGATTAGAGGGATGTCTATCTAAGTGGGAGTTCTTAAGTAATATGATTAATTGAACTTAAATTTATCATGAACTTAGTACCTGATAGTATCTTGCTTGTCTATGTTGTGTAGATAGATGGCTCGTGCTGTTGTTCCGTTGAATTTTAATGCGTTCCTTGAGAAAGCAAAGTTGAAAGATGATGGTAGCAATTACACGGACTGGGTCCGTAACTTGAGGATTATCCTCATTGCTGCACAGAAGAATTACGTCCTGGAAGCACCGCTAGGTGCCAGGCCTGGTGCAAGAGCTACGCCAGATGTTGTGAACGTCTGGCAAAGCAAAGCTGATGACTACTCTATAGTTCAGTGTGCCATGCTTTACGGCTTAGAACCGGGACTTCAACGACGCTTTGAACACCATGGAGCATATGAGATGTTCCAGGAGTTGAAGTTAATATTTCAAGCAAATGCCCGGATTGAGAGATATGAAGTCTCCAATAAGTTCTATAGCTGTAAGATGGAGGAGAACGGTTCTGTCAGTGAGCATATACTCAGAATGTCTGGGTATAACAATCACTTGATTCAACTGGGAGTTAATCTTCCGGATGATTGCGTCATTGTCAGAATTCTCCAATCACTGCCACCAAGCTACAAGAGCTTCGTGATGAACTATAATATGCAAGGGATGACCAAAACTATGCCCGAGCTCTTCGCGATGCTGAAAGCCGCGGAGGTAGAAATCAAAAAGGAGCATCAAGTGTTGATGGTTAACAAAACCACTAGTTTCAAGAAAAAGGGCAAAGGGAAGAAAAAGGGGAACTTCAAAAAGAACAGCAAGCAAGTTGCTAATCAAGAGAAGAAACCCAAGTCTGGACCTAAGCCTGAAACTGAGTGCTTCTATTGCAAGCAGACTGGTCACTGGAAGCGGAACTGCCCCAAGTATTTGGCGGATAAGAAGGATGGCAAGGTTAACAAAGGTATATATGATATACATGTTATTGATGTGTACCTTACTAATTCTCGCAGTAGCACCTGGGTATTTGATACTGGTTCTGTTGCTAATATTTGCAACTCAAAACAGGGGCTACGGATTAAGCGAAGATTGGCTAAGGACGAGGTGACGATGCGCGTGGGAAATGGTTCCAAAGTCGATGTGATCGCAGCCGGCACGCTACCTCTACATCTACCTTCGGGATTAATATTAGATCTAAATAATTGTTATTTAGTACCAGCGTTGAGCATGAACATTATATCTGGATCTTGTTTGATGCGAGACGGTTATTCATTTAAATCAGAGAATAATGGTTGTTCTATTTATATGAGTAATATCTTTTATGGTCATGCACCATTAAAGAATGGTTTGTTCTTACTTAATCTCGATAGTAGTGATACACATATTCATAATGTTGAAGCCAAAAGATGCAGAGTTGGTAATGATAGTGCAACTTATTTGTGGCACTGCCGTTTAGGTCATATCGGTGTAAAACGCATGAAGAAACTCCATACTGATGGACTTTTGGAGTCACTTGATTATGAATCACTTGGCACTTGCGAACCGTGCCTTATGGGCAAGATGACTAAAACACCGTTCTCCGGTACTATGGAGAGAGCAACAGATTTATTGGAAATCATACATACTGATGTATGTGGTCCAATGAATGTTGAGGCTCGTGGCGGATATCGTTATTTTCTCACCTTCACTGATGATTTAAGCAGATATGGGTATATCTACTTAATGAAACACAAGTCTGAAACATTTGAAAAGTTCAAAGAATTTCAGAGTGAAGTGGAAAATCATCGTAACAAGAAAATAAAGTTTCTACGATCTGATCGTGGAGGAGAATATTTGAGTTACGAGTTTGGTCTACATTTGAAATAATGCGGAATAGTTTCGCAACTCACGCCACCCGGAACACCACAACGTAATGGTGTGTCCGAACGTCGTAATCATACTTTACTGGATATGGTGCGATCTATGATATCTCTTACCGATTTACCGCTATCTTTTTGGGGTTATGCTTTAGAGACGGCCGCATTCACGTTAAATAGGGCACCATCAAAATCCGTTGAGACAACACCTTATGAACTGTGGTTTGGCAAGAAACCAAAGTTGTCGTTTCTTAAAGTTTGGGGATGCGATGCTTATGTGAAAAAGCTTCAACCTGATAAGCTCGAACCCAAATCGGAAAAATGTGTCTTCATAGGATACCCAAAGGAGGTTGTTGGGTATACCTTCTATCACAGATCCGAAGGCAAAAATTTTGTTGCTAAAGTCGGAAACTTTCTAGAGAAGGAGTTTCTCTCGAAAGAAGTGAGTGGGAGGAAAGTAGAACTTGATGAGATAACTGTATCTACTCCCTTATTGAGAAGTAGTACGTCACAGAAATCAGTTTCTGTGACACCTACACCAAATAGGGAGGAAGCTAATGATAATGATCATGAAACTTCAGATCAAGTTTCTACTGAACTTCGTAGATCAACCAGAGTAAGATCCGCACCAGAGTGGTACGGTAATCCTATTTTGGAAGTCATGTTACTAGACCATGATGAACCTACGAACTATGAAGAAGCGATGGTGAGCCCAGATTCCGCAAAGTGGCTTGAGGCCATGAAGTCTGAGATGGGATCCATGTATGAGAACAAAGTGTGGACTTTGGTTGACTTGCCCGATGATCGGCAAGCAATTGAGAATAAATGGATTTTTAAGAAGAAGACTGACGCTGATGGTAATGTTATTGTCTATAAAGCTCGACTTGTTGCAAAAGGTTTTCAACAAGTTCAAGGGATTGACTACGATGAGACTTTCTCACCCGTAGCGATGCTTAAGTCTGTCCGAATCATGTTAGCAGTTGCCGCATTTTATGATTATGAAATTTGGCAAATGGATGTCAAAACTGCATTCCTGAATGGATTTCTGGAAGAAGAGTTGTATATGATGCAACCAGAAGGTTTTATCGATCCAAAGGGAGCTAACAAAGTGTGCAAGCTCCAGCGATCCATTTATGGACTGGTGCAAGCCTCTCGGAGTTGGAATAAACGCTTTGATAGTGTGATCAAAGCATTTGGTTTTATACAGACTTTTGGAGAAGCCTGTATTTACAAGAAAGTGAGTGGGAGCTCTGTAGCATTTCTGATATTATATGTGGATGACATATTACTGATCGGAAATAATATAGAATTTCGGGATAGCATAAAGGGATACTTGAATAAGAGTTTTTCAATGAAAGACCTCGGTGAAGCTGCTTACATATTGGGCATTAAGATCTATAGAGATAGATCAAGACGCTTAATAGGACTTTCACAAAGCACATACCTTGACAAAGTTTTGAAGAAGTTCAAAATGGATCAGGCAAAGAAAGGGTTCTTGCCTGTGTTACAAGGTGTGAAGTTGAGTAAGACTCAATGCCCGACCACCGCAGAAGATAGAGAGAAAATGAAAAATGTTCCCTATGCTTCAGCCATAGGCTCTATCATGTATGCAATGTTGTGTACCAGACCTGATGTGTGCCTTGCTGTAAGTTTAGCAGGCAGGTACCAAAGTAATCCAGGAGTGGATCACTGGACAGCGGTCAAGAACATCCTTAAGTACTTGAGAAGGACTAAGGATATGTTTCTCATTTATGGAGGTAACAAAGAGCTCGTCGTAAATGGTTACGTCGATGCAAGCTTTGACACTGATCCGGACGATTCTAAATCGCAAACCGGATACGTATTTACATTAAACGGTGGAGCTGTCAGTTGGTGCAGTTCTAAACAAAGCGTCGTGGCAGGATCTACATGTGAAGCTGAGTACATAGCCGCTTCGGAAGCAGCTAATGAAGGAGTCTGGATGAAGGACTTCATATCCGATCTAGGTGTTGTACCTAGCATATCGGGTCCAATGAAAATCTTTTGTGACAATACTGGTGCAATTGCCTTGGCAAAGGAATCCAGATTTCACAAAAGAACCAAACACATCAAAAGACGCTTCAACTCCATCCGGGATTTGGTCCAGGTGGGAGACATAGAGATATGCAAGATACATACGGATCTGAATGTTGCAGACCCGTTGACTAAGCCTCTTCCACGAGCAAAACATGATCAGCACCAAGACTCCATGGGTGTTAGAATCATTACTTTGTAATCTAGATTATTGACTCTAGTGCAAGTGGGAGACTGAAGGAAATATGCCCTAGAGGCAATAATAAAGTTATTATTTATTTCCTTACATATCATGATAAATGTTTATTATTCATGCTAGAATTGTATTAACTGGAAACATAATACATGTGTGAATACATAGGCAAACAGAGTGTCACTAGTATGCCTCTACTTGACTAGCTCATTAATCAAAGATGGTTATGTTTCCTAACCATGAACAAAGAGTTGTTATTTGATTAACGAGATCACATCATTAGTTGAATGATCTGATTGACATGACCCATTCCATTAGCATAGCACCCGATCGTTTAGTATGTTGCTATTGCTTTTATCCATGACTTATACATGTTCCTTTAACTATGAGATTATGCAACTCCCGTTTACCGTAGGAACACTTTGTGTGCTACCAAACGTCACAACGTAACTGGGTGATTATAAAGGTGCTCTACAGGTGTCTCCGAAGGTACATGTTGGGTTGGCGTATTTCGAGATTAGGATTTGTCACTCCGATTGTCGGAGAGGTATCTCAGGGCCTTCTCGGTAATGCACATCACATAAAGCCTTGCGAGCATTGCAACCAATGAGTTAGTTGCGAGATGATGTATTACGGAACGAGTAAAGAGACTTGTCGGTAACGAGATTGAACTAGGTATTGGATACCGACGATCGAATCTCGGGCAAGTAACATACCGATGACAAAGGGAACAACGTATGTTGTTATGCGGTCTGACCGATAAAGATCTTCGTAGAATATGTAGGAACCAATATGGGCATCCAGGTCCCGCTATTGGTTATTGACCGGAGACGTGTCTCGGTCATGTCTACATTGTTCTCGAACCGTAGGGTCCGCACGCTTAACGTTACGATGACAGTTATTATGAGTTTATGCATTTTGATGTACCGAAGGAGTTCGGAGTCCCGGATGTGATCACGGACATGACGAGGAGTCTCGAAATGGTCGAGATGTAAAGAATGATATATTGGAATCCTATGTTTGGACATCGGATGCATTCCAGGTGAAATCAGGATTTTACCGGAATACCGGGAGGCTTACCGGAACCCCCCGGGAGCATAATGGGCCAACATGGGCCTTGGAGGAGAGGTGAGAGGGCTGCCCTCATGGGCTGCGCGCCTCCCCCCCTTTCCCTAGTCCTATTAGGACTAGGAGAGGTGGGCGCCCCCTCTCTCTCTCTCTCCCCCTTGGAGAATCCTAGTCCAACTAGGATTGGGGGGGGAATCCTACTCCCAGAGGGAGTAGGACTCTCCTGGCGCGCCAGGCTTGGCCGGCCAGCCCCTCCCCCTTGGCTCCTTTATATACGGGGGCAGGGGGCACCCCATAGACACACAATTGATCATTGAGATCTTTCCTTAGCCGTGTGCGTGCCCCCTTCCACCAAATTCCACCTCGGTCATATCGTTGCAGTGCTTAGGCGAAGCCCTGCGCCGGTAACACATCAAGATCGTCACCACGCCGTCGTGCTGACGGAACTCTTCCTCGACGCTTTGCTGGATGGGAGCCCGGCGATCGTCATCGAGCTGAACGTGTGCCAAGAACTCGGAGGTGCCGGAGTAACGGTGCTGTGATCGGTTGGATCGCGAGGAGAACGTACGACTACTTCCTCTACGTTGTGTCAACGCTTCCGCTTCGGTCTACGAGGGTACGTAGACAACACTCTCCCCTCTCGTTGCTATGCATCACCATGATCTTGCGTGTGCGTAGGAAATTTTTTGAAATTACAACGTTACCCAACAGCTATCACGCACTGCTCGGGCGAACCGCATTTGCAAAGTTCTATGCGGTGCCGCACTACGCATACCTCAAGCTCAAGATGCCAGGACCTCAAGGAGTCATTACAGTCAATGGAAACACCGAACGCTCTCTCCGAACAGAGGAGCATACGGCGGCCCTCGCGGTAGAAGTACAAAGTAGCCTCTTAAGGCAATTCTCCAGCCCGGCAATAAAACATTCGGACACCGTCAAGCGCACTCGGAGTAACTTACAACAAGACCACCTGGCACATGCCGAGCAAGCGTAGCAATGCGGCCCCAACCCCAGCCCTAGCAAAACGGCGAAATCCGTGCTACGCATACATAACTATGCTCTGACAATACCATGGGCACAGGGGGAGGGGCATGACCACGGCACGCCCCAATACACGGCTCAACCGCACTAGGGGCTGCCGATTCTATCATTTTTCTTACTTTCAGGACCTTACTCTCTGGAAGACTTGTCCGACAGTACAATCACCAAACACACGATGCAACAACCAAGGAGGCAGAAAGCTACGTCGAATTCCCAGGTGGTCTCTATAATGAGCAAAATACCTGTCTTACATACCGTCCCGCAGCTCGCCCTTGGAGGGGGACATGTCAAATAGTCCCATCTCTTGCTTATCGCACTATTTGTATCGTTCTGCTTTTACCGCAGCCTTTTGGAATAAACAATGCTTAGCTTCAGCTTATTATTGCATTCTCTATTCATTCCTTTTTTCATATACATGTTCAGTTATGACATTTAGCACCCGTACACTTTGGTACGGTCAATACGCCAGGGGCTTAAGCACCCCATAATACGGCGTGAGAAGTCCGAACACTTTCACAAGTGCGGCACCCCGAACTTATAGCATTATATGCATCAGCTCCGAATCATGTCTTGGGTCAATAGTTGGGTTTGCCCGGCTCCCATGTTTTGGTACCTTACGTTCCGTTATATCGGCTAAGGTAGCACTGGGAGAACTACTGCGATTGTGCCCCAGTTCAGCTGGGCTAAGCACCTCAGTAGAGAAAGCTAAAACTGACTGTCATGATAACGCAAGAGCTGGTCGCTGTTCGAGAGGTTTCGAGTCCTTAAAGACTTATGCCGCTTAGAGCGAGGAGTCGGCTTTGTCCGGCCTAAGGTGTGTATAGCGCCCCGAACTCGGTCTTCTGAACACTAGGGGCTTCGCCGAAATTTAAAATTATAGAATTCTCTGGCTATGTGAGTGATAATGCACTATAGTCTGATTGCCTTGTTCGTCATGCTGAGCACCTCCCTCGAAGGGCCCAACAATGGGGAAAAGAGTGCTCAAGTTTATCCCCGAACACCCCAGCACTAGTGGCATGGGGGCAGAAGCCGACGACTCGCCATCTCTCAGATTTAATAAACGGCCGCATAGAAGGTAATATTTTAAATTAAAACAAGCGTTGCATAGCGCATATGAACAAGTTTTCAGCGCACAGGATAAAACAAACAAGTTTACTGCAATATTACATCCTTGGAACATTCATCTGCCACAAGGCGGGCACCCTTCAGGACGCCCTCGTAATACATCTCGGGGTGGCGATGCTCCTTGCCCGGCGGTGGCCCGTCCTTCACAAGCTTCTCAGCATCCATCTTGCCCCAGTGCACTTTAGCACGGGCAAGTGCCCTACGGGCACCCTCGATGCAGACGGAGCACTTGATGACTTCAAGCCGTGGACAGGCATCCACCAGCCGCCTCACCATCCCAAAGTAGCTCCCAGGCATGGCCTCTCCAGGCCACAGCCAGACTATGAGACCCTACATGGCCTGTTCGGCCACCTTATGGAGCTCGACCAGTTGCTTCAGCTGGTCGCTCAAGGGCACTGGGTGTCCGGTCTCAGCATACTGATACCAGAACACCTTCTCCGTCGAGCTTCCCTCTTCGGCCCGATAGAAGGTGGTGGCATCTGACATGCTATGGGGCAAATCTGCGAATGCTCCTGTAGAGCTCCGGACTCGGGTAAGTAACAAGTAATTCACTTTCACGTGCTTGCTTTGCATAAAGAATGCCTTACCCGCCGCTATCTTCTTCATCGCCTCAACTTCCTGGAGGGCTTTCTGGGCTTCAGCCTTGGCAGACTTGGCGCTTTCGAGGGCCACTGTGAGCTCGGACTCTCGCGTCTTTGAGTCAAGCTCCAAACTCTCGTGTTTTTTCACGAGAGCTTGGAGCTCTTGATGTACCTCACCAACTCGCGCCTCATGTTTCTCCCGCTCAGTGCGCTCCGTGGCCGCCTTCTTTTCGGCCTTGGAAAGCGCTTGCTTCAGGGTCGCCACCTCAGTCGTGGCCCCTAAGACACTAATAACGATCCTGTCATTTTTTGCATTTGCATCTTTTATATACTTACACAAGGCATTACGTACCTTGATTCTCCTCGAGCTGCTTCTTGGCAAGGCCGAGCTCTTGTTCGGACCGCTCGAGGTCCTGCTTCAGCGTGTCAACCTCCGCGGTCAGTGCGGCAGAGGCTAGCAGCGAACCCTGCATACGCATATCGACATAATTATGTTAGACTCCTGTGAATATCATTAGATCCTCTATTCGGCTTTTCCTTGTGAACGCCAAACAGAGCATCAGGGGCTACTGTCTATGCGGTAATATTTTCATATATTCTCTACATACCTCGAAGCCTGTTAACAGGCTAGCACAGGCTTTAGTCACCCGCTCTTGGCGGACTGAACCATCTGGATCACCGCACTCATAATAGTGCAGTGCTCCTCGTTGATGGAGGCGTCGTTAAGCACCTCCAGCAAGTTATCCGGTGCCTCCGGTTGGGCGGAGGCCACCGGCGCAGTAGACTTGCCCTTCTTAGTAGGGGGCCGCCTGCCGGAGTCCGGAATCGCTGAAGGTTCCGACGCGGTTTCCGGCCCAAGGCCAGACTCGGAGCCCTTGGGGGCTTTGCTCCCTTTGAGCCTGCAGTCCGGGAGGTTGCCTTGCGGCGCCTCCAGAACCACCTCCCCTTGGCTTGGAACCTTTTGGGACACCACCTCGGCCTTGTCCGTAGGGCGAGGGGAGGTAGCGGTCGGAAGTGAAAAACTATTCACATTCGACGAATCCAGAGATCCGCTCGACGATATGTCGACTCGGGCTCGGGGCGGACTGCATAATTATATTCGGCGTTAGGGGAAGTTGTGCAATAAAGGAATGCCATGAGTCACTCTGGTGTTTGGATACTCATGATTTCGCCAGGGGCTTGGCCCTGAGCGGCCACTCCTCTTCGCCGTCGTCGGCGTTGGTGGAGTAGTCCGGAGGAAGGGTCCTCCCCTTCTTGGACCCTCCGGCCTCCCCAGTTGGGGCGGCCTTCCTTTTCTTTTCCCCCCTGCTGGGGAAGAAACCTCTCCTTCCTCCTCCTCACCTTCATGGGAGGAGTGCGCCTCGGAGTCATCGGACGATGAGTCCGACTCCACCGGGCGTCGGGAACTCTTCCGGGTTCCCGTGGCCTTCTTCTTGGCCTTCTTCTCCAGCACCACGTAAGGTGCCGGAGCCAGCAGCCCCGCCAAGCGGGCGTCTGCTGGGTCTTCAGGCAAAGGAGCCGGACAGTTGATTTGTCCGTCCGTCCTCTGCCAGTCTTGTCAAAGGCATGGGGGCTTAGATCCCGCATAGAGTCAAACTATGAAAGACAAATATCCTGTAAGAGGTAAAACAGCTTACCGCGTTGTCTTGACGCTGTGCGCGGAATCCAAGTTCCTCGGTGGCGGAAGCAGGAGCCTCGGCGCCCTTGAATAGCACCTTCCAGGCATCTTCGTACATTGTGTCGAAGAGCCTGCTCAGAGTTCGGTGTTGGGCCGGGTCGAACTCCCACAAGCTGAAAGCCCATTGTTGGCACAGGAGGATCCGGCGGATGAGCATGACCTGGACTGCGTTGACGAGTTTGAGCTTCTTGCTCACCAGGTTTTGGACGCATGTTTGGAGTCCGGTCAGCTCCTCCGAACTACTACACGGCAGGCCTTTCTCTTTCCAGGAGGTAAGCCGCGTAGGGATTCCGGATCGGAACTCAGGGGCTGCGACCCATTTAGGGTAACGTGGCTCGGTGATGTAGAACCACCCTGATTGCCACCCCTTTATGGTCTCCACGAAGGAGCCCTCAAGCCATAGGACGTTGGGCATCTTTCCCACCATGGCGCCTCCACACTCCGCCTGGTGGCCGCCCACTACCTTCGGCTTGACATTAAAGGTCTTCAGCCATAAGCCGAAGTGGGGTTGGATGCAGAGGAAGGCCTCGCACATGACGATAAACGCCGAGATATTGAGGATGAAGTTCGGGGCCAGATCGTGGAAGTCCAGGACATAGTAGAACATGAGCCCCCGGACGAATGGGTGGAGAGGGAAGCCCAGTCCATGGAGGAAATGGGTGAGGAACACCACCCTCTCATGGGGCCTGGGGGTGGGGATGAGCTGCCCCTCGTCTGGGAGCCGGTGCGCGATGTCGTCAGACAAGTATCCGGCTCTCTTCAGCTTCTTGATGTGTCCCTCCGTGACGGAGGAGACCATCCACTTGCCTCCCGCTCTGGACATGGTTGGATAAGGTTGAGGTGGGGAATGCGGACTTGGGCGCTGGAGCTCGCGTGTGCGAAAATGGATGGGCGAAGGAGGAAGAAGGCGTGGATGAAAAGGTGGATCCTTATCCCCTCATATGGGCAGACGGAACTATGCGTCCCCACCAGCCTAGTAAAACTCGCTTATCCTCCAAGCGTCGTAATCAATGGCATGGTTGGGTTACCCACGCCCGTATTGATGAGAATCCCGGAATAAGGGGACACGATATCTGCTTCGACAAGACGTGCCAAGGAAACCGCCTCGCAAAATGCGCTGAGGTGGGACAGTAAAAACGATTCAAATAAAGGCTTGGCTGTGGTGTGATGTCACGCTATGGAATACGTCAGCAGATTAGATTTGTGTAAATGCTATTCTCTCTATGGTGGAGGAACTTGTTTTGCAGAGCCGGACACTATTCTTGTGTTCAAAATCTTCTATGAAGTATTCGGAGGAGGAACCCGCCTTGCAATGCCGAAGACAATCTGCGCACCGGACTCGTCGTCATTGAAGCCTGGTTCAGGGGCTACTGAGGGAGTCCTGGATTAGGGGGTGTCCGGATAGCCGGACTATGACCTTTGGCCGGCCTCTCGGACTATGAAGACACAAGATTGAAGACTTCGTCCCGTGTCCAGATGGGGCTTTCTTTGGCGTGGAAGGCAAGCTTGGCAATATGGATATGTAGATCTCCTCCCATTGTAACCGACTCTGTGTAACCCTAGCCCCCTCCAGTGTCTATATAAACCGGAGGGTTTAGTCCGTAGGACAGAACAACAATCATACCACAGGCTAGCTTCGAGGATTTAGCCTCACTGATCTCGTGGTAGATCTACTCTTGTACTACCCATATCATCAATATTAATCAAGCAGGAGTAGGGTTTTACCTCCATCGAGAGGGCCCGAACCTGGGTAAAAACATTGTGTCCCTTGTCTCCTGTTACCATCCGCCTAGACGCATAGTTCGGGACCCCCTACCCGAGATCCGCCGGTTTTGACACCGACACATATCTTCAGGACTGAGAAATAGAACACCTCTCTTCTTCGGAGTTGGTTTAGGAATAGGCTCATTAATTGGAGCAGGAGCTGGCTCAGGAAGTGCCCAATTATTTTCATTTGTCAACATATTATTCAATAGAATTTTAGATTCATCTGGTGTTCTTTCCTTGAAAAGAGAACCAGCACAACTATCCAGGTAATCTCTAGAAGCATCGGTTAGTCCATTATAAAAGATATCAAGTATTTCATTTTTCTTCAGAGGATGATCAGGCAAAGCATTAAGTAACATGAGAAGCCTCCCCCAAGCTTGTGGGAGACTCTCTTCTTCAATTTGCACAAAGTTGTATATTTCCTTTAAAGCAGCTTGTTTCTTATGAGCAGGGAAATATTTAGCAGAAAAGTAATAAATTATATCCTGGGGACTACGCACACAACCAGGATCAAGAGAATTAAACCATATCTTAGCATCACCCTTTAATGAGAACGGAAATATTTTAAAGATATAAAAGTAGCGAGATCTCTCATCATTAGTGAACAGGGTGGCTATATCATTCAATTTAGTAAGATGTGCCACAACAGTTTCAGATTCATAGCCATGGATCAGATTCAACCAAAGTAATTATATCAGGATCAACAGAGAATTCATAATCCTTATCGGCAGCACAAATAGGTGAAGTAGCAAAAGCAGGGTGAGGTTTCATTCTATCTTTAAGAGATTGCTTATTCCATTAAACTAATAAACTTTTGAGTTCATATCTATCTTTGCAAGCTAAAATAGCTGCAGAAGCTTCCATATCAAAAACATAACCCTTAGGAATAACAGGCATATCTTCATCATCACTTTCATCAATATTATCAGTTTCAATAATTTCTTTCTCTCTAGCCCTAGCAATTTGTTCATCAAGAAATTCACCAAGTGGCATAGAAGTATCAAGCATAGAAGTAGTTTCATCATAAGTACCATGCATAGCAGAAGTGGCATCATCAATAACATGCGACATATTAGAACGAATAGCAGAAGCAGGTTTAGGTGCCGCAAGCTTACTCAAAACAGAAGGTGAATCAAGTGCAGAGCTAGATGGCAGTTCCTTACCTCCCCTCGTAGTTGAGGGATAAATTGTTGTCTTAGCGTCTTTCAAGTTCTTCATAGTGACCAGCAGATATAAATCCCAAGTGACTCAAAGAATAGAGCTATGCTCCTCGGCAACGGCTCCAGAAAATAGTCTTGATAACCCACAAGTATAGGGGATTGCAACAGTTTTCGAGGGTAGAGTATTCAACCCAAATTTATTGGTTCGACACAAGGGGAGCCAAAGAATATTCTCAAGTATTAGCAGTTGAGTTGTCAATTCAACCACACCTGGATAACTTAGTATCTGCAGCAAAGTGTTTAGTAGCAAAGTAATATGATAGTAGTGGTAACGGTAGCAAAAGTAAAGAAGCAAAAGTAATATTTTCGGTGTTTTGTAGTGATTGTAATAGTAGCAATGGGAAAGTAAATAAGCGAGAACAAATATAGGAAAAGCTCGTAGGCATTGGATCGGTGATGGAGAATTATGCCGGATGCGGTTCATCATGTAACAGTCATAACATAGGGTGACAGAGAACTAGCTCCAATTCATCAATGTAATGTAGGCATGTATTCCGAATATAGTCATACGTGCTTATGGAAAAGAACTTGCATGCCATCTTTTGTCCTACCCTCCCGTGGCAGCGGGGTCCTAATGGAAACTAAGGGATATTAAGGCCTCCTTTTAATAGAGAACCGGAACAAAGCATTAGCACATAATGAATACATGAACTCCTCAAACTATGGTCATCACCAGGAGTGGTCCCGATTATTTTCACTTCGGGGTTGCCGGATCATAACACATAGTAGGTGACTATAGACTTGCAAGATAGGATCAAGAACACACATATATTCATGAAAACATAATAGGTTCAGATCTGAAATCATGGCACTCGGGCCCTAGTGACAAGCATTAAGCATAGGAAAGTCATAGCAACATCAATCTCAGAACATAGTGGATACTAGGGATCAAACCCTAACAAAACTAACTCGATTACATGATAGATCTCATCCAACCCATCACTGTCCAGCAAGCCTACGATGGAATTACTCACGCACGGCGGTGAGCAACATGAAATTGGTGATGGAGGATGGTTGATGATGACGACGGCGACGAATCCCCCTCTCCGGAGCCCCGAATGGACTCCAGATCAGCCCTCCCGAGAGATTTTAGGGCTTGGCGGCGGCTCCGTATCGTAAAATGCGATGATTTCTTCTCCTTGATTTTTTTCTCCCCGAAAGCAAATATATAGAGTTGGAGTTGAGGTCGGTGGAGCTCGAGGGGGCCCACGATGTGGTGGGCCCCCTGGCCTTCATCTTTTGCAATGATTTTTTATTATTTCCGAAAATATGTTCCGTGAAGTTTCAGGTCATTCCGAGAAGTTTTGTTTCTGCACATAAATAACACCATGGCAATTCTGCTGAAAACAACGTCAGTCCGGGGTTAGTTCCATTCAAATCATGCAAGTTAGAGTCCAAAACAAGGGAAAAAGTGTTTGGAAAAGTAGATATGACAGAGACGTATCAATGGGGACGGGTCCGATCACATTCACTTAGGCAAAAAGTCAATCTTGAAGAATTAGCGATAAGTGAATGTTGTAGAGGACTGAAAACTCAAATATATATAGTCAATGAAGAACACAGTCAGAAAGTGTGAAGACTTTGCAAAGTCGAAGAATTTGCAAATGAAAAAAACTCAAATTTGAAGATTCTCAACTTTTGTTAATGGCGTGACCCACCGTATAAGAATGGTGATTTCAGATGCCGCGTCCAATTGTCATAGGGCTCCGAGAATCAAATTCTTCGTTAATTTCTTCACACTTAGAGGGTTAGTCTTCATTGATTGAATAAAAATGTTACTTCATGTGTTGCACAACCTAGTCATCAATTTTGCATAAGTGTTAGGATGTGTGTCCTTTTCAAAGAACATTCGAGGATTCTAAGATATTTAGCTCATGCCGCAACTTGCCAAATCTCTTCTCATCCAAGGGCTTTGTGAAGATATCAGTTAGCTATTCTTTAGTCTTCACGTGCTCGATAGAGATGTCGCCCTTCAACACATGATCTCGAAGAAAATGATGACGAATCTGGATGTGCTTTGTCTCTGAGTGCTGAACTGGGTTAAGAGCAATATTGATGGCACTGTCATTGTCACATAAGAGTGGCATATTCTTCACATTGATGTCATAGTCCTTGAGGGTTTGCTTCATCCATAGCAATTGAGCATAGCACGAACTAACATCAATGTACTCAGCTTCAGCAGTAGAGAGTGATACGCAGTTCTGCTTCCTCGAAGACCAACATACCAAAGATCGTTTGAGGAAATGGCATGTGCCTGATGTTGACTTGCGATCCACACGATCACCAACATAGTCAGAGTTAGAATATCCAGTGAGATCAAAAGCCGAACCCTTGGGATACCATAATCCAAGTGTTGGAGTGTGAGCTAGATATCAAAGAATATGCTTCACAGCCTTATGTTGTGATTCCTTCGGTGTAGCTTGAAAACAGGCACACAGGCAAACACTAAGGATAATATCTGGCCTAGATGCACATAGAAACAATAAAGAGCCAATCATGGAGTGGTATACCTTTTGATCGCAATCTATATCATTTTCATCAGTGCATAGATGGCCATTTGTGGGCATAGGATTTTGACGCCTTTGTAATCTTGCATGCCGAATTTCCTCAAAACATCCTTGAGGTATTTCTCTTGAGATATGAAGATGCCGTTGTGCTGTTGACGGATTTGAATACCTAAGAATAATTTTAATTCTCCCATCATAGACATATGATATTCCTCACTCATCATATAGGCAAATTTATCACTGTAAAGTTGGTTAGTACATACAAAGATAATGTTGTCGGATCTTGAGTTACGGGAAAACCCTTAAGGTTCTAACTCTGGGGTGCGCGCGAAGATCTCTCCCTCACACGTTACGCCCTCACACGCTTCGCGATCTCTAGGCTAGCTCGACGAACTTGCAACACAAGGGACACAAGATTTATACTAGTTCAGTCCACCATTGTGGTGTAATACCCTACTCCGGTGTGGTGGTGGTGGATTGCATCTTGGGCTGAGGATGGACAGTACAATGGGAAGAACAGCCTCCTGAGGAGAGGTGCTCTTGTGCTTGGTGAACTTGAGGGTGTGTGGGGATTGCTCTCTTTCGTCCCCTCCTACTGTGGTGGCTAGTCCTATTTATAGAGGCCCCGGTCCTCTTCCCAAATATTGAGCGGGAAGGGATCCCACAATGGCCAATTTGAAAGGGGACAGCTAGTACAGCTTATCCTGACAAAAGTAGTCTTCGCCTGCCAAAGGCTCTGGTGGTGACGCCGCCTTGGGCTCCACGGTGACCTCCGTCCTGCCGTCCTGCTGGTCTTGGTCTCGTTGCACCGATATGGAAACCTTTGCTTGACGCCTCGGTACTCCTCGCCTGCGCTTGACTCCTTAGCACCAAAGAGGAAACAAGGACACTGCGCGTGCTGGCACCCGCCTGGTCTCGATCGTCATGGCTCACGTCACGAGAACCTTGCGAGGTTTGCCTTGCCTTGATCTCTACACCCCTCGCGAGCCAGCCTGGTGAGGCCGCTCCCAAGGAGGTCTTGTGTCGTCCGCCTCGCGAGGCTTGGCCCCTCGCGAAGGTCTTGAAAGCTTGTTGGTGAAGATGGGCCGTACAGGCCCACTCGCATAGCCACGCCGTGGGCCGCAGACAGGCAAGTCTAGGGACCCCCATTCCCAGAACGCCGACAGCAGCCCCCGGGCCCAAGGCGCGCTCGGGCTTGGCTTCGAGGCAAAGCCAACGGGCAAGTGCGGGGCGCCGCAAGCCCCAATAGCCTGCGGCCTTGGTCAACGCGTGGCGGTTGATTGGACGTGGGCGTCTCCGCTTCCCCACGCTGCCTCGGCAACTTCCCGACTTGACAAGTCCCTGCGACATGCAAGGAAAAACCATCATTACCTATGATCGTGGGGGGTGCTGGCTGGCTTTCTCGTGCTATAAAAGGGGAGGGGGCAGAGCCCCCGTCGCCCATCTCTTCTCATTCAACTCGCTTCTCCCCCTTGCTCCATTGCCATCAGCGACACCAATGGCGCCCATCTAAAGGTTTTCTGCTGCGAAGAAAGGAAAGACCCCCCCCCCCCACACACACACACCCCTCGACGGGCCAGGGCTGCTCCCGCCGAGGAAGAGGCCGGTCCACCGCAGCGACGCGGCGGCGATGCAGGTGGTGACGAGGCCTTGGTGCGAGCTGCCTCCTCCTGGGTACCCGTTGCCCTTGTACGCCCAAGCCGAAGGCTCAGGAGGAAGAAGCAGCGAGCGGCGGCGCGTGCCCCGCGGTCATGGTCATCGTACCGCAGTGGCACGCGTTGCCGCCCCTGGAGTCCACGCCGCGGACTCTTCGCGCGAGCTGGTGCTATGGGCAGCGATGCCCACGAGCACCTGGATCCGTTTCCCTTCCTTCTTCTCTGCCGAGATGCCGCCGAGGGGGCCCCTCACGCTTTGGCTGCAGCACGCCGACTGCGACGCGCCGGCGACTGGAGCGGAAGTTGAAGCCGTCTCCGCGGGCAAGATCTTCAGGACCCGAGGCTGGGGCAAGGTCGCCCGAGTGTGCCGTGCGGAGGGCGCCCTCACGTTCTACTTCGAGTATGACGGCGCTTCCACGCTGCTCTTCAAGGTCTTTGACGCACAAGGCCGCCGTCTGGAGTGCTGCACCGGGAGGGGTCGGCAGGTTGACGTCGCAGCAGGGGCAGGGCCTGCTGTCCGCGTCTCCAGCGGCTCCTCCGAAGGCCACAGCAACCCTTGGGAGTCCAGCGATTCTCCCGAGCTCTACGAGACTCCGGAGACGAGTGACGATAGCTACGTGCCTCCAAGCTCTCGCCGAGCCCAGAGCAGGGCTACAGCGTCCGGCCACCGCCACCGCTGATCTGGATCAGGTTGGCACCGGCCTCTGGTGGCCCACTGATGATGGCGTCAGCTGCAGGGGCGCGTGTAGATAGGACTCCTTGAAGCTTTTCCCTTTCGTTTCGTGCGAAGAATCGAGAGGTACCCCGTGGGGGCATGTAAAGGGTCTGTAATGTCTTTTGTCGATATCATCCTTATTATGAACTTGCACGGGCGCAAGTCCTGCTTCGGCTTGGTCTCCCCTTTCTATCCTCGCGACGACTTGGTGCTCTACGCTGACAGGTCCCAGTCCCCAGGCAGGCTGCAGTCATCGCTGGTATGCCAGGTCGTGTGCCGTGGTCAAGGCTAGGAGGTGAGCGGCCCGAGGTCCAGTAAGAGTTCCTGAGGCACAATGCTCAGGAGGTCCCCTTTAGCGCTCAAGCAGCCGTCGGGAGGTAAGAAAGGGGGGTGACGTTGCCGCAGCAGGGCTGCGGCTAGTGTGGTTCCTAGGCCTTAGCGGTTTTAGCCAACCCAGGCGCGAGACTTATCTTGACGGTCCGAGGTCGATTCCTCGTGATGCGCCAGATTCGTGCGTAGGTGTCACTAGCACAGCTAGCCTGGGCCCATACGAGCCTCCTCTTCTGCACGTTCTCCTTCGTGCTCTACGTCCTCAGGTCCCGGCCCTCGAGTGAGCTCAGCCACCACTGGTATGCCAGGTCGCGATGCCGTGGTCAAGGCCAGGGGTGAGGGCTGGAGAGCCAGTAAGAGCTCCTGAGTCGTGATGCTCAGGAGCCCCCATTTTAGCGCACAAGCGGATTGCATGGGAGAAGAGGGAGCTCGCGATGCCGCCTGCCTTCGTCCTCAGGGGATTCCTGCAAGCCAGCACAAGGAGAAACATAGCTCGCCATTATGGTTGTCGGTCTGCTACCGGTTGCTCCACAAGGAGACGAAGGCAGACGTGCGCGGGGCGTGCCGCAAGCCAGAGCTCGACCGCTCAGGTTTGTCGACGTTGCAGGGACGGACCTAAGCACAAGCGTCGTGCCAGCGTGAGCAGCTCCCTTGGTGGGTGACAATCAAGCAGGTGATAGTCATAGATAGATTAAGCATGGAAACAAACTAGCTCAAGTAAATGCAGGGAAGATACATGCCACTAGGTTAGGCCCGAGCGGCCTGGGGATGATGCAGCCCTAGGGGCGCCCCCAACAAGGTAAGCTAAAGATGTAAAAAGGGATACATACCACAGGGACGAACCCACGCGGCCTGGGAATGATGCAGCCCGAGGGGCACTTCCAGCTAAATAAACTTGGAAAATGCCACCTGGTTCTGTTGATGAAGGGATGTTGACAAAAGTAGTCTTCGCCTGCCAAAGGCTCTGGTGGTGACGCCGCCTTGGGCTCCACGGTGACCTCCGTCCTGTCGTCCTACTGGTATTGGTCTCGTTGCACCGATATGGAAACCTTTGCTTGATGCCTCGGTATTCCCCACCTGCGCTTGCCTACTTAGCACCAAAGAGGAAACAAGGAGACTGCGCGTGCTAGCGCCCGCCTGGTCTCGATCGTCATGGCTCACGTCACGAGAACCTCACGAGGTTTGCCTTGCCTTGATCTCTCCACCCCTCGCGAGCCAGCCTGGTGAGGCCGCTCCCGAGGAGGTCTTGTGTTATCCGCCTCGCGAGGCTTGGCCCCTCGCGATGGTCTTGAAAGCTTGTTGGTGAAGATGGGCCATACGGGCCCACTCGCAGAGCCACGCTGTGGGCCGCAGGCAGGCAAGTCTGGGGACCCCCGTTCCCAGAACACCGGCAAATATGATCAACATATATTTGGCACGCGAATAATTCATCATCGTAGGTTTTGGTGAAAAGAGTTGGCTCAAGTGAAACGGGTTTGAAGCCTTTCTTCATCAGGAATTCCTTCAAAGTATCATACCATGCCCGAGGGGCCTACGTGAGGCCATAGAGAGCCTTGTTGAGTCTAAAGACTTTGTCAGGGTGCTTAGGATCTTCAAAACCTGGGGGTTGAGCAACATATACTTCTTCCTCAAGCTTACCATTGAGGAATGCACTTTTCACATCCATTTGATATAAGATGATATTATGATGGTTAGCATAAGCAAGCAATATGCGAATAGCCTCAAGTCTAGTGAAAGGTGCAAAAGTTTCAGCGAGATCAATTCCTTCAACTTGTGTGTAGCCTTGAGCTACATGACGAGCCTTATTCCTCACCACAAGGCCATTTTCATCTTGCTTGTTGCGGTAGATCCATTTGGTACCAATGATATTGTGCTTGCGTGGGTCTGGTCGCTTGACAAGTTCCCAGACATTGTTGAGCTTGAATTGATGCAATTCCTCTTGCATCGCTTGAATCCACTCAGGCTCCAGAAATGTCTCATCAACTTTGGTGGGCTCTGTGATAGAGATAAAAGCAAAGTGCCCACAAAAATTAGACAAATGTGAATCCCTTGAGCGTGTGAGAGGACCTGGTGTGTTGATGCCGTCGATGATTTTCTCGATTTGCACTTCATTTGCAACGCGAGGATGAGTGGGTTGACGATGTTGAGTGGGCTCAGCATTTTCTTCAGAGCCATTTTCCTTAGGTGCACCAGCATGATGTTCTTCACGTTCTGGAATGACTTCTTCAGTAGATTCCTTAGTGGGTATGACATCCTTAGTGGCCTTGAACTTGATGGATTCCTCAGGTGAAATTTCATCTAGCACAGGAGGTAGGTGCTCTCTTTGCGAGCCATTAGTTTCATCGAACAACACATCTACAGTTTCAACGACTTTCTGATGAAAGGTGTTGAAGACTCTGTAGGTGTGTGAGTCCTTTCCGTAACCAAGCATAAAACCTTCATGTGCTTTCGGTGCAAATTTAGAATTGTGATGAGGATCTCTAATCCAACATTTAGCACCGAAGACTTTAAAATAATTCACATTGGGTTTCTTGTCAGTGAGGAGTTCATATGAGGTCTTTTTGAAGAATTTGTGAAGATATACCATGTTGATGATGTGGCATGTAGTATCAATTGCCTCAGGACAGAAGCGAGGAGGCGTCTTGTATTCATCAAGCATAGTGTGGGCCATCTCAACAAGAGTCATGTTCTTGTGCTCCACTACTCCGTTTTGCTGAGGAGTATAAGGAGAAGATAACTCGTGAGTAATACCAAGTTCATCAAGACCAGTATTCTTGAACTCGGTCCCATTGTCACTCCTAATGTGCTTGAACTTCACGCCGAAATTCATCGAGGCCCTCGAGGAAAATCGTTTGAAGACTTCCTGCACTTCAGTTTTGTAAGTGATGATATGCACCAATGTGTAACGAGAATAGTCATCTACAATAACAAAGCCATATAAAGATGTTGCATTTGTAAATCTGGCAAAGTGAGTGGGGCCGAAGAGATCCATGTGAAGCAATTCAAATGGACGAGTGGTAGTCATGATAGTCATCGAGGGATGCTTGGACTTGGTCATCTTTCCAGCTTCACAGGCTCCACACAGATGGTCCATGAGGAATTTGACACCCTCGATGCCAATGACGTGCTTCTTCTTCACGAGTGTGTGTAAGTTCCTCATGCCAGCATGACCTAGTTGTCGATGCCATAACCAGCCTTCTGAAGCTTTTGCAAGTAGACATGTGGCAGGCTGTGGTCCTGTAGCGAAATCAACAATATACAAGTCTCCTCTCCTAAAGCCTTCGAAGACTTTGGAATTGTCAGATTCCATGATCACAACACAACAATACTTGCCAAAGACAACAACCATATAAAGATGACAAAGCATTGAGACAGACATGAGGTTAAATCCTAAGGACTCGACAAGCATGACTTCGTCCATGTGTCGATCCTTTGAGATCGCAACCCTACCAAGACCCAATACCTTGCTTTTCCCTTTGTCGGGCATAAGTGATATGCTTCAGATGCGACAGAGATAAAGTAGTGTCCATCAACAACACTACAAAAAAAGACACATCCATGACATTTTGGGCCGAACGAAAAAAATTATGTCATACTTATGACACTTCTATGACGATAATTGTGACAAAACCCGGTATCATCATAGATGTGGTGAGCTCCTATTTCTATGACAAAAAATCATGACAGAAAACGGGCTTTTCTTCCCGGGCGGGCCGGAGACACAACTGCATGACATTCTTTGGGCCGTCCATGACGGAAAAAACCGTGGTAGAAGCAAGGGCGAGGAAAATATCGGGGTGTTCCCAGTTACGGTGGGTGGTCGGGGCCGAGCGATGCGTGTTTCTCTCATACACGCACGCGCGTGGGTGCGAGGCGTTGGGCTCTAACTAAACCCGAGCGAGGCATTGGGCTCTAACTGAACCCGAGCGATTGCACTGCAGGCTACGCGTTACTGAACCCGAGCGATCGATCGATGGTTGTTAACTAAACCCGGTCGAGCGATTCCTTCACTACTGCTGCTAACTGAAGCCGATCGATGCTGCCTCTGGATGAACAGTGAGCATGCTGGGGGGTTGGATGAACAGTTCCTGGTGGGGGTGGATGAACAGGACCCCGTGGTGTTGCCTCTGGATGAACAGGACCCCGATAGATCGAGCTGGTTGGGGCTGGATGAACAGGACCCCGTGGAGGGCTGGATGAATAGGACCAACCCGTGGAGGGCTGGATGAACAGTAGATGGTGGAGGGCTGGATGAATAGTATCCCGTGGAGAGGGCTGGTTGAACAGTAGCCGGTGGAGTAGCGCGCGGTGGAGGCTGGATGAACAGGAGCCCGTGGATGAACAGTCGCAGGTGGAGGCTGGAGGAGGTTGACGGTGGATGAACAGTAGCCCGTGGAGGCAGGAGGGGGTCGACGTTGGAGATGAACAGTATCTAGTGGAGTCCCGTTTTGCGGTACGCCACACCCCTCCCGATGAACAGGACCCCCGTTTCGACCGTACCGCTCCAACACAAGTATGTTTCCTCCATTTTGCGGTACACCACACCCCTCCTGATCAACAGGACCCCCATTTCGACCGTAGCAGGTCCATTTCCTCCGTTTTGTGGTACACCAGACCCCTCCCGATGAACAGGATCCCGTCTCAAACGTGGTCGGTCGAACACAAGGCCGTTTCCTCCATTCTGCGGTACGCCGGGCCTCGTTTTCATCAGTTGTTCCGTCCAAGCCCTCCCGATGAACACGGCGATGCATTATGTTCCGACCCAGCTAGTTGGCTCCCCATGAACATGACGATGGCGTTGTTTCTCCGTTCCGACCCAGCCATGTACATGAGCCCTGGCCGTACATACGCGCGAGTGGGCGTTCGAGACCCCGCCCGTATGTACGTACGTGGCTGTATTTACTTTCTTGCACACTGGCCGTTGTACGTGCGTGTACATGCTACGTGCGTGCCTCTACATCGACCAATATGTACGTACACGTTCGCGACCAGAATGACAACTCTACGTACGCTTCGACCAGGTGGGTCCCGACTGTCAGGCACTTCCTTGCGTGCAAAGATGTAGCTGGTTGATGACTACTACACAACCTTCTTCTTCTATACGTTGTTGGGCCTGCAAGTGCACAGGTTTGTAGGACAGTAGCAAATTTCCCTCAAGTGGATGACCTAAGGTTTATCAATCCGCGGGAGGCGTAGGATGAAGATGGTCTCTCTCAAGCAACCCCGCAACCAAATAACAAAGAGTCTCTTGTGTCCCCAACACACCCAATACAATGGTAAATTGTATAGGTGCACTAGTTCGGCGAAGAGATGGTGATACAAGTGCAATATGGATGGTAGATATAGGTTTTTGTAAACTGAAAACATAAAAACAGCAAGGTAGCAAGCGGTAAAAGTGAGCGTAAACGGTATTGCAATGATAGGAAACAAGGCCTAGGGTTCATACTTTCACTAGTGCAAGTCCTCTCAACAATAATAACATAGTTGGATCATATAACTATCCCTCAACATGCAACAAAGAGTCACTCCAAAGTCACTAATAGCGGAGAACAAACGAAGAGATTATGGTAGGGTACGAAACCACCTCAAAGTTATTCTTTCCAATCAATCCAATGGGCTATTCCTATAAGTGTCACAAACAACCCTAGAGTTCGTACTAGAATAACACCTTAAGACACAAATCAACCAAAACCCTAATGTCACCTAGATACTCCAATGTCACCTCAAGTATCCGTGGGTATGATTATACGATATGCATCACACAATTTCAGATTCATCTATTCAACCAACACATAGAACCTCAAAGAGTGCCCAAAGTTTCTACCGGAGAATCACGACGAAAACGTGTGCCAACCCCTATGCATAGGTTCATGGGCGGAACCCGCAAGTTGGTCACCAAAACATACATCAAGTGGCACATGATATCCCATTGTCACCACAGATACGCACGGCAAGACATACATCAAGTGTTCTCAAATCTTTAAAGACTCAATCCGATAAAATAACTTCAAAGGGAGAACTCAATCCATTACAAGAGAGAAGAGGGGGAGAAGAAACAGAAGATCCAAATATAATAGCAAAGCTCGCGATACATCAAGATCGTGCCAAATCAAGAACACGAGAGAGAGGGATCAAACACATAGCTACTAGTACATACCCTCAGCCCTGAGGGTGAACTACTCCCTCCTCGTAATGGAGAGCGCTGGGATGATGAAGATGGCCACCGGTGAGGGTTCCCCCCTCCGGCAGGGTGCCGGAACAGGGTCCCCAGAGGTTTTTGGTGGCTACAGAGGCTTGCGGCGGTGGAACTCCAGATCTAATCTCCGTTCTGGAAGTTTTAGGATACGTAGGTATATATGGGTGCAAGGGGTACGTCGGTGGAGCTGCGAGGGCCCCACGAGGCAGGGGGCGCGCCCCAGAGGGGTGGACGCGCCCCCTACTCTCGTGGCCATCTCCCATATCTTCTGACGTAGAGTCCAAGTCTATCAGGTAGGTTTCCTTCCAAAAATAACTTCTCCAGTTGATTTCATTCCGTTTTGACTCCGTCTAATATTCCTTTTCCTCGAAACACTGAAATAGGCATAAAATAACAAATCTGGGCTGGGCCTCAGGTTAATAGGTTAGTCCCAAAAATAATATAGAAGTGGATAATAAAGCCCAATATTGCCTAAAACAGTAGATAATATAGCATGGAGCAATCAAAAAAAATTCTAGATACGTTGGAGACGTATCAAGCATCCCCAAGCTTAATTCATGCTCGTCCTCGAGTAGGTAAATGATAAAAAAGATAATTTTTGATGTGGAATGCTAGTTGGCATAGTTTCATTGTAATTCTTCTCAATTGTGATATGAATATTCAGATCCAAAAGATTCAAGACAAAAGTTCATATTGATATAAAAGTAATAATACTTCAAGCATACTAACAAAGCAATTATGACTTCTCTAAATAACATGGCCAAACAAAGTTCATCCCTACAAAATCATATAGTTTAGTCATGCTCCATTTTCGTCACACAAGAATGCTCTCATCATGCTCAACCCCGATGAGAAGCCAAACAATTGTTTCATACTTTAATAATCTCAAACTCATAAACCTTCACGCAATACATGAGCGCGAGCCATGGATATAGCACTTATGGGTGGAATAGGACATGATGATGGGGGTTATGTGGAGAAGACAAAAAAGGAGAAAGTCTCACAGCAATGAGGATAATCAACGGGCTATGGAGAGGCCCATCGATTGATGTTAATGCGAGGAGCAAGGATTGCCATGCAACGGATGCACTAGAGCTAAAATGTATGAAAGCTCAACAAAAGAGACTAGTGGGTGTGCATCCAACTTGCTTGCTCATGAAGACCTAGGGCACTTGAGGAGGCCCATCGTTGGAATATACAAGCCAAGTTCTATAATGAAAAGTTCCCACTAGTATATGAAAGTGACAAAACAAGAGACTCTCTATCATGAAGACTATGGTGCTACTTTGAAGCACAAGTGTGGTAAAAGGATAGTAGCATTGCCACTTTTTATTTTATTGTATATTTTTTATTTTTTTAATTTTTTTGGGCCTTCTTTTTTTTATTTGGCCTTTCTCTCTTTTTTTGCGACAATGCTCTATTGAATGATGATCATCACACTTCTATTTATTTACAACTCAATGATTACAACTCGATACTAGAACAAAGTATGACTCTATATGAATGCCTCCGACGGTGTACCGGGATATGCAATGAATCAAGAGTGACATGTATGAAAGAATTATGAACGGTGGCTTTGCCACAAATACGATGTCAACTACATGATCATGCTAGCAATATGACAATGATGGAGCGTGTCATAATAAACGAAACGGTGGAAAGTTGCATGGCAATATATCTCGGAATGGCTATGGAAATGCCATAATAGGTAGGTATTGTGGCTGTTTTGAGGAAGATATAAGGAGGTTTATGTGTGAAAGAGCGTATCATATCACGGGGTTTGGATGCACCGGCGAAGTTTGCACCAACTCTCAATGTGAGAAAGGGCAATGCACGGTACTGTAGAGGCTAGCAATGATGGAAGGGTGAGAGTGCGTATAATCCATGGACTCAACATTAATCATAAAGACCTCACATACTTATTGCAAAAATCTACAAGACATCAAAAACCAAAGCACTACGCGCATGCTCCTAGGGGGGTAGATTGGTAGGAAAAGACCATCGCTCGTCCCCGACCGCCACTCATAAGGAGGACAATCAAATAACACCTCATGTTTCAAATTCATTACATAACGTTTACCATACATGCATGCTACGGGACTTGCAAACTTCAATGCAAGCATTTCTCAAATTCACAACTGCTCAACTAGCACAACTTTGATATCACTACCTCCATATCTCAAAACAATCATCAATCATCAAACTTCTCTTAGTATTCAACACACTCATAAGAATTCTTACAAATCTTTTATGCTTAGCATATTAGGATTTTAAGAAAATTACCATGCTATTTAAGACTCTCAAAATAATATAAGTGAAGCATGAGATTTCATCTATTTCTTCAAAATACAACTACCACCATGCTCTAAAAGATATAAGTGAAGCACTAGAGCAAACAACAAACTACTCCGAAAGACATAAGTTAAGATCAATGAGTAGTCGAATAATTATGCAACTATGTGAAGACTCTCCCATTTAAGGATTTCAGATCTTGATAATGTATTCAAACAGCAAGCAAAGCTAAAGAAAATAAAATGACGCTCCAAGCAAAACACATATCATGTGGTGAATAAAAATATAGCTCCAAGTAAAGTTACCGATGAACGAAGACGAAAGAGGGGATGCCTTCCGGGGCATCCCCAAGCTTAGACGCTTGGTTATCCTTGAATATTACCTTGGGGTGCCTTGGGCATCCCCAAGCTTAGGCTCTTGCCACTCCTTATTCCATAGTCCATCGAGTCTTTACCCAAAACTTGAAAACTTCACAACACAAAACTTAATAGAAAACTCGTGAGCTCCGTTAGCGAAAGAAAACAAAACACTACTTCATGGTACTGTAATGAACTCATTATTTATTTATAATTGTGTTAAACCTACTGTATTCCAACTTATCTATGGTTTATAAACTATTTTACTAGCCATAGATTCATCAAAATAAGCAAACAACACACGAAAAACAGAATCTGTCAAAAACAGAACAGTCTGTAGTAATCTGTAGCTAACGTAAAATTCTGGAACTCCAAAAATTCTAAAATAAATTGGTGGACCTGAGGAATTTGTCTAGTAATCATCTGCAAAAAGAGTCAACTAAATATCACTCTCCAGTAAAAAGTTCTAGCTAATCTTGTGAGCGCTAAAGTTTCTGTTTTTTACAGCATGATCATAAAGACTTCACCCAAGTCTTCCCAAAGGTTCTACTTGGCACAAACACTAATTAAAACACAAAACCACATCTAAACAGAAGCTAGATGGATTATTTATTCCTAAACAGAACCAAAAAGCAATAAACTAAAATAAAATTGGGTTGCCTCCCAACAAGCGCTATCGTTTAACGCCCCTAGCTAGGCATGATGATTTCAATGATGCTCACATAAAAGATAAGAATTGAAACATAAAAACAGCATCATGAAGAATATGACTAGCACATTTAAGTCTAACCCACTTCCTATGCATAGGGATTTTGTGAACAAACAACTTATGGGAACAATAATCAACTTGCATAGGAAGGTAAAACAAGCATAACTTCAAAACTTTAAGCACATAGAGAGGAAACTTGATATTATTGCAATTCCTACAAGCATACATTCCTCCCTCATAATAATTTTCAGTAGCATCATGAATGAATTCAACAATATAAGCAGCACCTAAATCATTCTTTTCATGATCTACAAGCATAGAAATTTTACTACTCTCCACATAAGCAAATTTCTTCTCAAGAATAATAGTGGGAGCAAACTCGACAAAATAACTATCATATGATTGAGAATTAAGATCAAGATGACAAGTTTCATGGTTATCATTATTCTTTAAAGCATAGGTGTCATCACAATAATCATCATAGATAGGAGGCATGCTTTCATCATAGTATATTTGCTCATCAAAGCTTGGGGGACAAAAATATCATCTTCATCAAACATAGATTCCCCAAGCTTGTGGCTTTGCATATCATTAGCATCATGGATATTCAAGGAATTCATACTAACAACATTGCAATCATGCTCATCATTCAAAGATTTAGTGCCAAACAATTTAATGCATTCTTCTTCTAACACTTTGGCACAATTATCCTTTCCATCATACTCACGAAAGATATTAAAAAGGTGAAGCGTATGAGACAAACTCAATTCCATTTTTTGTAATTTTCTTTTATAAACTAGACTAGTGCTAAAACAAGAAATAAAAAGATTTGATTGCAAGATCTAAAGATATACCTTCACTTACCTAGCCTCCCCGGCAACGGCGCCAGAAAAGAGCTAGATGTCTACTACACAACCTTCTTCTTGTAGACGTTGTTGGGCCTGCAAGTGCACAGGTTTGTAGGACAATAGCAAATTTCCCTCAAGTGGATGACCTAAGGTGTATCAATCTGCGGGAGGCGTAGGATGAAGATGGTCTCTCTCAAGCAACCCTGCAACCAAATAACAAAGAGTCTCTTGTGTCCCCAACACACCCAATACAATGGTAAATTGTATAGGTGCACTATTCCGGCGAAGAGATGGTGATACAAGTGCAATATGGATGGTAGATATAGGTTTTTGTAAACTGAAAACATAAAAACAGCAAGGTAGCAAGCGGTAAAAGTGAGCGTAAACGGTATTGCAATGATAGGAAACAAGGCCTAGGGTTCATACTTTCACTAGTGCAAGTCCTCTCAACAATAATAACATAGTTGGATCATATAACTATCCCTCAACATGCAACAAAGAGTCACTCCAAAGTCACTAATAGCGGAGAACAAACGAAGAGATTATGGTAGGGTATGAAACCACCTCAAAGTTATTCTTTCCAATCAATCCAATGGGCTATTCCTATAAGTGTCACAAACAGCCCTAGAGTTCGTACTAGAATAACACCTTAAGACACAAATCAACAAAAAACCTAATGTCACCTAGATACTCCAATGTCACCTCAAGTATCCGTGGGTATGATTATACGATATGCATCACACAATCTCAGATTCATCTATTCAACCAACACATAGAACCTCAGAGAGTGCCCAAAGTTTCTACCGGAGAATCACGACAAAAACGTGTGCCAACCCCTATGCATATGTTCATGGGCGGAACCCGCAAGTTAGTCACCAAAACATACATCAAGTGGCACATGATATCCCATTGTCACCACAGATACGCACGGCAAGACATACATCAAGTGTTCTCAAATCTTTAAAGACTCAATCCAATAAAATAACTTCAAAGGGAAAACTCAATCCATTACAAGAGAGAAGAGGTGGAGAAGAAACATAAGATCCAAATATAATATCAAAGCTCGCGATACATCAAGATCGTGCCAAATCAAGAACACAAGAGAGAGAGAGATCAAACACGTAGCTACTGGTACATACCCTCATCCCCGAGGGTGAACTACTCCCTCCTCGTCATGGAGAGCGTCGGGATGGTGAAGATGGCCACCGGTGAGGGTTCCCCCCTCCGGCAAGGTGCCGGAACAGGGTCCCGAGAGGTTTTTGGTGGCTACAGAGGCTTGCGGCGGCGGAACTCCAGATCTAATCTCCGTTCTGGAAGTTTTAGGATACATAGGTATATATGGGTGCAAGGGGTACGTCGGTGGAGCTGCGGGGGCCCCACGAGGCAGGGGGGCGCCCCCCAGGGGGTGGGCGCGCCCCCTACCCTCGTGGCCAGCTCCCGTATCTTCTGACGTAGAGTCCAAGTCTATCGGGTAGGTTTCCTTCCAAAAATAACTTCTCCAGTTGATTTCGTTCCGTTTTGACTCCGTCTGATATTCCTTTTCCTCGAAACAATGAAATAGGCATAAAACAGCAAATCTAGGCTGGGCCTCCGGTTAAATGGTTAGTCCGAAAAATAATATAAAAGTGGATAATAAAGCCCAATATTGCCTAAAACAGTAGATAATATAGCATGGAGCAATCAAAAATTATAGATATGTTGGAGATGTATCACTGGTGGGTCCCAGCAGTCAGGGGGCGAATCGTTTTTTTGCCCGGATGCACTTCCTTGCGTGCGAAGATGTAGCTGGTGGGTCCCAGCAGTCAGCGAGAAATGTTTTTTTCGCGAAATACGGTGGCCCGTCCGGTGGGTCCCCGCTGTCAGGTGGAGGAATAATTATTTTGCGCGTAATAAGGAGGCACTTCCTTGCTGCGGCCGTGGACCCAGCTGTCAGCCTCTCCACGTACAGTCCACGTCCGATGGAAGCCATTCCTTGACCATGTTGACCACGCTGCGCCGAGAGCACCAGGGCGGTGGATGACGGCGAGGCATAGGAAGGGGACGACGCAGAGCCGGGGAAGACGCGGCAGTGGAAGCCCGCGCGGAGAGGAGTACGAGGGTTCACTGGTTCGTCTTGCGGTGTGAGGCTGCCGTTGCCATAGAATAACAGGGGGTGTGAGTGAGTAGAGGGATGGCCTGGCCAGCGGTGGGAGTAGTAGGGGGCGGTGAGGCCTCCGCGGCATCACAGCAGGCCACGGGAGGCAGGAGCACGCGGCACGACCGGCGCTGCTTTAGGCGGCTGGAGCAAGAAGACCATAGGTTGAAGAAGCACTACGGTCGTTGGATGGACATCGTACGATCACTGCAGCTAGAATCGTTTATATTGACTAAGTTGACAAAGCCCTTGGTACGCGTCAACTTAGTAGGCCCACAGGTCAGCCTCCAAAACGCTGGGCCCCACATGTCAGGAGGAGGAATCAGTTTTTGGGCGGCTGAAGCAAGACTATCCGAGATTGAAGAAGAAGCACGACATCCGTTGGATGGACATCCAACGGCCACAGCTGCCAGAACCGTGTGTTGTTGACAAATCCTTGCATACGCGTCAACTTAGTTTTTTTAGGGGACGCGTCAACTTAGAAGGCCCACAAGTGTGTGGCAGAGAACATATAGCCCATTTGCGATTTGTAAGAATGTACATCCCATTTTTTAATTCTAATGGAATTTACTACAGCCCATTTACAGTTTGTTAAAAGTGCAACCCATTTTCTAGCTAGGACAACGATTAATAATTTCAACAACCGCTCAAACAGAATTCAAAAAAAATTCCCACATTTTTATGGGATCCAAAATATTTTTATCCGAAATTTCTAGTGAGATTAAATATAATTTCAAAATAAAGTTGTGTTACGTTAAAATCCAACGAAATATTGCGCGCGCAACAAGTAATGAAATTAATATTTTCAAATTCCAATAATAATATATTTTTTAAACTAATTACACACTTGGTGCATTTTTTATAGTTATTGCCCAGTTATTGTAATTACATCCCATTTATTATTTCTTAAAGTCCATTTTCTTGTTAAGCCTAATGCATACCTCCTAGGAAAGTTTGTAGCCCAGCGGGGCGGAGAATAACAAGTTGACCCGGATATTGTGTACAACTGTCGGCCCAGTTGCATTGCTGATGTTGAAAAAAAAGACCTGTGTAGTACAGTACAACCTAACATGGCTACTCAGCCCACATTCAGCGACTCCGGAAAGGCCCAAACAAGGCTTTTGTACAACTTTTTGAAGTCACCGAGCTCAATTAGTAACTTAAGAAAAAAGTTAGATTACAGTGGAACCTAATTAAAAGTTGTCACGAGCAAAGAGATAATTCAACGGGTCCCACTTGTGCGTGTGTGTGTGTGTGTGTGCGTGAGAGAGAGAGAGAGAGACCCACCGGTCGATGCTCGTAAATACATCTTTCATCCATATACATTGTTGATGCTCATTAAAAACTTATATAGTTGACACAATCATATAGAACATCATAGCACACTGAACTTGCATACAAAAAATTCACGCAGGCGGCACAATCAAGATGGAAGCAGTGGATCGCTACGGGTAGGGCTATGTTAAAACCAACGAACTCGTACATAACGGTTCATCGTTTTTATCAATGACAGGGAAATATCTTGAATGATGTGCAAAGAAAATAGACAGACAACACAATAAGTTCTGCTAGCATATTAAGTTGATGTACAACCCTTTCTAAAAAAGTTCAGGTACAAAATTAGAACAGGTCACAATCAAATGTAATGGCACATCAGTGCTTCACACCCATAGCTCGGATTTAACTAGTATCTGACAAGATTCAATTATTACCTAAAATTAGAGCACATACAGGCAGCCAACCCTGCCTCTTCTCCCAAAGAAGCAGTGGCCTCTGCCGCATGATGGAGTAGGCCCTGTGCCATCCATCGTTCCGAGCAACACGGGGAAAGTCTAACGTTGACCCCTGTAATGGACGTCGTCGACGGACCCTGGCACCAGCGGCGGCGGCAGGACTTTGATTGATGGATTGACCAATTCTTCGACATGCACGAACACTCGATACAGGTACATCCCTAACGTAGAGAGCCATGTAGACACGATTTTCCATAGCAAACAGAGCCTCTCTGCCATCAGGGTCCTTGCCAACGGTGATCTCCTGGTTAATCGGATAATTGAGTCCGAGAAACAGAGAGTGTGAACCAAGGCTGTTTACCCGCTGTCGGTGTCAAAACGGGCGGATCTCGGGTAGGGGGTCCCGAACTGTGCGTCTAGGATCGATGGTAACAGGAGACGGGGGGCACGATGTTTACCCAGGTTCGGGCCCCCTCTATGGAGGTAATACCCTACTTCCTGCTTGATTGATCTTGATGAATATGAGTGTTACAAGAGTTGATCTACCACGAGATCGTAATGGCTAAACCCTAGAAGTCTAGCCTATGAGTATATGGTAATGAATTTGTCCTATCCGGACTATGCTCTCCGGTTTATATAGACACCAGAGAGATCTAGGGTTATATGAGGTCGGTTACATAAGAGGGAATCTTCATAATCAGCCGCCTAGCTTGCCTTCCACGCCAAGTAGAGTCCAATCCGGACACGGGTATATTCTTTGGTCTTCGTGTCTTCACAGCCCATCAGTCCGGCCCACTACTGGAATTAGACACTTTGCCATCTGCCATGGCAGATGGCAAAGGCACGTACGGTGGATGGCAAAGGGCTTTGTCATCTGCCAGCAGATGGCAAAGGGCCGCTGGATAAACTCTGGTAAAGGCTTCTTTGTCATCTGCTGGCAGATGGCAAAGAGCCTGTAGCCTTTGCCATCTGCTGGCCGATGGCAAAGCCCGAGGAACGGGGTTAGCCACGTTAGGAGGATAACGGCGTGCTTTGCCATCCGCCAGCAGATGGCAAAGTGCCTATATTGCCTCATTTAATTTTGTTTTTTCTTATATCAATTCATTTTCACAGAAAATCAAACATATATATATATATATATATATATATATACATATATATATATATGTATATATATATATATATATGTATATGACCAATATAGCATATTTAACACATATTACCAATAGTCATGAACGCAAATATATCCAACACATGTTACCAATAGTAGCAAGTTTCACCCATACATATACATAGTTTCATCAATATTACACAGTTTCATCATAGGTAGCAAGTTTCACAAAGTCAAAACAAAAACTAAAGACAAGCACTCCATGAACCCAAGCTTCCGTGATCTGAAGCAAATCTACAAAATGGGAAAGAAGAAGTTAGAAGAAGAAGACTAGAAGAAGAATATTATTATGATGCAACTAAAATGTGAAGATTATTATAATGCAACTTATATATGTAAAATAGGTCATTTTGGAGCTAAGTATGGTTATTATGTCATTTTTGAGCTAGCTAAGCATACTAAGTCATTTTGGTCATCTAATCTTCTTTGTGTGTGTATAAAGAAACGTGATCTGATCTTCTTTGTGTGTGTATAAAGAAACGTGATCTAATCTTCTATAAAATATATATACGGAGACTATAGTAAGCTTTATGGTTTTGTTGGTGCTAAATATACAACTAAATATCCAATCTGTATGTGAAGTAGGCAACAACGGAGCCAGGAAATAAACATAAGGGGGGTCGAGCATGAAGGACAACTCTAAAATGCAACTAAGCCTGGCGGAATATATAGGAGTTGACACTGAGTATAGCAAAATATGTACTACTATAACCGTAAGTGTTGATAATATAGGCAAGATTTTTTTTTTTATCAAAGGACACGGCCTCATTTTTATTATGAAAATGGAAATGGAGTCTTAACCTACACAGACTAATCTCCATATTTTTTTAAGTTGCAACCAATACTTTGAAACAAAACTATATCCACCAATTCATGTTGTGAATTAGGATACCAAAATGCAAGATCTTTCATATTGTACCAGTGTGGCCGCTTCCTGATGTGCTCCAAAGTACAAACTGAAGAGAATAGAACTAGCAAGATTTTTGTGTCGTCATGAAAACGAAACAAAAAGGATTTATATCCTCATCCCAGATTTTGGCTTGGAAAAATAGAGTAGTTGATACAGAAGGGAAGATACACGAGTGAGAAAGAAGCACACCTGGTGTGTCTGTGTTTGTGAACTGTAGAGTGTGGCTATGGAAATGAGAGCAAAAGTCAAAATGGTTCTCAGTTTTCACCGATTGGGATGTTCTGTGAACAATACACTAGATGACCCAGTGCGCCGATGGCGCAAGGGGCGAGAGTAAGGCAAGTATTGAAAGAGTGAACATAAATATATTTAGGGGCAGATTAGAACACATGGAAATCTTAACCGACAGGGAAAACACAATGCAGTATACCATCTGGCCATGTTAGTGTGCATTACACAAGATTATTGTTACTAAATTGCAGAGCATATCAGCACATAATAACAAAACTGTGTCTACTGGATTGAGATGAATAGTGGATATATGAGGACAACAGTGTAGACATCACACAAGTATTTCAATTATACATGCTCTTCTTCGTAGCTATATTTGTTCTGTTCGGTGAAGTTAAATGGTATCAGGAAATCAAAAAGAAAAAGACTATCTGTTTTGTATCGATATTCCTCTGAAATCTGATAACCATACAACCATATGTTTGGTTAATAACAAAACAAACTATACAAACCGTTTACAGGAATATCGATAACAAACTTGTTCCATCTTGAATAAAAAAATTGTGTACCAAATGTTCCGCAACCAAACCATTTTTCCAGTACATTTATATCAACACGCACAACTCATGGTCACATTAGCACAATTTATGAAAAGCATCATTTTTCTCCCAATAAAAATGAAAAGGTAAAAAAGACATTGTGCAACAGCATTAGCTTTCAGGTAAAACATTTACTGTAGTTCCTAACAAGCCCAAGCAAAGAAAACGAAAACTATGGCATCCTCTATTGTAGAATTAAGAAAATAGGCTCTCGTGGGATAGATTGGTTCACCTTGAGGTACAATGAATAGATTAGAAAACAAGCAGAAGTTAGTCCTATTTTGGAATCTGCAATAATACTCAGTTAGAAAGAACTGCAAGATACAAGGCATCCATACTCACATGAGCCAGCAGATGTGCAGCCCGAGCAATTGTGGGAAGGTGAACTGTTGTGAAGCATGAATGTAGCTCGAGAAAGACGGGCCCTAGATTGAACACGTCGGTACCCTTCATCTCCCCAAAGACTGCATCAGCAGATTGATTGGAATATCAATTCCTAAAAACCATGATCATACAAAAGGGTTTTATCAGCAGACATATATTAGTTCCAATGATGGAGCTTCTCTATGAAACAAAATTTGAAATATACTGGAACTCTTTTGCATAAAATGATTGTAAATCCAATATTATATTCAACTATAGCTTTGTGCTCAGTAGTACCTACAACCTGACACAACTCATCTATCAAACTTTACACAGGTGCGGCTAATCTAACTCAGAGTCTAAAAGGTAAACTAACCCTGCATCCAGTTTATAGAACGAGGGGCCTGGGTAGCCAAGCCGGACTAAGATGAGTACGACGCATGTTTACAGTGTCAAAAGTAGTAACAAAGTTCAATCTTGTTTTTACATGCTTGTTCTGCCATAAACCTTTGCAGAACTGTTCTCATAACATTATTGGTCGTCGAGTATTAGCTTCAACTTGAGAACAACAGCATGGTTTTGCATTGACAATTGATGTACTTTTAGTAAATAAAAACAAAATGATGCACTTTTCTATGGGATTAAAAATGTGGAGAGCAAATGGTATGACAACAATCACGATTATTTAACAAAACAGGGAGGCCATTGTATTTACTGATCTGAAAGTGTTGTATGTGATAAAAACAGAGCATCACAGGTTCAGAAAACCCTGAATTGAATGATTGTTTTTTCGATGCTGAAATCCTATCAGGGCATGGTGCTCTGCCTAGTGCAGCAGCCCCAATCTGCACTCTGCAAATCAACGACATTAAGCCCAGGTAGTCCCATTTGTAGATTAAATTCTTCATGACTGTCTATGCTTGCACCATCACTTATTTGACAGAAAAACAATGTGGTACATTCAGCACTCATGACGACACATATTACTGTACCTATAACTCATCATTTTTGCGAAAAGGATATGCACATAACCTTGCAAAAAAATATTGTCAAGAATTAACTCATTTTTTACACAGCCTGATATTTTCATACATTTCCTAAACTAGAAATGTTTGCAACATAAACAAACCAATCACGTATATCAATTACCCATGCCAAATTCACCCAAGCCTGAATTTTTTTGAACCTCAATTCAAGCAAACAGTTTATCTTGTGTAAGCTTGACAAGCTAATGACAGATATTCTAGTTACTACTACACTTTCTATGTCTACTTTTTCACAAGTTCAAGGTAGCAGCTTAGTACGTGCTGGATAGAGAACATCAGACGTACCACGAATCCATGGTTAGGAAAGAAGAGGTGGAGGAGGGCGAGCAGCTATGTTCTCCATGACGAACCAGAGCCGACATCATATTTTCTTCTGTTATTGGCTTCCTTCCTCTCCTGCAGCCCCACTCCACTGCAGCGGGAGCTCGTTCCCTACTGCTTCTTGTCCCCGACTCCGGCTCTCCTCAGCTACCATCTTGCTGCTCCTTCTTATAGCTAGGAGACAAGTGATAGATCCGCCATTTTGCTTTTATCGAACACCTTGTAGGCATAGAACAAACAAAGATGAGATTTTTGGGGATTAAATCAAAAGAATGAGAACGGAGGAAGGGGATGAGATGGTTACCTGATCTTAGCTTGACCTTCTGCCGGAGGACGACGACGAAGGCGACGGCACGGACCACCGCTTCCTGCTGCGGCCGCTGCTGCTCGCGTTCACCAGCACCGCGCCTGAGCACGGGGCGGCCACATCTGGGCCACCACGCACGCGACACGGGCCGTTCCTCGGCTCGCGCATCTGGGCCACCACCCGACACGGGCCGCTCCTCGGCTCGAGCTCAAGGTGGACTAGGCGACGAGGCGGAGAACAGGGCTGGGAGGTCGCCGGTGGGCTGTGTGCGGCGGCTAGGGTTGGGGGATGGGGAAAGAGCCTCGAGGGTTGGGGGAGGGGCGGTGCCGCAGCCTGGAATGGTGGAGGGGCGAGCTGCGGTGGCGGGGAGGGGCGGGCCGGTGGCAGTGCTGGGCGGCGTCGGGAACGCGGGGCTGGGGCGCGGTGCAGTGGTGGCTGGGAGAGGTGGGGAGAGAGAGAGAGGGGGTGGGGCCGGGCTGGGAGAGAGAGAGAGAGAGGGGGGGGTGGGGCCGGGCTGGGAGAGAGAGAGGGGTGGGGCCGGGCTGGGAGAGAGGGGAGGAGATTGTTTTTTTGAAGATGAGAGGGGTGGAGATAGTGTCACTTCTTTGCCATCAGCCAACGGATGGCAAAGGTCCACATCTTTACCATCAGCCAGCGTATGGCAAAGCCCCACCTCTTTGCCATCAGCCAGCTGATGGCAAAGAATCTTTGCCGTCGGCTGGCAGAGGGCAAAGAGGTGGGGATAGTGGGCCGTTACAGCTCCGTCATCCACTGGGCCCCACCCACTTCTTTGCCATCTGCCAGCAAACGAAAAAGATTCTTTGCCATCTGCTGGTAAACGGCAAAGAGGTGGGTTGATTGGCCGTTACAGCACTGGACCCCACCCATCTCTTTGTCGTCTACCAGCGGACGGCAAAGATTCTTTGCCATCGGCTGGCTGATGGCAAAGAACTGGCTGATGGCAACTAGGTTCTTTGCCATATGTCAGTTCTTTGCCGTCTATTTTTTATAAGCAGATGGCAAAGACGTTCTTTGCCATCCGCTGGCAGACGGCAAAGAACTGACTGATGGCAAATTCTCTGTTTCTAGTAGTGCCCATGGATAACAGACCGGACGCCCGAGGACCCCTTAGTCCAGGACTCCCTCAGTAGCCCCTGAACCTGGCTTCAATGACGAGGAGTCCGGCGCGCAGATTGTCTTTGGCATTGCAAGGTGGGTTCCCCTTCTTCCAAACTCCAAGATGGTCTTCAGATGTAATGATTGCATCCGGACCTGTCACAAACCATGCACAATCGCAGAGAGAATATACATATTTTTACATGAACCTGCCGACAGTTTTTTATGATGATACGCGTGTCTGGTTATAACCTCGAACCGTTATCCCACGTTTCAAGACGTGGTTGCTATTGGCATGTCTTGTCGAAGCGGAGATCGTGTCCCCTCATTGCGGGATTCTCATCAATGCGGGCATGGGTCACTCAACCGTGCCGTTTATACAACCCTTGGGAATAGGCAAATCTCAAGGCGAGTGAAGAGGCGTTTTTTAATATTGGCTGCCTTTATAAGGAGATAAGGATTCCCCCTTCCTCTTCACGCTTTCTCTCTGTCTCCGTCTTCCTGGTCTCGAGCTCCAGCGCCCAAGTTCCAACCTCCTTTCCACCCCAACAACCATGTCCGAATCCATTGGTCAGGGCAAATGGATGGTCTCCTCCGTCATGGAGGAGGACATTGCTGAGATCCGGGCGGCCAGATATTTGGCGAAGGGAATCGCCCACCGCTTGCCGGCCGAGGGTCAAATCGTTCCCATGCCGGAGCCCAACGAGAGGGTAGTATTCCTCCCTCATTTCTTCCGCGGGCTGGGGTTCCCAATCCACCCCTTTGTCCGCGGGCTGATGTATTATTACGGGGTGGATTTCCATGATCTGTCCCCAAATTCCTTCCTCAACATCTCGGCGTTCATCGTCGTGTGTGAGGCCTTCCTCCGCATCCAACCCCACTTTGGTCTGTGGCTCAAAGTCTTCAATGTGAAGCCGAAGGTGGTGGATGGCCAGCACGTAGAGTGCGGAGGGGCTATGGTGAGTAAATTGTCCAACGTCTCCTGGCCCAAAGGCACCTTCGTGGATACGGTAAAGGAGTGGCATAAGCAGTGGTTGTACATCACAGAACCACGCGGCACCACCTCGGCTGCAGCTGCCAAATTCCGCTCCGGTGCTCCTATTCGACTCACCTCTTGGGTTGAGAAGAGTCCGGACTGGTATTCTCCTGACGAGCTAATAGCGCTACAGACGCGTGTTCAGAGCATGGTAACCAAGAGCGTCAAGCTCTTTGATGTGATCCAGGTGATGTTAGTTCACCGGATCCTTCCGTGCCAGCACCGAAGCCACCCGTTGTGGGAGTTCAATCTGAAGAAGCACCATACCCTAGTGAGGCTCTTCGAGACTACGCACGAAGGCGCATGGAAATTGCTCTTCAAGGGCAATGAGAAACCACCGACCACGGATTCAGACCGTGGTCACGATTGTACACACCCTGCCAGCAAGCTATGTTATTTCGAATGAGTCCTCAACCTGATTGTTTCAAGGATGATGTCTGAGATTTTATTACTGCTCTTTCAGGACTGGATGGAGAGGGCAAAGCGGATCCAGTGTCCGGTTCCGCTGCTTGAAGAACCAGTCATCCCATGTCTAGCGAAGATGCTGGTGCCGGCGCCATATAAGGCGTCAGAGAAGAAGGCCAAGAAGAAGGCAAAGGGAGCCAAGAGTGGCCTCCGTCGTAAGGGTGCTTCGGACGCGGCGTTTGAATACAACAAAACTCATTCCTCTGTCCCTGAGGACAATGACAGGGAAGAGGAGGAGGAGGAGGAAGAAAACAATCCTCCCCCTGAGGAGAGGAAGAAGAAGAGGGCGGCTACGGCGTATCTGGAGGCGAAGGTGCCCAAAAAGGGGAAGGGCGCTCCGGCGGCCAACACCGCGTGGGACGTGGACAATAGTCCAGAACGACGCCCCCGCACAAAGCCCCAAGCCGCATCGTAAGTGATATGGCTTATTTATTCGCGCATCTAGCCCTTTCTCTCCATTATCTTGATGTAGTTAACTGTACCATTGCAGTCCAGCCCACGACCTAATCCAGCGATCCTCGTCTGGAAGTTCGTTGGCTCCGTCGGAGATGGCGAGCTAGTCGCCACCGCCTGCTTATTCCCCCGAGGCCGGGGACGGCACCGAAGTGCTATCCCGGAGGGCCGATCCGAACCGGGGAGGAACCCAGGACGCTGTCCGGGAGGTGCCACGAGGCGGAGCCTCCACTGCCGGACATATGGAGGGGACGAACCCCATGGAGACTGGCGAAGAGGGACGCATCCAGCTTGGCCCTCAGCCAAATACGATTCCGGAGGCCCATATGGCTCCAGAGTCGGGTGGGCAGCCCCCTTTGAAGGAGGGGGTGCCCTGCTTCCTCCGTTGATTCCTGTTCATCCAGGGGTGCCGGATAACCTGATGGAGGCGCTACGGGGCACCTTCGTTATGGACGAGCATCATGTCCTTATGGGCACGGTGATCGAGAAGGTTCAGTCTGCCAAGAGTGGACTGAACGAAGCCTGCAGCAACCTGTTGACAGGTTTCGAGGTAAGTGACATAGAAAGAGAAAAACCCCATGTAGCATGTAGCCCCTGAGACACTGTCCCGTGCTTGGCAAGAGGAACCGGACAGAGGATCAATCCTCTAGTGTAGGAGACTAACATGGTATGTGTGCATGAGTAGGCGTCGCTGTTGGCCGCAACCTCGCATGCTGCCGAAGTCTCTGAACTGAAGCAGAGGCTAGAGTGGACCGAGAACGAGCTCGGCAAGGTTCGAGCACGGCTGCAGAAGGAGCAAGGTTGGTAACGTCTTGCTGTGTGTTCGGAGAGCGCAGATGCTCTATGTTGACTGTAATGTCGAAATGTATGTAGGAGCTGTGACCGAGGTCGAGGCCCTGAGGAAGGCCCTGGGCGAGGCCGAGGAAAAGGCTGTCTAGCAGCAAGCCGCCCGTAAGAAGCTCAAGGCCCGTGTCAAGGAAATCCAGCAGGAGCTCCAAGATGCAGTGAAAAAAATGTGAGACCTTGGAGAATGATGCGTCGGCTCAGAAGGCCGAACTCACCAAGGCTCGTCAAGGCATGGAGACAGCACGGAATGAGGCCCGGGTCGCCCTCCAAGAGATCCAGGAGGCTCAGAAGATCACGACGGGTAAGGCTTTTAAGATGAAAAGCAAGTATGCGGAGAAGCAATACCTTTTACTAACCCGGATTCGGAGTTCCCCAGGGGCTTTTGTGGATTTACCACGTAGCGTATCAGACGCTGCAGAGTTCTACCAAGCCGAAGGAGGAGGTTCGACGGAGAAGCTATTCTGGACACAGTATGTGACGCCAGAGCATCCCGTGTTCTTCACCGATCAGCTGAAGCAGCTGGTGGAGCTACACAGGGTGGCCGAACTAGCCATGAAGGATTTAACAATCCGGCCATGGCCAGCCGAATCTATGCCCGACAGCTACTTCAGACTTGTGAGGCGGCTAGTGGAAGCCTGTCCACGGCTAGACGTCATCAAGCGCTCTGTATGTATTGAAGGTGCCCGTATGGCCTTCGCTCGCTGCAAGATGTGGTGGGCGGAGATGAACGCTGTTGAAGTGGCCAGCGGGCCGCTAGAGGGCAAGGAGCACTGCACACCCGGGAAATATTTTGCGGATGTCATAGAAAGGTCTCGACTTGTGGCAGCTCTTCACAGGATGTTATTTTTGAAAGAATACATTCGTGTTGTCCTTTGCCTTGTATTATAAAGACAAAGCTTTGTTTTGTAATGTAATTTCGTTATGCTTTAAATTATTTCCTCCTGTGCGGCCGTGTTATATGCAATCTGAGGGTTGGCCAGTCGTTGGCTTCTGCCCCCAAGTAATTAGTACGGAGGTGTTCGGGATGGGATCTAAACAATCTTGATCCAATAATATGGTCCTTGAAGGAGTTGTTTAGCGGAACGAACAAGGCAATCAGACTATACGACTTAAACGCCCTTACTTAGCCATAGGAGTTTTATAATTAAGCAAGTGCGCAGCCCCTGGTCCAAGCCATGGTGCTGTCAGCATCTGATCGGGAAGTGCCGATCCTTCGCATGACGCGGAAAAAATCTCCAACAATTTGGTAACCCACGAACAGCTGACCGGCTCTCGCCGTATCATGACAGTCAGTTTTTGGCTTTCTCTACTGAGGTGCTCATCCGATCAAGGCCAGGGCACAATCGTAGTAGTTCTCCCTTTACTATCCTAGCCGATAGAGCGGAACGTAGGATAGCAAGCACAGGAGCGGGGCAACGCAACTATTGACCAAAGACATGATTCAGAGCCAATGCATATAATGCTAAATTCGGGGTGCCGAACTTATATATAAGAAGTGTTCGGACTTTGTTGCCGTGTTATGGGGCGATAAGCAGCCCCTGGCGAATATGAAACATACAAAAGAGTACCCATGTAGCTGATAAGCAGATCAAAATAAAATGAAGTAAGAAGCGAAAACCAAAGAAACTGGGATGCACATCATTTTTATTATAACTGAATAGATACGTCAAGGCGTATCCTATACAGATAGTGTAATAAGCACCCGGACTATTTAACATGCTGGGATCAAGAGGGAGCAGCGTGCGAGTCCTGGGAAATAAGTAAAAATATCGTCAAGAAGAACGTAAGGAGGTTACCATGTACACCTATGATGCATGCCCCCTCTGTATGCCAATCCTTCGAAGGGGCTGATAATCAGGCTCGTGGGAAAAGGATCCTGAGACAGAAAGAAATAAGTGTGTCCAGGGTCGATCTAGCTGAACTGTAGATCCCGGTTTAGCTCGTGCCTCCGTCGATTTCAATGAAATTTCGAGTGCGAAATTATATACGCGTGGTACGAATGCCACTACTTCATTGAGACTGGGACGGAGGCCAGATTGCTAGTCGAGCTCTTGACGAGCCTTGTTGTCCTGCTGCAGTGTAGTTCGGAACTTCTTGATGGTGTCCAGGGGCTCGGCAGCCGCAGTATGGTGCTACTTGAGAAGGCCGCTCTGTACCTCTGCTGCTAGGGCGGCGGTGTGCTCCTCTGTTCGGAGGGAGCGTTGCGTGTTGCCATTGACTGTGATGACGCCGTGTGGGCCGGGCATCTTGAGCTTGAGATAAGCGTAGTGTGGCACTACATTGAATCTAGCAAACGCTGTTCGTCCGAGCAGTGCGTGGTAGCCACTGCGGAATGGGACGATGTCGAAGATTAACTCCTCGCTTCAGAAATTGTCTGGAGAACCGAAGACCACTTCCAGCGTGATTGAGCCTGTACAGCGGGCCTCGACGCCTGGTATGACTCCTTTGAAGGTAGTCTTTGTTGGTTTGATTCATGAGGGGTCAATTCCCATCTTCCGCACTGTGTCTTGATAGAGCAGGTTGAGGCTGCTACCACCGTCCATCAGGACTCGTGTTAGGTGAAACCCGTCGATAATTGGGTCCAGGACTAGTGCGGCTGAACCGCCGTGGCGGATGCTAGTTGGGTGGTCTCGTCGATCGAAGGTGATCAGGAATGACGACCACGGATTGAACTTTGGGGCGACTGGCTCTACCGCGTAGACGTCCGTGAGTGCTCGCTTGCACTCCCTTTTGGGGATGTGTGTAGCATATATCATGTTCACCGTTTTGACTTGAGGGGGAAATTTCTTCTGCCCTCCAGTGTTCAACTGCTGGGGCTCTTCGTCCTCGTCCTCACTTTGTGATCCCTTTTCTTTGCTTTTGGCATTTAACTTGCCAGCCTGCTTGAAAACCCAACAATCCCTGTTGGTATGATTGGCTTGCTTGTCCGGGGTGCCGTGTATTTGGCACGAACGGTCGAGTATGTGGTCTAGGCTGGAAGGTCCTTCATTATTTCTTTTATAGGGCTTCTTCTGCTGGCCGGACTTGGAGCCATTGAATCCGGCGTTGACTGTGGCGTCATCGGTGTTATTGTCATTGCTTCGGCGTTTGTGTCTGTTGCGCCGGAGCTTACCAGCACTATTCTTGGCCTCCGAGGGGCCTGTCTCGCTGGCTGTGTTGTTACTACAGGCCAGCCCACTGTCCTCTCCCGCGCAAAAGCGGGTCATGAGTGTCGTGAGGGCTGCCATGGACTTCGGCTTTTCTTGGCCGAGGTGCCGTGCTACCCATTCGTCATGGATGCTGTGTTTGAAGGCTGCTAAGGCCTCGGCATCCGGACAGTCAACGATCTGGTTTTTCTTGGTTAGGAACCTAGTCCAGAATTTTCTGGCTGATTCTCCGGGTTGTTGAACTATGTGGCTTAAGTCATCGGCGTCTGGTGGCCGGACATAAGTTCCTTGGAAGTTGTCTAGGAAAGCTTCTTCCAAGTCCTCCCAGCTACCGATAGAATTTTCAGGCAGACTATTAAGCCAGTGCCGAGCTGGCCCTTTGAGCTTGAGTGGGAGGTATTTAATGACATGGAGATCATCTCCTCGATCCATGTGGATGTGGAGGATGAAATCCTCGATCCACACTACGGGATCGGTTGTGCCGTCGTATGATTCGATATTGACGGGCTTGAATCCCTCGGGGAATTCATGATCCAGTACCTCGTCTGTGAAGCAGAGAGGGTGTGCGGCACCTCTGTACCGTGCCGTATCGTGGCGTAGCTCTGATGGAGTCCATCTGTAGTATTCGGATAGGGCGTGGTTAGGTTTGTCACGTCCGAATAGGTAGCCGTCTTCGTGCCTCGAGGCACGTTCTCGCGATCCGTAGATCGATCTTGTGTGTCCTGGTCTATCGTCCAGGATTTGCCGGAGGTCGTATGTGTGACCCCGAACTCTTGCGTCTCTATTTTTATGAGGCGGTGGGGCAGGCTGTTGTTCAGCCTGAATTGTCGTTTTATCTCGGCCATGGGGTGGCCGGTCAGCTGCCCTGTCTCGACCACGCGGTGGTCGTTCCGCCTTACGCGAGGGAGATGTGTTCTCCGGTGCCTCCTCATCGAATTGAGGTAGTAGTATGCATTTTGGGTAGCTCTTGGTGGGGCGCTTGAGGCCGTATTCTTCCTCTGTCAGGACGTTAGTCCATCTGTCAATGAGCAGGTCTTGTTCAGCTTGAAGCTGCTGCTGCTTCTTTTTCAGGCTCCTTGTAGTGGCTATGAGTTGAAGCTTAAAGCGCTCCTGCTCCAGGGGGTCCTCAGGAACGATGAAATCTTCGTTGCCGAGGCTTGTCTCTTCTTTGGAGGGTGGATGATAACTATGGTCCCCCGAGTCATCTTCTATGGCATGTTTATCAGGGTTATCTTGCCCGTTGTCGTTTTCCTCCTGTTCGGATGCAGCTCCGACAGGGTCTTCGTTGCTTTCGGTGTCGCCCGGAGTACTATTTTCTCCGGTGCCGGTGTTGCCATCCTTTGAGCGACGAGGCTTAGAACGGCGTTTGGGGCGCCGGCGCTTGGACTGCGTCTCCGAGGGATTGTTCTTATCCGACTCTTCTTTATCGCCGCCAGATCCTTTAGGTGTATCAACCATGTACACATCGTACGAAGAGGTGGCCGTCCAACGTCCAGTGAATGGCGGGTCTTGGCCTTGCTCCCTGTCGGCATCGTCGTCCATAACGTCAATGTCTTCAGAGCCATAGTCAAGCACGTCGTTTAAGTCATCGACAGTGGCTATGAAGTGGGTGGCGGGTGGGAAGCAAAATTCCTCATCGTCCGCCTCTAGCTTGAAACGAATATAGTTCGGCTGTGAGTCTTCCTCCAAGGACAAGTTCTTCAAAGAATTTAGTACGTCACCCAAAGGCGAATGCCGGAAGATGTCTGCCGGTGCTAAATTCGAAAATCGACAACCGATCCAGCTCGGTGTCCGCAGGTGTATCCGGCCCGGAACGTGCAGCCGGAGACGAGTCCGGAGTTCCGTCGACGCAAGCATTGCAGGATGTCAAGTCTGTGTGCGGCTGCAACGCCGCGGACTTTATGGCCTCGGAGGGGATGATCTGCTTCGGTGCTGAGGCCGTTGCAGCAACAGGATCCATCTCCTGGGTGTGCTCCGATGACAGATTTAAGTCATGTTCATCGGAGAGAAGGGGAGCGATCGTCGCGGTCTCAAATCCATCGAAGATCAAGTCTCCACGGATATCCGCGACGTAGTTCAAGCTTCCAAATCTGACTTGATGGCCAGGGGCGTAGCTATCGACCTGCTCCAGACGGCCAAAAGAGTTAGCCCGCAGTACGAAGTTGCCGAACACAAAGATTTGTCCGGTGAGGAAGGTTTCTCCCTGGACGGCGTCATTACTGACAATCGAAGGGGACATCGAATCCTTTTGTTGACGGCACAGTGGAACTCTCAATGAAAGCACCAATGTCGGTGTCAAAACCGGTGGATCTCGGGTAGGGGGTCCCGAACTGTGCGTCTAGGATCGATGGTAACAGGAGACGGGGGACACGATGTTTACCCAGGTTCGGGCCCCCTCTATGGAGGTAATACCCTACTTCCTGCTTGATTGATCTTGATGAATATGAGTGTTACAAGAGTTGATCGACCACGAGATCGTAATGGCTAAACCCTAGAAGTGTAGCCTATGAGTATATGGTAATGAATCTGTCCTATCCGGACTATGCTCTCTGGTTTATATAGACACCGGAGAGATCTAGGGATACATGAGGTCGGTTACATAAGAGGGAATCCTCATAATTGACCGCCTAGCTTGCCTTCCACACCAAGTAGAGTCCAATCCGGACATGGGTATAGTCTTCGGTCTTCGTGTCTTCACAGCCCATCAGTCCGGCCCATGGATAACAGGCAGGACGCCCGAGGACCCCTTAGTCCAGGATTCCCTCACCCGCCTCCAACTAAAAAATCCTGAGGGCCCCAACAAGCTGGTATCCTGCTCATAGACCTAACAGCCACTGTCTGAATACTCACATATTTCACGGTGCTTGTATATAGTGGGGTTTTTGCAATATAACTTTTCCGGCTCATGTGTCCAAATAATCATCAGTCTTTTGCCGTCGTCTGATCGAGCGAGGAACCAGTTGTGCTTCCCTGTTTTTGGCAAAGGTGGTGTGTTTACAAGGGGCAGTAACTGTAGGGACACTGCATCATATCAAAAAGGACAGGCATTGTTAATGTAAGATTAGCATTGTTCAGAGTATGAGTAGGATAATGCAAGAAACATCATTGATATGTCCCTGTTGGAACTGGGAGGAAAATAGAGGGAAATGTATACTGGGTTCAAAAATATATAAGTGCCATGCATGGTTATACTCATGTTATCTCGCAATCGATTCTTCACAGGAAACTACCATGTCATGCATGTTATGTAATCATGTTCTGTCCTCACAAACAAATTCTTCAAGGTAAGTAACAGACCATGCATTGTTGTATACTCGTGTTCTGTGGGCAATTTTTTTGTGAGGATATTATTCTAGCCATTGATTGTTGAAGGGTGAATATAGGTATGTACACATGGTAAGCATTACAGGATTTCACTACTTCCAAATATAGAGTTCTCCATATGCACATTTACTTCCCTAATGTATGGTTAGATGAAACCAACAGTGTGGTGCATGTTTCTACATCATGAAAATGAGGAAACTAACATGGCCATTGATACACACTCATATTTAGTAGTAGTATATAGATTACTGTAAAATAAGGAGAATATCCATATATTCCTAACCGTTTGATTATCCAGGGGTACAAATTGGTTGTAATGACATGGTCACAATCGCATGAATTAACTCATTCCAAATATAGCTGATTACGGAGTCTCTAATACATTGCCATAGTTCTACTCAAATTCTGCTCAAACAGGAATATGCCAATCATCACAAAAAGTTCAAACTGTGTCATGGCGTCATCATTAACATGAGATGGAAACAACTTACACGCGCCGTCCCAGCAATACGTGGTGCCATCTGCTTTGTTAATCGCGTAGATGATGCCATTGTGTTCAATAGCATCACAGAAGTGTGTACCAGCTTTGATGATGATCCACTGCGAGCTGAGTTATCCCCAGCTAAAGAAGGCACCGGCGTAAAGATAGGCGAGTCCGCGGTCGAACAAGGCAATTAGCTTGAAGTCTGCATAATTCGCATGTCGTGTGGGCACTTGGCAGATTACAATCTTCTGCAAAACAAGGTCCGTCCAACTAACATGGTAATCTAGATGACTTGGACCGTGATGGTAAAACTCTATATAATCCAACGAAGGAAGGATAATCTCATGGGAGGTCTAGAAGTTCACGAGCAGCAACTTTTTACCGTCTTCTATGAAGGCAGCCATCCAGTGGGAGTTCATGACGACCCAGTACATACCTGCCAAGAAGTTTCGGGCGATGGTGATCAGATCGAAGTCGAGGGAAATGATGTACGGCGACCCACTACATACCTGCAAAAAAGTTTCGGCTAATGGAGATCGGATTGAAGTCGAGGGGCATCATGTACGCCTCCGTATTATGGTGAGCCAATCTCGCAAGACCAGATAGCAGCAAACAAGGTGTCTTGAAAAGCTTAGGCCTCGCTTCGATGATCGCCGTGTGCATGCCCCTCGAGCATGCTGTCAGCCGCAGGGCGCTCAACATATCCATACACGAACTACAGAGGTCGAGGACGTCACTGGGAGATTGCTCCAATCGCGGCTCATATGGATGCTGCCGGTTCGCGTTCGCCCATGGTGGAGTTTGGAAGGTGGGGTTTTGGGGAGCTTGATTTACAGGGGAGAAGGCGTCGGTGCTGGAACGGCTAGCGAGGGAATAGTGGTACTGGGGGAGGCAAGCGAGGCGAGGGTACGCGGGGGCACAGTGAGATGATGAAGAGTGACCTCAGGATCTCCGGCGAGACGGAGACGGAGATGGAGTGGTGCTAGGGGAGAGGGAGACGAGGCAAGGCATGCTATGCATCGGCGGTGACAGTGACTGCATAGTGCACAAGGTGAGGCTGACTTTGGTAACCCGGACACGCCGCCTGGACTGGTGTCACCTCGGGCGCATGGTCTTATCACTTCACTTTGAGGACCGGATGAATACTAGTATTTTGAACATCAAGTGTACCACAGTTGTACTACTACTACATGATGATAGCTGGAGGATGAAGTGAACCCAGAGGCATGCTAGTACAACTGTGCAGAACATGAGTAGTATGTTGGGGAACGTAGTAATTTAAAATTTTTCCTACGCACACGCAAGATTATGGTGATGCATAGCAACGAGAGGTAGAGTGTTGTCTACGTACCCTCGTAGACCGAAAGCGGAAGCGTTATAACAACGCGGTTGATGTAGTCGTACGTCTTCATGATCCGACCGATCCAAGCACCGTTACTCCGGCACCTCCGAGTTCTAGGCACACGTTCAGCTCGATGACGATCCCCGGGCTCCGATCCAGCAAAGCTTCGGGGAGGAGTTCCGTCAGCACGACGGCGTGGTGACGATCTTGATGTATTACCGGCGCAGGGCTTCGCCTAAGCACTGCAACGATATGACCGAGGTGGAATATGGTGAAGGGGGGCACCGCACACGGCTAAGGAATGATCACGAAGATCAACTTGTGTGTTCTAGGGTGCCCCCTTGCCCCCGTATATAAAGGAGCAAGGGGGAGGGGCGGCCGGCCTGGTTTGGGCGCGCCAAGGGGAGTCCTACTCCCACCGGGAGTAGGATTCCACCTTTCCTAGCCCAACTAGGAGAAGGGGGGAAAGGAGGGGAGAGGAGAAGGAAGGGAGAGGGGGCCGCGCCCCCAAACCCCTTGTCCAATTCGGACTGGGCTTGGGAGGGGCGCGCGCCACCTCCTGGCTCCTTCCCACTAAGGCCCAATACTCTTCCCCGTATTCCCGTAACTCCCCGGTACCTCCGAAAATACCCGAACCACTCAGAACCCTTTCGATGTCCGAATATAGTCGTCCAATATATCGATCTTTACGTCTCGACCATTTCGAGACTCCTCGTCATGTCCCCAATCCCATCCGGGACTCCGAACTCCTTCGGTACATCAAAACTCATAAACTCATTATATAACTGTCATCAAAACCTTAAGCGTGCGGACCCTACGGTTCAAGAACAATGTAGGCATGACCGAGACACGTCTCCGGTCAATAACCAATAGCGGGACCTGGATGCACATATTGGCTCCTACATATTCTACGAAGATCTTTATCGGTCAGACCGCATAACAACATACGTTGTTCCCTTTGTCATCGGTATGTTACTTGTCCGAGATTCGATCGTCGGTATCCAATACCTAGTTCAATCTCGTTACCGGCAAGTCTCTTTACTCGTAACGTAATACATCATCCCACAACTAACTCATTAGTTGCAATGCTTGCAAGGCTTAAGTGATGTGCATTACCGAGAGGGCCCAGAGATACCTCTCCGACAATCGGAGTGACAAATCCTAATCTCGAAATACGCCAACCCAACATCTACCTTTGGTGACACCTGTAGTACTCCTTTATAATCACCCAGTTACGTTGTGACGTTTGGTAGCACCCAAAGTGTTCCTCCGGCAAACGGGAGTTGCATAATCTCATAGTAATAGGAACATGTATAAGTCATGGATAAAAGCAATAGCAACATACTAAACGATCGGGTGCTAAGCTAATGGAATGGGTCATGTCAATCAGATCATTCAACTAATGATGTGACCTCATTAATCAAATAACAACTCTTTGTTCATGGTTAGGAAACATAACCATCTTTGATTAATGAGCTAGTCAAGTAGAGGCATACTAGTGACACTCTGTTTGTCTATGTATTCACACATGTATTATGTTTCCTGTTAATACAATTCTAGCATGAATAATAAACATTTATCATGATATAAGGAAATAAATAATAACTTTATTATTGCCTCTAGGGCATATTTACTTCATAGTACTCCCGTGCTAGCATGCCTCTGGCTTCACTTCATCCTCCAGCTATCATCCATATTGCGAGCAGAACCAAATTCTCGTGCATGCGGAAGCGCAAAGAATGACTTTTCTTGTTTGAGGATAACCGCATATTCCTTAACCGTAGTAGGAACATGAGTAGTACTCCCTCCGGTCCTCTTTTGTCTGCACATAACTTTTTTCAGTATTTCTCTAATTAGTCTGCGTATATACCCTTTTGCATGCACCCATTTCCCTCCATGCCCCGCATTCATAGCATTATTTAGCGTACGCATGGGCAGCTGCAGCCAGACTCCAGCCAATAAACTGCAGCATGCAAGTGGGCCATTCTGTGCGCGTGGGAGAGAGAAAAGGCAACCGAAGAGCCCGTCCAATCCATTGCATGCAGCAGTCAAACCACCGCAGCTCTCCTCATGCATGCGCATAACTTCTCCCATTTACTTCTCCATCGGGAACCGATTTTCCTCAGCTTTTTCACTACTCCTTGATCTTCATTTGCATCCAAACCACACTGCATTCACATTGTTTTAGCCTCTTCACATCCTCCTGGAGTAATTCCGAAGCCCCCTATAAATAATCATCTTCTTCAGTTAGACTAGCCATCTAGTCCTAATTCTCCAAACCATAGCCCTCCGATCCAGTGGTTCCAAATGGCGAAAGAGATCGAGATGCGGGTTTTTAGCGTCCAACATGTCCTCGTCGAAGGCTCATTGAGCATAGTTGCCACAGTCACCGACCACCCAAGGGTTGTTCGGAAGTGGATCAACAATGTATCCAACTCCCTCCAAAAGGTGGAGATGAATGTCATCGGTCTCGACGCATAGTACACAGAGCGTGCCACTGGGAAGTTCCAACGCGCCGCTGTCCTTCAGCTATGCCTCGAAGATGATGTTTTGGTGTACCACATGATACACGTGCCCTCCATACTAGGTGAGCTTCACGATTTCTTGTCTTGGGAGGACATATACTTCCGTGGGGCAGCCATCGCAGGGGACAAACAGAAGTTGGAGCCGTACAACCTTGATTTGAAAAGCATCGCTGACCTACAAACCAAAATAAAAATTCCTGTAGAAGATTGTGATAAACTGACACCATCCCTATTCGACGTAGCAAATTTTGTGCTAGGAACAAATCTTCAGAAGGGTGATGAGACGCTGGCATTAAGGTCGTCTGGATGGGAGAATTATCCCTTCATGTACGAGCGGATAAAATATGCTGCCCTCGATGCTCGTGTGAGTTTCGAGATAGCTGCAAGGTCGAGAGAGCTTGTTGCGAAGCCGTCTCCCACAGAAAATGAGAACAAGAAGATGATGCACCAGCAGCAGGGCATTATGGATGGATGAACTATTTCCTCTCATGTAAAAAAAATCCCTCTCTATGTATATTGATATAGATGGACTATTTCGATGGTGTGCATGTCTTTGAATCAAGTAATAGTGTTGGTCCGCTTGACTATAAGGAACTATTTATCGGCCTAGCTTTCTCTACTACTCCTTCTAGTGATCGGTATGCAATGCATGTGTCCATAGACATGACAGCTTGTCCATGGAAGTTCAACTACGGCGACCATCACGTTTCATCCACTGCCACTCGCGATTCCCATGGCGCCGCTCCAACCCACGGCACCACGTCTCCCGACGTGCGCATCATCCCTCTCGGCCGCACCGCCCCTCTGCCTTTGTGTGCATGACATGTGGGCCACCTTAAATGCGGCGAGCATCAAGTTTCTACCACAACCACATGCGATTCCCACGACGCCGCACGAACCCATGACACCACACGTCCCCCGACCTGCGGCTCACACCTCTCGGCCCCACTGCCCCTCTGTCTTAGGGAGCATTACATGTGGACGAGCCACCTATCAGGCCCACATGTTATTGACTCAATGGCAGGTGTAGTGAGGCGCTGAAGCTCAGTCCCGAGGGCCCTGAGAGGGAAATGTAACTTGCGCCAGGCTGGTGCTACCGCTGCACGAACTCATGCCAAACTCGAGATTTGTTTGTTTACTATACGTGCAAGCAACGATTTAATGGACATTGTAATCTCAACATGTGATGGGGAGCTCTAAATTTGAATTTGAAACTTATAAAATGGAAAGATTCAAAACAAATAAATTAGGAGAGAGGGAGTATATCGTAGGATGTGTCCCATATGAAACAAGTCCCCTAGTTTGTCACTGCGAAGATGCGGTTAGAAAGGAGCACAGCGTCTTCGTACTCGTACGTCAACAAATCGGCCGTAGACAGCATGGTCCACCTTTGACCGCCATGTGCAAGGTTCGTGCTATCTTATTCAGGGGCTGTTTGGACTGTGACTATATTTTCCTTATGTTGCCACATTAGTTTTGCCACATTTGCCATACCTGCCTAACTTGAGTTGCTCAAATTGTTAGCCACACTTTGGCTTGCCTAAGGGAATCTTGCCATACTTTTTGTGTCTATGACATATGGGGTTCACTGCTCATAAAATAATTCTTGCATTAGGTGTGGCTAGAACAAAACACCCACCTAACTTGGTCAAACTTGCCTAAGTTAAGGTGTGCCAAAGTGTGGCTGGAAACCAAACAACCCCTCAATCTCACAGTGGTTCCATCGTACCAATTCATGCGGTGGCCCGTTGCATGGCTGATCCCAATGTCGGACAAAGGTTCTATGGGAACGGTGTCACTGTTGTAAATGTTATGCAAATTGATGTTGGTACCCTCCCGTACATATGCAAGCCAATCTCCACTCGCACCTAGCCTAACCTATGAAACAGTGGGCAAGGGGAGAATTAGGAAATGGACACGAAAATAGTCTTTAGAATGCATTTACTATGTGATCAAACTCATCTTACCTGCTCATCGGAGGAAATCCGAGTGCCCCTCAACGTCGGCATCTCAAGGGACGTCAACTTGCAACTACGGCCACGCCGCTCTGGAGAGACCCCCAAGGAAACATCCTTGTGCATTCCATGGAACACCAAGATGCATTTGTATGAGTAGTTTATCTTGTGAGAGAAAAGGATGAACGAGGGAAGGCCTCTAGAGATAGAGATAGACACTACAACTACCAATGTGCTAGCCCGTGCGTTGCAATGGATCCAAATTAGTAGAATAATACTTCTTCACGTGCTTGAAATATAAACACTCTAGTTTTGATATACATGTGTTAGCAGACATGACAGCTTGTCCATGGAAGTTGAACCACGGCGACCATCACGTTTCTTGTTTCTACCACTGCCACACCCACACGAGATTCCCACGATGCCGCTCCAACCCTACCTGTAAGCACGACGTCCCCCGACGTGGACATGGATCCTCTAACGTGGCTATCACTACCTTTCCTTCGCTGACTGGTGGGACCCACAATTGGGGTCCCACATGTCAGTGATAGAATGGTAGGATTGTTCACGTCAGGGGATCCTCATCCCCCCGACATGCGCCTCATCCCTCTCGGCCCCACCCCTCCTCTGCCTTTGTGTGCATGACATGCGGGCCAGCTGATCTGCGGCGACCATCAACTTTCTACCACAGCCAAACCCGATTGGACACGGTTTGCCTGCTCCGCTACTGTGCTCTGATCCGTACTCCTGCACCATCGAATTTTCATCCAGCGGCTGTGACACATTTCGTCCCGGGCATCAATCCTCAGCTGGCCTACTTCTGTACTACAGGTAGTACCCGCCGGTGTGGCCATCTACGCCTCGTAACGCCCTGACGCCCAGCTGTGGCACCCTCACCACGGCCACGCCACCATCGGACCATTCATATCAAAGGAGTGAGTCACGAACCACACCACCACCATGAGAATGACATGTGGGCCAGCCGCATTTAAGGTCCGCATGTCATTGACTCATAGGCCGGTCACTAAGCCACTGAAGTTTGTTCCCGTGGGCCCCAAGAGGGAAATGTAACTCCTGCGACAGGCCTTGTGGTGCTCCCGCAGTACGAGTTCGTGCCAAACCCGGAATTTGTTTCTTACTACTACCAACTACTAGTAAGGTACACGTGCATTGCATGCATGAGATTTTGGTGGTTTTTGCATTACGCTTCTACATGTGGAGTCTTCTAGATTCTACATGTGGAAAAATCTAGTGGAATGTAGATGATATCCAACAGCCAGTAGTGCTCGAATTTGCCATCTTTGTACCGTCGGATTGGCTTCATCCAACGAACAACTTTCAAAGTTAGAGCATGATTGGTTTGATGCCAAAAGTTGGCATGCCAATATTTGGCAAATGCCAAATGTTGGCTAGTGATTGGTTGACTGCCAACTTTTCTTCTCAACCTCACAAAAAGTTGCCAACATTTGGCAAATTTTGATTTTGCCAAATATTGGCAATGCCAATTGTTGACATCAAACCAATTATGTTCACACATTGTATAGGGGTATAGATGTTTGGTTTGCAGCCTAAGGTTGCCACGCCTAAGCTTAGGCGTGCCACAAGTGTGTTTGGTTGCGTTCTCGTCTCAGCATAGTTGTTCCCTCTTCATGCATGCTCAACTCAACACCCCTCTTCATGTATGCTCTCTTCATGCATGCTTCTAGTGTATTTGTGCTAATCTAGTGTGGACTCATGCACCCTCCATACACTCTACCAAACACCCAAAAGTGGGTCGAGAAGGGAACTGAAAGGATCGAGAAGAGGTGTCTAGAGGGAGGGGGGGGGGTGATTAGACACTAAGTGCCAAAAGTTGCAGTTTTTAATATTCTTAAGTTTAGGTGGAGTTTTAGGCACAAGTTTAACAAACACAATACATATCAAGCAAGCATGCAATGAGTATATGAGTAGCGGAAAGTAAAGCATGCAACTTGCAAGAATGTAAGGGGAAGGGTTTGGAGTATTCAAACGCAATTGGAGACACGGATGTTTATGGCGTGGTTCCGATAGGTGGTGCTATCGTACATCCACGTTGATGGAGACTTCAACCTACAGAGGGTAACGGTTGCGCGAGTCCACGGAGGGCTCCACCCACGAAGGGTCCACGAAGAAGCAACCTTGTCTATTCCATCACGGCCGTCGCCCACGAAGGACTTGCCTCACTAGCGGTAGATCTTCACGAAGTAGGCGATCTGCTTGCCCTTACAAACTCCTTGGTTCAACTCCACAATCTTGTCGGAGGCTCCCAAGTGACACCTAGCCAATCTAGGAGACACCACTCTCCAAGAAGTAACAAATGGTGTGTTGATGATGAACTCCTTGCTCTTGTGCTTCAAATGATAGTCTCCCCAACACTCAACTCTCTCTCACAGGATTTGGATTTGGTGGAAAGAAGATTTGAGTGGAAAGCAACTTGGGGAAGGCTAGAGATCAAGATTCATATGGTAGGAATGGAATATCTTGACCTCAACACATGAGTAGGTAGTTCTCTCTCAGAAAATGTGTATTGGAAGTGAAGGTATGTTCTGATGGCTTTCTCCATGAATGAAGAATGGGTGGAGGGGTATATATAGCCTCCACACAAAATCTAACCATTACACACAATCTGCCAAAATTGGTGGGACCGAATGGTTAAACTCGGTCGGACCGATTCAACAAACCTAGTGACCTTTAGGATTTTCGGTGGGACTGAGATGCAACTCGGTAGGACCGATATGGTTAGGGTTAGGGCATAACATAATCTCGGTGTGACCGATTACACAAACTCGGTGGGACCGATTTTGGTAATAAGCTAACCAGAGAGTTGGTCAGGCAAACTCGATGAGACCGATTACACAAACTCGGTGGAACCGATTTTGGTAATAAGCTAACCAGAGGATTTGCATTGTAATCTCGGTAGTACCGATTGCTCAAACTCGGTGAGACCGATTTTGGCAATGGACATACACAGTGAGATTACAATCCCATCTCGGTTAGACCGAGATCCCTATCGGTGAAACCGAATTGCTAGGGTTTGTGGCAGTGGCTATGACATGTGAAACTCGGTGGCGCCGGATAGAAAGAATCGGTGGGACCGAGTTTGACTTTTGGTTTAGGTCATATGTGGATGTGGGAAGATAGTTGAGGGTTTTGGAGCATATCACTAAGCACATGAAGCAAGAGGCTCATTAAGCAACACCTCATCCCTCCTTGATAGTATTGGCTTTTCCTATAGACTCAATGTGATCTTGGATCACTAAAATATAAAATGTAGAGTCTTGATCTTGAAGCTTGAGCCAATCTTTTGTCCTTAGCATCTTGAAGGGGTTCCACATCCTCTAGTCCATGCCACTCCATTTGTTGAACTTATCTGAAACATACTAGGTAAAAGTGTTAGTCCAACAAGAGATATGTTGACATTAATTACCAAAACCACCCAGGGAGCACTTGTGCTTTCAGGAACTCTTGGGATCATGCACCCTTCATACACCCTACCAAACACGCCAGGCGTGTGTTTGGTTCATTGCTACACTTGTGGCTTGCCACACTTTTCTAGCTACATGGTCCACATGTCATAGACTCAACTTCTTGCCAAATCTTGCCAACCTTGTGGTGGCCATTTTGTTAGCCACATTTTTTGTGGCAGACACACTTTGCCTAAGCTTAGTTGTGGCAAAGTTAGTCATGAATGAAGTTCAACCATGGAGTCTTCTAGATTCTACATGTGGCAAAATCTGGTTGAATGTAGATGATATCCAACGGCCAATAGTGCTCGGATTTTCCATCTTTGTACCGTCGGATTGGCTTCATCCAATGACCAACTTTCAAAGTTATTCACACACTATATAGGGGGTATAGATATAGATGTGCCGGCCCGTTGCAATGGATCCAAAGTATATCTGTTTAGTGGAGTGCACTCTAAACACATTATCTATTTATTTTTCTCTAACCTTTCGTAGCCATGCAACCAAGCCACATAAGCTTCATGGGTGCCCCCCACATCATATTATTCTTACTACGTTGACTGAAAAAAAGATAAATCACCCAAAACAAGATCTTCCCGTTTTTTTGTTCCTACGATGTTGTGCCGTGCACGTACCTACTAGTTGTATAGTGGTAGTACTAGTTGTATAGTACAAACTTGGTACTAGTAGTAGTAGAGTAGTACGGAATGCTCCTACTCTATCAACGAGCCCCATCTGACACCAAATTTCTTGGCTTCCGTGCTACAGCTAGATCTTCCCCTCGTTTCTATTTTCCGACCCGGCGGCGGGCGGGGTGCGGTTTGCCAATAGTCGGTTTGCTCAACGGCGGTCCCACATGAAAGTGAAAATGCTAGGCAACACGCCTTCCCTAAGCTATGTGTCGTGCCGTACGGGCCGTGGAGTACTCCCGATTCCCGGGCATGTGGGGGGGGGGAGAGTGCGACGCGAACGCGACAGGCCTTTTCCTTTTACTAGCAATGTGTCCGTGCGTTGCGACGGATCCAAAGTAGTAGAATAGTAGTACTTGTTCACAAACTTGAAAGAAATCACTCTTGTTTTGATATACTCCTAATATATTACTCCCTCCTTTCCTAAATATTTGCCTTTTTAGATATTTCAAATGGACTATCACATACGGATTATATAGACATATTTTGAAGTGTAGATTCACTCATTTTGCTCTGTATGTAGTCACTTATTGAAATCTCTAGAAAAACAAATATTTAGGAACGGAGGGATTACTTTTCACTCAAAATATATTTCTCAGGCTGTTTTGATGAGGTGAGGGAGGGATGTGGTTGCTTTTAAGATAATAAGGGGTTTTCTACAAATTGGAGCAGAGAAGTGGGCTATTGTTGCAAAAATGCCACAACTTACCTCACAGCCGTTAGATGCAGATCTAATGGTCAGAAACGACGGATGGCAGACACACCACCGTCACCAACTGAGTCTTTTATAGGAGTAGGAGTAGAGAAACATGTATAAATTGTAACATTTTGGTTCTGCTCCTTGGCACGATCGGTAGATAGAAATAATGATTGGAAACGCTAGGGCGGGGCTATTTTTGCCAGATAAGCAGGGTACGTAGTAGCTAGGTTGGCGTATCGTCGGTTTGGTCACACGCGGTCCGACATGTTCTAGTGTTTCTAGCAAGATGCCCTGCGCGTTGCACGAAGTTGATGGAAAAGGTAAGCACAACTTATAAATTGACAGATGGAGTACTAGTTACAGTGATGCATATAACTAAGCAAAGGGATCGCACATGTCGGTATTAACTGGAACGAGAATGCAACAGAACAATAAAAATTAAGGCCACGATGATGATGCGATCGCAGTGGTGGTTACAGAAGGCAAGAAGAAAGATGTATCCATCAACGTACGACCTCCTCCTCCTCAACTTAGTGCGCCGGGCCACCGACCGACGGCTAAGGAGCGGCGGCTTTTGTGGCGAGGTCGAGGTGCTTCTCAGCAAAGGCATCCAAGGCTTCCAGCCGGTTGAGGAAGGCCAACGTCGTAGCATCCTCACTGGCCTTGTAAATACCTATGTACACGATTTGCTCATACACGTGGATGTGTAGGTCGACGAATTCTTACAAGGCGAGGCGCCTCACGGCGAGCGTGACCTCCAGGTGGACATTCTTCGTTGCGTCGGCGGGTAGTCGCATGGCCTTCCCTCGGTGGCCAGCTTCTCCGTGTCCGCCGCCATCATCAAGGAGAAGTAGAACACCGGAGGCTGCCGCCGACGACTGTGCATTCAGGTGGTTTCTTTGCTTCTTCATCTCTTCCGAGGACCTTCGTCGACCCTGCAAAGTGTCTGCCGGACATGAGGAAGACAAAGGGATCCGCGGGAGGCCATTTAGATTATGTACTCCCTCTCCAGCTGGCGGGAAATATTTGTTCTAGGAATGGATAAATTGTATGTATCTATAACTAAAATAAGTCTAGATACATCCATTTCTAGCACAAGTATTTCCGGACGGAGGGAGTATTAATTATACCAAGAGAGCCGGATTGGCACCGCTTAGTTCATGTAAATGTAATGAAATACATCATGTTTATATGAAGATCCGGCTTTTTTATACGAAATCCTCCATGATTATATGAAATCAGTCCGTGTTTGCACGAATTTCATCTGGTTGGTTAGAGTTGTGAAAATGTATGCCGTTGGCGTTTGATGTCGTCCTCCGAGGAAATAATAGAGTGACATCCAATCCATTTGAGTTAATTGCGTGTATGATTGTCCCTCTATAAAAAGTTAATTGCATGTACAGTGTACACGTGACTTGCAGGGTGGCTACAGCTTCGTACAGAAAGTTAAAAAGAAACAAGTCCATCCTTAATCTTGTATTCTAAGTACTCAGTGGGTTCCACTGTCAGTACAGTAGCGAAAGAAGTATATATTAAATAGGTAATATATAATTTAAAAATCTAAAGTTAAAGACAGAATTCAAACTCATGTCATCGCGTTGTGAGCATCCGGCGCTAACCAGTCCAGCACATTTTTGTTGTAGACCATGCTGGAGATATATCTCCATGTCGACTCTTCTACTCTATCTGTTCCTAAATATTTGTCTTTTCAGATTTCAAATGGACTACCACATACGGATGTGTATGTAGACATTTTTTAGAGTGTAGATTCACTCATTTTGCTCCATATGTAGTCACTTGTTGAAATCTCTAAAAAGACAAATATTTAGGAACGGATGGAGTAGAAAACAAAGTTGGTGATGATGGTGTGCGTGCCATCCTGCAATATAGGCCGTCGGATTTATATCTAACGGATAGGAAGGAAACTATGGCAATTTTGCAAAAATATACCCACACCCCTCTCCACGTTCTCAAATACGGCCTTCCCTCATTCATCCTTTTCTCTCACAAGATAAACTACTCATACAAATGCATCTTGATGTTCCGTGCAACGCACGAGCATCTAGCTAGTTTCTTTTAAAATAGTTACTGCGATAATTGGTTGAAGTGATATATTTTATGTCTCCCCCGAATGATTTTAGATTAACTAGTAGTAACAAAGAAAAGGTTGCCTTGTTAATTAACAGAAAACAGGGTGAAAACTATCACATGAGGCCGGTAAAAACGAGGCACACTGGGTTCAGCGTCATCATCACTACAACTGTGCACGCACGAGAAGTCTACATATCGAGGGGGCTACTGAGCGAGGCACAGAGACACAATGTTCGAGAGAGAAACCAATTGACAGATTACCATCAGATCTAGTTGTCACCCTTCTGCTGTCATTGTTGGGCTGGGGGGGAGGGGAGGGAGAGAAAGACGTATCGAGAGTGTGTGCGGTAGGCACAGAGGCACAACTAGCGAGTGTGTGTGTATGTCTCTCTGTGTGTGTGTGTGTTTGAAAGAGGAGTAGATAGATTACTATCAAGATCGAGGTGCCGCCCTACTCCTTCGGTGTCGGGCAGTGTGTGTGCGTGCGTGTGTGTGTTTGAGAGAGAAGCCAGTCGATAGATAAGTATCAAGATCGAGGTGTCACCCTACTCCTTCGGTGTTGGGAAGTGTGTGTGTGTGGTTGTGTGGGTGTGGGTGTGTGTTGAGGGGGCAGTGACACTTACATATCCCTACTCTTATAAAAAAACAGAGTTGGTGATGATGGTGTTCCTGCCATCCTGCAATATAGGCCATCCGATTTATATCCGACGGATAGGAAGGAAACTGTGACAATTTTGCAAAAAGATACCCACACCCCTCTCCGCATTTGCAAATAAGGCAATCCCTCGTTCATCCTTTTCTCCCACAAGATAAACTACTCATACAAATGCATCTTGATGTTCCGTGCAACGCATGGGCATCTTGCTAGTAGGGAGAAGGAGTTTGTGTGACACATATCTAGCTATATTAAGGGATAGGTAGATAGCATTTGTGCGAGGCATACTTAAAGCATCACGAAGATAAACAAAATTGTGTGCATGCAAGTGCCATAAAAATGAAGCGAGAAACAATGTGTGTGCACGTGCGCGCGCGCGCGTGTGTGTGAGTGAGAGAGATAGGGAGAGAGAGATGGAGAGAGAGCGAAATCTCAAAACAAAAGGTGCTCTGTTGGAATCCCATTGTTTGTATTCATATGGTTCCGGAACTCGAGTTAACCTTAGGCATATGTGTGAGAGACATTATTATACTTTGAGACATGAGTGGTTGTGGGTGGGGGAATGAAAGGGGTGGGCGTGTTCGACAGAGAGAACGTGTGTGTTTCTATGTGAGAGACTTGTAGGACGGGGTAGAAAGACGAATTCTAACCTTGACAGAGGGAGAGAAATACATGAAGTGTGCGTGTGTGATTCCGATGCCCACAGGGAAATGAGATATGTATGTGTGTGAGAGAGATTGCAAAATTCATTCACGTATCACTATCTAGCAATCGTGGATGTGCATCGCTTGAACATAAATCAATATCTACTTCGTATCGTGGCCAAAGGTACAATATTGATTCAATGCTATAAAGATTGGACACTCACATATCACATTTTTTCTATTTAAATAAACCTTTTCAGTTGTGCATGCCAAAGTTACAGTGATGTTTCTTCAAACAACCAATGTAGCTATCATGTACATGCACCATGTTACTCTTGCATTCAAAATCATTAGTCTTGGATGATTTAAGGTTCTATTATGTATTAATATACGTAATATTCATATATGAATCCAACGGGTACGCAATTTATGAAATGGAGGCTATGTAATCATATGAGGTAACACTTTTAAGTAGCGGACTACAATATCCATTTCTTTTTGTGTGCCTCTACACTGACACGTCAATGCATTATGTTTAAAGTAAATAACCAATTGCACTAAATTATCTATTTACACGAGAAATACAAAGGCTGAGTGTTTGATCCCTTTTTTGTGAACGCGCCACTACACCCGTACGATTGGCCGCGCCGGTGTGAACGTCCAAGTTATCGGCTCATCATCCCGAGTTATGTCTTTTTTCTGGGGTGGACTTCACACCAGTTATTAACTACTGACGCGTGCCCCGTGTACACAGTCTCGCATGACCTTCCCACTAGCATGGTCCAAAATTAGTTGAAACTGGATACGAACAATCCCGCAGGCGGCAAAATCTCCCGCCTCCTTCTAAAATTTCCGCCACCTTAGTCTTTAGCATGAGAAATTCCCCTTTTCTCCTTGGTGCATGGATGTCAGCGTTCTGGGAACGGGGGTCCCCAGACTTGCCTGCCTGCGGCCTGCGGCGTGGCTCAAAGGGGGGCCCAACACGGCCCATCTTCATCAACATAGACCCAAGACCCTCGCGGGGGGCCGAGCCTCGCGGGGCGGACGACACGGAGCTTCCTCAGGCATGGCCTCATTAGGCTGGCTCGCGAGGAGGCGGAGAGATCAAGGCGGGGTACCTCACGAGGTGCCCGTGACGCAAGCCATGACGACCAAGGGCGCCAGGCGGGCGCCAGCCCGCGCAGTGTCCTCCTTTCCTCTTTGGTGCAAAGGGAGCAAGCGCAGGCGAGAGCACCAAGCAAAGGCACCCGTTTCGGTGCAACGAGACCAAGACCAGCCCAACGGCAGGGAGGAAGTCATTGTGGAGCCCAAGCTAGCGTCACCACCAGAGCCTTTGGCAGGCGAGGACCAACTTTAGTCAGGATAAGTGTACCAGATGTTCCCCTTCAAAATGGCCAATTGTTGGCGCCCTTCCCGCTCAATACCTGGGAAGAGGCCCAGGGCCTTTGCCTATAAATAGGACTAGCCACCCCCAGGGTAGAGAAGATCGGCCAATCCAGAAACAAGCTGGGATCGGATCGAGTAGCATCACAGAGAGAGAGAGAGAGAAGGGTGACTGAACTCCTCCTAGCAGTTCATCGCCCCAGCCAAGAATAGACCCTTGCGAGGCTGTTCTTCCTTGTATTGCTCTTCATCATTAGCCCAAGAGGCAATCCACCACGCCACAAACTAGAGTAGGGTATTACACCACAATGGTGGCCCGAACTAGTATAAACCCTGTGTCTCTTGTGTTGTTCTTTCCATAGCGTAGATCTTAGCGAGGCAGTGGGGTGCAGGTAGGTAGAAGGCGAAATCTCCGCGCGCACCCCTGTGTTCGAACCTCAAGGGTCTGCCGGAACCCGAAATCCGGCATTTGGCGCGCCAGGTAGGGGTGCGCCGGAATTTGTCTTCCACCACCCTGTTCTCCTCCGACCATCGCGTCCATGTCTGACGCTCGTCGGGCCCGCGCCGAGCGCCGAGCCGCTCTCGCTTCCCGCGTCGCCCAGACGGCTCTTGTCGGCGGGCGTCCTCGCCGTTCCCCGTCACCTGCCGTCAACGCCACCACCGGCCCGACGGGAAACGAGCAGCAAGCGTCATCTCAGCATCCGTCCGTGCGGCAAGACGGCCGCACCGCTACTCCCTCGCTCACCCCAGCTGGTTCTTAGTCCCGCGCGCTCCACGCACCCATGGAGGCTCGAGCTGCGCTCATCGCGACAAACGAGCTCCTGCGCTACCGTCCCGTCGATGACGTCTACGAAGAATGGCTCGACCGTGTCACCGAGCTCGTCTGCGCCGCAGGGGGCTCTCCTGCGCTGTCCTTTCCGCTGCACCGCACCCCGCCCTGCACGGGCGACGAAGCTCCGGGGGCGGCCCAGCCGCCTCCTCCTCAAGAAGGCGCCCTGGCTCCAAGGCGCGTGGCCCCTGGGAGGAACCCGCTCCGTCAGGTGCCAGCGCGGCAAGAGCAGAGCTGCCAAGAAGTCCCTCGCCCACAAGAAGTTGCCCGGGCGCTCCCTGCTCCAGCACGTCGCGACCGTGCTCCTGCTCCCGCATGTCAAGACCCCGTGTTGCTCCCAGTTGCAGCGCATGGGGACCCGCAAGACCAAGCTCTCTGTCACCCAAGGCCTCCCGTGGCCACAGCAGGCTGCCGTGCCTTCACCATCGAGCTACGCAACGTCACGTGGCCCGGCAAGTTCAAGCCGGACCTGCCTCCTCGTTATGACGGCACGGCCGACCCTACGGAGTTCCTCCAGCTCTATGAGCTGGGCATCGAAGCTGCCAACGGAGACGAGAAGGTCATGGCGAACTGGTTTCCCATGGCGCTCAAGGACGGGGCCCGCACCTGGCTCCTGAACCTGGCTCCAGGCACGATCTCCTCTTGGGACGAGATGCGCACCCGCTTCATCGCCAACTTCCAATGTACTCGCGACCGGCCACCCGCCATGAGCGACATGCACCGCATCAAGCAACAACCCGGAGAGACCGTGCAGAAGTACATCCAGCGCTTCAACAACGCACGCCTCAAGATTCCCAAGGTGACCGAGGAGGCCATCATCTCAGCCTTCTCCGACGGTGTGCGCGACGTCAAGATGAAGGAGGAGCTGGCGATGCATGAAGACCTGTGCACTTGCTTGGAGCTGTTCAACTTGGCGACCAAGTGTGCCAGGGCTGAGGAAGGGTGTCTCTCCCTCCTCGAGCTGCCTGCCGCAGACCCAGAAGAGAAGAAGCCTAAGGCCAAGGATGTGAAGCGCAAGGGGGCTGCCGTGCTCGCGGCAGAACCAGACACCAAGCGGGGCAGAGATCAGCCCGAGTCTTCCAAGGGCAGTCGGTACTGTGTGTACCACGACCTCCACACCCACAACACCAACGAATGTCAAGAGCTCCGAGCCGTGCGAGAAGGAAGGATCAGCCGTCGTCCCGACCGCGGTGACCGGGGCTACGGTTGTCGGATTTCGAGTTCCGGCAGACCCTTGAGGTTCGAACACTGGGGTGCACGCGGAGATCTCGCCTTCTACCTACCTGCATCCCACCGCCTTGCAAAGATCTAAGCTATGGAAAGAACAACACAAGAGACACAGGGTTTATACTGGTTCGGGCCACCGTTGTGGTGTAATACCCTACTCCAGTTTGTGGTGTGGTGGATTGCCTCTTGGGCTGATGATGATGAGCAATACAAGGAAGAATAGCCTCGCGAGGGTCTGTTCTTGGCTGGGGCGATGAACTGCTAGGAGGAGTTCAGTCACCCTTCTCTCTCTCTCTCTCTCTCTCTCTCTCTCTCTCTCTCTCTCTCTCTCTCTCTCTTCGATCGCCTCTGTATCGATTGCCTCTACCCTGGGGTGGCTAGTCCTATTTATAGGCAAAGGCCCTGGGCCTCTTCCCAAATATTGAGCGGGAAGGGCGCCAACAATTGGCCATTTTGAAGGGGAACATCTGGTACACTTATCCTGACTAAAGTTGGTCTTCGCCTGCCAAAGGCTCTGGTGGTGACGTTGGCTTGGGCTCCACAATGACTTCCTCCCTGCCGTTGGGCTGGTCTTGGTCTCGTTGCACCGAAACGGGTGCCTTTGCTTGATGCTCTTGCCTGCGCTTGCCCCCTTTGCACCAAAGAGGAAAGGAGGACACTGCGCGGGCTAGCGCCCGCCTGGCGTCCTTGGTCGTCATGGCTTGCGTCACGGGCCCCTCGTGAGGTACCCCGCCTTGATCTCTCCGCCTCCTCGCGAGCCAGCCTGATGAGGCCGTGCCTGAGGAAGCTCCGTGTCGTCCGCCCCGCAAGGCTTGGCCCCTCGCGAGGGTCTTGGGTCTGTGTTGATGAAGCTGGGCCGTGCTGGGCCCCCCTTTGAGCCATGCCGCGGGCCGCGGGCAGGCAAGTCTGGGGACCCCCGTTCCCAGAACGCCAACAGTAGCCCCCGGGCCCAAGGCGCACCCGGACTTGGCCATGCAGGGAGGCGAAAGGGCAAGGGCAAAGCGCCGTGGGCCCTAACAGCCTGCGGCCTTGGGCGCCGCGTGGCGGTTGATTGGACGTGGGTGGCACTGTTCCCCCATGCCCCCTTATTCCGCGCCATGCTAGGCGGACTCGTAGTCGTACACAGCCGCTCCCCTTTCTGTTGCTGGAACGCCCTCTGTCCTTCCTCCTCTCGAACTCCAGCTTCTGTTTTCAACCCAATCTCGAACCTTCCCTCCCCCCTTCCCATCGCCATGGCTCCGATGAAGAAGGGAAGAGGGAAGAAACCCATGCCTCCACCTCGCTCGCCGCCGTTAGCGGCCCCCGTCGTCGGCCGGTCGATCATAATCAATCGAGAGGGCCTGGGCAAGGTCGGCTCGGCTCTGGCTACTATCTTCAATGAATGCGGGAGGACGACGGCCTGGCCCACGTCTCACTTCTCCATCGATAGGATAATCACCGAGGTCCAGTATTTTGCTGACGCCCTATGGGCGGGTCTGGTTCCCCCCTTTTCTGATTTCTTCAATGCCGTGCTATCCCACTATCAGATCCATATGATGCATCTGGGTCCTGAATCCATCACCCTTCTTTCGGTCTTCACCTTTGTCTGCGAGGCTATGATGGGCATCCTCCCTTCGGTTGCCTTGCTGCGCCACTTCTTCTCTGTGCACCTTGTCGACCCTACCCAAGGCTCAGCGTGCGTGAGCTTCGCTACCCCGTCTGAGACGTCGGCCTCAGGGATTGACTTCATGCTCTGTCGGCGTTCTGGGAACGGGGGTCCCCAGACTTGCCTGCCCGCGGCCTGCGGCATGGCTCAAATGGGGGCCCAGCGTGGCCCATCTTCATCAGCACAAGGCTCAAGACCCTCGCGAGTGGCCAAGTCTCGCGAGGCGGACGACATGGCGCTTCCTCAAGCACGGCCTCCTTAGGCTGGCTCGCGAGGAGGCGGAGAGATCAAGGCAGGTACCTCACGAGGTGCCCATGACGTAAGCCGTGACGACCAAGGGTGCCAGGCGGGCGCCAGCCCGCGCAGCGTCTCCCTTTCCTCTTTGGTGCAAACGGGGCAAGCACAGGCGAGGGGATCAAGCAAAGGCACCCATTTCGGTGCAACTAGACCTGGACCAGTCCAACGGTGGGAAGGAGGTCACCATGGAGCCCAGGACGACGTCACCACAGGGCCTTTGGCAGGCGAAGACCAACTTTAGTCAGGATAAGTGTACCAGATGTTCCCCTTCAAATTGGCCAATTGGTGGCGCCCTTCCCGCTCAATTTTTGGGAAGAGGCCCAGGGCCTTTGCCTATAAATAGGACTAGCCACCCCCAGGGTAGAGGCATCTGAGGCAGCATCTAGAGAGAGAGAGAAGGGCGATAGAACTCCCCCTAGCAGTTCATCCCCTAGCCAAGAACAGACCCTCACGAGGTTGTTCTTCCTTGTACTGTTCTTCATCACCAGCCCGAGAGGCAATCCACCACACCACACTGGAGTAGGGTATTACACCACAATGGTGGCCCGAACCAGTATAAACTCTGTGTCTCTTGTGTTGTTCTTGCAGTAGTTAGATCCTTTCGAGATGGAGAGGTAGAGGGCACGATCTCCGCGCGCACCGCAGAGTTCGAACCTTAAGGGTCTGCCAGAACCCGTGATCCGACATTTGGCGCGCCAGGTAGGGGTGCGCCGGAATCTGTCTTCCACCGCTCCGTCCTCCCCCGGCTGCCGCATCCATGTACGGCGCACGTCGAGCTCGCGTCACGCCAGCGGCCCTTGCTGGCGGACGTCCTCGCCGTTCCCTGTCGTCCGCCGTCTACTCTGCCACCGGCCCAGCGGGAGGCGAGCAACGAGCACCACCCCGGTGTCTGCCTATGCGACAGGGCGGCTGCACCACGACGTCGACGCTCCCGGTCGTCGCGGCCCTCCTGGGCGGCTCTCCGGCGCCACCCACGAGCCGCCACGTCAAGTCGTTTGCCCGCCAGATCGGTGCCGTTTCCGCGCGGCAGGGGGCTCCCCCGGGCCGGGCGGCACGTGAGGTTGATCTGACCTTCAGCTCGGAGGACCACCCCGCTAACTTGGCCGGCTCGGGCGCGCTCCCCCTGTTGTGCACCCCCACCATCTGCCAGGTGGCCGTCACCAGAACCCTCGTCGATGGCGGCGCGGGCCTCAGCGTGCTCTCGGTCGAGACCTTCAACCTCCTCTGCATACCCCGGGAGCGGCTGCAACCCAGCCGATCCTTTTCGGGCGTCGGGGGCGGGTCGTCTGACTCCTTGGGACAGATCCGGCTCCCGGTAACCTTCGGCACCTACGACAACTTCCGCACGGAGATGGTCGACTTCGACATCGCCCCCATCGGCCTCCCTTACAACGCCATCCTCGGCTACTCGGCACTGGCTCAGTTCATGGCCGCCACACACCCGGCGTACAACCTCATGAAGTTGCCCGGGAGCAACGGTACCCTCACCGTGCATGGAGACACCGGGGACGCCCTGCGAGTACTCAAGCTCGCCTTCAAGACGGCGTCATCAGCACAGCCCGCCGACGCAGGGACCCCTGAGCCCAAGGGGTCTGTGCCTACCAAGAAGAAGCAGTTGTTCACCCAGGACAAGGCAGAAACCAAGTAGATACCCGTCGACGAGGACGGGTCCTCCAGCGCCACTTTCACCATTGGCGCCAACCTGGGGCCTGAGCAGGAGGAGTTCCTGGTCAAGTTCCTGCATGCAAACAAGAAAGTGTTCGCTTGGGAGACCGATCAGTTGGTAGGGATCCCCAGGGACGTCATCGAGCACCACCTCAACGTGTGCCCAAATGTGCGCCCCGTGAAGTAGAAGGCCAGGCGGCAGTCCGCAGAGAAGCAGACCTTCATCGTCCAAGAGACCCGCAAGTTAGAAGCCACTGGAGTCATTCACGAGGTCCGGTACCTAGATTGGTTGGCCAACCCTGTCGTTGTGCCCAAGAAAGGGGGGAAGGAGCGCATGTGTGTCGACTTCACCAACCTCAACAAGGCATGCCCGCAAGATCCATTCCCGCTCCCTCGCATCGACCAGATCATCGATTCCACCGCCGAGTGCGACCTACTGTGCTTTTTGGATGCCTTCTCCGGATATCACCAGATCAAGATGGCGATAGAAGACGTTGAGAAGACCGCCTTCTTGACCCAGTGCGGGGTATACTGCTACACATGCATGCCCTTTGGACTGCGCAACGCAGGGGCAGCTTTTCAGCGGCTGATGCACATCACCTTGGGCCCGCAGCTCGGGAAGAATGTTGAAGCATACGTTGATGACATTGTGGTGAAATCTCGAGAGGCCAGGACCCTGATACAATACCTAGAGGAGACCTTCGCGAGCCTCGACGCGGTGAGCCTGCGGCTCAACCCGGAGAAATGTGTGTTTGGCGTTCCCTCGGGCAAGCTTTTGGGATTCCTCATATCTCACCGTGGCATCGAGGCCAACCCCGAGAAGGTCAAGGCGGTAGAGGACATGAGCCCCCAAAGACCCTCAGAGAAATGCAGAAGCTCACTGGGCGTGTGACCGCACTAGGGCGCTTCATCTCCAAATTGGGGGAGCGAGCGCTGCCTTTCTTTAAGCTGATGAAGAAAAAGGGGCCCTTTGAATGGACTGAAGAGGCAGATAAGGCATTTCGGGATCTCAAGAGGTACCTAACCAGTCCCCCAGTCATGGTAGCTCCGCGTCCTCAAGAGCCCCTGCTGCTCTACCTCGCTGCCACCCCCTACTCCGCCAGCGCGGCCTTGGTGGCGGTTAGGGAGGAGCGCCAGGTCAAGACCGCAGCGGCAGCCCGAGGCAAGGCAAAAAGGGAACAAGGAAAGCCCGAGGAAGCCAAAACCGCAGATGAGGAGGATCAACCGCCGAAGAACGCACCAGAGACAGAAGAGGCCGCACGCCCGGATGGTCCACCTCCCGAGGTCACGTCGTCCTGTGAGGTGCCCTCACCTCCCGAGGGCGCCGCGACCCAAGATGCTCTCAGCCTTGTTGAGCACCCGGTCTACTTCGTTAGCACGGTGCTACGGGACGCGAGGGCATGATACCCGATGCCTTAGAAGCTCCTCCTCGCGCCGCTAGTGGCCTCGCGCAAGCTGTGTCACTACTTCCAAGCTCAGCCAATCAAGGTCGTCTCATCGTACCCCCTGGAGAGGGTGCTCAGGAGCCCTAACTCGGCCGGAAGGGTCGCTGAATGGAACATAGAGTTGCAGGCGTTTCAGCTCGAGTTCAGCACAACTAGGGTCATCAAGGGAGCCGCGTTGGCGGATTTCGTGGCGGAATGGACAGAGGCGCCAGGCCTCAAGGACAACGAGGATCGTTCCCTCTCCCCAGGGAGCGAGGCGCCAGAAGGCTGGGTCATGTACTTTGACGGGGCATTCTCCAGGCACGGCGCGGGGGCTAGTGCGGTGCTGATATCACCCACTCAAGATAAGCTCTACTATGCAGTACAACTCTGTTTCCAGCAAGGAGAAAAGGTCTCCAACAACATAGCAGAATATGAGGGACTGATAGCCGGGTTGAAGGCCGCAGCGGCCCTGGGAGTGAAGCGCCTCACCGTCAAAGGTGACTCGCAGCTCCTAGTCAACTTCTCCAATAAGGTGTATGAGCCGAAGGACGAGCATATGGAGGCCTACCTGGCGGAGGTCCGCAGGATTGAAAAGCAGTTCTGGGGGCTGGAGCTGAAGCACGTGCCCCGTGGCACCAACCAGGAAGCTGACGACATAGCCGGACGGGCGTCCAGGCGGCTGCCGCAGGAGCCCGGCGTCTTCGAAGAGCGGCTCTTCAAGCCTTCAGCGCAGCCAATGCTATCAAGCACGGCTCAGCCTCGAGAGGATCTCCCTTAGCCGCCAGCCTCAGGAGCCCCGGCCTGCGGACCGCCCTCAGGAGCACGTTTGCTCCTGACGATGGAACCTCAGGAGGAGTGCTGGATCACAGAGCTCCGGAATTACCTGACACGTGGGGCCCTGCCAGAGAAGGAGGAGGAAGCAGAACGTGTGGCGCGGCAGGCCATGGCATACTGCATCAGAGACGGAGAACTCTACCGGAAGCGACCCAACGACGTATCTCTGCGCTGCATCTCCAGGAAGCAAGGAAGGGAACTACTGGGGGACATACACGGCGGAGACTGCGGACACCACTCATCATCACGGACCCTCGTCAGCAAAGCATTCCGCAGTGGGTTCTATTGGCCCACCGCGCTCAACGACACAATCGAATTAGTAAAGGCTTGTGAGGCCTGCCAGTTCCATTCCAAGCAGATCCATCAACCAGCGGGGAGCCTGCAGACTATACCCCTCTCGTGGTTCGCAGTTTGGGGGTTGGATATTCTGGGCCCGTTCCCCCGGGCGCCAGGGGGCTACCGTTACCTCTACGTCGCCATCGACAAGTTCACCAAGTGGGCAGAGGTGGAGGCTGTCCGTACCATCCCCGCGGGCTCCGCGGTCAAGTTCATCAGGGGTATCGTGAGCCGGTTCGGGGTGCCGAACCGCATCATCACAGACAACGGTTCGCAGTTCACCAGTAATCTCTTCAAAACATATTGTGCTAACCTTGGAACGCAGATATGCTACGCTTCGGTGGCACACCCGTGAAGCAATGGGCAAGCCGAACGAGCCAACGCGGAGGTCCTAAGAGGCCTCAAGACCAGAACGTTCAAGAAGAAGCTGGAGGCCTGCGGCAGGGGTTGGTACGACGAGCTCCAATCCGTGCTGTGGTCCATCCGCACAACCGTGACCAAACCAACCGGGGAAACCCTGTTCTTCCTGGTCTACGGAGCCGAAGCAGTCCTTCCTCACGAGGTCAGGCGTCGCTCCGCGCGGGTCCTGGCGTTCGACGAGGCGCAGCAGGACGCCATGCGGGGGATGGACCTCGTGCTGGGGGAGGAACGCCGCCGGGAAGCCGCGCTGCGAGCGGCAAGGTACCAACAGGCGCTACGACGATATCACTGCTGCAACATCCGCCCCAGGACCCTCGAGGTAGGAGACCTCGTACTCAGGCGGGTCCTCTCCAGGGAAGGGCTGCACAAGCTCTCTCCCATGTGGGAGGGCCCATTCAAGGTTGTTCATGTTTCCAGGCCTGGCTCCGTGCGCTTGGAGACTCAAGAGGGGGAGCCGATCCAAAACGCATGGAACATCCAGCACCTCCGGAGGTTCTACCCCTAAAAGGCCCTGAGCCTATGAAGAAGGCGAACGCCTGTGAAGATCGTCTCTTTTTGGAAAAGGCCCTGAGGCTGTGAAGAAGGCGAACGCCTGTGAAGATCGTCTCTTTTTGGAAAAGGCCCAGAGCCTATGAAGAAGGCGAATGCCTGTGAAGCTCATTACCTCTAATGAGAAAGGCCCAGAGCCTGTGAAGAAGGCGAATGCCTGTGAAGCTCATTACCTCTAAGGAGAAAGGCCCGGAGCCTGTGAAGAAGGCCAATGCCTGTGAAGCTCATTACCTCTAAGGAGAAAGGCCCGGAGCCTATGAAGAAGGCCAATGCCTGTGAAGCTCATTACCTCTAAGGAGAAAGGCCCGGAGCCTGTGAAGAAGGCCAATGCCTGTGAAGCTCGCCGCCCCGTGACACTCTCACGTAATAATGAGTGGGGCTGTACACGCCCCGGAGTCTCAGGAGCGCCGGCCTCAGGCCCTGGGGCTCCCTCGCACGCCCAGTGGCAGCACTTAGCTCCGCGCTGGTGAGAAGACGTCGAAGACTAGACTAGGTGCCAGACGCGGCCTTTTCATTTGCTTCCCGCATTTGACGTGTTTTACTTGCATCTGAAGTCTTATCGGAACTATCACCGTTGTTGATTTGTGGTTTGTCGATTTTCGCTCCTCGTTTTGATTTTCTCTCATAAAAGGCATCGCGAGGGATGGGACTCGAACGCCCTCGCGAGCGTTTCTGCTTTAGCCGCTTAAAGGTTTTCACGGCCCGGGCTCTCTACAGGAGCACCCCTCTGGTTCGTGCCCCTCGGGCACCGCGACATACACACAGGGCCTGGGTCGGTCGCCCCCCGGCTGGGGCCGCAAACTACCTACGCGAGGGCAAATAGTTGAGAAGCGCAACAACAAAATCAAGGTAATGGCCACAACGGCAATGATTTTCAGCACGCCCCCACGGGGCTCCATGTAGCTGTCTTATCTTACACAGGGAGCAAAAGGAAAAGGAAAGGGCGAGCTCGGCGCGGCCCGCCTCACGTCGGCCTGCAGAGGCGGCACCGGATGCCTCCGGAGCTCAGGCGGACTCCCTCTCGCGCTTCACCGGGGCGCGACGATGGGCGGATGGACAGCCACCCCACAAGCAAGCGCGGCGGCGAGGGGGCTGGCTGCGGCCGCCGCTGGAGGAACCGCCCGAAGAAGAGTTGGCAGGGCTTGGGGAGCATCGGGCGCCGCCATCAGAGTGGGCGCTGTCTCCTCCGTCGTCGTCGGAGCGAGGCCCCTGGCCGCGGTCGTCGTCCTCGGGGCAGCATCCTGAGCTGCGACCATCTTCCCCAAACACCCTCACGTAGAGGGTGCCGTCGCCGTCGAACTTGAAGTGCAGGGTGCACCGTTGGCCCAGGCCGTGCGCGCGGGCAAATGTTTGCCAGCCGCGGGTCAGGGCCCCGTTCCCAGAAGGGGAGACCTCGAGCGAAACCCAGGAGGCCCTACTGCAGCAACCGTCAGCCTGAAGCCAGAAGCCGCACCGGGCGCTGGCCGGCAGCTCGCTGATGAAGAAGCAAGGGAGCTGGAGCCAGGTGTTGGTCGGGTCCGCCGACCACACGACGAACTCCGGCAGCACCTCCGCCGAGCGAAAGCACGGCCTGGGGGGCCGCGCAGCTACAGCCAGCCTCCCCTTGGCAGCCGAGCGCTCACCACCACGCGGAAAACCACCCCTGTGCCCACGGGGAGCCACGGCGGGGACCGCGGGATGCTTGCGGGGACGACCCCGGCCGCGCTTGGCCGGAGGGGAGTCGGGCCCTGCCCGACTAGCCTTCCCCTTCTCCGCGGCTGAGAACCTCTTCGGAGCGATGCGAGCAGCGGCGGCGAAGGAGAGGAAGAAGAAGAGAAGCGGGAAGGGGTGGACTGGCGGAGCTTGTGCGGCCTCACACTTATAGCCGGAAGAGGCCAACCGTCGGGCACCACGATCGCAGGTAATTATGACCCATATGCGGGGACTAGTCAAGTCACGCAGTTGCCAAGGCGTCGTGGGGAAGCGGAGACGCCCACGTCCTGTCAAACCGCCAAGCGGCACCCAAGGCCGCAGGCTGTTAGGGCCCGCGGGGCTTCTCCCTTGCCCTTTCGCCTCTTGGCACGGCCAAGTCCATGCGCGCCTTGGGCCCGGGGGCTACTGTGGGTGTGCTGGGAACGGGGGTCCCCAGACTTGCCTGCCTGCGGCCTGCGGCGTGGCTCAAATGGGGGCCCAGCGTGGCCCATCTTCATCAACACAAGGCTCAAGACCCTCGCGAGGGGCCAAGCCTCGCGAGGCGGACGACATGGCGCTTCCTCAAGCACGGCCTCCTTAGGCTGGCTCGCGAGGAGGCGGAGAGATCAAGGCAGGTACCTCACGAGGTGCCCATGACGCAAGCCGTGACGACCAAGGGTGCCAGGCGGGCGCCAGCCCGCGCAGCGTCTCCCTTTCATCTTTGGTGCAAAGGGGGCAAGCGCAGGTGAGGGGATCAAGCAAAGGCACCCATTTCGGTGCAACGAGACCCGGACCAGTCCAACGGTGGGAAGGAGGTCACCATGGAGCCCAGGACGGCGTCACCACAGGGCCTTTGGCAGGCAAAGACCAACTTTAGTCAGGATAAGTGTACCAGATGTTCCCCTTCAAATTGGCCAATTGGTGGCGCCCTTCCCGCTCAATTTTTGGGAAGAGGCCCAGGGCCTTTGCCTATAAATAGGACTAGCCACCCCCAGGGTAGAGGCATCTGAGGCAGCATCTAGAGAGAGAGAGAGAAGGGCGATAGAACTCCCCCTAGCAGTTCATCCCCTAGCCAAGAACAGACCCTCACGAGGCTGTTCTTCCTTGTACTGTTCTTCATCACCAGCCCGAGAGGCAATCCACCACACCACACTGGAGTAGGGTATTACACCACAATGGTGGCCCGAACCAGTATAAACTCTGTGTCTCTTGTGTTGTTCTTGCAGTAGTTAGATCCTTTCGAGACGGAGAGGTAGAGGGCACGATCTCCGCGTGCACCCCAGAGTTCGAACCTTAAGGGTCTGCCGGAACCCGTGATCCGACAGGCTCGCTCCGCCCGCGCCTGGGTTCCGCGAGCGGTTGCTGTATGTGGATGTTGGGGTACCCAGCCCCCTGCTATCAGAGCCAACTTTGCCTACTGTCCCCAATTCGGGCTGGGGCCAGGAGATGCTCGAGAGCCCCCGACTCGTCTTCGTCTGGCACCGCTTCGCGTTCTTGAGGTCGATTGGCGTGATAGCGCCCAAGGTGGTGAAGGAGTTCCTGCTACGCCGCTTTGCTCCTCTCCAATGCCACTCCCGCCGGATGTGGGCCTTCAGCGGGCGTGGTGATCGCATGAGGCTCCAGGAAGAGGACCCGACGCCTGAAGTGCTGAGGACAGTGCTCTTGATCCTGGCTGGGGACCCCAACCCTGGCAGGATCCAACAGTGAGGGGCCTTGCTGTACCTCTCCAAAACAGGGGCGATTTTGTGAATCATATGCCTATCTTTGATGAGTGGGGGCCGCGCCCCGCCGGCCTCCAGGGGCCTCGCGAGAACCCAGTGATGGTGACTGCCCTTCCAGTCGGCCAAGGCGGCTCTCCCTCAAGTGGCGGAGCAGGGAGGCATGAGGCGCCAGAGGCCGAGGGGGCTCCTGGCGGGGTGACAGCGTCGGGCGACGCTCATGAGGAAGCAGCTCTTGGGGCCCGTTCCACTGAGGCTGAGGGCGACAAGCAGCTGCCCCCAGCGCCGGCGGCTGAGGCCCCTGAAGCTCCAGCCGCTTCTATTGGCGAGGCGACTGGCAGTGCGCATCAGCAGGCGCCCCTGACGTGGATCGCCTTGACGCTTCGTCCTCGTCGCAGGTTGACCCCTGCGCTCAACTCTTGGGCCGCTTCCGCGTGGACTTTGGGGCCCTCCGGAAGAAAAGGGAGGCCCTGGGCGACGATTACCCTTGTCGCCTGCTGAAGCGTAGGAAGTACTTCGCCACTGATGAGTAAGCCTTCTCCTTTTCCAGCTCCCGATCCGTCTGTTGCTTTTACTGATCCTTGCTCCGCAGGCCCCTTCCAGCCGAGCTCGCGGAGATGACTGAGGTGCCGTCCCCCTTGGCTGCGCCCCCTCTACCGTCCTCAAGCGCTCCGAGCAGCAGAGCCCTTGTGGTGAGGGCGATCGGAGAGGCGAACCGTCCCGAGGCGCATCGTGGCCCTGCACACCTCGCGACCCTCCTTCGCGGGCCTTCTCGTGGCATAGCCAGCCTGCGGTGGGCTTCTCGCCTGATCGTGGACTGTGATTGGTTGAGGCGCTCCCTGCGCTCTTCATCTGGGGACGGGCTAGCTCCAGGACGGGCTTATGGCGTGGTGTGCCCAGCCGTCGCGAGGGTGCCAGCCCCCAGCCCCCTGCCCGGAGGGGGAGTGCCGATTCGTGGCCCCCGGCGCTTGCTTGGGGCAGATGATGGTGTGGAAGACGTGCGCGAGCGCTCTCGGGAGCATCGCGCTCTTTGCCAAGGATTCCTTCGAAGGGCGGCTGACGCAGTGAACTTGCTTGGCGAGGAGCTTGCTCATGAAGACGCGTGCCTTGAGGCCGAGGGCCTGCGCCTGGCTGCAGAGAGGCGCGAGCTGGAGGGCGCCATCGCCCTTGCGCGCCATCAGCGCGATCTTCACGACGAAGAGGCCAAGGCGTCGTTGGCGGCCTCTCGGGAGGCCCAATCTCGGGCCGCTGAGGAGGCCGGGGAAGCTGACTAGCGGCAAGTGGCGGCGGAGGAGCGGGCTCGGGAGCTCCTGGCCCGATGCCACTCACTGGAAGAGCAAGTGGAGCTGCGCGAGGCAGCCCTTGCGTCGATGAAGGTGACCTCTGGCGACCCAGCAGAGCTCCAGAAGCGTGAGGAGGCACTGATGCTGGAAGCCGCCAAACATGCACGCGAGTACGAGCGTCTGGAGACGAGGGAGCGCTTGGTGACGCAGGCGGAGGATGATGTCGCTGCACGGGAAGCCCGTGTCCTGGAGGAGGTCGGACGTCGGGTGGCGATGGCGCGCTTGAACCTCGAGCGCAAGTTCGAGGAGAGGCTGGAGTTGATCCGGGTCGAGGCTGAAGGTAGGACTGCTACCTTGAGGGCCAAGCTGGAGGAAGCGACGCGGCGGGTTGATGCTCTTCGGGCGCCCTTGAGGTAGCGCAAGGGGAGTCAACCACCTCCTAGGCCGAGGTGCTCCTTCTTCGCCATCGGGTGGAGGAGGCTGAGGCCGTCGCGCGGCAGAATGATGACGAGATACGCCAGCGGCGGATCCTGGAGTATGAGCACGGCCCCATGCTCACCACGCTCCGGGAGAGAGCCAACACAGCCTTGGGCAACATCTGCGAGGCGGCTGTTAGCGAGCCGCACGCAGTCAACTATGCCGTCAACCTTCAGTTCTTCACCGATGTGGTGACGCAGCTGGAGGCGCAGTCGGTCAGGGCCGACAGGTTGGTGGAGGAGAGGAGCCGCGCCCTGCTCGGGCGCGCCTTTTCTCGCGTCTTCAGCCATCTCAGGAACATGGATCCCCACTTCGATTTCGACGCCGCCATCGCCCCAGTCTCCCAGGCCGTCCGAGATGACCTGGCGCACTGGGTGGAAGACAACGTGGATGCTCTTGTCAGGGCCTTCGCTTCAGACAACGACGGCGTGATCGTGGCCGCCGACGAGGGCGGCGTGGTGAATGGCCCTGACGCCGCTAGCGGCAACGCAGACAGCGATGGCGAGTCCAGTGACGCCAGCAACGGTTCGGGAGGTGCTCCTAAGGACGCATTGGGGGATTTATCCGACTGATTATGCATCATCCTGTTTCCTTACCCTGCATGAATAGAACTCAGGCTTTGGCCTGATGGCTGTGAGAGCATTTTGGGAGGGGGAGCCCCTCATGTAAAACTTGTGTTCATCGTATTAGTAGATGTTACATTGCCCATGCGCCCGCGCCAAGTGGCGGGCAAAGCGACGTGCTGGTTGGCTAGTTTACCATCATTCCGTGCGGGCCCTGAGGCAGCCTGTGGGGGGCTGTGGTGCCTTGAGTGTTCCTTGATCGAATCCATAGGATCTGCAGTAAAAAGCCCTCCTGAGAGGACGCGGCGGCGGCAGTCTGGGCTGCACGCAAGCTAGGCCTGACCCGGCTCGTGAGGGGCTCACGAGGGGAGGCAGCTGAGGCGAAGTGGTAATCAAAACGCGAGAAATTGCTCGAACGAGACTAAGCACCCCTTCCCCAAACACAGCAAATCTCAAATTCGAATCCAACTTAAATCCAGCGGGGGAAAGTGACAACCAAAGGGAAAGGCAATGAAAGCAGATAAAAGGCCGCGTCCGGCACCTAATCTAGTCTTGGACGTCTTCTCACCAGCGCGGAGCTAAGTGCTGCCACTGGACGTGGGAGGGAGCCCCAGGGCCTGAGGCCCGCACCCCTGAGACTCCGGGGCGTGTACAGCCCCACTCATTATTACGTGAGAGTGCCACGGGGCGGCGAGCTTCACAGGCACTGGGCCTTCTTCATAGGCACCGGCCTTGCTTCATATCGCCAGACGAGGGCCCCGCCTTGCGCCACACTCTAGTGCCATCAACAACGACCGGAAACCAGGACGCCGCCGATGGGGTAGAGCGGTCGCCAGCGGTTCCCCCGACGACCACGGGTCCTCCGCCAGGGGCAGGCCCTAAGGCACCTCCCCAGCAGAGGTCCTACCTCCTGAGAACGCCTTGCTCCGAACGCCGCGGTGGTGATGTAGGATCTCGGCCCCTCTCCTGCAGCCCTTTGCGCCCTCCTCCCGAGGGGTAGGAGACTGTGGGAGCGGGGCAGCTGCTTGTTGTGGCGACCTGCACCTCCTGCGATCCATGATTAGCGTATGCCTGCTCCTGAGGAATTAGCGGTACCCGATAATCATTGCCTCCAGCGTGGCCAGTGGAACCGTCCCGGGGCTCCTGGAAGAGCTCAGCTTCTGGCGCCTCATCCCCCTAGCTTGGGCTGAGGAGCGAGCCTTGGTCGCCCTCGTGAGGGTGCCCTTGGTCCATCATGTGGGGCATGTATTCTTCTGGTGCCGTCATCCCGAAGGCCACGCCGTAGTGCTCCGCGTGCCATGCAGCTCTGCTTGACGCGTCCACCGTTGGGTGGTAGCGCGGCTGCCCACTGGGGCCATGGGCCGCGTTGAGTCCTCCTTCTTCGCGGATAGGGAGCGGGGGCAGCGCCGCCGCCGGTCCGGTGCCGAAAGCTTTGCTGGCGTTGGAGTGGCCTTGGAGCCCCGCGGGCGCGCGCGGAGCCCCCGTGCGGGCCGCCCTGGACTTGAGATGGGAGCTGGATGCAGAAGGGATGAGCCCCCGAGGCGGCAAAGCCCAGGAGCTCTGCCGCCCGCTCCAGCAGCACGTCGCGGCCGCCCTCCAGCAGCCTGCACTGCAGCAGCTCTCGGGCCACCATGAGCGCGGCCCTCGAGTTCGCCTACTCCCGGCGGGTGTACGGTGTCGTGGTTGCGGCGTGATTGGAGGCCCCTGCTGCCGACTGCGCCTGCCGTGGTGTGAGAGCTGTTGAAGCCTGTCCGCGTCGCCCGTGGCCTGCAGCGCCCTGCGGACCATGAGCTACCTGGGGCATGGGGTCGCCCGAGGCGAGCGGCTCTGTGCGGGCGGGCCACGCCGCCCAAGGATCTGGGTTGCCCGCCAGGTCGCCGGACATGGTGATGACGACACGACGGGACACGAAGCGGTAGAAGGTGGATTCTGGCGCACCCCTACCTGGCGCGCCAAATGTCGGATTTCGGGTTCCGGCAGACCCTTGAGGTTTGAACACTGGGGTGCACGCGGAGATCTCGCCTTCTACCTACCTGCACCCCACCGCCTCGCAAAGATCTAAGCTATGGAAAGAACATCACAAGAGACACAGGGTTTATACTGGTTCGGGCCACCGTTGTGGTGTAATACCCTACTTCAGTTTGTGGTGTGGTGGATTGCCTCTTGGGCTGATGATGATGAGCAATACAAGGAAGAACAGCCTCGCGAGGGTCTATTCTTGGCTGGGGCGATGAACTGCTAGGAGGAGTTCAGTCACCCTTCTCTCTCTCTCTCTCTCTCTCTCTCTCTCTCTCTCTCTCTCTCTCTTCGATCGCCTCTGTATCGATTGCCTCTACCCTGGGGGTGGCTAGTCCTATTTATAGGCAAAGGCCCTGGGCCTCTTCCCAAATATTGAGCGGGAAGGGCGCCAACAATTGGCCATTTTGAAGGGGAACATCTGGTACACTTATCCTGACTAAAGTTGGTCTTCGCCTGCCAAAGGCTCTGGTGATGACGCTGGCTTGGGCTCCACAATGACTTCCTCCCTGCCTTTGGGCTGGTCTTGGTCTCGTTGCACCGAAGCGGGTGCCTTTGCTTGATGCTCTCGCATGCGCTTGCCCCCTTTGCACCAAAGAGGAAAGGAGGACACTGCGCGGGCTGGCGCCCGCCTGGCGTCCTTGGTCATCATGGCTTGCGTCACAGGCACCTCGTGAGGTACCCCGCCCTAATCTCTCCGCCTCCTCGCGAGCCAGCCTGATGAGGCCGTGCCTGAGGAAGCTCCGTGTCGTCCGCCCCGCGAGGCTTGGCCCCTCGCGAGGGTCTTGTGTCTGTGTTGATGAAGCTGGGCCGTGCTGGGCCCCCCTTTGAGCCACGCCGTGGGCCGCAGGCAGGCAAGTCTGGGGACCCCCGTTCCCAGAACGCCGACAACGGTCGAGGAGGAGGAAGGAACGCAGGACGCTGGGAAGACCGCGGCCCGCACCAAGGGTGGCGCGATCGAGCTCACGAGGACCGCTAGCAAGACCCGTCTCGCGAGGAAGACTTGAGGGATCAGCCTCGCGAGGATCACCCGCAAGGCAACTAGGCCTCCGTCCGCTGCCGCCGCAGCCAAGGAGAAACGAGGACCGCCATCAGGACGAGGGGGCTGGGGGCTTCCAGGAGCCGCGCGCGATCACCTGCATCCTGGGCGGGGCTCAAGCCCCGGCCTCTCAGCGCATCTTCAAGCAGTTCGCCCGCGAAGTAAATGCAGTCCTCCCCAAGCTCGAAGCCACGCGCCCTCTCATGTGGTCGGCGTGCGCCATCACGTTCAGCTCGGCGGAGCAGCTCAAGTGTGCAGCCACAGCCGGAGTCCTCCCGATGCTTTGTTCCCCAATCATCAGCAACGTGTTGGTCACCAGGACCCTCATCGATGGCGGGGCAGGGCTCAACGTTCTGTCCGTGGAAACATTCAACAATCTCCTAGTGCCCTACAACCAGCTTCAGCAAACCAAGCCTTTCTCCGGAATCACCGACGGCTCCAAGGTCCCGGTTGGGCAGGTCCGCCTCCCTGTCACCTTCGGGGCACGCGACAACTACCGCACCGAGCTCATCGACTTCGACGTCGCTCACATTCGCCTGCCGTACAACGCCATCCTTGGGTACCCAGCGCTGGCCAAGTTCATAGCCGTAACTCACCACGGCTACAACGTCCTCAAGATGCTAGGAAGTAGCGGAGTCATCACGGTGCCCTGTGAAGAGAAGGACGCGGTGTGTTCCCTGGAACGAGCCTTTCAGGCCGCATCACTGGAAGACCCGGATCGCGGTAGCAGGAGGCTTCCCGAGACCACCCCCAAGAAGAAGAAGACATCGTCTGGACCGGCCCCTCAGGAGGTGGGCCCCTCAGGGCCCGCGTCTGCCCAAGGGGAACCTCCTTCCATCGCATAGGAAAGCGCGCCCGGCGCCCTCCTCAGGCAGGGCTCGGGGGCTCTCCCCTGGAAGGCCACCGAACTGGCCAAGGTCACGAGGGAGGCGCTTGGGCACCACACGGAGGCGTGTTTTGATGCACGTTTCCCTCAAGAAGGAGCAAGGCAAGGAAGGTCAGACCAGCAGGAGTTCGTCAACAAGGCCGTTCAAGAACTACAGGAATCAAGAGTCATGAGAGGCTGCCGCCGTCTACCGGCTGTGGCTCCCCATCTAGGCGAGGATGGTGGGCTGCGCGTCTGCATCGACGTACCAGGGCTCAACCGAGTCGCCTCGCTGGAGCGCCTCTGGCGCTCGCAGGTGGGGCGCTGCGGAGGTCCACCCCATAGCTACGCTCGCATGACCTACGGCTTGCCGAGCGCGGCTACTACGTACCAGCGCCTCATGAGGGGCATCATGGAGGCTCAAGAAGACAGGCGTTTCGCAGCCTTGGCGGAGATGGAGATGATTCGCGAAGAGCCACCAGTGCCTCCGGAGCCTCCCGAGGCCCCAGGGCCTGGGGGCTCGTGAGGATCGGCTTCTGCAGCCCACCGAGTCTGCTGCACCAACACCCCTTTGTCCTCGACATCTTCAGGTGACATCTTTCAAGTTTCATTTCCTGCTGGGAGCGCCCTCCCAGGGCTGCATCATTCCCAGGCCGCGTGGGTCCGTCCCTGCGGCATGTATCCCTTTTATTTCATATTGACTAGCTTGCTTTGTTGGGGGCGCCCCTCGAGCTGCATCATCCCCAAGTCGCTCGGGCCTGACCCAGTGATGTCTACCTTCCCAGCATCTATTTGAATGAATCCACTCCTTCGCGGCTAACGTGTTTGATCTAGTTGCCTGCTCAACTGACGCTAACGGACGGAACTGCTCCCACATCGGCGCGACGCTTGCGCATGGGTCCGTCCCTGCAACGCCGACAAACCTGAATGGCTGAGCTCTGGCCGCGGCAGCCCAAATGGCGCCACCTCGTCAAGCCTTCAGTGCCCCATCTCCCCTTGGAAGCAACTAACGGCTGACTGTCAATCGTCATGGCAATCCCTTTTTCCTTCTATGATGAGTCTACAGGATCTCCCAAGAGAGCTGCGCCAGGCAAGGCCCTTGCAGCGTCTCCTTCACTCTCTTCCGCGCAAACCGCTTGCACGTTAAAGGGGGGTGCCTAAGCATCGCGACTCAGGGCTCCTACTGGCTCTCCAGCCCTCACCCTCTGGCCTTGACCACGGCATCGCGACCTGGCATACCAGCGACGGCTGAGACTCGCTCGAGGGCCGGGACCCGAGGACGTAGAGCAGAAAGGGGAGCAAAGATGAGGGGGAAAGGGGGACGCGAGGACCTTGCCAAGCGATTCTGCTTCTACCGGCGCACGGACCCGACGATACACCAGGCACGATCCCCGACTCTCGAGATAAGTCACCACCCTAAAGCACCGGCTACCGTGGCACCACCCACGCACCTAACGCAATTCCGTGCTAGCGACGCCACTCTCCTTTCTCACCGAGCGACGGCTGCTTGCGCGCCAAAGGGGACCTCCTGAGCATCGCGACTCAGGGGCTCTTACCGGACCCCGGGTCGCTCACCTCCTGGCCTTGACCACGACATCGCGAACTGGCATACCAGCGACGGCTGACGCCGCCTTGGGACTGGGACCTGTCGACGCAGAGCACCAAGCCCTCGCGAGGTTCGAAAGGGAAAACTGAGCTAAGACGGACTCCGCAACTCACACAATTCTGCGACAAGGGTTATATATTAACAAGCAGGATCACAGGCACCTTACAAGCCCCCATGGGGCGCATTTTGATTCCTCGCAGGGAACGGATCCTAAAGGATGCTAACTACACGCGCCCCCGCAAAAGATGAAGGAAATATGCCCTAGATGCAATAATAAAGTTATTATTTATTTCCTTATTTCATGATATATGTCTATTATTCATGCTAGAATTGTATTAACCGGAAACATAATACATGTGTGAATACATAGACAAACAGAGTGTCACTAGTATGCCTCTACTTGACTAGCTCGTTAATCGAAGATGGTTATGTTTCCTAACCATAGACAAAGAGTTGTTATTGATTAACGAGGTCACATCATTAGTTGAATGATCTGATTGACATGACCCATTCCATTAGCTTAGCACCCGATCGTTTAGCATGTTGCTATTGCTTTCTTCATGACTTATACATGTTCCTTTGACTATGAGATTATGCAACTCCCGTTTGCCGGAGGAACACTTTGGGTGCTACCAAACGTCACAACGTAACTGGGTGATTATAAAGGAGTACTACAGGTGTCACCAAAGGTAGATGTTGGGTTGGCGTATTTCGAGATTAGGATTTGTCACTCCGATCGTCGGAGAGGTATCTCTGGGCCCTCTCGGTAATGCACATCACTTAAGCCTTGCAAGCATTGCAACTAATGAGTTAGTTGCGGGATGATGTATTACGGAACGAGTAAACAGACTTGCCGGTAATGAGATTGAACTAGGTATTGGATACCGACGATCGAATCTCGGGCAAGTAACATACCGATGACAAAGGGAACAACGTATGTTGTTATGCGGTCTGACCGATAAAGATATTCGTAGAATATGTAGGAGCCAATATGGGCATCCAGGTCCCGCTATTGGTTATTGACCGGAGACGTGTCTCGGTCATGTCTACATTGTTCTCGAACCGTAGGGTCCGCACGCTTAAGGTTTCGATGACAGTTATATTATGAGTTTATAAGTTTTGATGTACCTAAGGAGTTCGGAGTCCCGTATGAGATCGGGGACATGACGAGGAGTCTCGAAATGGTCGAGACGTAAAGATCGATATATTGGATGACTATATTCGGACATCGGAAAGGTTCTGAGTGATTCGGGTATTTTCGGGAGTACCGGGTAGTTACGGGAGAAGCAATGGGCCTTGATGGGCTTTAATGGGAAGAGAAGAAAGGGCCAAGGGGCTGCTGCGCCCCCCCTTCCCTCTGGTCCGAATTGGACTAGGGAAAAGGGGGCCGGCCACCTTTCCTTCTCCTCCACTTCCTTCTCCCTTCCTCCCCTCTTGGTGGACTCCTACTAGGACTTGGAGTCCTAGTAGGACTCCACATCTTGGCCGCACCAATTGGCTTGGCCGGCCTCCTCCTCCTCCATCCTTTATATACTGAGGCAAGGGGCACCCCTTGGACACACAATTGATCAACGTGATCGTTCCTTAGCCGTGTGCGGTGCCCCCCTTCACCATATTCCACCTCGGTCATATTGTCGCGGTGCTTAGGCGAAGCCCTGCGTCGGTAGTACATCAAGATCGTCACCACGCCGTCGTGCTGACGAAACTCCTCCCTGAAGCTTTGCTGGATCGGAGCCCGAGGATCGTCATCGAGCTGAACGTGTGCCAAGAACTCGAAGGTGCCGGAGTAACGGTGCTTGGATCGGTCGGATCATGAAGACGTACGACTACATCAACCGCGTTGATATAACGCTTCCGCTTTCGGTCTACGAGGGTACGTAGACAACACTCTCCCCTCTCGTTGCTATGCATCACCATGATCTTGCGTGTGCGTAGGAATTTTTTTGAAATTACTACGTTCCCCAACAAAAGACGCCATCATCAACAGTGGGCCGTCAAGCACCGGCGCCAGCCCCATCCAGATCAGAGCCCGCGACGGCCAGACGAGCCCGCCCTCCTCCAGGAGCGGCGCCGGCTCGTGGGCTCGTAGCTGTCGTCGCTCGTCTCCGGAGTCGCGAAGATCTCGCTGGAGTCGCTGGATCCTCCGGCGCCTCCGTCGCCTGTGGAGCCACCAAGGGAGCGGTCGATGGGCCTAGCCCTCACCGTGGCGAGGTCCTGGCCACCTCTCCCGGGGCAGCACTCCAGCCGGCGCCCGTTCGCGTCAAAGACCTTCAAGAACATCACCGAAGCACCATCATACTCCAAGTGGATCGTGAGGGTGCCCCTTGCCCTGCAACCCGGGGCGATTTCGCCCCAGCCTCGAGTCATGAAGACCTCGCCCGAGGCAATGACCGCGACCTCTGCCTCGGTCGCGGGGGTGCTGCAACCGGCGTGCTGCAGCCAAAGCTCCAGGAGTTTTCCCTGCGGGATGATGGAGGCAAAGAAAGGAGGAAGGAGAATCCAGGATCGAGGGGGCATGGAGGCGTGGAGCACGAGCTCGCGGGAGGAGCCCTCAGTGTGGACCCCCGGAGGGACGACCCACACCTTCGTGACCCGTCGGCGCCGACGACGGTGCTGACCGCGGGGATCGGCATCGACCCCTTCAAGGCCCTCGACGTGGGCATACAAGGGAAGCGGGAACCCCGGCGGAGGCCGCTCGCACCAGGGCCTTGACACCACCTGACGGTCCTCCTCGTCCCGACCGCGAAGGGCGAGCCGTTTCTTTGGTGGAAGCGGATCTGGTTCTTCTCGAGGGGCCTTTCCCTTCTCCGCCGCAGAGAACCGGCGGATCGGAGCCATCGCAGCAAGACGGAGCTAGAATCGGGAAGAAGGAGAAGCAAGGGGAGATGGACTAGAAGGGCACGCGCAGTTCCGTACTTATAGGCGGCGAAAGCCAACCGTCGGCTCCCACGATCACAGGTAATCGTGACACGATCTGCATGCAGGGACTTGTCCAATCCGCGCGATCATCGAGGCGTCGTGGGGAAGCAGAGATGACCACGTCCCATCAACCGCCACGCGGCGCCCAAGGCCGCAGGCTGTTAGGGCCCGCGGCGCTTCGCCCTTGCCCTTTCGCCTCTCAGCACGGCCAAGTCCGTGCGCGCCTTGGGCCCGGGGGCTACTATCGGCGTTCTGGGAATGGGGGTCCCCAGACTTGCCTGCCTGCGGCCTGCGGCGTGGCTTAAAGGGGGCCCAGCACGGCCCATCTTCATCAACACAAGACCCAAGACCCTCGCGAGGGTCCAAGCCTCACGGGGCGGACGACGTGGAGCTTCCTCAGGCGCAGCCTCATCAGGCTGGCTCACGAGGAGGCGGAGAGATCAAGGCGGGGTACCTCACGAGGTGCCCATGACGCAAGCCATGACGACCAGGGGTGCCAGGCGGGCGCCAGCCCGCGCGGTGTCCTCCTTTCCTCTTTGGTGCAAAGGAGGCAAGCGCAGGTGAGAGGATCAAGCAAAGGCATCCATTTCGGTGCAACAAGACCAAGACCAGTCCAACGGTGGGGAGGAGGTCATCGTGGAGCCCAGGACGGCGTCACCACAGAACCTTTGGCAGGCGAGGACCAACTTTAGTCAGGATAAGTGTACCAGATGTTCCCCTTCAAAATGGCCAATTGTTGGCGCCCTTCCCGCTCAATATTTGGGAAGAGGCCCAGGGCCTTTACCTATAAATAGGACTAGCCACCCCCAAGAGAGAGGGAGGAGAGAAGAGAACAGAGCTATTGTGCAATCCAGAACCTGGGCAAGCAAGGAATCAGTAAGAGAGAGAGAAGGGCGGCTGAACTCCTCCTAGCAGTTCATCGTCCCAGCCAGGAGCAGACCCTCGCGAGGCTGTTCCTCCTTGTATTGTTCATCTTCATCAGCCCAAGAGGCAATCCACCACACCACAAACTAGAGTAGGGTATTACACCACAATGGTGGCCCGAACTAGTATAAACCCTGTGTCTCTTCTGCTGTTCTTTCAGTAGTTTAGATCTTTGCGAGACGGAGAGTAGAGGGCGTAATCTCCGTGCGCACCCCAGAGTTCGAACCTCAAGGGTCAGCCGGAACCCCAAATCCGACAGTAGCCAAATGTGAAAATAGCTTTTGGCATCGTGGGAACCATTGTGGATGGAGTTGCCAAAGCCAAAAGGATGGAACCGAAGTTCCCTGATTGATTGATTGAAGGAATAGAAAAATGCAATGTCTCTCCTCTTTCTCCCATGCTTGGACGCATATAGTACAGTATAGAGCACAGAGTCTACTCCCCTGTCCATTCTATCACAAATCACAAAGCAGTGAGGCGTCAAATCACAAAAGCACGGACGAAGCAACCATCATTTCACTCTTCGCTGACTCCGCCTCTCCATCGTCTTCTTCGAGAAACCATCTCACCGCACTAGTACTCCTAGTAGTACTAGTAAAGGACTTCCTGGATGCAAATAAGGTGGTTGTCTCAACTTGTAGGCGGCACTTGCGAACGACTTACCGTGGTCTCCCTCAATGGTGTTCTCCGTCGAACGCACTTCACCAAAGCACCAAAAAAAGATATCATCGACGTTACCGCAATGGGGAAGGAAGTCAAATATAGTTACTACCTCCATTTTTTTTGTACACAAGGCCAGTATATCAAAATTACAATTTGCAAAGGGCCACTAACACTAATCGAGGCAAAATAGATGGGGTTAGCAACCAAGGACATTAATATCCCCTGCATGCATGCGGAAGTGAGAAGGTTGGTTTGCATGGCGCTGCATTAATCAAGCGATGAGGAGTGAGATGGCTAGATCTTTGGTCTTTGGAGAAAAAAATACGCATTAATTGACACGTGAAACGAGGATTTGTATCGATTAAATCCCGTGAAGGAAAACCCCGCCTTTCTTTTTTAACACTAGTACTCCTAGTACGTACGTACTTAACCTGTTTGGGTCTAGGCCTTGCATTGCCAAACTTCGCCACACATTTTTGCCAAGCTTGCCTAAAGTTTTCAAAATGAGAAGGAGGTACACTTGCGCACGGCTGTCGCTGTTGCACCGCACCTTCACACGGCCGCTCCTGCATGACGCGGTCGCACCACACCCTCACACAGTCGCTCCTGCACGCCGCAAACCCAACCAAGGGAATGCACCCTCACTGACACGTGCTGTTGCATGTGAACAAACCAAACTCAGCTAGCCTATCGCTGACACATAATTTTCGTTCATAGAGTATGTTTATCCAATCGCATGTTGGGGAGTATCCGTACGACCCGTGCGGTGGTCTGTTGGGGAAGAAGAAGAGGTGAGGAAGAAGGAAAGAAGGGTTAGGAGACGTAGGATGTTCATCCAACCGCCTGAAATGGTAGACTGACCCAAGTCAGGCGACTTGCATAACAAATATATGTTTTTACACAGCAAAAGATCCATAAAAACAGCAACATAAAGAAAAACTATCACTGCTCGCGGAAAGAGACGGCCTCGTCATCTTTGGCTTCCGGCGCGAACCAGCCGTCGCTGCCGACGTGTGTCTCCGCACGGTGGTTGTCCTCGGCCTCCAGCTACTTGTTCAAGAAGAGCGTGCGAGCGCTCTGCACGGACGAGAGCACAACCTGGTTCAAGTCGAGGACGTCCGGTTCCGCCTGCAGGAGGGCCTCGATGGCAGCGGCATCCGCGCTCTCCGCGTATAGTCGAGCCTCTGCCGCCCGGTTCAAGTCCAGGATGTCCGGTTCCGCCTGCAGGAGGGCGTCGATGAGAGCGGCATCCGCGCGCTCTGCATCGAGTCGAGCCTCTGCCGCCCGGTTCAAGTCCAGGACGTCCGGTTCCGCCTGCAAGAGGGCCTCGATGGCAGCGACATCCGCGCGCTCTGCCTCAAGTTGAGCCTCCGCCGCCCGGTTCACATCCACGACATCCGGTTCCGCCTTCAGGAGAGCCTCGATGGCAGTGGCATGCGCGCGCTCCGCGTCGAGTTGAGCCTCTGTCTCCCGGTCCTCCTTTAGTATCGCCAGGTTGAACCGCTGGTCCGCCTGCACCATGGGGGACTCGGACGCCGGCACGAAGTCGACGTCCGTCGTCTCATACCCATCGTCCACCTCCTCCTCGTAGCTTGGCTCCAGAGAACTCGGGGATTGGCTCGCCGCAAAGCGAGCTTGGGAATGGAGGTCTGTGGCGCCGATCGCCGCCGCGATTTCTGCGCGGCGCTCTGGTGTCAGCATCTTGTAGTAAGTGATCTTGCGGCGCACCATGGCTTTCCGGTGAACTAGGGGACGCTTGACGCGGGCTAGGGGATCTAAAGGTGGGGGAATGGGCTGGAGATTTGGTGTAGTTTTAGGGCAGTGGCTGGCGTAGGCCGAGCAGCGAAGGTTCTGGTGTGAATAGTGGTTCCGGTGACGACCGGTCAATCGGTTTTGACTGTACATCGCTCTTGTCGCATTCGCGTTGCAGCCCAGCACGCTGGACCCTCCACGTCGCTCGCCCAATGGAACGCGCTTCGTCTTGCGTTTTCGCTCGCTTGTGGGACTGCAGTTGAGAGCAAACTTACGTCCCTCCCCCTCCCCCACCCGCGTCATTTATTATACCACCACTCCCTCCGTTTTATGCGGAGTAAATAAAAACAGAGGGAGTATACTACGGATGAGGATCCCCTGACGTGGCTGAATCCATTGAGTAACTGACATGCGGGGCCTAGCAAGCATGGGGTCCGTCAGTAAGTGACCGAAAGGGAGGGTAAGGCAGGGATACCTACGTCAGAGGATCCACTTCCACTATACTACTTTGACCAAATGTTAGAGTAATAATATATGACATGCAACTTACACAAATGTTAGAGTAATAATATATGACATGCAACTTACACAAAGCATACAGGGTCTAATGCGTTTTTCGAGGCTAACTTTGACCAAATGTTAGAGTAATAATATATGACATGCAACTTACACAAAGCATACGGTCAAATTCGTATGTGAAAGGAGTTTCCAATGATATAATTTTCACATTATACATCTCATGTACTATTAATCTTGTCAATAGTCAAATTGGAAACCATCTCGAGTACAAATCTAGGAGTACGTATGAATCTAACAATATTGATTGGGTGTTGTTGAATGTTGATACCTTTTTTTATCAAAGTAGAGATACTTTGACTACACATAAAACTTATATGTAAACTAGAAAGGATAGGAGGGAGTATATTGTACGTTCAAAAACGAAACAAACATTTAATACCCTTTATATATGATTTGCGGATGCTATGATCACCGGTTCAAAATTTTGAATCCACCTTAGGTATCACGTGCCCCCACTCGTTCCCTCTCGATTTCATCTCGGGGTCCGGAGATCTATTGAAATAGGACTAGGGTGGGTACATGCGAATGATACTCGGCAGAATGTTCAAATGAGGCATGCTGGAGGATGGACTCGACTGGAGGGCGACATGATCGATGGAGAAGAGGGCTGGAGAGGAATGAGAAATAAGCAAACGCCACATGACTATACTTGAACGGCTCAAATAAACAATAAGTTGTCTCGCTTGGCCTACATAGTGAAAGGCCTAATGCGCAACGCGGAGCACTGTCGCTCGAATATGGTCGGGAAAACAGGGAAACCAACATGTGGGGCACACCTGTCGGGACGACATAGCGCAGACTAGTCCAATGGAGGAGCTGGCCCACGACCTACTCGCCACCGACAACCGTTCATGTGGGTCGTTGGGGCCAACAACGGGGCGCAGCTCCAGCACCGCCTCTGGACACGGCGACCGCGGTGAGCGACACGGTCATATCGTCGCTAGACATGGTCGGTCTCAGTGTGCCGAGGGTGGCGTTAGTGTTGTGGCACGACCAACGGTATGTTTGGTTTGTGCCCAAGGTTGACCCATCAAAGCATTGGGTAGCCAAAATTTTGGTTGAGGTATTGGTTGCCCATGATTTGGCCGACATTGGCAAGAAAAATGAACTAGAGTTGGCTAGAGTTCATTGGCACGCCAAAGAAATGGCAACCATCCAAACAAAGACCAATCTTTGGGTCATGACCAAAATTTTGGTTGAGGTATTGGTTCCCCATGATTTGGCCGACATTGGCAAGAAAAATGAACTAGAGTTGGCTAGAGTTCATTGGCATGCCAAAAAAATGGCAACCATCCAAACGAAGACCAATCTTTGGGTCATGACCAAAATTTTGGTAAGGTGCACTTTGGCCACAATCCAAACACACCCCAACACCTGGCTCGTTGAGGATGCACGGGGCGCCACGACGCGTCCGCGGAGTGGTGTAGCGCGGCCAACTGCATCCTCTGGACCTGAGACCATGCCGGGTCGTCTTGCTTTTCCAATGACATGCGGGGATCGCATGTGAGCAAAGGGCATCTCCAATGTTGCCACGACCGCAACTGACTACCCTGACACACCAAAACCCTCGTCCCTCGCGCCACCGCACGGTGCGTTCCCAGCCGGCACCAGCTGCCCGCATTCATGTTGTCCGTCCGTATGCCGTCGTTAAGAGGCTCGGTGCCTGAGGAACCAACTCCGGTGACATAATGACGCACCAGGACGCTTGGCCTCACCGGAATGCGCTACTTAAAGCGGCAACGCCAAGCTAACCTCCACACCATAGCGCATCATCCTCCTACCTGGAACCACATCCTCCATGACCGCAAGCGCGAACGCTTTGCGAGAGAGCTTGTCTTCGGGGATGGAGCTCGAGGTCGCCGCCCTCGCTCAAGTCGCTGCACAAGCGGTGGCCACGCTGGCAGCCGACGACGGGAGCACCGTCAGCCACGCGTCCTACTTGCCGCCGTCCAACGTCCGGCACCGGCGAGGTCGGGGACTCCTCCGAGAATGAGTAGGGCATGGGAGGCGGCAGGGCATGGTGTGCCAACTGGCCGGTCCGTCTCCCGTGTTCTACTTTTCCTCGCCGGAGAACGCACCTTCACTTCAAGGGTCTTGAACCCCGCCACCGTACATGGAGATCATGATGGAGGACGACGGTCGCTGCCGTAGAATAGGTTTAGGGTCGGGTTTCTTTTATTTTTTTGTCCTATAAAAGTTTGAAATGTAATGAAAATCTGCCGTGTTTGCATTAACCTCGGCCGGTGTATATGAACTTTCACAATAATATACATATTGTAGGAGTACTAGTAAGATGCCCGTGCGTTGCACGGAAGATCAAGATATTGTGGGAGAAAAGGATGAACGAGGGAAAGCCTTATCTGCAAATGTGGAGAGGAGTGCGGGTAAATTGTCATAGTTTCCTTCCTATCCGTTAGATATAGATCGGACGGCCTATATTGCAGGATGACAGGCACACCGTCATCACCAACTCTGCTTTTTATTGAACCGAGACAAATCTAACATGCGAAGTAAAATAAACACATAGGGTCTATACATACACAAATTATCTTAGGCACTCCAATAGTACGTCCACTACACATTCACGCATTTCACATCTTTCTACATCTATGGGAACCTACGAAAGGGTTAACGTAAATTGCCTCTCTCTATCCTCCCGTGATTTTCATGGTGGTGGGCCCCTCCCTCCCCCCAATCTACAATCAACAGCCCACACGTTTCACATTATGTTAATTACGTATCTGGGATTACGTAGGTGTAGCATTACTCGTCCTAAAAAACCAACTAAGCCAACCTCCCAGCATATCGCGCGGGAAAAGACCCGGCCGCACCGTTTTAGTCGGGATTATCGGATTACTAGTAGTAGTACCGATGGACCGCGCGAAGCAACAAATTTTCTTTTGAGGAGGCGAAGCACCTAGTTAAAAAGGAAAAAAAGGCGGTACACTCACAGCACTCCTGTCGCGGTCGCATTGCACCCCACACACGTTCGGTCCTGCACACGGCTCACGCAAACAGAACGCGCTTCGGCTTGCCTCTTGAGGAGGCAGGCCCCTCAGGGCCCGCGCCTGCCCAGGGGGAACCTCCTTCCATCGCATAGGAAAGCATGCCCGACGCCCTCCTCAGGCAGGGCTCGGGGGCTCTCCCTTGGAGGGCCACCGACCTGGCTAAGGTCACGAGGGAGGCGCTTGGGCACCACATGGAGGTGTGTTTCGAAGCACGTTTCCCTCAAGAAGGAGTAGGGCAAGGAGGGCCAGACCCTCAGGAGTTCGTCAGCAAGGCCATTCAGGAGCTACAGGAGTCAAGAGTCATGAGAAGCGGCCGCCGCCTACCAGCTGTGGCTCCCCATCCAGGCGAGGATGGTGGGCTGCGTGTCTGCATCGACATACCAGGGCTCAATCGAGTCGCCTCTCTGGAGCGCCTCTGGCCCTCGCGAGTGGGGCGCTGTGAAGGTCCACCCCACAGCTACATTCGCATGCCTTACGGCTTGCTGAATGCGGATGCCACGTACCAGCGCCTCATGAGGGGCATCACGGAGGCTCAAGAGGCCAGGCGTTCTGCAGCCTTGGCGGAGATGGAGATGGTCCGCGAGGAGCCACCAGCGCCTCCGGAGCCTCCCGAGGCCCCTGGGCCTGGGGGCTCGTGAGGATCGGCTTCAGCAGCCCATCGAGTCTGCTACACCAACACTCATTCGTCCTCAACATCATCAGGTGACATCTCTCAAGTTTCATTTCCAGCTGGGAGCGCCCCCCAGGGCTGCATTATTCCCAGGCCGCGTGGGTCCGTCCCTGCGGCATGTATCCCTTTTATTTCATGTTGTTAGCTTACTTTGTTGGGGGCGCCCCTCGGGTTGCATCATCCCCAAGTCGCTCGGGCCTGAACCAGTGATGTCCGCCTTCCCAACATCTATTTGAATGAATACACTCCTTCGCGACTAATGTGTTTGACCTAGTTGCCCACTCAACTGACTCCAACTAACGGAGCTACTCCCAAAACGGCACGATGCTTGCGCATGGTCCGTCCCTGCAACGCCGACAAACCTGAATGGCTGAGCTCTGGCCGCGGCAGCCCCGCATGGCGCCACCTCATCAAGGCTTCAGTGCCTCATCGCCCCTCGTAAGCAACCAACGGCTGACTGTCAATTGTCATGGCAACCCCTCGTTCTTTCTATGATGGGTCTACAGGATCTCCTAAAGGAGCTGCGTCAGGCGAGGCCCTTGCGGTGCCTCCTTCACTCTCATCCGCGCGAACCGCTTGCACGTTAAAGGGGGGGGGTGCCTGAGCATCGCAACTCAGGGCTCCTACTGGCTCTCCAGCCCTCACCCTCTGGCCTTGCCCACGGCATCGCGACCTGGCATACCAGCGACGGCTGAGACTCGCTCGAGGGCCGGGACCCGAGGACATAGAGCAGAAAGGGGAGCAAAGGCGAGAGGGGAGGGACACGCGAGGACCTCGCCGAGCACCCTCACGCCCGCCGATGCACGGACCCGGCGACACACCAGGGAGCGGTCCCTGATTCTCGAGATAAGTCACCACCCGGAAGCACCAGCTACCGTGGCACTGTCCCCGCACCTAATGCAATCCTGTGTTAGCGACGCCGCTCTCCTTTCTCATGGAACGACGGCTGCTTGAGTGCCAAAGGGGACCTCCTGAGCATCGCGACTCAGGGGCTCTTACCGGACCCCGGGTCGCTCACCTCCTGGCCTTGACCACGACATCGCGACCTGGCATACCAGCGACGGCTGAAGCCGCCTTGGGACTGGGACCTGTCGACACAGAGCACCAAGCCCTCGTGAGGTTCGAAAGGGAGAACTGAGCTAAGACAGAATGAGCAACTCGCACAATTCTACGACAAGGGTTATATTAAAAAACAGGATCACAGGCACCTTACAAGCCCCCACGGGACGCGTCTTTGATTCCTCGCAGGGAACATATCCTAAAAGGATGCTAACTACACGCGCCCCTGCAAAAGACGCCATCATCAACAGTGGGCCGTCAAGCACCAGCGTCAACCCCATCCAGATCAGAGTCGGCGACGGCCTGACGAGCCCGCCCTGCTCCAGGAGCGGCGCCGGCTCGGGGGCTTGTAGCTGTCGTCGCTTGTCTCCGGAGTCGCGAAGAGCTCGCCGGAGTCGCTGGATCCTCCGACGCCTCCGCCGCCCAAGGAGCCGCCAAGGGAGCGGTCGGCGGGCCCAGTCCTCGCCGTAATAGGGTCCCGACCACCTGTTCCGGGGCAGCACTCCAGCCGGCGGCCGTTCGCATCGAAGACCTTGAAGAACATCACCGAAGCACCGTCGTACTCCAAGTGGATCACGAAGGCGCCTCTTGTCCTGCAAACCCGGGCGATTTCGCCCTAGCCTCGAGTCATGAAGACCTCGCCCGGGGCAACGACCGCGACCTCTGCCTCGGTCGCGAGGGTGCTGCAGCCGGTGTGCTGCAGCCAAAGCTCCAGGAGTTCTCCCTGCAGGATGATGGAGGCAAAGAAGGGAGGAAGGCGAATCCAAGACTGAGGAGGCATGGCGGCGTGGAGCACGAACTCTCGGGAGGAGCCCTTGGTGTGGACCCCAGGGGGGACGACCCACGCCTTCGTGACCCGTCGGCGCCGACGGCGGCGCCACCCGTGGCGATCGGCATCGACTCCTTCAGAGCCCTCGATGTGGGTGTACAAGGGAAGCGGGAACCCCGGCGGTGGCCGCTCGCACCAGGGCCTCGACACCACCTGATGGGCCCCCTTGTCCCGGCGGCAGAGGGTGAGCCATTTCTTCGGCGGGAGCGGGTCTGGTTCCTCTCGGGGAGCCTTTCCCTTCTCTGCCGCCGAGAACCGGCGGATCGGAGCCATCATAGCAAGACGGAGCAAGGACCGGGAAGAAGGAGAAGCAAGAAGAGATGGACTGGAAGGGGGCGTGCCATTCCGTACTTATGGCCGGCGAAGGCCAACCGCCGACCTCCACGATCGCAGGTAATCATGACCCGCTTTGCATGCAGGGACTTGTCCAATCCGTGTAGTTGACGAGGCGTCGTGGGGAAGCGGAGACGCCCACGTCCAATAAACCACCACGCGGCGCCCAAGGCCGCAGGCTGTTAGGGCCCGCGGCGCTTCGCCCTTGCCCTTTCGCCTCCCTGCACGGCCAAGTCCGGGCGCGCCTTGGGCCCGGGGGCTACTGTCGGCGTTCTGGGAACGGGGGTCCCCAGACTTGCCTGCCTGCGGCCTGCGGCATGGCTCAAAGGGGGGCCCAGCACGGCCCATCTTCATCAACATAGACCCAAGACCCTCGCGAGGGGCCGAGCCTCGTGGGGCGGACGACACGGAGCTTCCTCAGGCACGGCCTCATCAGGCTGGCTCACGAGGAGGTGGAGAGATCAAGGCGGGGTACCTCATGAGGTGCCCTTGACGCAAGCCATGACGACCAAGGGCGCCAGGCGGGCGCCAGCCCGCGCAGTGTCCTCCTTTCCTCTTTGGTGCAAAGGGAGCAAGCGCAGGCGAGAGCATCAAGCAAAGGCACCCGTTTCGGTGCAACGAGACCAAGACCAGCCCAACGGCAGGGAGGAAGTCATTGTAGAGCCCAAGCTAGCATCGCCACCAGAGCCTTTGGTAGGCGAGGACCAACTTTAGTCAGGATAAGTGTACCAGATGTTCCCCTTCAAAATGGCCAATTATTGGCGCCCTTCCCGCTCAATATTTGGGAAGAGGCCCAGGGCCTTTGCCTATAAATAGGACTAGCCACCCCCAGGGTAGAGAAGATCGGCCAGTCCAGAAACAAGCTGGGATCGGATCGAGTAGCATCACACACACACACACAGAGAGAGAGAGAGAGAGAGAGAGAGAGAGAGAGAGAGAGAGAGAGAGGGAGAGAGAGAGAGAAGCGTGACTGAACTCCTCGTAGCAGTTCATCGCCCCAGCCAAGAACAGACCCTCGCGAGGCTGTTCTTCCTTGTATTGCTCTTCATCATCAGCCCAAGAGGCAATCCACCATGCCACAAACTAGAGTAGGGTATTACACCACAATGGTGGCCCGAACTAGTATAAACCCTGTGTCTCTTGTGCTGTTCTTTCCATAGCGTAGATCTTAGCGAGGTGGTGGGGTGCAGGTAGGTAGAAGGCGAAATCTCCGTGCGCACCCCAGTGTTCGAACCTCAAGGGTCTGTCGGAACCCGAAATCCGACAATGGAGACCAACAGTTACAATACCGCCCTCATCTACATAATAGGTCGGGGCTGCTTTGGTAACTTTCGGTTCCCCCCACTACACGGCACACCATTTCCTCTCCCCCTCCCGCAAAAACGACTAACTCCACAGCACCAGAGAATCTCACATCACTACAAAAAAAGACACATCCGTGACATTTTGGGCCGAACGAAAAAAATTTCTGTCATACATATGACACTTCTATGACGATAATCGTGACAAAACCCGGTATCATCATAGATGTGGTGGGCTCCTACTTCTATGAAAAAAGTCATGACAGAAAATGGGCTTTTCGTCCTGGGCGGGCCAGAGACGCAACTGCATGACATTCTTTGGGCCGTCCATGACAGGAAAAACCGTGGTAGAAGCGAGGGGGAGGAAAATTTCGGGGAGTTCCCGGTTACGGTGGGAGGTCGAGGGCCGAGCGATGCGCGTTTCTCTCGTACATGTACGCGCGTGTGTGCGAGGCGTTGGCTCGAACTAAACCCGAGCGAGGTGTTGGGCTCTAACTGAACCCGAGCGATTGCACTGCAGGCTACGCATTACTGAACCCGAGCGATCGATCGATGGCTGTTAACTGAACCCGATCGAGTGATTCCTTCGCTATTGCTGCTAACTGAAGCCGATCGATGCTGCCTCTGGGATGAACAGTGAGTGTTGCAGGGGGGTTTGGATGAACAGTGAGCGGTGGCGTTGCCTCTAGATGAACAGGACCCCGTGGTGTGGTGGAGGGTTGGATGAACAGTAGACGGTGGATGGGTGCCCGTGGAGGGGTGGTTGAACAGGACCCCATGGTGTGGAGGGCTGGATGAACAGTAGACGGTGGAGGGGTGCCCATGGAGGGGTGGTTGAACAGGACCCCGTGATGTGGAGGGCTGGATGAACAGTAGACGGTGGAGGGGTGGTTGAACAGTAGCCGGTGGAGTAGCGCGCGATGGAGGCCGGATGAACAGTTGCCCGTGGAGGCTGGAGGAGGTCGACGGTGGAGATGAACAGTACCCAGTGGAGTCCCGTTTTGCGGTACGCCACACCCCTCTCGATGAACAGGAACCCCGTTTCGACCGTAGCGCTCCAACACAAGTCCGTTTCCTCCGTTTTGTGGTACGCCACACCCCTCCCGATCAACAGGACCCCTGTTTCGACTGTAGGAGGTCCGCTTCGTCCGTTTTGCGGTACGCCACACCCCTCCCGATCAACAGGACCCCCGTTTCGACCGTAGGAGGTCCGTTTCCTCCGTTTTGCGGTTCGCCACACCCCTCCCGATCAACAGGACCCCGTTCCAAAAGTAGGAGGTCTGTTTCCTCCGTTGTGCAGTACGCCAGGCCTCGTTTCCATCACCTGTTCTGTCCAAGCCCTCCCGATGAACACGACCACGCATTTCGTTCCGACCCAGCCGGTTGGCTCCCACGCGCTCCGTTGCCTCCCCATGAACACGACGCATTTCGTTGCCTCCCCATGAACACGACGGCGACGCTGTTTCTCCGTTCCGACCCAGCCATGTCAACGAGCCCTCGCCGTACGTATGCGCGAGTAGGCGTTCAAGACCCCGCCCGTATGTACACATACGTGGCCGCATTTTCCTTCTTGCACTCTGGCCGCTGTATGTACGTGTACATGCTCCGTGCGCGCCTCTACTACGACACGTGCGCGCCTCTACATCCACCAGTATATATGTACGTACACGTTCGCCACCAGAATGACAACGCTACGTACGCTTCGACCAGCTGGGTCCCGACTGTCAGGCACTTCCTTGCCTGCGAAGGTGCAGCTGGTGGGTCCCAGCAGTTAGGGGGAACATTTTTTTCGCGAAATACGATGGCCCGTCCGGTGGGTCCCCGCTGTCAGGTGGAGGAATAATTATTTTGCGCGTAATAAGGAGGCACTTCCTTGCTGCGGCCGTGGACCCAGCTGTCAGCGTCTCCACGCAAAGTACTCTTCCGATGGAAGTCGGTCGTTGACCACATTGACCACGCCGCGCCGAGAGCACCACGGCGATGAACGACGGCGAGGCCGAGGAAGTGGACGACACGGAGGCAGGGAAGACTCGGTAGTTGTTTCCCACTCGGAGGGGAGTACGACTGTACGAGGGTTTACTGGTTCGTCTGCCGTCGCCGGAGAATAACAGCAGGTGTGGATGAGTATAGGGATGGCTAGGCCAGCGATGGGAGTACGGTGGGGCGGTGAGGCCTCTGCGGCAGCACAGCCGACCGCGGGGAGGAGGGAGCAGGCAGTCCCGCTGGCGCTTGTTTGAGCGGCTGGAGCAGGAAGAGCAGAGATTGAAGAAGCACGACGGCCGTTGGATGGACATCCAACAGTCAGTGCTTGTGCGCCAACCTTTTTTTAGGAAAGCCTCAAATATGTGGAAAACAGCATACAACTTATCTGCCATTATTTCTAATAATTTACAGCCCATTTGCTAATTCTTAAGGTTTTTTTGGAGCCCATGTTATTTTTGTTAGCATTACAGTCCATATTGTGGCCACGGTTAAAAAATTATACGAAATTTTGCATATTTCGGTGCGGTCCGAGCTGTTTTTAATCCTGAAATTTCGACTCACATTCAAACTAATTTTAAAAATAAATGTATATCAATATAAAATCCAACAAATTCTCCACGCATAAAAATTAATGTAATTTAAAATCTTGAAATGAAAAAAAAATATTAGAAACTAATTGTCGGTTTGATGTGTTTTAAAAATGTACAACCCATTTCTCATTACTGATGGGCCATTTTCTCGGCCAGCCGAATGAAAGCTCTCCTCGTCTTTAAAGATTTGCAGCCCAACAGGCCTGACAAAGCGACTTATTTGGCAAATCACAAAAAACTGGGCTGTGGCCATGGACCCAGCCGTCAGCCTCTCCACGTACAGTACTCTTCTGATGGAAGTCGTTCCTTGACCACGTTGACGACGCCGCGCCGAGAGCACCAGGGCGGTGGACGACGGCGAGGCCTAGGAAGGGTACGACGGGGAGCCGGGGAAGACGCGGCAGTGGAAGCCCGCACGGAGAGGAGTACGAGGGTTCACTGGTTCGGCTGCGGTGTGAGGCTGCCGTCGCCGCAGGGCCTGGCCAGCGGTGGGAATAGTAGGGGGCGGTGAGGCCTCCGCGGCAGCACAGCCGGCCATGGGAGGCAGGAGCATGCGGCACGACCGGCGCTGCTTTGGGCGGCTGGAGCAAGAAGACCAGAGGTTGAAGTAGCACTACGGCCGTTGGATGGACATCGTAAGGTCACTAGAGCTAGAATCGTTCATATTGACTAAGTTGACAAAGCCCTCCATCCCCGTCAACTTAGTTGGCCCACAAGTCATCCCCCCACTATGGTGGGTCCCAGCTAGCAGGGGGTATTCATTTTTTTGTGCGTAATAAGGAGGCACTTCCTTGCGTGCGAAGATATAGCTGGTGGGTCTGACATGTCAGCGGGGGGAACGTTTTTTTGTGAAATACGGAGGCCCTTCCGGTGGGTCCCAGCTGTCAGGTGGAGGAATCATTATTTTGCACGTATAGTCCACGGCCGATGGATGTCGTTCGTTGACCACGTTGACCAGGCCGCGCCGAGAGCACCATGGTGGTGGACGACGGCGAGGCCTAGGAAGGGAACGACACTGAGCCGGGGAAGACTCGACAATGGTTGCCCACGCGGTGGGGAGTACGAGGGTTTACTGGTCCGGCTGCCGTCGCCGGAAAATAAAAGGAGGTGTGGGTGAGTAGAGGAATGGCTGACTTGTGGGTGACTAGGGTGGGGCGGTGCAGCCTGTGCGGCAACACAGCCGGCCACGGGAGGCAGGAGCAGGAAGTCCCACCGGAGCTGGTTTGGGCGGCTGGAGCAAGAAGATCAAATATTGAAGAAGTAGCACGACCGTTGGATTAACATCCAACGGTCACTACTGCTAGAATCGTTTGTGTACTAAGTTGACAAAGCCAAAGTACACGTCAACCTAGTAGACCCACAAGTCAGCCTCCAAATCTGTCCCAAACAACATACAACCCGACATTTCTAGCCAGATTCAAATTAATTTTAAATCTAAATATACCTTAATTTAAATTCAATGAAATTTTACCCGCACAAAAACAATGAAATTTAAAATATCAAAATCCGAAAGAAAACAGTGTTTTGGAACTAATTGCCTGTTTGCTGTATTTTTCATTTTACAGCCCATTTATTATTACTTATAGCCCATTTCTTATTACTTATAGCCCATTTTCTGGGCAAAATACATCCCTCCTCGTCTTGAAAGATTTCCGGCAGCAAGGGCGTAGAAAAGCAAGTAGGCCTACGTTGGTTATTCTGCAAAAAACAAAATAGCTGGCTAGCCATTTTCAGAAAGGAAAAAAACAAAATGGGCTGGTCATGTGCTAAACATATGAAATAAAAGCCTAGGCTAGACAGGCCACGGGTCCCGCACAACCCAGTTGATACCCTTCTCCGTCCCAAAAAAACAAAATTACTGCGCGCGCTGCTGGGTCCCTACTGTCATCCTCACCATGTACAGTCATCTCCTTATTCCTCTCGGTTGTTGACCATGTTGACAACACCGGAGGGCGGCGCCGCGGCGAGTGAACCAAGGCGGAGGACGATGGTGAGGCGTCGGACGGGAACGAATAGGAGCCAGGGAAGATCACAGCCAGCCGTGGGAGGCGGGAGCAGGCGGTCCCGCCGGCGCTGGTTTGGCTTTGGCGGCTCGAGGAAGAAGAGACTGAAGAAACGCGACAGACGTTGAATGTCAATCCAACGGTCAAGGTTGGCACAATCGTTTGTTGACTAAGCGGACACCAAGTAGCATACTTCTTTATATATAGGAAGAAAACTGCGAGGAAAATGCGTTCGTCTGCCGTCCTCCTCACAGGGAACGTTCACCACATAAGTGACTAGCACCCTTGGTTTTCAACCGAGAGGTCTTGGGTTCGAGTCCCAGGAACTCTCAATTTTGTCCTCCTTCCTTCCTCATAAAAAAAGGGAAAGAAAATCAAAGACTTGGGAAGGCGTATAGAACAAGCTAGTGTACCAGTAAAGAGACGTTGCCGAGTTTTAGAAAAAAGAAAGACTTGCTCCTGTAGCTGGTTCGAATCCAAACCTAGACTATGACTATATATGGTGCTATGCTACTCTACAAGTAATGAAACTGACATATCCAACGTTCGTTTCTCCTGTTCTCTACTTACTCTGCCTAGCATCAGAAGCTCTGGCCGCAGCAACCATGTCCGCTGGCTGCTCGTCCACCTGCTCTTCAGTAGGCAACAACCAGATATGCACCAAGTCGCCACCCGTACCATCGCCTGTGGGTCTCATCACACCCCTGCCGGCACGCGCACCGTAGTTGATTGCTCATCGTAACTCGCTGTCGTTGGTGTGGTGCCACTGCTGCAAATCATGCAGAGTCATCCGTCGCGTCTCAACCACAATCCGCAACCCTGGCCGAGTCTTCTACAAATGCCCGAATCATGGGGTAATAATATGTTTAAGTGTTGTTCTGCTGCTTTCAGTTCCTGATTTTTTAATAGTTTGGTTGGTGATTCTCCAATTTGATTCGTGCAGAAAAGGGAAGATTCGTGTGATTTGTATTTCTGGGAAGTTGCTGATGTGGGGGAATGCAACTACGCTGATTATTTGGTTAGCCGAGAAATCCCAATACCAGCAGGTTGGGGTGTTGGACAATTAACTGAAGGAACGACAGAAGAGGAAGATGCAGAGCAGAAGGTTAAATATGCAGTTCCTCTGATCATGGCCAAGCAACAGCTGCTGAACGGCCTTGACAGCAATGAGGAGATGAAAGAGCTTGTGAAGATAATGGGCAAAATCGATGTGCTCTGTAGGATGATTGTCTCTTTATTTGCAGTGTATGTAGCACTTGTGATGTATTCAATGGCTACAACATGAGCACTTTGCTGAAACTAGTAATGAATGAAACCTGTGTAGCAGGCTGGGCGTAGTGTTGTGAACATCTAATGATTTCTATTAATGGAAATCAGGGGGTATCTCCTTTTGCTCATATAAATAAATAAATAGCAGAGGCCCTGTCGGGTCAGCTTTGTTCTCATTCGAAGACGTCGAGAAAATTGCAGTCCAATAGCAAACTATGTCATCAAATTCAAGTTTCACAACCAAATATGAGTACAACTAAACAACAATGTCATCATGTTTTAGTTGTCATACAATCACCAAACACAAATCAGCATACATAACAAGTGATGTTCTCACAGCAAAATACTAAACAACATGTTCATCAAGTTTCAGTTGTCATAGCAAACACAATTACACATAGTAGATAAAAAAACGTCTTCTGACAGGCAAATACGACAAAAGCAATGTAATCATCATCCGCAGCAGCAACGTCAAATCTTCGCCATATGTATCAGTCTGAATCGTAATTCCCCATGGTGTCATCTTCTTCTTCGTCCTCAACGTCCTCGAACGTTGGCTTCTTCTTGATCAACTCTTGTATGTCCATAGCACGACAGACAATCTTTTCGCCGGTGTCATTGATGTGATGGTTCTCAAAGATATTAGGAACATCTGTGTTATCTTGTACATCAGGAGCAGTGTAAGCATCATCTTGTTGTGCAACTTCATTAAACGAATTCCTCTGCTCAAACCTTTGCAATACTCTGCAGTCATCGCTATGTGCAAATGTGTCTTCCAAGAAAATATCTGTGTTGCTTGATTTGCCAAAATAAAAGGCTCATTGGTCTGGTACGCCGCCTTGACATTGATGGATTTGAAATAATCATCAGCTCTGGGTTTTGCGATCCTGGAAAACAGGTTATACCAACGACAGCACAACAGAACCACACACCGATGATCCTCGAAACTGGAGATATAGTGCAACTGAACAATGTCTGTTATGTTAGCATACATTTCAGTTGTCTCTTTGTCATACGTATCCGTGCTCATGATGGCACTGTTTTGTGTCTTCCTGCCTTCATCTCGTGCAAGGGTGTTGTAGCGCACATCTCCAACAATGCAAGATTCATAATGTCTTACCCGAGTATCAGGACCCATTGCTAGTGAGTAAAGGGCATAATCAACTGCCTGCCCATCCTCCCGCATCTTCTTAACCTATGGTTAGAAAATAGACAAGCTGATCATCTTATGTACTCAATATATTAAAAAAACTGATAGTGCACTTCAAAAGCTTACATGGTTCTTGAACCATTTCGCAAATCCTGCCATAACCAGTTTGTCAATGTTTCTTGGATTTTGCGGCAGTAACTCCTCTTTGTAGATGCTGCACAACATAGTGATCGCGTCAAACATCTAAATATATAAGAATGTGCTGCAAGTTTAGTAGATTACGATGTATAAGCTGCAGTACTGCACTTACTTGATATAAGGTAGTATCTCAGGACAGTTATTCAACACATACCAAACCATTTTGTCCAAATCTTTAGGTTTGTCCTCTTGTCGACTCTTCCCTGTAACTCGAACAGAATAATCGAAAACATTGACCCCGGGATTGTCTTCACCCACCTCTTTGCTAAGCTGATTAGTTGTTTCAATGTATTTTGAGCAGAATGTCAACGCTTCTGTAGCAATGTAAGCCTCTGCAATGGAACCCTCTGGTCTAGATCTGTTCCTAACATAGCCCTTGAAAGTGCCTAGCCGCCTTTCAATAGGGTACATCCAGCCATACTGTACTGTACCTCTAAGTAGTGCCTCATCAGGTAGATGAACAACCAAATGCACCATCACATCAAAGAAGGCTGGAGGATATATCTTCTCAAGGTCGCACAGGATAGTTGGTATCTTGTCTCTAAGACGCTCCAAATCATCTATCCTGATATTCCTACTGCAGAGTTCCCTGAAGAATTGTCCCAACTCTGCAACTGCTCTGTATAAGTCAGGGCGGCCCAATCCTCTAAGGATAACAGGTAAAACCCTTTGAAGTAGGACGTGGCAGTCATGAGTTTTCAACCCTTGTACCTTGTTTCCATCTGCACTAACTCCCCTTTCAGGGTTGGAAGCAAATCCATGTGGGAATCTCACACGTGACAGGACCTCGCAGAATTCTTTTCTTTTTACCTTGTCCAAGACGTAGACAGCTGGTGCGATATCCCGTGGTTTACCTTCATCTTGCACCTGCAAATCCTTTCTGATACCCATGTGTGTAAAATCAATCCTAGATTTTAAGGTATCTTTCATCTTGCCTTCAATATTAAGAAGTGTGCCGATAATGTTGTCACATATATTTTTCTCGATGTGCATCACATCAAGATTATGCCGCAGATCCAAATCTTTCCAATACTCCAAGTCCCACAAAGTGGACCTGCGGGTAAACAATAATCTCTCTTCTACCCTGCCACGCTTCCTTTTCCCACTACCATTACCAGGATGGTTTCCTGGTGTAATATGCCTGACCTTCTCTAATTCCACTTGCAACTCATCGGCGGTGAGCCTCTTTGGCGCATCATGATTTTCATGCTTTGCATTGAACACATGTCTTCGGTATTTTCTAGGATGCGGCTTGTCCTTGGCAAGGAAACGGCGGTGTCCAATGTAATAGATCTTGCTAAGTATTGTATGACAGCGGATTCCTGTCACAGCGAACACATGCATTGTAACCATGTGTCATTCGCCCTGACATAGTGCCCAAAGCCGGATAATCATGGATGCACCAATTATAACAGCACACAGAAAGAAATCAGCTGGTGGGCTGCTATATAGGTCTCGAGTGAGAACACCCTTCCATAGCTGTTGAAGTTCCTCCAACAGAGGCTCCATGAACAAATCAAAATCCTTTCCAGGACTTTTTGGACCTGGGATGAGCAAGGCCATCATGTAGTTTGATTCTTTGGTGCAGACATTTGGAGGCATGTTGTAAGGGATAACAAGCACTAGACACATGCTATATGTGGCGCTCTGGAGGCCAAATGGGTTAAATCCATCTGAAGCTAGGCCAAGTCTAATGTTTCTCAGGTCAGCAGCAAACTCTTTGTGTTTATCATTGAAGCTTTTCCACTCACTACCATGAGATGGATGGCTCATTACATTCTGATCTCTGTACTCCTGGTTCCTAGAATGCCACAGTACATCCTCTCTTGTTTCAGCATCATGAAACAACCTCTGCAATCTTGGGGTAATTGGAAAATGTCTCAGAACATTATGAGGAATCCTCTTCACAGCATCACCATCTTTCCATCTTGATGATTTGCATTTCGGGCATTCACTTAAGTTGGCATAATCCTTCCGGAACAGAACACAGTTATTCTTACAAACATGGATCATATCATATCCAATTCCAACTGCACGAAATAAATTCTTCATTTTACTGTAGGTGTGTGGCAGCTCAGACGCATCTGGGAAAGATTCGCGGAAAGCAGCCAACATCGCATCGAATGATTTGTTGGTCATCTGCTCAGATGTCTTCACCTGAAGAAAGGTGACCATAGCTGAGAATACTGACAGCTTATTTCCTGGGGTGACAGCAACGTTGCATTGTTCCAACATGCCGGCTCACCGTTTTTCTTCTGTGGGTGAAAGTTCACGGAATGCACGAGCATTTCGTAGCATTGTTTCAATGTTGGTCAAACTCACTAGCTCCACCACCACCACCACCACCACCACCACCTCCTCCTCTTCCACCTGAGCATCAGGCAGATCAAGATGGTGATCTGCTGCTTCCATGTAGTCAATAACATTAACCTTCACAGCTTCACCATGATGAACCCACCTAGTATATGTGACCGACATCCCATACAAGTGTAGATGATTTTGCACAGTTGACTGGGGTCTTAGAACCGAATTCATACAACTGCTACATGGGCAGAGCACATCTGATTTTGGACCACCGTACTCAGCTCTGATAGAGTTCATGAAGTTTTCAACCCCCTCGACATAAGCAGGGAAGAATCTTCGAGCAGAAGTTATCCAAGTCATGTCCATCTGTTAGACATACAAATTAGTTCTGCTACTAGATACTACAGGTAAAACATATATGCTTTTTTATGAAGTCTAGAAAAAAAATACCTAGGTCGATGTCTAAAGCTATGGCAAGATATTTGGACGAGCAGATCTAAGTAACGAAATATATGTAAAGCTAATTCAGCAAACAAATTTGAGTGCCAAATTATGGCAGGCTGTTTCAGCAGTCAATGAAGCCGAGCACACAGCCATCAAACTATCGAAGGCCATCGCAGCAACAAAGATAGAGTATAAAATGATGTAGAGCTATTTCACCTAACAGATTGGCTACTAGATCATGGCAATCTACGTCACAATAAATATATGGCAGGATATTTTAGCAACTAATCAGCCTTGGCATGCTATCTCAGCTAAGCAGACTGAGTGCAGAACAGGGCAAGGAAGCTTCTTAAGCAGAGAATATTGATAGTAAACTACTTCGGCAAACAGTGAGATTAACAGCGTCTATCAGCTAACATTCAGCGCTACACCGACATGAACGGGGCCTTAGTCTAGAATGCGCGTACCGTGGGAGAAGTTGACCGCCGTGCGTGTAACGCCCCGGATTCGATGCGCCAGGTGTCTGCCAGTTATTCGCCGTTGTTGCCATGTCATTTGCTTGCGTGTCGCACTTTGCCATGTCATCATGTGCATCTCATCTTGCCTACGTGTTCGTTTTATGCATCCGAGCATTTTCCCCGTTGTCCGTTTTGCAATCCGACACTCCTATGTCCTCCGGTGCCCCCTTTTACCTCGTTTCGTGAGTGGCCGAAAAATGTTCTCGGAATGGGTTGAAACTTGTCATGCGGTCTTATTATAGTGTAGACAGAGCGCCTGTCAAGTTTCGTCGCATTCGGAGCTCGTTTGAGAGCCCAACCGTTAAACATATAGCGGCACCGTTGCCGGTATTCTCGCCGGACGTTTCGGTATCCGGAACAGTCGTCGGGCCTCACTTCTCTTCTCCCCTCTCAGCCCGAGGCCTTTCTTCTAGCCCACCTATCTAACCCCCTCCGCTCCGGGCCGTCCGATCGAGATCGAACGGCTCCGAAACGGAGCTAAACCCCTAATCCTAGACCCCTGCCTATTGAAGAAGCCCCCCTGCCATTTTGGGTGTCCCTAGCCTTCCCCTACCCTCAGCCGCCGCCTCTCCCTCGAGAACCGCACCGCCAGCCAGATCCAGGCGCCTCCTCCTCCATTTCCGCGCCCGGCCACAGCAACCCCGCCACTTGTCGCCGCCAGCACCACCCAACGCCGCCGCCACGTCATCCGCGCCACCACCCGCACCCAACCGCGGCGCGCCACGCATCCCCAGCGCGTCTCCTGCCGGCTCCCCGCCGCCGCAGGCCCGCCCAGGCCCGCGTGAAGCCCGCAGAGCCCATCGAGGCCCGGGTCGGCCCGACCCCGCGCCGCCGCTCGCTCCCTGCTTCGCCCCGCACCTCCAGCCCGGCGCCCGAGCGCCTCCGCCCAGCTCCGCCCGTCGGTCCTGCCTTCGTGCGTGACCCCGCCGCCAAGTCCTCCCGCCGGCGACCCCGTGCCGCCGCCGGTGACCGCTGCATCAGGTTGCGCTGCCCCTGCCGCTTCCTTCTTCCTTCCCATCTCCCTCTCTCTGCTCTCTCACGATCTCTCTCTCCCTTTGTACCAGACTGCATGAGACGCCGCCCTCGCCGGATTCGTCGAATCCGGTCGCCACCAAACCCTCCGCGCCCAGATCCGGCAAGCCCGCACCACCACGGATCCATTCCAGGCCATCCCGAGCTCGCCGGAGCCGCTGTTGACTTTTTCCCCGAGGTCCGATTTCCACTAAGTCCCGAAATCCTCATCATATGTGTGCATGTCAGTGATGCCATAACTTGTTGCATACTACTCCGTTTCATGCATATGATATATCAAAATGTTCATCTGGTTGTGCTCTTCATTTTGTTCCATTGTGTCATGTTCATTAGAGTCCATATTGATGCACTAATCATCGTTGCAAGAGTGCTATATAATGTTGACTGCGGCCTGTTATCAGAACATGCTCATTTGTTATTTTTGCATCTTTTCGTGTGATTTTCTTTTGAGCATGAAGTCTACATGTGTTATGTACTATGCCATGCCATATTTGCTGTGGTGCAACCCATTTGTCATGATATGCCATGTATTGTTTGTTTCAATCTTGCAAAGTAGCTTACTCAATGTTGCTGATTTCAGAGACTTAGAATTTCATCAAGTCTTTGTCTGCTGTTATTTTGATGCCATGTGTTCATGTTGTTTCAGTGAGATCCAATCCTATTTTGAGGATGATCAGTAAGGATGTTTTGTAGATATGGTGATGCTCTATCCATCGATGCTCCTGGTTGTATTTATAGAGTGCTCTAACATGTCTTAATCTTTCTCTACTTTTGCCATAAAATGTTCCTGGAAGATTGTTACGTGTTATGCAATTTTGCCAAGCTTGTTGTAGTTGATCCGTGCATGCTATGTTGTTGTTCTTGCCATTTCTAGCTTCTATGCCATGTCTAGTTTCTGGGTGTATGCTTATTTTGTCATGCAATGCCTCTTAGTGAGTGCATCGAGCTCGTAAACATGCCTACTTGTTATCTGTTTATGCCATGCTCCAGTTTTTCACCAAGTCTGAATCTGTTTATGTTTTTGCTATATTCACATGCTTGCAATCATATTTTCTGATCCCTTTTGGCTCATGGTCAGTAAGGGACTTTTGTTATATGCTTTGAGTAGATTCATGCCATGCTCTAGTTTGACATGATATCTTGCTGTAACATGTTGTTTTATAGCTCTAAACATGCTAACCTGATGTTATTTCTGCCATGCCCTGTGAATTCTGCCAAGTCTGTGAACCTGTTATTATTTGCAACCTTGCCATGTCCTTTTGAGCATGTTATAGTAGTTTCTGGAGATAGCTCAGTGTTCATGTTTTGTCGTGCTTTACCTGTACATCATGCCCAAGCATTTTCTTTCATGTTGAGATCCTTTAGCTTATTGTTTTGATGCTTGCTAGATGCCTACTTGCTGTTTTGGACAGATTGTTGTTATGTCTTGTATAGTGTGTATGTGTTGAACCGTTGCTCCGTTTTGAGTGTGCTCTATATGAAACTTGCTTAGTTTTGCATGTAGCTTCATATTATCATGTTGCATCCTTGTTTTGAGGTGTTTGCTTGATGTTTGTATGCATTTTGCATCAATGCCATGGTTAACTTGTTTTGCTCATATCTTCTAGACCGTAGCTCCGAATCTAATGAACTTTATATGTAACTTGACTAGAATTTCGTGTAGATCATGATGGTGCATCTTAACTTACTGTTTAACAACTTGAACATAAGGTTTATTCAGATCATGACCAATTTTGAAATTTGCATATGAGGACTTACCGGAGTTGTTCTATGTTGTTTCCGGCCTCATTTAAACTTGCCTTGATGTGTTGTTCTTGTATGCATCATCTTTTGCCATGAGTAGCTTCATGTAGCATTGTCATGCATCATACTTGGTTGAGAATCATGCCTTGTTCATGTGTGGCGTGTTTACCGTCTTGTGTGCTTCTTCTCGATAGTTCCCGTTTCGTTGCGATCGTGAGGATTCGTTCGTCTACGCTTGGTTCGTCTTCGTGGCTTCATCTTCTTCATGGACTCGTTCTTCTTTCTAGCGGGATTTCAGGCAAGATGACCGTCACCTTGGATCTCATTACTATCATTGCTATGCTAGTTGCTTCGTTCTATCGCCATGCTGCGTTACCTACCACTTGCTGCTCAAGCCTCCCAAATTGCCATGAAACTCTGACCTTTGTTACTCTTCCTAGCAAACCGTTGTTTGGCTATGTTACCGCTTTTGCTCAGCCCCTCTTATAGCGTTGCTAGTTGCAGGTGAAGATGAAGATTGCTCCATGTTGGACTATGTTTATGTTTATTATTGGGATATCACAATATCTTTTATATTATTAATGCATCTATATACTTGGTAAAGGGTGGAAGGCTCGGCCTTATGCCTGGTGTTTTGTTCCACTCTTGCCGCCCTAGTTTCCTTCATATCGGTATTATGTTCCCGGATTTTGCGTCCCTAACGCGGTTGGGTGAATTATGGGACCCCCTTGACAGTTCGCTTTGAATAAGACTCCTCCAGCAAGGCCCAACATTGGTTTTACCATTTGCCTACCACCTATACTTTTCCCTTGGGAGTAATTAACCCAAGGGTCATCTTTATTTAGCCCCCCCCGGGCCAATGCTTGTCTAAGTGTTGGTCCAAACTAGAGCCCTTTGCAGCGCCACCTCAGGGAAACTTGTGGTCTGGTTTTAGTTGTACGGAGTGCTCATCCAGTCGTGGCCTGAGACGAGATACGCGCGGCTACTATCAGGGTGTCGACACGCCGGGAGGTCTTGCTGGTCTTGTTTTATTACTGTCGAAATGTCTTGTAGCCGGGATTCCGAGACTGATCGGATCTTCCCGGGGAGAAGGAATATCCTTCGTTGATCGCGAGAGCTTATCATGGGCTAAGTTGGGACACCCCTGCAGGGTTTGAACTTTCAAAAGCCGGGGACCGCTGCATCAGGTTGCGCTGCCCCTATCGCTTCCTTCTTCCTTCCCATCTCCCTCTCTCTGCTCTCTCACGATCTCTCTCTCCCTTTGTACCAGACTGCATGAGACGCCGCCCTCGCCGGATTCGTCGAATCCGGTCGCCTCCAAACCCTCCGCGCCCAGATCCGGCAAGCCCGCACCGCCACGGATCCATTCCAGGCCATCCCGAGCTCGCCGGAGCCGCTGTTGACTTTTTCCCCGAGGTCCGATTTCCACTAAGTCCCGAAATCCTCATCATATGTATGCATGTCAGTGATGCCATAACTTGTTGCATACTACTCCGTTTCATGCATATGATATATCAAAATGTTCATCTGGTTGTGCTCTTCATTTTGTTCCATTGTGTCATGTTCATTAGAGTCCATATTGATGCACTAATCATTGTTGCAAGAGTGCTATATAATGTTGACTGCGGCCTGTTATCAGAACATGCTCATTTGTTATTTTTGCATCTTTTCGTGTGATTTTCTTTTGAGCATGAAGTCTACATGTGTTATGTACTATGCCATGCCATATTTGCTGTGGTGCAACCCATTTGTCATGATATGCCATGTATTGTTTGTTTCAATCTTGCAAAGTAGCTTACTCAATGTTGCTGATTTCAGAGACTTAGAATTTCATCAAGTCTTTGTCTGCTGTTATTTTGATGCCATGTGTTCATGTTGTTTCAGTGAGATCCAATCCTATTTTGAGGATGATCAGTAAGGATGTTTTGTAGATAGGGTGATGCTCTATCCATCGATGCTCCTGGTTGTATTTATAGAGTGCTCTAACATGTCTTAATCTTGCTCTACTTTTGCCATAAAATGTTCCTGGCAGATTGTTACGTGTTATGCAATTTTGCCAAGCTTGTTGTAGTTGATCCGTGCATGCTATGTTGTTGTTCTTGCCATTTCTAGCTTCTATGCCATGTCTAGTTTCTGGGTGTATGCTTATTTTGTCATGCAATGCCTCTTAGTGAGTGCATCGAGCTCGTAAACATGCCTACTTGTTATCTGTTTATGCCATGCTCCAGTTTTTCACCAAGTCTGAATCTGTTTATGTTTTTGCTATATTCACATGCTTGCAATCATATTTTCTGATCCCTTTTGGCTCATGGTCAGTAAGGGACTTTTGTTATATGCTTTGAGTAGATTCATGCCATTCTCTAGTTTGACATGATATCTTGCTGTAACATGTTGTTTTATAGCTCTAAACATGCTAACCTGATGTTATTTCTGCCATGCCCTGTGAATTCTGCCAAGTCTGTGAACCTGTTATTATTTGCAACCTTGCCATTTCCTTTTGAGCATGTTATAGTAGTTTCTGGAGATAGCTCAGTGTTCATGTTTTGTCGTGCTTTACCTGTACATCATGCCCAAGCATTTTTTTTCATGTTGAGATCCTGTAGCTTATTGTTTTGATGCTTGTTAGATGCCTACTTGCTGTTTTGGACAGATTGTTGTTATGTCTTGTATAGTGTGTATGTGTTGAACCGTTGCTCTGTTTTGAGTGTGCTCTATATGAAACTTGCTTAGTTTTGCATGTAGCTTCATATTATCATGTTGCATCCTTGTTTTGAGGTGTTTGCTTGATGTTTGTATGCATTTTGCATCAATGCCATGGTTAACTTGTTTTGCTCATATCTTCTAGACCGTAGCTCTGAATCTAATGAACTTTATATGTAACTTGACTAGAATTTCGTGTAGATCATGATGGTGCATCTTAACTTGCTGTTTAACAACTTGAACATAAGGTTTATTCAGATCATGACCAATTTTGAAATTTGCATATGAGGACTTACCGGAGTTGTTCTATGTTGTTTCCGGCCTCATTTAAACTTGCCTTGATGTGTTGTTCTTGTATGCATCATCTTTTGCCATGAGTACCTTCATGTAGCATTGTCATGCATCATACTTGGTTGAGAATCATGCCTTGTTCATGTGTGGTGTGTTTACCGTGTTGTGTGCTTCTTCTCGATAGTTCCCGTTTCGTTGCGATCGTGAGGATTCGTTCGTCTACGCTTGGTTCGTCTTCGTGGCTTCATCTTCTTCATGGACTCGTTCTTCTTTCTAGCGGGATTTCAGGCAAGATGACCGTCACCTTGGATCTCATTACTATCATTGCTATGCTAGTTGCTTCGTTCTATCGCCATGCTGCGTTACCTACCACTTGCTGCTCAAGCCTCCCAAATTGCCATGAAACTCTGACCTTTGTTACCCTTCCTAGCAAACCGTTGTTTGGCTATGTTACCGCTTTTGCTCAGCCCCTCTTATAGCGTTGCTAGTTGCAGGTGAAGATGAAGATTGCTCCATGTTGGACTATGTTTATGTTTATTGTTGGGATATCACAATATCTTTTATATTATTAATGCATCTATATACTTGGTAAAGGGTGGAAGGCTCGGCCTTATGCCTGGTGTTTTGTTCCACTCTTGCCGCCCTAGTTTCCTTCATATCGGTATTATGTTCCCGGATTTTGCGTCCCTAACGCGGTTGGGTGAATTATGGGACCCCCTTGACAGTTCGCTTTGAATAAGACTCCTCCAGCAAGGCCCAACATTGGTTTTACCATTTGCCTACCACCTATACTTTTCCCTTGGGAGTAATTAACCCAAGGGTCATCTTTATTTAGCCCCCCCGGGCCAATGCTTGTCTAAGTGTTGGTCCAAACTAGAGCCCTTTGCAGCGCCACCTCAGGGAAACTTGTGGTCTGGTTTTAGTTGTACGGAGTGCTCATCCAGTCGTGGCCTGAGACGAGATACGCGCGGCTACTATCAGGGTGTCGACACGCCGGGAGGTCTTGCTGGTCTTGTTTTATTACTGTCGAAATGTCTTGTAGCCGGGATTCCGAGACTGATCGGGTCTTCCTGGGGAGAAGGAATATCCTTCGTTGATCGCGAGAGCTTATCATGTGCTAAGTTGGGACACCCCTGCAGGGTTTGAACTTTCGAAAGCCGTGCCCGCGGTTATGGGCAGATGGGAATTTGTTAATGTCCGGTTGTAGTAAACTTGAAGTAAACTCTTCTAAAATACACCAACCGTGTGCGTAACCGTGATGGTCGCTTTTCGGGGTTGATCGAGAGGAGAACACGGTTTCTGGGTTATGTCTGACGTAAGTAGGGGTTCAGGATCACTTCTTGATCATTACTAGTTGACGACCGCTTGCTTTGCTTCTCTTCTCGCTCTTATTTGCGTAAGTTAGCCACCATACATGCTTAGTCGCTGCTGCAACCTCACCACTTTACCCCTTCCTTTCCCATTAAGCTTTGCTAGTCTTGATACCCATGGTAATGGGATTGCTGAGTCCTCGTGGCTCACAGATTACTACACCACCAGTTGTAGGTACAGGTTATGCGATGATCATGACGTGAGAGCGATGTTTATTTGTGTTGGAGTTCTTCTTCTGCTTCTTCTTCGATTGAGGGATAGGTTCCTGGTCGGCAGCCTGGGCTAGCAGGGTGGATATTGTTTGAGTTTCTTTTTATGTTTCATCCGTAGTCGGATGTTGATCTTGTATATGATGTACTATTGTATTCATGTGACATTGTATGTATTGGATGTATCCCCTCTATTTATGTAATGTTGATGTAATGATATCCACCTTGCAAAAGCGTCTTCAAGATGCGCTTCTATCCTTGGTGGGACCTTTGAGTTCCTTTAGGATAGGGTCGCATCATGGGCATGACAAGTTGGTATCAGAGCCTCGACTGACCTTAGGAGCCCCCTTGATTGATCGTGTAGTTTGGCCGATGTCGAGTCTAGAAAAAAAAATCAGAGTCTAGTTATATCGGAGAGTAGGATTTCTTTTTACTCCTCTGCCCCTTCGTCGCTCTGGTGAGAAATCCTGACGTAGGTGTTTCGAACTACTCCTCTTCCCTTTCAAATTTTTCTTTAGGATCACGCGGTTAGTTTTTGTTCGTTGTCCTTCCTCTTTTATCCGGTGCATCTCATGTCAAGTCGACTCGAACCTTTTTGTCTTTCGCGAGATCAATCCTCAGTTCTTTCTCTTCCGATGTTGTTTTCCCCATCCGAATTTGTCCTTTTTTTCCCACCCGCCCACCCTTCTTCTTTTTGGAACCGGAGTTTGTAATCGAGTGCCCATCCTACTCGTGCGAAGCCTTTGCATTCTCTCCTCAATCATTTCAACCAGTGTTTTTTCTCTTCAAGTTTTCGTCGATCCTTCGTTCCAAGTTGCCTGTGTTTTCCCGCCCTCCCACCCCTTTTTCTTCCCGGAGTCTGAGTCTCTATTCGGGCATCAATTTCATTCGTGCGGAGTATTTTCAGTCTTTCCCCAATTGTTTCAACCGGTGAATTCTCGTCGACTTCATCAATGTTCGTCTTGCTTTCTTTCCGGTGGATTTCAACCCAATTTTCTCGGTTCGATCATATTCTTTACCTCAGCTCAAATATTTCCCTTGCTCGTTCCTCCTCTCGCCATTCTATTATCCTGGAGTGTTGAAGACATGTCAAAAGATTCGTGTTTGCATTCAATTATTGCGAGGTGGTCACCTCATTCAAGTCCCTCAGTTGCTCCGGTGCATCGTCTCTTCTTCAATCCTTTCCAACGGTGTTTCTTTTCAGTGGGCCCTAACCCACAGGTCTTTTCCCAGGATCTTACCTGACTCTTCTGATTTTCCTGAAGTTATTCTCAAATTCTTTTAGAAGTTTGACGTAAGTATGGGTTCCATCAATTGGACGCCTTTTCAAGATCGATTCCAAATCATTTTCATTGTTGACTCAACCTCTTTGTTTTTCATTCTCCCGGAGTTCCTCAACATTTCTGCATGGTGTTTCTCGTCGTCATTCACAACATTTGAAAACCGAAGAAGATTTTCTCTTAAATCTTGTCCGTTCCCCCGGAGATTCGCGGTGCTAGCTCGATGTTATCCTATCTAATTGTTTCAAGTCATGCAAATTCTTTTCATCCATCCGGAGTATTTCAGGAGTTGTTTTCTCTCTTGTTCATCCGGAGGACATCTTTTCAGAATATTTCTTCGTTCTAAGTTTTCGAAGTCGTTCTAAAATTATCCTATATCTGTGCCTCTTCATTCGTCTCCATATTCTTCCGGTGCTTTGTTCTTCAATCAGTTCGGGTTCCCTTCGTTCTCTTTTCTCTAAATTCCCTCAAGTTTCTTCGTGCTTTTCCAATTCTTCCCGGTGATTCATTCTCTTTTTCGTCATTCGTTTCAATTCTTACGGTGGTTCGTTGAAGATTCCTTTTCTGTTGTTATCGTATCAATTCATTCGTTTCTTTCCAATCCTACCGGTGGTTCATGAAGACCTTCCCAAACTTCGCGTTATATTCCTCCCTTAATCTTTTCCCAATGTGAATAAGTGGTATGCAATCCATTGCTTCTCATCAATTTCATTGGTGGAGGATAAGCATAACATAATTCTTATTCTTCTTCCTTCAAGTGGATTAATCTCATCTTTTCGGAGTTCGTTCCACCTTTTCGAGTTCATGTTCTATTCTTTCCTTGTGCAGCTGGAGTGTCGTCTAAATTCTTTTGTTCTTATTACTTTTCGAACCGGAGTGCTTTCAGAGTCTATCTTCCTCGTTGAGCTTTTGATTCCCATCGTAATCGACATTCCCTTTTCCTACCCAGTGTTCTCGACTTTGTTCACCCTCTCTCTTTTGTTCTTGTTTCATCTCATCCCTTTTTTCTCCCCGTCTCGGTCCTAATATCTCGGGACGAGATCTCTTGTTAGTGGAGGAGAGTTGTAACGCCCCGGATTTGATGCGCCAGGTGTCTGCCAGTTATTCGCCATTGTTGCCATGTCATTTGCTTGCATGTCGCACTTTGCCATGTCATCATGTGCATCTCATCTTGCCTACGTGTTCGTTTTATGCATTCGAGCATTTTACCCGTTGTCCGTTTTGCAATCCGACACTCCTATGTCCTCCGGTGCCCCCTTTTACCTCGTTTCGTGAGTGGCCGAAAAAAGTTCTCGGAATGGGTTGAAACTTGTCATGCGGTCTTATTATAGTGTAGACAGAGCGCCTGTCAAGTTTCGTCGCATTTGGAACTCGTTTGAGAGCCCAACCGTTAAACATATAGCGGCACCGTTGCCGGTATTCTCGCCGGACGTTTCGGTATCCGGAACAGTCGTCGGGCCTCACTTCTCTTCTCCCCTCTCAGCCCGAGGCCTTTCTTCTAGCCCACCTATCTAACCCCCTCCACTCCAGGCCGTCCGATCGAGATCGAACGGCTCCGAAACGGAGCTAAACCCCTAATCCTAGACCCCTGCCTATTTAAGAAGCCCCCCTGCCATTTTGGGTGTCCCTAGCCTTCCCCTACCCTCAGCCGCCGCCTCTCCCTCGAAAACCGCACCGCCAGCCAGATCCAGGCGCCTCCTCCTCCATTTCCGCGCCCGGCCACAGCAACCCCGCCACTTGTCGCCGCCAGCACCACCCAACGCCGCCGCCACGTCATCCGCGCCACCACCCGCACCCAACCGCGGCGCGCCACGCGTCCCCAGCGCGTCTCCTGCCGGCTCCCCGCCGCCGTAGGCCCGCCCAGTCCCGCGCGAAGCCCGCAGAGCCCATCGAGGCCCGGGTCGGCCCGACCCCGCGCCGCCGCTCGCTCCCTGCTTCGCCCCGCACCTCCAGCCCGGCGCCGGAGAGCCTCCGCCCAGCTCCGCCCCTCGGTCCTGCCTTCGTGCGTGACCCCGCCGCCAAGTCCTCCCGCCGACGACCCCGTGCCGCCGCCGGTGACCGCCGCATCAGGTTGCGCTGCCCCTGCCGCTTCCTTCTTCCTCCCCATCTCCCTCTCTCTGCTCTCTCACGATCTCTCTCTCCCTTTGTACCAGACTGCACGAGACGCCGCCCTCGCCGGATTCGTCGAATCCGGTCGCCTCCAAACCCTCTGCGCCCAGATCCGGCAAGCCCGCACCGCCACGGATCCATTCCCGGCCATCCCGAGCTCGCCGGAGCCGCCGTTAACTTTTTCCCCGAGGTCCGATTTCCACTAAGTCCCGAAATCCTCATCATATGTGTGCATGTCAGTGATGCCATAACTTGTTGCATATTACTCCGTTTCATGCATATGATATATCAAAATGTTCATCTGGTTGTGCGCTTCATTTTGTTCCATTGTGTCATGTTCATTAGAGTCCATATTGATGCACTAATCATCGTTGCAAGAGTGCTATATAATGTTGACTGCGGCCTGTTATCAGAACATGCTCATTTGTTATTTTTGCATCTTTTCGTGTGATTTTCTTTTGAGCATGAAGTCTACATGTGTTATGTACTATGCCATGACATCTTTGCTGTGGTGCAACCCATTTGTCATGATATGCCATGTATTGTTTGTTTCAATCTTGCAAAGTAGCTTACTCAATGTTGCTGATTTCAGAGACTTAGAATTTCATCAAGTCTTTGTCTGCTGTTATTTTGATGCCATGTGTTCATGTTGTTTCAGTGAGATCCAATCCTATTTTGAGGATGATAAGTAAGGATGTTTTGTAGATAGGGTGATGCTCTATCCATCGATGCTCCTGGTTGTATTTATAGAGTGCTCTAACATGTCTTAATCTTGCTCTACTTTTGCCATAAAATGTTCCTGGCAGATTGTTACGTGTTATGCAATTTTGCCAAGCTTGTTGTAGTTGATCCGTGCATGCTATGTTGTTGTTCTTGCCATTTCTAGCTTTTATGCCATGTCTAGTTTCTGGGTGTATGCTTATTTTGTCATGCAATGCCTCTTAGTGAGTGCATCGAGCTCGTAAACATGCCTACTTGTTATCTGTTTATGCCATGCTCCAGTTTTTCACCAAGTCTGAATCTGTTTATGTTTTTGCTATATTCACATGCTTGCAATCATATTTTATGATCCCTTTTGGCTCATGGTCAGTAAGGGACTTTTGTTATATGCTTTGAGTAGATTCATGCCGTGCTCTAGTTTGACATGATATCTTGCTGTAACATGTTGTTTTATAGCTCTAAACATGCTAACCTGATGTTATTTCTGCCATGCCCTGTGAATTCTGCCAAGTCTGTGAACCTGTTATTATTTGCAACCTTGCCATGTCCTTTTGAGCATGTTATAGTAGTTTCTGGAGATAGCTCAGTGTTCATGTTTTGTCGTGCTTTACCTGTACATCATGCCCAAGCATTTTTTTTCATGTTGAGATCCTGTAGCTTATTGTTTCGATGCTTGTTAGATGCCTACTTGCTGTTTTGGACAGATTGTTGTTATGTCTTGTATAGTGTGTATGTGTTGAACCGTTGCTCTGTTTTGAGTGTGCTCTATATGAAACTTGCTTAGTTTTGCATGTAGCTTCATATTATCATGTTGCATCCTTGTTTTGAGGTGTTTGCTTGATGTTTGTATGCATTTTGCATCAATGCCATGGTTAACTTGTTTTGCTCATATCTTCTAGACCGTAGCTCTGAATCTAATGAACTTTATATGTAACTTGACTAGAATTTCGTGTAGATCATGATGGTGCATCTTAACTTGCTGTTTAACAACTTGAACATAAGGTTTATTCAGATCATGACCAATTTTGAAATTTGCATATGAGGACTTACCGGAGTTGTTCTATGTTGTTTCCGGCCTCATTTAAACTTGCCTTGATGTGTTGTTCTTGTATGCATCATATTTTGCCATGAGTACCTTCATGTAGCATTGTCATGCATCATACTTGGTTGAGAATCATGCCTTGTTCATGTGTGGTGTGTTTACCGTGTTGTGTGCTTCTTCTCGATAGTTCCCGTTTCGTTGCGATCGTGAGGATTCGTTCGTCTACGCTTGGTTCGTCTTCGTGGCTTCATCTTCTTCATGGACTCGTTCTTCTTTCTAGCGGGATTTCAGGCAAGATGACCGTCACCTTGGATCTCATTACTATCATTGCTATGCTAGTTGCTTCGTTCTATCGCCATGCTGCGTTACCTACCACTTGCTGCTCAAGCCTCCCAAATTGCCATGAAACTCTGACCTTTGTTACCCTTCCTAGCAAACCGTTGTTTGGCTATGTTACCGCTTTTGCTCAGCCCCTCTTATAGCGTTGCTAGTTGCAGGTGAAGATGAAGATTGCTCCATGTTGGACTATGTTTATGTTTATTGTTGGGATATCACAATATCTTTTATATTATTAATGCATCTATATACTTGGTAAAGGGTGGAAGGCTCGGCCTTATGCCTGGTGTTTTGTTCCACTCTTGCCGCCCTAGTTTCCTTCATATCGGTATTATGTTCCCGGATTTTGCGTCCCTAACGCGGTTGGGTGAATTATGGGACCCCCTTGACAGTTCGCTTTGAATAAGACTCCTCCAGCAAGGCCCAACATTGGTTTTACCATTTGCCTACCACCTATACTTTTCCCTTGGGAGTAATTAACCCAAGGGTCATCTTTATTTAGCCCCCCCGGGCCAATGCTTGTCTAAGTGTTGGTCCAAACTAGAGCCCTTTGCAGCGCCACCTCAGGGAAACTTGTGGTCTGGTTTTAGTTGTACGGAGTGCTCATCCAGTCGTGGCCTGAGACGAGATACGCGCGGCTACTATCAGGATGTCGACACGCCGGGAGGTCTTGCTGGTCTTGTTTTATTACTGTCGAAATGTCTTGTAGCCGGGATTCCGAGACTGATCGGGTCTTCCCGGGGAGAAGGAATATCCTTCGTTGATCGCGAGAGCTTATCATGGGCTAAGTTGGGACACCCCTGCAGGGTTTGAACTTTCGAAAGCCGTGCCCGCGGTTATGGGCAGATGGGAATTTGTTAATGTCCGGTTGTAGTAAACTTGAAGTAAACTCTTCTAAAATACACCAACCGTGTGCGTAACCGTGATGGTCGCTTTTCGGGGTTGATCGAGAGGAGAACACGGTTTCTGGGTTATGTCTGACGTAAGTAGGGGTTCAGGATCACTTCTTGATCATTACTAGTTGACGACCGCTTGCTTTGCTTCTCTTCTCACTCTTATTTGCGTAAGTTAGCCACCATACATGCTTAGTCGCTGCTGCAACCTCACCACTTTACCCCTTCCTTTCCCATTAAGCTTTGCTAGTCTTGATACCCATGGTAATGGGATTGCTGAGTCCTCGTGGCTCACAGATTACTACACCACCAGTTGTAGGTACAGGTTATGCGATGATCATGACGTGAGAGCGATGTTTATTTGTGTTGGAGTTCTTCTTCTGCTTCTTCTTCGATTGAGGGATAGGTTCCTGGTCGGCAGCCTGGGCTAGCAGGGTGGATATTGTTTGAGTTTCTTTTTATGTTTCATCCGTAGTCGGATGTTGATCTTGTATATGATGTACTATTGTATTCATGTGACATTGTATGTATTGGATGTATCCCCTCTATTTATGTAATGTTGATGTAATGATATCCACCTTGCAAAAGCGTCTTCAAGATGCGCTTCTATCCTTGGTGGGACCTTTGAGTTCCTTTAGGATAGGGTCGCATCATGGGCATGACAAGTTGGTATCAGAGCCTCGACTGACCTTAGGAGCCCCCTTGATTGATCGTGTAGTTTGGCCGATGTCGAGTCTAGAAAAAAAAATCAGAGTCTAGTTATATCGGAGAGTAGGATTTCTTTTTACTCCTCTGCCCCTTCGTCGCTCTGGTGAGAAATCCTGACGTAGGTGTTTCGAACTACTCCTCTTCCCTTTCAAATTTTTCTTTAGGATCACGCGGTTAGTTTTTGTTCGTTGTCCTTCCTCTTTTATCCGGTGCATCTCATGTCAAGTCGACTCGAACCTTTTTGTCTTTCGCGAGATCAATCCTCAGTTCTTTCTCTTCCGATGTTGTTTTCCCCATCCGAATTTGTCCTTTTTTTCCCACCCGCCCACCCTTCTTCTTTTTGGAACCGGAGTTTGTAATCGAGTGCCCATCCTACTCGTGCGAAGCCTTTGCATTCTCTCCTCAATCATTTCAACCAGTGTTTTTTCTCTTCAAGTTTTCGTCGATCCTTCGTTCCAAGTTGCCTGTGTTTTCCCGCCCTCCCACCCCTTTTTCTTCCCGGAGTCTGAGTCTCTATTCGGGCATCAATTTCATTCGTGCGGAGTATTTTCAGTCTTTCCCCAATTGTTTCAACCGGTGAATTCTCGTCGACTTCATCAATGTTCGTCTTGCTTTCTTTCCGGTGGATTTCAACCCAATTTTCTCGGTTCGATCATATTCTTTACCTCAGCTCAAATATTTCCCTTGCTCGTTCCTCCTCTCGCCATTCTATTATCCTGGAGTGTTGAAGACATGTCAAAAGATTCGTGTTTGCATTCAATTATTGCGAGGTGGTCACCTCATTCAAGTCCCTCAGTTGCTCCGGTGCATCGTCTCTTCTTCAATCCTTTCCAACGGTGTTTCTTTTCAGTGGGCCCTAACCCACAGGTCTTTTCCCAGGATCTTACCTGACTCTTCTGATTTTCCTGAAGTTATTCTCAAATTCTTTTAGAAGTTTGACGTAAGTATGGGTTCCATCAATTGGACGCCTTTTCAAGATCGATTCCAAATCATTTTCATTGTTGACTCAACCTCTTTGTTTTTCATTCTCCCGGAGTTCCTCAACATTTCTGCATGGTGTTTCTCGTCGTCATTCACAACATTTGAAAACCGAAGAAGATTTTCTCTTAAATCTTGTCCGTTCCCCCGGAGATTCGCGGTGCTAGCTCGATGTTATCCTATCTAATTGTTTCAAGTCATGCAAATTCTTTTCATCCATCCGGAGTATTTCAGGAGTTGTTTTCTCTCTTGTTCATCCGGAGGACATCTTTTCAGAATATTTCTTCGTTCTAAGTTTTCGAAGTCGTTCTAAAATTATCCTATATCTGTGCCTCTTCATTCGTCTCCATATTCTTCCGGTGCTTTGTTCTTCAATCAGTTCGGGTTCCCTTCGTTCTCTTTTCTCTAAATTCCCTCAAGTTTCTTCGTGCTTTTCCAATTCTTCCCGGTGATTCATTCTCTTTTTCGTCATTCGTTTCAATTCTTACGGTGGTTCGTTGAAGATTCCTTTTCTGTTGTTATCGTATCAATTCATTCGTTTCTTTCCAATCCTACCGGTGGTTCATGAAGACCTTCCCAAACTTCGCGTTATATTCCTCCCTTAATCTTTTCCCAATGTGAATAAGTGGTATGCAATCCATTGCTTCTCATCAATTTCATTGGTGGAGGATAAGCATAACATAATTCTTATTCTTCTTCCTTCAAGTGGATTAATCTCATCTTTTCGGAGTTCGTTCCACCTTTTCGAGTTCATGTTCTATTCTTTCCTTGTGCAGCTGGAGTGTCGTCTAAATTCTTTTGTTCTTATTACTTTTCGAACCGGAGTGCTTTCAGAGTCTATCTTCCTCGTTGAGCTTTTGATTCCCATCGTAATCGACATTCCCTTTTCCTACCCAGTGTTCTCGACTTTGTTCACCCTCTCTCTTTTGTTCTTGTTTCATCTCATCCCTTTTTTCTCCCCGTCTCGGTCCTAAGATCTCGGGACGAGATCTCTTGTTAGTGGAGGAGAGTTGTAACGCCGCGGATTCGATGCGCCAGGTGTCTGCCAGTTATTCGCCGTTGTTGCCATGTCATTTGCTTGCATGTCGCACTTTGCCATGTCATCATGTGCATCTCATCTTGCCTACGTGTTCGTTTTATGCATTCGAGCATTTTACCCGTTGTCCGTTTTGCAATCCGACACTCCTATGTCCTCCGGTGCCCCCTTTTACCTCGTTTCGTGAGTGGCCGAAAAATGTTCTCGGAATGGGTTGAAACTTGTCATGCGGTCTTATTATAGTGTAGACAGAGCGCCTGTCAAGTTTCGTCGCATTTGGAACTCGTTTGAGAGCCCAACCGTTAAACATATAGCGGCACCGTTGCCGGTATTCTCGCCGGACGTTTCGGTATCCGGAACAGTCGTCGGGCCTCACTTCTCTTCTCCCCTCTCAGCCCGAGGCCTTTCTTCTAGCCCACCTATCTAACCCCCTCCGCTCCAGGCCGTCCGATCGAGATCGAACGGCTCCGAAACGGAGCTAAACCCCTAATCCTAGACCCCTGCCTATTTAAGAAGCCCCCCTGCCATTTTGGGTGTCCCTAGCCTTCCCCTACCCTCAGCCGCCGCCTCTCCCTCGAAAACCGCACCGCCAGCCATATCCAGGCGCCTCCTCCTCCATTTCCACGCCCGGCCACAGCAACCCCGCCACTTGTCGCCGCCAGCACCACCCAACGCCGCCGCCACGTCATCCGCGCCACCACCCGCACCCAACCGCGGCGCGCCACGCGTCCCCAGCGCGTCTCCTGCCGGCTCCCCGCCGCCGCAGGCCCGCCCAGTCCCGCGCGAAGCCCGCAGAGCCCATCGAGGCCCGGGTCGGCCCGACCCCGCGCCGCCGCTCGCTCCCTGCTTCGCCCCGCACCTCCAGCCCGGCGCCCGAGCGCCTCCGCCCAGCTCCGCCCATCGGTCCTGCCTTCGTGCGTGACCCCGCTGCCAAGTCCTCCCGCCGACGACCCCGTGCCGCCGCCGGTGACCGCCGCATCAGGTTGCGCTGCCCCTGCCGCTTCCTTCTTCCTCCCCATCTCCCTCTCTCTGCTCTCTCACGATCTCTCTCTCCCTTTGTACCAGACTGCACGAGACGCCGCCCTCGCCAGATTCGTCAAATCCGGTCGCCTCCAAACCCTCCGCGCCCAGATCCGGCAAGCCCGCACCGCCACGGATCCATTCCCGGCCATCCCGAGCTCGCCGGAGCCGCCGTTGACTTTTTCCCCGAGGTCCGATTTCCACTAAGTCCCGAAATCCTCATCATATGTGTGCATGTCAGTGATGCCATAACTTGTTGCATACTACTCTGTTTCATGCATATGATATATCAAAATGTTCATCTGGTTGTGCTCTTCATTTTGTTCCATTGTGTCATGTTCATTAGAGTCCATATTGATGCACTAATCATCGTTGCAAGAGTGCTATATAATGTTGACTGCGGCCTGTTATCAGAACATGCTCATTTGTTATTTTTGCATCTTTTCGTGTGATTTTCTTTTGAGCATGAAGTCTACATGTGTTATGTACTATGCCATGACATCTTTGCTGTGGTGCAACCCATTTGTCATGATATGCCATGTATTGTTTGTTTCAAGCTTGCAAAGTAGCTTACTCAATGTTGCTGATTTCAGAGACTTAGAATTTCCTTAAGTCTTTGTCTGCTGTTATTTTGATGCCATGTGTTCATGTTGTTTCAGTGAGATCCAATCCTCTTTTGAGGATGATCAGTAAGGATGTTTTGTAGATATGGTGATGCTCTATCCATCCGTGCTCCTGGTTGCATTTATAGAGTGCTCTAACATGTCTTAATCTTGCTCTACTTTTGCCATAAAATGTTCCTGGCAGATTGTTACGTGTTATGCAATTTTGCCAAGCTTGTTGTAGTTGATCCGTGCATGCTATGTTGTTGTTCTTGCCATTTCTAGCTTCTATGCCATGTCTAGTTTCTGGGTGTATGCTTATTTTGTCATGCAATGCCTCTTAGTGAGTGCATCGAGCTCGTAAACATGCCTACTTGTTATCTGTTTATGCCATGCTCCAGTTTTTCACCAAGTCTGAATCTGTTTATGTTTTTGCTATATTCACATGCTTGCAATCATATTTTCTGATCCCTTTTGGCTCATGGTCAGTAAGGGACTTTTGTTATATGCTTTGAGTAGATTCATGCCATGCTCTAGTTTGACATGATATCTTGCTGTAACATGTTGTTTTATAGCTCTAAACATGCTAACCTGATGTTATTTCTGTCATGCCCTGTGAATTCTGCCAAGTCTGTGAACCTGTTATTATTTGCAACCTTGCCATGTCCTTTTGAGCATGTTATAGTAGTTTCTGGAGATAGCTCAGTGTTCATGTTTTGTCGTGCTTTACCTGTACATCATGCCCAAGCATTTTTTTTCATGTTGAGATCCTGTAGCTTATTGCTTTGATGCTTGCTAGATGCCTACTTGCTGTTTTGGACAGATTGTTGTTATGTCTTGTATAGTGTGTATGTGTTGAACCGTTGCTCCGTTTTGAGTGTGCTCTATATGAAACTTGCTTAGTTTTGCATGTAGCTTCATATTATCATGTTGCATCCTTGTTTTGAGGTGTTTGCTTGATGTTTGTATGCATTTTGCATCAATGCCATGGTTGTTTTGCTCATATCTTTTAGACCGTAGCTCCGAATCTAATGAACTTTATATGTAACTTGACTAGAATTTCGTGTAGATCATGATGGTGCATCTTAACTTGCTGTTTAACAACTTGAACATAAGGTTTATTCAGATCAGGACCAATTTCGAAATTTGCATATGAGGACTTACCGGAGTTGTTCTATGTTGTTTCCGGCCTCATTTAAACTTGCCTTGATGTGTTGTTCTTGTATGCATCATCTTTTGCCATGAGTAGCTTCATGTAGCCTTGTCATGCATCATACTTGGTTGAGCATCATGCCTTGTTCATGTGTGGTGTGTTTACCGTGTTGTGTGCTTCTTCTCGATAGTTCCCGTTTCGTTGCGATCGTGAGGATTCGTTCGTCTATGCTTGGTTCGTCTTCGTGGCCTCATCTTCTTCATGGGCTCGTTCTCCTTTCTAGCAGGATTTCAGGCAAGATGACCGTCACCTTGGATCTCATTACTATCATTGCTATGCTAGTTGCTTCGTTCTATCGCCATGCTGCGTTACCTACCACTTGCTACTCAAGCCTCCCAAATTGCCATGAAACTCTGACCTTTGTTACCCTTCCTAGCAAACCGTTGTTTGGCTATGTTACCGCTTTTGCTCAGCCCCTCTTATAGCGTTGCTAGTTGCAGGTGAAGATGAAGATTGCTCCATGTTGGACTATGTTTATGTTTATTGTTGGGATATCACAATATCTTTTATATTATTAATGCATCTATATACTTGGTAAAGGGTGGAAGGCTCGGCCTTATGCCTGGTGTTTTGTTCCACTCTTGCCACCCTAGTTTCTGTCATATCGGTATTATGTTCCCGGATTTTGCGTCCCTAACGCGGTTGGGTGAATTATGGGACCCCCTTGACAGTTCGCTTTGAATAAGACTCCTCCAGCAAGGCCCAACATTGGTTTTACCATTTGCCTACCACCTATACTTTTCCCTTGGGAGTAATTAACCCAAGGGTCATCTTTATTTAGCGCCCCCCCGGGCCAATGCTTGTCTAAGTGGTGGTCCAAACTAGAGCCCTTTGCAGCGCCACCTCAGGGAAACTTGTGGTCTGGTTTTAGTAGTACGGACTGCTCATCCGGTCGTGGCCTGAGACGAGATACGCGCGGCTACTATCAGGGTGTCGACACGCCGGGAGGTCTTGCTGGTCTTGTTTTATTACTGTCGAAATGTCTTGTAGCCGGGATTCTGAGACTGATCGGGTCTTCCCGAGGAGAAGGAATATCCTTCGTTGATCGCGAGAGCTTATCATGGGCTAAGTTGGGACACCCCTGCAGGGTTTGAACTTTCGAAAGCCGTGCCCGCGGTTATGGGCAGATGGGAATTTGTTAATGTCCGGTTGTAGTAAACTTGAAGTAAACTCTTCTAAAATACACCAACCGTGTGCGTAACCGTGATGGTCGCTTTTCGGGGTTGATCGAGAGGAGAACACGGTTTCTGGGTTATGTCTGACGTAAGTAGGGGTTCAGGATCACTTCTTGATCATTACTAGTTGACGACCGCTTGCTTTGCTTCTCTTCTCGCTCTTATTTGCGTAAGTTAGCCACCATACATGCTTAGTCGCTGCTGCAACCTCACCACTTTACCCCTTCCTTTCCCATTAAGCTTTGCTAGTCTTGATACCCATGGTAATGGGATTGCTGAGTCCTCGTGGCTCACAGATTACTACACCACCAGTTGTAGGTACAGGTTATGCGATGATCATGACGTGAGAGCGATGTTTATTTGTGTTGGAGTTCTTCTTCTGCTTCTTCTTCGATTGAGGGATAGGTTCCTGGTCGGCAGCCTGGGCTAGCAGGGTGGATATTGTTTGAGTTTCTTTTTATGTTTCATCCGTAGTCGGATGTTGATCTTGTATATGATGTACTATTGTATTCATGTGACATTGTATGTATTGGATGTATCCCCTCTATTTATGTAATGTTGATGTAATGATATCCACCTTGCAAAAGCGTCTTCAAGATGCGCTTCTATCCTTGGTGGGACCTTTGAGTTCCTTTAGGATAGGGTCGCATCATGGGCGTGACAGTGCGTCTCCACACGAACGTCGCTAGCGGTGGCGGCGCTGACTGCCGTGCGCCTCCACAAGAACGTAGCCAGAGGTGGCGGCGCGGCTAGAGGACGGCAGTCTACGAGAGCGTACTGTGGGAGCGAGAGGATCGCCGAACCGCGGCGCCGACGTATCGGTGTGGCGGGGAGGGCGGCTTTGGCAGAGCAAATGGAGTGGACAGGGACAGGGGGAGGGGCGTTTGGGGAATGTTATTGGCTAGTTGGCCGAAGGGCGGTTGAATCTGATTTGGGGGGAATTTTTGGGTGTGGGGGGAGGATTTTCGCGCGGTGGGCGGGGGGAGTTTGGCGCATGGTCGGTTTCTCCAAGTGCAGTCCCACATGCCAGTGAAGAGGCAAGCCGAAGCGCGTTCTGTTTGCGTGAGCCGTGTGCAGGACCGAACGTGTGTGGGGTGCAATGCGACCGCGACAGGAGTGCTGTGAGTGTACCGCATTTTTTCCTTTTTAACTAGGTGCTTCGCCTCCTCAAAAGAAAATTTGTTGCTTCGCGCGGTCCATCGGTACTACTACTAGTAATCCGATAATCCCGACTAAAACGGCGCGACCAGGTCTTTTCCCGCGCGATATGCTGGGAGGTTGGCTTAGTTGGTTTTTTAGGACGAGTAATGCTACACCTACGTAATCCCAGATACGTAATTAACATAATGTGAAACGTGTGGGCTGTTGATTGTAGATTGGGGGGAGGGAGGGGCCCACCACCATGAAAATCAGGGGAGGAGAGAGAGAGGCAATTTACGTTAACCCTTTCGTAGGTTCCCGTAGATGTAGAAAGATGTGAAATGTGTGAATGTGTAGTGGACGTACTATTGGAGTGCCTAAGATAATTTGTGTATGTATAGACCCTATGTGTTTATTTTACTTCGCATGTTAGATTTGTCTTGGTTCAATAAAAAGCAGAGTTGGTGATGACGGTGTGCCTGTCATCCTGCAATATAGGCCGTCCGATCTATATCTAACGGATAGGAAGGAAACTATGACAATTTACCCGCACTCCTCTCCACATTTGCAGATAAGGCTTTCCCTAGTTCATCCTTTTCTCCCACAATATCTTGATCTTCCGTGCAACGCACGGGCATCTTACTAGTACTCCTACAATATGTATATTATTGTGAAAGTTCATATACACCGGCCGAGGTTAATGCAAACACGGTAGATTTTCATTACATTTCAAAATTTTATAGGACAAAAAAATAAAAGAAACCCGACCCTAAACCTATTCTACGGCGGCGACCGTCGTCCTCCATCATGATCTCCATGTACGGTGGCGGGGTTCAAGACCCTTGAAGTGAAGGTGCGGTCTCCGGCGAGGAAAAGTAGAACACGGGAGATGGACCAGCCAGTTGGCACACCATGCCCTGCCGCCTCCCATGCCCTACTCATTCTCGGAGGAGTCCCCGACCTCGGCGGTGCCGGACGTTGGACGGCGGCAAGTAGGACGCGTGGCTGACGGTGCTCCTGTCGTCGGCTGCCAGCGTGGCCACCGCTTGTGCGGCGACTTGAGCGAGGGCGGCGACCTCGAGCTCCATCCCCGAAGACAAGCTATCTCGCAGAGCGTTCGCGCTTGCGGTCATGTAGGATGTGGTTCCAGGTAGGAGGATGATGCGCTATGGTGTGGAGGTTAGCTTGGCGTTGCCGCTTTAAGTAGCGCATTCCGGTGAGGCCAAGCGTCCTGGTGCGCCATTATGTCACCGGAGTTGGTTCCTCGGGCACCGAGCCTCTTAACGACGGCATACGGACGGACAGCATGAATGCAGGCAGCTGGTGCCGACTGGGAACGCACCGTGCGGTGGCGCGAGGGACGAGGGTTTTGGTGTGTCAGGGTAGTCAGTTGCGGTCGTGGCAACATTGGAGATGCCCTTTGCTCACATGCGATCCCCGCATGTCATTGGAAAAGCAAGACGACCCGGCATGGTCTCAGGTCCAGAGGATGCAGTTGGCCGCGCTACACCACTCCGCGGATGCGTCGTGGCGCCCCGTGCATCCTCAACGAGCCAGGTGTTGGGGTGTGTTTGGATTGTGGCCAAAGTGCACCTTACCAAAATTTTGGTCATGACCCAAAGATTGGTCTTCGTTTGGATGGTTGCCATTTTTTTGGCATGCCAATGAACTCTAGACAACTCTAGTTCATTTTTCTTGCCAATGTCGGCCAAATCATGGGGAACCAATACCTCAACCAAAATTTTGGTCATGACCCAAAGATTGGTCTTTGTTTGGATGGTTGCCATTTCTTTGGCGTGCCAATGAACTCTAGCCAACTCTAGTTCATTTTTCTTGCCAATGTCGGCCAAATCATGGGCAACCAATACCTCAACCAAAATTTTGGCTACCCAATGCTTTGATGGGGCAACCTTGGGCACAAACCAAACATACCGTTGGTCGTGCCACAGCACTAACGCCACCCTCGGCACACTGAGACCGACCATGTCTAGCGACGATATGATCATGTCGCTCACCGCGGTCGCCGTGTCCAGAGGCGGTGCTGGAGCTGCGCCCCGTTGTTGGCCCCAACGACCCACATGAACGGTTGTCGGTGGCGAGTAGGTCGTGGGCCAGCTCCTCCATTGGACTAGTCTGCGCTATGTCGTCCCGACAGGTGTGCCCCACATGTTGGTTTCCCTGTTTTCCCGACCATATTCGAGCGACAGTGCTCCGCGTTGCGCATTAGGACTTTCACTATGTAGGCCAAGCGAGACAACTTATTGTTTATTTGAGCCGTTCAAGTATAATCATGTGGCGTTTGCTTATTTCTCATTCCTCTCCAACCCTCTTCTCCATCGATCATGTCGCCCTCCAGTCGAGTCCATCCTCCAGCATGCCTCATTTGCACATTCTGCCGAGTATCATTCGCATGTACCCACCCTAGTCCTATTTCAATAGATCTTCGGAGCCCGAGATGAAATCGAGAGGGAACGAGTGGGGGCACGTGATACCTAAGGTGGATTCAAAATTTTGAACCGGTGATCATAGCATCCGCAAATCATATATAAAGGGTATTAAATGTTTGTTTCGTTTTTGAACGTACAATATACTCCCTCCTATCCTTTCTAGTTTACATATAAGTTTTATGTGTAGTCAAAGTATCTCTACTTTGATAAAAAAAGGTATCAACATTCAACAACACCCAATCAATATTGTTAGATTCATACGTACTCCTAGATTTGTACTCGAGATGGTTTCCAATTTGACTATTGACAAGATTAATAGTACATGAGATGTATAATGTGAAAATTATATCATTGGAAACTCCTTTCACATACGAATTTGACCGTATGCTTTGTGTAAGTTGCATGTCATATATTATTACTCTAACATGTGGTCAAAGTTAGCCTCGAAAAACGCATTAGACCCTGTATGCTTTGTGTAAGTTGCATGTCATATATTATTACTCTAACATTTGGTCAAAGTTAGCCTCGAAAAACGCATTAGACCCTGTATGCTTTGTGTAAGTTGCATGTCATATATTATTACTCTAACATTTGGTCAAAGTAGTATAGTGGAAGTGGATCCTCTGACGTAGGTATCCCTGCCTTACCCTCCCTTTCGGTCACTTACTGACGGACCCCATGCTTGCTAGGCCCCGCATGTCAGTTACTCAATGGATTCAGCCACGTCAGGGGATCCTCATCCGTAGTATACTCCCTCTGTTTTTATTTACTCCGCATAAAACGGAGGGAGTGGTGGTATAATAAATGACGCGGGTGGGGGAGGGGGAGGGACGTAAGTTTGCTCTCAACTGCAGTCCCACAAGCGAGCGAAAACGCAAGACGAAGCGCGTTCCATTTGGCGAGCGACGTGGAGGGTCCAGCGTGCTGGGCTGCAACGCGAATGCGACAAGAGCGACGTACAGTCAAAACCGATTGACCGGTCGTCACCGGAACCACTATTCACACCAGAACCTTCGCTGCTCGGCCTACGCCAGCCACTGCCCTAAAACTACACCAAATCTCCAGCCCATTCCCCCACCTTTAGATCCCCTAGCCCGCGTCAAGCGTCCCCTAGTTCACCGGAAAGCCATGGTGCGCCGCAAGATCACTTACTACAAGATGCTGACACTAGAGCGCCGCGCAGAAATCGCGGCGGCGATCGGCGCCACAGACCTCCATTCCCAAGCTCGCTTTGCGGCGAGCCAATCCCCGAGTTCTCTGGAGCCAAGCTACGAGGAGGAGGTGGACGATGGGTATGAGACGACGGACGTCGACTTCGTGCCGGCGTCCGAGTCCCCCATGGTGCAGGCGGACCAGCGGTTCAACCTGGCGATACTAAAGGAGGACCGGGAGACAGAGGCTCAACTCGACGCGGAGCGCGCGCATGCCACTGCCATCGAGGCTCTCCTGAAGGCGGAACCGGATGTCGTGGATGTGAACCGGGCGGCGGAGGCTCAACTTGAGGCAGAGCGCGCGGATGTCGCTGCCATCGAGGCCCTCTTGCAGGCGGAACCGGACGTCCTGGACTTGAACCGGGCGGCAGAGGCTCGACTCGATGCAGAGCGCGCGGATGCCGCTCTCATCGACGCCCTCCTGCAGGCGGAACTGGACGTCCTGGACTTGAGCCGGGCGGCGGAGGCTCGACTATACGCGGAGCGCGCGGATGCCGCTGCCATCGAGGCCCTCCTGCAGGCGGAACCGGACGTCCTCGACTTGAACCGGGTTGTGCTCTCGTCCGTGCAGAGCGCTCGCACGCTCTGCTTGAACGAGTAGCTGGAGGCCGAGGACAACCACCGTGCGGAGACACATGTCGGCAGCGATGGCTGGTTCGCGCCGGAAGCCAAAGACGACGAGGCCGTCTCTTTCCGCGAGCAGTGATAGTTTTTCTTTATGTTGTTGTTTTTATGGATGTTTTGCTGTGTAAAAACATATATTTGTTATGCAAGTCGCCTGACTTGGGTCAGTCTACCATTTCAGGCAGTTGGATGAACATCCTACGTCTCCTAACCCTTCTTTCCTTCTTCCTCACCTCTTCTTCTTCCCCAACAAACCACCGCACGGGTCGTACGGATACTCCCCAACATGCGATTGGATAAACTTACTCTATGAACGAAAATTATGTGTCAGCGATAGGCTGGCTGAGTTTGATTTGTTCACATGCGACAACACGTGTCAGTGAGGGTGCGTTCCCTTGGTTGGGTTTGCGGCGTGCAGGAGCGACTGTGTGAGGGTGCGGTGCGACCGCGGCATGCAGGAGCGGCCGTGTGAGGGTGCGGTTCAACAGCGACAGCCGTGCGCAAGTGTACCTCCTTCTCATTTTGAAAACTTTAGGCAAGCTTGGCAAAAATGTGTGGCGAAGTTTGGCAATGCAAGGCCTAGACCCAAATAGGTTAAGTACGTACATACTAGGAGTACTAGTGTTAAAAAAGAAAGGTGGGGTTTTCCTTCACGGGATTTAATCGATACAAATCCTCGTTTCACGTGTCAATTAATGCGTATTTTTTCTCCAAAGACCAAAGAGCTAACCATCTCACTCCTCATCGCTTGATTAATGCAGCGCCATGCAAACCAACCTTCTCACTTCCGCATGCATGCAGGGGATATTAATGTCCTTGGTTGCTAACCCCATCTATTTTGCCTCGATTAGTGTTAGTGGCCCTTTGCAAATTGTAATTTTGATATACTGGCCTTGTGTACAAAAAATGGAGGTAGTAACTATATTTGACTTCCTTCCCCATTGCGGTAACGTCGATGATATCTTTTTTTTGGTGCTTTGGTGAAGTGCGTTCGACGGAGAACACCATTGAGGGAGACCACGGTAAGTCGTTCGCAAGTGCCGCCTGCAAGTCGAGACAAACGCCTTATTTGCATTCAGGAAGTCCTTTACTAGTACTACTAGGAGTACTAGTGCGGTGAGATGGTTTCTCAAAGAAGACGATGGAGAGGCGGAGTCAGCGAAGAGTGAAATGATGGTTGCTTCATCCGTGCTTTTGTGATTTGACGCCTCACTGCTTTATGATTTGTGATAGAATGGACAGGGGACTAGACTCTGTGCTCTATACTGTACTATATGCGTCCAAGCATGGGAGAAAGAGGAGAGACATTGCATTTTTCTATTCCTTCAATCAGTCAATCAGGGAGCTTCGGTTCCATCCTTTTGGCTTTGGCAACTCCATCCACAATGGTTCCCACGATGCCAAAAGCTATTTTCACATTTGGTTACTGTCGGATTTGGGGTTCCGGCTGACCCTTGAGGTTCGAACTCTGGGGTGCGCGCGGAGATTACGCCCTCTACTCTCCGTCTCGCAAAGATCTAAACTACTAAAAGAACAGCAGAAGAGACACAGGGTTTATACTAGTTCGGGCCACCATTGTGGTGTAATACCCTACTCTAGTTTGTGGTCTGGTGGATTGCCTCTTGGGCTGATGAAGATGAACAATACAAGGAGGAACAGCCTCGCGAGGGTCTGCTCCTGGCTGGGACGATGAACTGCTAGGAGGAGTTCAGCCGCCCTTCTCTCTCTCTTACTGATTCCTTGCTTGCGCAGGTTCTGGATTGCACGATAGCTCTGTTCTCTTCTCTCCTCTCTCTCTTGGGGGTGTCTAGTCCTATTTATAGGTAAAGGCCCTGGGCCTCTTCCCAAATATTGAGCGGGAAGGGCGCCAACAATTGGCCATTTTGAAGGGGAACATCTGGTACACTTATCCTGACTAAAGTTGGTCCTCGCCTGCCAAAGGTTCTGTGGTGACGCCGTCCTGGGCTCCACGATGACCTCCTCCCCACCGTTGGACTGGTCTTGGTCTCGTTGCACCGAAATGGATGCCTTTGCTTGATCCTCTCACCTGCGCTTGCCCCCTTTGCACCAAAGAGGAAAGGAGGACACCGCGCGGGCGGGCGCCCGCCTGGCACCCCTGGTCGTCATGGCTTGCGTCATGGGCACCTCGTGAGGTACCCCGCCTTGATCTCTCCGCCTCCTCGTGAGCCAGCCTGATGAGGCTGCGCCTAAGGAAGCTCCACGTCGTCCGCCCCGTGAGGCTTGTGTCAGGACCCCGATCCTAAGCCACATCGATCCAGCGTGTAACACATCATATCACTTTGCGGCCTCACGCACGGTACTCCCACGGGTGCCACCTTACCTGGCCCGGGACCGTTTGCGCCTTTTGGCTCACGTATATGATAGTGTCGCTAGCATCCATATGACAGAGAACCCGGGCCGACATGGCTAGTCGTGAACCCAAGGCGGCGCTAGCCTATGAGGACAGGCATACATGAATCACATCGAACATGTCGGTCATCAACGTATCTATTCGGGCTGTAGCACTGGGCTAACAGGACTCCGGTAACCCGGGCTGTAGCAGGCTAGGCAGGACTCCGAATAACAGCGCGTGACATTTCCCCGAAGGGACAGACATAGAAACGACGTGAAACACATGCCGGCCAGTCAAGTGTCCAAGCAGTAGTGCTGGGCTAGCAGGACTCCGGTGAACCGGGCTGTAGCGGACTACTATCGCTCAGAAGCACAAGACTTACATTTCCCCATATGAAAGGCTGCCAAGGATAATCAACTAGATAGTCGGATCCCACTCATACCAAGCATTTCAATCATACACACAATATGCCCGATATGAGTAAATACAACATGGCATCACAACAGTACTCTACGACTCAAGTACTTTATTTAGAAGGCTCCGAGGAGCCATACATATCATCCATACAGACAGGGGTCACATGACCCAACACTCAAGTCATACAAACATACAAGCACATGCGGAAGCAAAGTAATCTGAGTACAGACACTAGAAAGAAAGAAGGCTTGATGAAGCCTGTCTATCTACAACGACCCTTCACAAGTCTTGGATCACCACCCGGTGATAAGTCACTCGTCAACGTCGAGGTCTACATAGAACCCATCAGAGGGGTTGGTGCAGTCGTCTGAAAAACATGATTAAAGCATCATGAGTACGGAGGTACTCAGCAAGTCTTACAACAGGAACCTATTATACATGCACATTCTCAAGAATGTAGTGGGGTTATTGCAGCAAGCCAGCTTTGACTCTTGGCTAAACTATCCTACGATAGACACCACTTGTAAATCATTTGTCGCACACGAGTCCACTAACACCATCACAATACTCCACCGTGGATCCTCTCTCGCCATCCTGCGAGAGGGCCATCCGCGGTACTCACACTTATCTTGAGAGTTTTAGTAGTATCCATTTAACTTGTCTATGAACTGATATAGGCAACCCAGAAGTCCATTACCGCGGACACGGCTATTCGAATAGATCATTTGTAACCCTGCAGGGGTGTACTTCTTCACACATGTTTCCACCACTTAGCGCCTGCACACGACATGTGCTCGGCAGACTTCAAGCGAAAGCCGACGTGGGTGTAGACCACGACCTACCTAAACACTCAAGTCTCTAGTCCAGGTTTATCGCCTATTCGGGTTCCATCCGCAGGGAGTCCGGCCGAGGTTTCCACTAACGGCCCCGAACGATGTGAACAGGGTTCCCGAGACACCAAACGGGCGAGTCGGTACACCGTGCCACGTGCCTACCGCAACACAGCCCACCCCGATGGTCAGCGCCGCGTGCGGCCCCCAGCATACTACAAACACCAGAAACTACTTGCAACTCCTGGACAGAGGACAAGGGTGGATAAGAAGTCGAGCGGGGTCATATTTCAGGGCCCAATGTGTGGTAGTAACTGTATCATGGATCACAAACACAGATCTCAGTTCTTAAGGACGGCCTCAATGAAACAACCCACCATGTACTCCTACATGGCCTCTCATCGATTCCTTTACCAAATCGTGTTCAACACTTCACTCTTGTCACCGACACAATCTTTCACTCCAGTTCATCATCCCGATGAGCCAGACCTGACACAACTCTAAGCATAGCAAGCATAGCATGGTAGGAACACACACACATGTATTGGCTCAATCAACTCCTACACATGCTAGTGGGTTTCATCTATTTACTGTGGCAATGACAGGTCATGCAAAGGAAGTGGGTTCATCTACCGCAACACACAACAGTTTTGAAACGCGTTGTCTTAATGCAGTAAACAAGAGCAGAAGCGAGAACATGGGTTTGTATCGGAATGATCAATGGGTTGCTTGCCTGATGGAGTGGTCGTGGGATACTGCCCTTCAGTTGGATACTCGGAGATATCCTCGGAGGCAGAACCTACCACGAAGAACACATCGAAACACCATCAATACATGACGATATGCAACAATATGATGCATGCTGTGACATGGCAATATGGATGTGCCCTGACCTAGTGCAAGTTAAACCAGAAGGGAATGAACCCATTTGAACCAAAGATTCAAATGGTAGCTCATTTATGAAGATCATATTAGTGTATCAACTTGTAATGCCTAAACAGTGGGTTTAACTTGTTCTGACATGCATGAAACCAGTACCAATGGATAGGTTGGATTTTTCTGATAATTTTTCATATATAAAACTTTGCATTTGGAGTTATAGATAATTTTCTATGAATTTTTGAAGTTTAAACTAATTTCTGGAATTTCCTGTGCAAAAATAAATCCAGAAAATTAATTGTGGCGTCAGCATGAGATCATGCTGACCTCAGCAGGTCAACAGACCCGGTCCAGGTCAAACCTGACGCATGGGTCCCGCGTGTCAGGGTCATTAGCTTAAACAGATTAGATTATTTCTAATCCTGGATTAGTTAGCGGGCGGGGCCCACATGTCATAGACCCAGGGGGTCAAACTGGGCCCACCCGTGGTCAACAAAGAGGTCAGCGGGTCAACTCCGCCGGCGTTGAGCCGCCGGCGGCGTCCAGACGCGGCGGAGGAAGTGCAGATTCGCGCTCCGGCGACCAAATCGACGGCGGAGCACGTCTACGTGATGCGGGAGGTGAGCCGCATCGAGTGGTGGTGGTAGTTGGCCTCGGGGTCGCCGGAAATGACGCCGGCGACGAGTTTGGCGGCGCCGGGGCTCGGGCGAAGGTGAAACCGGGGCTGCGGGGCACGGCGAGGCGCGTGGAGTGATGCGTCGGGCCCCTGGGTGTGCGGTGAGGCTAGTGGACAAGGTGGTGCGGCCATTGGGTGGCCGGAGCCTCGTCGGCGACGAGCTCCGCGGCGGCGCGTGCGGGTGAGCTACAAGTGATCGCTACGGGGCTCGAGAGAGAGAACGGGGAGGAAGGGAAGGTGGCCATGCTCACGGTGATTGCAGCGAGCGTCGAGGCGGGCTCGGGGAGGGTCGGAGCTGAGCGGGGCGACGATGGCGATCTCGGCGGCCGGAGTTGGGGAAGACGGGGTCAGGGGCGACCCCTGAGCGGGCGAGCGCTCGGGGCTCGTCTTGCTCGAAGAAGAGGAGGGTGGCGGAGCTCGTGGACACGGTCGGGTGGCGCGGGGATGACGGTAGCTATGGCAACGGCGGCGGAGCGGCGACGGTGGCGTCGGCCATGGCGAAGGAGAGCGAGGGAGGCGAGGCAGAGGCGAATGGCGTGTCCAGGGGCTCGGGGGCACGACGTGGAGGCCGTCCAGCGCGTCGGGCGGCGAAGCGGCGAGTAGGTGGCGTCGTGGCGAGCTCGCGCTCGTCGGCGTCACCACCCTGCCTGCCTGGCGGGGACGAAGCAGCTGGCTGGCTCGGGCCAGCACAGTGCTGGGCCGCCAGGTGGGCCGGCTGGGGGGTTTGGCCAGGTAAGTCTTTTCTGATTTTTGTTTCCTTTTCTATTTCTTTTGTAACTTTGTAGACTTATTAAAAATACTAGCACAACTCCAAAAATCACCAAACTGCACCTGGTCCTTAGTTGGAATATTTCCAGCAAGGAACATTTTAGTTTGGAGATATTTGGGCATTTGAAATGTTTTATAAATTTTAAATGCCCAAATTCAAATACTTATGCATTAATTCAATGACCTTCTGTTGACCTAGAAAAATGTGCACTATTTTTGCCAGAGGTTTAAGACCAAAGCAAAGATGATGAACATTTTAGAAGGGCATTTCAGGTTCACTGAAAAAGGTTTTAGTAAACCCTAGTAGATTCAGGAGGGGTGCTGGGGGTTCTGCCTTCCCCATTTCAATTTTCTTGTCAAAAGAAAACATGATGCACACTCTAATGCATGAACTAGGTAGGATGTGACAACTCACCCCCACTCAAAAGAATCTCGTCCCGAGATTTAGGATCTGTCGGAAAGAAGGTGGGGTACTCAAGTCGAAGACGATCCTCCCTTTCCCATGTAGCTTCTTGCTCGGAATGATGTGACCATTGAACCTTGAGAAACTTGATATTATGGCGTCGAGTGGTACGCTCGGCTTGATCAAGGATACGAACGGGGTATTCTCGATAGGTGAGGTTATCTTGGAGATCAAGCGTTTCGTGGTTCACTCCACGGATAGGATCCGAGAAGCAACGCCTGAGTTGAGAGACGTGGAAGACATCATGGACTCTGGAGAGATGCGGAGGTAGTTCCAATTGGTAGGCAACTTCTCCTCGTTTGGCAAGAATGCGAAAAGGTCCAATGTAACGAGGAGCCAACTTGCCTTTGATACCGAATCGATGGGTCCCCTTTAAAGGTGTAACCCGAAGGTAAGCCATCTCGCCGACTTCATAAGCCATGGGCTTATGCTTGCGGTCATACTGACTCTTTTGTCGAGACTGGGTGGTTTTCAACTTCTCACGAACAATGCGAACCTGCTCTTCTGCATCCTGGATCATGTCCGGGCCAAAGAGTTGTCTCTCGCCGGTTTCTGACCAGTTAAGAGGCATTCGACATTTTCGTCCATAAAGAACTTCGAAAGGAGCTTTACCCAAGCTAGCTTGATAACTGTTGTTATAAGCGAACTCGGCGAATGGAAGGCACTTCTCCCAATTCATACCGAAAGAGATGACAGAAGCTCGGAGCATATCCTCCAGAATTTGATTGACTCGTTCTACTTGACCACTTGATTGCGGATGGAAGGCGGTGCTAAAGAAGAGACGAGTCCCCATAGCATTTTGGAAACTTTCCCAAAATCGAGAGGTGAAAAGACTTCCACGGTCTGAATTAATTTCCAATGGAACACCATGGAGAGATACTATTCGAGAGATGTACAAATCCGCTAGCTGGCTAGCGGTTATACTCTCGCGAACAGATAAGAAGTGGGCTACTTTGGAAAGACGATCGACAACAATGAACATAGCATTATTCCCTCTTTTGGTTCTGGGAAACCCGGTAATGAAATCCATACCGATTTTATCCCATTTCCATTCAGGAATCTGCAATGGTTGAAGGGTGCCAGCGGGCCGTTGATGCTCTGCTTTGACACGACGACAGACGTCGCAACTAGCAATGTATTGAGCGATTTCTCTCTTCATCCTAGTCCACCAAAACCTCTGGCGTATGTCTTGATACATTTTAGTACTACCGGGATGAATGGTGAGAGGGGATTCATGAGCTTCCTTAAGGATCAATTGTCGTAAATGTTGTTTCTTGGGAACCACCAAGCGGTTCTCGAAGAAGACAACACCTCGTTCATCCATGGAAAAACATTTAGCAACTCCGCTAGCGATGTTTTCCTTAATCCGAGATATGCCCTTATCGCGCTTCTGGGCAGCTATGATTTGATCCGTAAGGTTAGGTTTCGCCACCAGGGTGGAAAGGAATCCTCGAGGAACAATGTGAAGGTTAAGCTTACGAAATTCCTTGTGGAGAAATGGTTGACCTTGTTGTAACATCAGATTGTTACAATAAGATTTACGACTTAGTGCATCAGCCATGACATTGGCTTTGCCTGGGGTGTAGGTTATTCCTAAGTCGTAATCCGAGATCAACTCGACCCAACGTCTTTGCCTGAGATTCAAATCCGGTTGGGTGAAGATATATTTCAAGCTTTGGTGATCAGTGTAAATTTCGCAACGGTTACCCAGGAGGTAATGTCGCCAGGTTTTGAGTGCATGGACTACTGCTGCAAGCTCTAGATCATGAGTAGGATAATTATCCTCATGTGGACACTACTGTCGAGATGCGTAGGCAATCACATGACGATCTTGCATGAGTATGCAACCTAGTCCTTGTCGCGAGGCGTCGCAATAGATAACAAAGTCCTTAGAGAAGTCTGGTGGTACCAGTACGGGAGCAGACGTCAGGCGTCTTTTCAGTTCCTGAAAGCTGAATTCGCACTGTGGGGTCCACTCGAACTTTTTATCTTTCTTGAGGAGTTCAGTTAGAGGCTTAGCCACTTTGGAAAAATTCTCGACGAAGCGGCGGCAATAGCTCGCTAAACCAAGAAAACTCCAAACTTGTTTGACCGTTTCAGGTGGAGTCCAGTCAAGGACAGCTTGAACTCGCTCGGGATTGACAGCAATGCCCTTGCCAGAGATTACATGGCCCAGATAGGTCACTTCTGGCAACCAGAATTCGCACTTGGAGAATTTGGCATAAAGGCGATGCTCTCGAAGTTTCATCAATACTAGCCTTAGATGTTCGGCATGTTCTTCCTCATTCTTGGAGTAGATGAGTATATCATCGAGGTATACCACGACGAATTTATCCAAGTACTCCATGAAGATCGAGTTCATTAACCGAGAGAAGGTGGCTGGAGCATTGGTTAAACCGAAGGACATGACGGTGTACTCGTATTGGCCGTAACGAGTAACGAAAGCCGTTTTGGGAATGTCCCCGTTCTTGATTTTGATTTGATGGTAGCCCAACCTCAAATCCATCTTGGAAAAGACTGAGGATCCAACGAGCTGGTCATACAGGTCGTTGATCCTGGGGAGCGGATACTTGTTCTTGATAGTGACCAAATTGACAGGTCGGTAATCTACAACCATCCGATCCGTTCCATCCTTCTTCTTGACGAAGAGGACGGGGCAAGCCCATGGAGATGAACTAGGACGGATGAAACCCTTTTGCAAGGACTCATCGAGTTGTTTCTTAAGCTCAGCTAGTTCTAGGGGTGCCATCTTATAAGGTCTTCTAGAGATTGGACGGTTCCTGGAACAAGGTCTATCACGAACTCGACATCTCTGTCAGGTGGAACACCTGGCAATTCCTCTGGAAAGACATCCGGGAAGTCACGGACTACCGGAATATCTTCGAGGTCTGGAAGGGGATTGGCATTTAGAGAGTAGAGCTGACGCTCCGATACTCGGGTCAAAACATTGACTGTCTTGCCCGATGGATGGGTAAGTTGAACAGTTCTAGTTGAGCAGTCAATCTTGGCGTAATGAGCTGACATCCAGTCCATACCCAAGATGATGTTTATGTCTGAGAACTTGAGAGCTATTAGTGACGCAAGGAAGACCAATCTGTCAACAAGAATTTCATTTCCATGGCTGATCCTAGAGGTTTGCCACTTAGAACCAGGGGTTTGAATTACCATGGAGGTAGGCATGTCACAAAAAGTGGTGTTGTGCAAATGAGCATAGCTCTCAGAAATAAATGAATGAGATGCTCTAGTATCAAAGAGAACAGTTGCCGGATGGCAATTAACAAGGAGCGTACCGAGAACGACGTTGGGGTTCTCTTGAGTTTCTTCAGCTGAAACGTAGTTGACATGGCCACGAGCAGTGGTGGCTGGCTTGGCGACGAGCACCTTTGCTGTTGACTTACCACGTCCAACAGACTTTCCGAACTGACTGGGGTTGTTCTGGGGACACTCACGGATGTAGTGGCCCGGCTCACCACACTTGAAGCAAGTTATCATATTGGGGCGTGGAGCAGTATTGGCAGTGGGGCCACCAAAAGTCTTGGGCGGCACATACTGTTGGTTGGGACGAGGCGCCTCAAAAGATGGCCTCGGGGTATACCTGGGTGGCATAGCAGAATTTGGGATCCAGACCCGGCGCTTCTGAGATCCAGAGCCGGATGAAGATCCATAGTCACGGGAGTGCTTGCGTGAAGCTTCAAAATCATTCTGCCCTGTCTCGGCACTGATGGCCTTATTGACTAGCTTCGGAAAAGAAATGCATTCATGCAGACGAAGGTCACGTCGGAGCTCAGGGCTAAGTCCCTTGCGGAACCTTGCCTGCTTCTTGGCGTCGGTGGACACCTCTTCGGGAGCATAGCGTGCAAGCTTCCCAAACTCGCGACTGTATGCATCCACAGTCAGCTTCCCCTGGGTGAAGTTACAGAACTCCTCCCTCTTGCGATCCATAAGGCCTTCCGGGATATGATGCTCACGGAAAGCGGCACTGAAATCAGCCCAAGTAGTGAGTTGGCCGACCGGACGCATAGCTTCATAATTCTCCCACCAAAGGCTGGCAGGGCCTTCGAGGTGATAGGCAGCAAAGGTGACTTTATCATCTTCAGCTACGTTGGCAGAACGTAGCTTGTGAGCGATGCTGCGGAGCCAGTCATCCGCATCGAGAGGTTCGATGGAATGATTGAACTTTGGCGGGTACAGCTTGATAAAGTCATTGATGGACACCAAATTGATCCTCTGCTGGCGTGCAGTGTTCTGCTCAATCCGCTCTAACAAGCGGTTGGTGTCGCGCCTGTTGCGCTCTGCCTCCAGCATCACTTCGGCCAGAGAAGGTGGTTGAGGCAGACTTTCCTCTCTAGGTGCACTAGCTTCTCCCTGCTCCGGAGCAGCAGGGTTGCTGCGGGTGTTGACCATCCAAGGAAAACAAAACAACGATTTAAACCAGGATGGCAAAATCTGGCCAAGGAAGTGCGGAATGTAATGGATAACAAGGAATGCAGAGATGATCATCCGTATGACATGGTAATATAGAAACTGCCATATATATACCAACGGTCATACACATCATACATAGTTTAGTACAAGCTCAAGCTGAAGTACAACTAAGACGACAGACGTTACATCTCATCGGAGGCATTCCAAGCTCCTATACATTATTTTTCTACACCTCCGGAATTGATACAAACTGAGTTATATTCCACAATCACGCAGGACGGTGGACATACAACTATTACAATACTAGCGAGACTACTACTAGCTCAGACGGCTCCGTAGAAGTCCTCATAGAAGTCACCACCCAGACCTGGAAGCGGAACATGGTCATCTGGGAACAGACGGTCCTGCGGTGCTTGTGGACCATAGGGACTTGGGTGCGGCCTCGGTCCAACAGATGGCGGCAGAAGAGGTCCACGAGGAGGGGTGATGCCTCCCACCTCACGCCATTCCATGAAGTCTGGCAGACTAGCCCGCACAGGGTACAAGTCTCTCGTGTCCATGTATCCGGCTTGCACAGCAGGTGCAAACCTCGTCAAGGTGGCCCAATGATCAGCACGAGCATTAAAGAGCTCCATACGCAAGGCCCGGTTTTCACGGTCCTTATCTTCCAACATCTCAGTAGTGGTGCAAAGGAGTGAGTCTTCATGGGATGCATCACTGTACATGCCCTGAAGGTAACCATGCGCCCCAGGGAGGGATGCTGGCATGTAGCGAAATTCAGTGTTGCTCAACAAGGCAGTTCTAGCTCGCATAATGGTCATCATCGAGTAGGCTGCATCTTGAACGGACATCCCAATAGTGATCCCGAGTCCATAAGAACAGTGGAGTGGTTCCGTGGCTCCGGGATATGACGGATATATCCTGACCGTGCACAGATATTGGCTCTGGTTAAAATCTCTAAACTGCTCCTCGACGATGTATTCAGGGTACCATCGGTAACCTGCCTCAACCATCACTCGAACCAACATGGCGGTATGACCACATACACCGATGCAACGGGTCAGACGAACCACTTGGTTTTGGGGACGGGTAGCCATCTGAAAGCACAAAGTAGTGCAAAGGCATTAGAATTTCTGGATGAAATTGGACAGCATAACGGCTGTAAATGCTCAGAAAAAGACTTGAGACATCCACAACAGTTTGCGAAACCACTCAACAACATCATATCAAGGTTCTAGTTCAAAAGGCAACATACTAAACTTTAGTAGAACTGAACTGGGTTGAACCAACAATCCTATAAGTTACTACGGATTTAGTAACACGTGAACCTGATAGAGAGAAGAGAGCCTAGTCCTTAACCCACGTAGAAAGAGAAGAGAATGACTCAGAACAGAGGGCATAAGGTAAAGGAGTAAAAGAGCCTTACGTTCCCTCCCACAATCAATTCCCCTACATATAACTAAAGCATTTCTAGACTCGACATCGACCAGTTTGGCTTAGCGAACCTACAGGCAGTCCGGCTCTGATGCCAACGCTGTCAGGACCCCGATCCTAAGCCACATCGATCCAGCGTGTAACACATCATATCACTTTGCGGCCTCACGCACGGTACTCCCACGGGTGCCACCTTACCTGGCCCGGGACCGTTTGCGCCTTTTGGCTCACGTATATGATAGTGTCGCTAGCATCCATATGACAGAGAACCCGGGCCGACATGGCTAGTCGTGAACCCAAGGCGGCGCTAGCCTATGAGGACAGGCATACATGAATCACATCGAACATGTCGGTCATCAACGTATCTATTCGGGCTGTAGCACTGGGCTAACAGGACTCCGGTAACCCGGGCTGTAGCAGGCTAGGCAGGACTCCGAATAACAGCGCGTGACATTTCCCCGAAGGGACAGACATAGAAACGACGTGAAACACATGCCGGCCAGTCAAGTGTCCAAGCAGTAGTGCTGGGCTAGCAGGACTCCGGTGAACCGGGCTGTAGCGGACTACTATCGCTCAGAAGCACAAGACTTACATTTCCCCATATGAAAGGCTGCCAAGGATAATCAACTAGATAGTCGGATCCCACTCATACCAAGCATTTCAATCATACACACAATATGCCCGATATGAGTAAATACAACATGGCATCACAACAGTACTCTACGACTCAAGTACTTTATTTAGAAGGCTCCGAGGAGCCATACATATCATCCATACAGACAGGGGTCACATGACCCAACACTCAAGTCATACAAACATACAAGCACATGCGGAAGCAAAGTAATCTGAGTACAGACACTAGAAAGAAAGAAGGCTTGACGAAGCCTGTCTATCTACAACGACCCTTCACAAGTCTTGGATCACCACCCGGTGATAAGTCACTCGTCAACGTCGAGGTCTACATAGAACCCATCAGAGGGGTTGGTGCAGTCGTCTGAAAAACATGATTAAAGCATCATGAGTACGGAGGTACTCAGCAAGTCTTACAACAGGAACCTATTATACATGCACATTCTCAAGAATGTAGTGGGGTTATTGCAGCAAGCCAGCTTTGACTCTTGGCTAAACTATCCTACGATAGACACCACTTGTAAATCATTTGTCGCACACGAGTCCACTAACACCATCACAATACTCCACCGTGGATCCTCTCTCGCCATCCTGCGAGAGGGCCATCCGCGGTACTCACACTTATCTTGAGAGTTTTAGTAGTATCCATTTAACTTGTCTATGAACTGATATAGGCAACCCAGAAGTCCATTACCGCGGACACGGCTATTCGAATAGATCATTTGTAACCCTGCAGGGGTGTACTTCTTCACACATGTTTCCACCACTTAGCGCCTGCACACGACATGTGCTCGGCAGACTTCAAGCGAAAGCCGACGTGGGTGTAGACCACGACCTACCTAAACACTCAAGTCTCTAGTCCAGGTTTATCGCCTATTCGGGTTCCATCCGCAGGGAGTCCGGCCGAGGTTTCCACTAACGGCCCCGAACGATGTGAACAGGGTTCCCGAGACACCAAACGGGCGAGTCGGTACACCGTGCCACGTGCCTACCGCAACACAGCCCACCCCGATGGTCAGCGCCGCGTGCGGCCCCCAGCATACTACAAACACCAGAAACTACTTGCAACTCCTGGACAGAGGACAAGGGTGGATAAGAAGTCGAGCGGGGTCATATTTCAGGGCCCAATGTGTGGTAGTAACTGTATCATGGATCACAAACACAGATCTCAGTTCTTAAGGACGGCCTCAATGAAACAACCCACCATGTACTCCTACATGGCCTCTCATCGATTCCTTTACCAAATCGTGTTCAACACTTCACTCTTGTCACCGACACAATCTTTCACTCCAGTTCATCATCCCGATGAGCCAGACCTGACACAACTCTAAGCATAGCAAGCATAGCATGGTAGGAACACACACACACACACATGTATTGGCTCAATCAACTCCTACACATGCTAGTGGGTTTCATCTATTTACTGTGGCAATGACAGGTCATGCAAAGGAAGTGGGTTCATCTACCGCAACACACAACAGTTTTGAAACGCGTTGTCTTAATGCAGTAAACAAGAGCAGAAGCGAGAACATGGGTTTGTATCGGAACGATCAATGGGTTGCTTGCCTGATGGAGTGGTCGTGGGATACTGCCCTTCAGTTGGATACTCGGAGATATCCTCGGAGGCAGAACCTACCACGAAGAACACATCGAAACACCATCAATACATGACGATATGCAACAATATGATGCATGCTGTGACATGGCAATATGGATGTGCCCTGACCTAGTGCAAGTTAAACCAGAAGGGAATGAACCCATTTGAACCAAAGATTCAAATGGTAGCTCATTTATGAAGATCATATTAGTGTATCAACTTGTAATGCCTAAACAGTGGGTTTAACTTGTTCTGACATGCATGAAACCAGTACCAATGGATAGGTTGGATTTTTCTGATAATTTTTCATATATAAAACTTTGCATTTGGAGTTATAGATAATTTTCTATGAATTTTTGAAGTTTAAACTAATTTCTGGAATTTCCTGTGCAAAAATAAATCCAGAAAATTAATTGTGGCGTCAGCATGAGATCATGCTGACCTCAGCAGGTCAACAGACCCGGTCCAGGTCAAACCTGACGCGTGGGTCCCGCGTGTCAGGGTCATTAGCTTAAACAGATTAGATTATTTCTAATCCTGGATTAGTTAGCGGGCGGGGCCCACATGTCATAGACCTAGGGGGTCAAACTGGGCCCACCCGTGGTCAACAAAGGGGTCAGCGGGTCAACTCCGCCGGCGTTGAGCCGCCGGCGGCGTCCAGACGCGGCGGAGGAAGTGCAGATTCGCGCTCCGGCGACCAAATCGACGGCGGAGCACGTCTACGTGATGCGGGAGGTGAGCCGCATCGAGTGGTGGTGGTAGTTGGCCTCGGGGTCGCCAGAAATGATGCCGGCGACGAGTTTGGCGGCGCCGAGGCTCGGGCGAAGGTGAAACCGGGGCTGCGGGGCACGGCGAGGCACGTGGAGTGATGCGTCGGGCCCCTGGGTGTGCGGTGAGGCTAGTGGACAAGGTGGTGCGGCCATTGGGTGGCCGGAGCCTCGTCGGCGACGAGCTCCACGGTGGCGCGTGCGGGTGAGCTACAAGTGATCGCTACGGGGCTCGAGAGAGAGAACGGGGAGGAAGGGAAGGTGGCCATGCTCACGGTGATTGCAGCGAGCGTCGAGGCGAGCTCGGGGAGGGTCGGAGCTGAGCGAGGCGACGATGGCGATCTCGGCGGCCGGAGTTGGGGAAGACGGGGTCAGGGGCGACCCCTGAGCGGGCGAGCGCTCGGGGCTCGTCTTGCTCGAAGAAGAGGAGGGTGGCGGAGCTCGTGGACACGGTCGGGTGGCGCGGGGATGACGGTAGCTATGGCAACGGCGGCGGAGCCGCGACGGTGGCGTCGGCCATGGCGAAGGAGAGCGAGGGAGGCGAGGCAGAGGCGAATGGCGTGTCCAGGGGCTCGGGGGCACGACGTGGAGGCCGTCCAGCGCGTCGGGCGGCGAAGCGGCGAGCAGGTGGCGTCGTGGCGAGCTCGCGCTCGTCGGCGTCACCACCCTGCCTGCCTGGCGGGGACGAAGCAGCTGGCTGGCTCGGGCCAGCACAGTGCTGGGCCGCCAGGTGGGCCGGCTGGGGGGTTTGGCCAGGTAAGTCTTTTCTGATTTTTGTTTCCTTTTCTATTTCTTTTGTAACTTTGTAGACTTATTAAAAATACTAGCACAACTCCAAAAATCACCAAACTGCACCTGGTCCTTAGTTGGAATATTTCCAGCAAGGAACATTTTAGTTTGGAGATATTTGGGCATTTGAAATGTTTTATAAATTTTAAATGCCCAAATTCAAATACTTATGCATTAATTCAATGACCTTCTGTTGACCTAGAAAAATGTGCACTATTTTTGCCAGAGGTTTAAGACCAAAGCAAAGATGATGAACATTTTAGAAGGGCATTTCAGGTTCATTGAAAAAGGTTTTAGTAAACCCTAGTAGATTCAGGAGGGGTGCTGGGGGTTCTGCCTTCCCCATTTCAATTTTCTTGTCAAAAGAAAACATGATGCACACTCTAATGCATGAACTAGGTAGGATGTGACAGCTTGGCCCCTCGCGAGGGTCTTGGGTCTTGTGTTGATGAAGATGGGCCGTGCTGGGCCCCCTTTAAGCCACGCCGCCGGCCGCCGGCAGGCAAGTCTGGGGACCCCCGTTCCCAGAACGCCGACAGTAGCCCCCGGGCCCAAGGCGCGCACGGACTTGGCCGTGCTGAGAGGCGAAAGGGCAAGGGCGAAGCGCCGTGGGCCCTAACAGCCTGCGGCCTTGGGCGCCGCGTGGCGGTTGATGGTACGTGGTCGTCTCTGCTTCCCCACGACGCCTCGATGATCGCGCGGATTGGACAAGTCCCTGCATGCAGATCGTGTCACGATTACCTGTGATTGTGGGAGCCGACGGTTGTCTTTCGCCGTCTATAAGTACGGAACCGCGCGTGCCCTTCTAGTCCATCTCCCCTTGCTTCTCCTTCTTCCCGATTCTTGCTCCATCTTGCTGCGATGGCTCCGATCCGCCGGTTCTTTGCGGCGGAGAAGGGAAAGGCCCCTCGAGAGGAACCAGATCCGCTTCCGCCGAAGAAACGGCTCGCCCTTCGCGGTCGGGACGAGGAGGACCGTCAGGTGGTGTCAAGGCCCTGGTGCGAGCGGCCTCCGCCGGGGTTCCCGCTTCCCTTGTATGCCCACGTCGAGGGCCTTGAAGGGGTCGATGCCGATCCCCGCGGTCAGCACCATCGTCGGCGCCGACGGGTCACGAAGGTGTGGGTCGTCCCTCCGGGGGTCCACACTGAGGGCTCCTCCCACGAGCTCGTGCTCCACGCCTCCATGCCCCCTCGATCCTGGATTCTCCTTCCTCCTTTCTTTGCCTCCATCATCCCGCAGGGAAAACTCCTGGAGCTTTGGCTGCAGCACGCCGGTTGCAGCACCCCCGCGACCGAGGCAGAGGTAGCGGTCATTGCCTCGGGCGAGGTCTTCATGACTCGAGGCTGGGGCGAAATCGCCCCGGGTTGCAGGTCAAGGGGCACCCTCACGATCCACTTGGAGTATGATGGTGCTTCGGTGATGTTCTTGAAGGTCTTCGACGCGAACGGGCGCCGGCTGGAGTGCTGCCCCGGGAGAGGTGGCCAGGACCTCGCCACGGTGAGGGCTAGGCCCGTCGACCGCTCCCTTGGCGGCTCCACAGGCGACGGAGGCGCCGGAGGATCCAGCGACTCCAGCGAGATCTTCGCGACTCCGGAGACGAGCGACGACAGCTACGAGCCCACGAGCCGGCGCCGCTCCTGGAGGAGGGCGGGCTCGTCTGGCCGTCGCGGGCTCTGATCTGGATGGGGTTGGCGCCGATGCTTGACGGCCCACTGTTGATGATGGCGTCTTTTGCGGGGGCGCGTGTAGTTAGCATCCTTTAGGATCCGTTCCCTGCGAGGAATCAAAATGCGCCCCATGGGGGCTTGTAAGGTGCCTGTGATCCTGCTTGTTAATATATAACCCTTGTCGCAGAATTGTGTGAGTTGCGCATTCCGTCTTAGCTCAGTTTTCCCTTTCGAACCTCGCGAGGGCTTGGTGCTCTGCGTCAACAGGTCCCAGTCCCAAGGCGGCGTCAGCCGTCGCTGGTATGCCAATTCGCGATGTCGTGGTCAAGGCCAGGAGGTGAGCGACCCGGGGTCCGGTAAGAGCCCCTGAGTCGCGATGCTCAGGAGGTCCCCTTTGGCGCTCAAGCAGCCGTCGCTCGGTGAGAAAGGAGAGTGGCGTCGCTAGCACGGAATTGTGTTAGGTGCGTGGGTGGTGCCACGGTAGCCGGTGCTTTAGGGTGGTGACTTATCTCGAGAGTCGGGGATCGTTCCTGGTGTATCGTCGGGTCCGTGCGTCGGTAGAAGCGGAATCGCTTGGCAAGGTCCTCGCGTCCCCCTTTCCCCCTCATCTTTGCTCCCCTTTCTGCTCTACGTCCTCGGGTCCCGGCCCTCGAGCGAGTCTCAGCCGTCGCTGGTATGCCAGGTCGCGATGCCGTGGTCAAGGCCAGAGGGTGAGGGCTGGAGAGCCAGTAGGAGCCCTGAGTCGCGATGCTCAGGCACCCCCCTTTAACGTGCAAGCGGTTTGCGCGGAAGAGAGTGAAGGAGACGCCGCAAGGGCCTTGCCTGGCGCAGCTCTCTTGGGAGATCCTGTAGACTCATCATAGAAGGAAAAAGGGATTGCCATGACGATTGGCAGTCAGCCGTTAGTTGCTTCCAAGGGGAGATGGGGCACTGAAGGCTTGACGAGGCGGCGCCATGTGGGCTGCCGCGTCCAGAGCTTAGCCATTCAGGTTTGTCGGCGTTGCAGGGACGGACCCATGCGCAAGCGTCGCGCCGATGTGGGAGCAGTTCCGTCCGTTGGCGTCAGTTGAGCAGGCAACTAGATCAAACACGTTAGCCGCGAAGGAGTGGATTCATTCAAATAGATGCTGGGAAGGTAGACATCGCTGGGTCAGGCCCGAGCGACTTGGGGATGATGCAGCCCGAGGGGCGCCCCCAACAAAGCAAGCTAGTCAATATGAAATAAAAGGGATACATGCCGTAGGGACGGACCCACGCGGCCTGGGAATGATGCAGCCCTGGGAGGGCGCTCCCAGCAGGAAATGAAACTTGAAAGATGTCACCTGAAGATGTCGAGGACGAAGGGGTGTTGGTGCAGCAGACTCGATGGGCTGCAGAAGCCGATCCTCACGAGCCCCCAGGCCCTGGGGACTCGGGAGGCTCCGGAGGCACTGGTGGCTCTTCGCGAATCATCTCCATCTCCGCCAAGGCTGTGAAACGCCTGTCTTCTTGAGCCTCCATAATGCCCCTCATGTGGCGCTGGTACGTAGTAGCCGCGCTCGGCAAGCCGTAGGGCATGCGAGCGTAGCTGTGGGGTGGACCTCCGCAGCGCCCCACCTGCGAGCGCCAGAGGCGCTCCAGCGAGGCGACTCGGTTGAGCCCTGGTACGTCGATGCAGACGCGCAGCCCACCATCCTCGCCTAGATGGGGAGCCACAACCGGTAGACGGCGGCAGCCTCTCATGACTCTTGATTCCTGTAGTTCTTGAACGGCCATGTTGACGAACTCCTGCTGGTCTGACCTTCCTTGCCTTGCTCCTTCTTGAGGGAAACGTGCATCGAAACACGCCTCCACGTGGTGCCCAAGCGCCTCCCTCGTGACCTTGGCCAGGTCGGTGGCCTTCCAGGGGAGAGCCCCCGAGCCCTGCCTGAGGAGGGCGCCGGGCACGCTTTCCTATGCGATGGAAGGAGGTTCCCCTTGGGCAGACGCGGGCCCTGAGGGGCCCACCTCCTGAGGGGCCGGTCCAGACGATGTCTTCTTCTTCTTGGGGGTGGTCTCGGGAAGCCTCCTGCTTCCGTGATCCGGGTCTTCCAGTGACGCGGCTTGAAAGGCTCGCTCCAGGGAACACACCGCATCCTTTTCTTCACAGGGCACAGTGATGACTCCGCCACTTCCTGGCATCTTGAGGACGTTGTAGCCATGGTGAGTTACGGCCATGAACTTGGCCAGCGCTGGGTACCCGAGGATGGCGTTGTACGGCAGGCGGATGTGGGCGACGTCGAAGTCGATGAGCTCGGTGCGGTAGTTGCTGCATGCCCCAAAGGTGACAGGGAGGCGGACCTGCCCAATCGGGACCGTGGAACCGTCGGTGACTCCGGAGAAAGGCTTGGTTGGTTGAAGCTGGTCATAGGGTACTTGGAGATTGTTGAATGTTTCCACGGACAGGACGTTGAGCCCTGCCCCGCCGTCGATGAGGGTCCTGGTGACCAGTACGTTGCTGATGACTGGGGAGCAAAGCATCAGGAGGACTCCGGCTGTGGCCGCACACTTGAGCTGATCCGCTGAGTTGGACGTGATGGCACACGCCGACCACCTGAGAGGGCGCGTTGCTTCAATCTTGGGGAGGACTGCATTCACCTCGCGGGCAAACTGCTTGAAGATGCGTTGGGAAGCAGGGGCTTGAACTTCGCCCAGGATGCAGGCGATCGCGCGTGGCTCCTGGAAGCCCCCAGCCCCCTCGTCTTGATGGCGGTCCTCGTTCCTCCTTGGCTGCGGTGGCAGTGGAGGGAGGCCTGCGTTGCCTTGTGGGCGGTCCTTACGAGGCTGATCCCTCCAGTCCCCCTCGCGAGGCATGTCTCGCCAGCGGTCCTCGCGAGGTTGATCGTGCCATCCTTGGCGCGGGCCGCGGTCTTCCCAGCGTCCTGCGTTTCCTCCCCCTCCTCGGCCGTAGCCCCGGTCAGCACGGTCAGGACGACGGCCGATCCTTCCTTCTTGCACGGCGTGGAGTTCTTGGCATTCGTTGGTGTTGTGGGTGTGGAGGTCGTGGTACACGCAGTACCTGCTGACCCTGGAGGATTCGGGCAGATCTTTGCCCCGCTTGGTGTCTGGTTCTGCCACGAGCACGGCAGCCCCCTTGCGCTTCACGTCCTTGGCCTTGGGCCTCTTCTCTTCTGGGTCTGCGGCAGGCAGCTCGAGGAGGGAGAGACATCCTTCCTCAGCCCTGGCGCACTTGGTCGCCAAGTTGAACAGCTCCAGGGAGGTGCACAGGTCTTCATGCATCTCCAGCTCCTCCTTCATCTTGACGTCGCGCACTCCATCGGAGAAGGCTGAGATGATGGCCTCCTCGGACACCTTGGGGATCTTGAGGCATGCACTGTTGAAGCACTGGATGTACTTTCGCAGGGTCTCTCCGGGTTATTGCTTGATGCGGCGCATGTCGCTCACGGCGGGCGGCCGGTCGCGAGTACCTTGGAAGTTGGCGATGAAGCGGGTGCGCATTTGGTCCCAGGAAGAGATCGTGCCTGGAGCCAGATTCAGGAGCCAGGTGCGAGCTCCTTCCTTCAGTGCCATGGGGAACCAGTTTGCCATGACCTTCCCGTCCCCGCTGGCAGCTTCGATGCCCAGCTCATAGAGCTGGAGGAACTCTGCAGGGTCGGTCGTGCCGTCGTAGCGGGGAGGCAGGTCGGGCTTGAACTTGCCGAGCCATGCGACGCTACGCAGCTCGGTGGTGTAGGCACGGCAGCCTGCGGTGGCCACGGGGGGCCTTGGCTGGTGGAGAGCTTGGTCTTGCGGGTCCCCATGCGTTGCAACTGGGAGCAGCGCGGGGTCTTGACGCGCGGGGGCAGGAGCAGGGTCGCGGCGTGCCGGAGCAGGGAGCGCCCGGGCAGCTTCTTGCGGGCGAGGGACTTCTTGGCAACTCTGCTCTTGTCGCGCCGGCGCCTGACGGAGCGGGTTCGGGCCAGGGGCCGCGCGCCTTGGAGCCATGGCGTCTTCTTGAAGAGGAGGCGGCTGGTACGCCCCGGAGCTTCGTTGCCCGCGCGGGGCGGGGTGCGGCGCAGTGGAACGGATGGCGCGGGAGAGCCCCCTGCGGCGCGGACGAGCTCGGCGACACGGTCGAGCCACCCTTCGTAGACGTCGTCGACGAGACGGTAGCGTAGGAGCTCGTTTGACGCGATGAGCGCAGCCCGGGCCTCCAAGGGTGCACGGAGCGCGCGGGACGAAGAACCAGCTGGTGTGAGCGATGGAGTGGCGGTGCGGCCGTCTTGCCGCACGGACGGATGCTGAGACGACGCTTGCTGCTCGTTCCCCGCTGGGCCGGTGGCGGCGTTGATGGCGGGCGACAGGGAACGACGAGGACGCCCACTGACGGGAGCCGTCTGGGCGACGCGGGAAGCGATGGCGTCCCGGCGCTCGGTGCGGGCCCGACGAGCGTCGGACGTGGACGCGATGGTCGGAGGAGAGCGGAGCGGTGGAGGACAAATCCCGGCGCAACCCTACCTGGTGCGCCAAATGTCAGATTTGGGGTTCCGGCTGACCCTTGAGGTTCGAACTCTGGGGTGCGCGCGGAGATTACGCCCTCTACCTCTCTGTCTCGCAAAGATCTAAACTACTGAAAGAACAACATAAGAGACACAGGGTTTATACTAGTTCGGGCCACCATTGTGGTGTAATACCCTACTCTAGTTTGTGGTGTGGTGGATTGCCTCTTGGGCTGATGAAGATGAACAATACAAGGAGGAATAGCCTCGCGAGGGTCTGCTCCTGGCTGGGACGATGAACTGCTAGGAGGAGTTCAGCCGCCCTTCTCTCTCTCTTACTGATTCCTTGCTTGCCTAGGTTCTGGATTGCATGATAGCTCTGTTCTCTTCTCTCCTATCTCTCTTGGGGGTGGCTAGTCCTATTTATAGGCAAAGGCCCTGGGCCTCTTCCCAAATATTGAGCGGGAAGGGCGCCAACAATTGGCCATTTTGAAGGGAACATCTGGTACACTTATCCTGACTAAAGTTGGTCCTCGCCTGCCAAAGGTTCTGTGGTGATGCCGTCCTGGGCTCCACGATGACCTCCTCCCCACCGTTGGACTGGTCTTGGTCTCGTTGCACCGAAATGGATGCCTTTGCTTGATCCTCTCGCATGTGCTTGCCCCCTTTGCACCAAAGAGGAAAGGAGGACACCGCGCGGGCTGGCGCCCGCCTGGCACCCCTGGTCGTCATGGCTTGCGTCATGGGCACCTCGTGAGGTACCCCGCCTTGATCTCTCCGCCTCCTCGTGAGCCAGCCTGATGAGGCTGCGCCTGAGGAAGCTCCGCGTCATCCGCCCCGCGAGGCTTGGCCCCTCGCGAGGGTCTTGGGTCTTGTGTTGATGAAGATGGGCCGTGTTGGGCCCCCTTTAAGGCACGCCGCAGGCCGCAGGCAGGCAAGTCTGGGGACCCCCGTTCCCAGAACGCCGACAGCTACACATTGTGGATGCCCTTAACCGTACCACTTGGTTTTGCTCCTGTGTGCTATCTGTACAAATCTCAGTTATATTGATCTAAAAAATTATAGAATCAAGATTAGTAAAAAGGAGGTGATTTTGCCGCGCGAATGGCGGGGGAGGTTTCTTATTTGAGCAATGCTACATCCACGTAATGGTTTACGTAAAGTTACAAACTGGTGAGATGTGGGACTATTTGATTGGATTAAAGGAGAGGATTAGGCCCACCCCACCTGAAAATCAGGGGGCATATATAGATTAGATGGAAAGTATACGTAGCAGCTACGTAGCCCTTTGTAAGTACAGGATTAGGCTTCTTATTTTCGGAGGACGTTGTCCTGGCGGTTTGCTAACATGCGGTCCCACGTGTCAATGCTTTACCAAGCCGATCCGCGTCCCACATGAGGTAGAACAACCGCAGAAGCAACACGTGGTTAAGTTCAAGAAGATGAGGGAGAAGCGGATTCAGCAACGAGTGAAATGATGATTGCTTCGTCCCTCCAACTTAACTGCGGGAAAGGTGCAGCTTTGTGATTTGATGCCTCATTGCTCATTACTATGCCGGCGCCATGACTGGGGTGCTTCACCCCGGCTGCTCTGCACTGTATTCCGGTATGGCACGTGGACCCGGTAGCTTGATGTCCCACATGTCGGCGAAAGGGACTAGTAGATTTATGAAAGCGAGTGCTCCACTCTTACGACGGAGGAGTAGACGACACGACGGCCCAGTGAACTGTCACTTGTACTGTATAGTACTATAGTTTTGCTGTTTCGCACGATCCACCGATACAAACCCGATTAAACAGGAAAGGGCGGGATTTTTGCCGCGCGGTAGATGATACTGGTCATACATTTCAAAGGCAATTTTAATGTATGCAAACTGAATAATTATAAGTAACAATATGATATCTAGTAAAACTAAAAACACATATGATTTATTGTGTTAGAGTGTAGTATTAGTGTTGTATTGCATAGTTGTTAGATGTAACATGCGAGAACGTGTAGATATGTAGTTTTGGAGGGCCTGCAGAGAGAAAAGCGTAATACGGTCACCGAACTTCAGAATAAGCTAATTACGATCACTATATACGTTTTGCGGTGATTATACGGTCACTTGCTCACAGCTCAGCATTGGATTGCACTCTGTTGACAGGCCAAATAGTGTGCGTGGCCCCATGTTGACTAGTTAAATTGACCATGTTCCTTGTGGGTCCCACCTGTCAGTTCGCATAGGCAAAGGGTCAGATAAACACAAATTTACGCAGGCGCGACAAGGCTACAACCCGTGCGCGGGAATCACCTGGTTGTGTATGTGTCTGTCATGGCCTGATGTGTGCGCATGCACGTGTAGGTTGAGAATTTGAGCGTGAGAGTGTGTGTTGGTCGTGTGGTGTACTGGTGTGTGCATGCATGCGTGCGTGTGTGCGTGTGAGTGTTGCGTGCGTGCGTGGCTGCGTGTGTACGTGTGAGTGTTGCGTGTGTGCGTGGGTGCATGTGTTTGTGTGAGTGTTGCGTGGATGCAGTTCGTGTGCATGCGTGTGTGTGTGTATAATCACCACACCAGCTCCTGTGTGTTAAAACAGACGGCTCAGCATACCAATACAAGGCCACCTTGTCTGCTGTATATGCAAGGGGGGAGGGAATAGAGGCACCAAGAGAAATTTTCTGTGTGTGTGGTGTTTGTGTTGGTATGTGTGGATGTGAGAAGATAATGAGATGTGGCGGAAGAGGGTGTGTCACCGCGTGAGGTCTGGTGGGTTGAGGTGAGGCCCTTCGTTCGGTTCCGTCCTGCGCCACATTGGTCGGCCCGTGACGCATTTAGGAAGACCCATGGATGACTAGTCGTACAAGACAAAGATAGCAGAATTGTGAAGGACTCTGTGTCCACTGACAAAGCCGGCTAGGATTTGTAACCCTAGGTTCTCGGACTAAGGTAACCCCTTTATCTCTGATATTACTATTGATCCAACCTAACTTTAAAGGGCATCCTACAGAATGCTCTGCTAGAATCATACTCGTCGATTAGGAAGAGAGGTGTGAGACAATGCGTGAGAGACAGGCGTAAAGATAATGTGCGTACATGAGACACGTAGGCAGGTCCATGTATATAGAAAGGGTCGATGAGGATTGTGCGTGTGTATGTTTGCGAGAGGAAGAGTGCTTTTGATAAAGGTTAGTGAAAACGGTTGTAAATGGTTACGAGAGGGAGGGAGGGTTATATCTAGAGCATGTGTGCGAGAAAGACACCTCGGGAGAGAGTGTGTGAGCATGTGTGAGAGACCACCGATGGAGAGTGAAACTACATGTAAAAGACTGCTCTACACATTGATTAAAGATATAAATTGTATCCAAATATTAGGATGGGATCACGATATTTGCAATTCGCGTAAGGAACGGTCATTGATCCATCAGACATCTAGATTCTGTCGAATTTGAGCATGTCTATGTTATTATTCGACACAATTGATCCACATAGTTAGTATTTTGAACTCCAGACAATGCACCGCTTTAGCACTCGAATATAAACGTGAGTATAGTTCATGTTGTGTGTGTAAAGCACATTATACATACGAAAGTTACACAATGGACATTATAAATAGCTACCTATGAACTAGCATACATTTGAATTCAACTTAAGGTGGTGTAAAAAAATCGAATTCAACATGAAGTCCATTCAATTATTTGAATTTGATATCATGGCATTTGTAAACCATACCTAAATTATGGGGGCACCAATCTTTGCTCTGATTTTGTAGATAATAGCATATGTAGTCGTGTACAAAATAGATTCAAATTTAGCTCCTTCATTCCAAAATAATCGTAGTTAGGATTTTCAAGTGTCAAATTTACAAAAAGAAGCGGATAATTTAATGAGGTTTTCAAACATATAAGGTCAAATATAACGTTGTCTATTTAGGTCAATCCTCATAGTTCAAGAGTACTCTAAACGTGAATGCTTGTGTTTCAGAATTTCGAACGAAGCACCAAAAGAGCCTCTACTCGCCCAAAACCGCGTGAGACCAATGTTTGGTAGTACAAGGAAATTACTTTTCTAATAACTCCGATCCGTGAAACCTACCGGCCCGACGTCCAAAGGTCTAAACCGGGGTAGGTTTGTAGCTTCATCTAGACACCACGCACACTACTAGGAAAAGGGCTATAGATAATATGGACATTAATGGCGCACCACACATGTGATGCGCCACTACTATATACTAATGGTGCACCATGTGTTGGTGCGCCATTAAACTCTAAATACTAATGGCGCACCACACCCACGGTGCGCCACTACTAACAATTTTTTTTCAAAACTAGTAATGGCGCACCAGGGGATAGTGCGCCATTACTAGTTAAACTAGTAATGGCGCACCACCACCCTCGGTGCACCACTACTAATTTTTCTCAACTATTTTTTTATTTTATTTTCAAAACTAGTAATGGCGCACCGTGGGTGTGGTGCGCCATTACTAGTTTCACTAGTAATGGCGCACCACACCCACGGTGACTAGTAATGGCGCACCACACCCACGGTGCGCCATTATTAAGTTTTTTCAAATTTTATTTTAATTTTTTTTAATTTTTTTTAAACTAGTAATGACGCATCGTGGGTGTGGTGCGCCATTACTAACTTTGACCAAAAATTCCACCGAATGCAACCCCCCCCTGTGGACCGCCTTTTCAGTTTTAAAAAAATAAAAGAAAATGATGGAAATGTCAAAAAAATAAAAAAAATAAGTTTCCCATGTGATATGTGGTCTACTTGTTGGGAAAATTTACAAATATGAATTTCGACTTTATTTGCAAAATCTCTCTGGAATTTGTAAAATGGGCATAACTTTTGCATACGAACTCGGATTAAAAAGTTTTTTATATGAAAAATCATCCCAAAAAACCTAACAGAACGAAAGATACGGGGAAAAATGAAAGAAATTCAAACTTACTAGTGGCGCACCATTTGCCAGGTGCGCCACTAGTAACAGAAAAAAAAATTGGTTTCAATTTTTTTATTTTTTTAAAAAATATGATACGTAATATGACCGAGAAGTTTTAAATATTTTTTCAAAATTTCATCATACTCATGAACATGAACAAAGTCCTAGACATCAACAAGGTTTAATAGGATTGATATGATAAATATATCAACAAGTGCCTGTGAAGTGAGCTGGTACTAGGGTTGGATAGAACTGCGGAGTTAAGCGTGCTCAGGCTGGAGTAGTGTGAGGATGGGTGACCTTCCGGGAAGTTTGACCACAGATTGCGATTTTACTTGAGATTAAGCCATAGTGACCCGAGATTAAGAAAAACTGAAAAAAAATCTGAAAAAAGTTTAAAAAAAATTGTTACTAATGGCGCACTTCTATGTTGTGCGCCATTAGTATACCAGATACTAGTGGCGCACCTGTAGTGCGCCATTAGTAGCGAAAACAGGTGCGCCACTAGCAGGCATTTTCCTAGTAGTGGCAACCGCATCCGAAAAAGATTCATACACAATGGCCTCGCTCCCGCCCACTATTTGGGACACCTGGGATTACCATCCTACCCCCGACCCGCAGTAGGTCCAAAATTTAAGAGGGGGCAATTTTTGTACTTTCCCCAAATTTCAAACAAGCGCGCCCCATCTTCTGCTCAAAAAAGCAAAAAACAAGCGCGTCGCAGACCGAAGCATGGTTCCCCGCCCACCCGTCCGATTCCCCATTCATACTCCGTGGGCGCCAAAACTACCTCTCCACCAGCCGCGAAACCCCGGCGTCCTCCGTCCGCCACCCCATCCCACCCATCAACCGCCGCCCTCCTCCATCACTCCGGAGCCGATACCCCGACGTCGTCGTCCACGGCAACCTCAACCGCAACGCCCTCCATGGCTAGTAGTTGAAGCCGAGGCCGAGCCGTCCGTACCCGAGCCAGTTCAACCACGTTGTCCTGCGCCTCACCGCTGCCGCTCCAACTTCGCCAGCCTCCACTGCACCAGAGCTGTTCCTGCTACGCCGTCCTTCGCCGCCTCGGATCTGCTTCCCCTCCGCCGACATACGGCCACGGCAACACAGTCAATGTAACGCCCGAGATGTAACTCGCCATATTTGTAATCCAACTCTTGTCATTTCCGGCTATGTGTTATGATATTCCCTCCGTGGTTGGGTTCTCTCCGTTTTGCATTTTGGTCATGTCATGCATTTCATATCATGTCATCATGTGCATCGCATTCGCATACGTGTTCGTCTCATAAATCCGAGCATCTTTCCCGTTGTCCGTTTTGCAATCCGGCGCTCCTATGCCTCCCGGCGTCCCCTTTTACATTTCTTCGTGAGCGGGTATTAAACATTCTCGGAATGGACCGAGGTTTGACATGTGGCCTCGGTATAGCACCGGTAGACCGCCTGTCAAATTTCGGGTCAATCGGAGTTCGTTTGCTACTCCAACGGTTAACCGGGTAACCGTGAAGGCCTCGTGTGTGTTGCAGCCCAACACCCCTTCAAAACAGCCCAACAACCCACCTAAGACACTCCCATGTCCTCCGCCGTTCGATCACGATCGCGTGGCCGAAAACCGCACTCCATTTGGAGCTTCCTAGCCCCCTCTACCTATAAATATGTGCACCCCTCCTCCAAATCCGGGCAAAAACACCCCCAAACCCTAGCAAATCGCCCCGCCGCCGCCGGACGCGTCCGTTCCGGACCGGACGCAGCCGCCGCCGCCACCCGCGCCAACCAGCGCGTGCCACGTGGCCTCCCCGCGCCAGCCCCGCCGCGGCCCGGCGAGCCCGCCGCGGGCCCGCCCGGCCCAGTCGCCGCCGCCCGCTCCGCCCGACCGCGCCGCCCGCTGCTCGCCCGCGCCGCGCCCGCTCCCGCCGGCGAGCCGCCGCCCGCCTCGCCGTCGCTCCTCCTCCGCCCGCGCGCCCGCCGGCGCCCCGTCGCCGTCCTCCATCGCCCCGTCGACCGCGCCGCCTCCGCCGTCTCCGCCGCGGTCGCCGCCGCGCCCGCCGCCTCGCGCTGGCCGCCTTGCCCGAGTCGCCGTCGCCCTCGCCCCGCTGCCCCTCTCCGTTGCCGGCGTCGCCCGCGCCGGCCGGATCCGCCGGAATCGCCGGATCTGGAAACCCTAGCCAAGGGTTGACTTTCCCCGAGCCCGATTTTTTCTCCAAGTCTTTTATTTTCATCATCATCATGCCATGTTCGACATGCCATAACTTTGCATCCGTAGCTCCGATTCGCGCGTATAGTATGTCAAATTGTTCGCCTCGAAGAGTACATCATTTCGCTCCAATGCGTCATTCTCATTTGAGGTCATCCTGATGCCCGAAATGCTGTTAGAAGAGGTCTAGTTGATGTTAGTGGCTGGATCTTATCTGAACATGCATTTTTGTCATTTTTTCCATGAATGATGTGTACCTCCTATGAAGTTGAGTCCTACATGTGTTTTGTAATATGCCATGTTACATATCCAGAGAATTTTGCCATGTATTTTTTTGATCTATGTGGTGACTAGCACAAGCATGCAAACTAGGTCACTTGATGTTGCTGATTTCATAGACTTGGTGATTTCACCAAGTCCCTGACTGCTGTTATTTTCATGCCATGTATTCATGTTATTTCTGAGAGATCTATGCACAATTTGAGCATGATCAGTAAGGGAGTTTTGAACTTGAGTATTTGCTCCATCCATCCATTCCTTTTTTTGTAATTATGGAGTGCCATAGCTTGAGTCAATCGAGCTCTACTTTTGCTTCAAAATGTTGCTGGCAGATTGTTTACATGTTATTCGATTTTGCCAAGCTTGGTGTAGTTGATACTTACATGATATGATGTTGTTCTTGCCATGTCTTGTTACTATGCCATGTCTTCTTGATGTATGTATGCTTAGTTTATCATGCAATGCTCTGTAGTGAGTGCATCGAGCTCACGAACATGCCTAGTCGTTATTAGTTTTCTGCCATGTCCAGTTTTCTACTGTGTGAAACCTGTAACGAAACTTGCTTATTTGACATGGGTGTAATCATATTTTATGTTCCTTTTTAGCTTATGGTCAGTAAGGGACTTTTGTCAAGTGCTATGAGTAGATTCATGCCATGCCTTTCTTTGCTATGTTCTGAACCTGTAGCATGTTGTTTCGTTGCTCTGAACTTGTCATCCTGATGTTAGTTTCCTGCTATGTTGTGCGCCATTAGTATACCAGATACTAGTGGCGCACCTGTAGTGCGCCATTAGTAGCGAAAACAGGTGCGCCACTAGCAGGCATTTTCCTAGTAGTGGCAACCGCATCCGAAAAACATTCATACACAATGGCCTCGCTCCCGCCCACTATTTGGGACACCTGGGATTACCATCCTACCCCCGACCCGCAGTAGGTCCAAAATTTAAGAGGGGGCAATTTTTGTACTTTCCCCAAATTTCAAACAAGCGCGCCCCATCTTCTGCTCAAAAAAGCAAAAAACAAGCGCGTCGCAGACCGAAGCATGGTTCCCCGCCCACCCGTCCGATTCCCCATTCATACTCCGTGGGCGCCAAAACTACCTCTCCACCAGCCGCGAAACCCCGGCGTCCTCCGTCCGCCACCCCATCCCACCCATCAACCGCCGCCCTCCTCCATCACTCCGGAGCCGATACCCCGACGTCGTCGTCCACGGCAACCTCAACCGCAACGCCCTCCATGGCTAGTAGTTGAAGCCGAGGCCGAGCCGTCCGTACCCGAGCCAGTTCAACCACGTTGTCCTGCGCCTCACCGCTGCCGCTCCAACTTCGCCAGCCTCCACTGCACCAGAGCTGTTCCTGCTACGCCGTCCTTCGCCGCCTCGGATCTGCTTCCCCTCCGCCGACATACGGCCACGGCAACACAGTCAATGTAACGCCCGAGATGTAACTCGCCATATTTGTAATCCAACTCTTGTCATTTCCGGCTATGTGTTATGATATTCCCTCCGTGGTTGGGTTCTCTCCGTTTTGCATTTTGGTCATGTCATGCATTTCATATCATGTCATCATGTGCATCGCATTCGCATACGTGTTCGTCTCATAAATCCGAGCATCTTTCCCGTTGTCCGTTTTGCAATCCGGCGCTCCTATGCCTCCCGGCGTCCCCTTTTACATTTCTTCGTGAGCGGGTATTAAACATTCTCGGAATGGACCGAGGTTTGACATGTGGCCTCGGTATAGCACCGGTAGACCGCCTGTCAAATTTCGGGTCAATCGGAGTTCGTTTGCTACTCCAACGGTTAACCGGGTAACCGTGAAGGCCTCGTGTGTGTTGCAGCCCAACACCCCTTCAAAACAGCCCAACAACCCACCTAAGACACTCCCATGTCCTCCGCCGTTCGATCACGATCGCGTGGCCGAAAACCGCACTCCATTTGGAGCTTCCTAGCCCCCTCTACCTATAAATATGTGCACCCCTCCTCCAAATCCGGGCAAAAACACCCCCAAACCCTAGCAAATCGCCCCGCCGCCGCCGGACGCGTCCGTTCCGGACCGGACGCAGCCGCCGCCGCCACCCGCGCCAACCAGCGCGTGCCACGTGGCCTCCCCGCGCCAGCCCCGCCGCGGCCCGGCGAGCCCGCCGCGGGCCCGCCCGGCCCAGTCGCCGCCGCCCGCTCCGCCCGACCGCGCCGCCCGCTGCTCGCCCGCGCCGCGCCCGCTCCCGCCGGCGAGCCGCCGCCCGCCTCGCCGTCGCTCCTCCTCCGCCCGCGCGCCCGCCGGCGCCCCGTCGCCGTCCTCCACCGCCCCGTCGACCGCGCCGCCTCCGCCGTCTCCGCCGCGCTCGCCGCCGCGCCCGCCGCCTCGCGCTGGCCGCCTTGCCCGAGTCGCCGTCGCCCTCGCCCCGCTGCCCCTCTCCGTTGCCGGCGTCGCCCGCGCCGGCCGGATCCGCCGGAATCGCCGGATCTGGAAACCCTAGCCAAGGGTTGACTTTCCCCGAGCCCGATTTTTTCTCCAAGTCTTTTATTTTCATCATCATCATGCCATGTTCGACATGCCATAACTTTGCATCCGTATCTCCGATTCGCGCGTATAATATGTCAAATTGTTCGCCCCGAAGTGTACATCACTTCTCTCCAATGCATCATTCTCATTTGAGGTCATCCTGATGCCCGAAATGCTGTTAGAAGAGGGCTAGTTGATGTTAGTGGCTGGATCTTATCTGAACATGCATTTTTGTCATTTTTTCCATGAATGATGTGTACCTCCTATGAAGTTGAGTCCTACATGTGTTTTGTAATATGCCATGTTACCTATCCAGAGAATTTTGCCATGTATTTTTGTGATCTATGTGGTGACTATAACAAGCATGCAAACTAGGTCACTTGATGTTGCTGATTTCATAGACTTAGTGATTTCACCAAGTCCCTGACTGCTGTTATTTTCATGCCATGTATTCATGTTATTTCTGAGAGATCTATGCATAATTTGAGCATGATCAGTGAGGGTGTTTTGAACTTGAGTATTTGCTCCATCCATCCGTTCCTTTTTTTGTAATTATGGAGTGCCATAGCTTGAGTCAATCGAGCTCTACTTTTGCTTCAAAATGTTGCTGGCAGATTGTTTACATGTTATTCGATTTTGCCAAGCTTGGTGTAGTTGATACTTACATGATATGATGTCGTTATTGCCATGTCTTGTTACTATGCCATGTCTTCTTGATGTATGTATGTTTAGTTTATCATGCAATTCTCTGTAGTGAGTGCATCGAGCTCACGAACATGCCTAGTCGTTATTAGTTTTCTGCCATGTCCAGTTTTCTACTGTGTGAAACCTGTAACGAAACTTGCTTATTTGACACGGGTGTAATCATATTTTATGTTCCTTTTTAGCTTATGGTCAGTAAGGGACTTTTGTCAAGTGCTATGAGTAGATTCATGCCATGCCTTTCTTTGCTATGTTCTGAACATGTAGCATGTTGTTTCGTTGCTCTGAACTTGTCATCCTGATGTTAGTTTCCTGCTATGTTGTTAATTTCACTAAGTCTGAGAACCTGTTAACTTGTGCACTTTTGCGATGATGGTTTGGACCTGTTACGATGGGATTGAGCCGTAGCTTATTGTTCATCTTTTATCGTGCATCTTGTGTAGATTACTGTCATATGCTTTGTTGCAATGTTTGGGTGCAGTAGCTTAATTATTTGTTGCTTGCTAAGTAGCATCATGCTGTTAATGGCAGATTCGTGTCATTCTTGTATTGCTTGCCATTTGCAAACCGTGCATCCGATTCCGGTGAACTTTATATCGATTTCAACCGAAATCACCTCACCTATCCAGTGGCATGCTTGGTTTGCCAATATTATGCCCTGTTCATCCTTGTCCTTCCGGAGCATGCATACGCATTGCATACCTCCTCTCGCATATCATGCCATGTTTTGCATCATGATTGCTTGCGCATTGCATCGTGGTTGATATTGGTTCCTTTGCTTGTTCTCTTGTCTTGGGTAGAGCCGGGAGACGAGTACGTGAATGAGGATCCTGTTGAGAACGCTTTCTAGGACCAAGCTTTCGACAACTCTGAGACTCTTGCAGGCAAGATGACCATACCCTCGAAATCACTTCTATCTTTGCTTGCTAGATTGCTCGCTCTTTTGCTATGCCTATGATGCGATACCTACCACTTGCTATATCATGCCTCCTATATTGCCATGTCAGCCCCTAACCATCCATGTCCTAGCAAACCGTTGATTGGCTATGTTACCGCTTTGCTCAGCCCCTCTTATAGCGTTGCTAGTTGCAGGTGAAGATGAAGTTTGTTCCTTGTTGGAACATGGACTTGTTGTACCTTGTTGGAACATGTTTACTTTTTGGGATATCACAATACCTCTTATTTAATTAATGCATCTATATACTTGGTAAAGGGTGGAAGGCTCGGCCTTATGCCTGGTGTTTTGTTCCACTCTTGCCACCCTAGTTTCCGTCATACCAGTGTTATGTTCCCGGAGTTTGCGTTCCTTACACGGTTGGGTGATTTATGGGACCCCCTTGACAGTTCGCTTTGAGTAAGACTTTTCCAGCAAGTCCCAACATTGGTTTTACCATTTGCCACCTAGCCTTTTTTTTCCCTTGGGTTCTGCAGACTCAAGGGTCATCTTTATTTTAACCCCCGGGCCAGTTCTCCTTCGATTGCTGGTCCAAACCGTCAGCGGCCGGTGGCCACCAGGGGCAACTCTGGGTTCGCCTATCGAAAGTTTGGACAATCCGGATGTGCCCTGAGACCGAGATATGTGTAGCTCCTATCAGGATTTGTCGGCACAATCGGGCGGCTTTGCTGGACTTGCTTTATTGCTGTCGAAATGTCTTGTAGTCCGGGATTCCGAGATTGATCGGGTCTTCCCGGTAGAAGGAATATCCTTCGTTGACCGTGTGAGCTTATCATGGGCTAAGTTGGGACACCCCTGCAGGGTATTATCTTTCGAAAGCCGTGCCCGCGGTTATGAGGCAGATGGGAATTTGTTGATGTCCAGTTGTAGAAAACCCGAAGTTGACCTTAACTAAAACACATCAACCGCGTGTGTAACCGTGATGGTCTCTTCTCGGCGGGGTCCGGGAAGTGAACACGGTGTTGGAGTAATGTCTGACGTAGGTCGTTTCAGGATCACTTCTTGATCACTTCTAGTTTCACGACCGTGCTTTGCCTTCTCCTCTCGCTCTCTTTTGCGTTGTAGCCACCATATGCTAGTCGCTTGCTGCAGCTCCACCTCACTATCCTTTTTCCTACCTATAAGCTTAAATAGTCTTGATCTCGCGGGTGTGAGATTGCTGAGTCCCCGTGACTCACAGATATTATCACAACAGTTGCAGGTTCCAACGATGCCAGCGCAGATGACGCATCCGAGCTCACTTGGGAGTTCGACGAGGAACGTGGCCGTTACTATGTTTCTTTTCCAGATGATCAGTAGTGGAGCCCAGTTGGGGCGATCCGGGGATCTGTTTAGCAATTGGGGTAGTCTTCTTTCATTTTGGTACCGTAGTCGGACCTTGAGTGTAATCTGTATGATGGATGTTATTTATGTACTTGTGTGAAGTGGCGATTGTAAGCCAACTATGTATCTTTCCCCTTTATTTATTACATGGATTGTGTGAAGATTACCTCACTTGCGACATTGCTTTCAATGCGGTTATGCCTCTAAGTCGTGCCTCGACACGTGGGAGATTTAGCCGCATCGAGGGCGTTACAGTCAACAATTTGTCCCTGGGTTCGTCCAAGCCTGCACCCTCCAGAACATCAGTTTCCCCGGTAAAAAGAAGAAAATCGGCGCGACATGTGGAGGTGACCACACCGGCAACCGAAAAAGGTACTCCTCTTCCCTTATTCGTGCAAGTCTTATGTCTCTGCTTGCACGGTATTCATCCCACAGAAGACACTAGTTGACTGCTTCTTCTTGATACTAGATGTTCCTAGTAACTCGCGATGCACAATGTTTCTCCTCATATACTATTTCACCTTAGCTAGAGGTCCGTCGCCCCCCCTGAATTTCAATTTCTGGCCAGTTTATTCCCAATTCACGGAAGCATTCCCCGGCGTAACAGGCGCTAGTACGCCTGTTACGCTGGGGAAGCAGTGCCTTGGTGTTTATCTTAGGGGCGTGTGCGGCCTAGAGCTACTGGCGCCCGATCTGGAGGTCGGTCGGGATTAAAGGGATGGCCTGGGGGCGCTGCCAAGCACGGCGGTGGTGTGAGGTCGATGGGAGGGCGGGGCGGCGGAGGTAGGGGTCTGGGCCGGTGGTCGCTGGCAGTTCGAGAAAGATCGTCAACAGTGACTGGCGGGAGGTAGACGAAGGCCATCTGCCCGTTCCTTATAGATCGGACGGTTCATTAAAAAAATCGACTAACCTATTTATTTTCAGTCGACTGTTATCTTAGATATGACCACATGTGGTGCTGTGCTGGAGGAGTACCTGCATTTCCTGTGCTCATATATTACAAAATCATACGGAGTAGAATCTAATTTTGTTTGCCATGCAATGTTGTAGAGCTATCATATGTCTCCTGTCATTTATTTTTCAGCCACCTGCTATCTGCTACTTTTACAGTGAACTAGTTCTGCACACACTTCACCCTTACTCTCACTATTGTGTTTTTATGCAAGGGTATTTCAAACTCTGCTTCCATGAGAGAAGCCAAAAAGAAAAGAGAGAAGTCGCTCCAGCTTCGTATACGGGTAGGCAAGACACGTTACAGGGCTATAAAGGGTGCAGTGTCAGCAGATGGAGACGGTAAACGTAGCTCTGGAGTTGATGACCTCGCTCGCAATGAACCACCATCCCAGGTGCTTGCTTTAACTTCACGGTGTCATATGTGGTTGCATGTTCCATATGGTGTCTAGCTTGTATTCGAAAGGCCGAAGTCGGTAAGATAAGGAAAGATATTTTTTTACATGAACCACCATCCCGTGAGCACCAGAAGAAAAATAGCTAGTCAGGGCACTGGCCGAGCCAGTGACAAGCCCAGCAAAGATAGGCATCACCTGGAAGCCAACTAAAAAGCTACGATGGTGGCGAAGTAGCCCTCCTCCCACCAGGCTCTCAGGTCCTAGATGATCATGCTCACCACTGCAGCCGGATGTCTAGCTTGTATTGCTTCCAATTTGGTTAAATTGCATCTGCTTAGCTTACACATTATACCTTTGAATATGACATGCCTTTCTGTTTTTGGTACATACTAGTACATCTGTGTATTAACCATGTTCTTACATCAAACTAATGTTCTTGTGTATCCCTCATCAATCACTTATGACGAGGCAGGCAGGCAAGGGGACTACTCCTCATTTAAAGAATGCAGCGTCAGCCTCTCGACATGATTCTCAAGAAACAGAAATGCTAGATGAAGATAGTGAACGTAGATCTTTAGTTGATTAAAGCATTTCCCCTACACTAGCATCGCAGGTGCTTGCTCTAACTTGGCAGCGTGATATGTGGTTGCATGTTGCATATGGTGTCTAGATTGTAATTCTTCCAATCTGGTTAAATTGCATGTGTTAGTCTGCTTAGCTTATACATTATACCTGTTAATGTGACATGCCTTACTATATTTAGTACATAGTGCATCTGTCTATTAAGCATGTCCTTACATAAAACTATTGTTTTTTTGTATCCTGCATCAATCAACATGACGAGACACCTTTAGTATATGCAGTGCGATATTAGTTGCATCTTTCATATGATTTATAGCATCCGCTGCTTCTAATTTGTTGAAATTCCATTTATGATGGGACGCTTTTAACTTGGCAGAGTCATATTGGTTGCATCTTTCATGTGGTGTCTAGCTTGCATTGCTTCTTATTTGCTGGAATGGTTTCTGCTTAGTTTACACAAACAGTTGTGAACATGCCATGCCGTCCTGTTTTTCGTACATATTCCATCCTGCTATCATGTGTTTGCCTTACATCAAAGTAGTGATTGTCAGTATCATGCATGAATGAGTTCTGGAGAGAGAATTTTATTGCTTTTTCTTGTCGGTTTTACTTGACAATTCAAAATCAATAAAGCGGAAGGAAGTTAGCAAGGCAGCGGATAAAGGTGCTCCTTCTGAACGGAGGGCCACTACAGTGTCTACTCCTCCACACCCCCAAGATGATTTCCAAGACAACACATGCATAGACACTCAACAAAGCTGTGTTTATGATGAGCACGTCTCCCCTAGTGCAGCATCACCGATGCTCCCTCTAACTTGGCACTGTTATATGTTGTTGCATGTTATGTGTGATGTCTAGCTTGTATTGCTTCTAATTTTGTTGAATTCCATCTGCTTACTTTACACATTATACTTGAATAAGACACGTGTTCCTGTTTCTAGAACATACAATATCTGTCTATCACACCATGTTCTTACATCAAATTACTACTGTTGTGTAACCTGCAACAATCACTTATCATAAGACATGTTTGACTTCGGAGTGTGATATAGGTTACATCTCACATTCTTTTCTAGCTTGTACTACTAATTTGTTGAAATGGCACTTATGACGAGACAGTTTTAACTTGGTAGAGTGATATTCGTTGCATCTTTCATATGGTGTCTAGCCTTCATTGCTTCTAATTTTTTGAAATGCCTTCTCCTTAGTTTACACATCATAAGTTGTGAATATGCAATGCTGTGAATATGCAATGGCACTAATGATGAGAGACCTCTAACATGGTAGTGTGATGTTGTTTGCATCTTTCATATGATTTATTTCCTGTACCGCTTCATATTTGTTTAAACGCCATTTATGATGAGACACTGTTAACTTGGCAGAGCGATATTTGTAGAATCTTTCATATGGTGTCTACCTTCCATTGCATTGCTTCTAATTTGGTGAAATGTCTTATTCTTAGTTTACACATCATAGTTCTGGTTATCTCTTCCTTCATGTTTTTCATACATATTACATCCTCCAATCATGTGATTGTCTAACATCAAAGTTCAGTTCGTCTGCATCACGCATCAATTTGTTCTGAAGAACTAAATTTTTATTCGTTTTTCTTGTCGGCTTGACTTAACATGACACAGAGAAAGAGGAAGAAACACAAAATGGTAGGGAATGAGAAGCGGATGAATCCTGCAGATTCTGCTGGTACTAATGGTGCAATAGAAGGTCAAAGTCCAGCGGAAAATTCTACAAACACGGCATCCCATGCTACACGAGTTGCAAAAAATGCCAAAAAGAAACAAATAGCTACCACCAAACAAGCAGAGACAACCCTAGTTCTTGCAACACCTACCACAATACTGCCAGCTGCATGACTTACTCGTGCGTCAACTGAGCTAGCAGCACGTTCCCAAGCTCCCTTGCCACCTGACACTACTTCCCAAGCACTCTTGACACAAGACGAGTTGGCAATATCAGATGAACCTTGTGAGCTTCAACAGCAAGAAGGTAGTTGCTGGAGTCAAGTTATAGTTGCATGCTTCTTTATATGTAGTCTCACAGTTTGATGTACACTAACACTTCCTATGTTCGTTGTTGGACTAGCACCTAAGCGCAAGAGGAAAAAAACATCAGGGATAATGCTCGATAGGTTAACTAAATCTAGAGGAGGAAGAATGGAGATCCGTTTTGAGGCAGGTTTAAAAAGGCCACGTGATGCGACAGAGTCAGCCAAGTTAGTATCAGAGGAAGCGGTTGCCGTTAGGTGTCATGTACATATCCTCCCAACATGGATTCAGTACAGGAATGACAAAGACGAAACCCAGTTCAACACCTTCCTCGACCATTTATCTGTAAGTATGGTTATGTATGGAAACTAGTAATATCGTCTTGCTCTGTCCCATACTTTCTAGGTTGCTGATAATGAGACTCCCATAATTTTCAACATATGAGGTTCAAGTTGGATAGCCAAGATGATGCAACCAGACAAGCTTGCACCCATGTTTTCAAGTCTGCTCTGCGACAGTATCGGTATAACTTGAGGAAAACTCACTTTGAAGGCAAGGCTAACAGTGAACTTTCCCAAACATCTCTAGTGGAAAATATATCAGATGAAGACTGGAGGGGCCTTGTTAAACACTGGTCTGATCCGAAGTATCAGGTACATTATATATATATGTGATCAGATCATTTGTTGAAGTCCTATTTACGCATGTGCCACACAAATCTATCTTCTTGTAGGTGAACTATTCAAAGAACAAGGCCAACCATACGAAAGTGAAATTCCAACAGACGACAGGATCTTGTAGCTATATTGCACACTGCGAGGCTCTTGTAATTAGCTGTTGTTTCACTCTTTTCGCTGTACCATATTATCACATCTATATTGACTTGTTCGAAATGCATAGGAAAGCCCGCAAGGATTAAAAAGTACCTAAACCAAATGATGTGGAAATCTTCAAGGGCTGTCACACCAGCAAGAAGAAGGGCATGACTACACCAGTCAAAGCCGCTGTTGTAAGTCCTTAATCCTCATGCCTTTTAACTACTACTTACTTTGACTTGTGCCTTGAACTGCATGGTTTGCAGCCAATGTCTATTACTCTTTTCAATTTTACTCACAATTGTCTTAGCGTATCATTGCACCTTACAAGGTTTAAAAGAGAGGAGTGATGTTCCTTTGATCTTGACCCGTAATCTAGTTCCGTGCTGGACTTGCCCACACAACGTTACAATTGCCTGTTTGTCTGTTCTCAGTTGTTTTGTGATATGAATGATGTCATACTATGCTTACCGTATTATAAACTTCGTCTCTTTATCCTTAGCCCTCAATACAATGTGAAGAAATAGACAATAGATTAGTGATGGTACATGGTCATATGTTTGGAACCTGGTTTTATTATGTACTTTGCAATAAAATACAACTAATATTTTACATGGGTTCACCAGAATAAGCTCTGTATATAGACCAATGCTATTTTGTTTGGTTTTGCTGCCTCCTTAATATCTTCTGTTCTGGTACTACTAATGTAAAATCTCAACTTTTCAGCGAGCTATGGAAAAAATGGTGGAACCGCCACCTTCTGAAGGTGGCGAGGCAACTATAACCGCAATGTCAGTTCTTGCTGCAGTGGGTCAGTACTTGTCCACTAATAGTGCCAAAAGCACATTCCTGCGTAATACTGGGTTGGTTGTTAAGGCAATATCGTCCAAACTGCCTCATGATCAAGATATGCAAGCTCAAAGCAATGTTGTATCTGCGCTCCAGACACAAGTCCATTCCCTAACAGAGACCCTTTGTGAAACAAGGAGAAACATTGCTCAATGTCGTCAAGATATGCATGGTTTTGAAACCAGACTATCAGACATTTGCTATGTTGTTCAGGAGCCTAGGGGAAATGAAGGCGAGGGTTATGGTGCTCCATCGGATAATACAACATGAAAACGTAACAGTCAGGTCAAATGAACTGAGCTTCTGAACTTCTGGTGGTGCATTTATCTGCGAGACTGTTAAGTTTTATTCCAACCTTCCTTTTGGTGCGATACAAAATTTATTCTTAACGTGTACCACCGGCTGAATAAACAGCAAGCCATTTTTGTATAGTGTAGGGTGTTCCCTATATTTGCACTGGTGGCGATCTTTGATGCCGAGTGGATGTAATCTGTGCAATCGCCTTAATAGCCTAGCGTTAGTTTTGGCCTTATTTATTTCCTAGTCTTCTTTTTCCCTGGTTTGCTAGTGGCCGCAACTACCATGGGCCATATACGGGCCATAGGATCCATGGGTCTCCTACGGGCCATCGATAAATGGGCCTATAATCGGTGGGTCTCGGGCCATCGGATAAATGGGTCTACATGGGCCGTAATCAGGCGTAATTGGTATCGGCCCAGCATGGTAACAGGCCATTAACAGGCTGTAGGACAGCAAAGGCTTAATTCTGTCACAGGCAGAACGGGTCGTTAATGGGCCAGAATATACGATGGGCTGCAAACAGCTCAACGGGTTAACAAGCCAGAAATGGGACGACTCTTGCCATGGGCCGAATTTGGCCCATTAGGGGAACAGGCCAGTAACGGGCCGACTCTTGCCATGGGCCGAATTTGGCCCATTAGGGGAACAGGCCAGTAACGGGCCGACTCTTGCCATGTGCCGAATTTGGCCCATTAGGGGAACATTCCAGTAACGGGCCGGAAGTAATCGAAGGCCGAAAAGGAGCCTAAGAACGTATGGGCCGTCAATAGGCCGAAAGCTAACACGGGCTGGAAACGGCCCATGTAAATCACGGGCCGTTAACAGGTATAAAGAAAATTAATGTTCATTATGGGCTAGAGTCACCGTGGGCCTGTAAAGGGCCGAAAGATACGATGGCATCATATGGGCCGAAAGACGTCGTGGGCCATACATGGGCCGAAAGTGAAATGGGCTGGTGTTATATTCGACGGCCCACATGACGTTGTTGGGCCGATTTCCTTTAGGGCCTAATGGGCCGTGAGTTAACGGGCCGTAAAATGGGCTATTTGCGAAGAGACCGTTAACAGGCTTTTCATGGTCCAGCCCGTTAACTTTTGACCAAGTCAAACGGGCCGGCTTTGTAAGCTAAATGGGCCAGTGGTGGGCCGTGGCACGTGTCGACATATCATAGGCGCGTATCTGACCCACTGACGAGCTGACACGTGTTTCGTCCAGCCAATAAGAATTTTACACGTGGAAATTTCCCATTGGTCGGGGCTGTTAACGGGTTATCGGATCCAAAACCCGACCCGATAGCTTAATAGCGTTCCGTTACAGTGGATGCCACGTGTCAGTCACCCTTGACGAAAGCACTTCTGTGACGCGCGATTTATCATCATGGAAGTGGACACTTCCGTGATGATAATTTTGGTAATGTCATGGAACACTTCTACGACATCACATGTATGACTATCTTGATTCTGTCATAAATTTGTCATGGATGTACATGCATGACAAAAAACGCGACCTACTGTGACAAACACGTATCATCACGGAAGTGTATTTTTTTGTAGTGCATCACGCCATCCGTACTTCATCGGCCTTTCTCCCCTCCCCTCTCGAAACCCTAGACTGCTCATCCACCGGCGTACCAGAGCCCATTCACTATCTGCGGCGTCCACCTCGCCGGTTCTGCTTCTATGGCCGCATCTACCCCTCCCACCTCCCCTAGGAACAAGTAGACTGCTCATCCACCACTGTACCACAGCTCATTCAGTGCTTGCCTTGTCCACGGCGCCGGATCTGCTTCGCCGGTACTCTCGTCAACCGCAGCGCATCTACAGCGGCTCGTTCGTACTCCCCACCAGAGATGCTTCGTCCACCCCCCCCCGGAGCCGCCTCGCCGACGCCCCCGTCGACGGCCTCTGATCCTCTTCACCGACACCTTCCTCAACCCTACCGGAGCCGCTTCGCCAACACCATCGTCAACCCCACCGGAGTACCTACGCCTATACCATTTTCAACCCTACTAGGGCCGCTTTGCCAACTCACAAGTCCATGGCCTCAGATTCGCTTCCTCGCACCCTCATCCAACCTACCGGAGCAGCTTCTGACGCCCCGTCCAGGGCCGCAGATCCGCATTGTCGACACCATCCTTAACCCAACCACCGGAGCAGCTTCACCTACGCCCTCTTCCACGGCCACAGATCCGCTTCGCCCACATCGTAGTCCACCCTACCGGAGCCGCTCCACAAACACCCTACTCGACGGTTCTAGATCTCCTTACCGGACCCCGACAGCCAGCGCAGTGTCATCACCCTTGACGTTTCTAACCTGATTCCCACCGTCTGGCAAGATGCCAAGCACCCGCCACGGCCTAGGTACTTGTCACCTTTAAACCCGTCCAGCATCACCTGCCCGATGTACTTCAAATATACTAACAGGTCACTGTTACCTGTTATGCAGCTGGCAAAAACTACAAGGACGATGTTTCTTTTGGATCTAACAGCTTGGCCAACCAAGATCCTGGACCGAGGCATTGCTATGATCTTGTAAGCGCGTCTCTCTCTCTTGTATTGTTCTGTGCCTGCCAGCGTGCTTTGCTAGGATTTTCGACCAGTAATCCCTTTGTGCATACAATGATTTCTACTACTGGCTGCTAAATTAGATATGTAGATGTCATACATGATACTACCTCGTACCTCCGTTCCTAAATATAAGTCTTTCTAGAGATTCCACTATTGGCTACATACGGAGCAGAATGAGTGAATCTACACTCGAAAATGCATCTATATACATCTGTATGTGGTCCATACAGGAAACTCTACATAGACATATATTTAGGAACAGAGGCAGTACATTACACAAAATCGTAGGTGGCATTTAGGAATTCCAGTGCACTACATTAGGATCCCTTAGAGTGCCTGCTAGTCCAGCACACAGAGTCATGTCTAGTTTATGCTATGCACACAATCATTAATTGGTGGTTTAAATATGCACAAGGGATGCAATGTATTATCATGTAGAGATGTCTGAAATTAGCCGTGTCAACTTGCAGATGGGGTTACACAGTGAAAAAGTACAAGATGTATGCGGCAATTTCATGGAACATCGCAAAAAAGGAGAGCCAGCAGTGAGCCTATACAGTGTGCTATGGTACATCACTCCTCCGTTGCAATCATCGTGACATGTTATTTGTATGTCAGTTCTATTGGCCAAGTTTCTTAGGGACAGTTATTACGAGTTATCCTAAGAAAATAAGCACCAGTGAGTATAAGCTCCATGTAATAAGCCAACCAGTTCTTTTCATTGCGTTTTCAGCTTATCTTTGGTATGATCAGTGAAAAGTCTAGATTGCATTATTTTTTTTCATTTCGCTGCCCATATGAAAATTAATTTGACTTGCAAACATCACAAATTAAACCAAGTGCAGTAATTAATATGATAGGAAAACAGACCATCACTATTTGCTCAAAATGCAAATACAAAGATACCATCTACTTGGCACAATCTACTTTGGTAAATGTTTTCCATACAGATCCCGTTGCCTAATTTAAACGAAGAATGCATGACCCACATTTAAATGAAGAACAATTATTTATTGAAATTCGATGGTCCAAGTGGCTGGTTATTATCATATAGCAGCACCACCTAAAAGCATCATATACCAGCAGTAGCAGATCATAGCAACTCATCATACAGCAGGAACAACAGCAACAGTGCGCAATTCATCATATACCACTAGCAGCTCATAGCAATTCATCATATAGCAGCAGCAGGGCAGCTCATAGCAATTCATCATATAGTAGCAGCAGGAGCAGCTCATAGCAATTCATCATATAGCAGCAGCAGGAGAAGCTTATAGCAATTCATCATATAGCATCAGCAGGAGCAGCTCATAGCAATTCATCATATAGCAGTAGCAGGAGAAGCTCATAGCAATTCATCATATAGCATCAACAGGAGCAGCTCATAGCAATTCATCATACAGCAATAGCAGGAGCAGATTATAGCAACTCATCATATAGTAGCATCAGCAGCTCATAGCAATTCATCATATAGCAGCAGCAGCAGCTCATAGCAATTCATCATATAGCAGCAGCAGCTCTTAGCAATTCATCATATAGTAGCAGTAGGAGCAGCTCATAGCAATGCATCATATAGCAGTAGCAGAAGCAGCTCATAGCAATTCATCATATAGTGGATCAGAATGAAAATTTGGCAAAAAATCAGAGGAGATCCTCACCTTGTTGGATGAGCTCATCCTTCAACAGCACCTCAAGGCCATGGCCTGGGAGGTGGGGAGGGGGAATAAGGTGCCTTCTGCTGCAGTGTGGCATCAGTCGTAGTTGTGCAGCGCCTGCCGGAGTAGTGCGTTGGACGAACCACAGTGGAGCAGCTGTTGGAGACCATGATAATGAGGGGCGGCGCCAGAGGGAGGAGCAGCCAGGGAGATTTCTCCCTACCCGCCGGCCATGTAGCCTAGCTGGACAGAGCATCGTCGAGGACCAGGCCAGATGGGACCAGTGGCGACGGCTCGCTGGAGGAACCCTAGTGCTGCAGGCAGGGGATCGAGGTAGAGGGAAAGGGGAGAGGAGATGCAAGCCGGCAGTGCAATGAACGCTTGCGTGTTTGTTTTTTCTTGAGGGTGAGGTGTGACGCGGGCATCAGCAGTTGCATTTTGAGTGTAATATAGGCAGACAATAGAGTCATTTCACTATTCCCCTTCCCTTCAATTTTGAGTGAGGTTCTACCCGAAATACCCCCCCCCCCTCCAAAGCGAAATTAGTTAAGCCCAAGCCCATAACTCAAAAATAACTTCTTTACATCTTTTATGGCTTATTTTGACAATAAGCTCTGAAAAGGCGGAATAGAACTGGCCCTTAACCTGCAATTCAATTGTGCGTGCAATGATGAATCACTCCTGCCTGCTATAGTGTACATTTAGGCATCATCATACATGGCATAACCTAATACATGTGCATTCCATTGTAGAATCTGGAATATGCAATGTTTATGTTAGTTCATACATTGCACATGATGTTTAAATGCCCCTTAAATCTGGACAGTCAAGTGATGGTCTTTAAGCCTCCTTCTTTGCTTCTTTTCTTGATATGTAAGATTTGCTCACACATCTGTTCAATTGCTTGTTTGCATCAGCCAACCATACTAGGACTGTTTGCTTTGATTACTTAATGTTCTTGACCTAACACTCTAGCAGAGCTTGTCAACGATTTAAACACTAAGGGATGCTGTAGTGGGGCCTTTTCTAACTCATAGGTGACATGAAGGTTTGGTTGTACACTAAAGTAGGCTCTCCAAGAGTACCTGGAGATCCAGTTCGAAGGTATGCCTAGTTTTTACATAGTGCAGACATAGTAAATGCTCATTTCATTGTGTGCAAGTGCAAGAGATGCGGCATGTTTCATTATGTGGTGTTGTTTTGTTATAATCTCATCCTTTTGTGTTCACATACTGGAAAGTATGCATATTTATCTTCCAAGGAGACGAGTAACTAGTTTGTGTCACCTTGCAGAAGGGGTGCAATGAAGATAAGATTGAGGATTTCCAAGTACAAGATGTTAGGAAGGAGCCTTGCAAGAGAAGTAGGAGCTGTGCTGAGCCTCTTCAACCTGTTAAGGTAAGTCACTGTATCCAACTCAACAGTTCAATTCCTTGTTTGTTTCAGGCATAGTTAATTTGCTCTTTTCAATTGCTTTATTTGTCCTCAGTTAATGAGATGCCCAAAGAATGATGCCTGATGTTGGGTACTTGTATAACTATTAGTTGACATAATTAAAGGCCTTTCCATTTAATTACTCTGCCGAAGTGTGCCTGAAGCTTTGAAGTCTATTAACCAACTATTATTGCATGAGGCTCACAATCTAGTTTATACTAGGCTAATGATCGCACAGTTTTGCTTGTTGTAGTATGTTTGTATGAAACCCTCTACTGTTCATTATGCTCCCTGAGACTTTAAGTGAGCTACAGAATGGCCAACTGCTTCCTTACTTCTACACAACATGTTGTCTAAATTTGTAACTTGTCTGTGTTTAGGATTGGGCCCCAACATCATGCTCCTCTGGTGAGCTAAGAGAGATTTCTATATGCAAGCTGCATAGACTACCTTTTTTATAATTTTTAAAATATCACCTGCTTATGCTTCATGACGTGTAACATTATTGTTAGTCATGTTTTGCCATGTACAAAATAGTCTGTCTTGCTCGCATCACTGTTGTAACTATATTTTTGCCCTAGTCATGTGTACTTATAGAAACATTTCAGGATGAAGTGACATCAACACAAAGATCTGCGAGCAGTGCGGCATGGCCGTTACCGAATATTATGGATTGGAATTGGAATGTGCTGATGTTCTCGAGCATCAACTAGAGGTGGCAAGACAACGTGTACATGATTCTCAACGTACAATCAACAAGTTGAGACTAGACATGCAGGTACTAGATGCAGGAGTCAAAAAATGAAACAAGACACTAAGGTAACAACGAAGGAATTGGAGATTTTGCAGACTGAAATTTGTGCTATCTAAATTCGGCCAATCCTATTTTCTGAAGAGATTATAGTTCAAATGGTAAGTTATGTTGATGCGCATCCATGATGTATGAGCTGTATTTGCCCAGTGTATGTAATTTGCTGTTTGTGTATGCTTTATTATCACTGGTGCCGAACCATAATGCCCAGTGGGTATAATCGGCTGTAATTTCTTTATTGTATAGTGTAGGATTATTCTCCGTTTCTATGCCTTAGTCTCTTTATTGTATAGTGTATGTTTTTTAGAGGTGATAGTATAGAGTAGGATAATTCTTTGAATATGCTATATCATTCAAACGGGGGCCAACTCGCCCAAACATTGTAGTGACCATGGCCCTCCATAGGCCGTACGATCCATGGGCCTTCTATCGGCTGTCGGATCCATGGGCCATCTATGGGCCGTAGGATCCATGGGCCTTCTATGGGCCGTCAGATCATGGGCCTTCTATGGGCCGTCGGATAAATGGGCCTTCTATGGGTCGTAGGGTCAATGGGCCTTCTACGTCCCGTAGGATCCATGGGCTTTCTACGGGCTGTCTCATCTATAGGCCTTGTACGGGCCGTATAAGGGGTCATAAACGGGCTAGAGTGGAAATCGTACGTTTTATGGGCTGACCATAACGGGCCGTTAATAGGACGTATTTGATGATGCTATGAAAATGGCCCAACAGATTAACGGGCCACAAACGGGCCAACTGTATCCACGGGTTGAATTTGGCCGACAAGCAGAAAAGGCTAGTAACGGGCCGTAAGTAACCGAATGCTGGAAATGATCCCAAGAATAAATGGGCCCTGAGAAGGCCAAAAGGTAACACGGGCTGGAAACTACCCAATTGAATAATGGGCCGCTAATGGGTATAAAGCGATACACTGTTCATTACGGGCCGGTTTCACCACGCACCATTAATGGGCCAAGAGTTACAAAGGGACTCGTATGGGCCGAAATACGTCATGGGCCATACATGGGTCGGAAGTTACAATGGGCTGGAATCATATTGGATAGCCTAGATGACGCTACTAGGACTAATTCCGTTAGGTCCTGACGGGTCATGAGTTAGCAGGCTATAAATTGGCTATATGCGAGCATGCCGTTAACAGGCTTTCCGTGGGCCGGCCCGCCACCTTTTGACCAAGTCAAACAGATCGGCCTTTTCACAGGAATGGGCCTCTGTTGGGTCGTGCCAATTGTCGACGTATCATAGGCGCCTTGCGTCCAATGAGTGGATGACATTTGTCGCAACGGTGAGCCGACACGTGTTTCCTCCAACCAATGATGATTTTACACATGGAAAATCCCCATTGGTCGGGGTTCTTAACGGGTTATCGGATCCAAAACCGGACCCGATAGCTTAACAGTGTTCCGTTATGGTGGATGACACGTGTCGGTCACCCTTGACGAAAGCACTTCTGTGATGCGCGGTTTATCGTCATGGAACACTTCTACGACAGCACAGGTATGACTATCTTGATTCTATCATAAATTTATCATGGATGTACATGCATGACAGAAAACGTGACCTACTGTGACAAACACGTATCATCACGGAAGTGTATTTTTTTGTAGTGCAAGTTCTTCACCGGTCATGTGATTTGTACATCCACTGTCGATGACCCACTCAGTAGCTTTGGGTTGATCATCCTATAGATGAATTAGTGCATCTTATGAACTCATATACTTCATCAGTGAAGAATATGACATCAAATTCATCAGTTTGAATTTCATGAAGCAGTACAACATATATAGCAATATGAGGATGTGTGAAATGAATATTCATTTCTTCATGATTAGCTTGCGTCCTTTCAAGCATATTTAGATCTCCAGCAAATTCTCCAGACGTTTAAGTTCGTCTGGAGACCTGACCCTACATAAGAGATTAGTTCTTATTCTTCACCACCCACATCTCGAGGGGTGGCAAAGTGTTCATCATTATGCGAGCTCCATAAGAAAAAGGTGGCATAGAAGCCAGTCCACTTCCTTTCACAGAAGAGGGGTTAGTGTAAGCATATGAATAAGCAAGGAAATTCTTCGAGGACTTATGAACATAATGATTTGAAGAATAATGCACATATTCGTAGCCCTTAGACTTTCCCTGCGAAACAGAAGTGTTAGCACGATGATATTCATATGATGATTTGGATCCATATGAGGTATTTGATCTACGTCAGGAATTTGGTCCATATGAGGACTTGTCCATATGAAGACTTTGGTCCATATGAAGAGTTTGATCTGGGGTTCTTATTCTTCACAGGTGGAGTTATGATGACACTCACCTGAAGACTTTCAATGCACCTTTTGGGAACCCAGATTTTCTTCATAGGGGGACCATTCCTGCAGTTAGTTCCAACATATCTAGCAAATACTTCACAATTCTGATTTTTGAACAGTTTATAGTTGGAGTCAAATGACTCATCAGATGAATATGAAGATTCACAAGTAAAGCCAGATAAAGTGGATGGATCTACGGGAGGTCCCTTCGCAGCAAGCCATGAGGTTTTGGGATACTGCTCAGGTTTCCAGTAGGTCCCATCAGCATTGAGTTTCCTCTTAGAAGCAATACCCTCTTTCTTAGGGTTCCTATTGAGGATTTGCTTTTTAAGCACATCACAAAGAGCCTGATGCCCATTGAGGCTTTTGTACATGCCTATCACATACAATGCCTTCAACCCTGCATTGTTAGTGATACTTGTGGTATCGTCAGATGAGGAATTTGTGACCATAGAGACAGTTGAAGAATTTGCAGCAATAGAAGCATTTGAACTTTCAGGAGAAGAATTAGCAGATTCACGTTCAATGCATTTCAAACATGGTGGAATGAATTCATCCTGAGCAAAACTGATCTGTTGAGCAAGCAATGAATCACGTTCCTTCTGAATATCTTCATAACTAACCCTTAGCTTCTCAAGATCTTGCTTTCTTTGAAGAAATTCATAAGAAAGTTTCTCATGGTCAGCTAAGAGAATGTTATGATGACTCTTAAGGTTATCAAACTTAGACTGAAGTCTCCGAAGATTATCAGTCAGAGTTTGAGTTCGATCCATTTTTTCACCCAACAGGTCATTGATGTCTACTACACAACCTTCTTGTTGTAGACGTTGTTGGGCCTCCAAGTGCAGAGGTTTGTAGGACAGTAGCAAATTTCCCTCAAGTGGATGACCTAAGGTTTATCAATCCATGGGAGGCGTAGGATGAAGATGTTCTCTCTCAAACAACCCTCCAACCAAATAACAAAGAGTCTCTTGTGTCCCCAACACACCCAATACAATGGTAAATTGTATAGGTGCACTAGTTCGGCGAAGAGATGGTGATACAAGTGCAATATGGATGGTAGATATGAGTATTTGTAATATGAAAATATAAAAACAGCAAGGTAGCTAATGATAAAAATGAGCGTAAACGGTATTGCAATGCTAGGAAACAAGGCCTAGGGTTCATACTTTCACTAGTGCAAGTTCTCTCAACAACAATAACATAATTGGATCATATAAATATCCCTCAACATGCAACAAAGAGTCACTCCAAAGTCACTAATAGCGGAGAACAAACGAAGAGATTATGGTAGGGTACGAAACCACCTCAAAGTTATCCTTTCTGATCTATCTATTCAAGAGTCTGTAGTAAAATAACACGAAGCTATTCTTTCCGTTCGATCTATCATAGAGTTCGCACTAGAATAACACCTTAAGACAAAAATCAACCAAAACCCTAATGTCACCTCAAGTATCCGTGGGTATGATTATACGATATGCATCACACAATCTCAGATTCATCTATTCAAACCAACACAAAGTACTTCAAAGAGTGCCCCAAAGTTTCTACCGGAGAGTCAAGACGAAAACGTGTGCCAACCCCTATGCATAGGTTCATGGGCGAAACCCGCAAGTTGATCACCAAAACATACATCAAGTGAATCAATAGAATACCCCATTGTCACCACGGGTATCCCACGCAAGACATACATCAAGTGTTCTCAAATCCTTAAAGACTCAATCCGATAAGATAACTTCAAAGGGAAGACTCAATCCATTACAAGAGAGTAGAGGGGGAGAAACATCATAAGATCCAACTATAATAGCAAAGCTCGCGATACATCAAGATCGTACCACCTCAAGAACACAAGAGAGATATCAAACACATAGCTACTGGTACATACCCTCAGCCCCGAGGGTGAACTACTCCCTCCTCCTCATGGAGAGCGCCGGGATGATGAAGATGGCCACTGGTGACGGATCCCCCCTCCTGCAGGGTGCCGGAACAAGGTCTCGATTGGTTTTTGGTGGCTACAGAGGCTTGCGGCGGCGGAACTCCCGATCAATTCTGTTCCCCAAAGGTTTTAGGGTATATGGATATGCATATATATAGGCAAAAGAAGTCGGTAAGGGGAGCCACGAGGGGCCCATGAGGGTGGAGGGCGCGCCCAGGGGGGTGGGCGCCCCCCTGCCTCGTGCCCTCCTCGTTGCTTCCCTGACGTGCACTCCAAGCCTCCTAGATTGTTTCTGTTCCAAAAATACCTTTCCCAAAGGTTTCATTCCGTTTGGACTCCGTTTGATATTCCTTTTCTGCGAAACACTGAAACAAGGGAAAAACAGAAACTGGCACTTGGCTCTGGGTTAATAGGTTAGTCCCAAAAATAATATAAAAGTGCATAGTAAAGCCCATTAAACATCCAAGATGGATAATATAATAGCATGAATACTTCATAAATTATAGATACATTGGATACGTATCAGCATCCCCAAGCTTAATTCCTGCTCGTCCTCGAGTAGGTAATTGATAAAAGAAATAATGTATGAAGTGTGAATGCTAGCAGGTGCATAAGTTTGATCAATGATAATTTCAATCACCTTTTCTAGCATCATCATATGTCATAACAGTAGCTCAACTCATAGAACTTCTCATGATCAAGTAACAAGTATTCACATGTCAAAGTATAGATCATAAAATTTCTTGAAAACTAACAAACCATGTTATTAGTCATCAAACAATTACAATTCATCTTGTTTTCAGGAAGAGTCTATGTCAGAGCTTTGATTTAGAAAACCCCACATACTCAACTATCATATAGTCTTTCAAAATTGCTAACACTCACGCGATATTTGTGGGTCCAAAGTTTTAATCAGACACAGAGATAGGTAGGGGCTTATAGATTCGCCTCCCAACCTTTTACCTCGAGGGTAATGTCAACAATAATAGTTCATGATGCCTTACTGTTGGGGAACGTAGTAATTTCAAAAAAATTCCTACGCACACGCAAGATCATGGTGATGCATAGCAACGAGAGGGGAGAGTGTTGTCTACATACCCTTGTAGACTGAAGCGGAAGCGTTGACTCAATGTAGAGGAAGTAGTCGTACGTTCTCCTCACGATCCGACCGATCACAGCACCGTTACTCCGGCACCTCCGAGTTCTTGGCACATGTTCAGCTCGATGACGATCCCCGGGCTCCGATCCAGCAAAGCGTCGGGGAAGAGTTCCGTCAGCACGACGGCGTGGTGACGATCTTGATGTGTTACCGGCGCAGGGCTTTGCCTAAGCACTGCAACGATATGACCGAGGTGGAATTTGGTGGAAGGGGGCACCACACACGGCTAAGGAACGATCCGTAGATCAACTTGTGTGTTCTAGGGTGCTCCCCTGCCCCCGTATATAAAGGAGCCAAGGGGGAGGGGCTGGCCGGCCAAGGGGTGGCGTGCCAGGGAGTCCTACTCCCTCCGGGAGTAGGATTCCCCAACCCCAATCCTAGTTGGAATAGGATTCCTCAAGGGGGAGAGGGAGAGAGGGGGCCGGCCACCTTCTCCTAGTCCTAATAGTACTAGGGGAAACGGGGGAGGCGCGCGGCCACCTAGGGCAGCCCCTTTTCTCCTTTCCACTAAGGCCCACTATGGCCCATTAGGCTCCCGGGGGGTTCCGGTAACCCTCCCGGTATTCCGGTAAAATTCTGATTTCACCTGGAACACTTCCGATGTCCAAACATAGGCTTCCAATATATCAATCTTTATGTCTCGACCATTTCGAGACTCCTCGTCATGTCCGTGATCACATCCGGGACTCCGAACTCCTTTGGTACATCAAAATGCATAAACTCATAATAACTGTCATCGTAACGTTAAGCGTGCGGACCCTACGGTTCGAGAACAATGTAGACATGACCGAGACACGTCTCCGGTCAATAACCAATAGCGGGACCTGGATGCCCATATTGGCTCCTACATATTCTACGAAGATCTTTATCGGTCAGACCGCATAACAACATACGTTGTTCCCTTTGTCATCGGTATGTTACTTGTCCGAGATTCGATCGTCAGTATCCAATACTTAGTTCAATCTCGTTACCGGCAAGTCTCTTTACTCGTTCCGTAATACATCATCCTGCAACTAACTCATTAGTTGCAATGCTTGCAAGGCTTAAGTGATGTGCATTACCGAGAGGGCCTAGAGATACCTCTCCGACAATCGGAGTGACAAATCCTAATCTCGAAATACGCCAACCCAACATCTACCATTGGAGACACCTGTAATACTCCTTTATAATCACCCAGTTACGTTGTGACGTTTGGTAGTACCCAAAGTGTTCCTCTGGCAAACGGGAGTTGCATAATCTCATAGTCATAGGAACATGTATAAGTCATGAATAAAGCAATAGCAACATACTAAACGATCGGGTGCTAAGCTAATATAATGGGTCATGTCAATCAAATCATTCAACCAATGATGTGACCTCGTTAATCAAATAACAACTCTTTGTTCATGGTTAGGAAACATAACCATCTTTGATTAACGAGCTAGTCTAGTAGAGGCATACTAGTGACACTCTGTTTGTCTATGTATTCACACATGCATTATGTTTCCGGTTAATACAATTCTAGCATGAATAATAAACCTTTATCATGATATAAGGAAATAAATAATAACTTTATTATTGCCTCTAGGGCATATTTCCTTCAGTCTCCCACTTGCACTAGAGTCAATAATCTAGATTACACTGTAATGATCCTAACACCCATGGAGTTTTGGTGCTGATCATGTTTTGCTCGTGGAAGAGGCTTAGTCAACGGGTCTGCAACATTCAGATCCGTATGTATCTTGCAAATCTCTATGTCTCCCACCTGGACTAGATCCCGGATGGAGTTGAAGCGTCTCTTGATGTGTTTGGTCCTTTTGTGAAATCTGGATTCCTTTGCCAAGGCAATTGCACCAGTATTGTCACAAAAGATTTTCATTGGACCCGATGCACTAGGTATGACACCTAGATCGGATATGAACTCCCTCATCCAGACTCCTTCATTTGCTGCTTCCGAAACAGCTATGTACTCCGCTTCACATGTAGATCCCGCTACGACGCTTTGTTTAGAACCGCACCAACTGACAGCTCCACCGTTTAATGTAAACACGTGTCCGGTTTGTGATTTAGAATCGTCCGGATCAGTGTCAAAGCTTGCATCAACGTAACCTCTTACGGTGAGCTCTTTGTCACCTCCATATATGAGAAACATATCCTTAGTCCTTTTCAGGTATTTCAGGATGTTCTTGACCGCTGTCCAGTGATCCACTCCTGGATTACTTTGGTACCTCCCTGCTAAACTTATAGCAAGGCACACATCAGGTCTGGTACACAGCATTGCATACATGATAGAGCCTATGGCTGAAGCATAGGGAACATCTTTCATTTTCTCTCTATCTTCTGCAGTGGTCGGGCTTTGAGTCTTACTCAATCTCACACCTTTGTAACACAGGCAAGAACCCTTTCTTTGCTTGATCCATTTTGAACTTCTTCAAAATCTTGTCAAGGTACGTGCTTTGTGAAAGTCCAATTAAGCGTTTTGATCTATCTCTATAGATCTTTATGCCTAACATGTAAGCAGCTTCTCCGAGGTCTTTCATTGAAAAACTTTTATTCAAGTATCCCTTTATGCTATCCAGAAATTCTATATCATTTCCAATCAGTAATATGTCATCCACATATAATATTAGAAATGCTACAGAGCTCCCACTCACTTTCTTGTAAATACAGGCTTCTCCGAAAGTCTGTATAAAACCAAATGCTTTGATCACACTATCAAAGCGTTTATTCCAACTCCGAGAGGCTTGCACCAGTCCATAAATGGATCGCTGGAGCTTGCACACTTTGTTAGCTCCCTTTGGATCGACAAAACCTTCCGGTTGCATCATATACAATTCTTCTTCCAGAAATCCATTCAGGAATGCAGTTTTGACATCCATCTGCCAAATTTCATAATCATAAAATGCGGCAATTGCTAACATGATTCGGACAGACTTAAGCATTGCTATGGGTGAGAAGGTCTCATCGTAGTCAATCCCTTGAACTTGTCGAAAACCTTTTGCGACAAGTCGAGCTTTGTAGACAGTAACATTACCATCAGCGTCAGTCTTCTTCTTAAAGATCCATTTGTTCTCAATTGCTTGCCGATCATCAAGCAAGTCAACCAAAGTCCATACTTTGTTCTCATACATGGATCCCATCTCAGATTTCATGGCTTCAAGCCACTTTGCGGAATCTGGGCTCACCATTGCTTCTTCATAGTTCGTAGGTTCATCATGGTCTAGTAACATGACTTCCAGAATAGGATTACTGTACCACTCTGGTGCGGATCTCACTCTGGTTGATCTACGAGGTTCAGTAGTATCTTGATCTAAAGTTTCATGATCATCATCATTAGCTTCCTCATTTATTGGTGTAGGTGTCGCAGAAACAGTTTTCTGTGATGTACTACTTCTCAATAAAGGAGTAGGTACAGTTACCTCGTCAAGTTCTACTTTCCTCCCACTCACTTCTTTCGAAAGAAACTCCTTCTCTAGAAAGTTTCCGAACTTAGCAACAAAAGTCTTGCCTTCGGATCTGTGATAGAAGGTGTATCCAACAGTTTCCTTTGGATGTCCTATGAAGACACATTTCTCCGATTTGGGTTCGAGCTTATCTGGTTGAAGCTTTTTCACATAAGCATCGCAGCCCCAAACTTTAAGAAACGACAACTTTGGTTTCTTGCCAAACCATAGTTCATAAGGCGTCGTCTCAACGGATTTAGATGGTGCCCTATTTAACGTGAATGCGGCCGTCTCTAGAGCGTATCCCCAGAACGATAGTGGTAAATCAGTAAGAGACATCATAGATCGCACCATATCTAGTAAAGTACGATTACGACGTTCGGACACACCATTACGCTGTGGTGTTCCGGGTGGCGTGAGTTGCGAAACTATTCCACAATTTTTCAAATGTACACCAAACTCGTAACTCAAATATTCTCCTCCACGATCTGATCGTAGAAACTTTATTTTCTTGTTACGATGATTTTCAACTTCACTCTGAAATTCTTTGAACTTTTCAAATTTTTCAGACTTGTGTTTCATTAAGTAGATATACCCATATCTGCTCAAATCATCTGTGAAGGTGAGAAAATAACGATATCCGCCACGAGCCTCAACATTCATTGGACCACATACATCCGTATGTATGATTTCCAACAAATCTGTTGCTCTCCCCATAGTTCCGGAGAACGGTGTTTTAGTCATCTTGCCCATGAGGCACGGTTCGCAAGTGCCAAGTGATTCATAATCAAGTGACTCCAAAAGTCCATCAGTATGGAGTTTCTTCATGCGCTTTATACCGATATGACCTAAACGGCAGTGCCACAAATAAGTTGCACTATCATTATCAACTCTGCATCTTTTGGCTTCAACATTATGAATATGTGTATCACTACTATCGAGATTCATCAAAAATAGACCACTCTTCAATGGTGCATGACCATAAAAGATATTACTCATATAAATAGAACAACCATTATTCTCTGATTTAAATGAATAACCGTCTCGCATCAAACAAGATCCAGATATAATGTTCATGCTCAACGCTGGCACCAAATAACAATTATTTAGGTCTAATACTAATCCCGAAGGTAGATGTAGAGGTAGCGTGCCAACTGCGATCACATCGACTTTGGAACCATTTCCCACGCGCATCGTCACCTCGTCCTTTGCTAGTGTCTGCTTATTCTGTAGTCCCTGTTTTGAGTTGCAAATATTAGCAACAGAACCAGTATCAAATACCCAGGTGCTACTGCGAACATTAGTAAGGTACACATCAATAACATGTATATCACATATACCTTTGTTCACCTTGCCATCCTTCTTATCCGCCAAATACTTGGGGCAGTTCCGCTTCCAGTGACCAGTCTGCTTGCAGTAGAAGCACTCAGTTTCAGGCTTAGGTCCAGACTTGGGTTTCTTCTCTTGAGCAGCAACTCGCTTGCCGTTCTTCTTGAAGTTCCCCTTTTTCTTCCCTTTGCCCTTCTTCTTGAAACTAGTGGTTTTGTTAACCATCAACACTTGATGCTCCTTCTTGATTTCTACCTCCACAGCTTTTAGCATTGCGAAGAGCTCGGGAATAGTCTTGGTCATCCCTTGCATATTATAGTTCATCACGAAGCTCTTGTAGCTTGGTGGCAGTGATTGGAGAATTCTGTCAATGACGCAATCATCTGGAAGAGTAACTCCCAATTTAATCAAGTGATTATTATACCCAGACATTTTGAGTATATGCTCACTGACAGAACTGTTCTCCTCCATTTTGCAGCTATAGAACTTATTGGAGACTTCATATCTCTCAATCCGGGCATTTGCTTGAAATATTAACTTCAACTCCTGGAACATCTCATATGCTCCATGACGTTCAAAACGTCGTTGAAGTCCCGGTTCTAGGCCGTAAAGCATGGCACACTGAACTATCGAGTAGTCATCCGCTTTGCTCTGCCAGACGTTCATAACTTCTGGTGTTGCTCTAGTAGCAGGCCTGGCACCTAGCGGTGCTTCCAGGACGTAATTCTTCTGTGCAGCAATGAGGATAATCCTCAAGTTACGGACCCAGACCGTGTAATTGCTACCATCATCTTTCAACTTTGCTTTCTCAAGGAACGCATTAAAATTTAACGGAACAACAGCACGAGCCATCTATCTACAATCAACATAAACAAGCAAGATACTATCAGATACTAAGTTCATGATAAGTTTAAGTTCAGTTAATCAAATTAATTAAGAACTCCCACTTAGATAGACATCCCTCTAATCCTCTAAGTGATCACGTGATCCAAATCAACTAAACCATAACCGATCATCACGTGATATGGAGTAGTTTTCAATGCTGAACATCTTTATGTTGATCATATCTACTATATGATTCACGCTCGACCTTTCGGTCTCTGTGTTCCGAGGTCATATCTTATATGCATAGCTCGTCAAGTATAACCTGAGTATTCCGCGTGTGCAACTGTTTTGCACCCGTTGTATTTGAACGTAGAGCCTATCACACCCGATCATCACGTGGTGTCTCAGCACGAAGAACTTTTGCAACGGTGCATACTCAGGGAGAACACTTCTTGATAATTTAGTGAGAGATCATCTTATAATGCTACCGTCAATCAAAGCAAGATAAGATGCATAAAAAGATAAACATCACATGCAATCAATATAAGTGATATGATATGGTCATCATCATCTTGTGCTTGTGATCTCCATCTCCGAAGCACCGTCATGATCACCATCGTCACCGGCGCGACACCTTGATCTCCATCATAGCATCGTTGTCGTCTCACCAATCTTATGCTTCCACGACTATCACTACCGCTTAGTAATAAAGTAAAGCATTACATCGCGATTGCATTGCATACAATAAAGCGACAACCATATGGCTCCTGCCAGTTGCCGATAACTCGTACAAAACATGATCATCTCATACAATAAAATTTAGCATCATGTCTTGACCATATCACATCACAACATGCCCTGCAAAAACAAGTTAGACGTCCTCTACTTTGTTGTTGCAAGTTTTACGTGGCTGCTACGGGCTTAAGCAAGAACTCATCTTACCTACGCATCAAAACCACAACGATAGTTTGTCAAATAGACTTCGTTTTAACCTTCTCAAGGACCGGGCGTAGCCACACTCGGTTCAACTAAAGTTGGAGAGACAGTCTTCCGCAAGCCATCTATGTGCAAAGCACGTCGAGGGAACCGGTCTCGCGTAAGCGTACGCGTAAGGTTGGTACGGATCGTCTCGTCCAACAATACCGCTGAACCAAAGTATGACATGCTGGTAGGCAGTATGACTTGTATCGTCCACAACTTACTTGTGTTCTACTCGTGCAAATAACATCAAACCATAAAAACCTAGGCTCTGATACCACTGTTGGGGAACGTAGTAATTTCAAAAAAAATCCTACACACACGCAAGATCATGGTGATGCATAGCAACGAGAGGGGAGAGTGTTGTCTACATACCCTTGTAGACTGAAGCGGAAGCGTTGACTCAACATAGGGGAAGTAGTCGTACGTTCTCCTCATGATCCGACCGATCACAGCACCGTTACTCCGGCACCTCCGAGTTCTTGGCACACGTTCAGCTCGATGACGATCCCCGGGCTCCGATCCAGCAAAGCGTCGGGGAAGAGTTCCGTCAGCACGACGGCGTGGTGACGATCTTGATGTGTTACCGGCGCAGGGCTTCGCCTAAGCACTGCAACGATATGACCGAGGTGGAATTTGGTGGAAGGGGGCACCGCACACGGCTAAGGAACGATCCGTAGATCAACTTGTGTGTTCTAGGGTGCTCCCCTGCGCCCGTATATAAAGGAGCCAAGGGGGAGGGGCTGGCCGGCCAAGGGGTGGCGCGCCAGGGAGTCCTACTCCCTTCGGGAGTAGGATTCCCCCCCCCCCAATCCTAGTTGGAATAGGATTCCTCAAGGGGGAGAGGGAGAGAGGGGGCCGGCCACCTTCTCCTAGTCCTAATAGGACTAGGGGAAAGGGGGGAGGCGCGCGGCCACCTAGGGCAGCCCCTTTTCTCCTTTCCACTAAGGCCCACTATGGCCCATTAGGCTCCCGGGGGGTTCCGGTAACCCTCCCGGTATTCCGGTAAAATCCTGATTTCACCTGGAACACTTCCGATGTCCAAACATAGGCTTCCAATATATCAATCTTTATGTCTCGACCATTTAGAGACTCCTCGTCATGTCCGTGATCACATCCGGGACTCCGAACTCCTTCGGTACATCAAAATGCATAAACTCATAATAACTGTCATCGTAACGTTAAGCGTGCGGACCCTACGGTTCGAGAACAATGTAGACATGACCGAGACACGTCTCCAGTCAATAACCAATAGTGGGACCTGGATGCCCATATTGGCTCCTACATATTCTACGAAGATCTTTATCGGTCAGACCGCATAACAACATATGTTGTTCCCTTTGTCATCGGTATGTTACTTGTCCGAGATTCGATCGTCAGTATCCAATACTTAGTTCAATCTCGTTACCGGCAAGTCTCTTTACTCGTTCCGTAATACATCATCCTGCAACTAACTCATTAGTTGCAATGCTTGCAAGGCTTAAGTGATGTGCATTACCGAGAGGGCCCAGAGATACCTCTCCGACAATCGGAGTGAAAAATCCTAATCTCGAAATACGCCAACCCAACATCTACCATTGGAGACACCTGTAATACTCCTTTATAATCACCCAGTTACGTTGTGACGTTTGGTAGTACCCAAAGTGTTCCTCTGGCAAACGGGAGTTGCATAATCTCATAGTCATAGGAACATGTATAAGTCATGAATAAAGCAATAGCAACATACTAAACGATCGGGTGCTAAGCTAATATAATGGGTCATGTCAATCAGATCATTCAACCAATGATGTGACCTCGTTAATCAAATAACAACTCTTTGTTCATGGTTAGGAAACATAACCATCTTTGATTAACGAGCTAGTCTAGTAGAGGCATACTAGTGACACTCTGTTTGTCTATGTATTCACACATGCATTATGTTTCCGGTTAATACAATTCTAGCATGAATAATAAACCTTTATCATGATATAAGGAAATAAATAATAACTTTATTATTGCCTCTAGGGCATATTTCCTTCACTTACATCCAATTGGATATATATATATATATCAGAATCTTTCCAACACAATGTGCTTGCCAAAGGATAAAATGTAAAAAGGAAAGGTGAGGATCACCATGACTCTTGCATAAGGTAAAAGACAATAATAAAAGATAGGCCCTTCGCAGAGGGAAGCAGAGGTTGCCATGCGATTTTATAGTTGGATGCACAAAATCTTAGTGCGAGGGAACGTCACTTTATATTGCCACTTGTGATATGGACCTTTATTATGCAGTCCGTCGCTTTTATTTCTTCCATATCACAATGATCGTATAAAGCTTATTTTCTCCACACTAAAAGATCATACATATTTAGAGAGCAATTTTTATTGCATGCACCGATGACAACTTACTTGAAGGATCTTACTCAATCCATAGGTAGGTATGGTGGACTCTCATGGCAATACTGGTTTAAGGGAAGTTTGGAAGCACAAGTAGTATCTCTACTTGGTGCAAAGAATTTGGCTAACATGAGGGGGAAAGGCAAGCTCAACGTGTTGGGCGATCCATGACAATATACTCTATTTCGGATATAAGAAAACATAACCCATTACGTTGTCTTCCTTGTCCAACATCAACCTTTTAGCATGTCATGTTTTAATGAGTGCTCACAATTACAAAATATGTCCAAGATAGTATATTTGTATGTGAAATCTCTCTTCCTTCAATATTGTTTCATGAATTGTTCAAGTGACCAATACAATGTTTGCTAACCTTCAGTAAATTTATCACCTCTACTTCTTATATGTAAAGTCATTACTCCCCATGCAATAAGCATATGAAACATGTATAATTTCAGATTTACGGTATTCAATTCATTCAACCATTTACTCATAGGATATAAGTGAAGCACACGAGTAAATGACAAACTAGTCCGAAAGATATAAGTGAAGATCAATAAGTAATTAAATAATTATATAGCTATGTGAAGACTCTCTCTCATTTAAGAATTTCAGATCTTGGTATTTTACTCAAACAGCAAGCAACAAAATAAAATTACATGACGCTCCAAGCAAAACACATATCATGTGGTGAATAAAAATATAGCTCCAAGTAAAGTTACCGATGAACGAAGACGAAAGAGGGGATGCCATCCGGGGCATCCCCAAGCTTAGGCTCTTGGTTGTCCTTGAATATTACCTTGGGGTGCCTTGGGCATCCCCAAGCTTAGGCTCTTGCCACTCCTTATTCCATAGTCCATCGAATCTTTACCCAAAACTTGAAAACTTCACAACACAAAACTCAACAGAAAACTCGTAAGCTCCATTAGCAAAAGAAAACAAAACACCACTTCAAGTTACTGTAATGAACTCATTCTTTATTTGTATTGGTGTTAAATCTACTGTATTCCAACTTCTCTATGGGTTATAAACTATTTTACTAGCCATAGATTCATCAAAATAAGCAAACAACACACGAAAAACAGAATCTGTCAAAAACACAACAGTCTGTAGTAATCTGTAACTAACGCAAACTTATGGAGCTCAAAAAATTCTACTAAACTAGGAAGTCCTAGATAATTTCATTAGTGATCTTCTGCAATTGGAGTCAGTATTTTATCACGTTCTGGTGATTTTAAACAATTGTTTTCGTGAACAGAAAGTTTCTGGAATTTTCAGCAAGATCAAATAATTATCATCCAAGAAGATCCTATAGGTCTTACTTGGCACAAACACTAATTAAAACATAAAACTACATCTAACCAGAGGCTAGATCAAATACTTATTACTGAACATAACCAAAAATCAAGAACCAAAAATAAAATTGGGTTGCCTCCCAACAAGCGCTAACGTTTAACACCCCTAGCTAGGCATGATGATTTCAATGATGCTCACATAACAGATACGAATTGAAACATAAAGAGAGCATCATGAAGAATATGACTAGCACATTTAAGTCTAACCCACTTCCTATGCATAGGGATTTTGTGAGCAAATAACTTATGGGAACAATAATCAACTAGCATAGGAAGGCAAAACAAGCATAACTTCAAAACTTTAAGCACATAGAGAGGAAACTTGATATTATTGCAGTTCCTACAAGCATATATTCCTCCCTCATAATAATTTTCAGTAGCATCATGAATGAATTCAACAATATAACCAGCACCTAAAGCATTCTTTTCATGATCTACAAGCATAGAAAATTTACTACTCTCCACATAAGCAACATTTTTCTCATTCGGAATAGTGGGAGTATCATAAGAGACTTGAATACTATAAATTTTTTCCACATTAAAAGAGTAATGTTCAGAAAAAAGGGTAATCATAATCATGAAAAGTTTTATAAATATAATCATCACTACTTTTTATAGCATAAGTATCATCACAATAATCATCATAAGTAGCAACTTTGTTCTCATCATAATTAATTGAAACCTCTTCCAATATAGTGGAATCATTACTAAATAAAGTCATGACCTCTCCAAATCCACTTTCATAATTATCATAATAAGATTCAACATCCTCCAAAATAGTGGGATCATTACTTCCTAAAGTTGACACCCTTCCAAACCCACTTTCATCAATATAATCATCATAAGTAGGAGGCATGCTATCATAATTATAAATTTGCATATCAAAACTTGGGAGACTAAAAATATCATCTTCATTAAACGTAGCCTCCCTAAGCTTGGGACAAACATTAATTGCAACAAATATATTCTCAAAAACATCATCTTCTTCAAACATAGCATCCCCAAGCTTGGGCCTTTTCATATCATAAGCATAATCACTCTCATCATTAATAGTATGGATAGCACCAATAGTATAGCAATTATCATCATCACAATGAGTAGTAGGAGCAACATAATTTGGGAGGGATACCTTTTTACCTTTGCTTCTCCATTTTTTCTTTTTCTTCTTCACATCATGTGCGGGTTTACCCCTCTTTTTTGAGCTCCTTATCGATGAGATTGGTTGAATAGAAAGCTCCTCCTCGTTACCTGATTCATCATAAGAAATAATAGGAGAATGTTGGGAAGTCTCTTCCCTTTCATTAGTATTCTCTTCATCTTCTATTTATTTTCTTTTCTTTATGTAATTGTCAATATAAGGATTTTCAATGCAATTCACCGCAGAATACATATAAATTACCTCTAGATCAAAATTAAGAAGTTTATCACGGGCAAATACTGGAAGATAGTTAGTTATACGTTTCATTTCTTCACAACACATAAGCGAACTAAGTTCATTATGATGTGCAAGGGAAATCAAGTAATCACAACTTTTGGAAACGATTAGGTCATGAAACAATTTGAATCGGATAGTTAAATGACCACGTTCATTGCAAAGTTCACATATACGGCTAAGAAAATTTAAATTTTCAGCACAAACATCTAACCTTTCTTGCAACCATTTAGTTTCTAAGTACTTATGCCCATTGCAAAATCTATCTTCCTTTTTGGGTATGTATTTGCAAACTCTATGCACTCCACAAAAGTCGACATGCTTATAAGAGATATTCTCATCATGACTAGTGCAATCATCATTAGTACTATGGATATTCAAGGAGTTCATACTAACAACATTGCAATCATGCTCATCATTCAAAGATTTAGTGCCAAACATTTTAATGCATTCTTCTTCTAACACTTTGGCACAATTTTCCTTTCCATCATACTCACGAAAGATATTAAAAAGATAAAGCGTATGAGACAAACTCAATTCAATTTTTTGTAGTTTTCTTTTATAAACTAAACTAGTGATAAAACAAGAAGCAAATAGATTCGATTGCAAGATCCAAAGATATACCTTCAAGCAGTCACCTCCCCGGCAACGGCGCCAGAAAAGAGCTTAGTTGACGGGGTGTGAGTGCCGCTTACCTAGCCTCCCTGGCAACGGCACCAGAAAAGAGCTTGATGTCTACTACACAACCTTCTTCTTGTAGATGTTGTTGGGCCTCCAAATGCAGAGGTTTGTAGGACAGTAGCAAATTTCCCTCAAGTGGATGACCTGAGGTTTATCAATCCGTGGGAGGCGTAGGATGAAGATGGTCTCTCTCAAACAACCCTGCAACCAAATAACAAAGAGTCTCTTGTGTCCCCAACACACCCAATACAATGGTAAATTGTGTAGGTGCACTAGTTCGGCAAAGAGATGGTGATACAAGTGCAATATGGATGGTAGATACGAGTATTTGTAATATGAAAATATAAAAACAGCAAGGTAGCTAATGATAAAAGTGAGCGTAAACGGTATTGCAATGCTAGGAAACAAGGCCTAGGGTTCATACTTTCACTAGTGCAAGTTCTCTCAACAACAATAACAGAATTGGATCATATAAATATCCCTCAACATGCAACAAAGAGTCACTCCAAAGTCACTAATAGCGGAGAACAAACGAAGAGATTATGGTAGGGACGAAACCACCTCAAAGTTATCCTTTCTGATCTATCTATTCAAGAGTCTGTAGTAAAATAACACGAAGCTATTCTTTCCGTTCGATCTATCATAGAGTTCGTACTAGAATAACACCTTAAGACAAAAATCAACCAAAACCCTAATGTCACCTCAAGTATCCGTGGGTATGATTATACGATATGCATCACACAATCTCAGATTCATCTATTCAAACCAACACAAAGTACTTCAAAGAGTGCCCCAAAGTTTCTACCGGAGAGTCAAGATGAAAACGTGTGCCAACCCCTATGCATAGGTCCATGGGAGGAACCCGCAAGTTGATCACCAAAACATACATCAAGTGAATCAATAGAATACCCCATTATCACCACGGGTATCCCACGCAAGACATACATCAAGTGTTCTCAAATCCTTAAAGACTCAATCCGATAAGATAACTTCAAAGGGAAAACTCAATCTATTACAAGAGAGTAGAGGGGGAGAAACATCATAAGATCCAACTATAATAGCAAAGCTCGCGATACATCAAGATCGAACCACTCAAGAACACGAGAGAGAGAGAGAGAGAGAGAGAGAGAGAGATCAAACACATAGCTACTGGTACATACCCTCAGCCCCGAGGGTGAACTACTCCCTCCTCATCATGGAGAGCGTCTGGATGATGAAGATGGCCACCGATGACGGATCCCCCCTCCGGCAGGGTGCCGGAACAGGGTCCCGATTGGTTTTTGGTGACTACAGAGGCTTGCGACGGCGGAACTCCCGATCTATTCTGTTCCCCAAAGGTTTTAGGGTATATGGATATATATATATAGGTGAAAGAAGTCGGTAAGGGGAGCCACGAGGGGCCCACGAGGGTGGAGGGCGCGCCCCCTGCCTCGTGCCCTCCTCGTTGCTTCCCTGACATGCACTCCAAGCCTCCTGGATTGCTTCTGTTCCAAAAATAACTTTCCCGAAGGTTTCATTACATTAGGACTCCGTTTGATATTCCTTTTCTACGAAACACTGAAACAAGGGAAAAACAGAAACTAGCACTGGGCTCTGGGTTAATAGGTTAGTCCCAAAAATAATATAAAAGTGCATAGTAAAGCCCATTAAACATCCAAGATGGATAATATAATAGCATGAATACTTCATAAATTATAGATACGTTGGAGACGTATCAGTTATCGTTTTTGTCTAGCATGTTTTGAACCTTTTTAAAAGCCTTTTGTTGTTTACAGCAATCTTAGCAAGTTTAGAACAACTAGGCTTGAGGTTTTCATCAGATTCATCCTCACTTGATTTAGGGGAGGGATATTTGAGTACCTTGGCACCTTTTGCCATGAAGCAATAGGTGGGAGCGTAGTCATCATCACCGTCGTCAGCAGTGTTGGGGAAGTCATTTTCCTCAGAGTTGAAGATGGACTTGCTGACGAAAGCAGTAGCGAGAGCTAGGCTCGCCACACTAGATTCTGACTCCTCAAATGCCTCCTCTTCCTCATTTTCCTCAGATTCAGCTTAGGAGTCCATTTCGTTGCCAATGAATGCCCAAGCCTTTTTGGAGCTGCTCTTCTTGTGAGATGAATATTTTGAAGATTTTGACGATGAGGACTTTGAAGATTTATTCTACTTCGAGTCATCAGAACTATCATCCTTGTATTTCTTCTTCTTAGATTCATTTGAGGGAGTCCTAGATTATGGGGTCCTCGGGTGTCCGGGTTATGTGATATGGGCCGGACCGATGGGCCGTGAAGATACAAGGTAGAAGACCTTCCTCCATGTTCGGATAAGACTCTCCTATGTGTGGATGGCAAGATTGGCATTCGGATGTATAGTTTCCTTCTTCTGCAAACTGACTCTGTACAACCCTAGGCCCCTCCGGTGTCTATATAAACTGGAGGGTTTAGTCCATATAGCCTATCAGAATTCATATAGGCTGGACTTCTAGGGTTTAGCCATTACGATCTCGAGGTAGATCAACTCTTGTAACCCTATACTCATCAAAGACAATCAAGCAGGAAGTAGGGTTTTACCTCCATTAAGAGGGTCTGAACCTGGGTAAACATCGTGTCCCCTTTGTCTCCTGTTACCTTCGATCCTTGGATGCATAGTCCGGGACCCCCTACCCGAGATCGGGCAGTTTTGACACCGACATTGGTGCTTTCATTGAGAGTTCCACTGTGTCATCAGCAGAAGGTTTGATGGCTCGTTCGATCATCAACAATGATGCTGTTTCCGGGGGAACTTTCCACCTCGGTCAACTTTTTGTGTTTGGCAGCTTCGCTCTGCATGCCAATTCAATTGGTCACCTTGAACAGATTGACAGCTATGCCCCTGGTCACCAGATCGGATTCAGGAGCCTGAATTACGTCGCTGACATCCGAGGATACTTGATCTTCGAAGGGTTCACGGCTTCGACCACTATTCCTCATCTCCAAGAAGGAAACCCATCAGATCCATCATCAGGAACCACTCAAATACAAACTATCATCCCTTCCCTGGCCTTAGATCCAAAGCAGACCACCTCACCCGAAGATGGGAGTTTGAAACCCACCAGACTCTCTCCTACTACGGAGCTCTTTGCCGGAGACCCAGAGGCGACCCTACCTTCGGAAAGCCTGGAATCAAGCAGGACTCTCCCTATCATCAGAGAGCCGAACTCACCCCTGGAGGCCAGCTCCAAACTCTCAAGGTCTGCGCCCATTGAGCACGGCCAGGTGTCATGTACCATGCCCAGCTCCGCAGGACCTCAGTTCCCCGTCCGGCCTTCGCTCCTAAGCGAGGCCCTGGACTTAATGGGATCTCTCGCCATCACGGAAGTATCACCTCTGAACTATGCCCAACCCGGATTAGGGGCTGAGAGCGGGGAATTTTATGTCCCACCCACCACCCACTTAATAGCCACTGTCGAGGACTTGACCGACATGCTACATTACGCCTCCGAAGACATCGACGGTATGGACGACGATGCCGGAGACGAACCAGGCCAGAATCCGCCCATCACCGGGCGTTGGACGGCCACCTCCACATATGACGTGTATATGGTGGATACACCGAAAAAGGACGACGACGACGGCAGCAAGGATCCAATCGAGGACAAGCCCGTCGAGGCACCATCGAAACGTCGATGTCAGCGGTGCCGCTCAAAATCGCGTCGCGAAAAGGAAAGCAACACCGGCACCAGAGACAATAACAGTCCTGACGATGCCGAAGACCCCAAAGACCCATCGAGTCTGCATCTGAGCAGGATGGATGGGAGGAGGGACAAGTTAACACCGACGAGCCAGTCGGGAATGAGGATTAGGAGGATAGTAACTATCTACCAATCTCCGAGGAGGATGTCAGCCTCGGCAACGAAGACTTCATTTTGCCAGAAGAACCCCTTAAGCAAGAGCACTTTAAGCGGTAGCTAATCGCAATTGGGAGAAGCCTAAAAAAGAAACAGCAACAGCTCCAAGCCGAGGATACACTCAATGACAGATGGACCCAGGAACTAGCTGCCGAAGAATATGGCCTCGAGCACCCAACAAAGAGTTATCCGAAGCGTCAGCTACTGCCACAATTCGATGAAGAGGCCCTTGAGCCAATACCGTCAAGATATAATCATGCTGATGAACCAGACCGACCACCACGTGGGCGGGACAAAGCGGCTCCTTATGCCGAACACCAGCCCGCACCACGTCGCTGTCGAGGCAAAGAGGTATCAGCTCCGGGCTACACCTACGACTAACGCCACGACCTGGACAATGGAGCCGGTCAGGCCAGATCAATCTATGGATCAAGGGGGGCGTGCTCCAACGCGAGACGACGACCATCAAGCCTGGTGCGACAGGCATAACCTCACCCGGGCTGAAAACCGAACACGGATGTCATCTGAACTCCGTCGTGACGTTGCCCGATACAGAGGCGCCACACACCCCTTATGCTTTATTGATGAGGTAATGCAACACCAGTTCCCAGAAGGGTTTAAACCCATAAACATTGAAGCATATGATGGAACGACAGATCCCGCGGTATGGATTGAAGATTTTCTTCTCCATATTCACATGGCTCGCGGTGACGATCTCCACGCCATTAGATACCTCCCCCTAAAGCTAAAAGGACCAGCAGGGCACTGGTTAAACAGCCTCCCAGAGAACTCTATTGGCCGTTGGGAAGACTTGGAGGATGCATTTCACGACAACTTCCAAGGCACATATGTCCGGCCACCGGACGGCGATGACCTTAGTCACATAGTCCAGCAGCCCGAAGAGTCAGCTTGCAAACTCTGAACTCGATTCTTAATTAAAAAGAACCAAATCGTCGACTGCTCGGATGATGAAGCCTTAGCGGCCTTTAAACATAGCGTTCGCGACGAATGGCTTGCCCGACACCTTGGCCAAGAAAAGCCGAAGTCCATGGCAGCCCTCAGTGCACTCATGACCCGCTTCTGCGCGAGAGAGGACAGCTGGTTAGCTCATAGAAGCACCAGTACCAGCGACCCTGGCACCTCCGAAGCCAGGGATGGCAACGGACACCCGCAACGTAAAAAGCACAAGCATCGGAACAACAATGAAGAAACCGAACACACAGCGGTCCACGCCAGATTCAGCGGCTCTAAACCCAATCAGCGGAAGAAGCCATTCAATGGAAATAGGGACGGCCCATCGAATTTAGACAAAATACTCGATCAACCTTGCAAAATTCATGGTACCCCCAAAAAGCCTACAAATCATTCCAACAGAAACTGTTGGGTCTTCAAACAGGCCAGTAAGTTAAATACAGAACACAAGGGGAAAGGGACGCCGAGCGAGGATGATGATGAGCCCCGCCCACCGAACATAGGGGGACAGAAGAAATTTCCCCCCAAGGTAAAAACAGTGAATATGATATACGTCACTCATATCCCCAAGAGGGAGCGCAAGCGCGCACTAAGGGACGTCTACGCCGTAGAGCCGGTCGCCCCAAAATTCAATCCTTGATCAGCTTGTCCGATCACCTTCGATCGCAGGGACCACCCGACCAGTATCCGTCATGGAGTTCGGCAGCCGGGTCCTCCATCCAATCATCAATGGATTCCATCTCACTCGCGTCCTTATGGACGGCGGCAGCAGTCTTAACCCGATTTATCAAGACACTATTCATAAAATGGGTATTGACCCATCAACAACCAAGCCTAGTAACACCACCTTTAAAGGAGTGATACCCGGCGTAGAGGCCCGCTGCACGGGTTCATTAACGTTGGAAGTAGTCTTTGGTTCACCGGATAACTTCCGACGCGAATACTTGATCTTCGACATGGTCCCCTTCCGCAGTGGCTATCACGCACTGCTTGGACGAACCGCCTTCGCCCGCCTCAATGCAGTCCTGCACTATGCTTACTTAAAGCTCAAGATGCCCGGACCGCGTGGAGTCATCACAGTAAATGGTAACATGGAGCGCTCCCTCTATACTGAGGAGCACATTGTGGCCCTTGCGGCCGAGGTATAGAGCGGCCTCATCAAGCCGAACACTTCATCAGCCATCAAGCCCCCAAACACTGTCAAACGAGTCCGGCCTACACTGCAGAACGACAGCTTGGTGAATCCAGAGCTGGACTAGGCACATTGCCTCCGTCAGTCACCTCATCCAACCACGATGTATGTACCGCGTGTGTATAACTACACACTTAAAATACCTTTGGCAACGACGGAGGCACATTGCAGACGAGGTTCGTAGTGCAGATCGACCCTATTTGGACCTGAACCTTTTCCCCTTCCCTCTTTTCGTCATATTACAGGTTCATTAAAACCTAAATCACTTCACGGCCATACAGGGGATCTTTCACGGGCCCCCTCTATACATGCGGTTGTCGATTTTGTCCTCTTAAAGGATTCGGCACCAAGGCGACAGCGGCGCAGACGTGCGGCAGGGCATCAAGGGAATCTTCAAGAATACCTTTTATTTTTTTTCAGCCCTGTATACAGCTTCCCCTTATGTACAAATTCCCGGCATGTAAAATAGCCTTGATGATTATGGCATCATCTGTAATAGCATGTTTTGACGTATCAATCAGAATATAATGGAAACAGTTTTGTACCAACCCTTGTTCGGTATGGGTTTATTTCATAATCGGTATTCCCTCTTTGCGTCAGATTGCCATATATACTTTGGTACGGCTTAAATGCCAGGGGCTCTATTCGGACACATAAATTCAAAAAGTCTGAACACTTCTAGAGTATACTTCGGCGTCCCAAATATTGCATTATATACATCAGCTCTGAATCATGTCTTTGGTCAACAGTTGGGTTGCCCGGCTCCTGTGATTACTACCTTACGTTCTGCTCGTTCGGCTAGGGTAGTAAAGAGAGAACTACTGCGATTGTGTTTCTAGTTCGTCCGGTCAGACACCTTAGTAGAGAAAGCCGAAAACTGACTATCATGATACGACGAGAGCTGGTCGGTGATTCAGCGACTTCCTATAAATCTCTTGTGATTTCTTCCGTATTATACGAAGGACTGGCCTTCATCCAGTCACGCGCCTAAGGCATCCCAGTTCGGATAGCCGCATAGGCGATAGGGGCTAGTACTTAGCCCCATCGTCAAAATCCTATGGCTAAGTGAAAGTGATAAAGCCGCATAGTCTGATTGCCTAGTTCGCCGCGCAGACACCTCCTTTACGTACCAAGACGTTGGGTCAAGTATGATAATGCGCTATTCTGAACACCCCCCTAGCATCTACATGGGGGCTGAAGTCGACGACTAGCAAGCTCTTAGAATTAAAAAACGGCCACACAGGAGGAAAGTAATTGCAGACAAAAGAATACATATATTACATGCACTGGTTCATACCACAAAGTCTAGACAAACACATTACATTCATTCAAACATGATGTCCTTTGAGCATTGATCCTCTACTATTCGGGCACCCGCCAGGACATCATCAAAATACTGCTCTGGCTTGCGGTGGTCCTTGCCTTCAGGTGGGCCCTCGGACGCCATGACGTTGGCCTTATCTTCGCCCAGTGCATCTTGACACGGGCAAAGGCCATCCACGCACCCTCTATGCATGTCGAGCACTTTATAGCTTCAACACGGGGTAGTGTGTCGGCGAGTCGCTTCACCAGGCCGAAGTAGCTGCTAGGAATGGGTTCGGTTGGCCATAGCCAGACTATGACGTCCTTCATGGCCAAGCCGGACATCCTATACAGCTCTGCCCATTGCATCATCTGGTTGTTCAATAGCGTCGGACGCTCCGGCGCCAGGAACGGTGACCAGAAGAGCTTCTCCGTTGTGTTACCCTCCTGGGCCCGGAAGAATTGCGCGGCGTCGGCAGCACTCTTCGGAAGATCCGCAAAGGCGTCTAGAGAACTCCACACCCGAGTAAGCAAGGCATATCTTTGACCGCCAAATGTACTCTACAAAAGAAAGGGCTTACCAGCCGCAATCTGTTCGGCCTGTCGGATCTCCTCATAAGCCACCCGGGACATGGTCCGCGCCTCCTTGACCTCTTGGAGGGCCTTGGCGAGGTCGACTGCTTGGGCCACACTCTTATCCTCCAAGGTCTTGCACTTGCCGATGGCATCCTTGAGCTCTTGCTCTACCTCGGCCACCCTCTCCTCGTGCTGACGGCGGGTGACCTATTCGGTCTTTAAATCCGTAGCCGCTTTATTAGCAGCCGCTTTGCTCGCCCTTCCCTGCTCCTTGGCTTGGGCGAGGGTGCTCTTGAGGGTCTCGACCTCAGTCGCGCTGTCTGCAATCATAATCATAACAACGCATGAGCTTAACTCTGAATTTGCATATCACTTCAGGCCTGTAAGAGATCTTTTGAACATACCTTGCGCCTCATCAAATCGCTTGTTAATGCGGTCGATATCATCATCAGCCAGCTTCAGCTTCCACTTGAGCTCGGAAAATTTAGCGGTCTGGCGGGTCACCGCCAATAGGGAAGCCTGTTATCCAATAGACAAGTACGTCACCTCTTCCGAATCCTATGTGATCCTCTGTTTGGCTTTTTTCAAAACCGAACACAGTATCAGGGGCTACTATTTCCGTCATATAAAAAGCGTCTAAGAGTATTACATCGCATACCTCAAAGCCTGTTAACAGGCTGGTGAAGCTTCGTTCAACCCGCTCTTGGCAGACTGAACCTTCTCAACCACCACACCCATTAGGGTGTGGTGTTCTTCTACGATGGAAGCACGTCGTACTGCTTCCACCAGAGCGTTCGGCGCCTCCGGCTTAGTGGAGGTCGCCGTTGGAGCCGACGCTCCCCCCTCCTTCGAAGGGGGTTGCTCGCTCGATTCGGAAGCCACATGGGTCTCCAGAATAGCGTTCGGCTAGGGGCCGGACTGGTCAGGGCCCCGGTCGTCAGTCTCCATGGGGGTTGCACCCCCCATGTTCTCGGAAGCTGAGGCATCACCCTCTGGCGCCGTCTTGGCGGCCTCCCTCACCTATTTGTGGCCCGGAGAGACCCTACGGGACAACACCTCGGTGTCATCCACGGTGGTTGGCGGAGAGGCTCGCGGAGGCGCCTCGCTCTCCGCCATCTCTGGCGCTAGCGAGCTCCCCTCAGATATCGATGGATTGGGGAGGTCGTAGGCAGGAATTAAATACACACGACATGATATGTTATATAGAGAACATAAACAACTGGATATATGTGAAGTATCATTGGATACTTACGATGCGGCCAGGGGCTTCGCCCTGGGGCGCCTCTCGGGGATGGCTTCGGCATCCGAAACTGAACCATCCGAGAGGGATATCTTCCCCCTCTTGGACGCCCCCTCCTCTGGATCTATGGAGGCGGCCCTTTTCTTCTTCCTCCCCTTGAGGGGAGAATCACTTTCCGCCTCCGCCTCCTCCTCTTCATCTTCATCTCCCTCGTGGGAGGAGAGGACTTAGGTCTCTCCGGACACTGCATCGGAAGCACCCTTGCGGCAGAGGCCACCCTTGGCCTCCTTGCTCTTATTCTTGGCCTTCTTCTCCGGTGTCGGGACCAGCATCCTCATTAGCAGGGAAGTGGCTGGGTCTTCAGGCAGCGGCGCAGGACACTTGATCCACTCCACCTTCGCTGTCCAGCCCTGAATGAGGGATGGAAAACTCAGTATGCCCTATAGTTTATGAACAAAATTTATGTTCGGAAATGACACACTTACCAGAGTAGCCGGATTCGCGCTGTCGAGGCTGATGTCGTCGGTCTTATTCGATCACGTCTTCTGGGCCTTGAAGAGCAGCTTCCAGATCTCTTCATGTGTTGTGACGAAGAAGCGCTGCAGGGTCCGCTGGCCTTCCGGATTGAACTTCCACATATGGAGAGGCCGGAGTTGGCAGGGGAAGATCCGGTGGAAGAGCATCACCTGAATCACGTCAGTGAGACTGGTGTTCTTGCTTATCATGTTTTTGATGCACTTTGCAGCGTCATCACTTCCACGGTCGACCCCCAGTACAGACCCTTGTTGGTCCACGACGCAAGCCGCATAGGGGGCCCGGATCTTAACTCAGGAGTGTCCGCCCACCTGGTGCAGCGGGGTTTGGTGATGTAGAACCACTCCTGTTGCCACACCTTGACGGTCTCCAGAAAGGCCCCTTTAGGCCAAGTGGTGTTGGGAAGCTTGCTCACCATGGAGCCGCTGCAATCCGCATGCTGCCCGTTAACCACCTTCGTCTTCACATTGAAGACTTTTAGCCATAAGCCGAAGTGTGGGGGATGCGGAGTAGTGCCTCGCACATGACGATAGACGCCGAGATGTGGAGGAAAGAATTTGGGGCCAGATCATGGAAATCTAGCCCGTAGTAGAACATGAGGCAACGGACAAAGGGGTGAAGGGGAAACCCTAGTCCGCGGAGGAAGTGAGGGATGAACACAACCCTCTCGCCGGGCTCCGGGGTGGGGATGTGAAAGTGCGTTGAGTCAACAAGAGGGGGGGTGAATAGGCGATTTTTATGAATTCTTCACTGAGGAATTTCAGGGTGAGGAAATTCCTAAGTGAAGAACTACTTGTAGTGGAATAAGTACTCAGATGCATACTTGACATAACATAAACATGGACATCATGATGAAATGAAAACAGACACAGAGTACAGAAAGTGTAAGCACAGGATAAAACAGGATGAAGACAAACACGCTGAAGAAATTGAACTGAGGAAATTGAGAAAGTCTCCAGTCAAAGTCTTCAAACAGATATGAACAAGCACACAACATAGTAATGAGGAAATGGACGGGTTGAGGAAATAGAACCAGTTAGCTCGGTGAAGACAATGATTTGGTGGACCAGTTCCAACTGTTGTGATAGTTGTACGTCTGGTTGGAGCGGCTAGGTATTTAAACCTGAGGACACACAGTCCTCACTGTATTCTCCTTGAGCTAAGTTCACACAGACCTTGCCCAATCACTCGTGGTAAGTCTTCAGGTGACTTCCAAACCATCACAAACTCGATCACTCGACGATCCACAATTTCATCTTGGATGCTCTAGACCATGACGCATAACCGTCTGGAAGATGCACACTCTTCAAAGGTAACAAGCGTTAGATCCACACAGGAATAATTTCTTCAGTGATGCTCAATCACTTGGGTTTGTAGGTGTTTGGGTTTGGGTTTTCCTCACTTGATGATTTTTGCTCAAAGTCCTCGGAGGATGGGATGCTCTCAATGACAAGTGTCAGTTTCTCTCGGAGCAGCCAACCAGCTAGTGGTTGTAGGGGTGGTTATTAATAGCCTAGGGAGCAGCCTGACATGATAATACATAAATGCCCTTCAATGATATGACCGTTAGGCGGGTAGATATTTTGGGACAGCTGGCGCGTAGCACAGCAACGGGCGGATATTTGAGGCTCAAATCCCTCAGGGCTATCATGTTCCTCACTTGTAGGAAATCCGCACTGGCGATGTTGGGGGTTGGGTGTGACATATGCCAAAGGATGGATTATCATGGTGGGAGCGAGTAGAACGTCGCCGGTGCCTAGAAACTGGATGAGGCGTAGACATGTACGCTAGTGAATCTTACCCAGCTTCAGGGCTCTTCGTGGAGATAACACCCCTACTACTGCTCTGCGGGGTCTCCGCATGGTCACTCTGGCAAAGTGGGTACAAGGTTGCTCCTCGAGCTGTATCCTAGAGGTAGGAGAAGGCAAGGCTAGCTCTCTCCTTCCTATATGATCTGGTCTAGTGCTACTGGATTCGAACCCTTTGCATGGGTGCCCCAGGAGGTTTATATAGGCCTACCCCCCAGGGGTACAATGGTAATCCGGCTAGGCGCAGGGCCCAGCCGTCAGCCTCTTGGGCCGCCGTCTTCTCCGCTGACTGCCAGGGCCCGCCGACTGGTCCGGTATGGAGCCGACATGCCGTGTCCGCCACGGGCGGGTCTTGCCGGCTGCTGATTACTGTAGTCGTGCCTCTAATGACGCGGCTTGGTCATGGCATCATGGCAACAGTACCGCCGCCTGGCGGGCGATCACTGTTGCCCCTCCCCGTCTCATCTGGTTGATGGCGTGTAGGGCCTGTAGGCGGGGGGCTGGCCGACTCCCGGGGGCCGACTCCCACCGGGTCCGACTGGTGGCGCTCTCGCCGTCTTCTGGGCTCTCATTGACTGGTGGGACCCGTCGTCCCTGGGTCGTACGGACAGGCCGTCATGGGTGCAGGGCTCCGCCCACTGGTGTTGATGTCAGGGCCGGCATGGCAACAGTGCCGCGCCGGACGGAGATCTCCGTGGGTACAGCGCACTGTGGCCACGCCTGCCCTTGGAAAAGGGAGGGAGTGGGCTTCACTTTAGCCACTCCCCATCCCGTTCCTCTTGATGAGGGCACGGGTATTTGTTGGTGCCGGGGCCCGACTCCTGGTAGCCGGCTTCTCTGGAAGCTGCCAGATTGGAGTCGGCATGTCTTGAACTCGCCCCCGGGACTCGGCTGCGAGGGGGCAGTCGGCCGTGCTTCCGGCCGGCTTCTAGAAGACGGCTCCTCATCGTGGCATCTTTGAGGGGCGCAGCCTGCCCCTATATCTTGAAAGGTTGTGGGCTTAGGGTTAGCCTACCTGTGGCCCATTACTCCGACAGTAGTCCCCGAAGCTGGTGAGGCATTGCGGATGATCAGCCGAGGAGCCTCAGCAGTTTCTCTCTCCGGGAGCCCGAGACACGGATCTTTTTTGAGTTCTGTCGGGTCGACTAGAAGGAGTCGGACTCGCCCAACTCTCACTTGTCCAATATTTAGAACGCCCCGGCAGGATCCAAGTAGTGTGCTTGCTAAGCTTCCAGGCCACCGCCTGATTTGGGCCTGTCACGTGGCAACGCGCGGCCAGGCCAGTCTACCTGCCCATGCGCGTGACGGGACAGGTCTTCAGGCGGGGCTCGCCACTACCGTGCCACGGCGCTCGAGCGGATCCGCTACGGCCGTGGCGGACAGTTGGAGTTCCCACGGAGTTACTGCGCGCAGTAACTCCGTGCGATAAACGTGGGGTGTCGTGGCGTAGTAAATCCCACAACCGCCCCCTCGGCTTCGCACCCCATGAGGCTATAAGTAGGGGAAGGCGGGGGAGCGGCAGAGCACGCGCGCCCCTCCTCCATGCTACTCCTCGCTCCACTTCTTCTTCCTCGCATCGCCGCGCCCGAACCCTCGTCGAGCGCTGCGGCGACCACCCACGATGAGCTCTTCCTCCGCCGTCGCGCCCCCTTTGGTGCATTCCGGCACCTGGGATGGCTCGGAGGTTCATAGAGACCACATTGATTTCCTTCGCAAGACGCGTCGGCTCCCCGACAAAGATTACGTGCAGGTACGTCTCGCGCCAAAGGGGGAGATCTCGCCGGCGCGGCAGGAGGGCGAGCGGGTCATCTTCCGCTCGTACTGCCTGCGTGGCCTAGGCCTGCCAGCGAGCAGCTTCTTCCGCGCCTTCCTCGAGTTCTACGGCCTCCAGCCGCACCACCTCACGCCCAATATGGCGGTGCTATTGTCCGCCTTCATCGCCCTGTGCGAAGGCTTCCTCAGAGTCCTCCCCACCATCGAGATTTGGGGGGAGTTCTTCTTCTCCAGGCTCGGCACCCATGCCGCAGGCGTGCCGGCTCAGTGCGGCGCGTTCATTGCCGTGCGGAGGTTGGGGGCCGACAACCCCTTCCCCACCATCAAGCTGATAAAGTCGGTGAAGATGTGGCAGCGGTCGTACTTCTACGTGAAGAGCATCTTCGCGGAGGGTGATTGGGTCAATCTGCCGGCTTTCGTAGCCGGGCCGCCGGCTGGGAGGCTGCCCAACTGGTCATACCGGGCCAAGTCGCTGACGCCTGCAGGAGCCGGCGCCATCACGCGACTCCGAGTGCTGACGCAGACGGAGGGCCTGACTGGCCCGAATCTGCTGGCCGCCTTCGTGGCGCGCTGCGTCCTCCCGCTCCAAGGTCGGCCCCATATGATATGCCAAATGAGCGGGCACCGAGACCCGAGCCGGATGTGCACCAAGGACATGCCTCACAAGGAGGTGGCCTATATGGTGAACTACCTCTCGGACAGCAAGCTCCTGGAGGATTGGCAGTTCGGCAAGGAGCCGTACTCTCGCGCCAACCCCCCACCTATAGTAAGTTACTTCTTTCCTTCTTTCTTTAAATTGTCTTCTTTCTTGCCGAGTTTGTCTTGTCTGACCTGACCAGTCGGCTTTGGTCAGAATCCCCTCCTCCATCCACCAGCCGGCACCGCAGGGCCGGCCCGCGAGTTCCTCGCCGACCGGGCGGAGAGCGACACCGACGACCCCGATCTGGGGGCGGCGGCTTTGGAAGACGACGCCGAGGGAGGAGGCGGCCCGCGGCTCGGGGCCAGTCTAGAGGACTGGCCCGATGACGATGAGGAAGTCGCCCCCCGGACGCTCAAGGCGGAGCAAAGAAGCGCAAGGCCGTGTCAAGCTTGTTCGGCAATCGACCAAAGAAGCCCAAGAGCTCGGCTGCGGCGACCAAACGGGATGAGGCGGACGCGAAGGCCAACCGCTTCCGCAGGGAAGTGAACAAGCCGCCGCTGGTCTCCGCGTGAGTACTCCATCTTTCCTCCTTTATTTTTTATTTGTAGCTTCCGTCTGAGTCTTTACTTGCTTTCCTTACTTCAGGGCTCCCCTCACTCTTGAGAGGGTCGCCGCCGCCTCCATCATGGGGTCAGCGGAGACGTCCGCCACCACTCGGCGGGTCGACCCCGCCGTCGACCTCCGGGAGGCGACGGAGCAGAACGCGCAAGAGAAGCGCGAGGAGGAGGAGGCCGACCGCCTGGAGAAGGCGGAGGCCTCCGCCAAGAAGAAGCTGGAAGAGGCTGAGGCCGCCGTCGCGGCAAGGCGGCAAGCTGTGGAAGCCGCACGCCGCCAATCGGCGGTGCTCGTCACCCCACTGAACTCTGCGCCGCCGTAGTCGGGGTTCATGGGGCAGACTGGGGGAGTCGGCGGTGAGAACCCGATCATGGAGAGGGAAGGCGGCGACGCCTCCATGCCGGACATGGATGTGCCGCCGCCGCCAACCCGAGCCGCGCAAGGTGAGCAGCCGGCAGGCCCGCCGGTGCCGCCGACTGAAGATGAGGTCGAGGCGGGCCTGCTTCTTCAAGTCGGCAAGCCAACGCGTCGCCGTCTCGCCAAGGCGACTTCAGCGCCGCGCCCTCTGGGTATTGGCGCCGCGAGCTCCACGATCCCAGATGCCGAGGCGACGAGCGCCGCGCCCACTGGGTGGGTGTGGGGAGGCGGGATGGGCCCGTTGAACCAGGCGCTTCTGGACGTCTAGGCCAAGCTCCGAGCTGAGGGCGACGCCATCCAGAACTGCACCAAGGCACACCTGGCGTCGCGGACAGCCATCCGAGTACATCTCCTCCTTCTTGTTTTATTTGTTTTTTCCTCTCTGTGGGGGCGTGCCAGCGCACCCACTGGGTGTACTCCCCGAGTTCCGGGCCGGCTGCAGAGCAGGCGGCTTGGAACTCTACATGGCGAGTTCCAAGTACTAATTGTCTGTCTGAAATGTTTGCCACACGACTATCATAATATCCGCGCGACCGCCTTCAGCCGTAACATCGAGGAGCTGGGCAAGTGGACCACCGACCTGTCGGAGAGCTGGAGTGAGTCTTCTTTCTTCTTCGCGGGGGCGCGCTGGCGCACCCACGGGCTGTAGTCCCCGAGATTCGGGCCGACTACTGAGCAGTCGGGCCGGATCTTCCTGGCGGCCTTCTTTCTGTTGACGACTGACGCCTTCTTTCTTCTTTTCTTCAGAAGCCAACGCCATTCTGTAGCAGCAATTGGGCGAGGCCAACACCGCGCTGCGTGTCAAGGGGGAGGAGTGCAACAAGCTTGCCGCAGAGCGCAACCTGCTGGTCGCGCAATTGGCAGAGAAGAAAGATTTGCTCAAGAAGGCCCAGGAGGAGGCGGAAGAAAAGGAGACCACCCTCCTGACTGAGTTCGCAAGTGAGCGCTCCTCCTGGACTGTCAAGGAGGCGTTGCTGACCTCCGGCTTCCACGAGATCGAGGATCTCGTCGATGGTAAGCCTCCTTGTTTTCCTTCTTTGAGTTGCCGACTATAGGTCGGGCTGTTTTCAAGTTGTTGACTTGTTGTTCGCTCCTTCGTCCTGGCAGACTTCTTCCCAGGCCACTCGCAGGCCGTGAATCAAGCCATCGAGGCTGATCGCAAGGGGCGGAGGGCGGATGGCGCAGAAATCGCCGCCGATGCCCCCCGAACCCTTGACGAGCAGATCCTTAGCATTAAGGCTCGCCTGCGGCTAGCCCACAGGATGTTGCGCCGGCTTCAGCGTGTTGGCACTCAGGCTATCGCCGCCCTGTGGCCGGATATGCAGGCTCCGCGCACTCCCAGTCTGACTGTCGACTGGCTGGAGGTCGCGGCTGGCCGTCTTGAGGCCTGGAAGTGTTCCTCGGTCGGGCTGGAGCGCGCCGGGCCTTGGAGTTCGTCAAGGCGTGGTACCCGGGGCTGGACCTAGACCGGCTAGCCACACTCCGGTCAGAGGCCCAGCCGGAGCTGGAAGCTGCGGAAGACGCCCTCGTCAAGCGCACGGCGGCGATCGCCGAGTACACCGACACCAGCGTCTTTGTCCCCGAGCGGGCTAAAAACGGCGAGGAGGCGACGCCGGAGTGGTTCGGGATGAACCCCGACTATGGCGAGGACTCGGCGGAGGTGATCGGCTCCAGCGTCGAGGAGGAAGGCGAGGCGGGGACGGAGGCACCAGAAGATGGGGCGGATGGCCAGCCCCAGCTCGATCGTGCCTCCAGCAACGAGCCGCGCTCGCCCGAGCCGGCTTCCGCCGGAGGTGACCAAGCCGAGACCAACCAGCCGGCCGCCCCAACACCTAACACCGCCGTCTCCTCCGATCCTCCGAACCCGTCTGCCACCTCCTAGGCTGCCGCTTTATCTTTGTCTTATCTGCTTAATAGTCTATGAAGAACTTTGTTAATTCGCGCAATTACACCCGCGGGGTGTATTTTGAAATTTTGTTTGAAGATTCGGCCAAGGGCCTCTGTTATGTAAATATTTATCCGAATTCTATCTCTTCTTGCTTATTGCTCCTTTGGCTTTTTCCTTTGCCGCCTTCCCTCAGTTGCCATCTTGCCAGTCGGGCAGCCGCTCTGCAGACTGCCGTTGGATCAAGTATTCTGCTACTTTGGGAAGGCAAGTACTTAGCCGTTTTGGTGTTTTCTAGAAAGTTGAATAGAAGGCGGCGAGCCGACTGCTCAAGAGTCGATTTGCGAAAAAAGGCTGGAAGCCGGCTTAAGCTATGTTTATGCTTTGAGTCATTAGCCATTTTTCATGTGGACGCCCATTCTACCCTACTCTTGCCCACCAGTCAGTCGCTCTGCGAGCTGCGGCTTCTTACAGGAGACGGCTTAGGTGCCACACACTACTTGTCCGACTACAGAAAGCATTTCATAGTGCAAGGCGGCAAGTCCCCGGGCCGACTAGTCGAACCCGGTGCCAAGCGGCATAACAAAGAGCAACATACTCGTAGGCATAATTCTTATCATATAGATAAAGGAGGGCAGTCCCCGAGCTCTTCTCGGGGGGCCCGAAGTCTTGGTACTTTACAAAAGGTAGCGTGGTACATACTGCATTTAACTGTAAAATCTACTGAGGAGATTTGCATTCCATGGTCGCTCCGTCTCTTTGCCGGAGTCATTCCTCTTGCGTGCTCGGGGCTTCTGAGCGTCGTTCAGGTAGTAGGACTCGTTGCCCAACACTTTGCTGATGATGAAAGGGCCTTCCCAAGGCGCCGACAGGTTGTGCTGGCCGGCTGTTCGCTGGATCAGTCAGAGCACAAGGTCGCCCTCTTGGAAGGATCTCGGCCTGGCCTTCCTGTTGTAGTACCAACGCAAGCTCTGCTGATAGATGCTGGACCGACTGAGTGCCAACAGCCGACCCTCTTCCAGTAGATCGATGCCGTCTTGACGTGCTTCTTATGCTTCCTCCTCGGTGTACATGGTGACTCGTGGGGAGTCGAACTCTATGTCCGTTAGGATGACGTCTTCGGCACCGTAGACGAGGAAGAAAGGCGTGAAACCAGATGACTTGTTTGGAGTTGTGCGCAGACTCCAGAGGACGGCTGGCAGCTCGTCGAGCTAGCAGCCAGCCGAGTGCTCTAGAGGCTCGACCAGTCGAGGCTTGATGCCGGACAGGATGAGGCCGTCTGCTCGCTCCACCTGGTCGTTTGACTGCGGATGGGCAACGGACGCTAAGTCCAGTCAGATGCCCTGCGTCGCGCAGAAACGGGCCAAGGCACCTTTGGCAAAATTTGTGCCGTTGTCGGTGATGATGTTGTGTGGTATGCTGTATCGAATTGTGATGTCGGAGATGAAGGTCATGGCGGTTGGACCTTTCAGCTTCTTGATTGGCTTTGCTTCTATCCACTCGGTGAACTTGTCCACCGCGACAAGTAAGTGAGTCAGGCTGCCTCGCGCCGTCTTGAATGGTCCCACCATGTCCAGGCCCCAAATAGCGAAGGGCCAGGCAATGGGGATAGTCTTGAGTGCAGAAGCCGGCTGATGCGGCTTGGAGTGGAACTTCTGGCACCCCTTGCATTTTTGGACCAAGTCCTTAGCTTCTTCCAAAGCAGCCGGCCAGAAGAAACCATGGCGGAAGGCTTTGGCGGCGAGTGCTCTTGAAGCTGCGTGGTGGTCGCACTCGCCTTGATGGATGTCCTTGAGAATTGCTTGGCCTTGCTCTGGCTCCGCGCAGCGCTGGTAGACGCCAGTGACACTGCGCCTGGCCAGCTCTCTGTTGACTATGGTATAGGCTGCTGCTCAGCGTTGCACTTGCCGAGCTAAGATCTCATCAGTCGGCAGCTCTTTGCTTACCAAAAATTTGAGGATGGGCTGGGCCCATGAGGGTGTTGCGATTTCTTCGACTGTCAGAACTGCGACCTGGAGGGGGGTGGCTGGGCCGGGAGGTGGCGGGTTGGAGTCGGCAACCGCTTGCTGGATTGACAAAGTCCCCGGGCCGACTGGTGTAATCCCCGGGCCGAGTTCTGAAGTCTTCGGGCTGGCCGCCGCAGTCCCTGGGTCGGGTTCTGAAGTCCCCGGCCGGCTTCGACTGCCACGATCCTGGAGCCGTCTGTCGAAATTCTCGTGCCATCTGCTGGAGCTCTTGAGTCGGATCCGACTTCTTCAGGGGAGCCGGCACAAAGATGGAGTCTGATTCTGGTGAAGGCTTGACAGACGGCTTGAGGAGGCGTTGAAGGGCGACACCGAATGGTATTGCTTGACAAGTAGAGCCGATTCGTGCCAGGGCGTCTGGTTGGTCGTTGTTGTTTCTTGGCACATGGAGGAACTCGCATCCCTCAAAATATCCACTGAGTTGTTGCACGAGGAAACGGTAGCTCGCCATATTTGCGTCCTTGGCGTCCCATCGTCAGACGACTGCTGGACCACCAAGTCGGAGTCGCCATAACACAGGATCCGGCGAATGCCAAGTTCTTTGGTATCCCGGAGCCCGTGAATGAGCGCCTCGTATTTGGCGACGTTGTTGGAGGCGGCGAAATGGATTTGCAGCGCATATTTGAGCTTGTCACCTTTGGGAGAGGTGAGGACGGCGCCGGCTCCCAAGCTGGTACGCATCTTGGAGCCGTCGAAATGGATCCGCCAATGGGTGGAGTCGGATGCTGGCGGCAGGTACTGGGTTTCGGCCTAGTTGACGAGGAAGTCGGCTAGTGCCTGCGACTTGATGGCGGTGGGCGGCTGGTAGTAGATGGTGTAGGGAGCCAGCTCTATGGCCCATTTGGCCACTCGGCCAGAAGCATCTCGGCTTCCTATGATCTCGGCTAGTGGGGCTGTGCAGACCACCGTGATTGGATGCTCTTGAAAGTAAGGCTTCAACTTCTTGGCGGCAAAGTGCACGCCATAGCACATCTTATGGTAGTGGGGGTAGTTCTGCTTGTAGGTCGACAGTACTTCGCTCAGGTAATACACCGGTCTCTGGACAGGTAGTGCCTTGCCTTCCTCCTTGCGTTCCACCACGATAACTATGCTGACTACCCGGCTGGTGGCGGCGATGTATAGGAGCATGGGCTCCTTAGGAGTCGGAGCCGCCAGAACAGGTGGAGTAGTCAACATCTTTTTCAACTGGAGAAAAGCTTCGTCCGCCTTGTGGTTCCACTCGAGAAAAGTGGTCTTCTTCATGAGTTGGTATAGGGGGAGAGCCTTCTCGCCCAGCCGAGTGATGAACCGGCTGATGGACGCCAAGTAGCCAGTAAACTTTTGCACGTCCAGCAGTTGGCTGGGTACTTCCATCCTCTCAATGGCCTTGATCTTCACAGGGTTGCACTCTATGCCGCGTTCGGAGACCAGGAAGCCAAGAAGCTGGCTGGCCGGTACTCCAAAGACGCACTTCTCAGGGTTGAGCTTGATCTGAAATCGGCGCAAGTTCTCAAAGGTCTCCTTGAGGTCTTCCAGCAGTGTTCCACGCTTTTTCGTCTTCACCACCACATCGTCCATGTAAACGTGGGCATTTCTACCGAGTTGCTTGAGGAGGCACTTCTGCATGCAACGTTGAAAGGTGGCACCGGCATTTCTCAAGCCAAACGTCATGGTCAGGTAGCAAAAGGCTCCAAACGGCGTGATGAAGGCAGTCTTCAGTCTGTCAGCCGGGTTCAGCTTGATCTGGTGATATCCCGAATATGCATCTAAGAAACTCAGCAGCTCGCATCCGGCTGTGGAGTCTACCACCTGATCAATCCTTGGCAAAGCAAATGGATCCTTGGGGCAAGCTTTGTTGAGGCTTGTGTAGTCAATACACATTCGCCACTGCTTGTTCTTCTTCAGCACCAGGACTGGGTTGGCTAACCATTCTGGAAAGAACACTTCCATGATGAAACTGGCTGCTAGAAGCCGGGCTATCTCCTCTCCAACAACTCTTCTCTTCTCTTCTGACAGGCGGCGCAAGGGCTGCCTGACGGGCTTCACATCAGATCGGACATGTAACTTGTGCTCGGCAAATTCCGTCGGAACACGTGGCATGTCTTTGGGGGACCATGCGAAGATGTCCCGATTCTCACGGAGGAAATCGACGAGCTCGCCTTCCTATTTGCTGTCGAGGTTTGCACCGATGACAGCGTACCTTTCTGGGTGCTCCGGGTCCAAGGGTATATTCTTCGTCTCTTTAGCTAGCCTGAACGAACCTTCAGCTTCCGAATCCTTGGGGTTGGGCGACATCTCCGGATGTTTGCCGGCCATCGCCACAACCCGGTCAAGGAGCCGCTTCTCAGCTGCGATCACCAGGGACTCGGCCAGCCGACTGCTCTCAGCCGCACAGGCGGACGACTTTCTGTAGTCGCCGGCTATGGTCAGAATCCCCTTGGAACTCGGCATCTTCATCTTGAGGTAGGCGTAGTGGGGGACCGCCATGAACTTGGCCAAAGCAGGCCGGCCGAGCAATGCATGGTACGGGCTTTCGAGGTCCACCACTTCGAACCAAACCGACTCTCGGCGAAAGTGATCTTTGTCTCCGAAGAGGACATCTATCAGGATCTTGCCGATTGGTGAGCAGGAAAGGCCAAGGACTATGCCATGGAATATAGTCCGGCTGTTCTGAAGCTGTCTTTGGTTGATTCCTAACTTCTCCATGGTGTCCTTGTACAGGATGTTGATGCTGCTACCGCCATCTATCAGGACTCGGGAGAAGCGAGCAGCTCGCTTGTCTGTAGCAAAGGTGGCATCCAATACCAAGGCGTAGGAGCCCGGACTTGGCATCACCTCTAGGTGATCCGCCCTGCTCCAGCTGATAGGCTTCTCAGACCAATGCATAAACTTTGGTGCTTCTGACGCTACTGCGTTCACCTCTTGCCGTTGTTGCCGCCTGCTGTGTCGGTCATCGGCCACACTGGTGAACACCATGTAGGCTCCATGCTCTTCTGGGTACTCGTCTTGTACTGCGCCGACTGGCCGGACCGCCGGCTGCTGTGGCGGAGGAGGAGGCGGCTGCCCAGCAGGCGAGGGAGGCAAGAGGCCGTCTCCCTTGGCGACGGGTTGGCTGCGCTCGCCAGGAAGGAAAAGGGTTCCCGTCCAGAGCAGGTCTCCGGACGACGGTGCACCTCGCCCCATGGTGGGCGCCAAATGTCGGGGGTTGGGTGCGACATATGCCAAAGGATGGCTTATCATGGTGGGAGCGAGTAGAACGTCGCCGGTACCTGGAAACGGGATGAGGTGTAGACATCTACGACGGCGAATCTTACCCAGCTTCAGGGCTCTCCATGGAGATAACACCCCTACTGCTGCTCTGCGGGGTCTCCGCATGGTCACTATGGCAAAGTGGGTACAAGGTTGCTACTCGAGCTGTGTCCTGGAGGTAGGAGAAGGCAAGGCTAGCTCTCTCCTTCCTATATGATCTGGTCTAGTGCTACTGGATTCGAACCCTTTGCATGGGTGCCCCAGGGGGTTTATATAGGCCTACCCCCCAGGGGTACAATGGTAATACAGCTAGGCGCAGGGCCCAGCTGTCAGTCTCTTGGGCCGCCGTCTTCTCCGCTGACTGCCGGGGCCCGCCGACTGGTGGGCCCTGCTGACTGGTCCAGTACGAAGCCGACAGGCCGTGTCCGCCGCGGGCGGGTCTTGCCGGCTGCTGATTACTGTAGCCGTGCCTCTAATGACGCGGCTTGGTCATGGGGTCATGGCAACAGTGCCGCCGCCTAGCGGGCGATCACTGTTGCCCCTCCTCGTCTCGTCTGGTTGATGGCGCGTAGGGCCCGCAGGCGGGGGGCTGGCCGACTCCCGGGGGCCGACTCCTACCGGGTCCGACTGGTGGCGCTCTCACCGTCTTCTGGGCTCTCGTTGCCTGGTGGGACCCGCCGTCGCTGGGTCGTACGGACAGGCCGTCGTGGGTGCAGGGCTTCGCCCACTGGTGCTGATGTCAGGGCCGGCATGGCAACAGTGCCGCGCCGGACGGAGATCTCCATGGGTACAGCGCACTGTGGCCACGCCTGCCCTTGGAAAAGGGAGGGAGTGGGCTTCACTGTAGCCACTCCCCATCCCGTTCCTCTTGATGAGGGCACGGGTATTTGTTGGTGCCTGGGGCCGAATCCTGGTAGCCGGCTTCTCTGGAAGCCGCCAGATTGGAGTCGGCATGTCTTGAACTCGCCCCCAGGACTCGGCTGCGAGGGGGCAGTCGGCCGTGCTTCCGGCCAGCTTCTAGAAGACGGCTCCTCGTCGTGGCATCTTTGAGGGGCGCAGCCTGCCCCTATGTCTTGAAAGGTTCTGGGCTTAGGGTTAGCCTACCCGTGGCCCATTACTCAGACAGGCGAATTCCTAACTCCTCAGTCAGAATAAATTCCTCAGAGACCAGAGGAACTTCGTCTCTGTCACTGAAGAAATTGACTAAAGTGCATGAGCTTTCCAATGGCTTCACTCGAAAGGATTGGTAGGTGTAGGATTTTGAGATGAGCATCACTTGGAAACTTGTCCTTAGTTTTTCCTCGACCCCCTTTAACAGTACGATGTTTCCTATGACTCAAGAAAGAGAAAATGAAACCACTAAAACAAAATTATTCACGCTTCATATTCCTTAGATGAATATCAAGTTTTCACGGTCACACCAATTTCTTCACTTTCAAAGTCTTCAGAAAGTCTTCAGAAATCCAAAGTCTTTAGTTGAAGACATTCATTTTTAGGGGTCGACTTTCTCTATAATTATCACACTCCTCATAGACTTATAGACGTGTGTACACTCACAAACGCATCAGTTCCTTAACCTATAAGTCTTCAATACACCAAAATCACTAAGGGGCAGTAGATGCACTTACAATCTCCCCCCTTTTGGTGATTGTTGACAATATAGGTTAAGTTTTCAACGGGGATAAACATATGGAGTGTAAATACTGATATTGAGGAATTTGATTGCAAGATATAGAAGAACGCCCCCTGAAGATGTGCATAGGGAGGAATTTGCTTTAGAAGCAATGAAAATTTTGAAGAGTAGAATCATGGAGATCTCCCCCTATATCTTGTAATTCATACACGCATTTAACATATGATATGAAGAATTTGAAATGCATGACGAAATATGGTGACTGATGTAATTCAGCATGCATGCATTTAACATATATGAGGAAATAGCATGCAGAAGAACATAGAAAAGTATCAGACCACCATCGGGTTTAAGTTTACAACTTGATCCAACAAAGTTTTCAAAAGACGAGAGTTGTAACTTAGAAAAAAATGCCCATATATAGACCCGCTTGAAGACTAACTCAAATTTCTCCCCCTTTGTCATCGAATAACCAAAAGGGACGGAAAGTGAGGACTAACGCCCCTGAAGAATATCATCATGAAGTCGATGGAGGAGCGCCAGCGTTGTTGGGGTCGGTTGTTGAAGTAGGGCCTGCCGCAGTGTCGTCCAAATCTTCATGCTCATCAGTCTCGCGCGATGAAGAATATGAGCTGGCTACCAAGGAAGGAACTTTGACTTTCTTGAATTTCTTTGCCGGTGGCTGAGACCAGTCAAAGTCTTGCTTGAAGCCCATCTGCTTCAGATCTTATTCACCATAAAGATGAGATAGAACAGCCCAGGTGCGATTGAATACTTCATGGAGGTAGTAGTGGTTATTCTTCACTGAATTGTGCATTGCAATCATGTTGTGAAGAATTGAACCAAACTGACACTTAACCCATTTGTGGTTGCAATCGACCTTCTGGTGAAGACTGAGGAGAAGCTCATGATTAGTCATCACCCTTGGAGTTGTGCCTTGCGGATTTTGCTTTGAGGCATTGGCGGCAGAGTCATGAGTGGCAGAATCATCATTGGTGGAGTAAGATGCAGCTTTGCGGAACTGACCATCCAATGGACGAATGCCTTCGTCCATAACAGTAGTAGCCTTGCCCTTTTCATCAGCTGAGGAAAATGTCCGCTTGAGGACTTCAATGGGGGGCAAGTAGATGCCATGGTTGAGTGTGTCAGCCTTGTAATTGATTGAAGACTCTGAGGAATCTCATAATCCAAGGAGCATAAGGCTTCAATTCAAAAGGGGACAATGCAACATTGGCCAGAGTCCTCATGAAGAAATCATGGTAGTTGACAGGAACGCCATGAGTGATGTTGAACAGCAGATTCTTCATGATGCGAACGACCTCTTCTTCATTCGAGTCGTGGCCCTTGATTGGACTCAATGTCTTGGTTAGAATGCAGTAGACTGTCCACGGCACATATAGCTCCATCACAAGGAATTTGGTCCTTGGGGCTCGACCGGACTTCAGTGGCTTCATCAACACTTGCATATAGTGATCAGTGAGTTCATGTTCATGATATATACAATGAGCACCTTCAAGGGGAGGACTAACAAGCAGGGCATGAAGCAATTCAGAGGCCGGTGCTTTGAAGTGAGTGTTTTCTGTCATCCAGTCCAACACCGAAGATTTCACATCTTCAGCATTTCCTGTGGTGTGCAGCATCGCATAGAACTGAAGAATTAGCTCTTCGTTCCAATCACAGATATCGGTGCAGAAGTTGAGCAATCCAGCCTCGTGAAGAACACTGAGAATTGGTGTGAAGCACGGCAGTGATTCCATGTCCACATGAGGAATATGCTCATGGTCGAAGACTTTCTCCCTATCACAAAGAAGTGAAGAATATAAGTTTGCTTGGCTGGCGGTCCAAAAACTCTTTCTTCGTAGGCGAGCAGAGTCATAGGGATTGTAATCTGTGAAGAACACATGCTTGTGGAAGAAGTCATCAACCTTGGAGTTTTGCTTCTTAGATAAGGGATTCTTCTGCTTGGGCTGAGGAGTATCAGTTAAAGTCATCAGAGGCTCAGGAATCACATTCTCAGGCACCACAGGCTGAGGAATTTTAGTTTCTGCTTCAGTTGCAGCCTGGGTCTTCTTTTCTTCATCAGCACTAGTGGCTGGAATTTCTCCAGGAATGGAAGGAGTGGTGTGAGGTCGTCAGAGCCCATTTGAACTTCAGCGTGCACTGGGGACTGAGGAATTTGTTGCAGTGGCATGAACAAAGGAGAGTTGGGGTGCTGACTTCCCCAAAAGTCATCATTCATCATAGGCATGGTGCTCCCAGTGTCCATGTCTTCATCTTCTTCACTTAATTCTTCAACGCCTGCCTCTTTAGCTGTGAACAGAGGCATAGGTGATGAGATGACTGGGGTTGAAGGGATATTATCCGCTTCAATTTCTTCGTCCAACTGCTCTGAAGAAGCACCAGAAGGAAAGTCTTCATCCGATCCACTTGGAATCTCATAATCTTCACCAAAAGAAATGAGTTCCTTTGATGGCATACTGGAGACAGGAACAGCTGAAAGCACAAGTGCTCCCTGGGTGGTTTTGGTAATTAATGTCAACATATCTCTTGTTGGACTAACACTTTTACCTAGTATGTTTCAGATAAGTTCAACAATGGAGTGGCTTGGACTAAAGGATGTGGAACCCCTTCAAGAAGCTAAGGACAAAGAATTGGCTCAAGCTTCAAGATCAAGACTCTACATTTTCTATTTTAGTGATCCAAGATCACATTGAGTCCATAGGAAAAGCCAATACTATTAAGGAGGGATGAGGTGTTGCTTAATGAGCCTCTTGCTTCATGTGCTTAGTGATATGCTCCAAAATCCTCAACTACCTTTCCATATCCACATATGACCCAAACCAAAAGTCAAACTCGGCCCCACCGATTCTTTCTATCCGGCGCCACCGAGTTTCACATGTCATAGCCACTGCCACAAACCCTAGCAAATCGGTCTCACCGATAGGGATCTCGGTCTCACCGAGATGGGATTGCAATCTCACCGTGTATGTGCATTGCCAAATCGGTCCCACCGAGTTTGCAGAATCAGTACTACCGAGATTACAATGCAAATCCTCTGGTTAGCTTATTACCAAATCGGTCCCACCGAGTTTGTGTAATCGGTCTCACCGAGTTTGCCTGACCAACTCTCTGGTTAGCTTATTACCAAAATCGGTCCCACCGAGTTTGTGTAATCGCCGAGATTACGTTATGCCCTAACCCTAACCATATCGGTCCTACCAAGTTGCATCTCAGTCCCACCGAAAATCCTAATGGTCACTAGGTTTGCTAAATCGGTCCGACCGAGTTTAACGATTCGGTCCCACCGAGTTTAGCAGATTGTGTGTAACGGTTAGATTTTGTGTGGAGGCTATATATACCCCTCCACCCACTCTTCATTCGTGAAGAGAGCCATCAGAACAGATCTTCACTTCCAATACACATTTTTTGAGAGAGAACCGCCTACACTTGTGTTGAGCTCAAGATATTCCATTCCCACCATATGAATCTTGATCTCTAGCCTTCTCCAAGTTGCTTTCCACTCAAATCTTCTTTCCACCAAATCCAAATCCTGTGAGAGAGAGTTGAGTGTTGGGGAGACTATCATTTGAAGCACAAGAGCAAGGAGTTCATCATCAACACACCATTTGTTACTTCTTGGAGAGTGGTGTCTCCTAGATTGGCTAGGTGTCACTTGGGAGCCTCCGACAAGATTGTGGAGTTGAACCAAGGAGTTTGTAAGGGCAAGGAGATCGCCTACTTCGTGAAGATCTACCGCTAGTGAGGCAAGTCCTTCGTGGGCGATGACCATGATGGAATAGACAAGGTTGCTTCTTCGTGGACCCTTTGTGGGTGGAGCCCTCCGTGGACTCGCGCAACCGTTACCCTTCGTGGGTTGAAGTCTCCATCAACGTGGATGTACGATAGCACCACCTATCGGAACCACGCCAAAATCATCTGTGTCTCAAATTGCGTTTGAATACTCCAAACCCTTCCCTTTACATTCTTGCGAGTTGCATGCTTTACTTTCCGCTGCTCATATACTCATTGCATGCTTGCTTGATATGTATTGTGTTTGTTAAACTTGTGCCTAAACTTAAGGATTTCAAAAACTGCAACTTTTGGTACTTAGTGTCTAATCGCCCCCCCTCTAAACACCTCTTCTCGATCCTCTCAATTGGTATCAGAGCTTTGGTCTCCATTGCATTAGTTTAAACACCTTTGGAGGAAGATGGATGTGTCTACTTTAGGGAGTCTTAGACATACAGTGCCCATTCTTGATGGAGAGTATTTTCATGAGTGGAAAAATGAAATGCTTGAGATTTTCAATGAATATCATTTGAACAAGTACATTGCTAGTCCTTGTGCACCTCATATTGATCCTTTGCACCCTACCCTAGATGAAGATATTGACATGATTCGCAATCTTAGAACGGTTGAGCTCATCATTAGAGGATTGCCCAAAAATTTGATTGTTAGTTTGTCTACTCTAAAATGTGCCTACACCATATGGAAATTTCTTGAGGAACGATTTCCCGATTATTCCTTGCAAAATTTAGACGAAATTCTCCATAAATCTATTGCCTTGAGTAAGATGAACTCTAGTGATCCTAGTTTTGGTGATTGTCTATTTGAGCTTACAAATCTCATGCATGCTAAAGGAAATGTTGGAATCATGAGTGATATCATATCCGAAGCTATAAGAATTCATAAAGGTAACCACTTTGATGATCATGTACCTAATGAATTACCCTCTCTAGGAATTGATCAAATCACAAGATGATGTTGAACATGGATATTATGATGAAGATGATGATAGTGACTATGATCTTGATGATGCAATGAGACATTTTGGTCTTATGGCAAATCTTCGCAGCTACATGGCTGGAGGAAAGGAGTGGGTCCTTGATAGTGGATGTATTGATCATATGACCGGAGATGAAGAGATGTTCCGTGAGCTTGCTGAAAATGACGACCCTCGAAAATATGTCACCTTTGGTGATAATTCAAAGGGTAAGGTGGTTGGCCTTGGTAAGGTGGCCATCTCACACGATAGCTCCATACAAAATGTCATGCTCGTTGAATCCCTTGGATACAATTTACTTTCAGTTTCTAGACTTGCGGATTTCGGTTTCAATGTCTTATTCACTGAAGTAGATTGCCAAGTGTTTCGTAGAGACAATCATAAAATGTTCTTTACCGGTATACGTAGAGGAGATCTTTACATTGTTGATTTCACAAAAAAGGCTCAACCTAAAACTTGCTTAGTTGCTAAATCTTCTAAAGGCTGGTTGCGGCATAGAAGACTAGGTCATGTTGGAATGCGAAATCTTGATAAGCTTATTAAAGGTGATCATATCCTTGGAATAATAGATGTCATATTTGACAAGGATAGACTTTGTAGTGCTTGTCAAGCAGGGAAACAAGTTGGAGGAAGTCACCGTGCGAAAAACATCATGACCACAAGAAGACCACTCGAGCTACTTCACATGGATCTCTTTGGTCCAAATGCATACAAGAGTCTCGGTGGTAACTCATTTGGTCTAGTCATAGTTGATGATTTTTCAAGATTCACGTGGGTGTTCTTTCTTGATGACAAGTCACAGGTCCAAAAGATCTTCATAAACTTTGCTAGGAAGGCCCAAAATAAGTTTGACGTGAAGATCAAGAAGGTTCGGAGTGACAATGGAACGGAGTTCAAGAACGCAAATGTGGACACCTTTCTTAACGAAGACGGGATTTCACACGAGTTCTCGGCTACGTACACACCTCAACAAAATGGAGTTGTTGAGAGGAAGAACCGGACTCTTATCGAGATGGCAAGAACGATGCTTGATGAGTACAAGACGCCATAACACTTTTGGGCGGAAGCGGTTGAGACAGCTTGTCATGCAACAAATCGCTTGTATCTTCACAAGCTACTCGGCAAGATGGCATACGAGCTCCTCACTAGTAACAAACCCCAAGTTGGATACTTACGAGTATTTGGCTCAAAGTGCTACATTCTTGACAAGCATCGTCGTTCTAAATTTGCTCCTAAGTCTCATGAAGGTTTTCTACTTGGTTATGGCTCAAACTCTCACACTTATTGTGTCTACAACAATTTCACCCGAAAGGTTGAAGAGATGGTGGATGTGCAGTTTGATGAATCTAACGGCTCGCAAGTAGAGCAATTGCCAATTGATGTAGGAGACAAAGACCCTTCGGAAGCAATTCAAGACTTGTCCATTGGCAAGATTCGTCCAACGGAAATGAAGGAGAGTACCTCGTCCGTCCAAGTGGAAGCTTCTACCTCACGTCAAGGTGAACCAAGAGTTGATACGGAAGCATCCACAAGTGGGACACGTCAAGATGAAGAAAACGAGGAAGTAAACCAAGATGAACATCAACAACCTCCTTCTCCACCACGACAAGAGAACAACAACGTCAACAATGAAGAAGGCCAAGAAGAAGAAGAAGAACAAGATGAAGAGGATGTTCCACCCCGACCCAAGCAAAAGCTCTCATGAGTTCGAGCAAGAATTGCCAAAGATCATCCCGTCGATCAAATCTACAATGATATCCAAACCGGGAGAATCACTCGCTCTAAAACTCGTTTAGCTAACTATTGTGAACATTACTCATTCATTTCTACAATTGAACCTATGAAGGTTGAAGAAGCATTGGAGGATCCGAATTGGATAAATGCTATGCATGAAGAGCTACACAACTTTGAGAGAAATCAAGTGTGGACATTGGTCGAGAAGCCCGACAACAACCACAACATCATTGGTACCAAATGGGTGTTTCGCAACAAGCAAGATGAAGATGGACAAGTGGTTCGCAACAAAGCACGTCTTGTCGCCCAAGGCTATACACAAGTTGAAGGTATGGACTATGGTGAGACATATGCTCCCGTTGCTAGACTTGAGTCCATTCGCATCTTACTTGCCTATGCTAATCACCATGACATCACCTTATACCAAATGGACATTAAAAGTGCTTTTCTAAATGGCAAAATTGAGGAGGAAGTTTATGTTAAGCAACCTCCCGGCTTTGTTAATCCTAAGAAACCTAATCATGTTTACAAACTTCACAAAGCCCTTTATGGTCTTAAAAAAGCTCCTAGAGCATGGTATAAATGCTTGACCAAGTTTCTTACTGAAAAAGGCTTTGAAATTGGTAAAATTGATTCTACTATTTTTACTAAAAGGGTTAATGGAGAACTATTTGTATGCCAAATTTATGTTGATGATATCATTTTTGGTTCAACTAACCCTCATTTTAGTGAAAAGTTTGGAAAGCTAATGTCGGAGAAGTTTGAGATGTCTATGATGAGTGAACTCAAATTCTTTCTCGGTTTGCAAATCAAGCAAACTAAGGAAGGTACATTTGTCTCTCAAACGAAGTACACCAAAGACTTATTGAAGAAGTTCAATATGCAAGAATGCAAAGGTATGCCTACACCTATGCCTACTAGTGGACATCTTGATTTGACCAAAGATGGTGAACTGGTTGATCAAAAGGTTTATCGCTCTATGATTGGTTCATTGTTATATCTATGTGCCTCCCGTCCCGATATTATGCTAAGTGTGTGCATGTGTGCACGATATCAAGCTGCTCCTAAAGAATGTCATCTTAAGGCTGTGAAAAGGATAGTGAGATACTTAATCCATACACCAAATTTTGGCATTTGGTATCCTAAGAGGTCTTCTTTTGATCTTGATGGCTATTCCGATTCGGACTATGCCGGAGACAATGTTGATAGAAAGTCCACTTCGGGTACTTGTCAATTCCTTGGTAGATCTCTTGTGTCTTGGTCTTCCAAGAAACAAAACTCGGTATCCTTATCCACCGCCGAAGCGGAATACATTGCCGCTGGTTCATGTTGTGCTCAATTACTTTGGATGACCCAAACTCTTAAAGATTATGGGATATATGTGAAACATGGTCCATTGCTATGTGCCAATGAAAGTTCTATTAAGATTGCTCACAATCCCGTGCAACATTCTCGAACTAAGCATATTGAAGTTCGTCATCATTTCATTCGAGATCATGTTGCCAAAGGGGAAATTAACCTTAAGCATGTTCGCACCAATAAGCAATTGGCGGATATATTCACTAAACCACTTGATGAGAAAGTGTTTTGCAGGTTAAGAGGTGAATTGAACATCATTGATGCTTCAAACTTGGAGTAGGAACTCCATTTGATACATGCGAGGCATGAGCCTATGACTAATCCTTGATATTTCTCTTATGAAGCAATTCATATGTCTTCGACATATTTGCACCTTGCATGTTATCTAACCCGTGTAGGTACTCGGTTGAATCTAATTCTATGAGATTGCAACACACTCACATCTTGAGCAATTTCTACATCACCAAGTCTCTACACAATGGTGGTTGGAGACAAGGAAGCACGAAGCCACTCAAATATATCCTTTGACAAATTCTATGTTAAACCCTATAATTGTCATTTTGGATACACAAGTGCTTTTCCTTGCAAGACTAACCCATGTAGGTAGATGAACTCAAACTCCAAGTGGTGCTCCCAACTCTTGATGAACAACATCAACCCTGAGCAACCCACACAAGTTCAACTACATGAGCAAGACCCACACCACCACCCAAGGTATGTCATTCCATCTTAGAGAAGCTTTACTCCAAGTCATGAGTCAAAGCAACTCAACAAGATGTGAATACATCAAGATGCTTAAACGAAAAATGGTAACCCCATTTTGAGCTTAAACGATTAGTATGACCTATGATCAAGTGCTCTCACTTGACTGCTAAGTCAATATACTCTAACATAGGTGACTTTGTCACCGCCCAACTCTAGATGAAGTTCTCTTGTGTTCTTTTCTGTGTTATTAAACTTCATCTAGATCTTTTATTTTCTTTTCTTTTCATTTGTTCTGCATTTTCTGCATCCAATTCATTGCAAATCTTTCATCTAATTCCTTGCAAATCTTTGTGAGATTCTTACTTGTCTAGTGAGCTGAGGTGACAAGTAGTTTCACTCTGATGAACTCGGTCACACCGGTTTGTTTTCTTCGGTCTAACCGAAATCTTTCGGTGCAACCGAAGCACACAACTCGGAGTCACCGATTTAATCATAGGAAAACCAACTTGCCACTTCTCCCTGATTTCTATTTGCTCCAGCTCCACTCAATGATTCTTGTCCTCTACCAGCATCATGTTAGACATGCTGCTTTGCTCTGTGACTCAATGACCAACCCATTTGTATCACATATCCAGAAGACCCTTCTTGGAAATTGATGTCAAAGGGGGAGAGAGAGATCACATCAAAGCTTAATCCTTCCTATAGGGGGAGAAAGAGAGAATATACTCAGGGGGAGAGAAAGTAATATCATCAATGACCCCAGATGCTTGGTATTCAAGAGGAGATACGTAGCTCAAGCTCTGTTGATTATTTTCTATTGCTCTGATTTTCTGTTCTCTATCTTCTCCCAATATCTCATGTTAGATTCAGGGGGAGCAAGACATCTAACGGAAGGAAATCTCTGACTTTATTGCATATCTTTATCTTTGGGGACATGTCTATATCCAATGTAGTATTTAGTACTCACTCTACATGTCATCCCAGTCTTGGTTCTCTTGTGGTTTCTCTTGTTTGCTATGGTTAGTAGGTGTATCTGTGTTATCTAACCTTGTTTGCGCAGGTTCATCCCATCCTAAGCCAACTCAAGACCACAAGGTAAGTATATGCATCACAGTCATCTGAATGAGAAGTTCTTGCTAATATACATACTGTTTGCAAGAAGGACTCATGAGCATGAAGGTACTTTTCCCACATTCACATCATTTGCTCTAATGCATATAGCCAAGATACATGTAACACATTGCTTACTCTGTCATGTTTATGCAGTCACATGCTTCTATATTCCATATTCACATGATTGCATACATGTAGGGGGAGCCTATTCATGTTACATGTCTTTCCAAACCTTTACTTGCTATTCTCTATATCTTTATCTAAAGCTTTGATGTATGTTGTCATCAATTACCAAAAAGGGGGAGATTGAAAGCACAAGTGCTCTCTGGGTGGTTTTGGTAATTAATGTCAACATATCTCTTGTTGGACTAACACTTTTACCTAGTATGTTTCAGATAAGTTCAACAATGGAGTGGCTTGGACTAAAGGATGTGGAACCCCTTCAAGAAGCTAAGGACAAAGAATTGGCTCAAGCTTCAAGATCAAGACTCTACATTTTCTATTTTAGTGATCCAAGATCACATTGAGTCCATAGGAAAAGCCAATACTATTAAGGAGGGATGAGGTGTTGCTTAATGAGCCTCTTGCTTCATGTGCTTAGTGATATGCTCCAAAATCCTCAACTACCTTTCCATATCCACATATGACCCAAACCAAAAGTCAAACTCGGCCCCACCGATTCTTTCTATCCGGCGCCACCGAGTTTCACATGTCTTAGCCACTACCACAAACCCTAGCAAATCGGTCTCAACGATAGGGATCTCGGTCTCACCGAGATGGGATTGCAATCTCACTGTGTATGTCCATTGCCAAATCGGTCCCACCGAGTTTGCGCAATCGGTACTACCGAGATTACAATGCAAATCCTCTGGTTAGCTTATTACCAAATCAGTCCCACAGAGTTTGTGTAATCGGTCTCACCGAGTTTGCCTGACCAACTCTCTGGTTAGCTTATTACCAAAATCGGTCCCACCGAGTTTGTGTAATCGCTGAGATTACGTTATGCCCTAACCCTAACCATATCGGTCCTACCGAGTTGCATCTCAGTCCCACCGAAAATCCTAACGGTCACTAGGTTTGCTAAATCGGTCCGACCGAGTTTAACGATTCGGTCCCATTGAGTTTAGCAGATTGTGTGTAACGGTTAGATTTTGTGTGGAGGCTATATATTCCCCTCCACACACTCTTCATTCGTGAAGAGAGCCATCAGAACAGATCTTCACTTCCAATACACATTTTCTGAGAGAGAACCACCTACACTTGTGTTAAGGTCAAGATATTCCATTCCTACCATATGAATCTTGATCTCTAGTCTTCCCCAAGTTGCTTTCCACTCAAATCTTCTTTCCACCAAATCCAAATCCTGTGAGAGAGAGTTGAGTGTTGGGGAGACTATCATTTGAAGCACAAGAGCTAGGAGTTCATCATCAACACACCATTTGTTACTTCTTGGAGAGTGGTGTCTCCTAGATTGGCTATGTGTCACTTGGGAGCCTCCGACAAGATTGTGGAGTTGAACCAAGGAGTTTGTAAGGGCAAGGAGATTGCCTACTTCGTGAAGATCTACCGCTAGTGAGGCAAGTCCTTCGTGGGCGACGACCATGATGGCATAGACAAGGTTGCTTCTTCGTGGACCCTTCGTGGGTGGAGCCCTCCGTGGACTCGCGCAATCGTTACCCTCCGTGGGTTGAAGTCTCCATCAACGTGGATGTACGATAGCACCACCTATCGGAACCACGCCAAAAACATCCGTGTCTCAAATTGCGTTTGAATACTCCAAACCCTTCCCTTTACATTCTTGCAAGTTGCATGCTTTACTTTCCGCTGCTCATATACTCATTGCATGCTTGCTTGATATGTATTGTGTTTGTTAAACTTGTGCCTAAACTCCAACTAAACTTAAGGATTTCAAAAACTGTAACTTTTGGTACTTAGTGTCTAATCACCCCCCCCTCTAGACACCTCTTCTCGATCCTCTCAACAACATCAATGGGATTCTCAAAAGAGCTTGTCAATGTCTTCATCTTCTTCGGAGCTGAAGGATCTGATGAAGCTGATGCTTTCCTTTTCTTCACTACTGCTCGCTCCGTAGCCTTGGTTTTCTTCGCTTCTAATGCAGAAGGAAGGACTGGACTTGGTGTTGGTGCAGGAGGAGCAAAGGAAATTGGTACATTTACCTCAGGCACAACTGATGCAGTTGGTCTGGTTGGTTCAGTTTCTTCAGGCTCAGCGGTTGATGGCTCAGCTGGCCTGGATTGTTCTTCAGGCGCAATACTATTGGTTGCCCTGGCAATTTCATCAGCGGCTAGAATAGAGTCATCAGTCCTGGTACTAGTAGTTTCATCAGCAGCCTGATTTTCGTCAGCGTTGCTGGCATGTTCTTCAGTCGGCTGAACAGATGCTTCAGCCTGAGGAGATTCATGTTGTGTTGGGGCTGCAACATTGATGGTGAATCCTTCAGCCAACTTGACAAATCTGACCTTGGCTCCTAGCCAATCAGTTCGGTAGACGTTGAATTCATCACTAAGTCCTTTGATATCAGTTTGTATAGCAATGAGTTCATCAGTTGTCATGTTGACAACATTTTTCTTCAGAAAGCGCTCCTTTCTTTATTGAGCTTTCCTCAGCTGCCTGGCCTTCTCAAACTTCCATTTTTCTTCGCCAATGAAGGAGGTCAGCATGTGACTTTGGCTAGGAGTCAGCTTGAAGCCAGGCACAGGTGTGTTGGGGTCCTTGTGCCAGAGATCAATGTACTCAAGGATCAACTTTGGACCCAGTAAGAGAGGAACTTCACTTCTGTTGGCTCTAGCGGCCCTCTGCTATCTATCTCTAATGATTTCGTCAAGTTCCTCATCATCAGCTTCATCTTCATTGGACGGTACTTGAAAGACAACCTGCTTCTTGTGAGGACTTGGTCTAGAGCCTCGTCCAGCAGTGGCCTTGGTCTTCAGCAAAGTAGGGCCTATTGAGGAATTTGGAGGAGCTGAAAAACTTGCAGAGGCTCCTGAGGCAATTGATTTGCCTGAGGTCCTTTGACACGAGGCAAGATGCACATGCACTGATGACTTTGTCGGAGGAGCTGAGGACTTTGGAGGAGCAGGAGCAGCATGAGGAATTTTCGGTGAGGGCTTTGCAGAACTAGGTCGTGAGGGCATTGCTGAGGTGCTTGGCCGTGAGGGCATTGAAACAGAAGCATTGGGCTTGTGAGCAGGCTTCTTAGGCTTGCTAGCAGAGGCCTCAGTTGTGGCAACAGCAGAATCTTCATTGAATTTCTTCATTGCCTCTTTTGCCATTTTGGCCAGTTTAGCTTGACGCTTGGCCCATTCAGCGGGAAATTCTTCACCATGTCTGATGCTTGAGGGATCAGCTTCTTGGCCAGGTGCTAGTGGAGGTCTTGGGCATGGAGGGTGTACAGCCAATTTCTTCATGTACTTTAGAGTGACATAACGATATTCCCTCCATTCTCTAGCCCATCTCCTCTCTATCTTCTGAATGCGCACTTTGTGCTCATTCTTCGTTTCATGAGGAGGAGTGCAGTACCCTGCATAGATGTCATCTGGAATCTCAAACACTGTGTTGACTTCAGGTTTCTTCCCTCCCTTCTGAGGTTTCTTGCCGTCAGCCATTTTCTTCAGCTGAGGAATCTGAACAACAGAATTCTCTGAAGAGGTATGCAACTTTTCTTCGAGGAACACTGCAAATGAGTTAATTTGATGAGAATCTAGTGATTCAGCAGCGGACATGTGTACTTGTGAACAGAGTATAGGTGCGAAGAATTTGGAGAGGCCATATGCGTTCTCAGAAGTTTCTTGCAAAATGAACAAGTTTGAGGAATTTGACCAGATGTGTCTTGAGGAATTTCACTAAGCGTTCTTTGACTTAGGTTCCAGAGTTGTATAGATTGAAAATCCACACAATTGAGGAATCTTGAAGAAAAACGTTGCTTAGGGAAATAGATCAAGAACAGATGTTTTTGTGAGGTGTTTAGAGTGTAAAGATTGAAGAATAAACACCTTTTGAAGATTTGTAGAAATCAAAAGAATCAACAAGGGTAGTAAAAATGACTTTTAATTACCCTTGACGAAGAACACGATGAACTGTGAATAGTAGATTTGAAGCTCGTCAGTTCAGATCTTCCACGCCCTAACTTGGCTGAGGAAGACAGCTACGGTGGCGGCGGAGTAAAGAAATCTGCGGCTGACGCGAGTACGACGGCGATGAGGTCGAGGTAGCGAAGCTCTTCCTCACCAGCGACGATGGAAGTAGCGGTGGCACTAGGTTTTGAGAGCTCGAGTGAGGGAGTGAGGTTGAGCCGAGTAAAAACAGTCTGAGGAGGGTGAGGGGTATTTATAGCCGAGGTGAAAAACTGTTCGCCCGAGGAAAATGGATGAACGTGCCCCTAACCCTTCTCATTCGTGTGACATGTGTCACCCACGTACTGTGAAGTGGAGATCATGTGAGATCGTGGGTGAATAGATAAACATATCGTGGAATGTGGAACGGTTTGAGCAACAAAAGCCAAAAATTCATATTAGAATATTTTAAGGTTTCGTTCGCAAATTCTTCAGGTGACAAGGACACAATGAAGATTTTGAACGGGTTTCAAATAGAACACACATGAAAAATCTGTGCACGGACTGGGTTGAGTTTAGCATAGAGGGGGAAGGGTCTGATCACATTCACTTAGCAGAAAAAGGCAACTTGAAGAAATAGCTATAAGTGAATGTTGTAGAGGACATAAACTCATATATTTATATAGACAATGAAGAAAATGACGGAGAGAGTGAAGATAATGCAAAGTTGAAGAAATTGAACAACTGAGGAATTTCAAAAATGAAGAAAAACTCAAATTGAAGATTTTCAACTGTTGTTGGTTGCGTAGCCCACCGTATAAGAATGCTGATTTCAGACACCGCGTACAATTGTCGTAGGGCTCTGAGAATCAAATTCTTCGTTAATTTCTTCACACTTAGGGTGTTAGTCTTCATTGATTGAAGAAAAACGTTACTCCGTATGTTGCACATCTAAGTCATCAAGTTAGCATAAGTGTTAGGATGTGCGTCCTTTTCAAAGGACATTCGAAGATTCTAAGATATTTAGCTCACACCGCAACTTGCTAAATTTCTTCTCATCCAAGGGCTTTGTGAAGATACCGGTTAGTTGTTCTTCAGTCTTCACGTGCTCGATAGAGATGTCACCCTTCAACACATGATCACGAAGAAAATGATGACGAATCTGAATGTGCTTTGTCTTCGAGTGCTGAACTAGGTTATGAGCAATCTTGATGGCACTCTCATTGTCACAATAGAGTGGCACATTCTTCACATTGATGTTGTAGTCCTTGAGGGTTTGCTTCACCCAAAGCAATTGAGCACAGCACGAACCAATAGCAATGTACTCAGCTTCAGCAGTAGAGAGTGATACGTAGTTCTGTTTCTTCGAGGACCAACATACCAAGGATCGTCCGAGGAAATGACATGTGCCTGATGTTGACTTGCGGTCCACACGATCCCCAGCATAGTCAGAGTCTCAATATCCAATGAGGTCAAAAGCCGAGCCCTTGGGATACCATAATCCAAGTGTTGGAGTGTGAGCTAGATATCGAAGAATATGCTTCACAGCCTTATGGTGTGATTCCTTCCGTGTAGCTTGAAAGCGGGCACACATGCAAACACTAAGCATAATATTCGGCCTAGATGCACATACAATGCAATATAGAACCAATCATGGAGCAGTATACCTTTTGATCGAAGTCAATACCATTTTCATCAGTGCATAGATGGCCATTTGTGGGCATAGGATTTTGACGCCTTTGCAATCTTGCATGCCAAATTTCCTCAGTACATCTTTGAGGTATTTCTCCTGAGATATGAATATGCCACTGCGTTGTTGACGTATCTGAAGTCCTAAGAAGAATTTCAATTCTCCCATCATAGACATTTGATATTCTTCACTCATCATATAGGCAAATTCATCACTGTTACGTTGGTCAGTACAGCCAAAGATAATATCATCAACATATATTTGGCACACGAATAATTCATCATCATAGGTTTTGGTGAATAGAGTTGGGTCAAGTGAACCTGGTTTGAAGCCTTTCTTCATGAGGAATTCCTTGAAAGTATCATACCACGCCCGAGGAGCCTGCTTGAGGCCATAGAGGGCCTTATTGAGTCCAAAGACTTTGTGAGTATGCTTTGGATCCTTAAAACCTAGGGGTTGAGCAACATATACTTCTTCCTCAAGCTTACCATTGAGGAATGCACTTTTCACATCCACTTGATATAAGATGATATTATGATGGTTAGCATAAGCAAGTAATATGCGAATAGCCTCAAGTCTAGCAACAGGTGCAAATGTTTCATCGAAATCAACTCCTTCAACCTGTGTGTAGACTTGAGCTACAAGTCGTGCCTTATTCCTCACCACAAGGCCATTTTCATCTTGCTTATTGTGGTAGATCCATTTTGTGCCCATGATATTGTGCTTGCGAGGGTCTGGTCGCTTGACAAGTTCCCAGACGTTGTTGAGCTCAAACTGATGTAATTCCTCTTGCATAGCTTGAATCCACTCAAGCTCCAGAGATGCTTCAACTACCTTAGTGGGCTCTGTGATAGAGACGAAAGAAAAGTTCCCACAAAAGTTAGACAAATGTGAAGCTTTTGAGCGTGTGAGAGGACCTGGTGCGTTGATGTCGCTGATGATTTTCTCAATCTGCACTTCATTTGCAACTCGAGGATGAGCGGGTTGGCGATGAGGAATTTGATCAGCATTTTCTTCAGATCCATTTTCCTCAGGTGCACCAGCATGATGTTCTTCATGGTTTGGAATAACTTCTTCAGCAAATTCTTCGGTAGGAATGACATCCTCGGTAGCCTTGAACTTGATGGTTTCCTCAGGAACTGTTCATCTAGCACAGGAGGTAGGTGCTCTCTTTGCAAGCCATTAGTTTCATCAAACCGCACATCTACAGTTTCAACAACCTTGTGGTGAATGGTGTTGAAGACTCTGTAGGTGTGCGAGTCCTTTCCGTAATAAAGCATAAAACCTTCATGTGCTTTCGGTGCAAATTTACAATTACGATGAGGATCTCTAATCCAACATTTAGCACCGAAGACTTTGAAATAACTCACATTGGGTTTCTTGTTAGTGAGGAGTTCATATGCAGTCTTCTTGAAGAATTTGTGAAGATATACCCTGTTGATGATGTGGCATGCAGTATCAATAGCCTCAGTCAAGAAATGTCGAGGTGTCTTGTATTCACCAAGCATAGTGCGAGCCATCTCAACAAGAGTCCTGTTCTTGTGCTCCACGACGCCATTCTGCTGAGGAGTATAAGAAGCAGATAACTCATGAGTAATACCAAGTTCATCAAGATAGTCATCAAGACCAGTATTCTTGAACTCAGTTCCATTGTCACTTCTGATGTGATTGATCTTCACACCAAAGTTGGTCGAAGCCCTCGAGGAAAATCGTTTGAAGACTTCCTGCACTTCACGTTTGTAAGTGAGGATATGTATACATGTGTAACGAGAGTAATCATCAACAATGACAAAGCCATATAGAGATGCTTCATTGGTGAATGCAGAATAATGGTTAGGACCAAAGATATCCATGTGAAGCACAAATGGACGAGTGGTAGTCATGATAGTCTTTGCTGGATGCTTGGCCTTGGTCATCTTTCCAGCTTCACAGGCTCTGCACAAGTGATCCTTGAGGAATTTGACATTCTCAATGCCAATGACATGCTTCTTCTTCGCGAGCGTGTGCAAGTTCCTCATACCAGCATGACCAAGTCGTCGATGCCATAGCCAGCCTTCTGAAGCTTTTGCAAGTAGGCATATAGCGGGTTGTGGTCCTGTAGAGAAATCAACAATATACAGGTCTCCTCTCCTAAATCCTTCGATGACTTTGGAATGGTCAGCTTCCATGATCGCAACACAACGATACTTGCCAAAGATAACAACCATATCAAGATCACAAAGCATTGATACTGACATGAGGTTGAATCCTAAGGACTCGACAAGCATGACTTTGTCCATGTGTCGATCCTTTAAGATCGTAGCCTTACCTAGACCCAATACCTTTCTTTTTCCTTTGTCAGCGTAGGTGCTATGCTTCAGATGCGATGGAGATAAGGGGGTGTCCATCAATAGATTTTTGTCACTAGTCATGTGGTTTGTACATCCACTATCGAGGACCCACTCAGTGGCTTTGGGTTGATCATCCTGCAGATGAATTAGTGCAACTTACGAACTCATATACTTCATCAGTGAAGAATATGACATCAATTACATCAGATCAATTTCATCAAGCAATAGAATAGATAAAGCAGTATGAGGACGTGAGAAATGAAAGTTCATTTCTACATGATTAGCTTGCATCCTTTCAAGCATATTCAGGTCTCCAGCAAATTCCTCAGATGTTTAAGTACGTCTGGAGACCTGACCATGCATAAGAGATTAGTTCTTTTTCTTCACCACCCACATCTGAAGGGGTGGCAAAGAGTTCATCATTCTGCAAGATCCATAAGAGAAATGTGGCATAGAAGCCAGTCCACTTTGTTTCACATAAGAGGAGTTAGGGTAATCATATGAATAAGGAGAGAAATTCTTCGAGGACTTATGAACATAATGGTTAGAAGAATAACGCTCATATGCATAGCCCTTAGATCTCGATGTTCATATGAGGATTTTGATCCTTTTGAGGAATTTGATCCATGTGAGGACTTGGATCCATATGAAGAATTTGATCTGGGGTTCCTATTCTTCACAGGTGGTGTCATGATGACATTCACCTGAAGACTTTCAAGGCACCTTTTGGGAACCCAGATTTTCTTCATAGGAGAACTGTTCCTGCAGTTAGTGCCAATATATCTAGCAAATACTTCACCATTCTGATTTTTGAGAAGCTTATAGTTGGAGTCAAATGAGTCATCAGAAGAATGAGGAGACTCACATGTAAAGCCAGATAAAGTAGATGGATCAACTGGAGGTCCCTTTGCGGGAACCCATGAGGTTTTGGGGTACTGCTTAGGCTTCCAGTATGTTCCATCAGCATTGACTTTCCTCCCAAAGGCAATACCCTCTTTCCTAGGGTTCCTGTTGAGGATCTGCTTTATAAGCACATCACAAAGAGCCCGATGCCCTTTGAGGCTTTTGTACATGCCTGTCATATACAATTCCTTCAGCCCTGCATTGTCAGTGATACTAGCAATATCCTCAGATGAGGAATTAGTGATAGCAGAGACAGGTGAAGAATTTGCAGCAATAGAAGCATTTGAATTTTCAGGTGAAGAATTAGCAGATTCACGTTCAATGCACTTCAAACATGGAGGAATGAATTCTTCCTGAGCTGCGCTGATTTGTTGAGCAAGTAATGAATCATGATCCTTCTGAAGATCTTCATAACTCACCCTTAGCTTCTCAAGATCTTGCTTTCTTTGAAGAAATTCATAAGAAAGCTTCTCGTGATCAGATTAGAGAGTGTTATGATGACTTTGAAGGTTGTCAAACTTAGACGGAAGTCTCTGAAGATTTTCAGTCAAAGTTTTAGTGCGATCCATTTCTTCACCCAACATATCATCACTTTTATCTAACATATTTTGAACCTTTTAAAAAGCCTTTTGTTGTTTCACAACAATCTTAGCAAGTTTAGAGTAGCTAGGCTTGAGGTTTTCATCAGATTCATCCTGACTTGATTCAAAGGAGGGATATTTGAGTACCTTGGCACCCTTTGCCATGAAGCAATAGGTGGGAGCGTAGTCATCATCGTCGTCATCAGCCTTATTGTGGAAGTCATTTTCATCAGTGTTGAAGATGGACTTGCTGACGAACGTAGTAGCGAGGGCTAGGCTCGCCACACCAAATTCTGACTCCTCAGATGCCTCCTCTTCCTCATGTTCCTTAGACTCAGCCTCATAGTCCATTTCTTTGCCAATGAATGCCCGAGCCTTTTTGGAGCTACTCTTCTTGTGAGATGAAGACTTTGAGTATTTTGATGATGAAGATTTTGAAGATTTCTTCTTCTTCTTTGAATCATCAGAACTGTAATCCTTGTATTTCTTCTTCTTTGATTCCTTTTCTCACTGAGGACAGTATTGAATGTAGTGACCGGGTTTCTTGCATTTGTGGCACAGTCTCTTCTTGTAGTCATGGGATGAGGAATCATCACTTCTTGAGGATTTTCCAAAGCGACCACGTCTTGAGAACTTCTGGAATTTATTCACGAGCATTGCTAGCTCCTAACTCAGTTCTTCAGGATCACCAAGACTGCTACCAGAATCTTCATGTCGGTGTACAAAAAGAGGGGTACACTTTTTGTACCCCTATGACCGTGCACGGGCAGTCAGAGCCACGGGCACCACCACACCAAGCAAGGCAAGGGAGGTGAGCCAGGGTAAGACCGAATCTCAAGGGAACTAGAACGATGCCAAGGCCAAGACCACGAAGAGCAAAAGGGACAAAGCAGACTCCCCCGGCAAGATCCTTGCCGGAGACAGTTTTAGCAACCCCAGTAAGACCCTTGCCGCGGCAACTCGCCCCACGCCTACGGAGCAATTTACCCTTGAGTCCACTGCCCCCATGGGGCAAGGATTAGGGAGACCCCTCCGCGGTGGCATGCAGATCTTTGTGAAGAAACATTCACAATCAGATATAGAAGATGACGACCCTTGGCGGGATCCCAGCCGAGGAAGACCACAAGACCCCCGGCAAGCGCCTTGCCGGGGATGATAGCAGGCGCCTCAACAAGACCCTTGCCGGGGCCCCAGCAAGGCCCTTGCTGAGGACATCCGCAGGGCCACCATCAGGCCCACGTCGAGTAAACCTCCACCGCCATACGCATGCAGCTGCCGACCCAACCAGCTGGGCAGGCACCTGCATGGCGGCATGCAGATCTTCATGAAGACCCACCACTGCGCCACTTCAGCTGCCTACCTACCTACATGGCATCACATGCATCGCTAGCCAGGGCGCGTGTCGACACAAGAAGGAGCGGCGACGCATGAGACGGATTTCTCCCCCGTCCCCGATAAAGCAAGGACACCTAAGCAAGACGCGTTAAATGCGCCTTGTTGTGTAATGTGAGGGATAACCTCGCATCACTGTACCCTTTCCACCTCCTATGTGCCACTGTGGCGACCCCTTTTTCTATAAAAGGAGGCCCGAGGCGACCAGGAGAAGGATTCGGCTTTTTTGAGCTCCTAACGCCCCAGAGCTAGCTCAAGAACAGGAATATACATCCACCAAAGCAGGAGTAGGGTTTTACGCATCCTGGCGGCCCGAACCTGGATAAACAAACTGTGTACTATCTGTTTGATCCGCTCTTCTCATGACCCCGCGCCCCGCAAACCGTAGTAGGGATTCTTGTGATCCCATAGGTGTCGTTCCCACCGACATCTTTGGCGTGCCAGGTAGGGGGCACAGTTGTGAGAATCGGCTTTAGCAGTTAGTTCGACGCTTCTTCATCATCATGGTGCCCAAGAAGAAGACGACGGTGGCGGTTGGCCAGTCGGAAGCCGGACAGCCCGTCCCGACGCGGGCGAGCTGCAGACCGGTCGCAGAAAGGACCCAGGGCGCTGCTCGCAAACACCAACACCATCCCAACGGTCGGAGTTTGAGAGGCGGCGATGTTTGTGCGCCTGGTAATAGGCCACACATTACCAAATCCAAAGGCGGAGCCAGGCCCTCCGCGGGTGGAGCGGGACCTTCCAAAGTCACCGCCGCCCCACCCGAAGGCGACGCAAGGGCCTCCAAGACTCCCACGCCGGCGCCAACAGCGCTGTCCTCCCAGGCAGCGCGCGACGAATGGCGTCATCACGCCAAAGATCCCGGGCGTCGCCGCGGGAAGAGCCCCGAGCGCCACCCCCGGGACGTAGAAGGCTTGCCCACTCGCCGAAGCGCTGGTGAAAACGGCACGCGACCGCGGGGTCGTGATACAGCTCCTCCTGATATGGTCAGGAGTCGAAGCGCGTCACGATCCGTGCAGGTTTCGCTGCCACTGATGCCGGCGGAAGCCCTGGCGCGCGCGCAGTTGCTCCTCGATTTTCCTCCCGCTACGGGAAAAATCGACGAATGGAGAGCTACCATCCGGAGCCTCGTTGCCGTTGCCAACAAGGACGAACCAAGTCCGGCGGGACCCTGCATCGACACTCCGATGGGACCCCACGCACCAGCAGCGGAAGGACCGGCGGCGCCGTGGCCATGATGCATTCGCCTCCTCCTCGCCCGGTAACGCGGGTATCGACTCGTCGGGACGTCACGGGCGACGATGTCTCCATAGCATCGTCCGACCCACGGACCCACAGTGACCAGCGTCAAGTCCTTCAGGAGCGAGCCCATGAAGACGCTCGAACCACCATCGAGCGCCGGCGCGGAGCGCGCCACCAGTCAGACAAGCGAGCAGGGCCGGCTGTGAACCGCCCAGCACCGGAGAGCCCCGGGGGTCTACCTTACGAGGTAGGCTGTCCGGCTTTTACCCGTGAGCTACGACAGTTCCAGTGGCCCACTCACCGCACTTTCAAGCCTGACATTGGCGAGAAGTACAACGGCAAGACCCACCCGTCGGAGTTCCTCAGCATCTACACCATCGCGATGCAAGCCTCCGGAGCCCGCGACGATAAGGTGCTTGTGAATTACTTTCCATTGGCTCTGAAGCCCAACGCCATGTCGTGGTTGATGCATTTGCCGGTAGACTCTATTTCCTCTTGGTCGGATTTGTGCCAGAATTTGTTGGCGCCTTTACTGGAGGTCACCAAGCCCATGGCCAAGCAAGCGACATGCACGTCATCCCTCAGAAAGGAGGTGAGTTCTGCGCAAATATATACAGAGGTTCAGCCGGGTACAGTACAATATCCCCGACGTTCACCCTGCCGCCATCATTAGCGCATTCCATCAGAATGTGTGCAACCGCAAGATGCACGAAGAGCTGGCGATGAACAAGGTGAAAGACGTGGCAGAACTCTATGTTCTTGCTGACAGATGTGCTCGGGCTGAAGAGGGAAGGAAGTACCCCGGCGAAGATGCCGGCGTGGAAACTGACTCTTCAGATGAGGATACTGCTGCCCCGGCAAAGAAAGGTCGGCGCCGCAATAGGAAGCGCAAAGGTAAAGCCGTGCTTGCCGTCGAGGGATCTGATGACGCCGGCTTCGCCAAGAAAACCAAGGCAGATGACCCCGGCAAGGAAACTGCCGGATGTGTCGCCTGCCGGGCCTTGGCGGCTCCCGAGAAGCCAGGAAACTCCGAAAAGCAATACTGCAAGATCCATCGCACCAAAGGCCATGATCTCCAGAACTACCGACAGGTTGAGCTCCTTGCTGAGAAGCAGAGGGCTGAATATGAGAGGCGGGACAAGGAGAAGGGCCAGGACGGTGCTGAGGGGTCCGGCAAGAAGCGTGACGGCCAGGCGAGCAGTCGCGGCAAGGATAAACAACAGGAGAGGCCCGCCCAGGGCCGTGACAAAAAGCCAGAAGATGATGATCACGAAGAGGACGATGAGTCTGGTGACCAAGAATTTCAGAAAGCTACAGAGGCCATGTGCGTCGGTGGCGGCGCCTCGCTGCATACCTCTCACCGCCAGCTCAAACAGTGGGCGTGTGAGATTACAGCGGCAGAGCCGTCGTTTGATGCCCAAAGGCCGCTGAAGTGGTCCAGCACACCTATCATTTTTTACACTGAGGATCACCCTGATCGCACTACTGCAGTCGGGTGCTTGCCATTGTTGGTTTCACCAACAATACGCAACCTCAAGGTGACAAAGATGCTAGTCGATGGCGGGGCGGTCTGAACTTAATCTTACCAACCGTGATCAAGAAACTGCAGATTCCTGATGGAGACCTCGAAGAGACGGGCACGTTTCAGGGGGTCAACCCGGGAAGAAGTCAACCAAAGGGAAAGGTCACGTTGCCCATGACTTTTGGGAGTGATCTGAACTACAGGACAGAAAGGATTATGTTCGACGTTGCCAAGATCCCCTTGCCTTACAACGGGATCCTTGGCCGCCCAACACTAGCCAAGTTTATGGCAGCGTCACATTACGCCTACAACACCCTGAAGATGCCGGGGCCTGTGATGATCATCACCGTCCCATCAGACAAGAAGGACGCGCTAATTTGCGCTGACCAACTCTACCAACAAGCAGTTGTAGCAGCCGCCACTGCTAAGGCGCTTGCTCCTGCCGCCGGAGCCTCGAGAAGGAAAAAGAAGAAGACCGGTGAGACCTCAGGCACCCACTCCGGCAAGCGCACCTCTTCGGAGTGTAGTGCTCCCGTCGAGGACGTGCCAGAGAGCTCCACCGTTAGAAACAAGAAGACTAGGGCCACACCGCCAGGAACCAAGAAGGTTTCTGTCAAGGAGGACGGCACGGGAGGGGCTTTCACCATAAGCTCCGCCCTTGACGACAAATAGGAAGACGCGCTCGTCACCTTCCTGCGGGCGAATGTCGATGTGTTTGCATGGCAAGCATCCGACATCCCCAGCGTTCCCAGGGAGGTGATTGAGCACCACCTTGTTGTCTGTCCTCATGCGCGGCCCGTCAAGCAGAAGGTCAGAAAGCAAGCCATGGAACGACAAGAGTTCATCACAGAGGAGATCCGGAAACTGAAAGCAGCGGGTTTGGTAAGAGGAGTGCTCCATCCAACGTGGTTGGCCAATCCAGTGGTAGTGCACAAGGCAAATGGGAAGTGGAGGCTGTGTATTGATTACACAGATATCAATAAGGCTTGTCCCAAAGACCCCTTCCCGTTACCGCGCATCGACCAGATTGTTGACTCCACGGCTGGGTGTGATCTGTTGTCATTCCTCGATGCCTACTCCGGCTACCACCAGATCTTCATGACAAGAGAAGACAAAGAGAAAACGGCATTCATCACCCCATGTGGTACGTATTGTTTCATACGGATGCCTTTCGGGTTGAAGAGTGCTGGTTCAACGTTTGCAAGCATGGTCCAGATTGGTTTTGAACCCCAGCTCCATAGAAATATGGAAGCTTATATGGATGATATAGTGGTCAAAACCAAGAACAAGGCAACCCTTATACCGGATTTACAAGAAACATTTGCAAACCTACGCAAGATCAATCTCAAGCTGAACCCTGAGAAGTGCGTCTTCGGCGTCCCGTCCGGCAAGCTTCTCGGGTTCTTTGTGTCACAGCGTGGGATAGAGGCCAATCCGGACAAAATCAAAGTTATAGAACAGATTGAAGTGTCCAAGCGGGTCAAGGATGTACGTCGGCTTGCTGGTTGCGTTGCCGCCATGAGCAGGTTCATTTTCAAGTCCGTCGAGCGTGCCCTTCCCTTTTTCAAGATTTTGAAAAAGGCGGGCCCGATGGAATGGACGCCAGAAGCCGAAGCAGCATTGCAAGATTTGAAGAAGTATCTCTCCTCCACGCCAGTACTAGTTGCGCCTAGGCCACAAGAACCGTTGCTGCTATACCTGGCGGCAACGAACCAGGTGGTCAGCACCGCGCTAGTGGCGCAGAGAGAAATTGATGACGAGGTGATAGCAGCGATAGAGCCTGATGCCGTTGGTGCAGAGACGACACAGCCGGTTGGAGTGCCGCCAAGGAAGAAAATGATGCAGCACCCAGTCTACTTTGTTAGCTCCCTCCTGCAGGGGGCTAGATCAAGGTACTCCGGTGTGCAGAAACTGCTCTTCGGCCTTCTTATGGCCTCGAGGAAGTTGCGTCACTACTTCCAGGCGCACGAGATCACCGTCATTACTCCCCTCCCTCTGCAACGGATATTGCACAATCCAGACGCAACGGGAAGAATTGTAGAATGGGCACTGGAGCTGTCCAGCTTTGGCCTCAAGTTTGAGAGTACCTTGACGATTCAAAGCCGAGTCCTGGCGGAGTTCGTTGCAGAGTGGACCGCGACGCCTGATGAAGAAACCCAGGAGACTGTTGTCCCCGGCAAAGAGGCAAGTTGCAACTGGGTCATGTACTTTGATGGAGATTTCTCCTTACAGGGCGTCGGGGCTGGCGTACTGCTTGTCGCACCCACCGGAGAGCACCTCAAGTACGTGGTCCAGATGCACTTCCCCATGGAGGTGTCGACAAACAATACTGCTGAGTACGAGGGGTTGCTTGCTAGTCTTAGGATTGCGGCAGACCTCGGAATCAAGAAACTCATTGTCAGGGGCGACTCGCAACTTGTCGTCAAACAAGTCAACAAGGATTACCAGAGCCCATTGATGAAGGCCTACGTCGATGAAGTGAGGAAGCTGGAAGAGCGTTTTGACGGTATACAGGCAGAGCACGTTCCCCGAGCAGAGAACGACATTGCCGATTACCTGTCAAAACGCGCTGCCCTCAAGCTACATGTGGAACCAGGTGCCTTTGTGCTTCAGCTAACTCAGCCATCCGTTGATCCATCAAAAGAACAAAACAAAAGGAGAAAATCAGGGCCCGGCAAGTACTTTCCCGCCGAGCTCCCCGAAGCCGCCGGCAAGGATGTTGCCGGAGACACTGAGCCCGCCACAGGACGGCTAGCTCCGACGGAGCATCAAGCTCTTGCCGTGGAGACAACCGCTCCTATAGCGGAGGAAATGCCTTTAGTCCTCGCCGTCGAGCCCCAGGCTCCAGCGTGGGCACAGCATACCGTCTGATTCCTCCAAATAGGGGAACTTCCTTAGGAGCAGGAAGAAGCGGAAAAAGTAGCCCGTCGATCTACTATGTACCAGTTCGTCGATGATGTCCTGTACAGAAAGAGGCCGAACGGTGTGAAATTGAAGTGTATCCCTCGAGAGGAAGGACTGGGGCTGTTGGCAGAGATACATGGAGGCATATGTGGATCCCGCATAGGGTCGAGGGCTCTTGCCGGCAAAGCGTTTCGGCAAGGCTTCTTCTGGCCCACCGCCGTCCAGGATGCGACGACACTAGTCACCAGGTGTGAAGCGTGTCAGTTCCATTCAAAGAAGCTTCATCAGCCAGCTCAATCCCTTCAAACCATTCCTCTCTCCTGGCCTTTCTCGGTCTGGGGGCTCGACATACTGGGCCCTTTCCCCCGCGCTGTCGGGGGCTTTGAGTACTTGTACGTTGCAATCGACAAGTTCACAAAGTGGCCAGAAGTGGAAGCAGTGAGGAAGGTCACAGCACAGTCAGCCGTCAAGTTCTTCAAAGGGCTGGTGTGCCGTTTTGGTGTACCCAATAGGGCCATCACCGACAACGGCACGCAGTTCACAAGCCACACCTTCATGCAATATATTCAAGACCTCGGCAGCAAGGTCTGTTTCGCTTCCGTTGCTCACCCACGAAGCAATGGTCAAGCTGAGAGGGAAAATGCTGAAGTACTGTGAGGCCTGAGGACAAAGACCTTTGGCAGACTGCGCAAGAGTGGAAGGCGCTGGATTGATGAATTGTCGGCGGTTCTTTGGTCAATCAGAACAACACAAAATCGAGCCACCAGCCAGACACCCTTTGCCCTGGTATACGGGGCAGAAGCAGTTCTCCCCACAAAACTCATATACGGGTCACCTCGAGTACTCGCTTATGACGAGCTTGAGCAAGAGCAATTGTGGCAAGATGACGCAACGCTCCTTGAGGAAGATCGTCTTCGGGCGACTGTGAGAGCAGCGTGCTACCAGCAAGCCTTGCGCCGCTACCATAGCCACAAGGTTCGTGCCCGAAGCTTTGAGGAAGGCGACCTTGTTCTTCGGCGCGTTCAATCGGCCAAGAATTCCAACAAGTTGACGCCAAAGTGGGAAGGCCCTTATAGGGTAATACGAGTCACCAGGCCCGGCGCAGTCCGCCTAGAGACCGAAGATGACGTTCCGGTGAGTAACTCCTGGAACATTGAGCATCTTCGCAAGTTTTACCCGTGAGGCGCGGCTTGTCAGCCCCCCCCCCCCCCGGCAAGCCACCTTTTGTACAAGCCTTGCCGATGACGCATGTAACCCTTTGTACAAAGCCAGGCACAGACCCTGAGCATAAATAAATGAAGCGCTGGCGCCCTAAGTTATAGCATGCATGCTAGGTCGAGTCTCGTCCTTGGTTAGGGTTGATAGTGCTTAGCGGCGGCTAACCCCTATCTTAGAGGTCAAGTTTGCATCTCTTTGTCTTTCTTTTGTCTTCTTTGTTTCGCAGGACACACAGATATCCTTGCCAAACCACTTGGGGAGAAAACAAGGAACATACTAGCATCTAGGCCCTGGCAAGCCAGTATTGTCGGGGGCTGCAAGAGCAAAGATTCACCCACGGCAAACCAGGGTTGCCGGGGGCTGCAGATTCAGATAAGTTTTTCATCCCTTATCATGCATTTCCTTACGGACTGAGGTATGTGAAACCTCGTTTTATCCTCAAACTACCGTGCTCCCCTAACTCTAGGCCCTAGGGCCCGTTCCTGGGACCGAGTTTGGTCGTAGTCGCGGCAGCAAAAGGATAGAATGAGGAGCCTAAACCCACTTCATCCCGGCCTCCGCCAAAGGCGTGAGGAAGATCGAGCGAAGTGGGGAGATGGCGAGGCCTGTTGCCGGGCAAGAAAATGTTTATCTTAAAGGTATCAAGGATTTATTCCTTTTCGTGGCTTTCACCCACAAACAAATGACCCGGCAAACATCCCTTTTTCATTAAAAACATTCCACTCAGGTACAGTCCATAGGGAATGAAAAACATGAATGAGAGGATTACAAGTTTTAAATTCAACAAAGGCCCGAAGGCTTACAAACTAAAAAGAGATAAGATACCCATAATCCCTTTCTTGTCCCTCTCCTCAGGAGGCAGGTCAAAGAAGCGAAAAGGGCACAAGGGGCACCTAGACGAGCTACGAGTGGCAGAAGACACCAAGAGAACGTCTTGGTGGCCGTCCAAGGGCTGGATGGTGATGGCGGCGCTGGAAGCAGAGCTCGAAGACGAGGCGGCAGGACGTCAGTACGCGTCGAAGGCATCAGCGCCCGCGTACTCCGACTTGACGGCTTTGCTGCTCGCCCTCTTCCTCTTCCGCAGCCTCCCAACGCCAGCCACCCAAGGGGACGACCTCGAAAAGTTCAAGGAGCCGGCAGCACGGATGATGGGGTCACCGGTGCCGCACGGAGCGGCATCCGACACCTAGTCGTACCCGTCATCCTGCCGCCTACTGCCCTCGTCGTCGTTGTCGCTGTCCTCCTCGTCACTCTCGCTTGAGGAGGAATCTTCGTCATCAGAAGAGCTCTCCACGCAGCATCTTGCACGAGTCCCGAAGTGCCTGAAGACCTTGACGGAGAGAAGGCCACCCTCCATCATCTTAAAATGGAGAGTGAGCCCATCCGTCAGGCTGTGGATACAAGTGAACGTCTTCCATCCTCGACGGAGATACATCACATGAGGGACAGGGAAGTCGACGCGGACCTGCATACCACTGATCCCACAACCCCTCATGTGCAGCCACAACGACTGCGGCAGATCCAGCTCCATCTCCCGCGCAAATGGAGTCGGAAGACGAAGACGACAGTGCGGCGGCCGGCGCAGCCCGACAAAGAATTCGCAAGGGTTGTCCCCGACGTGACCCTCCATCGGAGGAGGAACCGCCGGCGGGGGCGAGGGCGGCGCGCCGCCCCCACTGCGGCCTCTGCCCCGACCTCGCCCACGACCTCGCCCCTGCCCCTTCCCCTCACAGCCGGCTCTACCACCGCGAGCGCAGGAGAAGGAGGAGCACGTTGTCGAGCAGCAACCCGCGCCGCCACCGTTGAAGGACCAGGATTTCCTCCCTCCATGACGAGTGGAAGAAAGAAGCAGAAGCTAAAGGAAGGAGAAGATAGAAGAATGCGAGGTGCCGTTCCCCCGTCCCCGCTCCTCATAAAGGACCGGGGTCGAGGCTCGGCCGCCCCGCTCAACCAATCGAGACGTAAGAGGCGCAGGGAACCAGGGCCGACCCGCTGCCCCAATCAGCGAAGGCCCGGTTTCCCGCCTCCATCATCACCACCCAAAGCGCATGGGAGACACGTGGCAGGCGTACAAAACCGAGGAGACGGGTGGGGCGAGCTCTCCCCGCCCCGTGATCATGGGGAGTGGACTCCTTGAAGACTGCGCCTCAGCCCCATTCAGTTAAATGGGCCACGCCTCCACGCCTCCCTCCGTTTACGGGGAAGGCGCGAAGCCACCTATTTACTACGATGTGACGCATGCCTGCAGAGAGCAACCCCACGCATGTCGCCCATGTCACGCCCGCCTCCCCACGCCGCGCCACGCGCGCGAGTCATGGGACGCGCAGCGCGCGAAAAATCTTACCATGGTAAAAACCGCCCCGCCTGCCTGCGCACCGTTTTTGAGCCAAGCCCAACAACGCGTTGCGCTTATGTGTGGACCAGGCCCGGTGGCTCCTGTCGGTGTACAAAAAGAGGGGTACACTTTTTGTACCCCTATGACTGTGCACGGGCAGTCAGAGCCACGGGCACCACCACACCAAGCAAGGCAAGGGAGGTGAGCCAGGGTAAGACCAAAGCTCAAGGGAACTAGAACAACGCCAAGGCCAAGACCACGAAGAGCAAAAGGGACGAAGCGTACTCCCCCGGCAAGATCCTTGCCGGAGACAGTTTTAGCAACCCCGGCAAGACCCTTGACGCGGCAACTCGCCCCACGCCTATGGAGCAAATTACCCTTGAGTCCACTGCCCCCATGGGGCAAGGATTCGGGAGACCCCCTCCGCGGTGGCATGCAGATCTTTGTGAAGAAACATTCACAATCAGATATAGAAGATGACGACCCTTGGCGGGATCCCAGCCGAGGAAGACCACAAGACCCCCGGCAAGCGCCTTGCCGGGGATGACAGCAGGCACCTCGGCAAGACCCTTGCCGGGGCCCCGGCAAGGCCCTTGCCGAGGACATCCGCAGGGCCACCATCAGGCCCACGCCGACTAAACCTCCACCATCGTACACATGCAGGTGCCGACCCAACCAGCTGGGTAGGCACCTGCGTGGCGGCATGCAGATCTTCATGAAGACCCACCACTGCGCCACCTCAGCTGCCTGCCTACCTACATGGCATCACAGGCATCGCTGGCCAGGGCGCGTGTCGACACAAGAAGGAGCGGCGACGGACGAGACGGATTTCTCCCCCGTCCCCGATAAAGCAAGGACACCTAAGCGAGATGCGTTAAATGCGCCTTGTCGTGTAATGCGAGGGATAACCTTGCATCACTGTACCATTTCCACCTCATGTGTGCCAGTGTGGCGACCCCTTTTTTCTATAAAAGGAGGCCCGAGGCGACCAGGAGAAGGATTCGGCTTTTTGGAGCTCCTAACGCCCCAGAGCTAGCTCAAGAACAGGAATAATCATCCACCAAAGCAGGAGTAGGGTTTTACGCATCCTGGCGGCCCGAACCTGGATAAACAAACTGTGTACTATCTGTTTGATCCGCTCTTCTCACGACCCCGCGCCCCTCTAACCGTAGTAGGGATTCTTGTGATCCCATAGGTGTCGTTCCCACCGACACTTCACCTTCAGATTCAGACACTGCCTTGGCCTTCAGAGCACGTGATCTGCCATAGCTCGGTCCATAGAGATCTCTCTTCTCAGCAAGCTGGAACTCATGAGTGTTTAGCCTCTCGAGGATATGAGCGGGATCAAGTGACTTATAGTCTCCACGTTCTTGTATCATCAATGCCAGAGTATCAATTGAGGAATCAAGTGATCTCAGCAATTTCTTCACCACCTCATGGTCGGTGATGTCAGTGGCACCAAGTGCTTGAAGCTCATTTGAGATGTCAGTGAGGCGATCGAAGGTTTGCTGAACATTCTCATTGTCGAGTCTTTTGAAGTGGTTGAAGAGATTGCGAAGAATGTCAACTCCGGAGTCACGCTGTGTTGAGACTCCTTCATTGACCTTGGACAGCCTATCCCAGATAAGCTTAGCTGTCTCCAAAGCACTCACTCTACCATACTGCCCTTTGCTCAGATGGCCACATATGATGTTCTTCGCTTGAGAGTCGAGTTGCTTGAATCTCTTCACGTCAGCAGCGTTGATGGTAGGGGTGACAGAGGGGACACCATTCTCCACAACATACCAGAGATCGTTATCAATTGGCTCAACATGCATGTGCATCTTATTCTTCCAGTAGGGGTAGTCCGTCCCATCGAAGGTAGGACACCCAGCAGAGACCTTGATCATACCTGTGGTCGACATAACTAAAACTCTAGGTGGTTAAACCAAAATCACACAGAACAAGGGAGTACCTTGCTCTGATACCAATTGAAAGTGCGTTAAGTCAACTAGAGGGGGTGAATAGGCAATTTTTATGAATTCTGCACTGAGGAATTTCAAGGTGAGGAAATTCCTATGTGAAGAACTAATTGCAGCAGAATAAGTACTCAGATGCATACATGACGTAACATAAACATGGACATCATGATGAAATGAAAACAGACACAGAGTACAGAAAGCATAAGCACAGGATAAAACAGGATGAAGACAAACACACTAAAGAAATTGAACTGAGGAAATTGAGAAAGTCTTCAGTCAAAGTCTTCAAACAGATATGAACAAGCATACAACACAGTTAGCTCGGTGAAGACAATGATTTGGTAGACTAGTTCCAACTGTTGTGAAAGTTGTACGTCTGGTTGGAGCGGCTAGGTATTTAAACCTGAGGACACACAGTCCTCACCATATTCTCCTTGAGCTAAGGTCACACAGTCCTCGCCCAATCACTCGTGGTAAGTCTTCAGGTGACTTCCAAACCTTCACAAACCCGGTCACTCGGCGATCCACAATTTCCTCTTGGATGCTCTAGACCATGACGCCTAACCGTCTAGAAGATGCACAGTCTTCAAAGGTAACAAGAGACGGATCCACACAGGAACAATTTCTGCAGTGATGCTCAATCACTTGAGTGTGTAGGTGTTTGGGTTTGGGTTTTCCTCACTTGATGATTTTTGCTCAAAGTCCTCGGAGGATGGGATGCTCTCAATGACAAGTGTTCGTTTCTCTTGGAGCAGCCAACCAGGTAGTGGTTGTAGGGGGCGGCTATTTATAGCCTAGGGAGCATCCCGGCATGATAAGACATAAATGCCCTTCAATGATATGATCGTTAGGTGGGTAGATATTTTGGGACAGCTGGCGTGTAGCACAGCAACGGTAGGAAATTTGGGCTCAAATTCCTCAGGGTTATCATGTTCCTCACTTGTAGGCAATCCGCACTAGCGAATTCCTAACTCCTCAGTCAGAACAAATTCCTCAGAGACCAGAAGAACTTCGTCTCTGTCACTGAAGAAATTGACTGAACTGCATGAGATTTCCAATGGCTTCACTCGAAAGGATTGGTAGGTGTAGGGTTTTGATATGAGCATCACTTGGAAACTTTTCCTTAGTTTTTCCTCGACCCCCTTTAACAGTACGGTGTTTCCTATGACTCAAGTAAGATAAAATGAAACTACGAAAACAAAAGTCTTCACGCTTCATATTCCTCGCATGAATATCAAGTCTTCACGGTCTTCACTTTCAAAGTATTCACAAATCCAAATTTTTCAGTTGAAGACATTCATTTTAGGGGTCGACTTTCTCTGTAATTATCACACTCCTCATAGACTTATAGACATGTGTACACTCAAAAACGCATCAGTCCCTTAACCTATAAGTCTTCAATACACCAAAATCACTAAGGGGCACTAGATGCACTTACAGGATGACTTGCTCCTTGGCAGGGAGCCTGTACGCAATGTCCGCAGACAGGTACCCCGCCTCCCGGAGATCTTTTATGTCCTTCTCCGTGACGGAGGAGGCCTCCCACTTGCCCTTCGAGCCGGATCCGGACATGGCTGGAGAGGTTGGTGACGGTGGGAAGGATCAAAGCTTGGGCGCTTGAGCTTGAAGATGGGGAAGCAGGAGAAGGAAGAAGGCGTGGGGAGAAAGGAGGGATCTTTATCCACTTATATAGGCGATGAATATCAAGCGCCCCCCCCCCTCAAGCCTTAAAACTTGCATGTTCCCAAGGGGTCGTGTGAATGACACGGTTGGATTACCCAAAACCGTATTCATGAGGATTCCGCAATAAGCGGACATGATCTCTGTTTTGACAAGACGTGTCAATGGAGGCCGTGCCTCGAAACGTGAAGCGGGAGGCGAAAAATGGTTCGAAATGTTAAAGGGGCCAAACGTGGCGTTTCACCGAAAAAGTTGTCAGTTGATAGATATTATTTTGATAAAACATTTTGCCTATGTCGTTGAGGGTTGTGACTGTCATGCAGAGCCGGATATAGTTTTTTATTCAGAAGATTATATTGAAGTATTCAGGAGGAGGAACCGGCCTTGCAATGCCGAAGAAAATCTGCATGCTGAACATATCGTCATTGAAGACTGGTCCAGGGGCTACTGAGGCAGTCCTAGATTATGGGTCCTCGGGTGTCCGGGCTATGTGACATGGGCTGGACTGATGGGCCGTGAAGATACAAGGTAGAAGACCTTCCCCCGTGTCCGGATAAGACTCTCCTATGCGTGGATGGCAAGATTGGCGTCCGGATGTATAGTTTCCTTCTTCTGCAAACTGAGTCTGTACAACCCTAGGCCCCTACGGTGTCTATATAAACCGGAGGGTTTAGTCCGTAGATGCTATAAGAATTCATATAGGCTAGACTTCTAGGGTTTAGCCATTACGATCTTGAGCTAGATCAACTCTTGTAACCCCTATACTCATCAGAGACAATCAAGCAGGAAGTAGGGTTTTACCTCCATTAAGAGGACCCGAACCTGGGTAAACATCGTGTCCCCTTTGTCTCCTATTACCTTCGATCCTCAGACGCACAGTCCGGGACCCCCTACCCGAGATCGGCTGGTTTTGACACCGACATCCTTCTCCCATTGAGGACAATCAGTAATGTAGTGACCAGGTTTCTTGCATTTGTGGCAAGTTCTCTTCTTGTAGTCACGTGATGAGGAATCTGATCTCATGTCTTCACCCCTTGAAGATTTTCCAAAGCGACCACTGTTGGTGTCAAAACCAGCGGATCTCGGGTAGGGGGTCTCGAACTGTGCGTCTAAGGTCGATGGTAACAGGAGACAGGGGACACGATGTTTACCCAGGTTCGGGCCCTCTCTATGGAGGTAATACCCTACTCCCTACTTGATTGATCTTGATGAATATGAGTATTACAAGAGTTGATCTACCATGAGATCGTAATGGCTAAACCCTAGAAGTCTAGCCTGTATGACTATGGCAATGAGTATCTCCCCCTCCGGACTAAGTCCTCCGGTTTATATAGACACCGGGAGGATCTAGGGTTACACAAGGTCGGTTACAAAGAAAGGAATCTACACATTTGATCGCCAAGCTTACCTTTCACGCCAAGGAGAGTCCCATCCGGACACGGGTAAAGTCTTCGGTCTTTGTATCTTCACAACCCATCAGTCTGGCCCATGGCTAATAGGCCGGACGCCCGAGGACCCCTTAGTCCAGGACTCCCTTAGTAGCCCCTGAACCTGGCTTCAATGACGAGGTATCCGACGCGCAGATTTGTCTTCGGCATTGCAAGGCGGGTTCCTCCTTCCGAACTCCAGGGTAGTCTTCGGACGTAATGGTTGTGTCCGGACCTGTAACACACATACCACGCACAACCATAGAAAATATAATATTCCACGAGTCCAATCCACTAACAACTTTTTGCAACATAACGTCACGTCTGCCCAGTCATAATTTCGAACCGTTTTTCGTCTGTCGCTCCATGTTTCGAGACATGGTTGCCATTGGCATGTCTTGTCGAAGCAGAGATCGTGTCCCCTTATTGCGGGATTCTCATCAATACGGGCGTGGGTAACCCAACCGTATCGTTTACACAGCCCTTGGGAACAGGCGAGTTTTAAGGCGAGTGGGGAGGCGTTCAATATTCACTGCCTTTATAAGGAGATAAGAATCCCCTTTCTTCACCCACGCCTCCTCTTCCTCTCCATCTTCCATTCTCGAGCTCCAGCGCCCAAGTTCCCATCTTCTCCACCTCAAGGAAGCATTCAATCATGTCTAGATCCGGAGGCCAAGGCAAGTGGATGGTCTCCTCCATCAAGGAGAAGGACATGACCCAGCTTCGGGCGGCCGGGTACCGGGCGAAAGGAATCGCCCACCGTATGCCCTCCAAGGGGCAAGTCATCCCCACCCCAAAGACTACTGAGAGGGTAGTTTTCCTCCCTCACTTCATCCACGGATTGGGTTTTCCACTTCACCCCTTCGACCGCCGACTGATGTACTATTACGGGCTAGATTTCCATGATCTAGCCCCGAACTCCTTCCTCAACATCTTGGCATTCATTGTCGTGTGCGAGGCCTTCCTCCGCATCCATCCCCACTTCGGCCTATGGCTTAAGCTCTTCAACGTGAAGCCGAAGGAGGTGGACGGTCAGCACGCGGAGTGCGGAGGCGCCATGGTGAGCAAGATGCCCAACGTCACTTGGCCCACAGGCACTTTTGTGGAGACTGTCAAGGAGTGGCAGAAGCAGTGGTTCTATGCTACCTCTTGAGCACTGCGTTGGATTTCCCCGAAGAGGAGAGGATGATGCAGCAAAGTAACGTAAGTATTTCCCTCAGTTTTTGAGAACCAAGGTATCAATCCAGTAGGAGGCTATGCGCAAGTCCCTCGTACCTGCACAAAAACAATAGCTCCTCGCAACCAACGCGATTAGGGGTTGTCAATCCCTTCACGGTCACTTACGAGAGTGAGATCTGATAGAGATGATAGATAATATTTTTGGTATTTTTGGTATTGAGATGAAAAGTGAAAAGTAAAAGGCAAAGTAAAAAAAGCAAAGCAAGATTAAAGTGATGCAGATTGATATGATGAGAATAGACCCGAGGGCCATAGGTTTCACTAGTGGCTTCTCTCAAGAGCATAAGTATTCTACGGTGGGTGAAAAATTACTGTTGAGCAATTGACAGAATTGAGCATAGTTATGAGAATATCTAGGTATGATCATGTATATAGGCACCACGTCCGAGACAAGTAGACCGACTCCTGCCTGCATCTACTACTATTACTCTACTCATCGACCGCTATCCAGCATGCATCTAGAGTATTAAGTTAAAAACAGAGTAACGCCTTAAGCAAGATGACATGATGTAGAGGGATAGTTTCATGCAATATGATAAAAACCCCAACTTGTTATCCTCGATGGCAACAATACAATACGTGCCTTGCTGCCCCTTCTGTCATTGGGAAAGGACACCGCAAGATTGAACCCAAAGCTAAGCACTTCTCCCATGGCAAGAAAAACCAATCTAGTAGGCCAAACCAAACTGATAATTCTAAGAGACTTGCAAAGATAACCAATCATACATAAAAGAATTCAGAGAAGATTCAAATATTATTCATAGATAGACTTGATCATAAACCCACAATTCATCGGTCTCAACAAACACACCACAAAAAGAAGATTACATCGAATAGATCTCCACGAGAGAGGGGGAGAACATTGTATTGAGATCCAAAAAGAGAGAAGAAGCCAACTAGCTAATAACTATGGACCCGTAGGTCTGAGGTGAACTACTCACACTTCATCGGAGGGGCTAGGATGATGTAGAAGCCCTCCGTGATGACAGCTCTCTCCGGCGGAGCTCCGGAACAGGCCCCAAGATGGGATCTCGTGGGTACAGAAGGTTGAGACAGTGGAATTAGGTTTTTGGCTCCGTATCTGATCGTTTGGGGGTACGTAGGTATATATAGGAGGAAGGAGTACGTCGATGGAGCACCGAAGGGCCCACGAGGCAGGGGGCGCCCCCCACCCTCGTGACCGCCTCTTTGCTTCCTTGGAGTAGGGTCCAAGTCTCTTGGATCACGTTCAGTGACAAAATCACGTTCCCGAAGGTTTTATTCCGTTTGGACTCCGTTTGATATTCTGTTTCTCCGAAACTCTGAAATAGGCAAAAAAACAGCAATTCTGGGCTGGGCCTCCGGTTAATAGGTTAGTCCCAAAAATAATATAAAAGTGGAAAATAAAGCCCAATATAGTCCAAAACAGTAGATAATATAGCATGGAGCAATCAAAATTATAGATACGTTGGAGACGTATCAGGCATCCCCAAGCTTAATTCCTGCTCGTCCTCAAGTAGGTAAATGATAAAAAGAGAATTTTTGATGCGGAGTGCTACTTGGCATAATTTCAATGCAAAACTTCTTAATTGTGGTATGAATATTCAGATTCGAAAGATTCAAGACAAAAGTTCATATTGACATAAAAAATAATACTTCAAGCATATTAACAAAGCAATTATGTCTTCCCAAAATAAAAGGCCAAAGAAAGTTATCCCTACAAAATCATATAGTCTGGCTATGCTCTATCTTCACCACGCAAAGTATTTAAATCATGCACAACCCCGATGACAAGCCAAGCAATTGTTTCATACTTTAGCATTTTCAAAACTTTTTCAATCTTCACGCAATACATGAGCGTGAGCCATGGATATAGCACTATATGTGGAATAGAATGGTGGTTGTGGAGAAGACAAAAAGAGGGGAAGATAGTCTCACATAAATGACGACCCACAAGTATAGGGGATCTATCGTAGTCCTTTCGATAAGTAAGAGTGTCGAACCCAACGAGGAGCAGAAGGAAATGACAAGCGGTTTTCAGCAAGGTATTCTCTACAAGTACTGAAATAAGTGGTAACAGATAGTTTTGTGACAAGATAAATTGTAACGAGCAACAAGTAACAAACGTAAATAAAGTGCAGCAAGATGGCCCAATCCTTTATGTAGCAAAGGAAAAGCCGGAACAAACTCTTATGTAAGGAAAAGAACTCCCGAGGACACATGGGAATATCGTCAAGCTAGTTTTCATCACGTTCATATGATTTGCGTTCGGTACTTTGATAATTTGATATGTGGGTGGACCGGTGCTTGGGTGCTGTTCTTACTTGAACAAGCATCCCAGTTATGATTAACCTCTATTGCAAGCATCCGCAACTACAACAAAAGTATTAAGGTAAACCTAACCATAGCATGAAACATGAGGATCCAAATCAGCCCCTTACGAAGCAACGCATAAACTAGGGTTTAAGCTTCTGTCACTCTAGCAACCCATCATCTACTTATTACTTCCCAATGCCTTCCTCTAGGACCAAATAATGGTGAAGTGTTATGTAGTCGACGTTCACATAACACCACTAGAGGCTAGACAACATACATCTTATCAAAATATCGAACGAATACCAAATTCACATGACTACTAATAGCAAGACTTCTCCCTTGTCCTCAGGAACAAACATAATTACTCACAAAGCATATTCATGTTCATAATCAGAGGGGTAATAATATGCATATAGGATCTGAACATATGATCTTCCACCAAATAAACCAACTAGCATCAACTACAAGGAGTAATCAACACTACTAGCAACCTACTAGCACCAATCCCGGACTTGGAGACAAGAATTGGATACAAGAGATGAACTAGGGTTTGGAGATGAGATGGTGCTGGTGAAGATGTTGATGAAGATTGCCCTCTGCCGATGAGAGGAGCGTTGGTGATGACGATGGCGATGATTTCCCCCTCCCAAAGGGAAGTGTCCCCGGCAGAATAGCTCTGCCGGAGCCCTAGATTGGTTCCGCCAAGGTTCCGCCTCGTGGCAGCGGAGTCTCGTCCTGAAAGGTTGCTTCTTGTTTTTTTCTCATCGAAAGACTTCATATAGCAGAAGGTGGACGTCGGAGACCCACCAGGGGGCCCACAAGGTAGGGGGCGCGCCCCCCACCCTCGTGAGCATGGTGTGGGCCCCCTGGCCTTCATCTTTGGCGATGATTTTTCTTTATTTCTTTTAGGATATTCCTTCAGGACTTTTGGAGTTGCGCAGAATAGGTCTCTAGTATTTGCTCCTTTTCCAGCCCAGAATTCCATCTGCCGACATTCTCCCTCCTTATGTAAACCTTGTAAAATAAGAGAGAATGGCCATAAGTATTGTGACATATCGTGAAATAACATTCCATAATGCAATAAATATCGATATAAAAGCATGATGCAAAATGGACGTATCAACTCCCCCAAGCTTAGACCTCGCTTGTCCTCAAGCGAATAGCCGATAACAATAAATATGTCCTCATATTTAGACGTAGAGGCATCGATAAAAATAAAATACGGACATGAAGGCATCATGATTATTCTCATAACAGCAACATATATAGATTTTGTCGTATGATTACTTATGTTCAAGTGATGATCAATTCACAATGCGGGAGTATGAATCAGAAAACTTATTGAGAACCGACAAACTATAACCTCAGTCATTGAATGTCAGGACCCCGATTCCAAGTCACATCAATCTAGCCGGTAACACCTCATATCACTTTGCGGCCTCACGCACGGTATTCCCACGGGTGTCGCCTTACCATGGCCCGGGACCGTTTGCGCCTTTTGGCTCACGTATATGATAGTGTCGCTAGCATCCATATGACAGAGAACTCGGGCCGACATGACTAGTCATGAACCCAAAGTGGCACTAACTTACGAGGACAGGCATACATGAATCAACATCGAGCATGTCGGTCAGCAGCGTGTGAATCCGGGCATTAGCACTGGGCTAACAGGACTCCGGTGAACCGGGCTGTAGCAGGCTAGGCAGGACTCCGGATGTCACCGCGTGACATTTCCCCGAAGGGACAGACACAGGAACAAAGTGAATCACATGCCGGCCAGTCAAGTGTTCCAGAGCAGTAGTGCTGGGCTAGCAGGACTCCGGCGAACCGGGCTGTAGCGGACTACTATGGCTCATGGAAGCACAAGACTACATTTCCCCATAAGAGAGACTACCAAGGATAAACAACTAGGTTGTCGGATTCTACACATACCAAGCATTTCAATCATACACACAATATGCTCGATATGTGTAAATACAACATAGCATCACAGCATAACTCTACGACTCAAGTATTTATTCATTAGGCTCCGAGGAGCGAGATATTACAAACATGGGTTTCATGACCCAACATTCAGAGCACACAAGTCAAAGCACATGCAGAAGCTTCACATGTCTGAGTACAGACATCTACAAATGAAAAGGCTGAGAAGCCTGACTATCTACCAGATCCTGCCGAGGGCACAAGATCGTAGCTGAGGTATCAAGCTAAACGTCGAAGTCCACACGGAACTACTAGCGAGACTGACGTCTCTCTGCAAAACATAAAATAGGCAAACGTGAGTACAAATGTACCCAGCAAGACTTACATCAGAACTAGCTACATATGCATCGGTATCAACAAGGGGATGGTGGAGTTTAACTGCAGCAAGCCAGCTTTGACTCGGTGGCTATCCTGAACTACGACTGCAAGTAACTCTTTTGAGGTGGCGCACACGAGTCCACATATTCACCATATCAATACACCACTATGGGTCCGCTCCCGTCTCCCTACGAGAAGGCCATCCATAGCACTCACGCTTATCTTGCGCATTTTAGAGTATCCACTTTCACTTGTCTATGAACTGTACAGGCAACCCAGAAGTCCTTTACTGCGGACACGGCTATTCGAATAGATGATGTTAACCCTGCAGGGGTGTACTTCTTCACATACACTCTCGCCACTTACCACCATGTACACGTTGTGTATCTCGGCAACCTTCAAGCGGAAGCCTGGCGAGGGAGTCGGCCACGACCTGACTAACCACACAAGTCTCTCGTCCAGGTTTATCGCCTATTCGGGTTCCATCCGCAAGAAGATCCGGCCGGGGTGTCGCTCACGGTCCCAAACGATGTGAGCAGGGTTCCCAAGCCCACCATCCGGGTACCACTTGGTACACCGTGCCACTGTGCCTAGTCTGTCCCAAGCCCACCTGTACCGGGTGCCACTTGGTAGACTACTAACAGTACCTACAAACACCAGAAACTAGTTGCAACTCCTGGACAGAGATCGAGTTGATTAATAAGTCGAGAGGGGTCGAGTTACCGGAACTCAATGTGTGGTAGTAACTGTTCATGGATCACAAACACAGAACTCAGTTCCTGAGGACGGCTGTAATGAGACAACCCACCATGTACTCCTACATGGCTTCTCACCGCTACCTTTACCAAATCGTGTTCACACACTTAGCTCTCAACAGTAGGACATGTTCACCACATTCCAATTCATCCCCGATGAATCATACCTGACTCAACTCTAAGCAATAGCAGGCATGACAAACAAGCATGAATGAGTAGGCACATCAGGGCTCAAACAACTCCTACTCATGCTAGTGGGTTTCATCTATTTACTGTGGCAATGACAGGTCATGCAGAGGAAAAGGGTTCAACTACTGCAGCATGTAACAGTTGAAGCGTTGTTGTCCTAATGCAGTAAAAGAGAGCAGGAGCGAGAGAGTAGGATTGTATCGGAATGAACAAGGGGTTTTGCTTGCCTGGCACTTCTGAAGATAATATAGCTCTTCATCGGTGTTGTCGAACACATCGTCGAAACCACGTCTACTGAGAGGGGACGAATACCGGCAAACAAGAAGGAACACAATCAATGCAACGCAACAATATGATGCATGAATGTGACATGGCAAAATGCTATTGATTGAGCTAATGCATCTAGAAACAAGTTAAATGAGGTTGGTTTGAACCCTAGTTTCAAATTCAAACTCCATATGTGAAGGATTAAATGCCCTTTATATGATTTGTCCTAAACAGCAGCCATAAGTTGTTCTAACATGCATCAAAATGATACAGATGGACAGATTGGATTTTTCTGATCATTTTTCATATATAAATCTTTTCAATCTGAGTTACAGATTAAGTACTATGAATTTTAGAAGTTTTGAGTATTTTTTTGAAATAAATAAATCATTTAAGATTTATTTAAATTCCGGAAAATCTCTACTTCATCAGCATGACCGTGGTATGACGTCAGTATGTCAACCGGGGTTGACTGGGGTCAAACCTGACGTTCGGGACCCACATGTCAGCTGCACAGTGATTTAACAGAGTTTATAATTAACCTAATTAAATAGTTAGCCGGGTTAATTAAACAGTAGGGCCCATCTGTCAGTGGCCCTAAGCGTGGGTTAGCAGGGTGGTTAGGCCCTAATGATCGGCCACGCCGGCGGTTAACCGCCAGTGGCCACTGGACGGCAGAGACGCGCCAAAAGGCCACGGGAGCGGCGGGGAAGGGCACTGGGGTCTAGCCCATGGTCGGGCGAATCCAGAGGAGGCCACGGGAGCGGCGGGGAAGCTTGAGCTCGCCGGAAGCAAGCTCGCGGCGGCGACCGGAGTGCGGCCTCAAGTGGCACGGGGCTGTGGGGCACGGGGAGGCCGGATGTGGTGTGCTACGGCCTCCTGGGTCCACCTGGAGCTCGTCTACGAGCTCGGACGTGATGGCGCTAAGTAGAACAACGGTGGCGAAGAGGTGCGGCGGCGGCGAGCCTCGGCCATGGCGGGGGATGGGGCTAGAGCATGCGAACGCGAGGGGGAGAAGAGGGGTTCAGGGCAGGGGCTCACAGCGAATCCAATGAGCGCGAGAGCAAGGTCGGGGACGCCCGGTAGCTCCCGAATCGACGGCGAGGATCCACGGTGGCCGGCGATGGAAATGGCGATGCTGGCGACATTGTGGTGCGTCCGTCGTTCCATGGCTTGGTGGAGAGGATGAGGAGGATGACCCGGAGCTCTTGGATACACTGGATGGGCGAGGGAGGGTCGGTGGCCGTGGCGAACGGTGTCGGTGGCGACGAACTCCGCTCGGTGGTGCTCGGGGGAGAGGGGCAGACGAGGGAGAGACACGGGAGGGAGTGAGAGGGCGCCTAGGGGTCACGTGGCATCCGTAGAGGCGTCGGGGAGGCAGCAGGCAGGCAGGAGGTGGCGCTGCGCGTGCGTGCGCGCCGCGGGCACACGCCCCTGTCCTATTGTCCCGGGGAGGAAGACGACAGGGAGGGCGCTGGTGGGCTGGGCCGGCCGGTTACGGTGCTGGGCCAAGGTAAGTGGACAGGTACTATCTCTCTCTCTCTTTTCTGTTTTTCTTTTTCTATTTTATTTCCTCTGTTCTGATTTAGTTTAGCCACTAAATCATTTTAATAAATCATGTAGGTTATTATATGGCTTGCTAAAACATATACAAAGCCACTCACAAACTTCCAGAATTATTGGAGTTATATTAAATATAAATCCAAAGCAAATAATTATTGGATTAATTCAAATGGCCAAAATAAATGTTTCTGAGCTCTTAAAAACATTGGTTTGAATTTTACCTCTTGCCAATACTTTTATAGAATAACAGGAACATTTTCTTGGACTCATTTGAGAAGATTTTAAAGTTGGTTATTTCTGAGGTCATTTCCGAGGGTTTCAACTAACCTCAATTCAACTTTCAAAATTTAAATAAGATGCATGGATGCGATGCCACTAATTACAAGCATTAAACTGGGGCTGTGACATTGAAGAAAATGCAATTTATCATAACATCAGAAAGAGTCTATGTCAGAGCTAAAAAGCAAGTCCACATACTCAACTATCATTTAATCCTTCATAATTGCTAACACTCATGCAATACTTGTGGTTACGGAGTTTTAACCAGACATAGAGAAATATAGGGGCTTATAGTTTTTCCCCACAACCTTTTACCTCAAGGGTAATGTCAACAATAATACTTCATGCTCCCCTACATCCAATTAGATATATATATCTTGTTCTTTCCAACATGCCGGGCTTGCCAAAGGATAAAATGAAAAAGGAAAGGTGAAGATCACCGCGACTCTTGCATAAGGTAGAGGATAATAATAAAAGGTAGGCCCTTCATAGAGGGAAGCAGAGGTTGCCATGCGCTTTTATGGTTGGATGCACAAAATCTCAATGTGAAAGAACGTCATTTTATATTGCCCCTTGTGATATGAACCTTTATTATGCAGTCTGTCGCTTTTATTACTTTCACATCACAAGATCGTATAAAGCTTATTTCTCCCACACCAATCAATCATAAATATTTAGAGCATTTTTTATTGCTTTGCACCGATGACAACTTACTTGAAGGATCTTACTCAATCCATAGGTAGATATGGTGGACTCTCATGGCAAAACTAGTTTATGGGTATTTGGAAGCACAAGTAGTATCTCTACTTGGTGCTGAGAATTTGGCTAGCATGAGGGGAAAGGCAAGCTCAACATGTTAGAGGATCCATGACAACATACTTTATCTCAGATATAAGAAAACATAACTCATTACGTTGTCTTCCTTGTCCAACATCAACTCTTTAGCATGTCATATTTTAATGAGTGCTCCCAATCATAAAAGATGTCAATGATAATATATCTATATGTGAAACCTCTCTTTCCTTATTACTTCCTATTAATTGCAACGTTGACCAAAGCTATGTCTGCCAACTCCAAACAACTTTTAATCATCATACTCTTCCTATGTGAAGTCATTACTCTCAATAAGATCAATATGAGCTCTTTGTTTCTTTTATTCTTTTTCTTCTTTTCTTTTATTTACTCAAGATCATGGCAAAATAATCAATCCCTTGACTCAACACTAATCTTTATTATATATATAGCTCACGGACTCGATTACAAAGAGAGATCACAAAGCAAAACTCAAAACTAGATCATGCCATCAACTTTATTCTACTAGATCAAGATACTACTAATAGGATTGAACTAAGAAAACGGTAAAGATAGGAGTGTGATGGTGATACAATACCGGGGCACCTCCCCCAAGCTTGGCGGTTTCCAAGGGGAGTGCCCATACCCATGTGATTATGTCTCCTTTGTCGGTGAAGGAGGCGGTGGTGATGGATAATCGCACATAGAGCGCAAAAGGTCCTCTAGCTTGCGAATAATGCCCTTGAGTGCTATAATATGCTCCTTCAACAAAATATTTTCACGAGTGAGATACTTATTCTGTATACGGGCTAATTCAATCATCTTGAAAGCTTCGATCTCAGTTGGGGTAAGGAGATTGTGGTCGAGTTGAAGGATGTCTTCTGCTGCCGGAGCTTGATTCTCCGTGGCCTTCTTGATCCCTTCATCCTTGTTGATCTCCATGGGCTCTGCCCTCCTTAGCTCTATCTTTATTAGCCAAGAATCTTTGTCACCATTGTTGGAGGAGGAGGACGACATGATGCCTGGCCTTGACAACCCTGACAGAAAACAGCTCGAAACAAGAATAGAGGATATTTGCGTGATACGGGAGTCAAAACCTTCGGGAGTATATATAATGAATTTTTACCGACCAAAATACGTATCGTGCAAGTAAACGGAGTCTGGAAGGCACACGAGGTGCTCACGAGGTAGGGGGCGCGCCCAGAGGGGTAGGGCGCACCCACCACCCTCGTGGGGCCCTTGTGTCCTTCCCGGACTGCTACTTATTTTTCTATTTTTCTAAATATTCCAAAACGGAGAAATATTGCCTTAAAAATTGTTTTGGAGTCAGTTTACTTACCGTACCACGTACCTATTCCTTTCCGGAGTATGAAACCTTCTGGAAGGTGTGTCTTATGTATTCCTCCAGAGTTACGGTTTCAATAATATTGGTTTCAACATTTATGGGATTACTTGAGATATAATGTTTGATTCTTTGACCGTTTACCACCTTCGAATTTGTGCCTTCGAAGTTGTTGATTTTTATGGCACCGGAATGATAGATCTCCTCGATAACGTAGGGGCCTTCCCATTTAGAGAGAAGTTTTCCTGCAAAAAATCTTAAACGAGAGTTGTATAGCAATACATAATCACCTACATTAAACTCACACTTTTGTATCCTTTTGTCATGCCATCTTTTAACCTTTTCTTTAAACAACTTGGCATTTTCATATGCTTGGGTTCTCCATTCATCAAGTGAGCTAATATCAAATAACCTCTTCTCACAGGCAAGTTTGAAATCATAGTTGAGCTCTTTAATAGCCCAATATGCCTTATGTTCTAGTTTGAGAGGTAAGTGACATTCTTTTCCATAAACCATTTTATACGGAGACATACCCATAGGATTTTTATATGCAGTTCTATAATCCCATAATGCATCATCAAGTTTCTTGGACCAATTCTTTCTAGACCTATTAACAGTCTTTTGCAAAATTAATTTGAGCTCTCTGTTACTCAATTCTACTTGACCACTAGACTGTGGGTGATAAGGAGATGCAATTCTATGATTAACGTCATATTTAGCAAGCATTTTACGGAAAGCACCATGAATAAAGTGTGAACCATCGCCAGTCATTAAATATCTAGGGACTCCAAACCTCGGAAAAATGACTTCTTTAAGCATCTTAATAGAAGTGTTATGATCAGCACTACTAGTTGGAATAGCTTCTACCCACTTAGTAACGTAATCAACAGCAACTAAAATATGTGTATATCCATTAGAGGCAGGAAAAGGTCCCATATAATCAAAGCCCCAAACATCAAATGGTTGAATAAAAAGTGAATAATCCATAGGCATCTCTTGACGTCTACTAATATTACCAATTCTTTGACATTCATCACAAGACAAAACAAACTTACGGGCATCCTTGAAGAGAATAGGCTAATAAAAACCGGATTGCAATACCTTATGTGCAGTTCTATCTCCAGCATGGTGTCCTCCATAAGCTTCGGAGTGGCACTTGCGTAGGATATGTTCCTATTCATGCTCAGGTACACAACGTCTAATATCACCATCTACTCCTTCTTTATAAAGATGTGGGTCATCCCAAAAGTAATGTCTCAAATCATAAAAGAACTTTTTCTTTTGTTGGTATGTGAAACTAGGTGGTATGAATTTAGAAACTATGTAATTAGCATAATCAGCATACCAAGGAGTACTACGATAAGTACTTATAGCATTTAGTTGTTCATCAGGAAAGCTATCATCAATAGGTAGTGGGTCATCAAGAACATTTTCTAACCTAGACAAGTTGTCTGTAACAGGGTTCTCAGCTCCTTTTCTATCAACAATATGCAAATCAAATTCTTGTAGCAAGAGAACCCATCTAATAAGTCTAGGTTTAGCATCTTTCTTTTCCATAAGATATTTAATAGCAGCATGATCAGTGTGAATAGTTACTTTAGAATCAACAATGTAGGGTCTGAACTTATCACAAGCAAATACAACTGCTAAAAGTTCTTTCTCAGTAGTAGCATAATTTCTTTGAGCATTGTCTAGAGTCTTACTAGCATAATGGATAACATTTAATTTCTTATCAACTCTTTTCCCTAGAACAGCACCTACAGCATAATCACTAGCATCACACATAATTTCAAAGGGTAAATTCCAATCAGGTGGCTGAACAACAGGTGCAGAGACTAATGCTTTCTTAAGTATTTCAAATGCTTCTACACAATCATCATCAAAGACAAATGGTATATCTTTTTTGCAATAAATTAGTCAGAGGCCGAGAAATTTTTGAGAAGTCCTTAATGAACCTCCTATAAAATCCGGTGTGACCAAGGAAACTTCTTATACCTTTGATGTCCTTGGGACATGGCATCTTATCAATAGCATCAACCTTGGCTTTATCAACTTCAATACCTCTTTCAGAAACTTTATGCCCCAAGACAATACCTTCATTAACCATAAAGTGGCACTTTTCCCAATTCAAGACAATATTAGTTTCTTCACATCTCTGCAAAACTCGATCAAGATTTCTCAAGCAATCATTGAAAGAAGATCCATAGACGGAAAAGTCGTCCATGAAAACCTCACAAATCTTTTCACAAAAGTCAGAGAATATAGCGATCATGCATCTTTGAAAGGTAGCAAGTGCATTACATAAACCAAAAGGCATACGTCTATAAGCAAAAGTACCAAAAGGGCATGTAAAAGTAGTCTTTGATTGATCTTTAGCCGACACAGGTATTTGAGAGAATCCAGAATAACCATCTAGAAAGCAGTAATGTGTATGTTTGCATAATCTTTCTAGCATTTGATCAATAAAAGTAAAGGGGTAATGATCTTTCTTAGTAGCCTTATTTAATTTGCGGAAATCAATTACCATCCTATAACATGTGATAATTCTTTGTGGAATCAATTCATCTTTATCATTAGGAACAACAGTAATACCTCCCTTCTTAGGGACACAATGGACAGGACTTACCCACTAACTATCAGCAACGGGGTAAATTATACCTGCCCCCAGAAGCTTGAGTATTTCTTTTCTTACCACTTCTTTCATTTTAGGATTCAAACGTCGTTGAGGATCACGAACTGGTTTGGCATCTGCTTCCAAATTTATTTTATGTTGACATAGAGTGGGACTAATGCCCTTAAGATCATCAAGAGTATATCCAATAGCAACACGGTGCTTCTTCAGAGTTTTCAATAATCTTTCTTATTCATGCTCTGAAAGGTTAGCACTAATAATAACATGATATATCTTATTTTCATCAAGATAAGCATATTTAAGATTATCAGGCGATGGTTTAAGATCAAACACGGGATCACCCTTAGGTGGAGGAGGATCCCCTAAAATTTAAACAGGCAAATTGTGTTGCAGAATAGGTTCATGTTTAAAGAATACTTCATCAATTTCCCTTCTTTCATTCGTGAACATATCATTCTCATGGTCTAGCAAATAGTGTTCTAGAGGATCACTAGGAGGTACGGCAATAGAAGCAAGACCAATAATTTCATCCTTACTAGGCAATTCTTCCTCACGGTGTTGTTTACTGAATTTAGAGAAATTAAACTCATGAACCATATCATCCAAGCCAATAGTAACAACATTCTTTTCGCAGTCTATCTTAGCATTAACAGTGTTCAAGAAGGGTCTACCAAATATAATGGGACAAAAGCTATCTTGTGGGGAGCCAAGAATAAGAAAATCAGCAGGATATTTAGTTTTCCCACACAGGACTTCAACATCCCTAACAATTCCCACTGGTGATATAGTATCCCTATTAGCAAGTTTAATAGTGACATCAATTTCTTCTAACTCAACACGTGCAATGTCATGCATAATTTCTTTGTATAAGTCAATAGGTATGTCACTAGCACTAGCACCCATATAACATAAGCCATGATAACAATGATCTCCTATTTTAATAGAAATAACAGGCACGCCTACCACAGGTCTATGTTTATCTTTGGCACAAGGTTTAGCAACTCTAGCAGCTTCACCGCAAAATTGAATAACATGCCCATCAATATTATCAGACAAGAGATCTTTAGCAATAGCAATATTAGGTTCAACTTTAACTTGCTCAGGAGGTGTATAGGTTCTAATATTGCTTTTACGAACAACAGTTGAAGCTTTAGCATGATCCTTTATTCTAACAGGGAAAGGTGGTTTCTCAACATAATAAGTAGGAACAATAGGATCACTATAAGTGACACTCTTTTCTTCAACTTTAATAGGTGCAGCTACTTTTACTTCTATGGGAGGATGATATTTAAACCACTTCTCCTTAGGGAGTTCAACATAAGTAGCAAAAGATTCACAGAAAGAAGCTACTATCTCAGAGTCAAGTCCATATTTAGTGCTAAACTTACGGAAAATATCGGTATCCATAAAAGATTTAACACAATCAAACTTAGGTATCATACCTGACTCCTTACCTTTGTTGAGATCCCAATCTTCAGAGTTGCATTTAATTCTATCCAATAAATTCCATCTAAATTCAATAGTCTTCATCATAAAAGAGCCAACACAAGAAGTATCGAGCATGGTTTCATTATTATGAGAAAGCCGAGCATAAAAACTTTGAATAATTATTTCTCTCGAGAGCTCATGATTGGGGCATGAATATAACATTGATTTAAACTTCCCCCAAGCTTGAGCGATGCTTTCTCCTCCGCGAGGCCAGAAATTATATATATAATTGCGATCATGATGAACAAGATGCATAGGGTAATACTTTTGATGAAATTCCAATTTCAATCTTTTATAGTTCCACGATCTCGTATCATCACATAGCCTATACCATATCAATGCGTCTCCCTTCAAAGATAAAGGGAAGACCTTCTTCTTAGCAACATCGTCGGGTATACCTGCAAGCTTAAATAATCCACAAACTTCATCCACATATATTAAGTGCTCATCAGGATGCTTTGTTCCATCTCCTGTAAAAGGATTAGCTAGCAGTTTTTCCATCATACCCGAAGGAAATTCAAAAGGAGTTTCATTTTTGATAGGTTCAGTAGGTTGAGGAGCAACTCTTTGCTCTACTGGACAGGGTGAATATACCCCGAACAAGCCCCTCAGAGAATTACTTTCCATAGTAACAAGTGACAGTAAATTTCAGCACACTATATAAATTTTTCCTTACCAAATTCCACCTACCAAAGGCGCTACACGTCTCGGCAACGGCGCCAGAAAAGAGTCTTGATGACCCACAAGTATAGGGTATCTATCGTAGTCCTTTCGATAAGTAAGAGTGTCGAACCCAAAGAGGAGCAGAAGGAAATGACAAGCGGTTTTCAGCAAGGTATTCTCTGCAAGTACTGAAATAAGTGGTAACAGATAGTTTTGTGACAAGATAAATTGTAACGAGCAACAAGTAACAAACGTAAATAAAGTGCAGCAAGATGGCCCAATCCTTTATGTAGCAAAGGACAAGCCGGAACAAACTCTTATATAAGGAAAAGCGCTCCCGAGGACACATGGGAATATCGTCAAGCTAGTTTTCATCACGTTCATATGATTCGCGTTCGGTACTGATAATTTGATATGTGGGTGGACCGGTGCTTGGGTGCTGTTCTTACTTGAACAAGCATCCCACTTATGATTAACCTCTATTGCAAGCATCCGCAACTACAACAAAAGTATTAAGGTAAACCTAACCATAGCATGAAACATGAGGATCCAAATCAGCCCCTTACGAAGCAACGCATAAACTAGGGTTTAAGCTTCTGTCACTCTAGCAACCCATCATCTACTTATTACTTCCCAATGCCTTCCTATAGGCCCAAATAATGGTGAAGTGTTATGTAGTCGACGTTCACATAACACCACTAGAGGCTAGACAACATACATCTTATCAAAATATCGAACGAATACCAAATTCACATGACTACTAATAGCAAGACTTCTCCCTTGTCCTCAGGAACAAATGGTACTACTCACAAAGCATATTCATGTTCATAATCAAAGGGGTAATAATATGCATATAGGATCTGAACATATGATCTTCCACCAAATAAACCAACTAGCATCAACTACAAGGAGTAATCAACACTACTAGCAACCTACTAGCACCAATCCCGGACTTGGAGACAAGAATTGGATACAAGAGATGAACTAGGGTTTGGAGATGAGATGGTGCTGGTGAAGATGTTGATGGAGATTGCCCTCTCCTGATGAGAGGAGCGTTGGTGATGACGATGGCGATGATTTCCCTCTCCCGGAGGGAAGTGTCCCCGGCAGAACAGCTCTGTCGGAGCCCTAGATTGGTTCCGCCAAGGTTCCGCCTCGTGGCGGCGGAGTCTCGTCCCGAAAGGTTGCTTCTTGTTTTTTTCTCATCGAAAGACTTCATATAGCAGAAGATGGACGTCGGAGACCCACCAGGGGGCCCACGAGGTAGGGGCGCGCCCCCACCCTCGTGAGCAGGGTGTGGGCCCCCTAGCCTTCATCTTTGGCGAGGATTTTTCTTTATTTCTTTTAAGATATTCCGTTGAGTTTCAGGACTTTTGGAGTTGCGCAGAATAGGTCTCTAATATTTGCTCCTTTTCCAGCCTAGAATTCCAGCTGTCGGCATTCTCCCTCCTTATGTAAACCTTGTAAAATAAGAGAGAATAGCCATAAGTATTGTGACATATCGTGAAATAACAACCCATAATGCAATAAATATCGGTATAAAAGCATGATGCAAAATGGATGTATCAATCAACTAGGTGTATCAATGGGCTATGGAGATGCCCATTAATAGATATCAATGTGAGTGAGTAGGGATTGCCATGCTACAGATGCACTAGAGCTATAAGTATATGAAAGCTCAACAAAAGAAACTAAGTGGGTGTGCATACAACTCGCTTGCTCACGAAGACTTAGGGCATTTTGAGGAAGCCCATCATTGGAATATACAAGCCAAGTTCTATAATGAAAAATTCCCACTAGTATATGAAAGTGACAAAATGAGAGACTCTCTATCATGAAGATCATGGTGCTACTTTGAAGCACAAGTGTGGTAAAAGGATAGTAACATTGTCCCTTCTCTCTTTTTCTCTCATTTTTTTATTTGGGCCTTTTCTCTTTTTTTATGGCCTCTTTTTTTTCGTCCGGAGTCTCATCCTGACTTGTGGGGGAATCATAGTCGCCATCATCCTTTCCTCACTTGGGACAATGCTCTAAAAGATGATGATCATCACCCTTTTATTTTTCTTACAACTCAATAATTACAACTCGATTCTTAGAACAAAGTATGACTCTATGTGAATGCCTCCGGCGGTGTACCGGGATGTGCAATGAATCAAGAGTGACATGTATGAAAGAATTATGAACGGTGGCTTTGCCACAAATACGCTGTCAACTACATGATCATGCTAGCAATATGACAATGATGGAGCGTGTCATAATGAAATGGTGGAAAGTTGCATGACAATATATCTCGGAATGGCTATGGAAATGCCATGGTAGGTAGGTATGGTGGCTGTTTTGAGGAAGATATATGGTGGGTGTATGATACCGGTGAAAAGTGCGCGGTATTAGAGAGGCTAGCAATGGTGGAAGGAAGGGAAAAGTGCATATAATCCATGGACTCAACATTAGTCATAAAGAACTCATATACTTATTGTAAAAATCTAGAAGTTATCAAAGCAAAGTATTACGCGCATGCTCCTAGGGGGATAGATTGGTAGGAAAAGACCATCACTCATCGCCGACCGCCACTCATAAGGAAGACAATCAATAAATAAATCATGCTCCGACTTCATCACATAACGGTTCACCATACGTGCATGCTACGGGAATCACAAACTTTAACGCAAGTATTCTTTAAATTCACAACTACTCAACTAGCATGACTCTAATATCACCATATTCATATCTCAAAACAATTATCAAGCTCCAATCTTTTCTTAGTATTCAACGCACTCAAAAGAAAGTTCCACAAATCTTGAATACCAAGCATATTAATATTAAGCAAATTACCATGTTATTAACGACTCTCAAAATGATCTAAGTGAAGCATGAGAGATCAATAGTTTCTTTAAAACAAATCCACCACCGTGCTCTAAAAGATCTAAGTGAAGCACTAGACAAAAAAATCATCAAGCTCAAAAGATAGAAGTGAAGCACATAGAGCAAAACTATCAAGCTCAAAAGATATAATTGAAGCACATAGAGTATTCTATCAAATTCCAATTCATATATGGCTCTCTCAAAAGGTGTGTACAGCAAGGATGATTGTGGCACACTAACAAACAAAGACACAGATAATACAAGATGCTCCAAGCAAAACACATATCATGTGGTGAATAAAAATATAGCTCCAAGTAAAATTACCGATGGAAGTAGACTAAAGAGGGGATGCTTTCCGGGGCATCCCCAAGCTTTGACTTTTTGGTGTCCTTGGATTATCTTGGGGGTGCCATGGGCATCCCCAAGCTTAGGCTCTTGCCACTCCTTGTTCCATATTCCATCAAAAGAATTTACCCAAAACTTGAAAACTTCACAACACAAAACTCAACAGAAATCTCGTGAGCTCCGTTAGAGAAAGAAAACAAAAGACCACTTCAATGTAATGTAATGAACTCATTCTTTATTTATATTGGTATTCCAACTTTTCTATGTATTATAAACTATTTTACTAGCCATAGATTCATCAAAATAAGCAAACAACACACGAAAAACAGAATATGTCAAAAACAGAAGAGTCTGTAGTAATATGTAACTAACGCAAACTTTTGGAACTCCAAAAAATCTATCAAAATAGGAAGACCTAGAAAATTTGTTTATTGATCGGCAGCAATTGGAATCAGTATTTTATCACGTTCTGGTGATTTTTAACATTTATTTTCATGAACAGAAAGATTCTGGAAATTACAGCAAGATCAAATAACTATCATCCAAGAAGATCCTATAGGTCTAACTTGGCACAAACACTAAATAAAACACAAAACCACATCTAAACAGAAGGTAGATGGATTATCTATTCCTAAACAGAAGCAAAAAGAAAAAAAAGAAAAATAAAATTGGGTTGTCTCCCAACAAGCGCTATCATTTAACGCCCCTAGCTAGGCATAAAAGCGAAAATAGATCTAGGTATTACCATCTTTGGTAGCCAATCCATAAGTGGCTCTCATGATAGATTCATATGGCAACTTTATTTTCTTTCTAGGAAAGTGTTCCATGCCCTTTTTTAATGGAAATTGAAATCTAATATTCCCTTCCTTCATATCAATAATTGCACCAACCGTTCTAAGAAAAGGTCTACCGAGAATAATAGGGCAAGAAGGATTGCAATCTATATCAAGAACGACAAAATCTACGGGCACATAATTCCTATTTGCAACAATAAGAACATCATTAATTCTTCCCATAGGTTTTTTAATAGTGGAATCCGCAAGATGCAAGTTTAGAGAGCAATCATCAAAGTCACGGAAATCTAGCAAATCACACAAGGTTTTGGGGATAGTGGAGACACTAGCACCCAAATCACACAAAGAATAGAACTCATAATCTTTAATTTTAATTTTAATAGTAGGTTCCCACTCATCATAGAGCTTTCTAGGGATAAGGACCTTCAACTCAAGTTTTTCTTCATAAGATTGCATCAAGGCATCAACAATATGTTCGGTAAAGGCCTTATTTTGACTATAAGCATGAGGAGAATTTAGCACGGATTGCAACAAGGAAATACAATCAATTAAAGAGCAACTTTCATAATTAAATTCCTTGAAATCCAATATAGTGGGTTTAGCAACATCTAGATTTTTATTTCTTTCAATCCCACTTTTATCAATTTCATCATCAAGATCTAAATACTCCGAATTTTTGTAACGCCTTCTAGGTAAAGGAAGATCATATTCAGTTTCATCAAGATTCATATTGAAAAACAAAGATTTAATGGAAGACACATCAATAACTTTTAGATCTTCACCTTGATTTTCATAGGAATTGGAAGAACACGCTTTAATAAAGGCATCTTTGGAAGCACGCATCCTAGCGGTTCTTTCTTTGCACTCATCAATGGAAATCCTCATGGCTTTGAGAGACTCATTGATATCATGCTTAGGAGGAATAGATCTAAGCTTTAAAGAATCGACCTCAAGAGAAATTCTATCAACGTTCCTAGCCAAATCATCAACTTTAAGCAATTTATCTTCAAGCAAAGTATTAAGATTCTTTTGTGAATTCATAAACTCTTTAACACTACTCTCAAATTCAGAGGGCATCTTATTAAAATTTCCATAAGAGTTGTTGTAGGAATTTCCATAATTATTAGAAGGATTACTAGGATAAGGCCTAGGATTAAAATTCCCTCTATACGCGTTGTTACCAAAATTATTCCTACCAACAAAATCATATCCATAGATTCATTATTATTCTCAATCAAAGTAGACAAAGCCATATCATTAGGATCAGAAGAAACACTCTTAGTAGCAAATAATTTCATAAGTTCATCCATCTTTCCACTCAAAACATTGATTTCTTCTATCGCATGCACTTTTTTATTAGTAGATCTTTCAGTATGCCATTGAGAATAATTAACCATAATATTATCTAGGAGTTTAGTAGCATCTCCTAAATGATTTCCATAAAGGTGCCTCCCGCGGCCGAACCTAAAAGATTTCTAGAAGCAAAATTCAATCCGACATAAATTTTTTGTATAATCATCCACAAATTCAAACCGTGAGTAGGACAATTACGTATCATTAATTTCATTCTCTCCCAAGCTTGTGCAACATGTTCATGATCAAGTTGCTTAAAATTCATAATGTCGTTTCTAAGAGAGATGATCTTAGCGGGAGGAAAATACTTAGAAATAAAAGCATCTTTGCACTTGTTCCAAGAATCAATACTATTTTTAGGCAAAGATGAAAACCAAGCTTTAGCACGATCTCTAAGTGAAAAAGGAAATAGCTTCAATTTAACGACATCATTATCGACATCTTTCTTCTTTTGAATATCACATAAATCAACGAAGCTATTCAGATGAGTAGCGGCATCTTCACTGGGAAGGCCGGTGAATTGTTCTTTCATAAAAAGATTCAATAAAGCAGTATTGATTTCACAAAATTCAGTATTGGCAAGAGGAGCAATCGGAGTGCTAAGGAAATCATTATTATTGGTATTGGTGAAGTCACACAATTTGGTAGTATCTTGAGCCATCGCGACAAACAAGCAATCCAACACATGAGCAAACAAAAGGCAAGCAAGAAAAAGGCAAACGGGAAAAAGAGGAGGAGATTGGGAAAGAGAGGGCGAATAAAACGGCAAGGGTGAAGTGGGGGAGAGGAAAACGAGAGGCAAATGGCAACTAATCTAATGCGGGAGATAGGGATTGTGATGGGTACTTGGTATTTGACTTTTTGCGTAGACAACGGCGCCAGAAGTGACTCATTGTCGGGAGTCCAAATCTTGACTTGCTCTTGCGTAAGCCTCCCTGGCAACGGCGCCAGAAATTCTTCTTGCTACCTCTTGAGCACTGCATTGGATTTCCCCGAAGAGGAGAGGATGATGCAGCAAAGTAGCGTAAGTATTTCCCTCAGTTTTTGAGAACCAAGGTATCAATACAGTAGGAGGCTATGCGCAAGTCCCTCGTACCTGCACAAAAACAATAGCTCCTCGCAACCAACGCGATTAGGGGTTGTCAATCCCTTCACGGTCACTTATGAGAGTGAGATATGATAGAGATGATAGATAATATTTTGGTATTTTTGGTATAGAGATGCAAAGTGAAAAGTAAAAGGCAAAGTAAAAAAGCAAAGCAAGATTAAAGTGATGGAGATTGATATGATGAGAATAGACCCGGGGGCCATAGGTTTCACTAGTGGCTTCTCTCAAGAGCATAAGTATTCTACGGTGGGTGAACAAATTACTGTTGAGCAATTGACAGAATTGGGCATAGTTATGAGAATATCTAGGTATGATCATGTACATAGGCATCACATCCGAGAGAAGTAGACCTACTCCTGCCTGCATCTACTACTATTACTCCACTCATCGACCGCTATCCAGCATGCATCGAGAGTATGAAGTTAAAAACATAGTAACGCCTTAAGCAAGATGACATGATGTAGAGGGATAGTTTCATGCAATATGATAAATACCCCATCTTGTTATCCTCGATGGCAACAATACAATACGTGCCTTGCTGCCCCGTCTGTCACTGGGAAAGGACACAGCAAGATTGAACCCAAAGCTAAGCACTTCTCCCATGGCAAGAAAAACCAATCTAGTAGGCCAAACCAAACTGATAATTCGAAGAGACTTGCAAAGATAACCAATCATACATCAAAGAATTCAGAGAAGATTCAAATATTATCCATAGATAGACTTGATCATAAACCCACAATTCATCGGTCTCAACAAACACACCGCAAAAAGAAGATTACATCGAATAGATCTCCACGAGAGAGGGGGAGAACATTGTATTGAGATCCAAAAAGAGAGAAGAAGCCAACTAGCTAATAACTATGGACCCGTAGGTCTGAGGTGAACTACTCACACTTCATCGGAGGGGCTAGGATGATGTAGAAGCCTTCCGTGATGACGGCCCTCTCCGGCGGAGCTCCAGAACAGGCCCCAAGATGGGTGTCGTGGGTATAGAAGGTTGCGGCGGTGGAATTAGGTTTTTGGCTCCGTATCTGATCGTTTGGGGGTATGTAGGTATATATAGGAGGAAGGAGTATGTCGGTGGAGCATCGAGGGGCCCACGAGGCAGGGGGCGCGCCCCCCACCGTCGTGACCGCCTCTTTGCTTCCTTGGAGTAGGGTCCAAGTCTCCTGGATCATGTTCAGTGAGAAAATCACGTTCCCGAAGGTTTTATTCCGTTTGGACTCCGTTTGATATTTTGTTTCTCCGAAACTCTGAAATAGGCAAAAAAAAACAGCAATTCTGGGTTGGGCCTCCGGTTAATAGGTTAGTCCCAAAAATAATATAAAGTGGAAAATAAAGCCCAATATAGTCCAAAACAATAGATAATATAGCATGGAGCAATCAAAAATTATAGATACGTTGGAGACGTATCATTCTACATCACAGAGCCACACGACGCCACTTGGGCGGCGGCTCCCGAATTTAAGGCCGAAGCTCCAATACGGCTCACCTCCTGGAAGGAGAAGGGCCCCGGGTTGGTGTCAGACGAGCTGATAGCGCTGCAAACGCGAATTCAGAGTATGGTGGATAAAAACATCAAGCTCGTCGACGTAATCCAGGTGATACTGGTTCGCCGGATTCTCCCCTGCCAAAGCTGAAGCTTCCCTTTATGGGAATTCGATCCGGAGAAGCACCAGATCCTGGGAGGGCTCTTCGGAACTACTCACGAAGATGCCTGGAAGTTGCTCTTCAAGGGCAACGAGAAGCCGCGGGTCATAGATTCAGACCGTGGGCAAGATCACACCCATCTCGCCAATGAGGTAAGCTCTCCTTTTCTTAAGGTGTACCTTCTACTTGTTTGTTCAAGGAGGATGCCTAACCTTTGCTGTATTTTTTCAGGTGTGGACGGAGAGAGCGGAGCGGATCCATAGTTCGGCTCTGCTGCCCGAAGAGCCAATCATCCTGCCCCTAGCGAAGATGCTGGTTCCGGCACCCTATAGGCCGCCGAAAAAGAAGGCCAAGGGGGCCAAAGGTGGCCCCCGTCGCAAGGGTGCTTCGGACGTGACGTCCGAAGACGAAGTGACCCTTTCCTCCGCCGCTGAGGACGACGAGGAGGAGGAGGAGGACGAGAACAACCCTCCCCCTGATGAGGGAAAGAAGAAAAGGGCGGCCTCCACGAACCTGGAGGCAGAGACGTCCAAGAAGGGGAATGGCTCCCTCGCGGATAACTCCGCGTGGGACGTCGACAGCAGTCCGGAGCGACGCCCCCGCACTAAGCCTCGGGCTGCATCGTAAGTGCCAAGACTCATACATACCCATAAATCTAGCCTCTCCTCTTTGTTGTATTGACATGATTAGTTACGCTATTGCAGTCCGGCCCACGACAGCTCCCAGCGATCCTCGTCACGAGGTTCATTGGATTCAAAGGTGATGGCCAGCGAGTCACCACCGACCGCTCACTCCCCCAAGTCCAAGGACGATGCAGAGGTGCTCTCCCGAAGGACCTTCCCAGGCTGGGGAGAGGTTCAGGAGGCGCCAGAAGGCGAAGCCTCCGTCACCGGACACCAGGGGGAGCCAGTCCCCACGGAGACTGGTGATGAGGGCCGTATTCATTTTGGCCCTCAGCCGTACTCGATTCCGGAGACCGATACGGCCCCAAAATCTGGCATGCAACCTCCTTCGAAAGAAGGGGTGTGCCTATTCCACCGGTGACCCCTGTCCAACCAGGGGCACCGGATAATCTGCTAGAAGCGCTGTGAGGCGCTTCCATTGTGGATGAGCACCGTGTTCTTATGGGCACAATAATTGAAAGGGTTCAGACCACCAAGAGCGGACCAACCGAAGCCTCCAGCAGCCTGCTGACAGGTTTTGAGGTAAGCGATGAAAAAAGAGAAGATCCCAATATAGACAGTAGCCCCTGAGACACTGTCCGGTGTTCGAAAAGAACAAGGCGGACAGAGGATCAATCCCTTATTGCAGGAAACTAACTAAATATGTCTGAAATGAATACGCATGGGTCGCTGTTGGCCGCGGCCTCGCATACTGCCGAAGTCTCCGGACTGAAGTAGAGACTGGAGCAGGCCGAGGAGGAGCTCGGCCAGGTGATGAGGCAGCTCCAAGAAAAACAAGGTATGTAGTGACCAGTATTTATTTGAAAATAAGTAAAATGATATGCATTGACCGAAGTGTCATGATATGTATAGAAGCGACGACCGAGGTCGAGGCCGTGAAAAAGGCCCTGGCCGAAGCCGAGGGGAAGGCTGTCAAGGAGCAGGCCGCCTGTAAGAAGCTCAAGGCCTGGGTCAACGAGGTCCAACAAGAGCTCCAGGACGCGGTGAGGAAGTGCGAGACCTTGGAGCGCGATGCGTCGGCTCAAGAGATCGAACTCGCCAAGGCTCGTCAGAGCGTGGAGACGGCCCGGAATGAGGCCCAGGGCACCCTCCAGGAGATTCAGGAGGCCAGGAAGATCGCGGCGGGTAAGGCATTTAGTATGCAAAGCAAGTATGTGAAGAGGAAGTATCTTTTACTAACCCGGATTCGGAGTTCTCCAGGGGCTTTTGCTGATCTGCCACGTAGTGTGTCCGACGCCGCGGAGTTCTTCCCAGCCGAAGAAGGGAGCTCCACGGAGAAGCTGTTCTGGTCGCAATATCTTGCGCCAGAACATCCGGTGCCCTTCAGCGATCAGCTAAAACAGCTGGTCGAGCTGCACAGGGTGGCCGAGCTGGCCATGAAGGATTTAATAATCCGGCTGTGGCCAGCCGAAGCTATACCTAGCAGTTACTTCGGCCTCGTGAAGCGGCTGGTGGATGCCTGTCCTCGGCTGGATGCCGTCAAGCGGTTCGTCTGCATCGATGGCGCGCATATGGCCTTCGCCCGCATCAAGGTCTGGTGGGCGTAGATGGACGTCATCAAGATTGTGACCGAGGGGCCGCCCGAGGGCAAGGAGCACCGCACACCCGAGCGGTATTTTGGAGACATCCTGGAGGGGTCTCGTATTGTAGCGACGTAGTATTCGCAGGACATTATGTTTGAATGAATGTATTCGAGTTGCCTCTGCCTTGTATGATAAAACAAAGTGGGTTTGTAATATAATGTTTGTTATGTTAAAAAAATTACCTCCTGAGCGGTCGTGTTGTATGAAATATGAGGGTTGGCCAGTCGTCGGCTTCTGCCCCCACGTAGGTAGTATGGAGGTGTTCGGGATGGGATCTAAACACTCTTGATCCAATTATATGGTCCTTGAAGGAGTTGTTTAGCGCAACGAACCAGGCAATCAGACTATGCGGCTTCAACACCCTCACTTAGCCATAGGAGTATGACACTAAAAATATTGGCGCAGCCCCTAGTATCCGAACTAGGGTGCTATAAGCGTCTGATCGGGAAGTACCGATCCTTCGCATAATGCGGAAGAAATCTCCAACGATTTGCAACCTCCGAAGAGCTGACCGGCTCTCGCCGCATCATGATAGTAAGTTTTCGGCTTTCTCTACTGAGGTGCTCCTTTGGATAAACCAAGGCACAATCGCAGTAGTTCTCCCTTTACTACCTTAGGCTATATAGCGAAACGTAAGGTAGCAAGCACAGGAGCCGGGCAACCCAACTATTGACCAAAGACATGATTCAGAGCCAATGCATATAGTGCTAAATTCGGGGTGCCGAACTGTACTATAAAAAGTGTTCGGACTTTTGTTGTCGTAGTGTGGGGTGCTATGAAGCCCCTGGCAAATATGAAATGTACCAAAGTGTACGGGTGCTATCTGATAAGGTTACCCACAGGAGGGAAAGAAAAAAAAGAAAGGAAAACAGAGAGGGTGCAAAGATAATAAGCTAGGGCCCTAAAGCTCGGGTCGCGAACTGTTTCCATTGTAATTTGATTAGTACGTCAAGGCGCATTTGGTACAAGTAGTGCCATAAGCAACAGACTATTTAACATGCCAAAACCAAGGGAGAGCTGCATGTGGGTCCTGAAAAATAGGTAGAGTGATTGTTAACGAAACCACTTAGAAAGTCTCCCATATGTCTGTGTTTCTTGCCGTCTTGGTGTGTTTATCCTTCAAGAGGACCGATGATCAGGCCGTCAGATGGGGCCTGCGGGATTGAAACTTGAAAAGGAAACGAATAAAAGTGAAAGTATGTGTGTATCCGGTGCCGGTTGAGCCATACTGTGGATCACAAGCTAGCTATGCCTCCGTTGATGCCCATGGAATTTTGAGTGCGTAGTTATGTACGTGCGGTACGAATGCCATCACTTGATCGGGACTGAGACGGAGGCCGAATTGCTAGTCGAGCTCCTGACGAGCCGAGTTGTCCTACTGCAGGGTAGTTTGGACCTTCTTACCGGTGTCCGTGGGCTCGGCAGCCGAATTAAGGTTCTGCTTGAGAAGGCCGCTCTGTACTTCTGCCGCTAAGGTAGCTGTGTGCTCTTCTGTACGGAGGGAGCGTTCCGTATTTCCATTGACCGTTATGATGCCGCGTGGACCGGGCATCTTGAGCTTGAGATAAGCATAGTGTGGTACTGCATTGAATCGAGCGAATGCGGTCCGTCCGAGCAGCGCATGATGGCCGCTGCAAAAGGGGACGATGTCAAAGATTAACTCCTCGCTTCGGAAGTTGCCCGGAGATCCGAAGACAACCTCTAGTGTGATTGAGCCCGTACAGCGGGCCTCTACACCTGGTATGACTCCTTCGAAGGTAGTCTTTGTGGGTTTGATCCGTGATGGATTAATGCCCATTTTGCGCACTGTATCCTGATAGAGCAGATTGAGGTTGCTACCCTTGTCCATAAGGACGCGTGTCAAGTGAAATCCATCAATGATTGGGTAGAGAACTAGCGCGGCTGAACCGCCATGACGGATACTAGTCGGATGATCCCGACAATCAAAGGTGATCGGGAATGACGACCATGGATTGAATTTTGGGGCGACTGGCTCTATCGCGTAGACATCCCTGAGTGCGCGCTTGCGCTCCCTTTTGGGGATGTGTGTAGCATATATCATGTTCACTGTTTTGACTTGAGGGGGAAACTTCTTCTGTCCCCCTGTGTTCGGTTGCCGGGGCTCCTCGTCATCGTCCTCGCTTTGCGATCCCTTTTCCTTGTGTCGGGGGGAATCGGCTTCCTCGAACACCTATGGGGACCGAGCCCCTTACTGGTTCGGCGGGGGGCGGAGGTTGCACAAAGAGCATATCGAGGCGGTGCACACAAGGGATTTTACCCAGCTTCGGGCCGCACGGATGCGTAAAACCCTACTGCTGCTTTGTGGTTTGTATTGTGTTCTTGCTCGGAGGTGCGTGGTGCTACAGTACACACGAGCCGATGGCGAGGCCGAGCGTGGAAATGGGTCTCCTCCCCTTCTACGTGCGCATGGGGCCTCCTTTTATATGCTCAAGGGGTTACCCATAGGTGGCAGCGTAGGTGGGGGCAAAAATGGTAGAATGTTGTAGTGGGTACAGTTGTCTGCAAAGTGGCTGTACAGTGCTATCATACCTAACTCTGACGGCGGGGGACAAGGGCATTAAATGCCCGTCCGCGTCGCCCAGACGGTGCAGGGAAGTGGACCGTCAGGAGCGCCACCGTTTGCCATGATGGCTACTCTGTCAGCTTCGCTTCGCCACCGCATGCCCCTGGCTGCACAGCCTTCCGCCACGTGCGCCTGGGATGCCCCCAGAGCGACACGTTGGTGGGTGAGCTGGAGCGCAGGCACGGGGTGGTAACTTGCCGCGGCAAGCGCCTTGCCGCGGTGGATGTCTTGTCGCGCCCGGGAGCTTGTTGCTCACCGGGCCTTGCCGGAGCGCGGGACGCGCCGTGGCGAGGTCCTTGTCGTGTCGTGGATGGCCTTCCCGGCAAGCTCCTCTTGCCGGGGTCTTGTGCTTCGAGCGGCAGTCCTGGCAAGCTCCTCTTGCCAGGGCCTCGCTCTCTTCGGGTGGCCTTCCCGGCAAGCTCCTCTTGCCGGGACCTTGGCTCAAATACTTTGTTCTTTAATGGCCCAAGAGGGGACCATGGAGGGTCTTGGCGATCACCTGGCAGGCCTTGGCGCGGGGTGCTACGACTGCCCGTGCACAAGTTCGGGGTACTAAGGTACCCCTATTTTAGTACACCGACAGGAGCCCCCGGGCCTGGGCCATACACGGTGCCGAACGCTGTTAGGCCAGGCCCAAAATAGTGCACGGGCACGCGCGGCCTGGGTCGCGCTGCATCGGCTTCCGCGCTCACCACGTCCTCCCCGAACGGCACGCGCTGAACGCGGCATCGTGGGGAGAGGCGTGCGTGACGTGGGCGGCGTGCGCGGGGCCGAGCCCTGCAGGCATGCGTCACGTCGCAATAAATGGGGATGGTTCGTGCCATCTTCATAAGTGGAGGGAGGCGCGGAGGCGTGGCTCCTTCGCTGGACGGAGTCGAGGCGCGGTCTCTGAGGCGTCCGCTCCCCACGATCACGGGGTGGGGGGAGGTCGCCTCACCCGTCGCCTCGGACCTGCACGTAAGCCACGCGGCCTCCATGCACCCGGAGTTGCGGGCGATGGAGGCAGGAAACCGGGCCGTCGCGGGTCGAGGCAGCAGGCCGGCCCCGCTCGCCTGGCCTCCCTGCGCCCTGATTGGTTGAGCGGGGCGGTCGAGTCCCCACCCTGCTCCTTTATAAGGAGCAAGAGGGGGGCGACGGGAACCCACACTCCTCCATCTCTTCCTCTCTTCATCTTCTGATCCCCTCTCTCCATCCGCCATGGAGAAAGGGAATCCCGGTCCTTCATCGGTGGCGGCGAGGGTTGCCGCCAGGCAACGCGCCCCTCCTCCCCTTGCACCCGCGGTGGCGGAGCCAGCCGCAAGGGGAAGGGGGAGGGGGCGAGGTCGTGGACGAGGGCGTGGACGAGGCCGCGGCGCTCAAGGAAGAGGCGGGCGGGGCGACGCGCCGGCCTCGCCTCCGCCAGCGGCACCTCTTCCCATGGCGGTCCATCTCGGGGACGATCCTTGCGAGTTCTTTGTCAGGCTGCGCTGGGCGCCTCGCCGCCGCCTCCGCCTCCCGGCTCCCTTCGCGAGCGTGATGGAGATGGAGCAACCGGAGACGCTAAGGCTGCGCATGAAGGTTTGCGGGATCAGCGGCACGCGGGTCCACGTCGAGTTCCCAGCCCTCGGCGTAGTGTATCTTGGCCGAGGGTGGAAGACATTCGCCTGTATCCACACCTTGACGGAGGGGTTCACCCTCCATTTCAAGTTGACGAAGGGCGATCTCCTCTCCGTCAAGGCCTTCAGGGACTTCGGGACCCGGGCCCGGTGCTGCGTGGATAGCTCCTCCGACAGCGAAAGCTCCTCCTCGAACGAGAGTGACGAGGAGGGGAGCGACAGCGACGACGAGGGTAGCGGTCGTCGGGATGACGGGTCCGACTAGGTGCTGGTTGCAGCTCCGTGTGGCACCGGCGACCCCATCATCCGGGTCGCCGGCTCCTTGAGCTTCTCGGGGTCGTCTTCCCGGGCGGCTGGAGTGGCGAGGCTGCGGAAGAGGAGGAGGACTGGCGGCAAGGCCGTCAACTCGGAGTACGACGGCTAGGTGCCCCCGACAGCGTGTTGACGTCCCGCTACCTCATCTTCGAGCTCCATCTCCGGCGCCACCGCCACCATCCAGCCTCCGGAGCCCCCGGGGCGTTCTGTTGGTGTCTTCTGCCACCCGTAGCTCACCTAGGCGCCCCTTTTGCCCTTTTCTCCTCCTTGTCCTACCTCCTGAGGAGAGAGACAAGAAAGGGATTATGGGCATCTTATCTTTTTTCAATCTGTAAGCCCTCGGGCCTTAGTTGCATTTAAAACTTGTAATCCCATCTTTCATGTTTTTCATTCTCTCTGAACTGTACCTGAGCGGAATGTTTTTAATGAAAAGGGGATGTTTGTCGGGCCATTTGTCCCGTGGGTGGAACCACGCCAAGGAGCGAACCCTTTGTATCATTAGGATAGACGTTTCTTCGCCCGGCAACAGGCCCTGCTGTCTTCCCGCGCCGCTCGACCCTTCTCACACTCTTGGCGGAGGCGGGGAGAAGGCGGGTTCCGGCTCCTCGCCTCGCCCCTTTGCCGCCGCGACTACTACCAAGACGGGCCCCAGGAACGCGCTCTGGGGCTTGTCGTTGAGGGAGCACGACAGCTTTTAGGAGGAAACAAGGTTTTCATATTCCACGGTTCATGAGAAAATGCATGACAAGGGATGCAAAAACTTATCTGGGACAGCAGCCCCCGGCAACTCTGGCTTGCCGCGGGTGGGTCCTTGTACTTGCAGCCCCCGACAACTCTGGCTTGCCGCGGGTGGGTCCTTGTACTTGCAGCCCCCGACAACATTGGCTCGCCGGGGACCAGATGTTGGCCCGCCCTTCTTCTCTTCTTCGCCCTTAAGTGGTCTGGCCAGGATGTACAAAACCCTGCGAACCAAAGGAAACGAAGGAACAGGAAAAAGGACGCAGACTCGACCTCTAAGCTAGGGGTTAGCAGCTGTTAGGCACTATCAACCCTAACCAAGGACGAGACTCGACTCGGCATGCATGCTAAAACTTAGCTTCATTTATGCTGCTCAGGGTCTGCGCCTGGCTTTGTACAAAGGATTACATGCAACTGCGGCAAGACTTGTACAAAAGGTTGGTTGCCGGGAGGGCCCCGACAACCGCGCCTTATGGGTAAAACTTACGAAGATGCTCAATATTCCAGGAGTTGCTCACCGGAGTGCCATCTTCGGTCTCGAGGCGGACAGCGCCGGGCCTCGTGACTCGTCTCACCCGGTAAGGGCCTTCCCACTTCGGCGTCAACTTGTTATGATTCTTGGCGGACGGGGCGCGCCGAAGAACAAGGTCGCCTTCCTCGAAGCTTCTGGCTTTAACTTTGCGGCTATGGTAGCGACGCAAAGCTTGCTGGTAGCGAGAGGCTCGCACAGCAGCCTGAAGACGATCTTCCTCAAGGAGCAGCGCGTCATCTTCACGCAGCCGCTCTTGCTCAAGCTCATCATAAGCGAGCACTCGAGGTGACCCGTATACGAGTTCCGTGGGGGTAACTGCTTCTGCTCCATAGACTAGAGCAAATGGTGTCTGGCCAGTGGCTCGATTTGGCGTCGTTCTGATCGACCAAAGAGCCACCGGCAGCTCCTCGATCCAGTTTCTTCCGCACTTGTGCAGCCTGTCGAAAGTTCTGGTCTTGAGCCCGCGCAGTACTTCGGCGTTGGCCCTTTCAGCTTGACCGTTGCTCCTGGGATGAGCAACAGAAGCGAAGCAGACCTTGGCGCCGAGATCTTGGACGTATTGCATGAAGGCGCGGCTCGTGAATTGTGTACCGTTGTCGGTGATGATCCTGTTGGGGATCCCGAAGCGGCAGACAATCGACCTGAAGAACTTGATGGCTGACTGTGCTGTCACCTTCCTCACTGGTTCCACTTCCGGCCACTTTGTGAACTTGTCGATTGCGACGTACAAGTACTCAAAGCCCCCGACAGCTCGGGGGAAGGGGCCGAGGATGTCGAGCCCCCAGACCAAAAATGGCCAGGATAAAGGGATCGTCTGGAGAGCTTGAGCTGGCTGGTGTATCTGCTTGGCATGGAATTGGCACGCTTCACACTTGGTTACTTGTGCAGTTGCATCCTGGAGGGCTGTCGGCCAGAAGAAACCTTGCCGGAATGCTTTGCCGGCGAGTGCTCTTGCGCCAATGTGGCGACCACATATGCCTCCATGTATCTCTGCCAACAGCTGTTGTCCGTCTTCCCGGGAAATACACTTCAATTTCACACCGTTGCGCCCTCTTCTGTATAGTGTGTTGTCGACGAACTAGTACATACTCGAGCGCCGGGCTACTCTTTCCGCTTCTTCTTGCTCTTCGGGAAGTTCTCTGTGCTGGAGGAAATGGACAGTCTGTTGCGCCCATGCTGGAGCCTGTGGCTCGACAACAAGGACTAAAGGCACTTCTGCTACTGCGGGAACGTCCGCTTCTACGGCGAGGATCTGGGGCTCAGCCGGAGCTTGACGTTCCCCGGCAAGCTTGCCGGAGCAAAACTCGTCGGGAGCGCCTGCTTCTACGGAACAAACCCTGGGGTTTTCCGGAGCAGACGGTTCCTCAGCGCTCTTGGCGTCGATCTTGGGGACCTTCTTGGCGGCGGCTCCGGGGAGCTCTGCCGGAAGATAGTCGCCGGAGACCAACTTCCTCTTCTTGCTCTGTCTGGTTGATGGCGTTACGGATGGCTGAGTCAGCTTGAGCACAAAAGTCCCTGGTTCCACAGGTAACTTGAATGCTGCGCACTTTGACAGGCCGTCAGCGATGTCATTCTCAGCTCTTGGAATGTGTTCCATTTGCAGGCCGTCAAAGTGCTCTTCCAGTTTCCTCACTTCATCAACGTACGCTTCCATCAACGGGCTCTGGTAATCCTTGTTCACTTGGCGGACGACAAGCTGCGAGTCACCCCTGACAATGAGCTTCTTGATCCCAAGTTCTATCGCGATCCTGAGGCCGGCAAGCAAACCTTCATACTCCGCAGTATTGTTGGTTGCTTGTTCCTTGGGGAAGTGCATCTGGACTACGTACTTGAGGTGCTCTCCGGTGGGCGCGATAAGTAACGCGCCAGCAACGGCGCCTTGCAGCGAGAAGGCACCATCAAAGTACATCAGCCACTCTTTGCTTGCTTCTTTGGCAGGGATGCTCGTCTCTGGGATATCTTCGTCCGGTGTCGGTGTCCACTCCGCTATGAACTCCGCCAATGCTCTGCTCTGGATAGTCGAGGTGCTCTCGAACTGGAGACCGAAGCTCGACAGTTTGAGTGCCCACTCGACAATCCTGCCTGTTGCTTCTGGATTCTGCAGTATCCTCTTTAGCGGAAAGCGGGTGACAACCGTAATCTCGTGTGCTTGGAAGTAATGGCGCAGCTTTCTCGAGGCCATGAGGAGGCCGAAAAGCAATTTCTGCACCCCAGAGTACCTTGACCTAGCCCCTTGCAAAAGGGAGCTGACAAAGTAAACTGGGCGCTGCACCATTTTCTTCTTCCGCACCTCCACTTGCTCCTGCGCAGATTCATCCTTGTCGGGGCCAGAGCTTGTCGGGGAAGCCCCCTGCTTGTCGCTGGACGTGCTTGCCGTGGTCGCTGGCTCATCATCTGCCTCCCTCTCTGCTACTAACGCAGCACTAACCACTTGATTGGTTGCCGCCAGGTATAGCAACAACTTCTCTTGTGGTTTAGGCGCGACAAGTATTGGAGCAGAGGACAGGTACTTCTTTAGGTCCTGCAACGCAGCCTCCACTTCCGGAGTCCATTTTACTGGACCCGCCTTTTTCAAAATTTTGAAAAATGGCAGGGCGCGTTCTGCAGACTTAGAAATAAACCTGCTGAGAGCCGCTACGCAGCCGGCAAGCCTTCGTATGTCCTTGACACGGGTTGGTGCTTCAATTTGCTCGATGGCCTTGATCTTGTCTGGGTTGGCTTCTATTCCTCGTTGAGACACGAAGAACCCGAGAAGCTTGCCGGAAGGGACTCCGAACACGCACTTCTCGGGGTTGAGCTTGAGGCTGATCCTGCGCAGATTCGCAAAGGTCTCTTCTAAGTCTTGAATCAGGGTGGCCCTGTCTCTGCTCTTGACCACTATGTCATCCATGTAGGCCTCCACATTCCTGTGGATTTGTGGCTCAAAAGCAGTGTGGACAACCCTCTCAAATGTCGAACCAGCATTCTTCAGTCCGAAAGGCATCCGTACGAAACAGTACGTGCCACATGGAGTGATGAATGCGGTCTTCTCTTCATCTTCTTCAGCCATGAAGATCTGATGATATCCAGAGTAGGCGTCAAGAAATGAAAGCAGGTCACATCCCGCCATGGAGTCAACACTCTGGTCAATGCGCGGCAAGGGAAAGGGATATTTTGGACAAGCTTTGTTAACATTAGTGAAATCGATGCAAAGCCTCCATTTCCCATTCGCTTTGCGCACGACAACAGGATTGGCCAACCACGTCGGATGGAGCACACCTCTGACGAGGCATGCCGCTTCCAACTTCTTGATCTCTTCTGCGATGAACTCTTGGCGCTCCACTGCTTGCTTCCTGACTCTCTGCTTGACGGGCCGCGCGTGAGGACAGATGGCGAGGTGGTGCTCAATCACTTTCCTGGGAACGCGGGGGATGTCAGATGGTTGTCAGGCAAACACATCGACATTCGCCCGCAGGAAAGTAACGAGTGCGCTTTCCTATTTGGGGTCGAGCGTGGCACTGATGGTGAAGGTACCACCAGTGCCGTCCTCCTTGGCGGGCACCTTCTTGGTCGTTGGCGGAGCTGCCATTGTCTTCTTGCTCTTGCCGGTGGAGCTCGATGGCGCGTCCTCGACGGTAGCGCAGCACTCCGAAGAGGTGCGCTTGCCGGAGTGGGCGCCAGAGCACTTGCCGGGCTTGGTCCTCTTCTTTCCTCTGGGAGCTTCAGCGGCAAGCGGCTTGTGATCCGCTGCGGCTGCTGCTTCCCGGTAGATCTTGTCGGCACAGATAAGGGCATCCTTCTTGTCGCCGGGGACAGAGATGACGCTTATCGGGCCTGGCATCTTGAGCATGTTGTAGGTGTAGTGAGAGGCCGCCATGAACTTGGCGAGCACTGGACGGCCGAGAATTCCATTGTAGGGCAATGGAAAATCGGCAACGTCAAAAGTGATCCTCTCTGTCCTGAAGTTCAGCTCGCTGCCAAATGTTACGGGCAACGTTATCTTCCCCTTTGGCTTGCTCCTTCCCGGGTTGATTCCTTGGAACGTGCCGGTCTCTTCGAGCTCGCTGTCGGGGACTTGGAGTTTCCGGAGCACAGCGGAGGAGATCAGGTTTAAGCCGGCCCCGCCATCAACTAGCATCTTAGTGACCTTGAGGTTGCGGACTATTGGTGAGACCAACATCGGCAAGCACCCGATCGCAGTTGTGCGATCAGGGTGGTCCTCAATATCAAATATGATAGGCGTGCCGGACCATTTTAGAGGCTTGCGCGTCTCGACGGGTGGTTCCGCTGCATTGACTTCCCGTGCCCACTGCTTGAGCTGGCGGTGAGAAGTATGCAGGGAGGCGCCGCCGTCTACGCACAAGACCTCTGTGGCTTTCTGAAACTCCTGCTCACTGGTCTCGACGTCATCCATGTCTTCATCTTCGTCGTCGTCTTCATTCTTGTCGCGGCCGCGGGGAGGTCGCTCCGCTTGCCGCTGCTTGTCCTTGTCGCGGCGTCCTCCCTGGCCGGGGCACTTCGTGCCTGATCCTCCGCCACCTCCCCGGGCTCTCTCCTTGTCGCGCCGCTCGTACTCGGCCTTTTGCAGCTCGACGAGCCGCTCGATCTGCTTGCAGCTCTGGAGGTCATGGCCCTTGGTGCGGTGGATCTTGCAGTACTGTTTGCTGGTGCCGTCCCGCTTGTCGGCGGCCGCCACGGCCTGGCAGTGGACGCATCCGGCAATCTCCTTGCCAGAGCTACCAGCCTGGGCCTTCTTGGTGGTGCCTTCGTCGCCGGACTGCTCAACAACCAGTACTTCTTGGCTCTTCTTCTTCCTGTTGCTCCGCCGCCGGCCCTTCCTTGCCGGGGCGGTATCCTCACTGTCAGATTCTGCTGCTCCAGTGTTCTCTCCGGGGAGTTTCCTCCCTTCCTCAGCACGTGCACACTTGTCGGCCAGGGCATATAGCTCGCTGACGTCTTTGATCTTGCACATCGCCATATCCTCCCTCATCCTGCGGTTGCGCACGTTCTGATGGAACGCGCTGATGACCGTGGCAGGGTGGACATCGGGGATGTTGTAGTGCACACGGCTGAATCTCTGAATGAACTTGCGCTGAGGTTCTCCCTCCTTCTGGACGAGCAGATGAAGGTCGCTCACTTGGCCATGGGGTTTGTGGCCGCCCGTCAAGGCGCCAACAAACTGATGGCACAAGTCTGTCCAGGAGGTTATGGAGTTGTCCGGCAAGTGCATGAGCCAGGATCTGACGTTGGACTTGAGCACCAGCGGGAAGTAGTTGGCAAGGATCTTGTCGTCTCACCCCCCGGCAGCCTGCACCGCAATGGTGTAGATGCTGAGGAACTCCGACGGATGCGACTTGCCGTCGTACTTCTCTGGCACGTCTGGCTTGAAATTCTTCGTGCTGGGCCACTGGACTTGCCACAGCTCACGGGTGAACGCAGGGCAGCCCATCGCGTACGGCAGGTCGCATGGCTCCCTTGGTGCACGCATGTCGACAGAGGGCCCAGCGCGGTGGTCTGATTGACGCCGCGCTTCTCTCCGACGCTCGATGCGAGTACGAGCATCCTCTTGCTCTCGCTCGTGAAGAACTTGGCGTTGATCGCGACGAGTTCGCGGATTCGACGACGCGGTGGAGTCGTTGTCGTGATGATTCCAGCGAGTCGGCGATCTTGGCCTCTAGGGCGGGGAGTGCACGGTGGTTGCACCCCCGCCGGTCCTGGCGCCATCGATCCTCGCCTGGCCGTCCCGCCGCGGCTGCGACACGTTGTGCTGCCGCGGGGTGTCGCCATTGGCGAAACCGATGAGGCTCTGTATCGTGGCCCTCCCGTCGTCAAGCTTGTCCGCCGTTGGAGGGTAGTCTAGGAGCAGTTGAGCTCGCGCCAGGGCTTCCGCTGGAGTGGCGGGCAGCGGTGGCGAACGGCGCGTGGAGCGGGATGTGCTCGAACTTCTAACTACGTTAGAAGGAGCGACATCCGGACCAGGCAGCCGCGCCACGCTCGCGCCAGCACGTTGGTGTGAGTGTTGGCCTTGAGCGCCCTGGGATCCGCCGGCTCGATTTGGGTCCAGCGAGCATATGGTACCATGGGCGCCAAGACGCTGCTGGTCCCGTGCCTCCTAAGAGGGGCGCGGTGCATGTTCGGACGCCGTGGCGCCATGAGCTGGCTCGACGACGCCCGTCCCGCCGCCGGTGCCGTCCCCGCCACCCGTTTTCTCCATGGGCGGCAGGTTCGACGCGGATGGACCGGCCACCTCCGGAGCCTTCTTCTTCGGCGGCATGTCGACAAAGATGATGGAAATCTAGCTTGTGCGGACGCCGGATCAGGTTCGCACAACTTTGACGCCCCCTACCTAGCGCGCCAAAGATGTCGGGGGGAATCGGCTTCCTCGAACACCTATGGGGACCGAGCCCCTTACTGGTTCGGCGGGGGGCAGAGGTTGCACAAAGAGCAGATCGAGGCGGTGCACACAAGGGATTTTACCCAGCTTCGGGCCGCACGGATGCGTAAAACCCTAATGCTGCTTTGTGGTTTGTATTGTGTTCTTGCTCGGAGGCGCGTGGTGCTACAGTACACACGAGCCGATGGCGAGGCCGAGCGTGGAAATGGGTCTCCTCCCCTTCTACGTGCGCATGGGGCCTCCTTTTATATGCTCAAGGGGTTACCCACAGGTGGCAGCGTAGGTGGGGGCAAAAATGGTAGAATGATGTAGTGGGTACAGCTGTCTGCACAGTGGCTGTATAGTGCTATCATACCTAACTCTGACAGCGGGGGACAAGGGCATTAAATGCCCGTCCGCGTCGCCCAGACGGTGCAGGGAAGTGGACCGTCAGGAGCGCCACCGTTTGCCACGATGGCTACTCTGTCAGCTTCGCTTCGCCACCGCATGCCCCTGGCTGCACAGACTCCTGCCACGTGCGCCTGGGATGCCCCCAGAGCGACACGTTGGTGGGTGAGCTGGAGCGCAGGCACGGGGTGGTAACTTGCCGCAGCAAGCGCCTTGCCGCGGTGGATGTCTTGTCGCGCTCGGGAGCTTGTTGCTCACTGGGCCTTGCCGGAGCGCGGCACGCGCCGTGGCGAGGTCCTTGTCGTGCCGTGGATGGCCTTCCCGGCAAGCTCCTCTTGCCGGGGTCTTGTGCTTCGAGCGGCAGTCCCGGCAAGCTCCTCTTGCCAGGGCCTCGCTCTCTTCGGGTGGCCTTCCCGGCAAGCTCCTCTTGCCGGGGCCTTGGCTCAAATACTTTGTTCTTGAATGGCCCAAGAGGGGACCATGGAGGGTCTTGGCGATCACCTGGTAGGCCTTGCCGCGGGGTGCTACTACTGCCCGTGCACAAGTTCGGGGTACTAAGGTACCCCTATTTTAGTACACCGACACCTTGTTCTCAGCGTTTAATTTGCCGGCCTGTTTGAAAACCCAACAATCTCTGTTGGTATGATTGGCTGGTTTGTCTTGAGAATTTCTAGAATTTCCTCACGAGCATTGCTAGCTCCTGGCTCAGTTCTTCAGGATCACCAAGGCTGCTACCAGAATCTTCTTCTTCATATTCAGAGACTACCTTGGCCTTCATTGCGCGAGATCTACCATAGCTCAGTCCGTAGAGATCTCTCTTCTGAGCAAGTTGGAACTCATGAGTATTTAGCCTCTTGAGGATATCAGTAGGATCAAGTGACTTGTAGTCTCCACATTCTTGAATCGTCAGAGCAAGAGTGTCAAATGAGGAATCAAGCGATCTCAGCAATTTCTTCACCACCTCATGGCCGGTGATGTCAGTGGCACCAAGTGCTTGAAGCTCATTTGAGATGTCAGTGAGGCGATCGAAGGTTTGCTGAACATTTTCATAGTCGTGTCTTTTGAAGAGGTTGAAGAGATTGCGAAGAACGTCAACTCGAGAGTCACATTGAGTTAAGACTCCTTCGTTGACCTTGGACAGCCTATCCCAGATAAGCTTTGTTGTCTCCAAAGCACTCACTCTAGCATACTGCCCTTTGCTTAGATGGCCACATATGATATTCTTCGCTTGAGAGTCGAGTTGCTTGAATCTCTTACATCAGCAGCGTCCACGGAAGGAGTGATGGAGGGAACGCCATTTTCCACAACATACCAAAGATCGTTGTCAATTGCCTCAAGATGCATACACATCTTATTCTTCTAGTAGGGGTAGTCTGTCCCATCGAAGGCAGGACACCCAGCTGAAACCTTGATCATGCCTGCAGTCGACATAACTAAAACTCCAGGTGGTTAAACCAAAATCACACTGAACAAGGGAGTACCTTGCTCTGATACCAATTGAAAGTGTGTTATATCGACTAGAGGGGGGTGAATAGGCGATTTTTACAAATTCGTGAATAAGAAATTTCTAGGTGAGGAAATTCCTAAGCAATGAACTACTTAGCAGCGGAATAAGTACTCAGATGCATGCAAAATAGAACACTAGCACAGTCATCATGATGAAATGAAACATACACAGAGTACAAGTAGTGAGTGAACAGGATAAGCGGGCTGAAGACAAAGTGACTGAAGAATTAGGATTGAGGAAATTGAGAAAGTCTTCAATCAAAGTCTTCAAACAGTAACAATCAAGTTCATCAATACAAGAATGAGGAAATGAAAGGGTTGAGGAAATAGAACTAGTAGCTTGGTGAAGACGATGATTTGGTAGACCAGGTCCAACTGTTGTGACTATGTCTGGTTGGAGCGGGTAGGTATTTAAACCTGAGGACACACAGTCCTCACCGTATTCTCCTTGAGCTAAGATCACACAGACCTCCCCCAATCACTCGTGGTAAGTCTTCATGTGACTTCCAAAACTTCACAGATTTGGTCACTCGGCGTTCCACAGTTTCCTCTTGGATGCTCTAGACCATGACGCCTAATTGCCTGGAGGATGCACGGTCCTCAAAGGTAACAAGCGTCGGTTCCACACAAGAACAATCTCTTCAGTGATGCTTTATCACTTTGGGTTTTTAGGTGTTTGGGTTTGGGTTTTCCTCATTGATGATTTTCGCTCAAAGTCCTCGGAGGATGGGATGCTCTCAATGACAAGTGTCGGTTTCTCTCGGAGCATCCAACCAACTAGTGGTTGTAGGGGGTGGCTATTTATAGCCTAGGGAGTAACCCGACATGATAAGACATAAATGCCCTACAATGATATGACTGTTAGGTGGGTAGATATTTTGGGTCAGCTGGTGCATAGCACAACAACGGTCAGAAATTTGAGCTCTCAAATTCCTCAGGGCTATCATGTTCCTCACTTGTAGGCAATCCGCACTGGCGAATTCCTAAATCCTCGGTTAGGACAAATTCCTCATAGACCAGAAGATCTTCGTCTCTGTCACTGAAGAAATTGACTGAACTGTATGAGATTTCCAATGGCTTCAGTCGAAACGATTGGGTAGGTGTAGGATTTTGAGATGAGCATCACTTGGAAACTTTTCCTTAGTTTTACCGCGACCCCCTTTAACAGTACGGTGTTTCCTATGACTAAAGAAAGAGAAAATGAAACTACGAAAAGAGAAGTCTTCACGCTTCATAATCCTCGCATGAATATCAAGTCTTCAAGGTCACCCCAATTTCCTCACTTTCAAAGTCTTCAAGAAAACCAATGTCTTCAGCTGAAGACATTCATTTTTAGGGGTCGACTTTCACTGTAAATATCAAACTCCTCATAGACTTATAGACCTGTGTACACTCATAAACACATTAGTCCCTTAGCCTATAAGTCTTCAATACACCAAAATCACTAAGGGACACTAGATGCACTTACAATCTCCCCCTTTTTGGTGAATGATGACAAATAGGTTAAGTTTTCAACGGGGAAGGCATATGAAGTGTAAATATTGATATTGAGGAATTTGATTGCAAGATATAGCAGAACTCCCCCCCCCCTGAAGATGTGCATATTTGATATGGTGGCACAATCGCAAAGGTGCTCCCATGCCACCCTTAGTCGAACTAGTGGAGACGTAAAGGGAAAATGTAGGAGCGATGCAACCCAGCTTGACTAAAGCCACAAGTGAAAATCGATACATATAGTGGCAAAAACAATCGAGGAAGGAATTACATAGACTGAAGAACGACACAACTTTCGAAGGAAGGGCTGTGACATCCTGTCCCCGGGCTCGTTTCAAGGAACCGGTATCACATTCTCAGGTTCGTGTGTATAAATGTTGTATCATACACAAATGCATCATTTTCATTACATGGCATGATCTAGAAAGCATATTGTCTTACAGAGTCTAGCCATATACTAGTCAAATACATAATCTGACATAAGCGAGCAAAGTTCTTTTAAAGCGGAAATGAGAGAAAATCTAAGTAGACGTCTTGGTAAGGCTCCATCAACACCACGGGGAAGCATATTGAGCGGGGACAGGAAACCTACATAAATCCCTCCTCGTAGTAATCACCTATAAGATGATACGCTGCAACCACTAGGGTCAATACATTGAATGTATATTGGAAAGTCTGACAATTTTTCAATCATCCCTATTTCACCTACATGCATTTTGGGGCAAGTGGAGTTCAAGGCTCTTTGCGAAAAATAGGTTTGTCCAATTTTATAATAGGTGGTGTACTCTAATAGATGGGCGTACTGCTTCACACAGTCATCCGTAAGCAATACATATGTGAGCCCACTACATCACACAACAGCCCTAGGCCAGCTCCATATGTTAACCAATGGCATCACACCAGGCACCTAGTGGTTAGTCAATAGTCCCTTGTTCAACCCGTCAAATTTTAATTAAGACTAAGTGATGACATCAAGCTCACAGTTCTCGGCAAAGTTGCTCCAATAATAAAGCATTGAAACCGACAAATGATTAAAGCCTTCTCATGGAGTTCGGAATTCCCATTAGTATGTGTCTAACGTAGCATATTATCGGAGATAAATCCGACAGATCTCGGGTAGGGGATCCCGCTCAGGTAGCCTTGACACGATGGTAACAGGAGATACCATGTTTACCCAGGTTCTGATTCTCTCGAAGAGATAATACCCTACTCCTGCTTTGATTGTATTGTTGTTGATGGGGTACAAAGTATAGGTGATCTACCGCGAGATCATGTGTGTATGAGTTCGGTCGCCTACGACCTTCACCCCGGATTTATATAGATACCGAGGGTGCCTAAGGTTACACATAGGTCGGGTGCATTTAAGGGCAAACGTGCCGATGACTACCTCTAAATCTTGGAGTATGCGCCAAGTCTTCGGGAAATTCCCTCTTCGCACTCTTGGGCTTAGACGAACGAGGCCCATCAGTTAATAATCTTAGGGTGTGCTCGACCTAGCCCATACAAATGCTACTGCATGGCTCTAAGTTGGATACTTGAGTCACTCTTGATATTTATGATTGAAAGGATCCGGGTACATAATACATTCTACTCGAGGTAGACTTCTAATGACCTACAAATGCACATGATTTAGTTGAGTCTTTTTTCAAAGTAAGATTATCAATCCTGCGGGAAGCACATAAATTGTGACTACAAGTTAATTGTAAACTCACGGTACAATAAGGGAAAATGTAAATAATGGTTTTGAATAAAATGCGGACTAAAAGTAATAAATAAAGTAAAGAAATTTAAATAAGCACAAGGAGTGAGCAAAACATTGAAACTAGCAAAGATTAATACGTTATAGAAAGTACGGAATCCTCAATGGTATGTGCCCATCAAAACATATGTTATAAGCTTGTAGCATAGTCCTAGAGCCACTCTTGATATTTGTAATTAAGAGAACCCAGGTACATAATACGTTCTATTTTAGATAAGCTTCGTAGCACACACATCATTATTGTACTTACATGCCAGTGCTCACTACGGTGGACACGTCCTCGCAAAGAGTTCTTTATTATTCTTCTATTAATTACCAAAAAGGATTTTGCCCCGCTTTATATATAAAGCAATGACCAACATCAACCCGATACAAACACACCCCCACAACACACGCACACACCCAAGGCAAGATACAAGGCGCTGAGCGCAACAACACCACCCCAAGCACACAAGAGCAGCCGGGGTCCTCGACCGTGAACACGCCACCGCGAAGAGATGAAGCCGCATACGACGAACCGTGGGCTCCAAGGCGATGCCTTCAGGAAGGATACGACACCGGAGTGCCACCACCACCAAACCCGAGTGTCAGAGTTTCCCCTGAAGCGACACAACGGGCAATGAGAGCCGCAATGACGCCTTCAAGAAGGGAACGAGCTTCGCCGCCGCCGGACCATCCAAAGATAGAACATGTTTTCACCCCAGCCAACACTCACCGCTACTGAATGCCACAACCCCGCAACCACGCCGCCCACACGGCCATGGTCACCGGGCAGCACCGAGCCACGGGCTCTGCCCCTGAGCACCGCGTAACCATCCCCAGGGCCGCCGCCCCGAGATCCAAGACCTAGCCACCACCTCCCCCATGATCCGCCGCTACCCCAACCAACCTGGGGGTCCCCCAATGCCGAGACCCAATAGGCCGGTCAAAGTAGCCTCCATCGACCCGTCCTGCGGCACTGGGCGCGAGACGAGCTTGGTCCTGCTGCCGGGTGTGAGACGAGCTCAGTCCTGCTGCCGGGCGCGAGACGAGCGCAGTCCTGCTGCCGGGCGCGGGACGAGCTTCGTCCTGCTGTCGGGCGCGAGACGAGCTCCGTCCTGCAGCACTAGGCGCGAGACGGGCAATGGACCGTAGCCGGGAAAGAACCACGCCTTCGACGAAGATAGCGCGGGGCAATGAGAAGAGGCATCGAAGGCCAACCCATGCCGCTCAGGGACCGCCGACGCCGGAGATGACCAGCCGCCGCCGTGACACGATCCAGACCACCGCCATGAGCCACCACCACGCCGTGGCAGCCCACATCCCCGCCGAGACTCCGAGGGAAGGCCCCAAACCTCCCATCGACGGCCATGGGCCAGATCCTAGTTGGTTTGGCCGACAACTATCGGTGTCAAAACCGGCGGATCTCGGGTAGGGGGTCCTGAAGTATGCGTCTAAGGTCGATGGTAACAGGAGACAGGGGACACGATGTTTTACCCAGGTTCGGGGCCTCTCTATGGAGGTAATACCCTACTTCGTGCTTGATTAATCTTGATGAATATGAGTATTACAAGAGTTGATCTACCACGAGATCGTAATGGCTAAAACCCTAGAGGCCTAGCATGTATGACTATGGTAATTTCTCTCTCCCCTCCAGACTAAGTCCTCCAGTTTATATAGACACCGGGGGGATCTAGGGTTACAAAAGGTCGGTTACAAAGAAGGAAATCTACATATTTTGTCGCCAAGCTTGCTTTCCACGCCAAGGAGAGTCCCATCCGGACACGGGTGCAGTCTTCGGTCTCCGTATCTTCACAGCCCATCAGTCTGGCCCATGGCTAACAGGCCGGACGCCCGAGGACCCCTTAGTCCAGGACTCCCTCAGTAGCCCTTGAACATGGCTTCAATGACAAGGTATCCGGCACGTAGATCTGTCTTCAGCATTGCAAGGCGGGTTCCTCCTTTCGAACTCCAAAACAGTCCTGTGTGGCAGTGATGTCACGTGCTCGTCTCGGCGTCCGTCGCCGCTACCGTGACGACGTCCGCCTCGACTTGCGTGACCCTAACATAGATAGGGTGGAAGTTGTGTCGCGTGCTCATCTCGGCGTCGTAGTCGCTACCGCGACGACGTCTGCCTCGACTCGCATTACGCTAAGACAGGATGGAAGTGGTGTCACGTGCTTGTCTTGGCGTCTGTCGTCGCTACCGCGACGACGTCCGCCTCGACTCACGTTTCGCTAAGACAGGGTGGCAGTGGTGTCACGTGCTCGTCTCGGCGTCCGTCCTCGCTACCGCGACGACGTCCGCCTCGACTCGCGTTTTGCTAAGACAGGGTGGCAGTGGTGTCACGTGCTCGTCTCGGCGTCCGTCGTCGCTACCGCGACGACGTCCGCCTCGACTCGCGTTACGCTAAGACAGACAGGGTGGCCGTTGTGTCACGTGCTCGTCTCGGCGTCGTAGTCGCTACCGCGACGACGTCCGCCGCGACTCGTGTTTCGCTAAGACAGGGTGGCAGTGGTGTCACGTGCTTGTGTCGGCGTTCATCGTCGCTACCGCGATGACGTCCGCCTCGACTCGCGTTACGCTAAGACAGACAGGGTGGCAGTTGTGTCACGTGCTCGTCTCGGCGTCGTAGTCGCTACCGCGACGACGTCCGCCTCGACTCGCATTACGCTAAGACAGGATGGCAGTGGTGTCACGTGCTCTTCTCGGTGTTCGTCGTTGCTATCGCGACAACGTCCGCCTCGACTCGCGTTTCGCTAAGACAGGGTGGCAGTGGTGTCACGTGCTCGTCTCGGCGTCCGTCATCGCTACCACGCCGACGTCCGCCTCGACTCGCGTGACCCTAACATAGATAGGGTGGCAGTGGTGTCACGTGCTCCTCTCGGTGTCCATCGTCGCTACCGCGACGACGTCCGCCTCGACTCGCGTTTCGCTAAGACAGGGTGACAGTGGTCTCACGTGCTTGTCTCGGCGTCCGTCGTCGCTACCGCGACGACGTCCGCCTCGACTCGCGTTTCGCTAAGACAGGGTGGCAGTGGTGTCACATGCTCATCTCGGCGTCCGTCATCGCTACCGCGACGACGTCCGCCTCGACTCCCGTTTTGCTAAGACAGGGTGGCAGTGGTGTCACGTGCTCGTCTCGACGTCCGTCGTTGCTACCGCGACGACGTCCGCCTCGACTCGCGTTTCGCTAAGATAGGTTGACAGTGGTCTCACGTGCTTGTCTTGGCGTCCGTCGTCGCTACCGCGACGACGTCCGCCTCGACTCGCGTTTCGCTAAGACAGGGTGGCAGTGGTGTCACGTGCTCGTCACGGCGTCCATCGTCGCTATCGCGACGATGTCCGCCTCGACTCGCGTTATGCTAAGACAGAGTGGCAGTGGTGTCACATGCTTGTCTCGGTGTCCGTCGTCGCTACCGCGACGGCGTCCGCCTCGACTCGTGTTTCGCTAAGACAGGGTGGCAGTGGTGTCACGTGCTCGTCTCGGCGTCTGTCGTCGCTACCGCGACGACGTCCGCCTCGACTCGCGCTACGCTAAGACAGGGTGGCAGTGGTGTCACGTGCTCGTCTCGGCGTCCATCGTCGCTACCGCGACGACGTCCGCCTCGACACGCGTTTCGCTAAGACAGGGTGGCAGTGGTGTCACGTGCTCGTCTCGGCGTCCGTCGTCGCTATCGCGATGACGTCCGCCTCGACTCGCGTTACGCTAAGACAGGGTGGCGGTGGTGTCACGTGCTTGTCTCAGCGTCCGTCATCGCTACCGCGGCGACGTCCGCCTCGACTCGCATTTTGCTAAGACAGGGTGGCAGTGGTGTCACGTGCTCGTCTCGGCGTCCGTCGCCGCTACCGCGACGACGTCCGCCTCGACTCGCGTTACCCTAAAATAGACAGGGTGGCAGTTGTGTCGCGTGCTCGTCTCGGCGTCGTAGTCGCTACCGCGACGACGTCCGCCTCAACTCGCATTACGCTAAGACAGGATGGCAGTGGTATCACGTGCTTGTCTCGGCGTCCGTCGTCGCTATTGCGACGACGTCCGCCTCGACTCACGTTTCGCTAAGACAGGGTGGCAGTGGTGTCACGTGCTCGTCTCGGTGTCCTTCATCGCTACCGCGACGACGTCCGCCTCGACTCGCGTTTTGCTAAGACAGGGTGGCAGTGGTGTCACGTGCTCGTCTCGGCGTCCATCGTCGCTACCGCGACGACGTCCGCCTCGACTCGCATTACGCTAAGACAGGATGGCAGTGGTGTCACGTGCTCGTCTCGGCGTCCATCGTCGCTATCGCGACGACGTCCGCCTCGACTCGCATTTCGCTAAGACAGGGTGGCAGTGGTGTCACGTGCTTGTCTCGGCGTCCGTCGTCGCTACCGCGACGACGTCCGCCTCGACTAGTGTTTTGCTAAGACAGGGTGGCAGTGGTGTCACGTGCTCGTCTTGGCGTCCGTCGCCGCTACCGCGACGACGTCCGCCTCTACTCGCGTTACCCAAAGATAGACAGGATGGCAGTTGTGTCACGTGCTCGTCTCGGTGTCGTAGTCGCTACCGCGACGACGTCCGCCTCGACTCGCATTACGCTAAGACAGGATGGCAGTGGTGTCATGTGCTCTTCTCGTCGTCCGTCGTTGCTATCGCGACAACGTCCGCCTCGACTCGCGTTTCGCTAAGACAGGGTGGCAGTGGTGTCACGTGCTCGTCTCGGCGTCCGTCATCGCTACCACGACGACGTCCACCTCGACTCGCGTGACCCTAACATGGATCGGGTGGCAGTGGTGTCACGTGCTCCTCTCGGCGTCCATCGTCGCTACCGCGATGACGTCCGCCTCGACTCGCGTTTCGCTAAGACAGGGTGACAGTGGTCTCACGTGCTTGTCTCGGCGTCCGTCGTCGCTACCGCGACGACGTCCGCCTCGACTCGCGTTTCGCTAAGACAGGCTGGCAGTGGTGTCACGTGCTCGTCTCGGCGTCCGTCATCGCTACCGCGACGACGTCCGCCTCGACTCGCGTTTCGCTAAGACAGGGTGGCAGTGGAGTCACGTGCTCGTCTCGACGTCCGTCGTTGCTACCGCGACGACGTCCGCCTCGACTCGCGTTACCCTAAGATAGACAGGGTGGCAGTTGTGTCACGTGCTCGTCTCAGCGTCGTAGTCGCAAACGCGACGACGTCCGCCTCGACTCGCGTTTCGCTAAGACAGGGTGGCAGTGGTGTCACGTGCTCATCACGGCGTCCATCGTTGCTATCGCGACGACGTCCGCCTCGACTCGCGTTTCGCTAAGACAGGGTGGCAGTGGTGTCACATGCTCGTCTCGGCGTCATAGTCGCTACCGCGACGACGTCCGCCTCGACTCGCATTACGCTAAGACAGGATGGCAGTGGTGTCACGTGCTCTTCTCGGTGTTCGTCGTTGCTATCGCGACAACGTCCGCCTCGACTCGTGTTTCGCTAAGATAGGGTGGCAGTGGTGTCACGTGCTCGTCTCGGCGTCCGTCATCGCTACCACGACGACGTCCGCCTCGACTCGCGTGACCCTAACATAGATAGGGTGGCAGTGGTGTCACGTGCTCCTTTCGGCGTCCATCGTCGCTACCGCGACGACGTCCGCCTCGACTCGCGTTTCGCTAAGACAGGGTGGCAGTGGTGTCACGTGCTTGTCTCGGCGTCCGTCGTCGCTACCGCGACGACGTCCGCCTCGACTCGTGTTTTGCTAAGACAGGGTGGCAGTGGTGTCACGTGCTCGTCTCGGCGTCCGTGGCCGCTACCGCGACGACGTCCGCCTCGACTCGCGTTACCCTAAGATAGACAGGGTGGCAGTTGTGTCACGTGCTCGTCTCGGCGTCGTAGTCACTACCGCGACGACGTCCGCCTCGACTCGCATTACGCTAAGACAGGATGGCAGTGGTGTCACGTGCTCTTGTCATCGTCCGTCGTTGCTATCGCGACAACGTCCGCCTCGACTCGCGTTTCGCTAAGACAGGGTGGCAGTGGTGTCACGTGCTCGTCTCGGCGTCCGTCATCGCTACCACGACGACGTCCGCCTCGACTCGCGTGACCCTAACATAGATCGGGTGGCAGTGGTGTCACGTGCTCCTCTCGGCGTCCATCGTCGCTACCGCGACGACGTCCGCCTCGACTCGCGTTTCGCTAAGACAGGGTGACAGTGGTCTCACGTGCTTGTCTCGGCGTCCGTCGTCGCTACCGCGATGACGTCTGCCTCAACTCGCGTTTCGCTAAGACAGGGTGGCAGTGGTGTCACGTGCTCGTCTCGGCGTCCGTCATCTCTACCGCGACGACGTCCGCCTCGACTCGCGTTTTGCTAAGACAGGGTGGCAGTGGTGTCACGTGCTCGTCTCGACGTCTGTCGTTGCTACCGCGACGACGTCCGCCTCGACTCGCGTTACCCTAAGATAGACAGGGTGGCAGTTGTGTCACATGCTCGTCTCAGCGTCGTAGTCGCAAACGCGACGACGTCCGCCTCGACTCGCGTTTCGCTAAGACAGGGTGGCAGTGGTGTCACGTGCTCATCACGGCGTCCATCGTCGCTATCGCGACGATGTCCGCCTCGACTCGCGTTTCGCTAAGACAGGGTGGTAGTGGTGTCACATGCTCGTCTCGGCGTCCGTCCTCGCTACCGCGACGACGTCCGCCTCGACTCGTGTTTCGCTAAGACAGGGTGGCAGTGGTGTCACGTGCTCGTGTCGGCGTTCGTCGTCGCTACCGCGATGACGTCCGCCTCGACTCGCGTTTCGCTAAGACAGACAGGGTGGCAGTTGTGTCACGTGCTCGTCTCGGCGTCGTAGTCGCTACCGCGACGACTTCCGCCTCGACTCGCATTACGCTAAGACAGGATGGCAGTGGTGTCACGTGCTCTTCTCGGTGTTCGTCGTTGCTATCGCGACAACGTCCGCCTCGACTCGTGTTTCGCTAAGACAGGGTGGCAGTGGTGTCACGTGCTCGTCTCGGCGTCCGTCATCGCTACCACGACGACGTCCGCCTCGACTCGCGTGACCCTAACATAGATAGGGTGGCAGTGGTGTCACGTGCTCCTCTCGGCGTCCATCGTCGCTACCGCGACGACGTCCGCCTCGACTAGTGTTTTGCTAAGACAGGGTGGCAGTGGTGTCACGTGCTCGTCTTGGCGTCCGTCGCCGCTACCGCGACGACGTCCGCCTCTACTCGCGTTACCCAAAGATAGACAGGATGGCAGTTGTGTCACGTGCTCGTCTCGGTGTCGTAGTCGCTACCGCGACGACGTCCGCCTCGACTCGCATTACGCTAAGACAGGATGGCAGTGGTGTCATGTGCTCTTCTCGTCGTCCGTCGTTGCTATCGCGACAACGTCCGCCTCGACTCGCGTTTCGCTAAGACAGGGTGGCAGTGGTGTCACGTGCTCGTCTCGGCGTCCGTCATCGCTACCACGACGACGTCCGCCTCGACTCGCGTGACCCTAACATAGATAGGGTGGCAGTGGTGTCACGTGCTCCTTTCGGCGTCCATCGTCGCTACCGCGATGACGTCCGCCTCGACTCGCGTTTCGCTAAGACAGGGTGGCAGTGGTGTCACGTGCTTGTCTCGGCGTCCGTCGACGCTACCGCGACGACGTCCGCCTCGACTCGTGTTTTGCTAAGACAGGGTGGCAGTGGTGTCACGTGCTCGTCTCGGCGTCCGTCGCCGCTACCGCGACGACGTCCGCCTCGACTCGCGTTACCCTAAGATAGACAGGGTGGCAGTTGTGTCACGTGCTCGTCTCGGCGTCGTAGTCACTACCGCGACGACGTCCGCCTCGACTCGCATTACGCTAAGACAGGATGGCAGTGGTGTCACGTGCTCTTGTCATCGTCCGTCGTTGCTATCGCGACAACGTCCGCTTCGACTCGCGTTTCGCTAAGACAGGGTGGCAGTGGTGTCACGTGCTCGTCTCGGCGTCCGTCATCGCTACCACGACGACGTCCGCCTCGACTCGCGTGACCCTAACATAGATCGGGTGGCAGTGGTGTCACGTGCTCCTCTCGGCGTCCATCGTCGCTACCGCGACGACGTCCGCCTCGACTCGCGTTTCGCTAAGACAGGGTGACAGTGGTCTCACGTGCTTGTCTCGGCGTCCGTCGTCGCTACCGCGATGACGTCTGCCTCAACTCGCGTTTCGCTAAGACAGGGTGGCAGTGGTGTCACGTGCTCGTCTCGGCGTCCGTCATCTCTACCGCGACGACGTCCGCCTCGACTCGCGTTTTGCTAAGACAGGGTGGCAGTGGTGTCACGTGCTCGTCTCGACGTCTGTCGTTGCTACCGCGACGACGTCCGCCTCGACTCGCGTTACCCTAAGATAGACAGGGTGGCAGTTGTGTCACGTGCTCGTCTCAGCGTCGTAGTCGCAAACGCGACGACGTCCGCCTCGACTCGCGTTTCGCTAAGACAGGGTGGCAGTGGTGTCACGTGCTCATCACGGCGTCCATCGTCGCTATCGCGACGACGTCCGCCTCGACTCGCGTTTCGCTAAGACAGGGTGGTAGTGGTGTCACATGCTCGTCTCGGCGTCCGTCCTCGCTACCGCGACGACGTCCGCCTCGACTCGTGTTTCGCTAAGACAGGGTGGCAGTGGTGTCACGTGCTCGTGTCGGCGTTCGTCGTCGCTACCGCGATGACGTCCGCCTCGACTCGCGTTACGCTAAGACAGACAGGGTGGCAGTTGTGTCACGTGCTCGTCTCAGCGTCGTAGTCGCTACCGCGACGACTTCCGCCTCGACTCGCATTACGCTAAGACAGGATGGCAGTGGTGTCACGTGCTCTTCTCGGTGTTCGTCGTTGCTATCGCGACAACGTCCGCCTCGACTCGTGTTTCGCTAAGACAGGGTGGCAGTGGTGTCACGTGCTCGTCTCGGCGTCCGTCATCGCTACCACGACGACGTCCGCCTCGACTCGCGTGACCCTAACATAGATAGGGTGGCAGTGGTGTCACGCGCTCCTCTCGGCGTCCATCGTCGCTACCGCGACGACGTCCGCCTCGACTCGCGTTTCGCTAAGACAGGGTGACAGTGGTCTCACGTGCTTGTCTCGGCGTCCGTCGTCGCTACCGCGACGACGTCCGCCTCGACTCGCGTTTCGCTAAGACAGGGTGGCAGTGGTGTCACGTGCTCGTCTCGGCGTCCGTCATCGCTACCGCGACGACGTCCGCCTCGACTCGCGTTCTGCTAAGAGAGGGTGGCAGTGGTGTCACGTGCTCGTCTCGACGTCCGTCGTTGCTACCGCGACGACGTCCGCCTCGACTCGCGTTACCCTAAGATAGACAGGGTGGCAGTTGTGTCACGTGCTCGTCTCAGCGTCGTAGTCGCAAACGCGACGACGTCCGCCTCGACTCGCATTATGCTAAGACAGGATGGCAGTGGTGTCACGTGCTCGTCTCGGCGTCCGTCATCGCTACCACGACGACGTCCGCCTCGACTCGCGTGACCCTAACATAGATAGGGTGGCAGTGGTGTCACGTGCTCATCTCGGCGTCCATCGTCGCTACCGCGACGACGTCCGCCTCGACTCGCGTTTCGCTAAGATAGGTTGACAGTGGTCTCACGTGCTTGTCTCGGCGTCCGTCGTCGCTACCGCGACGACGTCCGCCTCGACTCGCGTTTCGCTAAGACAGGGTGGCAGTGGTGTCACGTGCTCGTCACGGCGTCCATCGTCGCTATCGCGAGGATGTCCGCCTCGACTCGCGTTACGCTAAGACAGAGTGGCAGTGGTGTCACATGCTTGTCTCGGCGTCCGTCGTCGCTACCGCGACGGCATCCGCCTCGACTCGTGTTTCGCTAAGACAGGGTGGCAGTGGTGTCACGTGCTCGTCTCGGCGTCTGACATCGCTACCGCGACGATGTCCGCCTCGACTCGCGTTACGCTAAGACAGGGTGGCAGTGGTGTCACGTGCTCGTCTCGGCGTCCATCATCGCTACCGCGACGACGTCCGCCTCGACACGCGTTTCGCTAAGACAGGGTGGCAGTGGTGTCACGTGCTCGTCTCGGCGTCCGTCGTCGCTATCGCGATGACGTCCGCCTCGACTCGCGTTACGCTAAGATAGGGTGGCAGTGGTGTCACGTGCTTGTCTCGGCGTCCGTCGTCGCTACCTTGGCGACGTCCGCCTCGACTCGCATTTTGCTAAGACAGGGTGGCAGTGGTGTCACGTGCTCGTCTCGGCGTCCGTCGCCGCTACCGCAACGACGTCCGCCTCGACTCGCGTTACCCTAAAATAGACAGGGTGGCAGTTGTGTCGCGTGCTCGTCTCGGCGTCGTAGTCGCTACCGCGACGACGTCCGCCTCAACTCGCATTACGCTAAGACAGGATGGCAGTGGTGTCACGTGCTCGTCTCGGCGTCCGTCGTCGCTACCGCGACGACGTCCGCTTCAACTCGCGTTACCCTAAGATAGACAGGGTGGCAGTTGTGTCACGTGCTTGTCTCGGCGTCGTAGTCGCTACCGCGACGACGTCCGCCTCGACTCGCATTACGCTAAGACAGGATGGCAGTGGTGTCACGTGCTCGTCTCGGCATCCATTGTCGCTATCGCGACGACGTCCGCCTCGACTCGCGTTTCGCTAAGACAGGGTGGCAGTGGTGTCACGTGCTCGTCTCGGCGTTCGTCATCGCTACCGCGACGACGTCCGCCTCGACTTGCGTTTTGCTAAGATAGGGTGGCAGTGCTGTCACGTGCTAGTCTCGGCGTCCGTCATCGCTACTGTGACGACGTCCACCTCGACACGCGTTTTGCTAAGACAGGGTGACAGTGGTCTCACGTGCTTGTCTCGGCGTCCGTCGTCGCTACCACGACGACGTCTGCCTCGACTCGCGTTTCACTAAGACAGGGTGGCAGTGGTGTCACGTGCTCGTCTCGGCGTTCGTCATCGCTACCGCGATGACGTCCGCCTCGACTCGCGTTTTGCTAAGACAGGATGGCAGTGGTGTCACGTGCTCGTCTCGGCGTCCATCGTCGCTACCGCGACGACGTCCGCCTCGACACGCGTTTCGCTAAGACAGGATGGCAGTGGTGTCACGTGCTCGTCTCGGCGTCCGTCGTCGCTACCTTGGCGACATCCGCCTCGACTCGCATTTTGCTAAGACAGGGTGGCAGTGGTGTCACGTGCTCGTCTTGGCGTCCGTCGCCGCTACCGCGACGACGTCCGCCTCGACTCGCGTTACCCTAAAATAGACAGGGTGGCAGTTGTGTCGCGTGCTCGTCTCGGCGTCGTAGTCGCTACCGCGACGACGTCCGCCTCAACTCGCATTACGCTAAGACAGGATGGCAGTGGTGTCACGTGCTCGTCTCGGCGTCCGTCGTCGCTACCGCGATGACGTCCGCCTCGACTCGCGTTACCCTAAGATAGACAGGGTGGCAGTTGTGTCACGTGCTCGTCTCGGCGTCGTAGTCGCTACCGCGACGACGTCCGCCTCGACTCGCATTACGCTAAGACAGGATGGCAGTGGTGTCACGTGCTCTTCTCATCGTCCGTCGTTGCTATCGCGACAACGTCCGCCTCGACTCGCGTTTCGCTAAGACAGGGTGGCAGTGGTGTCACGTGCTCGTCTCGGCGTCCGTCATCGCTACCACGACGACGTCCGCCTCGACTCGCGTGACCCTAACATAGATCGGGTGGCAGTGGTGTCACGTGCTCCTCTCGGCGTCCATCGTCGCTACCGCGATGACGTCCGCCTCGACTCGCGTTTCGCTAAGACAGGGTGACAGTGGTCTCACGTGCTTGTCTCGGCGTCCGTCGTCGCTACCGCGACGACGTCTGCCTCAACTCGCGTTTCGCTAAGACAGGGCGGCAGTTGTGTCACGTGCTCGTCTCGGCGTCCGTCATCGCTACCGCGACGACGTCCGCCTCGACTCGCGTTTTGCTAAGACAGGGTGGCAGTGGTGTCACGTGCTCGTCTCGACGTCTGTCGTTGCTACCGCGACGACGTCCGCCTCGACTCGCGTTACCCTAAGATAGACAGGGTGGCAGTTGTGTCACGTGCTCGTCTCAGCGTCGTAGTCGCAAACGCGACGACGTCCGCCTCGACTCGCGTTTCGCTAAGACAGGGTGGCAGTGGTGTCACGTGCTCATCACGGCGTCCATCGTCACTATCGCGACGACGTCCGCCTCGACTCGCGTTTCGCTAAGACAGGGTGGTAGTGGTGTCACATGCTCGTCTCGGCGTCCGTCCTCGCTACCGCGACGACGTCCGTCTCGACTCGTGTTTCGCTAAGACAGGGTGGCAGTGGTGTCACGTGCTCGTGTCGGCGTTCGTCGTTGCTACCGCGATGACGTCCGCCTCGACTCGCGTTACGCTAAGACAGACAGGGTGGCAGTTGTGTCACGTGCTCGTCTCGGCGTCGTAGTTGCTACCGCGACGACTTCCGCCTCGACTCGCATTACGCTAAGACAGGATGGCAGTGGTGTCACGTGCTCTTCTCGGTGTTCGTCGTTGCTATCGCGACAACGTCCGCCTCGACTCGTGTTTCGCTAAGACAGGGTGGCAGTGGTGTCACGTGCTCGTCTCGGCGTCCGTCATCGCTACCACGACGACGTCCGCCTCGACTCACGTGACCCTAACATAGATAGGGTGGCAGTGGTGTCACGTGCTACTCTCGGCGTCCATCGTCGCTACCGCGACGACGTCCGCCTCGACTCGCGTTTCGCTAAGACAGGGTGACAGTGGTCTCACGTGCTTGTCTCGGCGTCCGTCGTCGCTACCGCGACGACGTCCGCCTCGACTCGCGTTTCGCTAAGACAGGGTGGCAGTGGTGTCACGTGCTCGTCTCGGCGTCCGTCATCGCTACCGCGACGACGTCCGCCTCGACTCGCATTCTGCTAAGAGAGGGTGGCAGTGGTGTCACGTGCTCGTCTCGACGTCCGTCGTAGCTACCGCGACGACGTCCGCCTCGACTCGCGTTACCCTAAGATAGACAGGGTGGCAGTTGTGTCACGTGCTCGTCTCAGCGTCGTAGTCGCAAACGCGACGACGTCCGCCTCGACTCGCATTATGCTAAGACAGGATGGCAGTGGTGTCACGTGCTCGTCTCGGCGTCCGTCATCGCTACCACGACGACGTCCGCCTCGACTCGCGTGACCCTAACATAGATAGGGTGGCAGTGGTGTCACGTGCTCATCTCGGCGTCCATCGTCGCTACCGCGACGACGTCCGCCTCGACTCGCGTTTCGCTAAGATAGGTTGACAGTGGTCTCACGTGCTTGTCTCGGCGTCCGTCGTCGCTACCGCGACGACGTCCGCCTCGACTCGCGTTTCGCTAAGACAGGGTGGCAGTGGTGTCACGTGCTCGTCACGGCGTCCATCGTCGCTATCGCGACGATGTCCGCCTCGACTCGCGTTACGCTAAGACAGAGTGGCAGTGGTGTCACATGCTTGTCTCGGCGTCCGTCGTCGCTACCGCGACGGCGTCCGCCTCGACTCGTGTTTCGCTAAGACAGGGTGGCAGTGGTGTCACGTGCTCGTCTCGGCGTCTGACATCGCTACCACGACGACGTCCGCCTCGACTCGCGTTACGCTAAGACAGGGTGGCAGTGGTGTCACGTGCTCGTCTCGGCGTCCATCGTCGCTACCGCGACGACGTCCGCCTCGACACGCGTTTCGCTAAGACAGGGTGGCAGTGGTGTCACGTGCTCGTCTCGGCGTCCGTCGTCGCTATCGCGATGACGTCCGCCTCGACTCGCGTTACGCTAAGATAGGGTGGCAGTGGTGTCACGTGCTTGTCTCAGCGTCCGTCGTCGCTACCTTGGCGACGTCCGCCTCGACTCGCATTTTGCTAAGACAGGGTGGCAGTGGTGTCACGTGCTCGTCTCGGCGTCCGTCGCCGCTACCGCGACGACGTCCGCCTCGACTCGCGTTACCCTAAAATAGACAGGGTGGCAGTTGTGTCGCGTGCTTGTCTCGGCGTCGTAGTCGCTACCGCGACGACGTCCGCCTCAACTCGCATTACGCTAAGACAGGATGGCAGTGGTGTCACGTGCTCGTCTCGGCGTCCGTCGTCGCTACCGCGACGACGTCCGCTTCGACTCGCGTTACCCTAAGATAGACAGGGTGGCAGTTGTGTCACGTGCTCGTCTCGGCGTCGTAGTCGCTACCGCGATGACGTCCGCCTCGACTCGCATTACGCTAAGACAGGATGGCAGTGGTGTCACGTGCTCGTCTCGGCATCCATTGTCGCTATCGCGACGACGTCCGCCTCGACTCGCGTTTCGCTAAGACAGGGTGGCAGTGGTGTCACGTGCTCGTCTCGGCGTTCGTCATCGCTACCGCGACGACGTCCGCCTCGACTTGCGTTTTGCTAAGATAGGGTGGCAGTGCTGTCACGTGCTAGTCTCGGCGTCCGTCATCGCTACCGTGACGACGTCCGCCTCGACACGCGTTTTGCTAAGACAGGGTGACAGTGGTCTCACGTGCTTGTCTTGGCGTCCGTCGTCGCTACCGCGACGACGTCCGCCTCGACTCGCGTTTCACTAAGACAGGGTGGCAGTGGTGTCACGTGCTCGTCTCGGCGTTCGTCATCGCTACCGCGATGACGTCCGCCTCGACTCGCGTTTTGCTAAGACAGGATGGCAGTGGTGTCACGTGCTCGTCTCGGCGTCCATCGTCGCTACCGCGACGACGTCCGCCTCGACACGCGTTTCGCTAAGACAGGATGGCAGTGGTGTCACGTGCTCGTCTCGGCGTCCGTCGTCGCTATCGCGACGACGTCCGCCTCGACTCGCGTTACGCTAAGATAGGGTGGCAGTGGTGTCACGTGCTTGTCTCGGCGTCCGTCGTCGCTACCGCGACGACGTCCGCCTCGACTCGCATTTTGCTAAGACAGGGTGGCAGTGGTGTCACGTGCTCGTCTCGGCGTCCGTCGCCGCTACCGCGACGACGTCCGCCTCGACTCGCGTTACCCTAAGATAGACAGGGTGGCAGTTGTGTCACGTGCTCGTCTCGGTGTCGTAGTCGCTACCGCGACGACGTCCGCCTCGACTCGCATTACGCTAAGACAGGATGACAGTGGTGTCACGTGCTCGTCTCGGCGTCCGTCGTCGCTATCGCGACGACGTCGGCTTGACTCTCGTTTCGCTAAGACAGGGTGGCAGTGGTGTCACGTGCTCGTCTCGGCGTCCGTCATCGCTACCGCGACGACATCCGCCTCGACTCGCGTTTTGCTAAGACAGGGTGGCCGTGCTGTCACGTGCTCGTCTCGGCGTCCGTCGTCGCTACCGCGACGACGTCCGCCTCGACTCGCGTTACCCTAAGATAGACAGGGTGGCAGTTGTGTCACGTGCTCGTCTCGGCGTCGTAGTCGCTACCGCGACGACGTCCGCCTCGACTCGCATTACGCTAAGACAGGATGGCAGTTGTGTCACGTGCTCATCTCGGCGTCCGTCGTTGCTATCGCGACAACGTCCGCCTCGACTCGCGTTTCGCTAAGACATGGTGGCAGTGGTGTCACGTGCTTGTCTCAGCGTCCGTCGTCGCTACCGCGGCGACGTCCGCCTCGACTCGCATTTTGCTAAGACAGTGTGGCAGTGATGTCACGTGCTCGTCTCGGCGTCCGTCGCCGCTACCGCGACGACGTCCGCCTCGACTTGCGTGACCCTAACATAGATACGGTGGAAGTTGTGTCGCGTGCTCGTCTCGGCGTCGTAGTCGCTACCGCGACGACGTCCGCCTCGACTCGCATTACGCTAAGACAGGATGGCAGTGGTGTCACGTGCTTGTCTCGGCGTCCGTCGTCGCTACCGCGACGACGTCCGCCTCGACTCACGTTTCGCTAAGACAGGGTGGCAGTGGTGTCACGTGCTCGTCTCGGCGTCCGTCCTCGCTACCGCGACGACGTCCGCCTCGACTTGCGTTTTGCTAAGACAGGGTGGCAGTGGTGTCACGTGCTCGTCTCGGCGTCGTAGTCGCTACCGCAACGACGTCCGCCTCGACTCGCATTACGCTAAGACAGGATGGCAGTGGTGTCACGTGCTCGTCTCGGCGTCCGTCATCGCTACCGCGACGACGTCCGCCTCGACTCGCGTTACGCTAAGACAGGGTGGCAGTGGAGTCACGTGCTTGTCTCAGCGTCCGTCGTCGCTACCGCGACGACGTCCGCCTCGACTCGCGTTTTGCTAAGACAGGGTGGCAGTTGTGTCACGTGCTCGTCTCAGCATCGTATTCGCTACCGCGACGACGTCCGCCTCGACTCGCATTATGCTAAGACAGGATGGCAGTGGTGTCACGTGCTCGTCTCGGCTTCCGTCGTCGCTACCGCGACGACGTCCGCCTCGACTCGCGTTTCGCTAAGACAGGGTGGCAGTGGTGTCACGTGCTCGTCTCAGCGTTCGTCATCGCTACCGCGACGACGTCCGCCTCGACTCGCGTTTTGCTAAGACAGGGTGGCAGTGGTCTCACGTGCTCGTCTCGGCGTCCATTGTCGCTACCGCGACGACGTCCGCCTCGACTCGCATTACGCTAAGACAGGATGGCAGTGGTGTCACGTGCTCGTCTCGGCGTCCGTTGTCGCTATCGCGACGACGTCCGCCTCGACTCGCGTTTCGCTAAGACAGGGTGGCAGTGGTGTCACGTGCTTGTCTCGGCGTCCGTCGTCGCTACCGTGAAGACGTCCGCCTCGACTCGTGTTTTGCTAAGACAGGGTGGCAGTGGTGTCACGTGCTCGTCTCTGCGTCCGTCGCCGCTACCGCGACGACGTCCGCCTCGACTCGCGTTACCCTAAGATAGACAGGGTGGCAGTTGTGTCACGTGCTCGTCTCGGCATCGTAGTCGCTACCGCGACGACGTCCGCCTCGACTCGCATTACGCTAAGACAGGATGGCAGTGGTGTCACGTGCTCTTCCTGTCGTCCGTCGTTGCTATCGCGACAACGTCCGCCTCGACTCGCTTTCGCTAAGACAGGGTGGCAGTGGTGTCACGTGCTCATCTCGGCGTCCGTCATCGCTACCACGACGACGTCCGCCTCGACTCGCGTGACCCTAACATAGATAGGGTGGCAGTGGTGTCACGTGCTCCTCTCGGCGTCCATCGTCGCTACCGCGACGACGTCCGCCTCGACTCGCGTTTCGCTAAGAGAGGGTGAAAGTGGTCTGATGTGCTTGTCTCGGCGTCCGTCGTCGCTACCGCGACGACGTCCGCCTCGACTCGCGTTTCGCTAAGACAGGGTGGCAGTGGTGTCACGTGCTTGTCTCGGCGTCCGTCGTCGCTACCGCGACGACGTCCGCCTCGACTCGCATTTTGCTAAGACAGGGTGGCAGTGGTGTCACGTGCTCGTCCCGGCGTCCGTCATCGCTACCGCGACGACGTCCACCTCGACTCGCGTTTTGCTAAGACAGGGTGGCCGTGCTGTCACGTGCTCGTCTCGGCGTCCGTCGTCGCTACCGCGACGACGTCCGCCTCGACTCGCGTTACCCTAAGATAGACAGGGTGGCAGTTGTGTCACGTGCTCGTCTCGGCGTCGTAGTCGCTACCGCGACGACGTCCGCCTCGACTCGCATTACGCTAAGACAGGATGGCAGTGGTGTCACGTGCTCGTCTCGGCGTCCGTCGTCGCTATCGCGACAACGTTCGCCTCGACTCGCGTTTCGCTAAGACAGGGTGGCAGTGGTGTCACGTGCTTGTCTCGGCGTCCGTCGTCGCTACCGCGACGACGTCCTCCTCGACTTGCATTTTGCTAAGACAGTGTGGCAATGATGTCACGTGCTCGTCTCGGTGTCCGTCGCCGCTACCGCGATGACGTCCGCCTCGACTTGCGTTACCCTAAGATAGATAGGGTGGAAGTTGTGTCGCGTGCTCGTCTCGGCGTCGTAGTCGCTACCGCGCGACGTCCGCCTCGACTCGCATTACGCTAAGACAGGATGACAGTGGTGTCACGTGCTTGTCTCGGCGTCCGTCGTCGCTACCGCGACGACGTCCGCCTCGACTCACGTTTCGCTAAGACAGGGTGGCAGTTGTGTCACGTGCTCGTCTCGGCGTCATAGTCGCTACCGCGACGACGTCCGCCTCGACTCGCATTACGCTAAGACAGGATGGCAGTGGTGTCACGTGCTCTTCTCGTCTTCCGTCGTTGCTATCGCGACAACGTCCGCCTCGACTCGCGTTTCGCTAAGGCAGGGTGGCAGTGGTGTCACGTGCTCGTCTCGGCGTCCGTCATCGCTACCACGACGACTTCCGCCTCGACTCGCTTGACCCTAACATAGATAGGGTGGCAGTGGTGTCACGTGCTCCTCTCGGCGTCCATCGTCGCTACCGCGATGACGTCCGCCTCGACTCGCATTACGCTAAGACAGGATGGCAGTGGTGTCACGTGCTCATCTCGGCGTCCGTCGTTGCTATCGCGACAACGTCCGCCTCGACTCGCGTTTCGCTAAGACATGGTGGCAGTGGTGTCACGTGCTTGTCTCGGCGTCCGTCGTCGCTACCGCGGCGACGTCCGCCTCGACTCGCATTTTGCTAAGACAGTGTGGCAGTGATGTCACGTGCTCGTCTCGGCGTCCGTCGCCGCTACCGCGACGACGTCCGCCTCGACTTGCGTGACCCTAACATAGATACGGTGGAAGTTGTGTCGCGTGCTCGTCTCGGCGTCGTAGTCGCTACCGCGACGACGTCCGCCTCGACTCGCATTACGCTAAGACAGGATGGCAGTGGTGTCACGTGCTTGTCTCGGCGTCCGTCGTCGCTACCGCGACGACGTCCGCCTCGACTCACGTTTCGCTAAGACAGGGTGGCAGTGGTGTCACGTGCTCGTCTCGGCGTCGTAGTCGCTACCGCAACGACGTCCGCCTCGACTCGCATTACGCTAAGACAGGATGGCAGTGGTGTCACGTGCTCGTCTCGGCGTCCGTTGTCGCTATCGCGACGACGTCCGCCTCGACTCGCGTTTCGCTAAGACAGGGTGGCAGTGGTGTCACGTGCTTGTCTCGGCGTCCGTCGTCGCTACCGTGACGACGTCCGCCTCGACTCGTGTTTTGCTAAGACAGGGTGGCAGTGGTGTCACGTGCTCGTCTCTGCGTCCGTCGCCGCTACCGCGACGACGTCCGCCTCGACTCGCGTTACCCTAAGATAGACAGGGTGGCAGTTGTGTCACGTGCTCGTCTCGGCGTCGTAGTTGCTACCGCGACGACGTCCGCCTCGACTCGCATTATGCTAAGACAGGATGGCAGTGGTGTCACGTGCTCTTCCCGTCGTCCGTCGTTGCTATCGCGACAACGTCCGCCTCGACTCGCGTTTCGCTAAGACAGGGTGGCAGTGGTGTCACGTGCTCGTCTCGGCGTCCGTCATCGCTACCACGACGACGTCCGCCTCGACTCGCGTGACCCTAACATAGATAGGGTGGCAGTGGTGTCACGTGCTCCTCTCGGCGTCCATCGTCGCTACCGCGACGACGTCCGCCTCGACTCGCGTTTCGCTAAGACAGGGTGGCAGTGGTGTCACGTGCTTGTCTCGGCGTCCGTCGTCGCTACCGCGACGACGTCCGCCTCGACTCGCATTTTGCTAAGACAGGGTGGCAGTGGTGTCACGTGCTCGTCTCGGCGTCCGTCATCGCTACCACGACGACGTCCGCCTCGACTCGCGTTTTGCTAAGACAGGGTGGCCGTGCTGTCACGTGCTCGTCTCGGCGTCCGTCGTCGCTACCGCGACGACGTCCGCCTCGACTCGCGTTACCCTAAGATAGACAGGGTGGCAGTTGTGTCACGTGCTCGTCTCGGCGTCGTAGTCGCTACCGCGACGACGTCCGCCTCGACTCGCATTACGCTAAGACAGGATGGCAGTGGTGTCACGTGCTCGTCTCGGCGTCCGTCGTCGCTATCGCGACAACGTTCGCCTCGACTCGCGTTTCGCTAAGACAGGGTGGCAGTGGTGTCACGTGCTTGTCTCGGCGTCCGTCGTCGCTACCGCGACGATGTCCTCCTCGACTCGCATTTTGCTAAGACAGTGTGGCAATGATGTCACGTGCTCGTCTCGGCGTCCGTCGCCGCTACCGCGACGACGTCCGCCTCGACTTGCGTTACCCTAAGATAGATAGGGTGGAAGTTGTGTCGCGTGCTCGTCTCGGCGTCGTAGTCGCTACCGCGCGACGTCCGCCTCGACTCGCATTACGCTAAGACAGGATGACAGTGGTGTCACGTGCTTGTCTCGGCGTCCGTCGTCGCTACCGCGACGACGTCCGCCTCGACTCACGTTTCGCTAAGACAGGGTGGCAGTTGTGTCACGTGCTCGTCTCGGCGTCGTAGTCGCTACCGCGACGACGTCCGCCTCGACTCGCATTACGCTAAGACAGGATGGCAGTGGTGTCACGTGCTCTTCTCGTCGTCCGTCGTTGCTATCGCGACAACGTCCGCCTCGACTCGCGTTTCGCTAAGACAGGGTGGCAGTGGTGTCACGTGCTCGTCTCGGCGTCCGTCATCGCTACCACGACGACTTCCGCCTCGACTCGCGTGACCCTAACATAGATAGGGTGGCAGTGGTGTCACGTGCTCCTCTCGGCGTCCATCGTCGCTACCGCAATGACGTCCGCCTCGACTCGCATTACGCTAAGACAGGATGGCAGTGGTGTCACGTGCTCATCTCGGCGTCCGTCGTTGCTATCGCGACAACGTCCGCCTCGACTCGCGTTTCGATAAGACATGGTGGCAGTGGTGTCACGTGCTTGTCTCGGCGTCCGTCGTCGCTACCGCGGCGACGTCCGCCTCGACTCGCATTTTGCTAAGACAGTGTGGCAGTGATGTCACATGCTCGTCTCGGCGTCCGTCGCCGCTACCGCGACGACGTCCGCCTCGACTTGCGTGACCCTAACATAGATACGGTGGAAGTTGTGTCGCGTGCTCGTCTCGGCGTCGTAGTCGCTACCGCGACGACGTCCGCCTCGACTCGCATTACGCTAAGACAGGATGGCAGTGGTGTCACGTGCTTGTCTCGGCGTCCGTCGTCGCTACCGCGACGACGTCCGCCTCGACTCACGTTTCGCTAAGACAGGGTGGCAGTGGTGTCACGTGCTCGTCTCGGCGTCCGTCCTCGCTACCGCGACGACGTCCGCCTTGACTCGCGTTTTGCTAAGACAGGGTGGCAGTGGTGTCACGTGCTCGTCTCGGCGTCGTAGTCGCTACCGCAACGACGTCCGCCTCGACTCGCATTACGCTAAGACAGGATGGCAGTGGTGTCACGTGCTCGTCTTGGCGTCCGTCATCGCTACCGCGACGACGTCCGCCTCGACTCGCGTTACGCTAAGACAGGGTGGCAGTGGAGTCACGTGCTTGTCTCAGCGTCCGTCGTCGCTACCGCGACGACGTCCGCCTCGACTCGCGTTTTGCTAAGACAGGGTGGCAGTTGTGTCACGTGCTCGTCTCGGCGTCGTATTCGCTACCGCGACGACGTCCGCCTCGACTCGCATTACGCTAAGACAGGATGGCAGTGGTGTCACGTGCTCGTCTCGGCGTCCGTCGTCGCTACCGCGACGACGTCCGCCTCGACTCGCGTTTCGCTAAGACAGGGTGGCAGTGGTGTCACGTGCTCGTCTCAGCGTTCGTCATCGCTACCGCGACGACGTCCGCCTCGACTCGCGTTTTGCTAAGACAGGGTGGCAGTGGTCTCACGTGCTCGTCTCGGCGTCCATTGTCGCTACCGCGACGACGTCCGCCTCGACTCGCATTACGCTAAGACAGGATGGCAGTGGTGTCACGTGCTCGTCTCGGCGTCCGTTGTCGCTATCGCGACGACGTCCGCCTCGACACGCGTTTCGCTAAGACAGGGTGGCAGTGGTGTCACGTGCTTGTCTCGGCGTCCGTCGTCGCTACCGTGACGACGTCCGCCTCGACTCGTGTTTTGCTAAGACAGGGTGGCAGTGGTGTCACGTGCTCGTCTCGGCGTCCGTCGCCGCTACCGCGACGACGTCCGCCTCGACTCGCGTTACCCTAAGATAGACAGGGTGGCAGTTGTGTCACGTGCTCGTCTCGGTGTCGTAGTCGCTACCGCGACGACGTCCGCCTCGACTCGCATTACGCTAAGACAGGATGGCAGTGGTGTCACGTGCTCTTCTCGTCGTCCGTCGTTGCTATCGCGACAACGTCCGCCTCGACTCGCGTTTCGCTAAGACAGGGTGGCAGTGGTGTCACGTGCTCGTCTCGGCGTCCGTCATCGCTACCACGACGACGTCCGCCTCGACTCGCGTGACCCTAACATAGATAGGGTGGCAGTGGTGTCACGTGCTCCTCTTGGCGTCCATCGTCGCTACCGCGACGACGTCCGCCTCGACTCGCGTTTCGCTAAGAGAGGGTCAAAGTTGTCTGACGTGCTTGTCTCGGCGTCCGTCGACAGGGTGGCAGTGGTGTCACGTGCTTGTCTCGGCGTCCGTCATCGCTACCGCGACGACGTCCGCCTCGACTCGCATTTTGCTAAGACAGGGTGGCAGTGGTGTCACGTGCTCGTCTCGGCGTCCGTCGTCGCTACCGCGACGACGTCCGCGTCGACTCGCGTTTTGCTAAGACAGGGTGGCCGTGCTGTCACGTGCTCGTCTCGGCGTCCGTCGTCGCTACCGCGACGACGTCCGCCTCGACTCGCGTTACCCTAAGATAGACAGGGTGGCAGTTGTGTCACGTGCTCGTCTCGGCGTCGTAGTCGCTACCGCGACGACGTCCGCCTCGACTCGCGTTTCGCTAAGACAGGTTGGCAGTGGTGTCACGTGCTTGTCTCGGCGTCCGTCGTCGCTACCGCGACGACGTCCGCCTCGACTCGCATTTTGCTAAGACAGTGTGGCAATGATGTCACGTGCTCGTCTCGGCGTCCGTCGCCGCTACCGCGACGACGTCCGCCTCGACTTGCGTTACCCTAAGATAGATAGGGTGGAAGTTGTGTCGCGTGCTCGTCTCGGCGTCGTAGTCGCTACCGCGCGACGTCCGCCTCGACTCGCATTACGCTAAGACAGGATGGCAGTGGTGTCACGTGCTTGTCTCGGCGTCCGTCGTCGCTACCGCGACGACGTCCGCCTCGACTCACGTTTCGCTAAGACAGGGTGGCAGTGGTGTCACGTGCTCGTCTCGGCGTCCGTCCTCGCTACCGCGACGACGTCCGCCTCGACTCGCGTTTTGCTAAGACAGGGTGGCAGTGGTGTCACGTGCTCGTCTCGGCGTCGTAGTCGCTACCGCAACGACGTCCGCCTCGACTCGCATTACGCTAAGACAGGATGGCAGTGGTGTCACGTGCTCGTCTTGGCGTCCGTCATCGCTACCGCGACGACGTCCGCCTCGACTCGCGTTACGCTAAGACAGGGTGGCAGTGGAGTCACGTGCTTGTCTCAGCGTCCGTCGTCGCTACCGCGACGACGTCCGCCTCGACTCGCGTTTTGCTAAGACAGGGTGGCAGTTGTGTCACGTGCTCGTCTCGGCGTCGTATTCGCTACCGCGACGACGTCCGCCTCGACTCGCATTACGCTAAGACAGGATGGCAGTGGTGTCACGTGCTCGTCTCGGCGTCCGTCGTCGCTACCGCGACGACGTCCGCCTCGACTCGCGTTTCGCTAAGACAGGGTGGCAGTGGTGTCACGTGCTCGTCTCAGCGTTCGTCATCGCTACCGCGACGACGTCCGCCTCGACTCACGTTTTGCTAAGACAGGGTGGCAGTGGTCTCACGTGCTCGTCTCGGCGTCCATTGTCGCTACCGCGACGACGTCCGCCTCGACTCGCATTACGCTAAGACAGGATGGCAGTGGTGTCACGTGCTCGTCTCGGCGTCCGTTGTCGCTATCGCGACGACGTCCGCCTCGACTCGCGTTTCGCTAAGACAGGGTGGCAGTGGTGTCACGTGCTTGTCTCGGCGTCCGTCGTCGCTACCGTGACGACGTCCGCCTCGACTCGTGTTTTGCTAAGACAGGGTGGCAGTGGTGTCACGTGCTCGTCTCGGCGTCCGTCGCCGCTACCGCGACGACGTCCGCCTCCACTCGCGTTACCCTAAGATAGACAGGGTGGCAGTTGTGTCACGTGCTCGTCTCGGTGTCGTAGTCGCTACCGCGACGACGTCCGCCTCGACTCGCATTACGCTAAGACAGGATGGCAGTGGTGTCACGTGCTCTTCTCGTCGTCCGTCGTTGCTATCGCGACAACGTCCGCCTCGACTCGCGTTTCGCTAAGACAGGGTGGCAGTGGTGTCACGTGCTCGTCTCGGCGTCCGTCATCGCTACCACGACGACGTCCGCCTCGACTCGCATTTTGCTAAGACAGGGTGGCAGTGGTGTCACGTGCTCGTCTCGGCGTCCGTCGTCGCTACCGCGACGACGTCCGCGTCGACTCGCGTTTTGCTAAGACAGGGTGGCCGTGCTGTCACGTGCTCGTCTCGGCGTCCGTCGTCGCTACCGCGACGACGTCCGCCTCGACTCGCGTTACCCTAAGATAGACAGGGTGGCAGTTGTGTCACGTGCTCGTCTCGGCGTCGTAGTCGCTACCGCGACGACGTCCGCCTCGACTCGCGTTTCGCTAAGACAGGTTGGCAGTGGTGTCACGTGCTTGTCTCGGCGTCCGTCGTCGCTACCGCGACGACGTCCGCCTCGACTCGCATTTTGCTAAGACAGTGTGGCAATGATGTCACGTGCTCGTCTCGGCGTCCGTCGCCGCTACCGCGACGACGTCCGCCTCGACTTGCGTTACCCTAAGATAGATAGGGTGGAAGTTGTGTCGCGTGCTCGTCTCGGCGTCGTAGTCGCTACCGCGCGACGTCCGCCTCGACTCGCATTACGCTAAGACAGGATGGCAGTGGTGTCACGTGCTTGTCTCGGCGTCCGTCGTCGCTACCGCGACGACGTCCGCCTCGACTCACGTTTCGCTAAGACAGGGTGGCAGTGGTGTCACGTGCTCGTCTCGGCGTCCGTCCTCGCTACCGCGACGACGTCCGCCTCGACTCGCGTTTTGCTAAGACAGGGTGGCAGTGGTGTCACGTGCTCGTCTCGGCGTCGTAGTCGCTACCGCAACGACGTCCGCCTCGACTCGCATTACGCTAAGACAGGATGGCAGTGGTGTCACGTGCTCGTCTTGGCGTCCGTCATCGCTACCGCGACGACGTCCGCCTCGACTCGCGTTACGCTAAGACAGGGTGGCAGTGGAGTCACGTGCTTGTCTCAGCGTCCGTCGTCGCTACCGCGACGACGTCCGCCTCGACTCGCGTTTTGCTAAGACAGGGTGGCAGTTGTGTCACGTGCTCGTCTCGGCGTCGTATTCGCTACCGCGACGACGTCCGCCTCGACTCGCATTACGCTAAGACAGGATGGCAGTGGTGTCACGTGCTCGTCTCGGCGTCCGTCGTCGCTACCGCGACGACGTCCGCCTCGACTCGCGTTTCGCTAAGACAGGGTGGCAGTGGTGTCACGTGCTCGTCTCAGCGTTCGTCATCGCTACCGCGACGACGTCCGCCTCGACTCACGTTTTGCTAAGACAGGGTGGCAGTGGTCTCACGTGCTCGTCTCGGCGTCCATTGTCGCTACCGCGACGACGTCCGCCTCGACTCGCATTACGCTAAGACAGGATGGCAGTGGTGTCACGTGCTCGTCTCGGCGTCCGTTGTCGCTATCGCGACGACGTCCGCCTCGACTCGCGTTTCGCTAAGACAGGGTGGCAGTGGTGTCACGTGCTTGTCTCGGCGTCCGTCGTCGCTACCGTGACGACGTCCGCCTCGACTCGTGTTTTGCTAAGACAGGGTGGCAGTGGTGTCACGTGCTCGTCTCGGCGTCCGTCGCCGCTACCGCGACGACGTCCGCCTCCACTCGCGTTACCCTAAGATAGACAGGGTGGCAGTTGTGTCACGTGCTCGTCTCGGTGTCGTAGTCGCTACCGCGACGACGTCCGCCTCGACTCGCATTACGCTAAGACAGGATGGCAGTGGTGTCACGTGCTCTTCTCGTCGTCCGTCGTTGCTATCGCGACAACGTCCGCCTCGACTCGCGTTTCGCTAAGACAGGGTGGCAGTGGTGTCACGTGCTCGTCTCGGCGTCCGTCATCGCTACCACGACGACGTCCGCCTCGACTCGCGTGACCCTAACATAGATAGGGTGGCAGTGGTGTCACGTGCTCCTCTTGGCGTCCATCGTCGCTACCGCGACGACGTCCGCCTCGACTCGCGTTTCGCTAAGAGAGGGTCAAAGTTGTCTGACGTGCTTGTCTCGGCGTCCGTCGACAGGGTGGCAGTGGTGTCACGTGCTTGTCTCGGCGTCCGTCATCGCTACCGCGACGACGTCCGCCTCGACTCGCATTTTGCTAAGACAGGGTGGCAGTGGTGTCACGTGCTCGTCTCGGCGTCCGTCGTCGCTACCGCGACGACGTCCGCGTCGACTCGCGTTTTGCTAAGACAGGGTGGCCGTGCTGTCATGTGCTCGTCTCGGCGTCCGTCGTCGCTACCGCGACGACGTCCGCCTCGACTCGCGTTACCCTAAGATAGACAGGGTGGCAGTTGTGTCACGTGCTCGTCTCGGCGTCGTAGTCGCTACCGCGACGACGTCCGCCTCGACTCGCGTTTCGCTAAGACAGGTTGGCAGTGGTGTCACGTGCTTGTCTCGGCGTCCGTCGTCGCTACCGCGACGACGTCCGCCTCGACTCGCATTTTGCTAAGACAGTGTGGCAATGATGTCACGTGCTCGTCTCGGCGTCCGTCGCCGCTACCGCGACGACGTCCGCCTCGACTTGCGTTACCCTAAGATAGATAGGGTGGAAGTTGTGTCGCGTGCTCGTCTCGGCGTCGTAGTCGCTACCGCGCGACGTCCGCCTCGACTCGCATTACGCTAAGACAGGATGACAGTGGTGTCACGTGCTTGTCTCGGCGTCCGTTGTCGCTACCGCGACGACGTCTGCCTCGACTCACGTTTCGCTAAGACAGGGTGGCAGTTGTGTCACGTGCTCGTCTCGGCGTCGTAGTCGCTACCGCGACGACGTCCGCCTCGACTCGCATTACGCTAAGACAGGATGGCAGTGGTGTCACGTGCTCTTCTCGTCGTCCGTCGTTGCTATCGCGACAACGTCCGCCTCGACTCGCGTTTCGCTAAGACAGGGTGGCAGTGGTGTCACGTGCTCGTCTCGGCGTCCGTCATCGCTACCACGACGACGTCCGCCTCGACTCGCGTGACCCTAACATAGATAGGGTGGCAGTGGTGTCACGTGCTCCTCTCGGCGTCCATCGTCGCTACCGCGACGACGTCCGCCTCGACTCTTGTTTCGCTAAGACAGGGTGAAAGTGGTCTCACGTGCTTGTCTCGGCGTCCGTCGTCCCTACCGCGACGACGTCCGCCTCGACTCGCGTTTCGCTAAGACAGGGTGGCAGTGGTGTCACGTGCTTGTCTCGGCGTCCGTCGTCGCTACCGCGACGACGTCCGCCTCGACTCGCATTTTGCTAAGACTGGGTGGCAGTGGTGTCACGTGCTCGTCTCGGCGTCCGTCGCCGCTACCGCGACGACGTCCGCCTCGACTCGCGTTACCCTAAGATAGACAGGGTGGCAGTTGTGTCACGTGCTCGTCTCGGCGTCGTAGTCTCTACCGCGACGACGTCCGCCTCGACTCGCATTACGCTAAGATAGGATGACAGTGGTGTCACGTGCTCGTCTCGGCGTCCGTCGTCGCTATCGCGACGACGTCGGCTTGACTCGCGTTTCGCTAAGACAGGGTGGCAGTGGTGTCACGTGCTCGTCTCGGCGTCCGTCATCGCTACCGCGACGACGTCCGCCTCGACTCTTGTTTTGCTAAGACAAGGTGGCCGTGCTGTCACGTGCTCGTCTCGGCGTCCGTCGTCGCTACCGCGACGACGTCCGCCTCGACTCGCGTTACCCTAAGATAGATAGGGTGGCAGTTGTGTCACGTGCTCGTCTCGGCGTCGTAGTCGCTACCGCGACGACGTCCGCCTCGACTCGCATTACGCTAAGACAGGATGGCAGTGGTGTCACGTGCTCGTCTCGGCGTCCGTCGTCACTATCGCGACAACGTCCGCCTCGACTCGCGTTTCGCTAAGACAGGGTGGCAGTGGTGTCACGTGCTTGTCTCGGCGTCCGTCGTCGCTACCGCGGCGATGTCCGCCTCGACTCGCATTTTGCTAAGACAGTGTGGCAATGATGTCACGTGCTCGTCTCGGCGTCCGTCGCCGCTACCACGACGACGTCCGCCTCGACTTGCGTTACCCTAAGATATATAGGGTGGAAGTTGTGTCGCGTGCTCGTCTCGGCGTCGTAGTCGCTACCGCGACGACGTCCGCCTCGACTCGCATTACGCTAAGACAGTATGGCAGTGGTGTCACGTGCTTGTCTCGGCGTCCGTCGTCGCTACCGCGACGACGTCCGCCTCGACTCACGTTTCGCTAAGACAGGGTGGCAGTGGTGTCACGTGCTCATCTCAGCGTCCGTCCTCGCTACCGCGACGACGTCCGCCTCGACTCGCGTTTTGCTAAGACAGGGTGGCAGTTGTGTCACGTGCTCATCTCGGCGTCGTATTCGCTACCGCGACGATGTCCGCCTCGACTCGCATTACGCTAAGACAGGATGGCAGTGGTGTCACGTGCTCGTCTCGGCGTCCGTCGTCGCTACCGCGACGACGTCTGCCTCGACTCGCGTTTCGCTAAGACAGGGTGGCAGTGGTGTCACGTGCTCGTCTCGGCGTTCGTCATCGCTACCGCGACGACGTCCGCCTCGACTCGCGTTTTGCTAAGACAGGGTGGCAGTGGTGTCACGTGCTCGTCTCGGCGTCCATCGTCGCTACCGCGATGACGTCCGCCTCGACTCGCATTACGCTAAGACAGGATGGCAGTGGTGTCACGTGCTCGTCTCGGCGTCCGTCGTCGCTATCGCGACGACGTCCGCCTCGACTCGCGTTTCGCTAAGACAGGGTGGCAGTGGTGTCACGTGCTCGTCTCGGCGTCCGTCATCGCTACCGCGACGACATCCGCCTCGACTCGCGTTTTGCTAAGACAGGGTGGCCGTGCTGTCACGTGCTCGTCTCGGTGTCCGTCGTCGCTACCGCGACGACGTCCGCCTCGACTCGCGTTACCCTAAGATAGACAGGGTGGCAGTTGTGTCACGTGCTCGTCTCGGCGTCGTAGTCGCTACCGCGACGACGTCCGCCTCGACTCGCATTACGCTAAGACAGGATGGCAATGGTGTCACGTGCTCATCTCGGCGTCCGTCGTTGCTATCGCGACAACGTCCGCCTCGACTCGTGTTTCGCTAAGACATGGTGGCAGTGGTGTCACGTGCTTGTCTCGGCGTCCGTCGTCGCTACCGCGGCGACGTCCGCCTCGACTCGCATTTTGCTAAGACAGTGTGGCAGTGATGTCACGTGCTCGTCTCGGCTTCCGTCGCCGCTACCGCGACGACGTCCTCCTCGACTTGCGTGACCCTAACATAGATACGGTGGAAGTTGTGTCGCGTGCTCGTCTCGGCGTCGTAGTCGCTACCGCGACGACGTCCGCCTCGACTCGCATTACGCTAAGACAGCATGGCAGTGGTGTCACGTGCTTGTCTCGGCGTCCGTCGTCGCTACCGCGACGACGTCCGCCTCGACTCACGTTTCGCTAAGACAGGGTGGCAGTGGTGTCACGTGCTCGTCTCGGCGTCCGTCCTCGCTACCGCGACGACGTCCGCCTCGACTCGCGTTTTGCTAAGACAGGGTGGCAGTGGTGTCACGTGCTCGTCTCGGCGTCGTAGTCGCTACCGCAACGACGTCCGCCTCGACTTGCATTGCGCTAAGACAGGATGGCAGTGGTGTCACGTGCTCGTCTCGGCGTCCGTCATCGCTACCGCGACGACGTCCGCCTCGACTCGCGTTACGCTAAGACAGGGTGGCAGTGGAGTCACGTGCTTGTTTCAGCGTTCGTCGTCGCTACCGCGACGACGTCCGCCTCGACTCGCGTTTTGCTAAGACAGGGTGGCAGTTGTGTCACGTGCTCGTCTCGGCGTCGTATTCGCTACCGCGACGACGTCCGCCTCGACTCGCATTACGCTAAGACAGGATGGCAGTGGTGTCACGTGCTCGTCTCGGCGTCCGTCGTCGCTACCGCGACGACGTCCGCCTCGACTCGCGTTTCGCTAAGACAGGGTGGCAGTGGTGTCACGTGCTCGTCTCAGCGTTCGTCATCGCTACCGCGACGACGTCCGCCTCGACTCGCGTTTTGCTAAGACAGGGTGGCAGTGGTCTCACGTGCTCGTCTCGGCGTCCATTGTCGCTACCGCGACGACGTCCGCCTCGACTCGCATTACGCTAAGACAGGATGGCAGTGGTGTCACGTGCTCGTCTCGGCGTCCGTTGTCGCTATCGCGACGACGTCCGCCTCAACTCGCGTTTCGCTAAGACAGGGTGGCAGTGGTGTCACGTGCTTGTCTCGGCGTCCGTCGTCGCTACCGTGACGACGTCCGCCTCGACTCGTGTTTTGCTAAGACAGGGTGGCAGTGGTGTCACGTGCTCGTCTCGGCGTCCGTCGCCGCTACCGCGACGACGTCCGCCTCGACTCGCGTTACCCTAAGATAGACAGGGTGGTAGTTGTGTCACGTGCTCGTCTCGGCGTCGTAGTCGCTACCGCGACGACGTCCGCCTCGACTCGCATTACGCTAAGACAGGATGGCAGTGGTGTCACGTGCTCGTCTCGGCGTCCGTCGTCGCTATCGCGACAACGTCCGCCTCGACTCGCGTTTCGCTAAGACAGGGTGGCAGTGGTGTCACGTGCTTGTCTCGGCGTCCGTCGTCGCTACCGCGGCGACGTCCGCCTCGACTCGCATTTTGCTAAGACAGTGTGGCAATGATGTCACGTGCTCGTCTCGGCGTCCGTCGCCGCTACCACGACGACGTCCGCCTCGACTTGCGTTACCCTAAGATATATAGGGTGGAAGTTGTGTCGCGTGCTCGTCTCGGCGTCGTAGTCGCTACCGCGACGACGTCCGCCTCGACTCGCATTACGCTAAGACAGGATGGCAGTGGTGTCACGTGCTTGTCTCGGCGTCCGTCGTCGCTACCGCGACGACGTCCGCCTCGACTCACGTTTCGCTAAGACAGGGTGGCAGTGGTGTCACGTGCTCGTCTCAGCGTCCGTCCTCGCTACCGCGACGACGTCCGCCTCGACTCGCGTTTTGCTAAGACAGGGTGGCAGTTGTGTCACGTGCTCCTCTCGGCGTCGTATTCGCTACCGCGACGATGTCCGCCTCGACTCGCATTACGCTAAGACAGGATGGCAGTGGTGTCACGTGCTCGTCTCGGCGTCCGTCGTCGCTACCGCGATGACGTCCGCCTCGACTCGCGTTTCGCTAAGACAGGGTGGCAGTGGTGTCACGTGCTCGTCTCGGCGTTCGTCATCGCTACCGCGACGACGTCCGCCTCGACTCGCGTTTTGCTAAGACAGGGTGGCAGTGGTGTCACGTGCTCGTCTCGGCGTCCATCGTCGCTACCGCGATGACGTCCGCCTCGACTCGCATTACGCTAAGACAGGATGGCAGTGGTGTCACGTGCTCGTCTCGGCGTCCGTCGTCGCTATCGCGACGACGTCCGCCTCGACTCGCGTTTCGCTAAGACAGGGTGGCAGTGGTGTCACGTGCTCGTCTCGGCGTCCGTCATCGCTACCGCGACGACATCCGCCTCGACTCGCGTTTTGCTAAGACAGGGTGGCCGTGCTGTCACGTGCTCGTCTCGGCGTCCGTCGTCGCTACCGCGACGACGTCCGCCTCGACTCGCGTTACCCTAAGATAGACAGGGTGGCAGTTGTGTCACGTGCTCGTCTCGGCGTCGTAGTCGCTACCGCGACGACGTCCGCCTCGACTCGCATTACGCTAAGACAGGATGGCAATGGTGTCACGTGCTCATCTCGGCGTCCGTCGTTGCTATCGCGACAACGTCCGCCTCGACTCGTGTTTCGCTAAGACATGGTGGCAGTGGTGTCACGTGCTTGTCTCGGCGTCCGTCGTCGCTACCGCGGCGACGTCCGCCTCGACTCGCATTTTGCTAAGACAGTGTGGCAGTGATGTCACGTGCTCGTCTCGGCGTCCGTCGCCGCTACCGCGACGACGTCCTCCTCGACTTGCGTGACCCTAACATAGATACGGTGGAAGTTGTGTCGCGTGCTCGTCTCGGCGTCGTAGTCGCTACCGCGACGACGTCCGCCTCGACTCGCATTACGCTAAGACAGGATGGCAGTGGTGTCACGTGCTTGTCTCGGCGTCCGTCGTCGCTACCGCGACGACGTCCGCCTCGACTCACGTTTCGCTAAGAGAGGGTGGCAGTGGTGTCACGTGCTCGTCTCGGCGTCCGTCCTCGCTACCGCGACGACGTCCGCCTCGACTCGCGTTTTGCTAAGACAGGGTGGCAGTGGTGTCACGTGCTCGTCTCGGCGTCGTAGTCGCTACCGCAACGACGTCCGCCTCGACTTGCATTACGCTAAGACAGGATGGCAGTGGTGTCACGTGCTCGTCTCGGCGTCCGTCATCGCTACCGCGACGACGTCCGCCTCGACTCGCGTTACGCTAAGACAGGGTGGCAGTGGAGTCACGTGCTTGTTTCAGCGTTCGTCGTCGCTACCGCGACGACGTCCGCCTCGACTCGCGTTTTGCTAAGACAGGGTGGCAGTTGTGTCACGTGCTCGTCTCGGCGTCGTATTCGCTACCGCGACGACGTCCGCCTCGACTCGCATTACGCTAAGACAGGATGGCATTGGTGTCACGTGCTCGTCTCGGCGTCCGTCGTCGCTACCGCGACGACGTCCGCCTCGACTCGCGTTTCGCTAAGACAGGGTGGCAGTGGTGTCACGTGCTCGTCTCAGCGTTCGTCATCGCTACCGCGACGACGTCCGCCTCGACTCGCGTTTTGCTAAGACAGGGTGGCAGTGGTCTCACGTGCTCGTCTCGGCGTCCATTGTCGCTACCGCGACGACGTCCGCCTCGACTCGCATTACGCTAAGACAGGATGGCAGTGGTGTCACGTGCTCGTCTCGGCGTCCGTTGTCGCTATCGCGACGACGTCCGCCTCAACTCGCGTTTCGCTAAGACAGGGTGGCAGTGGTGTCACGTGCTTGTCTCGGCGTCCGTCGTCGCTACCGTGACGACGTCCGCCTCGACTCGTGTTTTGCTAAGACAGGGTGGCAGTGGTGTCACGTGCTCGTCTCGGCGTCCGTCGCCGCTACCGCGACGACGTCCGCCTCGACTCGCGTTACCCTAAGATAGACAGGGTGGCAGTTGTGTCACGTGCTCGTCTCGGCGTCCGTCGTCGCTATCGCGACGACGTCCGCCTCGACTCGCGTTTCGCTAAGACAGGATGGTAGTGGTGTCACGTGCTCGTCTCGGCGTCCGTCGTCGCTATCGCGACAACGTCCGCCTCGACTCGCGTTTCGCTAAGACAGGGTGGCAGTGGTGTCACGTGCTTGTCTCGGCGTCCGTCGTCGCTACCGCGGCGACGTCCGCCTCGACTCGCATTTTGCTAAGACAGTGTGGCAATGATGTCACGTGCTCGTCTCGGCGTCCGTCGCCGCTACCACGACGACGTCCGCCTCGACTTGCGTTACCCTAAGATATATAGGGTGGAAGTTGTGTCGCGTGCTCGTCTCGGCGTCGTAGTCGCTACCGCGACGACGTCCGCCTCGACTCGCATTACGCTAAGACAGGATGGCAGTGGTGTCACGTGCTTGTCTCGGCGTCCGTCGTCGCTACCGCGACGACGTCCGCCTCGACTCACGTTTCGCTAAGACAGGGTGGCAGTGGTGTCACGTGCTCGTCTCAGCGTCCGTCCTCGCTACCGCGACGACGTCCGCCTCGACTCGCGTTTTGCTAAGACAGGGTGGCAGTTGTGTCACGTGCTCATCTCGGCGTCGTATTCGCTACCGCGACGATGTCCGCCTCGACTCGCATTACGCTAAGACAGGATGGCAGTGGTGTCACGTGCTCGTCTCGGCGTCCGTCGTCGCTACCGCGACGACGTCCGCCTCGACTCGCGTTTCGCTAAGACAGGGTGGCAGTGGTGTCACGTGCTCGTCTCGGCGTTCGTCATCGCTACCGCGACGACGTCCGCCTCGACTCGCGTTTTGCTAAGACAGGGTGGCAGTGGTGTCACGTGCTCGTCTCGGCGTCCATCGTCGCTACCGCGATGACGTCCGCCTCGACTCGCATTACGCTAAGACAGGATGGCAGTGGTGTCACGTGCTCGTCTCGGCGTCCGTCGTCGCTATCGCGACGACGTCCGCCTCGACTCGCGTTTCGCTAAGACAGGGTGGCAGTGGTGTCACGTGCTCGTCTCGGCGTCCGTCATCGCTACCGCGACGACATCCGCCTCGACTCGCGTTTTGCTAAGACAGGGTGGCCGTGCTGTCACGTGCTCGTCTCGGCGTCCGTCGTCGCTACCGCGACGACGTCCGCCTCGACTCGCGTTACCCTAAGATAGACAGGGTGGCAGTTGTGTCACGTGCTCGTCTCGGCGTCGTAGTCGCTACCGCGACGACGTCCGCCTCGACTCGCATTACGCTAAGACAGGATGGCAATGGTGTCACGTGCTCATCTCGGCGTCCGTCGTTGCTATCGCGACAACGTCCGCCTCGACTCGTGTTTCGCTAAGACATGGTGGCAGTGGTGTCACGTGCTTGTCTCGGCGTCCGTCGTCGCTACCGCGGCGACGTCCGCCTCGACTCGCATTTTGCTAAGACAGTGTGGCAGTGATGTCACGTGCTCGTCTCGGCGTCCGTCGCCGCTACCGCGACGACGTCCTCCTCGACTTGCGTGACCCTAACATAGATACGGTGGAAGTTGTGTCGCGTGCTCGTCTCGGCGTCGTAGTCGCTACCGCGACGACGTCCGCCTTGACTCGCATTACGCTAAGACAGGATGGCAGTGGTGTCACGTGCTTGTCTCGGCTTCCGTCGTCGCTACCGCGACGACGTCCGCCTCGACTCACGTTTCGCTAAGACAGGGTGGCAGTGGTGTCACGTGCTCGTCTCGGCGTCCGTCCTCGCTACCGCGACGACGTCCGCCTCGACTCGCGTTTTGCTAAGACAGGGTGGCAGTGGTGTCACGTGCTCGTCTCGGCGTCGTAGTCGCTACCGCAACGACGTCCGCCTCGACTTGCATTACGCTAAGACAGGATGGCAGTGGTGTCACGTGCTCGTCTCGGCGTCCGTCATCGCTACCGCGACGACGTCCGCCTCGACTCGCGTTACGCTAAGACAGGGTGGCAGTGGAGTCACGTGCTTGTTTCAGCGTTCGTCGTCGCTACCGCGACGACGTCCGCCTCGACTCGCGTTTTGCTAAGACAGGGTGGCAGTTGTGTCACGTGCTCGTCTCGGCGTCGTATTCGCTACCGCGACGACGTCCGCCTCGACTCGCATTACGCTAAGACAGGATGGCAGTGGTGTCACGTGCTCGTCTCGGCGTCCGTCGTCGCTACCGCGACGACGTCCGCCTCGACTCGCGTTTCGCTAAGACAGGGTGGCAGTGGTGTCACGTGCTCGTCTCAGCGTTCGTCATCGCTACCGCGACGACGTCCGCCTCGACTCGCGTTTTGCTAAGACAGGGTGGCAGTGGTCTCACGTGCTCGTCTCGGCGTCCATTGTCGCTACCGCGACGACGTCCGCCTCGACTCGCATTACGCTAAGACAGGATGGCAGTGGTGTCACGTGCTCGTCTCGGCGTCCGTTGTCGCTATCGCGACGACGTCCGCCTCAACTCGCGTTTCGCTAAGACAGGGTGGCAGTGGTGTCACGTGCTTGTCTCGGCGTCCGTCGTCGCTACCGTGACGACGTCCGCCTCGACTCGTGTTTTGCTAAGACAGGGTGGCAGTGGTGTCACGTGCTCGTCTCGGCGTCCGTCGCCGCTACCGCGACGACGTCCGCCTCGACTCGCGTTACCCTAAGATAGACAGGGTGGCAGTTGTGTCACGTGCTCGTCTCGGCGTCGTAGTCGCTACCGCGACGGCGTCCGCCTCGACTCGCATTACGCTAAGACAGGATGGCAGTGGTGTCACGTGCTCGTCTCGGCGTCCGTCGTCGCTATCGCGACAACGTCCGCCTCGACTCGCGTTTCGCTAAGACAGGGTGGCAGTGGTGTCACGTGCTTGTCTCGGCGTCCGTCGTCGCTACCGCGGCGACGTCCGCCTCGACTCGCATTTTGCTAAGACAGTGTGGCAATGATGTCACGTGCTCGTCTCGGCGTCCGTCGCCGCTACCACGACGACGTCCGCCTCGACTTGCGTTACCCTAAGATATATAGGGTGGAAGTTGTGTCGCGTGCTCGTCTCGGCGTCGTAGTCGCTACCGCGACGACGTCCGCCTCGACTCGCATTACGCTAAGACAGGATGGCAGTGGTGTCACGTGCTTGTCTCGGCGTCCGTCGTCGCTACCGCGACGACGTCCGCCTCGACTCACGTTTCGCTAAGACAGGGTGGCAGTGGTGTCACGTGCTCGTCTCAGCGTCCGTCCTCGCTACCGCGACGACGTCCGCCTCGACTCGCGTTTTGCTAAGACAGGGTGGCAGTTGTGTCACGTGCTCATCTCGGCGTCGTATTCGCTACCGCGACGATGTCCGCCTCGACTCGCATTACGCTAAGACAGGATGGCAGTGGTGTCACGTGCTCGTCTCGGCGTCCGTCGTCGCTACCGCGACGACGTCCGCCTCGACTCGCGTTTCGCTAAGACAGGGTGGCAGTGGTGTCACGTGCTCGTCTCGGCGTTCGTCATCGCTACCGCGACGACGTCCGCCTCGACTCGCGTTTTGCTAAGACAGGGTGGCTGTGGTGTCACGTGCTCGTCTCGGCGTCCATCGTCGCTACCGCGATGACGTCCGCCTCGACTCGCATTACGCTAAGACAGGATGGCAGTGGTGTCACGTGCTCGTCTCGGCGTCCGTCGTCGCTATCGCGACGACGTCCGCCTCGACTCGCGTTTCGCTAAGACAGGGTGGCAGTGGTGTCACGTGCTCGTCTCGGCGTCCGTCATCGCTACCGCGACGACATCCGCCTCGACTCGCGTTTTGCTAAGACAGGGTGGCCGTGCTGTCACGTGCTCGTCTCGGCGTCCGTCGTCGCTACCGCGACGACGTCCGCCTCGACTCGCGTTACCCTAAGATAGACAGGGTGGCAGTTGTGTCACGTGCTCGTCTCGGCGTCGTAGTCGCTACCGCGACGACGTCCGCCTCGACTCGCATTACGCTAAGACAGGATGGCAATGGTGTCACGTGCTCATCTCGGCGTCCGTCGTTGCTATCGCGACAACGTCCGCCTCGACTCGTGTTTCGCTAAGACATGGTGGCAGTGGTGTCACGTGCTTGTCTCGGCGTCCGTCGTCGCTACCGCGGCGACGTCCGCCTCGACTCGCATTTTGCTAAGACAGTGTGGCAGTGATGTCACGTGCTCGTCTCGGCGTCCGTCGCCGCTACCGCGACGACGTCCTCCTCGACTTGCGTGACCCTAACATAGATACGGTGGAAGTTGTGTCGCGTGCTCGTCTCGGCGTCGTAGTCGCTACCGCGACGACGTCCGCCTTGACTCGCATTACGCTAAGACAGGATGGCAGTGGTGTCACGTGCTTGTCTCGGCTTCCGTCGTCGCTACCGCGACGACGTCCGCCTCGACTCACGTTTCGCTAAGACAGGGTGGCAGTGGTGTCACGTGCTCGTCTCGGCGTCCGTCCTCGCTACCGCGACGACGTCCGCCTCGACTCGCGTTTTGCTAAGACAGGGTGGCAGTGGTGTCACGTGCTCGTCTCGGCGTCGTAGTCGCTACCGCAACGACGTCCGCCTCGACTTGCATTACGCTAAGACAGGATGGCAGTGGTGTCACGTGCTCGTCTCGGCGTCCGTCATCGCTACCGCGACGACGTCCGCCTCGACTCGCGTTACGCTAAGACAGGGTGGCAGTGGAGTCACGTGCTTGTTTCAGCGTTCGTCGTCGCTACCGCGACGACGTCCGCCTCGACTCGCGTTTTGCTAAGACAGGGTGGCAGTTGTGTCACGTGCTCGTCTCGGCGTCGTATTCGCTACCGCGACGACGTCCGCCTCGACTCGCATTACGCTAAGACAGGATGGCAGTGGTGTCACGTGCTCGTGTCGGCGTCCGTCGTCGCTACCGCGACGACGTCCGCCTCGACTCGCGTTTCGCTAAGACAGGGTGGCAGTGGTGTCACGTGCTCGTCTCAGCGTTCGTCATCGCTACCGCGACGACGTCCGCCTCGACTCGCGTTTTGCTAAGACAGGGTGGCAGTGGTCTCACGTGCTCGTCTCGGCGTCCATTGTCGCTACCGCGACGACGTCCGCCTCGACTCGCATTACGCTAAGACAGGATGGCAGTGGTGTCACGTGCTCGTCTCGGCGTCCGTTGTCGCTATCGCGACGACGTCCGCCTCAACTCGCGTTTCGCTAAGACAGGGTGGCAGTGGTGTCACGTGCTTGTCTCGGCGTCCGTCGTCGCTACCGTGACGACGTCCGCCTCGACTCGTGTTTTGCTAAGACAGGGTGGCAGTGGTGTCACGTGCTCGTCTCGGCGTCCGTCGCCGCTACCGCGACGACGTCCGCCTCGACTCGCGTTACCCTAAGATAGACAGGGTGGCAGTTGTGTCACGTGCTCGTCTCGGCGTCGTAGTCGCTACCGCGACGACGTCCGCCTCGACTCGCATTACGCTAAGACAGGATGGCAGTGGTGTCACGTGCTCTTCTGGTCGTCCGTCGTTGCTATCGCGACAACGTCCGCCTCGACTCGCGTTTCGCTAAGACAGGGTGGCAGTGGTGTCACGTGCTCGTCTCGGCGTCCGTCATCGCTACCACGACGACGTCCGCCTCGACTCGCGTGACCCTAACATAGATAGGGTGGCAGTGGTGTCACGTGCTCCTCTCGGTGTCCATCGTCGCTACCGCGACGACGTCCGCCTCGACTCGCGTTTCGCTAAGAGAGGGTGAAAGTGGTCTGACGTGCTTGTCTCGGCGTCCGTCGTCGCTACCGCGACGACGTCCGCCTCGACTCGCGTTTCGCTAAGACAGGGTGGCAGTGGTGTCACGTGCTTGTCTCGGCGTCCGTCGTCGCTACCGCGACGACGTCCGCCTCGACTCGCATTTTGCTAAGACAGGGTGGCAGTGGTGTCACGTGCTCGTCTCGGCGTCCGTCATCGCTACCGCGACGACGTCCGCCTCGACTCGCGTTTTGCTAAGACAGGGTGGCCGTGCTGTCACGTGCTCGTCTCGGCGTCCGTCGTCGCTACCGCGACGACGTCCGCCTCGACTCGCGTGACCCTAACATAGATAGGGTGGCAGTGGTGTCACGTGCTCCTCTCGGCGTCCATCGTCGCTACCGCGACGACGTCCGCCTCGACTCGCGTTTCGCTAAGAGAGGGTGAAAGTGGTCTGACGTGCTTGTCTCGGCGTCCGTCGTCGCTACCGCGACGACGTCCGCCTCGACTCGCGTTTCGCTAAGACAGGGTGGCAGTGGTGTCACGTGCTTGTCTCGGCGTCCGTCGTCGCTACCGCGACGACGTCCGCCTCGACTCGCATTTTGCTAAGACAGGGTGGCAGTGGTGTCACGTGCTCGTCTCGGCGTCCGTCATCGCTACCGCGACGACGTCCGCCTCGACTCGCGTTTTGCTAAGACAGGGTGGCCGTGCTGTCACGTGCTCGTCTCGGCGTCCGTCGTCGCTACCGCGACGACGTCCGCCTCGACTCGCGTTACCCTAAGATAGACAGGGTGGCAGTTGTGTCACGTTCTCGTCTCGGCGTCGTAGTCGCTACCGCGACGACGTCCGCCTCGACTCGCATTACGCTAAGACAGGATGGCAGTGGTGTCACGTGCTCGTCTCGGCGTCCGTCGTCGCTATCGCGACAACGTCCGCCTCGACTCGCGTTTCGCTAAGACAGGGTGGTAGTGGTGTCACGTGCTTGTCTCGGCGTCCGTCGTCGCTACCGCGACGACGTCCGCCTCGACTCGCATTTTGCTAAGACAGTGTGGCAATGATGTCACGTGCTCGTCTCGGCGTCCGTCGCCGCTACAGCGACGACGTCCGCCTCGACTTGCGTTACCCTAAGATAGATAGGGTGGAAGTTGTGTCGCGTGCTCGTCTCGGCGTCGTAGTCGCTACCGCGCGACGTCCGCCTCGACTCGCATTATGCTAAGACAGGATGACAGTGGTGTCACGTGCTTGTCTCGGCGTCCGTCGTCGCTACCGCGACGACGTCCGCCTCGACTCACGTTTCGCTAAGACAGGGTGGCAGTTGTGTCACGTGCTCGTCTCGGCGTCGTAGTCGCTACCGCGACGACGTCCGCCTCGACTCGCATTACGCTAAGACAGGATGGCAGTGGTGTCACGTGCTCTTCTCGTCGTGCGTCGTTGCTATCGCGACAACGTCCGCCTCGACTCGCGTTTCGCTAAGACAGGGTGGCAGTGGTGTCACGTGCTCGTCTCGGCGTCCGTCATCGCTACCACGACGACGTCCGCCTCGACTCGCGTGACCCTAACATAGATAGGGTGGCAGTGGTGTCACGTGCTCCTCTCGGCGTCCATCGTCGCTACCGCGACGACGTCCGCCTCGACTCGCGTTTCGCTAAGACAGGGTGAAAGTGGTCTCACGTGCTTGTCTCGGCGTCCGTCGTCCCTACCGCGACGACGTCCGCCTCGACTCGCGTTTCGCTAAGACAGGGTGGCAGTGGTGTCACGTGCTTGTCTCGGCGTCCGTCGTCGCTACCGCGACGACGTCCGCCTCGACTCGCATTTTGCTAAGACAGGGTGGCAGTGGTGTCACGTGCTCGTCTCGGCGTCCGTCATCGCTACCGCGACGACGTCCGCCTCGACTCGCGTGACCCTAACATAGATAGGGTGGCAGTGGTGTCACGTGCTCGTCTCGGCGTCCATCGTCTCTACCGCGACGACGTCCGCCTCGACTCGCGTTTCGCTAAGACAGGTTGACATTGGTCTCACGTGCTTGTCTCGGCGTCCGTCGTCGCTACCGCGACGACGTCCGCCTCGACTCGCGTTTCGCTAAGACAGGGAGGCAGTGGTGTCACGTGCTCATCACGGCGTCCATCATCGCTATCGCGATGACGTCCGCCTCGACTCGCGTTTCGCTAAGACAGGGTGGCAGTGGTGTCACATGCTCGTCTCGGCGTCCGTCCTCGCTACCGCGACGACGTCCACCTCGACTCGTGTTTCGCTAAGACAGGGTGGCAGTGGTGTCACGTGCTCGTGTCGGCGTTCGTCGTCGTTACCGCTATGACGTCCGCCTCGACTCGCGTTACGCTAAGACAGACAGGGTGGCAGTTGTGTCACGTGCTCGTCTCGGCGTCGTAGTCGCTACCGCGACGACGTCCGCCTCGACTCGCATTACGCTCAGACAGGATGGCAGTGGTGTCACGTGCTCTTCTCGGTGTCCGTCGTTGCTATCGCGACAACGTCCGCCTCGACTCGCGTTTCGCTAAGACAGGGTGGCAGTGGTGTCACGTGCTCGTCTCGGCGTCCGTCATCGCTACCACGACGACGTCCGCCTCGACTCGCGTGACCCTAACATAGATAGGGTGGCAGTGGTGTCATGTGCTCCTCTCGGCGTCCATCGTCGCTACCGCGACGACGTCCGCCTCGACTCGCGTTTCGCTAAGACAGGGTGACAGTGGTCTCACGTGCTTGTCTCGGCGTCCGTCGTCGCTACCGCGACGACGTCCGCCTCGACTCGCGTTTCGCTAAGACAGGGTGGCAGTGGTGTCACGTGCTCGTCTCGGCGTCCGTCATCGCTACCGCGACGACGTCCGCCTCGACTCGCGTTTTGCTAATACAGGGTGGCAGTGGTGTCACGTGCTCGTCTCGACGTCCGTCGTTGCTACCGCGACGACGTTCGCCTCGACTCGCGTTTTGCTAAGACAGGGTGGCAGTGGTGTCACGTGCTCGTCTCGACGTCCGTCGTTGCTACCGCGACGACGTCCGCCTCGACTCGCGTTACCCTAAGATAGACAGGGTGGCAGTTGTGTCACGTGCTCGTCTTAGCGTCGTAGTCGCAAACGCGACGACGTCCGCCTTGACTCGCATTACGCTAAGACAGGATGGCAGTGGTGTCACGTGCTCGTCTCGGCGTCCGTCATCGCTACCGCGACGACGTCCGCCTCGACTCGCGTGACCCTAACATAGATAGGGTGGCAGTGGTGTCACGTGCTCGTCTCGGCGTCCATCGTCGCTACGGCGACGACGTCCGCCTCGACTCGCGTTTCACTAAGATAGGTTGACAGTGGTCTCACGTGCTTGTCTCGGCGTCCGTCGTCGCTACCGCGACGACGTCCGCCTCGACTCACGTTTCGCTAAGACAGGGTGGCAGTGGTGTCACGCGCTCGTCACGGCGTCCATCGTCGCTATCGCGACGATGTCCGCCTCGACTCGCGTTACGCTAAGACAGAGTGGCAGTGGTGTCGCATGCTTGTCTCGGCGTCCGTCGTCGCTACCGCGACGACGTCCGCCTCGACTCGTGTTTCGCTAAGACAGGGTGGCAGTGGTGTCACGTGCTCGTCTCGGTGTCCGTCGCCGCTACCGCGACGATGTCCGCCTCGACTCGCGTTACCCTAAAATAGACAGGGTGGCAGTTGTGTCGCGTGCTCGTCTCGGCGTCGTAGTCGCTACCGCGACGACGTCCGCCTCAACTCGCATTACGCTAAGACAGGATGGCAGTGGTGTCACGTGCTCGTCTCGGCGTCCGTCGTCGCTATGGCGATGACGTCCGCCTTGACTCACGTTACAATAAGACAGGGTGGCAGTGGTGTCACATGCTTGTCTCGGCATCCGTCGTCGCTACCACGGCGACGTCCGCCTCGACTCACGTTTCGCTAAGACAGGGTGGCAGTGGTGTCACGTGCTCGTCTCGGTGTCCTTCATCGCTACCGCGACGACGTCCGCCTCGACTCGCGTTTTGCTAAGACAGGGTGGCAGTGGTGTCACGTGCTCGTCTCGGCGTCCGTCGTCGCTACCGCGACGACGTCCGCTTCGACTCGCGTTACCCTAAGATAGACAGGGTGGCAGTTGTGTCACGTGCTCGTCTCGGCGTCGTAGTCGCTACCGCGACGACGTCCGCCTCAACTCGCATTACGCTAAGACAGGATGGCAGTGGTGTCACGTGCTCGTCTCGGCATCCATTGTCGCTATCGCGACGACGTCTGCCTCGACTCGCGTTTCGCTAAGACAGGGTGGCAGTGGTGTCACGTGCTCGTCTCGGCGTTCGTCATCGCTACCGCGACGACGTCCGCCTCGACTCGTGTTTTGCTAAGATAGGGTGGCAGTGCTGTCACGTGCTAGTCTCGGCGTCCGTCATCGCTACCGTGACGACGTCCGCCTCGACTCGCGTTTTGCTAAGACAGGGTGACAGTGGTCTCACGTGCTTGTCTCGGCGTCCGTCGTCGCTACCGCGACGACGTCCGCCTCGACTCGCGTTTCGCTAAGACAGGGTGGCAGTGGTGTCACGTGCTCGTCTCGGCGTTCGTCATCGCTACCGCGATGACGTCTGCCTCGACTCGCGTTTTGCTAAGACAGGATGGCAGTGGTGTCACGTGCTCGTCTCGGCGTCCATCGTCGCTACCGCGACGACGTCCGCCTCGACACACGTTTCGCTAAGACAGGATGGCAGTGGTGTCACGTGCTCGTCTCGGCGTCCGTCGTCGCTATCGCGACGACGTCCGCCTCGACTCGCGTTACGCTAAGATAGGGTGGCAGTGGTGTCACGTGCTTGTCTCGGCGTCCGTCGTCGCTACCGCGACGACGTCCGCCTCGACTCGCCTTTTGCTAAGACAGGGTGGCAGTAGTGTCACGTGCTCGTCTCGGCGTCCGTCGCCGCTACCGCGAGGACGTCCCCCTCGACTCGCGTTACCCTAAGATAGATAGGGTGGCAATTGTGTCACGTGCTCGTCTCGGCCTCGTAGTCGCTACCGCGACGACGTCCGCCTCGACTCGCATTACGCTAAGACAGGATGACAGTGGTGTCACGTGCTCGTCTCGGCGTCCATCGTCGCTATCGCGACGACGTCGGCTTGACTCGCGTTTCGCTAAGACAGGGTGGCAGTGGTGTCACGTGCTCATCTCGGCATCCGTCCTCGCTACCGCGACGACGTCCGCCTCGACTCGCGTTTTGGACAGGGTGGCAGTGGTGTCACGTGCTCGTCTCGGCGTCCGTCGCCGCTACCGCGACGACGTCTGCCTCGACTCGCGTTACCCTAAGATAGACAGGGTGGCAGTTGTGTCACGTGCTCGTCTCGGCGTCGTAGTCGCTACCGCGACGACGTCCGCCTCGACTCGCATTACGCTAAGATAGGATGGCAGTGGTGTCACGTGCTCGTCTCGGCGTCCGTCATCGCTACCGCGACGACGTCCGCCTCGACTCGCGTTTTGCTAAGACAGGGTGGCAGTGCTATCACGTGATCGTCTCGGCGTCCGTCATCGCTACCGCGACGACGTCCGCCTCGACTCGCGTGACCCTAACATAGATAGGGTGGCAGTGGTGTCACGTGCTCGTCTCGGCGTCCATCGTTGCTACCGCGACGACGTCCGCCTCGACTCGCGTTTCGCTAAGACAGGTTGACATTGGTCTCACGTGCTTGTCTCGGCGTCCGTCGTCGCTACCGCGACGACGTCCGCCTCGACTCGCGTTTCGCTAAGACAGGGTGGCAGTGGTGTCACGTGCTCATCACGGCGTCCATCGTCGCTATCGCGATGACGTCCGCCTCGACTCGCGTTTCGCTAAGACAGGGTGGCAGTGGTGTCACATGCTCGTCTCGGCGTCCGTCCTCGCTACCGCGACGACGTCCACCTCGACTCGTGTTTCGCTAAGACAGGGTGGCAGTGGTGTCACGTGCTCGTGTCGGCGTTCGTCGTTGCTACCGCGATGACGTCCGCCTCGACTCGCGTTACGCTAAGACAGACAGGGTGGCAGTTGTGTCACGTGCTCGTCTCGGCGTCGTAGTCGCTACCGCGACGACGTCCGCCTCGACTCGCATTACGCTCAGACAGGATGGCAGTGGTGTCACGTGCTCTTCTCGGTGTCCGTCGTTGCTATCGCGACAACGTCCGCCTCGACTCGCGTTTCGCTAAGACAGGGTGGTAGTGGTGTCACGTGCTCGTCTCGGCGTCCGTCATCGCTACCACGACGACGTCCGCCTCAACTCGCATGACCCTAACATAGATAGGGTGGCAGTGTTGTAATGTGCTCCTCTCGGCGTCCATCGTCGCTACCGCGACGACGTCCGCCTCGACTCGCGTTTCGCTAAGACAGGGTGACAGTGGTCTCACGTGCTTGTCTCGGTGTCCGTCGTCGCTACCGCGACGACGTCCGCCTCGACTCACGTTTCGCTAAGACAGGGTGGCAGTGGTGTCACGTGCTCGTCTCGGTGTCCTTCATCGCTACCGCGACGACGTCCGCCTCGACTCGCGTTTTGCTAAGACAGGGTGGCAGTGGTGTCACGTGCTCGTCTCGACGTCCGTCGTTGCTACCGCGACGACGTTCGCCTCGACTCGCGTTTTGCTAAGAAAGGGTGGCAGTGGTGTCACGTGCTCGTCTCGACGTCCGTCGTTGCTACCGCGACGACGTCCGCCTCGACTCGCGTTACCCTAAGATAGACAGGGTGGCAGTTGTGTCACGTGCTCGTCTCAGCGTCGTAGTCGCAAACGCGACGACGTCCGCCTCGACTCGCATTACGCTAAGACAGGATGGCAGTGGTGTCATGTGCTCGTCTCGGCGTCCGTCATCGCTACCGCGACAACGTCCGCCTCGACTCGCGTGACCCTAACATAGATAGGGTGGCAGTGGTGTCACGTGCTCGTCTCGGCGTCCATCGTCGCTACCGCGACGACGTCCGCCTCGACTCGCGTTTCGCTAAGATAGGTTGACAGTGGTCTCACGTGCTTGTCTCGGCGTCCGTCGTCGCTACCGCGACGACGTCCGCCTCGACTCGCCTTTCGCTAAGACAGGGTGGCAGTGGTGTCACGTGCTCGTCACGGCGTCCATCGTCGCTATCGCGACGATGTCCGCCTCGACTCGCGTTACGCTAAGACAGAGTGGCAGTGGTGTCACATGCTTGTCTCGGCGTCCGTCGTCGCTACCGCGACGACGTCCGCCTCGACTCGTGTTTCGCTAAGACAGGGTGGCAGTGGTGTCACGTGCTCGTCTCGGTGTCTGTCGCCGCTACCGCGACGACGTCCGCCTCGACTCGCGTTACCCTAAAATAGACAGGGTGGCAGTTGTGTCGCGTGCTCGTCTCGGCGTCGTAGTCGCTACCGCGACGACGTCCGCCTCAACTCGCATTACGCTAAGACAGGATGGCAGTGGTGTCACGTGCTCGTCTCGGCGTCCGTCGTCGCTATGGCGATGACGTCCGCCTCGACTCAGGTTACAATAAGACAGGGTGGCAGTGGTGTCACGTGCTTGTCTCGGCGTCCGTCGTCGCTACCGCGGCGACGTCCGCCTCGACTCGCGTTTTGCTAAGACAGGGTGGCAGTGGTGTCACGTGCTCGTCTCGGCGTCCGTCGCCGCTACCGCGACGACGTCCGCCTCGACTCGCGTTACCCTAAAATAGACAGGGTGGCAGTTGTGTCGCGTGCACGTCTCGGCGTCGTAGTCGCTACCGCGACGACGTCCGCCTCAACTCGCATTACGCTAAGACAGGATGGCAGTGGTGTCACGTGCTTGTCTCGGCGTCCGTCGTCGCTATCGCGACGACGTCCGCCTCGACTCACGTTTCGCTAAGACAGGGTGGCAGTGGTGTCACGTGCTCGTCTCGGTGTCCTTCATCGCTACCGCGACGACGTCCGCCTCGACTCGCGTTTTGCTAAGACAGGGTGGCAGTGGTGTCACGTGCTCGTCTCGGCGTCTGTCGTCGCTACCGCGACGACGTCCGCTTCGACTCGCGTTACCCTAAGATAGACAGGGTGGCAGTTGTGTCACGTGCTCGTCTCGGCGTCGTAGTCGCTACCGCGACGACGTCCGCCTCAACTCGCATTACGCTAAGACAGGATGGCAGTGGTGTCACGTGCTCGTCTCGGCATCCATTGTCGCTATCGCGACGACGTCCGCCTCGACTCGCGTTTCGCTAAGACAGGGTGGCAGTGGTGTCACGTGCTCGTCTCGGCGTTCGTCATCGCTACCGCGACGACGTCCGCCTCGACTCGCGTTTTGCTAAGATAGGGTGGCAGTGCTGTCACGTGCTAGTCTCGGCGTCCGTCATCGCTATCGCGACGACGTCCGCCTCGACTCGCGTTACGCTAAGATAGGGTGGCAGTGGTGTCACGTGCTTGTCTCGGCGTCCGTCGTCGCTACCGCGACGACGTCCGCCTCGACTCGCCTTTTGCTAAGACAGGGTAGCAGTGGTGTCACGTGCTCGTCTCGGCGTCCGTCGCCGCTACCGCGACGACGTCCCCCTCGACTCGCGTTACCCTAAGATAGATAGGGTGGCAATTGTGTCACGTGCTCGTCTCGGCGTCGTAGTCGCTACCGCGACGACGTCCGCCTCGACTCGCATTACGCTAAGACAGGATGACAGTGGTGTCACGTGCTCGTCTCGGCGTCCGTCGTCGCTATCGCGACGACGTCGGCTTGACTCGCGTTTCGCTAAGACAGGGTGGCAGTGGTGTCACGTGCTCATCTCGGCATCCGTCATCGCTACCGCGACGACGTCCGCCTCGACTCGCGTTTTGCTAAGACAGGGTGGCAGTGGTGTCACGTGCTCGTCTCGGCGTCCGTCGCCGCTACCGCGACGACGTCTGCCTCGACTCGCGTTACCCTAAGATAGACAGGGTGGCAGTTGTGTCACGTGCTCGTCTCGGCGTCGTAGTCGCTACCGCGACGACGTCCGCCTCGACTCGCATTACGCTAAGATAGGATGGCAGTGGTGTCACGTGCTCGTCTCGGCGTCCGTCATCGCTACCGCGACGACGTCCGCCTCGACTCGCGTTTTGCTAAGACAGGGTGGCAGTGCTATCACGTGATCGTCTCGGCGTCCGTCATCGCTACCGCGACGACGTCCGCCTCGACTCGCGTGACCCTAACATAGATAGGGTGGCAGTGGTGTCACGTGCTCGTCTCGGCGTCCATCGTCGCTACCGCGACGACGTCCGCCTCGACTCACGTTTCGCTAAGACAGGTTGACATTGGTCTCACGTGCTTGTCTCGGCGTCCGTCGTCGCTACCGCGACGACGTCCGCCTCGACTCGCGTTTCGCTAAGACAGGGTGGCAGTGGTGTCACGTGCTCGTCACGGCGTCCATCGTCGCTATCGCGACGATGTCCGCCTCGACTCGCGTTACGCTAAGACAGAGTGGCAGTGGTGTCACATGCTTGTCTCGGCGTCCGTCGTCGCTACCGCGACGACGTCCGCCTCGACTCGTGTTTCGCTAAGACAGGGTGGCAGTGGTGTCACGTGCTCGTCTCGGTGTCTGTCGCCGCTACCGCGACGACGTCCGCCTCGACTCGCGTTACCCTAAAATAGACAGGGTGGCAGTTGTGTCGCGTGCTCGTCTCGGCGTCGTAGTCGCTACCGCGACGACGTCCGCCTCAACTCGCATTACGCTAAGACAGGATGGCAGTGGTGTCACGTGCTCGTCTCGGCGTCCGTCGTCGCTATGGCGATGACGTCCGCCTCGACTCAGGTTACAATAAGACAGGGTGGCAGTGGTGTCACGTGCTTGTCTCGGCGTCCGTCGTCGCTACCGCGGCGACGTCCGCCTCGACTCGCGTTTTGCTAAGACAGGGTGGCAGTGGTGTCACGTGCTCGTCTCGGCGTCCGTCGCCGCTACCGCGACGACGTCCGCCTCGACTCGCGTTACCCTAAAATAGACAGGGTGGCAGTTGTGTCGCGTGCACGTCTCGGCGTCGTAGTCGCTACCGCGACGACGTCCGCCTCAACTCGCATTACGCTAAGACAGGATGGCAGTGGTGTCACGTGCTTGTCTCGGCGTCCGTCGTCGCTATCGCGACGACGTCCGCCTCGACTCACGTTTCGCTAAGACAGGGTGGCAGTGGTGTCACGTGCTCGTCTCGGTGTCCTTCATCGCTACCGCGACGACGTCCGCCTCGACTCGCGTTTTGCTAAGACAGGGTGGCAGTGGTGTCACGTGCTCGTCTCGGCGTCTGTCGTCGCTACCGCGACGACGTCCGCTTCGACTCGCGTTACCCTAAGATAGACAGGGTGGCAGTTGTGTCACGTGCTCGTCTCGGCGTCGTAGTCGCTACCGCGACGACGTCCGCCTCAACTCGCATTACGCTAAGACAGGATGGCAGTGGTGTCACGTGCTCGTCTCGGCATCCATTGTCGCTATCGCGACGACGTCCGCCTCGACTCGCGTTTCGCTAAGACAGGGTGGCAGTGGTGTCACGTGCTCGTCTCGGCGTTCGTCATCGCTACCGCGACGACGTCCGCCTCGACTCGCGTTTTGCTAAGATAGGGTGGCAGTGCTGTCACGTGCTAGTCTCGGCGTCCGTCATCGCTATCGCGACGACGTCCGCCTCGACTCGCGTTACGCTAAGATAGGGTGGCAGTGGTGTCACGTGCTTGTCTCGGCGTCCGTCGTCGCTACCGCGACGACGTCCGCCTCGACTCGCCTTTTGCTAAGACAGGGTAGCAGTGGTGTCACGTGCTCGTCTCGGCGTCCGTCGCCGCTACCGCGACGACGTCCCCCTCGACTCGCGTTACCCTAAGATAGATAGGGTGGCAATTGTGTCACGTGCTCGTCTCGGCGTCGTAGTCGCTACCGCGACGACGTCCGCCTCGACTCGCATTACGCTAAGACAGGATGACAGTGGTGTCACGTGCTCGTCTCGGCGTCCGTCGTCGCTATCGCGACGACGTCGGCTTGACTCGCGTTTCGCTAAGACAGGGTGGCAGTGGTGTCACGTGCTCATCTCGGCATCCGTCATCGCTACCGCGACGACGTCCGCCTCGACTCGCGTTTTGCTAAGACAGGGTGGCAGTGGTGTCACGTGCTCGTCTCGGCGTCCGTCGCCGCTACCGCGACGACGTCTGCCTCGACTCGCGTTACCCTAAGATAGACAGGGTGGCAGTTGTGTCACGTGCTCGTCTCGGCGTCGTAGTCGCTACCGCGACGACGTCCGCCTCGACTCGCATTACGCTAAGATAGGATGGCAGTGGTGTCACGTGCTCGTCTCGGCGTCCGTCATCGCTACCGCGACGACGTCCGCCTCGACTCGCGTTTTGCTAAGACAGGGTGGCAGTGCTATCACGTGATCGTCTCGGCGTCCGTCATCGCTACCGCGACGACGTCCGCCTCGACTCGCGTGACCCTAACATAGATAGGGTGGCAGTGGTGTCACGTGCTCGTCTCGGCGTCCATCGTCGCTACCGCGACGACGTCCGCCTCGACTCACGTTTCGCTAAGACAGGTTGACATTGGTCTCACGTGCTTGTCTCGGCGTCCGTCGTCGCTACCGCGACGACGTCCGCCTCGACTCGCGTTTCGCTAAGACAGGGTGGCAGTGGTGTCATGTGCTCATCACGGCGTCCATCGTCGCTATCGCGATGACGTCCGCCTCGACTCGCGTTTCGCTAAGACAGGGTGGCAGTGGTGTCACATGCTCGTCTCGGCGTCCGTCCTCGCTACCGCGACGACGTCCACCTCGACTCGTGTTTCGCTAAGACAGGGTGGCAGTGGTGTCACGTGCTCGTGTCGGCGTTCGTCGTTGCTACCGCGATGACGTCCGCCTCGACTCGCGTTACGCTAAGACAGACAGGGTGGCAGTTGTGTCACGTGCTCGTCTCGGCGTCGTAGTCGCTACCGCGACGACGTCCGCCTCGACTCGCATTACGCTCAGACAGGATGGCAGTGGTGTCACGTGCTGTTCTCGGTGTCCGTCGTTGCTATCGCGACAACGTCCGCCTCGACTCGCGTTTCGCTAAGACAGGGTGGTAGTGGTGTCACGTGCTCGTCTCGGCGTCCGTCATCGCTACCACGACGACGTCCGCCTCGACTCGCATGACCCTAACATAGATAGGGTGGCAGTGGTGTCATGTGCTCCTCTCGGCGTCCATCGACGCTACCGCGACGACGTCCGCCTCGACTCGCGTTTCGCTAAGACAGGGTGACAGTGGTCTCACGTGCTTGTCTCGGCGTCCGTCGTCGCTACCGCGACGACGTTCGCCTCGACTCGCGTTTCGCTAAGACAGGGTGGCAGTGGTGTCACGTGCTCGTCTCGGCGTCCGTCATCGCTACCGCGACGACGTCCGCCTCGACTCGCGTTTTGCTAAGACAGGGTGGCAGTGGTGTCACGTGCTCGTCTCGACGTCCGTCGTTGCTACCGCGACGACGTTCGCCTCGACTCGCGTTTTGCTAAGAAAGGGTGGCAGTGGTGTCACGTGCTCGTCTCGACGTCCGTCGTTGCTACCGCGATGACGTCCGCCTCGACTCGCGTTACCCTAAGATAGAGAGGGTGGCAGTTGTGTCACGTGCTCGTCTCAGCGTCGTAGTCGCAAACGCGACGACGTCCGCCTCGACTCGCATTACGCTAAGACAGGATGGCAGTGGTGTCATGTGCTCGTCTCGGCGTCCGTCATCGCTACCGCGACGACGTCCGCCTCGACTCGCGTGACCCTAACATAGATAGGGTGGCAGTGGTGTCACGTTCTCGTCTCGGCGTCCATCGTCGCTACCGCGACGACGTCCGCCTCGACTCGCGTTTCGCTAAGATAGGTTGACAGTGGTCTCACGTGCTTGTCTCGGCGTCCGTCGTCGCTACCGCGACGACGTCCGCCTCGACTCGCCTTTCGCTAAGACAGGGTGGCAGTGGTGTCACGTGCTCGTCACGGCGTCCATCGTCGCTATCGCGACGATGTCCGCCTCGACTCGTGTTTCGCTAAGACAGGGTGGCAGTGGTGTCACGTGCTCGTCTCGGTGTCTGTCGCCGCTACCGCGACGACGTCCGCCTCGACTCGCGTTACCCTAAAATAGACAGGGTGGCAGTTGTGTCGCGTGCTCGTCTCGGCGTCGTAGTCGCTACCGCGACGACGTCCGCCTCAACTCGCATTACGCTAAGACAGGATGGCAGTGGTGTCACGTGCTCGTCTCGGCGTCCGTCGTCGCTATGGCGATGACGTCCGCCTCGACTCAGGTTACAATAAGACAGGGTGGCAGTGGTGTCACGTGCTTGTCTCGGCGTCCGTCGTCGCTACCGCGGCGACGTCCGCCTCGACTCGCGTTTTGCTAAGACAGGGTGGCAGTGGTGTCACGTGCTCGTCTCGGCGTCCGTCGCCGCTACCGCGACGACGTCCGCCTCGACTCGCGTTACCCTAAAATAGACAGGGTGGCAGTTGTGTCGCGTGCACGTCTCGGCGTCGTAGTCGCTACCGCGACGACGTCCGCCTCAACTCGCATTACGCTAAGACAGGATGGCAGTGGTGTCACCTGCTTGTCTCAGACAGGGTGGCAGTTGTGTCACGTGCTCGTCTCGGCGTCGTAGTCGCTACCGCGACGACGTCCGCCTCGACTCGCATTACGCTAAGACAGGGTGGTAGTGGTGTCACGTGCTCGTCTCGGCGTCCGTCATCGCTACCACGACGACGTCCGCCTCGACTCGCATGACCCTAACATAGATAGGGTGGCAGTGGTGTCATGTGCTCCTCTCGGCGTCCATCGTCGCTACCGCGACGACGTCCGCCTCGACTCGCGTTTCGCTAAGACAGGGTGACAGTGGTATCACGTGCTTGTCTCGGCGTCCGTCGTCGCTACCGCGACGACGTCCGCCTCGACTCGCGTTTCGCTAAGACAGGGTGGCAGTGGTGTCACGTGCTCGTCTCGGCGTCCGTCATCGCTACCGCGACGACGTCCGCCTCGACTCGCGTTTTGCTAAGACAGGGTGGCAGTGGTGTCACGTGCTCGTCTCGACGTCCGTCGTTGCTACCGCGACGACGTTCGCCTCGACTCGCGTTTTGCTAAGAAAGGGTGGCAGTGGTGTCACGTGCTCGTCTCGACGTCCGTCGTTGCTACCGCGACGACGTCCGCCTCGACTCGCGTTACCCTAAGATAGACAGTGTGGCAGTTGTGTCACGTGCTCGTCTCAGCGTCGTAGTCGCAAACGCGACGACGTCCGCCTCGACTCGCATTACGCTAAGACAGGATGGCAGTGGTGTCATGTGCTCGTCTCGGCGTCCGTCATCGCTACCGCGACGACGTCCGCCTCGACTCGCGTGACCCTAACATAGATAGGGTGGCAGTGGTGTCACGTGCTCGTCTCGGCGTCCATCGTCGCTACCGCGACGACGTCCGCCTCGACTCGCGTTTCGCTAAGATAGGTTGACAGTGGTCTCACGTGCTTGTCTCGGCGTCCGTCGTCGCTACCGCGACGACGTCCGCCTCGACTCGCCTTTCGCTAAGACAGGGTGGCAGTGGTGTCACGTGCTCGTCACGGCGTCCATCGTCGCTATCGCGACGATGTCCGCCTCGACTCGCGTTATGCTAAGACAGAGTGGCAGTGGTGTCACATGCTTGTCTCGGCGTCCGTCGTCGCTACCGCGACGACGTCCGCCTCGACTCGTGTTTCGCTAAGACAGGGTGGCAGTGGTGTCACGTGCTCGTCTCGGTGTCTGTCGCCGCTACCGCGACGACGTCCGCCTCGACTCGCGTTACCCTAAAATAGACAGGGTGGCAGTTGTGTCGCGTGCTCGTCTCGGCGTCGTAGTCGCTACCGCGACGACGTCCGCCTCAACTCGCATTACGCTAAGACAGGATGGCAGTGGTGTCACGTGCTCGTCTCGGCGTCCGTCGTCGCTATGGCGATGACGTCCGCCTCGACTCAGGTTACAATAAGACAGGGTGGCAGTGGTGTCACGTGCTTGTCTCGGCGTCCGTCGTCGCTACCGCGGCGACGTCCGCCTCGACTCGCGTTTTGCTAAGACAGGGTGGCAGTGGTGTCACGTGCTCGTCTCGGCGTCCGTCGCCGCTACCGCGACGACGTCCGCCTCGACTCGCGTTACCCTAAAATAGACAGGGTGGCAGTTGTGTCGCGTGCACGTCTCGGCGTCGTAGTCGCTACCGCGACGACGTCCGCCTCAACTCGCATTACGCTAAGACAGGATGGCAGTGGTGTCACCTGCTTGTCTCGGCGTCCGTCGTCGCTATCGCGACGACGTCCGCCTCGACTCACGTTTCGCTAAGACAGGGTGGCAGTGGTGTCACGTGCTCGTCTCAGTGTCCTTCATCGCTACCGCGACGACGTCCGCCTCGACTCGCGTTTTGCTAAGACAGGGTGGCAGTGGTGTCACGTGCTCGTCTCGGCGTCCGTCGTCGCTACCGCGACGACGTCCGCTTCGACTCGCGTTACCCTAAGATAGACAGGGTGGCAGTTGTGTCACGTGCTCGTCTCGGCGTCGTAGTCGCTACCGCGACGACGTCCGCCTCAACTCGCATTACGCTAAGACAGGATGGCAGTGGTGTCACGTGCTCGTCTCGGCATCCATTGTCGCTATCGCGACGACGTTCGCCTCGACTCGCGTTTCGGTAAGACAGGGTGGCAGTGGTGTCACGTGCTCGTCTCGGCGTTCGTCATCGCTACCGCGACGACGTCCGCCTCGACTCGCGTTTTGCTAAGATAGGGTGGCAGTGCTGTCACGTGCTAGTCTCGGCGTCCGTCATCGCTACCGTGACGACGTCCGCCTCGACTCGCGTTTTGCTAAGACAGGGTGACAGTGGTCTCACGTGCTTGTCTCGGCGTCCGTCGTCGCTACCGCGACGACGTCCGCCTCGACTCGCGTTTCGCTAAGACAGGGTGGCAGTGGTGTCACGTGCTCGTCTCGGCGTTCGTCATCGCTACCGCGATGACGTCCGCCTCGACTCGCGTTTTGCTAAGACAGGATGGCAGTGGTGTCACGTGCTCGTCTCGGCGTCCATCGTCGCTACCGCGACGACGTCCGCCTCGACACGCGTTTCGCTAAGATAGGGTGGCAGTGGTGTCACGTGCTTGTCTCGGCGTCCGTCGTCGCTACCGCGACGACGTCCGCCTCGACTCGCATTTTGCTAAGACAGGGTGGCAGTGGTGTCACGTGCTCGTCTCGGCGTCCGTCGCCGCTACCGCGACGACATCCGCCTCGACTCGCGTTACCCTAAGATAGACAGGGTGGCAGTTGTGTCACGTGCTCGTCTCGGCGTCGTAGTCGCTACCGCGACGACGTCCGCCTCGACTCGCATTACGCTAAGACAGGGTGGTAGTGGTGTCACGTGCTCGTCTCGGCGTCCGTCATCGCTACCACGACGACGTCCGCCTCGACTCGCATGACCCTAACATAGATAGGGTGGCAGTGGTGTCATGTGCTCCTCTCGGCGTCCATCGTCGCTACCGCGACGACGTCCGCCTCGACTCGCGTTTCGCTAAGACAGGGTGACAGTGGTCTCACGTGCTTGTCTCGGCGTCCGTCGTCGCTACCGCGACGACGTCCGCCTCGACTCGCGTTTCGCTAAGACAGGGTGGCAGTGGTGTCACGTGCTCGTCTCGGCGTCCGTCATCGCTACCGCGACGACGTCCGCCTCGACTCGCGTTTTGCTAAGACAGGGTGGCAGTGGTGTCACGTGCTCGTCTCGACGTCCGTCGTTGCTACCGCGACGACGTTCGCCTCGACTCGCGTTTTGCTAAGAAAGGGTGGCAGTGGTGTCACGTGCTCGTCTCGACGTCCGTCGTTGCTACCGCGACGACGTCCGCCTCGACTCGCGTTACCCTAAGATAGACAGTGTGGCAGTTGTGTCACGTGCTCGTCTCAGCGTCGTAGTCGCAAACGCGACGACGTCCGCCTCGACTCGCATTACGCTAAGACAGGATGGCAGTGGTGTCATGTGCTCGTCTCGGCGTCCGTCATCGCTACCGCGACGACGTCCGCCTCGACTCGCGTGACCCTAACTTAGATAGGGTGGCAGTGGTGTCACGTGCTCGTCTCGGCGTCCATCGTCGCTACCGCGACGACGTCCGCCTCAACTCGCGTTTCGCTAAGATAGGTTGACAGTGGTCTCACGTGCTTGTCTCGGCGTCCGTCGTCGCTACCGCGACGACGTCCGCCTCGACTCGCCTTTCGCTAAGACAGGGTGGCAGTGGTGTCACGTGCTCGTCACGGCGTCCATCGTCGCTATCGCGACGATGTCCGCCTCGACTCGCGTTACGCTAAGACAGAGTGGCAGTGGTGTCACATGCTTGTCTCGGCGTCCGTCGTCGCTACCGCGACGACGTCCGCCTCGACTCGTGTTTCGCTAAGACAGGGTGGCAGTGGTGTCACGTGCTCGTCTCGGTGTCTGTCGCCGCTACCGCGACGACGTCCGCCTCGACTCGCGTTACCCTAAAATAGACAGGGTGGCAGTTGTGTCGCGTGCTCGTCTCGGCGTCGTAGTCGCTACCGCGACGACGTCCGCCTCAACTCGCATTACGCTAAGACAGGATGGCAGTGGTGTCACGTGCTCGTCTCGGCGTCCGTCGTCGCTATGGCGATGACGTCCGCCTCGACTCAGGTTACAATAAGACAGGGTGGCAGTGGTGTCACGTGCTTGTCTCGGCGTCCGTCGTCGCTACCGCGGCGACGTCCGCCTCGACTCGCGTTTTGCTAAGACAGGGTGGCAGTGGTGTCACGTGCTCGTCTCGGCGTCCGTCGCCGCTACCGCGACGACGTCCGCCTCGACTCGCGTTACCCTAAAATAGACAGGGTGGCAGTTGTGTTGCGTGCACGTCTCGGCGTCGTAGTCGCTACCGCGACGACGTCCGCCTCAACTCGCATTACGCTAAGACAGGATGGCAGTGGTGTCACCTGCTTGTCTCGGCGTCCGTCGTCGCTATCGCGACGACGTCCGCCTCGACTCACGTTTCGCTAAGACAGGGTGGCAGTGGTGTCACGTGCTCGTCTCGGTGTCCTTCATCGCTACCGCGACGACGTCCGCCTCGACTCGCGTTTCGCTAAGACAGGGTGGCAGTGGTGTCACGTGCTCGTCTCGGCGTCCGTCCTCGCTACCGCGACGACGTCCGCCTCGACTCGCGTTTTGCTAAGACAGGGTGGCAGTGGTGTCACGTGCTCGTCTCGACGTCCGTCGTTGCTACCGCGACGACGTTCGCCTCGACTCGCGTTTTGCTAAGAAAGGGTGGCAGTGGTGTCACGTGCTCGTCTCGACGTCCGTCGTTGCTACCGCGACGACGTCCGCCTCGACTCGCGTTACCCTAAGATAGACAGTGTGGCAGTTGTGTCACGTGCTCGTCTCAGCGTCGTAGTCGCAAACGCGACGACGTCCGCCTCGACTCGCATTACGCTAAGACAGGATGGCAGTGGTGTCATGTGCTCGTCTCGGCGTCCGTCATCGCTACCGCGACGACGTCCGCCTCGACTCGCGTGACCCTAACATAGATAGGGTGGCAGTGGTGTCACGTGCTCGTCTCGGCGTCCATCGTCGCTACCGCGACGACGTCCGCCTCAACTCGCGTTTCGCTAAGATAGGTTGACAGTGGTCTCACGTGCTTGTCTCGGCGTCCGTCGTCGCTACCGCGACGACGTCCGCCTCGACTCGCCTTTCGCTAAGACAGGGTGGCAGTGGTGTCACGTGCTCGTCACGGCGTCCATCGTCGCTATCGCGACGATGTCCGCCTCGACTCGCGTTACGCTAAGACAGAGTGGCAGTGGTGTCACATGCTTGTCTCGGCGTCCGTCGTCGCTACCGCGACGACGTCCGCCTCGACTCGTGTTTCGCTAAGACAGGGTGGCAGTGGTGTCACGTGCTCGTCTCGGTGTCTGTCGCCGCTACCGCGACGACGTCCGCCTCGACTCGCGTTACCCTAAAATAGACAGGGTGGCAGTTGTGTCGCGTGCTCGTCTCGGCGTCGTAGTCGCTACCGCGACGACGTCCGCCTCAACTCGCATTATGCTAAGACAGGATGGCAGTGGTGTCACGTGCTCGTCTCGGCGTCCGTCGTCGCTATGGCGATGACGTCCGCCTCGACTCAGGTTACAATAAGACAGGGTGGCAGTGGTGTCACGTGCTTGTCTCGGCGTCCGTCGTCGCTACCGCGGCGACGTCCGCCTCGACTCGCGTTTTGCTAAGACAGGGTGGCAGTGGTGTCACGTGCTCGTCTCGGCGTCCGTCGCCGCTACCGCGACGACGTCCGCCTCGACTCGCGTTACCCTAAAATAGACAGGTTGGCAGTTGTGTCACGTGCACGTCTCGGCGTCGTAGTCGCTACCGCGACGACGTCCGCCTCAACTCGCATTACGCTAAGACAGGATGGCAGTGGTGTCACCTGCTTGTCTCGGTGTCCGTCGTCGCTATCGCGACGACGTCCGCCTCGACTCACGTTTCGCTAAGACAGGGTGGCAGTGGTGTCACGTGCTCGTCTCGGTGTCCTTCATCGCTACCGCGACGACGTCTGCCTCGACTCGCGTTTTGCTAAGACAGGGTGGCAGTGGTGTCACGTGCTCGTCTCGGCGTCCGTCGTCGCTACCGCGACGATGTCCGCTTCGACTCGCGTTACCCTAAGATAGACAGGGTGGCAGTTGTGTCACGTGCTCGTCTCGGCGTCGTAGTCGCTACCGCGACGACGTCCGCCTCAACTCGCATTACGCTAAGACAGGATGGCAGTGGTGTCACGTGCTCGTCTCGGCATCCATTGTCGCTATCGCGACGACGTCCGCCTCGACTCGCGTTTCGCTAAGACAGGGTGGCAGTGGTGTCACGTGCTCGTCTCGGCGTTCGTCCTCGCTACCGCGACGACGTCCGCCTCGACTCGCGTTTTGCTAAGATAGGGTGGCAGTGCTGTCACGTGCTAGTCTCGGCGTCCGTCATCGCTACCGTGACGACGTCCGCCTCGACTCGCGTTTTGCTAAGACAGGGTGACAGTGGTCTCACGTGCTTGTCTCGGCGTCCGTCGTCGCTACCGCGACGACGTCCGCCTCGACTCGCGTTTCGCTAAGACAGGGTGGCAGTGGTGTCACGTGCTCGTCTCGGCGTTCGTCATCGCTACCGCGATGACGTCCGCCTCGACTCGCGTTTTGCTAAGACAGGATGGCAGTGGTGTCACGTGCTCGTCTCGGCGTCCATCGTCGCTACCGCGACGACGTCCGCCTCGACACGCGTTTCGCTAAGACAGGATGGCAGTGGTGTCACGTGCTCGTCTCGGCGTCCGTCGTCGCTATCGCGACGACGTCCGCCTCGACTCGCGTTACGCTAAGATAGGGTGGCAGTGGTGTCACGTGCTTGTCTCGGCGTCCGTCGTCGCTACCGCGACGACGTCCGCCTCGACTCGCATTTTGCTAAGACAGGGTGGCAGTGGTGTCACGTGCTCGTCTCGGCGTCCGTCGCCGCTACCGCGACGACATCCGCCTCGACTCGCGTTACCCTAAGATAGACAGGGTGGCAGTTGTGTCACGTGCTCGTCTCGGCGTCGTAGTCGCTACCGCGACGACGTCCGCCTCGACTCGCATTACGCTAAGACAGGGTGGTAGTGGTGTCACGTGCTCGTCTCGGCGTCCGTCATCGCTACCACGACGACGTCCGCCTCGACTCGCATGACCCTAACATAGATAGGGTGGCAGTGGTGTCATGTGCTCCTCTCGGCGTCCATCGTCGCTACCGCGACGACGTCCGCCTCGACTCGCGTTTCGCTAAGACAGGGTGACAGTGGTCTCACGTGCTTGTCTCGGCGTCCGTCGTCGCTACCGCGACGACGTCCGCCTCGACTCGCGTTTCGCTAAGACAGGGTGGCAGTGGTGTCACGTGCTCATCTCGGCGTCCGTCATCGCTACCGCGACGACGTCCGCCTCGACTCGCGTTTTGCTAAGACAGGGTGGCAGTGGTGTCACGTGCTCGTCTCGACGTCCGTCGTTGCTACCGCGACGACGTTCGCCTCGACTCGCGTTTTGCTAAGAAAGGGTGGCAGTGGTGTCACGTGCTCGTCTCGACGTCCGTCGTTGCTACCGCGACGACGTCCGCCTCGACTCGCGTTACCCTAAGATAGATAGTGTGGCAGTTGTGTCACGTGCTCGTGTCAGCGTCGTAGTCGCAAACGCGACGACGTCCGCCTCGACTCGCATTACGCTAAGACAGGATGGCAGTGGTGTCATGTGCTCGTCTCGGCGTCCGTCATCGCTACCGCGACGACGTCCGCCTCGACTCGCGTGACCCTAACATAGATAGGGTGGCAGTGGTGTCACGTGCTCGTCTCGGCGTCCATCGTCGCTACCGCGACGACGTCCGCCTCGACTCGCGTTTCGCTAAGATAGGTTGACAGTGGTCTCACGTGCTTGTCTCGGCGTCCGTCGTCGCTACCGCGATGACGTCCGCCTCGACTCGCCTTTCGCTAAGACAGGGTGGCAGTGGTGTCACGTGCTCGTCACGGCGTCCATCGTCGCTATCGCGACGATGTCCGCCTCGACTCGCGTTACGCTAAGACAGAGTGGCAGTGGTGTCACATGCTTGTCTCGGCGTCCGTCGTCGCTACCGCGACGACGTCCGCCTCGACTCGTGTTTCGCTAAGACAGGGTGGCAGTGGTGTCACGTGCTCGTCTCGGTGTCTGTCGCCGCTACCGCGACGACGTCCGCCTCGACTCGCGTTACCCTAAAATAGACAGGGTGGCAGTTGTGTCGCGTGCTCGTCTCGGCGTCGTAGTCGCTACCGCGACGACGTCCGCCTCAACTCGCATTACGCTAAGACAGGATGGCAGTGGTGTCACGTGCTCGTCTCGGCGTCCGTCGTCGCTATGGCGATGACGTCCGCCTCGACTCAGGTTACAATAAGACAGGGTGGCAGTGGTGTCACGTGCTTGTCTCGGCGTCCGTCGTCGCTACCGCGGCGACGTCCGCCTCGACTCGCGTTTTGCTAAGACAGGGTGGCAGTGGTGTCACGTGCTCGTCTCGGCGTCCGTCGCCGCTACCGCGACGACGTCCGCCTCGACTCGCGTTACCCTAAAATAGACAGGGTGGCAGTTGTGTCGCGTGCACGTCTCGGCGTCGTAGTCGCTACCGCGACGACGTCCGCCTCAACTCGCATTACGCTAAGACAGGATGGCAGTGGTGTCACGTGCTTGTCTCGGCGTCCGTCGTCGCTATCGCGACGACGTCCGCCTCGACTCACGTTTCGCTAAGACAGGGTGGCAGTGGTGTCACGTGCTCGTCTCGGTGTCCTTCATCGCTACCGCAACGACGTCCGCCTCGACTCGCGTTTTGCTAAGACAGGGTGGCAGTGGTGTCACGTGCTCGTCTCGGCGTCCGTCGTCGCTACCGCGACGACGTCCGCTTCGACTCGCGTTACCCTAAGATAGACAGGGTGGCAGTTGTGTCACGTGCTCGTCTCGGCGTCGTAGTCGCTACCGCGACGACGTCCGCCTCAACTCGCATTACGCTAAGACAGGATGGCAGTGGTGTCACGTGCTCGTCTCGGCATCCATTGTCGCTATCGCGACGACGTCCGCCTCGACTCGCGTTTCGCTAAGACAGGGTGGCAGTGGTGTCACGTGCTCGTCTCGGCGTTCGTCATCGCTACCGCGACGACGTCCGCCTCGACTCGCGTTTTGCTAAGATAGGGTGGCAGTGCTGTCACGTGCTAGTCTCGGCGTCCGTCATCGCTACCGTGACGACGTCCGCCTCGACTCGCGTTTTGCTAAGACAGGGTGACAGTGGTCTCACGTGCTTGTCTCGGCGTCCGTCGTCGCTACCGCGACGACGTCCGCCTCGACTCGCGTTTCGCTAAGACAGGGTGGCAGTGGTGTCACGTGCTCGTCTCGGCGTTCGTCATCGCTACCGCGATGACGTCCGCCTCGACTCGCGTTTTGCTAAGACAGGATGGCAGTGGTGTCACGTGCTCGTCTCGGCGTCCATCGTCGCTACCGCGACGACGTCCGCCTCGACACGCGTTTCGCTAAGACAGGATGGCAGTGGTGTCACGTGCTCGTCTCGGCGTTCGTCGTCGCTATCGCGACGACGTCCGCCTCGACTCGCGTTACGCTAAGATAGGGTGGCAGTGGTGTCACGTGCTTGTCTCGGCGTCCGTCGTCGCTACCGCGACGACGTCCGCCTCGACTCGCATTTTGCTAAGACAGGGTGGCAGTGGTGTCACGTGCTCGTCTCGGCGTCCGTCGCCGCTACCGCGACGACATCCGCCTCGACTCGCGTTACCCTAAGATAGACAGGGTGGCAGTTGTGTCACGTGCTCGTCTCGGCGTCGTAGTCGCTACCGCGACGACGTCCGCCTCGACTCGCATTACGCTAAGACAGGGTGGTAGTGGTGTCACGTGCTCGTCTCGGCGTCCGTCATCGCTACCACGACGACGTCCGCCTCGACTCGCATGACCCTAACATAGATAGGATGGCAGTGGTGTCATGTGCTCCTCTCGGCGTCCATCGTCGCTACCGCGACGACGTCCGCCTCGACTCGCGTTTCGCTAAGACAGGGTGACAGTGGTCTCACGTGCTTGTCTCGGCGTCCGTCGTCGCTACCGCGACGACGTCCGCCTCGACTCGCGTTTCGCTAAGACAGGGTGGCAGTGGTGTCACGTGCTCGTCTCGGCGTCCGTCATCGCTACCGCGACGACGTCCGCCTCGACTCGCGTTTTGCTAAGACAGGGTGGCAGTGGTGTCACGTGCTCGTCTCGACGTCCGTCGTTGCTACCGCGACGACGTTCGCCTCGACTCGCGTTTTGCTAAGAAAGGGTGGCAGTGGTGTCACGTGCTCGTCTCGACGTTCGTCGTTGCTACCGCGACGACGTCCGCCTCGACTCGCGTTACCCTAAGATAGATAGTGTGGCAGTTGTGTCACGTGCTCGTGTCAGCGTCGTAGTCGCAAACGCGACGACGTCCGCCTCGACTCGCATTACGCTAAGACAGGATGGCAGTGGTGTCATGTGCTCGTCTCGGCGTCCGTCATCGCTACCGCGACGACGTCCGCCTCGACTCGCGTGACCCTAACATAGATAGGGTGGCAGTGGTGTCACGTGCTCGTCTCGGCGTCCATCGTCGCTACCGCGACGACGTCCGCCTCGACTCGCGTTTCGCTAAGATAGGTTGACAGTGGTCTCACGTGCTTGTCTCGGCGTCCGTCGTCGCTACCGCGACGACGTCCGCCTCGACTCGCCTTTCGCTAAGACAGGGTGGCAGTGGTGTCACGTGCTCGTCACGGCGTCCATCGTCGCTATCGCGACGATGTCCGCCTCGACTCGCGTTACGCTAAGACAGAGTGGCAGTGGTGTCACATGCTTGTCTCGGCGTCCGTCGTCGCTACCGCGACGACGTCCGCCTCGACTCGTGTTTCGCTAAGACAGGGTGGCAGTGGTGTCACGTGCTCGTCTCGGTGTCTGTCGCCGCTACCGCGACGACGTCCGCCTCGACTCGCGTTACCCTAAAATAGACAGGGTGGCAGTTGTGTCGCGTGCTCGTCTCGGCGTCGTAGTCGCTACCGCGACGACGTCCGCCTCAACTCGCATTACGCTAAGACAGGATGGCAGTGGTGTCACGTGCTCGTCTCGGCGTCCGTCGTCGCTATGGCGATGACGTCCGCCTCGACTCAGGTTACAATAAGACAGGGTGGCAGTGGTGTCACGTGCTTGTCTCGGCGTCCGTCGTCGCTACTGCGGCGACGTCCGCCTCGACTCGCGTTTTGCTAAGACAGGGTGGCAGTGGTGTCACGTGCTCGTCTCGGCGTCCGTCGCCGCTACCGCGACGACGTCCGCCTCGACTCGCGTTACCCTAAAATAGACAGGGTGGCAGTTGTGTCGCGTGCACGTCTCGGCGTCGTAGTCGCTACCGCGACGACGTCCGCCTCAACTCGCATTACGCTAAGACAGGATGGCAGTGGTGTCACGTGCTTGTCTCGGCGTCCGTCGTCGCTATCGCGACGACGTCCGCCTCGACTCACGTTTCGCTAAGACAGGGTGGCAGTGGTGTCACGTGCTCGTCTCGGTGTCCTTCATCGCTACCGCAACGACGTCCGCCTCGACTCGCGTTTTGCTAAGACAGGGTGGCAGTGGTGTCACGTGCTCGTCTCGGCGTCCGTCGTCGCTACCGCGACGACGTCCGCTTCGACTCGCGTTACCCTAAGATAGACAGGGTGGCAGTTGTGTCACGTGCTCGTCTCGGCGTCGTAGTCGCTACCGCGACGACGTCCGCCTCAACTCGCATTACGCTAAGACAGGATGGCAGTGGTGTCACGTGCTCGTCTCGGCATCCATTGTCGCTATCGCGACGACGTCCGCCTCGACTCGCGTTTCGCTAAGACAGGGTGGCAGTGGTGTCACGTGCTCGTCTCGGCGTTCGTCATCGCTACCGCGACGACGTCCGCCTCGACTCGCGTTTTGCTAAGATAGGGTGGCAGTGCTGTCACGTGCTAGTCTCGGCGTCCGTCATCGCTACCGTGACGACGTCCGCCTCGACTCGCGTTTTGCTAAGACAGGGTGACAGTGGTCTCACGTGCTTGTCTCGGCGTCCGTCGTCGCTACCGCGACGACGTCCGCCTCGACTCGCGTTTCGCTAAGACAGGGTGGCAGTGGTGTCACGTGCTCGTCTCGGCGTTCGTCATCGCTACCGCGATGACGTCCGCCTCGACTCGCGTTTTGCTAAGACAGGATGGCAGTGGTGTCACGTCCTCGTCTCGGCGTCCATCGTCGCTACCGCGACGACGTCCGCCTCGACACGCGTTTCGCTAAGACAGGATGGCAGTGGTGTCACGTGCTCGTCTCGGCGTCCGTCGTCGCTATCGCGACGACGTCCGCCTCGACTCGCGTTACGCTAAGATAGGGTGGCAGTGGTGTCACGTGCTTGTCTCGGCGTCCGTCGTCGCTACCGCGACGACGTCCGCCTCGACTCGCATTTTGCTAAGACAGGGTGGCAGTGGTGTCACGTGCTCGTCTCGGCGTCCGTCGCCGCTACCGCGACGACGTCCGCCTCGACTCGCGTTACCCTAAGATAGACAGGGTGGCAGTTGTGTCACGTGCTCGTCTCGGCGTCGTAGTCGCTACCACGACGACGTCCGCCTCGACTCGCATTACGCTAAGACAGGATGACAGTGGTGTCACGTGCTCGTCTCGGCGTCCGTCGTCGCTATCGCGACGACGTCGGCTTGACTCGCGTTTCGCTAAGACAGGGTGGCAGTGGTGTCACGTGCTCATCTCGGCATCCGTCATCGCTACCGCGACGACGTCCGCCTCGACTCGCGTTTTGCTAAGACAGGGTGGCAGTGGTGTCACGTGCTCGTCTCGGCGTCCGTCGCCGCTACCGCGACGACGTCCGCCTCGACTCGCGTTACCCTAAGATAGACAGGGTGGCAGTTGTGTCACGTGCTCGTCTCGGCGTCGTAGTCGCTACCGCGACGACGTCCGCCTCGACTCGCATTACGCTAAGATAGGATGGCAGTGGTGTCACGTGCTCGTCTCGGCGTCCGTCATCGCTACCGCGACGACGTCCGCCTCGACTCGCGTTTTGCTAAGACAGGGTGGCAGTGCTATCACGTGATCGTCTCGGCGTCCGTCATCGCTACCGCGACGACGTCCGCCTCGACTCGCGTTTCGCTAAGACAGGGTGGCAGTGGTGTCACGTGCTCGTCTCGGCGTCCATCATCGCTACCGCGACGACGTCCGCCTCGACTCGCGTTTTGCTAAGACAGGGTGACAGAGGTCTCACGTGCTCGTCTCGGCGTCCGTCGTCGCTACCGCGACGACATCCGCCTCGACTCGCGTTTCGCTAAGACAGGGTGGCAGTGGTGTCACGTGCTAGTCTCGGCGTCCGTCATCGCTACCGCGATGACGTCCGCCTCGACTCGCGTTTTGCTAAGACAGGGTGGCAGTGGTGTCACGTACTCGTCTCGGTGTCCATCATCGCTACCGCGACGACGTCCGCCTCGATACGCGTTTCGCTAAAACAGGGTTGCAATGGTGTCACGTGCTCGTCTCGGCGTCCGTCGTCGCTATCGCGACGACGTCCACCTCGACTCGCGTTACGCTAATACAGGGTGGCAGTGGTGTCACGTGCTTGTCTCGGCGTCCGTCGTCGCTACCGCGACGACGTCCGCCTCGACTCGCATTTTGCTAAGACAGGGTGGCAGTGGTGTCACGTGCTCGTCTCGGCGTCCGTCGCCGCTACCGCGACGACGTCCGCCTCAACTCGCGTTACCCTAAGATAGACAGGGTGGCAGTTGTGTCACGTGCTCGTCTCGGCGTCGTAGTCGCTACCGCGACGACGTCCGCCTCGACTCGCATTACGCTAAGACAGGATGGCAGTGGTGTCACGTGCTCGTCTCGGCGTCCCTCGTCGCTATCGCGACGACGTCCGCCTCGACTCGCGTTTCGCTAAGACAGGGTGGCAATGGTGTCACGTGCTCGTCTCCGCGTCCGTCCTCGCTACCGCGACGACGTCCGCCTCGACTCGCGTGACCCTAACATAGATAGGGTGGCAGTGGTGTCACGTGCTCGTCTCAGCGTCCATCGTCGCTACCGCGACGACGTCCGCCTCGACTCGCGTTTTGCTAAGACAGGGTGACAGTGGTCTCACGTGCTTGTCTCTGCGTCCGTCGTCTCTACCGCGACGACGTCCGCCTCGACTCACGTTTCGCTAAGACAGGGTGGCAGTGGTGTCACGTGCTCGTCTCGGCGTCCATCGTCGCTATCGCGATGATGTCCGCCTTGACTCGCGTTTCGCTAAGACAGAGTGGCAGTGGTGTCCCATGCTTGTCTCGGCGTCCGTCGTCGCTACAGCGACGACGTCCGCCTCGACTCGTGTTTCGCTAAGACAGGGTGGCAGTGGTGTCACGTGCTCGTCTCGGCGTCCGCGTTACGCTAAGAAAGGGTGGAAGTGGTGTCACGTGCTCGTCTCGCCGTCCATCGTCGCTACCGCAACGACGTCCGCCTCGACTGGCATTACGCTAAGACAGGATGGCAGTGGTGTCACGTGCTCGTCTCGGCATCCATCATCGCTATCGCGACGACGTCCGCCTCGACTCGCGTTTCGCTAAGACAGGGTGGCAGTGGTGTCACGTGCTCGTCTCGGCGTCCGTCATCGCTACCGCGGCGACGTCCGCCTCGACTCGCGTTTTGCTAAGATAGGGTGGCAGTGCTGTCACGTGCTAGTCTCGGCGTCCGTCACCGCTACCGTGACGACGTCCGCCTCGACTCGCATTTTGCTAAGACAGGGTGACAGTGGTCTCACGTGCTTGTCTCGGCGTCCGTCGTCGCTACCGCGACGACGTCCGCCTCGACTCGCGTTTCGCTAAGACAGGGTGGCAGTGGTGTCACGTGCTTGTCTCGGCGTTCGTCATCGCTACCGCGATGACGTCCGCCTCGACTCGCGTTTTGCTAAGACAGGATGGCAGTGGTGTCACGTGCTTGTCTCGGCGTCCATCGCCGCTACCGCGACGACGTCCGCCTCGACTCTCGTTACCCTAAGATAGACAGGGTGGCAGTTGTGTCACGTGCTCGTCTCGGCGTCGTAGTCGCTACCGCGACGACGTCCGCCTCGACTCGCATTACGCTAAGACAGGATGACAGTGGTGTTACGTGCTCGTCTCGGCATCCGTCGTCGCTATCGCGACGACGTCGGCTTGACTCGCATTTAGCTAAGACAGGGTGGCAGTGGTGTCACGTGCTCGTCTCGGCGTCCGTCATCGCTACCGCGACGACGTCCGCCTCGACACGCGTTTTGCTAAGATAGGGGGGCCGTGCTGTCACGTGCTCGTCTCGGCGTCCGTTGTCGCTACCGCGACGACGTCCGCCTCGACTCGCGTTACCCTAAGATAGACAGGGTGGCAGTTGTGTCACGTGCTCGTCTCGGCGTCGTAGTCGCTACCGCGACGACGTCCGCCTCGACTCGCATTACGCTAAGACAGGATGACAGTGGTGTCACGTGCTCGTCTCGGCGTCCGTCGTCGCTATCGCGACGACGTCGGCTTGACTCGCGTTTCGCTAAGACAGGGTGGCAGTGGTGTCACGTGCTCATCTCGGCATCCGTCATCGCTACCGCGACGACGTCCGCCTCGACTCGCGTTTTGCTAAGACAGGGTGGCAGTGGTGTCACGTGCTCGTCTCGGCGTCCGTCGCCGCTACCGCGACGACGTCCGCCTCGACTCGCGTTACCCTAAGATAGACAGGGTGGCAGTTGTGTCACGTGCTCGTCTCGGCGTCGTAGTCGCTACCGCGACGACGTCCGCCTCGACTCGCATTACGCTAAGATAGGATGGCAGTGGTGTCACGTGCTCGTCTCGGCGTCCGTCATCGCTACCGCGACGACGTCCGCCTCGACTCGCGTTTTGCTAAGACAGGGTGGCAGTGCTATCACGTGATCGTCTCGGCGTCCGTCATCGCTACCGCGACGACGTCCGCCTCGACTCGCGTTTCGCTAAGACAGGGTGGCAGTGGTGTCACGTGCTCGTCTCGGCGTCCATCATCGCTACCGCGACGACGTCCGCCTCGACTCGCGTTTTGCTAAGACAGGGTGACAGAGGTCTCACGTGCTCGTCTCGGCGTCCGTCGTCGCTACCGCGACGACATCCGCCTCGACTCGCGTTTCGCTAAGACAGGGTGGCAGTGGTGTCACGTGCTCGTCTCGGCGTCCGTCATCGCTACCGCGATGACGTCCGCCTCGACTCGCGTTTTGCTAAGACAGGGTGGCAGTGGTGTCACGTACTCGTCTCGGTGTCCATCATCGCTACCGCGACGACGTCCGCCTCGATACACGTTTCGCTAAAACAGGGTGGCAATGGTGTCACGTGCTCGTCTCGGCGTCCGTCGTCGCTATCGCGACGACGTCCACCTCGACTCGCATTACGCTAATACAGGGTGGCAGTGGTGTCACGTGCTTGTCTCGGCGTCCGTCGTCGCTACCGCGACGACGTCCGCCTCGACTCGCATTTTGCTAAGACAGGGTGGCAGTGGTGTCACGTGCTCGTCTCGGCGTCCGTCGCCGCTACCGCGACGACGTCCGCCTCAACTCGCGTTACCCTAAGATAGACAGGGTGGCAGTTGTGTCACGTGCTCGTCTCGGCGTCGTAGTCGCTACCGCGACGACGTCCGCCTCGACTCGCATTACGCTAAGACAGGATGGCAGTGGTGTCACGTGCTCGTCTCGGCGTCCCTCGTCGATATCGCGACGACGTCCGCCTCGACTCGCGTTTCGCTAAGACAGGGTGGCAATGGTGTCACGTGCTCGTCTCGGCGTCCGTCCTCGCTACCGCGACGACGTCCGCCTCGACTCGCGTGACCCTAACATAGATAGGGTGGCAGTGGTGTCACGTGCTCGTCTCAGCGTCCATCGTCGCTACCGCGACGACGTCCGCCTCGACTCGCGTTTTGCTAAGACAGGGTGACAGTGGTCTCACGTGCTTGTCTCTGCGTCCGTCGTCTCTACCGCGACGACGTCCGCCTCGACTCACGTTTCGCTAAGACAGGGTGGCAGTGGTGTCACGTGCTCGTCTCGGCGTCCATCGTCGCTATCGCGATGATGTCCGCCTTGACTCGCGTTTCGCTAAGACAGAGTGGCTGTGGTGTCCCATGCTTGTCTCGGCGTCCGTCGTCGCTACAGCGACGACGTCCGCCTCGACTCGTGTTTCGCTAAGACAGGGTGGCAGTGGTGTCACGTGCTCGTCTCGGCGTCCGCGTTACGCTAAGAAAGGGTGGAAGTGGTGTCACGTGCTCGTCTCGCCGTCCATCGTCGCTACCGCAACGACGTCCGCCTCGACTGGCATTACGCTAAGACAGGATGGCAGTGGTGTCACGTGCTCGTCTCGGCATCCATCATCGCTATCGCGACGACGTCCGCCTCGACTCGCGTTTCGCTAAGACAGGGTGGCAGTGGTGTCACGTGCTCGTCTCGGCGTCCGTCATCGCTACCGCGACGACGTCCGCCTCGACTCGCGTTTTGCTAAGATAGGGTGGCAGTGCTGTCACGTGCTAGTCTCGGCGTCCGTCACCGCTACCGTGACGACGTCCGCCTCGACTCGCATTTTGCTAAGACAGGGTGACAGTGGTCTCACGTGCTTGTCTCGGCGTCCGTCGTCGCTACCGCGACGACGTCCGCCTCGACTCGCGTTTCGCTAAGACAGGGTGGCAGTGGTGTCACGTGCTTGTCTCGGCGTTCGTCATCGCTACCGCGATGACGTCCGCCTCGACTCGCGTTTTGCTAAGACAGGATGGCAGTGGTGTCACGTGCTCGTCTCGGCGTCCATCGCCGCTACCGCGACGACGTCCGCCTCGACTCTCGTTACCCTAAGATAGACAGGGTGGCAGTTGTGTCACGTGCTCGTCTCGGCGTCGTAGTCGCTACCGCGACGACGTCCGCCTCGACTCGCATTACGCTAAGACAGGATGACAGTGGTGTTACGTGCTCGTCTCGGCATCCGTCGTCGCTATCGCGACGACGTCGGCTTGACTCGCATTTAGCTAAGACAGGATGGCAGTGGTGTCACGTGCTCGTCTCGGCGTCCGTCATCGCTACCGCGACGACGTCCGCCTCGACACGCGTTTTGCTAAGATAGGGGGGCCGTGCTGTCACGTGCTCGTCTCGGCGTCCGTTGTCGCTACCGCGACGACGTCCGCCTCGACTCGCGTTACCCTAAGATAGACAGGGTGGCAGTTGTGTCACGTGCTCGTCTCGGCGTCGTAGTCGCTACCGCGACGACGTCCGCCTCGACTCGCATTACGCTAAGACAGGATGACAGTGGTGTCACGTGCTCGTCTCGGCGTCCGTCGTCGCTATCGCGACGACGTCGGCTTGACTCGCGTTTCGCTAAGACAGGGTGGCAGTGGTGTCACGTGCTCATCTCGGCATCCGTCATCGCTACCGCGACGACGTCCGCCTCGACTCGCGTTTTGCTAAGACAGGGTGGCAGTGGTGTCACGTGCTCGTCTCGGCGTCCGTCGCCGCTACCGCGACGACGTCCGCCTCGACTCGCGTTACCCTAAGATAGACAGGGTGGCAGTTGTGTCACGTGCTCGTCTCGGCGTCGTAGTCGCTACCGCGACGACGTCCGCCTCGACTCGCATTACGCTAAGATAGGATGGCAGTGGTGTCACGTGCTCGTCTCGGCGTCCGTCATCGCTACCGCGACGACGTCCGCCTCGACTCGCGTTTTGCTAAGACAGGGTGGCAGTGCTATCACGTGATCGTCTCGGCGTCCGTCATCGCTACCGCGACGACGTCCGCCTCGACTCGCGTTTCGCTAAGACAGGGTGGCAGTGGTGTCACGTGCTCGTCTCGGCGTCCATCATCGCTACCGCGACGACGTCCGCCTCGACTCGCGTTTTGCTAAGACAGGGTGACAGAGGTCTCACGTGCTCGTCTCGGCGTCCGTCGTCGCTACCGCGACGACATCCGCCTCGACTCGCGTTTCGCTAAGACAGGGTGGCAGTGGTGTCACGTGCTCGTCTCGGCGTCCGTCATCGCTACCGCGATGACGTCCGCCTCGACTCGCGTTTTGCTAAGACAGGGTGGCAGTGGTGTCACGTACTCGTCTCGGTGTCCATCATCGCTACCGCGACGACGTCCGCCTCGATACACGTTTCGCTAAAACAGGGTGGCAATGGTGTCACGTGCTCGTCTCGGCGTCCGTCGTCGCTATCGCGACGACGTCCACCTCGACTCGCGTTACGCTAATACAGGGTGGCAGTGGTGTCACGTGCTTGTCTCGGCGTCCGTCGTCGCTACCGCGACGACGTCCGCCTCGACTCGCATTTTGCTAAGACAGGGTGGCAGTGGTGTCACGTGCTCGTCTCGGCGTCCGTCGCCGCTACCGCGACGACGTCCGCCTCAACTCGCGTTACCCTAAGATAGACAGGGTGGCAGTTGTGTCACGTGCTCGTCTCGGCGTCGTAGTCGCTACCGCGACGACGTCCGCCTCGACTCGCATTACGCTAAGACAGGATGGCAGTGGTGTCACGTGCTCGTCTCGGCGTCCCTCGTCGATATCGCGACGACGTCCGCCTCGACTCGCGTTTCGCTAAGACAGGGTGGCAATGGTGTCACGTGCTCGTCTCGGCGTCCGTCCTCGCTACCGCGACGACGTCCGCCTCGACTCGCGTGACCCTAACATAGATAGGGTGGCAGTGGTGTCACGTGCTCGTCTCAGCGTCCATCGTCGCTACCGCGACGACGTCCGCCTCGACTCGCGTTTTGCTAAGACAGGGTGACAGTGGTCTCACGTGCTTGTCTCTGCGTCCGTCGTCTCTACCGCGACGACGTCCGCCTCGACTCACGTTTCGCTAAGACAGGGTGGCAGTGGTGTCACGTGCTCGTCTCGGCGTCCATCGTCGCTATCGCGATGATGTCCGCCTTGACTCGCGTTTCGCTAAGACAGAGTGGCTGTGGTGTCCCATGCTTGTCTCGGCGTCCGTCGTCGCTACAGCGACGACGTCCGCCTCGACTCGTGTTTCGCTAAGACAGGGTGGCAGTGGTGTCACGTGCTCGTCTCGGCGTCCGCGTTACGCTAAGAAAGGGTGGAAGTGGTGTCACGTGCTCGTCTCGCCGTCCATCGTCGCTACCGCAACGACGTCCGCCTCGACTGGCATTACGCTAAGACAGGATGGCAGTGGTGTCACGTGCTCGTCTCGGCATCCATCATCGCTATCGCGACGACGTCCGCCTCGACTCGCGTTTCGCTAAGACAGGGTGGCAGTGGTGTCACGTGCTCGTCTCGGCGTCCGTCATCGCTACCGCGACGACGTCCGCCTCGACTCGCGTTTTGCTAAGATAGGGTGGCAGTGCTGTCACGTGCTAGTCTCGGCGTCCGTCACCGCTACCGTGACGACGTCCGCCTCGACTCGCATTTTGCTAAGACAGGGTGACAGTGGTCTCACGTGCTTGTCTCGGCGTCCGTCGTCGCTACCGCGACGACGTCCGCCTCGACTCGCGTTTCGCTAAGACAGGGTGGCAGTGGTGTCACGTGCTTGTCTCGGCGTTCGTCATCGCTACCGCGATGACGTCCGCCTCGACTCGCGTTTTGCTAAGACAGGATGGCAGTGGTGTCACGTGCTCGTCTCGGCGTCCATCGCCGCTACCGCGACGACGTCCGCCTCGACTCGCGTTACCCTAAGATAGACAGGGTGGCAGTTGTGTCACGTGCTCGTCTCGGCGTCGTAGTCGCTACCGCGACGACGTCCGCCTCGACTCGCATTACGCTAAGACAGGATGACAGTGGTGTTACGTGCTCGTCTCGGCGTCCGTCGTCGCTATCGCGACGACGTCGGCTTGACTCGCATTTAGCTAAGACAGGGTGGCAGTGGTGTCACGTGCTCGTCTCGGCGTCCGTCATCGCTACCGCGACGACGTCCGCCTCGACACGCGTTTTGCTAAGACAGGGTGGCCGTGCTGTCACGTGCTCGTCTCGGCGTCCGTTGTCGCTACTGCGACGACGTCCGCCTCGACACGCGTTACCCTAAGATAGACAGGGTGGCAGTTGTGTCACGTGCTCGTCTCGGCGTCGTAGTCGCTACCGCGACGACGTCCGCCTCGACTCGCATTACGCTAAGATAGGATGGCAGTGGTGTCACGTGCTCGTCTCGGCGTCCGTCATCGCTACCGCGACGACGTCCGCCTCGACTCGCGTTTTGCTAAGACAGGGTGGCAGTGCTATCACGTGATCGTCTCGGCGTCCGTCATCGCTACCGCGACGACGTCCGCCTCGACTCGTGTTTCGCTAAGACAGGGTGGCAGTGGTGTCACGTGCTCATCTCGGCATCCGTCATCGCTACCGCGACGACGTCCGCCTCGACTCGCGTTTTGCTAAGACAGGGTGGCAGTGGTGTCACGTGCTCGTCTCGGCGTCCGTCGCCGCTACCGCGACGACGTCCGCCTTGACTCGCGTTACCCTAAGATAGACAGGGTGGCAGTTGTGTCACGTGCTCGTCTCGGCGTCGTAGTCGCTACCGCGACGACGTCCGCTTCGACTCGCATTACGCTAAGATAGGATGGCAGTGGTGTCAAGTGCTCGTCTCGGCGTCCGTCATCGCTACCGCGACGACGTCCGCCTCGACTCGCGTTTTGCTAAGACAGGGTGGCAGTGCTATCACGTGATCGTCTCGGCGTCCGTCATCGCTACCGCGACGACCTCCGCCTCGACTCGCGTTTCGCTAAGACAGGGTGGCAGTGGTGTCACGTGCTCGTCTCGGCGTCCATCATCGCTACCGCGACGACGTCCGCCTCGACTCGCGTTTTGCTAAACAGGGTGACAGAGGTCTCACGTGCTCGTCTCGGCGTCCGTCGTCGCTACCGCGACGACATCCGCCTCGACTCACGTTTCGCTAAGACAGGGTGGCAGTGGTGTCACGTGCTCGTCTCGGCGTCCGTCATCGCTACCGCGATGACGTCCGCCTCGACTCGCGTTTTGCTAAGACAGGGTGGCAGTGGTGTCACGTACTCGTCTCGGTGTCCATCTTCGCTACCGCGATGACGTCCGCCTCGATACGCGTTTCGCTAAAACAGGGTGGCAGTGGTGTCACGTGCTCGTCTCGGCGTCCGTCGTCGCTATCGCGATGACGTCCACCTCGACTCGCGTTACGCTAATACAGGGTGGCAGTGGTGTCACGTGCTTGTCTCGGCGTCCGTCGTCGCTACCGCGACGACGTCCGCCTCGACTCGCATTTTGCTAAGACAGGGTGGCAGTGGTGTCACGTGCTCGTCTCGGCGTCCGTCGCCGCTACCGCGACGACGTCCGCCTCAACTCGCGTTACCCTAAGATAGACAGGGTGGCAGTTGTGTCACGTGCTCGTCTCGGCGTCGTAGTCGCTACCGCGACGACGTCCGCCTCGACTCGCATTACGCTAAGACAGGATGGCAGTGGTGTCACGTGCTCGTCTCGGCGTCCCTCGTCGCTATCGCGACGACGTCCGCCTCGACTCGCGTTTCGCTAAGACAGGGTGGCAATGGTGTCACGTGCTCGTCTCGGCGTCCGTCCTAGCTACCGCGACGACGTCCGCCTCGACTCGCGTGACCCTAACATAGATAGGGTGGCAGTGGTGTCACGTGCTCGTCTCAGCGTCCATCTTCGCTACCGCGACGACGTCCGCCTCGACTCGCGTTTTGCTAAGACAGGGTGACAGTGGTCTCACGTGCTTGTCTCGGCGTCTGTCGTCTCTACCGCGACGACGTCCGCCTCGACTCACGTTTCGCTAAGACAGGGTGGCAGTGGTGTCACGTGCTTGTCTCGGCGTCCGTCGTCGCTACCGCCACGACGTCCGCCTCGACTCGCATTTTGCTAAGACAGGGTGGCAGTGGTGTCACGTGCTCGTCTCGGCGTCCGTCGCCGCTACCGCGACGACGTCCGCCTCAACTCGCGTTACCCTAAGATAGACAGGGTGGCAGTTGTGTCACGTGCTCGTCTCGGCGTCGTAGTCGCTACCGCGACGACGTCCGCCTCGACTCGCATTACGCTAAGACAGGATGGCAGTGGTGTCACGTGCTCGTCTCGGCGTCCCTCGTCGCTATCGCGACGACGTCCGCCTCGACTCGCGTTTCGCTAAGACAGGGTGGCAATGGTGTCACGTGCTCGTCTCGGCGTCCGTCCTCGCTACCGCGACGACGTCCGCCTCGACTCGCGTGACCCTAACATAGATAGGGTGGCAGTGGTGTCACGTGCTCGTCTCAGCGTCCATCGTCGCTACCGCGACGACGTCCGCCTCGACTCGCGTTTTGCTAAGACAGGGTGACAGTGGTCTCACGTGCTTGTCTCGGCGTCTGCCGTCTCTACCGCGACGACGTCCGCCTCGACTCACGTTTCGCTAAGACAGGGTGGCAGTGGTGTCACGTGCTCGTCTCGGCGTCCATCGTCGCTATCGCGATGATGTCCGCCTCGACTCGTGTTTCGCTAAGACAGGGTGGCAGTGGTGTCACGTGCTCGTCTCGGCGTCCGCGTTACGCTAAGAAAGGGTGGAAGTGGTGTCACGTGCTCGTCTCGCCGTCCATCGTCGCTACCGCAACGACGTCCGCCTCGACTGGCATTACGCTAAGACAGGATGGCAGTGGTGTCACGTGCTCGTCTCGGCATCCATCATCGCTATCGCGACGACGTCCGCCTCGACTCGCGTTTCGCTAAGACAGGGTGGCAGTGGTGTCACGTGCTCGTCTTGGCGTCCGTCATCGCTACCGCGACGACGTCCGCCTCGACTCGTGTTTTGCTAAGATAGGGTGGCAGTGCTGTCACGTGCTAGTCTCGGCGTCCGTCATCGCTACCGTGACGACGTCCGCCTCGACTCGCATTTTGCTAAGACAGGGTGACAGTGGTCTCACGTGCTTGTCTCGGCGTCCGTCGTCGCTACCGCGACGACGTCTGCCTCGACTCGCGTTTCGCTAAGACAGGGTGGCAGTGGTGTCACGTGCTTGTCTCGGCGTTCGTCATCGCTACCGCGATGACGTCCGCCTCGACTCGCGTTTTGCTAAGACAGGATGGCAGTGGTGTCACGTGCTCGTCTCGGCGTCCATCGCCGCTACCGCGACGACGTCCGCCTCGACTCGCGTTACCCTAAGATAGACAGGGTGGCAGTTGTGTCACGTGCTCGTCTCGGCGTCGTAGTCGCTACCGCGACGACGTCCGCCTCGACTCGCATTACGCTAAGACAGGATGACAGTGGTGTTACGTGCTCGTCTCGGCGTCCTTCGTCGCTATCGCGACGACGTCGGCTTGACTCGCATTTAGCTAAGACAGGGTGGCAGTGGTGTCACGTGCTCGTCTCGGCGTCCATCGCCGCTACCGCGACGACGTCCGCCTCGACTCGCGTTACCCTAAGATAGACAGGGTGGCAGTTGTGTCACGTGCTCGTCTCGGCGTCGTAGTCGCTACCGCGACGACGTCCGCCTCGACTCGCATTACGCTAAGACAGGATGACAGTGGTGTTACGTGCTCGTCTCGGCGTCCGTCGTCGCTATCGCGACGACGTCGGCTTGACTCGCATTTAGCTAAGACAGGGTGGCAGTGGTGTCACGTGCTCGTCTCGGCGTCCGTCATCGCTACCGCGACGACGTCCGCCTCGACACGCGTTTTGCTAAGACAGGGTGGCCGTGCTGTCACGTGCTCGTCTCGGCGTCCGTTGTCGCTACCGCGACGACGTCCGCCTCGACACGCGTTACCCTAAGATAGACAGGGTGGCAGTTGTGTCACGTGCTCGTCTCGGTGTCGTAGTCGCTACCGCGACGACGTCCGCCTCGACTCGCATTACGCTAAGATAGGATGGCAGTGGTGTCACGTGCTCGTCTCGGCGTCCGTCATCGCTACCGCAACGACGTCCGCCTCGACTCGCGTTTTGCTAAGACAGGGTGGCAGTGCTATCACGTGATCATCTCGGCGTCCGTCATCGCTACCGCGACGACGTCCGCCTCGACTCGCGTTTCGCTAAGACAGGGTGGCAGTGGTGTCACGTGCTCATCTCGGCATCCGTCATCGCTACCGCGACGACATCCGCCTCGACTCGCGTTTTGCTAAGACAGGGTGGCAGTGGTGTCACGTGCTCGTCTCGGCGTCCGTCGCCGCTACCGCGACGACGTCCGCCTTGACTCGCGTAACCCTAAGATAGACAGGGTGGCAGTTGTGTCACGTGCTCGTCTCGGCGTCGTAGTCGCTACCGCGACGACGTCCGCCTCGACTCGCATTATGCTAAGATAGGATGGCAGTGGTGTCAAGTGCTCGTCTCGGCGTCCGTCATCGCTACCGCGACGACGTCCGCCTCGACTCGCGTTTTGCTAAGACAGGGTGGCAGTGCTATCACGTGATCGTCTCGGCGTCCGTCATCGCTACCGCGACGACCTCCGCCTCGACTCGCGTTTCGCTAAGACAGGGTGGCAGTGGTGTCACGTGCTCGTCTCGGCGTCCATCATCGCTACCGCGACGACGTCCGCCTCGACTCGCGTTTTGCTAAGACAGGGTGACAGAGGTCTCACGTGCTCGTCTCGGCGTCCGTCGTCGCTACCGCGACGACATCCGCCTCGACTCGCGTTTCGCTAAGACAGGGTGGCAGTGGTGTCACGTGCTCGTCTCGGCGTCCGTCATCGCTACCGCGATGACGTCCGCCTCGACTCGCGTTTTGCTAAGACAGGGTGGCAGTGGTGTCACGTACTCGTCTCGGTGTCCATCTTCGCTACCGCGACGACGTCCGCCTCGATACGCGTTTCGCTAAAACAGGGTGGCAGTGGTGTCACGTGCTCGTCTCGGCGTCCGTCGTCGCTATCGCGACGACGTCCACCTCGACTTGCGTTACGCTAATACAGGGTGGCAGTGGTGTCACGTGCTTGTCTCGGCGTCCGTCGTCGCTACCGCGACGACGTCCGCCTCGACTCGCATTTTGCTAAGACAGGGTGGCAGTGGTGTCACGTGCTCGTCTCGGCGTCCGTCGCCGCTACCGCGACGACGTCCGCCTCAACTCGCGTTACCCTAAGATAGACAGGGTGGCAGTTGTGTCACGTGCTCGTCTCGGCGTCGTAGTCGCTACCGCGACGACGTCCGCCTCGACTCGCATTACGCTAAGACAGGATGGCAGTGGTGTCACGTGCTCGTCTCGGCGTCCCTCGTCGCTATCGCGACGACGTCCGCCTCGACTCGCGTTTCGCTAAGACAGGGTGGCAATGGTGTCACGTGCTCGTCTCGGCGTCCGTCCTCGCTACCGCGACGACGTCCGCCTCGACTCGCGTGACCCTAACATAGATAGGGTGGCAGTGGTGTCACGTGCTCGTCTCAGCGTCCATCGTCGCTACCGCGACGACGTCCGCCTCGACTCGCGTTTTGCTAAGACAGGGTGACAGTGGTCTCACGTGCTTGTCTCGGCGTCTGTCGTCTCTACCGCGACGACGTCCGCCTCGACTCACGTTTCGCTAAGACAGGGTGGCAGTGGTGTCACGTGCTCGTCTCGGCGTCCATCGTCGCTATCGCGATGATGTCCGCCTCGACTCGTGTTTCGCTAAGACAGGGTGGCAGTGGTGTCACGTGCTCGTCTCGGCGTCCGCGTTACGCTAAGAAAGGGTGGAAGTGGTGTCACGTGCTCGTCTCGCCATCCATCGTCGCTACCGCAACGACGTCCGCCTCGACTGGCATTACGCTAAGACAGGATGGCAGTGGTGTCACGTGCTCGTCTCGGCATCCATCATCGCTATCGCGACGACGTCCGCCTCGACTCGCGTTTCGCTAAGACAGGGTGGCAGTGGTGTCACGTGCTCGTCTCGGTGTCCGTCATCGCTACTGCGACTACGTCCGCCTCGACTCGCGTTTTGCTAAGATAGGGTGGCAGTGCTGTCACGTGCTAGTCTCGGCGTCCGTCATCGCTACCGTGACGACGTCCGCCTCGACTCGCATTTTGCTAAGCCAGGGTGACAGTGGTCTCACGTGCTAGTCTCGGCGTCCGTCGTCGCTACCGCGACGACGTCTGCCTCGACTCGCGTTTCGCTAAGACAGGGTGGCAGTGGTGTCACGTGCTTGTCTCGGCGTTCGTCATCGCTACCGCGATGACGTCCGCCTCGACTCGCGTTTTGCTAAGACAGGATGGCAGTGGTGTCACGTGCTCGTCTCGGCGTCCATCGCCGCTACCGCGACGACGTCCGCCTCGACTCGCGCTACCCTAAGATAGACAGGGTGGCAGTTGTGTCACGTGCTCGTCTCGGCGTCGTAGTCGCTACCGCGACGACGTCCGCCTCGACTCGCATTACGCTAAGACAGGATGACAGTGGTGTTACGTGCTCGTCTCGGCGTCCTTCGTCGCTATCGCGACGACGTCGGCTTGACTCGCATTTAGCTAAGACAGGGTGGCAGTGGTGTCACGTGCTCGTCTCGGCGTCCGTCATCGCTACCGCGACGACGTCCGCCTCGACACGTGTTTTGCTAAGACAGGGTGGCCGTGCTGTCACGTGCTCGTCTCGGCGTCCGTTGTCGCTACCGCGACGACGTCCGCCTCGACTCGCGTTACCCTAAGATAGACAGGGTGGCAGTTGTGTCACGTGCTCGTCTCGGCGTCGTAGTCGCTACCGCGACGACGTCCGCCTCGACAAGCATTACGCTAAGACAGGATGGCAGTAGTGTCACGTGCTCGTCTCGGCGTCCGTCATCGCTACCGCGACGACGTCCGCCTCGACTCGCGTTTTGCTAAGACAAGGTGGCAGTGCTGTCACGTGATCGTCTCGGCGTCCGTCATCGCTACCGCGACGACGTCCGCCTCGACTCGCATTTCGCTAAGACAGGGTGGCAGTGGTGTCAAGTGCTCGTCTCGGCGTCCATCATCGCTACCGCGACGACGTCCGCCTCGACTCGCGTTTTGCTAAGACAGGGTGACAGAGGTCTCACGTGCTCGCCTCGGCATCCGTCGTCGCTACCGCGACGACATCCGCCTCGACTCGCGTTTCGCTAAGACAGGGTGGCAGTGGTGTCACGTGCTCGTCTCGGCGTCGATCATCGCTACCGCGACGACGTCCGCCTCGACTCGCGTTTTGCTAAGACAGGTTGACAGAGGTCTCACGTGCTCGTCTCGGCGTCCGTCGTCGCTACCGCGACGACATCCGCCTCGACTCGCGTTTCGCTAAGACAGGGTGGCAGTGGTGTCACGTGCTCGTCTCAGCGTCCGTCATCGCTACCGCGATGACGTCCGCCTCGACTCGTGTTTTGCTAAGACAGGGTGGCAGTGGTGTCACGTACTCGTCTCGGTGTCCATCATCGCTACCGCGACGACGTCCGCCTCGATACGCGTTTCGCTAAAACAGGGTGGCAGTGGTGTCACGTGCTCGTCTCGGCGTCCGTCGTCGCTATCGCGACGACGTCCACCTCGACTCGCGTTACGCTAATACAGGGTGGCAGTGGTGTCACGTGCTTGTCTCGACGTCCGTCGTCGCTACCGCGACGACGTCCGCCTCGACTCGCATTTTGCTAAGACAGGGTGGCAGTGGTGTCACGTGCTCGTCTCGGCGTCCGTCGCCGCTACCGCGACGACGTCCGCCTCAACTCGCGTTACCCTAAGATAGACAGGGTGGCAGTTGTGTCACGTGCTCGTCTCGGCGTCATAGTCGCTACCGAGACGACGTCCGCCTCGACTCGCATTACGCTAAGACAGGATGGCAGTGGTGTCACGTGCTCGTCTCGTCGTCCGTCGTCGCTATCGCGACGACGTCCGCCTCGACTCGCGTTTCGCTAAGACAGGGTGGCAATGGTGTCACGTGCTCGTCTCGGCGTCCGTCCTCGCTACCGCGACGACGTCCGCCTCGACTCGCGTGACCCTAACATAGATAGGGTGGCAGTGGTGTCACGTGCTCGTCTCAGCGTCCATCGTCGCTACCACGACGACGTCCGCCTCGACTCGCGTTTTGCTAAGACAGGGTGACAGTGGTCTCATGTGCTTGTCTCGGCGTCCGTCGTCTCTACCGCGACGACGTCCGCCTCGACTCACGTTTCGCTAAGACAGGGTGGCAGTGGTGTCACGTGCTCGTCTCGGCATCCATCGTCGCTATCGCGATGATGTCCGCCTTGACTCGCGTTTCGCTAAGACAGAGTGGCAGTGGTGTCCCATGCTTGTCTCGGCGTCCGTCGTCGCTACAGCGACGACGTCCGCCTCGACTCGTGTTTCGCTAAGACAGGGTGGCAGTGGTGTCACGTGCTCGTCTCGGCATCCGCGTTACGCTAAGACAGGGTGGAAGTGGTGTCACGTGCTCGTCTCGCCGTCCATCGTCGCTACCGCAACGACGTCCGCCTCGACTTGCATTACGCTAAGACAGGATGGCAGTGGTGTCACGTGCTCGTCTCGGCATCCATCATCGCTATCGCGACGACGTCCGCCTCGACTCGCGTTTCGCTAAGACAGGGTGGCAGTGGTGTCACGTGCTCGTCTCGGCGTCCGTCATCGCTACCGCGATGACGTCCGCCTCGACTCGCGTTTTGCTAAGATAGGGTGGCAGTGATGTCACGTGCTAGTCTCGGCGTCCGTCATCGCTACCGTGACGACGTCCGCCAAGACTCGCATTTTGCTAAGACAGGGTGACAGTGGTCTCACGTGCTTGTCTCGGCGTCCGTCGTCGCTACCGCGACGACGTCCGCCTCGACTCGCGTTTCGCTAAGACAGGGTGGCAGTGGTGTCACGTGCTTGTCTCGGCGTTCGTCATCGCTACCGCGATGACGTCCGCCTCGACTCGCGTTTTGCTAAGACAGGATGGCAGTGGTGTCACGTGCTCGTCTCGGCGTCCATCGCCGCTACCGCGACGACGTCCGCCTCGACTCGCGTTACCCTAAGATAGACAGGGTGGCAGTTGTGTCACGTGCTCGTCTCGGCGTCGTAGTCGCTACCGCGACGACGTCCGCCTCGACTCGCATTACGCTAAGACAGGATGACAGTGGTGTTACGTGCTCGTCTCGGCGTCCGTAGTCGCTATCGCGACGACGTCGGCTTGACTCGCATTTAGCTAAGACAGGGTGGCAGTGGTGTCACGTGCTCGTCTCGGCGTCCGTCATCGCTACCGCGACGAAGTCCGCCTCGACACGCGTTTTGCTAAGACAGGGTGGCCGTGCTGTCACGTGCTCGTCTCGGCGTCCGTTGTCGCTACCGCGACGACGTCCGCCTCGACTCGCGTTACCCTAAGATAGACAGGGTGGCAGTTGTGTCACGTGCTCGTCTCGGCGTCGTAGTCGCTACCGCGACGACGTCCGCCTCGACTCGCATTACGCTAAGACAGGATGGCAGTGGTGTCACGTGCTCGTCTCGGCGTCCGTCATCGCTACCGCGACGACGTCCGCCTCGACTCGCGTTTTGCTAAGACAAGGTGGCAGTGCTGTCACGTGATCGTCTCGGCGTCCGTCATCGCTACCGCGACGATGTCCGCCTCGACTCGCATTTCGCTAAGACAGGGTGGCAGTGGTGTCAAGTGCTCGTCTCGGCGTCCATCATCGCTACCGCGACGACGTCCGCCTCGACTCACGTTTTGCTAAGACAGGGTGACAGAGGTCTCACGTGCTCGCCTCGGCATCCGTCGTCGCTACCGCCACGACATCCGCCTCGACTCGCGTTTCGCTAAGACAGGGTGGCAGTGGTGTCACGTGCTCGTCTCGGCGTCCGTCATCGCTACCGCGATGACGTCCGCCTCGACTCGCGTTTTGCTAAGACAGGGTGGCAGTGGTGTCACATGCTCGTCTCGGCGTCCATCATCGCTACCGCGACGACGTCCGCCTCGATAGACGTTTCGCTAAGACAGGGTGGCAGTGGTGTCACGTGCTCGTCTCGGCGTCCGTCGTCGCTATCGCGACGACGTCCACCTCGACTCGCGTTACGCTAATACAGGGTGGCAGTGGTGTCACGTGCTTGTCTCGGCGTCCGTCGCCGCTACCGCGACGACGTCCGCCTCGACTCGCGTTACCCTTAGATAGACAGGGTGGCAGTTGTGTCACGTGCTCGTCTCGGCGTCGTAGTCGCTACCGCGACGACGTCCGCCTCGACTCGCATTACGCTAAGACAGGATGGCAGTGGTGTCACGTGCTCGTCTCGGCGTCCCTCGTCGCTATCGCGACGACGTCCGCCTCGACTCGCGTTTCGCTAAGACTGGGTGGCAATGGTGTCACGTGCTCGTCTCGGCGTCCGTCCTCGCTACCGCGACGACGTCCGCCTCGACTCGCGTGACCCTAACATAGATAGGGTGGCAGTGGTGTCACGTGCTCGTCTCAGCGTCCATCGTCGCTACCGCGACGACGTCCGCCTCGGCTCGTGTTTTGCTAAGACAGGGTGACAGTGGTCTCACGTGCTTGTCTCGGCGTCCGTCGTCTCTACCGCGACGACGTCCGCCTCGACTCACGTTTCGCTAAGACCAGGGTGGCAGTGGTGTCACGTGCTCGTCTCGGCGTCCATCGTCGCTATCGCGATGATGTCCGCCTTGACTCGCGTTTCGCTAAGACAGAGTGGCAGTGGTGTCCCATGCTTGTCTCAGCGTCCGTCGTCGCTACAGCGACGACGTCCGCCTCGACTCGTGTTTCGCTAAGACAGGGTGGCAGTGGTGTCACGTGCTCGTCTCGGCGTCCGCGTTACGCTAAGACAGGGTGGAAGTGGTGTCACGTGCTCGTCTCGCCGTCCATCGTCGCTACTGCAACGACGTCCGCCTCGACTCGCATTACGCTAAGACAGGATGGCAGTGGTGTCACGTGCTCGTCTCGGCATCCATCATCGCTATCGCGACGACGTCCGCCTCGACTCGCGTTTCGCTAAGACAGGGTGGCAGTGGTGTCACGTGCTCGTCTCGGCGTCCGTCATCGCTACTGCGACGACGTCCGCCTCGACTCGCGTTTTGCTAAGATAGGGTGGCAGTGCTGTCACGTGCTAGTCTCGGCGTCCGTCATCGCTACCGTGACGACGTCCGCCTCGACTCGCATTTTGCTAAGACAGGGTGACAGTGGTCTCACGTGCTTGTCTCGGCGTCCGTCGTCGCTACCGCGACGACGTCCGCCTCGACTCGCGTTTCGCTAAGACAGGGTGGCAGTGGTGTCACGTGCTTGTCTCGGCGTTCGTCATCGCTACCGCGATGACGTCCGCCTCGACTCGTGTTTTGCTAAGACAGGATGGCAGTGGTGTCACGTGCTCGTCTCGGCGTCCATCGCCGCTACCGCGACGACATCCGCCTCGACTCGCGTTACCCTAAGATAGACACGGTGGCAGTTGTGTCACGTGCTCGTCTCGGCGTCGTAGTCGCTACCGCGACGACGTCCGCCTCGACTCGCATTATGCTAAGACAGGATGACAGTGGTGTTACGTGCTCGTCTCGGCGTCCGTCGTCGCTATCGCGACGACGTCGGCTTGACTCGCATTTCGCTAAGACAGGGTGGCAGTGGTGTCACGTGCTCGTCTCGGCGTCCGTCATCGCTACCGAGACGACGTCCGCCTCGACTCGCGTTTTGCTAAGACAGGGTGGCCGTGCTCGTCTCGGCGTCCGTCGTCGCTACCGCGACGACGTCCGCCTCGACTCGCGTTACCCTAAGATAGACAGGGTGGCAGTTGTGTCACGTGCTCGTCTCGGCGTCGTAGTCGCTACCGCGACGACGTCCGCCTCGACTCGCATTACGCTAAGACAGGATGGCAGTGGTGTCACGTGCTCGTCTCGGCGTCCGTCATCGCTACCGCGACGACGTCCGCCTCGACTCGCGTTTTGCTAAGACAGGGTGGCAGTGCTGTCACGTGATCGTCTCGGCGTCCGTCATCGCTACCGCGACGACGTCCGCCTCGACTCGCATTTCGCTAAGACAGGGTGGCAGTGGTGTCAAGTGCTCGTCTCGGCGTCCATCATCGCTACCGCGACGACGTCCGCCTCGACTCGCGTTTTGCTAAGACAGGGTGACAGAGGTCTCACGTGCTCGCCTCGGCATCCGTCGTCGCTACCGCGACGACATCCGCCTCGACTCGCGTTTCGCTAAGACAGGGTGGCAGTGGTGTCACGTGCTCGTCTCGGCGTCCGTCATCGCTACCGCGATGACGTCCGCCTCGACTCGCGTTTTGCTAAGACAGGGTGGCAGTGGTGTCACGTGCTCGTCTCGGCATCCATCATCGCTACCGCGACGACGTCCGCCTCGATAGACGTTTCGCTAAGACAGGGTGGCAGTGGTGTCACGTGCTCGTCTCGGCGTCCGTCGTCGCAATCGCGACGACGTCCACCTTGACTCGCGTTACGCTAATACAGGGTGGCAGTGGTCTCACGTGCTTGTCTCGGCGTCCGTCGTCGATACCGCGACGACGTCCGCCTCGACTCGCATTTTGCTAAGACAGGGTGGCAGTGGTGTCACGTGCTCGTCTCGGCATCCGTCGCCGCTACCGCGACGACGTCCGCCTCGACTCGCGTTACCCTTAGATAGACAGGGTGGCAGTTGTGTCACGTGCTCGTCTCGGCGTCGTAGTCGCTACCGCGACGACGTCCGCCTCGATTCGCATTACAGTAAGACAGGATGGCAGTGGTGTCACGTGCTAGTCTCGGCGTCCGTCGTCGCTATCGCGACGACGTCCGCCTCGACTCGCGTTTCGCTAAGACAGGGTGGCAATGGTGTCACGAGCTCGTCTCGGCGTCCGTCCTCGCTACCGCGACGACGTCCGCCTCGACTCGCGTGACCCTAACATAGATAGGGTGGCAGTGGTGTCACGTGCTCGTCTCAGCGTCCATCGTCGCTACAGCGACGACGTCCGCCTCGACTCGCGTTTCGCTAAGACAGGGTGACAGTGGTCTCACGTGCTTGTCTCGGCGTCCGTCGTCTCTACCGCGACGATGTCCGCCTCAACTCACGTTTCGCTAAGACAGGGTGGCAGTGGTGTCACGTGCTCGTCTCGGCGTCCATCGTCGCTATCGCGATGATGTCCGCCTTGACTCGCGTTTCGCTAAGACAGAGTGGCAGTGGTGTCCCATGCTTGTCTCGGCGTCCGTCGTCGCTACAGCGACGACGTCCGCCTCGACTCGTGTTTCGCTAAGACAGGGTGGCAGTGGTGTCACGTGCTCTTCTCGGCGTCCGCGTTACGCTAAGACAGGGTGGCAGTGGTGTCACGTGCTCGTCTCGCCGTCCATCGTTGCTACCGCAACGACGTCCGCCTCGACTCGCATTACGCTAAGACAGGATGGCAGTGGTGTCACGTGCTCGTCTCGGCATCCATCATCGCTATCGCGACGACGTCCGCCCCGACTCGCGTTTCGCTAAGACAGGGTGGCAGTGGTGTCACGTGGTCGTCTCGGCGTCCGTCATCGCTACCGCGACGACGTCCGCCTCGACTCGCGTTTTGCTAAGACAGGGTGACAGTGGTCTCACGTGCTTGTCTCGGCGTCCGTCGTCGCTACCGCGACGACGTCCGCCTCGACTCGCGTTTCGCTAAGACAGGGTGGCAGTGGTGTCACGTGCTCGTCTCGGCGTTCGTCATCGCTACCACGATGACGTCCGCCTCGACACGCGTTTCGCTAAGACAGGATGGCAGTGGTGTCACGTGCTCGTCTCGGCGTCCGTCGTCGCTATCGCGACGACGTCCGCCTCGACTCGCGTTACGCTAGGACAGTGTGGCAGTTGTGTCACGTGCTCGTCTCGGCGTCGTAGTCTCTACCGCGACGACGTCCGCCTCGACTCGCATTACGCTAAGACAGGATGGCAGTGGTGTCACGTGCTCGTCTCGGCGTCCGTCGTCGCTATCGCGACGACGTCCGCCTCGACTCGCGTTTCGCTAAGACAGGGTGGCAATGGTGTCACGTGCTCGTCTCGGCGTCCGTCCTCGCTACCGCGACGACGTCCGCCTCGACTCGCGTGACCCTAACATAGATAGGGTGGCAGTGGTGTCACGTGCTCGTCTCAGCGTCCATCGTCGCTACCGCGACGACGTCCGCCTCGACTCGCGTTTTGCTAAGACAGGGTGACAGTGGTCTCACGTGCTTGTCTCGGCGTCCGTCGTCTCTACCGCGACGACGTCCGCCTCGACTCAAGTTTCGCTAAGACAGGGTGGCAGTGGTGTCACGTGCTCGTCTCGGCGTCCATCGTCGCTATCGCGATGATGTCCGCCTTGACTCGCGTTTCGCTAAGACAGAGTGGCAGTGGTGTCCCATGCTTGTCTCGGCGTCCGTCGTCGCTACAGCGACGACGTCCGCCTCGACTCATGTTTCGCTAAGACAGGGTGGCAGTGGTGTCACGTGCTCGTCTCGGCGTCCGCGTTACGCTAAGACAGGGTGGAAGTGGTGTCACGTGCTCGTCTCGCCATCCATCGTCGCTACCTCAACGACGTCCGCCTCGACTCGCATTACGCTAAGACAGGATGGCAGTGGTGTCACGTGCTCGTCTCGGCATCCATCATCGCTATCGCGACGACGTCCGCCTCGACTCGCGTTTCGCTAAGACAGGGTGGCAGTGGTGTCACGTGCTCGTCTCGGCGTCCGTCATCGCTACCGCGACGACGTCCGCCTCAACTCGCGTTTTGCTAAGATAGGGTGGCAGTGCTGTCACGTGCTAGTCTCGGCGTCCGTCATCGCTACCGTGACGACGTCCGCCTCGACTCGCATTTTGCTAAGACAGGATGACAGTGGTCTCACGTGCTTGTCTTGGCGTCCGTCGTCGCTACCGCGACGACGTCCGCCTCGACTCGCGTTTCGCTAAGACAGGGTGGCAGTGGTGTCACGTGCTTGTCTCGGCGTTCGTCATCGCTACCGCGATGACGTCCGCCTCGACTCGCGTTTTGCTAAGACAGGATGGCAGTGGTGTCACGTGCTCGTCTCGGCGTCCATCGCCGCTACCGCGACGACGTCCGCCTCGACTCGCGTTACCCTAAGATAGACAGGGTGGCAGTTGTGTCACGTGCTCGTCTCGGCGTCGTAGTCGCTACCGCGACGACGTCCGCCTCGACTCGCATTTCGCTAAGACAGGGTGGCAGTGGTGTCACGTGCTCGTCTCGGCGTCCGTCATCGCTACCGCGACGACGTCCGCCTCGACTCGCGTTTTGCTAAGACAGGGTGGCCGTGCTGTCACGTGCTCGTCTCGGCGTCCGTCGTCGCTACCGCGACGACGTCCGCCTCGACTCGCGTTACCCTAAGATAGACAGGGTGGCAGTTGTGTCACGTGCTCGTCTCGGCGTCGTAGTCGCTACCGCGACGACGTCCGCCTCGACTCGCATTACGCTAAGACAGGATGGCAGTGGTGTCACGTGCTCGTCTCGGCGTCCGTCATCGCTACCGCGACGACGTCCGCCTCGACTCGCGTTTTGCTAAGACAGGGTGGCAGTGCTGTCACGTTATCGTCTCGGCGTCCGTCCTCGCTACCGCGACGACGTCCGCCTCGACTCGCATTTCGCTAAGACAGGGTGGCAGTGGTGTCAAGTGCTCGTCTCGGCGTCCATCATCGCTACCGCGACGACGTCCGCCTCGACTCGCGTTTTGCTAAGACAGGGTGACAAAGGTCTCACGTGCTCGCCTCGGCGTCCGTCGTCGCTACCGCGACGACATCCGCCTCGACTCGCGTTTCGCTAAGACAGGGTGGCAGTGGTGTCACGTGCTCGTCTTGGCGTCCGTCATCGCTACCGCGATGACGTCCGCCTCGACTCGCGTTTTGCTAAGACAGGGTGGCAGTGGTGTCACGTGCTCATCTCGGCGTCCATCATCGCTACCGCGACGACGTCCGCCTCGATAGACATTTCGCTAAGACAGGGTGGCAGTGGTGTCACGTGCTCGTCTCGGCGTCCGTCGTCGCTATCGCGACGACGTCCACCTCGACTCGCGTTACGCTAATACAGGGTGGCAGTGGTGTCACGTGCTTGTCTCGGCGTCCGTCGTCGCTACCGCGATGACGTCCGCCTCGACTCGCATTTTGCTAAGACAGGGTGGCAGTGGTGTCACGTGCTCGTCTCGGCGTCCGTCGTCGCTACCGCGACGACATCCGCCTCGACTCGCGTTTTGCTAAGACAGGGTGGCAGTTGTGTCACGTGCTCGTCTCGGCGTCGTATTCGCTACCACGACGACGTCCGCCTCGACTCGCATTACGCTAAGACAGGATGGCAGTGGTGTCACGTGCTCGTCTCGGCGTCCGTCGTCGCTACCGCGACGACGTCCGCCTCGACTCGCGTTTCGCTAAGACAGGGTGGCAGTGGTGTCACGTGCTCGTCTCGGCATTCGTCATCGCTACCGCGACGACGTCCGCCTCGACTCGCGTTTTGCTAAGACAGGGTGGCAGTGGTGTCACGTGCTCGTCTCGGCGTTCGTCATCGCTACCACGATGACGTCCGCCTCGACACGCGTTTCGCTAAGACAGGATGGCAGTGGTGTCACGTGCTCGTCTCGGCGTCCGTCGTCGCTATCGCGACGACGTCCGCCTCGACTCGCGTTACGCTAGGACAGGGTGGCAGTTGTGTCACGTGCTCGTCTCGGCGTCGTAGTCGCTACCGCGACGACGTCCGCCTCGACTCGCATTACGCTAAGACAGGATGGCAGTGGTGTCACGTGCTCGTCTCGGCGTCCGTCGTCGCTATCGCGATGACGTCCGCCTCGACTCGCGTTTCGCTAAGACAGGGTGGCAATGGTGTCACGTGCTCGTCTCGGCGTCCGTCCTCGCTACCGCGACGACGTCCGCCTCGACTCGCTTGACCCTAACATAGATAGGGTGGCAGTGGTGTCACGTGCTCGTCTCAGCGTCCATCGTCGCTACCGCGACGACGTCCGCCTCGACTCGCGTTTTGCTAAGACAGGGTGACAGTGGTCTCACGTGCTTGTCTCGGCGTCCGTCGTCTCTACCGCGACGACGTCCGCCTCGACTCAAGTTTCGCTAAGACAGGGTGGCAGTGGTGTCACGTGCTCGTCTCGGCGTCCATCGTCGCTATCGCGATGATGTCCGCCTTGACTCGCGTTTCGCTAAGACAGAGTGGCAGTGGTGTCCCATGCTTGTCTCGACGTCCGTCGTCGCTACAGCGATGACGACCGCCTCGACTCATGTTTCGCTAAGACAGGGTGGCAGTGGTGTCACGTGCTCGTCTCGGCGTCCGCGTTACGCTAAGACAGGGTGGAAGTGGTGTCACGTGCTCGTCTCGCCGTCCATCGTCGCTACCTCAACGACGTCCGCCTCGACTCGCATTACGCTAAGACAGGATGGCAGTGGTGTCACGTGCTCGTCTCGGCATCCATCATCGCTATCGCGACGACGTCCGCCTCGACTCGCGTTTCGCTAAGACAGGGTGGCAGTGGTGTCACGTGCTCGTCTCGGCGTCCGTCATCGCTACCGCGACGACGTCCGCCTCAACTCGCGTTTTGCTAAGATAGGGTGGCAGTGCTGTCACGTGCTAGTCTCGGCGTCCGTCATCGCTACCGTGACGACGTCCGCCTCGACTCGCATTTTGCTAAGACAGGATGACAGTGGTCTCACGTGCTTGTCTTGGCGTCCGTCGTCGCTACCGCGACGACGTCCGCCTCGACTCGCGTTTCGCTAAGACAGGGTGGCAGTGGTGTCACGTGCTTGTCTCGGCGTTCGTCATCGCTACCGCGATGACGTCCGCCTCGACTCGCGTTTTGCTAAGACAGGATGGCAGTGGTGTCACGTGCTCGTCTCGGCGTCCATCGCCGCTACCGCGACGACGTCCGCCTCGACTCGCGTTACCCTAAGATAGACAGGGTGGCAGTTGTGTCACGTGCTCGTCTCGGCGTCGTAGTCGCTACCGCGACGACGTCCGCCTCGACTCGCATTACGCTAAGACAGGATGACAGTGGTGTTACGTGCTCGTCTCGGCATCCGTCGTCGCTATCGCGACGACGTCGGCTTGACTCGCATTTCGCTAAGACAGGGTGGCAGTGGTGTCACGTGCTCGTCTCGGCGTCCGTCATCGCTACCGCGACGACGTCCGCCTCGACTCGCGTTTTGCTAAGACAGGGTGGCCGTGCTGTCACGTGCTCGTCTCGGCGTCCGTCGTCGCTACCGCGACGACGTCCGCCTCGACTCGCGTTACCCTAAGATAGACAGGGTGGCAGTTGTGTCACGTGCTCGTCTCGGCGTCGTAGTCGCTACCGCGACGACGTCCGCCTCGACTCGCATTACGCTAAGACAGGATGGCAGTGGTGTCACGTGCTCGTCTCGGCGTCCGTCATCGCTACCGCGACGACGTCCGCCTCGACTCGCGTTTTGCTAAGACAGGGTGGCAGTGCTGTCACGTGATCGTCTCGGCGTCCGTCATCGCTACCGCGACGACGTCCGCCTCGACTCGCATTTCGCTAAGACAGGGTGGCAGTGGTGTCAAGTGCTCGTCTCGGCGTCCATCATCGCTACCGCGACGACGTCCGCCTCGACTCGCGTTTTGCTAAGACAGGGTGACAGAGGTCTCACGTGCTCGCCTCGGCGTCCGTCGTCGCTACCGCGACGACATCCGCCTCGACTCGCGTTTCGCTAAGACAGGGTGGTAGTGGTGTCACGTGCTCGTCTTGGCGTCCGTCATCGCTACCGCGATGACGTCCGCCTCGACTCGCGTTTTGCTAAGACAGGGTGGCAGTGGTGTCACGTGCTCATCTCGGCGTCCATCATCGCTACCGCGACGACGTCCGCCTCGATAGACATTTCGCTAAGACAGGGTGGCAGTGGTGTCACGTGCTCGTCTCGGCGTCCGTCGTCGCTATCGCGACGACGTCCACCTCGACTCGCGTTACGCTAATACAGGGTGGCAGTGGTGTCACGTGCTTGTCTCGGCGTCCGTCGTCGCTACCGCGACGACGTCCGCCTCGACTCGCATTTTGCTAAGACAGGGTGGCAGTGGTGTCACGTGCTCGTCTCGGCGTCCGTCGTCGCTACCGCGACGACATCCGCCTCGACTCGCGTTTTGCTAAGACAGGGTGGCAGTTGTGTCACGTGCTCGTCTCGGCGTCGTATTCGCTACCACGACGACGTCCGCCTCGACTCGCATTACGCTAAGACAGGATGGCAGTGGTGTCACGTGCTCGTCTCGGCGTCCGTCGTCGCTACCGCGACGACGTCCGCCTCGACTCGCGTTTCGCTAAGACAGGGTGGCAGTGGTGTCACGTGCTCGTCTCGGCATTCGTCATCGCTACCGCGACGACGTCCGCCTCGACTCGCGTTTTGCTAAGACAGGGTGGCAGTGGTGTCACGTGCTCGTCTCAGCGTCCGTCATCGCTACCGCGATGACGTCCGCCTCGACTCGCGTTTTGCTAAGACAGGGTGGCAGTGGTGTCACGTGCTCGTCTCGGCGTCCGTCATCGCTACTGCGACGACGTCCGCCTCGACTCGCGTTTTGCTAAGACAGGGTGGCAGTGGTTTCACGTGCTTGTCTCGCCGTCCGCGTTATGCTAAGATAGGGTGGCAGTGGTGTCACGTGCTCGTCTCGGCGTCCATCGTCGCTACCGCCACGACGTCCGCCTCGACTCGCGTTTCGCTAATACAAGGTGGCAGTGGTGTCACGTGCTCGTCTCGGCGTCCGTCGTCGCTACCGCGACGACGTCCGCCTCGATACGTGTTTCGCTAAGACAGGGTGGCAGTGGTGTCACGTGCTCGTCTCGGCGTCCGTCGTCGCTATCGCGATGACGTCCGCCTCGACTCGCGTTACGCTAATACAGGGTGGCAGTGGTGTCACGTGCTTGTCACGGCGTCCGTCGTCGCTACCGCGACGACGTCCGCCTCGACTCGCATTTTGCTAAGACAGGGTGGCAGTGGTGTCACGTGCTCGTCTCGGCGTCCGTCGCCGCTACCGCGACGACGTCCGCCTCGACTCGCGTTACCCTAAGATAGACAGGGTGGTAGTGGTGTCACGTGCTCGTCTCGGCGTCGTAGTCGCTACCGCGACGACGTCCGCCTCGACTCGCATTACGCTAAGACAGGATGGCAGTGGTGTCACGTGCTCGTCTCGGCGTCCGTCGTCGCTATCGCGACGACGTCCGCCTCGACTCGCGTTTCGCTAAGACAGGGTGGCAATGGTGTCACGTGCTCGTCTCGGCGTCCGTCCTCGCTACCGCGACGACGTCCGCCTCGACTCGCGTGACCCTAACATAGATAGGGTGGCAGTGGTGTCACGTGCTCGTCTCAGCGTCCATCGTCGCTACCGCGACGACGTCCGCCTCGACCCGCGTTACGCTAAGACAGACAGGGTGGCAGTTGTGTCACGTGCTCGTCTCGGCGTCGTAGTCGCTACCGCGACGACATCCGCCTCGACTCGCATTACGCTAAGACAGGATGGCAGTGGTGTCACGTGCTCTTCTCGGCGTCCGTCGTTGCTATCGCGACAACGTCCACCTCGACTCGCGTTTCGCTAAGACAGTGTGGCAGTGGTGTCACGTGCTCGTCTCGGCGTCCGTCATCGCTACCATGACGACGTCCGCCTCGACTCGCGTGACCCTAACATAGATAGGGTGGCAGTGGTGTCACGTGCTCGTCTCGGCGTCCATCGTCGCTACCGCGACGACGTCCGCCTCGACTCGCGTTTCGCTAAGACAGGGTGACAGTGGTCTCACGTGCTTGTCTCGGCGTCCGTCGTCTCTACCGCGACGACGTCCACCTCGACTCGCGTTTCGCTAAGACAGGGTGGCAGTGGTGTCACGTGCTCGTCTCGGCGTCCGTCATCGCTACCGCGACGACGTCCGCCTCTACTCGCGTTTTGCTAAGACAGGGTGGCGGTGGTGTCACGTGCTCGTCTCGACATCCGTCGTCGCTACCGCGACGACGTCCGCCTCGACTCGCGTTACCCTAAGATAGACAGGGTGACAGTTGTGTCACGTGCTCGTCTCAGCGACGTAGTCGCAAACGCGACGACGTCCGCCTCGACTCGCATTACGCTAAGACAGGATGGCAGTGGTGTCACGTGCTCGTCTCGGCGTCCGTCATCGCTACCGCGACGACGTCCGCCTTGACTCGCGTGACCCTAACATAGATAGGGTGGCAGTGGTGTCACGTGCTCGTCTCGGCGTCCATCGTCGCTACCGCAACGACGTCCGCCTCGACTCGCGTTTCGCTAAGACAGGGTGGCAGTGGTGTCACGTGCTCGTCTCGGCGTCCATCATCGCTATCGCGACGATGTCCGCCTTGACTCGCGTTACGCTAAGACAGAGTGGCAGTGGTGTCACATGCTTGTCTCGGCGTCCGTCGTTGCTACCGCGACGACGTCCGCCTCGACTCGTGTTTCGCTAAGACAGGGTAGCAGTGGTGTCACGTGCTTGTCTCGGCGTCCGTCGTCGCTACTGCGACGACGTCCGCCTCGACTCGCGTTACACTAAGACAGGGTGGCAATGGTGTCACGTGCTCGTCTCGGCGTCCATCGTCGCTACCACGACGACGTCCGCCTCGACTCGCATTACGCTAAGACAGGATGGCAGTGGTGTCACGTGCTCGTCTCGGCGTCCGTCGTCGCTACCGCGACGACGTCCGCCTCGACTCACGTTTCGCTAAGACAGGGTGGCAGTGGTGTCACGTGCTCGTCTCGGCGTCCGTCCTGGCTACCGCGACGACGTCCGCCTCGACTCGCGTTTTGCTAAGACAGGGTGGCAGTGGTGTCACGTGCTCGTCTCGGCGTCCGTCGTCGCTACCGCGACGACGTCCGCCTGGACTCGCGTTACCCTAAGATAGAGAGGGTGACAGTTGTGTCACGTGCTCGTCTCGGCGTCGTAGTCGCTACTGCGACGACGTCCGCCTCGACTCGCATTACGCTAAGACAGGATGGCAGTGGTGTCACGTGCTCGTCTCGGCGTCCGTCGTCGCTATCGCGACGACGTCCGCCTCGACTCGCGTTTCGCTAAGACAGGGTGGCAGTGGTGTCACGTGCTCGTCTCGGTGTCCGTCATCGCTACCACGACGACGTCCGCCTCGACTCGCGTTTTGCTAAGACAGGGTGGCAGTGCTGTCACGCGCTCGTCTCGGCGTCAGTCATCGCTACCGCGACGACGTCCGCCTCGACTCGCGTTTTGCTAAGACAGGGTGACAGTGGTCTCACGTGCTCGTCTCGGCGTCCGTCGTCGCTACCGCGACGACGTCCGCCTCGATACGTGTTTCGCTAAGACAGGGTGGCAGTGGTGTCACGTGCTCGTCTCGGCGTCCGTCATCGCTACTGCGACGACGTCCGCCTCGACTCGCGTTTTGCTAAGACAGGGTGGCAGTGGTTTCACGTGCTTGTCTCGCCGTCCGCGTTACGCTAAGACAGGGTGGCAGTGGTGTCACGTGCTCGTCTCGGCGTCCATCGTCGCTACCGCCACGACGTCCGCCTCGACTCGCGTTTCGCTAATACAAGGTGGCAGTGGTGTCACGTGCTCGTCTCGGCGTCCGTCGTCGCTACCGCGACGACGTCCGCCTCGATACGTGTTTCGCCAAGACAGGGTGGCAGTGGTGTCACGTGCTCGTCTCGGCGTCCGTCGTCGCTATCGCGATGACGTCCGCCTCGACTCGCGTTACGCTAATACAGGGTGGCAGTGGTGTCACGTGCTTGTCACGGCGTCCGTCGTCGCTACCGCGATGACGTCCGCCTCGACTCGCATTTTGCTAAGACAGGGTGGCAGTGGTGTCACGTGCTCGTCTCGGCGTCCGTCGCCGCTACCGCGACGACGTCCGCCTCGACTCGCGTTACCCTAAGATAGACAGGGTGGTAGTGGTGTCACGTGCTCGTCTCGGCGTCGTAGTCGCTACCGCGACGACGTCCGCCTCGACTCGCATTACGCTAAGACAGGATGGCAGTGGTGTCACGTGCTCGTCTCGGCGTCCGTCGTCGCTATCGCGACGACGTCCGCCTCGACTCGCGTTTCGCTAAGACAGGGTGGCAATGGTGTCACGTGCTCGTCTCGGCGTCCGTCCTCGCTACCGCGACGACGTCCGCCTCGACTCGCGTGACCCTAACATAGATAGGGTGGCAGTGGTGTCACGTGCTCGTCTCAGCGTCCATCGTCGCTACCGCGACGACGTCCGCCTCGACCCGCGTTACGCTAAGACAGACAGGGTGGCAGTTGTGTCACGTGCTCGTCTCGGCGTCGTAGTCGCTACCGCGACGACATCCGCCTCGACTCGCATTACGCTAAGACAGGATGGCAGTGGTGTCACGTGCTCTTCTCGGCGTCCGTCGTTGCTATCGCGACAACGTCCACCTCGACTCGCGTTTCGCTAAGACAGTGTGGCAGTGGTGTCACGTGCTCGTCTCGGCGTCCGTCATCGCTACCATGACGACGTCCGCCTCGACTCGCGTGACCCTAACATAGATAGGGTGGCAGTGGTGTCACGTGCTCGTCTCGGCGTCCATCGTCGCTACCGCGACGACGTCCGCCTCGACTCGCGTTTCGCTAAGACAGGGTGACAGTGGTCTCACGTGCTTGTCTCGGCGTCCGTCGTCTCTACCGCGACGACGTCCACCTCGACTCGCGTTTCGCTAAGACAGGGTGGCAGTGGTGTCACGTGCTCGTCTCGGCGTCCGTCATCGCTACCGCGACGACGTCCGCCTCTACTCGCGTTTTGCTAAGACAGGGTGGCGGTGGTGTCACGTGCTCGTCTCGACATCCGTCGTCGCTACCGCGACGACGTCCGCCTCGACTCGCGTTACCCTAAGATAGACAGGGTGACAGTTGTGTCACGTGCTCGTCTCAGCGACGTAGTCGCAAACGCGACGACGTCCGCCTCGACTCGCATTACGCTAAGACAGGATGGCAGTGGTGTCACGTGCTCGTCTCGGCGTCCGTCATCGCTACCGCGACGACGTCCGCCTTGACTCGCGTGACCCTAACATAGATAGGGTGGCAGTGGTGTCACGTGCTCGTCTCGGCGTCCATCGTCGCTACCGCAACGACGTCCGCCTCGACTCGCGTTTCGCTAAGACAGGGTGGCAGTGGTGTCACGTGCTCGTCTCGGCGTCCATCATCGCTATCGCGACGATGTCCGCCTTGACTCGCGTTACGCTAAGACAGAGTGGCAGTGGTGTCACATGCTTGTCTCGGCGTCCGTCGTTGCTACCGCGACGACGTCCGCCTCGACTCGTGTTTCGCTAAGACAGGGTAGCAGTGGTGTCACGTGCTTGTCTCGGCGTCCGTCGTCGCTACTGCGACGACGTCCGCCTCGACTCGCGTTACACTAAGACAGGGTGGCAATGGTGTCACGTGCTCGTCTCGGCGTCCATCGTCGCTACCGCGACGACGTCCGCCTCGACTCGCATTACGCTAAGACAGGATGGCAGTGGTGTCACGTGCTCGTCTCGGCGTCCGTCGTCGCTACCGCGACGACGTCCGCCTCGACTCACGTTTCGCTAAGACAGGGTGGCAGTGGTGTCACGTGCTCGTCTCGGCGTCCGTCCTGGCTACCGCGACGACGTCCGCCTCGACTCGCGTTTTGCTAAGACAGGGTGGCAGTGGTGTCACGTGCTCGTCTCGGCGTCCGTCGTCGCTACCGCGACGACGTCCGCCTGGACTCGCGTTACCCTAAGATAGAGAGGGTGACAGTTGTGTCACGTGCTCGTCTCGGCGTCGTAGTCGCTTCTGCGACGACGTCCGCCTCGACTCGCATTACGCTAAGACAGGATGGCAGTGGTGTCACGTGCTCGTCTCGGCGTCCGTCGTCGCTATCGCGACGACGTCCGCCTCGACTCGCGTTTCGCTAAGACAGGGTGGCAGTGGTGTCACGTGCTCGTCTCGGTGTCCGTCATCGCTACCACGACGACGTCCGCCTCGACTCGCGTTTTGCTAAGACAGGGTGGCAGTGCTGTCACGCGCTCGTCTCGGCGTCAGTCATCGCTACCGCGACGACGTCCGCCTCGACTCGCGTTTTGCTAAGACAGGGTGACAGTGGTCTCACGTGCTCGTCTCGGCGTCCGTCGTCGCTACCGCGACGACGTCCGCCTCGATACGTGTTTCGCTAAGACAGGGTGGCAGTGGTGTCACGTGCTCGTCTCGGCGTCCGTCGTCGCTATCGCGATGACGTCCGCCTCGACTCGCGTTACGCTAATACAGGGTGGCAGTGGTGTCACGTGCTTGTCACGGCGTCCGTCGTCGCTACCGCGACGACGTCCGCCTCGACTCGCATTTTGCTAAGACAGGGTGGCAGTGGTGTCACGTGCTCGTCTCGGCGTCCGTCGCCGCTACCGCGACGACGTCCGCCTCGACTCGCGTTACCCTAAGATAGACAGGGTGGTAGTGGTGTCACGTGCTCGTCTCGGCGTCGTAGTCGCTACCGCGACGACGTCCGCCTCGACTCGCATTACGCTAAGACAGGATGGCAGTGGTGTCACGTGCTCGTCTCGGCGTCCGTCGTCGCTATCGCGACGACGTCCGCCTCGACTCGCGTTTCGCTAAGACAGGGTGGCAATGGTGTCACGTGCTCGTCTCGGCGTCCGTCCTCGCTACCGCGACGACGTCCGCCTCGACTCGCGTGACCCTAACATAGATAGGGTGGCAGTGGTGTCACGTGCTCGTCTCAGCGTCCATCGTCGCTACCGCGACGACGTCCGCCTCGACCCGCGTTACGCTAAGACAGACAGGGTGGCAGTTGTGTCACGTGCTCGTCTCGGCGTCGTAGTCGCTACCGCGACGACATCCGCCTCGACTTGCATTACGCTAAGACAGGATGGCAGTGGTGTCACGTGCTCTTCTCGGCGTCCGTCGTCGCTATCGCGACAACGTCCACCTCGACTCGCGTTTCGCTAAGACAGTGTGGCAGTGGTGTCACGTGCTCGTCTCGGCGTCCGTCATCGCTACCATGACGACGTCCGCCTCGACTCGCGTGACCCTAACATAGATAGGGTGGCAGTGGTGTCACGTGCTCGTCTCGGCGTCCATCGTCTCTACCGCGACGACGTCCGCCTCGACTCGCGTTTCGCTAAGACAGGGTGACAGTGGTCTCACGTGCTTGTCTCGGCGTCCGTCGTCTCTACCGCGACGACGTCCACCTCGACTCGCGTTTCGCTAAGACAGGGTGGCAGTGGTGTCACGTGCTCGTCTCGGCGTCCGTCATCGCTACCGCGACGACGTCCGCCTCTACTCGCGTTTTGCTAAGACAGGGTGGCGGTGGTGTCACGTGCTCGTCTCGACGTCCGTCGTCGCTACCGCGACGACGTCCGCCTCGACTCGCGTTACCCTAAGATAGACAGGGTGACAGTTGTGTCACGTGCTCGTCTCAGCGTCGTAGTCGCAAACGCGACGACGTCCGCCTCGACTCGCATTACGCTAAGACAGGATGGCAGTGGTGTCACGTGCTCGTCTCGGCGTCCGTCATCGCTACCGCGACGACGTCCGCCTTGACTCGCGTGACCCTAACATAGATAGGGTGGCAGTGGTGTCACGTGCTCGTCTCGGCGTCCATCGTCGCTACCGCAACGACGTCCGCCTCGACTCGCGTTTCGCTAAGACAGGGTGGCAGTGGTGTCACGTGCTCGTCTCGGCGTCCGTCGTTGCTACCGCGACGACGTCCGCCTCGACTCGTGTTTCGCTAAGACAGGGTGGCAGTGGTGTCACGTGCTTGTCTCGGCGTCCGTCGTCGCTACCGCGACGACGTCCGCCTCGACTCGCGTTACACTAAGACAGGGTGGCAATGGTGTCACGTGCTCGTCTCGGCGTCCATCGTCGCTACCGCGACGATGTCCGCCTCGACTCGCATTACCCTAAGACAGGATGGCAGTGGTGTCACGTGCTCGTCTCGGCGTCCGTCGTCGCTACCGCGACGACGTCCGCCTCGACTCACGTTTCGCTAAGACAGGGTGGCAGTGGTGTCACGTGCTCGTCTCGGCGTCCGTCCTGGCTACCGCGACGACGTCCGCCTCGACTCGCGTTTTGCTAAGACAGGGTGGCAGTGGTGTCACGTGCTCGTCTCGGCGTCCGTCGTCGCTACCGCGACGACGTCCGCCTGGACTCGCGTTACCCTAAGATAGAGAGGGTGGCAGTTGTGTCACGTGCTCGTCGACGACGTCCGCCTCGACTCGCGTTACACTAAGACAGGGTGGCAATGGTGTCACGTGCTCGTCTCGGCGTCCATCGTCGCTACCGCGACGATGTCCGCCTCGACTCGCATTACCCTAAGACAGGATGGCAGTGGTGTCACGTGCTCGTCTCGGCGTCCGTCGTCGCTACCGCGACGACGTCCGCCTCGACTCACGTTTCGCTAAGACAGGGTGGCAGTGGTGTCACGTGCTCGTCTCGGCGTCCGTCCTGGCTACCGCGACGACGTCCGCCTCGACTCGCGTTTCGCTAAGACAGGGTGGCAGTGGTGTCACGTGCTCGTCTCGGTGTCCGTCATCGCTACCACGACGACGTCCGCCTCGACTCGCGTTTTGCTAAGACAGGGTGGCAGTGCTGTCACGCGCTCGTCTCGGCGTCAGTCATCGCTACCGCGACGACGTCCGCCTCGACTCGCGTTTTGCTAAGACAGGGTGACAGTGGTCTCACGTGCTCGTCTCGGCGTCCGTCGTCGCTACCGCGACGACGTCCGCCTCGATACGTGTTTCACTAAGACAGGGTGGCAGTGGTGTCACGTGCTCGTCTCGGCGTCCGTCGTCGCTATCGCGATGACGTCCGCCTCGACTCGGGTTACGCTAATACAGGGTGGCAGTGGTGTCACGTGCTTGTCACGGCGTCCGTCGTCGCTACCGCGACGACGTCCGCCTCGACTCGCATTACGCTAAGACAGGATGGCAGTGGTGTCACGTGCTCGTCTCGGCGTCCGTCGTCGCTATCGCGACGACGTCCGCCTCGACTCGCGTTTCGCTAAGACAGGGTGGCAATGGTGTCACGTGCTCGTCTCGGCGTCCGTCCTCGCTACCGCGACGACGTCTGCCTCGACTCGCGTGACCCTAACATAGATAGGGTGGCAGTGGTGTCACGTGCTCGTCTCAGCGTCCATCGTCGCTACCGCGACGACGTCCGCCTCGACCCGCGTTACGCTAAGACAGACAGGGTGGCAGTTGTGTCACGTGCTCGTCTCGGTGTCGTAGTCGCTACCGCGACGACATCCGCCTCGACTCGCATTACGCTAAGACAGGATGGCAGTGGTGTCACGTGCTCTTCTCGGCGTCCGTTGTCGCTATCGCGACAACGTCCACCTCGACTCGCGTTTCGCTAAGACAGTGTGGCAGTGGTGTCACGTGCTCGTCTCGGCGTCCGTCATCGCTACCATGACGACGTCCGCCTCGACTCGCGTGACCCTAACATAGATAGGGTGGCAGTGGTGTCACGTGCTCGTCTCGGCGTCCATCGTCGCTACCGCGACGACGTCCGCCTCGACTCGCGTTTCGCTAAGACAGGGTGACAGTGGTCTCACGTGCTTGTCTCGGCGTCCGTCGTCTCTACCGCGACAACGTCCACCTCGACTCGCGTTTCGCTAAGACAGGGTGGCAGTGGTGTCACGTGCTCGTCTCGGCGTCCGTCATCGCTACCGCGACGACGTCCGCCTCTACTCGCGTTTTGCTAAGACAGGGTGGCGGTGGTGTCACGTGCTCGTCTCGACGTCCGTCGTCGCTACCGCGACGACGTCCGCCTCGACTCGCGTTACCCTAAGATAGACAGGGTGACAGTTGTGCCACGTGCTCGTCTCAGCGTCGTAGTCGCAAACACGACGACGTCCGCCTCGACTCGCATTACGCTAAGACAGGATGGCAGTGGTGTCACGTGCTCGTCTCGGCGTCCGTCATCGCTACCGCGACGACGTCCGCCTTGACTCGCGTGACCCTAACATAGATAGGGTGGCAGTGGTGTCACGTGCTCATCTCGGCGTCCATCGTCGCTACCGCAACGACGTCCGCCTCGACTCGCGTTTCGCTAAGACAGGGTGGCAGTGGTGTCACGTGCTCGTCTCGGCGTCCGTCGTCGCTACCGCGACGACGTCCGCCTGGACTCGCGTTACCCTAAGATAGAGAGGGTGGCAGTTGTGTCACGTGCTCGTCTCGGCGTCGTAGTCGCTACTGCGACGACGTCCGCCTCGACTCGCATTACGCTAAGACAGGATGGCAGTGGTGTCACGTGCTCGTCTCGGCGTCCGTCGTCGCTATCGCGACGACGTCCGCCTCGACTCGCGTTTCGCTAAGACAGGGTGGCAGTGGTGTCATGTGCTCGTCTCGGTGTCCGTCATCGCTACCACGACGACGTCCGCCTCGACTCGCGTTTTGCTAAGACAGGGTGGCAGTGCTGTCACGCGCTCGTCTCGGCGTCAGTCCTCGCTACCGCGACGACGTCCGCCTCGACTCGCGTTTTGCTAAGACAGGGTGACAGTGGTCTCACGTGCTCGTCTCGGCGTCCGTCGTCGCTACCGCGACGACGTCCGCCTCGATACGTGTTTCACTAAGACAGGGTGGCAGTGGTGTCACGTGCTCGTCTCGGCGTCCGTCGTCGCTATCGCGATGACGTCCGCCTCGACTCGCGTTACGCTAATACAGGGTGGCAGTGGTGTCACGTGCTTGTCACGGCGTCCGTCGTCGCTACCGCGACGACGTCCGCCTCGACTCGCATTTTGCTAAGACAGGGTGGCAGTGGTGTCACGTGCTCGTCTCGGCGTCCGTCGCCGCTACCGCGACGACGTCCGCCTCGACTCGCGTTACCCTAAGATAGACAGGGTGGTAGTGGTGTCACGTGCTCGTCTCGGCGTCGTAGTCGCTACCGCGACGACGTCCGCCTCGACTCGCATTACGCTAAGACAGGATGGCAGTGGTGTCACGTGCTCGTCTCGGCGTCCGTCGTCGCTATCGCGACGACGTCCGCCTCGACTCGCGTTTCGCTAAGACAGGGTGGCAATGGTGTCACGTGCTCGTCTCGGCGTCCATCCTCGCTACCGCGACGACGTCCGCCTCGACTCGCGTGACCCTAACATAGATAGGGTGGCAGTGGTGTCACGTGCTCGTCTCAGCGTCCATCGTCGCTACCGCGACGACGTCCGCCTCGACCCGCGTTACGCTAAGACAGACAGGGTGGCAGTTGTGTCACGTGCTCGTCTCGGTGTCGTAGTCGCTACCGCGACGACATCCGCCTCGACTCGCATTACGCTAAGACAGGATGGCAGTGGTGTCACGTGCTCTTCTCGGCGTCCGTTGTCGCTATCGCGACAACGTCCACCTCGACTCGCGTTTCGCTAAGACAGTGTGGCAGTGGTGTCACGTGCTCGTCTCGGCGTCCGTCATCGCTACCATGACGACGTCCGCCTCGACTCGCGTGACCCTAACATAGATAGGGTGGCAGTGGTGTCACGTGCTCGTCTCGGCGTCCATCGTCGCTACCGCGACGACGTCCGCCTCGACTCGCGTTTCGCTAAGACAGGGTGGCAGTGGTGTCACGTGCTCGTCTCGGCGTCCGTCATCGCTACCGCGACGACGTCCGCCTCTACTCGCGTTTTGCTAAGACAGGGTGGCGGTGGTGTCACGTGCTCGTCTCGACGTCCGTCGTCGCTACCGCGACGACGTCCGCCTCGACTCGCGTTACCCTAAGATAGACAGGGTGACAGTTGTGTCACGTGCTCGTCTCAGCGTCGTCGTCGCAAACGCGACGACGTCTGCCTCGACTCGCATTACGCTAAGACAGGATGGCAGTGGTGTCACGTGCTCGTCTCGGCGTCCGTCATCGCTACCGCGACGACGTCCGCCTTGACTCGCGTGACCCTAACATAGATAGGGTGGCAGTGGTGTCACGTGCTCATCTCGGCGTCCATCGTCGCTACCGCAACGACGTCCGCCTCGACTCGCGTTTCGCTAAGACAGGGTGGCAGTGGTGTCACGTGCTCGTCTCGGCGTCCATCATCGCTATCGCGACGATGTCCGCCTTGACTCGCGTTACGCTAAGACAGAGTGGCAGTGGTGTCACATGCTTGTCTCGGCGTCCGTCGTTGCTACCGCGACGACGTCCGCCTCGACTCGTGTTTCGCTAAGACAGGGTGGCAGTGGTGTCACGTGCTTGTCTCGGCGTCCGTCGTCGCTACCGCGACGACGTCCGCCTCGACTCGCGTTACACTAAGACAGGGTGGCAATGGTGTCACGTGCTCGTCTCGGCGTCCATCGTCGCTACCGCGACGACGTCCGCCTCGACTCGCATTACGCTAAGACAGGATGGCAGTGGTGTCACGTGCTCGTCTCGGCGTCCGTCGTCGCTACCGCGACGACGTCCGCCTCAACTCACGTTTCGCTAAGACAGGGTGGCAGTGGTGTCACGTGCTCGTCTCGGCGTCCGTCCTGGCTACCGCGACGACGTCCGCCTCGACTCGCGTTTTGCTAAGACAGGGTGGCAGTGGTGTCACGTGCTTGTCTCGGCGTCCGTCGTCGCTACCGCGACGACGTCCGCCTGGACTCGCGTTACCCTAAGATAGAGAGGGTGGCAGTTGTGTCACGTGCTCGTCTCGGCGTCGTAGTCGCTACTGCGACGACGTCCGCCTCGACTCGCATTACGCTAAGACAGGATGGCAGTGGTGTCACGTGCTCGTCTCGGCGTCCGTCGTCGCTATCGCGACGACGTCCGCCTCGACTCGCGTTTCGCTAAGACAGGGTGGCAGTGGTGTCACGTGCTCGTCTCGGTGTCCGTCATCGCTACCACGACGACGTCCGCCTCGACTCGCGTTTTGCTAAGACAGGGTGGCAGTGCTGTCACGCGCTCGTCTCGGCGTCAGTCATCGTTACCGCGACGACGTCCGCCTCGACTCGCGTTTTGCTAAGACAGGGTGACAGTGGTCTCACGTGCTTGTCTCGGCGTCCGTCGTCGCTACCGCGACGACGTCCGCCTCGACTCGCGTTTCAGTAAGACAGGGTGGCAGTGGTGTCACGTGCTCGTCTCGGCGTTCGTCATCGCTACCGCGATGACGTCCGCCTCGACTCGCGTTTTGCTAAGACAGGATGGCAGTGGTGTCACGTGCTCGTCTCGGCGTCCATCGTCGCTACCGCGACGACGTCCGCCTCGACACGCGTTTCGCTAAGACAGGATGGCAGTGGTGTCACGTGCTCGTCTCGGCGTCCGTCGTCGCTATCGCGACGACGTCCGCCTCGACTCGCGTTACGCTAAGACAGGGTGGCAGTGGTGTCACGTGCTTGTCTCGGCGTACGTCGTCGCTACCGCGACGACATCCGCCTTGACTCGCATTTTGCTAAGACAGGGTGGCAGTGGTGTCACGTGCTCGTGTCGTTGTCCGTCGCCGCTAACGCGACGACGTCCGCCTCGACTCGCGTTACCCTATGATAGACAGGGTGGCAGTTGTGTCACGTGCTCGTCTCGGAGTCATAGTCGCTACCGCGATGACGTCCGCCTCGACTCGCATTACGCTAAGACAGGATGGCAGTGGTGTCACGTGCTCGTCTCGGCGTCCGTCGTCGCTATCGCGACGACGTCGGCTTGACTCTCGTTTCGCTAAGACAGGGTGGCAGTGGTGTCACGTGCTCGTCTCGGCGTCCGTCATCGCTACCGCGACGAGTCCGCCTCGACTCGCGTTTTGCTAAGACAGGGTGGCAGTGGTGTCACGTGCTCGTCTCGGCGTCGTAGTCGCTACCGCGACGACGTCCGCCTCGACTCGCATTACGCTAAGACAGGATGGCAGTGGTGTCACGTGCTCGTCTCGGCGTCCGTCGTCGATACCGCGACGACGTCCGCCTCGACTCGCATTACGCTAACACAGGGTGGCAGTGGTGGCACGTGCTCGTCTCAGCGTCCGTCCTCGCTACCGCGACGACGTCCGCCTCGACTCGCGTTTCGCTAAGACATGGTGGCAGTGGTGTCACGTGCTCGTCTCGGCATCCGTCCTCGCTACCGCGATGACGACCTCCTCGACTCGCGTTTTGCTAAGACAGGGTGATAGTGGTCTCACGTGCTTGTCTCGGCGTCCGTCATCGCTATCGCGACGACGTCCGCCTCGACTCGAGTTTCGCTAAGACAGGGCGGCAATGGTGTCACGTGCTCGTCTCGGCGTCCGTCCTCGCTACCGCGACGACGTCCGCCTCGACTCGCGTTACGCTAAGATAGATAGGGAGGCAGTTGTGTCACGTGCTCGTCTCAGCGTCCATCGTCGCTACCGCGACGACGTCCGCCTCGACTCGCATTACGCTAGGACAGGGTGACAGTGGTCTCACGTGCTTGTCTCGGCGTCCGTCGTCGCTACCGTGACGACGTCCGCCTCGACTCGCGTTTTGCTAAGACAGGGTGGCAGTGGTGTCACGTGCTCGTCTCGGCGTCCATCGTCGCTATCGCGATGATGTCCGCCTCGACTCGCGTTTCGCTAAAACAGAGTGGCAGTGGTGTCACATGCTTGTCTCGGCGTCCGTCATCGCTACCGCGACGACATCCGCCTCGACTCGTGTTTCGCTAAGACAGGGTGGCAGTGGTGTCACGTGCTCGTCTCGGTGTCCGCGTTACGCTAAGACAGGGTGGCAGTGGTGTCACGTGCTCGTCTCGGCGTCCATCATCGCTACCGCAATGACGTCCGCCTCGACTCGCGTTTCGCTAAGACATGGTGGCAGTGGTGTCACGTGCTCGTCTCGGCGTCCGTCATCGCTATCGCGACGACGTCCGCCTCAACTTGCGTTATGCTAAGAGAGGGTGGCAGTGGAGTCACGTGCTTGTCTCGGCCTCCGTCGTCGCTACCGCGACGATGTCCGCCTCGACTCGCGTTTTGCTAAGACAGGGTGGTAGTTGTGTCACGTGCTCGTCTCGGCGTCTGTCGTCGCTATCGCGACGACGTCCGCCTCGACTCGCGTTTCGCTAAGACAGGGTGGCAGTGGTGTCACGTGCTCGTCTCGTCGTCCGTCCTCGCTACCGCGACGACGTCCGCCTCGACTCGCGTTTTGCTAAGACAGGGTGGCAGTGGTGTCACATGCTCGTCTCGGCGTCGTAGTCGCTACTGCGACGACGTCCGCCTCGACTCGCATTACGCTAAGACAGGATGGCAGTGGTGTCATGTGCTCGTCTCGGCGTCCGTCGTCGCTATCGCGACGACGTCCGCCTCGACTCGCGTTTCGCTAAGACAGGGTGGCAGTGGTGTCACGTGCTCGTCTCGGCGTCCGTCATCGCTACCGCGACGACGTCCACCTCGACTCGTGTTTCACTAAGACAGGGTGGCAGTGGTGTCACGTGCTCGTCTCGGCGTCCGTCGTCGCTACCGCGATGATGTCTGCCTCGACTCGCATTACGCTAAGACAGACAGGGTGGCAGTTGTGTCACGTACTCGTCTCGGGGTCGTAGTCGCTACCGCGACGACGTCCGCTTCGACTCGCATTACGCTAAGACAGGATGGCAGTGGTGTCACGTGCTCTTCTCGGCGTCCGTCGTCGCTATCGCGACAACGTCCACCTCGACTCGCGTTTCGCTAAGACAGGGTGGCAGTGGTGTCACGTGCTCGTCTCGGCGTCCGTCATCGCTACCACGACGACGTCCGCCTCGACTCGCGTGACCCTAACATAGATAGGGTGGCAGTAGTGTCACGTGCTCGTCTCGGCGTCCATCGTCGCTACCGCGACGACGTCCGCCTTGACTCGCGTTTCGCTAAGACAGGGTGACAGTGGTCTCACGTGCTTGTCTCGGCGTCCGTCGTCGCTACCGCGACGACGTCCGCCTCGACTTGCGTTTCGCTAAGACAGGGTGGCAGTGGTGTCACGTGCTCGTCTCGGCGTCCGTCATCGCTACCGCGACGACGTCCGCCTCGACTCGCGTTTTGCTAAGACAGGGTGGCAGTGGTGTCACGTGCTTGTCTCGGCGTCCGCGTTATGCTAAGACAGGGTGGCAGTGGTGTCACGTGCTCGTCTCGGCGTCCATCGTCGCTACCGCAACGATGTCCGCCTCGACTCGCGTTTCGCTAAGACAGGGTGGCAGTGGTGTCACGTGCTCGTCTCGGCGTCCGTCGTCGCTATCGCGACGACGTCCGCCTCGACTCGCGTTACGCTAAGATAGGGTGGCAGTGGAGTCACGTGCTTGTCTCGGCGTCCGTCGTCGCTACCGCGACGACGTCCGCCTCGATTCGCGTTTTGCTAAGACAGGGTGGCAGTTGTGTCACGTGCTCGTCTCGGCGTCGTATTCGCTACCGCGACGACGTCCGCCTCGACTCGCATTACGCAAAGACAGGATGGCAGTGGTGTCACGTGCTCGTCTCGGCGTCCGTCGTCGCTATCGCGATGACGTCGGCTTGACTCGCGTTTCGCTAAGACAGGGTGGCAGTGGTGTCACGTGCTCGTCTCGGCGTCCGTCATCGCTACCGCGATGACGTCCGCCTCGACTCGCGTTTTGCTAAGACAGGGTGGCAGTGGTGTCACGTGCTCGTCTCGGCGTCTATCGTCGCTACCGCGACGACGTCCGCCTCGATACGCGTTTCACTAAGACAGGGTGGCAGTGGTGTCACGTGCTCGTCTCGGCGTCCGTCGTCGCTACCGCGACGACGTCCGCCTCGACTCGCGTTACGCTAATACAGGGTGACAGTGGTGTCACGTGCTTGTCTCGGCGTCCGTCGTCGCTACCGCGACGACGTCCGCCTCGACTCGCATTTTGCTAAGACAGGGTGGCAGTGGTGTCACGTGCTCGTCTCGGCGTCCGTCGCCGCTACCGCGACGACGTCCGCCTCGTCTCGCGTTACCCTAAGATAGACAGGGTGGCAGTTGTGTCACGTGCTCGTCTCGGCGTCGTAGTCGCTACCGCGACGACGTCCGCCTCGACTCGCATTACGCTAAGACAGGATGGCAGTGGTGTCACGTGCTCGTCTCGGCGTCCATCGTCGCTATCGCGACGACGTCCGCCTCGACTCGCGTTTCGCTAAGACAGGGTGGCAATGGTGTCACGTGCTCGTCTCGGCGTCCGTCATCGCTACCGCGACGACGTCCGCCTCGACTCGCGTGACCCTAACATAGCTAGGGTGGCAGTGGTGTCACGTGCTCGTCTCAGCGTCCATCATCGCTACCGCGATGACGTCCGCCTCGACTCACGTTTCGCTAAGACAGGGTGACAGTGGTCTTACGTGCTTGTCTCGGTGTCCGTCGTCGCTACCGCGACGACGTCCGCCTCGACTCGCGTTTCGCTAAGACAGGGTGGCAGTGGTGTTACGTGCTCGTCTCGGCGTCCATCGTCGCTATCGCGATGATGTCCGCCTCGACTCGCGTTTCGCTAAGACAGAGTGGCAGTGGTGTCACATGCTTGTCTCGGCGTCCGTCGTCGCTACCGCGACGACGTCCGCCTCGACTCGTGTTTCGCTAAGACAGGGTGGCAGTGGTGTCACGTGCTCGTCTCGGCCTCCGCGTTACGCTAAGACAGGGTGGCAGTGGTGTCACGTGCTCGTCTCGGCGTCCATCGTCGCTACCGCAACGACGCCGCCTCGACTCGCGTTTCGCTAAGACAGGGTGGCAGTGGTGTCACGTGCTCGTATCGGCGTCCGTCGTCGCTATCGCGACGACGTCCGCCTCGACTCACGTTACGCTAACATAGGGTGGCAGTGGAGTCACGTGCTTGTCTCGGCGTCCGTCGCCGCTACCGCGACGACGTCCGCCACGACTCGCGTTTTGCTAAGACAGGGTGGCAGTTGTGTCACGTGCTCGTCTCGGCGTCGTATTCGCTACCGTGACGACGTCCGCCTCGACTCGCATTACGCTAAGACAGGATGGCGGTGGTGTCACGTGCTCGTCTCGGTGTCCGTCGTCGCTATCGCGACGACGTCCGCCTCGACTCGCGTTTCGCTAAGAAAGGGTGGTAGTGGTGTCACGTGCTCGTCTCGGCGTCCGTCATCGCTACCGCGACGACGTCCGCCTCGACTCGCGTTTTGCTAAGACAGGGTGGCAGTTGTGTCACGTGCTCATCTCGGCGTCGTATTCGCTACCGTGACGACGTCCGCCTCGACTCGCATTACGCTAAGACAGGATGGCGGTGGTGTCACGTGCTCGTCTCGGTGTCCGTCGTCGCTATCGCGACGACGTCCGCCTCGACTCGCGTTTCGCTAAGAAAGGGTGGCAGTGGTGTCACGTGCTCGTCTCGGCGTCTGTCATCGCTACCGCGACGACGTCGGCCTCGACTCGCGTTTTGCTAATACAGGGTGGCAGTGGTGTCACGTGCTCGTCTCGGCATCGTAGTCGCTACTGCGACGACGTCCGCCTCGACTCGCATTACGCTAAGACAGGATGGCAGTGGTGTCACGTGCTCGTCTCGGCGTCCGTCGTCACTATCGCGAGGACGTCCGCCTCGACTCGCGTTTCGCTAAGACAGGGTGGCAGTGGTGTCACGTGCTCGTCTCGGCGTCCGTCGTCGCTACCGCGATGACGTCCGCCTTTGCTCGCGTTACGCTAAGACAGACAGGGTGGCAGTTGTGTCACGTGCTCGTCTTGGCGTCGTAGTCGCTACCGCGACGACGTCTGCCTCGACTCGCATTACGCTAAGACAGGATGGCAGTGGTGTCACGTGCTCTTCTCGGCGTCCGTCATCGCTACCACGATGACGTCCGCCTCGACTCGCGTGACCCTAACATAGATAGGGTGGCAGTGGTGTCACGGGCTCGTCTCGGCGTCCATCGTCGCTACCGCGACGACGTCCGCCTCGGCTCGCGTTTCGCTAAGACAGGGTGACAGTGGTCTCACGTGCTTGTCTCGGCGTCCGTCGTCGCTACCGCGACGACGTCCGCCTCGACTGGCGTTTCGCTAAGACAGGGTGGCAGTGGTGTCACGTGCTCGTCTCGGCGTCCGTCCTCGCTACCTCGACGACGTCCGCCTCGACTCGCGTTTTGCTAAGACAGGGTGGCAGTGGTGTCACATGCTTGTCTCGGCGTCCGCGTTACGCTAAGACAGGGTGGCAGTGGTGTCACGTGCTCGTCTCGGCGTCCATCGTCGCTACCGCAACGACGTCCGCCTCGACTCGCGTTACGCTAAGATAGGGTGGCAGTGGAGTCACGTGCTTGTCTCGGCGTCAGACGTCGCTACCGATACGACGTCCGCCTCGATTCGCGTTTTGCTAAGACAGGGTGGCAGTTGTGTCACGTGCTCGTCTCGGCGTCGTATTCGCTACCGCGACGACGTCCGCCTGGACTCGCATTACGCTAAGACAGGATGGCAGTGGTGTCACGTGCTCGTCTCAGCGTCCGTCGTCGCTATCGCGACGACGTCCGCCTCGACTCGCGTTTCGCTAAGACAGGGTGGCAGTGGTGTCACGTGCTCGTCTCGGCGTCCGTCATCGCTACCGCGACGACGTCCGCCTCGACTCGTGTTTCGCTAAGACAGGGTGGCCGTGGTGTCACGTGCTCGTCTCGGCGTCCGTCGTCGCTACCGCAATGACGTCCGCCTCGACTCGCGTTACGCTAAGACAGACAGGGTGGCAGTTGTGTCACGTGCTCTTCTCGGCGTCGTAGTCGCTACCGCGACGACGTCCGCCTCGACTCGAATTACGCTAAGACAGGATGGCAGTGGTGTCATGTGCTCTTCTCGGCGTCCGTCGTCGCTATCGCGACAACGCCCACCTCGACTCGCATTACGCTAGGACAGGATGGCAGTGGTGTCACGTGCTCGTCTCGGCGTCCGTCATCGCTACCGCGACGACGTCCGCCTCGACTCGCGTGACCCTAACATAGATAGGGTGGCAGTGGTGTCACGTGCTCGTCTCAGCGTCCATCATCGCTACCGCGATGACGTCCGCCTCGACTCACGTTTCGCTAAGACAGGGTGACAGTGGTCTCACGTGCTTGTCTCGGTGTCCGTCGTCGCTACCGCGACGACGTCCGCCTCGACTCGCGTTTCGCTAAGACAGGGTGGCAGTGGTGTTACGTGCTCGTCTCGGCGTCCATCGTCGCTATCGCGATGATGTCCGCCTCGACTCGCGTTTCGCTAAGACAGAGTGGCAGTGGTGTCACATGCTTGTCTCGGCGTCCGTCGTCGCTACCGCGACGACGTCCGCCTCGACTCGTGTTTCGCTAAGACAGGGTGGCAGTGGTGTCACGTGCTCGTCTCGGCCTCCGCGTTACGCTAAGACAGGGTGGCAGTGGTGTCACGTGCTCGTCTCGGCGTCCATCGTCGCTACCGCAACGACGCCGCCTCGACTCGCGTTTCGCTAAGACAGGGTGGCAGTGGTGTCACGTGCTCGTATCGGCGTCCGTCGTCGCTATCGCGACGACGTCCGCCTCGACTCGCGTTACGCTAACATAGGGTGGCAGTAGAGTCACGTGCTTGTCTCGGCGTCCGTCGCCGCTACCGCGACGACGTCCGCCTCGACTCGCGTTTTGCTAAGACAGGGTGGCAGTTGTGTCACGTGCTCGTCTCGGCGTCGTATTCGCTACCGTGACGACGTCCGCCTCGACTCGCATTACGCTAAGACAGGATGGCGGTGGTGTCACGTGCTCGTCTCGGTGTCCGTCGTCGCTATCGCGACGACGTCCGCCTCGACTCGCGTTTCGCTAAGAAAGGGTGGCAGTGGTGTCACGTGCTCGTCTCGGCGTCCGTCATCGCTACCGCGACGACGTCCGCCTCGACTCGCGTTTTGCTAAGACAGGGTGGCAGTTGTGTCACGTGCTCATCTCGGCGTCGTATTCGCTACCGTGACGACGTCCGCCTCGACTCGCATTACGCTAAGACAGGATGGCGGTGGTGTCACGTGCTCGTCTCGGTGTCCGTCGTCGCTATCGCGACGACGTCCGCCTCGACTCGCGTTTCGCTAAGAAAGGTGGCAGTGGTGTCACGTGCTCGTCTCGGCGTCCGTCATCGCTACCGCGACGACGTCGGCCTCGACTCGCGTTTTGCTAATACAGGGTGGCAGTGGTGTCACGTGCTCGTCTCGGCATCGTAGTCGCTACTGCGACGACGTCCGCCTCGACTCGCATTACGCTAAGACAGGATGGCAGTGGTGTCACGTGCTCGTCTCGGCGTCCGTCGTCACTATCGCGAGGACGTCCGCCTCGACTCGCGTTTCGCTAAGACAGGGTGGCAGTGGTGTCACGTGCTCGTCTCGGCGTCCGTCGTCGCTACCGCGATGACGTCCGCCTTTGCTCGCGTTACGCTAAGACAGACAGGGTGGCAGTTGTGTCACGTGCTCGTCTTGGCGTCGTAGTCGCTACCGCGACGACGTCTGCCTCGACTCGCATTACGCTAAGACAGGATGGCAGTGGTGTCACGTGCTCGTCTCGGCGTCCGTCGTCACTATCGCGAGGACGTCCGCCTCGACTCGCGTTTCGCTAAGACAGGGTGGCAGTGGTGTCACGTGCTCGTCTCGGCGTCCGTCGTCGCTACCGCGATGACGTCCGCCTTTGCTCGCGTTACGCTAAGACAGACAGGGTGGCAGTTGTGTCACGTGCTCGTCTTGGCGTCGTAGTCGCTACCGCGACGACGTCTGCCTCGACTCGCATTACGCTAAGACAGGATGGCAGTGGTGTCACGTGCTCTTCTCGGCGTCCGTCATCGCTACCACGATGACGTCCGCCTCGACTCGCGTGACCCTAACATAGATAGGGTGGCAGTGGTGTCACGGGCTCGTCTCGGCGTCCATCGTCGCTACCGCGACGACGTCCGCCTCGGCTCGCGTTTCGCTAAGACAGGGTGACAGTGGTCTCACGTGCTTGTCTCGGCGTCCGTCGTCGCTACCGCGACGACGTCCGCCTCGACTGGCGTTTCGCTAAGACAGGGTGGCAGTGGTGTCACGTGCTCGTCTCGGCGTCCGTCCTCGCTACCGCGACGACGTCCGCCTCGACTCGCGTTTTGCTAAGACAGGGTGGCAGTGGTGTCACGTGCTTGTCTCGGCGTCCGCGTTACGCTAAGACAGGGTGGCAGTGGTGTCACGTGCTCGTCTCGGCGTCCATCGTCGCTACCGCAACGACGTCCGCCTCGACTCGCGTTACGCTAAGATAGGGTGGCAGTGGAGTCACGTGCTTGTCTCGGCGTCAGACGTCGCTACCGCGACGACGTCCGCCTCGATTCGCGTTTTGCTAAGACAGGGTGGCAGTTGTGTCACGTGCTCGTCTCGGCGTCGTATTCGCTACCGCGACGACGTCCGCCTGGACTCGCATTACGCTAAGACAGGATGGCAGTGGTGTCACGTGCTCGTCTCAGCGTCCGTTGTCGCTATCGCGACGACGTCCGCCTCGACTCGCGTTTCGCTAAGACAGGGTGGCAGTGGTGTCACGTGCTCGTCTCGGCGTCCGTCATCGCTACCGCGACGACGTCCGCCTCGACTCGTGTTTCGCTAAGACAGGGTGGCAGTGGTGTCACGTGCTCGTCTCGGCGTCCGTCGTCGCTACCGCGATGACGTCCGCCTCGACTCGCGTTACGCTAAGACAGACAGGGTGGTAGTTGTGTCACGTGCTCTTCTCGGCGTCGTAGTCGCTACCGCGACGACGTCCGCCTCGACTCGAATTACGCTAAGACAGGATGGCAGTGGTGTCATGTGCTCTTCTCGGCGTCCGTCGTCGCTATCGCGACAACGTCCACCTCGACTCGCATTACGCTAAGACAGGATGGCAGTGGTGTCACGTGCTCGTCTCGGCGTCCGTCATCGCTACCGCGACGACGTCCGCCTCGACTCGCGTGACCCTAACATAGATAGGGTGGCAGTGGTGTCACGTGCTCGTCTCGGCGTCCATCGTCGCTACGGCGACAACGTCCGCCTCGACTCGCGTTTCGCTAAGACAGGGTGACAGTGGTCTCACGTGCTTGTCTCGGCGTCCGTCGTCGTTACCGCGACGACGTCCGCCTCGACTCGCGTTTCGCTAAGACAGGGTGGCAGTTGTGTCACGTGCTTGTCTCGGCGTCCATCGTCGCTATCGCGACGATGCCCGCCTCGAATCGCGCTACGCTAAGACAGAGTGGCAGTGGTGTCACATGCTTGTCTTGGCGTCCGTCGTCGCTACCGCGACGACGTCCGCCTTGACTCGTGTTTCGCTAAGACAGGGTGGCAGTGGTGTCACGTGCTCGTCTCGGCGTCCGTTGTCGCTACCGCGACGACGTCCGCCTCGACTCGCGTTACGCTAATATAGGGTGGCAGTGGTGTCACGTGCTCGTCTCGGCGTCCATTGTCGCTACCGCGACGACGTCCGCCTCGACACGCGTTTCGCTAAGACAGGGTGGCAGTGGTGTCACGTGCTCGTCTCGGCGTCCGTCGTCGCTATCGCAACGATGTCCGCCCCGACTCGCGTTACGCAAAGACAGGGTGGCAGTGGTGTCACGTGCTTGTCTCGGCGTCCGTCGTCGCTACCGCGGCGACGTCCGCCTCGACTCGCATTTTGCTAAGACAGGGTGGCAGTGGTGTCACATGCTCGTCTCGGCGTCTGTCGCCGCTACCGCGACGACGTCCGCCTCGACTCGCGTGACCCTAACATAGATAGGGTGGCAGTTGTGTCGCGTGCTCGTCTCGGCGTCGTAGTCGCTACCGCGACGACGTCCGCCTCGACTCGCATTACGCTAAGACAGGATGGCAGTGGTGTCACGTGCTCGTCTCGGCGTCCGTCGTCGCTACCGCGACGACGTCCGCCTCGACTCACATTTCGCTAAGATAGGGTGGTAGTGGTGTCACGTGCTCGTCTCGGCGTCCGTCCTCGCTACCGCGACGACGTCCGCCTCGACTCGCGTTTTGCTAAGACAGGGTGGCAGTGGTGTCACGTGCTCGTCTCGGCGTCCATCGTTGCTACCGCGACGATGTCCGCCTCGATACGCGTTTCGCTAAGACAGGGTGGCAGTGGTGTCACGTGCTCGTCTCGGCGTCCGTCGTCGCTATCGCGACGACGTCCGCCTCGACTCGCGTTACGCTAATACAGGGTGGCAGTGGTGTCACGTGCTCGTCTCGGCGTCCGTCATCACTACCGCGACGACGTCCGCCTCGACTCGCGTTACGCTAAGACAGGGTGGCAGTGGAGTCACGTGCTTGTCTCGGCGTCCGTCGTCGCTACCGCGACGATGTCCGCCTCGACTCGCGTTTTGCTAACACAGGGTGGCAGTTGTGTCACGTGCTCGTCTCGGCTTCGTATTCGCTGCCGCGACGACGTCCACCTCGACTCGCATTACGCTAAGACAGGATGGCAGTGGTGTCACGTGCTCGTCTCGGCGTCCGTCGTCGCTATCGCGACGACGTCCGCCTCGACTCGCATTTCGCTAAGACAGGGTGGCAGTGGTGTCACGTGCTCGTCTCGGCGTCCGTCATCGCTACCGTGACGACGTCCGCCTCGACTCGCGTTTTGCTAAGTCAGGGTGGCAGTGGTGTCACGTGCTCGTATCGGCGTCGTAGTCGCTACCGCGACGACGTCCGCCTCGACTCGCATTACGCTAAGACAGGATGGCAGTGGTGTCACGTGCTCGTCTCGGCGTCCGTCGTCGCTATCGCGACGACGTCTGCCTCGACTCGCGTTTCGCTAAGACAGGGTGGCAGTGGTGTCACGTGCTCGTCTCGGCGTCCGTCCTCGCTACCGCGACGACGTCCGCCTCGACTCGCGTGACCCTAACATAGATAGGGTGGCAGTGGTGTCACGTGCTCCTCTCGGCGTCGTAGTCGCTACCGCGACGACGTCCGCCTCGACTCGCATTACGCTAAGACAGGATGGCAGTGGTGTCACGTGCTCGTCTCGGCGTCCGTCGTCGATACCGCGACGACGTCCGCCTCGACTCGCATTACGCTAAGACAGAGTGGCAGTGGTGTCACGTGCTCGTCTCGGCGTCCGTCATCGCTACCGCGACGACGTCCGCCTCGACTCGCGTTTCGCTAAGACAGGGTGGCAGTGGTGTCACGTGCTCGTCTCGGCGTCCGTCATCGCTACCGTGACGACGTCCGCCTCGACTCGCGTTTTGCTAAGTCAGGGTGGCAGTGGTGTCACGTGCTCGTCTCGGTGTTGTAGTCGCTACCGCGACGACGTCCGCCTCGACTCGCATTACGCTAAGACAGGATGGCAGTGGTGTCACGTGCTCGTCTCGGCGTCCGTCGTCGCTATCGCGACGACGTCCGCCTCGACTCGCGTTTCGCTAAGACAGGGTGGCAGTGGTGTCACGTGCTCGTCTCGGCGTCCGTCCTCGCTACCGCGACGACGTCCGCCTCGACTCGCGTGACCCTAACATAGATAGGGTGGCAGTGGTGTCACGTGCTCCTCTCGGCGTCGTAGTCGCTACCGCGACGACGTCCGCCTCGACTCGCATTACGCTAAGACAGGATGGCAGTGGTGTCACGTGCTCGTCTCGGCGTCCGTCGTCGATACCGCGACGACGTCCGCCTCGACTCACATTACGCTAAGACAGAGTGGCAGTGGTGTCACGTGCTCGTCTCGGCGTCCGTCATCGCTACCGCGACGACGTCCGCCTCGACTCGCGTTTTGCTAAGACAGGGTGGCAGTGCTGTCACGTGCTCGTCTCGGCGTCCGTCATCGCTACCGCGACGACGTCCGCCTCGACTCGTGTTTCGCTAAGACAGGGTGGCAGTGGTGTCACGTGCTCGTCTCGGCGTTCATCATCGCTACCGCGATGACGTCCGCCTCGACTCGCGTTTTGCTAAGACAGGATGGCTGTGGTGTCACGTGCTTGTCTCGGCGTCCATCGTCGCTACCGCGACGACGTCCGCCTCGACACGCGTTTCGCTAAGACAGGATGGCAGTGGTGTCACGTGCTCGTCTCGGCGTCCGTCGTCGCTACCGCGACGACGTCCGCCTCGACTTGCGTTTTGCTAAGACAGGGTGGCAGTGCTGTCACGTGCTCGTCTTGGCGTCCGTCATCGCTACCGCGACGACGTCCTCCTCGACTCGCGTTTCGCTAAGACAGGGTGGCAGTGGTGTCACGTGCTCGTCTCGGCGTCCGTCATCGCTACCGCGACGACGTCCGCCTCGACTCGCTTTTTGCTAAGACAGGGTGACAGTGGTCTCACGTGCTTGTCTCGGCGTCCGTCGTCGCTACCACGACGACGTCCGCCTCGACTCGCGTTTCGCTAAGACAGGGTGGCTGTGGTGTCACGTGCTCGTCTCGGCGTCCGTCATCGCTACCGCGACGACATCCGCCTCGACTCGCGTTTCGCTAAGACAGGGTGACAGTGGTCTCACGTGCTTGTCTCGGCGTCCGTCGTCGCTACCGCGACGACGTCCGCCTCGACTCGCGTTTTGCTAAGACAGGGTGGCAGTGGTGTCACGTGCTCGTCTCGGCATCCGTCATCGCTACCGCGATGACGTCCGCCTCGACTCGCGTTTTGCTAAGACAGGGTGGCAGTGGTGTCACGTGCTCGTCTCGGCGTCCATCGTCGCTACCGCGACGACGTCCGCCTCGACACGCATTTCGCTTAGACAAGGTGGCAGTTGTGTCACGTGCTCGTCTCGGCGTACGTCGTCGCGACTCGCGTTACGCTAAGACAAGGTGGGAGTGGTGTCACGTGCTTGTCTCGGCGTCCGTCATCGCTACCGCGACGATGTCCGCCTCGACTCGCATTTTGCTAAGACAGGGTGGCAGTGGTGTCACGTGCTCGTCTCGGCGTCCGTCGCCGCTACCGAGACGACGTCCGCCTCGACTCGCGTTACCCTAAGATAGACAGGGTGGCAGTTGTGTCACGTGCTCGCCTCGGCGTCGTAGTCGCTACCGGGACGACGTCCGCCTCGACTCGCATTACGCTAAGACAGATGGCAGTTGTGTCAGGTGCTCGTCTCGGCGTCCGTCGTCCCTATCGCGACAACGTCTGCCTCAACTCGCGTTTCGCTAAGACAGGGTGGCAGTGGTGTCACGTGCTCGTCTCGGCGCCCGTCCTCGCTACCGCGACGACGTCCGCCTCGACTCGCGTTTTGCTAAGACAGGGTGGCAGTGGTGTCACGTGCTCGTCTCGGCGTCCGTCGTCGCTACCGCGATGACGTCTGCCTCGACTCGTGTTACCCTAAGATAGACAGGGTGGCAGTTGTGTCACGTGCTCGTCTCGGCGTCGTAGTCGCTACCGCGACGACGTCCGCCTCGACTCGCATTACACTAAGACAGGATGGCAGTGGTGTCACGTGCTCGTCTTGGCGTCCGTCGTCGCCATCGCGACGACGTCCGCCTCGACTCGCATTTCGCTAAGACAGGGTGGCAGTGGTGTCACGTGCTCGTCTCGGCGTCCGTTATCGCAACCGCATCGACGTCCGCCTCGACTCGCGTTTTGCTAAGACAGGGTGGCAGTGCTGTCACGTGCTCGTCTCGGCGTCCGTCATCGCTACCGCGACGACGTCCGCCTCGACTCGCGTTTCGCTAAGACAGGGTGACAGTGGTCTCACGTGCTTGTCTCGGTGTCCGTCGTCGCTACCGCGACGACGTCCGCCTCGACTCGTGTTTCGCTAAGACAGGGTGGCAGTGGTGTCACGTGCTCGTCTCGGCGTTCATCATCGCTACCGCGATGACGTCCGCCTCGACTCGCGTTTTGCTAAGACAGGATGGCTGTGGTGTCACGTGCTTGTCTCGGCGTCCATCGTCGCTACCGCGACGACGTCCGCCTCGACACGCGTTTCGCTAAGACAGGATGGCAGTGGTGTCACGTGCTCGTCTCGGCGTCCGTCGTCGCTACCGCGACGACGTCCGCCTCGACTTGCGTTTTGCTAAGACAGGGTGGCAGTGCTGTCACGTGCTCGTCTTGGCGTCCGTCATCGCTACCGCGACGACGTCCTCCTCGACTCGCGTTTCGCTAAGACAGGGTGGCAGTGGTGTCACGTGCTCGTCTCGGCGTCCGTCATCGCTACCGCGACGACGTCCGCCTCGACTCGCTTTTTGCTAAGACAGGGTGACAGTGGTCTCACGTGCTTGTCTCGGCGTCCGTCGTCGCTACCACGACGACGTCCGCCTCGACTCGCGTTTCGCTAAGACAGGGTGGCTGTGGTGTCACGTGCTCGTCTCGGCGTCCGTCATCGCTACCGCGACGACATCCGCCTCGACTCGCGTTTCGCTAAGACAGGGTGACAGTGGTCTCACGTGCTTGTCTCGGCGTCCGTCGTCGCTACCGCGACGACGTCCGCCTCGACTCGCGTTTCGCTAAGACAGGGTGGCAGTGGTGTCACGTGCTCGTCTCGGCATCCGTCATCGCTACCGCGATGACGTCCGCCTCGACTCGCGTTTTGCTAAGACAGGGTGGCAGTGGTGTCACGTGCTCGTCTCGGCGTCCATCGTCGCTACCGCGACGACGTCCGCCTCGACACGCATTTCGCTTAGACAAGGTGGCAGTTGTGTCACGTGCTCGTCTCGGCGTACGTCGTCGCGACTCGCGTTACGCTAAGACAAGGTGGGAGTGGTGTCACGTGCTTGTCTCGGCGTCCGTCATCGCTACCGCGACGATGTCCGCCTCGACTCGCATTTTGCTAAGACAGGGTGGCAGTGGTGTCACGTGCTCGTCTCGGCGTCCGTCGCCGCTACCGAGACGACGTCCGCCTCGACTCGCGTTACCCTAAGATAGACAGGGTGGCAGTTGTGTCACGTGCTCGCCTCGGCGTCGTAGTCGCTACCGGGACGACGTCCGCCTCGACTCGCATTACGCTAAGACAGATGGCAGTTGTGTCAGGTGCTCGTCTCGGCGTCCGTCGTCCCTATCGCGACAACGTCTGCCTCAACTCGCGTTTCGCTAAGACAGGGTGGCAGTGGTGTCACGTGCTCGTCTCGGCGCCCGTCCTCGCTACCGCGACGACGTCCGCCTCGACTCGCGTTTTGCTAAGACAGGGTGGCAGTGGTGTCACGTGCTCGTCTCGGCGTCCGTCGTCGCTACCGCGATGACGTCTGCCTCGACTCGTGTTACCCTAAGATAGACAGGGTGGCAGTTGTGTCACGTGCTCGTCTCGGCGTCGTAGTCGCTACCGCGACGACGTCCGCCTCGACTCGCATTACACTAAGACAGGATGGCAGTGGTGTCACGTGCTCGTCTTGGCGTCCGTCGTCGCCATCGCGACGACGTCCGCCTCGACTCGCATTTCGCTAAGACAGGGTGGCAGTGGTGTCACGTGCTCGTCTCGGCGTCCGTTATCGCAACAGCATCGACGTCCGCCTCGACTCGCGTTTTGCTAAGACAGGGTGGCAGTGCTGTCACGTGCTCGTCTCGGCGTCCGTCATCGCTACCGCGACGACGTCCGCCTCGACTCGCGTTTCGCTAAGACAGGGTGACAGTGGTCTCACGTGCTTGTCTCGGCGTCCGTCATCGCTACCGCGACGACGTCCGCCTTGACTCGCGTTTCGCTAAGACAGGGTGGCAGTGGTGTCACGTGCTCGTCTCGGCGTCTGTCATCGCTACCGCGACGACGTCCGCCTCGACTCGGGTTTTGCTAAGACAGGGTGGCAGTGGTGTCACGTGCTCGTCTCGGCGTCCCTCGTCGCTACCGCGACGACGTCCGCCTCGACTCGCGTTACCCTAAGATAGACAGGGTGGCAGTTGTGTCACGTGCTGGTCTCGGCGTCATAGTCGCTACCGCGACAACGTCCGCCTCGACTCGCATTACGCTAAGACAGGATGGCAGTGGTGTCACGTGCTCGTCTTGGTGTCCGTCGTCGCTATCGCGACGACGTCCGCCTCGACTCGCGTTTCGCTAAGACAGGGTGGCAGTGGTGTCACGTGCTCGTCTCGGCGTCCGTCATTGCTACCGCGACGACGTCCGCCTCGACTAGCGTGACCCTAACATAGATAGAGTGGCAGTGGTGTCACGTGCTCGTCTCGGCGTCCGTCGTCGCTATTGCGACGATGTCTGCCTCGACTCGCGTTTCGCTAAGATAGGGTGACAGTAGTCTCACGTGCTTGTCTCGGCGTCCGTCGTCGCTACCGCGACAACGTCTTCCTCGACTCGCGTTTCGCTAAGATAGGGTGGCAGTGGTGTCACGTGCTCGTCTCGGCGTCCATCGTCGCTATCGCGACGATGTCCGCCTCGACTCGCGTTTCGCTAAGACAGAGTGGCAGTGGTGTCACATTCTTATCTCGGCGTCCGTCGTCGCTACCGCGACGACGTCAGCCTCGACTCGTGTTTCGCTAAGACAGGGTGGCAGTGGTGTCACGTGCTCGTCTCGGCGTCCATCGTCGCTACCGCATGGACGTCCGCCTCGACTCGCGTTTCGCTAAGACAGGGTGGCAGTGGTGTCACGTGCTCGTCTCGGCGTCCGTTGTCGCTATCGCGACGACGTCCGCCTCGACTTGCGTTACGCTAAGACAGGGTGGCAGTGGTGTAACGTGCTTGTCTCGGCGTCCGTCGTCGCTACCGCGACGACCTCCGCCTCGACTCGCAATTTGCTAAGACAGGGTGGCAGTGGTGTCATGTGCTCGTCTCGGCGTCCGTCGCCACTACCGCGATGACGTCCGCCTCGACTCGCGTTACCCTAAGATAGACAGGGTGGCAGTTGTGTCACATGCTCGTCTCGGCGTCGTAGTCGACCGCACGACGTCCGCCTCGACTCGCATTACGCTAAGACAGGATGGCAGTGGTGTCACGTGCTCGTCTCGGCGTGCGTCGTCGCTATCGCGACGACGTCCGCCTCGACTCGCGTTTCGCTAAGACAGGGTGGCTGTGGTGTCACGTGCTCGTCTCGGCGTCCGTCATCGCTACCGCGACGACATCCGCCTCGACTCGCGTTTCGCTAAGACAGCGTGACAGTGGTCTCACGTGCTTGTCTCGGCGTCCGTCGTCGCTACCGCGACGACGTCCGCCTCGACTCGCGTTTCGCTAAGACAGGGTGGCAGTGGTGTCACGTGCTCGTCTCGGCATCCGTCATCGCTACCGCGATGACGTCCGCCTCAACTCGCGTTTTGCTAAGACAGGGTGGCAGTGGTGTCACGTGCTCGTCTCGGCGTCCATCGTCGCTACCGCGACAACGTCCGCCTCGACACGCATTTCGCTTAGACAAGGTGGCAGTTGTGTCACGTGCTCGTCTCGGCGTACGTCGTCGCTATCGCGACGACGTTCGCCTCGACTCGCGTTACGCTAAGACAAGGTGGGAGTGGTGTCACGTGCTTGTCTCGGCGTCCGTCATCGCTACCGCGACGATGTCCGCCTCGACTCGCATTTTGCTAAGACAGGGTGGCAGTGGTGTCACGTGCTCATCTCGGCGTCCGTCGCCGCTACCGAGACCACGTCCGCCTCGACTCGCGTTACCCTAAGATAGACAGGGTGGCAGTTGTGTCACGTGCTCGCCTCGGCGTCGTAGTGGCTACCGCGACGACGTCCGCCTCGACTCGCATTACGCTAAGACAGATGGCAGTTGTGTCAGGTGCTCGTCTCGGCGTCCGTCGTCGCTATCGCGACAACGTCTGCCTCGACTCGCGTTTCGCTAAGACAGGGTGGCAGTGGTGTCACGTGCTCGTCTCGGCGCCCGTCATCGCTACCGCGACGACGTCCGCCTCGACTCGCGTTTTGCTAAGACAGGGTGGCAGTGGTGTCACGTGCTCGTCTCGGCGTCCGTCGTCGCTACCGCGATGACGTCTGCCTCGACTCGTGTTACCCTAAGATAGACAGGGTGGCAGTTGTGTCACGTGCTCGTCTCGGCGTCATAGTCGCTACCGCGACGACGTCCGCCTCGACTCGCATTACACTAAGACAGGATGGCAGTGGTGTCACGTGCTCGTCTTGGCGTCCGTCGTCGCCATCGCGACGACGTTCGCCTCGACTCGCATTTCGCTAAGACAGGGTGGCAATGGTGTCACGTGCTCGTCTCGGCGTCCGTTATCTTTACCGCATCGACGTCCGCCTCGACTCGCGTTTTGCTAAGACAGGGTGGCAGTGCTGTCACGTGCTCGTCTCGGCGTCCGTCATCGCTACCGCGACGACGTCCGCCTCGACTCGCGTTTCGCTTAGACAGGGTGACAGTGGTCTCACGTGCTTGTCTCGGCGTCCGTCATCGCTACCGCGACGACGTCCGCCTTGACTCGCGTTTCGCTAAGACAGGGTGGCAGTGGTGTCACGTGCTCGTCTCGGCGTCTGTCATCGCTACCGCGACGACGTCCGCCTCGACTCGGGTTTCGCTAAGACAGGGTGGCAGTGGTGTCACGTGCTCGTCTCGGCGTCCGTCGTCACTACCGCGACGACGTCCGCCTCGACTCGCGTTACCCTAAGATAGACAGGGTGGCAGTTGTGTCACGTGCTGGTCTCGGCGTCATAGTCGCTACCGCGACAACGTCCGCCTCGACTCGCATTACGCTAAGACAGGATGGCAGTGGTGTCACGTGCTCGTCTCGGTGTCCGTCGTCGCTATCGCGACGACGTCCGCCTCGACTTGCGTTACGCTAAGACAGGGTGGCAGTGGTGTAACGTGCTTGTCTCGGCGTCCATCGTCGCTACCGCGACGACCTCCGCCTCGACTCACAATTTTCTAAGACAGGGTGGCAGTGGTGTCACGTGCTCGTCTCGGCGTCTGTCGCCACTACCGCGATGACGTCCGCCTCGACTCGCGTTACCCTAAGATAGACAGGGTGGCAGTTGTGTCACATGCTCGTCTCGGTGTCGTAGTCGCTACCGCACGACGTCCGCCTCGACTCGCATTACGCTAAGACAGGATGGCAGTGGTGTCACGTGCTCGTCTCGGCGTGCGTCGTCGCTATCGCGACGACGTCCGCCTCGACTCGCGTTTCGCTAAGACAGGGTGGCAGTGGTGTCATGTGCTCGTCTCGGCGTCCGTCCTCGCTACCGCCACGACGTCCGCCTCGACTCGCGTTTTGCTAAGACAGGGTGGCAGTGGTGTCACGTGCTCGTCTCGGCGTCCATCGTCGCTACCGCGATGACGTCCGCCTCGACTCGCGTTACCCTAAGATAGACAGGGTGGCAGTTGTGTCACGTGCTCGTCTCGGCGTCGTAGTCGCTACCGCGACGACGTCCGCCTCGACTCGCATTACGCTAAGACAGGATGGCAGTGGTGTCACGTGCTCGTCTCGGCGTCCGTCGTCGCTATCGCGACAACGTCCGCCTCGACTCGCGTTTTGCTAAGACAGGGTGGCAGTGGTGTCACGTGCTCGTCTCGGCGTCTGTCATCGCTACCGCGACGACGTCCGCCTCGACTCGGGTTTTGCTAAGACAGGGTGGCAGTGGTGTCACGTGCTCGTCTCGGCGTCCGTCGTCGCTACCGCGACTACGTCCGCCTCGACTCGCGTTACCCTAAGATAGACAGGGTGGCAGTTGTGTCACGTGCTGGTCTCGGCGTCATAGTCGCTACCGCGACAACGTCCGCCTCGACTCGCATTACGCTAAGACAGGATGGCAGTGGTGTCACGTGCTCGTCTCGGTGTCCGTCGTCGCTATCGCGACGACGTCCGCCTCGACTCGCGTTTCGCTAAGACAGGGTGGCAGTGTTGTCACGTGCTCGTCTCAGCGTCCGTCATTGCTACCGCGACGACGTCCGCCTCGACTCGCGTGACCCTAACATAGATAGGGTGGCAGTGGTGTCACGTGCTCGTCTCGGCGTCCGTCGTCGCTATTGCGACGATGTCTGCCTCGACTCGCGTTTCGCTAAGATAGGGTGACAGTAGTCTCACGTGCTTGTCTCGGCGTCCGTCGTTGCTACCGCGACGACGTCTGCCTCGACTCGCGTTTCGCTAAGATAGGGTGGCAGTGGTGTCACGTGCTCGTCTCGGCGTCCATCGTCGCTATCGCGACGATGTCCGCCTCGACTCGCGTTTCGCTAAGACAGAGTGGCAGTGGTGTCACATGCTTATCTCGGCGTCCGTCGTCGCTACCGCGACGACGTCAGCCTCGACTCGTGTTTCGCTAAGACAGGGTGGCAGTGGTGTCACGTGCTCGTCTCGGCGTCCATCGTCGCTACCGCGACGACGTCCGCCTCGACTCGCGTTTCGCTAAGACAGGGTGGCAGTGGTGTCACGTGCTCGTCTCGGCGTCCGTCGTCGCTATCGCGACGACGTCCGCCTCGACTTGCGTTACGCTAAGACAGGGTGGCAGTGGTGTAACGTGCTTGTCTCGGCGTCCGTCGTCGCTACAGCGACGACCTCCGCCTCGACTCGCAATTTGCTAAGACAGGGTGGCAGTGGTGTCACGTGCTCGTATCGGCGTCCGTCGCCACTACCGCGATGACGTCCGCCTCGACTCGCGTTACCCTAAGATAGACAGGGTGGCAGTTGTGTCACATGCTCGTCTCGGCGTCGTAGTCGCTACCGCACGACGTCCGCCTCGACTCGCATTACGCTAAGACAGGATGGCAGTGGTGTCACATGCTCGTCTCGGCGTGCGTCGTCGCTATCCAAACGACGTCCGCCTCGACTCGCGTTTCGCTAAGACAGGGTGGCAGTGGTGTCATGTGCTCGTCTCGGCGTCCGTCCTCGCTACCGCCACGACGTCCGCCTCGACTCGCGTTTTGCTAAGACAGGGTGGCAGTGGTGTCACGTGCTCGTCTCGGCGTCCATCGTCGCTACCGCGATGACGTCCGCCTCGACTCGCGTTACCCTAAGATAGACAGGGTGGCAGTTGTGTCACGTGCTCGTCTCGGCGTCGTAGTCGCTACCGCGACGACGTCCGCCTCGACTCGCATTACGCTAAGACAGGATGGCAGTGGTGTCACGTGCTCGTCTCGGCGTCCGTCGTCGCTATCGCGACGACGTCCGCCTCGACTCGCGTTTTGCTAAGACAGGGTGGCAGTCGTGTCACGTGCTCGTCTCGGCGTCCGTCATCGCTACCGCGACGACGTCCGCCTCAACTCGCGTGACCCTAACATAGATAGGGTGGCAGTGGTGTCCCCGTGCTCGTCTCGGTGTCCATCGTCGCTACCGCGACGACGTCCGCCTCGACTCGCATTATGCTAAGACAGGATGGCAGTGGTGTCACATGCTCGTCTTGGCGTCCGTCGTCGCTACCGCGACGACGTCCGCCTCGACTCGCGTTTCGCTAAGACAGGGTGGCAGTCGTGTCACGTGCTCGTCTCGGCGTCCGTCATCGCTACCGCGACGACGTCCGCCTCCACTCGCATTTCGCTAAGACAGGGTGGCAGTGGTGTCACGTGCTCGTCTCGGCGTCCGTCATCGCTACCGCGACGATGTCCGCCTCGACTCGCGTGACCCTAACATAGATAGGGTGGCAGTGGTGTCACGTGCTTGTCTCGGCGTCCGTCGTCGCTATGGCAACGACGTCCGCCTCGACTCGCGTTTCGCTAAGACAGGGTGACAGTAGTCTCACGTGCTTGTCTTGGCGTCCGTCGTCGCTATCGCGACGACGTCCGCCTCGACTTGCGTTACGCTAAGACAGGGTGGCAGTGGTGTCACGTGCTCGTCTCGGCGTCCGTCATCGCTACCGCGACGATGTCCGCCTCGACTCGCGTTTTGCTAAGACAGGGTGGCAGTGGTGTCACGTGCTCGTCTCGGCGTCCATCGTCGCTACCGCGACGACGTCCGCCTCGACTCGCGTTACCATAAGATAGAAAGGGTGGCAGTTGTGTCACGTGCTCGTCTCGGCGTCGTAGTCGCTACCGCGACGACGTCCGCGTCGACTCGCATTACGCTAAGACAAGATGGCAGTGGTGTCACGTGCTCGTCTCGGCGTCCATCGTCGCTATCGCGACGACCTCCGCCTCGACTCGCGTTTCGCTAAGACAGGGTGGCAGTGGTGTCACGTGCTCGTCTCAGCGTCCGTCATCGCTACCGCGATGACGTCCGCCTCGACTCGCGTTTTGCTAAGACAGGGTGGCAGTGGTGTCACGTGCTCGTCTCGGCGTCTATCGTCGCTATCGCGACGATGTCCGCCTCGACTCGCGTTTCGCTAAGACAGGGTAACAGTGGTCTCACGTGCTCGTCTCGGCGTCCGTCGTCGCTACCGCGACGACGTCCGCCTCGACTCGCGTTACCCTAAGATAGACAGGGTGGCGGTTGTGCCACGAGCTCGTCTCGGCGTCGTAGTCGCTACTGCGACGACGTCCTCCCCGACTCGCATTACGCTAAGACAGGATGGCAGTGGTGTCACGTGCTCATCTCGGCGTCCGTCGTCGCTATTGCGACGACGTCCGCCTCGACTCGCGTTTCGCTAAGACAGGGTGGCAGTGGTGTCACGTGCTCGTCTTGGCGTCCGTCATCGCTACCGCGACGATGTCCGCCTCGACTCGCGTTTTGCTAAGACAGGGTGGCAGTGGTGTCACGTGCTCGTCTCGGCGTCCGTCGTCGCTACCGCGACGACGTCCGCCTCGACCCGCGTTACCCTAAGATAGACAGGGTGGCAGTTGTGTCACGTGCTCGTCTCGGCGTCGTAGTCGCTACCGCGACGACGTCCGCCTCGACTCGCATTACGCTAAGACAGGATGGCAGTGGTGTCACGTGCTCGTCTCGGCGTCGTAGTCGCTACCGCGACGACGTCCGCCTCGACTCGCATTACGCTAAGACAGGATGGCAGTGGTGTCACATGCTCGTCTCGGCGTCCGTCGTCGCTATTTCGACGACGTCCGCCTCGACTCGCGTTTCGCTAAGACAGGGTGGCAGTGGTGTCACGTGCTCGTCTCGGCGTCCGTCATCGCTACCGCGACGATGTCCGCCTCGACTCGCATTTTGCTAAGAAAGGGTGGCAGTGGTGTCACGTGCTCGTCTCGGCGTCCGTCGTCGCTAACGCGACGACGTCCGCCTCGACTTGCGTTACCCTAAGATAGAAAGGGTGGCAGTTGTGTCACGTGCTCGTCTCGGCGTCGTAGTCGCTACCGCGACGACGTCCGCCACGACTCGCATTACGCTAAGACAGGATGGCAGTGGTGTCACGTGCTCGTCTCGGCGTCCGTCGTCGCTATTTCGACGACGTCCGCCTCGACTCGCGTTTTGCTAAGACAGGGTGGCAGTGGTGTCATGTGCTCGTCTCGGCGTCCATCGTCTCTACCGCGACGACGTCCGCCTCGACTCGCGTTTCGCTAAGACAGGGTGACAGTGGTCTCACGTGCTTGTCTCGGCGTCCGTCGTCGCTACCGCGACGACGTCCCCCTCGACTCGTGTTTCGCTAAGACAGGGTGGCAGTGGTGTCACATGCTCGTCTCGGCGTCCGTCCTCACTACCGCGACGACGTCCGCCTCGACTCGCGTTTCGCTAAGACAGAGTGGCAGTGGTGTCCCATGCTTGTCTCGGCGTCCGTCGTCGCTACCGCGACGACGTCAGCCTTGACTCGTGTTTCGCTAAGACAGGGTGGCAGTGGTGTCACGTGCTCGTCTCGGCGTCCATCGTCGCTACCGCGACGACGTCCGCCTCGACTCGCATTACGCTAAGACAGGATGGCAGTGGTGTCACGTGCTCGTCTCGGCGTCCGTCGTCGCTATCGCGACGACGTCCGCCTCGACTCGCATTACGCTAAGACAGGGTGGCAGTGGTGTCACGTGCTCGTCTCGGCGTCCGTCATCGCTACCGCGACGACGTCCGCCTCGACTCGCGTTTCGCTAAGACAGGGTGGCAGTCGTGTCACGTGCTCGTCTCGGCGTCCGTCATCGCTACCGCGACGACGTCCGCCTCCACTCGCATTTCGCTAAGACAGGGTGGCAGTGGTGTCACGTGCTCGTCTCGGCGTCCGTCATCGCTACCGCGACGATGTCCGCCTCGACTCGCGTGACCCTAACATAGATAGGGTGGCAGTGGTGTCACGTGCTTGTCTCGGCGTCCGTCGTCGCTATTGCAACGACGTCCGCCTCGACTCGCGTTTCGCTAAGACAGGGTGACAGTAGTCTCACGTGCTTGTCTTGGCGTCCGTCGTCGCTATCGCGACGACGTCCGCCTCGACTTGCGTTACGCTAAGACAGGGTGGCAGTGGTGTCACGTGCTCGTCTCGGCGTCCGTCATCGCTACCGCGACGATGTCCGCCTCGACTCGCGTTTTGCTAAGACAGGGTGGCAGTGGTGTCACGTGCTCGTCTCGGCGTCCATCGTCGCTACCGCGACGACGTCCGCCTCGACTCGCGTTACCATAAGATAGAAAGGGTGGCAGTTGTGTCACGTGCTCGTCTCGGCGTCGTAGTCGCTACCGCGACGACGTCCGCGTCGACTCGCATTACGCTAAGACAAGATGGCAGTGGTGTCACGTGCTCGTCTCGGCGTCCATCGTCGCTATCGCGACGACCTCCGCCTCGACTCGCGTTTCGCTAAGACAGGGTGGCAGTGGTGTCACGTGCTCGTCTCAGCGTCCGTCATCGCTACCGCGATGACGTCCGCCTCGACTCGCGTTTTGCTAAGACAGGGTGGCAGTGGTGTCACGTGCTCGTCTCGGCGTCTATCGTCGCTATCGCGACGATGTCCGCCTCGACTCGCGTTTCGCTAAGACAGGGTAACAGTGGTCTCACGTGCTCGTCTCGGCGTCCGTCGTCGCTACCGCGACGACGTCCGCCTCGACTCGCGTTACCCTAAGATAGACAGGGTGGCAGTTGTGCCACGAGCTCGTCTCGGCGTCGTAGTCGCTACTGCGACGACGTCCTCCCCGACTCGCATTACGCTAAGACAGGATGGCAGTGGTGTCACGTGCTCATCTCGGCGTCCGTCGTCGCTATTGCGACGACGTCCGCCTCGACTCGCGTTTCGCTAAGACAGGGTGGCAGTGGTGTCACGTGCTCGTCTTGGCGTCCGTCATCGCTACCGCGACGATGTCCGCCTCGACTCGCGTTTTGCTAAGACAGGGTGGCAGTGGTGTCACGTGCTCGTCTCGGCGTCCGTCGTCGCTACCGCGACGACGTCCGCCTCGACCCGCGTTACCCTAAGATAGACAGGGTGGCAGTTGTGTCACGTGCTCGTCTCGGCGTCGTAGTCGCTACCGCGACGACGTCCGCCTCGACTCGCATTACGCTAAGACAGGATGGCAGTGGTGTCACGTGCTCGTCTCGGCGTCGTAGTCGCTACCGCGACGACGTCCGCCTCGACTCGCATTACGCTAAGACAGGATGGCAGTGGTGTCACATGCTCGTCTCGGCGTCCGTCGTCGCTATTTCGACGACGTCCGCCTCGACTCGCGTTTCGCTAAGACAGGGTGGCAGTGGTGTCACGTGCTCGTCTCGGCGTCCGTCATCGCTACCGCGACGATGTCCGCCTCGACTCGCATTTTGCTAAGAAAGGGTGGCAGTGGTGTCACGTGCTCGTCTCGGCGTCCGTCGTCGCTAACGCGACGACGTCCGCCTCGACTTGCGTTACCCTAAGATAGAAAGGGTGGCAGTTGTGTCACGTGCTCGTCTCGGCGTCGTAGTCGCTACCGCGACGACGTCCGCCACGACTCGCATTACGCTAAGACAGGATGGCAGTGGTGTCACGTGCTCGTCTCGGCGTCCGTCGTCGCTATTTCGACGACGTCCGCCTCGACTCGCGTTTTGCTAAGACAGGGTGGCAGTGGTGTCATGTGCTCGTCTCGGCTTCCATCGTCTCTACCGCGACGACGTCCGCCTCGACTCGCGTTTCGCTAAGACAGGGTGACAGTGGTCTCACGTGCTTGTCTCGGCGTCCGTCGTCGCTACCGCGACGACGTCCCCCTCGACTCGTGTTTCGCTAAGACAGGGTGGCAGTGGTGTCACATGCTCGTCTCGGCGTCCGTCCTCACTACCGCGACGACGTCCGCCTCGACTCGCGTTTCGCTAAGACAGAGTGGCAGTGGTGTCCCATGCTTGTCTCGGCGTCCGTCGTCGCTACCGCGACGACGTCAGCCTTGACTCGTGTTTCGCTAAGACAGGGTGGCAGTGGTGTCACGTGCTCGTCTCGGCGTCCATCGTCGCTACCGCGACAACGTCCGCCTCGATTCGCATTACGCTAAGACAGGATGGCAGTGGTGTCACGTGCTCGTCTCGGCGTCCGTCGTCGCTATCGCGACGACGTCCGCCTCGACTCGCATTACGCTAAGACAGGGTGGCAGTGGTGTCACGTGCTCGTCTCGGCGTCCGTCATCGCTACCGCGACGATGTCCGCCTCGACTCGCGTTTTGCTAAGACAGGGTGGCAGTGGTGTCACGTGCTCGTCTCGGCGTCCATCGTCGCTACCGCGACGACGTCCGCCTAGACTCGCGTTACCATAAGATAGAAAGGGTGGCAGTTGTGTCACGTGCTCGTCTCGGCGTCGTAGTCGCTACCGCGACGACGTCCGCGTTGACTCGCATTACGCTAAGACAAGATGGCAGTGGTGTCACGTGCTCGTCTCGGCGTCCATCGTCGCTATCGCGACGACCTCCGCCTCGACTCGCGTTTCGCTAAGACAGGGTGGCAGTGGTGTCACGTGCTCGTCTCAGCGTCCGTCATCGCTACCGCGATGACGTCCGCCTCGACTCGCGTTTCGCTAAGACAGGGTGGCAGTGGTGTCACGTGCTCGTCTCGGCGTCTATCGTCGCTATCGCGACGATGTCCGCCTCGACTCGCGTTTCGCTAAGACAGGGTAACAGTGGTCTCACGTGCTCGTCTCGGCGTCCGTCGTCGCTACCGCGACGACGTCCGCCTCGACTCGCGTTACCCTAAGATAGACAGGGTGGCAGTTGTGCCACGAGCTCGTCTCGGCGTCATAGTCGCTACTGCGACGACGTCCGCCCCGACTCGCATTACGCTAAGACAGGATGGCAGTGGTGTCACGTGCTCATCTCGGCGTCCGTCGTCGCTATTGCGACGACGTCCGCCTCGACTCGCGTTTCGCTAAGACAGGGTGGCAGTGGTGTCACGTGCTCGTCTTGGCGTCCGTCATCGCTACCGCGAAGATTCCGCCTCGACTCGCGTTTTGCTAAGACAGGGTGGCAGTGGTGTCACGTGCTCGTCTCGGCGTCCGTTGTCGCTACCGCGACGACGTCCGCCTCGACCCGCGTTACCCTAAGATAGACAGGGTGGCAGTTGTGTCACGTGCTCGTCTCGGCGTCGTAGTCGCTACCGCGACGACGTCCGCCTCGACTCGCATTACGCTAAGACAGGATGGCAGTGGTGTCACGTGCTCGTCTCGGCGTCGTAGTCGCTACCGCGACGACGTCCGCCTCAACTCGCATTACGCTAAGACAGGATGGCAGTGGTGTCACATGCTCGTCTCGGCGTCCGTCGTCGCTATTTCGACGACGTCCGCCTCGACTCGCGTTTCGCTAAGACAGGGTGGCAGTGGTGTCACGTGCTCGTCTCGGCGTCCGTCATCGCTACCGCGACGATGTCCGCCTCGACTCGCGTTTTGCTAAGAAAGGGTGGCAGTGGTGTCACGTGCTCGTCTCGGCGTCCGTCGTCGCTACCGCGACGACGTCCGCCTCGACTCGCGTTACCCTAAGATAGAAAGGGTGGCAGTTGTGTCACGTGCTCGTCTCGGCGTCGTAGTCGCTACCGCGATGACGTCCGCCTCGACTCGCATTACGCTAAGACAGGATGGCAGTGGTGTCACATGCTCGTCTCGGCGTCCGTCGTCGCTATTTCGACGACGTCCGCCTCGACTCGCGTTTTGCTAGACAGGGTGGCAGTGGTGTCACGTGCTCGTCTCGGCGTCCATCGTCTCTACCGCGACGACGTCCGCCTCGACTCGCGTTTCGCTAAGACAGGGTGACAGTGGTCTCACGTGCTTGTCTCGGCGTCCGTCGTTGCTACCGCGACGACGTCCCCCTCGACTCGTGTTTCGCTAAGACAGGGTGGCAGTGGTGTCACATGCTCGTCTCGGCGTCCGTCCTCACTACCGCGACGACGTCCGCCTCGACTCGCGTTTTGCTAAGACAGGGTGGCAGTGGCGTCACGTGCTCGTCTCGGCGTCCATCGTCGCTACCGCGACGACGTCCGCCTCGACTCGCGTTACCCTAAGATGGACAGGGTGGCAGTTGTGTCACGTGCTCGTCTCGGCGTTGTAGTCGCTACCGCGACGACGTCCGCCTCGACTCGCATTACGCTAAGACAGGATGGCAGTGGTGTCACGTGCTCGTCCGGCGTCCGTCGTCGCTATCGCGACGACGTCCGCCTCGACTCGCGTTTCGCTAAGACAGGGTGGCAGTGGTGTCACGTGCTCGTCTCGGCGTCCGTCATCGCTACCACGACGACGTCCGCCTCGACTCGCGTGACCCTAACATAGATAGGGTGGCAGTGGTGTCACGTGCTCCTCTTGGCGTCCATCGTCGCTACCGCGACGACGTCCGCCTCGACTCGCGTTTCGCTAAGACAGGGTGACAGTGGTCTCACGTGCTTGTCTCGGCGTCCTACGTAGCTACCGCGACGACGTCCGCCTCGACTCGCGTTTCGCTAAGACAGGGTGGCAGTGGTGTCACGTGCTCGTCTCGGCGTCTATCGTCGCTATCGCGACGATGTCCGCCTCGACTCGAGTTTCGCTAAGACAGGGTGACAGTGGTCTCACGTGCTTGTCTCGGCGTCCGTCGTCGCTACCGCGACGACGTCCGCCTCGACTCGCGTTTCGCTAAGACAGGGTGGCAGTGGTGTCACGTGCTCGTCTAGGCGTCCGTCGTCGCTATCGCGACGACGTCCGCCTCGACTCGTGTTTCGCTAAGACAGGGTGGCAGTGGTGTCACGTGCTCGTCTCGGCGTCCGTCATCGCTACCGCGACGATGTCCGCCTCGACTCGCGTTTTGCTAAGACAGGGTGGCAGTGGTGTCACGTACTCGTCTCGGCGTCGGTCGTCGCTACCGCGACGACGTCCGCCTCGACTCGCGTTACCCTAAGATAGACAGGGTTGCAGTTGTGTCACGTGCTCGTCTCGGCGTCGTAGTCGCTACCGCGACGATGTCCGCCTCGACTCGCATTACGCAAAGACAGGATGGCAGTGGTGTCACGTGCTCGTCTCGGCGTCCGTCGTCACTATCGCGACGACGTCCGCCTCGACTCGCGTTTCGCTAAGACAGGGTGGCAGTGGTGTCACGTGCTCGTCTCAGCGTCCGTCATCGCTACCGCGACGACGTCTGCCTCGACTCGCGTTACCCTAAGATAGACAGGGTGGCAGTTGTGCCACGTGCTCGTCTCGGCGTCGTAGTCGCTACCGCGACGACGTCCGCCCTGACTCGCATTACGCTAAGACAGGATGGCAGTGGTGTCACGTGCTCATCTCGGCGTCCGTCGTCGCTATTGCGACGACGTCCGCCTCGACTCGCGTTTCGCTAAGACAGGGTGGCAGTGGTGTCACGTGCTCGTCTTGGCGTCCGTCATCGCTACCGCGACGATGTCCGCCTCGACTCGCGTTTTGCTAAGACAGGGTGGCAGTGGTGTCACGTGCTCGTCTCGGTGTCCGTCGTCGCTACCGCGACGACGTCCGCCTCGACTCGCGTTACCCTAAGATAGACAGGGTGGCAGTTGTGTCACGTGCTCGTCTCGGCGTCGTAGTCGCTACCGCGACGACGTCCGCCTCGACTCGCATTACGCTAAGACAGGATGGCAGTGGTGTCACGTGCTCGTCCTGGCGTCGTAGTCGCTACCGCGACGACGTCCGCCTCGACTCGCGTTTCGCTAAGACAGGGTGGCAGTTGTGTCACGTGCTCGTCTCAGCGTCCGTCATCGCTACCGCGACGACGTCCCCCTCGACTCGTGTTTCGCTAAGACAGGGTGGCAGTGGTGTCACGTGCTTGTCTCGGCGTCCATCGTCTCTACCGGGACGACGTCCGCCTCGACTCGCGTTTCGCTAAGACAGGGTGACAGTGGTCTCACGTGCTTGTCTCAGCGTCCGTCGTCGCTACCGCGACGACGTCCCCCTCGACTCGTGTTTCGCTAAGACAGGATGGCAGTGGTGTCACGTGCTTGTCTCGGCCTCCGTCCTCGCTACCGCGACGACGTCCGCCTCGACTCGCGTTTTGCTAAGACAGGGTGGCAGTGGCGTCACGTGCTCGTCTCGGCGTCCGTCGTCGCTACCGCGACGACGTCCGCCTCGAATCGCGTTACCCTAAGATAGACAGGGTGGAAGTTGTGTCACGTGCTCGTCTCGGCGTCGTAGTCGCTACCGCGACGACGTCCGCCTCGACTCGCATTACGCTAAGACAGGATGGCAGTGGTGTCACGTGCTCGTCCGGCGTCCGTCGTCGCTATCGCGACGACGTCCGCCTCGACTCGCGTTTCGCAAAGACAGGGTGGCAGTGGTGTCACGTGCTCGTCTCGGCGTCCGTCATCGCTACCACGACGACGTCCGCCTCGACTCTCGTGACCCTAACATAGATAGGGTGGCAGTGGTGTCACGTGCTCGTCTCGGCGTCCATCATCTCTAGCGCGACGACGTCCACCTCGACTCGCGTTTCGCTACCGCGTTACGCTAAGATAGACACGGTGGCAGTTGTGTCACGTGCTCGTCTCGGCGTCATAGTCGCTACCGCGACGACGTCCACCTCGACTCGCATTACGCTAAGACAGGATGGCAGTGGTGTCACGTGCTCGTCTCGGCGTCCGTCGTCGCTATCGCGGCGACGTCCGCCTCGACTCGCGTTTCGCTAAGACAGGGTGGCAGTGGTGTCACCTGCTCGTCTCAGCTTCCGTCATCGCTACCGCGACGACGTCCGCCTCGACTCTCGTGACCCTAACATAGATAGGGTGGCAGTGGTGTCACGTGCTCGTCTCGGCGTCCATCATCTCTAGCGCGACGACGTCCACCTCGACTCGCGTTTCGCTAAGACAGGGTGGTAGTGGTGTCACGTGCTCGTCTCGGCGTCCGTCCTCGCTACCGCGACGACGTCCGCCTCGACTCGCGTTTTGCTAAGACAGGGTGGCAGTGGTGTCACGTGCTCGTCTCGGCGTCCGTCGTCGCTACCGCGACAATGTCCGCCTCAACTCGCGTTACCCTAAGATAGACAGGGTGGCAGTTGTGTCACGTGCTCGTCTTGGCGTCGTAGTCGCTACCGCGATGATGTCCGCCTCGACTCGCATTACGCTAAGACAGGGTGGCAGTGGTGTCACGTGCTCGTCTCGGCGTCCATCATCGCTACCGCGACGACGTCCGCCTCGACTCGCGTTTCGCTATGACAGGGTGACAGTGGTCTCACGTGCTCGTCTCGGCGTCCATCATCGCCGCGACGACGTCCGCGTCGACTCGCGTGAGTGGCAGTGGTGTCACGTGCTCGTCTCGGCGTCCGTCATCGCTACCGCGATGACATCCGCCTCGACTCGTGTTTTGCTAAGACAGGGTGGCAGTGGTGTCACGTGCTCGTCTCGGCGTCGTAGTCGCTACCGCGACGACGTCCGCCTCGACTCGCATTACGCTAAGACAGGATGGCAGTGGTGTCACGTGCTCGTCTCGGCGTCCGTCGTCGCTATTGCGACGACGTCCGCCTCGACTCGCGTTTCACTAAGACAGGGTGGCAGTGGTGTCAGGTGCTCGTCTCAGCGTCCGTCCTCGCTACCGCGACGACGTCCGCCTCGACTCGCGTGACCCTAACATAGATAGGGTGGCAGTGGTGTCACGTGCTCGTCTCGGCGTCCATCGTCGCTACCGTGATGACGTCCGCCTCGACTCGCGTTTCGCTAAAACAGGGTGACAGTGGTCTCACGTGCTTGTCTCGCCGTCCGTCATCGCTACCGCGATGACGTCCGCCTCGACTCGCGTTTCGCTAAGACAGGGTGGCAGTGGTGTCACGTGCTTGTCTCGGCGTTTGTCATCGCTACCGCGACGACGTCCGCCTTGACTCGCGTTTTGCTAAGACAGGGTGGCAGTGGTGTCACGTGCTTGTCTCGGCGTCCGTCGTCGCTATCGCGACGACGTCTGCCTTGACTCGCGTTACCCTAAGATAGACAGGCTGGCAGTTGTGTCACGTGCTCGTCTCGGCATCGTAGTCGCTACCGCGACGACGTCCGCCTCGACTCGCATAACGCTAAGACAGGATGGCAGTGGTGTCACGTGCTCGTCTCGGCGTCCGTCGTCGCTATCGCGACGACATCTGCCTCGACTCGCGTTTCGCTAAGACAGGGTGGCAGTGGTGTCACGTGCTCGTCTCGGCGTCCATCATCGCTACCGCGACGACGCCCGCCTCGACTCGCGTTTCGCTATGACAGGGTGACAGTGGTCTCACGTGCTTGTCTCGGCGTCTGTCGTCGCTACCGCGACGACGTCCGCCTCGACTCGCGTTTCGCTAAGACAGGGTGGCAGTGGTGTCACGTGCTCGTCTCGGCGTCCATCGTCGCTACCGCGACGACGTCCGCCTCGACTCGCGTGTCGCTAAGACAGGGTGGCAGTGGTGTCACGTGCTCGTCTCGGCGTCCGTCGTCGCTATGGCAACGACGTCCGCCTCGACTCGCGTTATGCTAAGACAGGGTGGCAGTGGTGTCACGTGCTCGTCTCGGCATCCGTCGTCGCTACTGCGACGACGTCCGCCGAGAATTGCGTTACCCTAAGATAGACAGGGTGGCAGTGGTGTCACGAGCTCGTCTCAGCGTCCGTCGTCGCTACCGCGACGACGTCCGCCTCGACTCGCGTTACCCTAAGATAGATAGGGTGGCAGTGGTGTGACGTGCTCGTGTCGGCGTCCGTTGTCGCTACCGCGACGACGTCCGCCTCGACTCGCATTACCCTAAGATAGACAGGGTGGCAGTGGTGTCACGTGCTCGTCTCGGCGTCCGTCGTCGCTACCGCGACGACGTCCGCCTCGAATCGCGTTACCCTAAGATAGACTGGGTGGCAGTGGTGTCACGTGCTCGTCTCGGCGTCCATCGTCGCTACCGCGACGACGTCCGCCTCGACTCGCGTTTCGCTAAGACATGGTGGCAGTGGTGTCACGTGCTCGTCTCGGCATCCGTCGTCGCTACTGCAACGACGTCCGTCGAGACTTGCGTTACCCTAAGATAGACAGGGTGGCAGTGGTGTCACGTGCTCGTCTCGGCGTCCGTCGTCGTTACCGCGACGACGTCCGCCTCGACTCGCGTTACCCTAAGATAGACAGGGTGGCAGTGGTGTGACGTGCTCGTGTCGGCGTCCGTCGTCGCTACCGCGACGACGTCCGCCTCGACTCGCGTTACCCTAAGATAGACAGGGTGGCAGTGGTGTCACGTGCTCGTCTCGGCGTCCATCGTCGCTACCGCGACGACGTCCGCTTCGACTCGCGTTTCGCTAAGACATGGTGGCAGTGGTGTCATGTGCTCGTCTCGGCGTCCGTCGTCACTATCGCAACAACGTCCGCCTCGACTCGCGTTACGCTAAGATAGACAGGGTGGCAGTGGTGTCACATGCTCGTCTTGTCGTCCGTCGTCGCTATCGCAATGACGTCCGCCTCGACTCGCGTTACGCTAAGACAGGGTGGCAGTGGTGTCACGTGCTCGTCTAGGCATCCGTCGTCGCTACTGCAACGACGTCCGTCGAGACTTGCGTTACCCTAAGATAGACAGGGTGGCAGTGGTGTCACGTGCTCGTCTCGGCGTCCGTCGTCGTTACCGCGACGACGTCCGCCTCGACTCGCGTTACCCTAAGATAGACAGGATGGCAGTGGTGTGACGTGCTCGTCTCGGTGACCGTCGTCGCTACCACGACGACGTCCGCCTCGACTCGCGTTACCCTAAGATAGACAGGGTGGCAGTGGTGGCACGTGCTCGTCTCGGCGTCCATCGTCGCTATCGCGACGACGTCCGCCTCGACTTGCCTTACGCTAAGAAAGGATGGCAGTTGTGTCACATGCTCGTCTCGGCGTCCATCGTCGCTACCGTGACGACGTCCGCCTCGACTCGTGTTACCCTAAGATAGACAGGGTGGCAGTGGTGTCACATGCTCATCTCGGCATCCGTCATCGCTACCGCGACGACGTCCGCCTCGACTCGCGTTACCCTAAGATAGACAGGGTGGCAGTGGTGTCACGTGCTCGTCTCGGCGTCCGTCGTCGCTACCGCGACGACGTCCGCCTCGACTCGCGTTACCCTAAGATAGACAGGGTGGCAGTGGTGTCACGTGCTCGTCTCGTCGTCCATCGTCGCTACCGACACGACGTCCGCCTCGACTCGCATGACCCGAACATAGACAGGGTGGCAGCGGTGTCATGTGCTCGTCTTGGCGTCCATCATCGCCGCGACGACGTCCGCGTCGACTCGCGTGAGTGGCAGTGGTGTCACGTGCTCGTCTCGGCGTCCGTCATCGCTACCGCGATGACATCCGCCTCGACTCGTGTTTTGCTAAGACAGGGTGGCAGTGGTGTCACGTGCTCGTCTCGGCGTCCGTCGTCGCTACCACGACGACGGCCGCCTCGACTCACGTTACCCTAAGATAGACAGGGAGGCAGTAGTGTCACGTGCTCGTCTCGGCGTCGTAGTCGCTACCGCGACGACGTCCGCCTCGACTCGCATTACGCTAAGACAGGATGGCAGTGGTGTCACGTGCTCGTCTCGGCGTCCGTCGTCGCTATTGCGACGACGTCCGCCTCGACTCGCGTTTCGCTAAGACAGGGTGGCAGTGGTGTCAGGTGCTCGTCTCAGCGTCCGTCCTCGCTACCGCGACGACGTCCGCCTCGACTCGCGTGACCCTATCATAGATAGGGTGGCAGTGGTGTCACGTGCTCGTCTCGGCGTCCATCGTCGCTACCGTGATGACGTCCGCCTCGACTCGCGTTTCGCTAAAACAGGGTGACAGTGGTCTCACGTGCTTGTCTCGGCGTCCGTCATCGCAACCGCGATGACGTCCGCCTCGACTCGCGTTTCGCTAAGACAGGGTGGCAGTGGTGTCACGTGCTTGTCTCGCCGTTTGTCATCGCTACCGCGACGACGTCCGCCTTGACTCGCGTTTTGCTAAGACAGGGTGGCAGTGGTGTCACGTGCTCGTCTCGGCGTCCGTCGTCGCTATCGCGACGACGTCTGCCTTGACTCGCGTTACCCTAAGATAGACAGGCTGGCAGTTGTGTCACGTGCTCGTCTCGGCATCGTAGTCGCTACCGCGACGACGTCCGCCTCGACTCGCATAACGCTAAGACAGGATGGCAGTGGTGTCACGTGCTCGTCTCGGCGTCCGTCGTCGCTATCGCGACGACATCTGCCTCGACTCGCGTTTCGCTAAGACAGGGTGGCAGTGGTGTCACGTGCTCGTCTCGGCGTCCATCATCGCTACCGCGACGACGTCCGCCTCGACTCGCGTTTCGCTATGACAGGGTGACAGTGGTCTCACGTGCTTGTCTCAGCGTCTGTCGTCGCTACCGCGACGACGTCCGCCTCGACTCGCGTTTCGCTAAGACAGGGTGGCAGTGGTGTCACGTGCTCGTCTCGGCGTCCATCGTCGCTACCGCGACGACGTCCGCCTCGACTCGCTTGTCGCTAAGACAGGGTGGCAGTGGTGTCACATGCTCGTCTCGGCGTCCGTCGTCGCTATCGCAACGACGTCCGCCACGACTCGCGTTATGCTAAGACAGGGTGGCAGTGGTGTCACGTGCTCGTCTCGGCATCCGTCGTCGCTACTGCGACGACGTCCGCCGAGAATTGCGTTACCCTAAGATAGACAGGGTGGCAGTGGTGTCACGTGCTCGTCTCGGCGTCCGTCGTCGCTACCGCGACGACGTCCGCCTCGACTCGTGTTACCCTAAGATAGACAGGGTGGCAGTGGTGTGACGTGCTCGTGTCGGCGTCCGTTGTCGCTACCGCGACGACATCCGCCTCGACTCGCATTACCCAAAGATAGACAGGGTGGCAGTGGTGTCACGTGCTCGTCTCGGCGTCCATCGTCGCTACCGCGACGACGTCCGCCTCGACTCGCGTTTCGCTAAGACATGGTGGCAGTGGTGTCACGTGCTCGTCTCGGCGTCCGTCGTCACTATCGCAACGACGTCCGCCTCGACTCGCGTTACGCTAAGATAGACAGGGTGGCAGTGGTGTCACATGCTCTTCTTGTCGTCCGTCGTCGCTATCGCAATGACGTCCGCCTCGACTCGCGTTACGCTAAGACAGGGTGGTAGTGGTGTCACGTGCTCGTCTCGGCATCCGTCCTCGCTACTGCGACGACGTCCGCCGAGACTTGCGTTACCCTAAGATAGACAGGGTGGCAGTGGTGTCACGTGCTCGTCTCGGCGTCCGTCGTCGTTACCGCGACGACGTCCGCCTCGACTCGCGTTACCCTAAGATAGACAGGATGGCAGTGGTGTGACGTGCTCGTCTCGGTGACCGTCGTCGCTACCACGACGACATCCGCCTCGACTCGCGTTACCCTAAGATAGACAGGGTGGCAGTGGTGGCACGTGCTCGTCTCGGCGTCCATCGTTGCTATCGCGACGACGTCCGCCTCGACTTGCCTTACGCTAAGAAAGGATGGCAGTTGTGTCACATGCTCGTCTCGGCGTCCATCGTCGCTACCGCGACGACGTCCGCCTCGACTCGTGTTACCCTAAGATAGACAGGGTGGCAGTGGTGTCACATGCTCATCTCGGCATCCGTCATCGCTACCGCGACGACGTCCGCCTCGACTCGCGTTACCCTAAGATAGACAGGGTGGCAGTGGTGTCACGTGCTCGTCTCGGCGTCCGTCGTCGCTACCGCGACGACGTCCACCTCGACTCGCGTTACCCTAAGATAGACAGGGTGGCAGTGGTCTCACGGGCTCGTCTTGGCGTCCGTCGTCTCTACCGCGACGACGTCTGCCTCGACTCGCGTTACCCTAAGATAGACAGGGTGGCAGTGGTGTCATGTGCTCGTCTTGGCGTCCATCATCGCCGCGACGACGTCCGCGTCGACTCGCGTGAGTGGCAGTGGTGTCACGTGCTCGTCTCGGCGTCCGTCATCGCTACCGCGATGACATCCGCCTCGACTCGTGTTTTGCTAAGACAGGGTGGCAGTGGTGTCACGTGCTCGTCTCGGCGTCCGTCGTCGCTACCATGACGACGGCCGCCTCGACTCACGTTACCCTAAGATAGACAGGGAGGCAGTAGTGTCACGTGCTCGTCTCGGCGTCATAGTCGCTACCGCGACGACGTCCGCCTCGACTCGCATTACGCTAAGACAGGATGGCAGTGGTGTCACGTGCTCGTCTCGGCGTCCGTCGTCGCTATTGCGACGACGTCCGCCTCGACTCGCGTTTCGCTAAGACAGGGTGGCAGTGGTGTCAGGTGCTCGTCTCAGCGTCCGTCCTCGCTACCGCGACGACGTCCGCCTCGACTCGCGTGACCCTATCATAGATAGGGTGGCAGTGGTGTCACGTGCTCGTCTCGGCGTCCATCGTCGCTACCGTGATGACGTCCGCCTCGACTCGCGTTTCGCTGAAACAGGGTGACAGTGGTCTCACGTGCTTGTCTCGGCGTCCGTCATCGCTACCGCGATGACGTCCGCCTCGACACGCGTTTCGCTAAGACAGGGTGGCAGTGGTGTCACGTGCTTGTCTCGCCGTTTGTCATCGCTACCGCGACGACGTCCGCCTTGACTCGCGTTTTGCTAAGACAGGGTGGCAGTGGTGTCACGTGCTCGTCTCGGCGTCCATCGTCGCTATCGCGACGACGTCTGCCTTGACTCGCGTTACCCTAAGATAGACAGGCTGGCAGTTGTGTCACGTGCTCGTCTCGGCATCGTAGTCGCTACCGCGACGACGTCCGCCTCGACTCGCATAACGCTAAGACAGGATGGCAGTGGTGTCACGTGCTCGTCTCGGCGTCCGTCGTCGCTATCGCGACGACATCTGCCTCGACTCGCGTTTCGCTAAGACAGGGTGGCAGTGGTGTCACGTGCTCGTCTCGGCGTCCATCCTCGCTACCGCGACGACGTCCGCCTCGACTCGCGTTTCGCTATGACAGGGTGACAGTGGTCTCACGTGCTTGTCTCGGCGTCTGTCGTCGCTACCGCGACGACGTCCGCCTCGACTCGCGTTTCGCTAAGACAGGGTGGCAGTGGTGTCACGTGCTCTTCTCGGCGTCCATCGTCGCTACCGCGACGACGTCCGCCTCGACTCGCGTGTCGCTAAGACAGGGTGGCAGTGGTGTCACGTGCTCGTCTCGGCGTCCGTCGTCGCTATCGCAACGACGTCCGCCACGACTCGCGTTATGCTAAGACAGGGTGGCAGTGGTGTCACGTGCTCGTCTCGGCATCCGTCGTCGCTACTACGACGACGTCCGCCGAGAATTGCGTTACCCTAAGATAGACAGGGTGGCAGTGGTGTCACGTGCTCGTCTCGGCGTCCGTCGTCGCTACCGCGACGACGTCCGCCTCGACTCGTGTTACCCTAAGATAGACAGGGTGGCAGTGGTGTGACGTGCTCGTGTCGGCGTCCGTTGTCGCTACCGCGACGACGTCCGCCTCGACTCGCATTACCCAAAGATAGACAGGGTGGCAGTGGTGTCACGTGCTCGTCTCGGCGTCCATCGTCGCTACCGCGACGACGTCCGCCTCGACTCGCGTTTCGCTAAGACATGGTGGCAGTGGTGTCCCGTGCTCGTCTCGGCGTCCGTCGTCGCTATCGCAACGACGTCCGCCTCGACTCGCGTTACGCTAAGATAGACAGGGTGGCAGTGGTGTCACGTGCTCGTCTTGTCGTCCGTCGTCGCTATCGCAATGACGTCCACCTCGACTCGCGTTATGCTAAGACAGGGTGGCAGTGGTGTCACGTGCTCGTCTCGGCATCCGTCGTCGCTACTGCGACGACGTCCGCCGAGACTTGTGTTACCCTAAGATAGACAGGGTGGCAGTGGTGTCACGTGCTCGCCTCGTCGTCCGTCGTCGTTACCGCGACGACGTCCGCCTCGACTCGCGTTACCCTAAGATAGACAGGATGGCAGTGGTGTGACGTGCTCGTCTCGGCGACCATCGTCGCTACCGCGACGACGTCCGCCTCGACTCGCATTACCCTAAGATAGACAGGGTGGCAGTGGTGTCACGTGCTCGTCTCGGCGTCCATCGTCGCTACCGCGACGACGTCCGCCTCGACTCGCGTTTCGCTAAGACAGGGTGGCAGTGGTGTCACGTGCTTGTCTCGGCGTCCGTCATCGCTACCGCGACGACGTCCGCCTTGACTCGCGTTTTGCTAAGACAGGGTGGCAGTAGTGTCACGTGCTCGTCTCGGCGTCCGTCGTCGCTACCGCGACGACGTTCGCCTCGACTCGCGTTACCCTAAGATAGACAGGGTGGCAGTTGTGTCACGTGCTCGTCTCGGCGTCGTAGTCGCTACCGCGATGACGTCCGCCTCGACTCGCATTACGCTAAGACAGGATGGCAGTGGTGTCACGTGCTCGTCTCGGCGTCCGTCATCGCTATCGCGACGACGTCTGCCTCGACTCGCGTTTCGCTAAGACAGGGTGGCAGTGGTGTCACGTGCTCGTCTTGGCGTCCGTCATCGCTACCGCGACGACGTCCGCCTCGACTCGCGTGACCCTAACATAGATAGGGTGGCAGTGGTGTCACGTGCTCGTCTCGGCGTCCATCATCGCTACCGCGACGACGTCCGCCTCGACTCGCGTTTTGCTAAGACAGGGTGACAATGGTCTCACGTGCTTGTCTCGGCGTCTGTCGTCGCTACCGCGACGACGTCCGCCTCGACTCGCGTTTCGCTAAGACAGGGTGGAAGTGGTGTCACGTGCTCGTCTCGGCGTCCGTCGTCGCTATCGCAACGACGTCCGCCTCGACTCGCGTTATGCTAAGACAGGGTGGCAGTGGTGTCACGTGCTCTTCTCGGCATCCGTCGTCGCTACTGCGACGACATCCGCCGAGACTTGCGTTACCCTAAGATAGACAGGGTGGCAGTGGTGTCACGTGCTCGTCTCGGCGTCCGTCGTCGCTACCGCGACGACGTCCGCCTCGACTCGCGTTACCCTAAGATAGACAGGGTGGCAGTAGTGTGACGTGCTCGTGTCGGCGTCCGTCGTCGCTACTGCGACGACGTCCGCCTCGAATCGCGTTACCCTAAGATAGACAGGGTGGCAGTGGTGTCACGTGCTCGTCTCGGCGTCCATCGTCGCTACCGCGACGACGTCCGCCTCGACTCGCGTTTCGCTAAGACATGGTGGCAGTGGTGTCACGTGCTCGTCTCGGCGTCCGTCGTCACTGTCGCAACGACGTCCGCCTCGACTCGCGTTACGCTAAGATAGACAGGGTGGCAGTGGTGTCACATGCTCGTCTTGTCGTCCGTCGTCGCTATCGCAATGACGTCCGCCTCGACTCGCATTACGCTAAGACAGGGTGGCAGTGGTGTCACGTGCTCGTCTCGGCATCCGTCGTCGCTACTGCAACGACGTCCGTCGAGACTTGCGTTACCCTAAGATAGACAGGGTGGCAGTGGTGTCACGTGCTCGTCTCGGCGTCCGTCGTCGTTACCGCGACGACGTCCGCCTCGACTCGCGTTACCCTAAGATAGACAGGGTGGCAGTGGTGTGACGTGCTCGTGTCGGCGTCCGTCGTCGCTACCGCGACGACGTCCGCCTCGACTCGCGTTACCCTAAGATAGACAGGGTGGCAGTGGTGTCACGTGCTCGTCTCGGCGTCCATCGTCGCTACCGCGACGACGTCCGCTTCGACTCGCGTTTCGCTAAGACATGGTGGCAGTGGTGTCACGTGCTCGTCTCGGCGTCCGTCGTCACTATCGCAACAACGTCCGCCTCGACTCGCGTTACGCTAAGATAGACAGGGTGGCAGTGGTGTCACATGCTCGTCTTGTCGTCCGTCGTCGCTATCGCAATGACGTCCGCCTCGACTCACGTTACGCTAAGACAGGGTGGCAGTGGTGTCACGTGCTCGTCTCGGCATCCGTCGTCGCTACTGCAACGACGTCCGTCGAGACTTGCGTTACCCTAAGATAGACAGGGTGGCAGTGGTGTCACGTGCTCGTCTCGGCGTCCGTCGTCGCTACCGCGACGACGTCCGCCTCGACTCGCGTTACCCTAAGATAGACAGGATGGCAGTGGTGTGATGTGCTCGTCTCGGCGACCGTCGTCGCTACCGCGACGACGTCCGCCTCGACTCGCGTTACCCTAAGATAGACAGGGTGGCAGTGGTGTCACGTGCTCGTCTCGGCGTCCATCGTCGCTACCGCGACGACGTCCGCCTCGACTCGCGTTTCGCTAAGACAGGGTGGCAATGGTGTCACGTGCTCGTCTCAGCATCCGTCGTCGCTATCGCAACGACGTCCGCCTCGACTCGCGTTACGCTAAGACTGGGTGGCGGTGGTGTCACGTGCTCGTCTCGGCATCCGTCGTCTCTACTGCGACGACGTCCGCCTCGACTTGCGTTACCCTAAGATAGACAGGGTGGCAGTGGTGTCACATGCTCGTCTCGGCGTCCATCGTGGCTACCGCGACGACGTCCGCCTCGACTCGCGTTACCCTAAGATAGACAGGGTGGCAGTGGTGGCACGTGCTCGTCTCGGTGTCCATCGTCGCTATCGCGACGACGTCCGCCTCGACTCACGTTACGCTAAGAAATGATGGCAGTGGTGTCACATGCTCGTCTCGGCGTCCATCGTCGGTACCGCGACGACGTCCGCCTCGACTCGCGTTACCCTAAGATAGACAGGGTGGCAGTGGTGTCACGTGCTCGTCTCGGCGTCCATCGTTGCTACCGCGACGACGTCCGCCTCGACTCGCATTTCGCTAAGACAGGGTGGCAGTGGTGTCACGTGCTTGTCTCGGCATCCGTCGTCGCTACCGCGACGACGTCCACCTCGACTCGCGTTACCCTAAGATAGACAGGGTGGCAGTGGTGTCACATGCTCATCTCGGCATCCGTCATTGCTACCGCGACGACGTCTGCCTCGACTCGCGTTACCCTAAGATAGACAGGGTGGCAGTGGTGTCACGTGCTCGTCTCGGCGTCCATCGTCGCTACCGCGACGACGTCCGCCTCGACTCGCGTTTCGCTAAGACAGGGTGGCAGTGCTGTCACGTGCTCGTCTCGGCGTCCGGCGTCTTTATCGCAACGACGTCCGCCTCGACTCGCGTTACCCTAAGATAGACAGGGTGGCAGTGGTGTCATGTGCTCGTCTCGGCGTCCGTCGTCACTATCGCGACGACGTCCGCCTCGACTCGCGTTACGCTAAGACAGGGTGGCAGTGGTGTCACGTGCTCGTCTCGGTGTCCGTTGTCGCTACCGCGACGACGTCCGTCTCGACTCACGTTACCCTAAGACAGGGTGGCAGTGGTGTCACGTGCTCGTCTCGGCGTCCATCGTCGCTACCGCGACGACGTCCGCCTCGACTCGCGTTTCGCTAACACAGGGTGGCAGTGGTGTCAGGTGCTCGTCTCGGCGTCCGTCGTCGCTATCGCGATGACGTCCGCCTCGACTCGCGTTACCCTAAGATAGACAGGGTGGCAGTGGTCTCACGGGCTCGTCTTGGCGTCCGTCGTCTCTACCGCGACAACGTCTGCCTCGACTCGCGTTACCCTAAGATAGGCAGGGTGGCAGTGGTGTCATGTGCTCGTCTAGGCATCCATCGTCGCCGCGACGACGTCCGCCTCGACTCGCGTGAGTGGCAGTGGTGTCACGTGCTCGTCTCGGCGTCCGTCATCGCTACCGCGATGACATCCGCCTCGACTCGCGTTTTGCTAAGACAGGGTGGCAGTGGTGTCACGTGCTCGTCTCGGCGTCCGTTGTCGCTACCACGACGACGTCCGCCTCGACTCACGTAACCCTAAGATAGACAGGGAGGTAGTTGTGTCACGTGCTCGTCTCGGCGTCGTAGTCGCTACCGCGACGACGTCCGCCTCGACTCGCATTACGCTAAGACAGGATGGCAGTGGTGTCACGTGCTCGTCTCGGTGTCCATCGTCGCTATCGCGACGACGTCCGCCTCGACTCACGTTACGCTAAGAAATGATGGCAGTGGTGTCACATGCTCGTCTCGGCGTCCATCGTCGGTACCGCGACGACGTCCGCCTCGACTCGCGTTACCCTAAGATAGACAGGGTGGCAGTGGTGTCACGTGCTCGTCTCGGCGTCCATCGTTGCTACCGCGACGACGTCCGCCTCGACTCGCATTTCGCTAAGACAGGGTGGCAGTGGTGTCACGTGCTTGTCTCGGCATCCGTCGTCGCTACCGCGACGACGTCCACCTCGACTCGCGTTACCCTAAGATAGACAGGGTGGCAGTGGTGTCACATGCTCATCTCGGCATCCGTCATTGCTACCGCGACGACGTCTGCCTCGACTCGCGTTACCCTAAGATAGACAGGGTGGCAGTGGTGTCACGTGCTCGTCTCGGCGTCCATCGTCGCTACCGCGACGACGTCCGCCTCGACTCGCGTTTCGCTAAGACAGGGTGGCAGTGCTGTCACGTGCTCGTCTCGGCGTCCGGCGTCTTTATCGCAACGACGTCCGCCTCGACTCGCGTTACCCTAAGATAGACAGGGTGGCAGTGGTGTCATGTGCTCGTCTCGGCGTCCGTCGTCACTATCGCGACGACGTCCGCCTCGACTCGCGTTACGCTAAGACAGGGTGGCAGTGGTGTCACGTGCTCGTCTCGGTGTCCGTTGTCGCTACCGCGACGACGTCCGTCTCGACTCACGTTACCCTAAGACAGGGTGGCAGTGGTGTCACGTGCTCGTCTCGGCGTCCATCGTCGCTACCGCGACGACGTCCGCCTCGACTCGCGTTTCGCTAACACAGGGTGGCAGTGGTGTCAGGTGCTCGTCTCGGCGTCCGTCGTCGCTATCGCGATGACGTCCGCCTCGACTCGCGTTACCCTAAGATAGACAGGGTGGCAGTGGTCTCACGGGCTCGTCATGGCGTCCGTCGTCTCTACCGCGACAACGTCTGCCTCGACTCGCGTTACCCTAAGATAGGCAGGGTGGCAGTGGTGTCATGTGCTCGTCTAGGCATCCATCGTCGCCGCGACGACGTCCGCCTCGACTCGCGTGAGTGGCAGTGGTGTCACGTGCTCGTCTCGGCGTCCGTCATCGCTACCGCGATGACATCCGCCTCGACTCGCGTTTTGCTAAGACAGGGTGGCAGTGGTGTCACGTGCTCGTCTCGGCGTCCGTTGTCGCTACCACGACGACGTCCGCCTCGACTCACGTAACCCTAAGATAGACAGGGAGGTAGTTGTGTCACGTGCTCGTCTCGGCGTCGTAGTCGCTACCGCGACGACGTCCGCCTCGACTCGCATTACGCTAAGACAGGATGGCAGTGGTGTCACGTGCTCGTCTCGGCGCCCGTCGTCGCTATAGCGACGACGTCCGCCTCGACTCGCGTTTCGCTAAGACAGGGTGGCTGTGGTGTCACGTGCTCGTCTCGGCGTCCGTCATCGCTACCGCGACGACGTTCGCCTCGACTCGCGTGACCCTAACATAGATAGGGTGGCAGTGGTGTCACGTGCTCGTCTCGGCGTCCATCGTCGCTTCCGCGACGACGTCCGCCTCAACTCGCGTTTCGCTAAGACAGGGTGACAGTGGTCTCACGTGCTTGTCTCGGCGTCCGTCATCGCTACCGCGACGACGTCCGCCTCGACTCGCGTTATGCTAAGATAGACAGGGTGGCAGTGGTGTCACGTGCTCGTCTCGGCGTCCGTCGTCGCTACCGCGACGACGTCCTCCTTGACTCGCGTTTTGCTAAGACAGGGTGGCAGTGGTGTCACGTGCTCGTCTCGGCGTCCGTCGTCGCTACCGCGACGACATCCGCCTCGACTCGCGTTACCCTAAGATAGACAGGGTGGCAATTGTGTCACGTGCTCGTCTCGGCGTCGTAGTCGCTACCGCGACGACGTCCACCTCGACTCGCATTACGCTAAGACAGGATGGCAGTGGTGTCACGTGCTCGTCTCGGCGTCCGTAGTCGCTACCGCGACGACGTCCGCCTCGACTCGCGTTACCCTAAGATAGACAGGGTGGCAGTGGTGTCACGTGCTCGTCTTGTCGTCCGTCGTCGCTATCGCAATGACGTCCGCCTCGACTCGCGTTACGTTAAGACAGGGTGGCAGTGGTGTCACGTGCTCGTCTCGGCATCCGTCGTCGCTACTGCGACGACGTCCGCCGAGACTTGCGTTACCCTAAGATAGACAGGGTGGCAGTGGTGTCACGTGCTCGCCTCGTCGTCCGTCGTCGTTACCGCGACGACGTCCGCCTCGACTCGCGTTACCCTAAGATAGACAGGATGGCAGTGGTGTGACGTGCTCGTCTCGGCGACCATCGTCGCTACCGCGACGACGTCCGCCTCGACTCGCGTTACCCTAAGATAGACAGGGTGGCAGTGGTGTCACGTGCTCATCTCGGCGTCCATCGTCGCTACAACGACGACGTCCGCCTCGACTCGCGTTTCGCTAAGACAGGGTAGTAGTGGTGTCACGTGCTTGTCTCGGCGTCCGTCATCGCTACCGCGACGACGTCCGCCTTGACTCGCGTTTTGCTAAGACAGGGTGGCAGTGGTGTCACGTGCTCGTCTCGGCGTCCGTCGTCGCTACCGCGACGACGTCCGCCTCGACTCGCGTTACCCTAAGATAGACAGGATGGCAGTGGTGTCACGTGCTCGTCTCGGCGTCCGTCATCGCTATCGCGACGACGTCTGCCTCGACTCGCGTTTCGCTAAGACAGGGTGGCAGTGGTGTCACGTGCTCGTCTTGGCGTCCGTCATCGCTACCGCGACGACGTCCGCCTCGACTCGCGTGACCCTAACATAGATAGGGTGGCAGTGGTGTCACGTGCTCGTCTCGGCGTCCATCCTCGCTACCGCGACGACGTCCGCCTCGACTCGCGTTTCGCTATGACAGGGTGACAGTGGTCTCACGTGCTTGTCTCGGCGTCTGTCGTCGCTACCGCGACGACGTCCGCCTCGACTCGCGTTTCGCTAAGACAGGTTGGAAGTGGTGTCACGTGCTCGTCTCGGCGTCCGTCGTCGCTATGGCAACGACGTCCGCCTCGACTCGCGTTATGCTAAGACAGGGTGGCAGTGGTGTCATGTGCTCTTCTCGCCATCCGTCGTCGCTACTGCGACGACGTCCGCCGAGACTTGCGTTACCCTAAGATAGACAGGGTGGCAGTGGTGTCACGTGCTCGTCTCGGCGTCCGTCCTCGCTACCGCGACGACGTCCGCCTCGACTCGCGTTACCCTAAGATAGACAGGATGGCAGTGGTCTCACGGGCTCGTCTTGGCGTCCGTCGTCTCTACCGCGACAACGTCTGCCTCGACTCGCGTTACCCTAAGATAGACAGTGTGGCAGTGGTGTCATGTGCTCGTCTAGGCGTCCATCGTCGCCGCGACGACGTTCGCCTCGACTCGCGTTACCCTAAGATAGACAGGGTGGCAGTGGTGTCACGTGCTCGTCTCGGCGTCCGTCGTCGCTACCGCGACGACGTCCGCCTCGACTCGCGTTACCCTAAGATAGACAGGGTGGCAGTGGTCTCACGGGCTCGTCTTGGCGTCCGTCGTCTCTACCGCGACAACGTCTGCCTCGACTCGCGTTACCCTAAGATAGACAGGGTGGCAGTGGTGTCATGTGCTCGTCTAGGCGTCCATCATCGCCGCGACGACGTCCGCCTCAACTCGCGTTTCGCTAAGACAGGGTGACAGTGGTCTCACGTGCTTGTCTCGGCGTCCGTCCTCGCTACCGCGACGACGTCCGCCTCGACTCGCGTTACGCTAAGATAGACAGGGTGGCAGTGGTGTCACGTGCTCGTCTCGGCGTCCGTCGTCGCTACCGCGACGACGTCCTCCTTGACTCGCGTTTTGCTAAGATAGGGTGGCAGTTGTGTCACGTGCTCGTCTCGGCGTCGTAGTCGCTACCGCGACGACGTCCACCTCGACTCGCATTACGCTAAGACAGGATGGCAGTGGTGTCACGTGCTCGTCTCGGCGTCCGTCGTCGCTACCGCGACGACGTCCGCCTCGACTCGCGTTACCCTAAGATAGACAGGGTGGCAGTGGTGTCACGTGCTCGTCTCGGCGTCCATCGTCGCTTCCGCGACGACGTCCGCCTCGACTCGCGTTACCCTAAGATAGACAGGGTGGCAGTGGTGTCACGTGCTCGTCTTGTCGTCCGTCGTCGCTATCGCAATGACGTCTGCCTCGACTCGCGTTACGTTAAGACAGGGTGGCAGTGGTGTCACGTGCTCGTCTCGGCATCCGTCGTCGCTACTGCGACGACGTCCGCCGAGACTTGCGTTACCCTAAGATAGACAGGGTGGCAGTGGTATCACGTGCTCGCCTCGTCGTCCGTCGTCGTTACCGCGACGACGTCCGCCTCGACTCGCGTTACCCTAAGATAGACAGGATGGCAGTGGTGTGACGTGCTCGTCTCGGCGACCATCGTCGCTACCGCGACGACGTCCGCCTCGACTCGCGTTACCCTAAGATAGACAGGGTGGCAGTGGTGTCACGTGCTCATCTCGGCGTCCATCGTCGCTACAGCGACGACGTCCGCCTCGACTCGCGTTTCGCTAAGACAGGGTGGCAGTGGTGTCACGTGCTTGTCTCGGCGTCCGTCATCGCTACCGCGACGACGTCCGCCTTGACTCGTGTTTTGCTAAGACAGGGTGGCAGTGGTGTCACGTGCTCGTCTCGGGGTCCGTCGTCGCTACCGCGACGACGTCCGCCTCGACTCGCGTTACCCTAAGATAGACAGGGTGGCAGTTGTGTCACGTGCTCGTCTCGGCGTCGTAGTCGCTACCGCGACGACGTCCGCCTCGACTCCCATTACGCTAAGACAGGATGGCAGTGGTGTCACGTGCTCGTCTCGGCGTCCGTCATCGCTATCGCGATGACGTCTGCCTCGACTCGCGTTTCGCTAAGACAGGGTGGCAGTGGTGTCACGTGCTCGTCTTGGCGTCCGTCATCGCTACCGCGACGATGTCCGCCTCGACTCGCGTGACCCTAACATAGATAGGGTGGCAGTGGTGTCACGTGCTCGTCTCGGCGTCCATCATCGCTACCGCGACGACGTCCGCCTCGACTCGCGTTTCGCTATGACAGGGTGACAGTGGTCTCACGTGCTTGTCTCGGCGTCTGTCGTCGCTACCGCGACGACGTCCGCCTCGACTCGCGTTTCGCTAAGACAGGGTGGCAGTGGTGTCACGTGCTCGTCTCGGCGTCCATCGTCGCTACCGCGACGACGTCCGCCTCGACTCGCGTTTCGCTAAGACAGGGTGGAAGTGGTGTCACGTGCTCGTCTCGGCGTCCGTCGTCGCTATCGCAACAACGTCCGCCTCGACTCGCGTTATGCTAAGACAGGGTGGCAGTGGTGCCTTGTGCTCTTCTCGGCATCCGTCGTCGCTACTGCGACGACGTCCGCCGAGACTTGCGTTACCCTAAGATAGACAGGGTGGCAGTGGTGTCACGTGCTCGTCTCGGCGTCCGTCGTCGCTACCGCGACGACGTCCGCCTCGACTCGCGTTACCCTAAGATAGACAGGGTGGCAGTGGTGTGACGTGCTCATGTCGGCGTCCGTCGTCGCTACCGCGACGACGTCCGCCTCGAATCGCGTTACCCTAAGATAGACAGGGTGGCAGTGGTGTCACGTGCTCGTCTCGGCGTCCATCGTCGCTACCGCGACGACATCCGCCTCGACTCGCGTTTCGCTAAGACATGGTGGCAGTGGTGTCACGTGCTCGTCTCGGCGTCCGTCGTCACTATCGCAACGACGTCCGCCTCGACTCGCGTTACGCTAAGATAGACAGGGTGGCAGTGGTGTCACATGCTCGTCTTGTCGTCCGTCGTCGCTATCGCAATGACGTCCGCCTCGACTCGCGTTACGCTAAGACAGGGTGGTAGTGGTGTCACATGCTCGTCTCGGCATCCGTCATTGCTACTGCGACGACGTTCGTCGAGACTTGCGTTACCCTAAGATAGACAGGGTGGCAGTGGTGTCACGTGCTCGTCTCGGCGTCCGTCGTCGTTACCGCGATGACGTCCGCCTCGACTCGCGTTACCCTAAGATAGACAGGATGGCAGTGGTGTGACGTGCTCGTCTCGGCGACCGTCGTCGCTACCGCGACGACGTCCGCCTCGACTCGCGTTACCCTAAGATAGAAAGGGTGGCAGTGGTGTCACGTGCTCGTCTCGGCGTCCATCGTCGCTACCGCGACGACGTCCGCCTCGACTCGCGTTTCGCTAAGACAGGGTGGCAGTGGTGTCACGTGCTCGTCTCGGCATCCGTCGTTGCTATCGCAACGACGTCTGCCTCGACTCGTGTTATGCTAAGATAGGGTGGCGGTGGTGTCACGTGCTCATCTCGGCATCCGTCGTCGCTACTGCGATGACGTCCGCCTCGACTTGCGTTACCCTAAGATAGACAGGGTGGCAGTGGTGTCACGTGCTCGTCTCGGCGTCCATCATGGCTACCGCGACGACGTCCGCCTCGACTCGCGTGAGTGGCAGTGGTGTCACGTGCTCGTATCGGCGTCCGTCATCGCTACTGCGATGACATGCGCCTCGACTCGCGTTTTGCTAAGACAGGGTGGCAGTGGTGTCACGTGCTCGTCTCGGCGTCCGTCATCGCTACCACGACGACGTCCGCCTCGACTCACGTTACCCTAAGATAGACAGGGAGGCAGTTGTGTCACGTGCTCGTCTCGGCGTCGTAGTCGCTACCGCGACGACGTCCGCCTCGACTCGCATTACGCTAAGACAGGATGGCAGTGGTGTCACGTGCTCGTCTCGGCACCCGTCGTCGCTATAGCGACGACGTCCGCCTCGACTCGCGTTTCGCTAAGACAGGATGGCAGTGGTGTCACGTGCTCGTCTCGGCGCCCGTCGTCGCTATAGCGACGACGTCCGCCTCGACTCGCGTTTCGCTAAGACAGGGTGGCAGTGGTGTCACGTGCTCGTCTCGGCGTCCGTCATCGCTACCGCGACGACGTCCGCCTCGACTCGCGTGACCCTAACATAGATAGGGTGGCAGTGGTGTCACGTGCTCGTCTCGGCGTCCATTGTCGCTACCGCGACGACGTCCGCCTCAACTCGCGTTTCGCTAAGACAGGGTGACAGTGGTCTCACGTGCTTGTCTCGGCGTCCGTCCTCGCTACCGCGACGACGTCCGCCTCGACTCGCGTTACGCTAAGATAGACAGGGTGGCAGTGGTGTCACGTGCTCGTCTCGGCGTCCGTCGTCGCTACCGCGACGACGTCCTCCTTGACTCGCGTTTTGCTAAGATAGGGTGGCAGTTGTGTCACGTGCTCGTCTCGGCGTCGTAGTCGCTACCGCGACGACGTCCACCTCGACTCGCATTACGCTAAGACAGGATGGCAGTGGTGTCACGTGCTCGTCTCGGCGTCCGTCGTCGCTACCGCGACGACGTCCGCCTCGACTCGCGTTACCCTAAGATAGACAGGGTGGCAGTGGTGTCACGTGCTCGTCTCGGCGTCCATCGTCGCTTCTGCGACGACGTCCGCCTCGACTCGCGTTACCCTAAGATAGACAGGGTGGCAGTGGTGTCACGTGCTCGTCTTGTCGTCCGTCGTCGCTATCGCAATGACGTCTGCCTCGACTCACGTTACGTTAAGACAGGGTGGCAGTGGTGTCACGTGCTCGTCTCGGCATCCGTCGTCGCTACTGCGACGACGTCCGCCGAGACTTGCGTTACCCTAAGATAGACAGGGTGGCAGTGGTGTCACGTGCTCGCCTCGTCGTCCGTCGTCGTTACCGCGACGACGTCCGCCTCGACTCGCGTTACCCTAAGATAGACAGGATGGCAGTGGTGTGACGTGCTCGTCTCGGCGACCATCGTCGCTACCGCGACGACGTCCGCCTCGACTCGCGTTACCCTAAGATAGACAGGGTGGCAGTGGTGTCACGTGCTCATCTCGGCGTCCATCGTCGCTACAGCGACGACGTCCGCCTCGACTTGCGTTTCGCTAAGACAGGGTGGCAGTGGTGTCACGTGCTTGTCTCGGCGTCCGTCATCGCTACCGCGACGACGTCCGCCTCGACTCACGTTACCCTAAGATAGAAAGGGTGGCAGTGGTGTCACGTGCTCGTCTCGGCTTCCATCGTCGCTACCGCGACGACGTCCGCCTCGACTCGCGTTTCGCTAAGACAGGGTGGCAGTGGTGTCACGTGCTCGTCTCGGCATCCGTCGTCGCTATCGCAACGACGTCTGCCTCGACTCGCGTTATGCTAAGACAGGGTGGCGGTGGTGTCACGTGCTCATCTCGGCATCCGTCGTCGCTACTGCGATGACGTCCGCCTCGACTTGCGTTACCCTAAGATAGACAGGGTGGCAGTGGTGTCACGTGCTCGTCTCGGCGTCCATCATGGCTACCGCGACGACGTCCGCCTCGACTCGCGTGAGTGGCAGTGGTGTCACGTGCTCGTCTCGGCGTCCGTCATCGCTACTGCGATGACATGCGCCTCGACTCGCGTTTTGCTAAGACAGGGTGGCAGTGGTGTCACGTGCTCGTCTCGGCGTCCGTCGTCGCTACCACGACGACGTCCGCCTCGACTCACGTTACCCTAAGATAGACAGGGAGGCAGTTGTGTCACGTGCTCGTCTCGGCGTCGTAGTCGCTACCGCGACGACGTCCGCCTCGACTCGCATTACGCTAAGACAGGATGGCAGTGGTGTCACGTGCTCGTCTCGGCGCCCGTCGTTGCTATAGCGACGACGTCCGCCTCGACTCGCGTTTCGCTAAGACAGGATGGCAGTGGTGTCACGTGCTCGTCTCGGCGCCCGTCGTCGCTATAGCGACGACGTCCGCCTCGACTCGCGTTTCGCTAAGACAGGGTGGCAGTGGTGTCACGTGCTCGTCTCGGCGTCCGTCATCGCTACCGCGACGACGTCCGCCTCGACTCGCGTGACCCTAACATAGATAGGGTGGCAGTGGTGTCACGTGCTCGTCTCGGCGTCCATCGTCGCTACCGCGACGACGTCCGCCTCAACTCGCGTTTCGCTAAGACAGGGTGACAGTGGTCTCACGTGCTTGTCTCGGCGTCCGTCCTCGCTACCGCGACGACGTCCGCCTCGACTCGCGTTACGCTAAGATAGACAGGGTGGCAGTGTTGTCACGTGCTCGTCTCAGCGTCCGTCGTCGCTACCGCGACGACGTCCTCCTTGACTCGCGTTTTGCTAAGATAGGGTGGCAGTTGTGTCGCGTGCTCGTCTCGGCGTCGTAGTCGCTACCGCGACGACGTCCACCTCGACTCGCATTACGCTAAGACAGGATGGCAGTGGTGTCACGTGCTCGTCTCGGCGTCCGTCGTCGCTACCGCGACGACGTCCGCCTCGACTCGCGTTACCCTAAGATAGACAGGGTGGCAGTGGTGTCACGTGCTCGTCTTGGCGTCCATCGTCGCTTCCGCGACGACGTCCGCCTCGACTCGCGTTACCCTAAGATAGACAGGGTGGCAGTGGTGTCACGTGCTCGTCTTGTCGTCCGTCGTCGCTATCGCAATGACGTCTGCCTCGACTCGCGTTACGTTAAGACAGGGTGGCAGTGGTGTCACGTGCTCGTCTCGGCATCCGTCGTCGCTACTGCGACGACGTCCGCCGAGACTTGCGTTACCCTAAGATAGACAGGGTGGCAGTGGTGTCACGTGCTCGCCTCGTCGTCCGTCGTCGTTACCGCGACGACATCCGCCTCGACTCGCGTTACCCTAAGATAGACAGGATGGCAGTGGTGTTACGTGCTCGTCTTGGCGACCATCGTTGCTACCGCGACGACGTCCGCCTCGACTCGCGTTACCCTAAGATAGACATGGTGGCAGTGGTGTCACGTGCTCATCTCGGCGTCCATCGTCGCTACAGCGACGACGTCCGCCTCGACTCGCGTTTCGCTAAGACAGGGTGGCAGTGGTGTCACGTGCTTGTCTCGGCGTCCGTCATCGCTACCGCGACGACGTCCGCCTTGACTCGCGTTTTGCTAAGACAGGGTGGCAGTGGTGTCACGTGCTCGTCTCGGCGTCCGTCGTCGCTACCGCGACGACGTCCGCCTCGACTCGCGTTACCCTAAGATAGACAGGGTGGCAGTTGTGTCACGTGCTCGTCTCGGCGTCGTAGTCGCTACCGCGACGACGTCCGCCTCGACTCCCATTACGCTAAGACAGGATGGCAGTGGTGTCACGTGCTCGTCTCGGCGTCCGTCATCGCTATCGCGACGACGTCTGCCTCAACTCGCGTTTCGCTAAGACAGGGTGGCAGTGGTGTCACGTGCTCGTCTTGGCGTCCGTCATCGCTACCGCGACGATGTCCGCCTCGACTCGCGTGACCCTAACATAGATAGGGTGGCAGTGGTGTCACGTGCTCGTCTCGGCGTCCATCATCGCTACCGCGACGACGTCCGCCTCGACTCGCGTTTCGCTATGACAGGGTGACAGTGGTCTCACGTGCTTGTCTCGGCGTCTGTCGTCGCTACCGCGACGACGTCCGCCTCGACTCGCGTTTCTCTAAGACAGGGTGGCAGTGGTGTCACGTGCTCGTCTCGGCGTCCATCGTCGCTACCGCGACGACGTCCGCCTCGACTCGCGTTTCGCTAAGACAGGGTGGAAGTGGTGTCACGTGCTCGTCTCGGCGTCCGTCGTCGCTATCGCAACAACGTCCGCCTCGACTCGCGTTATGCTAAGACAGGGTGGCAGTGGTGTCTTGTGCTCTTCTCGGCATCCGTCGTCGCTACTGCGACGACGTCCGCCGAGACTTGCGTTACCCTAAGATAGACAGGGTGGCAGTGGTGTCACGTGCTCGTCTCGGCGTCCGTCGTCGCTACCGCGACGACGTCCGCCTCGACTCGCGTTACCCTAAGATAGACAGGGTGGCAGTGGTGTGACGTGCTCGTGTCGGCGTCCGTCGTCGCTACCGCGACGACATCCGCCTCGAATCGCGTTACCCTAAGATAGACAGGGTGGCAGTGGTGTCACGTGCTCGTCTCGGCGTCCATCGCCGCTACCGCGACGACGTCCGCCTCGACTCGCGTTTCGCTAAGACATGGTGGCAGTGGTGTCACGTGCTCGTCTCGGCGTCCGTCGTCACTATCGCAACGACGTCCGCCTCGACTCGCGTTACGCTAAGATAGACACGGTGGCAGTGGTGTCACATGCTCGTCTTGTCGTCCGTCGTCGCTATCGCAATGACGTCCGCCTCGACTCGCGTTACGCTAAGACAGGGTGGTAGTGGTGTCACGTGCTCGTCTCGGCATCCGTCGTTGCTACTGCGACGACGTTCGTCGAGACTTGCGTTACCCTAAGATAGACAGGGTGGCAGTGGTGTCACATGCTCGTCTCCGCGTCCGTCGTCGTTACCGCGACGACGTCCGCCTCGACTCGCGTTACCCTAAGATAGACAGGATGGCAGTGGTGTGACGTGCTCGTCTCGGCGACCGTCGTCGCTACCGCGACGACGTCCGCCTCGACTCGCGTTACATTAAGATAGAAAGGGTGGCAGTGGTGTCACGTGCTCGTCTCGGCGTCCATCGTCGCTACCGCGACGACGTCCGCCTCGAGTCGCGTTTCGCTAAGACAGGGTGGCAGTGGTGTCACGTGCTCGTCTCGGCATCCGTCGTCGCATCGCAACGACGTCTGCCTCGACTCGCGTTATGCTAAGACAGGGTGGCGGTGGTGTCACGTGCTCATCTCGGCATCCGTCGTCGCTACTGCGATGACGTCCACCTCGACTTGCGTTACCCTAAGATAGACAGGGTGGCAGTGGTGTCACGTGCTCGTCTCGGCGTCCATCATGGCTACCGCGACGACGTCCACCTCGACTCGCGTGAGTGGCAGTGGTGTCACGTGCTCGTCTCGGCGTCCGTCATCGCTACTGCGATGACATGCGCCTCGACTCGCGTTTTGCTAAGACAGGGTGGCAGTGGTGTCACGTGCTCGTCTCGGCGTCCGTCGTCGCTACCACGACGACGTCCGCCTCGACTCACGTTACGCTAAGATAGACAGGGAGGCAGTTGTGTCACGTGCTCGTCTCGGCGTCGTAGTCGCTACCGCGACGACGTCCGCCTCGACTCGCATTACGCTAAGACAGGATGGCAGTGGTGTCACGTGCTCGTCTCGGCGCCCGTCGTCGCTATAGCGACGACGTCCGCCTCGACTCGCGTTTCGCTAAGACAGGGTGGCAGTGGTGTCACGTGCTCGTCTCGGCGTCCGTCATCGCTACCACGACGACGTCCGCCTCGACTCGCGTGACCCTAACATAGATAGGGTGGCAGTGGTGTCACGTGCTCGTCTCGGCGTCCATCGTCGCTACCACGATGACGTCCACCTCAACTCGCGTTTCGCTAAGACAGGGTGACAGTGGTCTCACGTGCTTGTCTCGGCGTCCGTCATCGCTACCGCGACGACGTCCGCCTCGACTCGCGTTACGCTAAGATAGACAGGGTGGCAGTGGTGTCACGTGCTCGTCTCGGCGTCCGTCGTCCCTACCGCGACGACGTCCTCCTTGACTCGCGTTTTGCTAAGATAGGGTGGCAGTTGTGTCACGTGCTCGTCTCGGCGTCGTAGTCGCTACCGCGACGACGTCCACCTCGACTCGCATTACGCTAAGACAGGATGGCAGTGGTGTCACGTGCTCGTCTCGGCGTCCGTCGTCGCTACCGCGACGACGTCCGCCTCGACTCGCGTTACCCTAAGATAGACAGGGTGGCAGTGGTGTCACGTGCTCGTCTCGGCGTCCATCGTCGCTTCCGCGACGACATCCGCCTCGACTCGCGTTACCCTAAGATAGACAGGGTGGCAGTGGTGTCACGTGCTCGTCTTGTCGTCCGTCGTCGCTATCGCAATGACGTCTGCCTCGACTCGCGTTACGTTAAGACAGGGTGGCAGTGGTGTCACGTGCTCGTCTCGGCATCCGTCATCGCTACTGCGACGACGTCCGCCGAGACTTGCGTTACCCTAAGATAGACAGGGTGGCAGTGGTGTCACGTGCTCGCCTCGTCGTCCGTCGTCGTTACCGCGACGACGTCCGCCTCGACTCGCGTTACCCTAAGATAGACAGGATGGCAGTGGTGTGACGTGCTCGTCTCGGCGACCATCGTCGCTACCGCGACGACTTCCGCCTCGACTCGCGTTACCCTAAGATAGACAGGGTGGCAGTGGTGTCACGTGCTCATCTCGGCGTCCATCGTCGCTACAGACGACGTCCGCCTCGACTCGCGTTTCGCTAAGACAGGGTGGCAGTGGTGTCACGTGCTTGTCTCGGCGTCCGTCATCGCTACCGCGACGACGTCCGCCTTGACTCGCGTTTTGCTAAGACAGGGTGGCAGTGGTGTCACGTGCTCGTCTCGGCGTCCGTCGTCGCTACCGCGACGACGTCCGCCTCGACTCGCGTTACCCTAAGATAGACAGGGTGGCAGTTGTGTCACGTGCTCGTCTCGGCGTCGTAGTCGCTACCGCGACGACGTCCGCCTCGACTCCCATTACTCTAAGACAGGATGGCAGTGGTGTCACGTGCTCGTCTCGGTGTCCGTCATCGCTATCGCGACGACGTCTGCCTCGACTCGCGTTTCGCTAAGACAGGGTGGCAGTGGTGTCACGTGCTCGTCTTGGCATCCGTCATCGCTACCGCGACGACGTCCGCCTCGACTCGCGTGACCCTAACATGGATAGGGTGGCAGTGGTGTCACGTGCTCGTCTCGGCGTCCATCATCGCTACCGCGACGACGTCCGCCTCGACTCACGTTTCGCTATGACAGGGTGACAGTGGTCTCACGTGCTTGTCTCGGCGTCTGTTGTCGCTACCGCGACGACGTCCGCCTCGACTCGCGTTTCGCTAAGACAGGGTGGCAGTGGTGTCACGTGCTCGTCTCGGCGTCCATCGTCGCTACCGCGACGACGTCCGCCTCGACTCGCGTTTCGCTAAGACAGGGTGGAAGTGGTGTCACGTGCTCGTCTCGGCGTCCGTCGTCGCTATCGCAACAACGTCCGCCTCGACTCGCGTTATGCTAAGACAGGGTGGCAGTGGTGTCATGTGCTCTTCTCGGCATCCGTCGTCGCTACTGCGACGACGTCCGCCGAGACTTGCATTACCCTAAGATAGACAGGGTGGCAGTGGTGTCACGTGCTCGTCTCGTCGTCCGTCGTCGCTACCGCGACGACGTCCGCCTCGACTCGCGTTACCCTAAGATAGACAGGGTGGCAGTGGGGTGACGTGCTCGTGTCGGCGTCCGTCGTCGCTACCGCGACGACGTCCGCCTCGAATCGCGTTACCCTAAGATAGACAGGGTGGCAGTGGTGTCACGTGCTCGTCTCGGCGTCCATCGTCGCTACCGCGACGACGTCCGCCTCGACTCGCGTTTCGCTAAGACATGGTGGCAGTGGTGTCACGTGCTCGTCTCGGCGTCCGTCGTCACTATCTCAACGACGTCCGCCTCGACTCGCGTTACGCTAAGATAGACAGGGTGGCAGTGGTGTCACATGCTCGTCTTGTCGTCCGTCGTCGCTATCGCAATGACGTCCGCCTGGACTCGCGTTACGCTAAGACAGGGTGGTAGTGGTTTCACGTGCTCGTCTCGGCATCCGTCGTCGCTACTGCGACGACGTTCGTCGAGACTTGCGTTACCCTAAGATAGACAGGGTGGCAGTGGTGTCACGTGCTCGTCTCGGCGTCCGTCGTCGTTACCGCGACGACGTCCGCCTTGACTCGCGTTACCCTAAGATAGACAGGATGGCAGTGGTGTGACGTGCTCGTCTCGGCGACCGTCGTCGCTACCGCGACGACGTCCTCCTCGACTCGTGTTACCCTAAGATAGAAAGGGTGGCAGTGGTGTCACGTGCTCGTCTCAGCGTCCATCGTCGCTACCGCGACGACGTCCGCCTCGACTCGCGTTTCTCTAAGACAGGGTGGCAGTGGTGTCACGTGCTCGTCTCGGTGTCCATCGTCGCTATCGCGACGACGTCCGCCTCGACTCGCGTTATGCTAAGAAAGGATGGCAGTGGTGTCACATGCTCGTCTCGGCGTCCATCGTCGCTACCGCGACGACGTCCGCCTCGACTCGCGTTTCGCTAAGACAGGGTGGCAGTGGTGTCACGTGCTTGTCTCGGCATCCGTCGTCGCTACCGCGACGACGTCCACCTCGACTCGCGTTACCCTAAGATAGACAGGGTGGCAGTGGTGTCACATGCTCATCTCGGCATCCGTCCTTGCTACCGCGACGACGTCCGCCTCGACTCGCGTTACCCTAAGATAGACAGGGTGGCAGTGGTGTCACGTGCTCGTCTCGGTGTCCGTCGTCGCTACCGCGACGACGTCCGCCTCGGCTCGCGTTACCCTAAGATAGACAGGGTGGCAGTGGTCTCACGGGCTCGTCTTGGCGTCCGTCGTCTCTACAGCGACAACGTCTGCCTCGACTCGCGTTACCCTAAGATAGACAGGGTGGCAGTAGTGTCATGTGCTCGTCTAGGCGTCCATCGTCGCCGCGACGACGTCCGCCTCGACTCGCGTGAGTGGCAGTGGTGTCACGTGCTCGTCTCGGCGTCCGTCATCGCTATCGCGATGACATCCGCCTCGACTCGCGTTTTGCTAAGACAGGGTGGCAGTGGTGTCACGTGCTCGTCTCGGCGTCCGTCGTCGCTACCACGACGACGTCCGCCTCGACTCATGTTACCCTAAGATAGACAGGGAGGCAGTTGTGTCACGTGCTCGTCTCGGCGTCGTAGTCGCTACCGCGACGACGTCCGCCTCGACTCGCATTACGCTAAGACAGGATGGCAGTGGTGTCACGTGCTCGTCTCGGCGCCCGTCGTCGCTACAGCGACGACGTCCGCCTCGACTCGCGTTTCGCTAAGACAGGGTGGCAGTAGTGTCACGTGCTCGTCACGGCGTCCGTCATCGCTACCGCGACGATGTCCTCCTCGACTCGCGTGACCCTAACATAGATAGGGTGGCAGTGGTGTCACGTGCTCGTCTCGGCGTCCATCGTCGCTACCGCGATGACGTCCGCCTCAACTCGCGTTTCGCTAAGACAGGGTGACAGTGGTCTCACGTGCTTGTCTTGGCGTCTGTCATCGCTACCGCGACGACGTCCGCCTCGACTCGCGTTTCGCTAAGACAAGGTGGCAGTGGTGTCACGTGCTTGTCTCGGCGTCCGTCTTCGCTACCGCGACGATGTCCTCCTTGACTCGCGTTTTGCTAAGACAGGGTGGCAGTGGTGTCACGTGCTCGTCTCGGCGTCCGTCGTCGCTACCGCGACGACGTCCGCCTCGACTCGCGTTACCCTAAGATAGACAGGGTGGCAGTTGTGTCACGTGCTCGTCTCGGCGTCGTAGTCGCTACCGCGACGACGTCCACCTCGACTCGCATTACGCTAAGACAGGATGGCAGTGGTGTCACGTGCTCGTCTCGGCGTCCGTCGTCGCTACCGCGACGACGTCCGCCTCGACTCGCGTTACCCTAAGATAGACAGGGTGGCAGTGGTGTCACGTGCTTGTCTCGGTGTCCATCGTCGCTTCCGCGACGACGTCCGCCTCAACTCGCGTTTCGCTAAGACAGGGTGGCAGTGGTGTCACGTGCTCGTCTCGGCGTCCGTGGTCGCTATCGCAACGACGTCCGCCTCGACTCGCGTTACGCTAAGACAGGGTGGCAGTGGTGTCACGTGCTCGTCTCGGCATTCGTCGTCGCTACTGCGACAACGTCCGCCTCGACTTGCGTTACCCTAAGATAGACAGGGTGGCAGTGGTGTCACGTGCTCGTCTCGGTGTCCGTCGTGGCTACCGCGACGACGTCCGCTCGACTCGCGTTACCCTAAGATAAACAGGGTGGCAGTGGGGGCACGTGCTCGTCTCGGCGTCCATCGTCGCTATCGCGACGACATCCGCCTCGACTCGCGTTACGCTAAGAAAGGATGGCAGTGGTGTCACGCGCTCGTCTCGGCGTCCATCATCGCTACCGCGATGACGTCCGCCTTGACTCGCGTTACCCTAAGATAGACAGGGTGGCAGTGGTGTCACGTGCTCGTCTCGGCGTCCATCGTCGATATCGCAACGACGCCCGCCTCGACTCGCGTTACGCTAAGACAGGGTGGCAGTGGTGTCATGTGATCGTCTCGGCATCCGTCGTCGCTACTGCGACGACGTCCGCCTCGACTTGCGTTACCCTAAGGTAGACAGGGTTGCAGTGGTGTCACGTGCTCGTCTCGGCGTCCGTCGTGGCTACCGCGACGACGTCCGCTCGACTCGCGTTACCCTAAGATAGACTGGGTGGCAGTGGTGGCACGTGCTCGTCTCGGCGTCCATTGTCGCTATCGCGACGACGTCCGCCTCGACTCGTGTTACGCTAAGAAAGGATGGCAGTGGTGTCACGCGCTCGTCTCGGCGTCCATCGTCGCTACCGCGACGACGTCCACGTCGACTCGCGTTACCCTAAGATAGACAGGGTGGCAGTGGTGTCACGTGCTCGTCTCGGCGTCCATCGTCGCTACCGCGACGACGTCCGCCTCGACTCACGTTTCGCTAAGACAGGGTGGCAGTGGTGTCACGTGCTTGTCTCGGCGTCCGTCGTCGCTACCGCGACGACGTCCACCTCGACTCGCGTTACCCTAAGATAGACAGGGTGGCAGTGGTGTCACATGCTCGTCTCGGCATCCGTCATCGCTACCGCGACGACGTCCGCCTCGACTCGCGTTACCCTAAGATAGACAGGGTGGCAGTGGTCTCACGGGCTCGTCTTGGCGTCCGTCGTCTCTACCGCGATGACGTCTGCCTCGACTCGCGTTACCCTAAGATAGACAGGGTGGCAGTGGTGTCATGTGCTCGTCTAGGCGTCCGTCGTCGCCGCGACGACGTCCGCCTCGACTCGCGTTTCGCTAAGACAGGGTGGCAGTGGTGTCACGTGCTCGTCTCGGCGTCCGTCATCGCTACCGCAATGACATCCACCTCGACTCGCGTTTTGCTAAGACAGGGTGGCAGTGGTGTCACGTGCTCGTCTCGGCGTCCGTCGTCGCTACCGAGACGATGTCCGCCCCGACTCGCGTTACCCTAAGATAGACAAGGAGGCAGTTGTGTCACGTGCTCGTCTCGGCGTCCGTCATCGCTACCGCGATGACATCCGCCTCGACTCGCGTTTTGCTAAGACAGGGTGGCAGTGGTGTCACGTGCTCGTCTCGGCGTCCGTCGTCGCTACCGTGACGACGTCCGCCTCGACTCGCGTTTCGCTAAGACAGGGTGGCAGTGGTGTCACGTGCTCGTCTCGGCGTCCGTCATCGCTACCGCGACGACGTCCGCCTCGACTCGCGTGACCCTAACATAGATAGGGTGGCAGTGGTGTCACGTGCTCGTCTCGGCGTCCATCATCGCTACCGCGACGACGTCCGCCTCGACTCGCGTTTCGCTAAGACAGGGTGACAATGGTCTCACGTGCTTGTCTCGGCGTCTGTCGTCGCTACCGCGACGACGTCCGCCTCGACTCGCGTTTCGCTAAGACAGGGTGGCAGTGGTGTCACGTGCTCGTCTCGGCGTCCGTCGTCGCTATCGCAACGACGTCCGCCTCGACTCGCGTTACGCTAAGACAGGGTGGCAGTGGTGTCACGTGCTCATCCCGGCATCCGTCGTCGCTACTGCGACGACGTCCGCCGAGACTTCCGTTACCCTAATATAGACAGGGTGGCAGTGGTGTCACGTGCTCTTCTCGGTGTCCGTCGTGGCTACCGCGACAACATCCGCTCGACTCGCGTTACCCTAAGATAAACAGGGTGACAGTGGTGTCACGTGCTCGTCTCGGCGTCCATCGTCGCTATCGCGACGATGTCCGCCTCGACTCGCGTTACGCTAAGAAAGGATGGCAGTGGTGTCACGTGCTCATCTCGGCGTCCATCATCGCTACCGCGACGACAGCCGCCTTGACTCGCGTTACCCTAAGATAGACAGGGTGGCAGTGGTGTCACGTGCTCGTCTCGGCGTCCATCGCCGCTACCGCGACGACGTCCGCCTCGACTCGCGTTTCGCTAAGACAGGGTGGCAGTGGTGTCACGTGCTCGTCTCGGCGTCCGTCGTCGCTATCGCAACGACGCCCGCCTCGACTCGCGTTACGCTAAGACAGGGTGGCAGTGGTGTCATGTGCTCGTCTCGGCATCCGTCGTCGCTACTGCGACGACGTCCGCCTCGACTTGCGTTACCCTAAGATAGACAGGGTGGCAGTGGTGTCACGTGCTCGTCTCGGCGTCCGTCGTGGCTACCGTGACGACGTCCGCTCGACTCGCGTTACCCTAAGATAGACTGGGTGGCAGTGGTGGCACGTTCTCGTCTCGGCGTCCATTGTCGCTATCGCGACGACGTCCGCCTCGACTCGTGTTACGCTAAGAAAGGATGGCAGTGGTGTCACGTGCTCGTCTCGGCGTCCATCGTCGCTACCGCGACGACGTCCGTGTCGACTCGCGTTACCCTAAGATAGACAGGGTGGCAGTGGTGTCTCGTGCTCGTCCCGGCGTCCATCGTCGCTACCGCGACGACGTCCGCCTCGACTCACGTTTCGCTAAGACAGGGTGGCAGTGGTGTCACGTGCTTGTCTCAGCGACCGTCGTCGCTACCGCGACGACGTCCACCTCGACTCGCGTTACCCTAAGATTGACAGGGTGGCAGTGGTGTCACATGCTCGTCTCGGCATCCGTCATCGCTACCGCGACGACGTCCGCCTCGACTCGCGTTACCCTAAGATAGACAGGGTGGCAGTGGTGTCACGTGCTCGTCTCGGCGTCCGTCGTCGCTACCGCGACGACGTCCGCCTCGACTCGCGTTACCCTAAGATAGACAGGGTGGCAGTGGTCTCACGGGCTGGTCTTGGCGTCCGTCGTCTCTACCGCGACGACGTCTGCCTCGACTCGCGTTACCCTAAGATAGACAGGGTGGCAGTGGTGTCATGTGCTCGTCTAGGCGTCCGTCGTCGCCGCGACGACGTCCGCCTCGACTCGCGTTTCGCTAAGACAGGGTGGCAGTGGTGTCACGTGCTCGTCTGGGTGTCCGTCATCGCTACCGCGATGACATCCGCCTCGACTCGCGTTTTGCTAAGACAGGGTGGCAGTGGTGTCACGTGCTCGTCTCGGCGTCCGTCGTCGCTACCGCGACGACGTCCGCCTCGACTCGCGTTACCCTAAGATAGACAGGGAGGCAGTTGTGTCACGTGCTCGTCTCGGCGTCGTAGTCGCTACCGCGACGACGTCCGCCTCGACTCGCATTATGCTAAGACAGGATGGCAGTGGTGTCACGTGCTCGTCTTGGCGTCCGTCGTCGCTATTGCGACGACGTCCTCCTCGACTCGCGTTTCGCTAAGACAGGGTGGCAGTGGTGTCACGTGCTCGTCTCGGCGTCCGTCATCGCTACCGCGAGGACGTCCGCCTCGACTCGTGTTTTGCTAAGACAGGGTGGCAGTGGTGTCACGTGCTCGTCTCGGCGTCCATCGTCGCTACCGCGACGACGTCCGCCTCGACTCGCGTTTCGCTAAGACAGGGTGACAGTGGTCTCACGTGCTTGTCTTGGCGTCCGTCGTCGCGGACATGGTGGCAGTGGTGTCACGTGCTCGTCTCAGCATCCGTCATCGCTACCGCGACGACGTCCGCCTCGACTCGCATTACCCTAAGATAGACAGGGTGGCAGTGGTGTCACGTGCTCGTCTCGGCGTCCGTCGTCGCTACCGCGACGACGTCCGCCTCGACTCGCGTTACCCTAGGATAGACAGGGCGGCAGTGGTCTGACGGGCTCGTCTTGGCGTCCGTCGTCTCTATCGTGACGACGTCTTCCTCGACTCGTGTTACCCTAACATAGACAGGGTGGCAGTGGTGTCATGTGCTCGTCTAGGCGTCCGTCGTCGCCGCGACGACGTCCGCCTCGACTCGCGTGAGTGGCAGTGGTGTCACGTGCTCGTCTTGGCGTCCGTCGTCGCTACCGCGACGACGTCCGCCTCAACTCGCGTTTCGCTAAGACAGGGTGGCAGTGGTGTCACGTGCTCGTCTCGGCGTCTGTCATCGCTACCGCGATGACATCCGCCTCGACTCGCGTTTTGCTAAGACAGGGTGGCACTGGTGTCACGTGCTCGTCTCGGCGTCCGTCGTCGCTACCGCGACGACGTCTGCCTCGACTCGCGTTACCCTAAGATAGACAGGGAGGCAGTTGTGTCACGTGCTCGTCTCGGTGTCGTAGTCGCTACCGCGACGACGTCCGCCTCGACTCGCGTTACGCTAAGACAGGGTGGCAGTGGTGTCACGTGCTCATCCCGGCATCCGTCGTCGCTACTGCGACGACGTCCGCCGAGACTTCCGTTACCCTAATATAGACAGGGTGGCAGTGGTGTCACGTGCTCTTCTCGGTGTCCGTCGTGGCTACCGCGACAACATCCGCTCGACTCGCATTACCCTAAGATAAACAGGGTGACAGTGGTGTCACGTGCTCGTCTCGGCGTCCATCGTCGCTATCGCGACGATGTCCGCCTCGACTCGCGTTACGCTAAGAAAGGATGGCAGTGGTGTCACGTGCTCGTCTCGGCGTCCATCATCGCTACCGCGACGACGTCCGCCTTGACTCGCGTTACCCTAAGATAGACAGGGTGGCAGTGGTGTCACGTGCTCGTCTCGGCGTCCATCGTCGCTACCGCGACGACGTCCGCCTCGACTCGCGTTTCGCTAAGACAGGGTGGCAGTGGTGTCACGTGCTCGTCTCGGCGTCCGTCGTCGCTATCGCAACGACGCCCGCCTCGACTCGCGTTACGCTAAGACAGGGTGGCAGTGGTGTCATGTGCTCGTCTCGGCATCCGTCGTCGCTACTGCGACGACGTCCGCCTCGACTTGCGTTACCCTAAGATAGACAGGGTGGTAGTGGTGTCACGTGCTCGTCTCGGCGTCCGTCGTGGCTACCGTGACGACGTCCGCTCGACTCGCGTTACCCTAAGATAGACTGGGTGGCAGTGGTGGCACGTTCTCGTCTCGGCGTCCATTGTCGCTATCGCGACGACGTCCGCCTCGACTCGTGTTACGCTAAGAAAGGATGGCAGTGGTGTCACGTGCTCGTCTCGGTGTCCATCGTCGCTACCGCGACGACGTCCGTGTCGACTCGCGTTACCCTAAGATAGACAGGGTGGCAGTGGTGTCACGTGCTCGTCTCGGCATCCATCGTCGCTACCGCGACGACGTCCGCCTCGACTCACGTTTCGCTAAGACAGGGTGGCAGTGGTGTCACGTGCTTGTCTCAGCGACCGTCGTCGCTACCGCGACGACGTCCACCTCGACTCGCGTTACCCTAAGATAGACAGGGTGGCAGTGGTGTCACATGCTCGTCTCGGCATCCGTCATCACTACCGCGACGACGTCCGCCTCGACTCGCGTTACCCTAAGATAGACAGGGTGGCAGTGGTGTCACGTGCTCGTCTCGGCGTCCGTCGTCGCTACCGCGACGACGTCCGCCTCGACTCGCGTTACCCTAAGATAGACAGGGTGGCAGTGGTCTCACGGGCTCGTCTTGGCGTCCGTCGTCTCTACCGCGACGACGTTTGCCTCGACTCACGTTACCCTAAGATAGACAGGGTGGCAGTGGTGTCATGTGCTCGTCTAGGCGTCCGTCGTCGCCGCGACGACGTCCGCCTCGACTCGCGTTTCGCTAAGACAGGGTGGCAGTGGTGTCACGTGCTCGTCTGGGTGTCCGTCATCGCTACCGCGATGACATCCGCCTCGACTCGCGTTTTGCTAAGACAGGGTGGCAGTGGTGTCACGTGCTCGTCTCGGCGTCCGTCGTCGCTACCGCGACGACGTCCGCCTCGACTCGCGTTACCCTAAGATAGACAGGGAGGCAGTTGTGTCACGTGCTCGTCTCGGCATCGTAGTCGCTACCGCGACGACGTCCGCCTCGACTCGCATTATGCTAAGACAGGATGGCAGTGGTGTCACGTGCTCGTCTTGGCGTCCGTCGTCGCTATTGTGACGACGTCCGCCTCGACTCGCGTTTCGCTAAGACAGGGTGGCAGTGGTGTCACGTGCTCGTCTCGGCGTCCGTCATCGCTACCGCGAGGACGTCCGCCTCGACTCGCGTTTTGCTAAGACAGGGTGGCAGTGGTGTCACGTGCTCGTCTCGGCGTCCATCGTCGCTACCGCGACGACGTCCGCCTCGACTCGCGTTTCGCTAAGACAGGGTGACAGTGGTCTCACGTGCTTGTCTTGGCGTCCGTCGTCGCGGACATGGTGGCAGTGGTGTCACGTGCTCGTCTCAGCATCCGTCATCGCTACCGCGACGACGTCCGCCTCGACTCGCATTACCCTAAGATAGACAGGGTGGCAGTGGTGTCACGTGCTCGTCTCGGCGTCCGTCGTCGCTACCGCGACGACGTCCGCCTCGACTCGCGTTACCCTAAGATAGACAGGGTGGCAGTGGTCTGACGGGCTCGTCTTGGCGTCCGTCGTCTCTATCGCGACGACGTCTTCCTCGACTCGTGTTACCCTAAGATAGACAGGGTGGCAGTGGTGTCATGTGCTCGTCTAGGCGTCCGTCGTCGCCGCGACGATGTCCGCCTCGACTCGCGTGAGTGGCAGTGGTGTCACGTGCTCGTCTCGGCGTCCGTCGTCGCTATCGCGACGACGTCCGCCTCAACTCGCGTTCGCTAAGACAGGGTGGCAGTGGTGTCACGTGCTCGTCTCGGCGTCCGTCATCGCTACCGCGATGACATCCGCCTCGACTCGCGTTTTGCTAAGACAGGGTGGCAGTGGTGTCACGTGCTCGTCTCGGCGTCCGTCGTCGCTACCGCGACGACGTCCGCCTCGACTCGCGTTACCCTAAGATAGACAGGGAGGCAGTTGTGTCACGTGCTCGTCTCGGCGTCGTAGTCGCTACCGCGACGACGTCCGCCTCGACTCGCATTACGCTAAGACAGGATGGCAGTGGTGTCACGTGCTCGTCTCGGCGTCCGTCGTCGCTATTGCGACGACGTCCGCCTCGACTCGCGTTTCGCTAAGACAAGGTGGCAGTGGTGTCACGTGCTCGTCTCGACGTCCGTCATCGCTACCGCGACGACGTCCGTGTCGACTCGCGTGACCCTAACATAGATAGGGTGGTGGTGGTGTCACGTGCTCGTCTCGGCGTCCATCGTCGCTACCGCGACGACGTCCGCCTCGACTCACGTTTCTCTAAGACAGGGTGGCAGTGGTGTCACGTGCTTGTCTCAGCGACCGTCGTCGCTACCGCGACGACGTCCACCTCGACTCGCGTTACCCTAAGATAGACAGGGTGGCAGTGGTGTCACATGCTCGTCTCGGCATCCGTCATCACTACCGCGACGACGTCCGCCTCGACTCGCGTTACCCTAAGATAGACAGGGTGGCAGTGGTGTCACGTGCTCGTCTCGGCGTCCGTTGTCGCTACCGCGACGACGTCCGCCTCGACTCGCGTTACCCTAAGATAGATAGGGTGGCAGTGGTCTCATGGGCTCGTCTTGGCGTCCGTCGTCTCTACCGCGACGACGTCTGCCTCGACTCGCGTTACCCTAAGATAGACAGGGTGGCAGTGGTGTCATGTGCTCGTCTAGGCGTCCGTCGTCGCCGCGACGACGTCCGCCTCGACTCGCGTTTCGCAAAGACAGGGTGGCAGTGGTGTCACGTGCTCGTCTGGGTGTCCGTCATCGCTACCGCGATGACATCCGCCTCGACTCGCGTTTTGCTAAGACAGGGTGGCAGTGGTGTCACGTGCTCGTCTCGGCGTCCGTCGTCGCTACCGCGACGACGTCCGCCTCGACTCGCGTTACCCTAAGATAGACAGGGAGGCAGTTGTGTCACGTGCTCGTCTCGGCATCGTAGTCGCTACCGCGACGACGTCCGCCTCGACTCGCATTATGCTAAGACAGGATGGCAGTGGTGTCACGTGCTTGTCTTGGCGTCCGTCGTCGCTATTGTGACGACGTCCGCCTCGACTCGCGTTTCGCTAAGACAGGGTGGCAGTGGTGTCACGTGCTCGTCTCGGCGTCCGTCATCGCTACCGCGAGGACGTCCGCCTCGACTCGCGTTTTGCTAAGACAGGGTGGCAGTGGTGTCACGTGCTCGTCTCGGCGTCCATCGTCGCTACCGCGACGACGTCCGCCTCGACTCGCGTTTCGCTAAGACAGGGTGACAGTGGTCTCACGTGCTTGTCTTGGCGTCCGTCGTCGCGGACATGGTGGCAGTGGTGTCACGTGCTCGTCTCAGCATCCGTCATCGCTACCGCGACGACGTCCGCCTCGACTCGCATTACCCTAAGATAGACAGGGTGGCAGTGGTGTCACGTGCTCGTCTCGGCGTCCGTCGTCGCTACCGCGACGACGTCCGCCTCGACTCGCGTTACCCTAAGATAGACAGGGTGGCAGTGGTCTGACGGGCTCGTCTTGGCGTCCATCGTCTCTATCGCGACGACGTCTTCCTCGACTCGTGTTACCCTAAGATAGACAGGGTGGCAGTGGTGTCATGTGCTCGTCTAGGCGTCCGTCGTCGCCGCGACGATGTCCGCCTCGACTCGCATGAGTGGCAGTGGTGTCACGTGCTCGTCTCGGCGTCCGTCGTCGCTATCGCGACGACGTCCGCCTCAACTCGCGTTCGCTAAGACAGGGTGGCAGTGGTGTCACGTGCTCGTCTCGGCGTCCGTCATCGCTACCGCGATGACATCCGCCTCGACTCGCGTTTTGCTAAGACAGGGTGGCAGTGGTGTCACGTGCTCGTCTCGGCGTCCGTCGTCGCTACCGCGACGACGTCCGCCTCGACTCGCGTTACCCTAAGATAGACAGGGAGGCAGTTGTGTCACGTGCTCGTCTCGGCGTCGTAGTCGCTACCGCGACGACGTCCGCCTCGACTCGCATTACGCTAAGACAGGATGGCAGTGGTGTCACGTGCTCGTCTCGGCGTCCGTCGTCGCTATTGCGACGACGTCCGCCTCGACTCGCGTTTCGCTAAGACAAGGTGGCAGTGGTGTCACGTGCTCGTCTCGACGTCCGTCATCGCTACCGCGACGACGTCCGCCTCGACTCGCGTGACCCTAACATAGATAGGGTGGTGGTGGTGTCACGTGCTCGTCTCGGCGTCCATCGTCGCTACCGCGACGACGTCCGCCTCGACTTGCGTTTCGCTAAGACAGGGTGACAGTGGTCTGACGTGCTTGTCTCGGCGTCCGTCGTCGCTACCGCGACGACATCCGCCTCGACTCGCGTTTCGCTAAGACAGGGTGGCAGTGGTGTCACGTGCTTGTCTCGGCGTCCGTCATCGCTACCGCGAGGACGTCCGCCTCGACTCGCGTTTTGCTAAGACAGGGTGGCAGTGTTGTCACGTGCTCGTCTCGGCGTCCGTCGTCGCTACCGCGACGACGTCCACCTCGACTCGCGTTACCCTGAGATAGACAGGGTGGCAGTTGTGTCTCGTGCTTGTCTCAGCGTCGTAGTCGCTACCGCGACGACGTCCGCCTCGACTCGCATTACGCTAAGACAGGACGGAAGTGGTGTCACCTGCTTTTCTCGGCGTCCGTCGTCGCTATCGCGACGACGTCCGCCTCGACTCGCGTTTCGCTAAGACAGGGTGGCAGTGGTGTCACATGCTCATCTTGGCGTCCGTCATCGCTACCGCGACGACGTCCGCCTCGACTCGCGTGACCCTAACATAGATAGGATGGCAGTGGTGTCACGTGCTCGTCTCGGCATCCATCATCGCTACCGCGACGACGTCCGCCCCGACTCGCGTTTCGCTAAGACAGGGTGACAGTGGTCTCACGTGCTTGTCTCGGCGTCTGTCGTCGCTACCGCGACGACGTCCGCCTCGACTCGCGTTTCGCTAAGACAGGGTGGGAGTGGTGTCACGTGCTCGTGTCGGCGTCCATTGTCGCTACCGCGACGACGTCCGCCTCGACTCGCGTTTCGCTAAGACAGGGTGGAAGTGGTGTCACGTGCTCGTCTCGGCGTCCGTCGTCGCTATCACAATGACGTCCGCCTCGACTCGCATTATGCTAAGACAGGGTGGCAGTGGTGTCACGTGCTCGTCTCGGCATCCGCCGTCGCTACTGCGACGACGTTCGCCGAGACTCGCGTTACCCTAAGATAGACAGGGTGGCAGTGGTGTCACATGCTCGTCTCGGCGTCTGTCGTCGCTATCGCAACGACGTCCGCCTCGACTCGCATTACCTTAAGATAGACAGGGTGGCAGTGGTGTCACGTGCTCGTCTCGGCATCCGTCGTCGCTACTGCGACATCGTCCGCCTCGACTTGCGTTACCCTAAGATAGACAGGATGGCAGTGGTGTCACGTGCTCGTCTCGGCGTCCATCGTCGCTACCGCGACGACGTCCGCCTCGACTCGCATTTCGCTAAGACAGGGTGGCAGTGTGTCACATGCTCGTCTCGGCGTCCGTCGTCGCTATCGCAACGACGTCCGCCTCGACTCGCATTACGCTAAGACAGGGTGGCAGTGGTGTCACGTGCTCGTCTCGGCATCCGTCGTCGCTACTGCGACAACGTCCGCCTCGACTTGCGTTACCCTAAGATAGACAGGGTGGCAGTGGTGTCATGTGCTCGTCTCGGCGTCCGTCGTGGCTACCGGGACGACGTCCGCTCGACTCGCGTTACCCCAAGATAAACAGGGTGGCAGTGGTGGCACGTGCTCGTCTCGGCGTCCATCGTCGCTATCGCGACGACGTCCGCCTCGACTCGCGTTACGCTAAGAAAGGATGGCAGTGGTGTCACGTGCTCGTCTCGGCGTCCATCGTCGCTACCGCGACGACGTCCGCCTCGACTCGCGTTTCGGTAAGACAGGGTGGCAGTGGTGTCACGTGCTCGTCTCGGCATCCATCATCGCTATCGCGATGACGTCCGCCCCGACTCGCGTTTCGCTAAGACAGGGTGGCAGTGGTGTCACGTGGTCGTCTCGGCGTCCGTCATCGCTACCGCGACGACGTCCGCCTCGACTCGCGTTTTGCTAAGACAGGGTGGCAGTGTGTCACATGCTCGTCTCGGCGTCCGTCGTCGCTATCGCAACGACGTCCGCCTCGACTCGCATTACGCTAAGACAGGGTGGCTGTGGTGTCACGTGCTCGTCTCGGCATCCGTCGTCGCTACTGCGACAACGTCCGCCTCGACTTGCGTTACCCTAAGATAGACAGGGTGGCAGTGGTGTCATGTGCTCGTCTCGGCGTCCGTCGTGGCTACCGGGACGACGTCCGCTCGACTCGCGTTACCCCAAGATAAACAGGGTGGCAGTGGTGGCACGTGCTCGTCTCGGCGTCCATCGTCGCTATCGCGACGACGTCCGCCTCGACTCGCGTTACGCTAAGAAAGGATGGCAGTGGTGTCACGTGCTCGTCTCGGCGTCCATCGTCGCTACCGCGACGACGTCCGCCTCGACTCGCGTTTCGGTAAGACAGGGTGGCAGTGGTGTCACGTGCTCGTCTCGGCATCCATCATCGCTATCGCGACGACGTCCGCCTCGACTCGCATTACGCTAAGACAGGGTGGCAGTGGTGTCACGTGCTCGTCTCGGCATCCGTCGTCGCTACTGCGATGACGTCCGCCTCAACTTGCGTTACCCTAAGATAGACAGGGTGGCAGTGGTGTCACGTGCTCGTCTCGGCGTCCGTCGTGGCTACCGCGACGACGTCCGCTCGACTCGCGTTACCCTAAGATAGACAGGGTGGCAGTGGTGGCACGTGCTCGTCTCGGCGTCCATCGTCGCTATCGCGACGACGTCCGCCTCGACTCGCGTTACGCTAAGAAAGGATGGCAGTGGTGTCACGTGCTCGTCTCGGCGTCCGTCCTCGCTACCGCGACGACGTCCGCCAAGACTCGCGTGACCCTAACATAGATAGGGTGGCAGTGGTGTCACGTGCTCGTCTCGGCGTCCGTCGTCGCTACCGCGACGACGTCCGCCTCGACTCGCGTTTCAGTAAGACAGGGTGACAGTGGTCTCACATGCTTTTCTCGGCGTCCGTCGTCACTACCGCGACGACGTCCACCTCGACTCGCGTTACCCTAAGATAGACAGGGTGGCAGTGGTGTCACATGCTCGTCTCGGTGTCCGTCGTCGCTACTGCGACGACGTCCGCCTCAACTTGCGTTACCCTATGATAGACAGGGTGGCAGTAGTGTCACGTGCTCGTCTCGGCGTCCGTCGTGGCTACCGCGACGACGTCCGCTCGACTCGCGTTACCCTAAGATAGACAGGGTGGCAGTGGTGGCACGTGCTCGTCTCGGCGTCCATCGTCGCTATCGCGACGACGTCCGCCTCGACTCGCGTTACGCTAAGAAAGGATGGCAGTGGTGTCACGTGCTCGTCTCGGCGTCCATCGTCGCTACCACGACGACGTCCGCCTCAACTCGCGTTACCCTAAGATAGACAGGGTGGCAGTGGTGTCACGTGCTCATCTTGGCGTCCGTCCTCGCTACCGCGACGACGTCCGCCTCGACTCGCGTGACCCTAACATAGATAGGGTGGCAGTGGTGTCACGTGCTCGTCTCGGCATCCATCATCGCTACCGCGACGACGTCCGCCCCGACTCGCGTTTCGCTAAGACAGGGTGACAGTGGTCTCACGTGCTTGTCTCGGCGTCTGTCATCGCTACCGCGACGACGTCCGCCTCGACTCGCGTTTCGCTAAGACAGGGTGGCAGTGGTGTCACGTGCTCGTCTCGGCGTCCATCGTCGCTACCGCGACGACGTCCGCCTCGACTCGCGTTTCGCTAAGACAGGTTGGAAGTGGTGTCACGTGCTCGTTTCGGCGTCCGTCGTCGCTATCGCAACGACGTCCGCCTCGACTCGCGTTATGCTAAGACAGGGTGGCAGTGGTGTCACGTGCTCGTCTCGGCATCCGTCGTCGCTACTGCGACAACGTTCGCCGAGACTCGCGTTACCCTAAGATAGACAGGGTGGCAGTGGTGTGACGTGCTCGTCTCGGCGTCCGTCGTCGCTACAGCGACGACGTCCGCCTCGACTCGCGTTACCTTAAGATAGACAGGGTGGCAGTGGTGTGACGTGCTCGTCTCGGCGTCTGTCGTCGCTACCGCGACGACGTCCGCCTCGACTCGCGTTACCCTAAGATAGACAGGGTGGCAGTGGTGTCACGTGCTCGTCTCGGCGTCCATCGTCGCTACCGCGACGACGTCCGCCTCGACTCGCATTTCGCTAAGACAGGGTGGCAGTGGTGTCACATGCTCGTCTCGGCGTCCGTCGTCGCTATCGCAACGACGTCCGCCTCGACTCGCATTACGCTAAGACAGGGTGGCAGTGGTGTCACGTGCTCGTCTCGGCATCCGTCGTCGCTACTGCGACATCGTCCGCCTCGACTTGCGTTACCCTAAGATAGACAGGATGGCAGTGGTGTCATGTGCTCGTCTCGGCGTCCGTCGTGGCTACCGGGACGACATCCGCTCGACTCGCGTTACCCTAAGATAAACAGGGTGGCAGTGGTGGCACGTGCTCGTCTCGGCGTCCATCGTCGCTATCGCGACGACGTCCGCCTCGACTCGCGTTACGCTAAGAAAGGATGGCAGTGGTGTCACGTGCTCGTCTCGGCGTCCATCGTCGCTACCGCGACGACGTCCGCCTCAACTCGCGTTACCCTAAGATAGACAGGGTGGCAGTGGTGTCACGTGCTCGTCTCGGCGTCCATCGTCGCTACCGCGACGACGTCCGCCTCGACTCGCGTTACCCTAAGATAGACAGGGTAGCAGTGGTGTCACGTGCTCGTCTCGGCGTCCATCGTCGCTACCGCGATGACGTCCGCCTCGACTCGCATTTCGCTAAGACAGGGTGGCAGTGGTGTCACATGCTCGTCTCGGCGTCCGTCGTCGCTATCGCAACGACGTCCGCCTCGACTCGCATTACGCTAAGACAGGGTGGCAGTGGTGTCACGTGCTCGTCTCGGCATCCGTCGTCGCTACTGCGACATCGTCCGCCTCGACTTGCGTTACCCTAAGATAGACAGGATGGCAGTGGTGTCACGTGCTCGTCTCGGCGTCCATCGTCGCTACCGCGACGACGTCCGCCTCGACTCGCATTTCGCTAAGACAGGGTGGCAGTGTGTCACATGCTCGTCTCGGCGTCCGTCGTCGCTATCGCAACGACGTCCGCCTCGACTCGCATTACGCTAAGACAGGGTGGCAGTGGTGTCACGTGCTCGTCTCGGCATCCGTCGTCGCTACTGCGACAACGTCCGCCTCGACTTGCGTTACCCTAAGATAGACAGGGTGGCAGTGGTGTCATGTGCTCGTCTCGGCGTCCGTCGTGGCTACCGGGACGACGTCCGCTCGACTCGCGTTACCCCAAGATAAACAGGGTGGCAGTGGTGGCACGTGCTCGTCTCGGCGTCCATCGTCGCTATCGCGACGACGTCCGCCTCGACTCGCGTTACGCTAAGAAAGGATGGCAGTGGTGTCACGTGCTCGTCTCGGCGTCCATCGTCGCTACCGCGACGACGTCCGCCTCGACTCACGTTTCGGTAAGACAGGGTGGCAGTGGTGTCACGTGCTCGTCTCGGCGTCCGTCGTCGCTATCGCAACGACATCCGCCTCGACTTGCATTACGCTAAGACAGGGTGGCAGTGGTGTCACGTGCTTGTCTCGGCATCCGTCGTCGCTACTGCGATGACGTCCGCCTAAACTTGCGTTACCCTAAGATAGACAGGGTGGCAGTGGTGTCACGTGCTCGTCTCGGCGTCTGTCGTGGCTACCGCGACGACGTCCGCTCGACTCGCGTTACCCTAAGATAGACAGGGTGGCAGTGGTGGCACGTGCTCGTCTCGGCGTCCATCGTCGCTATCGCGACGACGTCCGCCTCGACTCGCGTTACGCTAAGAAAGGATGGCAGTGGTGTCACGTGCTCGTCTCGGCGTCCGTCATCGCTACCGCGACGACGTCCGCCAAGACTCGCGTGACCCTAACATAGATAGGGTGGCAGTGGTGTCACGTGCTCGTCTCGGCGTCCATCGTCGCTACCGCGACGACGTCCGCCTCGACTCGCGTTTCACTAAGACAGGGTGACAGTGGTCTCACATGCTTTTCTCGGCGTCCGTCGTCGCTACCGCGACGACGTCCACCTCGACTCGCGTTACCCTAAGATAGACAGGGTGGCAGTGGTGTCACATGCTCGTCTCGGTGTCCGTCGTCGCTACTGCGACGACGTCCGCCTCAACTTGCGTTACCCTATGATAGACAGGGTGGCAGTAGTGTCACGTGCTCGTCTCGGCGTCCGTCGTGGCTACCGCGACGACGTCCGCTCGACTCGCGTTACCCTAAGATAGACAGGGTGGCAGTGGTGGCACGTGCTCGTCTCGGCGTCCATCGTCGCTATCGCGACGACGTCCGCCTCGACTCGCGTTACGCTAAGAAAGGATGGCAGTGGTGTCACGTGCTCGTCTCGGCGTCCATCGTCGCTACCACGACGACGTCCGCCTCAACTCGCGTTACCCTAAGATAGACAGGGTGGCAGTGGTGTCACGTGCTCATCTTGGCGTCCGTCCTCGCTACCGCGACGACGTCCGCCTCGACTCGCGTGACCCTAACATAGATAGGGTGGCAGTGGTGTCACGTGCTCGTCTCGGCATCCATCATCGCTACCGCGACGACGTCCGCCCCGACTCGCGTTTCGTTAAGACAGGGTGACAGTGGTCTCACGTGCTTGTCTCGGCGTCTGTCATCGCTACCGCGACGACGTCCGCCTCGACTCGCGTTTCGCTAAGACAGGGTGGCAGTGGTGTCACGTGCTCGTCTCGGCGTCAATCGTCGCTACCGCGACGACGTCCGCCTCGACTCGCGTTTCGCTAAGACAGGTTGGAAGTGGTGTCACGTGCTCGTCTCGGCGTCCGTCGTCGCTATCGCAACGACGTCCGCCTCGACTCGCGTTATGCTAAGACAGGGTGGCAGTGGTGTCACGTGCTCGTCTCGGCATCCGTCGTCGCTACTGCGACGACGTTCACCGAGACTCGCGTTACCCTAAGATAGACAGGGTGGCAGTGGTGTGATGTGCTGGTCTCGGCGTCCGTCGTCGCTACCGCGACGACGTCCGCCTCGACTCGCGTTACCTTAAGATAGACAGGGTGGCAGTGGTGTGACGTGCTCGTCTCGGCGTCTGTCGTCACTACCGCGACGACGTCCGCCTCGACTCGCGTTACCCTAAGATAGACAGGGTGGCAGTGGTGTCACGTGCTCGTCTCGGCGTCCATCGTCGCTACCGCGACGACGTCCGCCTCGACTCGCATTTCGCTAAGACAGGGTGGCAGTGGTGTCACATGCTCGTCTCGGCGTCCGTCGTCGCTATCGCAACGACGTCCGCCTCGACTCGCATTACGCTAAGACAGGGTGGCAGTGGTGTCACGTGCTCGTCTCGGCATCCGTCGTCGCTACTGCGACATCGTCCGCCTCGACTTGCGTTACCCTAAGATAGACAGGATGGCAGTGGTGTCATGTGCTCGTCTCGGCGTCCGTCGTGGCAACCGGGACGACATCCGCTCGACTCGCGTTACCCTAAGATAAACAGGGTGGCAGTGGTGGCACGTGCTCGTCTCGGCGTCCATCGTCGCTATCGCGACGACGTCCGCCTCGACTCGCGTTACGCTAAGAAAGGATGGCAGTGGTGTCACGTGCTCGTCTCGGCGTCCATCGTCGCTACCGCGACGACGTCCGCCTCAACTCGCGTTACCCTAAGATAGACAGGGTGGCAGTGGTGTCACGTGCTCGTCTCGGCGTCCATCGTCGCTACCGCGACGACGTCCGCCTCGACTCGCGTTTCGCTAAGACAGGGTGGCAGTGGTGTCACGTGCTTGTCTCGGCGTCCGTCGTCGCTATCGCGACGACGTCGACCTCGACTCGCGTTACCCTAAGATAGACAGGGTGGCAGTGGTGTCACATGCTCGTCTCGGCGTCCGTCGTCGCTACTGCGATGACGTCCGCCTCAACTTGCGTTACCCTATGATAGACAGGGTGGCAGTAGTGTCACGTGCTCGTCTCGGCGTCCGTCGTGGCTACCGCGACGACGTCCGCTCGACTCGCGTTACCCTAAGATAGACAGGGTGGCAGTGGTGGCACGTGCTCGTCTCGGCGTCCATCATCGCTATCGCGACGACGTCCGCCTCGACTCGCGTTACGCTAAGAAAGGATGGCAGTGGTGTCACGTGCTCGTCTCGGCGTCCATCGTCGCTACCACGATGACGTCCGCCTCAACTCGCGTTACCCTAAGATAGACAGGGTGGCAGTGGTGTCACGTGCTCGTCTCGGCGTCCGTCGTCGCTATCGCAACGACATCCGCCTCGACTCGCATTACGCTAAGACAGGGTGGCAGTGGTGTCACGTGCTCGTCTCGGCATCCGTCATCGCTACTGCGATGACGTCCGCCTCAACTTGCGTTACCCTAAGATAGACAGGGTGGCAGTGGTGTCACGTGCTCGTCTCGGCGTCCGTCGTGGCTACCGCGACGACGTCCGCTCGACTCGCGTTACCCTAAGATAGACAGGGTGGCAGTGGTGGCACGTGCTCTTCTCGGCGTCCATCGTCGCTATCGCGACGACGTCCGCCTCGACTCGCGTTACGCTAAGAAAGGATGGCAGTGGTGTCACGTGCTCGTCTCGGCGTCCATCGTCGCTACCGCGACGACGTCCGCCTCAACTCGCGTTACCCTAAGATAGACAGGGTGGCAGTGGTGTCACGTGCTCGTCTCGGCGTCCATCGTCGCTACCGCGACGACGTCCGCCTCGACTCGCGTTTCGCTAAGACAGGGTGGCAGTGGTGTCACGTGCTTGTCTCGGCGTCCGTCGTCGCTATCGCGACGACGTCGACCTTGACTCGCGTTACCCTAAGATAGACAGGGTGGCAGTGGTGTCACATGCTCGTCTCGGCGTCCGTCGTCGCTACTGCGATGACGTCCGCCTCAACTTGCGTTACCCTATGATAGACAGGGTGGCAGTAGTGTCACGTGCTCGTCTCGGCGTCCGTCGTGGCTACCGCGACGACGTCCGCTCGACTCGCGTTACCCTAAGATAGACAGGGTGGCAGTGGTGGCACGTGCTCCTCTCGGCGTCCATCTTCGCTATCGCGACGACGTCCGCCTCGACTCGCGTTACGCTAAGAAAGGATGGCAGTGGTGTCACGTGCTCGTCTCGGCGTCCATCGTCGCTACCACGACGACGTCCGCCTCAACTCGCGTTACCCTAAGATAGACAGGGTGGCAGTGGTGTCACGTGCTCGTCTCGGCGTCCGTCGTCGCTATCGCAACGACATCCGCCTCGACTCGCATTACTCTAAGACAGGGTGGCAGTGGTGTCACGTGCTCGTCTCGGCATCCGTCATCGCTACTGCGATGACGTCCGCCTCAACTTGCGTTACCCTAAGATAGACAGGGTGGCAGTGGTGTCACGTGCTCGTCTCGGCGTCCGTCGTGGCTACCGCGACGACGTCCGCTCGACTCGCGTTACCCTAAGATAGACAGGGTGGTAGTGGTGGCACGTGCTCTTCTCGGCGTCCATCGTCGCTATCGCGACGACGTCCGCCTCGACTCGCGTTACGCTAAGAAAGGATGGCAGTGGTGTCACGTGCTCGTCTCGGCGTCCATCGTCGCTACCGCGACGACGTCCGCCTCAACTTGCGTTACCCTAAGATAGACAGGGTGGCAGTGGTGTCACGTGCTCGTCTCGACGTCCATCGTCGCTACCGCGACGACGTCCGCCTCGACTCGCGTTTCGCTAAGACAGGGTGGCAGTGGTGTCACGTGCTTGTCTCGGCGTCCGTCGTCGCTATCGCGACGACGTCGACCTTGACTCGCGTTACCCTAAGATAGACAGGGTGGCAGTGGTGTCACATGCTCGTCTCGGCGTCCGTCGTCGCTACTGCGATGACGTCCGCCTCAACTTGCGTTACCCTATGATAGACAGGGTGGCAGTAGTGTCACGTGCTCGTCTCGGCGTCCGTCGTGGCTACTGCGACGACGTCCGCTCGACTCGCGTTACCCTACGATAGACAGGGTGGCAGTGGTGGCACGTGCTCGTCTCGGCGTCCATCTTCGCTATCGCGACGACGTCCGCCTCGACTCGCGTTACGCTAAGAAAGGATGGCAGTGGTGTCACGTGCTCGTCTCGGCGTCCATCGTCGCTACCACGACGACGTCCGCCTCAACTCGCGTTACCCTAAGATAGACAGGGTGGCAGTGGTGTCACGTGCTCGTCTCGGCGTCCGTCGTCGCTACTGCGATGACGTCCGCCTCAACTTGCGTTACCCTATGATAGACAGGGTGGCAGTAGTGTCACGTGCTCGTCTCGGCGTCCGTCGTGGCTACCGCGACGACGTCCGCTCGACTCGCGTTACCCTAAGATAGACAGGGTGGCAGTGGTGGCACGTGCTCGTCTCGGCGTCCATCTTCGCTATCGCGACGACGTCCGCCTCGACTCGCGTTACGCTAAGAAAGGATGGCAGTGGTGTCACGTGCTCGTCTCGGCGTCCATCGTCGCTACCACGACGACGTCCGCCTCAACTCGCGTTACCCTAAGATAGACAGGGTGGCAGTGGTGTCACGTGCTCGTCTCGGCGTCCATCGTCGCTACCGCGACGACGTCCGCCTCGACTCACGTTTCGCTAAGACAGGGTGGCAGTGGTGTCACGTGCTTGTCTCGGCGTCCGTCGTCGCTACCGCGACGACGTCCACCTCGACTCGCGTTACCCTAAGATAGACAGGGTGGCAGTGGTGTCACATGCTCGTCTCGGCATCCGTCATCGCTACCGCGACGACGTCCACCTCGACTCGCGTTACCCTAAGATAGACAGGGTGGCAGTGGTGTCACGTGCTCGTCTCGGCGTCCGTCGTCGCTAGCGCGACTACGTCCGCCTCGACTCGCGTTACCCTAAGATAGACAAGGTGGCAGTGGTCTCACGGGCTCGTCTTGGCGTCCGTCGTCTCTACCGCGACGACGTCTGCCTCGACTCGCGTTACCCTAAGATAGACAGGGTGGCAGTGGTGTCATGTGCTCGTCTAGGCGTCCGTCGTCGCCGCGACGACGTCCGCCTCGACTCGCGTGAGTGGAAGTGGTGTCACGTGCTCGTCTCGGCGTCCGTCGTCGCTATCGTGACGACGTCTGCCTCGACTCGCGTTTCGCTAAGACAGGGTGGCAGTGGTGTCACGTGCTTGTCTCGGCGTCCGTCATCGCTACCGCGATGACATCCGCCTCGACTCGCGTTTTGCTAAGACAGGGTGGCAGTGGTGTCACGTGCTCGTCTCGGCGTCCGTCGTTGCTACCGCGACGACGTCCGCCTTGACTCGCGTTACCCTAAGATAGACAGGGAGGCAGTTGTGTCACGTGCTCGTCTCGGCGTCGTAGTCGCTACCGCGACGACGTCCGCCTCGACTCGCATTATGCTAAGACAGGATGGCAGTGGTGTCACGTGCTCGTCTCGGCGTCCGTTGTCGCTATTGCGACGACGTCCGCCTTGACTCGCGTTTCGCTAAGACAGGGTGGCAGTGGTGTCACGTGCTCGTCTCGGCGTCCGTCCTCGCTACCGCGACGACGTCCGCCTCGACTCGCGTTTCGCTAAGACAGGGTGGCAGTGGTGTCACGTGCTCGTCTCGGCGTCCGTCGTCGCTATCGCAACGACCTCCGCCTCGACTCGCGTTACGCTAAGACAGGGTGGCAGTGGTGTCACGTGCTCGTCTCGGCATCCGTCGTCGCTACTGCGACGACGTCCGCCGAGACTTGCGTTACCCTAAGATAGACAGGGTGGGAGTGGTGTCACGTGCTCGTCTCGGCGTCCGTCGTCGCTACCGCGACGACGTCCGCCTCGACTCGCGTTGACCTAGGATAGACAGGGTGGCAGTGGTGTGACGTGCTCGTCTCGGCGTCTGTCGTCGCTACCGCGACGACGTCCGCCTCGACTCGCGTTACCCTAAGATAGACAGGGTGGCAGTGGTGTCACGTGCTCGTCTCGGCGTCCATCGTCGCTACAGCGACGATGTCCGCCTCGACTCGCATTTCGCTAAGACAGGGTGGAAGTGGTGTCACGTGCTCGTCTCGGCGTCCGTCGTCGCTATCGCAACGACGTCCACCTCGACTCGCGTTACGCTAAGACAGGGTGGCAGTGGTGTCACATGCTCGTCTCGGCATCCGTCGTCGCTACTCCGACAACGTCCTCCTCGACTTGCGTTACCCTTAGATAGACAGGGTGGCAGTGGTGTCATGTGCTCGTCTCGGCGTCCCTCATGGCTACCGTGACGACGTCCGCTCGACTCGCGTTAACCTAAGATAAGCAGGGTGGCAGTGGTGGCACGTGCTCGTCTCGACGTCCATCGTCGCTATCGCGACGACGTCCGCCTCGACTCGCGTTACGCTAAGAAAGGATGGCAGTGGTGTCACGTGCTCGTCTTGGCGTCCATCGTCGCTACCGCGACGAGGTCCGCCTCAACTCGTGTTACCCTAAGATAGACAGGGTGGCAGTGGTGTCACGTGCTCGTCTCGGCGTCCATCGTCGCTTCCGCGACGACGTCCGCCTCGACTCGCGTTTCGCTAAGACAGTGTGGCAGTGGTGTCACGTGCTCGTCTCGGCGTCCGTCGTCGCTATCGCAACGACATCCGCCTCGACTCGCGTTATGCTAAGACAGGGTGGCAGTGGTGTCACGTGCTCGTCTCGGCATCCGTCGTCGCTACTGCGACGACGTCCGCCTCAACTTGCGTTACCCTAAGATAGACAGGTTGGCAGTGGTGTCACGTGCTCGTCTCGGCGTCCGTCGTGGCTACCGCGACGACGTCCGCTCGACTCGCGTTACCCTAAGATAGACAGGTTGGCAGTGGTGGCACGTGCTCGTCTCGGCGTCCATCGTCGCTATCGCGACGACGTCCGCCTCGACTCGCGTTACGCTAAGAAAGTATGGCAGTGGTGTCACGTGCTCGTCTCGGCGTCCATCGTCGCTACCGCGACGACGTCCGCCTCGACTCGCGTTACCCTAAGATAGACAGGGTGGCAGTGGTGTCACGTGCTCGTCTCGGCGTCCGTTGTCGCTATTGCGACGACGTCCGCCTTGACTCGCGTTTCGCTAAGACAGGGTGGCAGTGGTGTCACGTGCTCGTCTCGGCGTCCGTCCTCGCTACCGCGACGACGTCCGCCTCGACTCGCGTTTCGCTAAGACAGGGTGGCAGTGGTGTCACGTGCTCGTCTCGGCGTCCGTCGTCGCTATCGCAACGACCTCCGCCTCGACTCGCGTTACGCTAAGACAGGGTGGCAGTGGCGTCACGTGCTCGTCTCGGCATCCGTCGTCGCTACTGCGACGATGTCCGCCGAGACTTGCGTTACCCTAAGATAGGCAGGGTGGCAGTGGTGTCACGTGCTCGTCTCGGCGTCCGTCGTCGCTACCGCGACGACGTCCGCCTCGACTCGCGTTGACCTAAGATAGACAGGGTGGCAGTGGTGTGACGTGCTCGTCTCGGCGTCTGTCGTCGCTACCGCGACGACGTCCGCCTCGACTCGCGTTACCCTAAGATAGACAGGGTGGCAGTGGTGTCACGTGCTCGTCTCGGCGTCCATCGTCGCTACCGCGACGACGTCCGCCTCGACTCGCATTTCGCTAAGACAGGGTGGAAGTGGTGTCACGTGGTCGTCTCGGCGTCCGTCGTCGCTATCGCAACGACGTCCACCTCGACTCGCGTTACGCTAAGACAGGGTGGCAGTGGTGTCACATGCTCGTCTCGGCATCCGTCGTCGCTACTGCGACAACGTCCGCCTCGACTTGCGTTACCCTTAGATAGACAGGGTGGCAGTGGTGTCATGTGCTCGTCTCGGCGTCCCTCATGGCTACCGTGACGACGTCCGCTCGACTCGCGTTAACCTAAGATAAGCAGGGTGGCAGTGGTGGCACGTGCTCGTCTCGACGTCCATCGTCGCTATCGCGACGACGTCCGCCTCGACTCGCGTTACGCTAAGAAAGGATGGCAGTGGTGTCACGTGCTCGTCTTGGCGTCCATCGTCGCTACGGCGACGAGGTCCGCCTCGACTCGCGTTACCCTAAGATAGACAGGGTGGCAGTGGTGTCACGTGCTCGTCTCGGCGTCCATCGTCGCTACCGCGACGACGTCCGCCTCGACTCGCGTTTCGCTAAGACAGTGTGGCAGTGGTGTCACGTGCTCGTCTCGGCGTCCGTCGTCGCTATCGCAACGACATCCGCATCGACTCGCGTTATGCTAAGACAGGGTGGCAGTGGTGTCACGTGCTCGTCTCGGCGTCCGTCGTTGCTACCGCGACGACGTCCGCCTTGACTCGCGTTACCCTAAGATAGACAGGGAGGCAGTTGTGTCACATGCTCGTCTCGGCGTCGTAGTCGCTACCGCGACGACGTCCGCCTCGACTCGCATTATGCTAAGTCAGGATGGCAGTGGTGTCACGTGCTCGTCTCGGCGTCCGTTGTCGCTATTGCGACGACGTCCGCCTTGACTCGCGTTTCGCTAAGACAGGGTGGCAGTGGTGTCACGTGCTCGTCTCGGCGTCCGTCCTCGCTACCGCGACGACGTCCGCCTCGACTCGCGTTTCGCTAAGACAGGGTGGCAGTGGTGTCACGTGCTCGTCTCGGCGTCCATCGTCGCTATCGCAACGACCTCCGCCTCGACTCGCGTTACGCTAAGACAGGGTGGCAGTGGTGTCACGTGCTCGTCTCGGCATCCGTCGTCGCTACTGCGACGACGTCCGCCGAGACTTGCGTTACCCTAAGATAGACAGGGTGGCAGTGGTGTCACGTGCTCGTCTCGGCGTCGTAGTCGCTACCGCGACGACGTCCGCCTCGACTCGCATTACGCTAAGACAGGATGGCAGTGGTGTCACGTGCTCGTCTCGGCGTCCGTCGTCGCTATTGCGACGACGTCCGCCTCGACTCGCGTTTCGCTAAGACAGGGTGGCAGTGGTGTCAGGTGCTCGTCTCAGCGTCCGTCCTCGCTACCGCGACGACGTCCGCCTCGACTCGCGTTGACCTAAGATAGACAGGGTGGCAGTGGTGTGACGTGCTCGTCTCGGCGTCTGTCGTCGCTACCGCGACGACGTCCGCCTCGACTCGCATTACCCTAAGATAGACAGGGTGGCAGTGGTGTCACGTGCTCGTCTCGGCGTCCATCGTCGCTACCGCGACGACGTCCGCCTCGACTCGCATTTCGCTAAGACAGGGTGGAAGTGGTGTCACGTGCTCGTCTCGGCGTCCGTCGTCGCTATCGCAACGACGTCCACCTCGACTCGCGTTACGCTAAGACAGGGTGGCAGTGGTGTCACATGCTCGTCTCGGCATCCGTCGTCGCTACTGCGACAACGTCCGCCTCGACTTGCGTTACCCTTAGATAGACAGGGTGGCAGTGGTGTCATGTGCTCGTCTCGGCGTCCCTCATGGCTACCGTGACGACGTCCGCTCGACTCGCGTTAACCTAAGATAAGCAGGGTGGCAGTGGTGGCACGTGCTCGTCTCGACGTCCATCGTCGCTATCGCGACGACGTCCGCCTCGACTCGCGTTACGCTAAGAAAGGATGGCAGTGGTGTCACGTGCTCGTCTTGGCGTCCATCGTCGCTACCGCGACGAGGTCCGCCTCGACTCGCGTTACCCTAAGATAGACAGGGTGGCAGTGGTGTCACGTGCTCGTCTCGGCGTCCATCGTCGCTACCGCGACGACGTCCGCCTCGACTCGCGTTTCGCTAAGACAGTGTGGCAGTGGTGTCACGTGCTCGTCTCGGCGTCCGTCGTCGCTATCGCAACGACATCCGCCTCGACTCGCGTTATGCTAAGACAGGGTGGCAGTGGTGTCACGTGCTCGTCTCGGCATCCGTCGTCGCTACTGCGACGACGTCCGCCTCAACTTGCGTTACCCTAAGATAGACAGGGTGGCAGTGGTGTCACGTGCTCGTCTCGGCGTCCGTCGTGGCTACCGCAACGACGTCCGCTCGACTCGCGTTACCCTAAGATAGACAGGGTGGCAGTGGTGGCACGTGCTCGTCTCGGCGTCCATCGTCGCTATCGCGACGACGTCCGCCTCGACTCGCGTTACGCTAAGAAAGTATGGCAGTGGTGTCACGTGCTCGTCTCGGCGTCCATCGTCGCTACCGCGACGACATCCGCCTCGACTCGCGTTACCCTAAGATAGACAGGGTGGCAGTGGTGTCACGTGCTCGTCTCGACGTCCATCCTCGGTACCGCGACGACGTCTGCCTCGACTTGCGTTTCGCTAAGACAGGATGGCAGTGGTGTCACGTGCTTGTTTCGGCGTCCGTCGTCGCTACCGCGACGACGTCCAGCTCGACTCGCGTTACCCTAAGATAGACAGGGTGGCAGTGGTGTCACATGCTCGTCTCGGCATCCGTCATCGCTACCGCGACAACGTCCGCCTCGACTCGCGTTACCCTAAGATAGACAGGGTGGCAGTGGTCTCACGGGCTCGTCTTGGCGTCCGTCGTCTCTACCGCGACGACGTCTGCCTCGACTCGCGTTACCCTAAGATAGACAGGGTGGCAGTGGTGTCATGTGCTCGTCTAGGCGTCCGTCGTCGCCGCGACGACGTCCGCCTCGGCTCGCGTGAGTGGCAGTGGTGTCACGTGCTCGTCTCGGCGTCCGTCGTCGCTATCGTGACGACGTCCGCCTCGACTCGCGTTTCGCTAAGACAGGGTGGCAGTGGTGTCACGTGCGCGTCTCGGCGTCCGTCATCGCTACCGCGATGACATCCGCCTCGACTCGCGTTTTGCTAAGACAGGGTGGCAGTGGTGTCACGTGCTCGTCACGGCGTCCGTCGTCGCTACCGCGACGACGTCCGCCTTGACTCGCGTTACCCTAAGATAGACAGGGAGGCAGTTGTGTCACGTGCTCGTCTCGGCGTCGTGGTCGCTACCACGACGACGTCCGCCTCGACTCGCATTATGCTAAGACAGGATGGCAGTGGTGTCACGTGCTCGTCTCGGCGTCCGTTGTCGCTATTGCGACGACGTCCGCCTCGACTCGCGTTTCGCTAAGACAGGGTGGCAGTGGTGTCACGTGCTCGTCTCGGCGTCCGTCATCTCTACCGCGACGACGTCCGCCTCGACTCGCGTGACCCTAACATAGATAGGGTGGCAGTGGTGTCACGTGCTCGTCTCGGCGTCCATCGTCGCTACCGTGACGACGTTCGCCTCGACTCGCGTTTCGCTAAGACAGGGTGACAGTGGTCTCACGTGCTTGTATCGGCGTCTGTCATCGCTACCGCGATGACATCCGCCTCGACTCGCGTTTTGCTAAGACAGGGTGGCAGTGGTGTCACGTGCTCGTCTCGGCGTCCGTCGTCGCTACCGCGATGACGTCCGCCTCGACTCGCGTTACCCTAAGATAGACAGGGAGGCAGTTGTGTCACGTGCTCGTCTTGGCGTCGTAGTCGCTACCGCGACGACGTCCACCTCGACTCGCATTACGCTAAGACAGGATGGCAGTGGTGTCACGTGCTCGTCTCGGCGTCCGTCGTCGCTATTGCGACGACGTCCGCCTCGACTCGCGTTTCGCTAAGACAGGGTGGCAGTGGTGTCACGTGCTCGTCTCGGCATCCGTCGTCGCTACTGCGACGACGTCCGCCTCAACTTGCGTTACCCTAAGATAGACAGGGTGGCAGTGGTGTCACGTGCTCGTCTCGGCGTCCGTCGTGGCTACCGCAACGACGTCCGCTCGACTCGCGTTACCCTAAGATAGACAGGGTGGCAGTGGTGGCACGTGCTCGTCTCGACGTCCATCGTCGCTATCGCGACGACGTCCGCCTCGACTCGCGTTACGCTTAGAAAGTATGGCAGTGGTGTCACGTGCTCGTCTCGGCGTCCATCATCGCTACCGCGACGACGTCCGCCTCGACTCGCGTTACCCTAAGATAGACAGGGTGGTAGTGGTGTCACGTGCTCGTCTCGGCGTCCATCCTCGCTACCGCGACGACGTCCGCCTCGACTGGCGTTTCGCTAAGACAGGATGGCAGTGGTGTCACGTGCTTGTTTCGGCGTCCGTCGTCGCTACCGCGACGACGTCCAGCTCGACTCGCGTTACCCTAAGATAGACAGGGTGGCAGTGGTGTCACATGCTCGTCTCGGCATCCGTCATCGCTACCGCGACAACGTCCGCCTCGACTCGCGTTACCCTAAGATAGACAGGGTGGCAGTGGTCTCACAGGCTCGTCTTGGCGTCCGTCGTCTCTACCGCGACGACGTCTGCCTCGACTCGCGTTACCCTAAGATAGACAGGGTGGCAGTGGTGTCATGTGCTCGTCTAGGCGTCCGTCGTCGCCGCGACGACGTCCGCCTCGGCTCGCGTGAGTGGCAGTGGTGTCACGTGCTCGTCTCGGCGTCCGTCGTCGCTATCGTGACGACGTCCGCCTCGACTCGCGTTTCGCTAAGACGGGGTGGCAGTGGTGTCACGTGCGCGTCTCGGCGTCCGTCATCGCTACCGCGATGACATCCGCCTCGACTCGCGTTTTGCTAAGACAGGGTGGCAGTGGTGTCACGTGCTCGTCTCGGCGTCCGTCGTCGCTACCGCGACGTCGTCCGCCTTGACTCGCGTTACCCTAAGATAGACAGGGAGGCAGTTGTGTCACGTGCTCGTCTCGGCGTCGTGGTCGCTACCACGACGACGTCCGCCTCGACTCGCATTATGCTAAGACAGGATGGCAGTGGTGTCACGTGCTCGTCTCGGCGTCCGTTGTCGCTATTGCGACGACGTCCGCCTCGACTCGCGTTTCGCTAAGACAGGGTGGCAGTGGTGTCACGTGCTCGTCTCGGCGTCCGTCATCTCTACCGCGACGACGTCCGCCTCGACTCGCGTGACCCTAACATAGATAGGGTGGCAGTGGTGTCACGTGCTCGTCTCGGCGTCCATCGTCGCTACCGTGACGACGTTCGCCTCGACTCGCGTTTCGCTAAGACAGGGTGACAGTGGTCTCACGTGCTTGTATCGGCGTCTGTCATCGCTACCGCGATGACATCCGCCTCGACTCGCGTTTTGCTAAGACAGGGTGGCAGTGGTGTCACGTGCTCGTCTCGGCGTCCGTCGTCGCTACCGCGATGACGTCCGCCTCGACTCGCGTTACCCTAAGATAGACAGGGAGGCAGTTGTGTCACGTGCTCGTCTTGGCGTCGTAGTCGCTACCGCGACGACGTCCACCTCGACTCGCATTACGCTAAGACAGGATGGCAGTGGTGTCACGTGCTCGTCTCGGCGTCCGTCGTCGCTATTGCGACGACGTCCGCCTCGACTCGCGTTTCGCTAAGACAGGGTGGCAGTGGTGTCACGTGCTCGTCTCGGCGTCCGTCGTCGCTACCGCGATGACGTCCGCCTCGACTCGCGTTACCCTAAGATAGACAGGGAGGCAGTTGTGTCACGTGCTCGTCTTGGCGTCGTAGTCGCTACCGCGACGACGTCCACCTCGACTCGCATTACGCTAAGACAGGATGGCAGTGGTGTCACGTGCTCGTCTCGGCGTCCGTCGTCGCTATTGCGACGACGTCCGCCTCGACTCGCGTTTCGCTAAGACAGGGTGGCAGTGGTGTCACGTGCTCGTCTCGGCATCCGTCGTCGCTACTGCGACGACGTCCGCCTCAACTTGCGTTACCCTAAGATAGACAGGGTGGCAGTGGTGTCACGTGCTCGTCTCGGCGTCCGTCGTGGCTACCGCAACGATGTCCGCTCGACTCGCGTTACCCTAAGATAGACAGGGTGGCAGTGGTGGCACGTGCTCGTCTCGGCGTCCATCGTCGCTATCGCGACGACGTCCGCCTCGACTCGCGTTACGCTAAGAAAGTATGGCAGTGGTGTCACGTGCTCGTCTCGGCGTCCATCGTCGCTACCGCGACGACGTCCGCCTCGACTCGCGTTACCCTAAGATAGACATGGTGGTAGTGGTGTCACGTGCTCGTCTCGGCGTCCATCCTCGCTACCGCGACGACGTCCGCCTCGACTTGCGTTTCGCTAAGACAGGATGGCAGTGGTGTCACGTGCTTGTTTCGGCGTCCGTCGTCGCTACCGCGACGACGTCCAGCTCGACTCGCGTTACCCTAAGATAGACAGTTTGGCAGTGGTGTCACATGCTCGTCTCGGCATCCGTCATCGCTACCGCGACAACGTCCGCCTCGACTCGCGTTACCCTAAGATAGACAGGGTGGCAGTGGTCTCACGGGCTCGTCTTGGCGTCCATCGTCTCTACCGCGACGACGTCTGCCTCGACTCGCGTTACCCTAAGATAGACAGGGTGGCAGTGGTGTCATGTGCTCGTCTAGGCGTCCGTCGTCGCCGCGACGACGTCCGCCTCGGCTCGCGTGAGTGGCAGTGGTGTCACGTGCTCGTCTCGGCGTCCGTCGTCGCTATCGTGACGACGTCCGCCTCGACTCGCGTTTCGCTAAGACGGGGTGGCAGTGGTGTCACGTGCGCGTCTCGGCGTCCGTCATCGCTACCGCGATGACATCCGCCTCGACTCGCGTTTTGCTAAACAGGGTGGCAGTGGTGTCACGTGCTCGTCTCGGCGTCCGTCGTCGCTACCGCGACGACGTCCGCCTTGACTCGCGTTACCCTAAGATAGACAGGGAGGCAGTTGTGTCACGTGCTCGTCTCGGCGTCGTGGTCGCTACCACGACGACGTCCGCCTCGACTCGCATTATGCTAAGACAGGATGGCAGTGGTGTCACGTGCTCGTCTCGGCGTCCGTTGTCGCTATTGCGACGACGTCCGCCTCGACTCGCGTTTCGCTAAGACAGGGTGGCAGTGGTGTCACGTGCTCGTCTCGGCGTCCGTCATCTCTACCGCGACGACGTCCGCCTCGACTCGCGTGACCCTAACATAGATAGGGTGGCAGTGGTGTCACGTGCTCGTCTCGGCGTCCATCGTCGCTACCGTGACGACGTTCGCCTCGACTCGCGTTTCGCTAAGACAGGGTGACAGTGGTCTCACGTGCTTGTATCGGCGTCTGTCATCGCTACCGCGATGACATCCGCCTCGACTCGCGTTTTGCTAAGACAGGGTGGCAGTGGTGTCACGTGCTCGTCTCGGCGTCCGTCGTCGCTACCGCGATGACGTCCGCCTCGACTCGCGATACCCTAAGATAGACAGGGAGGCAGTTGTGTCACGTGCTCGTCTTGGCGTCGTAGTCGCTACCGCGACGACGTCCACCTCGACTCGCATTACGCTAAGACAGGATGGCAGTGGTGTCACGTGCTCGTCTCGGCGTCCGTCGTCGCTATTGCGACGACGTCCGCCTCGACTCGCGTTTCGCTAAGACAGGGTGGCAGTGGTGTCACGTGCTCGTCTCGGCGTCCGTCATCGCTACCGCGACGACGTCCGCCAAGACTCGCGTGACCCTAACATAGATAGGGTGGCAGTGGTGTCACGTGCTCGTCTCGGCGTCCATCGTCGCTACTGCGACGATGTCCGCCTCGACTCGCGTTTCGCAAAGACAGGGTGACAGTGGTCTCACGTGCTTGTCTCGGCGTCCGTCATCGCTACCGCGACGACGTCCGCCTCGACTCGCGTTTCGCTAAGACAGGGTGGCAGTGGTGTCACGTGCTCGTCTCGGCGTCCGTCATCGCTACCGCGAGGACGTCCGCCTCGACTCGCGTTACCCTAAGATAGACAGGGTGGCAGTTGTGTCACGTGCTCGTCTCGGTGTCGTTGTCGCTACCGCGACGACGTCCGCCTCGACTCGCATTACGCTAAGACAGGATGGCAGTGGTGTCACGTGCTCGTCTCGGCGTCCGTCGTCGCTATCGCGACGACGTCCGCCTCGACTCGCGTTTCGCTAAGACAGGGTGGCAGTGGTGTCACGTGCTCGTCTCGGCGTCCGTCATCGCTACCGCGACGACGTCCGCCTCGACTCGCGTGACCCTAACATAGATAGGGTGGCAGTGGTGTCACATGCTCGTCTCGACGTCCATCATCGCTACCGCGACGACGTCCGCCTCGACTCGCGTTTCGCTAAGACAGGGTGACAGTGGTCTCACGTGCTTGTCTCGGCGTCTGTCATCGCTACCGCGACGACGTCCGCCTCGACTCGCGTTTCGCTAAGACAGGGTGGCAGTGGTGTCACGTGCTCATCTCGGCGTCCATCGTCGCTACCGCGACGACGTCCGCCTCGACTCGCGTTTTGCTAAGATAGGGTGGCAGTGGTGTCACATGCTCGTCTCGGCATCCGTCGTCGCTACTGCGACGACGTCCGCCGAGACTTGCATTACCCTAAGATAGACAGGGTGGCAGTTGTGTCACGTGCTCGACTCGGCGTCCGTCGTCGCTATCGCGACGACGTCCGCCTCGACTCGCGTTACCCTAAGATAGACAGGGTGGCAGTGGTGTGACGTGGTTGTCTCGGCGTCCGTCGTCGCTACCGCGACGACGTCCGCCTCGACTCGCGTTACCCTAAGATAAACAGGGTGGCAGTGGTGTCACGTGCTCGTCTTGGCGTCGTAGTCGCTACTGCGACGACGTCCACCTCGACTCGCATTACGCTAAGACAGGATGGCAGTGGTGTCACGTGCTCGTCTCGGCGTCCGTCGTCGCTATTGCGACGACGTCCGCCTCGACTCGCGTTTCGCTAAGACAGGGTGGCAGTGGTGTCACGTGCTCGTCTCGGCGTCCGTCATCGCTACCGCGACGACGTCCGCCCAGACTCGCGTGACCCTAACATAGATAGGGTGGCAGTGGTGTCACGTGCTCGTCTCGGCGTCCATCGTCGCTACTGCGATGACGTCCGCCTCGACTCGCGTTTCGCGAAGACAGGGTGACAGTGGTCTCACGTGCTTGTCTCGGCGTCCGTCATCGCTACCGCGACGACGTCCGCCTCGACTCGCGTTTCGCTAAGACAGGGTGGCAGTGGTGTCACGTGCTCGTCTCGGCATCCGTCATCGCTACCGCGAGGACGTCCGCCTCGACTCGCGTTACCCTAAGATAGACAGGGTGGCAGTTGTGTCACGTGCTCGTCTCGGCGTCGTTGTCGCTACCGCGACGACGTCCGCCTCGACTCGCATTACGCTAAGACAGGATGGCAGTGGTGTCACGTGCTCGTCTCGGCGTCCGTCGTCGCTATCACGACGACGTCCGCCTCGACTCGCGTTTCGCTAAGACAGGGTGGCAGTGGTGTCACGGGCTCGTCTCGGCGTCCGTCATCGCTACCGCGACGACGTCCTCCTCGACTCGCGTGACCCTAACATAGATAGGGTGGCAGTGGTGTCACATGCTCGTCTCGGCGTCCATCATCGCTACCGCGACGACGTCCGCCTCGACTCGCGTTTCGCTAAGACAGGGTGGCAGTGGTGTCACGTGCTCGTCTCGGCGTCCGTCATCGCTACCGCGACGACGTCCGCCAAGACTCGCGTGACCCTAACATAGATAGGGTGGCAGTGGTGTCACATGCTCGTCTCGGCATCCGTCGTCGCTACTCCGACAACGTCCGCCTCGACTTGCGTTACCCTTAGATAGACAGGGTGGCAGTGGTGTCATGTGCTCGTCTCGGCGTCCCTCATGGCTACCGTGACGACGTCCGCTCGACTCGCGTTAACCTAAGATAAGCAGGGTGGCAGTGGTGGCACGTGCTCGTCTCGGCGTCCATCGTCGCTATCGCGACGACGTCCGCCTCGACTCGCGTTACGCTAAGAAAGGATGGCAGTGGTGTCACGTGCTCGTCTCGGCGTCCATCGTCGCTACCGCGACGAGGTCCGCCTCGACTCGCGTTACCCTAAGATAGACAGGGTGGCAGTGGTGTCATGTGCTTGTCTCGGCGTCCATCGTCGCTACCGCGACGACGTCCGCCTCGACTCGCGTTTCGCTAAGACAGTGTGGCAGTGGTGTCACATGCTCGTCTCGGCGTCCGTCGTCGCTATCGCAACGACATCCGCCTCGACTCGCGTTATGCTAAGACAGGGTGGCAGTGGTGTCATGTGCTTGTCTCGGCATCCGTCGTCGCTACTGCGACGATGTCCGCCTCAACTTGCGTTACCCTAAGATAGACAGGGTGGCAGTGGTGTCACGTGCTCGTCTCCGCGTCCGTCGTGGCTACCGCGACGACGTCCGCTCGACTCGCGTTACCCTAAGATAGACAGGGTGGCAGTGGTGGCACGTGCTCGTCTCGGCGTCCATCGTCGCTATCGCGACGACGTCCGCCTCGACTCGCGTTACGCTAAGAAAGGATGGCAGTGGTGTCACGTGCTCGTCTCGGCGTCCATCGTCGCTACCGCGACGACGTCCGCCTCGACTCGCGTTACCCTAAGATAGACAGGGTGGCAGTGGTGTCACGTGCTCGTCTCGGCGTCCATCCTCGCTACCGCGACGACGTCCGCCTCGACTTGCGTTTGGCTAAGACAGGATGGTAGTGGTGTCACGTGCTTGTTTCGGCGTCCGTCGTCGCTACCGCGACGACGTCCAGCTCGACTCGCGTTACCCTAAGATAGACAGGGTGGCAGTGGTGTCACATGCTCGTCTCGGCATCCGTCATCGCTACCGCGACGACGTCCGCCTCGACTCGCGTTACCCTAAGATAGACAGGGTGGCAGTGGTGTTACGTGCTCGTCTCGGCGTCCGTCGTCGCTATCGCGACGACGCCCGCCTCGACTCGCGTTACCCTAAGATAGACAGGGTGGCAGTGGTCTCACGGGCTCGTCTTGGCGTCCGTCGTCTCTACCGCGACGACGTCTGCCTCGACTCGCGTTACCCTAAGATAGATAGGGTGGCAGTGGTGTCATGTGCTCGTCTAGGCGTCCGTCGTCGCCGCGACGACGTCCGCCTCGGCTCGCGTGAGTGGCAGTGGTGTCACGTGCTCGTCTCGGCGTCGGTCGTCGCTATCGTGACGACGTCCGCCTCGACTCGCGTTTCGCTAAGACAGGGTGGCAGTGGTGTCACGTGCACGTCTCGGCGTCCGTCATCGCTACCGCGATGACATCCGCCTCGACTCTCGTTTTGCTAAGATAGGGTGGCAGTGGTGTCACGTGCTCGTCTCGGCGTCCGTCGTCGCTACCGCGACGACGTCCGCCTTGACTCGCGTTACCCTAAGATAGACAGGGAGGCAGTTGTGTCACGTGCTCGTCTCGGCGTCGTGGTCGCTACCACGACGACGTCCGCCTCGACTCGCATTATGCTAAGACAGGATGGCAGTGGTGTCACGTGCTCGTCTCGGCGTCCGTTGTCGCTATTGCGACGACGTCCGCCTCGACTCGCGTTTCGCTAAGACAGGGTGGCAGTGGTGTCACGTGCTCGTCTCGGCGTCCGTCATCGCTACCGCGACGACGTCCGCCTCGACTCGCGTGACCCTAACATAGATAGGGTGGCAGTGGTGTCACGTGCTCGTCTCGGCGTCCATCGTCGCTACCGCGACGACGTTCGCCTCGACTCGCGTTTCGCTAAGACAGGGTGACAGTGGTCTCACGTGCTTGTCTCGGCGTCCGTCGTCGCTACTGCGACGACGTCCGCCTCTACTCGCTTTTTGCTAAGACAGGGTGGCAGTGGTGTCACGTGCTCGTCTCGGCGTTCGTCATCGCTACCGCGACGACGTCCGCCTCGACTCGCATTACCCTAAGATAGACAGGGTGGCAGTGGTGTCACGTGCTCGTCTCGGCATCCGTCGTCGCTACCGCGACGACGTCCGCCTCGACTCGCGTTACCCTAAGATAGACAGGGTGGCAGTGGTCTCACGGGCTCGTCTTGGCGTCCGTCGTCTCTACCGCGATGACGTCTGCCTCGACTCGCGTTACCCTAAGATAGACAGGGTGGCAGTGGTGTCATGTGCTCGTCTAGGCGTCCGTCGTCGCCGCGACGACGTCCGCCTCGACTCGCGTGAGTGGCAGTGGTTTCACGTGCTCGTCTCGGCGTCCGTCGTCGCTATCGCGACGACGTCCGCCTCGACTCGCGTTTCGCTAAGACAGGATGGCAGTGGTGTCACGTGCTCGTATCGGCGTCTGTCATCGCTACCGCGATGACATCCGCCTCGACTCGCGTTTTGCTAAGATAGGGTGGCAGTGGTGTCACGTGCTCGTCTCGGCGTCCGTCGTCGCTACCTTGATGACGTCCGCCTCGACTCGCGTTACCCTAAGATAGACAGGGAGGCAGTTGTGTCACGTGCTCGTCTTGGCGTCGTAGTCGCTACCGCGACGACGTCCACCTCGACTCGCATTACGCTAAGACAGGATGGCAGTGGTGTCACGTGCTCGTCTCGGCGTCCGTCGTCGCTATTGCAACGACGTCCGCCTTGAGTCGCGTTTCGCTAAGACAGGGTGGCAGTGGTGTCACGTGCTCGTCTCGGCGTCCGTCATCGCTACCGCGACGACGTCCGCCAAGACTCGCGTGACCCTAACATAGATAGGGTGGCAGTGGTGTCACGTGCTCGTCTCGGCGTCCATCATCGCTACTGCGACGACGTCCGCCTCGACTCGCGTTTCGCAAAGACAGGGTGACAGTGGTCTCACGTGCTTGTCTCGGCATCTGTCATCGCTACGGCGACGACGTCCGCCTCGACTCGCGTTTCGCTAAGACAGGGTGGCAGTGGTGTCACGTGCTCGTCTCGGCGTCCGTCATCGCTACCGCGAGGACGTCCGCCTCGACTCGCGTTACCCTAAGATAGACAGGGTGGCAGTGGTCTCACGGGCTCGTCTTGGCGTCCGTCGTCTCTACCGCGATGACGTCTGCCTCGACTCGCGTTACCCTAAGATAGACAGGGTGGCAGTGGTGTCATGTGCTCGTCTAGGCGTCCGTCGTCGCCGCGACGACGTCCGCCTCGACTCGCGTGAGTGGCAGTGGTTTCACGTGCTCGTCTCGGCGTCCGTCGTCGCTATCGCGACGACGTCCGCCTCGACTCGCGTTTCGCTAAGACAGGATGGCAGTGGTGTCACGTGCTCGTATCGGCGTCTGTCATCGCTACCGCGATGACATCCGCCTCGACTCGCGTTTTGCTAAGATAGGGTGGCAGTGGTGTCACGTGCTCGTCTCGGCGTCCGTCGTCGCTACCTTGATGACGTCCGCCTCGACTCGCGTTACCCTAAGATAGACAGGGAGGCAGTTGTGTCACGTGCTCGTCTTGGCGTCGTAGTCGCTACCGCGACGACGTCCACCTCGACTCGCATTACGCTAAGACAGGATGGCAGTGGTGTCACGTGCTCGTCTCGGCGTCCGTCGTCGCTATTGCAACGACGTCCGCCTCGAGTCGCGTTTCGCTAAGACAGGGTGGCAGTGGTGTCACGTGCTCGTCTCGGCGTCCGTCATCGCTACCGCGACGACGTCCGCCAAGACTCGCGTGACCCTAACATAGATAGGGTGGCAGTGGTGTCACGTGCTCGTCTCGGCGTCCATCATCGCTACTGCGACGACGTCCGCCTCGACTCGCGTTTCGCAAAGACAGGGTGACAGTGGTCTCACGTGCTTGTCTCGGCGTCTGTCATCGCTACGGCGACGACGTCCGCCTCGACTCGCGTTTCGCTAAGACAGGGTGGCAGTGGTGTCACGTGCTCGTCTCGGCGTCCGTCATCGCTACCGCGAGGACGTCCGCCTCGACTCGCGTTACCCTAAGATAGACAGGGTGGCAGTTGTGTCACGTGCTCGTCTCGGCGTCGTTGTCGCTACCGCGACGACGTCCGCCTCGACTCGCATTACGCTAGGACAGGATGGCAGTATTGTCACGTGCTCGTCTCGGCGTCCGTCGTCGCTATCGCGACGACGTCCGCCTCGACTCGCGTGACCCTAACATAGATAGGGTGGCAGTAGTGTCACATGCTCGTCTCGACGTCCATCATCGCTACCGTGACGACGTCCGCCTCGACTCGCGTTTCGCTAAGACAGGGTGACAGTGGTCTCACGTGCTTGTCTCGGCGTCTGTCGTCGCTACCGCGACGACGTCCGCCTCGACTCGCGTTTCGCTAAGACAGGGTGGCAGTGGTGTCACGTGCTCATCTCGGCGTCCATCGTCGCTACCGCGACGACGTCCGCCTCGACTCGCGTTTTGCTAGGATAGGGTGGCAGTGGTGTCACATGCTCGTCTCGGCATCCGTCGTCGCTATTGCGACGACGTCCGCCGAGACTTGCGTTACCCTAAGATAGACAGGGTGGCAGTGGTGTCACGTGCTCGACTCGGCGTCCGTCGTCGCTATCGCGACGACGTCCGCCTCGACTCGCGTTACCCTAAGATAGACAGGGTGGCAGTGGTGTGACGTGCTTGTCTCGGCGTCCGTCGTCGCTACCGCGACGACGTCCGCCTCGACTCGCGTTACCCTAAGATAAACAGGGTGGCAGTGGTGTCACGTGCTCGTCTTGGCGTCGTAGTCGCTACCGCGACGACGTCCACCTCGACTCGCATTACGCTAAGACAGGATGGCAGTGGTGTCACGTGCTCGTCTCGGCGTCCGTCATCGCTACCGTGACGACGTCCGCCAAGACTCGCGTGACCCTAACATAGATAGGGTGGCAGTGGTGTCACGTGCTCGTCTCGGCGTCCATCATCGCTACTGCGACGACGTCCGCCTCGACTCGCGTTTCGCAAAGACAGGGTGACAGTGGTCTCACGTGCTTGTCTCGGCGTCCGTCATCGCTACCGCGACGACGTCCGCCTCGACTCGCGTTTCGCTAAGACAGGGTGGAAGTGGTGTCACGTGCTCGTCTCGGCATCCGTCATCGCTACCGCGAGGACGTCCGCCTCGACTCGCGTTACCCTAAGATAGACAGGGTGGCAGTTGTGTCACGTGCTCGTCTCGGCGTCGTTGTCGCTACCGCGACGACGTCCGCCTCGACTCGCATTACGCTAAGACAGGGTGGCAGTGGTGTCACGTGCTCGTCTCGGCGTCCGTCATCGCTACCGCGACGACGTCCGCCTCGACTCGCGTGACCCTAACATAGATAGGGTGGCAGTGGTGTCACATGCTCGTCTCGGCGTCCATCATCGCTACCGCGACGACGTCCGCCTCGACTCGCGTGTCGCTAAGACAGGGTGACAGTGGTCTCACGTGCTTGTCTCGGCGTCTGTCGTCGCTACCGCGACGACGTCCGCCTCGACTCGCGTTTCGCTAAGACAGGGTGGCAGTGGTGTCACGTGCTCATCTCGGCGTCCATCGTCGCTACCGCGACGACGTCTGCCTCGACTCGCGTTTTGCTAAGATAGGGTGGCAGTGGTGTCACATGCTCGTCTCGGCATCCGTCGTCGCTACTGCGACGACGTCCGCCGAGACTTGCGTTACCCTAAGATAGACAGGGTGGCAGTGGTGTCACATGCTCGACTCGGCGTCCGTCGTCACTACCGCGACGACGTCCGCCTCGACTCGCGTTACCCTAAGATAGACAGGGTGGCAGTGGTGTGACGTGCTTGTCTCGGCGTCCGTCGTCGCTACCGCGACGACGTCCGCCTCGACTCGCGTTTCGCTAAGACAGGGTGGCAGTGGTGTCACGTGCTCGTCTCGGCATCCGTCGTCGCTACTGCGACGACGTCCGCCTCGACTTGCGTTACCCTAAGATAGACAGGGTGGCAGTGGTGTCACGTGCTCGTCTCGGCGTCCGTCGTGGCTACCGCGACGACGTCCGCTCGACTCGCGTTACCCTAAGATAAACAGGGTGGCAGTGGTGGCACGTGCTCGTCTCGGCGTCCATCGTCGCTATCGCGACGACGTCCGCCTCGACTCGCGTTACGCTAAGAAAGGATGGCAGTGGTGTTACGTGCTCGTCTCGGCGTCCATCATCGCTACCGCGACGACGTCCGCCTCGACTCGTGTTACCCTAAGATAGACAGGGTGGCAGTGGTGTCACGTACTCGTCTCGTTGTCCATCGTCGCTACCGCGACGACGTCCGCCTCGACTCGCATTTCGCTAAGACAGTGTGGCAGTGGTGTCACGTGCTCGTCTCGGCGTCCGTCGTCGCTATCGCAACGACATCCGCCTCGACTCGCGTTACGCTAAGACAGGGTGGCAGTGGTGTCACGTGCTCGTCTCGGCATCCGTCGTCGCTACTGCGACGACGTCCGCCTCAACTTGCGTTACCCTAAGATAGACAGGGTGGCAGTGGTGTCACGTGCTCGTCTCGGCGTCCGTCGTGGCTACCGCGACGACGTCCGCTCGACTCGCGTTACCCTAAGATAGACAGGGTGGCAGTGGTGGCACGTGCTCGTCTCGGCGTCCATCGTCGCTATCGCGACGACGTCCGCCTCGACTCACGTTACGCTAAGAAAGGATGGCAGTGGTGTCACGTGCTCGTCTCGGCAATCACCATCGCTACCGCGACGACGTCCGCCTCGACTCGCGTTACCCTAAGATAGACAGGGTGGCAGTGGTGTCACGTGCTCGTCTCGGCGTCCATCGTCGCTACCGCGACGACGTCCGCCTCGACTTGCGTTTCGCTAAGACAGGATGGCAGTGGTGTCACGTGCTTGTCTCGGCGTCCGTCGTCGCTACCGCGACGACGTCCAGCTCGACTCGCTTTACCCTAAGATAGACAGGGTGGCAGTGGTGTCACATGCTCGTCTCGGCATCCGTCCTCGCTACCGCGACGACGTCCGCCTCGACTCGCGTTACCCTAAGATAGACAGGGTGGCAGTGGTGTTACGTGCTCGTCTCGGCGTCCATCGTCGCTACCGCGACGACGTCCGCCTCGACTCGCGTTACCCTAAGATAGACAGGGTGGCAGTGGTCTCACGGGCTCGTCTTGGCGTCCGTTGTCTCTACCGCGACGACGTCTGCCTCGACTCGCGTTACCCTAAGATAGACAGGGTGGCAGTGGTGTCATGTGCTCGTCTAGGCGTCCGTCGTCGCCGCGACGACGTCCGCCTCGACTCGCGTGAGTGGCAGTGGTGTCACGTGCTCGTCTCGGCGTCCGTCGTCGCTATCGTGACGACGTCCGCCTCGACTCGCGTTTCGCTAAGACAGGGTGGCAGTGGTGTCACGTGCACGCCTCGGCGTCCGTCATCGCCACCGCGATGACATCCGCCTCGACTCGCGTTTTGCTAAGACAGGGTGGGAGTGGTGTCACGTGCTCGTCTCGGCGTCCGTCGTCGCTACCGCGACGACGTCCGCCTTCACTCGCATTACCCTAAGATAGACAGGGAGGCAGTTGTGTCACGTGCTCGTCTCGGCGTCGTGGTCTCTACCACGACGACGTCCGCCTCGATTCGCATTATGGTAAGACAGGATGGCAGTGGTGTCACGTGCTCGTCTCGGCGTCCGTCATCGCTACCGCGACGACGTCCGCCTCGACTCGCGTGACCCTAACATAGATAGGGTGGCAGTGGTATCACGTGCTCGTCTCGGCGTCCATCGTCGCTACCGCGACGACGTCCGCCTCGACTCGCGTTTCACTAAGACAGGGTGACAGTGGTCTCACATGCTTTTCTCGGCGTCCGTCGTCGCTACTGCGACGACGTCCGCCTCGACTCGCTTTTCGCTAAGACAGGGTGGCAGTGGTGTCACGTGCTCGTCTCGGCGTCCGTCATCGCTACCGCGACGACGTCCGCCTCGACTCGCATGGCCCTAAGATAGACAGGTTGGCAGTGGTGTCACGTGCTCGTCTCGGCATCCGTCGTCGCTACCGCGACGACGTCCGCCTCGACTCGCATTACCCTAAGATAGACAGGCTGGCAGTGGTGTCACGTGCTCGTCTCGGCATCCGTCGTCGCTACCGCGACGACGTCCGCCTCAACTCGCGTTACCCTAAGATAGACAGGGTGGCAGTGGTCTCACGGGCTCGTCTTGGCGTCTGTCGTGTCTACCGCGACGACGTCTGCCTCGACTCGCGTTACCCTAAGATAGACAGGGTGGCAGTGGTGTCATGTGCTCATCTAGGCGTTCGTCGTCGCCGCGACAACGTCCGCCTCGACTCGCGTGAGTGGCAGTGGTGTCACGTGCTCGTCTCGGCGTCCGTCGTCGCTATCGCAACGACGTCCGCCTCGACTCGCGTTTCGCTAAGACAGGATGGCAGTGGTACCACGTGCTCGTCTCGGCGTCTGTCATCGCTACCGCGACGACGTCCGCCTCGACTCGCGTTACCCTAAGATAGACAGGGTGGCAGTGGTCTCACGGGCTCGTCTTGGCGTCCGTTGTCTCTACCGCGACGACGTCTGCATCGACTCGCGTTACCCTAAGATAGACAGGGTGGCAGTGGTGTCATGTGCTCGTCTAGGCGTCCGTCGTCGCCGCGACGACGTCCGCCTCGACTCGCGTGAGTGGCAGTGGTGTCACGTGCTCGTCTCGGCGTCCGTCGTCGCTATCGTGACGACGTCCGCCTCGACTCGCGTTTCGCTAAGACAGGGTGGCAGTGGTGTCACGTGCACGCCTCGGCGTCCATCATCGCCACCGCGATGACATCCGCCTCGACTCGCGTTTTGCTAAGACAGGGTGGCAGTGGTGTCACGTGCTCGTCTCGGCGTCCGTCGTCGCTACCGCGACGACGTCCGCCTTCACTCGCGTTACCCTAAGATAGACAGGGAGGCAGTTGTGTCACGTGCTCGTCTCGGCGTCGTGGTCGCTACCACGACGACGTCCGCCTCGACTCGCATTATGCTAAGACAGGATGGCAGTGGTGTCACGTGCTCGTCTCGGCGTCCGTCATCGCTACCGCGACGACGTCCGCCTCGACTCGCGTGACCCTAACATAGATAGGGTGGCAGTGGTATCACGTGCTCGTCTCGGCGTCCATCGTCGCTACCGCGACGACGTCCGCCTCGACTCGCGTTTCACTAAGACAGGGTGACAGTGGTCTCACATGCTTTTCTCGGCGTCCGTCGTCGCTACTGCGACGACGTCCGCCTCGACTCGCTTTTCGCTAAGACAGGGTGGCAGTGGTGTCACGTGCTCGTCTCGGCGTCCGTCATCGCTACCGCGACGACGTCCGCCTCGACTCGCATTGCCCTAAGATAGACAGGTTGGCAGTGGTGTCACGTGCTCGTCTCGGAATCCGTCGTCGCTACCGCGACGACGTCCGCCTCGACTCGCATTACCCTAAGATAGACAGGTTGGCAGTGGTGTGACGTGCTCGTCTCGGCATCCGTCGTCGCTACCGCGACGACGTCCGCCTCAACTCGCGTTACCCTAAGATAGACAGGGTGGCAGTGGTCTCACGGGCTCGTCTTGGCGTCTGTCGTGTCTACCGCGACGACGTCTGCCTCGACTCGCGTTACCCTAAGATAGACAGGGTGGCAGTGGTGTCATGTGCTCATCTAGGCGTTCGTCGTCGCCGCGACAACGTCCGCCTCGACTCGCGTGAGTGGCAGTGGTGTCACGTGCTCGTCTCGGCGTCCGTCGTCGCTATCGCAACGACGTCCGCCTCGACTCGCGTTTCGCTAAGACAGGATGGCAGTGGTACCACGTGCTCGTCTCGGCGTCTGTCATCGCTACCGCGACGACGTCCGCCTCGACTCGCGTTACCCTAAGATAGACAGGGTGGCAGTGGTCTCACGGGCTCGTCTTGGCGTCCGTTGTCTCTACCGCGACGACGTCTGCATCGACTCGCGTTACCCTAAGATAGACAGGGTGGCAGTGGTGTCATGTGCTCGTCTAGGCGTCCGTCGTCGCCGCGACGACGTCCGCCTCGACTCGCGTGAGTGGCAGTGGTGTCACGTGCTCGTCTCGGCGTCCGTCGTCGCTATCGTGACGACGTCCGCCTCGACTCGCGTTTCGCTAAGACAGGGTGGCAGTGGTGTCACGTGCACGCCTCGGCGTCCATCATCGCCACCGCGATGACATCCGCCTCGACTCGCGTTTTGCTAAGACAGGGTGGCAGTGGTGTCACGTGCTCGTCTCGGCGTCCGTCGTCGCTACCGCGACGACGTCCGCCTTCACTCGCGTTACCCTAAGATAGACAGGGAGGCAGTTGTGTCACGTGCTCGTCTCGGCGTCGTGGTCGCTACCACGACGACGTCCGCCTCGACTCGCATTATGCTAAGACAGGATGGCAGTGGTGTCACGTGCTCGTCTCGGCGTCCGTCATCGCTACCGCGACGACGTCCGCCTCGACTCGCGTGACCCTAACATAGATAGGGTGGCAGTGGTATCACGTGCTCGTCTCGGCGTCCATCGTCGCTACCGCGACGACGTCCGCCTCGACTCGCGTTTCACTAAGACAGGGTGACAGTGGTCTCACATGCTTTTCTCGGCGTCCGTCGTCGCTACTGCGACGACGTCCGCCTCGACTCGCTTTTCGCTAAGACAGGGTGGCAGTGGTGTCACGTGCTCGTCTCGGCGTCCGTCATCGCTACCGCGACGACGTCCGCCTCGACTCGCATTGCCCTAAGATAGACAGGTTGGCAGTGGTGTCACGTGCTCGTCTCGGAATCCGTCGTCGCTACCGCGACGACGTCCGCCTCGACTCGCATTACCCTAAGATAGACAGGTTGGCAGTGGTGTGACGTGCTCGTCTCGGCATCCGTCGTCGCTACCGCGACGACGTCCGCCTCAACTCGCGTTACCCTAAGATAGACAGGGTGGCAGTGGTCTCACGGGCTCGTCTTGGCGTCTGTCGTCTCTACCGCGACGACGTCTGCCTCGACTCGCGTTACCCTAAGATAGACAGGGTGGCAGTGGTGTCATGTGCTCATCTAGGCGTTCGTCGTCGCCGCGACAACGTCCGCCTCGACTCGCGTGAGTGGCAGTGGTCTCACGTGCTCGTCTCGGCGTCCGTCGTTGCTATCGCAACGATGTCCGCCTCGACTCGCGTTTCGCTAAGACAGGATGGCAGTGGTGCCACGTGCTCGTCTCGGCGTCTGTCATCGCTACCGCGATGACATCCGCCTCGACTCGCGTTTTGCTAAGACAGGGTGGCAGTGGTGTCACGTGCACGTCTCGGCGTCCGTGGGCGCTACCGCGATGACGTCCGCCTCGACTCGCGTTACCCTAAGATAGACAGGGAGGCAGTTGTGTCACGTGCTCGTCCAAGGCACCCCAAGAAAAGCCCGCCGCGGCACGCCGCGCGCCCCGGCAAGGCCTGACGTCCACCTCGACTCGCATTACGCTAAGACAGGATGGCAGTGGTGTCACGTGCTCGTCTAGGCGTCCGTCGTCGCAAACGACTCGCGTTTCGCTAAGACAGGGTGGCAGTGGTGTGACGTGCTCGTCTCGGCGTCCGTCATCGCTACCGCGATGACGTCCGGCTCGACTAGCGTGACCCTAACATAGATAGGGTGGCAGTGGTGTCACGTGCTCGTCTCGGCGTCCATCGTCGCTACTGCGACGACGTCCGCCTCGACTCGCGTTTCGCTAAGACAGGGTGGCAGTGGTGTCACGTGCTCGTCTCGGCGTCCGTCATCGCTACCGCGAGGACGTCCGCCTCGACTCGTGTTACCCTAAGATAGACAGGGTGGCAGTTGTGTCACGTGCTCGTCTCGGCGTCGTTGTCGCTACCGCGACGACGTCCGCCTCGACTCGCATTACGCTAAGACAGGATGGCAGTGGTGTCACGTGCTCATCTCGGCGTCCATCGTCGCTATCGCGACGACGTCCGCCTCGACTAGCGTTTCGCTAAGACAGGGTGGCGGTGGTGTCACGTGCTCGTCTCGGCATCCGTCATCGCTACCGCGACGACGTCCGCCTCGACTCGCGTGACCCTAACATAGATAGGGTGGCAGTGGCGTCACATGCTCGTCTCGGCGTCCATCATCGCTACCGCGACGACGTCCGCCTCGACTCGCGTTTCGCTAAGACAGGGTGACAGTGGTCTCACGTGCTTGTCTCGGCGCCTGTCGTCGCTACCGCGACGACGTCCGCCTCGACTCGCGTTTCGCTAAGACAGGGTGGCAGTGGTGTCACGTGCTCATCTTGGCGTCCATCGTCGCTACCGCGACGACGTCCGCCTCGACTCGCGTTTTGCTAAGATAGGGTGGCAGTGGTGTCACGTGCTCGTCTCGGCATCCGTCGTCGCTACTGCAACGACGTCCGCCGAGACTTGCGTTACCCTAAGATAGACAGGGTGGCAGTTGTGTCACGTGCTCGTCTCGGCGTCGTTGTCGCTACCGCGACGACGTCCGCCTCGACTCGCATTACGCTAAGACAGGATGGCAGTGGTGTCACGTGCTCATCTCGGCGTCCATCGTCGCTATCGCGACGACGTCCGCCTCGACTCACGTTTCGCTAAGACAGGGTGGCGGTGGTGTCACGTGCTCGTCTCGGCATCCGTCATCGCTACCGCGACGACGTCCGCCTCGACTCGCGTGACCCTAACATAGATAGGGTGGCAGTGGCGTCACATGCTCGTCTCGGCGTCCATCATCGCTACCGCGACGACGTCCGCCTCGACTCGCGTTTCGCTAAGACAGGGTGACAGTGGTCTCACGTGCTTGTCTCGGCGCCTGTCGTCGCTACCGCGACGACGTCCGCCTCGACTCACGTTTCGCTAAGACAGGGTGGCTGTGGTGTCACGTGCTCATCTTGGCGTCCATCGTCGCTACCGCGACGACGTCCGCCTCGACTCGCGTTTTGCTAAGATAGGGTGGCAGTGGTGTCACGTGCTCGTCTCGGCATCCGTCGTCGCTACTGCAACGACGTCCGCCGAGACTTGCGTTACCCTAAGATAGGCAGGGTGGTAGTGGTGTCACGTGCTCGACTCGGTGTCCGTCGTCGCTACCGCGACGACGTCCGCCTCGACTCGCGTTACCCTAAGATAGACAGGGTGGCAGTGGTGTGACGTGCTTGTCTCGGCGTCCGTCGTCGCTACCGCGACGACGTCCGCCTCGACTCGCGTTACCCTAAGATAGACAGGGTGGCAGTGGTGTCACGTGCTCGTCTCGGCATCCGTCGTCGCTACTGCGACGACGTCTGCCTCGACTTGCGTTACCCTAAGATAGACAGGGTGGCAGTGGTGTCACGTGCTCGTCTCGGGGTCCGTCGTGGCTACCGCAACGACGTCCGCTCGACTGGCGTTACCCTAAGATAGACAGGGTGGCAGTGGTGGCACGTGCTCGTCTCGGCGTCCATCGTCGCTATCGCGACGACGTCCGCCTCGACTCGCGTTACGCTAAGAAAGGATGGCAGTGGTGTCACATGCTCGTCTCGGCGTCCATCATCGCTACCGCGACGACGTCCGCCTCGACTCGCGTTACCCTAAGATAGACAGGGTGGCAGTGGTGTCACGTACTCGTCTCGGCGTCCATCGTCGCTACCGCAACGACGTCCGCCTCGAGTCGCATTTCGCTAAGACAGGGTGGCAGTGGTGTGACGTGCTCGTCTCGGCGTCCGTCGTCGCTATCGCAACGGCGTCCGCCTCGACTCGCGTTACGCTAAGACAGGGTGGCAGTGGTGTCACGTGCTCGTCTCGGCATCCGTCGTCGCTACTGCGACGATGTCCGCCTCGACTTGCGTTACCCTAAGATAGACAGGGTGGCAGTGGTGTCACGTGCTCGTCTCGGCGTTCGTCGTGGCTACCGCGACGACGTCCGCTCGACTCGCGTTACCCTAAGATAACAGGGTGGCAGTGGTGGCACGTGCTCGTCTCGGCGTCCATCGTCGCTATCGCGACGACGTCCGCCTCGACTCGCGTTACGCTAAGAAAGGATGGCAGTGCTGTCATGTGCTCGTCTCGGCGTCCATCATCGCTACCGCGACGACGTCCGCCTCGACTCGCATTTCGCTAAGACAGGGTGACAGTGGTGTCACGTGCTTGTCTCGGCGTCCGTCGTCGCTACCGCGACGACGTCCACCTCGACTCGCGTTACCCTAAGATAGACAGGGTGTCAGTGGTGTCACATGCTCGTCTCGGCATCCATCGTCGCTACCGCGACGACGTCCGCCTCGACTCGCGTTACCCTAAGATAGACAGGGTGGCAGTGGTCCCACTGGCTCGTCTTGGCATCCATCGTCTCTACCGCGACGACGTCTGCCTCGACTCGCGTTACCCTAAGATAGGCAGGGTGGCAGTGGTGTCATGTGCTCGTCTAGGCATCCGTCGTCGCTGCGACGACGTCCGCCTCGACTCGCGTGAGTGGCAGTGGTGTCACGTGCTCGTCTCGGCGTCCGTCGTCGCTGTCGTGACGACGTCCGCCTCGACTCGCGTTTCGCTAAGACAGGGTGGCAGTGGTGTCACGTGCTCATCTCAGCGTCCGTCATCGCTACCGCGATGACATCCGCCTCGACTCGCGTTTTGCTAAGACAGGGTGGCAGTGGTGTCACGTGCTCGTCTCGGCGTCCGTCGTCGCTACCGCGACGACGTCCGCCTCGACTCGCGTTACCCTAAGATAGACAGGGAGGCAGTTGTGTCACGTGCTCGTCTCGGCGTCGTAGTCGCTACCGCGACGACGTCCGCCTCGACTAGCATTATGCTAAGACAGGATAGCAGTGGTGTCACGTTCTCGTCTCGGCGTCCGTCGTCGCTATTGTGACGATGTCCGCCTCGACTCGCGTTTCGCTAAGACAGGGTGGCAGTGGTGTCACGTGCTCGTCTCGGCGTCCGTCGTCGCTATCGCAACGACGTCCGCTCGACTCGCGTTACGCTAAGACTGAGTGGCAGTGGTGTCACGTGCTCGTCTCGGCATCCGTCGTCGCTACTGCGACGACGTCCGCCTCGACTTGCGTTACCCTAAGATAGACAGGGTGGCAGTGGTGTCACGTGCTCATCTCGGCGTCCGTCGTGGCTACCGCGACGACGTCCGCTCGACTCGCGTTACCCTAAGATAGACAGGGTGGCAGTGGTGGCACGTGCTCGTCTCGGCGTCCATCGTCGCTATCGCGACGACGTCCGCCTCGACTCGCGTTACGCTAAGAAAGGATGGCAGTGCTGTCATGTGCTCGTCTCGGCGTCCATCATCGCTACCGCGACGACGTCCGCCTCGACTCGCATTTCGCTAAGACAGGGTGACAGTGGTGTCACGTGCTTGTCTCGGCGTCCGTCGTCGCTACCGCGACGACGTCCACCTCGACTCGCGTTACCCTAAGATAGACAGGGTGTCAGTGGTGTCACATGCTCGTCTCGGCATCCGTCGTCGCTACCGCGACGACGTCCGCCTCGACTCGCGTTACCCTAAGATAGACAGGGTGGCAGTGGTCTCACTGGCTCGTCTTGGTGTCCGTCGTCTCTACCGCGACGACGTCTGCCTCGACTCGCGTTACCCTAAGATAGGCAGGGTGGCAGTGGTGTCATGTGCTCGTCTAGGCATCCGTCGTCGCTGCGACGACGTCCGCCTCGACTCGCGTGAGTGGCAGTGGTGTCACGTGCTCGTCTCGGCGTCCGTCGTCGCTGTCGCGACGACGTCCGCCTCGACTCGCGTTTCGCTAAGACAGGGTGGCAGTGGTGTCACGTGCTCATCTCAGCGTCCGTCATCGCTACCGCGATGACATCCGCCTCGACTCGCGTTTTGCTAAGACAGGGTGGCAGTGGTGTCACGTGCTCGTCTCGGCGTCCGTCGTCGCTACCGCGACGACGTCCGCCTCGACTCGCGTTACCCTAAGATAGACAGGGAGGCAGTTGTGTCACGTGCTCGTCTCGGCGTCGTAGTCGCTACCGCGACGACGTCCGCCTCGACTAGCATTATGCTAAGACAGGATAGCAGTGGTGTCACGTGCTCGTCTCGGCGTCCGTCGTCGCTGTTGTGACGATGTCCGCCTCGACTCGCGTTTCGCTAAGACAGGGTGGCAGTGGTGTCACGTGCTCGTCTCGGCGTCCGTCGTCGCTATCGCAACGATGTCCGCTCGACTCGCGTTACGCTAAGACTGAGTGGCAGTGGTGTCACGTGCTCGTCTCGGCATCCATCGTCGCTACTGCGACGACGTCCGCCTCGACTTGCGTTACCCTAAGATAGACAGGGTGGCAGTGGTGTCACGTGCTCGTCTCGGCGTCCGTCGTGGCTACTGCGACGACGTCCGCTCGACTCGCGTTACCCTAAGATAGACAGGGTGGCAGTGGTGGCACGTGCTCGTCTCGGCGTCCATCGTCGCTATCGCGACGACGTCCGCCTCGACTCGCGTTACGCTAAGAAAGGATGGCAGTGGTGTCACGTGCTCGTCTCGGCGTCCACCGTCGCTACCGCGACGACGTCCGCCTCGACTCGCGTTACCCTAAGATAGACAGGGTGGCAGTGGTGTCACGTGCTCGTCTCGGCGTCCATCGTCGCTACCGCGACGACGTCCGCCTCGACTTGCGTTTCGCTAAGACAGGATGGCAGTGATGTCACGTGCTTGTCTCGACGTCCGTCGTTGCTACCGCGACGACGTCCGCCTCGACTCGCGTTACCCTAAGATAGACAGGGTGGCAGTGGTCTCACGGGCTCGTCTTGGCATCCGTTGTCTCTACCGCGACGACGTCTGCCTCGACTCGCGTTACCCTAAGATAGACAGGGTGGCAGTGGTGTCATGTGCTCGTCTAGGCGTCCGTCGTCGCCGCGACGACGTCCGCCTTGACTCGCATGAGTGGCAGTGGTGTCACGTGCTCGTCTTGGCGTCCGTCGTCGCTATCGTGACGACGTCCGCCTCGACTCGCGTTTCGCTAAGACAGGGTGGCAGTGGTGTCACGTGCACGCCTCGGCGTCCGTCATCGCCACCGCGATGACATCCGCCTCGACTCGCGTTTTGCTAAGACAGGGTGGCAGTGGTGTCACGTGCTCGTCTCAGCGTCCGTCGTCGCTACCGCGACGACGTCCGCCTTGACTCGCGTTACCCTAAGATAGACAGGGAGGCAGTTGTGTCACGTGCTCGTCTCGGCGTCGTGGTCGCTACCACGACGACGTCCGCCTCGACTCGCATTATGCTAAGACAGGATGGCAGTGGTGTCACGTGCTCGTCTCGGCGTCCGTCATCGCTGCCGCGACGACGTCCGCCTCGACTCGCGTGACCCTAACATAGATAGGGTGGCAGTGGTGTCACGTGCTCGTCTCGGCGTCCATCGTCGCTACCGCGACGACGTCCGCCTCGACTCGCGTTTCACTAAGACAGGGTGACAGTGGTCTCACGTGCTTTTCTCGGCGTCCGTCGTCGCTACTGCGACGACGTCCGCCTCGACTCGCTTTTCGCTAAGACAGGGTGGCAGTAGTGTCACGTGCTCGTCTCGGCGTCCGTCATCGCTACCGCGACGACGTCCGCCTCGACTCGCATTACCCTAAGATAGACAGGTTGGCAGTGGTGTCACGTGCTCGTCTCGGCGTCCGTCGTCGCTATCGCAACGACGTCCGCCTCGACTCGCGTTACGCTAAGACTGGGTGGCAGTGGTGTCACGTGCTCGTCTCGGCATCCGTCGTCGCTACTGCGACGACGTCCGCCTCGACTTGCGTTACCCTAAGATAGACAGGGTGGCAGTGGTGTCACGTGCTCGTCTCGGCGTCCGTCGTGGCTACCGCGACGACGTCCGCTCAACTCGCGTTACCCTAAGATAGACAGGGTGGCAGTGGTGGCACGTGCTCGTCTCGGCGTCCGTCGTCGCTATCGCGACGACGTCCGCCTCGACCCGCGTTACGCTAAGAAAGGATGGCAGTGGTGTCACGTGCTCGTCTCGGCGTCCACCGTCGCTACCGCGACGACGTCCGCCTCGACTCGCGTTACCCTAAGATAGACAGGGTGGCAGTGGTGTCACGTGCTCGTCTCGGCGTCCATCGTCGCTACCGCGACGACGTCCGCCTCGACTTGCGTTTCGCTAAGACAGGATGGCAGTGGTGTCACGTGCTTGTCTCGATGTCCGTCGTCACTACCGCGACGACGTCCAGCTCGACTCGCGTTACCCTAAGATAGACAGGGTGGCAGTGGTGTCACATGCTCGTCTCGGCATCCGTCATCGCTACCGCGACGACGTCCGCCTCGACTCGCGTTACCCTAAGATAGACAGGGTGGCAGTGGTGTTACGTGCTCGTCTCGGCGTCCGTCATCGCTACCGCGACGACATCCGCCTCGACTCGCGTTACCCTAAGATAGACAGGGTGGCAGTGGTCTCACGGGCTCGTCTTGGCGTCCGTTGTCTCTACCGCGACGACGTCTGCCTTGACTCGCGTTACCCTAAGATAGACAGGGTGGCAGTGGTGTCATGTGCTCGTCTAGGCGTCCGTCGTCGCCGCGACGACGTCCGCCTTGACTCGCGTGAGTGGCAGTGGTGTCACGTGCTCGTCTTGGCGTCCGTCGTCGCTATCGTGACGACGTCCGCCTCGACTCGCGTTTCGCTAAGACAGGGTGGCAGTGGTGTCACGTGCACGCCTCGGCGTCCGTCATCGCCACCGCGATGACATCCGCCTCGACTCGCGTTTTGCTAAGACAGGGTGGCAATGGTGTCACGTGCTCGTCTCGGCGTCCGTCGTCGCTACCGCGACGACGTCCGCCTTGACTCGCGTTACCCTAAGATAGACAGGGAGGCAGTTGTGTCACGTGCTCGTCTCGGCGTCGTGGTCGCTACCACGACGACGTCCGCCTCGACTCGCATTATGCTAAGACAGGATGGCAGTGGTGTCACGTGCTCGTCTCGGCGTCCGTCATCGCTACCGCGACGACGTCCGCCTCGACTCGCGTGACCCTAACATAGATAGGGTGGCAGTGGTGTCACGTGCTCGTCTCGGCGTCCATCGTCGCTACCGCGACGACGTCCGCCTCGACTCGCGTTTCACTAAGACAGGGTGACAGTGGTCTCACGTGCTTTTCTCGGTGTCCGTCGTCGCTACTGCGACGACGTCCGCCTCGACTCGCTTTTCGCTAAGACAGGGTGGCAGTAGTTTCACGTGCTCGTCTCGGCGTCCGTCATCGCTACCGCGACGACGTCCGCCTCGGCTCGCATTACCCTAAGATAGACAGGTTGGCAGTGGTGTCACGTGCTCGTCTCGGCATCCGTCGTCGCTACCGCGACGACATCCGCCTCGACTCGCATTACCCTAAGATAGACAGGTTGGCAGTGGTGTCACGTGCTCGTCTCGGCATCCGTCGTCGCTACCGCGACGACGTCCGCCTCAACTCGCGTTACCCTAAGATAGACAGGGTGGCAGTGGTGGCACGTGCTCGTCTCGGCGTCCATCGTCGCTATCGCGACGACGTCCGCCTCGACTCGCGTTACGCTAAGAAAGGATGGCAGTGGTGTCACGTGCTCGTCTCGGCGTCCACCATCGCTACCGCGACGACGTCCGCCTCGACTCGCGTTACCCTAAGATAGACAGGGTGGCAGTGGTGTCACGTGCTCGTCTCGGCGTCCATCGTCGCTACCGCGACGACGTCCGCCTCGACTTGCGTTTCGCTAAGACAGGATGGCAGTGGTGTCACGTGCTTGTCTCGATGTCCGTCGTCACTACCGCGACGACGTCCAGCTCGACTCGCGTTACCCTAAGATAGACAGGGTGGCAGTGGTGTCACATGCTCGTCTCGGCATCCGTCATCGCTACCGCGACGACGTCCGCCTCGACTCGCGTTACCCTAAGATAGACAGGGTGGCAGTGGTGTTACGTGCTCGTCTCGGTGTCCGTCATCGCTACCGCGACGACGTCCGCCTCGACTCGCGTTACCCTAAGATAGACAGGGTGGCAGTGGTCTCACGGGCTCGTCTTGGCGTCCGTTGTCTCTACCGCGACGACGTCTGCCTCGACTCGCGTTACCCTAAGATAGACAGGGTGGCAGTGGTGTCATGTGCTCGTCTAGGCGTCCGTCGTCGCCGCGATGACGTCCGCCTTGACTCGCGTGAGTGGCAGTGGTGTCACGTGCTCGTCTTGGCGTCCGTCGTCGCTATCGTGACGACGTCCGCCTCGACTCGCGTTTCGCTAAGACAGGGTGGCAGTGGTGTCACGTGCACGCCTCGGCGTCCGTCATCGCCACCGCGATGACATCCGCCTCGACTCGCGTTTTGCTAAGACAGGGTGGCAATGGTGTCACGTGCTCGTCTCGGCGTCCGTCGTCGCTACCGCGACGACGTCCGCCTTGACTCGCGTTACCCTAAGATAGACAGGGAGGCAGTTGTGTCACGTGCTCGTCTCGGCGTCGTGGTCGCTACCACGACGACGTCCGCCTCGACTCGCATTATGCTAAGACAGGATGGCAGTGGTGTCACGTGCTCGTCTCGGCGTCCGTCATCGCTACCGCGACGACGTCCGCCTCGACTCGCGTGACCCTAACATAGATAGGGTGGCAGTGGTGTCACGTGCTCGTCTCGGCGTCCATCGTCGCTACCGCGACGACGTCCGCCTCGACTCGCGTTTCACTAAGACAGGGTGACAGTGGTCTCACGTGCTTTTCTCGGCGTCCGTCGTCGCTACTGCGACGACGTCCGCCTCGACTCGCTTTTCGCTAAGACAGGGTGGCAGTAGTGTCACGTGCTCGTCTCGGCGTCCGTCATCGCTACCGCGACGACGTCCGCCTCGGCTCGCATTACCCTAAGATAGACAGGTTGGCAGTGGTGTCACGTGCTCGTCTCGGCATCCGTCGTCGCTACCGCGACGACATCTGCCTCGACTCGCATTACCCTAAGATAGACAGGTTGGCAGTGGTGTCACGTGCTCGTCTCGGCATCCGTCGTCGCTACCGCGACGACGTCCGCCTCAACTCGCGTTACCCTAAGATAGACAGAGTGGCAGTGGTGGCACGTGCTCGTCTCGGCGTCCATCGTCGCTATCGCGACGACGTCCGCCTCGACTCGCGTTACGCTAAGAAAGGATGGCAGTGGTGTCACGTGCTCGTCTCGGCGTCCACCATCGCTACCGCGACGACGTCCGCCTCGACTCGCGTTACCCTAAGATAGACAGGGTGGCAGTGGTGTCACGTGCTCGTCTCGGCGTCCATCGTCGCTACCGCGACGACGTCCGCCTCGACTTGCGTTTCGCTAAGACAGGATGGCAGTGGTGTCACGTGCTTGTCTCGATGTCCGTCGTCGCTACCGCGACGACGTCCAGCTCGACTCGCGTTACCCTAAGATAGACAGGGTGGCAGTGGTGTCACATGCTCGTCTCGGCATCCGTCATCGCTACCGCGACGACGTCCGCCTCGACTCGCGTTACCCTAAGATAGACAGGGTGGCAGTGGTGTTACGTGCTCGTCTCGGCGTCCGTCATCGCTACCGCGACGACGTCCGCCTCGACTCGCGTTACCCTAAGATAGACAGGGTGGCAGTGGTCTCACGGGCTCGTCTTGGCGTCCGTTGTCTCTACCGCGATGACGTCTGCCTCGACTCGCGTTACCCTAAGATAGACAAGGTGGCAGTGGTGTCATGTTCTCGTCTAGGCGTCCGTCGTCGCCGCGACGACGTCCGCCTTGACTCGCGTGAGTGGCAGTGGTGTCACGTGCTCGTCTTGGCGTCCGTCGTCGCTATCGTGACGACGTCCGCCTCGACTCGCGTTTCACTAAGACAGGGTGGCAGTGGTGTCACGTGCACGCCTCGGCGTCCGTCATCGCCACCGCGATGACATCCGCCTCGACTCGCGTTTTGCTAAGACAGGGTGGCAGTGGTGTCACGTGCTCGTCTCGGCGTCCGTCGTCGCTACCGCGACGACGTCCGCCTTGACTCGCGTTACCCTAAGATAGACAGGGAGGCAGTTGTGTCACGTGCTCGTCTCGGCGTCGTGGTCGCTACCACGACGACGTCCGCCTCGACTCGCATTATGCTAAGACAGGATGGCAGTGGTGTCACGTGCTCGTCTCGGCGTCCGTCATCGCTGCCGCGACGACGTCCGCCTCGACTCGCGTGACCCTAACATAGATAGGGTGGCAGTGGTGTCACGTGCTCGTCTCGGCGTCCATCGTCGCTACCGCGACGACGTCCGCCTCGACTCGCGTTTCACTAAGACAGGGTGACAGTGGTCTCACGTGCTTTTCTCGGCGTCCGTCGTCGCTACTGCGACGACGTCCGCCTCGACTCGCTTTTCGCTAAGACAGGGTGGCAGTAGTGTCACGTGCTCGTCTCGGCGTCCGTCATCGCTACCGCGACGACGTCCGCCTCGACTCGCATTACCCTAAGATAGACAGGTTGGCAGTGGTGTCACGTGCTCGTCTCGGCGTCCGTCGTCGCTATCGCAACGACGTCCGCCTCGACTCGCGTTACGCTAAGACTGGGTGGCAGTGGTGTCACGTGCTCGTCTCGGCATCCGTCGTCGCTACTGCGACGACGTCCGCCTCGACTTGCGTTACCCTAAGATAGACAGGGTGGCAGTGGTGTCACGTGCTCGTCTCGGCGTCCGTCGTGGCTACCGCGACGACGTCCGCTCAACTCGCGTTACCCTAAGATAGACAGGGTGGCAGTGGTGGCACGTGCTCGTCTCGGCGTCCGTCGTCGCTATCGCGACGACATCCGCCTCGACTCGCGTTACGCTAAGAAAGGATGGCAGTGGTGTCACGTGCTCGTCTCGGCGTCCACCGTCGCTACCGCGACGACGTCCGCCTCGACTCGCGTTACCCTAAGATAGACAGGGTGGCAGTGGTGTCACGTGCTCGTCTCGGCGTCCATCGTCGCTACCGCGACGACGTCCGCCTCGACTTGCATTTCGCTAAGACAGGATGGCAGTGGTGTCACGTGCTTGTCTCGATGTCCGTCGTCACTACCGCGACGACGTCCAGCTCGACTCGCGTTACCCTAAGATAGACAGGGTGGCAGTGGTGTCACATGCTCGTCTCGGCATCCGTCATCGCTACCGCGATGACGTCCGCCTCGACTCGCGTTACCCTAAGATAGACAGGGTGGCAGTGGTGTTACGTGCTCGTCTCGGCGTCCGTCATCGCTACCGCGACGACGTCCGCCTCGACTCGCGTTACCCTAAGATAGACAGGGTGGCAGTGGTCTCACGGGCTCGTCTTGGCGTCCGTTGTCTCTACCGCGACGACGTCTGCCTCGACTCGCGTTACCCTAAGATAGACAGGGTGGCAGTGGTGTCATGTGCTCGTCTAGGCGTCCGTCGTCGCCGCGACGACGTCCGCCTTGACTCGCGTGAGTGGCAGTGGTGTCACGTGCTCGTCTTGGCGTCCGTCGTCGCTATCGTGACGACGTCCGCCTCGACTCGCGTTTCGCTAAGACAGGGTGGCAGTGGTGTCACGTGCACGCCTCGGCGTCCGTCATCGCCACCGCGATGACATCCGCCTCGACTCGCATTTTGCTAAGACAGGGTGGCAATGGTGTCACGTGCTCGTCTCGGCGTCCGTCGTCGCTACCGCGACGACGTCCGCCTTGACTCTCGTTACCCTAAGATAGACAGGGAGGCAGTTGTGTCACGTGCTCGTCTCGGCGTCGTGGTCGCTACCACGACGACGTCCGCCTCGACTCGCATTATGCTAAGACAGGATGGCAGTGGTGTCACGTGCTCGTCTCGGCGTCCGTCATCGCTACCGCGACGACGTCCGCCTCGACTCGCGTGACCCTAACATAGATAGGGTGGCAGTGGTGTCACGTGCTCGTCTCGGCGTCCATCGTCGCTACCGCGACGACGTCCGCCTCGACTCGCGTTTCACTAAGACAGGGTGACAGTGGTCTCACGTGCTTTTCTCGGCGTCCATCGTCGCTACTGCGACGACGTCCGCCTCGACTCGCTTTTCGCTAAGACAGGGTGGCAGTAGTGTCACGTGCTCGTCTCGGCGTCCGTCATCGCTACCGCGACGACGTCCGCCTCGGCTCGCATTACCCTAAGATAGACAGGTTGGCAGTGGTGTCACGTGCTCGTCTCGGCATCCGTCGTCGCTACCGCGACGACATCCGCCTCGACTCGCATTACCCTAAGATAGACAGGTTGGCAGTGGTGTCACGTGCTCGTCTCGGCATCCGTCGTCGCTACCGCGACGACGTCCGCCTCAACTCGCGTTACCCTAAGATAGACAGGGTGGCAGTGGTGGCACGTGCTCGTCTCGGCGTCCATCGTCGCTATCGCGACGACGTCCGCCTCGACTCGCGTTACGCTAAGAAAGGATGGCAGTGGTGTCACGTGCTCGTCTCGGCGTCCACCGTCGCTACCGCGACGACGTCCGCCTCGACTCGCGTTACCCTAAGATAGACAGGGTGGCAGTGGTGTCACGTGCTCGTCTCGGCGTCCATCGTCGCTACCGCGACGACGTCCGCCTCGACTTGCGTTTCGCTAAGACAGGATGGCAGTGGTGTCACGTGCTTGTCTCGATGTCCGTCGTCGCTACCGCGACGACGTCCAGCTCGACTCGCGTTACCCTAAGATAGACAGGGTGGCAGTGGTGTCACATGCTCGTCTCGGCATCCGTCATCGCTACCGCGACGACGTCCGCCTCGACTCGCGTTACCCTAAGATAGACAGGGTGGCAGTGGTGTTACGTGCTCGTCTCGGCGTCCGTCATCGCTACCGCGACGACGTCCGCCTCGACTCGCATTACCCTAAGATAGACAGGGTGGCAGTGGTCTCACGGGCTCGTCTTGGCGTCCGTTGTCTCTACCGCGACGACGTCTGCCTCGACTCGCGTTACCCTAAGATAGACAGGGTGGCAGTGGTGTCATGTGCTCGTCTAGGCGTCCGTCGTCGCCGCGACGACGTCCGCCTTGACTCGCATGAGTGGCAGTGGTGTCACGTGCTCGTCTTGGCGTCCGTCGTCGCTATCGTGACGACGTCCGCCTCGACTCGCGTTTCACTAAGACAGGGTGGCAGTGGTGTCACGTGCACGCCTCGGCGTCCGTCATCGCCACCGCGATGACATCCGCCTCGACTCGCGTTTTGCTAAGACAGGGTGGCAGTGGTGTCACGTGCTCGTCTCGGCGTCCGTCGTCGCTACCGCGACGACGTCCGCCTTGACTCGCGTTACCCTAAGATAGACAGGGAGGCAGTTGTGTCACGTGCTCGTCTCGGCGTCGTGGTCGCTACCACGACGACGTCCGCCTCGACTCGCATTATGCTAAGACAGGATGGCAGTGGTGTCACGTGCTCGTCTCGGCGTCCGTCATCGCTACCGAGACGACGTCCGCCTCGACTCGCGTGACCCTAACATAGATAGGGTGGCAGTGGTGTCACGTGCTCGTCTCGGCGTCCATCGTCGCTACCGCGACGACGTCCGCCTCGACTCGCGTTTCACTAAGACAGGGTGACAGTGGTCTCACGTGCTTTTCTCGGCGTCCGTCGTCGCTACTGCGAAGACGTCCGCCTCGACTCGCTTTTCGCTAAGACAGGGTGGCAGTAGTGTCACGTGCTCGTCTCGGCGTCCGTCATCGCTACCGCGACGACGTCCGCCTCGACTCGCATTACCCTAAGATAGACAGGTTGGCAGTGGTGTCACGTGCTCGTCTCGGCATCCGTCGTCGCTACCGCGACGACATCCGCCTCGACTAGCATTACCCTAAGATAGACAGGTTGGCAGTGGTGTCACGTGCTCGTCTCGGCATCCGTCGTCGCTACCGCGACGACGTCCGCCTCAACTCGCGTTACCCTAAGATAGACAGGGTGGCAGTGGTCTCACGGGCTCGTCTTGGCGTCTGTCGTCTCTACCGCGACGACGTCTGCCTCGACTCGCGTTACCCTAAGATAGACAGGGTGGCAGTGGTGTCATGTGCTCATCTAGGCGTTCGTCGTCGCCGCGACAACGTCCGCCTCGACTCGCATGAGTGGCAGTGGTGTCACGTGCTCGTCTCGGCGTCCGTCGTCGCTATCGCAACGACGTCCGCCTCGACTCGCGTTTCGCTAAGACAGGATGGCAGTGGTGCCACGTGCTCGTCTCGGCGTCTGTCATCGCTACCGCGATGACATCCACCTCGACTTGCGTTTTGGTAAGACAGGGTGGCAGTGGTGTCACGTGCACGTCTCGGCGTTCGTCGGCGTTACCGCGACGACGTCCGCCTCGACTCGCGTTACCCTAAGATAGACAGGAAGGCAGTTGTGTCACGTGCTCGTCTTGGCGTCGTAGTCGCTACCGCGACGACGTCCACCTCGACTCGCATTACGCTAAGACAGGATGGCAGTGGTGTCACGTGCTCGTCTCGGCGTCCGTCGTCGCTATTGCGACGACGTCCGCCTCGACTCGCGTTTCGCTAAGACAGGGTGGCAGCGGTGTCACGTGCTCGTCTCGGCGTTCGTCATCGCTACCGCGACGACATCCGCCTCGACTCGCGTGACCCTAACATAGATAGGGTGGCAGTGGTGTCACGTGCTCGTCTCGGCGTCCATCGTCGCTACTGCGACGACGTCCGCCTCGACTCGCGTTTCGCTAAGACAGGGTGGCAGTGGTGTCACGTGCTCGTCTCGGCGTCCGTCATCGCTACCGCGAGGATGTCCGCCTCGACTCGCGTTACCCTAAGATAGACAGGGTGGCAGTGGTGTCATGTGCTCGTCTAGGCGTTCGTCGTCGCCGCGACAACGTCCGCCTCGACTCGCATGAGTGGCAGTGGTGTGACGTGCTCGTCTCGGCGTCCCTCGTCGCTATCGCAACGACGTCCGCCTCGACTCGCGTTTCGCTAAGACAGGATGGCAGTGGTGCCACGTGCTCGTCTCGGCATCTGTCATCGCTACCGCGATGACATCCGCCTCGACTTGAGTTTTGGTAAGACAGGGTGGCAGTGGTGTCACATGCACGTCTCGGCGTCCGTCGGCGCTACCGCGACGACGTCCGCCTCGACTCGCGTTACCCTAAGATAGACAGGGAGGCAGTTGTGTCACGTGCTCGTCTTGGCGTCGTAGTCGCTACCGCGACGACGTCCACCTCGACTCGCATTACGCTAAGACAGGATGGCAGTGGTGTCACGTGCTCGTCTCGGCGTCCGTCGTCGCTATTGCGACGACGTCCGCCTCGTCTCGCGTTTCGCTAAGACAGGGTGGCAGTGGTGTCACGTGCTCGTCTCGGCGTCTGTCATCGCTACCACGACGACGTCTGCCTCGACTCGCGTTACCCTAAGATAGACAGGGTGGCAGTGGTGTCATGTGCTCGTCTTGGCATCCATCGTCGCCGCGACGACGTCCGCCTCGACTCGCGTGAGTGGCAGTGGTGTCACGTGCTCGTCTCGGCGTCCGTCATCGCTACCGCGATGACATCCGCCTCGACTCGCGTTTTGCTAAGACAGGGTGGCAGTGGTGTCACGTGCTCGTCTCGGCGTCCGTCGTCGCTACCACGACGACGTCCGCCCCGACTCACGTTACCCTAAGATAGACAGGGAGGCAGTAGTGTCACGTGCTCGTCTCAGCGTCGTAGTCGCTACCGCGACGACGTCCGCCTCGACTCGCATTACGCTAAGACAGGATGGCAGTGGTGTCACGTGCTCGTCTTGGCGTCCGTCGTCGCTATTGCGACGACGTCCGCCTCGACTCGCGTTTCGCTAAGATAGGGTGGCAGTGGTGTCACGTGCTAGTCTCAGCGTCCGTCATCGCTACCGCGACGACGTCCGCCTCGACTCGCGTGACCCTAACATAGATAGGGTGGCAGTGGTGTCACGTGCTCGTCTCGGCGTCCATCGTCGCTACTGCGACGACGTCCGCCTCGACTCGCGTTTCGCTAAGACAGGGTGGCAGTGGTGTCACGTGCTCGTCTCGGCGTCCGTCATCGCTACCGCGAGGACGTCCGCCTCGACTCGCGTTACCCTAAGGTAGACAGGGTGGCAGTTGTGTCACGTGCTCGTCTCGGCGTCGTTGTCGCTACCGCGACGACGTCCGCCTCGACTCGCATTACGCTAAGACAGGATGGCAGTGGTGTCACGTGCTCATCTCGGCGTCCGTCGTCGCTATCGCGACGACGTCCGCCTCGACTCGCGTTTCGCTAAGACAGGGTGGCAGTGGTGTCACGTGCTCGTCTCGGCATCCGTCATCGCTACCGCGACGACGTCCGCCTCGACTCGCGTGACCCTAACATAGATAGGGTGGCAGTGGTGTCACATGCTCGTCTCGGCGTCCATCATCGCTACCGCGACGACGTCCGCCTCGACTCGCGTTTCGCTAAGACAGGGTGGCAGTGGTGTCACGTGCTCATCTCGGCGTCCATCGTCGCTACCGCGACGACGTCCGCCTCGACTCGCGTTTCGCTAAGATAGGGTGGCAGTGGTGTCACGTGCTCGTCTCGGCATCCGTCGTCGCTACTGCAACGACGTCCGCCGAGACTTGCGTTACCCTAAGATAGACAGGATGGCAGTGGTGTTACGTGCTCGACTCGGCGTCCGTCGTCGCTACCGCGACGACGTCCGCCTCGACTCGCGTTACCCTAAGATAGACAGGGTGGCAGTGGTGTGACGTGCTTGTCTCGGCGTCCGTCGTCGCTACCGCGACGACGTCCGCCTCGACTCGCGTTACCCTAAGATAGACAGGGTGGCAGTGGTGTCACGTGCTCGTCTCGGCATCCGTCGTCGCTACTGCGACGACGTCCGCCTCGACTTGCGTTACCCTAAGATAGACAGGGTGGCAGTGGTGTCACGTGCTCGTCTCGGCGTCCGTCGTGGCTACCGCGACGACGTCCGCTCGACTGGCGTTACCCTAAGATAGACAGGGTGGCAGTGGTGGCACGTGCTCGTCTCGGCGTCCATCGTCGCTATCGCGACGACGTCCACCTCGACTCGCGTTACGCTAAGAAAGGATGGCAGTGGTGTCACGTGCTCGTCTCGGCGTCCATCATCGCTACCGCGACGACGTCCGCCTCGACTCGCGTTACCCTAAGATAGACAGGGAGGCAGTTGTGTCACGTGCTCGTCTTGGCGTCGTAGTCGCTACCGCGACGACGTCCACCTCGACTCGCATTACGCTAAGACAGGATGGCAGTGGTGTCACGTGCTCGTCTCGGCGTCCGTCGTCGCTATTGCGACGACGTCCGCCTCGTCTCGCGTTTCGCTAAGACAGGGTGGCAGTGGTGTCACGTGCTCGTCTCGGCGTCTGTCATCGCTACCACGACGACGTCTGCCTCGACTCGCGTTACCCTAAGATAGACAGGGTGGCAGTGGTGTCATGTGCTCGTCTTGGCATCCATCGTCGCCGCGACGACGTCCGCCTCGACTCGCGTGAGTGGCAGTGGTGTCACGTGCTCGTCTCGGCGTCCGTCATCGCTACCGCGATGACATCCGCCTCGACTCGCGTTTTGCTAAGACAGGGTGGCAGTGGTGTCACGTGCTCGTCTCGGCGTCCGTCGTCGCTACCACGACGACGTCCGCCCCGACTCACGTTACCCTAAGATAGACAGGGAGGCAGTAGTGTCACGTGCTCGTCTCAGCGTCGTAGTCGCTACCGCGACGACGTCCGCCTCGACTCGCATTACGCTAAGACAGGATGGCAGTGGTGTCACGTGCTCGTCTTGGCGTCCGTCGTCGCTATTGCGACGACGTCCGCCTCGACTCGCGTTTCGCTAAGATAGGGTGGCAGTGGTGTCACGTGCTAGTCTCAGCGTCCGTCATCGCTACCGCGACGACGTCCGCCTCGACTCGCGTGACCCTAACATAGATAGGGTGGCAGTGGTGTCACGTGCTCGTCTCGGCGTCCATCGTCGCTACTGCGACGACGTCCGCCTCGACTCGCGTTTCGCTAAGACAGGGTGGCAGTGGTGTCACGTGCTCGTCTCGGCGTCCGTCATCGCTACCGCGAGGACGTCCGCCTCGACTCGCGTTACCCTAAGGTAGACAGGGTGGCAGTTGTGTCACGTGCTCGTCTCGGCGTCGTTGTCGCTACCGCGACGACGTCCGCCTCGACTCCCATTACGCTAAGACAGGATGGCAGTGGTGTCACGTGCTCATCTCGGCGTCCGTCGTCGCTATCGCGACGACGTCCGCCTCGACTCGCGTTTCGCTAAGACAGGGTGGCAGTGGTGTCACGTGCTCGTCTCGGCATCCGTCATCGCTACCGCGACGACGTCCGCCTCGACTCGCGTGACCCTAACATAGATAGGGTGGCAGTGGTGTCACATGCTCGTCTCGGCGTCCATCATCGCTACCGCGACGACGTCCGCCTCGACTCGCGTTTCGCTAAGACAGGGTGGCAGTGGTGTCACGTGCTCATCTCGGCGTCCATCGTCGCTACCGCGACGACGTCCGCCTCGACTCGCGTTTTGCTAAGATAGGGTGGCAGTGGTGTCACGTGCTCGTCTCGGCATCCGTCGTCGCTACTGCAACGACGTCCGCCGAGACTTGCGTTACCCTAAGATAGACAGGATGGCAGTGGTGTTACGTGCTCGACTCGGCGTCCGTCGTCGCTACCGCGACGACGTCCGCCTCGACTCGCGTTACCCTAAGATAGACAGGGTGGCAGTGGTGTGACGTGCTTGTCTCGGCGTCCGTCGTCGCTACCGCGACGACGTCCGCCTCGACTCGCGTTACCCTAAGATAGACAGGGTGGCAGTGGTGTCACGTGCTCGTCTCGGCATCCGTCGTCGCTACTGCGACGACGTCCGCCTCGACTTGCGTTACCCTAAGATAGACAGGGTGGCAGTGGTGTCACGTGCTCGTCTCGGCGTCCGTCGTGGCTACCGCGACGACGTCCGCTCGACTGGCGTTACCCTAAGATAGACAGGGTGGCAGTGGTGGCACGTGCTCGTCTCGGCGTCCATCGTCGCTATCGCGACGACGTCCACCTCGACTCGCGTTACGCTAAGAAAGGATGGCAGTGGTGTCACGTGCTCGTCTCGGCGTCCATCATCGCTACCGCGACGACGTCCGCCTCGACTCGCGTTACCCTAAGATAGACAGGGTGGCAGTGGTGTCACGTACTCGTCTCGGCGTCCATCGTCGCTACCGCGACGACGTCCGCCTCGACTCGCATTTCGCTAAGACAGGGTGGCAGTGGTGTCACGTGCTCGTCTCGGCGTCCGTCGTCGCTATCGCAACGGCGTCCGCCTCGACTCGCGTTACGCTAAGACAGGGTGGTAGTGGTGTCACGTGCTCGTCTCGGCATCCGTCGTCGCTACTGCGACGACGTCCGCCTCGACTTGCGTTACCCTAAGATAGACAGGGTGGCAGTGGTGTCACGTGCTCGTCTCGGCGTTCGTCGTGGCTACCGCGACGACGTCCGCTCGACTCGCGTTACCCTAAGATAGACAGGGTGGCAGTGGTGGCACGTGCTCGTCTCGGCGTCCATCATCGCTACCGCGACGACGTCCGCCTCGACTCGCATTTCGCTAAGACAGGGTGACAGTGGTGTCACGTGCTTGTCTCGGCGTCCGTCGTCGCTACCGTGACGACGTCCACCTCGACTCGCGTTACCCTAAGATAGACAGGGTGTCAGTGGTGTCACATGCTCGTCTCGGCATCCGTCGTCGCTACCGCGACGACGTCCGCCTCGACTCGCGTTACCCTAAGATAGACAGGGTGGCAGTGGTGTCACGTGCTCGTCTCGGCGTCCGTCGTCGCTACCGCGATGACGTCCGCCTCGACTCGCGTTACCCTAAGATAGACAGGGTGGTAGTGGTCTCACTGGCTCGTCTTGGCGTCCGTCGTCTCTACCGCGACGACGTCTGCCTCGACTCGCGTTACCCTAAGATAGACAGGGTGGCAGTGGTGTCATGTGCTCGTCTAGGCATCCGTCGTCGCTGCGACGACGTCCGCCTCGACTCGCGTGAGTGGCAGTGGTGTCACGTGCTCGTCTCGGCGTCCGTCGTCGCTGTCGCGACGATGTCCGCCTCGACTCGCGTTTCGCTAAGACAGGGTGGCAGTGGTGTCACGTGCTCGTCTCGGCGTCCGTCATCGCTACCGCGATGACATCCGCCTCGACTCGCGTTTTGCTAAGACAGGGTGGCAGTGGTGTCATGTGCTCGTCTTGGCGTCCGTCGTCGCTACCGCGACGACGTCCGCCTCGACTCGCGTTACCCTAAGATAGACAGGGAGGCAGTTGTGTCACGTACTCGTCTCGGCGTCGTAGTCGCTACCGTGACGACGTCCGCCTCGACTAGCATTATGCTAAGACAGGATAGCAGTGGTGTCACATGCTCGTCTCGGCGTCCGTCATCGCTATTGTGACGATGTCCGCCTCGACTCGCGTTTCGCTAAGACAGGGTGGCAGTGGTGTCACGTGCTCGTCTCGGCGTCCGTCGTCGCTATCGCAACGACGTCCGCCTCGACTCGCGTTACGCTAAGACTGGGTGGCAGTGGTGTCACGTGCTCGTCTCGGCATCCGTCGTCGCTACAGCGACGACGTCCGCCTCGACTTGCATTACCCTAAGATAGACAGGGTGGCAGTGGTGTCACGTGCTCGTCTCGGCGTTCGTCGTGGCTACCGCGACGACGTCCGCTCGACTCGCATTACCCTAAGATAGACAGGGTGGCAGTGGTGGCACGTGCTCGTCTCGGCGTCCATCGTCGCTATCGCCACGACGTCCGCCTCGACTCGCGTTACGCTAAGAAAGGATGGCAGTGGTGTCACGTGCTCGTCTCGGCGTCCATCATCGCTACCGTGACGACGTCCGCCTCGACTCGCGTTTCGCTAAGAAAGGGTGGCAGTGGTGTCACGTGCTCGTCTCGGCGTCCGTTGTCGCTACCGCGACGACGTCCGCCTCGACTCGCGTTACCCTAAGATAGACAGGGAGGCAGTTGTGTCACGTGCTCGTCTTGGCGTCGTAGTCGCTACCGCGACGACGTCCACCTCGACTCGCATTACGCTAAGACAGGATGGCAGTGGTGTCACGTGCTCGTCTCGGCGTCCGTCATCGCTACCGCAACGACGTCCGCCTCGACTCGAGTGACCCTAACATAGATAGGGTGGCAGTGGTGTCACGTGCTCGTCTCGGCGTCCATCGTCGCTACTGCGACGACGTCCGCCTCGACTCGCGTTTCGCTAAGACAGGGTGGCAGTGGTGTCACGTGCTCGTCTCGGCGTCCGTCATCGCTACCGCGAGGACGTCCGCCTCGACTCGCGTTTTGCTAAGACAGGGTGGCAGTGGTGTCACGTGCTCGTCTCGGCGTCCGTCGTCGCTACCGCGATGACGTCCGCCTTGACTCGCATTACCCTAAGATAGACAGGGTGGCAGTTGTGTCACGTGCTCGTCTCGGTGTCGTTGTCGCTACCGCGACGACGTCCGCCTCGACTCGCATTACGCTAAGACAGGATGGCAGTGGTGTCACGTGCTCGTCTCGTCGTCCGTCGTCTCTATCGCGACGACGTCCGCCTCGACTCGCGTTTCGCTAAGACAGGGTGGCAGTGGTGTCACGTGCTCGTCTCGGCGTCCGTCATCGCTACCGCGACGACGTCCGCCTCGACTCGCGTGACCCTAACATAGATAGGGTGGCAGTGGTGTCACATGCTCTTCTCGGAGTCCATCCTCGCTACCGCGACGACGTCCGCCATGACTCGCGTTTCGCTAAGACAGGGTGGCAGTGGTGTCACGTGCTTGTATCGGCGTCCGTCATCGCTACCGCGAGGACGTCCGCCTCGACTCGCGTTTTTCTAAGACAGGGTGGCAGTGGTGTCACGTGCTCGTCTCGGCGTCCGTCGTCGCTACCGCGATGACGTCCGCCTCGACTCGCGTTACCCTAAGATAGACAGGGTGGCAGTTGGGTCACGTGCTCGTCTCGGCGTCGTTGTCGCTACCGCGACGATGTCTACCTCGACACGCATTACGCTAAGACAGGATGGCAGTGGTGTCACGTGCTCGTCTCGGCGTCCGTCGTCGCTATCGCGACGACGTCCGCCTCGACTCGCGTTTCGCTAAGACAGGGTGGCAGTGGTGTCACGTGCTCGTCTCGGCGTCCGTCATCGCTACCGCGACGACGTCCGCCTCGACTCGCGTGACCCTAACATAGATAGGGTGGCAGTGGTGTCACATGCTCGTCTCGGCGTCCATCCTCGCTACCGCGACGACGTCCGCCACGACTCGCGTTTCGCTAAGACAGGGTGACAGTGGTCTCACGTGCTTGTCTTGGCGTCTGTCGTCGCTACCGCGACGACGTCCGCCTCGACTCGCGTTTCGCTAAGACAGGGTGGCAGTGGTGTCACGTGCTCATCTCGGCGTCCATCGTCGCTACCGCGACGACGTCCGTCTCGACTCGCGTTTTGCTAAGATAGGGTGGCAGTGGTGTCACGTGCTCGTCTCGGCATCCGTCGTCGCTACTGCGACGACGTCCGCCGAGACTTGCGTTACCCTAAGATAGACAGGGTGGCAGTGGTGTCACGTGCTCGTCTCGGCGTCCGTCGTCGCTACCGCGACGACGTCCACCTCGACTCGCGTTACCCTAAGATAGACAGGGTAGCAGTGGTGTCACGTGCTCGTCTCGGCGTCCGTCATCGCTACCGCGAGGACGTCCGCCTCGACTCGCATTTTTCTAAGACAGGGTGGCAGTGGTGTCATGTGCTCGTCTCTGCGTCCGTCGTCGCTACCGCGATGACGTCCGCCTCGACTCGCGTTACCCTAAGATAGACAGGGAGGCAGTTGTGTCACGTGCTCGTCTTGGCGTCGTAGTCGCTACCGCGACGACGTCCACCTCGACTCGCATTACGCTAAGACAGGATGGCAGTGGTGTCACGTGCTCGTCTCGGCGTCCGTCGTCGCTATTGCGACGACGTCCGCCTCGACTCGCGTTTCGCTAAGACAGGGTGGCAGTGGTGTCACGTGCTCGTCTCGGCGTCCGTCATCGCTACCGCGACGACGTCCGCCTCGACTCGCGTGACCCTAACATAGATAGGGTGGTAGTGGTGTCACGTGCTCGTCTCGGCGTCCATCGTCGCTATTGCGACGACGTCCGCCTCGACTCGCGTTTCGCTAAGACAGGGTGACAGTGGTGTCACGTGCTCGTCTCGGCGTCCGTCATCGCTACCGCGACGACGTCCGCCTCGACTCGCGTGACCCTAACATAGATAGGGTGGTAGTGGTGTCACGTGCTCGTCTCGGCGTCCATCGTCGCTACTGCGACGACGTCCACCTCGACTCGCGTTTCGCTAAGACAGGGTGACAGTGGTCTCACGTGCTTGTCTCGGCATCCGTCGTCGCTACCGCGACGACCTCCGCCTCGACTCGCGTTTCGCTAAGACAGGGTGGCAGTGGTGTCATGTGCTCGTCTCGGCGTCCGTCATCGCTACCGCGAGGACGTCCGCCTCGACTCGCGTTTTGCTAAGACAGGGTGGCAGTGGTGTCACGTGCTCGTCTCGGCGTCCGTCGTCGCTACCGCGATGACGTCCGCCTCGACTCGCGTTACCCTAAGATAGACAGGGTGGCAGTTGTGTCACGTGCTCGTCTCGGCGTCGTTGTCGCTACCGCGACGACGTCCGCCTCGACTCGCATTACGCTAAGACAGGATGGCAGTGGTGTCACGTGCTCGTCTCGGCGTCCGTCGTCGCTATTGCGACGACGTCCGCCTCGACTCGCGTTTCGCTAAGACAGGGTGGCAGTGGTGTCACGTGCTCGTCTCGGCGTCCGTCATCGCTACCGCGACGAAGTCCGCCTCGACTCGCGTGACCCTAACATAGATAGGGTGGCAGTGGTGTCACATGCTCGTCTCGGCGTCCATCATCGCTACCGCGACGACGTCCGCCTCGACTCGCGTTTCGCTAAGACAGGGTGGCAGTGGTGTCACGTGCTCGTCTCGGCGTCCGTCATCGCTACCGCGAGGACGTACGCCTCGACTCACGTTTTGCTAAGACAGGGTGGCAGTGGTGTCACGTGCTCGTCTCGGCGTCCGTCGTCGCTACCGCGACGACGTCCGCCTCGACTCGCGTTACCCTAAGATAGACAGGGTGGCAGTTATGTCACGTGCTTGTCTCGGCGTCGTTGTCGCTACCGCGACGACGTCCGCCTCGACTCGCATTATGCTAAGACAGGATGGCAGTGGTGTCACGTGCTCGTCTCGGCGTCCGTCGTCGCTATCGCGACGACGTCCGCCTCGACTCGCGTTTCGCTAAGACAGGGTGGCAGTGGTGTCACGTGCTCGTCTCGGCGTCCGTCATCGCTACCGCGATGACGTCCGCCTCGACTCGCGTGACCCTAACATAGATAGGGTGGCAGTGGTGTCACATGCTCGTCTCGGCGTCCATCATCGCTACCGCGACGACGTCCGCCACGACTCGCGTTTCGCGAAGACAGGGTGACAGTGGTCTCACGTGCTTGTCTCGGCGTCTGTCGTCGCTACCGCGACGACGTCCGCCTCGACTCGCGTTTCGCTAAGACAGGGTGGCAGTGGTGTCACGTGCTCATCTCGGCGTCCATCGTCGCTACCGCGACGACGTCCGTCTCGACTCGCGTTTTGCTAAGATAGGGTGGCAGTGGTGTCACGTGCTCGTCTCGGCATCCGTCGTCGCTACTGCGACGACGTCCGCCGAGACTTGTGTTACCCTAAGATAGACAGGGTGGCAGTGGTGTCACGTGCTCGTATCGGCGTCCGTCGTCGCTACCGCGACGACGTCCGCCTCGACTCGCGTTACCCTAAGATAGACAGGGTGGCAGTGGTCTCACGGGCCCGTCTTGGCGTCCGTCGTCTCTACCGCGACGACGTCTGCCTCGACTCGCGTTACCCTAAGATAGACAGGGTGGCAGTGGTGTCATGTGCTCGTCTAGGCGTCCGTCGTCGCCGCGACGACGTCCGCCTCCACTCGCGTGAGTGGCAGTGGTGTCACGTGCTCGTCTCGGCGTCCGTTGTCGCTATCGCGACGACGTCCGCCTCGACTCGCGTTTCGCTAAGACAGGATGGCAGTGGTGTCACGTGCTCGTCTCGGCGTCTGTCATCGCTACCGCGATGACGTCCGCCTCGACTCGCGTTTTGCTAAGACAGGGTGGCAGTGGTGTCACGTGCTCGTCTCGTCGTCCGTCGTCGCTACCGCGACGACGTCCGCCTCGACTCGCGTTACCCTAAGATAGACAGGGAGGCAGTTGTGTCACGTGCTCGTCTTTGCGTCGTAGTCGCTACCGCGACGACGTCCACCTCGACTCGCATTACGCTAAGACAGGATGGCAGTGGTGTCACGTGCTCGTCTCGGCGTCCGTCGTCGCTATTGCGACGACGTCCGCCTCGACTCGTGTTTCGCTAAGACAGGGTGGCAGTGGTGTCACGTGCTCGTCTCGGCGTCCGTCATCGCTACCGCGACGACGTCCGCCTCGACTCGCGTGACCCTAACATAGATAGGGTGGCAGTGGTGTCACGTGCTCGTCTTGGCGTCCATCGTCGCTACTGCGACGACGTCCGCCTCGACTCGCGTTTCGCTAAGACAGGGTGACAGTGGTCTCACGTGCTTGTCTCGGCGTCCGTCGTCGCTACCGCGACGACGCCCGCCTCGACTCGCGTTTCGCTAAGACAGGGTGGCAGTGGTGTCACGTGCTCGTCTCGGCGTCCGTCATCGCTACCGCGAGGACGTCCGCCTCGACTCGCGTTTTGCTAAGACAGGGTGGCAGTGGTGTCACGTGCTCGTCTCGGCGTCCGTCGTCGCTACCGCGATGACGTCCGCCTCGACTCGCGTTACCCTAAGATAGACAGGGTGGCAGTTGTGTCACGTGCTCGTCTCGGCGTCGTTGTTGCTACCGCGATGACGTCCGCCTCGACTCGCATTACGCTAAGACAGGATGGCAGTGGTGTCACGTGCTCGTCTCGGCGTCCGTCGTCGCTATCGCGACGACGTCCGCCTCGACTCGCGTTTCGCTAAGACAGGTTGGCAGTGGTGTCACGTGCTCGTCTCGACGTCCGTCATCGCTACCGCGACGACGTCCGCCTCGACTCGCGTGACCCTAACATAGATAGGGTGGCAGTGGTGTCACATGCTCGTCTCGGCGTCCATCATCGCTACCGCGACGACGTCCGCCACGACTCGCGTTACCCTAAGATAGACAGGGTGGCAGTGGTGTCACGCGCTCGTCTCGGCATCCGTCGTCGCTACTGCGACGACGTCCACCTCGACTCGCGTTACCCTAAGATAGACAGGGTCGCAGTGGTGTGACGTGCTCGTCTCGGCGTCCGTCGTCGGTACCGCGACGACGTCCGCCTCGACTCGTGTTACCCTAAGATAGACAGGGTGGCAGTGGTGTCACGTGCTCGTCTCGGCGTCCATTGTCGCTACCGCGACGACGTCCGCCTCGACTCGCGTTTCGCTAAGACAGGGTGGCAGCGGTGTCACGTGCTCGTCTCGGCGTCCGTCGTCGCTATCGCAACGACATCCGCCTCGACTCGCGTTACGCTAAGACAGGGTGGCAGTGGTGTCACGTGCTCGTCTCGGCATCCGTCGTCGCTACTGCGATGACGTCCGCCTCGACTTGCGTTACCCTAAGATAGACAGGGTGGCAGTGGTGTCACGTGCTCGTCTCGGCGTCCGTCGTCGCTACCGCGATGACGTCCGCCTCGACTTGCGTTACCCTAAGATAGACAGGGTGGCAGTGGTGGCACGTGCTCGTCTCGGCGTCCATCGTCGCTATCGCGATGACGTCTGCCTCGACTCGCGTTACGCTAAGAAAGGATGGCAGTGGTGTCACGTGCTCGTCTCGGCGTCCATCGTCGCTACCGCGACGACGTCCGCCTCGACTCGCATTACCCTAAGATAGACAGGGTGGCAGTGGTGTCACGTGCTCGTCTCGGCGTCCATCGTCGGTACCGCGACGACGTCCGCCTCGACTCGCGTTTCGCTAAGACAGGGTGGCAGTGGTGTCACGTGCTCGTCTCGGCGTCCGTCGTCGCTATCGCAACGACGTCCGCCTCGACTCGCGTTACGCTAAGACAGGGTGGCAGTGGTGTCACGTGCTCGTCTCGGCATCCGTCGTCGCTACTGCGAGGACGTCCTCCTCGACTTGCGTTACCCTAAGATAGACAGGGTGGCAGTGGTGTCACGTGCTCGTCTCGGCGTCCGTCGTGGCTACCGCGACGACGTCCGCTCGACTCGCGTTACCCTAAGATAGACAGGGTGGCAGTGGTGGCACGTGCTCGTCTCGGCGTCCATCGTCGCTATCGCGACGACGTCCGCCTCGACTCGCGTTACGCTAAGAAAGGATGGCAGTGGTGTCACGTGCTCGTCTCGGCGTCCATCATCGCTACCACGACGACGTCCGCCTCGACTCGCGTTTCGCTAAGACAGGGTGGCAGTGGTGTCAAGTGCTTGTCTCGGCGTCCGTCGTCGCTACCGCGACGACGTCCACCTCGACTCGCGTTACCCTAAGATAGACAGGGTGGCAGTGGTGTCACATGCTTGTCTCGGCATCCGTCATCGCTACCGCGACGATGTCCGCCTCGACAAGCGTTACCCTAAGATAGACAGGGTGGCAGTGGTGTCACGTGCTCGTCTCGGCGTCCGTCGTCGCTACCGCGTCGACGTCCGCCTCGACTCGCGTTACCCTAAGATAGACAGGGAGGCAGTTGTGTCACGTGCTCGTCTCGGTGTCGTAGTCGCTACCGCGACGACGTCCGCCTCGACTCGCATTATGCTAAGACAGGATGGCAGTGGTGTCACGTGCTCGTCTCGGCGTCCGTCGTCGCTATTGCGACGACGTCCCCCTCGACCCGCGTTTCGCTAAGACAGGGTGGCAGTGGTGTCACGTGCTCGTCTCGGCGTCCGTCATTGCTACTGCGACGACGTCCGCCTCGACGCGCGTTTCGCTAAGACAGGGTGGCAGTGGTGTCACGTGCTCGTCTCGGCGTCCGTCGTCGCAATCGCAACGACGTCTGCCTCGACTCGCGTTTCGCTAAGACAGGGTGACAGTGGTCTCACGTGCTTGTCTCGGCGTCCGTCCTCGCTACCGCGACGACGTCCGCCTCGACTCGCGTTTCGCTAAGACAGGGTGGCAGTGGTGTCATGTGCTCGTCTCGGCGTCCATCGTCGCTATCGCGACGACGTCCGCCTCGACTCGCGTTTCGCTAAGACAGGGTGACAGTGGTCTCACGTGCTTGTCTCGGCGTCCGTCGTCGCTACCGCGACGACGTGCGCCTCGACTCGCGTTTCGCTAAGACAGGGTGGCAGTGGTGTTACGTGCTCGTCTCGGCGTCCTTCGTCGCTATCGCGACGATGTCCGCCTCGACTCGCGTTTCGCTAAGACAAAGTGGCAGTGGTGTCCCATGCTTGTCTCGGCGTCCGTCGTCGCTACCGTGACGACGTCCGCCTCGACTCGTGTTTCGCTAAGACAGGGTGGCACTGGTGTCACGTGCTCGTCTCGGCGTCCGTCGTCGCTATCGCGACGACGTCCGCCTCGACTCGCGGTACGCTAAGACAGGGTGGCAGCGGTGTCACGTGCTTATCTCGGCGTCCGTCGTCGCTACCGCGACGACGTCCGCCTCGACTCGCCTTTTGCTAAGACAGGGTGGCAGTGGTGTCACGTGCTCGTCTCGGTGTCCGTCGTCGCTACCGCGACGACGTACGCCTCGACTCGCATTACCCTAAGATAGATAGGGTGGCAGTTGTGTCACGTGCTTGTCTCGGCGTCGTAGTCGCTACCGCGACGACGTCCGCCTCGACTCGCATTACGCTAAGACAGGATGGCAGTGGTGTCATATTGCTCGTCTCGATGTCCGTCCTCGCTACCGCGACGAAATCCGCCTCGACTCACGTTTTGCTAAGACAGGGTGGCAGTGGTATCACGTGCTCGTCTCGGCGTCCGTCGTCGATACCGCGACGATGTCCGCCTCGACTCGCATTACGCTAAGACAGGGTGGCAGTGGTGTCACGTGCTCGTCTCAGCGTCCGTCATCGCTATCGCGACGACGTCCGCCTCGACTCGCGTGACCCTAACATAGATAGGGTGGCAGTGGTGTCACGTGCTCGTCTCGGCGTCCATCGTCGCTACCGCGACGACCTCCGCCTCGACTCGCGTTTCGCTAAGACAGGGTGACAGTGGTCTCACGTGCTTGTCTCGGTGTCTGTCGTCGCTACCGCGATGACGTCCGCCTCAACTCGCGTTTCGCTAAGACAGGGTGGCAGTGGTGTCACGTGCTCGTCTCGGCGTCCATCGTCGCTATCGCGACGACGTCCGCCTCGACTCGCGTTTCGCTAAGACAGGGTGACAGTGGTCTCACGTGCTTGTCTCGGCGTCCGTCGTCACTACCGCGACGACGTGCGCCTCGACTCGCGTTTCGCTAAGACAGGGTGGAAGTGGTGTTACGTGCTCATCTTGGCGTCCTTCGTCGCTATCGCGACGATGTCTGCCTCGACTCGCGTTTCGCTAAGACAAAGTGGCAGTGGTGTCACATGCTTGTCTCGGCGTCCGTCGCCGCTACCGCGACGACGTCCGCCTCGACTCGTGTTTCGCTAAGACAGGGTGGCACTGGTGTCACGTGCTCGTCTCGGCGTCCGTCGTCGCCATCGCGACGACGTACGCCTCGACTCGCGGTACGCTAAGACAGGGTGGCAGTGGTGTCACGTGCTTGTTTCGGCGTCCGTCGTCGCTACCGCGACAACGTCCGCCTCGACTCGCGTTTTGCTAAGACAGGGTGGCAGTGGTGTCACGTGCTCGTCTCGGCGTCCGTCGTCGCTACCGCGACGACGTACGCCTCGAATCGCGTTACCCTAAGATAGACAGGGTGGCAGTTGTGTCACGTGCTTGTCTCGGCGTCGTAGTCGCTACCGCGACGACGTCCGCCTCGACTCGCATTACGCTAAGACAGGATGGCAGTGGTGTCACGTGCTCGTCTCGACGTCCGTCCTCACTACCGCGATGACGTCCGCCTCGACTCACGTTTTGCTAAGACAGGGTGGCAGTGGTGTCACGTGCTCGTCTCGGCGTCCGTCGTCGCTACCGCGACGACGTCCGCCTCGACTCGTGTTACCCTAAGATAGACAGGGTGGCAGTTGTGTCACGTGCTCGTCTCGGGGTCGTAGTCGCTACCGCGACGACGTCCGCCTCGACTCGCATTACGCTAAGACAGGAAGGCAGTGGTGTCACGTGCTCGTCTCGGCGTCCGTCATCGATACCGCGACGACGTCCGCCTCGACTCGCATTACGCTAAGACAGGGTGGCAGTGGTGTCACGTGCTCGTCTCAGCGTCCGTCATCGCTACCGCGATGACGTCCGCCTCGACTCGCGTGACCCTAACATAGATAGGGTGGCAGTGGTGTCACGTGCTCGTCTCGGCGTCCATCGTCGCTACCGCGACGACGTCCGCCTCGACTCGCGTTTCGCTAAGACAGGGTGGCAGTGGTGTCACGTGCTCGTCTCGGCGTCCATCATCGCTATCGCGACGACGTCTGCCTCGACTCGCGTTTCGCTAAGACAGGGTGACAGTGGTCTCACGTGCTTGTCTCGGCGTCCGTCGTCGCTACCGCGACGACGTGCGCCTCGACTCGCGTTTTGCTAAGACAGGGTGGCACTGGTGGCACGTGCTCGTCTCGGCGTCCTTCGCCGCTATCGCGACGATGTCCGCCTCGACTCGCGTTTCACTAAGACAAAGTGGCAGTGGTGTCACATGCTTGTCTCGGTGTCCGTCGTCGCTACCGCGACATAGTCCGCCTCGACTCGTGTTTCGCTAAGACAGGGTGGCAGTGGTGTCACGTGCTCGTCTCGGCGACCGTCATTGCTACTGCGACGACATCCGCCTCGACTCGTGTTTCGCTAAGACAGGGTGGCAGTGGTGTCACGTGCTCGTCTCGGCGTCCGTCGTCGCTATCGCAACGGCGTCCGCCTCGACTCGCGTTTCGCTAAGACAGGGTGACAGTGGTCTCACGTGCTTGTCTCGGCGTCCGTCATCGCTACCGCGACGACGTCCGCCTCGACTCGCGTTTCGCTAAGACAGGGTGGCAGTGGTGTCATGTGCTCGTCTCGGCGTCCATCGTCGCTATCGCGACGACGTCCGCCTCGACTCGCGTTTCGCTAAGACAGGGTGACAGTGGTCTCACGTGCTTGTCTCGGCGTCCGTCGTCGCTACCGCGACGACGTGCGCCTCGACTCGCGTTTCGCTAAGACAGGGTGGCAGTGGTGTTACGTGCTCGTCTCGGCGTCCTTCGTCGCTATCGCGACGATGTCCGCCTCGACTCGCGTTTCGCTAAGACAAAGTGGCAGTGGTGTCACATGCTTGTCTCGGCGTCCGTCGTCGCTACCGCGACGACGTCCGCCTCGACTCGTGTTTCGCTAAGACAGGGTGGCACTGGTGTCACGTGCTCGTCTCGGCGTCCGTCGTCGCTATCGCGACAACGTCCGCCTCGACTCGCGGTACGCTAAGACAGGGTGGCAGTGGTGTCACGTGCTTATCTCGGCGTCCGTCGTCGCTACCGCGACGACGTCCGCCTCGACTCGCCTTTTGCTAAGACAGGGTGGCAGTGGTGTCACGTGCTCGTCTCGGTGTCCGTCGTCGCTACCGCGACGACGTACGCCTCGACTCGCATTACCCTAAGATAGATAGGGTGGCAGTTGTGTCACGTGCTTGTCTCGGCGTCGTAGTCGCTACCGCGACGACGTCCGCCTCGACTCGCATTACGCTAAGACAGGATGGCAGTGGTGTCACGTTGCTCGTCTCGATGTCCGTCCTCGCTACCGCGACGAAATCCGCCTCGACTCACGTTTTGCTAAGACAGGGTGGCAGTGTTATGACGTGCTCGTCTCGGCGTCCGTCGTCGATACCGCGACGATGTCCGCCTCGACTCGCATTACGCTAAGACAGGGTGGCAGTGGTGTCACGTGCTCGTCTCAGCGTCCGTCATAGCTATCGCGACGACGTCCGCCTCGACTCGCGTGACCCTAACATAGATAGGGTGGCAATGGTGTCACGTGCTCGTCTCGGCGTCCATCGTCGCTACCGCAACGACCTCCGCCTCGACTCGCGTTTCGCTAAGACAGGGTGACAGTGGTCTCACGTGCTTGTCTCGGCGTCTGTCGTCGCTACCGCGACGACGTCTGCCTCAACTCGCGTTTCGCTAAGACAGGGTGGCAGTGGTGTCACGTGCTCGTCTCGGCGTCCATCGTCGCTATCGCGACGACGTCCGCCTCGACTCGCGTTTCGCTAAGACAGGGTGACAGTGGTCTCACGTGCTTGTCTCGGCGTCCGTCGTCGCTATCGCGACGATGTCCGCCTCGACTCGCGTTTCGCTAAGACAAAGTGGCAGTGGTGTCACATTCTTGTCTCGGCGTCCGTCGTCGCTACCGCGACGACGTCTGCCTCGACTCGTGTTTCGCTAAGACAGGGTGGCACTGGTGTCACGTGCTCGTCTCGGCGTCCGTCGTCGCTATCGCGACGACGTACGCCTCGACTCGCGGTTCGCTAAGACAGGGTGGCAGTGGTGCCACGTGCTTGTTTCGGCGTCCGTCGTCGCTACCGCGACAACGTCCGCCTCGACTCGCGTTTTGCTAAGACAGGGTGGCAGTGGTGTCACGTGCTCGTCTCGGCGTCCGTCGTCGCTACCGCGACGACGTACGCCTCGACTCGCGTTACCCTAAGATAGACAGGGTGGCAGTTGTGTCACGTGCTTGTCTCGGCGTCGTAGTCGCTACCGCGACGACTTCCGCCTCGACTCGCATTACGCTAAGACAGGATGGCAGTGGTGTCACGTGCTCGTCTCGACGTCCGTCCTCACTACCGCGACGACGTCCGCCTCGACTCACGTTTTGCTAAGACAGGGTGGCAGTGGTGTCACGTGCTCGTCTCGGCGTCCGTCGTCGCTACCGCGACGACGTCCGCCTCGACTCGTGTTACCCTAAGATAGACAGGGTGGCAGTTGTGTCACGTGCTCGTCTCGGGGTCGTAGTCGCTACCGCGACGATGTCCGCCTCGACTCGCATTACGCTAAGACAGGATGGCAGTGGTGTCACGTGCTCGTCTCGGCGTCCGTCGTCGATACCGCGACGACGTCCGCCTCGACTCGCATTACGCTAAGATAGGGTGGCAGTGGTGTCACGTGCTCGTCTCAGCGTCCGTCATCGCTGCCGCGATGACGTCCGCCTCGACTCGCGTGACCCTAACATAGATAGGGTGGCAGTGGTGTCACGTGCTCGTCTCGGCGTCCATCGTCGCTACCGCGACGACGTCCGCCTCGACTCGCATTTCGCTAAGACAGGGTGACAGTGGTCTCACGTGCTTGTCTCGGCGTCTGTCGTCGCTACCGCGACGACGTCCGCCTCGACTCGCGTTTCGCTAAGACAGGGTGGCAGTGGTGTCACGTGCTCGTCTCGGCGTCCATCATCGCTATCGCGACGACGTCCGCCTCGACTCGCGTTTCGCTAAGACAGGGTGACAGTGGTCTCACGTGCTTGTCTCGGCTTCCGTCGTCGCTACCGCGACGACGTGCGCCTCGACTCGCGTTTCGCTAAGACAGGGTGGCACTGGTGGCACGTCCTCGTCTCGGCGTCCTTCCCCGCTATCGCGACGATGTCCGCCTCGACTCGCGTTTCGCTAAGACAAAGTGGCAATGGTGTCACATGCTTGTCTCGGCGTCCGTCGTCGCTACCGCGACGTAGTCCGCCTCGACTCGTGTTTCGCTAAGACAGGGTGGCACTGGTGTCACGTGCTCGTCTCGGCGTCCGTCGTTGCTATCGCGACGACGTCCGCCTCGACTCGCGTTACGCTAAGACAGGGTGGCAGTGGTGTCACGTGCTTGTCTAGGCGTTCGTCGTCGCTACCGCGACGACGTCCGCCTCGACTCGCGTTTTGCTAAGACAGGGTGGCAGTGGTGTCTCGTGCTCGTCTCGACGTCCGTCGTCGCTACCGAGACGACGTCCGCCTCGACTCGCGTTACCCTAAGATAGACAGGGTGGCAGTTGTGTCACGTGCTTGTCTCGGCGTCGTAGTCGCTACCGCGACGACGTCCGCCTCGACTCGCATTACGCTAAGACAGGATGGCAGTGGTGTCACGTGCTCGTCTCGACGTCCGTCCTCGCTACCGCGACGACGTTCGCCTCGACTCACGTTTTGCTAAGACAGGGTGGCAGTGGTGTCACGTGCTCGTCTCGGCGTCTGTCGTCGCTACCGCGACGACGTACGCCTCGACTCGCGTTACCCTAAGATAGATAGGGTGGCAGTTGTGTCACGTGCTCGTCTCGGGATCGTAGTCGCTACCGCGACGACGTCCGCCTCGACTCGCATTTCGTTAAGACAGGATGGCAGTGGTGTCACGTGCTCGTCTCGGCGTCCGTCGTCGATACCGCGACAACGTCCGCCTCGACTCGCATTACGCTAAGACAGGGTGGCAGTGGTGTCACGTGCTCGTCTCAGCATCCATCATCGCTACCGCGATGACGTCCGCCTCGACTCGCGTGACCCTAACATAGATAGGGTGGCAGTGGTGTCACGTGCTCGTCTCGGCATCCATGGTCGCTACCGCGACGACGTCCGCCTCGACTCACGTTTCGCTAAGACAGGGTGACAGTGGTGTCACATGCTCTTCTCGGCGTCCGTCATCGCTACCGCGACGACGTCCGCCTCGACTCGCGTGACCCTAACATAGATAGGGTGGCAGTGGTGTCACGTGCTCGTCTCGGCGTCCATCGTCGCTACCGCGACGACGTCTGCCTCGACTCGCGTTTCGCTAAGACAGGGTGGCAGTGGTGTCACGTGCTCGTCTCGGCGTCCGTCATCGCTACCGCGACGACGTCCGCCTCGACTCGCGTTTTGCTAAGACAGGGTGGCAGTGGTGTCACGTGCTCGTCTTGGCATCCGTCGTCGCTACCGCGACGACGTCCGCCTCGACTCGCGTTACCCTAAGATAGACAGGGTGGCAGTTGTGTCACGTGCTCGTCTCGGCATCGTAGTCGCTACCGCGACGACGTCCGCCTCGACTCGCATTACACTAAGACAGGATGGCAGTGGTGTCACGTGCTCGTCTCAGCGTCCGTTGTCGCTATCACGACGACGTCCGCCTTGACTCGCGTTTCGCTAAGACAGGGTGGCAGTGGTGTCACGTGCTCGTCTCGGCGTCCGTCCTCGCTACCGCGACGACGTCCGCCTCGACTCGCGTGACCCTAACATAGATAGGGTGGCAGTGGTGTCACGTGCTCGTCTCGGCGTCCATCGTCGCTACCGCGAGGACGTCCGCCTCGACTCGCGTTTCGCTAAGACAGGGTGACAGTGGTCTCACGTGCTTGTCTCGGCGTCTGTCGTCGCTACCGCGACGACGTCCGCCTCGACTTGCGTTTCGCTAAGATAGGGTGGCAGTGGTGTCACGTGCTCGTCTCGGCGTCCCTCGTCGCTACCGCGACGACGTCCGCCTCGACTCGCGTTTCGCTAAGACAGGGTGACAGTGGTCTCACGTGCTTGTCTCGGCGTCTGTCGTCGCTACCGCGACGACGTCCGCCTCGACTCGCGTTTCGCTAAGACAGGGTGGCAGTGGTGTCACGTGCTCGTCTCGGCGTCCATCATCGCTATCGCGACGACGTCCGCCTCGACTCGCGTTTCGCTAAGACAGGGTGACAGTGGTCTCACGTGCTTGTCTCGGCGTCCGTCGTCGCTACCGCGACGACGTGCGCCTCGACTCGCGTTTCGCTAAGACAGGGTGGCACTGGTGGCACGTGCTCGTCTCGGCGTCCTTCCCCGCTATCGCGACGATGTCCGCCTCGACTCGCGTTTCGCTAAGACAAAGTGGCAGTGGTGTCACATGCTTGTCTCGGCGTCCGTCGTCGCTACCGCGACGTAGTCCGCCTCGACTCGTGTTTCGCTAAGACAGGGTGGCACTGGTGTCACGTGCTCGTCTCGGCGTCCGTCGTCGCTATCGCAACGACGTCCGCCTCGACTCGCGTTACGCTAAGACAGGGTGGCAGTGGTGTCACGTGCTTGTCTCGGCGTTCGTCGTCGCTACCGCGACGACGTCCGCCTCGACTCGCGTTTTGCTAAGACAGGGTGGCAGTGGTGTCTCGTGCTCGTCTCGACGTCCGTCATCGCTACCGAGACGACGTCCGCCTCGACTCGCGTTACCCTAAGATAGACAGGGTGGCAGTTGTGTCACGTGCTTGTCTCGGCGTCGTAGTCGCTACCGCGACGACGTCCGCCTCGACTCGCATTACGCTAAGACAGGATGGCAGTGGTGTCACGTGCTCGTCTCGACGTCCGTCCTCGCTACCGCGACGACGTTCGCCTCGACTCACGTTTTGCTAAGACAGGGTGGCAGTGGTGTCACGTGCTCGTCTCGGCGTCTGTCGTCGCTACCGCGACGACGTACGCCTCGACTCGCGTTACCCTAAGATAGATAGGGTGGCAGTTGTGTCACGTGCTCGTCTCGGGATCGTAGTCGCTACCGCGACGACGTCCGCCTCGACTCGCATTTCGTTAAGACAGGATGGCAGTGGTGTCACGTGCTCGTCTCGGCGTCCGTCGTCGATACCGCGACAACGTCCGCCTCGACTCGCATTACGCTAAGACAGGGTGGCAGTGGTGTCACGTGCTCGTCTCAGCATCCATCATCGCTACCGCGATGACGTCCGCCTCGACTCGCGTGACCCTAACATAGATAGGGTGGCAGTGGTGTCACGTGCTCGTCTCGGCGTCCATGGTCGCTACCGCAACGACGTCCGCCTCGACTCGCGTTTCGCTAAGACAGGGTGACAGTGGTGTCACATGCTCGTCTCGGCGTCCGTCATCGCTACCGCGACGACGTCCGCCTCGACTCGCGTGACCCTAACATAGATAGGGTGGCAGTGGTGTCACGTGCTCGTCTCAGCGTCCATCGTCGCTACCGCGACGACGTCTGCCTCGACTCGCGTTTCGCTAAGATAGGGTGGCAGTGGTGTGACGTGCTCGTCTCGGCGTCCGTCATCGCTACCGCGACGATGTCCGCCTCGACTCGCGTTTTGCTAAGACAGGGTGGCAGTGGTGTCACGTGCTCGTCTTGGCGTCTGTCGTCGCTACCGCGACGACGTCCGCCTCGACTCGCGTTACCCTAAGATAGATAGGGTGGCAGTTGTGTCACGTGCTCGTCTCGGCATCGTAGTCGCTACCGCGACGACGTCCGCCTCGACTCGCATTACACTAAGACAGGATGGCAGTGGTGTCACGTGCTCGTCTCGGCGTCCGTTGTCGCTATCACGACGACGTCCGCCTCGACTCGCGTTTCGCTAAGACAGGGTGGCAGTGGTGTCACGTGCTCGTCTCGGCGTCCGTCATCGCTACCGCGACGACGTCCGCCTCGACTCGCGTGACCCTAACATAGATAGGGTGGCAGTGGTGTCACGTGCTCGTCTCGGCGTCCATCGTCGCTACCGCGAGGACGTCCGCCTCGACTCGCGTTTCGCTAAGACAGGGTGACAGTGGTCTCATGTGCTTGTCTCGGCGTCTGTCGTCGCTACCGCGACGACGTCCGCCTCGACTTGCGTTTCGCTAAGATAGGGTGGCAGTGGTGTCACGTGCTCGTCTCGGCGTCCCTCGTCGCTATCGCGGCGACGTCCGCCTCGACTCGCGCTTCGCTAAGACAGGGTGACAGTGGTCTCACATGCTTGTCTCGGCGTCCGTCGTCGCTACCGCGACGACGTCCGCCTCGACTCGCGTTTCGCTAAGACAGGGTGGCAGTGGTGTCACGTGCTCGTCTCGGCGTCCTTCATCGCTATCGCGACGATGTCCGCCTCGACTCGCGTTTCGCTAAGACAGAGTGGCAGTGGTGTCACATGCTTGTCTCCGCGTCCGTCGTCGCTACCGCGACGACGTCCGCCTCGACTCGTGTTTCGCTAAGACAGGGTGGCAGTGGTGTCACTGCTCGTCTCGGCGTCCGTCGTCGCTACCGCGAGGACGTCCGCCTCGACTCGCGTTACGCTAAGACAGGGTGGCAGTGGTGTCACGTGCTCGTCTCGGCGTCCATCGTCGCTACCGCGACGACGTCCGCCTCGACTCGCGTTTCGCTAAGATAGGGTGGCGGTTGTGTCACGTGCTCGTCTCGGCGTCCGTCGTCGCTATCGCGACGACGTCCGCCTCGACTCGCGTTACGCAAAGACAGGGTGGCAGTGGTGTCACGTGCTCGTCTCGGCGTCCATCGTCGCTACCGCGATGACGTCCGCCTCGACTCGCGTTACCCTAAGAAAGACAGCGTGGCAGTTGTGTCACGTGCTCGTCTCGGCGTCGTAGTCGCTACCGCGACGACGTCCGCCTTGACTCGCATTACACTAAGACAGGATGGCAGTGGTGTCACGTGCTCGTCTCGGCGTCCATCGTCGCTATGGCGACCATGTCTGCCTCGACTCGCGTTTTGCTAAGACTGGGTGGCAGTGGTGTCACGTGCTTGTCTCGGCGTCCGTCGTCGCTACCGCGACGACGTCCGCCTCGACTCGCGTTTCGCTAAGACAGGATGGCAGTGGTGTCACGTGCTCGTCTCGGCATCCATCGTTGCTAACGCGACGATGTCCGCCTCGACTCGCGTTTCGCTAAGACAGAGTGGCAGTGGTGTCACATGCTTGTCTCGGCGTCCGTCGTCGCTACCGCCACGACGTCCGCCTCGACTCGTGTTTCGCTAAGACAGGGTGGCAGTGGTGTCACGTGCTCGTCTCGGCGTCCGTCGTCACTACCGCGACGACGTCCGCCTCGACTCTCGTTACGCTAAGACAGGGTGGCAGTAGTGTCACGTGCTCGTCTCGGCGTCCGTCGTCGCTACCGCGACGACGTCCGCCTGGACTCGCGTTTCGCTAAGACATGGTGGCAGTGGTGTCACGTGCTCGTCTCGGCGTCCGTCGTCGCTATCGCGACGACGTCCGCCTCGACTCGCGTTACGCTAAGACAGGGTGGCAGTGGTGTCACGTGCTTGTCTCAGCGTCCGTCGTCGCTACCGCGACGACGTCCGCCTCGACTCGCGTTTTGCTAAGACAGGGTGGCAGTGGTGTCACGTGCTCGTCTCGGCGTCGTAGTCGTTACCGCGACGACGTCCGCCTCGACTCGCATTACGCTAAGACAGGATGGCAGTGGTGTCACGTGCTCGTCTCGGCGTCCGTCGTCGCTAGCGCGACGACGTCCGCCTCGACTCGCGTTTCCCTAAGACAGGGTGGCAGTGGTGTCAAGTGCTCGTCTCGGCGTACGTCGTCGCTACCGCGACGACGTCCGCCTCGACTCGCGTTACCCTAAGATAGACAGGGTGGCAGTGGTCTCACTGGCTCGTCTTGGCGTCCGTCGTCGCTACCGCGACGACGTCTGCCTCGACTCGCGTTACCCTAAGATAGACAGGGTGGCAGTGGTGTCATGTTCTCGTCTAGGCGTCCGTCGTCGCTACCGCGACGACGTCCGCCTCGACTCGCGTGAGTGGCAGTGGTGTCACGTGCTCGTCTCGGCGTCCATCGTCGCTACCGCGACGACGTCCGCCTCGACTCGCGTTTCGCTAAGATAGGGTGGCGGTTGTGTCACGTGCTCGTCTCGGCGTCCGTCGTCGCTATCGCGACGACGTCCGCCTCGACTCGCGTTACGCAAAGACAGGGTGGCAGTGGTGTCACGTGCTCGTCTCGGCGTCCGTCGTCGCTACCGCGACGACGTCCGCCTCGACTCGCGTTTCGCTAAGATAGGGTGGCGGTTGTGTCACGTGCTCGTCTCGGCGTCCTTCCCCGCTATCGCGACGATGTCCGCCTCGACTCGCGTTTCGCTAAGACAAAGTGGCAGTGGTGTCACATGCTTGTCTCGGCGTCCGTCGTCGCTACCGCGACGTAGTCCGCCTCGACTCGTGTTTCGCTAAGACAGGGTGGCACTGGTGTCACGTGCTCGTCTCGGCGTCCGTCGTCGCTATCGCAACGACGTCCGCCTCGACTCGCGTTACGCTAAGACAGGGTGGCAGTGGTGTCACGTGCTTGTCTCGGCGTTCGTCGTCGCTACCGCGACGACGTCCGCCTCGACTCGCGTTTTGCTAAGACAGGGTGGCAGTGGTGTCTCGTGCTCGTCTCGACGTCCGTCATCGCTACCGAGACGACGTCCGCCTCGACTCGCGTTACCCTAAGATAGACAGGGTGGCAGTTGTGTCACGTGCTTGTCTCGGCGTCGTAGTCGCTACCGCGACGACGTCCGCCTCGACTCGCATTACGCTAAGACAGGATGGCAGTGGTGTCACGTGCTCGTCTCGACGTCCGTCCTCGCTACCGCGACGACGTTCGCCTCGACTCACGTTTTGCTAAGACAGGGTGGCAGTGGTGTCACGTGCTCGTCTCGGCGTCTGTCGTCGCTACCGCGACGACGTACGCCTCGACTCGCGTTACCCTAAGATAGATAGGGTGGCAGTTGTGTCACGTGCTCGTCTCGGGATCGTAGTCGCTACCGCGACGACGTCCGCCTCGACTCGCATTTCGTTAAGACAGGATGGCAGTGGTGTCACGTGCTCGTCTCGGCGTCCGTCGTCGATACCGCGACAACGTCCGCCTCGACTCGCATTACGCTAAGACAGGATGGCAGTGGTGTCACGTGCTCGTCTCAGCATCCATCATCGCTACCGCGATGACGTCCGCCTCGACTCGCGTGACCCTAACATAGATAGGGTGGCAGTGGTGTCACGTGCTCGTCTCGGCGTCCATGGTCGCTACCGCAACGACGTCCGCCTCGACTCGCGTTTCGCTAAGACAGGGTGACAGTGGTGTCACATGCTCGTCTCGGCGTCCGTCATCGCTACCGCGACGACGTCCGCCTCGACTCGCGTGACCCTAACATAGATAGGGTGGCAGTGGTGTCACGTGCTCGTCTCAGCGTCCATCGTCGCTACCGCGACGACGTCTGCCTCGACTCGCGTTTCGCTAAGATAGGGTGGCAGTGGTGTGACGTGCTCGTCTCGGCGTCCGTCATCGCTACCGCGACGATGTCCGCCTCGACTCGCGTTTTGCTAAGACAGGGTGGCAGTGGTGTCACGTGCTCGTCTTGGCGTCTGTCGTCGCTACCGCGACGACGTCCGCCTCGACTCGCGTTACCCTAAGATAGACAGGGTGGCAGTTGTGTCACGTGCTCGTCTCGGCATCGTAGTCGCTACCGCGATGACGTCCGCCTCGACTCGCATTACACTAAGACAGGATGGCAGTGGTGTCACGTGCTCGTCTCGGCGTCCGTTGTCGCTATCACGACGACGTCCGCCTCGACTCGCGTTTCGCTAAGACAGGGTGGCAGTGGTGTCACGTGCTCGTCTCGGCGTCCGTCATCGCTACCGCGACGACGTCCGCCTCAACTCGCGTGACCCTAACATAGATAGGGTGGCAGTGGTGTCTCGTGCTCGTCTCGGCGTCCATCGTCGCTACCGCGAGGAAGTCCGCCTCGACTCGCGTTTCGCTAAGACAGGGTGACAGTGGTCTCATGTGCTTGTCTCGGCGTCTGTCGTCGCTACCGCGACGACGTCCGCCTCGACTTGCGTTTCGCTAAGATAGGGTGGCAGTGGTGTCACGTGCTCGTCTCGGCGTCCCTCGTCGCTATCGCGGCGACGTCCGCCTCGACTCGCGTTTCGCTAAGACAGGGTGACAGTGGTCTCACATGCTTGTCTCGGCGTCCGTCGTCGCTACCGCGACGACGTCCGCCTCGACTCGCGTTTCGCTAAGACAGGGTGGCAGTGGTGTCACGTGCTCGTCTCGGCGTCCTTCATCGCTATCGCGACGATGTCCGCCTCGACTCGCGTTTCGCTAAGACAGAGTGGCAGTGGTGTCACATGCTTGTCTCCGCGTCCGTCGTCGCTACCGCGACGACGTCCGCCTCGACTCGTGTTTCGCTAAGACAGGGTGGCAGTGGTGTCACTGCTCGTCTCGGCGTCCGTCGTCGCTACCGCGAGGACGTCCGCCTCGACTCGCGTTACGCTAAGACAGGGTGGCAGTGGTGTCACGTGCTCGTCTCGGCGTCCATCGTCGCTACCGCGACGACGTCCGCCTCGACTCGCGTTTCGCTAAGATAGGGTGGCGGTTGTGTCACGTGCTCGTCTCGGCGTCCGTCGTCGCTATCGCGACGACGTCCGCCTCGACTCGCATTACGCAAAGACAGGGTGGCAGTGGTGTCACGTGCTCGTCTCGGCGTCCGTCGTCGCTACCGCGATGACGTCCGCCTCGACTCGCGTTACCCTAAGAAAGACAGGGTGGCAGTTGTGTCACGTGCTCGTCTCGGCGTCGTAGTCGCTACCGCGACGACGTCCGCCTTGACTCGCATTACACTAAGACAGGATGGCAGTGGTGTCACGTGCTCGTCTCGGCGTCCATCGTCGCTATGGCGACCATGTCTGCCTCGACTCGCGTTTTGCTAAGACAGGGTGGCAGTGGTGTCACGTGCTTGTCTCGGCGTCCGTCGTCGCTACCGCGACGACGTCCGCCTCGACTCGCGTTTCGCTAAGACAGGATGGCAGTGGTGTCACGTGCTCGTCTCGGCATCCATCGTTGCTAACGCGACGATGTCCGCCTCGACTCGCGTTTCGCTAAGACAGAGTGGCAGTGGTGTCACATGCTTGTCTCGGCGTCCGTCGTCGCTACCGCCACGACGTCCGCCTCGACTCGTGTTTCGCTAAGACAGGGTGGCAGTGGTGTCACGTGCTCGTCTCGGCGTCCGTCGTCACTACCGCGACGACGTCCGCCTCGACTCTCGTTACGCTAAGACAGGGTGGCAGTAGTGTCACGTGCTCGTCTCGGCGTCCGTCGTCGCTACCGCGACGACGTCCGCCTGGACTCGCGTTTCGCTAAGACAGGGTGGCAGTGGTGTCACGTGCTCGTCTCGGCGTCCGTCGTCGCTATCGCGACGACGTCCGCCTCGACTCGCGTTACGCTAAGACAGGGTGGCAGTGGTGTCACGTGCTTGTCTCAGCGTCCGTCGTCGCTACCGCGACGACGTCCGCCTCGACTCGCGTTTTGCTAAGACAGGGTGGCAGTGGTGTCACGTGCTCGTCTCGGCGTCGTAGTCGTTACCGCGACGACGTCCGCCTCGACTCGCATTACGCTAAGACAGGATGGCAGTGGTGTCACGTGCTCGTCTCGGCGTCCGTCGTCGCTAGCGCGACGACGTCCGCCTCGACTCGCGTTTCCCTAAGACAGGGTGGCAGTGGTGTCAAGTGCTCGTCTCGGCGTACATCGTCGCTACCGCGACGACGTCCGCCTCGACTCGCGTTACCCTAAGATAGACAGGGTGGCAGTGGTCTCACTGGCTCGTCTTGGCGTCCGTCGTCGCTACCGCGACGACGTCTGCCTCGACTCGCGTTACCCTAAGATAGACAGGGTGGCAGTGGTGTCATGTTCTCGTCTAGGCGTCCGTCGTCGCTACCGCGACGACGTCCGCCTCGACTCGCGTGAGTGGCAGTGGTGTCACGTGCTCGTCTCGGCGTCCATCGTCGCTACCGCGACGACGTCCGCCTCGACTCGCGTTTCGCTAAGATAGGGTGGCGGTTGTGTCACGTGCTCGTCTCGGCGTCCGTCGTCGCTATCGCGACGACGTCCGCCTCGACTCGCGTTACGCAAAGACAGGGTGGCAGTGGTGTCACGTGCTCGTCTCGGCGTCCGTCGTCGCTACCGCGATGACGTCCGCCTCGACTCGCGTTACCCTAAGAAAGACAGGGTGGCAGTTGTGTCATGTGCTCGTCTCGGCGTCGTAGTCGCTACCGCGACGACGTCCGCCTCGACTCGCGTTTCGCTAAGACAGGGTGGCAGTGGTGTTACGTGCTCGTCTCGGCGTCCATCGTCGCTATCGCGACGATGTCCGCCTCGACTCGCGTTTTGCTAAGACAGGGTGGCAGTGGTGTCACGTGCTCGTCTCGGTGTCCGTCGCCGCTACCGCGACGACGTCTGCCTCGACTCGCGTTACCCTAAGATAGACAGGGTGGCAGTTGTGTCACATGCTCGTTTCGGCGTCGTAGTCGCTACCGCGACGACGTCCGCCTCGACTCGTATTACGCTAAGACAGGATGGCAGTGGTGTCACGTGCTCGTCTCGGCGTCCGTCGTCGCTATCGCGACGACGTCCGCCCCGACTCGCGTTTTGCTAAGACAGGGTGGCAGTGGTGTCACGTGCTCGTCTCGGCGTCCGTTGTCGCTACCGCGACGACGTCCGCCTCGACTCGCGTTTTGCTAAGGCAGGGTGGCAGTGGTGTTACGTACTCGTCTCGGCGTCCTTCATCGCTATCGCGACGATGTCCGCCTCGACTCGCGTTTCGCTAAGACAGAGTGGCAGTGGTGTCACATGCTTGTCTCCGCGTCCGTCGTCGCTACCGCGACGACGTCCGCCTCGACTCGTGTTTCGCTAAGACAGGGTGACAGTGGTGTCACTGCTCGTCTCGGCGTCCGTCGTCGCTACCGCGAGGACGTTCGCCTCGACTCGCGTTACGCTAAGACAGGGTGGCAGTGGTGTCACGTGCTTGTCTCGGCGTCCATCGTCGCTACCGCGACGACGTCCGCCTCGACTCGCATTTCGCTAAGATAGGGTGGCGGTTGTGTCACGTGCTCGTCTCGGCGTCCGTCGTCGCTACCGCGATGACGTCCGCCTCGACTCGCGTTACCCTAAGAAAGACAGGGTGGCAGTTGTGTCACGTGCTCGTCTCGGCGTCGTAGTCGCTACCGCGACGACGTCCGCCTTGACTCGCATTACGCTAAGACAGGATGGCAGTGGTGTCACGTGCTCGTCTCGGCGTCCATCGTCGCTATGGCGACCATGTCTGCCTCGACTCGCGTTTTGCTAAGACAGGGTGGCAGTGGTGTCACGTGCTTGTCTCGGCGTCCGTCGTCGCTACCGCGACGACGTCCGCCTCGACTCGCGTTTCGCTAAGACAGAGTGGCAGTGGTGTCACGTGCTCGTCTCGGCGTCCGTCGTCACTACCGCGACGACGTCCGCCTCGACTCTCGTTACGCTAAGACAGGGTGGCAGTAGTGTCACGTGCTCGTCTCGGCGTCCGTCGTCGCTACCGCGACGACGTCCGCCTCGACTCGCGTTTCGCTAAGACAGGGTGGCAGTGGTGTCACATGCTCGTCTCGGCGTCCGTCGTCGCTATCGCGACGACGTCCGCCTCGACTCGCGTTACGCTAAGACAGGGTGGCAGTGGTGTCACGTGCTTGTCTCAGCGTCCGTCGTCGCTACCGCGACGACGTCCGCCTCGACTCGCGTTTTGCTAAGGCAGGGTGGCAGTGGTGTCACGTGCTCGTCTCGGCGTCGTAGTCGTTACCGCGACGACGTCTGCCTCGACTCGCATTACGCTAAGACAGGATGGCAGTGGTGTCACGTGCTCGTCTCGGCGTCCGTCGTCGCTAGCGCGATGACGTCCGCCTCGACTCGCGTTTCCCTAAGACAGGGTGGCAGTGGTGTCAAGTGCTCGTCTCGGCGTACGTCGTCGCTACCGCGACGACGTCCGCCTCGACTCGCGTTACCCTAAGATAGACAGGGTGGCAGTGGTCTCACTGGCTCGTCTTGGCGTCCGTCGTCGCTACCGCGACGACGTCTGCCTCGACTCGCGTTACAATAAGATAGACAGGGTGGCAGTGGTGTCATGTTCTCGTCTAGGCGTCCGTCGTCGCTACCGCGACGACGTCCGCCTCGACTCGCGTGAGTGGCAGTGGTGTCACGTGCTCGTCTCGGCGTCCATCGTCGCTACCGCGATGACGTCCGCCTCGACTCGCGTTTCACTAAGACAGGGTGGCAGTGGTCTCACGTGCTTGTCTCGGCGTCCGCCGTCGCTACCGCGATGACGCCCACCTCGACTCGCGTTTCGCTAAGACAGGGTGGCAGTGGTGTCACGTGCTCGTCTCGGCGTCCATCGTCGCTATCGCGACGATGTCTGCCTCGACTCACGTTTCGCTAAGACAGGGTGGCAGTGGTGTCACGTGCTTGTCTTGGCGTCCGTCGTCGCTACCGCGACGACGTCCGCCTCGACTCGCGTTTCGCTAAGACAGGGTGGCAGTGGTGTTACGTGCTCGTCTCGGCGTCCATCGTCGCTATCGCGACGATGTCCGCCTCGACTCGTGTTTTGCTAAGACAGGGTGGCAGTGGTGTCACGTGCTCGTCTCGGCGTCCGTCGCCGCTACCGCGACGACGTCTGCCTCGACTCGCGTTACCCTAAGATAGACAGGGTGGCAGTTGTGTCACGTGCTCGTCTCGGCGTCGTAGTCGCTACCGCGACGACGTCCGCCTCGACTCGCATTACGCTAAGACAGGATGGCAGTGGTGTCACGTGCTCGTCTCAGCGTCCGTCGTCGCTATCGCGACGACGTCCGCCCCGACTCGCGTTTTGCTAAGACAGGGTGGCAGTGGTGTCACGTGCTCGTCTCGGCGTCGTAGTCGCTACCGCGACGACGTCCGCCTCGACTCGCGTTACCCTAAGATAGACAGGGTTGCAGTTGTGTCACGTGCTCGTCTCGGCGTCGTAGTCGCTACCGCGACGACGTCCGCCTCGACTCGCATTACGCTAAGACAGGATGGCAGTGGTGTCACGTGCTCGTCTCGGCGTCTGTCGTCGCTATCGCGACGACGTCCGCCTTGACTCGCGTTTCACTAAGACAGGGTGGCAGTGGTGTCACGTGCTCATCTCGGCGTCCGTCATCGCTACCGCGACGACGTCCGCCACGACTCGCGTCACCCTAAGATAGACAGGGTGGCAGTTGTGTCACGTGCTCGTCTCGGCGTCGTAGTCGCTACCGCGACGACGTCCGCCTCGACGCGCATTACGCTAAGACAGGATGGCAGTGGTGTCACGTGCTCGTCTCGGCGTCCCTCGTCGATATCGCGACGACGTCTGCCTCGACTCGCGTTTCGCTAAGACAGGGTGGCAGTGGTGTCATGTGCTCGTCTCAGCGTCCGTCTTCGCTACCGCGACGACGTCCGCCTGGACTCGCGTGACCCTAACATAGATAGGGTGGCAGTGGTGTCACGTGCTCGTCTCGGCGTCCGTCGTCGCTACCGCGACGACGTCCGCCTCGACTCGCATTACGCTAAGATAGGATGGCAGTGGTGTCACGTGCTCGTCTCGGCGTCCGTCGTCGCTATCGCAACGACGTACACCTTGACTCGCGTTTCGCTAAGACAGGGTGGCAGTGGTGTCACGTGCTCATCTCGGCGTCCGTCCTTGCTACCGCGACGACGTCCGCCTCGAATCGCGTGACCCTAACATAGATAGGGTTGCAGTGGTGTCACGAGCTCGTCTCGGCGCCCATGGTCGCTACCGCGACGACGTCCGCCTCGACTCGCGTTTCGCTAAGACAGGGTGACAGTGGTCTCACGTGCTTGTCTCGGCGTCCGTCGTCGCTACCGCGACGACGTTCGCCTCGACTTGCTTTTCGCTAAGACAGGTGGTAGTGGTGTCACATGCTCGTCTCGGCGTCCATCGTCGCTATCGCGACGACGTCCGCCTCGACTCGCGTTTCGCTAAGACAGGGTGACAGTGGTCTCACGTGCTCGTCTCGGCGTCCGTCGTCACTACCGCGACGATGTCCGCCTCGTCTCGTGTTACCCTAAGATAGACAGGGTGGCAGTGGTGTGACTTGCTCGTCCCAGCGTCCGTCGTCGCTATCGCGACGACGTCCGCCTCGACTCGCGTTACGCAAAGACAGGGTGGCAGTGGTGTCACGTGCTCGTCTAGGCGTCCGTCGTCGCTACCGCGATGACGTCCGCCTCGACTCGCGTTACCCTAAGAAAGACAGGTTGGCAGTTGTGTCACGTGCTCGTCTCGGCGTCGTAGTCGCTACCGCGACGACGTCCGCCTTGACTCGCATTACGCTAAGACAGGATGGCAGTGGTGTCACGTGCTCGTCTCGGCGTCCATCGTCGCTATGGCGACCATGTCTGCCTCGACTCGCGTTTTGCTAAGACAGGGTGGCAGTGGTGTCACGTGCTTGTCTCGGCGTCCGTCGTCGCTACCGCGACAACGTCCGCCTCGACTCGCGTTTCGCTAAGACAGGGTGGCAGTGGTGTCACGTGCTCGTCTCGGCATCCATCGTTGCTATCGCGACGATGTCCGCCTCGACTCGCGTTTCGCTAAGACAGAGTGGCAGTGGTGTCACATGCTTGTCTCGGCGTCCGTCGTCGCTACCGCCACGACGTCCGCCTCGACTCGTGTTTCGCTAAGACAGGGTGGCAGTGGTGTCACATGCTCGTCTCGGCGTCCGTCGTCACTACCGCGACGACGTCCGCCTCGACTCTCGTTACGCTAAGACAGGGTGGCAGTAGTGTCACGTGCTCGTCTCGGCGTCCGTCGTCGCTACCGCGACGACGTCCGCCTCGACTCGCGTTTCGCTAAGACAGGGTGGCAGTGGTGTCACGTGCTCGTCTCGGCGTCCGTCGTCGCTATCGCGACGACGTCCGCCTCGACTCGCGTTACGCTAAGACAGGGTGGCAGTGGTGTCACGTGCTTGTCTCAGCATCCGTCGTCGCTACCGCGACGATGTCCGCCTCGACTCGCGTTTTGCTAAGACAGGGTGGCAGTGGTGTCACGTGCTCGCCTCGGCGTCGTAGTCGTTACCGCGACGACGTCCGCCTCGACTCGCATTACGCTAAGACAGGATGGCAGTGGTGTCACGTGCTCGTCTCGGCGTCCGTCGTCGCTAGCGCGACGACGTCCGCCTCGACTCGCGTTTCCCTAAGACAGGGTGGCAGTGGTGTCAAGTGCTCGTCTCGGCGTACGTCGTCGCTACCGCGACGACGTCCGCCTCGACTCGCGTTACCCTAAGATAGACAGGGTGGCAGTGGTCTCACTGGCTCGTCTTGGCGTCCGTCGTCGCTACCGCGACGACGTCTGCCTCGACTCGCGTTACCCTAAGATAGACAGGGTGGCAGTGGTGTCATGTTCTCGTCTAGGCGTCCGTCGTCGCTACTGCGACGACGTCCGCCTCGACTCGCGTGAGTGGCAGTGGTGTCACGTGCTCGTCTCGGCGTCCGTCGTCGCTACCGCGATGACGTCCGCCTCGACTCGCGTTTCACTAAGACAGGGTGGCAGTGGTCTCACGTGCTTGTCTCGGCGTCCGCCGTCGCTACCGCGATGACGCCCACCTCGACTCGCGTTTCGCTAAGACAGGGTGGCAGTGGTGTCACGTGCTCGTCTCGGCGTCCATCGTCGCTATCGCGACGATGTCTGCCTCGACTCACGTTTCGCTAAGACAGGGTGGCAGTGGTGTCACGTGCTCATCTCGGCGTCCGTCATCGCTACCGCGACGACGTCCGCCTCGACTCGCGTCACCCTAAGATAGACAGGGTGGCAGTTGTGTCACGTGCTCGTCTCGGCGTCGTAGTCGCTACCGCGACGACGTCCACCTCGACGCGCATTACGCTAAGACAGGATGGCAGTGGTGTCACGTGCTCGTCTCGGCGTCCCTCGTCGATATCGCGACGACGTCCGCCTCGACTCGCGTTTCGCTAAGACAGGGTGGCAGTGGTGTCATGTGCTCGTCTCAGCGTCCGTCATCGCTACCGCGACGACGTCCGCCTGGACTCGCGTGACCCTAACATAGATAGGGTGGCAGTGGTGTCACGTGCTCGTCTCGGCGTCCGTCGTCGCTACCGCGACGACGTCCGCCTCGACTCGCATTACGCTAAGACAGGATGGCAGTGGTGTCACGTGCTCGTCTCGGCGTCCGTCGTCGCTATCGCGACGACGTACACCTCGACTCGCGTTCGCTAAGACAGGGTGGCAGTGGTGTCACGTGCTCATCTCGGCGTCCGTCCTTGCTACCGCGACGACGTCCGCCTCGAATCGCGTGACCCTAACATAGATAGGGTTGCAGTGGTGTTACGAGCTCGTCTCGGCGCCCATCGTCGCTACCGCGACGACGTCCGCCTCGACTCGCGTTTCGCTAAGACAGGGTGACAGTGGTCTCACGTGCTTGTCTCGGCGTCCGTCGTCGCTACCGCGACGACGTTCGCCTCGACTTGCTTTTCGCTAAGACAGGTGGTAGTGGTGTCACATGCTCGTCTCGGCGTCCATCGTCGCTATCGCGACGACGTCCGCCTCGACTCGCGTTTCGCTAAGACAGGGTGACAGTGGTCTCACGTGCTCGTCTCGGCGTCCGTCGTCACTACCGCGACGATGTCCGCCTCGTCTCGTGTTACCCTAAGATAGACAGGGTGGCAGTGGTGTGACTTGCTCGTCCCAGCGTCCGTCGTCGCTATCGCGACGACGTCCGCCTCGACTCGCGTTACGCAAAGACAGGGTGGCAGTGGTGTCACGTGCTCGTCTAGGCGTCCGTCGTCGCTACCGCGATGACGTCCGCCTCGACTCGCGTTACCCTAAGAAAGACAGGTTGGCAGTTGTGTCACGTGCTCGTCTCGGCGTCGTAGTCGCTACCGCGACGACGTCCGCCTTGACTCGCATTACGCTAAGACAGGATGGCAGTGGTGTCACGTGCTCGTCTCGGCGTCCATCGTCGCTATGGCGACCATGTCTGCCTCGACTCGCGTTTTGCTAAGACAGGGTGGCAGTGGTGTCACGTGCTTGTCTCGGCGTCCGTCGTCGCTACCGCGACAACGTCCGCCTCGACTCGCGTTTCGCTAAGACAGGGTGGCAGTGGTGTCACGTGCTCGTCTCGGCATCCATCGTTGCTATCGCGACGATGTCCGCCTCGACTCGCGTTTCGCTAAGACAGAGTGGCAGTGGTGTCACATGCTTGTCTCGGCGTCCGTCGTCGCTACCGCCATGACGTCCGCCTCGACTCGTGTTTCGCTAAGACAGGGTGGCAGTGGTTTCACATGCTCGTCTCGGCGTCCGTTGTCACTACCGCGACGACGTCCGCCTCGACTCTCGTTACGCTAAGACAGGGTGGCAGTAGTGTCACGTGCTCGTCTCGGCGTCCGTCGTCGCTACCGCGACGACGTCCGCCTCGACTCACGTTTCGCTAAGACAGGGTGGCAGTGGTGTCATGTGCTCGTCTCAGCGTCCGTCATCGCTACCGCGACGACGTCCGCCTCGACTCGCGTTACCCTAACATAGATAGGGTGGCAGTGGTGTCACGTGCTCGTCTCGGCGTCCGTCGTCGCTACCGCGACGACGTCCGCCTCGACTCGCATTACGCTAAGACAGGATGGCAGTGGTGTCACGTGCTCGTCTCGGCGTCCCTCGTCGATATCGCGACGACGTCCGCCTCGACTCGCGTTTCGCTAAGACAGGGTGGCAGTGGGTTCATGTGCTCGTCTCAGCGTCCGTCATCGCTACCGCGACGATTTCCGCCTGGACTCGCGTGACCCTAACATAGATAGGGTGGCAGTGGTGTCACGTGCTCGTCTCGGCGTCCGTCGTCGCTACCGCGACGACGTCCGCCTCGACTCGCATTACGCTAAGACAGGATGGCAGTGGTGTCACGTGCTCGTCTCGGCGTCCGTCGTCGCTATCGCGACGACGTACACCTCGACTCGCGTTTCGCTAAGACAGGGTGGCAGTGGTGTCACGTGCTCATCTCGGCGTCCGTCCTTGCTACCGCGACGACGTCCGCCTCGAATCGCGTGACCCTAACATAGATAGGGTTGCAGTGGTGTCACGAGCTCGTCTCGGCGCCCATCGTCGCTACCGCGACGACGTCCGCCTCGACTCGCGTTTCGCTAAGACAGGGTGACAGTGGTCTCACGTGCTTGTCTCGGCGTCCGTCGTCGCTACCGCGACGACGTTCGCCTCGACTTGCTTTTCGCTAAGACAGGTGGTAGTGGTGTCACATGCTCGTCTCGGCGTCCATCGTCGCTATCGCGACGACGTCCGCCTCGACTCGCGTTTCGCTAAGACAGGGTGACAGTGGTCTCACGTGCTCGTCTCGGCGTCCGTCGTCACTACCGCGACGATGTCCGCCTCGTCTCGTGTTACCCTAAGATAGACAGGGTGGCAGTGGTGTGACTTGCTCGTCCCAGCGTCCGTCGTCGCTATCGCGACGACGTCCGCCTCGACTCGCGTTACGCAAAGACAGGGTGGCAGTGGTGTCACGTGCTCGTCTAGGCGTCCGTCGTCGCTACCGCGATGACGTCCGCCTCGACTCGCGTTACCCTAAGAAAGACAGGTTGGCAGTTGTGTCACGTGCTCGTCTCGGCGTCGTAGTCGCTACCGCGACGACGTCCGCCTTGACTCGCATTACGCTAAGACAGGATGGCAGTGGTGTCACGTGCTCGTCTCGGCGTCCATCGTCGCTATGGCGACCATGTCTGCCTCGACTCGCGTTTTGCTAAGACAGGGTGGCAGTGGTGTCACGTGCTTGTCTCGGCGTCCGTCGTCGCTACCGCGACAACGTCCGCCTCGACTCGCGTTTCGCTAAGACAGGGTGGCAGTGGTGTCACGTGCTCGTCTCGGCATCCATCGTTGCTATCGCGACGATGTCCGCCTCGACTCGCGTTTCGCTAAGACAGAGTGGCAGTGGTGTCACATGCTTGTCTCGGCGTCCGTCGTCGCTACCGCCATGACGTCCGCCTCGACTCGTGTTTCGCTAAGACAGGGTGGCAGTGGTGTCACATGCTCGTCTCGGCGTCCGTCGTCACTACCGCGACGACGTCCGCCTCGACTCTCGTTACGCTAAGACAGGGTGGCAGTAGTGTCACGTGCTCGTCTCGGCGTCCGTCGTCGCTACCGCGACGACGTCCGCCTCGACTCACGTTTCGCTAAGACAGGGTGGCAGTGGTGTCACGTGCTCGTCTCGGCGTCCGTCGTCGCTATCGCGACGACGTCCGCCTCGACTCGCGTTACGCTAAGACAGGGTGGCAGTGGTGTCACGTGCTTGTCTCAGCATCCGTCGCCGCTACCGCGACGATGTCCGCCTCGACTCGCGTTTTGCTAAGACAGGGTGGCAGTGGTGTCACGTGCTCGTCTCGGCGTCGTAGTCGTTACCGCGACGACGTCCGCCTCGACTCGCATTACGCTAAGACAGGATGGCAGTGGTGTCACGTGCTCGTCTCGGCGTCCGTCGTCGCTAGCGCGACGACGTCCGCCTCGACTCGCGTTTCCCTAAGACAGGGTGGCAGTGGTGTCAAGTGCTCGTCTCGGCGTACGTCGTCGCTACCGCGACGACGTCCGCCTCGACTCGCGTTACCCTAAGATAGACAGGGTGGCAGTGGTCTCACTGGCTCGTCTTGGCGTCCGTCGTCGCTACCGCGACGACGTCTGCCTCGACTCGCGTTACCCTAAGATAGACAGGGTGGCAGTGGTGTCATGTTCTCGTCTAGGCGTCCGTCGTCGCTACCGCGATGACGCCCACCTCGACTCGCGTTTCGCTAAGACAGGGTGGCAGTGGTGTCACGTGCTCGTCTCGGCGTCCATCGTCGCTATCGCGACGATGTCTGCCTCGACTCACGTTTCGCTAAGACAGGGTGGCAGTGGTGTCACGTGCTTGTCTTGGCGTCCGTCGTCGCTACCGCGACGACGTCCGCCTCGACTCGCGTTTCGCTAAGACAGGGTGGCAGTGGTGTTACGTGCTCGTCTCGGCGTCCATCGTCGCTATTGCGACGATGTCCGCCTCGACTCGCGTTTTGCTAAGACAGGGTGGCAGTGGTGTCACGTGCTCGTCTCGGCGTCCGTCGCCGCTACCGCGACGACGTCTGCCTCGACTCGCGTTACCCTAAGATAGACAGGGTGGCAGTTGTGTCACGTGCTCGTCTCGGCGTCGTAGTCGCTACCGCGACGACGTCCGCCTCGACTCGCATTACGCTAAGACAGGATGGTAGTGGTGTCACGTGCTCGTCTCAGCGTCCGTCGTCGCTATCGCGACGACGTCCGCCCCGACTCGCGTTTTGCTAAGACAGGGTGGCAGTGGTGTCACGTGCTCGTCTCGGCGTCCGTCGTCGCTACCGCGACGACGTCCGCCTCGACTCGCGTTACCCTAAGATAGACAGGGTTGTAGTTGTGTCACGTGCTCGTCTCGGCGTCGTAGTCGCTACCGCGACGACGTCCGCCTCGACTCGCATTACGCTAAGACAGGATGGCAGTGGTGTCACGTGCTCGTCTCGGCGTCTGTCGTCGCTATCGCGACGACGTCCGCCTTGACTCGTGTTTCGCTAAGACAGGGTGGCAGTGGTGTCACGTGCTCATCTCGGCGTCCGTCATCGCTACCGCGACGACGTCCGCCTCGACTCGCGTCACCCTAAGATAGACAGGGTGGCAGTTGTGTCACGTGCTCGTCTCGGCGTCGTAGTCGCTACCGCGACGACGTCCGCCTCGACGCGCATTACGCTAAGACAGGATGGCAGTGGTGTCATGTGCTCGTCTCGGCGTCCGTCGTCGATATCGCGACGACGTCCGCCTCGACTCGCGTTTCGGTAAGACAGGGTGGCAGTGGTGTCATGTGCTCGTCTCAGCGTCCGTCATCGCTACCGCGACGACATCCGCCTTGACTCGCGTGACCCTAACATAGATAGGGTGGCAGTGGTGTCACGTGCTCGTCTCGGCGTCGTAGTCGTTACCGCGACGACGTCCGCCTCGACTCGCATTACGCTAAGACAGGATGGCAGTGGTGTCACGTGCTCGTCTCGGCGTCCGTCGTCGCTAGCGCGACGACGTCCGCCTCGACTCGCGTTTCCCTAAGACAGGGTGGCAGTGGTGTCAAGTGCTCGTCTCGGCGTACGTCGTCGCTACCGCGACGACGTCCGCCTCGACTCGCGTTACCCTAAGATAGACAGGGTGGCAGTGGTCTCACTGGCTCGTCTTGGCGTCCGTCGTCGCTACCGCGACGACGTCTGCCTCGACTCGCGTTACCCTAAGATAGACAGGGTGGCAGTGGTGTCATGTTCTCGTCTAGGCGTCCGTCGTCGCTACCGCGACGACGTCCGCCTCGACTCGCGTGAGTGGCAGTGGTGTCACGTGCTCGTCTCGGCGTCCGTCGTCGCTACCGCGATGACGTCCGCCTCGACTCGCGTTTCACTAAGACAGGGTGGCAGTGGTCTCACGTGCTTGTCTCGGCGTCCGCCGTCGCTACCGCGATGACGCCCACCTCGACTCGCGTTTCGCTAAGACAGGGTGGCAGTGGTGTCACGTGCTCGTCTCGGCGTCCATCGTCGCTATCGCGACGATGTCTGCCTCGACTCACGTTTCGCTAAGACAGGGTGGCAGTGGTGTCACGTGCTTGTCTTGGCGTCCGTCGTCGCTACCGCGACGACGTCCGCCTCGACTCGCGTTTCGCTAAGACAGGGTGGCAGTGGTGTTACGTGCTCGTCTCGGCGTCCATCGTCGCTATTGCGACGATGTCCGCCTCGACTCGCGTTTTGCTAAGACAGGGTGGCAGTGGTGTCACGTGCTCGTCTCGGCGTCCGTCGCCGCTACCGCGACGACGTCTGCCTCGACTCGCGTTACCCTAAGATAGACAGGGTGGCAGTTGTGTCACGTGCTCGTCTCGGCGTCGTAGTCGCTACCGCGACGACGTCCGCCTCGACTCGCATTACGCTAAGACAGGATGGTAGTGGTGTCACGTGCTCGTCTCAGCGTCCGTCGTCGCTATCGCGACGACGTCCGCCCCGACTCGCGTTTTGCTAAGACAGGGTGGCAGTGGTGTCACGTGCTCGTCTCGGCGTCCGTCGTCGCTACCGCGACGACGTCCGCCTCGACTCGCGTTACCCTAAGATAGACAGGGTTGCAGTTGTGTCACGTGCTCGTCTCGGCGTCGTAGTCGCTACCGCGACGACGTCCGCCTCGACTCGCATTACGCTAAGACAGGATGGCAGTGGTGTCACGTGCTCGTCTCGGCGTCTGTCGTCGCTATCGCGACGACGTCCGCCTTGACTCGTGTTTCGCTAAGACAGGGTGGCAGTGGTGTCACGTGCTCATCTCGGCGTCCGTCATCGCTACCGCGACGACGTCCGCCTCGACTCGCGTCACCCAAAGATAGACAGGGTGGCAGTTGTGTCACGTGCTCGTCTCGGCGTCGTAGTCGCTACCGCGACGACGTCCGCCTCGACGCGCATTACGCTAAGACAGGATGGCAGTGGTGTCACGTGCTCGTCTCGGCGTCCGTCGTCGATATCGCGACGACGTCCGCCTCGACTCGCGTTTCGGTAAGACAGGGTGGCAGTGGTGTCATGTGCTCGTCTCAGCGTCCGTCATCGCTACCGCGACGACATCCGCCTTGACTCGCGTGACCCTAACATAGATAGGGTGGCAGTGGTGTCACGTGCTCGTCTCGGCGTCCGTCGTCGCTACCGCGACGACGTCCGCCTCGACTCGCATTACGCTAAGACAGGATGGCAGTGGTGTCACGTGCTCGTCTCGGCGTCCGTCGTCGCTATCGCGACGACGTACACCTCGACTCGCGTTTCGCTAAGACAGGGTGGCAGTGGTGTCACGTGCTCATCTCGGCGTCCGTCCTTGCTACCGCGACGACGTCCGCCTCGACTCGCGTGACCCTAACATAGATAGGGTTGCAGTGGTGTCACGAGCTCGTCTCGGCGCCCATCGTCGCTACCGCGACGACGTCCGCCTCGACTCGCGTTTCGCTAAGACAGGGTGACAGTGGTCTCACGTGCTTGTCTCGGCGTCCGTCGTCGCTACCGCGACGACGTTCGCCTCGACTTGCGTTTCGCTAAGACAGGTGGTAGTGGTGTCACGTGCTCGTCTCGGCGTCCATCGTCGCTATCGCGACGACGTCCGCCTCGACTCGCGTTTCGCTAAGACAGGGTGACAGTGGTCTCACGTGCTCGTCTCGGCGTCCGTCGTCGCTACCGCGACGATGTCCGCCTCGTCTCGTGTTACCCTAAGATAGACAGGGTGGCAGTGGTGTGACTTGCTCGTCCCAGCGTCCGTCGTCGCTACCGCGATGACGTCCGCCTCGACTCGCGTTACCCTAAGATAGACAGGGTGGCAGTGGTGTCACGTGCTCGTCTCGGTGTCCGTTGTCGCTACCGCGACGACGTCCGTCTCGACTCGCGTTACCCGAAGATAGACAGGGTGGCAGTGGTGTCACGTGCTCGTCTCGGCGTCCATCGTCGCTACCGCGACGACGTCCGCCTCGACTCGCGTTTCGCTAAGACAGGGTGGCAGTGGTGTCACGTGCTCGTCTCGGCGTCCGTCGTCGCTATCGCGACGACGTCCGCCTTGACTCGCGTTACGCTAAGACAGGGTGGCAGTGGTGTCACGTGCTCGTCTCGGCTTCCGTCGTCGCTATCGCGACGACGTCCGCCTCGACTCGCGTTTCGCTAAGACAGGGTGGCAGTGGTGTCACGTGCTCGTCTCGGCGTCCGTCATCGCTACCGCGACGGCGTCCGCGTCGACTCGCGTTTTGCTAAGACAGGGTGGCAGTGGTGTCACGTGCTCGTCTCGGCATCTGTCGTGGATTTGTCACGGCAGATGTCCTTAGTGTCAGGACTTAGTCGCGAGGCAAACGCATCTATGCGGTAGCTTGAGAGGGGTTGAGTGGGACGAGAGACGCAGGGTGGATCAACACGCAAGACAAGGGTTTAGACAGCTTCGGGCCCCGGGAAACATCATCCGGTAAAAACCCTACATGCTGTTTGAGGCTAGGTCTCATTATCATCCCGAGGGAGACGCCGTAAACCGGCTCTTGTGTCTAGCCCTAGAGATTATTGATTGCTTGTAGCTTGTAGCTTCTAACTTCTAACCTGTAACTTGTCCCTCTTTGGGGAGCCCTGCCCCTCCTTATCTATGTTGAAGGGGCGGTTTACATGTGGAGTCCTATTAGGATTAGGACTAGTCTATCTCTAATACAAACCGGATACAAGTCCAGGTCTTAACTCTTTGTAAGATAAATATTCCTTTCCTCTTAAACCGGCCCACCATAGTTGAACCGGCCTTCTAGGCCTTGGGTCTTGTCATCCGTCTGATCCGCCCGTCGGTTTACCAGTGAGTCATACCGACCAAGCGGATTGCTTGTAAACCGCCAAGGTCAGGGCGGGTCTTCAGATAAACCGCCAAGTCCGGCCGGGTTAGCTTCCGGCCGGTTTACACCGCGGGGTATATCCCCGACATTAGCCCCCAAGTTTAGCTTGGATTCATCCATGGTAAACTTATGCTGCAAAATAAACATAAGAACAAATTTGACAGGTTGCGCTCCGGGTTAAGAATTCTTGTAAACCAGCACCTGATCATCCTTAAGTCCTTGTCACTCCTCCTTCTAGAAAATCCAGGTTAATAACCAGCTTCATACTCAAATTGCTGACATTGGTTTCTCATAGAAAAATATTGTAAAGAATAATCCACTTGAGTTGGCTTCCAAAGCGCCGGTTTAAGAAATATTGGTCTTGTAATACTCATCTGATATTCAGCCGGTTTGAAAATGTACACTCGTCGGTTTATCATTGTCAAGATTGCCGGTTTATAAGAAGTGAATTCCAGGTCATGATTATTTCCAATGCCGGTTCATGATTGTTGTAGACACCGGGTCATAATGATTGGCTCAAAACAGAAAATTGGAAGATATTTCTCCCTTATATCCATATTACCTGTAGCCCCCAAGTGTCGGGTTGTTATGCTTGCAGCAACCTGGGACTTGTAATTGACTGATGCCCATAAAACTTCAACCAATGTAGCCCCCAAGGGCCGGCTCAATATGTAATAATCAGCAGGGACTTTGTAAATATAATCTTTTAAACATTGAACAGCAGCATGTAGCCCCCAAGGGCCGACTCACTAAGATAATATTGAGTTGGGACTTTGATATACACTTTAATGAAAATAACATCATATGATGTAACCCCCATCATGGGGCTTGAATCCTCGTCCACAAGGTTAAGAGCCTTGTGCTTTACCAACTGAGCAGTGGACCCTTCAATATAATGGATAAAAAACTTTGTACCTTGAATAGTTGACAGGAGCAACTGGTAGCCCCCAAGTGTCATGGTGCATGCTTGCAGTGACATGAGACTTGCATATTTGATATAATCTCAACTTTGAATAATGTAGCCCCCAAGTGCCGGGTTGTAAGCCTGCAGCAACTCGGGACTATTCCTTCAATTGTAGAAAATGATAACCATTGCGCTAAAGCGACTTTGAAAACCTTAATCATAATATTAATAACCATAATAAAAATCCAGCCATGTTGGCTATTCAAGATAATATAATCTGGCATGAAAACCTTATTCATCCAATATCATAATGAAAATTCAGCCAAGTTTGGCTATTTGAATAATATAATCCAATAATTTATAAGTGCAAGATTCCAATGGCGCAATCCAAATATATACTGGCGACTTATAGTCCAAAGCCAGACCGGTTTAATAAACACCGGACAATTTCTCATCATACTGGCGACTTATAGTCGAAAAGCCAGGCCGGTTTAATAAACACCGGACAATTTTTCATCATGCTTTATTCAACCTGTTCCTGTAACAACAAGTTTAAAGTGTCCTGTGACATTGAATCACATCGTTGGCTTACCAACTTTTTGTAGTAAAGGTGACAAGCCCAATCTTGAGTAATGATAACTCCTTCCATATTGTGCCGGTTTACGATAAAACCGTACCGGGCTGTGATAAACACCGGATTAACCATATATAATACTGGTGACTTGTAGCCAAACCAGACCGGGCTAATAATCTCCGGATTATAATTTGATCATGCACTCACAACTTGTAGTTGAAAGCCGAGCCGGGTTGATAAACACCGGTTTACTCCATAATAGGATGGTAACAGAAAATTAAACCGGGCAGATAATCTCCGGTCTAAAAATGGACCGTGTTCCGCCAATTTAGCTGTTTGAACCGGTACAAAATACTGTCGGTTTAAAAAGTGCAAATAAAATAGCAACTTCTCAAGAAAGGCTGTTAAAGCAAAAGCAATGGCAACAATTTTTTGCAAAAGAAGAACTCTACTGAGCTTGGTCAGATGGAATTACCATGGTCAGACGCAACCAAGCCCCCCGAAGGCGTAGCAATGGTGCCAGTCAGCCAGGACCCCAAAATGACTCGTGGCGTTACACCGGCCAAGTGGCATTGCATTGGTTCGGATTCGACCAAGCCCCCAAGTGGCTTAGTGCCCTAGGGCCGATCAAGTGGCATTGCATTGGTTCGGACACGACCAAGCCCCCAAATGACTTATTGGCTAAAAAGCCGATCAGAAGGCATTACCATCATCAAGACATGACCAAGCTCCCATAAGGTGTAACTACGGTTCAAGTCGATTAGGTCCCCAACTGACTTAGTGGCAAATGTGCCAGCCAGAAGGCATTACCGTCGTCAAGACATGATCAAGCTCCCAGGAGGTGTAGCTACGGTTCAAGTCGACTAGGTCCCCAACTGACTTTGTTGTTCTTCTGTGAAGCGACCTCAAGGGGTAAACCGGAGGTTGCCCTAAAGCGAGTCCACTCCGTGTAACCACGCATGATATAAAGAATAGATGCACCGCTTTACAAAGCGGGAGCTCCCATGTGATAGATAATATGTCAAGCCAATAAGGCTGGATACCCATGTTCGAACCGTGCATCATGGCAGCAGGTCCTCTTCGGTAATTTTTAACTTTTTTGCAAGAGGTAAATTCTTCTTGAACCGGGATCTTGAACCGGATATTGGAAGCTTCAAAGCTGTGGGAGACATCTTTCCCTTGAACCGGATTTTAAACCGGAATCTTCATTTTCAGCCGGAAATTTTCTGACGGCCTTTAAACTTGAACTTGCGAGAAGTTAATTCCTTTTTGAACCGGACATTGTTAAACTGGATCTGAGCGCTTCCGAACTTTGTGGGAGAATAGATTTCTCTTGAACCGGATTGTAAACCGGATATTTGAGAGCTTCAGTGATACTGACTTCCCTTCAGCCCAGTTTCAAACCGGAATCCTTTCTGATGATCCGAAACTTCTTCATTGAGTCGGGAGTTTGTAACTGTCATATACTTTCTAAACCGGAAATTTTCTGACGGCCTCTAACTTTTCATCAACATAACAATAGCCTCCGGGATCGGGTTATCTTTTCCTCCATCGTCCTCGGGTTTCTAAACCGGCTGAAACTGGCAAGACTTGCTGCGTCATATCATCGTAGCCCCCAAGTCTCAAGGTGACTCGAGGAGTTGGCTTGAGATTCTCCATATTTGACCGTGATATAAACCGCCATAACTTGTATATCATTGGTGTTGACAACACGATGTGAATCCACAGAAGGTTGGGGTGACTGCGGCGGGTTGTAAATGATCCCGTATGAACCGTGTCAGCAACTCGGCCAATGGTTCCTTCCAACTGGTGATTTGAAGTTACCCAAACTGTAGTGGCGGCGACTGGTGTGCCTGCCCATTGAGCCATCCAGTGCAGACGGCGGTTGATGATAATTTGCCTCCAATTTGAAAGAAAACCAGGCTACCCAAGCTGTGACTTGTTCATACTCAATAAATGGCTCGCGCAGACAGGTGCGGCCCGGTATGTTGATGTAAACCGGGCTGCGGGGGATGGCAGCCTGTGCATGCGCTATTGGGTAATTCGCATGGTCCTGACAAGTTTGACGCGATCTGGATCGCGATATAAACCGGCACGGGTTATCCAATAGCTCAGTGATATAATAATCCCCTTTTTGCAACAGACAATTTGTCCTGATATGTTAGCCGGAAATATCCACCGCGGAGTTGACGATCACCACAGTGAGACTGAAATCAATCATGGCAAGTCAGCCATGCGAATAGACAGATGAATCGGTCGCGGCATTGTAAACCGGTGCGGAGCAAGTAGTCCTCCGCGCCGCAAACCAGCGCGGTCGCGGGAGACGGCCACGGTGTTGTCAACCGGTGTGATCGCGAGAGTCGGTTACGACCTGTAAGCCGGCACAGGCGGAGAACCGGCCCCATGTTGATGTAAACCGGACCACCGGCGGTTTGCGCGCGTCCGTTGTGGAATGGTCAAAAGCCAGTATATAATGACGCCGGTGCACGCTCCATATGCATGGTGTAACACCGATGTTGTGGCGAATAATTGTCCTGCATATAAAAATATGCAAAACCAACGGAATTGTTCTTTTTACAAAAACAATATATGTCAAAAAATAGATTTAGATGGATATCACCTGATTCGTTTAGGCCGAAAATAACCCGCCATGAAGTTGATGATAACTGTATGAAGCTGAAATAAATCACGGGTGAACCGGCCGCGGCGTGGTAAACCGGTGCGGACGGGTGAGTCGACCACGACGTTTGTAAGCCGGTGCGGACGCGTGAACCGGCAGCCAGGGCGGACGGGCGAGTCGTCCGTGGTGTTGTAAGGCGGTGCGGACGGGCGAGCCGGCCGGTGCGTTGATGTAAACCAGGCCACGGGACGGCGACTTGCGCATGTTCATTCGCCGGGTGGTATGACATGGACGAAACGCTGGTGCAGAACATTGCCATCGCTCGCTCCATACCCACAATATAACACCTCATTCGTAATGAACAATTGTCCTGTATCAAAAAATATTGCAAGCCAAAGTAATCGTTCTCATATGAATTAAATATGCTTATAAAATACAAAGGAAAGATATCACCTGATGTATTTCGACCGATGTCCAACGTCCGCTAGGATCTGCCCAGAACGTTTTGTACTGCGATTTTAACCTTTGAACAGAGAAAAAAAAGTACTACTAGTACTTGGCTTGGTATGGGATGCCGCAGTCTTCATTGGCCTAGTGGCCGCTCATGATACATGCATCCGTGATTCTCCGGCCATACACGCCATTGTAGCATCTTTTTTTTTAAACAGCGTATATGCTTCCGTCCTTGCATGCAGGAGATACTGGCAGTCGTGGCTCTCTGCTTTTACTGTGGATTGCTGATTTCTTTTTATGATGACGTGGAAAACAACAACACAATCGTGGTACCTTAGCCGATTGAACCTCTCGCAGCCTCGGGACTTGATCATTGGACCAGGGGAAATGCAGTAGCAGTCGAACACGGACGCTGTACAGGTTGATATTGCAGCGTTTTTTTTGGCAACCTTGACTCGGCGACTTGACCACTTGCCAGGTGCACGTTACGCTACGAAAATTCTTCTAGTATTCTTGTCGACCTGCGTGACTTGATCCCTGCGCTTGACTGATCTTGCGCACGTCTTCGATCTGCAATAAAGGCGGCGCTGTACTCAATGTCACCTTAATTTCTCTTGATCCTTGTACTACCAGCTCCAAAGCGAATTCCGATCACAAACAATAAATTTGCTGGCTCTTCCACGTGTGACGAATCGCAAGCTTCTTGATCCCATAAAAGAGATCCCTTCAAGAACTCAACACCACCGTGCGCGGGCCCCACGGTGGGCGCCAACTGTCGTGGATTTGTCACGGCAGATGTCCTTAGTGTCAGGACTTAGTCGCGAGGCCAACGCATCTATGCGGTAGCTTGAGAGGGGTTGAGTGGGACGAGAGACGCAGGGCGGATCAACACGCAAGAGAAGGGTTTAGACAGCTTCGGGCCCCGGGAAACATCATCCGGTAAAAACCCTACATGCTGTTTGAGGCTAGGTTTCATTATCATCCCGAGGGAGACGCCGTAAACCGGCTCTTGTGTCTAGCCCTAGAGATTATTGATTGCTTGTAGCTTGTAGCTTCTAACTTCTAACCTGTAACTTGTCCCTCTTTGGGGAGCCCTGCCCCTCCTTATATATGTTGAAGGGGCGGTTTACATGTGGAGTCCTATTAGGATTAGGACTAGTCTATCTCTAATACAAACCGGATACAAGTCCTGGTCTTAACTCTTTGTAAGATAAATATTCCTTTCCTCTTAAACCGGCCCACCATAGTTGAACCGGCCTTCTAGGCCTTGGGTCTTGTCATCCGTCTGATCCGCCCGTCGGTTTACCAGTGAGTCATACCGACCAAGCGGATTGCTTGTAAACCGCCAAGGTCAGGGCGGGTCTTCAGATAAACCGCCAAGTCCAGCCGGGTTAGCTTCCGGCCGGTTTACACCGCGGGGTATATCCCCGACAGCATCCGTCGTCGCTACCGCGACGACGTCCGCCTCGACTCGCGTTTCGCTATGACAGGGTGGCAGTGGTGTCACGTGCTCGTCTCGGCGTCCGTCCTCGCTACCGCGACGACGTCCGCCTCGACTCGCGTGACCCTAACATAGATAGGGTGGCAGTGGTGTCACGTGCTCGTCTCGGCGTCCTTCGTCGCTACCGCGACGACGTCCGCCTCGAATCGCGTTTTGGTAAGACAGGGTGACAGTGGTCTCACGTGCTTGTCTCAGCGTCCGTCGTCGCTACCGCGACGACGTCCGCCTCGACTCGCGTTTCGCTAAGACAGGGTGGTAGTGGTGTCACGTGCTCGCCTCAGCGTCCATCGTCGCTATCGCGACGACGTCCGCCTCGACTCGCGTTTCGATAAGACAGGGTGGCAGTGGTGTCACATGCTCGTCTCGGCGTCCGTCATCGCTACCGCGACGACGTCCGCCTCGACTCGCGTTTTGCTAAGACAGGGTGGCAGTGGTGTCACGTGCTCGTCTCGGCGTCCGTCGTCGCTACCGCGACGACGTCCTCCTCGACTCGCGTTACCCTAAGATAGACAGGGTGGCAGTTGTGTCACGTGCTCGTCTCGGCGTCGTAGTCGCTACCGCGACAACGTCCGCCTCGACTCGCATTACGCTAAGACAGGATGGCAGTGGTGTCACGTGCTCGTCTCGGCGTCCGTCGTCGCTATCGCGACGACGTCCGCCTCGACTCGCGTTTCGCTAAGACAGGGTGGCAGTGGTGTCACGTGCTCGTCTCGGCGTCCGTCATCGCTACTGCGACGACGTCCGCCTCGACTCGCGTGACCCTAACATAGATAGGGTGGCAGTGGTGTCACGTGCTCGTCTCAGCGTCCATCGTCGCTACCGCGACGACGTCCGCCTTGACTCGCGTTACGCTAAGACAGGATGGCAGTGGTGTCACGTGCTCGTCTCGGCGTCCATCGTCGCTATCGCTTCAACGTCCACCTTGACTCGCGTTTCGCTAAGACAGGGTGGCAGTGGTGTCACCTGCTCGTCTCGGCGTCCGTCCTCGCTACCGCGACGACGTCCGCCTCGACTCTCGTCACCCTAAGATAGACAGGGTGGCAGTTGTGTCACGTGCTCGTCTCGGCGTCGTAGTCGCTACCGCGACGACGTCCGCCTCGACTCGCATTACGCTAAGACAGGATGGCAGTGGTGTCACGTGCTTGTCTCGGCGTCCGTCGTCGATATCGCAACGACGTCCGCCTCGACTCGCGTTTCGCTAAGACAGGGTGGCAGTGTTGTCACGTGCTCGTCTCAGCGTCCGTCATCGCTACCACGACGATGTCCGCCTCGACTCGCATGACCCTAACATAGATAGGGTGGCAGTGGTGTCACGTGCTCGTCTCGGCATCCATCGTCGCTACTGCGACAACGTCCGCCTCGACTCGCGTTTCGCTAAGACAGGGTGGCAGTGGTGTCACGTGCTCGTCTCGGCGTCCGTCATCGCTACCGTGACGACGTCCGCCTCGACTCACGTTTGGCTAAGACAGGGTGGCAGTGGTGTCACGTGCTCGTCTCGGCGTCCGTCGTCGCTAACGCGACGACGTCCGCCTCGACTTGCGTTACCCTAAGATAGACAGGGTGGCAGTTGTGTCACGTGCTCGTCTCGGCGCCGTAGTCGCTACCGCGACGACGTCTGCCTCGACTCGCTTTACGCTAAGACAGGATGGCAGTGGTGTCACGTGCTCGTCTCGGCGTCCGTCGTCGCTATCGCGAGGACGTACGCCTAGACTCGCGTTTCGCTAAGACAGGGTGGCAGTGGTGTCACGTGCTCGTCTCAGCGTCCGTCATCGCTACCGCGACGACGTCCGCCTCGACTCGCGTGACCCTAACATAGATAGGGTTGCAGTGGTGTCACGAGCTCTTCTCGGCGTCCATCGTCGCTACCGCGACGACGTCCGCCTCGACTCGCGTTCCGCTAAGACAGGGTGACAGTGGTCTCACGTGCTTGTCTCGGCGTCCGTCGTCGCTACCGCGACGATGTCCGCCTCGTCTTGTGTTACCCTAAGATAGACAGGGTGGCAGTGGTGTGACTTGCTCGTCCCAGCGTCCGTCGTCGCTACCGCGACGACGTCCGCCTCGACTCGCGTTTCGCTAAGACAGGGTGGTAGTGGGGTCACATGCTCATCCCGGTGTCCGTCGTCTCTATCGCGACGACATCCGCCTCGACTCGTGTTTCGCTAAGACAGGGTGACAGTTGTCTCACGTGCTCGTCTCGGCGTCCGTCGTCGCTACCGCGACGATGTCCGTCTCGTCTCGCGTTACCCTAAGATAGACAGGGTGGCATTGGTGTCACGTGCTCGTCTCAGTGTCCGTTGTCGCTACCGCAACAACGTCCGTCTCGACTCGCGTTACCCTAATATAGACAGGGTGGCAGTGGTGTCACGTGCTCGTCTCGGCGTCCATCGTCGCTACCGCGACGACGTCCGCGTCAACTCGCGTTTCGCTAAGACAGGGTGGCAGTGGTGTCACGTGCTCGTCTCAGCGTCCGTCAACGCTACCGCGACGACGTCCGCCTCGACTCGCGTGACCCTAACATAGATAGGGTGGCAGTGGTGTCACGTGCTCGTCTCGGCATCCATCGTCGCTACCGCGACGACGTCCGCCTCGACTCGCGTTTCGCTAAGACAGGGTGGCAGTGGTCTCACGTGCTTGTCTCGGCGTCCGTTGTCGCTACCGCGACGACGTCCGCCTCGACTCGCGTTTCGCTAAGACAGGATGGCAGTGGTGTCACGTGCTCGTCTCGGCGTCCGTCATCGCTACCGCGACGACGTCCGCCTCGACTCACGTTTGGCTAAGATAGGGTGGCAGTGGTGTCACGTGCTCGTCTCGGCGTCCGTCGTCGCTACCGCGACGACGTCCACCTCGACTCGCGTTACCCTAAGATAGACAGGGTTGCAGTTGTGTCACGTGCTCGTCTCGGCATCGTAGTCGCTACTGCGACGACGTCCGCATCGACTCGCATTACGCTAAGACAGGATGGCAGTGGTGTCACGTGCTCGTCTCGGCGTCCGTCGTCGCTATCGCGAGGACGTACGCCTCGACTCGCGTTTCGCTAAGACAGGGTGGCAGTGGTGTCACGTGCTCGTCTCGGCGTCCGTCATCGCTACCGCGACGACGTCCGCCTCGACTCGCGTGACCCTAACAAAGATAGGGTTGCAGTGGTGTCACGAGCTCGTCTCGGCGTCCATCGTCGCTACCGCGACGACGTCTGCCTCGACTCGCATTTCGCTAAGACAGGGTGACAGTGGTCTCACGTGCTTGTCTCGGCGTCCGTCGTCGCTACCGCGACGACGTCTACGTCGACTCGCGTTTCGCTAAGACAGGGTGGCAGTGGTGTCACGTGCTCGTCTCGGCGTCCGTCGTCGCTATCGCGACGACGTCCGCCTTGACTCGCGTTTCGCTAACACAGGGTGGCAGTGGTGTCACGTGCTCGTCTCAGCGTCCGTCAACGCTACCGCGACGACGTCCGCCTCGACTCGCGTGACCCTAACATAGATAGGGTGGCAGTGGTGTCACGTGCTCGTCTCGGCATCCATCGTCGCTACCGCGACGACGTCCGCCTCGACTCGCGTTTCGCTAAGACAGGGTGGCAGTGGTCTCACGTGCTTGTCTCGGCGTCCGTTGTCGCTACCGCGACGACGTCCGCCTCGACTCGCGTTTTGCTAAGACAGGATGGCAGTGGTGTCACGTGCTCGTCTCGGCGTCCGTCATCGCTACCGCGACGACGTCCGCCTCGACTCACGTTTGGCTAAGATAGGGTGGCAGTGGTGTCACGTGCTCGTCTCGGCGTCCGTCGTCGCTACCGCGACGACGTCCACCTCGACTCGCGTTACCCTAAGATAGACAGGGTTGCAGTTGTGTCACGTGCTCGTCTCGGCATCGTAGTCGCTACCGCGACGACGTCCGCATCGACTCGCATTACGCTAAGACAGGATGGCAGTGGTGTCACGTGCTCGTCTCGGCGTCCGTCGTCGCTATCGCGAGGACGTACGCCTCGACTCGCGTTTCGCTAAGACAGGGTGGCAGTGGTGTCACGTGCTCGTCTCGGCGTCCGTCATCGCTACCGCGACGACGTCCGCCTCGACTCGCGTGACCCTAACATAGATAGGGTTGCAGTGGTGTCACGAGCTCGTCTCGGCGTCCATCGTCGCTACCGCGACGACGTCTGCCTCGACTCGCATTTCGCTAAGACAGGGTGACAGTGGTCTCACGTGCTTGTCTCGGCGTCCGTCGTCGCTACCGCGACGACGTCTACGTCGACTCGCGTTTCGCTAAGACAGGGTGGCAGTGGTGTCACGTGCTCGTCTCGGCGTCCGTCGTCGCTATCGCGACGACGTCCGCCTTGACTCGCGTTTCGCTAAGACAGGGTGGCAGTGGTGTCACGTGCTCGTCTCAGCGTCCGTCAACGCTACCGCGACGACGTCCGCCTCGACTCGCGTGACCCTAACATAGATAGGGTGGCAGTGGTGTCACGTGCTCGTCTCGGCATCCATCGTCGCTACCGCGACGACGTCCGCCTCGACTCGCGTTTCGCTAAGACAGGGTGGCAGTGGTCTCACGTGCTTGTCTCGGCGTCCGTTGTCGCTACCGCGACGACGTCCGCCTCGACTCGCGTTTTGCTAAGACAGGATGGCAGTGGTGTCACGTGCTCGTCTCGGCGTCCGTCATCGCTACCGCGACGACGTCCGCCTCGACTCACGTTTGGCTAAGATAGGGTGGCAGTGGTGTCACGTGCTCGTCTCGGCGTCCGTCGTCGCTACCGCGACGACGTCCACCTCGACTCGCGTTACCCTAAGATAGACAGGGTTGCAGTTGTGTCACGTGCTCGTCTCGGCATCGTAGTCGCTACCGCGACGACGTCCGCATCGACTCGCATTACGCTAAGACAGGATGGCAGTGGTGTCACGTGCTCGTCTCGGCGTCCGTCGTCGCTATCGCGAGGACGTACGCCTCGACTCGCGTTTCGCTAAGACAGGGTGGCAGTGGTGTCACGTGCTCGTCTCGGCATCCGTCATCGCTACCGCGACGACGTCCGCCTCGACTCGCGTGACCCTAACATAGATAGGGTTGCAGTGGTGTCACGAGCTCGTCTCGGCGTCCATCGTCGCTACCGCGACGACGTCTGCCTCGACTCGCATTTCGCTAAGACAGGGTGACAGTGGTCTCACGTGCTTGTCTCGGCGTCCGTCGTCGCTACCGCGACGACGTCTACCTCGACTCGCGTTTCGCTAAGACAGGGTGGCAGTGGTGTCACGTGCTCGTCTCGGCGTCCGTCGTCGCTATCGCGACGACGTCCGCCTTGACTCGCGTTTCGCTAAGACAGGGTGACAGTGGTCTCATGTGCTCGTCTCGGCGTCCGTCGTCGCTACCGCGACGACGTCCGCCTCGACTCGCGTTACCCTAAGATAGACAGGGTGGCAGTGTTGTGACGTGTTTGTCTCGGCGTCCATCATCGCTACCGCGACTACGTCCGCCTCGACTCGCTTTACCCTAAGATAGATAGGGTGGCAGTGGTGTCACGTGCTCGTCTCGGCGTCCATCGTCGCTATCGCGACGACGTCCGCCTCGACTCATGTTATGCTAAGACTGGGTGCAGTGGTGTCACGTGCTCGTCTCGACGTCCATCATCGCTACCGCGACCACGTCCGCCTCGACCCGCGTTACCCTAAGATAGACAGGGTGGCAGTGGTGTGTCGTGCTCGTCTCGGCGTCCATCATCGCTACCGCGACGACGTCCGCCTCGACTCGCGTTACCCTAAGATAGACAGGGTGGCAGTGGTATCACGTGCTCGTATCGGTGTCCGTCGTCGCTACCGCGACGACGTCCGCCTCGACTCGTGTTACCCTAAGATAGACAGGGTGGGAGTGGTGTCACGTGCTCGTCTCGGCGTCCGTCGTCGCTACTGCGACGACGTCCGCCTTGACTAGCGTTACCCTAAGATAGATAGGGTGGCGGTGGTGTCACGTGCTCGTCTCGGCGTCCGTCGTCGCTACCATGAAGACGTCCGCCTCGACTCGCGTTACCCTAAGATAGAAAGGGTGGCAGTGGTGTGACGTGCTCGTCTCGGCATCCGCCGTCGCTACCGCGACGACGTCCGCCTCGACTCGCGTTACCCTAAGATAGACAGGGTGGCAGTGGTGTCACATGCTTGTCTCGGCGTCCATCATCGCTATCGCGACGATGTCCGCCTCGACTCACGTTTCACTAAGACAGGGTGGCAGTGGTGTCACGTGCTCGTCTCGGCGTCCGTCGTCGCTACCGCGACGACGTCCGCCTCAACTCGTGTTGCACTAAGACAGGGTGGCAGTGGTGTCACGTGCTCGTCTCGGCATCCGTCGTCGCTACTGCGATGACGTCCGCCTCGACTCGCGTTACCCTAAGATAAACAGGGTGGCAGTGGTGCCACGTGCTCGTCTTGGCGTCCATCGTCGCTACCGACACGACGTCCGCCTCGACTCGCGTAACCCGAACATAGATAGGGTGGCAGTGGTGTCACGTGCTCGTCTCGGCGTCCATCGTCGCTACCGCGACGACGTCCGCCTCGAATCGCGTTTCGCTAAGACAGGGTGGCAGTGGTCTCACGTGCTTGTCTCGGCTGTAACGCCCTCGATGCGGCTATATCTCCCACGTGTCGAGGCACGACTTAGAGGCATAACCGCATTGAAAGCAATGTCGCAAGTGAGGTAATCTTCACACAATCCATGTAATAAATAAAGGGGAAAGATACATAGTTGGCTTACAATCGCCACTTCACACAGGTACATAAATAACATCCATCAAACAGATTACACTCAAGGTCCGACTACGGTACCAAAATGAAAGAAGACTACCCCAAATGCTAAACAGATCCCCGGATCACCCAACTGGGCTGCACTACTGATCATCTGGAAAAGAAACATTGTAACGGCCACGTTCCTCATCGAACTCCCAAGTGAGCTCGATCGCGTCATCTGCACTGACATCGTTGGTACTTGCAACTGAGGTGATAATATCTGTGAGTCACGGGGACTCAGCAATCTCACACCCGCGAGATCAAGACTATTTAAGCTTAAAGGTGGGAAAGGGGTTTGTGAGGTGGAGCTGCAGCAAGCGACTAGCATATGGTGACTATAGCGCAAAGAGAGCGAGAAGAGAAGGCAAAGCACGGTCGAGAAACTAGAAGTGATCAAGAAGTGATCCTGAAACAACCTACGTCAGGCATAACTCCAACAACCGTGTTCACTTCCCGGACCCCGCCGAGAAGAGACCATCACGGTTACACACGCGGTTGATGTGTTTTAGTTAAAGTCAACTTCGGGTTTTCTACAACCGGACATCAACAAATTCCCATCTGCCTCATAACCGCGGGCACGGCTTTCGAAAGATAATACCCTGCAGGGGTGTCCCAACTTAGCCCATGATAAGCTCTCACGGTCAACGAAGGATATTCCTTCTACCGGGAAGACCCGATCAATCTCGGAATCCCGGACTAAAAGACATTTCAACAGCAATAAAACAAGTCCAGCAAAGCCGCCCGATTGTGCCGACAAATCCTGATAGGAGCTGCACATATCTCGGTCTCAGGGCACATCCGGATAAGTCAAGCTACGAGTAAAACCAGCCCTCGAGTTGCCACGAGGTGGCCCCGCAGGTTGCTCGGTTCGGGCCAGCACTTAGAGAAGCACTGGTCCGGGGGGGCTAAAATAAAGATGACCCTCGGGCTCGCGAAAACCCGGGGGAAAAAAAGGGTAGGTGGTGGCAAATGGTAAAACCAATGTTGGGCCTTGCTGGAAAAGTCTCATTCAAAGCGAACTGTCAAGAGGGTCCCATAAATCACCCAACCGTGTAAGGAACGCAAACTCCGGGAACATAACACCGGTATGACGGAAACTAGGGTGGCAAGAGTGGAACAAAACACCAGGCATAAGGCCGAGCCTTCCACCCTTCACCAAGTATATAGATGCATTAATTAAATAAGAGGTATTATGATATCCCAACAAGTAAACATGTTCCAACAAGGAACAACAAGTCCATGTTCCAACAAGGAACAAACTTCATCTTCACCTGCAACTAGCAACGCTATAAGCGGGGCTGAGCAAAGCAGTAACATAGCCAAACAACGGTTTGCTAGGACATGGATGGTTAGGGGCTGACATGGAAATATAGGAGGCATGATATAGCAAGTGATAGGTATCGCAGCATAGGCATAGCAAAAGAGCGAGCAATCTAGCAAGCAAAGATAGAAGTGATTTCGAGGGTATGGTCATCTTGCCTGCAAGGTTCTCAGAGTTGTCGAAAGCTTGGTCCTCGTAAGCGTTCTCAACTGGTTCCTCGTTCACGTACTCGTCTCCCGGCTCTACCCAAGACAGGAGAACAAGCAAAGGAACCAATATCAACCACGATGCAATGCGCAAGCAACATGATGCAAAATATGGCATGATATGCGAGAGGTGATATGCAATGCGAATGCATGCTCCGGAAGGACAAGGATGAACAGGGCATAATCTTGGCAAACCAAGCATGCCACTGGATAGATGAGGTGATTTCGGTTGAAATCGATATAAAGATCACCGGAATCGGATGCACGGTTTGCAAATGGCAAGCAATACAAGAATGACACGAATCTGCCATAAACAGCATGATGCTACTTAGCAAGCAACAAATAATTAAGCTACTGCACCCAAACATGGCAACAAAGCATATGACAGTAGTCTACACAAGATGCACGACAAAATATGAACACTGAGCTACGGCTCAAACACATCAAAACAGGTTCAAACAAGCATGGCAAAAGTGCAAACGATAACAGGTTCACAGACTTGGTGAAAATAACAAGAAGCAGAAACTAACATCAGGATGACATGTTCAGAGCAATGAAACAACATGCTACATGTCCAGAACATAGCAAAGTAAGGAACGGCATGAATCTACTCAAGCCACTTGACAAAAGTCTCTTGCTGACCATAAGCCAAAAAGGATCAGAGAATATGATTACACCCATGACAATTAAGCAAGTTTCGTTACAGGTTTCAGACTTAGCAGAAAACTGGACATGGCAGAAAACTAATAGCGACTAGGCATGTTCGTGAGCTCGATGCACTCACTACAGAGAATTTCATGATAAACTAAGCTTTACATACATCAAGAAGACATGGCATAGTAACTAGAAATGGCAAGAATAACATCATATCATGTAAGGACCAACTACACCAAGCTTGGCAAAATCGAATAACATGTAAACAATCTGCCAGCAACATTTTGGAGCAAAAGTAGAGCTCGATTGACTCAAGCTATGGCACTCCATAATTGCAAACAAAGGCATGGATGGATTAAGCAAATATTCAAATTAAAAACTTCCTTACTGATCATACTCAAATTAACCATGGATCTCTCAGAAACAACATGAACACATGGCATAAAAATAACAGCAGTCAGGGACTTGGTGAAATCACTAAGTCTCTGAAAACAGCAATATCATCATCCCTACTTTGCATGCAATTTCTGGCCACCTCAAGCATCACAAAAATACATAGCAAAATTCCCTGGAAAGGTAACATGGCATATTACAAAACACATAAATAGCTCAACCTCATAGGAGGTACACATCAATCATGGAAAAAATGACAAAAGTGCATGTTCAGATAAGATCCAGCAACTAACATCAACTAGCCCTCTTCTAACAGCATTTCGGGTATCAAGATGACTTCAAATGAAAATGACGCAATGGAACAAAAAGATCTACTCTTCGGGGCGAACAAATAGACATATAATACGCACGAAACGGAGCTACGGATGCAAAGTTATGGCACTGGGAACATTGGATGATGATGCAATTGACTAGGGACTTAGAAAAAAAACGAGGGGGGAAGCGAAGTCAACCACCGGCGCGGAAAACCGAGGCACGCCGCGGATCTCGCCGGAGATCGCAGGGGAAGGCGGCGGCGAGGCGAGGGGCGGCCAGATCCGGGCCGGGGCGGCCGGATCTGGCGCCGGCGAGCGCGGAGGAGGCGGGGACGGCGCGGGGCGGCGCCGGGACGGGCGGCGACCGCGGGCGGCGACGGCGGCGGAGGGAGGCGGCGCGCGCGGGCGGGCGACGGCGGCGACTGCGGCGGCGGGCACGCGGAGGGAGGCGGATCCCACGGGCGGCGGCGGAGGGACGGGCCACGCGGGCCGGATCTGGGCCGCGCGGGCCCGCGGCGACGCGGCGAAGTGGGGCTCGGGCGGAGGCGACGTGGCGCCCTCTGGTTGGCCCGGGGTGCCCGCGTGGCGGCGGCTGGCCAATCAGGGGGTGCCAAGTGGCGGCGATGAGGTGGCCGCCGGCGGCCGCGCTGTTGGCGTGGATTCCGAGGCGAGGCTAGGGTTTCGGGGTGAGTCTCTCTCAGATTTGGATGGGGAAGGCCTTTTTATAGATAGGAGGAGCTAGGAGGCTCCAAACGGAGTGCGGTTTTCGCCCACGCGATCGTGATCGAACGGCGGAGGACATGGGATTGAATTAGATGGGTTATTGGGCTGTTTTGAAGGGATGTTGGGCTGCAACACACACGAGGCCTTCACGGTTACCCGGTTAACCGTTGGAGTACCAAACGAACTCCGATTGACCCGAAACTTGACAGGCGGTCTACCGGTGCTATACCAAGGCCACATGTCAAACCTCGGTCCATTCCGAGAATGTTTAATACCCGCTCACGAAGAAATGTAAAAGGGGACGCCGGGAGACATAGGAGCGCCGGATTGCAAAACGGACACCGGGAAAGATGCTCGGATTTATGAGACGAACGCGTATGCGAATGCGATGCACATGATGACATGATATGAAATGCATGACATGACCAAAATGCAAAACAGAGAGAACCCAATCACGGAGGGAATATCATAGCACATAGCCGAAAATGGCAAGAATTGGATTACAAATATGGCAAGTTACATCTGGGGCGTTACAACACACCACCACTATGAGAGGATCTCGTCCCGAGATCTAGGACTGAAAGAACTCCGGGTACTCGGAACGTAGGTGGTCTTCACGCTCCCAGGTGGCCTCTCGGTCTGAATGATGTGACCATTTCACTTTGAGGAATTTGATTGACTTGTTGCGAGTCTTGCGCTCAGTTGTCTCAAGAATAGCAACTGGGTGCTCATGATAGGACAAATCTTCATGAAGATCAATCTCTTCGAAGTTGATGGTGCGCTCAGGCGTCTTGAAGCACTTGCGAAGCTGTGACACGTGGAAGACATCGTGCACATTTGCAAAGTTGGAGGGGAGCTCAAGTTGATAGGCGAGATCGCCTCGTTTCCCGATGATCTTGAAGGGACCGACGTATCGCGGGGCAAGTTTCCCCTTGATACCGAAGCGACGAGTTCCTTTCATTGGCGAGACACGGAGGTAAACATGGTCTCCGATCTCGAATGCCACATCTCGGTGTTTGCTGTCGTAATAGCTCTTCTGACGCGACTGCGCGGCTTTGAGGTTCTCACGAATCACCTTGCACATAGCCTCAGCCTCTGAGATCAAATCATTGCCGAGCAATTGACGTTCACCGGTTTCAGACCAGTTGAGAGGAGTACGGCACTTTCTGCCATAGAGGATCTCGAATGGGGCTTTGCCCGAACTGGCTTGAAAACTGTTGTTGTAAGAGAATTCAGCATAAGGAAGACAATCCTCCCACTTCATGCCGAAAGAGATAACACAGGCTCTGAGCATATCTTCAAGAATTTGATTGACACGCTCAACTTGTCCACTAGTCTGAGGGTGGAACGCTGTGCTGAAGCGGATGTTGGTGCCCATGGCCGTCTGAAAAGAATCCCAAAACTTGGAGGTAAAGATGCTGCCACGGTCTGAAGAGATCAATTGTGGAATGCCGTGCAAAGAGACAATTCTTGAGGTGTAGAGCTCTGCCAGCTGCGCTGCTGTGATAGACTCTTTGATAGGAAGAAAATGAGCCACTTTGGTGAGCTTGTCGATGACGACGAAGATAGCATCATTTCCACGCTTGGACTTAGGAAAACCAGTCACGAAGTCCATTTCAATATGATCAAACTTCCATTCTGGAATAGCAAGAGGTTGGAGAAGTCCAGCTGGTCGTTGGTGTTCTGCTTTCACCCTTCTGCAGACATCACACTCATTCACGAATTGAGCGATCTCACGCTTCATTCGAGTCCACCAATACGACTGCTTGAGGTCATGGTACATCTTCGAACATCCAGGATGAATTGACAGAAGAGAATTGTGCGCTTCATTCATAATGACTTTACGAAGATCACCCTTTGGAACCACGATCCGGTCCTCGAAGAAAAGAGTATCTCTGTCATCAACTTGATACTTGTTACGCCCTCGATGCGGCTATAACTCCCACGTGTCGAGGCACGACTTAGAGGCATAACCGCATTGAAAGCAATGTCGCAAGTGAGGTAATCTTCACACAATCCATGTAATAAATAAAGGGGAAAGATACATAGTTGGCTTACAATCGCCACTTCACACAAGTACATAAATAACATCCATCAAACAGATTACACTCAAGGTCCGACTACGGTACCAAAATGAAAGAAGACTACCCCAAATGCTAACAGATCCCCGGATCACCCAACTGGGCTCCACTACTGATCATCTGGAAAAGAAACATAGTAACGGCCACGTTCCTCGTCGAACTCCCAAGTGAGCTCGGTCGCGTCATCAGCACTGACATCGTTGGTACCTGCAACTGAGGTGATAATATCCGTGAGTCACGGGGACTCAGCAATCTCACTCCCGCGAGATCAAGACTATTTAAGCTTAAAGGTGGGAAAAGGGGATTCTGAGGTGGAGCTGCAGCAAGCGACTAGCATATGGTGGCTACAGCGCAAAAGAGAGCGAGAAGAGAAGGCAAAGCACGGTCGAGAAGCTAGAAGTGATCAAGAAGTGATCCTGAAACAACCTACGTCAGACATAACTCCAACAACTGTGTTCACTTCCCGGACCCCGCCGAGAAGAGACCATCACGGTTACACACGCGGTTGATGTGTTTTAGTTAAGGTCAACTTCGGGTTTTCTACAACCGGACATCAACAAATTCCCATCTGCCTCATAACCGCGGGCACGGCTTTCGAAAGATAATACCCTGCAGGGGTGTCCCAACTTAGCCCATGATAAGCTCTCACGGTTAACGAAGGATATTCCTTCTACCGGGAAGACCCGATCAATCTCGGAATCCCGGACTACAAGACATTTCAACAGCAATAAAACAAGTCCAGCAAAACCTCCCAGATGTGCCGACAAATCCCGATAGGAGCTGCACATATCTCGTTCTCAAGGCACACCGGATGAGCAAGACGTCGGGTTGGCATAGACCCTGGTTGCCCAAGGGGCGCCGGACATCGCTCGGTTTGGACCAGCAATCGAAGGAGAACTGGCCCGGGGGTTTAAAATAAAGATGACCCTTGAGTCTGCAGAACCCAAGGGAAAAAAGGCTTAGGTGGCAAATGGTAAAACCAATGTTGGGCCTTGCTGGAAAAGTCTCATTCAAAGCGAACTGTCAAGGGGGTCCCATAAATCACCCAACCGTGTAAGGAACGCAAACTCCGGGAACATAACACCGGTATTACGGAAACTAGGGTGGCAAGAGTGGAACAAAACACCAGGCATAAGGCCGAGCCTTCCACCCTTTACCAAGTATAGATGCATTAATTAAATAAGAGGTATTGTGATATCCCAACAAGTAAACATGTTCCAACAAGGAACAACAAGTCCATGTTCCAACAAGGAACAAACTTCATCTTCACCTGCAACTAACAACGCTATAAGAGGGGCTGAGCAAAAGCGGTAACATAGCCAAACAACGGTTTGCTAGGACATGGATGGTTAGGGGCTGACATGGCAATATAGGAGGCATGATATATCAAGTGGTAGGTATCGCAGCATAGGCATAGCAAAAGAGCGAGCAATCTAGCAAGCAAAGATAGAAGTGATTTCGAGGGTATGGTCATCTTGCCTGCAAGGTTCTCAGAGTTGTCGAAAGCTTGGTCCTCGTAAGCGTTCTCAACGGAATCCTCGGTCACGTACTCGTCTCCCGGCTCTACCCAAGACAAGAGAACAAGCAAAGGAACCAATATCAACCACGATGCAGTGCGCAAGCAACATGATGCAAAACATGGCATGATATGCGAGAGGTGATATGCAATGCGAATGCATGCTCCGGAAGGACAAGGATGAACAGGGCATAATCTTGGCAAACCAAGCATGCCACTGGATAGATGAGGTGATTTCGGTTGAAATCGATATAAAGATCACCGGAATCGGATGCACGGTTTGCAAATGGCAAGCAATACAAGAATGACACGAAACTGCCATAAACAGCATGATGCTACTTAGCAAGCAACAATTAATTAAGCTACTGCACCCAAACAGGACAACTAAGCATATGGCACTAATCTACTCAAGATGCACGACAAAAGATGAACACTGAGCTACGGCTAATTAACATCATAACAGGTCCAAACAATCAGGGCAAGAGTGCAAACGATAACAAGTTCCCAGACTTAGAGAAAATAACAAGCAGAAAACTATCATCAGGATGACATGTTCAGAGCAACGAAACAACAGGCTACATGTTCAGAACATAGCAAAGTAAGGCACGGCATGAATCTACTCGTAGCACTTGACAAAAGTCCCTTACTGACCATAAGCCAAAAAGGTTCAGAAAATAATATTACACCCATGTCAAATAAGCAAGTTTCGATGCAGGTTTCAGACTTAGCAGAAAACTGGACATGGCAGAAAACTAATAACGTCTATGCATGTTCATGAGCTCGATGCACTCACTACAGAGCATTTCATGATAAACTAAGCATACATTCATCAAGAAGACATGGCATAGTAACTAGACATGGCAAGATTAACATCATATCAGGCAAGGATCAACTGCACCAAGCTTGGCAAAATCGAATAACACGTAAACAATCTGCCAGCAATATTTTGAAGCAAAAATAGAGCTCGATTGACTCAATCTATGGCACTCCATAATTGCAAACAAAGGCACGGATGGATTAAGCAAATACTCAAGTTCAAAACTCCCTTACTGATCATACTCAAATTATTCATAGATCTCTCGGAAACAACATGGACACAAGGCATAAAAATAACAGCAGTCAGGGACTTAGTGAAATCACAAAGTCTCTGAAATCAGCAACATCAAGACACCTAGTTTGCATGCTTGTGCTAGTCACCACATAGATCATAAAAATACATGGCAAAATCCTCTAGATAGGTAACATGGCATATTACAAAACTCATGTAGGACTCAACTTCATGGGAGGTACACATCAATCATGGCAAAAATGACAAAAGTGCATGTTCAGATAAGATCCAGCCAGTAACATCAACTAGCCCTCTTCTAACAGCATTTCGGGCATTAAGATGACTTCAAATGAAACTGATGCAATGGAAAGAAATGATGTACTCTTCGAGACGAACAATTTGACATATTATACGCGCGGAACGGAGCTACGGATGCAAAGTTATGGCATGCGAAACAGGTGATGATCATGTGAATTCTAGGGGACTTAGAGAAAATAGGGGAGAGGGAAAAGTCAACCGAGTCGGCGCTCCCGATCGGATCTGAGGCGAGGCTCGTCGGGGTTCGCCGCGGGGCGGCCGGAGGCGGCGAGGGGGGGAGCTGGCAGGCGCGGATCCGGGCGGATCCCGCCGGATCCGGGGCGCGGGCGACGCGGGGCGGCACCGGGAGACGCGGCGGCGCTCGGGAGTTCGCCGGGGTCCGAACGCGGAGGCGGCGCGGCGAGATTGGACGGCGGCCGGCGACGGCGTCGGGACGGAGGAAGGCGGCGGGGTTCGGCGACGGCGGCGGGGCGAGGCCGGCGCGGAAGGCGGCAGGCGCGGGAGCTGGCGGAGGCGACCGGGCTGGCTGCGGGCCTCAGGCCCAGATCGAGGCCCGGGCGGGCCTCTCGCGGGCCTGGCGGCGCGGGGGAAGGCAGAGGCCAGGTGGCGCACGGCCACTGGCCCAGGGCGCGCCGGCGGCGGCGCCAAGTGGCGGACAGGGGTGGCGGCGCGGGATCCGAGGTGGGAGGAGGTAGGTGGCGACCTAAAATGGCATGGGAGGCTTCTTTTTATAGGAAAGGGCTAGGGTTTCGGGGTGAGGCTCTCTCAGATTTAGACGGGGGAGACGTTTTTATAGACAGAAGGAGCTAGGGAGCTCCAAATGGAGTGCGGATTTCGCCCACGCGATCGTGATCGAACGGCGGAGGACATGGGAGTGACTTAGATGGGTTAAGGGGCTGTTTTGGAGGGGTGTTGGGCTGCAACACACACAAGGCCTTCACGGTTACCCGGTTAACCGTTGGAGTACCAAACGAACTCCGATTGACCCGAAACTTGACAGGCGGTCTACCGGTGCTATACCAAGGCCACATGTCAAGCCTCGGTCCATTCCGAGAATGTTTAATACCCTCTCACGAAGAAATGTAAAAGGGGACGCAGAGAGACATAGGAGCGCCGGATTGCAAAACTGACAACGGGAAAGATGCTCGGATTTATGAGACGAATGCGTATGCAAATGCGATGGCCATGATAACATGATATGAAATGCATGACATGACCAAAATGCAAAACGGAGAGAACCCAACCACGGAGGGAATATCATAACACATAGCCGGAAATGGCAAGAGTTTGATTACAAATATGGCAAGTTACATCGGGGGCGTTACAACACACCACCACTACGAGAGGATCTCGTCCCGAGATCTAGGACTGAAAGAACTCCGGATACTCGGAACGTAGGTGGTCTTCACGCTCCCATGTGGCCTCTCGGTCTGAATGATGTGACCATTTCACTTTGAGGAATTTGATTGACTTGTTGCGAGTCTTGCGCTCAGTTGTTTCAAGAATAGCAACTGGATGCTCATGATAGGACAAATCTTCTTGAAGATCAATATCTTCGAAGTTGATGGTGCGCTCAGGCGTCTTGAAGCACTTGCGAAGCTGTGACACGTGGAAGACATCGTGCACATTTGCAAAGTTGGAGGGGAGCTGAAGTTGATAGTCAAGATCGCCTCGTTTGCCGATGATCTTGAAGGGACCGACGTATCTGGGAGCAAGTTTCCCCTTGATACCGAAGCGACGAGTACCTTTCATTGGCCAGACGCGGAGGTAAACATGGTCTCCGATCCCGAATGCCACATCACGGTGTTTGCTATCGTAATAGCTCTTCTGGCGCGACTGCGCTGCTTTGAGGTTCTCACGAATCACCTTGCACATGGCCTCAGCCTCTGAGATCAAATCATTGCCGAGCAATTGACGTTCACCGGTTTCAGACCAGTTGAGAGGAGTACGGCACTTTCTGCCATAGAGAATCTCGAATGGGGCTTTGCCCGAGCTGGCTTGAAAACTGTTGTTGTAAGAAAATTCAGCATAAGGAAGACAATCCACCCAATTCATGCCGAAAGAGATAACACAGGCTCTGAGCATATCTTCAAGAATTTGATTGACACGCTCGACTTGTCCACTAGTCTGAGGGTGGAAAGATGTGCTAAATCGAATGTTGGTGCCCATGGCCGACTGAAAAGAATCCCAAAATTTGGAGGTAAAGATGCTGCCACGGTCTGAAGAGATCAATTGCGGAATACCGTGCAAAGAGACAATTCTGGAGGTGTAGAGCTCTGCCAGCTGCGCTGCTGTGATAGACTCTTTGATAGGAAGAAAATGAGCCACTTTGGTGAGCTTGTCGATGACGACGAAGATAGCATCATTTCCACGCTTGGACTTAGGAAAACCAGTCACGAAGTCCATTTCAATATGATCAAACTTCCATTCTGGAATAGCAAGAGGTTGGAGAAGTCCAGCTGGTCGTTGGTGTTCTGCTTTCACCCTTCTGCAGACATCACACTCATTCACGAATTGAGCGATCTCACGCTTCATTCGAGTCCACCAATACGACTGCTTGAGGTCATGGTACATCTTCGAACATCCAGGATGAATGGACAGAAGAGAATTGTGCGCTTCGTTCATAATGACTTTACGAAGATCACCCTTTGGAACCACGATCCGGTCCTCGAAGAAAAGAGTATCTCTGTCATCAACTCGATAGCACTTGTATTTGGGGATGCTCTTTTCAATACCACGTTTCACCTTCTTCACCATGGTATCCAACAATTGTGCCTCACGAATCTGATCTTCCAAAGTGGGAGAAACAATGAGGTTGGCAAGAACACCTTGAGGAACAACTTGGAGATTCAACTTGCGAAAAGCTTCACAAAGATCCGGTTGAAAAGGCTTGAGGATTAAGCTGTTGCAGTAAGCCTTTCTGCTCAAAGCGTCTGCAACCACATTAGCCTTGCCTGGAGTATATTCGGTACTCGGATTATACTCTTGAATCATTTCGACCCATCGAGTTTGCCTGAGGTTGAGATGAGGCTGAGTGAAGATATACTTGAGACTCTTGTGATCGGTGAAGATGTCCACTTTTCTTCCCAACAGGAGATGTCTCCATGTTATTAGTGCGTGGACCACTGCCGCCAACTCAAGATCGTGAGTGGGGTAGTTCCTTTCATTGGGCTTCAACTGGCGAGAGGTATAGGCAACAACTTTCTTCTCTTGCATTAACACAGCACCGAGGCCCTGGAGAGAAGCATCACAGAATACTTCATAAGGCTTGGATTCGTCAGGAGGAGTCAAAACTGGAGCAGTGACAAGTTTCTCTTTGAGAGTGTTGAAAGCAACGTCACACTCAGGAGACCAGACATATTTCACATGCTTCTGGAGGAGGTTGGAAAGAGGCTTAGCAATCTTGGATAAATTCTCAACGAATCTTCTGCAGTAGCTTGCAAGTCCAAGGAAACTGCGAAGCTGCTTGACATTCTGGGGAGGCTTCCAATTCAAAACTGCAGACACCCTCTCTGGATTAACAGCGATGCCCTTGGCAGAGATGATATGACCAAGATAAAGAACTTCATCAAGCCAGAATTCACATTTGGAGAACTTCGCATATAACTGATACTCTCTGAGCTTGTCGAGTACCAATCGCAAATATTCGGCATGATCCTTCTTATTCTTGGAGAAGACCAATATATCATCAAGATAGACCAAGACAAATTCGTTGATGTAGGGGTTGAAGATGAAATTCATCAATCGAGTGAAATACGGAGGAGCATTGACAAGGCCGAAGGACATGACAGTATATTCATAAGAACCAAAGCTTGTTCTGAATGCTGTCTTGGGAATATCTTCTTCACGAATGCGAATCTGATGATAACCCATACGAAGGTCAAGCTTGGAGAACACCTTAGCACCTTTAAGTTGCTCAAATAGCTCATTGATGTTGGGAAGTGGGTACTTGTTCTTGATAGTCTTCTTGTTCAATGGACGGTAATCGACGCAAAGTCGGTCCGTGCCATCCTTCTTCTTGACAAAAAGAACACCACAACCCCAAGGAGAAGAACTCGGTCTGATCAGGCCCAGACGTTCTTGTTTATCGAGTTGAATCTTCAATTCCTTGAGCTCATCTGGTCCAAGCTTGTAGGGACGCTTGCAAACGGGTTCCGTGCCAGGCTCAAGTTCAATAACGAATTCAACTGGCCTGCGGGGAGGCATACCCGGAAGCTCTTCTGGAAAAACATCTTGGTACTCACAAACGACTGGAATCTGGGAGATAGCCTCCATTTCACCCATCTCACTGAGAGAAAACAACCGAATGGTATCATCACGAGAAGCATAGATGATCACATCGTTCGAAGTGTGAGTCAATTTAATTTCCCTAGCAGCACACTCAAGCTGAGCCTTGTGCTTAGAAAGCCAGTCCATCCCGAGAATAAGATCAATATCAGAATCACCAAGCACCATTGGAGAAGATAGAAATTTATAGTTGCCCATCTTGATGGAAACATCCGGAGCCATCATCTTGGTATTCATGAACAAACCCGGAGAGGAAACCGCCATTGGCTTAGGCAGGTCGACAGTATGCAAATTGTTCATGGATGCAAAAGGTCTTGAAATGAAAGAATGCGTTGCTCCAGTATCAAATAATACTTTTGCAGGAATATCATTAACAGGAAGGTTACCCATGATCACTTCAGAAGAATCCTCTGCTTGAGCTGCGTTCATCATGTTCACCTTTGCAGACTTAGGATTATGCTTGACCACTGCATTACTGGAAGATTTCACAGGAGGAGGAGGCGGAAGGCGCCTCTGGTTGAAGCACTTGTTCGCATAGTGACCCTTCTGCTGACATTTGTTACAAGTCACCTCTGATAGCGGACGATGGTAAGGAGCACTTGGCCTTGGAGCTTGATTCTGAGGCTTGTTCTGATAGCAAGGGTTGGGTGGGTGGGAAGATCCACGGCCACTTGAGTTCTTCTGCTGATAAGGCTGACGGAACGGAGGAGGAGGAGGCAACCAGAACTTCTGTTGCTTAGCTGCCACAAGTGAGGAAGAAGAAGACTGAACTGCGTCTCTGACTCTCTTCTTAGATGCCTCACACTTGAGCTGAGCAGCTTCTTGTTTCAGCGCCATGTTGTAGAATTCATCATACTTTAATGGCTCGAAAAGCACGAGAGCAAGTTGCAGATCTTCTCTGAGACCACGCCTGAACTGGTAGATCATACTCTTCTCATCAGGAATGTCTTGCCTTGCAAAACGAGAGAGCTTCTGGAACTGAGTGTTGTATTGGTAGACAGACATGGTTCCTTGCTTGAGATTGCGGAATTCCTCACGCTTACTCTCAACAACACTTTCTGGAATGTGGTGTGCTTTGAAGTCACGGCGGAAATCATCCCAAGTAATCACACGACCTCCTCTGGAATCTTTGTATTGCTGGAACCACTCAGCAGCTTGATCTTTGAGTTGAAAAGAGGCAAACTTGACAAAGTCCTCAGGTCTCACATTGCTGCACTCGAAATGCTTGCTGATGTCCACGAGCCAATCATCAGCGTCAGTGGCCTCGACACAATAGCTGAAGGTCTTTGGCTGATTAGCAAGGAACTGGTTCAGTGAAGCGAAATGCGGCTGATTGTTTCCTTGGCCTTGATTCTCTTGATTAGCTTGACCTTGGTTGCGATCTTGCAAGAGCTGAATCAGAATCTGAGCATTGGCATTTGTGGCAGTCATCAAGGCTTGCCATGCTTCCGGAGGCGGAGGTGGTGGCGGAGGGTTAGCCTGATTCCCGTCATTGCGTTCCGGATTCTGACGCGTTGGTGGAGCCATCCTGAAGAGGGTGACATCCATTAGCATCTTGACAAAGATATATTGAAGCTGAATCAAAGGAACGAAATTGCAACATATAGTCTTCACAATTAACATTCGAACGAGAATGAACGAATGAATTCCAATGTAAATCATCACACTTCCAAAGCTGAGAAGCCACTTAGAACATGGTAAGAAATAAAATCAACAAGGTACGGATATGACAAATACTTGGTAAGGATTACCCAATCACAAACCAAATATCTGCGGAAGAAATACTAAAGCTACAAGAATTCCCACTTATAAACTCCCGAAACTTTCTGGTTATGCAATCAGGTGTTGGGGATACAGGGGAAGCATAATATCTCACCCAAACTAGCAAATCCTACAACCAGCTGTATCCATCCTTCAACACATAACCAAGAAACCTTCGGAAATCGTCTACCTCAACCTTCGAAAACACATCCGTTATACAAGTCATGGCAATACTCCTGCACTCGCCACAGTACTGGGCTATCAGGTTATCTCACCAACAACTATACAAAAGAGATTTTCGATGTCGGTCGTACTAGACTCAGGTATTCCAAAACCGCAACGATAAGATTATGACGACAACACCTCGGAGCTCAACTCCCCGGGACACTGCCACAACCCCTAAATGTCAGGAGGCAACCAAGACAATGTTGTCATCATAAAACCATCGGAACGATTGTAATATACCCGCGTGATCCTAAAAATTTTTTTTAGTGAAATTTGAGAAGAGAAGAGTCAAAACTCTACGTCAGGATGCCTTACCAGAAGGTCGAAGGGACTGGGAAGTAAAAAGAATTCCTAAACTCTCCGATATATAATTCCTAAAAGACTCAAAACATTTTTCTAGACACAACTCGGCCACTAAAGACGATCAAACAGTGGGGGCTCCTAAGGTCGGGAAAGGCTCTGATTACCAACTTGTAACGCCCTCGATGCGGCTATATCTCCCACGTGTCGAGGCACGACTTAGAGGCATAACCGCATTGAAAGCAATGTCGCAAGTGAGGTAATCTTCACACAATCCATGTAATAAATAAAGGGGAAAGATACATAGTTGGCTTACAGTCGCCACTTCACACAGGTACAGAAATAACATCCATCAAACAGATTACACTCAAGGTCCGACTACGGTACCAAAATGAAAGAAGACTACCCCAAATGCTAAACAGATCCCCGGATCACCCAACTGGGCTCCACTACTGATCATCTGGAAAAGAAACATAGTAACGGCCACGTTCCTCATCGAACTCCCAAGTGAGCTCGGTCGCGTCATCTGCACTGACATCGTTGGTACCTGCAACTGAGGTGATAATATCTGTGAGTCACGGGGACTCAGCAATCTCACACCCGTGAGATCAAGACTATTTAAGCTTAAAGGTGGGAAAGGGGTTTGTGAGGTGGAGCTGCAGCAAGCGACTAGCATATGGTGACTACAGCGCAAAGAGAGCGAGAAGAGAAGGCAAAGCACGGTCGAGAAACTAGAAGTGATCAAGAAGTGATCCTGAAACAACCTATGTCAGGCATAACTCCAACAACCGTGTTCACTTCCCGGACCCCGCCGAGAAGAGACCATCACGGTTACACACGCGGTTGATGTGTTTTAGTTAAAGTCAACTTCGGGTTTTCTACAACCGGACATTAACAAATTCCCATCTGCCTCATAACCGCGGGCACGGCTTTCGAAAGATAATACCCTGCAGGGGTGTCCCACCTTAGCCCATGATAAGCTCTCACGGTCAACGAAGGATATTCCTTCTACCGGGAAGACCCGATCAATCTCGGAATCCCGGACTACAAGACATTTCAACAGCAATAAAACAAGTCCAGCAAAGCCGCCCGATTGTGCCGACAAATCCTGATAGGAGCTGCACATATCTCGGTCTCAGGGCACATCCGGATAAGTCAAGCTACGAGTAAAACCAGCCCTCGAGTTGCCACGAGGTGGCCCCGCAGGTTCCTCGGTTCGGGCCAGCACTTAGAGAAGCACTGGTCCGGGGGGGGCTAAAATAAAGATGACCCTCGGGCTCGCGAAAACCCGGGGAAAAAAAAGGGTAGGTGGTGGCAAATGGTAAAACCAATGTTGGGCCTTGCTGGAAAAGTCTCATTCAAAGCGAACTGTCAAGGGGGTCCCATAAATCACCCAACCGTGTAAGGAACGCAAACTCCGGGAACATAACACCGGTATGACGGAAACTAGGGTGGCAAGAGTGGAACAAAACACCAGGCATAAGGCCGAGCCTTCCACCCTTCACCAAGTATATAGATGCATTAATTAAATAAGAGGTATTATGATATCCCAACAAGTAAACATGTTCCAACAAGGAACAACAAGTCCATGTTCCAACAAGGAACAAACTTCATCTTCACCTGCAACTAGCAACGCTATAAGAGGGGCTGAGCAAAGCAGTAACATAGCCAAACAACGGTTTGCTAGGACATGGATGGTTAGGGGCTGACATGGCAATATTGGAGGCATGATATAGCAAGTGATAGGTATCGCAGCATAGGCATAGCAAAAGAGTGAGCAATCTAGCAAGCAAAGATAGAAGTGATTTCGAGGGTATGGTCATCTTGCCTGCAAGGTTCTCAGAGTTGTCGAAAGCTTGGTCCTCGTAAGCGTTCTCAATAGGTTCCTCGTTCACGTACTCATCTCCCGGCTCTACCCAAGACAAGAGAACAAGCAAAGGAACCAATATCAACCACGATGCAATGCGCAAGCAACATGATGCAAAATATGGCATGATATGCGAGAGGTGATATGCAATGCGAATGCATGCTCCGGAAGGACAAGGATGAACAGGGCATAATCTTGGCAAACCAAGCATGCCACTGGATAGATGAGGTGATTTCGGTTGAAACCGATATAAAGATCACCGGAATCGGATGCACGGTTTGCAAATGGCAAGCAATACAAGAATGACACGAATCTGCCATAAACAGCATGATGCTACATAGCAAGCAACAAATAATTAAGCTACTGCACCCAAACATGGCAACAAAGCATATGACAGTAGTCTACACAAGATGCACGACAAAAGATGAACACTGAGCTACGGCTCAAACACATCAAAACAGGTCCAAACAAGCATGGCAAAAGTGCAAACGATAACAGGTTCACAGACTTAGTGAAAATAACAAGAAGCAGAAACTAACATCAGGATGACATGTTCAGAGCAATGAAACAGCATGCTACAGGTCCAAAACATAGCATGATTACACCCATGACAATTAAGCAAGTTTCGTTACAGGTTTCAGACTTAGCAGAAAACTGGACATGGCAGAAAACTAATAACGACTAGGCATGTTCGTGAGCTCGATGCACTCACTACAGAGCATTTCATGATAAACTAAGCATACATACATCAAGAAGACATGGCATAGTAACTAGACGTGGCAAGAATAACATCATATCATGTAAGGACCAACTACACCAAGCTTGGCAAAATCGAATAACATGTAAACAATCTGCCAGCAACATTTTGAAGCAAAAGTAGAGCTCGATTGACTCAAGCTATGGCACTCCATAATTGCAAACAAAGGCATGGATGGATTAAGAAAATACTCAAGTTCAAAACTCCCTTACTGATCATGCTCAAATTAAGCATGGATCTCTCAGAAACAACATGAACACATGGCATAAAAATAACAGCAGTCAGGGACTTGGTGAAATCACTAAGTCTCTGAAAACAGCAATATCATCATCCCTACTTTGCATGCAATTTCTAGCCACGTCAAGCATCACAAAAATACATAGCAAAATTCCATGGAATGGTAACATGGCATATCAGAAAACACATATATAGCTCAACCTCATAGGAGGTACACATCAATCATGGCAAAAATGACAAAAGTGCATGTTCAGATAAGATCCAGCAACTAACATCAACTAGCCCTCTTCTAACAGCATTTCGGGCATCAAGATGACTGCAAATGAAAATGATGCGATGGAACAAAGAGATCTACTCTTCGAGTCGAACGAATAGACATATAATACACACGAAACGGAGCAACGGATGCAAAGTTATGGCACTGGGAACATTGGATGATGATGCAATTGACTAGGGACTTAGAAAAAAAACGAGGGGGGAAGCGAAGTCAACCACCGGCGCGGAAAACCGAGGCACGCCGCGGATCTCGCCGGAGATCGCGGGGGAAGGCGGCGGCGAGGCGAGGGGCGGCCGGATCCGGGCCGGGGCGGCCGGATCTGGCGCCGGCGAGCGCGGAGGAGGCGGGGACGGCGCGGGGCGGCGCCGGGACGGGCGGCGACCGCGGGCGGCGACGGCGGTGGAGGGAGGCGGCGCGCGCGGGCGGGCGACGGCGGCGGGCGCGCGGAGGGAGGCGGATCCCACGGGCGGCGGCGGAGGGACGGGCCCCGCGGGCCGGATCTGGGCCGCGCGGGCCCGCGGCGACGCGGCGAAGTGGGGCTCGGGCGGAGGCGACGTGGCGCCCTCCGGTTGGCCCGGGGCGCCCGCGTGGCGGCGGCTGGCCAATCAGGGGGTGCCAAGTGGCGGCGATGAGGTGGCCGGCGGCGGCGGCGCTGTTGGCGCGGATTCCGAGGCGAGGCTAGGGTTTCGGGGTGAGTCTCTCTCAGATTTGGACGGGGAAGGCCTTTTTATAGATAGGAGGAGCTAGGAGGCTCCAAACGGAGTGCGGTTTTCGCCCACGCGATCGTGATCGAACGGCGGAGGACATGGGATTGACTTAGATGGGTTATTGGGCTGTTTTGAAGGGGTGTTGGGCTGCAACACACACGAGGCCTTCACGGTTACCCGGTTAACCGTTGGAGTACCAAACGAACTCCGATTGACCCGAAACTTGACAGGCGGTCTACCGGTGCTATACCAAGGCTACATGTCAAACCTCGGTCCATTCCGAGAATGTTTAATACCCGCTCACGAAGAAATGTAAAAGGGGACGCCGGGAGACATAGGAGCGCCGGATTGCAAAACGGACAACGGGAAAGATGCTAGGATTTATGAGACGAACGCGTATGCGAATGCGATGCACATGATGACATGATATGAAATGCATGACATGACCAAAATGCAAAACGGAGAGAACCCAATCACGGAGGGAATATCATAGCACATAGCCGAAAATTGCAAGAATTGGATTACAAATATGGCAAGTTACATCTGGGGCGTTACATCGGCGTCCACCTCGACTCGCGTTACCCTAAGATAGACAGGGTGGCAGTGGTGTCACGGGCTCGTCTCGGCGTCCGTCGACGCTACCGCGACGACGTACGCCTCGACTCGCGTTACCCTAAGATAGACAGGGTGGCAGTGGTCTCACGGGCTCGTCTTGGTGTCCGTCGTCGCTACCGCGACGACGTCTGCCTCGACTCGCGTTACCCTATAATAGCCAGGGTGGCAGTGGTGTCATGTGCTCGTCTAGGCGTCCGTCGTCGCCGCGACGACGCCCGCCTTGACTCGCGTGAGTGGCAGTAGTGTCACGTGCTCGTCTCGGCGTCCGTCGTCGCTACCGCGACGACGTCCGCCTCGACTCGCGTTTCGCTAAGACAGGGTGGCAGTGGTCTCACGTGCTTGTCTTGACGTCCGTCGTCACTACCGCGACGACGTCCGCCTCGACTCGCGTTTCGCTAAGACAGGGTGGCAATGGTGTCACGTGCTCGTCTCGGCGTCCATCGTCGCTATCGCGACGACGTCCGCCTCGACTCGCGTTACGCTAAGACAGGGTGGCAGTGGTGTCACGTGCTCGTCTCGGCGTCCATCGTCGCTACCGCGACGATGTCCGCCTCGACTCGCGTTACCCTAACATAGACAGGGTGGCAGTGGTGTGACGTGCTCGTCTCGGCGTCCGTTGTCGCTACCGCGACGACTTCCGCCTCGACTCGCGTTACCCTAAGATAGACAGGGTGACAGTGGTGTCACGTGCTCGTCTCGGCGTCCAACGTCGCTACCGCGATGACGTCCGCCTCGACTCGCGTTTCGCTAAGATAGACAGGGTGGCAGTGGTGTCACATGCTCGTCTCGGCGTCCGTCGTCCCTACCGCGACGACGTCCGCCTCGACTCGCGTTTCGGTAAGACAGGGTGGCAGTGGTCTCACGTGCTTGTCTTGACATCCGTCGTCGCTACCGCGACGACGTCCGCCTCGACTCGCGTTTCGCTAAGGCAGGGCGGCAATGGAGTCACGTGCTCGTCTCGGCTTCCATCGTCGCTATCACGACGATGTCCGCCTCGACTCGCGTTCCGCTAAGACAGGGTGGCAGTGGTGTCACGTGCTTGTCTCGGCGTCCGTCGTCGCTACCGCGACGACGTCCTCCTCGACTCACGTTACCCTAAGATAGACAGGGTGGCAGTGGTCTCACGGGCTCGTCTTGGTGTCCGTCGTCGCTACCGCGACGACGTCTGCCTTGACTCGCATTACCCTATAATAGCCAGGGTGGCAGTGGTGTCATGTGCTCGTCTAGGCGTCCGTCGTCGCCGCGACGACGCCCGCCTTGACTCGCGTGAGTGGCAGTGGTGTCACGTGCTCGTCTCGGCGTCTGTCGTCGCTACCGCGACGACGTCCGCCTCGACTCGCGTTTCGCTAAGACAGGGTGGCAGTGGTCTCACGTGCTTGTCTCGACGTCCGTCGTCGCTGTCGCGACGACGTCCGCCTCGACTCGCGTTTCGCTAAGACAGGGTGGCAATGGTGTCACGTGCTCGTCTCGGCGTCCATCGTCGCTACCGCGACGACGTCTGCCTCGACTCGCGTTTCGCTAAGACAGGGTGGCAATGGTGTCACGTGCTCGTCTCGGCGTCCATCGTCGCTATCGCGACGATGTCCGCCTCGACTCGCGTTTCGCTAAGACAGGGTGGCAGTGGTGTCACGTGCTTATCTCGGCGTCCGTCGTCGCTACCGCGACGACGTCCGCCTCGACTCGCGTTACGCTAAGACAGGGTGGCAGTGGTGTCACATGCTCGTCTCGGCGTCCGTCGTCCCTACCGCGACGACGTCCGCCTCGACTCGCGTTTCGGTAAGACAGGGTGGAAGTGGTCTCACGTGCTTGTCTTGACATCCGTCGTCGCTACCGCGACGACGTCCGCCTCGACTCGCGTTTCGCTAAGGCAGGGCGGCAATGGAGTCACGTGCTCGTCTCGGCTTCCATCGTCGCTATCACGACGATGTCCGCCTCGACTCGCGTTCCGCTAAGACAGGGTGGCAGTGGTGTCACGTGCTTGTCTCGGCGTCCGTCGTCGCTACCGCGACGACGTCCGCCTCGACTCGCGTTACGCTAAGACAGGGTGGCAGTGGTGTCACGTGCTCGTCTCGGCGTCCGTCGTCGCTACCGCGACGACGTCCGCCTCGACTCGCGTTTCGCTAAGACAGGGTGGCAGTGGTGTCACGTGCTCGTCTCGGCGGTCTGTGACCCTGTCTCGGCGTCCGTCGTCGCTACCGCGACGACGTTCGCCTCAACTCGCGTTTCGCTAAAACAGGGTGGCAGTGGTGTCACGTGCTCGTCACGACGTCCGCCTCGACTCGCGTTACGCTAAGACAGGGTGGCAGTGGTGTCACGTGCTCGTCTCGGCGTCCATCGTCGCTACCGACACGACGTCCGCCTCGACTCGCGTGACCCGAACATAGATAGGGTGGCAGTGGTGTCACGTGCTCGTCTCGGCGTCCATCGTCGCTACCGCGACGACGTCCGCCTCGAATCGCGTTTCGCTAAGACAGGGTGGCAGTGGTCTCACGTGCTTGTCTCGGCGTCCACCTCGACTCGCTTTACCCTAAGATAGACAGGGTGGCAGTGGTGTCACGGGCTCGTCTCGGCGTCCGTCGTCGCTACCGCGACGACGTCCGCCTCGACTCGCGTTACCCTAAGATAGACAGGGTGGCAGTGGTCTCACGGGCTCGTCTTGGTGTCCGTCGTCGCTACCGCGACGACGTCTGCCTCGACTCGCGTTACCCTATAATAGCCAGGGTGGCAGTGGTGTCATGTGCTCATCTAGGCGTCCGTCGTCGCCGCGACGACGCCCGCCTCGACTCGCGTGAGTGGCAGTGGTGTCACGCGCTCGTCTCGGCGTCCGTCGTCGCTACCGCGACGACGTCCGCCTCGACTTCCGTTTCGCTAAGACAGGGTGGCAGTGGTCTCACGTGCTTGTCTCGACGTCCGTCGTCGCTACCGCGACGACGTCCGCCTCGACTCGCGTTTCGCTAAGATAGGGTGGCAATGGTGTCACGTGCTCGTCTCGGCGTCCATCGTCGCTATCGCGACGATGTCCGCCTCGACTCGCGTTTCGCTAAGACAGGGTGGCAGTGGTGTCACGTGCTTGTCTCGGCGTCCGTCGTCGCTACCGCGACGACGTCCGCCTCGACTCGCGTTACGCTAAGATAGGGTGGCAGTGGTGTCACGTGCTCGTCTCGGCGTCCGTCATCGCTACCGCGACGACGTCCGCCTCGATTCGCGTTTCGCTAAGACAGGGTGGCAGTGGTGTCACGTGCTCGTCTCGGCGGTCTGTGACCCTGTCTCGGCGTCCGTCGTCGCTACCGCGACGACGTCCGCCTCGACTCGCGTTTCGCTAAAACAGGGTGGCAGTGGTGTCACGTGCTCGTCACGACGTCCGCCTCGACTCGCGTTACGCTAAGACAGGGTGGCAGTGGTGTCACGTGCTCGTCTCGGCGTCCATCGTCGCTACCGCGACGATGTCCGCCTCGACTCGCGTTACCCTAACATAGACAGGGTGGCAGTGGTGTGACGTGCTCGTCTCGGCGTCCGTTGTCGCTGCCGCGACGACTTCCGCCTCGACTCGCGTTACCCTAAGATAGACAGGGTGACAGTGGTGTCACGTGCTCGTCTCGGCGTCCAACGTCGCTACCGCGATGACGTCCGCCTCGACTCGCGTTTCGCTAAGATAGACAGGGTGGCAGTGGTGTCACATGCTCGTCTCGGCGTCCGTCGTCCCTACCGCGACGACGTCCGCCTCGACTCGCGTTTCGGTAAGACAGGGTGACAGTGGTCTCACGTGCTTGTCTTGACATCCGTCGTCGCTACCGCGACGACGTCCGCCTCGACTCGCGTTTCGCTAAGGCAGGGCGGCAATGGAGTCACGTGCTCGTCTCGGCTTCCATCGTCGCTATCACGACGATGTCCGCCTCGACTCGCGTTCCGCTAAGACAGGGTGGCAGTGGTGTCACGTGCTTGTCTCGGCGTCCGTCGTCGCTACCGCGACGACGTCCTCCTCGACTCACGTTACCCTAAGATAGACAGGGTGGCAGTGGTCTCACGGGCTCGTCTTGGTGTCCGTCGTCGCTACCGCGACGACGTCTGCCTTGACTCGCATTACCCTATAATAGCCAGGGTGGCAGTGGTGTCATGTGCTCGTCTAGGCGTCCGTCGTCGCCGCGACGACGCCCGCCTTGACTCGCGTGAGTGGCAGTGGTGTCACGTGCTCGTCTCGGCGTCTGTCGTCGCTACCGCGACGACGTCCGCCTCGACTCGCGTTTCGCTAAGACAGGGTGGCAGTGGTCTCACGTGCTTGTCTCGACGTCCGTCGTCGCTACCGCGACGACGTCCGCCTCGACTCGCGTTTCGCTAAGACAGGGTGGCAATGGTGTCACGTGCTCGTCTCGGCGTCCATCGTCGCTACCGCGACGACGTCCGCCTCGACTCGCGTTTCGCTAAGACAGGGTGGCAATGGTGTCACGTGCTCGTCTCGGCGTCCATCGTCGCTATCGCGACGATGTCCGCCTCGACTCGCGTTTCGCTAAGACAGGGTGGCAGTGGTGTCACGTGCTTATCTCGGCGTCCGTCGTCGCTACCGCGACGACGTCCGCCTCGACTCGCGTTACGCTAAGACAGGGTGGCAGTGGTGTCACGTGCTCGTCTCGGCGTCCGTCGTCACTACCGCGACGACGTCCGCCTCGACTCGCGTTTCGCTAAGACAGGGTGGCAGTGGTCTCACGTGCTTGTCTCGACGTCCGTCGTCGCTACCGCGACGACGTCCGCCTCGACTCGCGTTTCGCTAAGACAGGGTGGCAATGGTGTCATGTGCTCGTCTCGGCGTCCATCGTCGCTACCGCGACGACGTCCGCCTCGACTCGCGTTTCGCTAAGACAGGGTGGCAATGGTGTCACGTGCTCGTCTCGGCGTCCATCGTCGCTATCGCGACGATGTCCGCCTCGACTCACGTTTCGCTAAGACAGGGTGGCCGTGGTGTCACGTGCTTGTCTCGGCGTCCGTCGTCGCTACCGCGACGACGTCCGCCTCGACTCGCGTTACGCTAAGACAAGGTGGCAGTGGTGTCACGTGCTCGTCTCGACGTCCGTCGTCGCTACCGCGACGACGTCCGCCTCGACTCGCGTTTCGCTAAAACAGGGTGGCAGTGGTGTCACGTGCTCGTCACGACGTCCGCCTCGACTCGCGTTACGCTAAGACAGGGTCGCAGTGGTGTCACGTGCTCGTCTCGGCGTCCATCGTCGCTACCGACACGACGTCCGCCTCGACTCGCGTGACCCGAACATAGATAGGGTGGCAGTGGTGTCACGTGCTCGTCTCGGCGTCCATCGTCGCTACCGCGACGACGTCCGCCTCGAATCGCTTTTCGCTAAGACAGGGTGGCAGTGGTCTCACGTGCTTGTCTCGGCGTCCACCTCGACTCGCGTTACCCTAAGATAGACAGGGTGGCAGTGGTGTCACGGGCTCGTCTCGGCGTCCGTCGTCGCTACCGTGACGACGTCCGCCTCGACTCGCGTTACCCTAAGATAGACAGGGTGGCAGTGGTCTCACGGGCTCGTCTTGGTGTCCTTCGTCGCTACCGCGACGACGTCTGCCTCGACTCGCGTTACCCTATAATAGCCAGGGTGGCAGTGGTGTCATGTGCTCGTCTAGGCGTCCGTCGTCGCCGCGACGACGCCCGCCTCGACTCGCGTGAGTGGCAGTGGTGTCACGTGCTCGTCTCGGCGTCCGTCGTCGCTACCGCGACGACGTCCGCCTCGACTCGCGTTTCGCTAATACAGGGTGGCAGTGGTCTCACGTGCTTGTCTCGACGTCCGTCGTCGCTACCGCGACGACGTCCGCCTCGACTCGTGTTTCGCTAAGACAGGGTGGCAATGGTGTCACGTGCTCGTATCGGCATCCATCGTCGCTATCGCGACGATGTCCGCCTCGACTCGCGTTTCGCTAAGACAGGGTGGCAGTGGTGTCACGTGCTTGTCTCGGCGTCCGTCGTCGCTACCGCGACGACGTCCGCCTCGACTCGCGTTACGCTAAGACAGGGTGGCAGTGGTGTCACGTGCTCGTCTCGGCGTCCGTCGTCGCTACCGCGACGACGTCCGCCTCTACTCGCGTTTCGCTAAGACAGGGTGGTAGTGGTGTCACGTGCTCGTCTCGGCGGTCTGTGACCCTGTCTCGGCGTCCGTCGTCGCTACCGCGACGACGTCCGCCTCGACTCGCGTTTCGCTAAAATAGGGTGGCAGTGGTGTCACGTGCTCGTCACGACGTCTGCCTCGACTCGCGTTACGCTAAGACAGGGTGGCAGTGGTGTCACGTGCTCGTCTCGGCGTCCATCGTCGCTACCGACACGACGTCCGCCTCGACTCGCGTGACCCGAACATAGATAGGGTGGCAGTGGTGTCACGTGCTCGTCTCGGCGTCCATCGTCGCTACCGCGACGACGTCCGCCTCGAATCGCTTTTCGCTAAGACAGGGTGGCAGTGGTCTCACGTGCTTGTCTCGGCGTCCACCTCGACTCGCGTTACACTAAGATAGACAGGGTGGCAGTGGTGTCACGGGCTCGTCTCGGCGTCCGTCGTCGCTACCGCGACGACGTCCGCCTCGACTCGCGTTACCCTAAGATAGACAGGGTGGCAGTGGTCTCACGGGCTCGTCTTGGTGTCCTTCGTCGCTACCGCGACGACGTCTGCCTCGACTCGCGTTACCCTATAATAGCCAGGGTGCCAGTGGTGTCATGTGCTCGTCTAGGCGTCCGTCGTCGCCGCGACGACGCCCGCCTCGACTCGCGTGAGTGGCAGTGGTGTCACGTGCTCGTCTCGGCGTCCGTCGTCGCTACCGCGACGACGTCCGCCTCGACTCGCGTTTCGCTAATACAGGGTGGCAGTGGTCTCACGTGCTTGTCTCGACGTCCGTCATCGCTACCGCGACGACATCCGCCTCGACTCGCGTTTCGCTAAGACAGGGTGGCAATGGTGTCACGTGCTCGTCTCGGCGTCCATCGTCGCTATCGTGATGATGTCCGCCTCGACTCGCGTTTCGCTAAGACAGGGTGGCAGTGGTGTCACGTGCTTGTCTCGGCGTCCGTCGTCGCTACCGCCATGACGTCCGCCTCGACTCGCGTTACGCTAAGACAGGGTGGCAGTGGTGTCACGTGCTCGTCTCGGCGTCCGTCGTCGCTACCGCGACGACGTCCGCCTCGACTCGCGTTTCGCTAAGACAGGGTGGCAGTGGTGTCACGTGCTCGTCTCGGCGGTCTGTGACCCTGTCTCGGCGTCCGTCGTCGCTACCGCGACGATGTCCGCCTCGACTCACGTTTCGCTAAAACAGGGTGGCAGTGGTGTCACGTGCTCGTCACGACGTCCGCCTCGACTCGCGTTACGCTAAGACAGGGTGGCAGTGGTGTCACGTGCTCGTCTCGGCGTCCGTCGTCGCTACCGCGACGATGTCCGCCTCGACTCGCGTTACCCTAACATAGACAGAGTGGCAGTGGTGTGACGTGCTCATCTCGGCGTCCGTCGTCGCTACCGCGACGACGTCCCCCTCGACTCGCGTTACCCTAAGATAGACAGGGTGACAGTGGTGTCACGTGCTCGTCTCGGCGTCCAACGTCGCTACCGCGATGATGTCCGCCTCGACTCGCGTTTCGCTAAGATAGACAGGGTGGCAGTGGTGTCACGTGCTCGTCTCGGCGTCCGTCGTCCCTACCGCGACGACGTCCGCCTCGACTCGCGTTTCGGTAAGACAGGGTGGCAGTGGTGTCACGTGCTCGTCTCGGCGTCCGTCGTCGCTACCGCGACGACGTCCGCCTCTACTCGCGTTTCGCTAAGACAGGGTGGTAGTGGTGTCACGTGCTCGTCTCGGCGGTCTGTGACCCTGTCTCGGCGTCCGTCGTCGCTACCGCGACGACGTCCGCCTCGACTCGCGTTTCGCTAAAATAGGGTGGCAGTGGTGTCACGTGCTCGTCACGACGTCTGCCTCGACTCGCGTTACGCTAAGACAGGGTGGCAGTGGTGTCACGTGCTCGTCTCGGCGTCCATCGTCGCTACCGACACGACGTCCGCCTCGACTCGCGTGACCCGAACATAGATAGGGTGGCAGTGGTGTCACGTGCTCGTCTCGGCGTCCATCGTCGCTACCGCGACGACGTCCGCCTCGAATCGCTTTTCGCTAAGACAGGGTGGCAGTGGTCTCACGTGCTTGTCTCGGCGTCCACCTCGACTCGCGTTACCCTAAGATAGACAGGGTGGCAGTGGTGTCACGGGCTCGTCTCGGCGTCCGTCGTCGCTACCGCGACGACGTCCGCCTCGACTCGCGTTACCCTAAGATAGACAGGGTGGCAGTGGTCTCACGGGCTCGTCTTGGTGTCCTTCGTCGCTACCGCGACGACGTCTGCCTCGACTCGCGTTACCCTATAATAGCCAGGGTGCCAGTGGTGTCATGTGCTCGTCTAGGCGTCCGTCGTCGCCGCGACGACGCCCGCCTCGACTCGCGTGAGTGGCAGTGGTGTCACGTGCTCGTCTCGGCGTCCGTCGTCGCTACCGCGACGACGTCCGCCTCGACTCGCGTTTCGCTAATACAGGGTGGCAGTGGTCTCACGTGCTTGTCTCGACGTCCGTCATCGCTACCGCGACGACATCCGCCTCGACTCGCGTTTCGCTAAGACAGGGTGGCAATGGTGTCACGTGCTCGTCTCGGCGTCCATCGTCGCTATCGTGATGATGTCCGCCTCGACTCGCGTTTCGCTAAGACAGGGTGGCAGTGGTGTCACGTGCTTGTCTCGGCGTCCGTCGTCGCTACCGCCATGACGTCCGCCTCGACTCGCGTTACGCTAAGACAGGGTGGCAGTGGTGTCACGTGCTCGTCTCGGCGTCCGTCGTCGCTACCGCGACGACGTCCGCCTCGACTCGCGTTTCGCTAAGACAGGGTGGCAGTGGTGTCACGTGCTCGTCTCGGCGGTCTGTGACCCTGTCTCGGCGTCCGTCGTCGCTACCGCGACGATGTCCGCCTCGACTCACGTTTCGCTAAAACAGGGTGGCAGTGGTGTCACGTGCTCGTCACGACGTCCGCCTCGACTCGCGTTACGCTAAGACAGGGTGGCAGTGGTGTCACGTGCTCATCTCGGCGTCCGTCATCGCTACCGCGACGATGTCCGCCTCGACTCGCGTTACCCTAACATAGACAGAGTGGCAGTGGTGTGACGTGCTCATCTCGGCGTCCGTCGTCGCTACCGCGACGACGTCCCCCTCGACTCGCGTTACCCTAAGATAGACAGGGTGACAGTGGTGTCACGTGCTCGTCTCGGCGTCCAACGTCGCTACCGCGATGATGTCCGCCTCGACTCGCGTTTCGCTAAGATAGACAGGGTGGCAGTGGTGTCACGTGCTCGTCTCGGCGTCCGTCGTCCCTACCGCGACGACGTCCGCCTCGACTCGCGTTTCGGTAAGACAGGGTGGCAGTGGTCTCACGTGCTTGTCTCGACATCCGTCGTCGCTACCGCGAGGACGTCCGCCTCGACTCGCGTTTCGCTAAGGCAGGGCGGCAATGGAGTCACGTGCTCATCTCAGCGTCCATCGTCGCTATCACGACGATGTCCGCCTCGACTCGCGTTCCGCTAAGACAGGGTGGCAGTGGTGTCACGTGCTTGTCTCGGCGTCCGTCGTCGCTACCGCGACGACGTCCGCCTCGACTCGCGTTTCGGTAAGACAGGATGGCAGTGGTGTCACGTGCTCGTCTCGACTCACGTTACCCTAAGATAGACAGGGTGGCAGTGGTCTCACGGGCTCGTCTTGGTGTCCGTCGTCGCTGCCGCGACGACGTCTGCCTCGACTCGCGTTACCCTATAATAGCCAGGGTGGCAGTGGTGTCATGTGCTCGTCTAGGCGTCCGTCGTCGCCGCGACGACGCCCGCCTCGACTCGCGTGAGTGGCAGTGGTGTCACGCGCTCGTCTCGGCGTCCGTCGTCGCTACCGCGACGACGTCCGCCTCGACTCACGTTTCGCTAAGACAGGGTGGCAGTGGTCTCACGTGCTTGTCTCGACGTCCGTCGTCGCTACCGCGACGACGTCCGCCTCGACTCGCGTTTCGCTAAGACAGGGTGGCAATGGTGTCACGTGCTCGTCTCGGCGTCCATCGTCGCTAGCGCGACGATGTCCGCCTCGACTCGCGTTTCGCTAAGACAGGGTGGCAGTGGTGTCACGTGCTCGTCTCGGCGTCCGTCGTCGCTACCGCGACGACGTCCGCCTCGACTCGCGTTTCGCTAAGACAGGGTGGCAGTGGTGTCACGTGCTCGTCTCGGCGGTCTGTGACCCTGTCTCGGCGTCCGTCGTCGCTACCGCGACGATGTCCGCCTCGACTCACGTTTCGCTAAAACAGGGTGGCAGTGGTGTCACGTGCTCGTCACGACGTCCGCCTCGACTCGCGTTACGCTAAGACAGGGTGGCAGTGGTGTCACGTGCTCGTCTCGGCGTCCGTCGTCGCTACCGCGACGATGTCCGCCTCGACTCGCGTTACCCTAACATAGACAGGGTGGCAGTGGTGTGACGTGCTCGTCTCGGCGTCCGTCGTCGCTACCGCGACGACGTCCACCTCGACTCGCGTTACCCTAAGATAGACAGGGTGACAGTGGTGTCACGTGCTCGTCTCGGCGTCCAACGTCGCTACCGCGATGATGTCCGCCTCGACTCGCGTTTCGCTAAGATAGACAGGGTGGCAGTGGTGTCACGTGCTCGTCTCGGCGTCCGTCGTCCCTATCGCGACAACGTCCGCCTCGACTCGCGTTTCGGTAAGACAGGATGGCAGTGGTGTCACGTGCTCGTCTCGGCGTCCGTCGTCGCTACCGCGACGGTGTCCGCCTCGTCTCGCGTTACCCTAAGATAGACAGGGTGGCAATGGTGTGACGTGCTCGTCGCGGCGTCTGTCGTCGCTACCGCGACGAAGTCCGCCTTGACTCACGTTACCCTAAGATAGACAGGGTGGCAGTGGTGTCACGTCCTCGTCTCGATGTCCGTCGTCGCTACCGCGATGACGTCCACCTCGACTCGCGTGACCCTAACATAGATAGGGTGGCAGTGGTGTCACGTGCTAGTCTCGGCGTCCATCGTCGCTACCGCGACGACGTCCGGCTCGACTCGCGTTTTGCTAAGACAGGGTGGCGGTGGTCTCACGTGCTTGTCTCAGCATCCGTCCTCGCTACCGCGACGACATCCGCCTCGACTCGCGTTTCGCTAAACAGGGTGGCGGTGGTCTCACGTGCTTGTCTCGGCGTCCGTCATCGCTACTGCGATGACGTCCGCCTCGACTCACGTTTTGCTAAGACAGGGTGGCAGTGGTGTCACATGCTCGTCTCGGCGTCCATCGTCACTATCGCGACGATGTCCGCCTCGACTCACGTTTCACTAAGACAGGGTGGCCGTGGTGTCACGTGCTCGTCTCGGCATTCGTCGTCGCTACCGCGACGACATCCGCCTCGACTCGCGTTTCGCTAAGACAGGGTGGCACTGGTGTCACGTGCTCGTCTCGGCGCTCGTCATCGCTACCGCGACGACGTCCGCCTCAACTCGCGTTACGCTAAGACAGGGTGGCTGTGGTGTCACGTGCTCGTCTCGGCGTCCGTCGTCGCTACTGCAATGACGCCCGCCTCCACTCGCGTTACCCTAAGATAGACAGGGTGGCAGTGGTGTCACGTGCTCGTCTCGGCGTCCATCGTCGCTACCGCGACGATGTCCGCCTCGACTCGCGTGACCCGAACATAGATAGGGTGGCAGTGGTGTCACGTGCTCGTCTCGACGTCCATCGTCGCTACCGCGACGACGTCCGCCTCGACTCGCGTTGCGCTAAGACAGGGTGGCAGTGGTCTCACGTGCTTGTCTCGGCGTCCGTCGTCGCTACCACGACGACGTCCGCCTCGACTCGCGTTTCGCTAAGATAGGGTGGCAGTGGTGTCACGTGCTCGTCTCGGCGTCCATCGTCGCTATCACGACGATGTCCGCCTCGACTCGTGTTTCGCTAAGACAGGGTGGCAGTGGTGTCACGTGCTGGTCTCGGCGTCCGTCGTCGCTACCGCGACGACGTCCGCCTCGACTCACGTTACCCTAAGATAGACAGGGTGGCAGTGGTCTCACGGGCTCGTCTTGGTGTCCGTCGTCGCTACCGCGACGACGCCCGCCTCGACTCGCGTGAGTGGCAGTGGTGTCACGCGCTCGTCTCGGCGTCCGTCGTCGCTACCACGACGACGTCCGCCTCGACTCGCGTTTCGCTAAGACAGGGTGGCAGTGGTCTCACGTGCTTGTCTCGACGTCCGTCGTCGCTACCGCGACGACGTCTGCCTCGACTCGCGTTTCGCTAAGACAGGGTGGCAATGGTGTCACGTGCTCGTCTCGGCGTCCATCGTCGCTAGCGCGACGATGTCCGCCTCGACTCGCGTTTCGCTAAGACAGGGTGGCAGTGGTGTCACGTGCTTGTCTCGGCGTCCGTCGTCGCTTCCGCGACGACGTCCGCCTCGACTCGCGTTACGCTAAGACAGGGTGGCAGTGGTGTCACGTGCTCGTCTCGGCGTCCGTCGTCGCTACCGCGACGACGTCTGCCTCGACTCGCGTTTCGCTAAGACAGGGTGGCAGTGGTGTCACGTGCTCGTCTCGGCGGTCTGTGACCCTGTCTCGGCGTCCGACGTCGCTACCGCGACGACGTCCGCCTCGACTCGCGTTTCGCTAAAACAGGGTGGCAGTGGTGTCACGTGCTCGTCACGACGTCCGCCTCGACTCGCGTTACGCTAAGACAGGGTGGCAGTGGTGTCACGTGCTCGTCTCGGCGTCCGTCGTCGCTACCGCGACGATGTCCGCCTCGACTCGCGTTACCCTAACATAGACAGGGTGGCAGTGGTGTGACGTGCTCGTCTCGGCGTCCGTTGTCGCTACCGCGACGACGTCCGCCTCGACTCGCGTTACCCTAAGATAGACAGGGTGACAGTGGTGTCACGAGCTCGTGACGGCGTCCAACGTCGCTACCGCGATGACGTCCGCCTCGACTCGCGTTTCGCTAAGATAGATAGGGTGGCAGTGGTGTCACGTGCTCGTCTCGGCGTCCGTCGTCCCTACCGCGACGACGTCCGCCTCGACTCGCGTTTCGGTAAGACAGGGTGGCAGTGGTCTCACGAGCTTGTCTCGACATCCGTCGTCGCTACCGCGACGACGTCCGCCTCGACTCGCGTTTCACTAAGGCAGGGCGGCAATGGAGTCATGTGCTCGTCTCAGCGTCCATCGTCGCTATCACGACGATGTCCGCCTCGACTCGCGTTCCGCTAAGACAGGGTGGCAGTGGTGTCACGTGCTTGTCTCGGCGTCCGTCGTCGCTACCGCGACGACGTCCGCCTCGACTCACGTTACCCTAAGATAGACAGGGTGGCAGTGGTCTCACGGGCTCGTCTTGGTGTCCGTCGTCGCTACCGCGACGACGTCTGCCTCGACTCGCGTTACCCTATAATAGCCAGGGTGGCAGTGGTGTCATGTGCTCGTCTAGGCGTCCGTCGTCGCCGCGACGACGCCCGCCTTGACTCGCGTGAGTGGCAGTGGTGTCACGTGCTCGTCTCGGCGTCCGTCGTCGCTACCGCGACGACGTCCGCCTCGACTCGCGTTTCGCTAAGACAGGGTGGCAGTGGTCTCACGTGCTTGTCTCGACGTCCGTCGTCGCTACCGCGACGGCGTCCGCCTCGACTCACGTTTCACTAAGACAGGGTGGCAATGGTGTCACGTGCTCGTCTCGGCGTCCATCGTCGCTACCGCGACGACGTCCGCCTCGACTCGCGTTTCGCCAAGACAGGGTGGCAATGGTGTCACGTGCTCGTCTCGGCGTCCATCGTCGCTATCGCGACGATGTCTGCCTCGACTCGCATTTCGCTGAGACAGGGTGGCAGTGGTGTCACGTGCTTGTCTCGGCGTCCGTCGTCGCTACCGCGACGACGTCCGCCTCGACTCGCGTTACGCTAAGACAGGGTGGCAGTGGTGTCACGTGCTCGTCTCGGCGTCCGTCATCGCTACCGCGACGACGTCCGCCTCGACTCGCGTTTCGCTAAGACAGGGTGGCAGTGGTGTCACGTGCTCGTCTCGGCGGTCTGTGACCCTGTCTCGGCGTCCGTCGTCGCTACCGCGACGACGTCCGCCTCGACTCGCGTTTCGCTAAAACAGGGTGGCAGTGGTGTCACGTGCTCGTCACGACGTCCGCCTCGACTCGCGTTACGCTAAGACAGGGTGGCAGTGGTGTCACGTGCTCGTCTCGGCGTCCATCGTCGCTACCGACACGACGTCCGCCTCGACTCGCGTGACCCGAATATAGATAGGGTGGCAGTGGTGTCACGTGCTCGTCTCGGCGTCCATCGTCGCTACCGCGACGACGTCCGCCTCGAATCGCTTTTCGCTAAGACAAGGTGGCAGTGGTCTCACGTGCTTGTCTCGGCGTCCACCTCGACTCGCGTTACCCTAAGATAGACAGGGTGGCAGTGGTGTCACGGGCTCGTCTCGGCGTCCGTCGTCGCTACCGTGACGACGTCCGCCTCGACTCGCGTTACCCTAAGATAGCCAGGGTGGCAGTGGTCTCACGGGCTCGTCTTGGTGTCCTTCGTCGCTACCGCGACGACGTCTGCCTCGACTCGCGTTACCTTATAATAGCCAGGGTGGCAGTGGTGTCATGTGCTCGTCTAGGCGTCCGTCGTCGCCGCGACGACGCCCGCCTCGACTCGCGTGAGTGGCAGTGGTGTCACGTGCTCGTCACGGCGTCCGTCGTCGCTACCACGACGATTTCCGCCTCGACTCGCGTTTCGCTAAGACAGGGTGGCAGTGGTGTCACGTGCTCGTCTCGGCGTCCGTCATCGCTACCGCGACGTCGTCCGCCTCGACTCGCGTTTCGCTAAGACAGGGTGGTAGTGGTGTCACGTGCTCGTCTCGGCGGTCTGTGACCCTGTCTCGGCGTCCGTCGTCGCTACCGCGACGACGTCCGCCTCGACTCGCGTTTCGCTAAAACAGGGTGGCAGTGGTGTCACGTGCTCGTCACGACGTCCGCCTCGACTCGCGTTACGCTAAGACAGGGTGGCAGTGGTGTCACGTGCTCGTCTCGGCGTCCATCGTCGCTACCGACACGACGTCCGCCTCGACTCGCGTGACCCGAACATAGATAGGGTGGCAGTGGTGTCACGTGCTCGTCTCGGCGTCCATCGTCGCTACCGCGACGACGTCCGCCTCGAATCGCTTTTCGCTAAGACAGGGTGGCAGTGGTCTCACGTGCTTGTCTCGGCGTCCACCTCGACTCGCGTTACCCTAAGATAGACAGGGTGGCAGTGGTGTCACGGGCTCGTCTCGGCGTCCGTCGTCGCTACCGTGACGACGTCCGCCTCGACTCGCGTTACCCTAAGATAGCCAGGGTGGCAGTGGTCTCACGGGCTCGTCTTGGTGTCCTTCGTCGCTACCGCGACGACGTCTGCCTCGACTCGCGTTACCCTATAATAGCCAGGGTGGCAGTGGTGTCATGTGCTCGTCTAGGCGTCCGTCGTCGCCGCGACGACGCCCGCCTCGACTCGCGTGAGTGGCAGTGGTGTCACGTGCTCGTCTCGGCGTCCGTCGTCGCTACCACGACGACGTCCGCCTCGACTCGCGTTTCGCTAAGGCAGGGCGGCAATGGAGTCACGTGCTCGTCTCGACGTCCGTCGTCGCTATCACGACGATGTCCGCCTCGACTCGCGTTCCGCTAAGACAGGGTGGCAGTGGTGTCACGTGCTTGTCTCGGCGTCCGTCGTCGCTACCGCGACGACGTCCGCCTCGACTCGCGTTTCGGTAAGACAGGATGGCAGTGGTGTCACGTGCTCGTCTCGGCGTCCGTCGTCGCTACCGCGACGATGTCCACCTCGTCTCGCGTTACCCTAAGATAGACAGGGTGGCAATGGTGTGACGTGCTCGTCGCGGCGTCCGTCGTCGCTACCGCGACGAAGTCCGCCTTGACTCGCGTTACCCTATGATAGACAGGGTGGCAGTGGTGTCACGTCCTCGTCTCGATGTCCGTCGTCGCTACCGCGATGACGTCCACCTCGACTCGCGTGACCCTAACATAGATAGGGTGGCAGTGGTGTCACGTGCTAGTCTCGGCGTCCATCGTCGCTACCGCGACGACGTCCGCCTCGACTCGCGTTTTGCTAAGACAGGGTGGCGGTGGTCTCACGTGCTTGTCTCAGCATCCGTCGTCGCTACCGCGATGACGTCCGCCTCGACTCGCGTTTCGCTAAGACAGGGTGGCAGTGGTGTCACGTGCTCGTCTCGGCGTCCGTCGTCGCTATCGCGACGACGTCTGCCTCAACTCGCGTTACGCTAAGACAGGGTGGCAGTGGTGTCACGTGCTCTTCTCGGCATCCGTTGTCGCTACTGCGACGACGTCCGCCTCGACTCACGTTACCCTAAGTTAGACAGGGTGGCAGTGGTGTCACGTACTCTTCTCGGCGTCCGTCGTCGCTACCGCGACCATGTCCGCCTCGACTCGCGTGACCCGAACATAGATAGGGTGGCAGTGGTGTCACGTGCTCGTCTCGGCATCCATCGTCGCTACCGCGACGACGTCCGCCTCGACTCGCGTTTCGCTAAGACAGGGTGGCAGTGGTCTCACGTGCTTGTCTTGCCGTCCGTCCTCGCTACCGCGACGACATCCGCCTCGACTCGCGTTTCGCTAAACAGGGTGGCGGTGGTCTCACGTGCTTGTCTCGGCGTCCGTCATCGCTACTGCGATGACGTCCGCCTCGACTCACGTTTCGCTAAGACAGGGTGGCAGTGGTGTCACATGCTCGTCTCGGCGTCCATCGTCACTATCGCGACGATGTCCGCCTCGACTCACGTTTCACTAAGACAGGGTGGCAGTGGTGTCACGTGCTCGTCTCGGCATCCGTCGTCGCTACCGCGACGACATCCGCCTCGACTCGCGTTTCGCTAAGACAGGGTGGCACTGGTGTCACGTGCTCGTCTCGGCGCTCGTCATCGCTTAGGCGACGACGTCCGCCTCAACTCGTGTTACGCTAAGACAGGGTGGCTGTGGTGTCACGTGCTCGTCTCGGCGTCCGTCGTCGCTACTACAATGACGCCCGCCTCCACTCGCGTTACCCTAAGATAGACAGGGTGGCAGTGGTGTCACGTGCTCGTCTCGGCGTAAATCGTCGCTACCGCGACGATGTCCGCCTCGACTCGCGTGACCCAAACATAGATAGGGTGGTAGTGGTGTCACGTGCTCGTCTCGACGTCCATCGTCGCTACCGCGACGACGTCCGCCTCGACTCGCGTTGCGCTAAGACAGGGTGGCAATGGTCTCACGTGCTTGTCTCGGCGTCCGTCGTCGCTACCACGACGACGTCCGCCTCGACTCGCGTTTCGCTAAGATAGGGTGGCAGTGGTGTCACGTGCTCGTCTCGGCGTCCATCGTCGCTATCACGACGATGTCCGCCTCGACTCGTGTTTCGCTAAGACAGGGTGGCAGTGGTGTCACGTGCTTGTCCTGGCGGTCTGTGACCCTGTCTCGGCGTCCGTCGTCGCTACCGCGACGACGTCCGCGTCGACTCGCGTTTCGCTAAGACAGGGTGGCAGCGGTGTCACGTGCTCGTCACGGCGTCTGTCGTCTCTACCGCAACGACGTCCGCCTCGACTCGCGTTACGCTAAGACAGGGTGGCAGTGGTGTCATGTGCTCGTCTCGGCGTCCGTCGTCGCTACCGCGACGATGTCCGTCTCGTCGCGTTACCCTAAGATAGACAGGGTGGCAGTGGTGTGACGTGCTCGTCTCGGCGTCCGTCGTCGCTACCGCGACGACGTCCGCCTTGACTCGCGTTACCCTAAGATAGACAGGGTGACAGTGGTGTCACGTGCTCGTCTCGGCGTCCATCGTCGCTACCGCGATGACGTCCGCCTCGACTCGCGTTTTGCTAAGACAGAGTGGCAGTGGTGTCACGTGCTCGTCTCGGCGTCCGTCGTCGCTATCGCAATGACGTCCGCCTCGACTCGCGTTACGCTAAGACAGGGTGGCAGTGGTGTCACGTGCTCGTCTCGGCATCCGTCGTCGCTACGGCGACGACGTCTGCCTCGACTTGCGTTACCCTAAGATAGACAGGGTTGCAGTGGTGTGACGTGCTCGTCTCGGCGTCCGTCGTCGCTACCGCGACGACGTCCGCCTCGACTCGCGTTACCCTAAGATAGACAGGGTGGCAGTGGTGTGACGTGCTCGTCTCGGCGTCCGTCGTCGCAACCGTGATGACGTCCGCCTCGACTCGCGTTACCCTAAGATAGACAGGGTGGCAGTGGTGTCACGTGCTCGTCTCGGCATCCGTCATCGCTACCGCGACGACGTCCGCCTCGACTCGCGTTACCCTAAGATAGACAGGGTGGCAGTGGTGTCACGTGCTCGTCTCGGCGTCCGTCGTCGCAACCGCGACGACGTCCGCCTCGACTTGCGTTAACCTAAGATAGACAGCGTGGCAGTGGTCTCACGGGCTTGTCTTGGCGTCCGTCGTCGCTACCGCGACGACGTCTGCCTCGACTCGCGTTACCCTAAGATATACAGGGTGGCAGTGGTGTCACGTGCTCGTCTCCGCGTCCGTCATCGCTACCACGACGACGTCCGCCTCGACTCGCGTTTTGCTAAGACAGGGTGGCAGTGGTGTGACGTGCTCGTCTCGGCGTCCGTCGTCGCTACCGCGACGACGTCCGCCTTGACTCGCGTTACCCTAAGATAGACAGGGTGACAGTGGTGTCACGTGCTCGTCTCGGCGTCCATCGCCGCTACCGCGATGACGTCCGCCTCGACTCGCGTTTTGCTAAGACAGAGTGGCAGTGGTGTCACGTGCTCGTCTCGGCGTCCGTCGTCGCTATCGCAATGACGTCCGCCTCGACTCGCGTTACGCTAAGACAGGGTGGCAGTGGTGTCACGTGCTCGTCTCGGCATCCGTCGTCGCTACGGCGACGACGTCCGCCTCGACTTGCGTTACCCTAAGATAGACAGGGTGGCAGTGGTGTGACGTGCTCGTCTCGGCGTCCGTCGTCGCTACCGCGACGACGTCCGCCTCGACTCGCGTTACCCTAAGATAGACAGGGTGGCAGTAGTGTGACGTGCTCGTCTCGGCGTCCGTCGTCGCAACCGCGACGACGTCCGCCTCGACTCGCGTTACCCTAAGATAGACAGGGTGGCAGTGGTGTCACGTGCTCGTCTCGGCATCCGTCATCGCTACCGCGACGACGTCCGCCTCGACTCGCGTTACCCTAAGATAGACAGGGTGGCAGTGGTGTCACGTGCTCGTCTCGGCGTCCGTCGTCGCAACCGCGATGACGTCCGCCTCGACTTGCATTAACCTAAGATAGACAGCGTGGCAGTGGTCTCACGGGCTCGTCTTGGCGTCCGTCGTCGCTACCGCGACGACGTCTGCCTCGACTCGCGTTACCCTAAGATAGACAGGGTGGCAGTGGTGTCACGTGCTCGTCTCGGCGTCCGTCATCGCTACCACGACGACGTCCGCCTCGACTCGCGTTTTGCTAAGACAGGGTGGCAGTGGTGTGACGTGCTCGTCTCGGCGTCCGTCGTCGCTACCGCGACGACGACCGCCTTGACTCGCGTTACCCTAAGATAGACAGGGTGACAGTGGTGTCACGTGCTCGTCTCGGCGTCCATCGCCGCTACCGCGATGACGTCCGCCTCGACTCGCGTTACCATAAGATAGACAGGGTGGCAGTGGTGTGACGTGCTCGTCTCGGCGTTCGTCGTCGCAACCGCGACGACGTCCGCCTCGACTCGCGTTACCCTAAGATAGACAGGGTGGCAGTGGTGTCACGTGCTCGTCTCGGCGTCCGTCATGGCTACCGCGACGACGTCCGCCTCGGCTCGCGTTACCCTAAGATAGACAGGGTGGCAGTGGTGTCACGTGCTCGTCTCAGCGTCCATCGTCGCTATCGCGACGACGTCCGCCTCGACTCGCGTTACGCTAAGACAGGGTGACAGTGGTGTCACGTGCTCGTCTCGGCGTCCATCGTCGCTACCACGACGACGTCCGCCTCGACTCGCGTTACCCTAAGATAGACAGGGTGGCAGTGGTGTCACGTGCTCGTCTCGGCGTCCATCGTAGCTACCGCAACGACGTCCGCCTTGACTCGCGTTTCGCTAAGACAGGGTGGTAGTGGTGTCATGTGCTTGTCTCGGCGTCCGTCGTCGCTACCGCGACGACGTCCACCTCGACTCGTGTTACCCTAAGATAGACAGGGTGGCAGTGGTGTCACGTGCTCGTCTCGGCATCCGTCATCGCTACCGCGACGACGTCCGCCTCGACTCGCGTTACCCTAAGATAGACAGGGTGGCAGTGGTGTCACGTGCTCGTCTCGGCGTCCGTCGTCGCAACCGCGATGACGTCCGCCTCGACTCGCGTTAACCTAAGATAGACAGGGTGGCAGTGGTCTCACGGGCTCGTCTTGGCGTCCGTCGTCCTACCGCGATGACGTCTGCCTCGACTCACGTTACCCTAAGATAGACAGGGTGGCAGTGGTGTCACGTGCTCGTCTCGGCGTCCGTCATCGCTACCACGACGACGTCCGCCTCGACTCGCGTTTTGCTAAGACAGGGTGGCAGTGGTGTCACGTGCTCGTCTCGGCATCCATCGTCGCCACCGCGACGACGTCCGCCTAGACTCGCGTTACCCTAAGATAGACAGGGTGGCAGTTGTGTCACGTGCTCGTCTCGGCGTCCATCGCCGCTACCGCGATGACGTCCGCCTCGACTCGCGTTTTGCTAAGACAGAGTGGCAGTGGCGTCACGTGCTCGTCTCGGCGTCCGTCGTCGCTATCGCAATGACGTCCGCCTCGACTCGCGTTACGCTAAGACAGGGTGGCAGTGGTGTCACGTGCTCATCTCGGCATCCGTCGTCGCTACTGCGACGACGTCCGCCTCGACTCGCGTTACCCTAAGATAGACAGGGTGGCACTGGTGTGACGTGCTCGTCTCGGCGTCCGTCGTAGCTACCGCGACGACATCCGCCTCGACTCGCGTTACCCTAAGATAGACAGGGTGGCAGTGGTGTCACGTGCTCGTCTCGGCGTCCGTCGTCGCAACCGCGATGACGTCCGCCTCGACTCGCGTTAACCTAAGATAGACAGGGTGGCAGTGGTCTCACGGGCTCGTCTTGGCGTCCGTCGTCGCTACCGCGACGACGTCTGCCTCGACCCGCGTTACCCTAAGATAGACAGGGTGGCAGTGGTGTCACGTGCTCGTCTCGGCGTCCGTACATCGCTACGACGATGACGTCCGCCTCGACTCGCGTTTTGCTAAGACAGGGTGGCAGTGGTGTCACGTGCTCGTCTCGGCGTCCATCGTCGCCACCGCGACGACGTCCGCCTTGACTCGCGTTTCCCTAAGATAGACAGGGTGGCAGTGGTGTCACGTGCTCGTCTCGGCGTCCGTCGTCGCTATCGCAATGACGTCCGCCTCGACTCGCGTTACGCTAAGACAGGGTGGCAGTGGTGTCACGTGCTCGTCTCGGCATCCGTCGTCGCTACTGCGACGACGTCCGCCTCGACTGGCGTTACCCTAAGATAGACAGGGTGGCACTGGTGTGACGTGCTCGTCTCGGCGTCCGTCGTCGCTACCACGACGACGTCCGCCTCGACTCGCGTTACCCTAAGATAGACAGGGTGGCAGTGGTGTGACGTGCTCGTCTTGGCGTCCGTCGTCGCAACCGCGACGACGTCCGCCTCGAATCGCGTTACCCTAAGATAGAAAGGGTGGCAGTGGTGTCACGTGCTCGTCTCGGCGTCCGTCGTGGCTACCGCGACGACGTCCGCCTCGACTCGCGTTACCCTAAGATAGACAGGGTGGCAGTGGTGTCACGTGCTCGTCTCAGCGTCCATCGTCGCTATCGCGACGACGTCCGCCTCGACTCGCGTTACGCTAAGACAGGGTGGCAGTGGTGTCACGTGCTCGTCTCGGCGTCCATCGTCGCTACCACGACGACGTCCGCCTCGACTCGCGTTACCCTAAGATAGACAGGGTGGCAGTGGTGTCACGTGCTCGTCTCGGCGTCCATCGTCGCTACCGCGACGACGTCCGCCTCGACTCGCGTTTCGCTAAGACAGCGTGGCAGTGGTGTCACGTGCTTGTCTCGGCGTCCGTCGTCGCTACCGCGACGACGTCCACCTCGACTCGCGTTACCCTAAGATAGACAGGGTGGCAGTGGTGTCACGTGCTCGTCTCGGCATCCGTCATCGCTACCGCGACGACGTCCGCCTCGACTCGCGTTACCCTAAGATAGACAGGGTGGCAGTGGTGTCACGTGCTCGTCTCGGCGTCCGTCGTCGCAACCGCGATGACGTCCGCCTTGACTCGCGTTAACCTAAGATAGACAGGGTGGCAGTGGTCTCACGGGCTCGTCTTGGCATCCGTCGTCGCTACCGCGACGACGTCTGCCTCGACTCGCCTTACGCTAAGATAGACAGGGTGGCAGTGGTGTCACGTGCTCGTCTCGGCGTCCGTCATCGCTACCACGACGACGTCCGCCTCGACTCGCGTTTTGCTAAGACAGGGTGGCAGTGGTGTCACGTGCTCGTCTCGGCGTCCATCGTCGCCACCGCGATGACGTCCGCCTTGACTCGCGTTACCCTAAGATAGACAGGGTGGCAGTTGTGTCACGTGCTTGTCTCGGCGTCCGTCGTCGCTACCGCGACGACGTCCGCCTGGACTCGCGTTTCGCTAAGACAGGGTGGCAGTGGTGTCACGTGCTCGTCTCGGCGTCCATCATCGCTATCGCGACGACGTCCGCCTCGACTCGCGTTTCGCTAAGACAGGGTGGCAGTGGTGTCACGTGCTCGTCTCGGCGTCCTTCGTCGCTATCGCGACGATGTCCGCTCGACTCGCGTTTCGCTAAGACAGAGTGGCAGTGGTGTCACATGCTTGTCTCGGCGTCCGTCGTCGCTACCGCGACGACGTCCGCCTCGACTCGTGTTTTGCTAAGACAGGGTGGCAGTGGTGTCACGTGCTCGTCTCGGCGTCCGTCGTTGCTACCGCGAAGACGTCCGCCTCGACTCGCGTTACCCTAAGATAGACAGGGTGGCAGTTGTGTCATGTGCTCGTCTCGGCTTCATAGTCGCTACCGCGACGACGTCCGCCTCGACTCGCATTACGCTAAGACAGGATGGCAGTGGTGTCACGTGATCGTCTCGGCGTCCGTCGTCGCTATCGCGACGACGTCCGCCTTGACTCGCGTTTCGCTAAGACAGGGTGGCAGTGGTGTCACGTGCTCATCTCGGCGTCCGTCATCGCTACCGCGACGACGTCCGCCTCGACTCGCGTCACCCTAAGATAGATAGGGTGGCAGTTGTGTCGTGGATTTGTCACGGCAGATGTCCTTAGTGTCAGGACTTAGTCGCGAGGCCAACGCATCCATGTGGTAGCTTGAGAGGGGTTGAGTGGGACGAGAGACGCAGGGCGGATCAACACGCAAGACAAGGGTTTAGACAGCTTCGGGCCCCGGGAAACATCATCCAGTAAAAACCCTGCATGCTGTTGAGGCTAGGTCTCATTATCATCCCGAGGGAGACGCCGTAAACCGGCTCTTATGTCTAGCCCTAGAGATTATTGATTGCTTGTATCTTGTAGCTTCTAACTTGTCCCTCTTTGGGGAGCCCTGCCTCTCCTTATGTATGTTGAAAGGGCGGTTTACATGTGGAGTCCTATTAGGATTAGGACTAGTCTATCTCTAATACAAACCGGATACAAGTCCTGGTCTTAACTCTTTGTAAGATAAATATTCCTTTCCTCTTAAACCGGCCCACCATAGTTGAACCGGCCTTCTAGGCCTTGGGTCTTGTCATCCGTCTGATCCGCCCGTCGGTTTACCAGTAAGTCATAACGACCAAACGGATTGCTTGTAAACCGCCAAGGTCAGGGCGGGTCTTCAGATAAACCGCCAAGTCCGGCCGGGTTAACTTCCGGCCGGTTTACACCGCAGGGTATATCCCCGACATTAGCCCCCAAGTTTAGCTTGGATTTATCCCTGGTAAACTTATGCTGCAAATAAACATAAGAATAAATTTGATAGGTTGTACTCCGGGTTAAGAATTCTTGTAAACCGGCACCTGATCATCCTTAAGTCCTTGTCATTTCCTCCTTCTAGAAAATCCAGGTCAATAAGCCAGCGTCATACTCAATTTGTTGATATTGGTTTCTCACAGAAAAATATTGTGAAGAAATAATCCACTTGAGTCGGCTTCCAAAACGCCGGTTTAAGAAATATTGGTCTTGTAATACTCATCTGATATTCAGCCGGTTTGAAGATGATCCCGGTCTTGAAAACTTGCCGGTTTAACATTACCAAATGGCCGGGTTATAAAAACTGATGACCCCGGATTATGATTGTTGCAGACACCGGTTCATGATTGTTGCCAACATCGGTTTATGATTATTGATGACACCGGGTTGCAGCCACAGGGTCATAATGATTGGTGACGCCGGGTCAATCTAATTTGCTCAACAGAGAATTTGAAAATCTTTCTTTGATAATAATATAATACCTGTAGCCCCCAAGTGCCGGGTTGTCATGCTTGCAGCAACCTGGGACTTGTAATTGATTGATGCCCATAAAACTTCAACCAATGTAGCCCCCAAGGGCCGGGTCATTATGTAATAATCAGCAGGGACTTTGTAAGTATAATCTTGTAAACTTTGAACAGCAATGTGTAGCCCCCAAGGGCCGGCTCAGTAAGATAATATTGAGCTGGGACTTTGATATATACTTCTATGAAAATAACATCATATGATGTAACCCCTCATCATGGGGCTTGAATCCACGTCCACAAGGATAAGAGCCTTGTGCTTTACCAACTGAGCAGTAGACCCTTCAATATAATAGATAAAAAGCTTTGTACCTTGAATAGTTGATAGGAGCAATTGGTAGCCCCCAAGGGCCAGCTCATTACAATGTGATGAGTTGGGCCTTCAATAAGATGAGCAAAAATGACCTTGCATTAGCCCCCAAGCGTCATGGTGCATGCTTGCCGCAACATGAGACTTGCATATTTGATGTAATCTCAATTTTGAATAATGTAGCCCCCAAGTGCCGGGTTGTAAGCCTGCAGCGACTCGGGACTATTCCTTCAATTGTATAAAATGATAACCATTGCGCTAAAGAGACTTTGAAAACCTTAATCATAATATTAATAACCGTAATAAAAATCCAGCCATGTTGGCCATTCAAGATAATATAATCTCGTATGAAAACCTTTATTCATCCAATATCATAATGAAAATTCAGCCAAGTTTGGTTATTTGAATAATATAATCCAATAATTTATAAGCGCATGATTCCAATGGCGCAATCCAAATATATACTGGCGACTTATAGCCCAAAGCCAGACGGTTTAATAAACACTGGATAATTTATCATCATACTGGCGACTTATTGTCTTAAAGCCAGGCCGGTTTAACAAACACCGGATAATTTATAATCATGCTTTATTCAACCTGTTTCTGCATACAACAAGTTTAAAGTGTCCTGGCGGTTTACCGCCGGACGGGTCATAATGCTCAACATATAACCTGGGTTTATAACCAAGGCTGCACTTAAAAATATGAAATATATCATACCTGTGACATTGAATCACATCGTTGGTTTACCAACTTTTTGTAGTAAGAGTGATAACCCCAATCTTGAATAATGATAACTCCTTCCATATTGCGCCGATTTATGATAAAACCGTACCGGGTTGTGATAAACACCGGATTAACCATATATATACTGGTGACTTGTAGTCAAACCAGACCGGGCTGATAATCTCCGGATTATAATTTGATCATGCACTCACAACTTGTAGTTGAAAGCCGAGCCGGGTTGATAAACACCGGTTTATTCCATAATAGGATGGTAACAGAAAATTAAACCGGGCAGATAATCTCCGGTCTAAAAATGGACCGTGTTCCGCCAATTTAGTTGTTTGAACCGGTACAAAATACTGTCGGTTTAAAAAATTTAAATAAAATAGCAACTTCTCAAGAAAGGCTATTAAAGCAAAAGCAATGGCAACAATTTTTTGCAAAAGAAGAGCTCTACTGAGCTTGGTCAGATGGAATTACCATGGTCAGACGCAACCAAGCCCCCCGAAGGCGTAGCAATGGTGCCAGTCAGCCAGGACCCCAAAATGACGCGTGGCGTTACGCCGGCCAAGTGGCATTGCATTGGTTCGGATTCGACCAAGCCCCCAAGTGACTCAGTGGCCTAGGGCCGATCAAGTGGCATTGCATTGGTTCGGACACGACCAAGCCCCCAAATGACTTATTGGCTGTTTAAAAGCCGATCAGAAGGCATTACCATCATCAAGACATGACCGAGCTCCCATAAGGTGTAACTACGGTTCAAGTCGATTAGGTCCCCAACTGACTTAGTGGCAAATGTGCCAGCCAGAAGGCATTACCGTCGTCAAGACATGACCAAGCTCCCAGGAGGTGTAGCTACGGTTCAAGTCAACTAGGTCCCCAACTGACTTTGTTGCTCTTCTGTGAAGCGACCTCAAGGGGTAAACCGGAGGTTGCCCTAAAGCGAATCCACTCCGTGTAACCACGCATGATATAAGGAATAGATACCCCGCTTTACAAAGCGGGAGCCCCCATGTGATAAATAATATGTCAAGCCAATAAGGCCGGATACCCATGTTTGAACCGTGCATCATGGCAGCAGGTCCTCTTCGGTAATTTTTAACTTTTTTGCAAGAGGTAAATTCTTCTTGAACCGGGATCTTGAACCGGATATTGAAAGCTTCAAAGCTGTGGGAGACATCTTTCCCTTGAACCGGATTTTAAACCGGAATCTTCATTTTCAGCCGGAAATTTTCTGACGGCTTTTAAACTCGAACTTGCGAGAAGTTAATTCCTTTTTGAACCGGACATGGTTAAACCGGATCTGAGCGCTTCAGAACTTTGTGGGAGAATAAATTTCTCTTGAACCGGATTGTAAACCGGATATTTGAGAGCTTCAGTGATACTGACTTCCCTTCAGCCAGGTTTCAAACCGGAATCCTTTCTGATGATCCGAAACTTCTTCATTGAGCCGGGATTTTGTAACTGTCATATACTTTCTAAGCCGAAAATTTTCTGACGGTCTTTAAATTTTCATCAATATAACAGTAGCCTCCGGGATCGGGTTATCTTTCCCTCCATTGTCCTGAGGTTCTTTAAACCGGCTGAAACTGGCAAGAATTGCTGAGTCATGTCATCGTAGCCCCCGAGTCTCAAAGGTGACTCGAGGAGTTGGCTTGAGACTCTTCATATTTGACCGTGATATAAACCGGCATAACTTGTATATCATTAGCGTTGATAGCACGATGTGAATCCATAGAAGGTTGAGGTGACTGCGGCGGGTTGTAAATGATACCGTATGAACCGTGTCAGCAACTCGGCCGATGGTTCCTTCCAACTGGTGACTTGAAGTTAACCAAACTGTAGCGGCGGCGACTTGTGCGCCTGCCCATTGATCCATCCAGTGCAGACGGTGGTTGATGATAATTTGCCTCCAATTTTAAAGAAAACCGGGCTACCCAAGGTGTGACTTGTTCATACTCAATAAATGGCTCGTGCAGACAGGTGCGGCCCGGTATGTTGATGTAGACCGGACTGCGGGGGATGGCAGCATGTGCATGCGCTATTGGGTAATTCGCATGGTCCTGACGAGTTGACGCGGACTGGATCGCGATATAAACCGGCACGGGTTATCCAATAGCTCATCGATATAATAATCCCTTTTTGCAATAGACAATTTGTCCTGGATTGCAAAGCTTGCAAGCCAGAGTAATTGCTCTTTTTTTAAAAGAAAGCAATATATAATATAAAATGTACCGGATGGATTTCACCTGATATATCATGCCAGGGGTTATCCACCGTAGAGTTGATGATCACCATGGTGAAGCTGAAATTAATCACGGCCGAGCCGGCCACGGCGTTGTAAACCGGTGCGGACGAATGTCGGCCGCGGGAGTTGTAAACCGGCGCGTACGGAGAAACGCCTGCGGGCATTATAAACCGGCGCGGAGGAGATTCGCCTGCGGGCATTATAAACCCGCGCGGACGGAGAGCCGGCCACAGGTGTTGTAAGCCGGCGCAGATGGAGAAACGGTCGCGTGTTGATGAAAACCGGACCACCGGCGGTTTGTGCGTGTCCGTTAAGCACCTTAATTGTCCTGCGTATAAAAATATGCAAAACCAACTTAATTGTTCTTTTTACAAAAACAATATATGTCAAAAAATAGATTTAGATGGATATCACCTGATTTGTTTGGGCAACGGATGACCCGTTTATCGTGACAGAGGTGGCTCAGGCAGACCAGCGACTAAATATAGTTCCGGCGGCTTAGGCAGACCGGCGACTCAATATAACCCCGGTGGCTCAAGCAGCAAGGGCGGCTCAACGTGGCTCCGGCGGGTTGATGTAGATTAAGCTGCACGGGCGGTGACTTGCGCACACCTGTTCCATCAGTAAGCGAGCGCAGACGCCGGTACGTGATGGTGTTAGAGGGATCGGCCGCGGTATTGTGAGACGGTGCGGACGGGTGAGTTGGCCGCGGGCGCGGACGATGAGTCAGTTGCGGGTGTTGATGTAGCGGGGAGGCGATTTCCGTCGAGCAACATGACATGGACGAGTGCTAGTGCAAAAAATAATACTGACGCACGTTCTTCTGAAATTTTTTGTCGGATGAAAAAGATAGCAGATGCTCAATTGATCTGATGATGTGCGTTCCCTTCAGCCTTTATTAGCATGCGGAATTGACCCCTTTTGTTTGCTTTCCTCTCATAAGGAAACAGTACTAATAGTACTTAAGTCGTTTCATGCATGTTGAGTTTTTCTTCTGGCCGGCTTGTCCATACTGGAAAATTTGCATTGATGCCAACCTCTCCATATAGCAGTAAAAAGGCTCGCTCACTTTTCTGAAGTCTCAGTACTTAAAAGCATTTGCAGCTAACCCGTCTCAGTGCACCTAAAGGACTTTTCAGGTGGTTGCAGGGGCGGTTCAGAGTAGCGGGTTACAACGGCGGCTGAGGTAGCTAGGCACAGCACGGTCAGAACTCCGGCGGTGTCGGCGGCTCAAGGGTGAGGAGGCCCGGGGCGCGAGGCGGTGGACTACCAGGTGAGGTAACCCGAGGCCCTCGCGGCTTGGAGGCGTCAGCGGGTCACAGCAACAACGGCAGGTATGAGGCCGACTTGGCAAGATCGACCATGGAAGCGGTCGTTCGAACGGCAGTTTGATACATAGCTGCAGCAACAATGGCACAAGGCCGCGGAGTTGAGAGCGACCCGGAGTGAAGCGGTGGAGTCGAGGGTAACTCGGAGCAGAGAAGCGCCGGCGAATCAACTCGGCAGGGGGAGCGAAGCCGCGCAGAAGAAAGTCAGCACCGAGGCTCATCGCGGAGGTGACGCGGATCAGCGACTTGGCTGTGGAGCGGGCCGCAATAGCGGAAGGCCAAGCGGCGGCTTGATACAGCAGGCGCGAGGCAGGCGGCTCGACGGGCGAAGCCGGTGAAGTGCGTCGGCGACCGCGGAACCGAGGCGTGCCAGCGGCTCCAAAGGCAAACGGAGGTGGCGACTTGTGGGTATAACCGCCATGACCCACGTGGGTGGCGGCGTAGAACAGAGGCCGGGGTCCGTCGGACGCCCCGACAGAGGCCATTGCTACGGAACGGTGCGCCGGTCGTGGTTGAACCGTGGTCGGGAGGTGTTGACTTGACGCGAGGTCAGAGAATGACTCGGTGTCCAACTCTGTTTCCGGGTCATGGTTTATCTTGGAAAAAGAAAATCAACTTTGGTGTTTTCACATGTCGGTTGGTCTGATCACAAGCAGCCCCTGAATCTCTGCTTCATCTATTCAAACAGAAACCCTGTGCAGTCTTGATGATTGATGGTTGTAGCGACCGTATAAGCAATTTTGTAGCCGAGTTGATTTCAATCCGGTTAATCTCACGGCCGCGACCGCACACAGACGCAACGATGCACGGGCGTGGCGGCGTCGTACAATAGCTTGTAGTACAAACCGATCTCTGATCAAAAAAATACTGACGGCGGCGGCGCACGGGTCAAACCCTAATTTTTCTTGATCTCAATATCTTATACGCCGGGTTATCCAGATAACTGCTCCGTGCCGGCTCTACTTCATCTGTATATAATTACAAACCTCTCGACCCCTAGATGAAATCCCTTCAAGAACTGAACACCACCGTACGCAGGCCCCATGGTGGGCGCCAACTGTCGTGGATTTGTCACGGCAGATGTCCTTAGTGTCAGGACTTAGTCGCGAGGCCAACGCATCCATGTGGTAGCTTGACAGGGGTTGAGTGGGACGAGAGACGCAGGGCGGATCAACACGCAAGACAAGGGTTTAGACAGCTTCGGGCCCCGGGAAACATCATCCCGTAAAAACCCTACATGCTGTTGAGGCTAGGTCTCATTATCATCCCGAGGGAGACGCCGTAAACCGGCTCTTATGTCTAGCCCTAGAGATTATTGATTGCTTGTAGCTTGTAGCTTCTAACTTGTCCCTCTTCGGGGAGCCCTGCCCCTCCTTATGTATGTTGAAGGGGCGGTTTACATGTGGAGTCCTATTAGGATTAGGACTAGTCTATCTCTAATACAAACCGGATACAAGTCCTGGTCTTAACTCTTTGTAAGATAAATATTCCTTTCCTCTTAAACCGGCCCACCATAGTTGAACCGGCCTTCTAGGCCTTGGGTCTTGTCATCCGTCTGATCCGCCCGTCGGTTTACCAGTGAGTCATAGCGACCAAACGGATTGCTTGTAAACCGCCAAGGTCAGGGCGGGTCTTCAGATAAACCGCCAAGTCCGGCCGGGTTAACTTCTGGCCGGTTTACACCGCGGGGTATATGCCCGACAAGTTGTGTCACGTGCTCGTCTTGGCGTCGTAGTCGCTACCGCGACGACGTCCGCCTCGACTCGCATTACGCTAAGACAGGATGGCAGTGGTGTCACGTGCTCATCTCGGCGTCCGTCGTCGATATCGCGACGACGTCCGCCTCGACTCGCGTTTCGCTAAGACAGGGTGGCAGTGGTGTCACGTGCTCATCTCAGCGTCCGTCATCGCTACCGCGACGACGTCCGCCTGGACTCGCGTGACCCTAACATAGATAGGGTGGCAGTGGTGTCACGTGCTCGTCTTGGCGTCCGTCGTCGCTACCGCGACGACGTCCGCCTCGACTCGCATTACGCTAAGACAGGATGGCAGTGGTGTCACGTGCTCGTCTCGGCGTCCGTCGTCGCTATCGCGACGACGTACGCCTCGACTCGCGTTTGGCTAAGACAGGGTGGCAGTGGTGTCACGTGCTCATCTCGGCGTACGTCCTCGCTAACGTGACGACGTCCGCCTCGACTCGCGTGACCCTAACATAGATAGGGTTGCAGTGGTGTCACGAGCTCGTCTCGGCGCCGATCGTCGCTACCGCGACGACGTCCGCCTCGACTCGCGTTTCGCTAAGACAGGGTGACAGTAGTCTCACGTGCTTGTCTCGGCGTCCGTCGTCGCTACCGCGACGACGTCCGCCTCGACTCGCGTTTCGCTAAGACAGGGTGGCAGTGGTGTCACGTGCTCGTCTCGGCGTCCATCGTCGCTATCGCAACGAAGTCCGCCTCGACTCGCGTTTCGCTAAGACAGGGTGACAGTGGTCTCACGTGCTCGTCTCGGCGTCCGTCGTCGCTACCGCGACGATGTCCGCCTCGTCTCATGTTACCCTAAGATAGACAGGGTGGCAGTGGTGTGACTTGCTCGTCTCGGCGTCCGTCGTCGCTACCGCGACGACGTCCGCCTCGACTCGCGTTACCCTAAGATAGACAGGGTGGCAGTGGTGTCACGTGCTCGTCTCGGTGTCCGTTGTCGCTACCGCGACGACGTCCGTCTCGACTCGCGTTACCCGAAAATAGACAGGGTGGCAATGGTGTCACGTGCTCGTCTCGGCGTCCATCATTGCTACCGCGACGACGTCCGCCTCGACTCGCGTTTCGCTAAGACAGGGTGGCAGTGGTGTCACGTGCTCGTCTCGGCGTCCGTCGTCGCTATCGCGACGATGTCCGCCTTGACTCGCGTTACGCTAAGACAGGGTGGCAGTGGTGTCACGTGCTTGTCTCGGCATCCGTCGTCGCTACCGCGACGACGTCCGCCTCGACTCGCGTTTTACTAAGACAGGGTGGTAGTGGTGTCATGTACTCGTCTCGGCGTCCGTCGTCGCTACCGCGACGACGTCCGCCTCGACTTGCGTTACCCTAAGATAGACAGGGTGGCAGTTGTGTCACCTGCTCGTCTCGGCGTCGTAGTCGCTACCGCGACGACGTCTGCCTCGACTCGCATTATGCTAAGACAGGATGGCAGTGGTGTCACGTGCTCGTCTCGAAGTCCGTCGTCGCTATCGCGACGACGTCCGCCTTGACTCGCGTTTCGCTAAGACAGATTGGCAGTGGTGTCACATGCTTGTCTCGGCGTCCGTCGTCGCTACCGTGACGACGTCCGCCTCGACTCGTGTTTCGCTAAGACAGGGTGGCAGTGGTGTCACGTGCTCGTCTCGGCATCCGTCGTCGCTATCGCGACGACGTCCGCCTTGACTCGCGTTACGCTAAGACAGGGTGGCAGTGGTGTCACGTGCTTGTCTCGGCGTCCGTCGTCGCTACCGCGACGACGTCCGCCTCGACTCGCGTTTTGCTAAGACAGGGTGGCAGTGGTGTCACGTGCTCGTCTCGGCGTCCGTCGTCGCTACCGCGACGACGTCCGCCTCGACTCGCGTTACCCTAAGATAGACAGGGTGGCAGTTGTGTCACGTGCTCGTCTCGGCGTCGTAGTCGCTACCGCGACGACGTCCGCCTCGACTTGCATTACGCTAAGACAGGATGGCAGTGGTGTCACGTGCTCGTCTCGGCGTCCGTCGTCGCTATCGCGACGACGTCCGCCTTGACTCGCGTTTCGCTAAGACAGGGTGGCAATGGTGTCACGTGCTCATCTCGGCGTCCGTCATCGCTACCGCGACGACGTCCGCCTCGACTCGCGTCACCCTAAGATAGATAGGGTGGCAGTTGTGTCACGTGCTCGTCTCGGCGTCGTAGTCGCTACCGCGACGACGTCCGCCTCGACTCGCATTACACTAAGACAGGATGGCAGTGGTGTCACGTGCTCATCTCGGCGTCCGTCGTCGATATCGCGACAACGTCCGCCTCGACTTGCGTTACCCTAAGATAGACAGGGTGGCAGTTGTGTCACGTGCTCGTCTCGGCGTCGTAGTCGCTACCGCGACGACGTCTGCCTCGACTCGCATTATGCTAAGACAGGATGGCAGTGGTGTCACGTGCTCGTCTCGAAGTCCGTCGTCGCTATCGCGACGACGTCCGCCTTGACTCGCGTTTCGCTAAGACAGATTGGCAGTGGTGTCACATGCTTGTCTCGGCGTCCGTCGTCGCTACCGTGACGACGTCCGCCTCGACTCGTGTTTCGCTAAGACAGGGTGGCAGTGGTGTCACGTGCTCGTCTCGGCATCCGTCGTCGCTATCGCGACGACGTCCGCCTTGACTTGCGTTACGCTAAGACAGGGTGGCAGTGGTGTCACGTGCTTGTCTCGGCGTCCGTCGTCGCTACCGCGACGACGTCCGCCTCGACTCGCGTTTTGCTAAGACAGGGTGGCAGTGGTGTCACGTGCTCGTCTCGGCGTCCGTAGTCGCTACCGCGATGACGTCCGCCTCGACTCGCGTTACCCTAAGATAGACAGGGTGGCAGTTGTGTCACGTGCTTGTCTCGGCGTCGTAGTCGCTACCGCGACGACGTCCGCCTCGACTTGCATTACGCTAAGACAGGATGGCAGTGGTGTCACGTGCTCGTCTCGGCGTCCGTCGTCGCTATCGCGACGACGTCCGCCTTGACTCGCGTTTCGCTAAGACAGGGTGGCAATGGTGTCACGTGCTCATCTCGGCGTCCGTCATCGCTACCGCGACGACGTCCGCCTCGACTCGCGTCACCCTAAGATAGATAGGGTGGCAGTTGTGTCACGTGCTCGTCTCGGCGTCGTAGTCGCTACCGCGACGACGTCCGCCTCGACTCGCATTACACTAAAACAGGATGGCAGTGGTGTCACGTGCTCATCTCGGCGTCCGTCGTCGATATCGCGACAATGTCCGCCTCGACTCGCGTTTCGCTAAGACAGGGTGGCAGTGGTGTCACGTGCTCGTCTCGGTGTCCGTTGTCGCTACCGCGACGACGTCCGTCTCGACTCGCGTTACCCGAAGATAGACAGGGTGGCAGTGGTGTGACGTGCTCGTCTCGGCGTCCATCGTCGCTACCGCGACGACGTCCGCCTCGACTCGCGTTTCGCCAAGACAGGGTGGCAGTGGTGTCACGTGCTCGTCTCGGCGTCCGTCGTCGCTATCGCGACGACGTCTGCCTTGACTTGCGTTATGCTAAGACAGGGTGCAAGTGGTGTCACGTGCTTGTCTCGGCGTCCGTCGTCGCTACCGCGACGACGTCCGCCTCGACTCGCGTTTTACTAAGACAGGGTGGTAGTGGCGTCATGTGCTCGTCTCGGCGTCCGTCGTCGCTACCGCGACGACGTCCGCCTCGACTCGCGTTACCCTAAGATAGACAGGGTAGCAGTTGTGTCACGTGCTCGTCTCGGCGTCGTAGTCGCTACCGCGACGACGTCTGCCTCGACTCGCGTTACGCTAAGACAGGATGGCAGTGGTGTCACGTGCTCGTCTCGGCGTCCGTCGTCGCTATCGCGACGACCTCCGCCTTGACTCGCGTTTCGCTAAGACAGAGTGGCAGTGGTGTCACATGCATGTCTCGGCGTCCGTCGTCGCTACCGCGACGACGTCCGCCTCGACTCGTGTTTCGCTAAGACAGGGTGGCAGTGGTGTCACGTGCTCGTCTCGGCATCCGTCGTCGCTATCGCGACGACGTCCGCCTTGACTCGCGTTACGCTAAGACAGGGTGGCAGTGGTGTCACGTGCTTGTCTTGGCGTCCGTCGTCGCTACCGCGACGACGTCCGCCTCGACTCGCGTTTTGCTAAGACAGGGTGGCAGTGGTGTCACGTGCTCGTCTCAGCGTCCGTCGTCGCTACCGCGACGACGTCCGCCTCGACTCGCGTTACCCTAAGATAGACAGGGTGGCAGTTGTGTCACGTGCTCGTCTCGGCGTCGTAGTCGCTACCGCGACGACGTCTGCCTCGACTCGCATTACGCTAAGACAGGATGGCAGTGGTGTCACGTGCTCGTCTCGGCGTCCGTCGTCGCTATCGCGACGACGTCCGCCTTGACTCGCGTTTCGCTAAGACAGGGTGGCAGTGGTGTCACATGCTCGTCTCGGCGTCGTAGTCGCTACCGCGACGACGTCCGCCTCAACTCGCATTACGCTAAGACAGGATGGCAGTGGTGTCACGTGCTCGTCTCGGCGTCCGTCGTCGCTATCGCGACGACGTCCGCCTTGACTCGCGTTTCGCTAAGACAGGGTGGCAGTGGTGTCACGTGCTCATCTCGGCGTCCGTCATCGCTACCGTGACGACGTCCGCCTCGACTCGCGTCACCCTAAGATAGATAGGGTGGCAATTGTGTCACGTGCTCGTCTCGGCGTCGTACTCGCTACCGCGACGACGTCCGCCTCGACTCGCATTACGCTAAGACAGGATGGCAGTGGTGTCACGTGCTCATCTCAGCGTCTGTCGTCGATATCGCGACGACGTCCGCCTCGACTCGCGTTTCGCTAAGACAGGGTGGCAGTGGTGTCACGTGCTCGTCTCAGCGTCCGTCATCGCTACCGCGACGACGTCCGCCTGGACTCGCGTGACCCTAACATAGATAGGGTGGCAGTGGTGTCACGTGCTCGTCTCGGCGTCCGTCGTCGCTATCGCGACGACATACGCCTCGACTCGCGTTTCGCTAAGACAGGGTGGCAGTGGTGTCACATGCTCATCTCGGCGTCCGTCCTCGCTACCGCGACGACGTCCGCCTCGACTCGCGTGACCCTAACATAGATAGGGTTGCAGTGGTGTCACGAGCTCGTCTCGGCGCCCATTGTCGCTACCGCGACGACGTCCGCCTCGACTCGCGTTTCGCTAAGACAGGGTGACAGTGGTCTCACGTGCTTGTCTCGGCGTCCATCGTCGCTACCGCGACGACGTCCGCCTCGACTCGCGTTACCGTAAGATAGACAGGGTGGCAGTGGTGTCACGTGCTCGTCTCGGTGTCCGTTGTCGCTACCGCGACGACGTCCGTCTCGACTCGCGTTACCCGAAGATAGACAGGGTGGCAGTGGTGTCACGTGCTCGTCTCGGCGTCCATCGTCGCTACCGCGACGACGTCCGCCTCGACTCGCGTTTCGCTAAGACAGGGTGGCAGTGGTGTCACGTGCTCGTCTCGGCGTCTGTCGTCGCTCTCGCGACGACGTCCGCCTTGACTCGCGTTACGCTAAGACAGGGTGGCAGTGGTGTCACGTGCTTGTCTCGGCGTCCGTCGTCGCTACCGCGACGACGTCCGCCTCGACTCGCGTTTTGCTAAGACAGGGTGCCAGTGGTGTCATGTGCTCGTCTTGGCATCCGTCGTCGCTACCGCGACGACGTCCGCCTCGACTCGCGTTACCCTAAGATAGACAGGGTGGCAGTTGTGTCACGTGCTCGTCTCGGCGTCGTAGTCGCTACCGCGACGACGTCTGCCTCGACTCGCATTACGCTAAGACAGGATGGCAGTGGTGTCACGTGCTCGTCTCGGCGTCCGTCGTCGCTATCGCGACGACGTCCGCCTTGACTCGCGTTTCGCTAAGACAGGGTGGCAGTGGTGTCACATGCTCGTCTCGGCGTCGTAGTCGCTACCGCGACGACGTCCGCCTTGACTCGCATTACGCTAAGACAGGATGGCAGTGGTGTCACGTGCTCATCTCGGCGTCCGTCATCGCTATCGTGACGACGTCCGCCTTGACTCGCGTTTCGCTAAGACAGGGTGGCAGTGGTGTCACGTGCTCATCTCGGCGTCCGTCATCGCTACCGCGACGACGTCCGCCTCGACTCGCGTCACCCTAAGATAGATAGGGTGGCAGTTGTGTCACGTGCTCGTCTCGGCGTCGTAGTCGCTACCGCGACGACGTCCGCCTCGACTCGCATTACGCTAAGACAGGATGGCAGTGGTGTCACGTGCTCATCTCGACGTCCGTCGTCGATATCGCGACGACGTCCGCCTCGACTCGCGTTTCGCTAAGACAGGGTGGCAGTGGTGTCAGGTGCTCGTCTCAGCGTCCATCATCGCTACCGCGACGACGTCCGCCTGGACTCGCGTGACCCTAACATAGATAGGGTGGCAGTGGTGTCACGTGCTCGTCTCGGTGTCCGTCGTCGCTATCGCAACGACATACGCCTCGACTCGTGTTTCGCTAAGACAGGGTGGCAGTGGTGTCACATGCTCATCTCGGCGTCCGTCCTCGCTACCGCGACGACGTCCGCCTCGACTCGCGTGACCCTAACATAGATAGGGTTGCAGTGGTGTCACGAGCTCGTCTCGGCGCCCATCGTCGCTACCGCGACGACGTCCGCCTCGACTCGCGTTTCGTTAAGACAGGGTGACAGTGGTCTCACGTGCTTGTCTCGGCGTCCATCGTCGCTATCGCGACGACGTCCGCCTCGACTCGCGTTTCGCTAAGACAGGGTGACAGTGGTCTCACGTGCTCGTCTCGCCGTCCATCGTCCCTACCGCGACGATGTCCGCCTCGACTCGCGTTACCCTAAGTTAGACAGGGTGGCAGTGGTGTCACGTGCTTGTCTCGGTGTCCGTTGTCGCTACCGCGACGACGTCTGTCTCGACTCGCGTTACCCGAAGATAGATAGGGTGGCAGTGGTGTCACGTGCTCGTCTCGGCGTCCATCGTCGCTACCGCGACGACGTCCGCCTCGACTCGCGTTTCGCTAAGACAGGGTGGCAGTGGTGTCACGTGCTCGTCTCGGCGTCCGTCGTCGCAATCGCGACGACGTTCGCCTTGACTCGCGTTACGCTAAGACAGGGTGGCAGTGGTGTCACGTGCTTGTCTCGGCGTCCGTCGTCGCTACCGCGACGACGTCCGCCTCGACTCGCGTTTTGCTAAGACAGGGTGGCAGTGGTGTCATGTGCTCGTCTCGGCGTCCGTCGTCGCTACCACGACGACGTCCGCCTCGACTCGTGTTACCCTAAGATAGACAGGGTGGCAGTTGTGTCACGTGCTCGTCTCGGCGTCGTAGTCGCTACCGCTACGACGTCTGCCTCGACTCGCATTGCGCTAAGACAGGATGGCAGTGGTGTCACGTGCTCGTCTTGGCGTCCGTCGTCGCTATCGCGACGACGTCCGCCTTGACTCGCGTTTCGCTAAGACAGGGTGGCAATGGTGTCACGTGCTCGTCTCGGCGTCCGTCCTCGCTACCGCGACGACGTCCGCCTCGACTCGCGTCACCCTAAGATAGACAGGGTGGCAGTTGTGTCACGTGCTCGTCTCGGCGTCGTAGTCGCTACCGCGACGATGTCCGCCTCGACTCGCATTACGCTAAGACAGGATGGCAGTGGTGTCACGTGCTCGTCTCGATGTCCGTCGTCGCTATCGCGACAACGTCCGCCTCGACTCGCGTTTCGCTAAGACAGGGTGGCACTGGTGTCACGTGCTCGTCTCGGCGTCCGTCATCGCTACCGCGACGACGTCCGCCTCGACTCGCGTTTTGCTAAGACAGGGTGGCAGTGGTGTCACGTGCTCGTCTCGGCATCCGTCGTCGCTACCACGACGACGTCCGCCTCAACTCGCGTTACCCTAAGATAGACAGGGCGGCAGTTGTGTCACATGCTCGTCTCGGCGTCGTAGTCGCTACCGCGACGACGTCCGCCTCGACTCGCATTACGCTAAGTCAGAATGGCAGTGGTGTCACGTGCTCGTCTCGGCGTCCGTCGTCGCTATCGCGACGACGTCCGCCTCGACTCGCGTTTCGCTAAGACAGGGTGGCAGTGGTGTCACGTGCTCGTCTCTGCGTCCGTCATCGCTACCGCGACGACGTCCGCGTCAACTCGCGTGACCCTAACATAGATATGGTGGCAGTGGTGTCACGTGCTCGTCTCGCCGTCCATCGTCCCTACCGCGACGATGTCCGCCTCGACTCGCGTTACCCTAAGATAGACAGGGTGGCAGTGGTGTCACGTGCTCGTCTCGGTGTCCGTTGTCGCTACCGCGACGACGTCCGTCTCGACTCGCGTTACCCGAAGATAGACAGGGTGGCAGTGGTGTCACGTGCTCGTCTCGGCGTCCATCGTCGCTACCGCGACGACGTTCGCCTCGACTCGCGTTTCGCTAAGACAGGGTGGCAGTGGTGTCACGTGCTCGTCTCGGCGTCCGTCGTCGCAATCGCGACGACGTCCGCCTTGACTCGCGTTACGCTAAGACAGGGTGGCAGTGGTGTCACGTGCTTGTCTCGGCGTCCGTCGTCGCTACCGCGACGACGTCCGCCTCGACTCGCGTTTTGCTAAGACAGGGTGGCAGTGGTGTCATGTGCTCGTCTCGGCGTCCACCTCGACTCGCGTTACCCTAAGATAGACAGGGTGGCAGTTGTGTCACGTGCTCGTCTCGGCGTCGTAGTCGCTACCGCTACGACGTCTGCCTCGACTCGCATTGCGCTAAGACAGGATGGCAGTGGTGTCACGTGCTCGTCTTGGCGTCCGTCGTCGCTATCGCGACGACGTCCGCCTTGACTCGCGTTTCGCTAAGACAGGGTGGCAATGGTGTCACGTGCTCGTCTCGGCGTCCGTCCTCGCTACCGCGACGACGTCCGCCTCGACTCGCGTCACCCTAAGATAGACAGGGTGGCAGTTGTGTCAAGTGCTCGTCTCGGCGTCGTAGTCGCTACCGCGACGATGTCCGCCTCAACTCGCATTACGCTAAGACAGGATGGCAGTGGTGTCACGTGCTCGTCTCGACGTCCGTCGTCGCTATCGCGACAACGTCCGCCTCGACTCGCGTTTCTCTAAGACAGGGTGGCACTGGTGTCACGTGCTCGTCTCGGCGTCCGTCATCGCTACCGCGACGACGTCCGCCTCGACTCGCGTTTTGCTAAGACAGGGTGGCAGTGGTGTCACGTGCTCGTCTCGGCGTCCGTCGTCGCTACCACGACGACGTCCGCCTCAACTCGCGTTACCCTAAGATAGACAGGGCGGCAGTTGTGTCACGTGCTCGTCTCGGCGTCGTAGTCGCTACCGCGACGACGTCCGCCTCGACTCGCATTACGCTAAGACAGAATGGCAGTGGTGTCATGTGCTCGTCTCGGCGTCCGTCGTCGCTATCGCGACGACGTCCGCCTCGACTCGCGTTTCGCTAAGACAGGGTGGCAGTGGTGTCACGTGCTCGTCTCGGCGTCCGTCATCGCTACCGCGACGACGTCCGCGTCAACTCGCGTGACCCTAACATAGATATGGTGGCAGTGGTGTCACGTGCTCGTCTCGGCGTCCATCGTCGCTACCGCGACGACGTCCGCCTCGACTCACGTTACCCTAAGATAGACAGGGTGGCAGTTGTGTCACGTGCTCGTCTCGGCGTCATAGTCGCTTCCGCGACGACGTCCGCCTCGACTCGCATTACACTAAGACAGGATGGCAGTGGTGTCACGTGCTCTTCTCGGCGTCCGTCGTCGCTATCGCGACGACGTCCGCCTCGACTCGTGTTTCTCTAAGACAGGGTGGCAGTGGTATCACGTGCTCGTCTCGGCGTCCGTCGTCGCTACCGCGACGACGTCCGCCTTGACTCGCGTTACCCTAAGATAGACAGGGTGGCAGTTGTGTCATGTGCTCGTCTCGGTGTCCGTTGTCGCTACCGCGACGACGTCCGTCTCGACTCGCGTTACCCGAAGATAGACAGGGTGGCAGTGGTGTCACGTGCTCGTCTCGGCGTCCATCGTCGCTACCACGACGACGTCCGCCTCGACTCGGGTTTTGCTAAGATAGGGTGGCAGTGGTGTCACGTGCTCGTCTCGGCGTCCGTCGTCGCTATCGCGACGACGTCCGCCTTGACTCGCGTTACGCTAAGACAGGGTGGCAATGGTGTCACGTGCTCGTCTCGGCGTCCGTCCTCGCTACCGCGACGACGTCCGCCTCGACTCGCGTCACCCTAAGATAGACAGGGTGGCAATTGTGTCACGTGCTCGTCTCGGCGTCGTAGTCGCTACCGCGACGATGTCCGCCTCGACTCGCATTACGCAAAGACAGGATGGCAGTGGTGTCACGTGCTCGTCTCGACGTCCGTCGTCGCTATCGCGACAACGTCCGCCTCGACTCGCGTTTCGCTAAGACAGGGTGGCACTGGTGTCACGTGCTCGTCTCGGCGTCCGTCCTCGCTACCGCGACGACGTCCGCCTCGACTCGCGTTTTGCTAAGACAGGGTGGCAGTGGTGTCACGTGCTCGTCTCGGCGTCCGTCGTCGCTACCACGACGACGTCCGCCTCAACTCGCGTACCCTAAGATAGACAGGGCGGCAGTTGTGTCACGTGCTCGTCTCGGCGTCGTTGTCGCTACCGCGACGACGTCCGCCTCGACTCGCATTACGCTAAGACAGAATGGCAGTGGTGTCACGTGCTCGTCTCGGCGTCCGTCGTCGCTATCGCGACGACGTCCGCCTCGACTCGCGTTTCGCTAAGACAGGGTGGCAGTGGTGTCATGTGCTCGTCTCGGCGTCCGTCATCGCTACCGCGACGACGTCCGCGTCAACTCGCGTGACCCTAACATAGATATGGTGGCAGTGGTGTCACGTGCTCGTCTCGCCGTCCATCGTCCCTACCGCGACGATGTCCGCCTCGACTCGCGTTACCCTAAGATAGACAGGGTGGCAGTGGTGTCACGTGCTCGTCTCGGTGTCTGTTGTCGCTACCGCGACGACGTCCGTCTCGACTCGCGTTACCCGAAGATAGACAGGGTGGCAGTGGTGTCACGTGCTCGTCTCGGCGTCCATCGTCGCTACCGCGACGACGTCCGCCTCGACTCGCGTTTCGCTAAGACAGGGTGGCAGTGGTGTCACGTGCTCGTCTCGGCGTCCGTCGTCGCAATCGCGACGACGTCCGCCTTGACTCGCGTTACGCTAAGACAGGGTGGCAGTGGTGTCATGTGCTTGTCTCGGCGTCCGTCGTCGCTACCGCGACGACGTCCGCCTCGACTCGCGTTTTGCTAAGACAGGGTGGCAGTGGTGTCATGTGCTCGTCTCGGCGTCCGTCGTCGCTACCACGACGACGTCCGCCTCAACTCGCGTTACCCTAAGATAGACAGGGTGGCAGTTGTGTCACGTGCTCGTCTCGGCGTCGTAGTCGCTACCGCTACGACGTCTGCCTCGACTCGCATTGCGCTAAGACAGGATGGCAGTGGTGTCACGTGCTCGTCTTGGCGTCCGTCGTCGCTATCGCGACGACGTCCGCCTTGACTCGCGTTTCGCTAAGACAGGTTGGCAATGGTGTCACGTGCTCGTCTCGGCGTCCGTCCTCGCTACCGCGACGACGTCCGCCTCGACTCGCGTCACCCTAAGATAGACAGGGTGGCAGTTGTGTCACGTGCTCGTCTCGGCGTCGTAGTCGCTACCGCGACGATGTCCGCCTCGACTCGCATTACGCTAAGACAGGATGGCAGTGGCGTCACGTGCTCGTCTCGATGTCCGTCGTCGCTATCGCGACAACGTCCGCCTCGACTCGCGTTTCGCTAAGACAGGGTGGCACTGGTGTCACGTGCTCGTCTCGGCTTCCGTCCTCGCTACCGCGACGGCGTCCGCCTCGACTCGTGTTTTGCTAAGACAGGGTGGCAGTGGTGTCACGTGCTCGTCTCGGCGTCCGTCGTCGCTACCACGACGACGTCCGCCTCAACTCGCGTTACCCTAAGATAGACAGGGCGGCAGTTGTGTCACGTGCTCGTCTCGGCGTCGTAGTCGCTACCGCGATGACGTCCGCCTCGACTCGCATTACGCTAAGACAGAATGGCAGTGGTGTCACGTGCTCGTCTCGGCGTCCGTCGTCGCTATCGCGACGACCTCCGCCTCGACTCGCGTTTCGCTAAGACAGGGTGGCAGTGGTGTCACGTGCTCGTCTCGGCGTCCATCATCGCTACCGCGGCGACGTCCGCGTCAACTCGCGTGACCCTAACATAGATATGGTGGCAGTGGTGTCACGTGCTCGTCTCGCCGTCCATCGTCCCTACCGCGACGATGTCCGCCTCGACTCGCGTTACCCTAAGATAGACAGGGTGGCAGTGGTGTCACGTGCTCGTCTCGGTGTCCGTTGTCGCTACCGCGACGACGTCCGTCTCGACTCGCGTTACCCAAAGATAGACAGGGTGGCAGTGGTGTCACGTGCTCGTCTCGGCGTCCATCGTCGCTACCGCGACGACGTCCGCCTCGACTCGCGTTTCGCTAAGACAGGGTGGCAGTGGTGTCACGTGCTCGTCTCGGCGTCCGTCGTCGCTATCGCGACGACGTCCGCCTTGACTCGCGTTACGCTAAGACAGGGTGGCAGTGGTGTCACGTGCTTGTCTCGGCGTCCGTCGTCGCTACCGCGACGACGTCCGCCTCGACTCGCGTTTTGCTAAGACAGGGTGGCAGTGGTGTCATGTGCTCGTCTCGGCGTCCGTCGTCGCTACTACGACGACGTCCGCCTCGACTCGCGTTACCCTAAGATAGACAGGGTGGCAGTTGTGTCACGTGCTCGTCTCGGCGTCGTAGTCGCTACCGCTACGACGTCTGCCTCGACTCGCATTGCGCTAAGACAGGATGGCAGTGGTGTCACGTGCTCGTCTTGGCGTCCGTCGTCGCTATCGCGACGACGTCCGCCTTGACTCGCGTTTCGCTAAGACAGGGTGGCAATGGTGTCACGTGCTCGTCTCGGCGTCCGTCCTCGCTACCGCGACGACGTCCGCCTCGACTCGCGTCACCCTAAGATAGGCCGGGTGGCAGTTGTGTCACGTGCTCGTCTCGGCGTCGTAGTCGCTACCGCGACGATGTCCGCCTCGACTCGCATTACGCTAAGACAGGATGGCAGTGGTGTCACGTGCTCGTCTCGACGTCCGTCGTCGCTATCGCGACAACGTCCGCCTCGACTCGCGTTTCGCTAAGACAGGATGGCACTGGTGTCACGTGCTCGTCTCGGCGTCCGTCATCGCTACCGCGACGATGTCCGCCTCGACTCGCGTTTTGCTAAGACAGGGTGGCAGTGGTGTCACGTGCTCGTCTCGGCGTCCGTCGTCGCTACCACGACGACGTCCGCCTCAACTCGCGTTACCCTAAGATAGACAGGGCGGCAGTTGTGTCACGTGCTCGTCTCGGCGTCGTAGTCGCTACCGCGACGACGTCCGCCTCGACTCGCATTACGCTAAGACAGAATGGCAGTGGTGTCACGTGCTCGTCTCGGCGTCCGTCGTCGCTATCGCGACGACGTCCGCCTCGACTCGCGTTTCGCTAAGACAGGGTGGCAGTGGTGTCACGTGCTCGTCTCGGCGTCCGTCATCGCTACCGCGACGACGTCCGCGTCAACTCGCGTGACCCTAACATAGATATGGTGGCAGTGGTGTCACGTGCTCGTCTCGGCGTCCATCGTCGCTACCGCGACGACGTCCGCCTCGACTCATGTTACCCTAAGATAGACAGGGTGGCAGTTGTGTCACGTGCTCGCCTCGGCGTCATAGTCGCTTCCGCGACGACGTCCGCCTCGACTCGCATTACACTAAGACAGGATGGCAGTGGTGTCACGTGCTCTTCTCGGCGTCCGTCGTCGCTATCGCGACGACGTCCGCCTCGACTCGTGTTTCTCTAAGACAGGGTGGCAGTGGTATCACGTGCTCGTCTCGGCGTCCGTCGTCGCTACCGCGACGACGTCCGCCTTGACTCGCGTTACCCTAAGATAGACAGGGTGGCAGTTGTGTCATGTGCTCGTCTCGGTGTCCGTTGTCGCTACCGCGACGACGTCCGTCTCGACTCGCGTTACCCGAAGATAGACAGGGTGGCAGTGGTGTCACGTGCTCGTCTCGGCGTCCATCGTCGCTACCACGACGACGTCCGCCTCGACTCGCGTTTTGCTAAGATAGGGTGGCAGTGGTGTCACGTGCTCGTCTCGGCGTCCGTCGTCGCTATCGCGACGACGTCCGCCTTGACTCGCGTTACGCTAAGACAGGGTGGCAGTGGTGTCACATGCTTGTCTCGGCGTCCGTCGTCGCTACCGCGACGACGTCCGCCTCGACTCGCGTTTTGCTAAGACAGGGTGGCAGTGGTGTCATGTGCTCGTCTCGGCGTTCGTCGTCGCTACCGCGACGACGTCCGCCTCGACTCGCGTTACCCTAAGATAGACAGGGTGGCAGTTGTGTCACGTGCTCGTCTCGGCGTCGTAGTCGCTACCGCGGCGACGTCTGCCTCGACTCGCATTACGCTAAGACAGGATGGCAGTGGTGTCACATGCTCGTCTCGGCGTCCGTCGTCGCTATCGCGACGACGTCCGCCTTGACTCGCGTTTCGCTAAGACAGGGTGGCAGTGGTGTCACATGCTCGTCTCGGCGTCGTAGTCGCTACCGCGACGACGTCCGCCTCGACTCGCATTACGCTAAGACAGGATGGCAGTGGTGTCACGTGCTCGTCTCAGCGTCCGTCATCGCTACCGCGACGACGTCCGCCTGGACTCGCGTGACCCTAACATAGATATGGTGGCAGTGGTGTCACGTGCTCGTCTCGGCGTCCGTCGTTGCTATCGCGACGACGTACGCCTCGACTCGCGTTTCGCTAAGACAGGGTGGCAGTGGTGTCACATGCTCATCTCGGCGTCCGTCCTCGCTACCGCGACGACGTCCGCCTCGACTCGCGTGACCCTAACATAGATAGGGTTGCAGTGGTGTCACGAGCTCGTCTCGGCGCCCATCGTCGCTGCCGCGACGACGTCCGCCTCGACTCGCGTTTCGCTAAGACAGGGTGACAGTGGTCTCACGTGCTTGTCTCGGCGTCCATCCTCGCTGCCGCGACGACGTCCGCCTCGACTCGCGTTACCCTAAGATAGACAGGGTGGCAGTGGTGTCACGTGCTCGTCTCGGTGTCCGTTGTCGCTACCGCGACGACGTCCGTCTCGACTCGCGTTACCCGAAGATAGACAGGGTGGCAGTGGTGTCACGTGCTCGTCTCGGCGTCCATCGTCGCTACCGCGACGACGTCCGCCTCGACTCGCGTTTCGCTAAGACAGGGTGGCAGTGGTGTCACGTGCTCGTCTCGGCGTCCGTCGTCGCTATCGCGACGACGTCCGCCTTGACTCGCGTTACGCTAAGACAGGGTGGCAGTGGTGTCACGTGCTTGTCTCGGCGTCCGTCGTCGCTACCGCGACGACGTCCGCCTCGACTCGCGTTTTGCTAAGACAGGGTGCCAGTGGTGTCATGTGCTCGTCTCGGCGTCCGTCGTCGCTACCGCGACGACGTCCGCCTCGACTCGCGTTACCCTAAGATAGACAGGGTGGCAGTTGTGTCACGTGCTCGTCTCGTCGTCGTAGTCGCTACCGCGACGACGTCTCCCTCGACTCGCATTACGCTAAGACAGGATGGCAGTGGTGTCACGTGCTCATCTCGGCGTCCGTCGTCGCTATCGTGACGACGTCCGCCTTGACTCGCGTTTTGCTAAGACAGGGTGGCAGTGGTGTCACGTGCTCATCTCGGCGTCCGTCATCGCTACCGCAACGACGTCCGCCTCGACTCGCGTCACCCTAAGATAGATAGGGTGGCAGTTGTGTCACGTGCTCGTCTCGGCGTCGTAGTCGCTACCGCGACGACGTTCGCCTCGACTCGCATTACGCTAAGACAGGATGGCAGTGGTGTCACGTGCTCATCTCGGCGTCCGTCGTCGATATCGCGACGACGTCCGCCTCGACTCGCGTTCCGCTAAGACAGGGTGGCAGTGGTGTCACGTGCTCGTCTCAGCGTCCGTCCTCGCTACCGCGACGACGTCCGCCTGGACTCGCGTGACCCTAACATAGATAGGGTGGCAGTGGTGTCACGTGCTCGTCTCGGCGTCCGTCGTCGCTATCGCGACGACGTACGCCTCGACTCGCGTTTCGCTAAGACAGGGTGGCAGTGGTGTCACATGCTCATCTCGGCGTCCGTCCTCGCTACCGCGACGACGTCCGCCTCGACTCGCGTGACCCTAACATAGATAGGGTTGCAGTGGTGTCACGAGCTCGTCTCGGCGCCAATCGTCGCTACCGCGACGACGTCCGCCTCGACTCGCGTTTTGCTAAGACAGGGTGACAGTGGTCTCACGTGCTTGTCTCGGCGTCCATCGTCGCTATCGCGACGACGTCCGCCTCGACTCGCGTTTCGCTAAGACAGGGTGACAGTGGTCTCACGTGCTCGTCTCGCCGTCCATCATCCCTACCGCGACGATGTCCGCCTCGACTCGCGTTACCCTAAGATAGACAGGGTGGCAGTGGTGTCACGTGCTCGTCTCGGTGTCCGTTGTCGCTACCGCGACGACGTCCGTCTCGACTCGCGTTACCCGAAGATAGACAGGGTGGCAGTGGTGTCACGTGCTCGTCTCGGCGTCCATCGTCGCTACCGCGACGACGTCCGCCTCGACTCGCGTTTCGCTAAGACAGGGTGGCAGTGGTGTCACGTGCTCGTCTCGGCGTCCGTCGTCGCTATCGCGACTCCGTCCGCCTTGACTCGCGTTACGCTAAGACAGGGTGGCAGTGGTGTCACGTGCTTGTCTCGGCGTCCGTCGTCGCTACCGCGACGACGTCCGCCTCGACTCGCGTTTTGCTAAGACAGGGTGGCAGTGGTGTCATGTGCTCGTCTCGGCGTCCGTCGTCGCTACCACGACGACGTCCGCCTCGACTCGCGTTACCCTAAGATAGACAGGGTGGCAGTTGTGTCACGTGCTCGTCTCGGCGTCGTAGTCGCTACCGCTATGACGTCTGCCTCGACTCGCATTGCGCTAAGACAGGATGGCAGTGGTGTCACGTGCTCGTCTTGGCGTCCGTCGTCGCTATCGCGACGACGTCCGCCTTGACTCGCGTTTCGCTAAGACAGGTTGGCAATGGTGTCACGTGCTCGTCTCGGCGTCCGTCCTCGCTACCGCGACGACGTCCGCCTCGACTCGCGTCACCCTAAGATAGACAGGGTGGCAGTTGTGTCACGTGCTCGTCTCGGCGTCGTAGTCGATACCGCTACGACGTCTGCCTCGACTCGCATTACGCTAAGACAGGATGGCAGTGGTGTCACGTGCTCGTCTCGACGTCCGTCGTCGCTATCGCGACAACGTCCGCCTCGACTCGCGTTTCGCTAAGACAGGGTGGCACTGGTGTCACGTGCTCGTCTCGGCGTCCGTCATCGCTACCGCGACGACGTCCGCCTCGACTCGCGTTTTGCTAAGACAGGGTGGCAGTGGTGTCACGTGCTCGTCTCGGCGTCCGTCGTCGCTACCACGACGACGTCCGCCTCAACTCGCGTTACCCTAAGATAGACAGGGCGACAGTTGTGTCACGTGCTCGTCTCGGCGTCATAGTCGCTACCGCGACGACGTCCGCCTCGACTCGCATTACGCTAAGACAGAATGGCAGTGGTGTCACGTGCTCGTCTCGGCGTCCGTCGTCGCTATCGCGACGACGTCCGCCTCGACTCGCGTTTCGCTAAGACAGGGTGGCAGTGGTGTCACGTGCTCGTCTCGGCGTCCGTCATCGCTACCGCGACGACGTCCGCGTCAACTCGCGTGACCCTAACATAGATATGGTGGCAGTGGTGTCACGTGCTCGTCTCGGCGTCCATCGTCGCTACCGCGACGACGTCCGCCTCGACTCGCGTTACCCTAAGATAGACAGGGTGGCAGTTGTGTCACGTGCTCGTCTCGGCGTCATAGTCGCTTCCGCGACGACGTCCGCCTCGACTCGCATTACACTAAGACAGGATGGCAGTGGTGTCACGTGCTCTTCTCGGCGTCCGTCGTCGCTATCGCGACGACGTCCGCCTCGACTCGTGTTTCTCTAAGACAGGGTGGCAGTGGTATCACGTGCTCGTCTCGGCGTCCGTCGTCGCTACCGTGACGACGTCCGCCTTGACTCGCGTTACCCTAAGATAGACAGGGTGGCAGTTGTGTCATGTGCTCGTCTCGGTGTCCGTTGTCGCTACCGCGACGACGTCCGTCTCGACTCGCGTTACCCGAAGATAGACAGGGTGGCAGTGGTGTCACGTGCTCGTCTCGGCGTCCATCGTCGCTACCACGACGACGTCCGCCTCGACTCGCGTTTTGCTAAGATAGGGTGGCAGTGGTGTCACGTGCTCGTCTCGGCGTCCGTCGTCGCTATCGCGACGACGTCCGCCTTGACTCGCGTTACGCTAAGACAGGGTGGCAGTGGTGTCACATGCTTGTCTCGGCGTCCATCGTCGCTACCGCGACGACGTCCGCCTCGACTCGCGTTTTGCTAAGACAGGGTGGCAGTGGTGTCATGTGCTCGTCTCGGCGTTCGTCGTCGCTACCGCGACGACGTCCGCCTCGACTCGCGTTACCCTAAGATAGACAGGGTGGCAGTTGTGTCACGTGCTCGTCTCGGCGTCGTAGTCGCTACCGCGGCGACGTCTGCCTCGACTCGCATTACGCTAAGACAGGATGGCAGTGGTGTCACATGCTCGTCTCGGCGTCCGTCGTCGCTATCGCGACGACGTCTGCCTTGACTCGCGTTTCGCTAAGACAGGGCGGCAGTGGTGTCACATGCTCGTCTCGGCGTCGTAGTCGCTACCGCGACGACGTCCGCCTCGACTCGCATTACGCTAAGACAGGATGGCAGTGGTGTCACGTGCTCGTGTCGGCGTCCGTCGTCGCTATCGCGACGACGTCCGCCTTGACTCGCGTTTCGCTAAGACAGGGTGGCAGTGGTGTCACGTGCTCATCTCGGCGTCCGTCATCGCTACCGCGACGACGTCCGCCTCGACTCGCGTCACCCTAAGATAGATAGGGTGGCAGTTGTGTCACGTGCTCGTCTCGGCGTCGTAGTCGCTACCGCGACGACGTCCGCCTCGACTCGCATTACGCTAAGACAGGATGGCAGTGGTGTCACGTGCTCATCTCGGCGTCCGTTGTCGATATCGCGACGACGTCCGCCTCGACTCGCGTTTCGCTAAGACAGGGTGGCAGTGGTGTCACGTGCTCGTCTCAGCGTCCGTCATCGCTACCGCGACGACGTCCGCCTGGACTCGCGTGACCCTAACATAGATAGGGTGGCAGTGGTGTCACGTTCTCGTCTCGGCATCCGTCGTCGCTACCGCGACGACGTCCGCCTTGACTCGCTTTCGCTAAGACAGGGTGGCAGTGGTGTCACATGCTCATCTCGGCGTCCGTCATCGCTACCGCGACGACGTCCGCCTCGACTCGCGTGACCCTAACATAGATAGGGTTGCAGTGGTGTCACGAGCTCGTCTCGGCGTCCATCATCGCTACCGCGACGACGTCCGCCTCGACTCGCGTTTCGCTAAGACAGGGTGACAGTGGTCTCACGTGCTTGTCTCGGCGTCCGTCGTCGCTACCGCGACGACGTCCGCCTCGACTCGCGTTTCGCTAAGACAGGGTGGCAGTGGTGTCACGTGCTCGTCTCGGCGTCCGTCATTGCTACCGCGATGACGTCCGCCTCGACTCGCGTTTGGCTAAGACAGGGTGGCAGTGGTGTCACATGCTCATCTCGGCGTCCGTCGTCGCTACCGCGACGACGTTCGCCTCGACTCGCGTTACCCTAAGATAGACAGGGTGGCAGTTGTGTCACGTGCTCGTCTCGGCGTCGTAGTCACTACCGCGGCGACGTCCGCCTCGACTCGCACTACGCTAAGACAGGATGGCAGTGGTGTCACGTGCTCGTCTCGGCGTCCGTCGTCGCTATCGCGATGACGTACGCCTCGACTCGCGTTTCGCTAAGACAGGGTGGCAGTGGTGTCACGTGCTCATCTCGGCGTCCGCCATCGCTACAACGACGACGTCCGCCTCGACTCGCGTGAACCTAACATAGATAGGGTTGCAGTGGTGTCACGAGCTCGTCTCGGCGTCCATCGTCGCTACCGCGACGACGTCCGCCTCGACTCGCGTTTCGCTAAGACAGGGTGACAGTGGTCTCACGTGCTTGTCTCGGTGTCCGTCGTCGATACCGCGACGACGTCCGCCTCGACTCGCGTTTCGCTAAGACGGGGTGGCAGTGGTGTCACATGCTCGTCTCGGCGTCCATCGTCGCTATCGCGATGACGTCCGCCTCGACTCGCATTTCGCTAAGACAGGGTGATAGTGGTCTCACGTGCTCGTCTCGGCGTCCGTCGTCGCTACCGCGACGATGTCCGCCTCGTCTCGTGTTACCCTAAGATAGACAGGGTGGCAGTGGTGTGACGTGCTCGTCTCGGCGTCCGTTGTCGCTACCGCGACGACGTCCGCCTCGACTCGCGTTACCCTAAGATAGACAGGGTGGCAGTGGTGTCACGTGCTCGTCTTGGTGTCCGTTGTCGCTACCGCAACGACGTCCGTCTCGACTCGCGTTACCCTAAGATAGACAGGGTGGCAGTGGTGTCACGTGCTCGTCTCGGCGTCCGTCGTCGCTATCGCGACTACGTCCGCCTTGACTCGCGTTTCGCTAAGACAGGGTGGCAGTGGTGTCACGTGCTCGTCTCGGCGTCCGTCGTCGCTATCGCGACGACGTCCGCCTTGACTCGCGTTTTGCTAAGACAGGGTGGCAGTGGTGTCATGTGCTCGTCTCGGCGTCCGTCGTCGCTATCGCGTCAACGTCCGCCTTGACTCGTGTTTCGCTAAGACAGGGTGGCAGTGGTGTCACGTGCTCGTCTCGGCGTCCGTCCTCGCTACCGCGACGACGTCCGCCTCGACTCGCGTCACCCTAAGATAGACAGGGTGGTAGTTGTGTCACGTGCTCGTCTCGGCGTCGTAGTCGCTACTGCGACGACGTCCGCCTCGACTCACGTTTGGCTAAGACAGGGTGGCAGTGGTGTCACGTACTCGTATCAGCGTCCGTCGTCGCTACCGCGACGACGTCCGCCTCGACTCGCGTTACCCTAAGATAGACAGGGTGGCAGTTGTGTCACGTGCTCGTCTCGGCGTCGTAGTCGCTACCGCGACGACGTCCGCCTCGACTCGCATTACGCTAAGACAGGATGGCAGTGGTGTCACGTGCTCGTCTCGGCGTCCGTCGTCGCTATCGCGAGGACGTACGCCTCGACTCGCGTTTCGCTAAGACAGGGTGGCAGTGGTGTCACGTGCTCGTCTCGGCGTCCGTCATCGCTACCGCGACGACGTCCGCCTCGACTCGCGTGACCCTAACATAGATAGGGTTGCAGTGGTGTCACGAGCTTGTCTCGGCGTCCATCGTCGCTACCGCGACGACGTCCGCCTCGACTCGCGTTCCGCTAAGACAGGGTGACAGTGGTCTCACGTGCTTGTCTCGGCGTCCGTCGTCGCTATCGCGACGACATCCGCCTCGACTCGCATTTCGCTAAGACAGGGTGACAGTGGTCTCACGTGCTTGTCTCGGCATCCGTCGTCGCTACCGCGATGATGTCCGCCTCGTCTCGCGTTACCCTAAGATAGACAGGGTGGCAGTGGTGTCACGTGCTCGTCTCGGTGTCCGTTGTCGCTACCGCAACAACGTCCGTCTCGACTCACGTTACCCTAAGATAGACAGGGTGGCAGTGGTGTCACGTGCTCGTCTCGGCGTCCATCGTCGCTACCGCGACGACGTCCGCCTCGACTCGCGTTTCGCTAAGACAGGGTGGCAGTGGTGTCACGTGCTCGTCTCAGCGTCCATCATCGCTACCGCGACGACGTCCGCCTCGACTCGCGTGACCCTAACATAGATAGGGTGGCAGTGGTGTCACGTGCTCGTCTCGGCATCCATCGTCGCTACCGCGACGACGTCCGCCTCGACTCGCGTTTCGCTAAGACAGGGTGACAGTGGTCTCAGGTGCTTGTCTCGGCGTCCGTCGTCGCTACCGCGACGACGTCCGCCTCGACTCGCGTTTCGCTAAGACAGGGTGGCAGTGGTGTCACGTGCTCGTCTCGGTGCCCGTCATCGCTACCGCGACGACGTCCGCCTCGACTCACGTTTGGCTAAGATAGGGTGGCAGTGGTGTCACGTGCTCGTCTCGGCGTCCGTCGTCGCTACCGCGACGACGTCCGCCTCGACTCGCCTTACCCTAAGATAGACAGGGTGGCAGTTGTGTCACGTGCTCGTCTCGGCATCGTAGTCGCTACCGCGACGACGTCTGCCTCGACTCGCGTTACGCTAAGACAGGATGGCAGTGGTGTCGCGTGCTCGTCTCGGCGTCCGTCGTCGCTATCGCGAGGACGTACGCCTCGACTCGCGTTTCGCTAAGACAGGGTGGCAGTGGTGTCACGTGCTCGTCTCGGCGTCCGTCATCGCTACCACGACGACGTCCGCCTCGACTCGCGTGACCCTAACATAGATAGGGTTGCAGTGGTGTCACGAGCTCGTCTCGGCGTCCATCGTCGCTACCGCGACGACGTCCGCCTCGACTCGCGTTTCGCTAAGACAGGGTGGCAGTGGTGTCACGTGCTCGTCTCGGCGTCCGTCATCGCTATCGCTACGACGTCCGTCTTGACTCGCGTTTCGCTAAGACAGGGTGACAGTGGTCTCACGTGCTCGCCTCGGCGTCCGTCGTCGCTACCGCGATGATGTCCGCCTCGTCTCGTGTTACCCTACGATAGACAGGGTGGCAGTGGTGTGACGTGCTCGTCAGTGGTTTCACGTGCTCGTCTCGGCGTTCGTCGTCGCTACCGCGACGACGTCCGCCTCGACTCGCGTTACGCTAAGACAGGGTGGCATTGGTGTCACGTGCTCGTCTCGGCGTCCATCGTCGCTACCGCGACGACGTCCGCCTCGACTCGCGTTACCCTAAGATAGACAGGGTGGCAGTGGTGTGACGTGTTCGTCTCGGCTTCCGTCGTCGCTACCGCGACGACGTCCGCCTCGACTCGCGTTACCCTAAGATAGATAGGGTGGCAGTGGTGTCACGTGCTCGTCTCGGCGTCCATCATCGCTATCGCGACGACGTCCGCCTCGACTCATGTTATGCTAAGACTGGGTGGCAGTGGTGTCACGTGCTCGTCTCGGCGTCCATCATCGCTACCGCGACCACGTCCGCCTCGACTCGCGTTACCCTAAGATAGATAGGGTGGCAGTGGTGTGACATGCTCGTCTCGGCGTCCGTCGTCGCTACCGCGACGACGTCCGGCTCGACTCGCGTTACCCTAAGATAGACAGGGTGGCAGTGGTGTCACGTGCTCGTATCGGCGTCCGACGTCGCTACCGCGACGACGTCCGCCTCGACTCGCGTTACCCTAAGATAGACAGGGTGGCAGTGGTGTCACGTGCTCGTCTCGGCGTCCGTCGTCGCTACTGCGATGACGTCCGCCTTGACTAGCGTTACCCTAAGATAGACAGGGTGGCGGTGGTGTCACGTGCTCGTCTCGGCGTCCGTCGTCGCTACCACGAAGACGTCCGCCTCGACTCGCGTTACCCTAAGATAGACAGGGTGGCAGTGGTGTTGGGGAACGTAGTAATTTCAAAAAAATTCCTACGCACACGCAAGATCATGGTGATGCATAGCAACGAGAGGGGAGAGTGTTGTCTACGTACCCTCGTAGACCGAAGCGGAAGCGTTGACGCAACGTAGAGGAAGTAGTCGTACGTTCTCCTCGCGATCCAACCGATCACAGCACCGTTACTCCGGCACCTCCGAGTTCTTGGCACACGTTCAGCTCGATGACGGTCCCCGGGCTCCGATCCAGCAAAGCGTCGGGGAAGAGTTCCGTTAGCACGACGGCGTGGTGACGATCTTGATGTGTTACCGGCGCAGGGCTTCGCCTAAGCACTGCAACGATTTGACCGTGGTGGAATTTGGTGGAAGGGGGCACCGCACACGGCTAAGGAAAGATCTCAATGATCAATTGTGTGTCTATGGGGTGCCCCCTGCCCCCGTATATAAAGGAGCCAAGGGGGAGGGGCTGGCCGGCCAAGCCTGGCGCGCCAGGAGAGTCCTACTCCCTCTGGGAGTAGGATTCCCCCCCCCAATCCTAGTTGGACTAGGATTCTCCAAGGGGGAGAGAGAGAGAGGGGGCCGGCCACCTCTCCTAGTCCTAATAGGAGTAGGGGAAGGGGGGAGGCGCGCAGCCCATGAGGGCAGCCCTCTCACTTCTCCACCAAGGCCCATGTTGGCCCATTATGCTCCCGGGGGGTTCCGGTAACCCTCCCGGTATTCCGGTAAAATCCTGATTTCACCTGGAACACATCCGATGTCAAACATAGGCTTCCAATATATCATTCTTTACGTCTCGACCATTTCGAGACTCCTCGTCATGTCCGTGATCACATCCGGGACTCCGAACTCCTTCGGTACATCAAAATGCATAAACTCATAATAACTGTCATTGTAACGTTAAGCGTGCGGACCCTACGGTTCGAGAACAATGTAGACATGACCGAGACACGTCTCCGGTCAATAACCAATAGCGGGACCTGGATGCCCATATTGGCTCCTACATATTCTACGAAGATCTTTATCGGTCAGACCGCATAACAACATACGTTGTTCCCTTTGTCATCGGTATGTTACTTACCCGAGATTCGATCGTCGGTATCCAATACCTAGTTCAATCTCGTTACCGGCAAGTCTCTTTACTCGTTCCGTAATACATCATCCCGCAACTAACTCATTAGTTGCAATGCTTGCAAGGCTTATGTGATGTGCATTACTGAGAGGGCCCAGAGATACCTCTCCGACGATCGGAGTGACAAATCCTAATCTCGAAATATGCCAACCTAACATCTACCTTTGGTGACACCTGTAGTACTCCTTTATAATCACCCAGTTACGTTGTGACGTTTGGTAGCACCCAAAGTGTTCCTCCGGCAAACGGGAGTTGCATAATCTCATAGTCATAGGAACATGTATAAGTCATGGATAAAAGCAATAGCAACATACTAAACGATCGGGTGCTAAGCTAATGGAATGGGTCATGTCAATCAGATCATTCAACTAATGATGTGACCTCATTAATCAAATAACAATTCCTTGTTCATGGTTAGGAAACATAACCATCTTTGATTAATGAGCTAGTCAAGTAGAGGCATACTAGTGACACTCTGTTTGTCTATGTATTCACACATGTATTATGTTTCCTGTTAATAAAATTCTAGCATGAATAATAAACATTTATCATGAATTAAGGAAATAAATAATAACTTTATTATTGCCTCTAGGGCATATTTCCTTCAAGTGGTGTGACGTGCTCGTCTCGGCCTCCGTCGTCGCTATCGCGACGATGTCCGCCTCGACTCGCGTTACCCTAAGACAGACAGGGTGGCAGTGGTGTCACGTCCTCGTCTCGGCGTCCGTCGTCGCTACCGCGATGACGTCCGCCTCGACTCACGTGACCCTAACATAGATAGGGTGGTAGTGGTGTCATGTGCTAGTCTCGGCGTCCATCGTCGCTACCGCGACGACGTCCGCCTCGACTCGCATTTCGCTAAGAGAGGGTGGCGGTGGTCTCACGTGCTTGTCTCGGCGTCCGTCATCGCTACCGCGATGACGTCCGCCTCGACTCGCGTTTCGCTAAGACAGGGTGGCAGTGGTGTCACGTGCTCGTTTCGGCGTCCATCGTCGCTATCGCGACGATGTCCGCCTCGACTCACGTTTCACTAAGACAGGGTGGCAGTGGTGTCACGTGCTCGTCTCGGCATCCGTCGTCGCTACCGCGAGGACGTTCGCCTCGACTCGCGTTTCGCTAAGACAGGGTGGCAGTTGCGTCACGTGCTTGTCTCGGCGTCCGTTGTCGCTACTGTGACGACGTCCGCCTCGACTCGCGTTAACCTAAGATAGACAGGGTGGCAGTGGTGTCACGTGCTCGTCTCGGCGTCCATCGTCGCTACCGCGACGACGTCCGCCTCGACTCGCATGACCCGAACATAGATAGGGTGGCAGTGGTGTCACGTGCTCGTGTCGGCGTCCATCGCCGCTACCGCGACGACGTCCGCCTCGACTCGCGTTTCGCTAAGACAGGGTGGCAGTGGTGTCACGTGCTTGTCTCGGCGTCCGTCGTCGCTACCGCGACGACGTCCACCTCGACTCGCGTTTTGCTAAGACAGGGTGGCAGTGGTGTCACGTGCTCGTCTCGGCGTCCGTCGTCGCTACCGTGACGACGTCCGCCTCGACTCGCGTTACCCTAAGATAGACAGGGTGGCAGTTGTGTCACGTGCTCGTCTCGGCGTCGTAGTCGCTACAGCGACGACGTCCGCCTCGACTCGCATTACGCTAAGACAGGATGGCAGTGGTGTCACGTGCTCGTCTCGGCGTCCGTCGTCGCTATCGCGACGACGTCCGCCTTGACTCGCTTTCGCTAAGACAGGGTGGCAGTGGTGTCACGTGCTCATCTCAGCGTCCGTCATCGCTACCGCGACGACGTCCGCCTCGACTCGCGTCACCCTAAGATAGACAGGGTGGCAGTTGTGTCACGTGCTCGTCTCGGCATCGTAGTCGCTACCGCGACGACGTCCGCCTCGACTCGCATTACGCTAAGACAGGATGGCAGTGGTGTCACGTGCTCGTCTCGGCGTCCGTCGTCGATATCGCGACGACGTCCGCCTCGACTCGCTTTTCGCTAAGACAGGGTGGAAGTGGTGTCACGTGCTCGTCTCAGCGTCCGTCATCGCTACCGCGACGACGTCCGCCTCGACTCGCGTGACCCTAACATAGATAGGGTTGCAGTGGTGTCACAAGCTCGTCTCGGCGTCCATCGTCACTACCGCGACGACGTCCGCCTCGACTCGTGTTTCGCTAAGACAGGGTGACAGTGGTCTCACGTGCTTGTCTCGGCGTCCGTCGTCGCTACCGCGACGACGTCCGCCTCGACTCGCGTTTCGCTAAGACAGGGTGGCAGTGGTGTCACGTGCTCGTCTCGGCGTCCGTCATCGCTACCGCGACGACGTCCGCCTCGACTCGCGTTTGGCTAAGACAGGGTGGCAGTGGTGTCACGTGCTCGTCTCGGCGTCCGTCGTCGCTACTGCGACGACGTTCGCCTCGACTCGCGTTACCTAAGATAGACAGGGTGGCAGTTGTGTCACGTGCTCGTCTCGGCATCGTAGTCGCTACCGCGGCGACGTCCGCCTCGACTCGCATTACGCTAAGACAGGATGGCAGTGGTGTCACGTGCTCGTCTCGGCGTCCGTCGTCGCTATCGCGATGACGTACGCCTCGACTCGCGTTTCGCTAAGACAGGGTGGCAGTGGTGTCACGTGCTCATCTCGGCGTCCGCCATCGCTACAGCGACGACTTCCGCCTCGACTCGCGTGAACCTAACATAGATAGGGTTGCAGTGGTGTCACGAGCTCGTCTCAGCGTCCCTCATCGCTACCGCGACGACGTCCGCCTCGACTCGCGTTTCGCTAAGACAGGGTGACAGTGGTCTCACGTGCTTGTCTCGGCGTCCGTCGTCGCTACCGCGACGACGTCCGCCTCGACTCGCGTTTCGCTAAGACAGGGTGGCAGTGGTGTCACATGCTCGTCTCAGCGTCCATCGTCGCTATTGCGACGACGTCCGCCTCGACTCGCATTTCGCTAAGACAGGGTGATAGTGGTCTCACGTGCTCGTCTCGGCGTCCGTCGTCGCTACCGCGACGATGTCCGCCTCGTCTCGTGTTACCCTAAGATAGACAGGGTGGCAGTGGTGTGACGTGCTCGTCTCGGCGTTCGTTGTCGCTACCGCGACGACGTCCGCCTCGACTCGCATTACCCTAAGTTAGACAGGGTGGCAGTTGTGTCACGTGCTCGTCTCGGCGTCGTAGTCGCTACAACGACGACGTCCGCCTCGACTCGCATTACGCTAAGACAGGATGGCAGTGGTGTCACGTGCTCGTCTCGGCGTCCGTCGTCGCTATCGCGACGACGTCCGCCTTGACTCGCTTTCGCTAAGACAGGGTGGCAGTGGTGTCACGTGCTCATCTCAGCGTCCGTCATCGCTACCGCGACGACGTCCGCCTCGACTCGCGTCACCCTAAGATAGACAGGGTGGCAGTTGTATCACGTGCTCGTCTCGGCATCGTAGTCGCTACCGCGACGACGTCCGCCTCGACTCGCATTACGCTAAGACAGGATGGCAGTGGTGTCACGTGCTCGTCTCGGCGTCCGTCGTTGATATCGCGACGACGTCCGCCTCGACTCGCGTTTCGCTAAGACAGGGTGGAAGTGGTGTCACGTGCTCGTCTCAGCGTCCGTCATCGCTACCGCGACGACGTCTGCCTCGACTCGCGTGACCCTAACATAGATAGGGTTGCAGTGGTGTCACGAGCTCGTCTCGGCGTCCATCGTCGCTACCGCGACGACGTCCGCCTCGACTCGCGTTTCGCTAAGACAGGGTGACAGTGGTCTCACGTGCTTGTCTCGGCGTCCGTCGTCGCTACCGCGACGACGTCCGCTTCGACTCGCGTTTCGCTAAGACAGGGTGGCAGTGGTGTCACGTGCTCGTCTCGGCGTCCGTCATCGCTACCGCGACGACGTCCGCCTCGACTCGCGTTTGGCTAAGACAGGGTGGCAGTGGTGTCACGTGCTCGTCTCGGCGTCCGTCGTCGCTACTGCGACGACGTTCGCCTCGACTCGCGTTACCCTAAGATAGACAGGGTGGCAGTTGTGTCACGTGCTCGTCTCGGCGTCGTAGTCGCTACCGCGGCGACGTCCGCCTCGACTCGCATTACGCTAAGACAGGATGGCAGTAGTGTCACGTGCTCGTCTCGGCGTCCGTCGTCGCTATCGCGATGACGTACGCCTCGACTCGCGTTTCGCTAAGACAGGGTGGCAGTGGTGTCACGTGCTCATCTCGGCGTCCGCCATCGCTACAGCGACGACGTCCGCCTCGACTCGCGTGAACCTAACATAGATAGGGTTGCAGTGGTGTCACGAGCTCGTCTCGGCGTCCATCGTCGCTACCGCGACGACGTCCGCCTCGACTCGCGTTTCGCTAAGACAGGGTGACAGTGGTCTCACATGCTTGTCTCGGCATCCGTCGTCGCTACCGCGACGACGTCCGCCTCGACTCGCGTTTCGCTAAGACAGGGTGGCAGTGGTGTCACATGCTCGTCTCGGCGTCCATCGTCGCTATCGCGACGACGTCCGCCTCGACTCGCATTTCGCTAAGACAGGGTGATAGTGGTCTCACGTGCTCGTCTCGGCGTCCGTCGTCGCTACCGCGACGATGTCCGCCTCGTCTCGTGTTACCCTAAGATAGACAGGGTGGCAGTGGTGTGACGTGCTCGTCTCGGCGTTCGTTGTCGCTACCGCGACGACGTCCGCCTCGACTCGCGTTACCCTAAGATAGACAGGGTGGCAGTGGTGTCACGTGCTCGTCTTGGTGTCCGTTGTCGCTACTGCGACGACGTCCGTCTCGACTCGCGTTACCCTAAGATAGACAGGGTGGCAGTGGTGTCACGTGCTCGTCTCGGCATCCATCGTCGCTACCACGACGACGTCCGCCTCGACTCGCGTTTTGCTAAGACAGGGTGGCAGTGGTGTCACGTGCTCGTCTCAGCGTCCGTCATCGCTACCACAACGACGTCCGCCTCGACTCGCGTGACCCTAACATAGATAGGGTGGCAGTGATGTCACGTGCTCGTCTCGGCATCCATCGTCGCTACCGCGACGACGTCCTCCTTGACTCGCGTTTCGCTAAGACAGTGTGACAGTGGTCTCACGTGCTTGTCTCGGCGTCCGTCGTCACTACCGCGACGACGTCCGCCTCGACTCGCGTTTCACTAAGACAGGGTGACAGTGGTCTCACGTGCTTGTCTCGGCGTCCGTCGTCGCTACCGCGACGACGTCCGCCTCGACTCGCGTTTCGCTAAGACAGGGTGGCAGTGGTGTCACGTGCTCGTCTCGGCGTCCGTCATCGCTACCGCGACGACGTCCGCCTCGACTCGCGTTTGGCTAAGACAGGGTGGCAGTGGTGTCACGTGCTCGTCTCGGCGTCCGTCGTCGCTACTGCGACGATGTTCGCCTCGACTCGCGTTACCCTAAGATAGACAGGGTGGCAGTTGTGTCACGTGCTCGTCTCGGCGTCGTAGTCGCTACCGCGGCGACGTCCGCCTCGACTCGCATTACTCTAAGACAGGATGGCAGTGGTGTCACGTGCTCGTCTCGGCGTCCGTCGTCGCTATCGCGATGACGTACGCCTCGACTCGCGTTTCGCTAAGACAGGGTGGCAGTGGTGTCACGTGCTCATCTCGGCGTCCGCCATCGCTACAGCGACGACGTCCGCCTCGACTCGCGTGAACCTAACATAGATAGGGTTGCAGTGGTGTCATGAGCTCGTCTCGGCGTCCATCATCGCTACCGCGACGACGTCCGCCTCGACTCGCGTTTCGCTAAGACAGGGTGACAGTGGTCTCACGTGCTTGTCTCGGCGTCCGTCGTCGCTACCGCGACGACGTCCGCCTCGACTCGCGTTTCGCTAAGACAGGGTGGCAGTGGTGTCACGTGCTCGTCTCGGCGTCCGTCATCGCTACCGCGACGACGTCCGCCTCGACTCGCGTTTGGCTAAGACAGGGTGGCAGTGGTGTCACGTGCTCGTCTCGGCGTCCGTCGTCGCTACTGCGACGATGTTCGCCTCGACTCGCGTTACCCTAAGATAGACAGGGTGGCAGTTGTGTCACGTGCTCGTCTCGGCGTCGTAGTCGCTACCGCGGCGACGTCCGCCTCGACTCGCATTACGCTAAGACAGGATGGCAGTGGTGTCACGTGCTCGTCTCGGCGTCCGTCGTCGCTATCGCGATGACGTACGCCTCGACTCGCGTTTCGCTAAGACAGGGTGGCAGTGGTGTCACGTGCTCATCTCGGCGTCCGCCATCGCTACAGCGACGACGTCCGCCTCGACTCGCGTGAACCTAACATAGATAGGGTTGCAGTGGTGTCATGAGCTCGTCTCGGCGTCCATCATCGCTACCGCGACGACGTCCGCCTCGACTCGCGTTTCGCTAAGACAGGGTGACAGTGGTCTCACGTGCTTGTCTCGGCGTCCGTCGTCGCTACCGCGACGATGTCCGCCTCGTCTCGTGTTACCCTAAGATAGACAGGGTGGCAGTGGTGTGACGTGCTCGTCTCGGCGTTCGTTGTCGCTACCGCGACGACGTCCGCCTCGACTCGCGTTACCCTAAGATAGACAAGGTGGCAGTTGTGTCACGTGCTCGTCTCGGCGTCGTAGTCGCTACAACGACGACGTCCGCCTCGACTCGCATTACGCTAAGACAGGATGGCAGTGGTGTCACGTGCTCGTCTCGGCGTCCGTCGTCGCTATCGCGACGATGTCCGCCTTGACTCGCTTTCGCTAAGACAGGGTGGCAGTGGTGTCACGTGCTCATCTCAGCGTCCGTCATCGCTACCGCGACGACGTCCGCCTCGACTCGCGTCACCCTAAGATAGACAGGATGGCAGTGGTGTCACGTGCTCGTCTCGGCGTCCGTCGTCGATATCGCGACGACGTCCGCCTCGACTCGCGTTTCGCTAAGACAGGGTGGAAGTGGTGTCACGTGCTCGTTTCAGCGTCCGTCATCGCTACCGCGACGACGTCCGCCTCGACTCGCGTGACCCTAACATAGTTAGGGTTGCAGTGGTGTCACGAGCTCGTCTCGGCGTCCATCATCGCTACCGCGACGACGTCCGCCTCGACTCGCGTTTCGCTAAGACAGGGTGACAGTGGTCTCACGTGCTTGTCTCGGCGTCCGTCGTCGCTACCGCGACGACGTCCGCCTCGACTCGCGTTTCGCTAAGACAGGGTGGCAGTGGTGTCACGTGCTCGTCTCGGCATCCGTCATCGCTACCGCGACGACGTCCGCCTCGACTCGCGTTTGGCTAAGACAGGGTGGCAGTGGTGTCACGTGCTCGTCTCGGCGTCCGTCGTCGCTACTGCGACGATGTTCGCCTCGACTCGCGTTACCCTAAGATAGACAGGGTGGCAGTTGTGTCACGTGCTCGTCTCGGCGTCGTAGTCGCTACCGCGGCGACGTCCGCCTCGACTCGCATTACGCTAAGACAGGATGGCAGTGGTGTCACGTGCTCGTCTCGGCGTCCGTCGTCGCTATCGCGATGACGTCCGCCTCGACTCGCGTTTCGCTAAGACAGGGTGGCAGTGGTGTCACGTGCTCATCTCGGCGTCCGCCATCGCTACAGCGACGATGTCCGCCTCGACTCGCGTGAACCTAACATAGATAGGGTTGCAGTGGTGTCACGAGCTCGTCTCGGCGTCCATCATCGCTACCGCGACGACGTCCGCCTCGACTCGCGTTTCGCTAAGACAGGGTGACAGTGGTCTCACGTGCTTGTCTCGGCGTCCGTCGTCGCTACCGCGACGACGTCCGCCTCGACTCGCGTTTCGCTAAGACAGGGTGGCAGTGGTGTCACATGCTCGTCTCGGCGTCCATCGTCGCTATCGCGACGACGTCCGCCTCGACTCGCATTTCGCTAAGACAGGGTGATAGTGGTCTCACGTGCTCGTCTCGGCGTCCGTCGTCGCTACCGCGACGATGTCCGCCTCGTCTCGTGTTACCCTAAGATAGACAGGGTGGCAGTGGTGTGACGTGCTCGTCTCGGCGTTCGTTGTCGCTACCGCGACGACGTCCGCCTCGACTCGCGTTACCCTAAGATAGACAGGGTGGCAGTTGTGTCACGTGCTCGTCTCGGCGTCGTAGTCGCTACAACGACGACGTCCGCCTCGACTCGCATTACGCTAAGACAGGATGGCAGTGGTGTCACGTGCTCGTCTCGGCGTCCGTCGTCGCTATCGCGACGATGTCCGCCTTGACTCGCTTTCGCTAAGACAGGGTGGCAGTGGTGTCACGTGCTCATCTCAGCGTCCGTCATCGCTACCGCGACGACGTCCGCCTCGACTCGCGTCACCCTAAGATAGACAGGGTGGCAGTTGTGTCACGTGCTCGTCTCGGCATCGTAGTCGCTACCGCGACGACGTCCGCCTCGACTCGCATTACGCTAAGACAGGATGGCAGTGGTGTCACGTGCTCGTCTCGGCGTCCGTCGTCGATATCGCGACGACGTCCGCCTCGACTCGCGTTTCGCTAAGACAGGGTGGAAGTGGTGTCACGTGCTCGTTTCAGCGTCCGTCATCGCTACCGCGACGACGTCCGCCTCGACTCGCGTGACCCTAACATAGATAGGGTTGCAGTGGTGTCACGAGCTCGTCTCGGCGTCCATCATCGCTACCGCGACGACGTCCGCCTCGACTCGCGTTTCGCTAAGACAGGGTGACAGTGGTCTCACGTGCTTGTCTCGGCGTCCGTCGTCGCTACCGCGACGACGTCCGCCTCGACTCGCGTTTCGCTAAGACAGGGTGGCAGTGGTGTCACATGCTCGTCTCGGCGTCCATCGTCGCTATCGCGACGACGTCCGCCTCGACTCGCATTTCGCTAAGACAGGGTGATAGTGGTCTCACGTGCTCGTCTCGGCGTCCGTCGTCGCTACCGCGACGATGTCCGCCTCGTCTCGTGTTACCCTAAGATAGACAGGGTGGCAGTGGTGTGACGTGCTCGTCTCGGCGTTCGTTGTCGCTACCGCGACGACGTCCGCCTCGACTCGCGTTACCCTAAGATAGACAGGGTGGCAGTTGTGTCACGTGCTCGTCTCGGCGTCGTAGTCGCTACAACGACGACGTCCGCCTCGACTCGCATTACGCTAAGACAGGATGGCAGTGGTGTCACGTGCTCGTCTCGGCGTCCGCCCTCGCTACAGCGACGACGTCCGCCTCGACTCGCATGAACCTAACATAGATAGGGTTGCAGTGGTGTCACGAGCTCGTCTCGGCGTCCATCGTCGCTACCGCGGCGACGTCCGCCTCGACTCGCGTTTCGCTAAGACAGGGTGACAGTGGTCTCACGTGCTTGTCTCGGCGTCCGTCATCACTACCGCGACGACGTCCGCCTCGACTCGCGTTTCGCTAAGACAGGGTGGCAGTGGTGTCACGTGCTCGTCTCGGCGTCCATCGTCACTATGGCGATGATGTCCGTCTCGACTCGCGTTTCGCTAAGACAGGGTGGCAGTGGTGTCACATGCTCGTCTCGGCGTCCATCGTCGCTATCGCGACGACGTCCGCCTCGACTCGCATTTCGCTAAGACAGGGTGATAGTGGTCTCACGTGCTCGTCTCGGCGTCCGTCGTCGCTACCGCGACGATGTCCGCCTCGTCTCGTGTTACCCTAAGATAGACAGGGTGGCAGTGGTGTGACGTGCTCGTCTCGGCGTTCGTTGTCGCTACCGCGACGACGTCCGCCTCGACTCGCGTTACCCTAAGATAGACAGGGTGGCAGTGGTGTCACGTGCTCGTCTTGGTGTCCGTTGTCGCTACCGCGACGACGTCCGTCTCGACTCGCGTTACCCTAAGATAGACAGGGTGGCAGTGGTGTCACGTGCTCGTCTCGGCGTCCATCGTCGCTACCACGACGACGTCCGCCTCGACTCGCGTTTTGCTAAGACAGGGTGGCAGTGGTGTCACGTGCTCGTCTCGGCGTCCGTCGTCGCTATCGCGACGACGTCCGCCTTGACTCGCGTTACGCTAAGACAGGATGGCAGTGGTGTCACGTGCTCGTCTCGGCGTCCGTCGTCGCTATCGCGTCAACGTCCGCCTTGACTCGTGTTTCGCTAAGACAGGGTGGCAGTGGTGTCATGTGCTCGTCTCGGCGTCCGTCCTCGCTACCGCGACGACGTCCGCCTCGACTCGCGTCACCCTAAGATAGACAGGGTGGCAGTTGTGTCACGTGCTCGTCTCGGCGTCGTAGTCGCTACCGCGACGACGTCTGCCTCGACTCGCATTACGCTAAGACAGGATGGCAGTGGTGTCACGTGCTCGTCTCGGCGTCCGTCGTCGATATCGCGACGACGTCCACCTCGACTCGCGTTTCGCTAAGACAGGGTGGCAGTGGTGTCACATGCTCGTCTCAGCGTCCGTCATCGCTACCACGACGACGTCCGCCTCGACTCGCGTGACCCTAACATAGATAGGGTGGCAGTGGTGTCACGTGCTCGTCTCGGCATCCATCGTCGCTACCGCGACGACGTCCGCCTTGACTCGCGTTTCGCTAAGACAGGGTGACAGTGGTCTCACGTGCTTGTCTCGGCGTCCGTCGTCGCTACCGCGACAACGTCCGCCTCGACTCGCGTTTCGCTAAGACAGGGTTGCAGTGGTGTCACGTGCTCGTCTCGGCGTCCGTCATCGCTACCGCGACGACGTCCGCCTCTACTCACGTTTGGCTAAGACAGGGTGGCAGTGGTGTCACGTACTCGTATCGGCGTCCGTCGTCGCTACCGCGACGACGTCCGCCTTGACTCGCGTTACCCTAAGATAGACAGGGTGGCAGTTGTGTCACATGCTCGTCTCGGCGTCGTAGTCGCTACCGCGACGACGTCCGCCTCGACTCGCGTTACCCTAAGACAGGATGGCAGTGGTGTCACGTGCTCGTCTCGGCGTCCGTCGTCGCTATCGCGAGGACGTACGCCTCGACTCGCGTTTCGCTAAGACAGGGTGGCAGTGGTGTCACGTGCTCGTCTCGGCGTCCGTCATCGCTACCGCGACGACGTCCGCCTCGACTCGCGTGACCCTAACATAGATAGGGTTGCAGTGGTGTCACGAGCTCGTCTCGGCGTCCATCGTCGCTACCGCGACGACGTCCGCCTCGACTCGCATTCCGCTAAGACAGGGTGACAGTGGTCTCACGTGCTTGTCTCGGCGTCCGTCGTCGCTATCGCGACGACATCCGCCTCGACTCGCGTTTCGCTAAGACAGGGTGACAGTGGTCTCACGTGCTCGTCTCGGCGTCCATCGTCGCTACCGCGATGATGTCCGCCTCGTCTCGTGTTACCCTAAGATAGACAGGGTGGCAGTGGTGTGACGTGCTCGTCTCGGCGTCCGTCGTCGCTACCGCGACGACGTCCGCCTCGACTCGCGTTTACCCTAAGATAGACGGGGTGGCAGTGGTGTCACGTGCTCGTCTCGGTGTCCGTTTTCGCTACCGCAACAACGTCCGTCTCGACTCGCGTTACCCTAAGATAGACAGGGTGGTAGTGGTGTCACGTGCTCGTCTCGGCGTCCATCGTCGCTACCGCGACGACGTCCGCCTCGACTCGCGTTTTGCTAAGACAGGGTGGCAGTGGTGTCACGTGCTCGTCTCAGCGTCCGTCATCGCTACCGCGACGACGTCCGCCTCGACTCGCATGACCCTAACATAGATAGGGTGGCAGTGGTGTCACGTGCTCGTCTCGGCATCCATCGTCGCTACCGCGACGACGTCCGCCTCGACTCGCGTTTCGCTAAGACAGGGTGACAGTGGTCTTACGTGCTTGTCTCGGCGTCCGTCGTCGCTACCGCGACGACGTCTGCCTCGACTCGCGTTTCGCTAAGACAGGGTGGCAGTGGTGTCACGTGCTCGTCTCGGCGTCCGTCATCGCTACCGCGACGACGTCCGCCTCGACTCACGTTTGGCTAAGATAGGGTGGCAGTGGTGTCACGTGCTCGTCTCGGCGTCCGTCGTCGCTACCGCGACGACGTCCGCCTCGACTCGCGTTACCCTAAGATAGACAGGGTGGCAGTTGTGTCACGTGCTCGTCTCGGCATCGTAGTCGCTACCGCGACGACTTCTGCCTCGACTCGCGTTACGCTAAGACATGATGGCAGTGGTGTCACGTGCTCGTATCGGCGTCCGTCGTCGCTATCGCGAGGACGTACGCCTCGACTCGCGTTTCGCTAAGACAGGGTGGCAGTGGTGTCACGTGCTCGTCTCGGCGTCCGTCATCGCTACCGCGACGACATCCGCCTCGACTCGCGTGACCCTAACATAGATAGGGTTGCAGTGGTGTCACGAGCTCGTCTCGGCGTCAGTCGTCGCTACCGCGACGACGTCCGACTCGACTCGCGTTTCGCTAAGACAGGGTGGCAGTGGTGTCACGTGCTCGTCTCGGCGTCCGTCGTCGCTATCGCGACGACGTCCGCCTTGACTCGCGTTTCGCTAAGACAGGGTGACAGTGGTCTCACGTGCTCGTCTCGGCGTCCGTCGTCGCTACCGCGATGATGTCCGCCTCGTCTCGTGTTACCCTACGATAAACAGGGTGGCAGTGGTGTGACGTGCTCGTCAGTGGTGTCACGTGCTCGTCTCGGCGTTCGTCGTTGCTACCGCGACGACGTCCGCCTCGACTCGCGTTACGCTAAGACAGGGTGGCAGTGGTGTCACGTGCTCGTCTCGGCGTCCATCGTCGCTACCGCGACGACGTCCGCCTCGACTCGCGTTACCCTAAGATAGACAGGGTGGCAGTGGTGTGACGTGTTCGTCTCGGCGTCCGTCGTCGCTACCGCGACGACGTCCGCCTCGACTCGCGTTACCCTAAGATAGATAGGGTGGCAGTGGTGTCACGTGCTCGTCTCGGCGTCCATCGTCGCTATCGCGACGACGTCCGCCTCGACTCATGTTATGCTAAGACTGGGTGGCAGTGGTGTCACGTGCTCGTCTCGGCGTCCATCATCGCTACCGCGACGACGTCCGCCTCGACTCGCGTTACCCTAAGATAGACAGGGTGGCAGTGGTGTCACGTGCTCGTATCGGCGTTCGTCGTCGCTACCGCGACGACGTCCGCCTCGACTCGCGTTACCCTAAGATAGACAGGGTGGCAGTGGTGTCACGTGCTCGTCTCGGCATCCATGGTCGCTACCGCGACGACGTCCGCCTCGACTCGCGGTTCGCTAAGACAGGGTGACAGTGGTCTCACGTGCTTGTCTCGGCGTCCGTCGTCGCTAGCGCAACGACGTCCGCCTCGACTGGCGTTTCGCTAAGACAGGGTGGCAGTGGTGTCACGTGCTCGTCTCGGCGTCCGTCATCGCTACCGCGACGACGTCCGCCTCGACTCACGTTTGGCTAAGATAGGGTGGCAGTGGTGTCACGTGCTCGTCTCGGCGTCCGTCGTCGCTACCGCGACGACGTCCGCCTCGACTCGCGTTACCCTAAGATAGACAGGGTGACAGTTGTGTCACGTGCTCGTCTCGGCATCGTAGTCGCTACCGCGACGACTTCTGCCTCGACTCGCGTTACGCTAAGACAGAATGGCAGTGGTGTCACGTGCTCGTCTCGGCGTCCGTCGTCGCTATCGCGAGGATGTACGCCTCGACTCGCGTTTCGCTAAGACAGGGTGGCAGTGGTGTCACGTGCTTGTCTCGGCGTCCGTCCTCGCTACCACGACGACGTCCGCCTCGACTCGCGTGACCCTAACATATATAGGGTTGCAGTGGTGTCACGAGCTCGTCTCGGCGTCCATCGTCGCTACCGCGACGACGTCCGCCTCGACTCGCGTTTCGCTAAGACAGGGTGGCAGTGGTGTCACGTGCTCGTCTCGGCGTCCGTCGTCGCTATCGCGACGACGTCCGCCTTGACTCGCGTTTCGCTAAGACAGGGTGACAGTGGTCTCACGTGCTCGTCTCGGCGTCCGTCGTCGCTACCGCGATGATGTCCGCCTCGTCTCGTGTTACCCTACGATAGACAGAGTGGCAGTGGTGTGACGTGCTCGTCAGTGGTGTCACGTGCTCGTCTCGGCGTTCGTCGTCGCTACCGCGACGACGTCCGCCTCGACTCGCGTTACGCTAAGACAGGGTGGCAGTGGTGTCACGTGCTCGTCTCGGCGTCCATCGTCGCTACCGCGACGACGTCCGCCTCGACTCGCGTTACCCTAAGATAGACAGGGTGGCAGTGGTGTGACGTGTTCGTCTCGGCGTCCGTCGTCGCTACCGCGACGACGTCCGCCTCGACTCGCGTTACCCTAAGATAGATAGGGTGGCAGTGGTTTCACGTGCTCGTCTCGGCGTCCATCGTCGCTATCGCGACGACGTCCGCCTCGACTCGCGTTACGCTAAGACAGGGTGGCAGTGGTGTCACGTGCTCGTCTTGGCGTCCATCGTCGCTACCGCGACGACGTCCGCCTCGACTCGCGTTACCCTAAGATAGACAGGGTGGCAGTGGTGTGACGTGTTCGTCTCGGCGTCCGTCGTCGCTACCGCGACGACGTCCGCCTCGACTCGCGTTACCCTAATATAGATAGGGTGGCAGTGGTTTCACGTGCTCGTCTCGGCGTCCATCGTCGCTATCGCGACGACGTCGGCCTCGAGTCATGTTACGCTAAGACTGGGTGGCAGTGGTGTCACGTGCTCGTCTCGGCGTCCATCATCGCTACCGCGATGACGTCCGCCTCGACTAGCGTTACCCTAAGATAGACAGGGTGGCAGTGGTGTCACGTGCTCGTATCGGCGTCCGTCGTCGCTACCGCGACGACGTCCGCCTCGACTCGCGTTACCCTAAGATAGACAGGGTGGCAGTGGTGTCACGTGCTCATGTCGGCGTTCGCCGTCGCTACTGCGATGACGTCCGCCCTGACTAGCGTTACCATAAGATAGACAGGGTGGCGGTGGTGTCACGTGCTCGTCTCGGCGTCCGTCATCGCTACCACGAAGACGTCCGCCTCGACTCGCGTTACCCTAAGATAGACAGGGTGGCAGTGGTGTGACGTGCTCGTCTCGGCATCCGTCGTCGCTACCGCGACGACGTCCGCCTCGACTCGCGTTACCCTAAGATAGATAGGGTGGCAGTGGTGTTACGTGCTTGTCTCGGCGTCCATCATCGCTATCGCGACGATGTCCGCCTCGACTCACGTTTCACTAAGACAGGCTGGCAGTGGTGTCACGTGCTTGTCTCGGCGTCCGTCGTCGCTACTGCGACGACGTCCGCCTCGACTCGCGTTACCCTAAGATAGATAGGGTGGCAGTGGTGTCACGTGCTCGTCTCGGCGTCCATCGTCGCTACCGACACGACGTCCGCCTCGACTCGCGTGACCCAAACATAGATAGGGTGGCAGTGGTGTCACGTGCTCGTCTCGGCGTCCATCGTCGCTACCGCGATGACGTCCGCCTCGACTCGCGTTTCGCTAAGACAGGGTGGCAGTGGTCTCACGTGCTTGTCTCGGCGTCCGCCTCGACTCGCGTTACCCTAAGATAGACAGGGTGGCAGTGGTGTCACGTGCTCGTATCGGCGTTCGTCGTCGCTACCGCGACGACGTCCGCCTCGACTCGCGTTACCCTAAGATAGACAGGGTGGCAGTGGTGTCACGTGCTCGTCTCGGCATCCATCGTCGCTACCGCGACGACGTCCGCCTCGACTCGCGTTTCGCTAAGACAGGGTGACAGTGGTCTCACGTGCTTGTCTCGGCGTCCGTCGTAGCTAGCGCGACGACGTCCGCCTCGACTCGCGTTTCGCTAAGACAGGGTGGCAGTGGTGTCACGTGCTCGTCTCGGCGTCCGTCATCGCTACCGCGACGACGTCCGCCTCGACTCACGTTTGGCTAAGATAGGGTGGCAGTGGTGTCACGTGCTCGTCTCGGCGTCCGGCGTAGCTACCGCGACGACGTCCGCCTCGACTCGCGTTACCCTAAGATAGATAGGGTGGCAGTTGTGTCACGTGCTCGTCTCGGCATCGTAGTCGCTACCGCGACGACTTCTGCCTCGACTCGCGTTACGCTAAGACAGAATGGCAGTGGTGTCACGTGCTCGTCTCGGCGTCCGTCGTCGCTATCGCGAGGATGTACGCCTCGACTCGCGTTTCGCTAAGATAGGGTGGCAGTGGTGTCACGTGCTCGTCTCGGCGTCCGTCCTCGCTACCACGACGACGTCCGCCTCGACTCGCGTGACCCTAACATAGATAGGGTTGCAGTGGTGTTACGAGCTCGTCTCGGCGTCCATCGTCGCTATCGCGACGACGTCCGCCTCGACTCGCGTTTCGCTACGACAGGGTGGCAGTGGTGTCACGTGCTCGTCTCGGCGTCCGTCGTCGCTATCGCGACGACGTCCGCCTTGACTCGCGTTTCGCTAAGACAGGGTGACAGTGGTCTCACGTGCTCGTCTCGGCGTCCGTCGTCGCTACCGCGATGATGTCCGCCTCGTCTCGTGTTACCCTACGATAGACAGGGTGGCAGTGGTGTGACGTGCTCGTCAGTGGTGTCACGTGCTCGTCTCGGCGTTCGTCGTCGCTACCGCGACGACATCCGCCTCGACTCGCGTTACGCTAAGACAGGGTGGCAGTGGTGTCACGTGCTCGTCTCGGCGTCCATCGTCGCTACCGCGACGACGTCCGCCTCGACTCGCGTTACCCTAAGATAGACAGGGTGGCAGTGGTGTGACGTGTTCGTCTCGGCGTCCGTCGTCGCTACCGCGACGACGTCCGCCTCGACTCGCGTTACCCTAAGATAGATAGGGTGGCAGTGGTTTCACGTGGTCGTCTCGGCGTCCATCGTCGCTATCACGACGACGTCCGCCTCGACTCATGTTACGCTAAGACTGGGTGGCAGTGGTGTCACGTGCTCGTCTCGGCGTCCATCATCGCTACCGCGACGACGTCCGCCTCGACTCGCGTGACGCTAAGATAGACAGGGTGGCAGTGGTGTCACGTGCTCGTATCGGCGTCCGTCGTCGCTACCGCGACGACGTCCGCCTCGACTCGCGTTACCCTAAGATAGACAGGGTGGCAGTGGTGTCACATGCTCGTCTCGGCGTTCGTCGTCGCTACTGCGATGACGTCCGCCTTGACTAGCGTTACCCTAAGATAGACAGGGTGGCGGTGGTGTCACGTGCTCGTCTCGGCGTCCGTCGTCGCTACCACGAAGACGTCCGCCTCGACTCGCGTTACCCTAAGATAGACAGGGTGGCAGTGGTGTGACGTGCTCGTCTCGGCATCCGTCGTCGCTACCGCGACGACGTCCGCCTCGACTCGCGTTACCCTAAGATAGACAGGGTGGCAGTGGTGTCACGTGCTTGTCTCGGCGTCCATCATCGCTATCGCGACGATGTCCGCCTCGACTCATGTTTCACTAAGACAGGCTGGCAGTGGTGTCACGTGCTTGTCTCGGCGTCCGTCGTCGCTACTGCGACGACGTCCGCCTCGACTCATGTTACCTAAGATAGATAGGGTGGCAGTGGTGTCACGTGCTCGTCTCGGCGTCCATCGTCGCTACCGACACGACGTCCGCCTCGACTCGCGTGACCTGAACATAGATAGGGTGGCAGTGGTGTCACGTGCTCGTCTCGGCGTCCATCGTCGCTACCGCGACGACGTCCGCCTCGACTCGCGTTTCGCTAAGACAGGGTGGCAGTGGTCTCACGTGCTTGTCTCGGCGTCCGCCTCGACTAGCGTTACCCTATGATAGACAGGGTTGCAGTGGTGTCACGTGCTCGTCTCGGCGTCCGTCGTCGCTACCGCGACGACGTCCGCCTCGACTCGCGTTACCCTAAGATAGACAGGGTGGCAGTGTTCTCACGGGCTCGTCTTGGCGTCCGTCGTCGCTACCGCAACGACGTCTGCCTCGACTCGCGTTACCCTATGATAGCCAGGGTGGCAGTGGTGTCATGTGCTCGTCTAGGCGTCCGTCGTCGCCGCGACGACGCCCGCCTCGACTCGCGTGAGTGGCAGTGGTGTCACGTGCTCGTCTCGTCGTCCGTCGTCGCTACCGCGACGACGTCCGCCTCGACTCGCGTTTCGCTAAGACAGGGTGGCAGTGGTCTCACGTGCTTGTCTCGACGTCCGTCGTTGCTACCGCGACGACGTCCGCCTCGACTCGCGTTTCGCTAAGACAAGGTGGCAATGGTGTCACGTGCTCGTCTCGGCGTCCGTCGTCGCTACCGCGATGACGTCCGCCTCGACTCGCGTTACCCTAAGATAGATAGGGTGGCAGTGGTGTCATGTGCTCGTCTCGGCGTCCATCATCGCTATCGCGACGACGTCCGCCTCGACTCATGTTACGCTAAGACTGGGTGGCAGTGGTGTCACGTGCTCATCTCGGCGTCCATCATCGCTATCGCGACGACGTCCGCCTCGACTCATGTTACGCTAAGACTGGGTGGCAGTGGTGTCACGTGCTCGTCTCGGCGTCCATCATCGCTACCGCGACGACGTCCGCCTCGACTCGCGTTACCCTAAGATAGACAGGGTGGCAGTGGTGTCACGTGCTCGTCTCGGCGTCCGTCGTCGCTACTGCGATGACGTCCGCCTTGACTAGCGTTACCCTAAGATAGACAGGGTGGCGGTGGTGTCACGTGCTCGTCTCGGCGTCCGTCGTCGCTACCACGAAGACGTCTGCCTCGACTCGCGTTACCCTAAGATAGACAGGGTGGCAGTGGTGTGACGTGCTCGTCTCGGCATCCGCCGTCGCTACCGCGACGACGTCCGCCTCGACTCGCGTTACCCTAAGATAGACAGGGTGGCAGTGGTGTCACGTGCTTGTCTCGGCGTCCATCATCGCTATCGCGACGATGTCCGCCTCGACTCACGTTTCACTAAGACAGGGTGGCAGTGGTGTCACGTGCTCGTCTCGGCGTCCGTCGTCGCTACTGCGACGATGTCCGCCTCGACTCGCGTTACCCTAAGATAGATAGGGTGGCAGTGGTGTCACGTGCTCGTCTCGGCGTCCATCGTCGCTACCGACACGATGTCTGCCTCGACTCGCGTGACCCGAACATAGATAGGGTGGCAGTGGTGTCACGTGCTCGTATCGGCGTCCATCGTCGCTACCGCGACGACGTCCGCCTCGACTCGCGTTTCGCTAAGACAGGGTGGCAGTGGTCTCACGTGCTTGTCTCGGCATCCGTCGTCGCTACCGCGACGACGTCCGCCTCGACTCGCGTTTCCCTAAGACAGGGTGGCAGTGGTGTCACATGCTCGTCTCGGCGTCCGTCGTCGCTACCGCGACGACGTCCGCCTCGACTCGCGTTACCCTAAGATAGACAGGGTGGCAGTGGTTTCACGTGCTTGTCTCGGCGTCCATCGTCGCTATCGCGACGACGTCCGCCTCGACTCATGTTACGCTAAGACTGGGTGGCAGTGGTGTCACGTGCTCGTCTCGGCGTCCATCATCGCTACCGCGACGACGTCCGCCTCGACTCGCGTTACCCTAAGATAGACAGGGTGGCAGTGGTGTCACGTGCTCGTATCGGAGTCCGTCGTCGCTACCGCGACGACGTCCGCCTCGACTCGCGTTACCCTAAGATAGACAGGGTGGCAGTGGTGTCACGTGCTCGTCTCGGCGTTCGTCGTCGCTACTGCGATGACGTCCGCCTTGACTAGCGTTACCCTAAGATAGACAGGGTGGCGGTGGTGTCACGTGCTCGTCTCGGCGTCCGTAGTCGCTACCACGAAGACGTCCGCCTCGACTCGCGTTACCCTAAGATAGACAGGGTGGCAGTGGTGTGACGTGCTCGTCTCGGCATCCGTCGTCGCTACCGCGACGACGTCCGCCTCGACTCGCGTTACCCTAAGATAGACAGGGTGGCAGTGGTGTCACGTGCTTGTCTCGGCGTCCATCATCGCTATCGCGACGATGTCCGCCTCGACTCACGTTTCACTAAGACAGGCTGGCAGTGGTGTCACGTGCTTGTCTCGGCGTCCGTCATCGCTACTGCGACGACGTCCGCCTCGACTCGCGTTACCCTAAGATAGATAGGGTGGCAGTGGTGTCACGTGCTCGTCTCGGCGTCCATCGTCGCTACCGACACGACCTCCGCCTCGACTCGCGTTTCCCGAACATAGATAGGGTGGCAGTGGTGTCACGTGCTCGTCTCGGCGTCCATCGTCGCTACCGCGACGACGTCCGCCTCGACTCGCGTTTCGCTAAGACAGGGTGGCAGTGGTCTCACGTGCTTGTCTCGGCGTCCGCCTTGACTCGCGTTACCCTAAGATAGACAGGGTTGCAGTGGTGTCACGTGCTCGTCTCGGCGTCCGTCGTCGCTACCGCGACGACGTCCGCCTCGACTCGCGTTACCCTAAGATAGACAGGGTGGCAGTGTTCTCACGGGCTCGTCTTGGCGTCCGTCGTCGCTACCGCAACGACATCTGCCTCGACTCGCGTTACCCTATGATAGCCAGGGTGGCAGTGGTGTCATGTGCTCGTCTAGGCGTCCGTCGTCGCCGCGACGACGCCCGCCTCGACTCGCGTGAGTGGCAGTGGTGTCACGTGCTCGTCTCTGCGTCCGTCGTCGCTACCGCGACGACGTCCGCCTCGACTCGTGTTTCGCTAAGACAGGGTGGCAGTGGTCTCACGTGCTTGTCTCGATGTCCGTCGTTGCTACCGCGACGACGTCCGCCTCGACTCGCGTTTCGCTAAGACAAGGTGGCAATGGTGTCACGTGCTCGTCTCGGCGTCCATCGTCGCTATCGCGACGATGTCCGCCTCGACTCCCGTTTCGCTAAGACAGGGTGGCAGTGGTGTCACGTGCTTGTCTCGGCGTCCGTCATCGCTACCGCGACGACGTCCGCCTCGACTCGCGTTACCCTAAGATAGATAGGGTGGCAGTGGTGTCATGTGCTCGTCTCGGCATCCATCATCGCTATCGCGACGACGTCCGCCTCGACTCATGTTACGCTAAGACTGGGTGGCAGTGGTGTCACGTGCTCGTCTCGGCGTCCATCATCGCTACCGCGACGACGTCCGCCTCGACTCGCGTTACCCTAAGATAGACATGGTGGCAGTGGTGTCATGTGCTCGTCTCGGCGTCCGTCGTCGCTACTGCGATGACGTCCGCCTTGACTAGCGTTACCCTAAGATAGACAGGGTGGCGGTGGTGTCATGTGCTCGTCTCGGCGTCCGTCGTCGCTACCACGAAGACGTCCGCTTCGACTCGCGTTACCCTAAGATAGACAGGGTGGCAGTGGTGTGACGTGCTCGTCTCGGCATCCGCCGTCGCCACCGCGACGACGTCCGCCTCGACTCGCGTTACCCTAAGATAGACAGGGTGGCAGTGGTGTCACGTGCTTGTCTCGGCGTCCATCATCGCTATCGCGACGATGTCCGCCTCGACTCACGTTTCACTAAGACAGGGTGGCAGTGGTGTCACGTGCTCGTCTCGGCGTCCGTCGTCGCTACTGCGACGATGTCCGCCTCGACTCGCGTTACCCTAAGATAGATAGGGTGGCAGTGGTGTCACGTGCTCGTCTCGGCGTCCATCGTCGCTACCGACACGATGTCCGCCTCGACTCGCGTGACCCGAACATAGATAGGGTGGCAGTGGTGTCACGTGCTCGTCTCGGCGTCCATCGTCGCTACCGCGACGACGTCCGCCTCGACTCGCGTTTCGCTAAGACAGGGTGGCAGTGGTCTTACGTGCTTGTCTCGGCGTCCGTCGTCGCTACCGCGACGACGTCCGCCTCGACTCGCGTTTCCCTAAGACAGGGTGGCAGTGGTGTCACATGCTCGTCTCGGCGTCCATCGTCGCTACCGCGACGACGTCCACCTCGACTCGTGTTACCCTAAGATAGACAGGGTGGCAGTGTTCTCACGGGCTCGTCTTGGCGTCCGTCGTCGCTACCGCGATGACGTCTGCCCCGACTCGCGTTACCCTATGATAGCCAGGGTGGCAGTGGTGTCATGTGCTCGTCTAGGCGTCCGTCGTCGCCGCGACGACGCCCGCCTCGACTCGCGTGAGTGGCAGTGGTGTCACGTGCTCGTCTCGGCGTCCGTCGTCGCTACCGCGACGACGTCCGCCTCGACTCGCGTTTCGCTAAGACAGGGTGGCAGTGGTCTCACGTGCTTGTCTTGACGTCCGTCGTTGCTACCGCGACGACGTCCGCCTCGACTCGCGTTTCGCTAAGACAGGGTGACAATGGTGTCACGTGCTCGTCTCGGCGTCCATCGTCGCTATCGCGATGATGTCCGCCTCGACTCCCGTTTCGCTAAGACAGGGTGGCAGTGGTGTCACGTGCTTGTCTCGGCGTCCGTCGTCGCTACCGCGACGACGTCCGCCTCGACTCGCGTTACGCTAAGACAGGGTGGCAGTGGTGTCACGTGCTCGTCTCGGCGTTCGTCGTCGCTACCGCGACGATGTCCGCCTCGTCTCGCGTTACCCTAAGATAGACAGGGTGGCAATGGTGTTGGGGAACGTAGTAATTTCAAAAAAATTCCTACGCACACGCAAGATCATGGTGATGCATAGCAACGAGAGGGGAGAGTGTTGTCTACGTACCCTCGTAGACCGAAGCGGAAGCGTTGACGCAACGTAGAGGAAGTAGTCGTACGTTCTCCTCGCGATCCAACCGATCACAGCACCGTTACTCCGGCACCTCCGAGTTCTTGGCACACGTTCAGTTCGATGACGGTCCCCGGGCTCCGATCCAGCAAAGCGTCGGGGAAGAGTTCCGTTAGCACGACGGCGTGGTGACGATCTTGATGTGTTACCGGCGCAGGGCTTCGCCTAAGCACTGCAACGATATGACCGAGGTGGAATTTGGTGGAAGGGGGCACCGCACACGGCTAAGGAAAGATCTCAATGATCAATTGTGTGTCTATGGGGTGCCCCCTGCCCCCGTATATAAAGGAGCCAAGGGGGAGGGGCTGGCCGGCCAAGCCTGGCGCGCCAGGAGAGTCCTACTCCCTCTGGGAGTAGGATTCCCCCCCCCCCCCAATCCTAGTTGGACTAGGATTCTCCAATGGGGAGAGAGAGAGGGGGGGGCCGGCCACCTCTCCTAGTCCTAATAGGACTAGGGGAAGGGGGAGGCGCGCTGCCCATGAGGGCAGCCCTCTCACTTCTCCACCAAGGCCCATGTTGGCCCATTATGCTCCCGGGGGGTTCCGGTAACCCTCCCGGTATTCCGGTAAAATCCTGATTTCACCTGGAACACATCCGATGTCAAACATAGGCTTCCAATATATCATTCTTTACGTCTCGACCATTTCGAGACTCCTCGTCATGTCCGTGATCACATCCGGGACTCCGAACTCCTTCGGTACATCAAAATGCATAAACTCATAATAATTGTCATTGTAACGTTAAGCGTGCGGACCCTACGGTCCGAGAACAATGTAGACATGACCGAGACACGTCTCCGGTCAATAACCAATAGCGGGACCTAGATGCCCATATTGGCTCCTACATATTCTACGAAGATCTTTATCGGTCAGACCGCATAACAACATACGTTGTTCCCTTTGTCATCGGTATGTTACTTACCCGAGATTCGATCGTCGGTATCCAATACCTAGTTCAATCTCGTTACCGGCAAGTCTCTTTACTCGTTCCGTAATACATCATCCCGCAACTAACTCATTAGTTGCAATGCTTGCAAGGCTTATGTGATGTGCATTACCGAGAGGGCCCAGAGATACCTCTCCGACGATCGCAGTGACAAATCCTAATCTCAAAATATGCCAACCTAACATCTACCTTTGGTGACACCTGTAGTACTCCTTTATAATCACCCAGTTACGTTGTGACGTTTGGTAGCACCCAAAGTGTTCCTCCGGCAAACGGGAGTTGCATAATCTCATAGTCATAGGAACATGTATAAGTCATGGATAAAAGCAATAGCAACATACTAAACGATCGGGTGCTAAGCTAATGGAATGGGTCATGTCAATCAGATCATTCAACTAATGATGTGACCTCATTAATCAAATAACAATTCCTTGTTCATGGTTAGGAAACATAACCATCTTTGATTAATGAGCTAGTCAAGTAGAGGCATACTAGTGACACTCTGTTTGTCTATGTATTCACACATGTATTATGTTTCCTGTTAATACAATTCTAGCATGAATAATAAACATTTATCATGAATTAAGGAAATAAATAATAACTTTATTATTGCCTCTAGGGCATATTTCCTTCAGTCTCCCACTTGCACTAGAGTCAATAATCTAGTTCACATCGCCATGTGATTTATCAGCAATAGTTCACATCACCATGTGATTAACACCCATAGTTCACATCGATATGTGACCAACACCCAAAGGGTTTACCAGATTCAGTAATCTAGTTCACATCGCTATGTGATTAACACCCAAAGAGTATTACGGTGTGATCATGTTTTGCTTGTGAGAGAAGTTTAGTCAACGGGTCTGCCACATTCAGATCCGTTATGTATTTTGCAATTTTCTATGTCTACAATTCTCTGCACGGAGCTGCTTTAGCTAATTGCTCCCACTTTCAATATGTATCTAGATTGAGACTTAGAGTCATCTAGATTAGTGTCAAAACTTGCATCGACGTAACCTTTTACGACGAACCTTTTTGTCACATCCATAATCGAGAAACATATCCTTATTTTACTAAGGATAATTTTGACCGATGTCCAGTGATCTACTTCCTAGATCACTATTGTACTCCCTTGCTTAACACAGTGTAGGGTATACAATAGATCTGGTACATAGCATGGCATACTTTATAGAATCTATGGCTGAGGCATAGGAAATGACTTTCATTCTCTTTCTATTATCTGCCGTGGTCGGGCTTTGAGTCTTACTCAATTTCACACCTTGTAATACAGGCAAGAACTCTTTCTTTGACTGTTCCATTTTGAACTACTTCAAAAATCTTTTCAAGGTATGTACTTATTGAAAAACTTATCAAGCGTCTTGATCTATCTCTATAGATCTTGATGCTCAATATGTAAGCAGCTTCACCGAGGTCCTTCTTCGAAAAACTCCTTTCAAATACTCCTTTATGCTTCACAGAATAATTCTACATTATTTCCGATCAATAATATGTCATTTACATATACTTATCAGAAATGCTGTAGTGCTCCCACTCACTTTCTTGTAAATACAGGCTTCACCGCAAGTCTGTATAAAACTATATGCTTTGATCAACTTATCAAAGCGTATATTCCAACTCCGAGATGCTTGCACCAGTCCGTAGATGGATCGCTGGAGCTTCCATATTTTGTTAACACCTTCAGGATCGACAAAACCTTCTAGTTGCATCGTATACAACTCTTCTTTAATAAATACATTAAGGAATGTAGTTTTGTTTATCCATTTGCCGGATTTCATAAAATGCGGCAATTGCTAACATGATTCGGACAGACTTAAGCATAGATATGAGTGAGAAACTCTCATCGTAGTCAACACCTTGAACTTGTCGAAAACCTTTTGCGACAATTCTAGCTTTGTAGATAGTAACACTACTATCAGTGTTCGTCTTCCTCTTCAAGATCCATTTATTTTCTTTGGCTTGCCGATCATCGGGCAAATCCATCAAAGTCCATACTTTGTTCCCATACATGGATCATATCTCAGATTTCATGGCCTCTAACCATTTTGCGGAATCTGGGCTCATCATCGCTTCCTCATAGTTCGCAAGTTCGTCATGGTCTAGTAACATGACTTCCAGAACAGGATTACCGTACCACTCTGGTGCGGATCTCACTCTAGTTTACTTACGAGATTCGGTAGTAACTTGATCTGAAGTTACATGATCATCATCATTAGCTTCCTCACTAATTGGTGTAGTCACAAGAACAGATTTTTGTGATGAACTACTTTCCAATAAGGGAGAAGGTACAATTACCTTATCAAGTTTTCTACTTTCCTCCCACTCACTTCTTTCGAGAGAAACTCCTTCTCTAGAAAGGATCCATTCTTAGCAACAAATGTCTTGCCTTTGGATCTGTGATAGAAGGTGTACCCAACAATTTCCTTTGGGTATCCTATGAAGACATATTTCTTCGATTTGGGTTTGAGCTTATCAGGATGAAACTTTTTCATATAAGCATCACAACCCCAAACTTTAAGAAACGACAACTTTGGTTTCTTGCTAAACCACAGTTCATATTGTGTCGTCTCAACGGACTTAGATGGTGCCCTTTTTAACGTGAATGCAGCTGTCTTTAATGCATAACCCCAAAAACGATAGTGGTAGATCGGTAAGAGACATCATAGATTGTACTATATCCAATAAAGTACGGTTATGATGTTCGGACGCACCATTATGCTGTGGTGTTCCAGGTGGCGTGAGTAGTGAAACTATTTCACATTGTTTTAACTGAAGACCAAACTCGTAACTCAAATATTCGTCTCCGCGATCAGATTGTAGAAACTTTATTTTCTTGTCACGATGATTTTCCACTTCACTCTGAAATTCTTTGAACTTTTTCAAACATTTCAGACTTATGTTTCATCAAGTAGATATACTCATATCTGCTCAAAACATCTGTGAAGGTCAGAAAATAATGATACTTGTCGCGAGCCTTAATATTCATCGGACCACATACATCAGTATGTATGATTTCCAACAAATCTGTTGCTCGCTCTATTGTTCCGGAGAACGGCGTTTTAGTCATCTTGCCCAAGAGGCATGGTTCGCAAGCATCAAGTGATTCATAATCAAGTGATTCCAAAATCCCATCAGCATGGAGTTTCTTCATGCGCTTTACACCAATATGACCTAAACGGCAGTGCCACAAATAGGTTGCACTATCATTATTAACTTCGCATCTTTTGGTTTCAATATTATGAATATGTGTATCACTACGATCGAGATCCAATGAACTATTTTCATTGGTGTGTATGACCATAGAAGGTTTTATTCATGTAAACAGAACAACAATTGTTCTCTAACTTAAATGAATAACTGTATTGCAATTAACATGATCAAATCATATTCATGCTCAACGCAAACACCAAATAACACTTATTTAGTTTCAACACTAATCCCGAAAGTATAGGGAGTGTGTGATGATGATCATATCAATCTTGGAACCACTTCCAACACACATCGTCACCTTGCCCTTTAACTAGTCTTTGTTCATTCTGCAACTCCCGTTTCGAGTTACTAATCTTAGCAACTTGAACTAGTACCAAATACTGAGGGGTTGCTATGAACACTAGTAAAGTACACATCAATAACATGTATATCAAATATACTTATGTTCACTTTGCCATCCTTCTTATCCGCCAATCACTTGGGGTAGTTCCGCTTCCAGTGACCAGTCCCTTTGCAGTAGAAGCACTTAGTCTCAGGCTTAGGACCAGACTTGGGTTTTTTCACTTGAGCAGCAACTTGCTTGCCGTTCTTCTTGAAGTTCCCCTTCTTTCCTTTTGCCCTTTTCTTGAAACTAGTGATCTTGTCAACCATCAACACTTGATGTTTTTCTTTGATTTCTACCTTCGCCGATTTTAGCATCGCGAAGAGCTTGGGAATATTTTCCGTTATCCCTTGCATATTATAGTTCATCACGAAGTTCTACTAACTTGGTGATGGTGACTAGAGAATTCTGTCAATCACTATCTTATCTGGAAGATTAACTCCCACTTGATTCAAGCGATTGTAGTACCCAGACAATCTGAGCACATGCTCACTAGTTGAGCGATTCTCCTCCATCTTTTAGCTATAGAACTTGTTGGAGACTTCATATCTCTCAACTCGGGTATTTGCTTGAAATATTAACTTCAACTCCTGGAACATCTCGTATGGTCCATGACGTTCAAAAACGTCTTTGAAGTCCCGATTCTAAGCCGTTAAGCATGGTGCACTAAACTATTAAGTAGTCATCATATTGAGCTAGCAAAACGTTCATAACGTCTGCATCTGCTCCTGCAAAAGGTCCGTCACCTAGCGGTGCATCAAGGACATAATTCTTCTGTGCAGCAATGAGGATAAACCTCAGATCACGGATCCAATCCGCATCATTGCTACTAACATCTTTCAACACAATTTTCTCTAGGAACATATCAAAATAAACATAGGGAAGCAACAACGCGAGCTATTGATCTACAACATAGATATGCTAATACTACCAGGACTAAGTTCATGATAAATTTAAGTTCAATTAATCATATTACTTAAGAACTCCCACTTAGATAGACATCTCTCTAATCCTCTAGGTGATCACGTGATCCAAATCAACTAAACCATGACCGATCATCACGTGAAATGGCTTAGTCTTCAATGGTGAACATCATTATGTTGATCATATCTACTATATGATTCACGCTCGACCTTTCGGTCTCCGTGTTCCGAGGTCATATCTTATATGCATAGCTCGTCAAGTATAACCTGAGTATTCCGCGTGTGCAACTGTTTTGCACCCGTTGTATTTGAACGTAGAGCCTATCACACCCGATCATCATGTGGTGTCTCAGCACGAAGAACTTTTGCAACGGTGCATACTCAGGGAGAACCCTTCTTGATAATTTAGTGAGAGATCATCTTATAATGCTACAGTCAATCAAAGCAAGATAAGATGCATAAAAAAGATAAACATCACATGTAATCAATATAAGTGATATGATATGGTCATCATCATCTTGTGCTTGTGATCTCCATCTTCGAAGCACCGTCATGATCACCATCGTCACTGGCGCGACACTTTGATCTCCATCGTAGCATCGTTGTTGTTTCGCCAATCTTATGCTTCCACGACTATCACTACCGCTTAGTAATAAAGTAAAGCATTACATCGCGATTGCATTGCATACAATAAAGCGACAACCATATGGCTCCTGCCAGTTGCCGATAACTCGGTTACAAAACATGATCATCTCATACAATAAAATTTAGCATCATGTCTTGACCATATCACATCACAACATGCCCTGCAAAAACAAGTTAGACGTCATCTACTTTGTTGTTGCAAGTTTTACGTGGCTGCTACGGGCTTAAGCAAGAACTCATCTTACCTACGCATCAAAACCACAACGATAGTTTGTCAAATAGACTCCGTTTTAACCTTCTCAAGGACCGGGCGTAGCCACACTCGGTTCAACTAAAGTTGGAGAGACAGTCTTCCGCAAGCCATCTATGTGCAAAGCACGTCGAGGGAACCGGTCTCGCGTAAGCGTACGCGTAAGGTTGGTCCGGATCGTCTCGTCCAACAATACCGCTGAACCAAAGTATGACATGCTGGTAGGCAGTATGACTTGTATCGTCCACAACTCACTTGTGTTCTACTCGTGCAAATAACATCAAACCATAAAACCAGGCTCTGATACCACTGTTGGGGAACGTAGTACTTTCAAAAAAATTCCTACGCACACGCAAGATCATGGTGATGCATAGCAACGAGAGGGGAGAGTGTTGTCTACGTACCCTCGTAGACCAAAGCGGAAGCGTTGACGCAACGTAGAGGAAGTAGTCGTACGTTCTCCTCGCGATCCAACCGATCACAGACACCGTTACTCCGGCACCTCCGAGTTCTTGGCACACGTTCAGCTCGATGACGATCCCCGGGCTCCGATCCAGCAAAACGTCGGGGAAGAGTTCCGTCAGCACGACGGCGTAGTGATGATCTTGATGTGTTACCGGCGCAGGGCTTCGCCTAAGCACTGCAACGATATGACCGAGGTGGAATTTGGTGGAAGGGGGCACCGCACACGGCTAAGGAAAGATCTCAATGATCAATTGTGTGTCTATGGGGTGCCCCCTGCCCCCGTATATAAAGGAGCCAAGGGGGAGGGGCTGGCCGGCCAAGCCTGGCGCGCCAGGAGAGTCCTACTCCCTCTGGGAGTAGGATTCCCCCCCCCCCAATCCTAGTTGGACTAGGATTCTCCAAGGGGGGGAGAGAGAGAGGGGGGCCGGCCACCTCTCCTAGTCCTAATAGGACTAGGGAAGGGGGGAGGCGCGCAGCCCATGAGGGCAGCCCTCTCACTTCTCCACCAAGGCCCATGTTGGCCCATTATGCTCCCGGGGGGTTCCGGTAACCCTCCCGATATTCCGGTAAAATCCTGATTTCACCTGGAACACATCCGATGTCAAACATAGGCTTCCAATATATCATTCTTTATGTCTCGACCATTTCGAGACTCCTCGTCATGTCCGTGATCACATCCGGGACTCCGAACTCCTTCGGTACATCAAAATGCATAAACTCATAATAACTGTCATTGTAACGTTAAGCGTGCGGACCCTACGGTTCGAGAACAATGTAGACATGACCGAGACACGTCTCCGGTCAACAACCAATAGCGGGACCTGGATGCCCATATTGGCTCCTACATATTCTATGAAGATCTTTATCGGTCAGACCGCATAACAACATACGTTGTTCCCTTTGTCATCGGTATGTTACTTACCCGAGATTCGATCGTCGGTATCCAATACCTAGTTAAATCTCGTTACCGGCAAGTCTCTATACTCGTTCCGTAATACATCATCCCGCAACTAACTCATTAGTTGCAATGCTTGCAAGGCTTATGTTATGTGCATTACCGAGAGGGCCCAGAGATACCTCTCCGACGATCGGAGTGACAAATCCTAATCTCGAAATATGCCAACCTAACATCTACCTTTGGTGACACCTGTAGTACTCCTTTATAATCACCCAGTTACGTTGTGACGTTTGGTAGCACCCAAAGTGTTCCTCCGGCAAACGGGAGTTGCATAATCTCATAGTCATAGGAACATGTATAAGTCGTGGATAAAAGCAATAGCAACATACTAAACGATCGGGTGCTAAGCTAATGGAATGGGTCATGTCAATCAGATCATTCAACTAATGATGTGACCTCATTAATCAAATAACAATTCCTTGTTCATGGTTAGGAAACATAACCATCTTTGATTAATGAGCTAGTCAAGTAGAGGCATACTAGTGACACTCTGTTTGTCTATGTATTCACACATGTATTATGTTTCCTGTTAATACAATTCTAGCATGAATAATAAACATTTATCATGAATTAAGGAAATAAATAATAACTTTATTATTGCCTCTAGGGCATATTTCCTTCAAGTGGTGTGACGTGCTCGTCTCGGCGTCCATCGTCGCTATCGCGACGACGTCCGCCTCGACTCGCGTTACCCTAAGATAGACAGGGTGGCAGTGGTGTCACATCCTTGTCTCGGCGTCCGTCGTCGCTACCGCGATGACGTCCGCCTCGACTCACGTGACCCTAACATAGATAGGGTGGTAGTGGTGTCATGTGCTAGTCTCGGCGTCCATCGTCGCTACCGCGATGACGTCCGCCTCGACTCGCATTTCGCTAAGAGAGGGTGGCGGTGGTCTCACGTGCTTGTCTCGGCGTCCGTCATCGCTACCGCGACGACGTCCGCCTCGACTCGCGTTTCGCTAAGACAGGGTGGCAGTGGTGTCACGTGCTCGTCTCGGCGTCCATCGTCGCTATCGCGACGATGTCCGCCTCGACTCACGTTTCACTAAGACAGGGTGGCAGTGGTGTCACGTGCTCGTCTCGGCATCCGTCGTCGCTACCGCGACGACGTTCGCCTCGACTCGCGTTTCGCTAAGACAGGGTGGCAGTGGTGTCACGTGCTCGTCTCAGCGTCCGTCGTCGCTACTGCGACGACGTCCGCCTCGACTCGCGTTAACCTAAGATAGACAGGGTGGCAGTGGTGTCACGTGCTCGTCTCGGCGTCCATTGTCGCTACCGCGACGACGTCCGCCCAGACTCGCATGACCCGAACATAGATAGGGTGGCAGTGGTGTCACGTGCTCGTCTCGGCGTCCATCGCCGCTACCGCGACGACGTCCGCCTCGACTCGCATTTCGCTAAGACAGGGTGGCTGTGGTCTCACGTGCTTGTCTCGGCGTCCGTCGTCGCTACCGCGACGACGTCCGCCTCGACTCGCGTTTCGCTAAGACAGGGTGGCAGTGGTGTCACGTGCTCGTCTCGGCGTCCATCGTCGCTATCGCGACGATGTCCGCCTCGACTCGTGTTTCGCTAAGACAGGGTGGCAGTGGTGTCACGTGCTTGTCCTGGCGGTCTGTGACCCTGTCTCGGCGTCCGTCGTCGCTACCGCGACGACGTCCGCCTCGACTCGCGTTTCGCTAAAACAGGGTGGCAGTGGTGTCACGTGCTCGTCACGGCGTCCGTCGTCGCTACCGCGACGACGTCTGCCTCGACTCGCGTTACGCTAAGACAGGTTGGCAGTGGTGTCACGTGCTCGTCTCGGCGTCCGTCGTCGCTACCACGACGACGTCCGCCTCAACTCGCGTTACCCTAAGATAGACAGGGCGGCAGTTCTGTCACGTGCTCGTCTCGGCGTCCAACGTCGCTACCGCGATGACGTCCGCCTCGACTCGCGTTTCGCTAAGATAGAAAGGGTGGCAGTGGTGTCACGTGCTCGTCTCGGCGTCCGTCGTCCCTACCGCGACGACGTCCGCCTCGACTCGCGTTTCGCTAAGACAGGGTGGCAGTGGTCTCACGTGCTTGTCTCGACGTCCGTCGTCGCTACCGCGACGACGTCCGCCTCGACTCGCGTTTCGCTAAGGCAGGGCGGCAATGGAGTCACGTGCTCGTCTCGGCGTCCATCGTCGCTATCGCGACGATGTCCGCCTCGACTCGTGTTTCGCTAAGACAGGGTGGCAGTGGTGTCACGTGCTTGTCTCGGCGTCCGTCGTCGCTACCGCGACGACGTCCGCCTCGACTCGCGTTTCGGTAAGACAGGGTGGCAGTGGTGTCACGTGCTCGTCTCGGCGTCCGTCGTCGCTACCGCGACGATGTCCGCCTCGTCTCGCGTTACCCTAAGATAGACAGGGTGGCAATGGTGTGACGTGCTCGTCGCGGCGTCCGTCGTCGCTACCGCGACGACGTCCGCCTTGACTCGCGTTACCCTAAGATAGACAGGGTGGCAGTGGTGTCACGTCCTCGTCTCGACGTCCGTCGTCGCGTCCGCGATGACGTCCACCTCGACTCGCGTGACCCTGACATAGATAGGGTGGCAGTGGTGTCACGTGCTAGTCTCGGCGTCCATCGTCGCTACCGCGACGACGTCCGCCTCGAGTCGCGTTTCGCTAAGACAGGGTGGCGGTGGTCTCACGTGCTTGTCACAGCATCCGTCGTCGCTACCGCGATGACGTCCACCTCGACTCGCGTTTCGCTAAGACAGGGTTGCAGTGGTGTCACGTGCTCGTCTCGGCGTCTGTCGTCGCTACCGCGACGACGTCCGCCTCAACTCGCGTTACGCTAAGACAGGGTGGCAGTGGTGTCACGTGCTCTTCTCGGCGTCTGTCGTCGCTACTGCGACGACGTCCGCCTCGACTCACGTTACCCTAAGTTAGACAGGGTGGCAGTGGTGTCACGTACTCGTCTCGGCGTCCGTCGTCGCGATCCGCGACCACGTCCGCCTCGACTCGCGTGACCCGAACATAGGTAGGTTGGCAGTGGTGTCACGTGCTCGTCTCGGCATCCGTCGTCGCTACCGCGACGACGTCCGCCTCGACTCGCGTTTCGCTAAGACAGGGTGGCAGTGGTCTCACGTGCTTGTCTTGCCGTCCGTCGTAGCTACCGCGACGACATCCACCTCGACTCGCGTTTCGCTAAACAGGGTGGCGGTGGTCTCACGTGCTTGTCTCGGCGTCCGTCATCGCTACTGCGATGACGTCCGCCTCGACTCACGTTTCGCTAAGACAGGGTGGCAGTGGTGTCACGTGCTCGTCTCGGCGTCCATCGTCACTATCGCGACGATGTCCGCCTCGACACACGTTTCACTAAGGCAGGGTGGCAGTGGTGTCACGTGCTCGTCTCGGCATCCGTCGTCGCTACCGCGACGACGTCCGCCTCGACTCGCGTTTCGCTAAGACAGGGTGGCAGTGGTGTCACTTGCTCGTCTCGGCGCCCGTCATCGCTACCGCGACGACGTCCGCCTCAACTCGCGTTACGCTAAGACAGGGTGGCTGTGGTGTCACGTGCTCGTCTCGGCGTCCGTCGTCGCTATTGCGATGACGTCCGCCTCGACTCTCGTTACCCTAAGATAGACAGGGTGGCAGTGGTGTCACGTGCTCGTCTTGGCGTCCATCGTCGCTACCGCGACCATGTCCGCCTCGACTCGCGTGACCCGAACATAGATAGGGTGGCAGTGGTGTCACTTGATCGTCTCGGCGTCCATCGTCACTACCGCGACGACGTCCGCCTCGACTCGCGTTTCGCTAAGACAGGGTGGCAGTGGTCTCACGTGCTTGTCTCGGCGTCCGTCGTCGCTACCGCGACGACGTCGGCCTCGACTGGCGTTTCGCTAAGACAGGGTGGCAGCGGTGTCACGTGCTCGTCACGGCGTCTGTCGTCGCTACCGCGACGACGTCCGCCTTGACTCGCGTTACGCTAAGACAGGATGGCAGTGGTGTCACGTGCTCGTCTCGGGGTCCGTCGTCGCTATCGCGAGGACGTACGCCTCGACTCGTGTTTCGCTAAGACAGGATGGTAGTGGTGTCACGTGCTCGTCTCGGCGTCCGTCATCGCTACCGCGATGACGTCCGCCTCGACTCGCGTGACCCTAACATAGATAGGATTGCAGTGGTGTCACGAGCTCGTCTCGGCGACCATCGTCGCTACCGCGACGACGCCCGCCTCAACTCGCGTTTCGCTAAGACAGGGTGGCAGTGGTGTCACGTGCTCGTCTCGGCGTCCGTCGTCGCTATCGCGACGACGTCCGCCTTAACTCGCGTTTCGCTAAGACAGGGTGACAGTGGTCTCACGTGCTCGTCTCGGCGTCCGTCGTCGCTACTGCGATGATGTCCTCCTCGTCTCGTGTTACCCTACGATAGACAGGGTGGCAGTGGTGTGACGTGCTTGTCAGTGGTGTCACGTGCTCGTCTTGGCGTTCGTCGTCGCTACCGCGACGACGTCTGCCTCGACTCGCGTTGCGCTAAGACAGGGTGGCAGTGGTTTCACGTGCCCGTCTCTGCGTCCGTCGTCGCTACCGCGACGACGTCCGCCTCGACTCGCGTTACCCTAAGATAGACAGGGTGGCAGTGGTGTGACGTGTTCGTCTCGGCATCCGTCGTCGCTACCGCGACGACGTCCGCCTCGACTCGCGTTACCCTAAGATAGATAGGGTGGCAGTGGTGTCACGTGCTCGTCTCGGCGTCCATCGTCGCTATCGCGACGACGTCCGCCTCGACTCATGTTACGCTAAGACTGGGTGGCAGTGGTGTCACGTGCTCGTCTTGGCGTCCATCATCGCTACCGCGACCACGTCCGCCTCGACTCGCGTTACCCTAAGATAGACAGGGTGGCAGTGGTGTGACGTGCTCGTCTCGGCGTCCGTCGTCGCTACCGCGAGGACGTCCGCCTCGACTCGCGTTACCCTAAGATAGACAGGGTGGCAGTGGTGTCACGTGCTCGTATCGGCGTCTGTCGTCGCTACCGCGACGACGTCCTCCTCGACTCGCGTTACCCTAAGATAGACAGGGTGGCAGTGGTGTCACGTGCTCGTCTCGGCGTTCGTCGTCGCTACTGCGACGACGTCCGCCTTGACTAGCGTTACCCTAAGATAGACAGGGTGGCGGTGGTGTCACGTGCTCGTCTCGGCGTCCGTCGTCGCTACCACGAAGACGTCCGCCTCGACTAGCGTTACCCTAAGATAGACAGGGTGGCAGTGGTGTGACGTGCTCGTCTCGGCATCCGCCGTCGCAACCGCGACGACGTCCGCCTCGACTCGCGTTACCCTAAGATAGACAGGGTGGCAGTGGTGTCACGTGCTTGTCTCGGCGTCCATCATCGCTATCGCGACGATGTCCGCCTCGACTCACGTTTCACTAAGACAGGGTGGCAGTGGTGTCACGTGCTCGTCTCGGCGTCCGTCGTCGCTACCGCGACGACGTCCGCCTCAACTCGCGTTACACTAAGACAGGGTGGCATTGGTGTCACGTGCTCGTCTCGGCATCCGTCGTCGCTACTGCGACGACGTCCGCCTCGACTCGCGTTACCCTAAGATAGACAGGGTGGCAGTGGTGTCACGTGCTCGTCTCGGCGTCCATCATCGCTACCGACACGACGTCCGCCTCGACTCGCGTGACCCGAACATAGATAGGGTGGCAGTGGTGTCACGTGCTCGTCTCGGCGTCCATCGTCGCTACCGCGACGACGACCGCCTCGACTCGCGTTTCGCTAAGACAGGGTGGCAGTGGTCTCACGTGCTTGTCTCGGCGTCCGCCTCGACTCGCATTACCCTAAGATAGACAGGGTGGCAGTGGTGTCACGTGCTCGTCTCGGCGTCCATCGTCGCTACCGACACGACGTCCGCCTCGACTCGCGTGACCCGAACATAGATAGGGTGGCAGTGGTGTCACGTGCTCGTCTCGGCGTCCATCGTCGCTACCGCGACGACGACCGCCTCGACTCGCGTTTCGCTAAGACAGGGTGGCAGTGGTCTCACGTGCTTGTCTCGGCGTCCGCCTCGACTCGCGTTACCCTAAGATAGACAGGGTGGCAGTGGTGTCACGTGCTCGTCTCGGCGTCCGTCGTCGCTACCGCGACGACATCCACCTCGACTCGCGTTACCCTAAGATAGACAGGGTGGCAGTGGTCTCACGGGCTCGTCTCGGCGTCCGTCGTCGCTACCGCGACGACGTCTGCCTCGACTCGCGTTACCCTATGATAGCCAGGGTGGCAGTGGTGTCATGTGCTCGTCTAGGCGTCCGTCGTCGCCGCGACGACGCCCGCCTCGACTCGCGTGAGTGGCAGTGGTGTCACGTGCTCGTCTCGGCGTCCGTCGTCGCTACCGCGATGACGTCCGCCTCGACTCGCGTTTCGCTAAGACAGGGTAGCAGTGGTCTCACGTGCTTGTCTCGACGTCCGTCGTCGCTACCGCGACGACGTCCGCCTCGACTCGCGTTTCGCTAAGACAGGGTGGCAATGGTGTCACGTGCTCGTCTCGGCGTCCATCGTCGCTATCGCGATGATGTCCGCCTCGACTCGCGTTTCGCTAAGACAGGGTGGCAGTGGTGTCATGTGCTTGTCTCGGCGTCCGTCGTCGCTACCGCGACGACGTCCGCCTCGACTCGCGTTACGCTAAGACAGGGTGGCAGTGGTGTCACGTGCTCGTCTCGGCGTCCGTCGTCGCTACCGCGACGATGTCCGCCTCGTCTCGCGTTACACTAAGATAGACAGGGTGGCAGTGGTGTGACGTGCTCGTCTCGGCGTCCGTCGTCGCTATCGCGACGACGTCCTCCTCGACTCGCGTTACCCTACGATAGACAGGGTGGCAGTGGTGTCACGTCCTCGTCTCGGCGTCCGTCGTCGCTACCGCGATGACGTCCGCCTCGACTCACGTGACCCTAACATAGATAGGGTGGCAGTTGTGTCATGTGCTAGTCTCGGTGTCCATCGTCGCTACCGCGACGACGTCCGCATCGACTCGCGTTTCGCTAAGAGAGGGTGGCGGTGGTCTCACGTGCTTGTCTCGGCGTCCGTCATCGCTACCGCGATGACGTCCGCCTCGACTCGCGTTTCGCTAAGACAGGGTGGCAGTGGTGTCACGTGCTCGTCTCGGCGTCCATCGTCGCTATCGCGACGATGTCTGCCTCGACTCACGTTTCACTAAGACAGGGTGGCAGTCGTGTCACGTGCTCGTCTCGGCATCCGTCGTCGCTACCGCGACGACGTTCGCCTCGACTCGCGTTTCGCTAAGACAGGGTGGCAGTGGTGTCACGTGCTCGTCTCGGCGTCCGTCGTCGCTACCGGGACGACGTCCGCCTCAACTCGCGTTACGCTAAGACAGGGTGGCAGTGGTGTCACGTGCTCGTCTCGGCGTCCATCATCGCTACCGCGACGACGTCCGCCTCGACTCGCGTGACCCGAACATAGATAGGGTGGCAGTGGTGTCACGTGCTCGTCTCGGCGTCCATCGCCGCTACCGCGACGACGTCCGCCTCGACTCGCGTTTCGCTAAGACAGGTTGGCTGTGGTCTCACGTGCTTGTCTCGGCGTCCGTCGTCGCTACCGCGATGACGTCCGCCTCGACTCGCGTTTCGCTAAGACAGGGTGGCAGTGGTGTCACATGCTCGTCTCGGCGTCCGTCGTCGCTACCGCGACGATGTCCGCCTCGACTCGCATTACCCTAACATAGATAGGGTGGCAGTGGTGTGACGTGCTCGTCTCGGCGTCCGTCGTCGCTACCGCGACGACGTCCGCCTCGACTCGCGTTACCCTAAGATAGACAGGGTGACAGTGGTGTCACGTGCTCGTCTCGGCGTCCAACGTCGCTACCGCGATGACGTCCGCCTCGACTCGCGTTTCGCTAAGATAGACAGGGTGGCAGTGGTGTCACGTGCTCGTCTCGGCGTCCGTCGTCCCTACCGCGACGACGTCCGCCTCGACTCGCGTTTCGCTAAGACAGGGTGGCAGTGGTCTCACGCGCTTGTCTCGATGTCCGTCGTCGCTACCGCGACGACGTCCGCCTCGACTCACGTTTCGCTAAGGCAGGGCGGCAATGGAGTCATGTGCTCGTCTCGGCGTCTATCGTCGCTATCGCGACGATGTCCGCCTCGACTCGCGTTTCGCTAAGACAGGGTGGCAGTGGTGTCACGTGCTTGTCTCGGCGTCCGTCGTCGCTACCGCGACGACGTCCGCCTCGACTCGCGTTTCGGTAAGACAGGGTGGCAGTGGTGTCACGTGCTCGTCTCGGCGTCCGTCGTCGCTACCGCGACGATGTCCGCCTCGTCTCGCGTTACCCTAAGATAGACAGGGTGGCAATGGTGTGACGTGCTCGTCGCGGCGTCCGTCGTCGCTACCGCGACGACGTCCGCCTTGACTCGCGTTACCCTAAGATAGACAGGGTGGCAGTGGTGTCACGTCCTCGTCTCGACGTCCGTCGTCGCTACCGCGATGACGTCCACCTCGACTCGCGTGACCCTAACATAGATAGGGTGGCAGTGGTGTCACGTGCTAGTCTCGCCGTCCATCGTCGCTACCGCGACGACGTCCGCCTCGACTCGCGTTTCGCTAAGACAGGGTGGCGGTGGTCTCACGTGCTTGTCTCAGCATCTGTCGTCGCTACCGCGATGACGTCCACCTCGACTCGCGTTTCGCTAAGACAGCGTGGCAGTGGTGTCACGTGCTCGTCTCGGCGTCCGTCGTCGCTACCGCGACAACGTCCGCCTCAACTCGCGTTACGCTAAGACAGGGTGGCAGTGGTGTCACGTGCTCTTCTCGGCGTCCGTCGTCGTTACTGCGACGACGTCCGCCTCGACTCACGTTACCCTAAGTTAGACAGGGTGGCAGTGGTGTCACGTACTCGCCTCGGCGTCCGTCGTCGCTACCGCGACCACGTCCGCCTCGACTCGCGTGACCCGAACATAGATAGGGTGGCAGTGGTGTCACGTGCTCGTCTCGGCATCCATCGTCGCTACCGCGACGACGTCCGCCTCGACTCGCGTTTCGCTAAGACAGGGTGGCAGTTGTCTCACGTGCTTGTCTCGACGTCCGTCGTCGCTACCGCGACGACGTCCGCCTCGACTCGCGTTTCGCTAAGACAGGGTGGCAATGGTGTCACGTGCTCGTCTCGGCGTCCATCGTCGCTATCGCGATGATGTCCGCCTTGACTCGCGTTTCGCTAAGACAGGTTGGCAGTGGTGTCATGTGCTTGTCTCGGCGTCCGTCGTCGCTACCGCGACGACGTCCGCCTCGACTCGCGTTACGCTAAGACAGGGTGGCAGTGGTGTCACGTGCTCGTCTCGGCGTCCGTCGTCGCTACCGCGACGATGTCCGCCTCGTCTCGCGTTACACTAAGATAGACAGGGTGGCAGTGGTGTGACGTGCTCGTCTCGGCGTCCGTCGTCGCTATCGCGACGACGTCCTCCTCGACTCGCGTTACCCTACGATAGACAGGGTGGCAGTGGTGTCACGTCCTCGTCTCGGCGTCCGTCGTCGCTACCGCGATGACGTCCGCCTCGACTCACGTGACCCTAACATAGATAGGGTGGCAGTTGTGTCATGTGCTAGTCTCGGCGTCCATCGTCGCTACCGCGACGACGTCCGCATCGACTCGCGTTTCGCTAAGAGAGGGTGGCGGTGGTCTCACGTGCTTGTCTCGGCGTCCGTCATCGCTACCGCGATGACGTCCGCCTCGACTCGCGTTTCGCTAAGACAGGGTGGCAGTGGTGTCACGTGCTCGTCTCGGCGTCCATCGTCGCTATCGCGACGATGTCTGCCTCGACTCACGTTTCACTAAGACAGGGTGGCAGTCGTGTCACGTGCTCGTCTCGGCATCCGTCGTCGCTACCGCGACGACGTTCGCCTCGACTCGCGTTTCGCTAAGACAGGGTGGCAGTGGTGTCACGTGCTCGTCTCGGCGTCCGTCGTCGCTACCGGGACGACGTCCGCCTCAACTCGCGTTACGCTAAGACAGGGTGGCAGTGGTGTCACGTGCTCGTCTCGGCGTCCATCATCGCTACCGCGACGACGTCCGCCTCGACTCGCGTGACCCGAACATAGATAGGGTGGCAGTGGTGTCACGTGCTCGTCTCGGCGTCCATCGCCGCTACCGCGACGACGTCCGCCTCGACTCGCGTTTCGCTAAGACAGGTTGGCTGTGGTCTCACGTGCTTGTCTCGGCGTCCGTCGTCGCTACTGCGACGACGTCCGCCTCGACTCGCGTTTCGCTAAGACAGGGTGGCAGTGGTGTCACATGCTCGTCTCGGCGTCCGTCGTCGCTACCGCGACGATGTCCGCCTCGACTCGCATTACCCTAACATAGATAGGGTGGCAGTGGTGTGACGTGCTCGTCTCGGCGTCCGTCGTCGCTACCGCGACGACGTCCGCCTCGACTCGCGTTACCCTAAGATAGACAGGGTGACAGTGGTGTCACGTGCTCGTCTCGGCGTCCAACGTCGCTACCGCGATGACGTCCGCCTCGACTCGCGTTTCGCTAAGATAGACAGGGTGGCAGTGGTGTCACGTGCTCGTCTCGGCGTCCGTCGTCCCTACCGCGACGACGTCCGCCTCGACTCGCGTTTCGCTAAGACAGGGTGGCAGTGGTCTCACGCGCTTGTCTCGATGTCCGTCGTCGCTACCGCGACGACGTCCGCCTCGACTCACGTTTCGCTAAGGCAGGGCGGCAATGGAGTCATGTGCTCGTCTCGGCGTCCATCGTCGCTATCGCGACGATGTCCGCCTCGACTCGCGTTTCGCTAAGACAGGGTGGCAGTGGTGTCACGTGCTTGTCTCGGCGTCCGTCGTCGCTACCGCGACGACGTCCGCCTCGACTCGCGTTTCGGTAAGACAGGGTGGCAGTGGTGTCACGTGCTCGTCTCGGCGTCCGTCGTCGCTACCGCGACGATGTCCGCCTCGTCTCGCGTTACCCTAAGATAGACAGGGTGGCAATGGTGTGACGTGCTCGTCGCGGCGTCCGTCGTCGCTACCGCGACGACGTCCGCCTTGACTCGCGTTACCCTAAGATAGACAGGGTGGCAGTGGTGTCACGTCCTCGTCTCGACGTCCGTCGTCGCTACCGCGATGACGTCCACCTCGACTCGCGTGACCCTAACATAGATAGGGTGGCAGTGGTGTCACGTGCTAGTCTCGACGTCCATCGTCGCTACCGCGACGACGTCCGCCTCGACTCGCGTTTCGCTAAGACAGGGTGGCGGTGGTCTCACGTGCTTGTCTCAGCATCTGTCGTCGCTACCGCGATGACGTCCACCTCGACTCGCGTTTCGCTAAGACAGCGTGGCAGTGGTGTCACGTGCTCGTCTCGGCGTCCGTCGTCGCTACCGCGACAACGTCCGCCTCAACTCGCGTTACGCTAAGACAGGGTGGCAGTGGTGTCACGTGCTCTTCTCGGCGTCCGTCGTCGCTACTGCGACGACGTCCGCCTCGACTCACGTTACCCTAAGTTAGACAGGGTGGCAGTGGTGTCACGTACTCGCCTCGGCGTCCGTCGTTGCTACCGCGACCACGTCCGCCTCGACTCGCGTGACCCGAACATAGATAGGGTGGCAGTGGTGTCACGTGCTCGTCTCGGCATCCATCGTCGCTACCGCGACGACGTCCGCCTCGACTCGCGTTTCGCTAAGACAGGGTGGCAGTGGTCTCACGTGCTTGTCTTGCCGTCCGTCGTAGCTACCACGACGACATCCGCCTCGACTCGCTTTTCGCTAAACAGGGTGGCGGTGGTCTCACGTGCTTGTCTCGGCGTCCGTCATCGCTACTGCGATGACGTCCGCCTCGACTCACGTTTCGCTAAGACAGGGTGGCAGTGGTGTCACGTGCTCGTCTCGGCGTCCATCGTCACTATCGCCACGATGTCCACCTCGACTCACGTTTCACTAAGACAGGGTGGCAGTGGTGCCACGTGCTCGTCTCGGCATCCGTCGTCGCTACTGCGACGACGTCCGCCTCGACTCGCGTTTCGGTAAGACAGGGTGGCAGTGGTGTCACGTGCTCGTCTCGGCGCCCGTCATCGCTACAGCGACGACGTCCGCCTCAACTCGTGTTACGCTAAGACAGGGTGGCTGTGGTGTCACGTGCTCCTCTCGGCGTCCGTCGCTACTACGATGACGTCCGCCTCGACTCGCGTTACCCTAAGATAGACAGGGTGGCAGTGGTGTCACGTGCTTGTCTCGGCGTCCATCGTCGCTACCGCGACGATGTCCGCCTCGACTCGCGTGACCCGAACATAGATAGGGTGGCAGTGGTGTCACGTGATCGTCTCGGCGTCCGTCGTCGCTACCGCGACGACGTCCGCCTCGACTCGCGTTTCGCTAAGACAGGGTGGCAGTGGTCTCACGTGCTTGTCTCGGCGTCCGTCGTCGCTACCGCGACGACGTCCGCCTCGACTCGCGTTTCGCTAAGACAGGGTGGCAGTGGTGTCACGTGCTTGTCCTGGCGGTCTGTGGCCCTGTCTCGGCGTCCGTCGTCGCTACCGCGACGACGTCCGCGTCGACTCGCGTTTCGCTAAGACAGGGTGGCAGCGGTGTCACGTGCTCGTCACGGCGTCTGTCGTCACTACCGCGACGACGTCCGCCTCGACTCGCGTTACGCTAAGACAGGGTGGCAGTGGTGTCACTTGCTCGTCTCTGCGTCAGTCGTCGCTACCGCGACGATGTCTGTCTCGTCGCGTTACCCTAAGATAGACAGGGTGGCAGTGGTGTGACGTGCTCGTCTCGGCGTCCGTCGTCGCTACCGCGACGACGTCCGCCTCGACTCGCGTTACCCTAAGATAGACAGGGTGACAGTGGTGTCACGTGCTCGTCTCGGCGTCCATCGTCGCTACCGCGATGACGTCCGCCTCGACTCGCGTTTTGCTAAGACAGAGTGGCAGTGGTGTCACGTGCTCGTCTCGGCGCCCGTCGTTGCTATCGCAATGACGTCCACCTCGACTCGCGTTACGCTAAGACAGGGTGGCAGTGGTGTCACGTGCTCGTCTCGGCATCCGTCGTCGCTACTGCGACGACGTCCGCCTCGACTTGCGTTACCCTAAGATAGACAGGGTGGCAGTGGTGTGACGTGCTCGTCTCGGCGTCCGTCGTTGCCACCGCGACGACGTCCGCCTCGACTCGCGTTACCCTAAGATAGACAGGGTGGCAGTGGTGTGACGTGCTCGTCTCGGCGTCCGTCGTTGCAACCGCGACGACGTCCGCCTCGACTCGCGTTACCCTAAGATAGACAGGGTGGCAGTGGTGTCACGTGCTCGTCTTGGCGTCCGTCGTGGCTACCGTGACGACGTCCGCCTCGACTCGCGTTACCCTAAGATAGACAGGGTGGCAGTGGTGTCACGTGCTCATCTCAGCGTCCATCGTCGCTATCGCGACGACGTCCGCCTCGACTCGCGTTACGCTAAGACAGGGTGGCAGTGGTGTCACGTGCTCGTCTCGGCGTCCATCGTCCCTACCACGACGACGTCCGCCTCGACTCGCGTTACCCTAAGATAGACAGGGTGGCAGTGGTGTCACGTGCTCGTCTCGGCGTCCATCGTCGCTACCGCGATGACGTCCGCCTTGACTCGCGTTTCGCTAAGACAGGGTGGCAGTGGTGTCACGTGCTTGTCTCGGTGTCCGTAGTTGCTACCGCGACGACGTCCACCTCGACTCGCGTTACCCTAAGATAGACAGGGTGGCAGTGGTGTCACGTGCTCGTCTCGGCATCCGTCATCGCTACCGCGACGACGTCCGCCTCGACTCGCGTTACCCTAAGATAGACATGGTGGCAGTGGTGTCACGTGCTCGTCTCGGCGTCCGTTGTCGCTACCGCGACGACGTCCGCCTCGACTCGCGTTAACCTAAGATAGACAGGGTGGCAGTGGTCTCACGGGCTCGTCTTGGCGTCCGTCGTCGCTACCGCGACGACGTCTGCCTCGACTCGCGTTACCCTAAGATAGACAGGGTGGCAGTGGTGTCATGTGCTCGTCTAGGCGTCCGTCGTTGCCGCGACGACGTCCGCCTCGAATCGCGTGAGTGGCAGTGGTGTCACATGCTCGTCTCGGCGTCCGTCGTCGCTACCGTGACGACGTCCGCCTCGACTCGCGTTTCGCTAAGACAGGGTGGCAGTGGTCTCACGTGCTTGTCTCGGCGTCCGTCGTCGCTACCGCGACGACGTCCGCCTCGACTCGCGTTTCGCTAAGACAGGGTGGCAGTGGTGTCACGTGCTCGTCTCGGCGTCCATCGTCGCTATCGCGACGATGTCCGCCTCGACTCGCATTTCGCTAAGACAGGGTGGCAGTGGTGTCACGTGCTTGTCTCGGCGTCCGTCGTCGCTACCGCGACGACGTCCGCCTCGACTCGCGTTTCGCTAAGACAGGGTGGCAGTGGTGTCACGTGCTCGTCTCGGCGTCCGTCGTCGCTACCTCGACGACGTCCGCCTCGACTCGCGTTACGCTAAGACAGGGTGGCAGTGGTGTCACGTGCTCGTCTTGGCGTCCGTCGTCGCTACCGCGACGATGACTGCCTCGTCTCGCGTTACCCTAAGATAGACAGGGTGGCAGTGGTGTGACGTGCTCGTCTCGGTGTCCGTAGTTGCTACCGCGACGACGTCCGCCTCGACTCGCGTTACCCTAAGATAGACAGGGTGGCAGTGGTGTCACGTGCTCGTCTCGGCGTCCGTCGTCGCTACCGCGACGACGTCCGCCTCGACTCGCGTGACCCTAACATAGATAGGGTGGCAGTGGTGTCACGTGCTAGTCTTGGCGTCCATCGTCGCTACCGCGACGACGTCCGCCTCGACTCGCGTTTCGCTAAGACAGGGTGGCGGTGGTCTCACGTGCTTGTCTCGGCGTCCGTTATCGCTACCGCGATGACGTCCGCCTCGACTCGCGTTTCGCTAAGACAGGGTGGCAGTGGTGTCACGTGCTCGTCTCGGCGTCCGTCATCGCTATCGCAACGATATCCGCCTCGACTCACGTTTCACTAAGACAGGGTGGCAGTGGTGTCAGGTGCTCGTCTCGGCATCCGTCGTCGCTACCGCGACGACGTCCGCTGTAACGCCCTCGATGCGGCTATATCTCCCACGTGTCGAGGCACGACTTAGAGGCATAACCGCATTGAAAGCAATGTCGCAAGTGAGGTAATCTTCACACAACCCATGTAATACATAAGGGAAAGAGATACATAGTTGGCTTACAGTCGCCACTTCACACAATACATAAGTAAACATCCATCATTCAAATTACACTCAAGGTCCGGCTACGGAACCAAAATGAAAGAAGACTACCCCAAATGCTACACAGATCCCCGATCACCCCAACTGGGCTCCACTACTGATCATCAGGAAAAGACACTAGTAACGGCCACGTTCCTCGTCGAACTCCCAAGTGAGCTCGGTCGCGTCATCTGCACTGGCATCGTTGGTACCTGCAACTGTATTGGTAGAATCTGTGAGTCACGGGGACTCAGCAATCTCACACCCGCGAGATCAAGACTATTTAAGCTTATAGGTAGGAAAGGATCGTGAGGTGGAGCTGCAGCAAGCGACTAGCATATATGGTGACTACAACGCAAAAGAGAGCGAGAAGAGATGCAAAGCACGGTCGAGAAGCTAGAGGTGATCAAGAAGTGATCCTAGAACAACCTACGTCAAACATAACTCCAACACCGTGTTCACTTCCCGGACCCCGCCGAGAAGAGACCATCACGGTTACACACGCGGTTGATGTGTTTTAAATAAGGTCAACTTTGGGTTTCCTACAACCGGACATTAACAAATTCCCATCTGCCTCATAACCGCGGGCATGGCTTTCGAAAGATAATACCCTGCAGGGGTGTCCCAACTTAGCCCATTATAAGCTCTCACGGTCAACGAAGGATATTCCTTCTACCGGGAAGACCCGATCAGTCTCGGAATCACGGACTACAAGACATCTCGGCAGTAATAAAACAAGTCCAGCAAAGCCGCCCGATTGTGCCGACAAATCCTGATAGGAGCTGCACATATCTCGGTCTCAGGGCATATCCGGATAAGCTAAGCGTACAGGAACCAACATAACCCAAGTTGCCAAGGGACGGTCCGCACGGTGCTCTAGTTTGGACCAGCAATCGAAGGAGAACTGGCCCGGGGGGTTAAAATAAAGATGACCCTTGAGTCTGCAGAACCCAAGGGAAAAAGGCTTAGGTGGCAAATGGTAAAACCAATGTTGGGCCTTGCTGGAGGAGTCTTATTCAAAGCGAACTGTCAAGGGGGTCCCATAAATCACCCAACCGTGTAAGGAACGCAAAATCCGGGAACATAACACCGGTATGACGGAAACTAGGGTGGCAAGAGTGGAAAAAAACACCAGGCATAAGGCCGAGCCTTCCACCCTTTACCAAGTATATAGATGCATTAATTAAATAAGAGGTATTGTGATATCCCAACAAGTAAACATGTTCCAACAAGGAACAACAAGGTCATGTTCCAACAAGGAACAAACTTCATCTTCACCTGCAACTAGCAACGCTATAAGAGGGGCTGACCAAAGCGGTAACATAGGCAAACAACGGTTTGCTAGGACATGGATGGTTAGAGGCTGACATGGCAATATGGATGGCATGATATAGCAAGTGGTAGGAATAACAGCATAGGCATAGCAAAAGAGCGAGCATCTAGCAAGCAAAGATAGAAGTGATTTCGAGGGTATGGTCATCTTGCCTGCAAGGTTCTCAGAGTTGACGAAAGCTTGGTCCTCGAAAGCGTTCTCAACAGGTTCCTCGTTCACGTACTCGTCTCCCGGCTCTACCCAAAGCAAGAACACAAGCAAAGGGGACAAACATCAATCACGATGCAATGCACAACCAACATGATGCAAAACATGGCATGATATGCGAGATGTGATATGCAATGCATATGCGTGTTTTGGAAGGAAAAAGATGAACAATGCATAATCTTGGCAAACCAAGTATGCCACTGGATAGGTGAGGTGATTTCGGTTGAAATCGATATAAAGATCACCGGAAACGGATGCACGGTTTGCAAATGACAAGCACAACAAGAATGACAATAATCTGCCAATAACAGCATGATGCTACTTAGCAAGCAACAAGAAATTAAGCTACTGCACCCAAACATATCAACAAAGCATATGACAATAATCTACACAAGATTCTTGACAAAAGATGAACACTGAGCTACGGCTAAATCACATCATAACAGGTTCAAACAAGCATGGCAAAAGTGCAAAAGATAACAGGTTCACAGACTTTGTGAAAATAATAACATAGCAGAGATTAACATCAGGATGACATGTTTAGAGCAATGAAAAAACATGCTACAGGATCAGGACATGGCAATATAAGGCATGGAATGAATCTACTCAAAGCACTTGACAAAAGTACCTTACTGACCATAAGCCAAAAAGGACTAGAAAATATAATAACACCCATGTCAAATAAGCAAGTTTCGTTACAGGTTTCAGACAGCAGAAAACTGGACATGTCAAAGACAGATAACAAGTAGGCATGTTCGTGAGCTCGATGCACTCACTACAGAGCATTACATGATAAACTAAGCATACATACATCAAGAAGACATGGCATAGAGACTAGACATGGCAAGAACAACATCATAGCATGCAAGGATCAACTACACCAAGCTTGGCAAAATCGAATAACATGTAAACAATCTCCCAGCAACATTTTATAGTAAAAGTAGAGCTCGATTGACTCAAGCTATGGCACTCCATAATTACAAACAAAGGCATGGATGTATAGAGCAAATCCATATGCTCAAAACATTCTTACTGATCATGCTCAAAAGAGGCATAGATCTCTCGGAAACAACATGAACACATGGCATAAAAATAACAGCAGGCAGGGACTTAGTGAAATTACCAAGTCTATGAAATCAGCAACATTAAGTACCCTAGTTTGCATGCTTGTGCTAGTCACCACAAAGATCACAAAAATACATGGCATAATTCTCTGGAAAGATAACATGGCATATTACAAAACTCATGTAGGACTCAACTCCATAGGAGGTACACATCAATCATGGCAAAAATGACAAAAGTGCATGATCAGATAAGATTCAGAAACTAACATCACATAACCCTCTTCTAACAGCATTTCGGGCATCAAGATGACCTTAAATAAAAATGATGCAATGGAATGAAATGATGTACTCATCGAGACGAACAATTTGACACATTATACGCCCGAAACAGATCCACGAGTGCAAAGTTATGGCACGATGAACATGTGACAATATTGCAAAAATCAAATGACTTAGAAGAAAACGGGGAGGGGAAAAGTCAACCGTCGTGGCGCGCAACTCGAGGATCGCCGGGATCGGAGCGGGGCAGCGCGGGGCGGCGGCGCGAGGCGGATCCGGGCCGGATCCGGCCGGATCCGGCGCCGGCGACGGCGGTGGAGGGCGGAGGCGCGGCGAGGTGGCGCGGGGGCGGCGCGCGGCGTCGGGCGACGGCGGCGGCCGGCAGGCGGTGGCGGCGGAGGCGGGCGACGGCGGCGGGGGCCTCGCGCGCGGGCGCGGGGAGGCGCGCGCGCGGGCTGCGGCGGAGCCGGGCCGGGAGGGCCCCGCACGGGCCTCGCGGCCCGCGGGGTCGGCGGCGAGCGGGGCGGCGGGGCGGACACGTGTCGTCCGCTGGTTGGCCCAGGGCGGCGGCGCGGACACGTCCGGCGGCGGCGGGGAAGAATTTTTAGGGTTAGGGTGGTGATTGATCCGCAAATGGAGGAGGGGGAGGTGTTTATATAGGTAGTAGGAGCTAGGAAGCTCCAAATGGAGAGCGGTTTTCGGCCACGCGATCGTGATCGAACGGCGGTGGACATGGGAGTGTCTTAGATGGGTTATTGGGCTGTTTTGAAGGTGTTTTGGGCTGCAACACACACGAGGCCTTTACGGTTACCCGGTTAACCGTTGGAGTATCAAACGACCTCTGATTGACACGAAACTTGACAGGCGGTCTACCGGTGCTACACCAAGGCCGCTTGACAAACCTCGGTCCATTCCGAGAATGTTTAATACCTGCTCACGAAGAAATGTAAAAGGGGGCGCCGGGGAACATAGGAGCGCCGGATTGGAAAACGGACAACGGGGAAAATGCTCGGATTCATGAGACGAACACGTATGCGAATGCGATGCACATGATGACATGATATGAAATGCATGACATGACCAAAATGCAAAACGACGGGAAACCCAACCACGGAGGGAATATCATATCACATAGCCGAAAATGGCAAGAGTTGGAGTTACAAATATGGCAAGTTACATCCGGGGTGTTACATCCGCCTCGACTCGCATTTCGCTAAGACAGGGTGGAAGTGGTGTCACGTGCTCGTCTCGGCGTCCGTCGTCGCTACCACGACGACGTCCGCCTCAACTTGCGTTACGCTAAGACAGGGTGGCAGTGGTGTCACGTGCTCGTCTCGGCGTCCGTCATCGCTACTGCGACGACGTCCGCCTCGACTCGCGTTACCCTAAGATAGACAGGGTGGCAGTGGTGTCACGTGCTCGTCTCGTCGTCCATCGTCGCTACCGACACGACGTCCGCCTCGACTCGCATGACCCGAACATAGATAGGGTGGCAGCGGTGTCACGTGCTCGTCTCGGCGTCCATCATCGCTACCGCGACGACGTCCGCCTCGACTCGCGTTTCGGTAAGACAGGGTGGCAGTGGTCTCACGTGCTTGTCTCGGCGTCCGCCTCGACTCGCGTTACCCTAAGATAGACAGGGTGGCAGTGGTGTCACGTGCTCGTCTCGTCGTCCATCGTCGCTACCGACACGACGTCCGCCTCGACTCGCATGACCCGAACATAGATAGGGTGGCAGTGGTGTCACGTGCTCGTCTCGGCGTCCATCGTCGCTACCGCGACGACGTCCGCCTCGACTCGCGTTTCGCTAAGACAGGGTGGCAGTGGTGTCACGTGCTCGTCACGGCGTCCGTCGTCGCTACCGCGACGACGTCTGCCTCGACTCGCGTTACGCTAAGACAGGGTGGCAGTGGTGTTACATGCTCGTCTTGGCGTCCGTCGTTGCTACCGCGACGATGTCCGCCTCGACTCGCATTACCCTAACATAGACAGGGTGGCAGTGGTGTGACGTGCTCGTCTCGGCGTCCGTCGTCGCTACCGCGACGACGTCCGCCTCGACTCGCGTTACCCTAAGATAGACAGGGTGACAGTGGTGTCACGTGCTCGTCTCGGCGTCCAACGTCGCTACCGCGATGACGTCCGCCTCGACTCGCGTTTCGCTAAGATAGACAGGGTGGCAATGGTGTGACGTGCTCGTCGTGGCGTCCGTCGTCGCTACCGCGACGACGTCCGCCTTGACTCGCGTTACCCTAAGATAGACAGGGTGGCAGTGGTGTCACGTCCTCGTCTCGACGTCCGTCGTCGCTACCGCGATGACGTCCACCTCGACTCGCGTGACACTAACATAGATAGGGTGGCAGTGGTGTCACGTGCTAGTCTCGCCGTCCATCGTCGCTACCGCGAGGACGTCCGCCTCGACTCGCGTTTCGCTAAGACAGGGTGGCGGTGGTCTCACGTGCTTGTCTCAGCATCCGTCGTCGCTACCGCGATGACGTCCACCTCGACTCGCGTTTCGCTAAGACAGGGTGGCAGTGGTGTCACGTGCTCGTCTCGGCGTCCGTCGTCGCTACCGCGACGACGTCCGCCTCAACTCGCGTTACGCTAAGACAGGGTGGCAGTGGTGTCACGTGCTCTTCTCGGCGTCCGTCGTCGCTACTGCGACGACGTCCGCCTCGACTCACGTTACCCTAAGTTAGACAGGGTGGCAGTGGTGTCACGTACTCGCCTCGGCGTCCGTCGTCGCTACCGCGACCACGTCCGCCTCGACTCGCGTGACCCGAACATAGATAGGGTGGCAGTGGTGTCACGTGCTCGTCTCGGCATCCATCATCGCTACCGCGACGACGTCCGCCTCGACTCGCGTTTCGCTAAGACAGGGTGGCAGTGGTCTCACGTGCTTGTCTTGCCGTCCGTCGTAGCTACCACGACGACATTCGCCTCGACTCGCGTTTCGCTAAACAGGGTGGCGGTGGTCTCACGTGCTTGTCTCGGCGTCCGTCATCGCTACTGCGATGACGTCCGCCTCGACTCACGTTTCGCTAAGACAGGGTGGCAGTGGTGTCACGTGCTCGTCTCGGCGTCCATCGTCACTATCGCGACGATGTCCGCCTCGACTCACGTTTCACTAAGACAGGGTGGCAGTGGTGCCACGTGCTCGTCTCGGCATCCGTCGTCGCTACTGCGACGACGTCCGCCTCGACTCGCGTTTCGCTAAGACAGGGTGGCAGTGGTGTCACGTGCTCGTCTCGGCGCCCGTCATCGCTACCGCGACGACGTCCGCCTCAACTAGCGTTACGCTAAGACAGGGTGGCTGTGGTGTCACGTGCTCCTCTCGGCGTCCGTCGTCGCTACTACGATGACGTCCGCCTCGACTCGCGTTACCCTAAGATAGACAGGATGGCAGTGGTGTCACGTGCTCGTCTCGGCGTCCATCGTCGCTACCGCGACGATGTCCGCCTCGACTCGCGTGACCCGAACATAGATAGGGTGGCAGTGGTTTCACGTGATCGTCTCGGCGTCCGTCGTCGCTACCGCGACGACGTCCGCCTCGACTCGCGTTTCGCTAAGACAGGGTGGCAGTGGTCTCACGTGCTTGTCTCGGCGTCCGTCGTCGCTACCGCGACGACGTCCGACTCGACTCGCGTTTCGCTAAGACAGGGTGGCAGTGGTGTCACGTGCTTGTCCTGGCGGTCTGTGGCCCTGTCTCGGCATCCTTCGTCGCTACCGCGACGACGTCCGTGTCGACTCGCGTTTCGCTAAGACAGGGTGGCAGCGGTGTCACGTGCTCGTCACGGCGTCTGTCGTCGCTACCGCGACGACGTCCGCCTCGACTCGCGTTACGCTAAGACAGGGTGGCAGTGGTGTCACTTGCTCGTCTCGGCGTCCGTCGTCGCTACCGCGACGATGTCCGTCTCGTCGCGTTACCCTAAGATAGACAGGGTGGCAGTGGTGTGACGTGCTCGTCTCGGCGTCCGTCGTCGCTACCGCGACGACGTCCGCCTCGACTCGCGTTACCCTAAGATAGACAGGGTGACAGTGGTGTCACGTGCTCGTCTCGGCGTCCATCGTCGCTACCGCGATGACGTCCGCCTCGACTCGCGTTTTGCTAAGACAGAGTGGCAGTGGTGTCACGTGCTCGTCTCGGCGCCCATCGTTGCTATCGCAATGACGTCCACCTCGACTCGTGTTACGCTAAGACAGGGTGGCAGTGGTGTCACGTGCTCGTCTCGGCATCCGTCGTCGCTACTGCGACGACGTCCGCCTCGACTTGCGTTACCCTAAGATAGACAGGGTGGCAGTCGTGTGATGTGCTCGTCTCGGCGTCCGTCGTTGCTACCGCGGCGACGTCCGCCTCGACTCGCGTTACCCTAAGATAGACAGGGTGGCAGTGGTGTGACGTGCTCGTCTCGGCGTCCGTCGTTGCAACCGCGACGACGTCCACCTCGACTCGCGTTACCCTAAGATAGACAGGGTGGCAGTGGTGTCACGTGCTCGTCTCTGCGTCCGTCATGGCTACCGCGACGACGTCCGCCTCGACTCGCGTTACCCTAAGATAGACAGGGTGGCAGTGGTGTCACGTGCTCGTCTCAGCGTCCATCGTCGCTATCGCGACGACGTCCGCCTCGACTCGCGTTACGCTAAGACAGGGTGGCAGTGGTGTCACGTGCTCGTCTCGGCGTCCATCGTCCCTACCACGATGACGTCCGCCTCGACTCGCGTTACCCTAAGATAGACAGGGTGGCAGTGGTGTCACGTGCTCGTCTCGGCGTCCATCGTCGCTACCGCGACGACGTCCGCCTCGACTCGCGTTTCGCTAAGACAGGGTGGCAGTGGTGTCACGTGCTTGTCTCGGCGTCCGTCGTCGCTACCGCGACGACGTCCACCTCGACTCGCGTTACCCTAAGATAGACAGGGTGGCAGTGGTATCACGTGCTCGTCTCGGCATCCGTCCTCGCTACCGCGACGACGTCCGCCTCGACTCGCGTTACCCTAAGATAGATAGGGTGGCAGTGGTGTCACGTGCTCGTCTCGGCATCCATCATCGCTACCGCGACGACGTCCGCCTCGACTCGCGTTTCGCTAAGACAGGGTGGCAGTGGTCTCACGTGCTTGTCTTGCCGTCCGTCGTAGCTACCACGACGACATTCGCCTCGACTCGCGTTTCGCTAAACAGGGTGGCGGTGGTCTCACGTGCTTGTCTCGGCGTCCGTCATCGCTACTGCGATGACGTCCGCCTCGACTCACGTTTCGCTAAGACAGGGTGGCAGTGGTGTCACGTGCTCGTCTCGGCGTCCATCGTCACTATCACGACGATGTCCGCCTCGACTCACGTTTCACTAAGACAGGGTGGCAGTGGTGCCACGTGCTCGTCTCGGCATCCGTCGTCGCTACTGCGACGACGTCCGCCTCGACTCGCGTTTCGCTAAGACAGGGTGGCAGTGGTGTCACGTGCTCGTCTCGGCGCCCGTCATCGCTACCGCGACGACGTCTGCCTCAACTAGCGTTACGCTAAGACAGGGTGGCTGTGGTGTCACGTGCTCCTCTCGGCGTCCGTCGTCGCTACTACGATGACGTCCGCCTCGACTCGCGTTACCCTAAGATAGACAGGATGGCAGTGGTGTCACGTGCTCGTCTCGGCGTCCATCGTCGCTACCGCGACGATGTCCGCCTCGACTCGCGTGACCCGAACATAGATAGGGTGGCAGTGGTTTCACGTGATCGTCTCGGCGTCCGTCGTCGCTACCGCGACGACGTCCGCCTCGACTCGCGTTTCGCTAAGACAGGGTGGCAGTGGTCTCACGTGCTTGTCTCGGCGTCCGTCGTCGCTACCGCGACGACGTCCGACTCGACTCGCGTTTCGCTAAGACAGGGTGGCAGTGGTGTCACGTGCTTGTCCTGGCGGTCTGTGGCCCTGTCTCGGCATCCGTCGTCGCTACCGCGACGACGTCCGTGTCGACTCGCGTTTCGCTAAGACAGGGTGGCAGCGGTGTCACGTGCTCGTCACGGCGTCTGTCGTCGCTACCGCGACGACGTCCGCCTCGACTCGCGTTACGCTAAGACAGGGTGGCAGTGGTGTCACTTGCTCGTCTCGGCGTCCGTCGTCGCTACCGCGACGATGTCCGTCTCGTCGCGTTACCCTAAGATAGACAGGGTGGCAGTGGTGTGACGTGCTCGTCTCGGCGTCCGTCGTCGCTACCGCGTCGACGTCCGCCTCGACTCGCGTTACCCTAAGATAGACAGGGTGACAGTGGTGTCACGTGCTCGTCTCGGCGTCCATCGTCGCTACCGCGATGACGTCCGCCTCGACTCGCGTTTTGCTAAGACAGAGTGGCAGTGGTGTCACGTGCTCGTCTCGGCGCCCATCGTTGCTATCGCAATGACGTCCACCTCGACTCGTGTTACACTAAGACAGGGTGGCAGTGGTGTCACGTGCTCGTCTCGGCATCCGTCGTCGCTACTGCGACGACGTCCGCCTCGACTTGCGTTACCCTAAGATAGACAGGGTGGCAGTGGTGTGACGTGCTCGTCTCGGCGTCCGTCGTTGCTACCGCGGCGACGTCCGCCTCGACTCGCGTTACCCTAAGATAGACAGGGTGGCAGTGGTGTGACGTGCTCGTCTCGGCGTCCGTCGTTGCAACCGCGACGACGTCCACCTCGACTCGCGTTACCCTAAGATAGACAGGGTGGCAGTGGTGTCACGTGCTCGTCTCTGCGTCCGTCGTGGCTACCGCGACGACGTCCGCCTCGACTCGCGTTACCCTAAGATAGACAGGGTGGCAGTGGTGTCACGTGCTCGTCTCAGCGTCCATCGTCGCTATCGCGACGACGTCCGCCTCGACTCGCGTTACGCTAAGACAGGGTGGCAGTGGTGTCACGTGCTCGTCTCGGTGTCCATCGTCCCTACCACGACGACGTCCGCCTCGACTCGCGTTACCCTAAGATAGACAGGGTGGCAGTGGTGTCACGTGCTCGTCTCGGCGTCCATCGTCGCTACCGCGACGACGTCCGCCTCGACTCGCGTTTCGCTAAGACAGGGTGGCAGTGGTGTCACGTGCTTGTCTCGGCGTCCGTCGTCGCTACCGCGACGACGTCCACCTCGACTCGCGTTACCCTAAGATAGACAGGGTGGCAGTGGTGTCACGTGCTCGTCTCGGCATCCGTCCTCGCTACCGCGACGACGTCCGCCTCGACTCGCGTTACCCTAAGATAGACAGGGTGGCAGTGGTGTCACGTGCTCGTCTCGGCGTCCGTCGTCGCTACCGCGACGACGTCCGCCTCGACTCGCGTTAACATAAGATAGACAGGGTGGCAGTGGTCTCACGGGCTCGTCTTGGCGTCCGTCGTCGCTACCGTGACGACGTCTGCCTCGACTCGCGTTACCCTAAGATAGACAGGGCGGCAGTGGTGTCATGTGCTCGTCTAGGCGTCCGTCGTCGCCGCGACGACGTCCGCCTCGACTCGCGTGAGTGGCAGTGGTGTCACATGCTCGTCTCGGCGTCCGTCGTCGCTACCGCGACGACGTCCGCCTCGACTCGCGTTTCGCTAAGACAGGGTGGCAGTGGTCTCACGTGCTTGTCTCGGCGTCCGTCGTCGCTACCGCAACGACGTCCGCCTCGACTCGCGTTTCGCTAAGACAGGGTGGCAGTGGTGTCACGTGCTCGTCTCGGCGTCCATCGTCGCTATCGCGACGATGTCCGCCTCGACTCGCGTTTCGCTAAGACAGGGTGGCAGTGGTGTCACGTGCTTGTCTCGGCGTCCGTCGTCGCTACCGCGACGACGTCCGCCTCGACTCGCGTTTCGCTAAGACAGGGTGGAAGTGGTGTCACGTGCTCGTCTCGGCGTCCGTCGTCGCTACCTCGACGACGTCCGCCTCGACTCGCGTTACGCTAAGACAGGGTGGCAGTGGTGTCACGTGCTCGTCTCGGCGTCCGTCGTCGCTACCGCGACGATGTCTGCCTCGTCTCGCGTTACCCTAAGATAGAAAGGGTGGCAGTGGTGTGACATGCTCGTCTCGGTGTCCGTAGTTGCTACCGCGACGACGTCCGCCTCGACTCGCGTTACCCTAAGATAGACAGGGTGGCAGTGGTGTCACGTGCTCGTCTCGGCGTCCGTCGTCGCTACCGCGACAACGTCCGCCTCGACTCGCGTTTCGCTAAGACAGGGTGGCGGTGGTCTCACGTGCTTGTCTCGGCGTCCGTTATCGCTACCGCGATGACGTCCGCCTCGACTCGCGTTTCGCTAAGACAGGGTGGCAGTGGTGTCACGTGCTCGTCTCGGCGTCCGTCATCGCTATCGCAACGATATCCGCCTCGACTCACGTTTCACTAAGACAGGGTGGCAGTGGTGTCACGTGCTCTTCTCGGCATCCGTCGTCTCTACCGCGACGACGTCCGCTGTAACGCCCTCGATGCGGCTATATCTCCCACGTGTCGAGGCACGACTTAGAGGCATAACCGCATTGAAAGCAATGTCGCAAGTGAGGTAATCTTCACACAACCCATGTAATACATAAGGGAAAGAGATACATAGTTGGCTTACAGTCGCCACTTCACACAATACATAAGTAAACATCCATCATTCAAATTACACTCAAGGTCCGGCTACGGAACCAAAATGAAAGAAGACTACCCCAAATGCTACACAGATCCCCGATCACCCCAACTGGGCTCCACTACTGATCATCAGGAAAAGACACATAGTAACGGCCACGTTCCTCGTCGAACTCCCAAGTGAGCTCGGTCGCGTCATCTGCACTGGCATCGTTGGTACCTGCAACTGTATTGGTAGAATCTGTGAGTCACGGGGACTCAGCAATCTCACACCCGCGAGATCAAGACTATTTAAGCTTATAGGTAGGAAAGGATTGTGAGGTGGAGCTGCAGCAAGCGACTAGCATATATGGTGACTACAACGCAAAAGAGAGCGAGAAGAGATGCAAAGCACGGTCGAGAAGCTAGAGGTGATCAAGAAGTGATCCTAGAACAACCTACGTCAAACATAACTCCAACACCGTGTTCACTTCCCGGACCCCGCCGAGAAGAGACCATCACGGTTACACACGCGGTTGATGTGTTTTAAATAAGGTCAACTTTGGGTTTCCTACAACCGGACATTAACAAATTCCCATCTGCCTCATAACCGCGGGCACGGCTTTCGAAAGATAATACCCTGCAGGGGTGTCCCAACTTAGCCCATTATAAGCTCTCACGGTCAACGAAGGATATTCCTTCTACCGGGAAGACCCGATCAGTCTCGGAATCCCGGACTACAAGACATCTCGGCAGTAATAAAACAAGTCCAGCAAAGCCGCCCGATTGTGCCGACAAATCCTGATAGGAGCTGCACATATCTCGGTCTCAGGGCATATCCGGATAACTAAGCGTACAGGAACCAACATAACCCAAGTTGCCAAGGGACGGTCCGCACGGTGCTCTAGTTTGGACCAGCAATCGAAGGAGAACTGGCCCGGGGGGTTAAAATAAAGATGACCCTTGAGTCTGCAGAACCCAAGGGAAAAAGGCTTAGGTGGCAAATGGTAAAACCAATGTTGGGCCTTGCTGGAGGAGTCTTATTCAAAGCGAACTGTCAAGGGGGTCCCATAAATCACCCAACCGTGTAAGGAACGCAAAATCCGGGAACATAACACCGGTATGACGGAAACTAGGGTGGCAAGAGTGGAAAAAAACACCAGGCATAAGGCCGAGCCTTCCACCCTTTACCAAGTATATAGATGCATTAATTAAATAAGAGGTATTGTGATATCCCAACAAGTAAACATGTTCCAACAAGGAACAACAAGGTCATGTTCCAACAAGGAACAAACTTCATCTTCACCTGCAACTAGCAACGCTATAAGAGGGGCTGACCAAAGCGGTAACATAGGCAAACAACGGTTTGCTAGGACATGGATGGTTAGAGGCTGACATGGCAATATGGATGGCATGATATAGCAAGTGGTAGGAATAACAGCATAGGCATAGCAAAAGAGCGAGCATCTAGCAAGCAAAGATAGAAGTGATTTCGAGGGTATGGTCATCTTGCCTGCAAGGTTCTCAGAGTTGACGAAAGCTTGGTCCTCGAAAGCGTTCTCAACAGGTTCCTCGTTCACGTACTCGTCTCCCGGCTCTACCCAAAGCAAGAACACAAGCAAAGGGGACAAACATCAATCACGATGCAATGCACAACCAACATGATGCAAAACATGGCATGATATGCGAGATGTGATATGCAATGCATATGCGTGTTTTGGAAGGAAAAAGATGAACAATGCATAATCTTGGCAAACCAAGTATGCCACTGGATAGGTGAGGTGATTTCGGTTGAAATCGATATAAAGATCACCGGAAACGGATGCACGGTTTGCAAATGACAAGCACAACAAGAATGACAATAATCTGCCAATAACAGCATGATGCTACTTAGCAAGCAACAAGAAATTAAGCTACTGCACCCAAACATATCAACAAAGCATATGACAATAATCTACACAAGATTCTTGACAAAAGATGAACACTGAGCTACGGCTAAATCACATCATAACAGGTTCAAACAAGCATGGCAAAAGTGCAAAAGATAACAGGTTCACAGACTTTGTGAAAATAATAACATAGCAGAGATTAACATCAGGATGACATGTTTAGAGCAATGAAAAAACATGCTACAGGATCAGGACATGGCAATATAAGGCATGGAATGAATCTACTCAAAGCACTTGACAAAAGTACCTTACTGACCATAAGCCAAAAAGGACTAGAAAATATAATAACACCCATGTCAAATAAGCAAGTTTCGTTACAGGTTTCAGACAGCAGAAAACTGGACATGTCAAAGACAGATAACAAGTAGGCATGTTCGTGAGCTCGATGCACTCACTACAGAGCATTACATGATAAACTAAGCATACATACATCAAGAAAACATGGCATAGAGACTAGACATGGCAAGAACAACATCATAGCATGCAAGGATCAACTACACCAAGCTTGGCAAAATCGAATAACATGTAAACAATCTCCCAGCAACATTTTATAGCAAAAGTAGAGCTCGATTGACTCAAGCTATGGCACTCCATAATTACAAACAAAGGCATGGATGTATAGAGCAAATCCATATGCTCAAAACATTCTTACTGATCATGCTCAAAAGAGGCATAGATCTCTCGGAAACAACATGAACACATGGCATAAAAATAACAGCAGGCAGGGACTTAGTGAAATTACCAAGTCTATGAAATCAGCAACATTAAGTACCCTAGTTTGCATGCTTGTGCTAGTCACCACAAAGATCACAAAAATACATGGCATAATTCTCTGGAAAGATAACATGGCATATTACAAAACTCATGTAGGACTCAACTCCATAGGAGGTACACATCAATCATGGCAAAAATGACAAAAGTGCATGATCAGATAAGATTCAGAAACTAACATCACATAACCCTCTTCTAACAGCATTTCGGGCATCAAGATGACCTCAAATAAAAATGATGCAATGGAATGAAATTGTGTACTCATCGAGACGAACAATTTGACACATTATACGCCCGAAACAGATCCACGAGTGCAAAGTTATGGCACGATGAACATGTGACAATATTGCAAAAATCAAATGACTTAGAAGAAAACGGGGAGGGGAAAAGTCAACCGTCGTGGCGCGCAACTCGAGGATCGCCGGGATCGGAGCGGGGCAGCGCGGGGCGGCGGCGCGAGGCGGATCCGGGCCGGATCCGGCCGGATCCGGCGCCGGCGACGGCGGTGGAGGGCGGAGGCGCGGCGAGGTGGCGCGGGGGCGGCGCGCGGCGTCGGGCGACGGCGGCGGCCGGCAGGCGGTGGCGGCGGAGGCGGGCGACGGCGGCGGGGGCCTCGCGCGCGGGCGCGGGGAGGCGCGCGCGCGGGCTGCGGCGGAGCCGGGCCGGGAGGGCCCCGCACGGGCCTCGCGGCCCGCGGGGTCGGCGGCGAGCGGGGCGGCGGGGCGGACACGTGTCGTCCGCTGGTTGGCCCAGGGCGGCGGCGCGGACACGTCCGGCGGCGGCGGGGAAGAATTTTTAGGGTTAGGGTGGTGATTGATCCGCAAATGGAGGAGGGGGAGGTGTTTTTATAGGTAGTAGGAGCTAGGAAGCTCCAAATGGAGAGCGGTTTTCGGCCACGCGATCGTGATCGAACGGCGGTGGACATGGGAGTGTCTTAGATGGGTTATTGGGCTGTTTTGAAGGTGTTTTGGGCTGCAACACACACGAGGCCTTTACGGTTACCCGGTTAACCGTTGGAGTATCAAACGACCTCTGATTGACACGAAACTTGACAGGCGGTCTACCGGTGCTACACCAAGGCCGCTTGACAAACCTCGGTCCATTCCGAGAATGTTTAATACCTGCTCACGAAGAAATGTAAAAGGGGGCGCCGGGGAACATAGGAGCGCCGGATTGGAAAACGGACAACGGGGAAAATGCTCGGATTCATGAGACGAACACGTATGCGAATGCGATGCACATGATGACATGATATGAAATGCATGACATGACCAAAATGCAAAACGACGGGAAACCCAACCACGGAGGGAATATCATATCACATAGCCGAAAATGGCAAGAGTTGGAGTTACAAATATGGCAAGTTACATCCGGGGTGTTACATCCGCCTCGACTCGCATTTCGCTAAGACAGGGTGGAAGTGGTGTCACGTGCTCGTCTCGGCGTCCGTCGTCGCTACCACGACGACGTCCGCCTCAACTTGCGTTACGCTAAGACAGGGTGGCAGTGGTGTCACGTGCTCGTCTCGGCGTCCGTCATCGCTACTGCGACGACGTCCGCCTCGACTCGCGTTACCCTAAGATAGACAGGGTGGCAGTGGTGTCACGTGCTCGTCTCGTCGTCCATCGTCGCTACCGACACGACGTCCGCCTCGACTCGCATGACCCGAACATAGATAGGGTGGCAGCGGTGTCACGTGCTCGTCTCGGCGTCCATCATCGCTACCGCGACGACGTCCGCCTCGACTCGCGTTTCGGTAAGACAGGGTGGCAGTGGTCTCACGTGCTTGTCTCGGCGTCCGCCTCGACTCGCGTTACCCTAAGATAGACAGGGTGGCAGTGGTGTCACGTGCTCGTCTCGTCGTCCATCGTCGCTACCGACACGACGTCCGCCTCGACTCGCATGACCCGAACATAGATAGGGTGGCAGTGGTGTCACGTGCTCGTCTCGGCGTCCATCGTCGCTACCGCGACGACGTCCGCCTCGACTCGCGTTTCGGTAAGACAGGGTGGCAGTGGTCTCACGTGCTTGTCTCGACGTCCGCCTTGACTCGCGTTACCCTAAGATAGACAGGGTGGCAGTGGTGTCACGTGCTCGTCTCGTCGTCCATCGTCGCTACCGACACGACGTCCGCCTCGACTCGCATGACCCGAACATAGATAGGGTGGCAGCGGTGTCACGTGCTCGTCTCGGCGTCCATCATCGCTACCGCGACGACGTCCGCCTCGACTCGCGTTTCGGTAAGACAGGGTGGCAGTGGTCTCACGTGCTTGTCTCGACGTCCGCCTTGACTCGCGTTACCCTAAGATAGACAGGGTGGCAGTGGTGTCACGTGCTCGTCTCGTCGTCCATCGTCGCTACCGACACGACGTCCGCCTCGACTCGCATGACCCGAACATAGATAGGGTGGCAGCGGTGTCACGTGCTCGTCTCGGCGTCCATCGTCGCTACCGAAACGACGTCCGCCTCGACTCGCGTTTCGGTAAGACAGGGTGGTAGTGGTCTCACGTGCTTGTCTCGGCGTCCGCCTCGACTCGCGTTACCCTAAGATAGACAGGGTGGCAGTGGTGTCACGTGCTCGTCTCGGCGTCCGTCGTCGCTACCGCGACGACGTCCGCCTCGACTCGCGTTACCCTAAGATAGACAGGGTGGCAGTGGTCTCACGGGCTCGTCTTGGCGTCCGTCGTCGCTACCGCGACGACGTCTGCCTCGACTCTCGTTACCCTAAGATAGACATGGTGGCAGTGGTGTCATGTGCTCGTCTAGGCGTCCGTCATCGTCGCGACGACGTCCGCCTCGACTCGCGTGAGTGGCAGTGGTGTCACGTGCTCGTCTCGGCGTCCTTCGTCGCTACCGCGACGACGTCCGCCTCGACTCGCGTTTCGCTAAGACAAGGTGGCAGTGGTCTCACGTGCTTGTCTCGGCGTCCGTCGTCACTACCGCGACGACGTCCGCCTCGACTCGCGTTTCGCTAAGACAGGGTGGCAGTGGTGTCACGTGCTCGTCTCGGCGTCCATCGTCACTATGGCGATGATGTCCACCTCGACTCGCGTTTCGCTAAGACAGGGTGGCAGTGGTGTCACGTGCTTGTCTCGGCGTCCGTCGTCATTACCGCGACGACGTCCGCCTCGACTCGCGTTACGCTAAGACAGGGCGGCAGTGGTGTCACGTGCTCGTCTCGGCGTCCGTCGTCGCTACCGCGACGATGTCCGCCTCAACTCGCGTTACCCTAAGATAGACAGGGTGACAGTGGTGTGACGTGCTCGTCTCGGCGTCCGTCGTCGCTACCGCGACGATGTCCGCCTCGACTCGCGTTACCTTAAGATAGACAGGGTGACAGTGGTGTCATGTGCTCGTCTCGGCGTCCGTCGTCGCTACCGCGACGATGTCCGCCTCGACTCGCGTTACCCTAGGATAGACAGGGTGGCAGTGGTGTCACGTGCTCGTCTCGGTGTCCATCGTCACTACCGCGACGATGTCCGCCTCGACTCGCGTTTGGCTAAGACAGGGTGGCAGTGGTGTCACGTGCTCGTCTCGGCGTCCGCCGTCGCTATCGCGATGACGTCCGCCTCGACTCGCATTACGCTAAGACAGGGTGGCAGTGGTGTCACGTGCTCGTCTTGGTGTCCGCCGTCGCAGTAGTCGTCGCTACTGCGACGACGTCCGCCTCGACTCGCGTTACCCTAAATGTATTCTCTGCACATATTTATGTTTGTACTTGCAGCAATTACGCATTCGACATAGTATCCTGATCAGTAACTTTGCGGGAGAAGATTTAGCCTCTCCTTTTCGGTTTGCTCGACCATTACTGATTTTCCCAACATATTAATTACGTAACGATTGTCCCGGCCATACACTTGCATGCCCAGGCCAAGAACCCCTATGTTCAAACCCATGTCGAACCCATTTGTAGTATTCTTGGGCTGCCACAAAATGAAAAGGTAGAAAATGCAGAGTAAAAAGGAAGCTTGAAGGAAACAAAATAGAGGAATGAAAAAGCACAGCAAAATTGCTTGCTATACATAGAGTACCTCCCCATTGAGGAGAAAAAAGAAAAAGGAGGTTGTTACTGAGATACCTCTTTTCAGATACGTCAACCTGAATATCATCCCTGCTGTTTCTGTTGTTTTTGTAGTCTAAGGATCAATTTCTCCTCCTACACAAAAGCACAATAGAAAATTAGGAGTAGCGAGACAATGAGTAGTCTGTTTTTGTTAAAAGGGGGTAAACTGATGTAAAATAATGGCAGCGGCTGATTTCTTTGAACAATGTTCAAAAGGAGTGCCAGGAAAAATTAATGGTGGCTGCTAAAAGGGGGTAAACTGAGGTAAAATAACTCAGCTCCCGAAGACCTATCCAGAGCTGAGTTCTGTCTTGTGGGTCTGTTTCAACTCTGACCTGCAAAATGGAAAGGAGTAGCAGGCACCAGATTAGAAACCTGCAATTTATAACTAAAACAAAATCATAATTTATGACAAAAATTGAAGATGACCGCAGGTACTAAAATGAGACAGCACATACAAGCATGCATATTTCATATTAAAAAAATTATGGTGGGCAACAGAGATCATTCAGCACACCAATGTCTCATCAAGGATTATCCAAAGAACTCTCCTAGCTTAATGCTCAATGTATATACAGATTGTGCTCTATCTCTGTTGCTTGAACAATATTCAGAGCTCAATTTCTTTGAATAAATGTTCATAATTCATACAATAATTTGCTACCGAAACAAAACAATTTTCAGAGAATTAGCTCATTCTCTGAAGAATGGCAGCTGATTTCCTTGCATAGTGTTCATAGAATAACTTGCTACAGAAAAACAAAACAATGTTCACAGAATTAGTACTCTCTCTCTAGAAGAAATATAAGAGAGTTTAGATCACTACTTTAGTGATCTAGACGTATATATACCTTTACGGACGGAGTACATTCTTCAACAAATGGTAGCTGCTGATTTCTTTGAATAGTGTTCAAAGTTTCGTCCAAAAAATATTCCACTAAAGAATAAAAATGAACTGCTAGTCTTAGTTCATTGACTTCAAAAATGTCATTGGTTCAGAGATGCATATAGGGATTTCCTTTTTCCCATCTCCACAGCGGGTTCCGATACTTGTATGGGTTTTCGCGGAGATGCGCTCCCGAACACTGCTACTTGGTGCTCTGCCATCAACGAAAGACGAGACTGAGGCGCATGAGTAGCTATTGAAAAATCCTATTTTTCTGAAACAGTAAACAATCTTCTTTTCTGAGTACAGAGCCAGCAAGGTGCCCTGCTTTTCTTCAGTTTGAGATCCATATTCCTCCTATTTTCTTGTCCAGCATCCTCACTGGATTAGTCTTCCCAAGAAAATTAAATCATCTTCTTCCTCCTCATGCTGAAAACAGAGCAAGCTGTGTGACGGGAACTACCTATCCATCCTAGCTTCATGAGAGCAGAGCTGCCAAAAATTGACATCAATGTGCTGCTCCCTGTCAAATCTTGGTGTTCGTGATCTCGGAGACGGTGGCCGTCGTCAGCTATGGACTCGTCGGAAAGGGAGAGGAGAGGGGGGGGAGGTACCGGGACATCCTCGGAGGCGACGCGGACGGCGCTGAGAAGCTTGGTGATGCAGGTAGGGACGCACGGCGCGAGTTCGAGCCCAGGCAGGAGGACGTACGGCCACCGGACAGCCGCCGCCTCGCCGAATTGCCCGCAGCCGCCCTGGACCTCGTGGGGCCCGTGCGGCCGCTGCGCCTCGTCGTATTGGCCGCTGCCGCCCGTGCGGACGTGGCGCCTCGCCGTAATCACCGCTGACCTCGCGTGCGCTTGCGCGGCCGCGGCGCCTCGCCCTATTCGCCGCTGACCTCGCGGGAGCTCGCGCGGCCGCGGCGTTGGTCGCTGCCGCGAGGGAGGAGCCGCCGGCCAAGAGGGGAAGCGGCAGGGCGAAAGGGAAAAGGGTATAGATAGCGGCCGGGTGGGATTTTCCAAATAAGGAAACGAGCTAGAAAGGGAAAGGGAATAGGACGCGCTCCGCGCGGTCGGGATCGATCGCTCCCGCGAGCGATCGCTAAGGAGTCGTTTCGTACATGGAGAACAAAAGGATTATCTAAGGTGGCTGAGCAGTAAAATTCTGAAGACCTACATTTGACCGAACTGAAAAGAGGTCGCATCGACTAACCTCGTCCATTCTTATCTGACGAATACAATGGTTTCTTTCAGGGGAATACATAATAGTTCCTCGAGTTGGGACTACTAAATATTGAATTGGTTTGAACCACCATAACTAAGAAAAACACATGTTAAATGTTGCAGATCTTCACAAACTGAGGAAAAAAATTGACTGAAAAATACCAGCTCTTGTGTATTCTCTACTTCGATCATAAACCATATACTACATCCTAAGATCAATTTAGGCGGACTCAATATTTTCTGGTCATAAAGGCCAATCATTTTATAGCAATATATTGATTCTAGGTATATAATAAGACATCCATGTTTGCGCTAGCCCCATCGTGCATAATCCATTAAAAAATATAGTAGCACATACGTTTTCATTCAACTATGTTTGTTAGTGATTCCTGTCTATAAAGAGTCCAATCTCATCATAAGAATTCATATGGCCGAACAAAAGGGAATCAATGATATAATGATATGCTCCAGCGCTATATGACATAAAAGCATCAGTAGGAAATCTGGAAAACACACCAGGTAAATTTACTTGGATCTATCTGTAGCAATGGCCTTCCTGCAAATGACACATAACGAAGAGTAAAATTTCATGAAAATCTAGTTATGTAGATCTACATCCAACCTGACTGAGAAAATGGAGATGGCAGATCAAGATGAGCGACATGACTGGCTCAGGCATCATTCATCGTCTAGTTTGAGGAAGATGAACATATGCGTGCGACAGCCAATAATTTGTTGCAGCAACAATAAATCAAGTGTTCTTCGTTATTGTATCCAATTGATTGCAGATTGAAAGACACATATCACTTCTTCCAATTAAATCCAAACGCCATGAATCATCAATAAATTGAACGGGTAGGAAGCAAGAGTCAACGGATTGGGGATTAATAAGAATCCCAAATTATGCAAGATGATTGAACAGGTAATAAAGACGAAGGTGTACCTGTAGAGTGATTCGGATTTGCCGATCAGGTGGCCGCGGGGTGGCACCGTGGTGGCGGCGAGGGCTCCAGTTTTGTCCGTCCAACACACTTGGTACCTGAAGGAGAAGGGGGTGAGCGATGGTTGATGTACGCTTGAACTCATGTTGAGGGAGACGTACCATAGAGTTTTTCAGATTCCCAAGCAGGCGTCCTGTCGGTGCGGTGGTGGCGGGCAGGTCTCCAATTTATCCCATCTAGCACATGTGCTACTGGGCGGAGATGAGCATCAACGAAGCTGGCTTCAACTCGTTTTGACTTCCTAGAGCAAAAATTATCAAATCTGGATAAGGACTTTGGACACCCAGCTATGGTAGTACTGATGCAAATAGAGAAGATTGGGAGGGAGAAGAAAAACCACCAGATTCGTCTAGAAAATAGTAGTATGGTAGACGATGGATGAATTAAACTTGTGTACCCCGGCCTGATGAAATTGCTTGCCGCCGCTGCCGGTTTCTTTTGCCCCAGATTGTTCGTGGCTGTCTGTGCGAGAGGAGGGGCCGTACCAGGGCAACGCCTGCGCATAGGCTTCCTCAGTTGCGCGGGATGGCCACAACAGGCGCGTCTGGAGCCTCCGGCGTGAGAGGCCCGGAGCAGAGCGTCCGACTGGAATCCGGGCCGCGATGGCGATGGCCGCGTCAGGTGCATCTGAGGACGCCATCGATCGCGAGATAGGGCCGGAAAAGAGCTGCGCGTCCGAGGCCGTCGGCTGAAGGAGGGCCAGGAGGAGAACAACGGCGTGCGCACAGACTGATTTGGCTGCACGGGGATTGCGGTATCGATCACTCCTTCCATGGAAAGGTTGATGGGGATCCAACGCGAGCGCCATAGCTAAGAGCTCAAACGTGCTTACAATCAGGAAGGGCCTTGGTGCGGGAGGAAGTGCCTTGGTGGGAAGGTATTGGAGGGACGGGGAGATTGGAAAACGGAGGGGTGGATGATTGCTCGCATCCCGCATCCTTTTCATGTCGTTTGTTGTGGGAAGACCGGGAGTGGCAAAAGAATATGAGAAGATGAGCAGCCCGGGAAATTAAGGCCTGGAGACATGTGCAGTTTGGCGAGTCGCTGGGAAAAACTGATGCCTGACGTGGCACTGCGATAGATGGATAGGCTTCACTGGAAGATGACGTGGCATAAAGATGATGTGGATAGTGTGCATGGTGAGAGAATTGGTAGTAGTGGGGAGCAACTTCTTAAGAATGTAAGATAACGACCGGATGTTCCTAATTATTGTGGGATTTTAGGCAAATTTTCTTTTTTTTGACCCCATCAAGTACTTTTTTAATACAAATAGATCACAAAAGCAAGTACGTTGACGTTTGCCGGAGAGCCACAGTGTCGTAATGTTTGAAATTCATCCACATTTCTTGCATGAGACATAAGCATAAACCCATTGACACATATATGATTTTACAACCCATGTTGATGCATCAGAGCATGTGCATGTAGTTTAATTTTGAATTGTGCACCTGAAATGGCTAGAAAACCAATTTAATGTACAAAATGTCCAAACGTACCCTGAATAATTCCAATTCTTTTATGACACACATATAGTTGCATGTTCACTGCAGATAAAAGGTCTAGCAATTCAAACACCGTCTATTGCCGCTGTGACCCCATTATGTAATTCAAATCAAGATGAAAAATTATGTAGATCCCACACAATTTATTATCACCAACCGTGTGAGATGCATCACAAAATATCCTGGAGCACTGTCGGTGTATAGTACGCCTATGCCTTACGCGAGAAGGTGCATTGGCTACAGTCCACATCCGGCGTCTCAAGCACACTAGCTCGCTCCCCAAATATCATTTCACTGTTCAATCGTCGCCGGTGAAAGATGGGCACATGGACCCACGTCGGGAGGGCAACTTCTGTGGGCCACTCTGGCGAGAGCGTGGCCGCAGCCGCCATGCGTGTGCTAACAAGGTGCATGAGCGCGGCCACAATCTGTGACCGAGCGGCCAAGGCAGCCAAAACGGCTGCTGTTGCTTCTCAGGTGGCGGCAGCAACATCTGCCTCGGGGATAGCAACTGGCGAGAGCGGCATAGCAGCTGTTCGTTCCGCGGCTGCGGCCTTAGCCCTGATGGAGGCCACCCACGACCATGTCGAGGCCGCCCACGCCTAGCTCGTGGCGGTCACCGCACAAATCGAACGAAGCTTCTCCAACAATGGTCGGCAACCCACAGTCGAAGAGTTGGCAATCGCCGAGAGCGTTCGAGCAGCCGCCCGTTCCTCCGCCGCATACCTTGCAATGAAGGAGCCCGTCCAAGCCCAGATCGCGGCCGCCACGCCCAGCTCGTGGTGTCCTTTTCCAGAGAGATGGCGGATGCGGATGGCGAGATGCTTGCCGAGTATGGTGTGATGGATGCCATGGAGACCCTTCCCCAGGAGAGCGTTGGGCGCGAGATGGACAAGGAGGCGGCGGCGGAGATCCACGAGCACCAGCCGTAGTAGTACTTTTTGTTTTGTTTAAATAAGAGCGCCGGTCTTTAATTTGTTAGAGTAATGTTCAGATAGCTAGCTCTGTTTAATTGTTGAACTTGCTCGATTAAGAAGTGTGGGTGTGTTTTAGTCTCCTTTGTGTACCCAAATTATGCAATGACGGGATGACCACTGTAACCAGGGAAATTTGAACCAAAATTTTTTACGTTCAAACTCATCACACACGGGTTAAGCTATCTGAATCTTTTGTGATGTTCACATATCATACATAGTTCTGAATAAGGGACCGTTTATGATGACACCTTGCACGCCAGTTTTTTCGCTGAAGCGATTCCGAATTTTCGGCTTCCGCAGAAATATCTACCTCACCGCCCCCTCCCCCTTACCAAAAGACACATTTCCCCTATTTCTGCCTTCCTTTCCAAGTTGAAACCTTCACTCCTTGCTTGCAGCGCCGCCTCCTCGCCGGCGACCCTCTTTCATGCTGCTCGGCCTCGTCTATCCACGCAGATAATCCACACCCAACCCCATCCTCCTCCTCCTTCCACATCCCACATGCCCCGACCGCCGACGCGACACCTTCCACCCAAATCAACGACCCCTCCACCAAATAAGCGCTGCCCTAAGGCATGGTGCACGAAGTATAGCCAGGATCTCAAGGAGCATTTGGCAGCGGAGAAGCAAATCGCGGCCGCACGTGCGGATGAGATCACGATGGCTGCCATTCATGCCGACCCCCAGATCTTGGAGGAGCACCTTGGCATTTGCTAGCTACCCCGGTTAAGCAGGCTCGGTTTACCCGTTGCGTGTGCTGCTCCTGTCTTTCCTTCACAAATTCTAGTGAATTGTGCTATCTAAATTTACCATGCAATCTGTTACTCTAGTGTATATGTTCTATATGTCGTGCGGTGTGGTGCTCACTTATTAACTGTTTTGTTAATTAGTTGTCGTCTTCAGTTAACTGTTTGGTTCAATTCTGCAAATGTGATGTTCAATTCTTCAGGCTGCAATTTTGTATTGTCTTCCATGTGAGAAATAAATCGAATTTATCTTTACAAAATACATGAGAATTAAATACAATTGCTATATATCCAAGTTGTCAAGCATGCTTGGTTTGGTTATACATTGTGCAATGTGGTGCTCGGTTAACGTTTGGTTCGTTTGTGTTGTGGTGTTTAGTTAACTGTCTGGTTCAATTCTGCAATGCGATGTTCAATAGTTGTGGGTGCATTCTGTTATTGTATACCATGTGAGGAGTAAATTGAATTTGGTTGTAGTAAATGTATGAGAAACAAATACAATTGCTATATTTCCAAGTTGTTAAGCATGCTTGGTTTGGTTAACTGTCTGATCTTCTATTAGGAGTATGTTATATTGTACAATGTGGTGCTCAGTTAATGTTTGGTTCATCTGTTGTGGTGTTTAGTTAACTGCTTGGTTCAATTCTGCAATGCGATGTTCAATTATCGTTGGTAGAATTTTGTACTGTTGCGCATGTGAGGAATAAATCAAATGTGGCTGCACTTAATACATGAGAAACATATACAAGTGCTATATTTTCTAGTTCTTAATCATGCTTCGTTTGAATAAATGGGTTTTCCATGTGGCTTGAATTAATCTGATGAATTTGCAATGTGCTTATTTTTCATCAACATATTTTACTGGTAGCATGCAAACCCTTACTTAACCTGATGACTAACTACCTTATATGTGTTGCCGGGAAACTATGAGAAGCACTGAGGTTTACAATCGAGGTTAGCACGTGCATGGTCCGTTGTCTAATAACACATTATTGTGCAATTGCAGGAACCATTCTAATATTTAGGTTTTTAACAATTTGGTCTTGCACATGTAGGTCCTGCTGTCAGAGGTTTTGACCCACTGTTCGACCCTTTTTGCATATGGGGAAATGAGTTATCCATGAATATCAATCAGGTCAAGAAACTCAGAAAGATTGTTAGGATAAAGAAATTAGCGACAAAAAACAACAAGATCTTTGTCTGTACAATGAAGAAGACATCAGTTCAGTACAAGATGGTACTAACTATTATACCTTGCCTTTTTTATTCCTTTGCCCCATTTCCAATATAGAGAAGATATTTATGCACATCCTTGTTTTCAGCCCTTTCCAAAGCAGTTCACTGATGATTACCTCTCAAACCACCTCTATGGTCAGGAGGTGAGGAAGGTTTCATACAACACCCACGGTTCAATATTGAAGTGTTCCTGAAGAGGACGAAAGACGGACGGTCGATCATCCACAAGAACTAGCCTAAAGTTGCAAAGACCTTCAACATGAATGAAGGCTCAATATTCGCCTTCCGCTTCAGTAGTTTTCCAAATGAGATGCATCTGTCTATATACCGTCTATGATGCTAATTTCGAAAGGTTCTATGTGTTGCATGTGAAACTTGGTGCTGGTGCAGTTGTGTAATGGGGTAGCTGAGTGCTGAAGCTATAGCATGTTGTACTCTGATGTATTTCAATTATGAAATCCTGCTTCCTTAATATGGGAATGAAATATATTATGTGCTTAATATGAATGTCAATTAGATTAATAAACGGATTATTAATAATAGGGCAATTAGCCTGCTAATTGGGTTTTGCTATTGCAAACGGTTATTCAGAAAATACCGTGGGCGATGACCTCAGGTGACGCACACAGTTTTTAGGAATAACCCATGTGGGATCAATGAACAATCACACACGGCCTTCTCTTGAATTTTTTTTGCGATGTTTACCACATAAAAAGTGTGTGCGTTGGACAACCTTTGCCACACAGTGTCTTCTATGCACCATGTGTGATGCATTCAATAACGCAAACAATAAAATATTTAATATCGTGTGCAATGGCAACGCTATCACAAACGATTTAACGGGGAAAATTGTGTGTGATGTACCTATGAACGGAAATGTTTTCCTTGGAGCGACTATGTTGGATGTACATATGAACGGAAACGTTTAGCAGGGACTGACTATGTGGGATGTACTTGCGACCAGAAACAATTTCGCCTGTATAATTGTATTTTTTAGCTCTATTGTACATATTACAGTATTTGAGCGCTCGCCGGTCGCACACGACCTTATTTTGCCGAGGGTGTGTGCCAGGAGGGCATATCCCCAATGGTTTCTGGGTCGTGTGGGAAGGACCCCCCTATCGCCATCACTCACTAGGCGACGGTTCCAAATGCCATCGCGAAAAGGGGTTAAAAACCGTTTGTATAGCACCGACGCATACCAGTGATAGTACTACCAATATACGAGTCTCATATGATGTCATTTCAACGATTGTATCACAAAAGCTTGAAATATTACAAGGTTCAAATTCTAGAGTTACATGGCTCAAATTCAAAGATTACAAGGTTCAAACTGATATTAGAAATGAAATTCAGCTCATTCAGCTACAAACGCCCGTGCTGATCAGCTGAACATGGATATAAGAGAGGTTCAAACTAAAAATACAAACTGTAAGGCTGGTTTCGAAACCTCATCATTTCTGCAAAGGGATCAGCCACTGACTAGTCATATATGGGGTTGACACAGTGACTTCCAATTACTCTGTCATATGCAGTACCAATACAATGTTTAGCTTTTTTGGAGCATCTTGCATTTTGCAGTAGCTGCCGGCTCTGATCAACAAACCATTCATATTTTCTATATAAATGCATGTTCAACCTCATTACCTTCAGTACCCTTGATCTGACAACAAAGAATCTAGCAAATATAATCTCTGGTAAGGTCCCTCTGCAGGAGTTCAAAGTAATTTTTGAGAGATGCAGATCTAGGCATTCGATGTGATTGTCGTTATATTGTATCACATTATCCACCACCGGGCCTATTATTATCTGCAAAAGAAGAGAACGTGTTAGTGCCTACATGCAGTTTTGAACACTACTACATTCCTATTTGGTTTGCAGGATTTGTAAAATGCAACAACGTGCCATCTTCGATCTGACATGATTAACATGGGCATTTGATTACAATCTAGAAAAATGTAGCCTTCTTCACAAGAGGTTGGAGTGGAATAAAAATTCCCAGAAAACTAGTACAGATTAATCCAAAGGAGAAATGCTCATGGATTGTAACCATATGAATCAAGCAACCAATATGGGGTGGGGTGGGGGGTATGTCCTGAAATCCTCCCAAATTCCTTCAGAAATCGTAGTACATTGTCATTGTAAACTTGGGAAAAGGTGCCAAAAATTGAACTTCCTTATGGTTAACATTTAACAAGAAAGGAACATCACCTCAATATAAAACTTCTTCAGGCACGGAAATCATCTCAGGAAACTGACAACTTCATGCAGGTTGGGGCTGATAGACTCTAGTGCCAAGACCTTCATTATGCGCAGAATCTGGGTCAAGCTTTTCTGGATGACAGACGAACGTACATCTTCAAAATTAGAAACAATGTTGATATTAAGAAGGAGAGGTAGAAGGCGAATGTTGTACCTGAATGGGTGTGGATCCAATAACAAGTTCAGAGTATTTGACAGACGAGTAGCCCACCACTGTCAATTTTGGCACAAAAATGACAGTGATTCTTGTTGGACCTTGTTGATCAACTACAAGTAATCTCTCAAGTGAAGGTGCGTCCTCAATGACCATATTGTGGTGCACCTTTTGTGATCTCTTGTTACAGCACCAGCAACACACATAAATAGTCCAGAGAGTCATGGAGGTGATGTGGAAGCTACTCGACCAATTCATTGCCTGAAGATGAAGGAACCCGAGTGCAGTACAGCCACGGAGCAGGCGCTCCATGTCATCCTTTGGGATGTAGAAGGCGACGAGATCGAGGTGCTTCAGTCGTCGTAGAAAAAGAGGGGGCGCGCCATTAAGGGGGATGGCAGTTCATGAACTTGGCGAGGCGCATCGTGGGTGCGAAGCAGAACACGGACATTGGTAGCGAGGGCATATGCCCATCATTAAAACTGAGCTCCTCGAGCTGATCTAGGGCGGGGGATCGGAACCACTCGTCAAGTTTGGCTTGGTCCTTGCCGTTGGAATGGAACTTGCCCATGAAAAGGCCTCTGATTGGGCCATGGTGATTGCCGAGGTTCTGGGAGAACGCATCCAAGATTTTGCGATAGTCATGGCAGAGCTCGTGGGCGTCGAGGAGGTCGAGAGGGGTGGAGAGCCATAGGGGGCGCCACCATCGGGAAAGGACGGTTGTCCTTGCCCCATATTTGATTGGGAGGAGGGATGCTATGACTGTCAAGATATCATCTGGGAGGCTGCTGATGAAGTCTAGGCCTGCTGGAGTCGCTTGCCGTTCTTTCTCGACCCGCCTTCGCTTGTTGGCAGCCTCGTTCTCCACCTTTTCGGTGGCGACGACAACCTCTGTATCCATATACATGCCGTGCTCCGATGCTTCTGCAGCCCCGGCGTCGCCACTCCCTCCGATGGGGCGCATCAGCGGCATCCTCATACACTAACGGCTTTGAGGACTGAGAGCGGCACCGAGGATGCGGGCGGAGAGAGAGAGGATTGTGGGTGTGGCGAAGATGGGGGTGCGGCCGCTCAAGCACGCCATTAATACGGACCAGTGTGAGCGAGGCGAGGCGGCGGTCAAAGGCTGTCTCACCTCCCGGTGAGCCTGCGCGGGGGACTTCTGGCATTCCAATACCATCATTTCACACAGCTACTCGCACGCCTCCCGGTGACACTGCACAGTGAAAACACTTGCACGCACATCTCCCGGTATGCCCGCGCGGCGGACTGATCGCATGCGTCCGTCAACTCACGCCTGCTCGCAAGCCACATGAGGCGCGTGGCGGCACATTTTTTTGATGATTCATTCTGCCGCTTTACTGCTTAACCGAAGCATGGTACGGTCTAACACACACGGTCCAAATAAATATTCCGTATGAGATATTGGTTGCCAGTTATTAACAAGCTCCCGTTTCTAAGTAGATTATATCAAAACTTGTCTCAAATTTGATGAAAAATACAATATCACAGTCTACTAGGTGTCCATACATGACACTACGATAAGTTTCATGAATTTGAACTAGTTTTTGGATTTACTAAATTTCAAAAATCAAGATTCTCAATGTTTTGAAATTTCTTTCATGGGAAAGCATGCACCCAGGGACACACATATGATTTTGCAATCCATTTTGGTGCACATGTAGCTCAAATTTGATTTTTGCACATTAAATCCCTAGGAAATCAATCAATGTATAAAACGAGTCGAATGATCTCTATTTTTTTAAACTTCAACACGAAACTCCTTTGGTCACATGTTCATTGCAGAAAAAGTTTGACATGCCTCGGAGTGGAGGTGGTGGTGCGGGATGTGTGTCTCTGTGTGTGGGTAGGGGGGGGGGGTCCATCCGTACACTACTAGTCGCGAGCTTTCGTGACGTGGGATTATTGATCATTTTGTGAGTCATGTATATATGCCACATCAAAGTCGTGAATTGGTTATTTAAAGCATTACACAACCCTTTCATATGTACATGTTCTGGCCACATGCATGCATTGGTGGTCCTCTCGGACACTCCCTCATGCTGTTAGGAGCAACGTGCCCATTCGTTAGCCTGCAAAGGTTTTCAGTTTCCACCGACAACGAGAGGCATCAGACCGAAGGTGGATTCATCTTTGGCATGTGTGTTATGGTGTGGATCATGGTGAGATTCCATATCAAAGTTCGGGCACGTGCGTACACATGAGTCCCTCCCACCGGCTCGAAGTGAGGGGGCTACGCATCATGAACCTCTGTGTAGTGCGTTTCCGGTTTGCGAAGCATGCGCCACGTCAAATTTTTGCATTGGGTATTCAAACATCACACAACACACGACAACATGCACGCGGTGGTTGTCCTATGACACTCGTTCGCATGTGACTCTCTGTGGGCCCGCAAGGTCTTCGTCGATCAGTTGAACATACAACGAGAGAGAGGTTAATTTGACCAACAAGGATGGTTCTTTTTTGTTTGTGTTACATATATGCACGGTAGGAGTATGTAGTCCATGTCAAAGAGGGGCAACATGTATACTCTCTCTCTCTCTCTCTC